>OW121699.1:36800758-39753038 GCA_933228785.1 Lasioglossum pauxillum | reverse complement strand
TCTCTTCTTCTTTCCACGGCAATTTTAGAAATTACGCCAAACTCGCCCCTATTTGCGGTTACCAGCCTGTTGGTCTCGCTTTTTTCGCGTTGTTACGAATTATGTCATAAATATATAAAGATATCGCGTTAATGGCAAACTGGGGACCATCAAAGTCTCCTAAAACACGAGGTTATTTATTTAATGACACGGTAACTGAAAAAGTTAATGGTCCGACCTATTTGCCGCTTAGAGGGCTCGAGGACGCTTGATTTATTCAATGTGAAATTCGGTAATCCTAGTGTTAACAATTGTAGTAAGCTGAAACTAATACATTGATATTCTGAAATTCCTTTATTCCATCTGCTACTTTCAATTGCACAAAATATAATCAAACAAAAACGGCATAAAATCCGCAGATCATAAATCACCTTTTCGAAGTACACCGTAGAACAACTCCATTCTCGCGTGTCCAATAAAAGAGCTCTTCCACTCCACAGTCGTTTCCGAATAAGACTTTCGAAAATTCCGAAATTTTTCAAAATCTTCAATATTCTCTGTCGTAAGAAAATTGCCCGAAAAAGGAAGAAGTTCGGAAAAGTTGAAAATGCATGTAGCGAAGAAATTCGGGCAAGCTCGCGTCCGGTGGATCATGTATTGTCCAGTTGAGAAAGCGAGAAGCTAGGTATCGACGGACATAAATTTTCCCATTCGTGGTGGCCGATTCGGCTTGCTCATTTCCAGCCTGCCCCTCGCTAATTCATTAAAACGTTTACAAGAGCTGAAGCGATATACGCTCGCCAAGTTGTCGTTCTTAATTCACTTATCCTCGTCCGGCTGCCTCGCACAGGAGGCTCGGTCGCGTGCACGTTCCACATTTTTTTTTGCATGTGCACGCGTGTGCGAATCGCACACACGCGCGAACGCGACATCCAGCAAGAAGTATGGGAAACGGATAGGAGAGAGACGTTGACGGAGCTTGTATTATTTACAAGTTGCCGTGCTTCCTGCGATTGTCGGCCGTTCTGACGATACTTTATGCAACACGATCAAATCTCGATACAATGCGCAATCGAAGCTTCGTTCGATTGAACCGTGATGGACTCCT
Organism: Lasioglossum pauxillum; assembly: GCA_933228785.1. Taxonomy (NCBI): domain Eukaryota; kingdom Metazoa; phylum Arthropoda; class Insecta; order Hymenoptera; family Halictidae; genus Lasioglossum; species Lasioglossum pauxillum. The sequence goes on along the minus strand of OW121699.1, from coordinate 39,751,951 downwards.
ATTGGGTGTCGTGTTCGAGAACACATTGGTTACATTCTTACTACTACTGGCAAATTAAAAAATCGACAGGCTTCAGTTTTAATCGAAATATGACGCTGGTGAAAGCGTTCGAGATATTATGTACAATCTACGTGTCGTGCAGCCTCATTATTTTTCCACGTCTCCGTTCGGAAATGCAGACGTTTATGGAGTGCTAAAATATTTACGGTACATACAGTTGTATCCCCAGGTGCTAATATTTGATAGATCGTTGAACGTGTAGTGATTGTAGCGAAATCAACAGCAATTACTGGCAGAGTATCGTACGGAATTAATGCTGTTTGTTACGCGAGTGGAAATGCTTCGAGCTCTGTCTCTGGAAGTACAGAATTGGGCTACATGTTACTAATTGTGCGGTGTTTTTGGGAAGAAGGAGGACGGGGTTCCCCTATAGACATAATAGTTGTGCATACCACTCGAAGCATCCAAAATCAACTATCGAGCTACATACATAACTTCAAACACTTTTACTAAAATCTGCTTTCATGCTGTTTCAAACCAGAGGACACGATTCTTCATCACATATTTTGTCGTTTTATATTACTTTTTAGCAATGTCTTCGCAAGACGAGCTTCATACGATACTTTTACGAGTAAAATCAAGCACGCGCACTAAAACGTAAACTGCACTTTCCGGGCACAAGAGTTACCCGGGTTTCGCGCGGGTACAGGCTCACTCAGTCCCGGCAGTCTTCCGTCGCGCTTGTCAGGCCACGTTTACATCCAGTGCTTCGGGTACCAGCACCTAACGTTGAATTACAGCGAGTTGAAAAGCGGGGCGGGGAAAAAGAAAGTGTCCGTCGTAGTAGTAGGAAGCTCGTCGACCTCGGCGCGTACGCGCGCAATGTCATTACATACGTATTATTCTCGCGTGTGCACTTCCCGGCGACGTTTAAACTTGGCTAATGGTCATTGCGCGAAACGCGAAATGCACTCGGTCTCATTTACCTTCCGTTCCACGGGGCTATCTCCTCGGGTCCAGGTATCGCTGACCTTACGAGTGCTCACGCGAATTTCCGGGTTATGCCGCTCGGCTGCGCTTCCTGCAAACATTACCCTCTCGAAATAAATTCTTTTAGGCCACCGATGAACGCTTCTCCGCTGTCTGAAGCCAGATTTCCGTGCAGATCACAGTCGGTTGAGTCTGGTTTCGACGCTAGTTGCAGCTCGTTTCTATTAGGTCAATCGGAAAGTTCCGTCCGTTTTTTTACATAAAGTAGAGCTTTATTTAAGAAACAAAATGAAAAAGTACATTAATCAAAATATTGTCCATCGTTAGCGATGACTTTTCCCCATCTTTCGGGCAGCAAGCGAATTCCGCGACGAAAGAATGAGTCATCTTTGGAGGTCATCCAGTCAGAGACCCATTTTTCGACATCTTCGTAAGAATTTAATCGTTCCTCAGCAAGTGCGCGTGCCATCGACCGAAACAAGTGATAGTCAGAAGGGGCACCGTCTGGCGAATAAGCCGCATAGGGTAGCACTTCCCAGCGAAGTGCTTCTAACGTTTCTTTGACAACTTTTGTGATGTTTCGCAAGCAGAATTTTGTAGATTTTTCAAAGTTTCTTAGCTTGAGTTCATATGGGACCCACTTTCCTTCCTTGTAGACCTACTCCAAGGCTTTTAAACGATCGGAAATGACAGATTAAACACAACTTAACGCTTCTACAATTTGTTTTTGTGTTTGACATGGATCTTCATCCACCAATGCCTGTAATTCTTCGAATACTCGTGGCCGTTCAGAACGCTCTTTGTCCTCTACAGTGAAATCACCATTTTTAAAGCGTCGAAACCACTCTCTACATGTTTTATCGGAAACAGCATTATCGTCATAAACGTCTACAATCATTCGATGAGCTTCAGCTGCAGTTTTCTTCCAATTGAAGCAAAAGATTAACACTTCGCGCAAATGGCGCTTATTCAGCTCAAATTCCGACATTTTCAATGTAGAAAAAACCGACGTTATTGATGCAAGCGTATATTGTTATGTATTGAATTTTATTGAAAGATGTCCAAACTAAGAAGTTAACCTTACTTTAGACGTTACTCGCCGCTAAACGGACGGAACTTTCCGATTGACCTAATATTGTTCTCTTGGCGTTAATCAGATTTTTATGAAGTTCTCAGAATATGTATAATTACCAATCCCAACCAAATGTTTTCCACAATTATTTTTCACTCCATGTAGTAAACCAATTGTTCTATCTTCTAAAGTTATCCTCCTTTTAAGAATATCCGAAAATGAACGGGAGTGACTGTATAAGCACGTTGAACGCGTGTGGACGTGTGTAGGAAATCCCAGGTGAAATCATCGGCGTCGAACGCATCCTCGACGTCGGAAGTCCTCCTCTCCCTGTTGCTCTCCCGACTCCTCTCTAGGTAGAGGGACTATTAATCTCTCCTCCCGGGCGATGTAGCTTGGAGGAACGGTACGCTCCTCTTCCGAGAAGCTTCCTCTACACGCGAAGGGGCCGGCCCGTCGGGAATACGCGCCGAGAGGACTCACAGGATCGCGAGCCTTATCGCGGAAGGTGTTCCGGATGCGCCTGCACCGGCGCTGCATCGACGACAGGTGCAACCCGGCCCCGAGATGCTCGAGCAGGCCGAAGCATGCGTTGGTACTGTACGCTTCATTAACCAACGTGTTCTTCGCTCGAGGACCAGGTTGTCCTGGCGCCGCGCCGCGCGCCACTTCGCTTTCGTTCCACGCCGAAACGAAGATGACGCTTTGTTCGATACTTCCGAGCCCCCTAAGTGTCCCTAAGGGTTGCTCGGAATGCAATCGCTATAAGTACGATAACTGTGTCCCGTCGGTTAGAGCTCTTAGGATGAAACCGTTCCACTCGCACTGTACGCGTGCTACCATTTTACCGTGAGCGCGTTTGATAGCGAGTAACTCTAGCCAAGATTATTTACGTGTATAATTGCAAATCGTAGGCCGGTACTCGGCGCTAGCTACTGTGCTGTTTTCGGAACTAGTTCAACGAGATAAGGAACTCGTCCCTCGGGATGCACGGTATAATTCACTTTGATGAATGATAATTGTAAGACGCTTCCCGAGGAATTCTGACGTTGCTCTGCACTACGGCTTCGGACGAGCAAGTAGTATACCTTTGTGTTTTCTGCTTTATCGTGTCCTCTATCAATATTATTCAAACTCGATTTGCGGAGATGATCTAGACACCGTAGATAGAATATGAAGCAAGCAAACTGAGCATTCAGAACATAGAGCATAGGACCGATGGAATGGTCACTACTAACCTCGAAGAAGTGTCCAGGGACCAGAAGTATCTGTTTCAGAAAATGATCACCAGGAGAAAGTGTTTGTTGGGAACTGCAGGGTCGCCAAATCTGAGGTCGTTAAACACGAAAGCGGGAAGATAGTGCCAGGGGTGCTTCATATCGGAGCACTAGCGGTCCTGTAGCTATTAGTCACTCGATCCACTCCTTTTCCCCTTCGACTTTCGATTCTAGCTGCAATCACAACGTATAACCCATCCTACCCAGCCAGAACCCGCAGTGTTCCCGCTTTTCTCGCCTTTCTTCGGCCGCTATAGCACTCCGCCCTTACCTCGTCCACGTTACCGATCCCTCTTACGCGGGAATGGTTCGATTACTCTTACACGCCGCGTACTATCTTATTCTCAAGACGTTTCTCTTTCCGCCTGCTCGTCATTTCTTACCAAAGTGTTCCATCGATTCCTCCCCTTTCTGATCTTTTCTCCAATATTATAGATCACGTTTTATGAGGACGAGATCCATAACCTCTCCCTTCCGCAGAGGTAATGAACCTCGATCTCGGCCAGCTTTAACATCCACCCACACGCCCACTGTGACAGTATTTCGCTGTCGACGTTTGGTATAAGACGCCTCTAGAACTTTTAATCAATCATGTGGATTAAATATCAAAGACTTCTTTAGATATTAATATTTGTGATCTTCATTTGTCATCATTTGTTTAGGGTTGAAGGTTGATAAAAATTCACTAGTCTACATGCTAACAACCAAACATTTACTCCTTACTCCGTGCATTTAAATAAAATGTTTCTCTTGCACCGCCCCGGACTGCAATCAATACCGAGAGTTCTAACTGCATTTAAGGTTGAACAATCGCGGGGCGCACTTGGCGAAACTCCGGGCGGTCGGGGAACAGCGGGAGTTAAAAAAGAAGCATAAAATATGACATTGTCTGAGAGGAATCGCCGAACACTCTCCTAAGTGCAGCAGGGACGGCGGAACTTCGTTCGGCGGAAGTCAATTTCTCAGCGGCGGTCCCGTGTTTTCTTTCAGGGAGTGGCAACAGAAAGGCGCGAGACCGCGTCGCGACGCCCGACGTCGCATCCCCTTGAAAACCGAGTAGACAGCGTAGCCGCGAAAGGACAATGGGTACCGTTGTCTTGAAAGAATGTATTCCAGCGGCGAATTTCGCAGGGCCGGCCACCACACCGTGTAAGATGAAGTGGAGGTTCTTAGCGCGGAAGCATCTTGTGATGGAAGTTCGCTTCCACTCCGGCGGACCAGCTGCGAGGAACGATTCTAGGTGGAGAATCGTGGTGAGATTCTAGGGAATTGCGGGGCCGACGAAAGTGACGTCCATGACGCGTGCTTCCTGCACGAGCGTTATTCGTCGCCGTCGAGGACCGGAGCGGAAGCGCGAGAGGCTCGCTCGCGAGGAACTGGAGGTCATGACGGATAGACTTTTCCGAGTTGTAAGCCCACGGACTGCTTGACACTGACTGGGAAAAGTTTGTCGAGGCGACTTTGCCTGCTCTCTTTTTTATTCTACCTTTCTCGCCCCCTCTCTTCTTCTCTGTCTCCCTCTCCAGAAGCTACATGCTTCAGAACTTTGTAATCGCTATCGCGCAGTGTAACGCTGCGACTGAAATTAACGAAGAACTTTCAGACGGAGTCGGCCCGCGACGTTAAACATCGGGCTAAAGATTCGCAGTTGCGAAACAAAGTTTCGTCCTGTGTGACACCCCCTATTTTCGTACAGGCTGTCCCGGGACTCGAGCTGCTCCCATGTTAACTGCAGACACGTCCCGTCATCCAGGAACTATGGAAAGACGCCATGGCTCCCGAATTTTGGTTTACGATCCACGCTACAGGAGATATATGTACTCATTTGTTTCCAATTTCTTATAGATAAAAATTAATACTTTGGTAAACTCAAATTTTGAAGGTTTGGTTCTCGTAGGTGCTGACATGGCAAATAGACCCTCTCATTTTCTTCGAAATAATTCCTTACGAGTAGCTAGTTACAACAGACGGTAAACATAATTCAATAAAACATGACTCTGTTCCGGGTCTCTTGAAACAAAACGGCAAGACGTTCCGGCCAGCAGGATAGCGAATTCAAAAGACAATGTTAAAAGGTAGCAGAATTCTGGCGCGGCTCCAAATGCAATGGTCATTTACCAGAGGAATAATGTCAGCCAGTAATGGTCACATGCCCTCATTTAACCACATTTTTCATAACCTCCCCATCGTCCCTCGTCTAAAGAGACACCCTTTTCTCGTTCCATCTGAAAATCCTTCTTCAAAGGGGTTATTTCTCCCTAAAATCTGCCACCGTTTAACGCACCCCTGTACAACAGGTAGTAACAAATGTCGGCGCATGAATCACGGCGTGGGGAAGTTAGGGTTAAATACATACGCGGCGGGTGGCGTAATGAGACAGAAGGTTAAGAAAATTGCAAGCGGCTGGGGATCACCGCTGCGAGGATCCAGCAGATAAATGTACTTGGGTTTCCGTGGTTGCGGCCGTGAATCACTCGCCTATGATCTCGCGAGCGATTCGAAAGCGAAGAGAGGGGAGAAGAGGAGAGGAGAGAGCCTGACGCGCGTTGTACAAATTGCGGTGCCGGTCAGGCCAGAAAGGAACGCTCTCGCAAGGGTTAATTTGACGCGCGGCGAGGACGCACGAACAAAGTGTGTTTTATTAATTTACGCGCGAGTGGCGCGGTCGCTCTCAAAGACTCGCGGACGTTCCTTTCGCTCGTACGTCGGAATAATTTAGCAGCGAGGCCGGCTCGAGCGGAGCGGAGTAGAGCGGAGCGAAGTCAATGGCGTGTTAAATGCACATCGGTGCGCATCCTCGCCGCGCGTATCGTCCTCGATGACTGCCGCGGCGTTATTCTTGTTATTATTTCATGCTTCCTCTACGCGATACGCGGGGCAACCCGGTTCCACGACGCTTCGCTGCCCCCCGACGAGTTTCCACGTTTCTACACGCCTCGTTCGAACTCTGGAACGTGTCCTCATCCTCATCCTGCCGCTTCTTGCGAACCGCGTCTTTTCTCCAGCTCCTGTTCGTCATCCCTCCTCCGCGATCTTCTGCCTGCCGCCATTAGAGCTTACAACGGATGCGAGGAATCTTCTATCCGCATCATTCTGGTACATTCTGGGCCCCCAAGTACCTCGCACACTGTTAACTAGCAAAGGGACATTTGTCATTGACAATTATAGTACGACTTCTTCCAAAATCGTTCTACTTTGTTGGGACACTCAGCGTGTATGGTACTGGTAAATCACTGTATCCAATGTCCTACAAGACGCCGGAAAGAGGCGTCTCCTCGCACATGAACTGAATTTACCTAACTCAACGTCCACATTAATTTTAACAATGCTTGAGCAACCTCACCAGTAAGCCCGACGATTAAAAAACGCTTCAGAGGGATTCTTATATTTTGTCTTCATTTTCCTTTCATCTCGGACCTCGGCACACGGATTTCCCGAGCGTATACTCGTCGGAGGATACAGTCTGCGAGCGCGTGGAGTCCATCGAGGAGCTTAATAACGTCTTTGAAAAATCAAGGACGGCCCGCTGCGCCCGTAATAGTTTCTGGTACGCTGGTTCGCGCTCGTATCGAAGCCGAACTGACGTTTCGTCCAGATGCGCTGTCGATACACGTTCCGCAACGTCGAAGGCAGCAACCGCTTCTTCTCTTTCTAGATCCCGGGACCCTCGACGGGATCTTCTTGATCGTCTGGAGCGCCTTCCTAGCGCTTCGTCTTCACTGTCTCTCTCGCTGTATACGTGGTACCGGTAGTTACGTACTTGAAGGTTCTTCAGTTTATGCGAGGCATTGAAATTGCGCGGTCTGACGTGGGTTGGAGTCGTGGCTGCACGAGTACGTACAGGGTTCTCGTTAGTACACCTAGCACTAGTCTAGTTTGCGTAGCGAAATATGAAAAGCGGGGGAAGTAGCAAAATCAAGGCACCGGCTCGGCGAGCAAAGGACCAACGTCATTTCTTCTCTCTGTATTCCTGCAACGAGAAGGAGTCCCGAGAAGCAGCATTCCGCGGAATTTCGGAGCTCGGAAATCAACTAAACTAAATCGTTTCTTCGTCGATTGGCCCTGTCATTATGCATATTATTCCGCGAGTAAGCCGCTTATCGTCCCTGTCTTTCCGAGTTCAAAAGCGACCCGACGCTGCTTCCGCGTTAGATCGATTAAACTGCTCTGGAAACCATTCGTCGACTGACAAAAATCATTTGTCGTTCTACCCGGGGATCGCAGCTAGCTTTCAGAACAGAGTATTTCATTGAATAATTTTTGAAACCGACAGGTTCGAGTCGAACCGGGTTTTAAGGCTGTCTGAAGGGATCGAATGAATTCCCAGCGCCAACTGTGTGCAACGTATCTTCGGTTTCTTTCCGGCGGACATTGACGCGGTTAACGAAGGCATTAGAGGCGCCAATGCGGAGGAACGGTCGGAAAGAAGTGGTTGAAATTGATTAAGACGTTCCCGTGGCGGTATCGTCGTCTGACGGATGACAGCCATCAGATTCGTCGACGGTGGCTCGGCCCGGAAAAGCGGTCTCCATCGGGTGGCTCCGACAAAAACCTAACGACGCCATTTCCACTCCGTCTGCCGCGCACTTTCCACGCGTCCCGGCTTTCAAACGTTCTTTTCCGCTGCTTTTCCCGGCGAATTTTCTGGCCGCCGTTCGAATGTCGTCGACGGCCATCCGACGACGAATGTGCCACCGGGATGAATACAAGGGGGAACATTAACGTGAAATGCTGACCACGTCTTCTTCGATTAAGAGCACCCGTGTGCCGCGGTCGTTTTATAAGGCACGAATGGCGGAACTCGATCCTCGAGGAACCGCCTCTTGTTCCTCGGCGGATGTCGATGCGGTGACAGTCGTTGCTCGCGGATAGCGGCGTCCCTGGATAGAGACGTTTCTTGCTGGACGCCGTGTTCCGCGGAGGATCAGGCCAAGTCGGATGGAAACGTTTACTCCTATTAATCACGTTATCTTAGCTTCAAGGTTTTGCCGCGCTCGTCCCGGTGCTCTCTCCAGCCTCACAGCTCTCTCGTTGCATTTCGCCAGGACGCGCCGACGCCGCGCCGCGCCGATTGCAACCGTACCCCGAATTAATTCACGCTCAATCGCGTTACCGGTCTCGCGCCCGCGATAGCCGACGAAGTCGCTTATGGGAGCCTGAAATATTTATACCGCGCATGGTATCGACACACCGAAGCTAATGAGAAACCGTCTGCCCCGTGGAACTTCGTACATCCAATACCAACAAGATGTCATCCGAACTTTGCCCATCCAGGGTACAATGAACTAACCTAGATAGCGAGTTGATAAAGGCGTCTGGCTTCTAACAATCCTCGTGTAAGGGTAATACGTTGCTGTAAAACGCATAGACGTGGCTATGTCCGGCTGATGAACTTAATTACGAGAAGTGTGTCGGGGCTCGCTCAAGGCGAAAGTAATCGGCCCGCTAGATCTGGCATATTCGAAGTTAATACGGTTCCCAATCTCCCCGGGGCGCTATCTGTCTTGAAGCACGTTCAAATTCAACCGATTTGAATCTACATTTATATGTATATATCCGACGTATACGGACCAGGGGAACCAGGAGATCGACTATGTATAGAGGCTCGCTGTGAGACACATTTGGCCACGAGGACAAGGTACATTCGTATTCATACGGCAGACCGTGCCGAACCTTCGAGGGTGCGCCTAAGTACCCCCGTAAGTTACGGAGTTCACGGAAGGTAGAATCAGTAGCGGGGCCACCGTGGCACGTTAGAGAAGACAGAACTCGGTTTGATATATGGTTACAAGTTCTCCTCCGGGCGAGGAAGTGTGAACACAATCCAGGGTGCAATTCCCTCTCGTCCCCTGCCAGCGTTCTTCCACCCTCTGCGGATCTATTCGGGCCTGGTCACTTCAACCAACCCGACGAGAACCGGAGTTAAGTGTGAACAAATTTGTCTATCATTGTTATGGCAAACTCGCGCACCGACGATCCCCTATTCGCGCCAGCCGAACCCTCCTGGACGACTTAACGCCACCGAAATGGTGGCCAGCTCGTTCGATGAACGAGCTGGCCCAAGCAATGGCTCAACTTTGGACTCGGCATTTGTGTCCAGAACTAAGTATGTCTCGTTTTCTTGCAACTCCCATTTTCAGTAATTTCCTATCACAGCGTTTTTATCATTTCAATAATTGTGAAATAGTTACTGCTGTACTTTCAAGTCTGGAATAAGAATTTCAAGGCAGCGAACGTAGCTAGGATATTCGCTCGACAGATTTCCGGGTGGTTTTGTCGACGTCCTCCGCCGCCTCAATTTCCCTCGGAGGAAGTCGTCGCGGGAAATCGCGGGAAAAGCCCCGAATTCTCCGCGAAACTTCCGAACACTTAACTCGATCCGACTCGGATAATACGTTTCCCATGGATGAGCGATGGGTTCGCGCGACGCGACGCTAATGGAACGAGGCGTCGCGAACAATTTTGTTTCGCCCAGGCATCGTTTAATCTCGCGCGTCGGTTCATTAGACGCGATATGAAATTTCGGTCGCGCTTCGCGAGGATAAGGCGAAGGAATTGCGACAAACGGGCCGGGATGGGCCGTTGGAGAGCGCCCGGTGCAAGTTACACAGCCGGGCAAGTCGGCCGAGGGAAACCAAACTCCGTGGAACTAAACTAATTTGCTGAAACTTTTATTAATATGCAACTTGGCCGGAGGTTTCATAAGGATGGCAACGGAGTCGCGGGGCGGACCAGGGGATAAACAAACGCGCAGATAACGTCTGGCTAGTTCTCGCGACTTCTGCGGACGGAAGAGAAGACAAGGAGGATGGGGACGAGCTCCGATGCTTGAGAATCGGACATTGGTACCGGTTTATACGGACGCGAAACCACCGCGTTGGTAAGACCATCGCTCGAGCAGAAGATGCCTCCTCGAAAAGAGCGATCAACGACCGACTTTGAAACTCATCGCTGCCACTGACAGTACCAATGTTTCCTCGTTTACTGTCGTCATATTGCGCGCTCGTAACTTTTGGACGCCTGGAGTCCAACTGTTGGCACTCTCGCCCGCCAACAGCTACCTCTGTTTACTAACTCGGATCGCGAGTCCTGTGGGACACTAGTTATTTTTTATAAATTCAGTTTTCATGGCAGACTCTGTTCGGTCTCTGTACTCTTTTGTAATTAATTTTTGTCAGGATACTCATTTTTAGCTTCAAGGCATCTAAATTATAATTATTGTTACGAGCTGGGCCATAGCAACAGTTTTCTAGCGAGCGGGCAACGGATGGACTGCAGAACTGCATTTTTCGTGCGAAGGAACAGCGACGAGTGCAGTGATCGGGTCTGCGAGCGCGGACAAACCGGAAACAGGCTCGTCGAGTGGCATTCAGCCGGTCGGATCTTGTCGACGTGCTCGAGTCACGGGTGTATAACTTGCTTGTCAACGTTCAGCTACCCGAGTGTCGACGATATCGACGGAGATCGTTCTATCGACACGGCTCGGCGCATACCTAACGGTTCGACGTTCGCAAGGTGGGTTACACGGTGGGGCCCGGCCGGGTGCCCATGCCGCGGGGCCCTCGCTCTCTTCGTGGCAAGATTGAGCACGCTTGTCATCCCGCGGCATAAGATTAACCGTGGTTGTCGTTCAAATTTACAGGAAGATCGATATCGAGCGGGAACAATGGTTTTACCAATGCAACCGATATTAAAGCAACGGGCTCCCCTTTAAGCATCGGAAAGAGCTGAAGCGGTGCATCGCATCGTCCGCGATCTCGCGACTCCCGGCGCGGCGCGGCGCAGAGTGCCCTCCGCGACATTTGTTCAGGACAGCCGAACGTCTCTCGGTATTAAAACGGTGCGCATAATCCAGGCCGCGCGATTCGCATGATTAATCACTTGGACGGATCAGTCATTTTTCACCGGACAGCGTAACGTTGCGTCGCGCTCCGGACGAGGAAGAGTTATCGGTTCCGCGAAGTGGCCTGCCAGTAAAAGCGCACTTGCCCTTTTCTTCTCTCCTCTCCACACCCGTGCTCTCTTCTTTTTCCACGTCTTTTTTTCAAGCTCGCACGTCTCGGCGGCGTACACAATGATATCGACGGTAATTAGTCTTCATTGTCCTGCGTTCGATTCGATTCGATTCTATTCGATTGCCGTCCGCCCGTGGAAAAAGTCGAGGAAGGAGAGAACGTCTCCGGGCAAACACCTGTGTATCCTCTTTCTTCCGTCGACCCTTCTTTGGTCGTTCTTTTTCACCGGGCCAACCCCCTACCAACCATTCCTCCTCTCATCCTCTCGGACGCCGCCGCTGCACTGTTGCTCTTCCTCACTCGTCTTTTCTTCCTCGCTTTCTTCTTTTGCTTCGTCCTTCTCTTCTTCGTGCGCGCCGCGCCGCGCCGTCCTCCTCGTCCGTGGGTGTAAATCTGTCTCACAGATTAAGTCCGAACCCTGAGTTGTATAAATTGAAGGCGATCTCTCTGCCGGGGCTCCGGAGTAGCTACTCGGGCCACTTTATTTTCGTTTATTTGTTGTCAGCAAACATGCCCGGTCTTCCTCGCTGCAGCAACGAACGAACGGCGTGGCATGGAGCGGCGTGGCGCGGCGCGGCGTGGCGCTCGCACACGTTGCTTAACCACCACGCAGAGGCCTAACCGATCCACCGACACCGGACCCGGTTCTCTAACCGTGCATGCGACCGTACGCAACAGAACGTGTGCACCAGCTCTCGCACACAAAGAGACACGCCTTTATTATGCAGGACCGTGTGCGCCAGCGAATCTTTAATACGATGCCCGCTGCGGATGCACGCACTCGCCACTGTTGATTCGCGAATTTTCACCCCGTGCACGCAATTAACGTTCAATCTTCTGAATATCGCAGCCAAATATCGATACTGATATTTTTAGCGATTCGTTCGCGGTTTAATTCTGTTGCCGCCGCGCTGGTAAGTTTATTCAGATCACGCCAGCATTCGTTTGGTTAAAAGTATTCGTTTCCCTAGAAATACTCTTTTATAAACAATTCTGCTTGGGTTAGGTTTGTTACTTTGTTGTAAGTGATGCGGCATTTGTTGAAACCGTTGATTCTTAAAGATATACACCACTCAATGTGGACATGAAAAATACTACCACATTTAGGATTCATTTTTATCGATATTATTAAATAAAAATCAACTTTATTTTTCAGTAGTTCATTTCCATGTTCAAATAGTTGTATCAAGACATATCAATGGAGAAATTAAAGCAATTGAACGGAGCAACTGTTTCCAGCAAAACTCCTACGCTATATTAGCAGTAGTTGCGACTTATTAATTAATTTCTCGGTATTTCTGATTTTACGTTGGCATACAAAAATCACCTCGAGCCTCCCACAATAATTACCAATTAAATCAGGATTCTGTGTACACACACATATATATATATAAGTACATATCAAATGATACCAACGCGTAAAGGACATAATGGCTCGTATTATCGTTTGCATTGCTTCGTTTCATAAGCTGTCGCTAGTATAAACATTCCGAAATTTCCGAACTGTAGTTAATGTTAGCATGCATATATAATTCGAAATTAGTTTCTGATATTTCGAACGGATTAGCATTTCATTGAAAATTAGCACCGATTAACATACATGCAAATAGTATTTTATTGAGCTTTATGAAACTTATTTGTGTCCGCGCTTTAGAAATGTTGTTTCAGTGCGTGGAAAGTGTACGTAGAAAATACGATGGAACGAGTTATGAATATTAATGGTAACCAATTCGACGGTAAAGCGAACCGCCGTGGACCTTGTCCATAACTAATACGGCATACAAGTGCACTGTAACAAAATTTGTTTAAAACCGTCGGAGCACCGATCGTTGAACAACTAAAAATTTATTCACCGACCTGCCCTTTCCAGCCCCCACCCGGTCCACGCGATAGTCTCACTATTTCATTTTTTATTACACCGCATCGGGACTCCGCGTTATTACTCCCAGATGTAACTGAAAGCCGAGCTCGTTCGCAACACGAGAACGATAGCAACACCAATAACGACGTATAAATATCACGCTAACCGACAACGTGAAAACGAATAGAGTGCATAAAGGGTTGCTGCTGTGACAGGTGAAAAAATAAGAACCGAGCTCCAGGGCGAAATTTGTTTCCTACAATATTATTTCGAAGAGGCGCATTTCACCGACCAACAACATAAAAACAACAAACTAATACAATCCGGAAACACGTACATACTACGGTCGAAACGAAAAATAATTTACGCGAAAGATAAATAAAGGAGGTAGATTAAAATTTTTTCGCGCGGAACTTCATTCTCGTGGATATGAGCTTTGATAATTCGTCGAGTGCACCCGCCTTCGTGAACACCGTGTCTGTCTATTACTCGCTGTTTCTACTGCAAGCGAGCCTGACGAATTATTTTACAAAACCTATTATCGCGGCATGCGTAATTTTTGTAAACATGTGCGGTGAAAACTGGACCATCTAGAGATTTAACAATATGCAATTAAAAGTTAATTTTACACTCTATTGATTTTTTTCTGCAAAATTATGCTGCGGTTGCAGTATGTAGTACAAATTTAATAAAATATAAATCACTGCCTTTGCTAGCAAGGAAATTCACCTATTTCACCTAACTTAGCCTACGGTCAATAGTACCACTATCGATTACAATCGAGTTACAAGTAAGTCTTTCTCTTAATTAAATTTCAATTTCAAACTATATCTGCTTCCCAAAATAATTAAGCACTAGTACTACCGAAAATATTAAAATATTGAAGATTAAGTGAAACGTGGATGGAGAGGTGAAGGTTTCCCGCGCGACGGAGTCCCTGGACGAACACATGTGGCCCCCGTGTAGTATCGAGCGCGTCGCTGCGTGATATATCGTCCTGGTAGAAAAACGGCGAGGTCTGGGTGCCACAGGGAGCAGCCGAAACACAGTTTACGCTTTGGTTGGCTACGAATCGCCTTTACCGGGGTTCGTCGGTCGCCGACACGTTTGTCACCAGATGCACTTCGCGTGTACGCGCGGCAGTAGCCCGTGCACCGTACTTCCGTTGTCGAGAGCGTAGCTAGATTTCGAATCGTGTGCTCGTCGGAGAACGATTTTTATTTCCATATTTTCGTTTGTGGATCGGCCACCGGGGCGGGACGGGTGGTGCGGCAACGTCGTAAAATGCTTGTAGTTCCCAGTAATGACTCGTCCTTGCGTAACAACACGGCAACGTTGGCTGCGTGGTCGGGGATTTAGCATTATTCTAACAATCTTCCGTCCTTCCTCTCCATCTACGAAGGAAGGGAACACGAAAGAGTCACTTCGCCTCGCACAATATTCCCCGGTTTATATCAGAGCAGCGTTCGAGGAACGAATGAAGAGGCAAAGACGCGGATCCTGAACCCCGACCGCGTTTCCTGTATGCCATTTGCATAGCTTATAATAAAAACAACAAATCCCCGCAAACCAGCCGCATTCCGGCGCGTTCTCATTCCGCCGGCAGGATCCGTCGATGTTAAATTCTCTCGCTTCGACTTTACTGCCCTCCACCCCACTCCACCCATCCCATCCTCGTCAGTCCTTTCGACTCGATTTTGTTTCCGTCCCCGACGCGACGTGCCCTATATTCCAAACTTAACGTACCCGTATCCCGCAGCACATTTTTCGTCGCGAACTCAGCCCCGTGACGCCGCCCCGCGCCGCGCCGCGCCGCGCCGGCCCGTTCCACGACCCGCGAACCTTCAATTTCCGCGAAGAAATTCGAGGTGATTCTTGGAAAGGCGGTCGCGAGGCACGAAACGACAGCTCTCCTTTTGTGCCAGCATCCACCGCTTCGCTGGGCTGAATGTTCCTCGTCGAAAGTCAAATTTTGACCTGTCGCGACAAACAACCAACCAGCTGAGAGCCCCGACCACTCCTTTCACCGTTTCTTTCTTTCCTGGACGGCTGTCGTCATGAAAATCTACGGAAATCATGCTTCCTTGATTCGTAAAGGAACTGCATGAAATCATGAAGATACTCTAGTCATTTGTGTCCTGTATTGCATTTTTGAAATAAGTAGTCCGCCACCTGTGTTGTCCGCTACCCGTCTCTGTGTTCCTTGCCGATCCTTGTCGATGTTGGGATGATGGCACATGTCGAAGCGAGAGACAATGCCCGAAGAGAGTAGCGATTCCAGGATGGCTCTCCTTTGAAGCACGCGGAAAAGTTCGAGTCGCAATATGCCAGGGACGGTCATCGTTTGCCTTTGGTCCGGTCAGCTCATACCGGAGGCTCCGTAATCTGGCAGATTTTATTTTGCCAGCGACGACGACGACGACGACGCCGGCGGACGACGCCCGGCTTCGACGACAGTTCGCGAACTCATATCTCACGGAGCGTCCGTTCCTGCGGAAACTTCGATATCCACCGAATATGGCGTGATCGCGGGTGACTTCGAGCGAGACCGAATTCTCCGCATCCTTCCGCAGGAGCTGCCCGCTCGCTCTCCTCGATCCTCGATGAAACGAGGCGTTTTGTCGGCGATAGTGACCCGGTTCCCGGTTTCTTTCTTGCCTCTTCACCTTCTTTCCTTCCGAGTTACACGGTTCAGAGATTACACGCTACCTAGCCTGCCCCCCCTTCCATTTTTCTAACCCCACAGGCCACGGCCACTCCTGCCACCTCTCGATTTAACGAAGAAAAATTGAAGCTTCGAGTCCGATCGACCGTGATTGCGTCACATGTCTGTCTAATCGCCCCTACGAGACGGGATTATTCTTTCCCTCCGATTGAACCCCGACTACTACCTAGAATCTTTCCCGTGTTCCCTGTTACTCCGTTCAATTTACTCTTCGAACGTCTTCATCCCTGCAACGGCGGAAAGGAAGTTCTATCGACTTGATGGAAAATCGTTAGGTTCCCTCGGTCATTGGAAACCAATTGGCAGAAAGCGGTCTAATTTCGAGCGGCTCTACATTGATGCCTACTTTAGAAGTCATTGTTGATGCCACCGATAACGATATACAATGCTCACGGTACTCTAGGTTCCTACAGAAAATATTTGAAATTTGATACGGTTCTATAAATTCCACCGCTTCTAATATATTTATCAAGCACTTTCGGCTTTTGACAAAACGAACTTATGCGAATTACGAGGACAACATCGTCGTACAGAATAATTAATACTACAAACTTCGTTATTATATTTACATTTTGAGTCATTCAGAATTCCACTTCAGCGAAGTGATGCATTTAAATTGTAATGGCCTGCTGTGCGCCAATTAAAGCTGCTAATGAACTCCCGCGAAGTGAATTGTATTTTAATTTTAAATGATCCGAGCGGGCTCGCTCTCGTCGCATCGCCCGCCGAGAGGATCATACATAGGAAGCGCGAGCGGTACGAAGTTGCGCGACGCAAGTTTCATAAAAGTTGTTCGAGGAAATGATTCGTAGCTTCAACAGCCGGCGAAATACTGCGGGATACAAATTACAGCGCAAGATGTCGCCCGAATATTCAAAGCAGTTTTACGGGGGAACGGTCTCTCCGGCGAGCAAACAGGACGCGAGTCTCTCCCGCTTCAGTTTTATAGTTCTCTATATTTTACGTCACTTATATGTTTATCGCATTGTAGAAACGGGGAAGAAGTCACGAGTAATAACAGCCGAGCAAAGGCGACTTATTTATCGTTCTCTTTCTCGGGGTTTCGCGAAAGTGGAGAAAGAAGCTTCGAAACGTATACCGGGGATAGAATACGCTTGAAATATTAAAGGCATCGCGATTCGTCTGCGTTCCGCGAGGCACAGAGTCGCGAACCTCCACGCGAACGCAGTAAAATTTATTCAACCGCGTCATCAACTTTCCCGGTGAATCGTGCTTCCGTTCGATCTCGGACAGTACTCAAACAATGTACCTAGGAAAAGATATTATATAACAGAAAGAAATATATTTTTATACTTCTTTTAAAAATCAAGCTTAAAAATATTTCGAACGTGGCAATGAAATGAAAAGGTGTTTTTAACTCGATCAAGTTTCCATTCCAAAGCCAGAATATTTCTTCTTACTTAGGGTATCTGTTATACATGATAAACTTCGTCTATTGTATGTATGTATATAGTTTGACATTAAATTTTAGGAATCCGGTAAAAGTACCTTGCCGGGAGATTCCCGAACTTGGACAGGAGAGATTTCACTAGTCGGCGCCTGTAGGAGTATTAGCACGACGTTCGTAGCATCCTCATTACCCCGAAGAAGATTCTGTCTCCTCGACTGACGGGATCAATGAATTTCAGTTCGGTGCCGATGCAAAGTCGGCTTGCAGGTTCGGTAACTAAGCGTCAGTCGCTAAAGCGGCGCGAAAACAGGTATCGCCGGACAATGGGCATTGTGCGACGATGGTCCGATAAATACATCGGCGACTGATTATGTTATAGGGTGTCGTCGCGGCCACTTCGCGGTGCCGCGGGGTCCGACGTATTGCCACTTAACCGGGGACAAGTTCGGGAAACGAGACCGTTACGCGAGTAACTGCCGCGTCGAGGTATATAGGAACCGAGCGAGAAATCGGCGTCGCTCGTCGGAGGAACAACGACAGCGTGCTCGTTTATTCTTCGGCCGGTCACCTATTGTTGTCGCGACTCCCTTCGATACAGGCTGCTGCTGCTGCCCCTCTCCTCTTCCTCCTCCTCACCCTTCCTCCCCCTTCTGTTCCCACCATTCAAATGTAACGTCTATCAATTGCACGCGGACCAATTGCCAATCGGTCGGATTCAAAGCGTTCCGCGCGAAAGGGGAGAAACAGGGGCGGGCTGGGGCTGGGACTTGGAAAAAGGCCCGTTGACACCTCGATGAAATTGGACTAGATCGAAAAGTTGGCGCGATAGGCGGGCCGATTCAGATTTATACGAGCACGCGTTTTTTTTTAGACAGATGGCGTAGGGAACGAGGACCGAACAGGGGACGAGCCATCGGCGAGTATCGACTTTTTATGGCTCGCAATTTATTCCCGACGATTTTTTAGACGTTTTAAATCCAGGTTTCTGCGCTTCGCGCGATAAAACGATCGATCTATCCGACCCGACGTGGTGGCCAAGTCGCGGATATATGGGGGAGGAGGGAGTTATAGCGACCAGACATAACTTTCCTCTAGCCAGCGTTATCACTGATTTCTATTTTCATAAGGCGGGCCAATCGTTCGACGCTCGCCCACCGATATCTCCCAGTACGCTTCCTCTCTCCAAACGAAGCTCATAAAGCTACCCCGGCGAATGCGAAAATTGTACGGATCTCGGATCCTTTTCCTCCATCTTGTTCTCTCTCTCTCTCTCGTACGCGCCATAAAGTAGCCCCCTGTGATATGCGGTTCAGCTATCTGACCTAGCTGCACTACGTTGCAGCTGAATCGTGCCCGGGATTTGGTAACAAACCTACCTCCGATGTTAGACGGGTCTTCCGGTACTTGGTTCGAATTACAGCGGCTTTCTGTTATCCGCTGAAATTAGAGCATTTACTTGAAAATTGAGATACCGCGACATCTCGCCGGCCGTATCTTTCGCATGGTTGCGCTGCTCCCATAAATTACGATTCCTGATTCATTGGAACTTGTTAGACGCTGCAGGGTTCGAACGCTCTGCCGATACCCCATAAAATAAGACCTGCCAGATAGCACGTCATTTCTTGAAACCGCTAAGATACACAGGGAATGTATTATATTGTTCTCACTTTCGCTGTTTCACTTTATCAATACCGCAAATTTATCTTCATTGGATAAGAACTTCCACAATTCATTCAAGGTATGAATATTCATTATTTCTACAAAGAAAGGACGAGTACTTACCTATGAGTGTAGTAAAATATGTACTGTATAAATGCTTGTAAATAGTGTAACTTTAGGGGGTTAAATTTCCCTTTATATATTTTGCTATTACATAATTTAGCGTATACGCTATAACGCATAGCAGCGTATTAGTCGTAATGATTTAAGAGGATTGCATGCACCCTGCATAAGCATTCTAACAACAAATTTAATGTAGCAATTAATGAACCGTGCAGTAATTCAGTGTACCTTGCATAAGCATCCTATTGTGATTACAAATTTAGTGCGCCATGTTAATATGTATAGCTTTGTTATAATTTTCTATGAATTTGTTGTCAGAAACAAAGAACACAGAAATTAGTTCTATGATTTACTAGATGAGCCTAGATGACCCCCATTGATTTTCGGTTGCACTATTTTCAACATTATAATAGTGTTTACGGTAGACATTAAATAATTTTCCAAAACCAAGTCACTGTGGCAGACAGGAATTTCTACCACCGAATAAAACGAGCATTTCGAGGAAAGTGCATCCCCATTTGATAACCATGGTGCGAATATTACGGGTCCAAAGCCCGTCCTCGACGCTTCGGGTTAATTATGCAAATATCCTCAAATCTTTCGCCCATCTTGATCGCGTTATCGATTCCTCGACACCAAAACCGCCCCGCCAATCCCGTTGAAATCCTCTTACGAGGAAATAGGGGAGAGCGGTGGATGGAGGTCCGTATTGTTATCATAACGATAGCGGGCGACATATGTAAATCGTTGGAAATTAATTTAGCAGAAGTTCGGTATTACGGTCGGCTGGCTTTCTCGCTCTCGATGTCGGCGGGGAAAACAGTGTATAAGGAAAAGGAAGGTAGGAAGATAGAGGTAAGCCGGGAGAGAGAGAGAGAGAAAGAGAGAGGGCGAGAGGACGTAGAGGGTGAGCGAATGAGAGGAAATAAACCGCGGTGGCCTACTTCCTCGGGGTTCGCAGCGAGGGGAATCGGCAAAGGAAGGAAGGAAGGAAGGCGTAAGACTCTACCAACTTCTCTCGAAGCCTTTGGTCCTTCTTCAGCTTCCGTGTGTAGGTTCAGGGTTTCTCTATTCTACTCCCGCCCCCGCGAGCCCGTGTATTCAACGGAGCGACGAAACTCGGCGTTATTCGAGCCTAAGGACAGGCGGATGTTCGTATCTCGGTGCAACGGGCGCGATAGGTATCGCGCTCGAGATATTCTGCCGTTTTATTAATGACCCAGCGAATAATTGATTCTAAGAGAAGCCTGTGTGCCCGGCCGCGCTGGTGGCGACGATTATAAATGTAATGCCTCGGCCTCTCTCAGCCCCCTTCACTTGCTCCTCCAGGACCCCATAGGGCCCCCGGTTATTCGCTTGTCTCTCTCTCTCTCTCTCTCTCTCTCTCTCTCTCTCTCTCTCTCTCTCTCTCTCTCTCTCTCTCTCTCTATCAGAACGGGGCGAATAAAATACATAGCCGCCGGCCAGATCGGATGTTTATGTGGAAAAATGAACGGGCAGCGTATCGTCGCGCGGACTGGCATCGGGATGCACAATGACGCACGAGTTATGGCGTATAATCGTATTCTACGACGGACATGCACATACACATGCATATACCTATACGCTGCTGCACCACGATGCACTCACTCGGAGAACCGCGCACCGAGGACGATAGTTATCCGAAGTGTAGCCTGCGAGCGACACAGACGTACAGACCGATGAGTATCAATGGCTATCCCGGTAACCGGTAGGTATGCGTATTGTCGCCAGGATACCAATAGCGTCCTTGTGCCGAGGCAGCCGAGGATTCGCGGAATGGAAAACCGAAATCGAAATCTGATTTCTATTCTTACCCAGCCGCCCGCTCGATTTACACTCCGCGGCTTAGCCCTCCGCTCCGGTGCGATTCTCACGGATCCGCGGAGAAAATCGCTGTTTCCTTGCTCCGTTTAACTCTCCTCGAACTCCTTATTAAGTTGGATAAATCCTTGTTCCGGTTGTATTGGTTTTATCCTGAGAAATGGTAATCTTGTTATAGCGAATGTAGACTGTGCCGTCTATTTTGGTCATAGCCTCTTGTGCCATTTAGGATCCCACATAAATCTGTCAAGAACATTTATATCTTTAATGATACATATGCACATAATACATAGACACCCTAGAACCCGAGTAGAACCCGATAGCCATTTGACCGTGTTTGAGCATGTTTGTGCTTGTTTGGAACCAACCCGGGTAGCAAGAACTTCAGTCTTCGCGGTGCTCGAGGGTGCAGCACACGAATTCCATTTTCCGCGGTGCAACGTTCTATCTGGTTCTTCCATCTGGCTCGGTGGTTCCGATTAATAACGATTATCCGGCAGCGGCCGGGGCCATCGATCAAGATTCGTTTCCCGGGAGTATTTTAATTGCTTCTCGCGAGCGACTGGGTAAATCTGATAAAACGGTACAGCCAGGCCGTCATCTCGGTGTAAGATAATACTTCAACCGTCGCGGTTTCAATGCGCGCCGATTACTTTATCATTGTTCCGATTGGTATGCCGGTTCTCTCCCCTTTTCTCTCTTACTGATCCTCTCGATCTGTAGAGCTTCCTCTTCCGAGTAATTCGTATTCCGCCAGGATGCCTAGCTAAGGTATCACGGTGCCCTGGGGCGGCTATCGCGCCTCTCTCTCCCCATTAAGATTCATCAGAGCCGGGGCCAGGAAATAAAGAATACGCGTGGTAATAACGCGTGGTACCGGCGCGGCGGTGCTCTGATACCGGATAGGCCGAGAGAGTTCTTGTCGGGATCTGCCTCCCTCGAAACTAGCCAGTCATTCGAGCTCGCTGACAGATCACCGGCGTGGACGTTCTTCCAGTTAATTTGCTCCTGACGTACGGGCCGAACGGTGTGATTACCCCATATAACTTAGCGCGTCTGTGCGCCACACATTCTGGCCACAACTCGCTCGCTCGGCGAACTGGTTGCGCTAGCAAACCGGCAAAGCAGCAGCCTCCAGGCCAGGAGGATCCGTGGAGGCCAACGAACAAAGTTTGCCGTCTTCTTATGCTAGACCGTTCGCCGCTGCTATATCTTACCACCGCTCGATATGTGTACGAAGGAGTATGGGAGTGCGACCGGCTTTCTAAGCAACCCGATCGCGACGCGATGGAATTCGTGCTCGTCCAGACACGGAGACGCATTCGCCTTTTCTTATTCCCCTTCATTCTTCCTAGCCCCCCGAGCTCCTCACCTCAGCCTCTTGGCCTCTCCTCTTCGGTTCTCTGCGTCCTTTCCCATCTTTGTTCCGCCGCGCCGAACCAACGCCGCCAGTTTCTTCTCTTCTCTCTCGCCTCCGCTGACAATTCTGCTCCGAAGACGCGCTCGCTCCTCGCGGACTCACCTAAGGCTCGAGTTTCTAGCTTCCCGTCCCAGCCCGGCCCGTCTCATCCCGTCTCGGCCTGTTTCGTGCCCGTGCGCATGATTTTGTTCTTCTTTTCTCCACTGCATCGAGTGCGCCGCGCCGCGTCGGCTCCAGAAGATGCACCAACTCCACTTTCCGCAGTTTCGGAACTAATCGCCCGATAAATTCCTTCGCGGGAATTTCTATCGGTCTCCGAGGAGGCTTTCAGAAGCATTACCTTCTCCGGTCCTCTCTCTTTCTCTCTCTCTCTCTCTCTCTCTCTCTCTCTCTCTCTCTCTCTCTCTCTCTTGCTTCTGGGATTTCCTCGATTTTCTGCGGGATGTCCGAACCGTGCGGTTCACCGGGACCGAGTTGTTTAAGTGCGACAGAATTCCGACGGATTATTCCGTTGCCTTTTGTTGACCGATACTCGGAACTTGCTCACGCGGATGACGGAGCGCGATGCCACGCGTACAGTCACCCGGAGTTGCGTCTGATTGTTTCGGACAGTGTGAAACTTCCCCGAGAATGGTTCTCTGTTTTATAACTAGCGATAAATGTTGCTGTGTTGTTTCCTGCATACGTACTTCGTGTAAATCGAGTCGAGAAACATGTAATAAAATTGTTCTGTTCAGAGTCTAGATACAACAGAATTGTTCACGTTAGGAACAGGCAACAGAATTATCCATTCTAGAAACATGTAACCGAAGTGTTTCTATTATACAATAATACTCTTTTCCTCAAGAATACGTCGTTCCGCAACCAACGACTAGGGTTAAAAGCAAGACTGGATAAAACATCAAGGGAATGTCCAGCATGTAGTAACTTCAGGAGCGTCCGAGAGTAGCAAATAATAATACCAGCGTCCGTACGGGGGACGTAAACATAAATCAGGCTTGCACAACCATGACCCAGCTTTCTCCGCGAGCAGACGCTTCCTCGGGGTACCTCGCTGTGCGCAGGAGTGAGTCGAGGGCGAAAAGTTTGCCACCGAGGCGTGTCTGAATGAGAAGGCGGCGCGGCGTTTCTCGCGCGAGAACCGGCGTAGACTCGAGCCGAGGAGGCCAGCAGGAGCGAAGGTAGACAAGTGGGGTCGGTATTTCGGTGAGAGCGCAGGGGCCCGTTGCACCGCGCTGCACCTCTCTCTGCACCGCTCTGCACGGCTCTGCACTGTTCTGCTCTGCACTGCTTCGCTGCGCTGGAGTGTTCCCGGCCTCCATGGCAGATCGCGGCATCCCATCGCGAGACGTAAGAATAAACAGGTTTGCTGCGTCCTTATAAGAGGCAGGAGTCGTCGAAGGGAAGGATGAGAGGGCAAGGGCGAAGCGAGAACCCTCCGAGCGGGAAAGGGAAAGGACCAAACCGGTGGGAAGGACGCGGCGAAGAGTCAGGAGGAGGATCCAAGAGAGGATCCGAGGATCCGTGCCGCCTGGAAAAGAAAGGAGAGGGCTACGCGGGCACTACTTTCGCGAGAAGCAGTCGCGAGATGGTGGCGGTGGACCGACACGCGTTGTTGCGCGTTGCTGTCGGCGCTGCTGCGCTTGTCGACGCTCTTACTCTGGCTGTTGCTATGTATGCTCATGCACATGTCACTCGTGGACATCGGTGACCGGTTTATGAACGAACAT
The DNA here is from genome assembly GCA_933228785.1 of Lasioglossum pauxillum. Lineage (NCBI taxonomy): Eukaryota > Metazoa > Arthropoda > Insecta > Hymenoptera > Halictidae > Lasioglossum > Lasioglossum pauxillum. The sequence goes on along the minus strand of OW121699.1, from coordinate 39,727,826 downwards.
CCGCGGCTTTCCCAGGAGGAGCAGTTTCAAACACCAGTACACCGATGTACCACGGCGCGGCGGCCGACTTCCTGACCCTCGGGACGACCTTCGATCTTTTTCTCGTCGATCCTCGATCAGCGATCCTCCAAGGTCATCGTGCTTCTAGGTACCGAGAAGCATCGCGCCTGGAATTGGCACGGTAGCTTCTTCTTATCGCGGACGGATTTTGTTGCTCGCTTTTCGCTGACGAGGCGAATATCTTTGATAGCCGCCGGACAAATGATATCAATGACGTTGGAGTTGGAATAGTTCTGGCTCTTTCAGAGGTGTTGAGAGGTTGGAGAAAGTAAGTCGGTTGATGAAGTAATTGATGGGTTCTGAGATCTTGGGTCATAGTCTCATTTGTCTTCTAGAGTCAGTTCTTTTTCTTAAAATACTGTGCACAGGACAATGTTTAAGGTGTTTACCTAGGTGGATGGATTTACAGTTTCTCTTGCTCTTTCGCGGCTCTTCTATCAAATGGCACTTTAGCTTTCTATTATTCATGGCTAAAGAATCTCTACTATCCGAAGCTAGCAGATGTTTCGTTGCTTGTCAAATAAAAAGATTCATAATTTTCGAAATCAACCTGCGATTCCTCTTGAAAATAAGTCTCGGCTATCACGCGAGTTTATCGTGCTCATCTGATTCGATTAACAGAAATCGTGGGACCAGGAAAAGACAGAAGGCTCCGTTCCCGAGATGTTTCTCCGATCGCGTGTCGCGCGGTAAGAGAGCTAGCTGGCAATCGCGAGTCGATCTCGCCCGCTAATTACCAAAACGGCTAAGCCGAACGCTTCTTCGCCGGTTAGCGGAATTAATTGCGTTCCGTCGATTCCTTTTAGATTTTAACGGAATTAATTGCGTTTCTACGTCGCGCGATCGCAAGGGGGGACCGGGCGAGGCAGAAGCCTTTTTGTCCGTGGCGTGGGCTGGCTCGTAAATCGATCAAATGCCGAAATCGAGTGTCCATAGTTCGTGCTCACGATACACACGTTCACAGGGCGAGCGCGCTCGTGTATGTATGTGTATTGTGCATGTGTCCACGCCGACTATACACGGTTACGCGTCCCCTTGCCACACGGCGAAACGGGCAAAAGGGAATGCTTGGACAACCGGAGACGAGGGAAAGCAAGACTCGCCCAGGCTGCCGGGCTTACCTCCTCGTAAATATAAACGTGTTTCGCACATTAGTCGAATTAATTAAATGCTAATTATGATCGGCCGGTGCCACAACGTGCATACTGATACCCGGCACGATTTGCGCGCCGCTTTCCGCCGTGCACCACCATTACCCCGAACGATCTGTGTCTGTGCAGACCGATTCGAACGTGTGCGCGTGGACGATGCATGTCTTGAATCTTATTAAAACCGGGCTCCGGACTCCGGAGCGTCTCCTGTCTTCTTCCAGGCCGTTCTTTTCTCGATCGCGCCGGGCAAACGGCGAGTATCGCGGCCGCCCCGTTATATCGCGCGCGAACCCGGCCGAGTAAGGGAAGGAACGCGAATTTTTACACGCGAGATGCCGTGTGCGCGCACCGCCTTATTTCAAACCGTGGCCCTACCTATACCCCCTTCCTTTCATCCCCCCTCCCCCACCTGACCAACGAGCTCCGTTCTCTTTGTTCGCCTTTTTACCGGAGATTTATTTCGGCTACCGTGCCGTGGATCCCGCCGCGCCGTTAATCTGCAAATATTCGCTGACGGTAATTAAAGACACGCTCGCTCCGGCTGTCCGCTCTTCCGATCGGCGCAGCCGTATCGCGGGGATCTTGACGGAACGGCCGTGATTATCGTGTGATGAATCCTGTGGCAGGGGACAGGGCCCCGTCCGAGAATCGAGGAACGGGTTACCGTAATTACGTTGCACCTCGGCATTCCCGTGGGAAGCCGGCTTGACCCGATCCCAAAGCGAGAAACCGAGTATTATTTGTTTCCACGCGATTGCGATTCCGATTCCGAGTATCCTGCAACCCTTCATCTGCTACTCCCCTATCCTATTTTTTTGTGATCGACGGCTGATTATCTACAAATGTCTGCACGCGTAGAACCACATCAGAATTCTATAGTATTCACTGGATTCGAGTCGGTGATACTCTTCTACAGCGACGCACTTTGATGTCCCCTTTAAAATTACATTTCCCTCCACGGTATCTCGAGACGCAATCTCCCGTCAAACAGCTGCAAATTGTTAGCCAATCAGCAGTAACAAAGTAATCTCTACGCTTCTGAAACGTATCACTGTATAAGATTCTTGGTGCTTATGCAAATGCTCCCGTGCTAGATTTATACAAATTTGATATCTGATGTAACTCGAGGATTTAACTTTCGGGTAGATCCAAATTGGGGTAAACTACTCAGATCTCGAAATGTTGTATTCTAAACGCGGTTAAATTGCATTCCTTAAATGCCCCACGTGAAATATGTTATTATTGAATCATTCGTGTTATCATTTTCTTTCCTGTTAAAGATTCAAGTATTTCATCAGATGGATATACATAATTGTAATGTTAGAACATGAATGTCCATCGTGATTTTTATTCTTCTCTAGTGTCTTCTATTTTCGGCTCCCTCGCGTAGCAACATAAAATCGTTTTATCCAATATCGCTACAACACAATGTCATAAATCGTGATAATTCTCGTGCCCAATTCAATGAGAAGTCAATTATCCTGACAGATAAAAAGTTCGCTTCTGAAATTGCGGACTAAACGTTATCGCAAAGTCGTGTCCACAATAAATTTCCATAGCAATTAGATAAGAGACTGGCAGCACAAATCAGCGGAAATGCACGTTACATTTAAGTTCCAGTTTTCCGTCTGGCAAACAAAGATCCGAAAGATCATGTACTAACAGCAGCGCGCAGGCTAATATCACATCACGCGAGCAATTAGGAGTTGTTCGCGAGGCGCGAGCTATAATTCGGCCAGCGGGTTTCAGATACGCGTTGACCGCGGGTTGAGGACGATTACCGACAAGCGTACGTGGTGGTAATTGCCGGTTCTGGTACCGGTGTACGTTTTAGCATGAACAGAGAGAGCGCGTGCGTGCATGCGTGCGTGCGTGCGTGCGTCTGCGTTTGTCCAGTATCGTGATCGGATAACAAGAATCTAGATAACGCAATCGTATACACTGTCGACACTCGAGGGCCGGGCCGGGACCATTACCCTGTCTCATTCCGTGTATCCTGTGGTACACAAGTACTTTTCGATTGTTTCCCAGACGACCAGGTTCACCGGACGATTTATGATTCCACGTTACCGTCCCTTCGTCTTCGGACGCGCGCGATTTTCACCCGCGCGTATTCGTTCGATGGTATTTCCATTTGTTCGCGGCGAGCTACGTCAGATAACCATCACAGCGAATGATTAACGACCTCTTATCTGGCTTTCCGTCTTCCTCGGGCGCGACGATGCGCTCTTTCATTTGTTATCGACGCCGAAGACGGAAGGCGGAAGCGACCCGTTCGAAAAGGAAGTGGGCCACTTTCTATTAATCGATCAGCTGCACCATGACTGTCGTTCTCGTATTCGAAGCTATCGTGAATCTTCTGACAGGTGATTTGTCGACAATCACCACACCCGGCATAATTAACCCCTTGTCTTATAATATCGCGGCCGAAGCGGCGGTGAGCAAATTGATTTTAATGGACGCAAATACGCCTCGACCGAACGGAAACATTATTTTCCGATTACGTGTTGAAGTATGCTGTCGACGTGTGCGGTGCGATAATTAGTTCACTTCTTGTCGCATCGACAGGTGGGAAAATTGTGACAGTCTGAGAATCAAGTGCGGATTAAAAGTGCAAATTCTTTTTGTTCTTACTGTAAAGCATTTCAGAAAGTCGAGAAATGTTTAACTTATTCCGACTTTTATAGAATGCTCTAGAAACTTGCACAGAACATTGCTCTTGCTGGACCTAACGTAAACAGCTAATAATTTAAGCTGTATTCTGAAAATGTAGAATTGAGATGGAACGTATACAACTTACTTTGACCGTAGTGTCATGACAGAAAACATGGACGAAGTGACAGGATGGATTCCCGTGATCGCAGGTGTAACAGCGTCCCGGCGCGGCGGTCAGTGTTGAGCGTAATCTACGACGTTAATTTGAATCGAGACGGGTGCATATTGTTGAACGGGGACGGCTAAGTACGACTTACAAGGTAGCCAGCCGCCAAGAAATCTGGAGCAGGGTGCATTGTCTCCGGCGGCGGAATTGCGATCGTTAGTGCGGGTGCACCGTCGCGTCGCCGCGACAATTCCCGCGGCAGCATTCGGAAACGTATAATCAGAAAATTATGACCTCTTCATCGGGCACCACGCCGTCCTGTTCGGGCCCCTGCCGCCTTCCCCGTTGATTGTTCCAGAGCTTTGGCGGCCGGCGGAGAAACGAGCACAATAACTTGGAAGCACAGTTAATACTTCGACGCTATACACACAGCCGCGGAAAGGAATTACAATGCGAGACGGTGTAATTTGTTTTCGCGATAACGCCCCTGCGGCGGGGGCGAAAAGAGAGAGAGAGAGAGAGAGGGAGAGAGGAAAAGAAAAAAAACAAGTAGCCCACCCCTTTGTAATCGAGTTCAACGGGCAACGCTTCTACGCGCGACTGGTATTTCTTCCGCGGGAGCTCGACAGAAAGGAAAAGGAATTAGGGGTCGATCCTGGTGTATTGAAAACGCTCGTGTACCGGTAATAATTATTCCGCGGCCTAGACTTACGCGTTACGATGCCCACAATCTACCGGGAAACAGAATCAGAAATTAAAACTGCTCCGCGCCGATTCAACCGGTGAATATTTGGACGACTTCCCGCTGATTTTTATGCGGAACGAAGCGCATTCTGTTTTCAATGAATACCAGCTTTATTCAGTAGTATGCTCGCCGATCTTTCCCCCCTGTTTGCATAATTTCGGAAATTTTTGCGCGAATAATAAAACCGATGTAATTATACTATTGCGAGGATGTCGGGTTACCAAGACTGTTCCTTCTGATTCTAGATTTTGCGTTATGCAATTGCACATCCTCGAACTGTATCAATTTAAAGAAACTTTTACTTTCATTTTATTTTAACTCATTTTACTTTCATAATCATCGAACGTTACTCATTTCCCGAATGGATGTCGGAAGTTGTTGCATCGATGGATAAAATAATAGAAGTTGGCTACTTTCCTGAATAAGTTATTGTTTGATCCAATTTCTCGGTTGCCTGATGTTATTAAAAATGAAAGAGGCCGTGGTCCGTCAAGCAAACTTGCTGCAGAATAAGAAAAATGTATCTACATAGAAAATGTGGTTCAGTGTAGAAGTAGATATCCTGACTGGTAATAATGGAGTGCGGAATTAGCAAATATTCGCACGCGAAGTTGGGGTTCAGCCTACCAGAAACGCCTCTGAAGTGCCCGATTTACGCGTCGAGTTCGGCCGCGCACGATTTGCTTTGAAAATTGTTGCCCGATTCGATTGTGAGCTTTAAATTGTAGTTAATTTCTATTTCGCGTGCGTTTGAGCCGTGCGCGGGACAGTAATTATCTGTCTCTAAATAGATCGTACTCAGCGTGTCGCCGCGTAATTCTAGCGTGCGATTCGCACGCGTCACGGAATCGCTTATGGAGGGACAGTTTACGCGTCATCATCCGTTGCACTTAATTTACCAGGACGCTGATGCGAATTAAATGTTTCATGCGCCTCGTAATTTCACTAAACGCTGTCTCGGTTCCGGGATAAGTGCGAAATTGAGTGAACGTTATAGAATTTTCAATTTTAATCGGCAATGAATAATTTCGGTGAATACTTGTTGCGTTGCGAGCTTCGAATCTGTAACAATGCAGCAAAATCGATGCAGCGAAAATATTTCGACGTGCTGTGTTCATAGTGTATACGCAGTGTTCTCTAAGAGCCAAAATTGTTTTCAGAGTTTACGATCGATAACAAAAAAACATAATATTATTTCGGCAAAAAGTACAATTACGATGGACATATTTTCTCGTCGCGTCTGGAAATTTTTGCCGGTCCCGTTAAGTCGCAAATGTAGAGGCGAAGTAGTCATTTTGGGGTGACAAAGGTGACACGAAACACCCTATGGATCTCCCAATACCGATCGCTCTCTCGAGCCTTTTTCGTTCCCCGACCCCGACCCTCCGATCGGAGTGCGTTCCGAACGCTGCTATTCTTTTTCAAAGAGAAAATCGTCCAGCGCATCGTTAAAATCGTAATGCGGTTATTCGCGAGTGCGCTCGGCTCGATGGTTTCGCAGTGGCTCACAACGAAAAATATTCCCGGTATTTTCGGATTGCAACCGAAGTTCCATGCCGTTCCACGAGCGCCAGACATTTCTAGTTACCGCGATCGCGCGATGGAATACTCGTCGGGCGTAGTGAAATCTATTGTAAAAATTGTGCCATGGCACGAATACCTGTCACGCCTGTGTCCTCTTCCAACCTTATACTTCCTCGATATTTAACTTCAGATTTTAATGCAGTAGATATGAAAATTCCGATCTTCTGCATCCCCGCCTCCTATCACCGAAAAACATTGATTGTTCAAATTATTAACTAAATATTTCCGTTGGAAACGACGGAAATAGTACTTCAAAAGCTAGCAAAATGTCTAGATGCCGGAGGTCTTTGCGTTTGATATTTTATTCAGCGTGAATGAAACAATTACATAGTCAAGTTTTAAACTTGCATTTTATATTAGAGCTTTATTTGAACGTTTCTAGTTTAAGGTCACTTCAAGGGCGTGGTATTCTATGTTTTCGGTATATTTTTCGGTTCCTGGGATACCAATAATACGTCAAACCATTCTTCCGCGAGTTTATCGTTCGTCGGAGCGGTTGAACAATGTGTTCAGCCGTAACGGCGAAACTTTGTAATGGTATATGATGAACGATTAATGCGGGCACGTGTTCTTTCGCGGCGGAGCGGGAAGTTTCTTAAGAGTTGTCGACGTAGTCGAGGATTCGGTGAGCGTGGAGCCACGGACCGGTCGCTAGGTAACGGAAGCAGAAGGAAGGAATTCAGCTGAATCCGTCCGTTAATACGTATCATTATTCGCGCGAATCGCCCGGAAATCCCGCGCCTCTCCACGCAGGAAACTTTGTCAATTTGGCGGGCCGATAGTTCCCGCTTTGAGTATGCGACGCGTGTAGACGTCGCAGACGCGGACCAGTGGCCAGGCAGTGGCAGCTATTTAAGGGGTGGCCTTAAACGACGTCGGGAAACCCACACTCCCGTCGTCGTTTACCTCCCCCCCCCCCGGCCCCCAGGTTTCTCTCTTCCATTCGCATTGTCTGTCTCTTTCACGGCGAGCTTCGGCGTTGAGATCAAACGTGGCTGTTGCCCGAAGTTTCCCGCATGGCAACTCGCACGGAATTATTAGCTCGCTACGATATCGTATAACGTTCGAAACTCCGGGGGTAGTATCCAGCTGAAATGCCCCGATTGTCCGTTGTACACAAGTGGTCGCGGCTCCACAACCGCCACGCCACGCCACACCGCGCTGCTCCTGCTTCTCTGCAACGAGTGACCAAGTGACCGTCGGACGCCGTCGACTATTCCGCGAAATTTATGCGCACCACTGTGCAATTATCCGGCTGGAAGTGCACTTAACGACTTCGGCGTACGAATAAACTCTCGGCGGCTACGAATGCCCAGGGACTACCGCCACAGGCATACCGACGACAAACGGTATCGGACCCACCATTCATCCACGCCTTTCCTGGTGTACGTACTTCTTGAACTGTTTTACGCCCTCACCAAGGATTATTTATTAACCTATCGGTCGGTTACTGTGCTCAGCATAATGTACTTTTGTCGTGACTTCATTCGCGTGTTAGACATCTATGGAAATTTTCAAGAACGATTCAAGAACGTATTGATTCTAAAATTAAGAAGCCGAAATATTAAAACTTTTCATTCAATGTTTACCTTTTAAAATCAGCACTACACTATAAATAGAATTGACATTTAACCCTGCTTTACAGTCGGAACTATTTTAACTCGAAAATTGAACATTTCTTTCGACCTAGAATAATTCCATTCGACATTCTGTATATGAATTTTTTATTTTATGGATACGAAACTGATATGATACCTCATACAACACTTAAATGTGTAGTAATTGATTATACAGGGTGAGTCCGAAGAAACAGAACACCTAAATATCTCCGTTACTTTTCGTTGTACAAAAAAACTTCTTAGGACAAAGTTACACTGTTTGAAGGGCCACATGTAACGGTGTAAGGAAAAAATTTCAAGCTCATTTTTTTACAAGATTTCAAGGTCATTGATATTTTTAACTTCCCGATTCATAGGGAAGTTACTGTAATTACCCCGAAAATCGAAAATCGATTTTTTAGCAGATCTTCACGTTTCATGGTCATTGGAGTCATTTTAGATTATTTTTATCAAAATGTTTGTGTGTGTGTGTGTGTGTGTGTGTGCGTATGTCCGTTTGTATGGTATCAAATTTTTCGTTAACGTTTTCAGAAAAAGTAACAACGCGATCAGGATGATGAATGATGCAATCGATGTGCCCCGCTGTAACTTAGAGCTGATTAGATTTTGGTCCATATTGGTCAAGTAGTTTTTTAGATTTTTAGTTTTTTTTCGAAAATAGTTGATTCTACAATGCAATTTATAAGGGAGGACGAAAATTTTCCACCAAAGAACCAAACGCAATTACATAAAAAATTTTGTTCTTAATTTTTTTTTAGATTAAAAAAAATTTTTTTTTTTAACTGATGCTAATGTTACCGCTTGGAATAATCGAAAGTTATTCCAATGCAAGAGTAGGTTAATCATCTCTACTCCCAAGAATACATTTTGGGAGAATATCGATGAAAGTACAAAAAAAAAACGATGTTAGCGATGTTGGCGAAGGAGTAACAAATCGGGAAGTTCTTTGTGCACCAAATAAAAAACATTAATAGCAGTAGGCCCTACTAGCCATGCGTATCACTAACCCTGTCGCAAGAGCAGTCCTACCCGCGAGCTCGTGAAGCGAGCGAGCAAAAACAACCCTACTCGCGAGCGAGCGAAGCGAGCGAGCAACAATAGCCCTCTAGTTTTAAATGGAATGAGGTATTTTTTAATACATCAATCGATGCAGCTGGATATTCGTTATACAAAAGCACTAGCCCATGTATGTCGAAAAGTTAGTAGTTCAGGAGATATTTCAATTTAAATAACTCTAAAACACCATTACTGTCGTACTAAGACGTTAGCGTTTACTTGCTAGTGCAAATTGAAGAGTTGAAATTGAAATTGAAAAATTGACGTTGAAAATGAAATTGAAGATTTGAAATTGAAAAATTGAAATTGAAGAGTTGAAGTTGAAAAATTGAAGTTGAAGAGTTGATATCGAAATTAAAGTCGAAATGGAAAAATTGATGTTGAAATTGAAGATTTGAAATTAACGCATTGAAATTGAAAAATTGAAGTTGAGATTGAAAAATTGACGTTGAAATTGAAAAATTGACATTGAAATTGAAATTGATGTTAGCATTTACTTACTTGTATAATGTCTTAGTGCGATAGTAATGGTGTTTTAGTGTTATTTAAATTGAAATATCTCCTGAACTATTCACTTTTCGACATACATGGGTTAGTGCTTTTTTATAACGAATGTCCAGTTGCATTTATTGATGTATTAAAAAATACCTCATTCCATTTAAAAAAATATCGATGACCTTGAAATCTCATAAAAAAATGACCTTGAAAATTTTTTCCTTTACAGCATTACATGTGACCTTTCAAACAGTGTCACTTCGTCCTAAGAAGTCTTTATGTACAACGAAAGGTAACGGAGATATTTAGGTGTTCTGTTTCTTCGGACTCACCCTGTATATCAACATATTTAACGATGTAAACAATGTTGTGAATAATGGTACAGCAATTTTTTGTGGTGACACTGAATCACCACTCGATTGCTAAGGGTTAAAATGAAAAATATGTTTGCAGAATTAAATAATGGTAGTAGCAACTTGTTCCACGAAGAAAAGAAAAGATACAGAAAATGAGAAACCGTGTAGTTGGAGACTCTCTGGAATCCAGATATGCAAAGATTCAAAAATTCGAAGACGCAAATATTCAAACAATCAGAGCATCGGAAACCGAAGAGATCGTTGGCTCGCATGGAGCTCATTTAAATTAATCGCGCAATTTTCAGGGACGGTACTTTCGTGGAATGAAGGAAAGAAATCCGAGAGGTAGAAAAGAAACCAGAAAGAATTCGTTACCGCAGTATGTGCCTCTGTGAAAAACATGCGAGGACAGCGATATCCTGGGGGATATTCCGTGTCGCGCACGGAAACTTGTGGGATTCCACAATAGAAACTTCTGTTACGCCAGCCGAAACGAAGGAAAAGAATCTCCGGCTGGAGGACGGGAAAAAAAGGTGAAAAATATGTTTTCGACATTGACGAACGGTAGGTTGACTGCGGGAACGGGGGCAGTTAGATAATTCTGTCACGAAAAGTTGATACACAGCAACTAGGTTAAATTTATCGATCGTTCCCACCCCGACCCGAAAGAGTCTCGATAACAGTTGACTGAAGTTTGTATCCTGCACTTAACTTTTCGGCACTTTAACCGCGGCGAATCGATTACAAGTGGTTTAGAGATGGAATGGCAGTACTGGAGCGGAAGCCAAACTAAATGGTATAATGCTTTTGGAATGCGACGGTATCCACGAGCTGTTATACGTTCGGAACAATTTTCAGTCGATCGAATGAATTAGGAAGCAATAAAATTACCAACCGAATAAAAGGATAACGGCGGTTGATTTGTCGTTTCGGCTGGGTAATAAAATGAGGTATCGGCCGTGTTCCATCATTTTAATCAGCGTCGATCGCTAATGGCGCATCTCATGGACACGTTTATGCCGCTCATCTAATCCCCACGATACTTCGTTAGCGTGACCGTCCGACCGAATCAAAGGTAACATTTATTAAAATACCCGTAATAAAAGCTGCCCCACTCCCTCCCTGGTCCTTTATTCGTTCACACCTGCGCTTGGGCTGTATTGGTGTACCTGTAACGCGTGTTCACCCACGACCCGTCTCCAGGAGTGTGTAGGTGTTGCGGAGTAGTTGCCACATGAAACAAACCGCTAGCCTCAATATTGGTCGCCGTGTGATCATCGTGCTAAACCACCGGGAGGAACTAGTTGCGAGGCGAGCCGTTGCAGATTTTTGTTTGTCACTGTTCGCCACCGACTTGAAATTAACTCGTCGCACTGCATAGCTTGCGCGACATCGTCCGTTCGAGCTAGCCACATAATTCTGGACAAACAATCCTCGGACGCGCGAACACGGCTTCACCATTTAATACACTCGCGTGTCTCGCAACTGTTTCCACTGGAGGATTCATAGGCGATTAAATCTTCTATCAACTTTATTGCTCCGCAGATTTCATTTGCGCGGAACTCTTGGCGCGCGCGTTGTCTGATTACGGGCTGGAACATTCCCCTTACGATCTTCACAGCACTTCAAGCACGATTACAACCAATTCAATGGAGCTTTATAACTACTTCATTGTACAATTATTTACACAATCAATTGCATAATAGCAAACGTTCTTAATTTTACAATCACTTTCCTGGTCCTGAACATCACTTGTTTGTACAATCATCACGATGACCACGAGCTTTTCGAGGCGAAATTACGCGTGCTCCAAGTGAACATGATGGTGATCGAACATTGTTTGTCTGACCATCAATTGACATATTCTACTAACGACTTTCCACAAATGTCTATTAATGTGTTATATGAATTACACAGGTTTTTACCTGTCTATTTATTGTACGTTGTACAATGTCCTTCAGCATACAAATTTATTTAGCTGAACCAATTGAATCTGTTATTAAAAGCAGTCTGTTAGTATAGAATAATCTTTTTTAACCAAGGTAGCTCCTCTGCATCAAATAAAAAAAACCTTTAGCTAGCGGCCAAATTCCTCGTCTGACTAATCGCAGGATCTTTCCCTTGCGAACTGTCCTCACCACAAAAACTTCTTAATTTTTTCAATTTAATTATCCCATCGCGGTATCTGAATTTCTCGCATTCGTAATCGAGCGTACGGTCTCGCAAACCCAGAACAGCCGCCCACGTTCCAAAAGGACTCGATCGGCGACGAAAAAGGATCGATTCGCAGACGGATCGATCGCCGATAAGCCGCGTTCCGGTCGCGCTTAAACTCCGGCCGCATTACTGCACGTACTTTGCGTAATTGTGTCGGTCAGTCGTTATTGCTTTCCGATATTTCGCCGTGTGACCTGCGCGAGTGCTTAGAGCCCGCTCTCGCATTCACTCACGTGCGTGGCAAGCATGCGAGCGTGGATGGGACGCGGGCCAGCAACCGCACGCTTCGTACTATTTGGATGCGCCGCGCCGCGCCGGGGTGCTTATACATTGCGGAGATTATTTCCTATTAACCGGCGGGCGTGAACCGTGAATCGGAATGCTTTTGATCGATTCACTGTATCGACGATTAACGTCTGATCCCCTAAATGCTGCGCGCCTCTCCGCGTCCCTCGTTTAGCCAGCCCCTGTCGTTCGCTGCTTTTGTCTGCCCGACTGTCTATGCACCTATACTTCCCGTCATCAGTGTCTAGAATCGTCTGGGTCATCATACCGTGTAACCTGTAAATACCCATCTGCCATTTTCTACTACTGAAAATGATTTGTCTAAATCAGAGCTCCCCAAACTTTTTTGTCTCGTAGACCACTTGCCAATTTTTTCTGTTTCGGGTAGACCCCCCGCCTTTCTAATATTGAATTGTGTTACTCACTTTAATAGGTTTAACTGTAGAGTGAAAAAGTTAAAAAAAACAAATGTTAAGTTTTATACATTTATTAATTAAAATGGCACAAAATGCAAATCTAGTACAATTATAACATATATATACACAGGGTGGGGCAATAACTATTAGCACCTCACATATCTTCGAAACTACAAGTTTCACAGAAATATTTGCTGAAACAAAATTGCACAGTACGAAAGGGGCCATCCGGTAGCGATAATAGTTTTTTTGCAGGTGGACGTACTTCGGACATTTGAAGGTCACCTTCATTTTTTTAAATGGAATGAGGTATTTTTTAATACATCAATCGATGCAGCTGGACATTCTTTATAAAAAAGTACTAACCTATGTATGTCAAAAAGTTAGTAGTTCAGAAGATATTTCAATTTAAATAACTCCAAAATACCATTACTGTCGTACTAAGGCGTTAGTGTTTATTTACTTGTGTAACGCCTTAGTACGACAGTAATGGTATTTTGGAGTTATTTAAATTGAAATATCTCCTGAACTACTAACTTTTCGACATACATAGGTTAGTACTTTTTTATAAAGAATGTCCAGCTGCATCGATTGATGTATTAAAAAATACCTCATTCCATTTAAAAAAATGAAGGTGACCTTCAAATGTCCGAAGTACGTCCACCTGCAAAAAAACTATTATCGCCACCGGATGGCCCCTTTCGTACTGTGCAATTTTGTTTCAGCAAATATTTCTGTGAAACTTGTAGTTTCGAAGATATGTGAGCTGCTAATAGTTATTGCCCCACCCTGTATATACAGGGTGTCCCAGTTTTTTCCGGCCAAACTTTGCCAGCGTGTTATACATGCAAAAGTAAGAAAAAAATGTTATATGAACATATACTCTTAAATGTTTTATCAAGGAGTTATAACTAATAATACAAAATGATAATGAACTGGCATTTCGTCGGCACAGCGTACGAACGTATTATAAATATCTCTGTGTTTACATAAAGAAAAAAATGTTATATGAACATATGCTCTTAAATGTTTTATTAACGAGTTAACATTTCAAAATGACGTCCGTTATTACGAATACAGGATTGCCATCTAAGAAATATTGACTTTATCGTATTACAACTGATTTCTTCTTCCTTTTCTCTAATCGCAGCAAATGCGTCTGCAATTCTCTGTACTAATTGCTCACGAGTATTAATTTGTGCTTCGTGAACTTTTGGTTTTACAACTCCCCACACGTAAAAATCCATTGGCGTGAGATCTGGTGATCTTGGAGACCATGAGATTGGACTTTAAATGTATCCATTTAAATGTATTCATAATACGTTCGTACGCTGTGTCGACGAAATGCCAGTTCATTATCATTTTGTATTATTAGTTATAACTCCTTAATCAAACATTTAAGAGCATATGTTCATACAACATTTTTTTTCTTACTTTTGCGTGTAAAACACGCTGGCAAAGTTTGGTCGGAAAAAACTGGGACACCCTGTATATACATAAGCTTTTAATGGGAGGGATGAGCCTGATGCTTTAATAGCAAATTTTCAATATTTGGCTTCAACTTCGTTACGTTTAACCTTAAATCTCCTCGATCGGTGATTTCTAATCTGTTTCTTTTTTTGTAAGAAGATTGGTAACCGCGCTGAAACCCCTTTCCACGAGGTATGAAGATGGGAAAGCTATCAAAAACTTTCTCGCGATAGTCCATAATGCAGGATAAGTAGTCGGTATACCTCTCTGAAGCCAAAATTGCTGATATCCCTCTCTGAACTGTACCTTAAGTTCTTCGTTAGTGCTTATTCCGATCAGTTCTTCTTGTAATATGACATCCGTTTCTTCAATATCACTGTATGGATCGATAATCCATTGTGATATTTCCATAGTCAAAACATCCTCGAACCTAGTTTTAAAGTCTGTATGAAGCATATTTAAATGTTGAACGTAGGTTGCAACATCATCATCACCCAGTTTGTCTGTGACAAATTGGGAAACTGGGAAAATACGCGCCGTCCAATATTTTGCTTCATTAGTTTAATTCTGGCAAGAAAAGCTGAAATGATGGACTTTGTTTTTATCAAATTTAGACTGTCACCTTGCAACTGCAAATTAACTTCATTAAATTTAGTAAACAAGTCTGTTAAATAAGCACTGTCTGGTTTCCACTTAATTAAATTTTCTTTTAAAATTGGATCTTTATCATCCAAAAACTGTCTCAAAAAGTGAATGAAATCTTGTCAAACATAAGTCTTTATACAGCCAGCGTACTTCAGTGTGAAGGAGCAATCGATGAAAGTTCTCGTCATTTTCCTCACACAGCTGCGCACAAATAACCTAGTATTCGTTATAGTTTCGTTCTTTTACTAGGGAACACTCGTGGACCCCCATTTACATTTCATGCACCCCTAATTTTTGTTTTCGCTGACATGGACCCCTTGCAGTTCGGAATCGACCCCTAGGGGTCGATATAGACCACTTTGGGAATCACTGGTCTATATGAATCTCATGAACAACAAATTTTATGCGTTTGTGATAAAAATCAGGATGTGACACAAAATTTAAGAATGATCAAAAGAATTTTAATAAGCTGATATTATTTTCAACTTATTTGAATTATTAGGGGACAAACAAATTTCTATTTGAATCTTGTTTCTTGTAATTGATGCAGACGTTTTCTCATTTTGCATAAAGAACATCTTCTTGCAAGAACAACCACCGTTTCCTCTACTTCACCTGCCGGTAAAATCGCGTAGGTGCATGGTACACCCCCGTTCCCCATAGTGCACAAGGGGGCAGGAGAAAATGTACCGATGGAGGTTGCAAGAGGAGGCGGAGGGGGCCACCGACTCGAACCACCAAATGTTTCCGACGAGCATCCATTATTCATGCGCAGCGACGTATTTGCCGTGCGGAAAACAAATTCGTTCGTTTACGAGGAACGGAAAAACTAGCGTGCTTAACGAGCACCGTTTTGTGTCGTTTCGCTTTCAATATTCAGAACGACGCGCGGTCAGGAGCGCGCGAAGTCCGACCACGCCTTCCCCGTATCGTTTCCACCCAACGCGCTCGCCCGCGATCTGCTTGGAATAATTGAAATCCATAACCGGATGCACCCGGGCGTTTGTAATAATGTGAAAAAGTTGCAACGACGCCCGAGAAGCGTCCTCGTCTTACAACACGGCTCCCCAAGACAGAATTTCCGGGACGTAATTCCGTTGAAATGCTGGGACACGATTCTGCTGCTTGCCGTAGTCTGTTTTTCTGAGGAAGTTGTGAGGGACGTGAACGGTCACAATGCGCACACGAATTATTCCCGTTTCAGCACAGGAGAATTGTCGAGATGGTTTAGAATTGTTGTATATTTTTAGATCATTTTATAATTTTATTGTTAGTTTATCTTTTATTCTCCTGAGTCAAGTGAGGGGAACAAGTGTTCCGTATCGGGGACAATGTTTTGGGTTAAATGTTGCTATAGTTGTGTAAGGGAGTGGGTTGAGATGTGTGTTCGACAGCAATGACGACATAAGGGTACTTCTGTTGCTTTCCGTGCCCTGTTTCTGTAAATGCCCCGAGTAGGCGTGGCTTCATTGAATGCTGTGTGTAGAGTGCTCCGAGGGGGCGTGGCGTCGCTGCTCCTGCTGTTGGAGAACCTAGAACAGTGACTTGCGAGGCAATCGGTGCTCATGTATTGTATCTTATAACGATTTATATAATGTTATACATATAGTCGGTCACGAAAATATTCGGACACCACTATAGTTTTGACTATTAAAGACCGTACTTCATAAATTTATGCAATAAGAACAAAAAGAGGTTTCACGTATGTTACTATGCAGTGTGTAGTTAACATAAACATAACAGATATTTATTTACGATAAGTGATTACATAAATAACTAGAGGGCTATTGTTGCTCGCTCGCTCGCGAGTAGGGTTGTTTTTGTTCGCTCGCTTCGCGAGCTCGCGGGTAGGACTGCTCTTGCGACAGGGTTAGTGATACGCATGGCTAGTAGGGCCTACTGCTATTAATGTTTTTTATTTGGTGCACAAAGAACTTCCCGATTTGTTACTCCTTCGCCAACATCGCTAACATCGTTTTTTTTTATTTGTACTTTCATCGATATTCTCCAAAATGTATTCTTGGGAGTAGAGATGATTAACCTACTCTTGCATTGGAATAACTTACGATTATTCCAAGCGGTAACATTAGCATCAGTTAAAAAAAATTTTTTTTTTAAATCTAAAAAAAAAATTAAGAACAACATTTTTTATGTAATTGCGTTTGGTTCTTTGGTGGAAAATTTTCGTCCTCCCTTATAAATTGCATTGTAGAATCAACTATTTTCGAAAAAAACTAAAAATCTAAAAAACTACTTGACCAAAATGGACCAAAATCTAATCAGCTCTAAGTTACAGCGGGGCACATCGATTGCATCATTCATCATCCTGATCGCGTTGTTACTTTTTCTGAAAACGTTAACGAAAAATTTGATACCATACAAACGGACATACGCACACACACACACACACACACACACACACACACACACACACACACACACACACACACACACACACACACACACATACAAACATTTTGATAAAAATAGTCTAAAATGACTCCAATGACCATGAAACGTGAAAATCTGCTAAAAAATCGATTTTCGATTTTCGGGGTAATTACAGTAACTTCCCTATGAATCAGGAAGTTAATAAAAGAAAAATGGAAAGTACGCTCATTTTCATGTCACGAAAATATTCGGACACTATCAAAACTAAGTTTACAACACTATATATAAATCTTGTTTTTATAAATTAATATCTTGTTGGATATCCCATAAGTTTTATGACGTGCTGTAATCGCGTTGGCATATTACAAATTATTCTTTTTAAATAATCTTGCCCAATACGTAGCAATTCTTCTTGCAGACGTCTTTTTAGTTTGTCCTTTGTGTTTATGGGAGTTGTTCGAATTCGGCCATCTAATTCATCCCATAAATTTTCAATGAGATTCAAATCTGGCGATTGCGGTGGTGAGTGGAGGACATTCTTGCAAGTGTAGAATAAGAATTCTTGCACAATACGTGATTTTTGCCTTGGGTCGTTATCCTGATAAAATTTTATCCCACTTTGAAGTCCCATATTATTAGCACTTTTTTAAAAATTGTTTTGCAAAATGTGCAGATACCTATTTTTATCGAGGATGTCGCCGATAAAAACTAATTCGCCTACTCCATGGGCCGAAATACAGCCCCACACCGTCACAGACCCACAACCGTGTTTCTCTGTCGGCTGCAAAGGTTTCGAATTTAATTCTTCTTTCGATTTCCGCCATACCCTAATTCTTCCATCGCTTCCATAAATATTAAATGTGGACTCGTCCGCGAAAATTACGTCTTCCCACCACTTGACCGTTTTTTGCAAAATTCAGTCTCTTCATCATGTTCTTCGCGTTAATATACGGCTTTTTTCGAGCTATTCTTCCATTATAGCCCTCTGATCGGAACACTCTACGTATGTTTTCCGGATGCACTGATATTCCACGGTCATTATTTATTTCAGCTGCTAACTTTGGAGCACTTATCCGAGGATCACATTTGATTCTCCTAATTATGGAGCGTTTATCACGAGTATTGAGAATCGGTTTGCGTCCGCTTTGAGGGATAGATTCAATTCTATCATCGTTCTTATAACGTCGCACAATACCCCATACGGTGCTCTTACTAATATTTAATAAATCTGCAACTTTTCGAATCGATTTCCCCTTTTCCCGATGAAAAATTACTAATTGTCGCATATCAAACGACGTGTTCTTACTTTTTCGACCCATTTCGCACAAATTTTGAGCAAGACTGACAAATATTCGATCTCTAACATACTCGTGTACATAGTATGAATGATATGTTTACAAACATTGTTTCAGTCATTTCCTGGAACCTGGAAACTTGAGAAGTATAGCGAGTGTCCGAATATTTTCGTGACATGAAAATGAGTGTACTTTCCATTTTTCTTTTATTATTTATGTAATCACTTATCGTAAATAAATATCTGTTATGTTTATGTTAACTACACACTGCATAGTAACATACGTGAAACCTCTTTTTGTTCTTATTGCATAAATTTATGGAGTACGGAATATAATAGTCGAAACTATAGTGGTGTCCGAATATTTTCGTCTAAATAGATAGACGAGTAAGAAATGAATGTTCGAACAAACTAGTCGAAGACTTTCGAAAATATTTTATTTTCTGTGCCAAATAATAAATGTAAAAATTCCAAATAATTTTCGAACCAGCCCCATATTTTTATCTTTTTCCTTTCGTGATTAATTCCTCGAGAGAGGGTGTTGTTTCGAAGCATACACTGTCTGAAATTTTTCGGGAGTGTGTTCGGCTGCGGAGTCAGTGACAATTCCGTAATGCCAGCTATCAGCCAAGACGTTATTTAACCGCTCGCCGGTCTGTATCTTCGCAGAGCGTATGGGGCGGCTGGACCTCGAAGGGTTGTGCTACGGTACGTGGTAAAATTAAAGGGGAAGGAAAAACGGTCGGTAGAGCGAGCAAGAAAATACGGGGTTGATTTCTTGCGAGCAGAGGGCAAAGACCGCGTTCTTCGTCGGGCCGGAAGTCTAAACTGTTATGAAACAGTTGGGGAGAAAGCTTTTTTATCTCCGAGTCCTCCATGCATTTCTTTTCGGTGGGTAATCGGTCTTCTTTCTTCCCGGCGGGCTCCCTAATACCTTTTAACTTGGTTCGTTCCGCGTGCGGATCGCCGACTCGAGTTTTCTGTTCAAGGCAAGAGTACACAAATATTCTTTCTACCTGTTTAACGACCCCCGAACACGTCGATTTACCTGGCCGAGATGACATGTAGTTCGTTTTCGCGTGACCGACTCGTCCCATACTAAAACACGATTGCCGACCTAGCGTCCCCGTCGGAGACTCGCGAAAATGGCAGATCGGTGCGCAAAAAATTTTCGCATCCCACGGGATGGGAAGAGAAGAAATTACATTCGCGACGCGGAAAACTCGGAACGTTGACTCGCGCGTTTGCAAGGGACACGCAACAGCTGAACGACACGTTGCGCGAAAATATTTCTCAGTGTCTGTAAATTATTTTGCAGAGAACTCCGTTCCCCACCGCAGAGCGTTCCGGCAAGACGTTTCCTTGCAGCTATCACTCTCTTTCTCGTTCTCGTCCAACCTGTCGTATTTCACGCGCTCTGTCCTAGAATTGTTATTACGCGAATAGGTAGCCGTGCTGTAAACGAGGAAAATGACATTCTACGGTGAAAGTTCAATATTAAACGTCACGTTTGCGCGTTACAGAGGTGTTATTGGAAAGCTTTATTGTTCTTTGTCGGAGTTTTCGCGGAAACGCGACAAAGGTCCGACCCTGGCCGACAGTTACACCTATACTGAATAATAGTGAAACTGCTGCTAGACTGTCGTGGAAAATACCTTTCCCCAGGCGTTATTACGCAAATACAGATTTTCCTAGATTAATTGAAAGAAGCTGGAATAAAACATCGACTCTTCTGTCCAGAGCTCCGTTAGGGTCAAGGCGAAATAAAAATCTTGTTAAACGACACCGGAACTTTTTTTTATAGCCTGTTTTTAACTATCGACACTGCAAGGATTTCGCAAAAAGCGGTGTAATTATTACAGTTGTATATTTCGTTCGTTTTTACACAAGGATCTGGTTCAATCGATTGTTCGTTTAAATACCTCGTGCGCCGATGATAGTGATTGAAAATAAAATGACACGCGGCAGTTGCAGTGAATTGTTTTAACCCAGTCCTTAAACAGTTCTGAACGCACACGCTTTTACGTGGAACTGCGATCCGCACATTCAATTACTTATTTGAATATGAAAGAATTATCTCATTTCGTACATCAAAGACGGTAATTTAAAATGATGTTACGTACAATGGCTGCATGTTAAATTGTTTTAACATGATCTACCTCCGGCTGTAGCATCGAGCCAGACTCGCGACGAGGATTAATTTCCTTTAAATCAAAATAAAATCCTATTCTTTCCTTCTATGAAATTGTGAACAACACGAATGCTCTAATCACTGCAACCGTAAAATAAATCGTTGGGCAAGCAGTTCTATCCAATCTATTGGCTATACAGTAATTTAAACTAAGATGGTAGCTACATTAAATTATTTTAATTTTAATACTTGGACGCAAATGCATCGACCGCGACAACGTGACAAAGTGCAAATACTAACATAGATTTTTCAAATTGTAATTACGGTGAAAAGACAGATGGCGCTCGCAGGATGCGGTTGTGCTTGAAGAATTAATTCCTCTGTTCGTTGTACGGGAGAGGGCAGACGGCGCGGCGGATATCGGAAGACCGCGGAAGCACTTAGAACACAAGTGTTTCTAATTTTTCGACGCGCTGCACCGGAGATTGCGGCGCGAGTGCAGCGAATGCACGCACATAACCACGAGCCGCTCGGAACCCGATAATAGAGACCCTCGTGGCGAGTTGCGGCTACGTGTGTGCCTCGTTAATTCAGTACTTGATGTTTGTAGCGAGAGCGACACCGGTTTCATTCATTCGTCGGACTCTAGAGGCGTTTCGCCAGCTCGGAGGTATAAAAAATCGCCGCGGATAATCCGACGTCGAGCGTTTATACCACGCAGGCTGGATCATCGGCGAACAGGCAGTATGTGGGTCAGTTTTGAAAAGCTCTTCTACCAACGGGTCCCACTCTCTGTCCATCTGCCTCGCCTCTCTTTCTCTCTTCTTCCTCCTGTTTTCCCCCCTTTCCGCGCGGAAATTCGCACGGTCGAAGTTGCACGTTCAGCGGAGCGTTTTTCCAGGCAAGAAAAACAGACCCGTTTTCGTCGATGAAATCCCTTAACCACGGTATTCGCTTTTTTCCCCTCTTCGGTTCCTATAGTTTTATTTACTTTTATTTATTCCGTCCCCGCGGCACGGATCCGTGAAATCTACACAGGTGCGCCGGAACAGTTGGAAACGATTCCTTCTAACGTGGACAATCCATACCAATTTCAAGTGTTTCCAAATGCGTGAGCTTGTTCGGACGTTGATCGCAGAGATTTGAATTTTTTAGTAGAACCGTGTCCTATATGTGTCTGTGCAAGATTGAGCATCGTTTATTTCCGTTAATCCCGCTCTACGAGAATTCATTGAAATTCACTGAATATCCCAGATTACTCGCGAGGTCGTCACTGCGCTATTAATCCCCTCGCCAGCGTTTGCAGAGTCGGCCGTCATTCAAAGCTAAATACGTTTCACTCATAACTGAAGAGTACATTTCCTTTCCAAGAAATTACTATCGCTATCCGATTTGAAATCCGCCGAGAGAAGGGACAATTTGTTACTTGTGTATTTATTTAACGTCGCATTAATGTTGAGGTCGTAGGAAACGGGGACAAACAACTAGGGATGGGATTTGCATTAACACTGATTCGATTCAATATATTCCGATGAAATAGTACAAGTAATTAAAAAATCATTAAGCGTTAAGTTTTCATTTCGTGTTAATTTTCGTACACAGACTACGTAGATTCCACCGAAAAAGTTGGAGAATTAAAATTCCTATATCAGGAAGAATGTATCAAATATTTAACGGCATCTTTTGATAAAACTATTCTACTTGAACCCAGCATCCCGGGCCCTACGATCAATATGCATTAGATAATCCAGCAATCATCCTTAACACATCCGTCGATCGACTGATGCATCGCCTTACCCGCAGACCGCAGATAACGCGGAAACGCATCGGCATCGTTAACGCGTCGTGCATCACCTTCCCCGGCCAATTATCGCGACGCAGTGGTTAGCTTCATATCATCAAAGGTCGAGAGATATCGCGTGCAGTTTATGGGATGCATTTGCATGGCGTCCCGCGCGGGAACAAGCGCGTAAATCTCGCTCGAGCTTAGTCGACGCAGCCTGCGAAAGAAGCTCATAACAGAGAGACTCGACTCGCAAGAAGATCGAACGATCAACGAAAGATTGATAAAAGAGAGAGAGAGAGAGAGAGAGAGAGAGAGAGAGAGAGAGAGAGAGAGAGAGAGAGGGGCGAAGGATGGAGGGTAAAATAGAGAGATGCTAATGATTTATCTGAAACTGATTTCCCACCTAAGCACACAGGAGTAATTAACGATCGACAGCGGTGGCTAAGATTTATCCCCGGGTAGCTCCGACTGCGCTCCACTCCGGCAATGGTAGGAAATTTCGTGGTCGTACACGGAGCAACGAGCATTCCGAGGTCGTTCGCTTGTTCGTCCGGAAAGGTCGAGGTGAGAGAACCCGTCTCCCCGGGTCCGGAGGAAAGCGAATTCGATAACGGTATCGATACGTAAATACTCGATAAGAACCGCGAGGGTAAGGCATCTTGTAATTGCGGATCCGTGTCCCTACCACGGGTAATGTTCCCCAGACCTGTCTGCTGGAATATTGGTCTCGCGCGAGCCCAGTCCCGATCTAGAGGGTGATCCAATTACTTTCCAAACAAGCGTCAGTCGAAATATCCGGTTTATTTCAACGTCTTTGAGAAACACGAGCAACCCCGCGACGATAGATCGTATAACGTTGCTCCCGACGAAACTTCACGGCGCGGGAGAGAGAAAGAGAGAGAGAGAGAGAGAGAGAGAGAACGCGAGCGACATTTTCCTTGAACCGACGAAACTTTAATTCACTGATTTACCTGATACCGGTGACGACCACGCCTCCTCCGGCCCGACGAACACCGTGAAATTGTACCAGCTCCGTTCCCGAGTTTATTGTGCCCTTGGAAGTCGCGCGTCTGCATTCGTGGATTCGTTTGCACTTTCGTTAGGGAGAGAACTCTTTTTGGGAGGGTTCTCAACAAAGAATCTCAAGCGAGGGTATTAGGGGAACGACGACTTCGGTTCGAAGGCTTCGCGGAAGTTCCTTCTCTCCGGGGGAGCGGCTTGAACATTCCTTCCCTCCGTGTTATTGTTTTCCTCCGTTGCGTCGCGCGTGAACCTAACGGAAAAATTCGGATCGTTGGAAGTAAGGTGATCTTTGCAATTTGTTTCTTAGGGATCAGTGAAGCGGCTCTTTCTGAAACTTTCAGGATAATTGACCCCATATTCAAAGAGTATGCACTCATCCTTACGTTAAAAATATCTGGTAGAAATGAACATGTACAATCATTTTATTAAATTAAAAAGAAATTATTTTGAACTTGCGAAGCAGGGTCCCCGAAGGAAGGAATATGGGTGAATTTTCGGGCACCCAGTACGTGGCACCGAGAGAAATAAAGATAGCGCGTGGGTCGCTTTTAGGTGCATTCGAACGTTGCACTCGGCCGTTCGCGCGTTATCTTAACGGATACTCGTATTCGAGTGTGAATATCTGTCTCTGGCCGTGAGATTTAAACTTGTTCTCAAGCCTTTCCCTATCGGGGAACATTCGTTGCGTTTCTTTCGCGACTGCGATAAATAATACCCTTGCGAAGACAGTCTTCTTAAGGCGGCGCTCGTTGAGACTTCTTCCCTTCTCTTCCCGGAGATACCGTGGACGAAATCACGTGTTACCGTCCGTACACTTTTCTCCCCCAGAGGCCCCGGGTACCTCGAAATCCGTATATACGCGAGATAAGCGTCGAGTAAATGTCCCCAAGCCGCGCTCGCCTTTTTCCCCTTCTCTCTCTTTCGTCAAAGGAGTAAGCCTTATCGGGGAGTATATCGTTCGGCGAACTGACCGAAATAAAAATATCATGCGTTTACATTTTGCGTGCTAAACCGCGGGGCCGCTAAAGCTCTAATTATTTTCACCGGGACGGCCAGTGACAAAGTGTGCCAGCTCACGACCGTGCAATTAGGATCGGCGATAGCGCGCCGACCGGCAACGTGCTTTTTAATTTATCGGCGGACGATGAAGCCGGACGCCGAGCCGCGCCGCGCCGCTACGTCTCTCAAGAAAGAACGGGACCATGGGAGCTTTCTTGGGAAAAATTCGTGTCGATGCCTCGTGAGATAGAATTGCGACGCGACGCGCGACGGTGCGAGATTGTTCTCTTGACGAAACAATTGCACGGCAATCCTCTGTATCCCTCACGAGCCTGAAAATCGCGATCGGGTATGCAAAGATATACTAACATTTTCCGCGAGCCAATTTCAGCAACTTCAAATTTTTCAGCAAAAATTGCCGTATATTCTCAATGGACTGCGAAAAGCGGGTCCCATTGAAATCATCGACACAGATTTCTCCGACACGGTTTTCATCAACAATATTTCATTAATTTTTAACTTCCCGATTTTATAGGGAAGTTATTGTAATTACCCCGAAAATCGAAAATCGATTTTTTAGCAGATCTTCACGTTTCATGGTCATTGGAGTCATTTTAGACTATTTTTATCAAAATGTCTGTATGTGTGTGTGTGTGTGTGTGTGTGTGTGTGTGTGCGTATGTCCGTTTCTATGTAATCAAATTTTTCGTTAACGTTTTCAGAAAAAGTAACAACGCGATCAGGATGATGAATGATGCAATCGATGTGCCCCGTCGTAACTTAGACCTGATTAGATTTTGGTCCATATTGGTCAAGTAGTTTTTTAGATTTTTAGTTTTTTTTCGAAAAGAGTTGATTCTACAATGCAATTTATAAGGGAGGACGAATATTTTCCACCAAAGAACCAAACGCAACTACATAACTAGAGGGCTATTGTTGCTCGCTCGCTTCGCTCGCTCGCGAGTAGGGTTGTTTTTGCTCGCTCGCTTCGCGAGCTCGCGGGTAGGACTGCTCTTGCGAGAGGTTTAGTGATACGCATGGCTAGTAGGGCCTACTGATATTAATGTTTTATATTTGGTGTGTGATTCTCCAAGAGTCACACAAAGAACTTCCCGATTCGTTACTCCTTCGCCAACATCACTAACATCGTTTTTTTTTTTGTACTTTCATCGATATTCTCCCAAAATGTATTCTTGGGAGTAGAGATGATAAATTCACTCTTGCATTGGAATAACTTTCGATTATTCCAAGCGGTAACATTAGCATCAGTTAAAAAAAAAATTTTTTTAATCTAAAAAAGAAAATTTTTTTTTTAATCTAAAAAAAAAATTGAGAAAAAAATTTTTTTTTATGTAATTGCGTTTGGTTCTTTGGTGGAAAATTTTCGTCCTCCATTATAAATTGCATTGTAGAATCAACTCTTTTCGAAAAAAAACTAAAAATCTAAAAAACTACTTGACCAATATGGACCAAAATCTAATCAGCTCTAAGTTACGACGGGTCACATCGATTGCATCATTCATCACCCTGATCGCGTTGTTACTTTTTCTGAAAACGTTAACGAAAAATTTGATTACATAGAAACGGCCATACGCACACACACACACACACACACACACACACACACACACACACGAACATTTTGCTGAAAATAGTCTAAAATGACTGCAATGACCATGAAACGTGAAGATCTGCTAAAAAATCGATTTTCGATTTTCGGGGTAATTACAATAACTTCCCTATAAAATCGGGAAGTTAAAAAAAAATTTTTTTCTTAATTTTTTTTTTAGATTTAAAAAAATTTTTTTTTTTAACTGATGCTAATGTTACCGCTTGGAATAATCGAAAGTTATTCCAGTGCAAGAGTGAATTTATCATCTCTACTCCCAAGAATACATTTTGGGAGAATATCGATGAAAGTACAAAAAGAAAACGATGTTAGCGATGTTGGCGAAGGAGTAACGAATCGGGAAGTTCTTTGTGTGACTCTTGGAGAGTCACACACCAAATAAAAAACATTAATATCAGTAGGCCCTACTAGCCATGCGTATCACTAACCCTCTCGCAAGAGCAGTCCTACCCGCGAGCTCGCGAAGCGAGCGAGCAAAAACAACCCTACTCGCGAGCGAGCAACAATAGCCCTCTAGTTTATTTAGTAATTAATTAATGTGGATTGAATGAAAATCAGTGGAAAAACGAAATATGAAACCGAGTGTTCTTGAATTAATTAATGAATAAACAAAAAATTAATGAAATGTTGTCGGAGAAATCTATGTCGATGATTTCCATGGGACCCGCGAAAAACTTGCTCC
The DNA here is from genome assembly GCA_933228785.1 of Lasioglossum pauxillum. Lineage (NCBI taxonomy): Eukaryota > Metazoa > Arthropoda > Insecta > Hymenoptera > Halictidae > Lasioglossum > Lasioglossum pauxillum. Next base: position 39,700,970 of record OW121699.1, on the reverse strand, counting down.
ATCGTTGTTAATACATCGCCTTCGGAAGTTCATCGAAAACTTGACTCCCGCGAAAACCGTGGAGCCGCTCTAGGAGCAAGCTGTGTTTCTAAATGTAGTTCAAAATTTACGAACAAAAGTTCTGCCCGACAGGTTGCTACTATTCGAACTAAACTTGCGATAAGTAGGGTGCTTTCTTATCGAGAAGCGCGGCTTGGTTGATGTCCGCTGGAGCTATTCCTTGCGAAATTATTCATTTATTTATGCGGAGTAGAATCCCTTAACAGAGTTGTTGCATTGCAATTGCGACTTCAGAAATATTTGCAGGAAATAAGATTAGATTCGCAGAAAATAAATTGAATGCAATGTTGTGCTGGCGACCGATTGAAAATTGAGCGGAGGTTGCGCGGATCGAATAATGCGGGCATACTGAACCCGTCTCGACGAATCGGAAGAATTTCACTTTACAATATTGGTTCGGATGAAGTCGAGTGGCATTAGTTTCACAGCGAATTCGCGTTTATGCGCGGCCTCGTTCCTCCGGTGTCCCTTTTCCTTCATATTTCACGGGGCGCAGAGTCTTTCCGACCGGTGCGACGCGCAGATGAAATGCCACGCGACGACCCGGGGTTTGTGTACATCCAAAGGCTCTTGAGGTATTTTCAATATCCGGCAACGGTCCCTGCGTTTCCGCTTTTACACCCCGGCCACGTACCGGCAACCATTCCCCTCCTTTTTTCCTCGAGTTTTTTGAAGGCCAAGGGCGCCCGGCTGATCCGCGTTCAGATACTGTCAACGTTCACCGTTCTATACACACGATTCTCGCATTGTGCTAGCATTCGTGACTGTAGGGTCGCGGACGTAGTCATGGATACCACGGAGAAAGCGGACGTTAATTAAGTGGCAGAGTGTCCGAGCCGCACTTTGAAATATTAAAAGTTTCCTTGGTGCTACGTCCGAACCACTTAGAAATGATTTGGGGATATACAATAAGGGTTGATTTTGTTGAACGTGGTTCGTACTGATTACACTGTCCAACTAATTCAAATTTTTTTTTTACCTTTCGATTCTCACGATGTGATTCTTATATAGTTTTTCGCGCTGATTCCGAATCTATCCTTAATTTTTCTCCTAGACGCACAGTTTTTGAGAAATTTGAGTTTGAAAAAATGACCTATTTTTCAACTTTGAACAAATATTGTGATGTTATTATAAAAGACATTGTATTGTTTTTTACATAAAAAGATTCTCTAGACTTTCCCGAATTCAGTGATGTGCAATAGTAATACATTATGAGTGTTTAAACATGTTTAAACAATCATTAAAGACGGAGAGGCACCACTTGTGCACCAATTTTTGACGATATTTTTGAATTTATCTCAAAAAATAAGGGTCCAGCGGAAAATCGAACTATACCACGCGATAGTGCAGACTTTTATCTTGAGAAACCCCCCTTTGAAGTTTGAAACGTCGACGTTTTTACCGAACCAGAAAGCAAAATATCTTCGCCCGACACGAGCTGCCGCCAGTGACGCTTACCGCTAGAATAGGCGTTCCACGCGATACGCCGCGACGAACGCCCGTTGTAGTGGTGAGCGCCACTGGCGGCAGCTCGTGTCGGGCGAAGATATTTTGCTTTCTGGTTCGGTAAAAACGTCGACGTTTCAAACTTCAAAGGGGGGTTTCTCAAAATAAAAGTCTGCACTATCGTGTGGTATAGTTCGATTTTCTGCCGGGCCCTTATTTTTTGAGATAAATTCAAAAATATCGTCAAAAATTGGTGCAAAAGTGGTGCCTCTCCGTCTTTAATGATTGTTTAAACATGTTTAAACAATCATAATGTATTACTATTGCACTTCACTGGATTCGGGAAGTCTAGTTAATCTTTTTATGTAAAGAACAATACAATATCTTTTATAATAACATCACAATCTTTGTTCAAAAAATATTGTTCGAAAAATATGTTTTTTTTTCAAACCGAAATTTCTCAAAAACTATGCGTCTAGGAGAAAAATTAAGGACAGATTCGGAATCAGCGCGAAAAACTCTATAAGAATCGCATCGTGAGAATCGAAAGGATTTTTGGCTGTTGGACAGTGTTACTAGGAAACAACTCCCCGATTTAGCATATTAAGCGTCACTTCTGCTGTTACATTCAAGGTGATACTAATTTCTTTCCATTTTTATTTCGTGATGTATTCGAATAAACTGCCACGAGAAATGAACACGCATTGATTTAGAATTAAGAATCGATTTCTGCTAAAATAAAATAGGATCCTCGTCGAACTCTTAAAATTTTTAGATACAGACCCAGGGTTACCATATTCTAATCTCACCAGGCCCCTTACCCTTCCGTCCCTCGCCCAGCTTGTGTGCTGAGTCCGCCCCACTCTTCCCACTAACCTGACGCGTACCATGTGGAGCAAACTACGTTAGCGGTACGCGTCAGTGTTAGTGGGAAGAGTGGGGCGGACTCAGCAGACAAGCAGGGCGAGGGGCGGAAGGGTAAGGTGCCTGGCGAGAGTAGAATATGGCAACCCTGAACAGACCTCTTGTTGATCTTTGCGAAATCGTAAGAGCAACAATAAGGGCTTCGATTTGAGGGTCCTGGACGCAGGACGAGTTCACAGTGGATAGGCTGCAATGACACAGCAGTGTCTCTGATTTTATGGCATGTTACATCTAACTTGGATATTTATGCTGTCGATCAGCGACACGATAAAAATGGTGAATCACCGATACCCCAGAGTTTCATAATTCACGTCGTGACATTAATTCTGTACGATTAACTCCGGCGATATCCCACCGCGCGAGATAGCCGGAACTGCAAAACTCGAGCACGAGCTGGAACCGTGGGATTAATTCCCGGTTTAAGATATCGCCTGTTAAACAAGCGTTCTCTTGTCCCTCGACAATTCTGTTGCGCGCTGGATTTGCCTGATCGCAGCCACCATTGTGGTAGATTGAATTTCCACATTTTTCGGACGTGACCTAATTTATTCGATTGCTTTGTACCAATTGGTGCTCTAACTTCCGCTTATGCATAGACAGCCATTGAAATCTCGTGCCTCGATCCTCTTTCACGTCTTTTTACGATTAAACTGGCAATCATAAAAATTGCTTGACATTCAAATGATTTTTAATGGCAGTATCGACATCGTCGCAATTAATTAATAAACATGCTAGGACAATAAAAGTTTATTAACTCCTCGGTCCGGGAAAATGTTGCACAATTTGTTACGGAGTTGTAGGGACGGACTGACTGGCGGAGTTTTGCAAAAGCCGTTGGCCGTTCTTGGGTAGGGGTCAAAGTGATAGTAGCCATCGGCGATTCGAATGCAGGGAGTACCATTGCGCTCCTCATTAGCCAATTGGCCAATCTCACAAAGGGCCGCGAGGATTATCTAGCATGGGTATGAGTCGGTGTTCAGGATCTGTTTAGGACCCGAGGATCGTTTCACTGGTCGGAATCGGTTGGGGTGACAGCGCCGATGTCGACGCAATGGCTGCGTAGGGAAAGTCGGCGAGTTAAACCGGCTGTTGCCGTGGCGTATTATGACATTGTCAAATCCATCAAACGCTGGAACGCTTCAAAGCCGCCATTAAGCTGAGAGTCGTCGAGGGGGGGGGACGACAGGGGCACACGGAAAGCCTAGGGCTCTGACAAAAGCCACGTTGTTGGCTCCCGAAAAAGCTCTGATTCGACAGTAGTTTGCTCTTTCTCTTCGATCCTCTTCTCTCTTTCTCCCCCCTCTCTCACTCTTACTCTCGTTCTCCGTCTACCAACCTCTCTATATCTCTCTCTCTCTCTCTCTGTCTTTCTCCTTTGCCCGAATCTCCCTCCCGTCGTTCCCAGCGTCGAACTAATCGGAAAATTGGCAAACTATTGCGTAAAGAGCTCGGTTATATGCGCGGTAACGAGGAACCTCGTTTATAACGAGCTAATTAAAAGCCGGCGCTAATTGTCCGAACTGTTTGCGTACTGATCACCGCGGTGACTATAATCCTGGCTGTTTCTGGGATTAACGGTGCCCGTCTGCTCCCACCCAGACCTCGATCCTTTTTTGCACCCGGTTGTTCCCGCGTATGAAAATTATTCTTCCACCGTGCCTGGCGATTTTCACCCTCCCGCGAAAATGATCGACTTAAAGATTCTTCTCCAGACGCATTTATCTTCTAGATTAAATTGTGCGTCGGGATAGAACGTATAAATTAAACTGAACAAAGCGAACTTCGTTGCATAGAAATCTCACGCGAAATTCCAGACAATTTACCAAGCAACAAATTCATTCTACGTCGTTGCTCGTTCGATAGCAGTTATAAATATTAGCTCCCGTGTATTAAACTTTGTCTGGTTATTTATAACGCTGTGAGAACTGTCTACGTATCGATCTTATTTATAATATACAAGGCATACATGTCCTGAAAGTTGAAAGCAAGTTCTGTTAATAAGTGTGCCTTGAATTTGTTCATTGGAAAGACTTGCCTCCACTTGGAGATAATAGAATCATATTAATTGACACGATTCCTATCCTGTGATGCATAAGGAACCGAAGTTGAGATGAAAAAATAAGTTGAATTAGAAGGTTTACCAAATACACGTACTACATATTTCGGACGAAAACGTTGGTGATTTGTATGCTTCCTGTCTCAGATCAACGATTTCGCAGATGACAACCACCCGGACACGTAGATTTCCCACTGAACAGTTCCATCATCGAGCAACATCTGTTCCGATCTAAATATTCGTTGCGTGACAACATTTATCGAGTGCCACTCGCTCCCCATCAATCAATAGATTTTCTGTGAATTATTTATCGAGAAAGGCCGCGGCGTATCGGCCAACGAGACCAATATTTCCGAAAACAAACAACATCCAGGGGTCGACACTTAGCGGCCTTAATCCCTTCAGACGGGCGTCTAATTTCTGGTTTCGTTATCGCGCAAGGGCGCCGCGCGCCGCTCCGGTTCGTCAGAGTGCAGCTTGTGCAATTAGTAATTGTAATAGGTGATTTCCACGGACGCGTGCGAGTCGGACGCGGCTGATTACTTACCATTAATATTGCATTCGCGAATTAATTAATGACAAAGCCCACTGTCGGCCATTGTGCCGGGCGGAATGTAAAGCGAAACGGGTCGGCCGGATAGTAACGGGTAGAGGCAACGGTGGTGGTTCTCAGTTTCGAACTTGCGAGCCGGTGCGGTGTCGCGATCCTCAGTCATCGACGTGTCTAAAATCAATCGGAGAACCACCCACGGCAGTTCGAATGCCAGCTCGCGCGTGCTGTGACACATGCATGAAGGCACGCGCGATAACCGATTGCGGCTTCCTCTTTGCCCGCCTCCGCAAATCGGCCGATTCGATTCGGGCCGAGCCGATCCGAGCCGAGCCGAGTTACAGTGTCTCCGATGCACCGAGCATCTGACGGATAGATACGCAAATTGGCTTCATTTGGCCCAATGACAATCGGCGAAGGTTGCGGGCTACAATCTGTTTTCGAGGACCAATAGATGCCCGGTGATATATGAGGTTTGACGAGTACGTACGTCGGCCGGCTGATAAATCAACGATTTAGTTCATGACACCGCACCGTGACGCTGCTCCGACGATCAGCACTACTGGAACTTATGCTCCTACGTGCCACGGTGTTTAACTACTTGGAACTGCGATATCACGTTTTGACTGATCAGTTTGGTTCTTTACAACCCGGTGATCAATCCCAGAGAAGTTTAAAGATCATTCTTACGAGATCCTTAAGAGGGATGTTTAATACTTGATAGTGAGATAATGTTTAAAACTGTGCTTCTTCTCGACATTATTAAACGTCTTAACTTATTGCCAATGATTCCAGATCTCCATAGAAAAATAAGAATTGCTGCACCAATTGCAAGAGGCACGGTCCAAATGAAAATGTCTTTCTTCTTTTAATAATTTTGAAATACCGAAACTAATACATTCATGTACTTCCGTTGTTTTAATCTCTTCGCTGATATGAATTCCACTTACTTTTTTTTATGAGAAATGCATAAACTGCACACTCCGGTAACAGTGAAGTATTTCACCATTTAAGGATGACTCTATCCACCGATTAATCCACGTTTCGCAGAGCCGGCTCTCGATTAAGTATGCAACTTTGCAACCACATCAACTCGTCAGTACGTGCCACATTGCTAGAGCTGTTCCCGATTCAAGATAGTCTGCTTATTCGAACGGACACATCGCGCTGCTTGCAACACAACGGCATCCCACTATATCACTTACTTTCTGTGTTTGAAAGGTGCACCAGACACGCGTCGACAATTGAGCAATGACATGGACTCGTGCCGACCCAATGTTAGTTTACGATACATCGCGTACGCGAATTCAGGCGTGGCAGCGCGTATCCACGCGTGCATTGTGCACTATCCCTGTCTCCCTGTGCACGACCCTCCCCCTGCAACCCCTTCGCGAATCTCTGTCGGTGTGTCGGAATTGTGCGAGAGAAACTAACTGATAGGTACGCAAATGAATTCAGTTTAGTCAAACGATAATCGGCATGCTTCGAAGGTCGCTGCGCACAATACGTTTGGAATGGTCCGTGGACGTTTATCGGTACACAGCGTGCCGTAATTACCGCGATTGTTCTCGCCCGCGTCGTTTAATAACTGAAAATATCTGTGCGTTATGAACATCCGATATGCGGCCAAGAAACGTCTCAATTTACCTTATCATATGGCGTAAAATAAAAAATGTTTGCATTGATTGTAAGACACAGGAGTCAAATAAAAATTCCATTCTCCTTTTAATTATCTTATTAAGGTGAAACTAATACACTGGTGGCCTTAAATCTTTTTAATATCTCCACTGTTTTAAATTATACGTATCCATTTTTGTCATAAATGCATAAAATCCGCAGTTTAATCATTACATTTATTAAGAGATTTCTTTCTCTGCTTCTTTCTTACGCGATTTTCAAACTACATACTTTGCTTATCGTGCGAATTACGTCGCATTGAATAACACGTCATATCCGACATTTAATCAATTTATTATTTGTGGCATTTTTCTTAGTAAAATGGCACTGAAGACGATATAATTTGAACGGTATTTCACGGTTTCATTTTGGCTTGGGGGCAACTCATGGTCCAACCAGTGATGCCACATACAATCCAAACGGATTGCACGTACTCTCCTCCTTTTCCCCTTTCACTATCCCATTTAACAAACACTTCCGGCTTTACTGTAGGTCTCAATAGTGGGATTAATTATAAAATTTCTGTTTTCAAACAATAATTATGAGAATTCAACTTCTTAAAATGATTGAAAAAAGAAGGATGTTTCTATCACGATCGACGGTCTAATTATTAGATTCCACGCGGAGAATACATACATACAATGTACCCAAACATGTTTGTTTGACGTTTGTACTATATCTTCCAATTAGCAATATATCGAAATGGATTAGGATCGACCCCTATTCACCAGCGGTAGGTTAACAATCCCATCCTACCCTGCACTCGCCAAGACTATCAGTCAAGGAAATAAAATTTGATTTTATCGTTGTCTTTTAAAACGTGTCCATAAAACCGAGAATCTCCATGAAGCTTCTTCATTGAAGATGTAAAAATAAATTCGACGTTATGAGCGTCGCTTCGGTGGAAAGAGTTAAGGTGGCGATACGGTGATCCTGATTCCTCGGCTGCACCCTTAACGCAGGGGGTTGAGCACTGTTATCTGGTGATGACAGCTCGTAACACTTGCTCGAGATGACAGGCTTTGATTCGCGTTGGTGGCCGGCCTTCGGACTGGCGTCGCCCTAAAACCAAGCCCCCGGTAAACAGTGTCGGCCACCTCGGGGGGTTGTGCGGCACCCCCTCTGTCCTACGAAATCAGTTGACTCTATTGTGCGTAGCCTTTGTATCCTGGGGAAGTGAAGTAGCGGCTTTGACCGTGTCCCACACCTTGTATACGGTGCCGGACACAGCAGGTGCGTTGACACTTTACCGGTTGCCTCGGTCCCGTCGTTATCGATTCAGTCTCGACGCCCCCTCTTCACTTTTATTCGACGTCACCGATCGAGCAGTGGATTCGGGAATCAAAGAAGGCGGATAGAGGGAAAGAGAACTAAAGAGAAAGAGAGAGAAAAAGAGAGAGAGAGAAACGTTCGGGGGCTTGGACTCCCAGCGAACAGGTTGAAATACAAATTTAATCAAGAAGCAAGCGAGGAATCCGATTGCGAACGGGACACGACAAGCGAGAACAAAGGGGTTGGATTTAATTGTGAGACGTCGAAACAGCAAGTGAAATTTAATTACGGGACATCGAGAACCTCCACGCACTTCATTATTTTCTGCGCAAGCTGCATGGAACAGAGACCGAATCCGATACGCGTATAAATCGAAACGGTGCGAGATCTGGTATCGAGTACGGGAATACCGAATACCGGGCCGTGAGGCAACAAAGTTGAGACGCTCCTCTTTCCGGGGCTTGCGCCGTCGTCGTCGTCGCGTCTCGGTGAAGAAATCCGCCTCGCATAACCGGCCTTAATCGGACACCCGTAGTGATTACAAACGAGTATCCCCGCGTCCATCCGCGGGCCGGATTTCTTTCGTCCCCGAGGACTGCCATAAATTTCTCCGTCCGTCGCACGAATTAATACCCGGCTGCCGGCACGGTCAAAAATCTAATGAGAAATCGTCCGACGAGCCCGTGAAGGATAGCCGCGAGAATACTATCTCCTCTGCTAGTCTCCGGTACTAGACTAAAGAGAAGGAGGATCTCCTCTCGGCGCTCTCTCACGTGTCTGTGCACGGCGAAAACGCCGGTGCCTCGATACAGGTATGCGTACACATGCCCCCGTCGCTTTATTTATGGCGCTCATCGTAATTGTAAAATAAACTCTCCACCGGCGCGGCGCAGCCCCTCGAACCGGTCGAGGTCGACGCCATCGAGAGACCTCGGTCACCGAACGCCCGCCCGCCCCTATGATCGAGATGACCGATGAGACGGCCGATCCGAAATCCTGCTATCTTCTCGTATTACGTCAGTTCCGAGCCGACCGGGAATTTATTCCGACGCTACCAACGCCGCGTTATGCGTGATCGTGAACGATGGGGTTACCCGGTGAGTCAAGGTCCGAGATCCGAGCACGATCTCGGGACGATAAAAAGTTTGGGAAATCAGGTTTCAATGGTGGCAGCATTAACACGATCTCGAATAAAGGTCTCGAACACGAAAAATATTCATTCACAAACAAAATGTTCTAATGTTTCTGTTAACACTACCGCTCGATCGTTACCACCGTACAAAACATCGTTTCCCAGAAAAATGAAGGCAAAATTTATAAATAAGAGAAAATACGTCGGATGATGCGTTCGACGACAGAGTATAATGACTGGGAGGAGTCCCTCGAACGACGAGGACATCGTTACCGGGTCTCGTTGATCATGCATCAAGTTTCGACGAGTTTCGAGGAGGCAGTAATTCCATGCTATCGAGAAACAATCTGTTTTCCCGGCAACTATTCAGCGGCGCGCCGGCGCTCGCGTTCAGAATTTAGTTTTATTTGAGTTTCCGTCGCGAATGACTGCGGGACTCGATCGTGCAACGAACCCGTCCTTCCCCCCTCGGTTTTCCCTCGTCGAAAGGATGAACGAAGACTGTGCGCGAGGGTTGTATATTCACGGCTGACTCGTTTTGTACGTGACAGATAACGACACGCTCATTGTGCCGGGGAAATGACATTTCTTATCTCAATGGTTCGATGTCACCAAGGGAAAAGAGACGTTCCCGGAGCCAGTCTCGCGTTTTCCGCTTTCCGCTGCTACCCTTTGGCTCTTGGCCGCGTATCCGCTCCACAATGGCGTCCCGCATTCGCAATCGTGTTCAAGTCGCAGAACACGCCGGCGAGGAAATTCATTCCGAAAAGCTACTCGAACGTAGCCGGGGCTGAAAGGCTCGGTTAATTAAACCGCGGTTAATCCTTTATCCAGCCTCGATCCTCGGCTCGACCCCCGACTCCCCGCAGCTCTTAACCACTTCTCATTCCCCCTGGTCCATTTTATAATAAATGTAGGATTTTAGGAAAAAGAGGGAACAAGTAGTACATACATAGTTTGATATTATACGGAGTGTAGCCGGAAGAGTGGTACAACCGTGCAGGGGACGATTCTACGTGTAAAAATACGTAGAAGATAAGAACCAAAATTTTTTCGGTTGATGCCTCTTTCTCGAGAAAATCGAGTTTGAAAATGCAGGAATGCCTGCCCTCTTTTTACCACCCACCCGTCCGGCCACACCTTGGATAAGGAGTCCCGATCCCACATAAATGTCGCGCGACGCGGAAATGGTCCGAGCGAGAAATTATAATAAATCCGAAAATTTTCTGCACCGCTTGCCATGTAGGTCGACACGGCTACGACTCGCGGGCTCGGACCCGACTCGGTCCGGAAAAGGTTCCGAACATCTCCTCTCAAGGATCGAAATTGGATTCCACGATTGAAATTATCCGCGTTCCGAAGCAATCTCGCGCGGCGCCGTTTCACCGTGTGTTTCCTTTTTTTCCTCTGTTCTGCCTTTTCCCTCTGGGACGGTTGAATCTGCTTTATTGTCGGACATCGTCGCATATGAAATCTCGTTTTGAAAAGTTAAAATCCGCGGGCGCGGCCGGTCGAACAATATTTGACTCGCTTTCATCAAAACGCGTTTCACGAAATTATTTTAAACTGTTTGCATTTTTAGAAAGCCCGGCGCATATAATATCCGATGGAAACGTGGAAAACAAAATATTTCATACGCGGCGATATGAAAATACGGCAAACAGATCGCCGCGCCGCGCCGGTCTTTTTCTCCCTCCACCGTTGGTTACTCGGCTCACTCGGAGAAAAAAATACCGGGAAACAAATCGTGAATATTTTAGCCGGGCTTATTGTCGGAGTTTTTACGAGTTCGTTAAGCTGCCGAACAACGGGCGACCTTTCCGTAATATCAAAGCGGGTGGAAAAAGTGAATCAGGTGTGGCTTACCCCTTTCCACCCCCGATGTCACAGAAAAGAATTCCGATTTTTGGCAGAAACGCATAATCCTCGACAAATCCGTATGCTTTTCTATCATCTCTGATCAGTGGCGTACAATAGACACGTGGTTAACAGGCTCAACATTAGTAAATAGCCTGATATATTTCGTCATTTGCACAAATTATTTTTATAGTTGAATGCTTAGAATACGGCACTCGTTGAAGACAGGTTGAACACATTTGTTGAACGTGTAAAATACAGCATGCTCTCGAAGAACATCGATAACATAATTTGCAGGGTACAACGAGACATATTTTATTGCATACGTAAATCAATTTAGAAACTACTGCGTCATTAAATGTCAATGCACGATTCCTAGCCTCGAAAGATACAAAAACGAGCTATGGTACCAGAGGAACGCGACGAGATAGAAAAACTACCATAATTCACACCGACAGCGTCCGAACGTAAGAAATTTGTGTAGCCTAGGCTCACGTTGTCACTAGTCGCGATGCGATCACATCTGTACGTCATTAGTTGGAATGACGATAACACGGCGAATGGTGACGAATGAGCACGCCAGAATGAAGATCGATGCGATTTCGTCGTTGCTACTTTGCTAAGATTAATAGCTGTGAACAGTCGATTCTCATGAATGTAGAATGTACTATTCCCAGCTAATTGTGGTATGTATATTATCTGATACTCGAGCGTATTAGCGGTTATCGTGGAAAAATCTGTTAGGGTTGATTTGACTCATAAATTCTTGTCAGTGTACCTCGGCTGGCAGGGGCGCATCGTACTAGCCTAGCCTCGGGGCTCTTTTCTAATGACTATACCCCATCAACTACCCCTCCACCCTCTGGCTTGACGTATTCGTCCGCTATCCTGATAACTTTTTTCACGAATGAGTTATAATATAGCACACCTTTAAATTGGCATTGATTTTGTAATTCCGTGGCGGACATCGTATTAACTGTAGATTTATGGAATCTGTCAATTTGACGGGTTAGAGAAGTCGTAAATATTGTTTTTTAGATGCTATATACGACTTTGATCGATGTGGCAAAATGAATTTGTGGATCGACCGCGTATGGCGTCGAATACTCTCCGATTCAACGAATGTAGGTGGACAAACAGTATCTGAAAATCTAAAATTAAATACATTGGATTGAATACAACCCAACTTGTAAACACTTCTATAATATTATCATATGTCAATATATTTCTGTGTTTCTTCTTGTAGAATATTATTAAAATGTATGTATGTATACAGGGAGGCCCGTTTAAGTACGAACATATGTCGGTTATTATTAGTCGTACAAAAAATCTCCACAGAATAAAGTTGTACTGTTTCAAGGGGCGAATTTGATGATGGTAAAAATTTGTTCTCAAGGTCATTTTTTTACAAGATTTCAAGGTCATTGATATTTTTTTACAAATGGAATGAGGTATTTTTTAATACATCCATCGATGCAGCTGGACATTCGTTATAAAAAAGTACTAACCTATGTATGTCGAAAAGTTAGTAGTTCAGGAGATATTTCAATTTAAATAACTCCAAAATACCATTACTGTCGTACTAAGGCGTTAGTGTTTACTTACTAGTGTAACGTCTTAGTACGACAGTAATGGTATTTTAGAATTATTTAAATTGAAATATCTCGAACTACTAACTTTTCGCCATACATGGGTTAGTACTTTTTTATAACGAATGTCCAGCTGCATCGATTGATGTATTAAAAAATACCTCATTCCATTAAAAAAAAATGACTTCGAGAAAAATTTTTTACCATCATCAAATTCGCCCCTTGAAACAGTACAACTTTATTCTGTAGTGATTTTTTGTACGACTAATAATAACCGACATATATAGGTGTTCGTACTTAAACGGATCTCCCTGTATACATAAAACTAAGATATTAAGAAATGGAAGCATGCTGATACCTTTAAGCCCGACCATTAACAAATAATAATTAAAATCGATGCGATGGCTAAGAAAGTCTCAGCAGTCCAATCGATAAGCCATCATAGCGTCAAGTCGATAAAGAACGTGGAGGTCGACGATTCCCCAAATCAGGCGGGGTAATTAGTAATTCCGTGAAAAATAGGTGTGAAAGCGTGGAACAGGGGGTCGGAGGGCGAGTGGCTCGCGTGTATATGGAAATGAAAAAGAATTGCTAAAGTCTGGTGCGTGTTTAGCCGGTGCAGGGCGTTTCCCGCTAATACCGAGTAGAGCGGGTCCGTGTTTCGTGTCGTCGCCGGTGACCGCCTAAAATATGCGTCCACGGCCTCGGACGAGCTGTTGGTACGGCGCCGAGACATAATTGCAAATGTAATTCATAAAAAGCACACGGCGGAATACTACTCGGGTCGCGATGAAAAGAGAGAAGCGACTATTGTTTTACTTCGCCTCTTATTTTCGACACGACGACCGCGAGGCTTTCTCTCCGCACGCGCGCACACGTTCGTGGACTCGTTTTTCAGTTTCACCGGCACAAACACACGCGCGACGCTGCTCAAAAGGTGTAATACGGCTCTTTCGTGCTACCGGTCGGTCGCCGCAATCCTCGTTTTCGTCCCATCCTTGTCCCCGAAACGCTCTATCCTTCTCTTACAAGAGATGTTTGTCCGCCGGGAGATAGAAACGAAACGCTCGGGTACCCGAGGCTGGAAGACGCAGGGTTAGGGACAGCAGCCGGAAAACGGGCATAGAGAGAAATTGCAGGGTCACGGAAGAAGTTAATACCTTTACAATCCGCTTGGGAATTTTTGTCTCGGACAATTTATTAGCGAAATTAGGGAAATTAGCGGCCGCCGCGGCTCTCCCTTCACCGACAGACTTATATTTCATCCTGGGACGGCTTTTTTGCTCCTTTAATTTTCATTTCCACGTATGGGGTGAACGCCCCAGAGCTACCACCGGATTGCGCCCGAATCCCATGGAAATTTATACGTGGGCGTTTTTTCCGACCCATGAACTATGGCACGTGCTACTCGCTCGTTGGTTAAACATTGTCGGGAAGATCGAGGTGGGACTCGAAAGCGACGAGATATTTTCTTGACGGAATTCACCGCGAAATGATTGGGAAGCCCGCAGAAACGTGAGTTTGATCAATTTCAGAAGATGAACCGTTTATTCCAAGTTAAAATACGCAGCCAAATTTTTAATGTTTCATAAGATTTTCAGAAATATGTCTCTCGGTCAATTATCATCAATTTTCGCTAATTTCAGCTCACACTCTACAATTTTTCTCTCCGATCCTTTCTATTTCAATTTACTGAAACTATTGTACATCCATCGTGAAACCTTTTATTATTCCGTTTCTGAACGGTAAATCTATCTCCGCCGCTAAATGTCTTCATTCAAGCACACGTTACAATAAAAATAACCCGAGATTTAAACAGATTCATTCGTGTCAGTTTCATCAGACAACCCGTCCAGCATTCGCTGGATTCAGTACCGTAATAAAATATTTATGAACGAAATTACGAGATCCTTAGATAAGATTTATATCGATCTAGACATCAATATATACGCGATGTATGTACATTAGATTAGCATTTTACAAACATTAAAGGCATGTAAAATAGAAATATTTACTTCCTCCAATCAATAAATCTAGACTCGGTAATTAAATTTTACGATCTTGCAGATGGCTCACTAACTATTTACCGACTAGAACCTGATTTATGGTCTAGGCCAACTAAATGGTGTGCTGCATAATCGTGGATAGCCTGTAGAGATGCATTCAAAATGTAGTCCCTACAGATCAATTTCAAAAACGTACATTCAAAATCATCAATGTATTTATTATGCTTCCCCTGCGGTGAGCTTCGATTCCGCGAGTAAATCACCAACAGCAATTTTCCGCGGGCGCTCGATCTTCGCCTTATTAAAAAATTGGCAAGTTTTAATCAGCACGGGTGTCGGTTCGAAGCGATTTGCAACACAGACGATTCCGCAGAATGGAGGCGGCGCGGCGCATCCCGCAGCCTACTCCGCGTGTAATAATAATCCAGCTTGCTCAGCTCGTCGGAAGAGCAAACACTCGACCGGCGCTAGTCAAAGATTAATCCTTTGGATCTGGAGAACGTTCGAGGCGCGGCGCGGGGGTTTATCGGCAACGCAAATAACCGGGGCCCGATGTGTATCGAAAAGACCGGGAATAACACGGAAAGAGGCCGCAGTCATTTGGGCGGGATCCGTACGGTCTCCAAATATTTGACGATTATTGCGGCAAAACGTACTACTTTCTGGGCCCCCGTCCCGATCCGAGTAAACGCCCTGCGCTGCGTAAATACGTCCGAAAGCCCAGAAAAACACGCGAAACAATTCCGATCACGCGCCGAACGAAACGCCCGGAATCTGACCGCGCGATTTAATAATTTTCATTCGACACCAGTGCCGCGATACCTGGATTAAATATCGAACGGTTACAACACCGCGCCGCGCCGACCGGCGAGATTACTTCGAGGTGTATCTGAAATTCGAAGCCGAGACATTTCAATCCGCCAATCTATCCGCCGTCGTTAGCCGCGGCCAATTGATTTCGAAATCGTTTCATTTTGAATTCACTCCAGGCTAGAATACCCACCTCAGCGGAATGATGAAGTGGGAGAAGGGACCAAATGTGGCTCGCGGGCCACTTACAGACTTCTACAAACTAAGTACTCACATACATTTGTGTTTTAAAAAGTGTTTATTCCGAAGAGAAATCCCACAGTTAAATTCGAACAAATCAATCTCTACATATGTCATATGTTCTCTAGAAGTTTACAACAGAACCCAAGTTGAATAAATTTTTCATTCGTGCATGTACTGTAACTGAAGGTAAATTCCATGCAGCACACGTGAAATTTAAGACCGTTACTTGGAATAGTTGATGTTAGGGGATTTTTGCATTTCGATGTGCCGTGGGCCGGATTGGCGTGAACGAACGGTGTACGCAAATCAATTGGCTGTCGTAATGATACCTGCGCCGCGTAAATCGCAATGACACCTGTACCAGCGTATATCTTTCGGCTGTAATCATATTTATCATCTTTCCGGACGAAAAACCATGGGATCCGCAGCGGCGCGGCACTGTGACACGCAGAGTCCGCTCGACCGTCGCGTATACAGAGTAATCTGCAGCATTTGGTACGTGTCCCGCGTTTCAGCGTCCAGCGAATCGATTACAAAGCCTAGGCACGATAAACCCTGGCACACATTTAATCGTCGTATTTAACCGGTTCCCAATATTTACCGACGTTTGTCGTCCGTCGTCAAAATATTCCAAGCCCCGTAACATTTTTACCGTGTGCCGCCGCCGCCGCCTCTGTAGTCGGTCGCCAACACCGAAACATAAATCGCTTCCCAATTGCGAAACCGATTGCAAATTATACTGACGGAATTGTCTTTGTATTTCTCATTAAGCGACTCGAGCCTCTCTGAACATTCGTTTGGCCCTCGTACGATCCTGAAATATTCATTCATTCATTTTGTTGCAGTTCAGTCGGCAAGTAAGGTAATTTCAATGTAGAACCAATCAGAGGGAAATCAAACATTTTAAAGTACCCAGAAACACGATATGTTTGAATTTTCGTCCGAGGAGCTAAATTGTACAATAACTTTGTGAGAATGCGCACGCTCGCATTTAATGTTTGCTTCAATGATTGACATTCAAACGCTGAATGGTAATTTTATTTTTACGATTACCTCGTAGCAACATCAGACAGTCATAATATGGTAACGTTATAAAGATAAAACCAAAGACAAGCAAGAATAACGTTAACAATCCGCAATTGAAAATGATCAATTAGGCACAGATTTCTTTCATTTTTCTAGACTTGTTCCCAGTGAAAGGTTAATAAAAGTGTTACAAGAACATGAAAAATTTAATTTTCGAAACCAATGAAATTCTTCTCTACGTTGCGTGAATCGAGTCGAACTCTCTACAGTGTCGGAAACAAAAATGAAACGACGAGTTCGATAAATAATGACGAAGTACACGAGCTACTGAACACAGTTAGAGTAATCGTGTTCGCTCTGACAATGAATGCCGGCCGTTCGGTGCATTCTTGTTTCACCGGAGATATTGCTCCGTTTAAAATGGACGGGACGCTTAAACACCATTTTGTTCGGCGGGCGGGCGGCCGTATCAAAGAGATTTTACGAGTTAGGCGCAAAGCTCGACAGGAACCATTCTATCGAATAAAAATCTGTGGATTCGTTTTTCTGAAAGGACTACGCGAGCTTCCCGGGGGAGCCTTTGAGATGTGTCCGTGTGTGAATTAAACTTTAATTGCTTGAAGTTCGATCGTTTGACGATTCGCGTTCGATAGCCAGCGAACCGTGGTTGTAGTTTTCGGGGTACTCCATAAGGAGCCCGGAGGATGAGCCGAACGCCTAACCTGCGGGGAACGTAATTTCGTAACTCGGCAACTATAAATATTATATTGTAATCCATCGACGGTTGCACCGACCCCGGGGGGCTTTAGAATTGAAAATCTCCGACGGCAGGCGTTTGCCGTCTAGACCTCTCAATTATTCGTTGATCCCGGCGTACAAAACTTTGTCCTTACCTTAATGAGAACTGGATCCGTTGGTACGTAGTCCCAGGAAAATGTAGGATTCGTAGAATGGCCAGGCGTTGCGTTGTTCAAACCGAAAATTCCGGCCAAGATGCAACTTTATGCGTTAACTTCTTCCACCTGACGTTGCACCGATGATACTCAAAAACTGCACGGCTCCCGGGAAGTTCCGTGCCGAGTGCTACTCGCGGAGAAACAGAGTTTGGTATTAAAAGTGTTCGAAAAGTCTCGCCTCTACTGTCCTTCTTCGTCGAGTCCAAATGAAATGCAACAGAGACTCGTTCCGATGCAACCCAAATTGAAAGAAGGTCATTCGACTGTACTAAAACGGACGCAACTATTACATATTAAACAATAGGTGTCCGTAAGAGGATTTTGAAAGTATGTATCAGTCCAGTTGCTATTTCGGCGGGGACGAATGAATATTTAAACGAATCCCGATAAAAAGAGAGACCATTGTAGGACCGAAGCGAGGCAATAAATTTGTCTAATTGATTTTTCAGTGTCCCGGCGCGGCTAGCCGGTCCGAGCGAGAATCACTGTCTACGCGTTATAACCTTAATTAACATACAGGACGCGACGATATAATCGCGAAAAATTCCAGACAAACGATCCCGGAATGCGCGTTCTCTGTCTTCCCTTGTTCCATCCCTCCTCGAACGAACTCACCAAACGAAAAGCATACACGTGGTGGACAGACAGAAGCGGGCGCAGCCGAAATGGAAATAAAAGCGTTGGAACGAAAGGGGAGAAAGAGAGAGGGGAAAACACGAGAGGAGAGGTGCATCAGCATTGTAGCAACCGGGATCCGGTCATTGACAAACGGACCACCGCCGCGCCGCCACGTTGTATCCTCGCGTTTCGCCATACAAGAAGCATGGTAACTACCTTTGGCGGCCTCATGTTATTTCAATACGCATCGCATCATGGTAATGGAAAAATGCCGGTCGTAAGGATCATCCAACGTGAAGCCCCTCTCTGCAGATTGTTCTGCAGCCATTCTCTCCTGCGCGACCCGTGTTTCATTCCGAAGATCCTGTCGTGTTCACCACGAAAACTTCGTTTTATTTCCAAATAAGAACATCTGCACTGCGAGATTATTTCAAATCCCCCGAGATACGCTGCTGAATCTCTTTGAATTTTAATTAATTTCTCCTCGTTTCGTGGCGCCCACGTTTTATTTCAAACTACTCTTCGGGGAACGTCTACGGAGGCTGCAATAGGCTATGCAACCGTCTTCAATCCTTATTTCGAAACTTGTCAGTCGCACTCTCTCCTGGTGAAGTTGTCTACACCCTACTGAATGTAATTCCTAAACTCAGTGGGCAGCGATTGAGACGAAACAATGGTACATCTGTCGAACATTGTAAATTTAATGATTGGTTTTTCTTGGCTCACAAAGGGTGCAGTTTTTACCACTAGAGGCTCCAAAAATTAAATACAACATAACTCATTGTCAGTGAAACAAGTAAATTCGAGGTGGAATTGAATCATCTAGTACTTCTCTAGCACAGAAGGGGTTAATAAGGGAGATCCGAGCAGAGTTGCATTTCCGGTGTCATTCCCGCTCATCGGCCTCGTTCAATTTGCAACTTGCGGACCATTTTCCTTTCGAGGGTGAGTTCACGCTTGCGAAATGAGCAGTCTCGTCCTCTCGGTCGCGAGAAATGTCGTGACGTAAATGTTCATCATTGCCGACGCTCGGAGGGAGAAAGAAATGTGGGCGGAATCTTCGTTTCGGTCCCCGGGAGCGGAGACCGTTTGCATTAATTTGAATGGGAATTGCGACGACGCTTGTCGCCTTGGCTATGCCTTGGCTGCGCCTTGCCACGCTCTCCTCTCTCGGACACGTCGCTTTCCTTTTCCTTGAACAAGTCACCACTTTTCGCTGTTTGTTATCCCGCCGGAGTTCTCCTTATTTCGCGGTGCCGCCACCATTTATTTCCGGCTCGTGCCGCGTCGGATGACGATCTCGCCTCGTCTGCCTCGCAGCACTCGAGAAGCGTTCATCACCAATTTGCCGTTCCTCGAGAACACGCGAAATTACGAAATTTCCCTTCTTACACTTCGCACGATCTTTTGCAGCATGCTGATCTGTTGACCTGGCCATTTTTCGAATACAGGCGTTCGTAAGGATTCGAAACGTATTATCATCTATTTCAACAATTATAACACATAGTTTTGATGATTTTACAAAATTGGTGGTCTTCGAATCCGTTCAGACATTGGTTCATCAATTTTTTTCTATATATTTGTAATGGTATTTTATCTACATAGATCCAGAATAAATAAATCTCTGCAACGAATAATAAATAGAACCGTATAAAATAAACAATATAGTATTTTTGAAACGTTAATGAATGCATATGCAAAAACTGATGTCGGTCAATATCTTTGGCTTTGCGTAAATAATTTGTTAAAATTCCACCTTTAAATATTCAACAAGATATACTACACCTATTTCAGCCGCGAACAAACTGCAATCTAAACATCTAAAACACGAATCAGTGAAAATCCAAAATACGTAGGAACATAGTTACATTATTGTTGATTCGCAAAACTTCCGTGGACAAGAAACGAACTTCTATTCAACCCGAGTTCCCAGCAATCGACGCGTATTTGCATAAAGATCACACAGCAATCTAATACCGACCAAGTTTCCGTAAAAGGCAAGACAACTAGAGAATTCCGCGGTAGGACGAATCTATTTAAACGCATCGTCGGTAGAAGCACCCCGGCGCGCGGCACACGAGGTAATTTCGCGTGTGCCTTGATCGGATTTTCCGCGGCTTGTGTCATTCCCAACGGCCATAATCAATTCACGATTGTTTTCACCGATAGTGCTGGTGGACCGGGCTACGGGAACATTGGACACCGTCGAACAGAAGCAAAGCGAGTGTTGGGGTACACTGCACACCGGTCCGGTCGAGGGTCGAAGTTCATCTGTATTCAAAGGGGCATAATTTTTCGTGGCATCGGAGAGCCGGCGAAATGAGCCGGACCATTAATTAGAGGTTTCGGTTGGAGGAAAAAGGCGAGAGGAGTGTAACGACAGCCGGGGGAAGTTCCTGCAGAGTCGAGATATAGAGGGGTCAGTATATCGGCGGGGTACGAGGGGTAAGAGGGACTTAATGGGAGCGAGTCGTCAGTGCCAGCAGCATATTCCGCTAAATCAAAAGCAGCCCCCGCACTATTCCTCATACGGGAAGGAGGGAAGAGAAGATCCGGGGTATCCAAGGGGGGCTGGGGGATATCGTGGGAGCAAGGGGGTAAGCGAGGGAGGCGATGATTTAACCGGTGGGATAGCCTACGTGGACAGGTGACCCGCAAGTTCCACGCAGACTGTCCTGCGTCCGTCAACTAGGCTTGATTTAGGGCGGACGACAGCCAGGATGGCTCGCCGAGTGAACCAGTCCGCCGCGCCGCGCCGCATGCCGGTCAGGTGGGAGCGACCGGCAGATCGCGACATAGCATCCATCCTGCGTATCTTTTAACTGGACGGCCGATATCGGTCCGGTGACGAGTGCCCCGTCGCCACAGAGTTGCCGAAATGTCAAATCATTTCGGCAAGGTAAACGCGATCGCTATCGTACACCTACGACTGCACCAGGTGGCAGGTTTATGACGCTGACCGCTCCTATCCAGATAGTAGTACGATATGCATTCTTTTTGCTTGTTGTGTTTGGCCAATTTTTGAGGTTTTTGAGGCTTTGGGAGAGATGAGCGAATATTGACTTGTTGAGAATCTGTGGAAGTGATGGATTGATCTAAGAGTCTGTTAAGTACTCTAGTCTGTGAGATGATTAGTATGCAAGATGTATTTGTTTATACGTGATGTCCAAATAGAGAGACTCTTCTCGAATTAATTACTTTTTAATGAGGAATGGATGAACACTCGCTGCCAGTGCCCCAGTCAGCGGTCCTCACAATGATCAGGAAAAATCCACTGCTCGCAACGTACACAAAATTAAAAACTACGAAGATCATCGTTCGAGACACTGTCGATCCGCGTGATCGTCAATATAGTAATACGTTCTAATATCGGAATTATTATTCAGACAGCGAGCGATTCCGTGATCATGCACATAACATTTGAATAGCTGCATATGTCGAAAGAACCGGGGGTTGGACGTGTTCCGGTATACGCGCGACGTGCTTCGATGATTTATTCGCGCGTGCCCGCGAACTTTTGGTCCGCGAATTCGGTTCGTTTTATTACCCGGTGTCGTTCAATTTCTCGATTTTGGGAGACTGGAATTTTCGAAAGAAATCTAAGCAACTGCAGCGGCGTGCGGACAGCTATATTCTCGATTTAATCTCGACTAGCGAAAAACAGGATCGCCGATTCGCGCCTGGTACTCGTTACGGTTTGCCGAATAATTATCGGGCCCGGGAGCCGACACTGGCGAAGCCGCGAGCGCTCTCGTTGTTTTCGAAAATTTGATTAAATTCCGCCCGTCCGAGCGGGCGTGCCGGCGGTGGCGAGAGGGAGGGAGGGATCGGTTCTTGCGAAGGGAAGCATCGTGTTTGCATAAAATATTCTTCCCCAGGGAAAAAGAGGAAGCGAACGAGACGTAGGCTCCACCTCCGGCCTGAATCAGCCATGGAACCGTGATTCACGGTTTTGCGTGCCGAGGAGTTCCGTCGATATCCCTTTCTCCGGGACGGGAATCCCGGAGTCACGAAAGATGCGTTAGGCTCGGACAACTTGCGTATTTTAATCTTAACCGGAACTTAAAAGTAACATATATCTGTGTATCATTCAATTCATATGATCGTGTTTTTGAATAATTTTAAAACGGTGCAAGTAAAACGCAGTTCACTATTTCAATCAAGGATGCGTTTATCATCTGTTCGTTAAAGTTGAGTCCACACTAAACTTTTTTTTACCGAATAAAAGAAGAAGGCAACAGGAGGCGATAAAAAGTTGCTCGATATTGTATCGGTGTGGATGTAGCTTTATGTTCAATTATCTCATAAGCTTTTCCTTACCGAACCACGCCATCTGTTTTTTATACGAAAAAAAATTTTGGGACAATGTAATATTTACTATCGCTATTTACGACTTCTTGTAGGATAATTATACAAAAGTTTGTTTCTCTTTATTGTCTCTATTATTGCGTGTCAGCATTTGGGTTCAAGTTATCGAGATAGTTAATTTTGTATTTTAATAGCGACAAGCTACATACTTGTGCAATTTAATAAATTTCTCTTGGTTAATGTTACCCTACAACCATGTTGACTGCGCTACTATAAACTGGCACTGATAAAAATTCCGCAAGATTGTAGTAATTTATTTTACGACAAGAACCTTGCATGTCGCAGATCTTGATAAAACTTCAACACAAAAGTGAACTTTCAAGTCTGAAGAAAAAATTGAATTAGCCACATTTGACTGAACCTAAACAATTGCTGAACTAAAGACTACCTTTATATTTCTCCAGTCTGAACACAATGTACCACTTACGAATCAAATTAAACTGTGGAAGACTAAGGGAGGATCATAAAACAGAGTAAAGGGAGCGCCTTGTTGGCAATTACTTTTAAGAAACACTAAACCGCAGTGTAAAACGGTCGCTATTTCTTTCTTGTGTTACAATGCCAATACACGTTTGCAGTAGTTCGAAAATTTACGAGCGGTTGTACCTTACGGCGCAGACTTTCATATCTAAATTAGCATCGAGTCAAGCGAGTTGATCGATTCACCGGCAGCAATAATCATAAATTCCGCGTTCCTTCGCCACGGTAAGGGGAAGGTTTTCTAATTTCTAATTAGTCTGAAGGCTCGGCTTATACCGGGCACAAATTCGCGATGGCTCTCGAAGTAGATCGGCACAAAACGGCGTGATTTGCGTTCGTGCAATGAACGAGGGTAATTATCGTCTGGTTGGCGCGAGACTTCTTATAAACCGAGGTCGCTGGAGAAAATAAATCGGTGATTTATAAAAACGAATGCCGTGACGTGTATGTTATCGACGTAAGCCTATGTATACTTCCAGCCAGTCGCTGCAACGTTATATAATCTTGTTATAATTTATAGTTTTCTACGTACAGTTCCTGTCACCGGAATCCATAACCGTTCCACTCAATCTATTGCGGGAACAATAACTTTAGGAATGAACGAAAATTAGAGTACAATTTAAGATTGTACTGGCCGTCCACCGAACAGAGAGGAGAATCCATGGGGCTAAAGGGCAGGGAGCGGGGGGGTCTGAATGGGAGTCCAGGGGGATGGATGGGCACCGCGAAGAAACGAGTCCGCGACGTGCAGGAAAACGGAGACGGAGAGAGAGCGAGTCGAGGGAGCAAGGAAAAGGGAGAACGAATGCATCGTAGCGGGCATTAATGAGCGCTCTAATTAAAACACCGGCTAATGAGAATATATTAGAACGATGTTGCCCTGTTTTGCACGCACGTGGGCTTCATGGACTCTAGCTCTCGTCCCCCTCGGTGCTCCAGGGATCCGAGTCCCGTGGTCGCCCCGGTGCGGTGTAGATCGATATGCGGCCCCGATGCATGGAGGAAATCACTCGCCGCGGATCCCCGTAATGATTTTTATCGTGTCACCGGTAGTGCCGCTTAATGAGCAGGATTTCTTCACAATAGTGCCCCCTCCCCGTCTCTGCTCTGCTCCTCTCGTTCCCCCCGCGTGTCTGCACACGATCGAACGAGAGAGTTCTCCACGGCACGGCGCGGCGGAGCAGATTTTGAATGGAACGACTGTGATACTGATATAATCGGGCAGCCAAGGCAACGAGTGGGACCAGCACAGCGGCGGCAGCGCAGACTGTCGGCTGTCGTGTAACTAGATCTGTTGGGTTAGATCTGTCACTGCTGCTGTTAAAGGGGTCGTTCGCGGTTGCCTGACGCTGGGAAAACGTATAGCTGGCACATTATGTAATGGATAAGTAACCCCCAAAGTGTATACGTTACCGTTTGTACGTCGACTGCCACAAGGACTGCAGAACGTTAATGTTTATCCGGGATAATTAGGCGACTGCTATTACAGCCGCCGGAATAAGAATGGCCCCGCCGGGACGGGCTACGCAACTCTCGAACGTGAATTAAGGCTTTCTTAGTTACTGACTCGCAAATGATAACAATTGTAAATGCACTGTGTATTTCATGCACTTAACGCTTACTTTATTCAACACTAAACAGGATAAAAATCATTCAGCAACATTTAAAGTGAAATGGAGTAGAGTGTGTTCGTAATTAAGAGAATAATAGATAATTTCGTGCTACTACTAATGAATCTTACCAACTAACTGTCGTATTACCTCATACAGCATGGTATAATAGGGAATCAACGTTTTGAATCGAATAAATTATTTTCATTGCATCAAATCCAGTTATTGTGACAGTATCGATCTCCATCGGAACAAATGGCAGGAAGCGCATTGAGATTGTACACTCTGCAACATCGCGTAAAATATTTACACGCAACAACGTCGTAGTTTTACGTCATCAGTTGGTACTGTGTAAAGACTCGTTACCGCGGCACACCGGCGTGCAAAATATTTACGCAAAATCACCGGCCGGATACTATTACATTTCCATTATTACATGGGCGAGCCGGCTCGTTCCTCGTTATTCTCCAAGTGCTCGCATCAGTCAGCCAATTTGTCGTAGTCGAGCCAATTGCGAACGATAGTACGGCCAGCATTGCTCGTTGGAGTAAACTACAATCGGATATTCGCGTGACCACGGATCAAGATAATTAGGACACAGCGTAATCGGGGCACGTGTCCGGGATGGTAAAGTACGTTCGGTACGTGGCGATCATTTTAATGATTTAGGAAGTACCGGTTA
The DNA here is from genome assembly GCA_933228785.1 of Lasioglossum pauxillum. Taxonomy (NCBI): domain Eukaryota; kingdom Metazoa; phylum Arthropoda; class Insecta; order Hymenoptera; family Halictidae; genus Lasioglossum; species Lasioglossum pauxillum. Next base: position 39,675,608 of record OW121699.1, on the reverse strand, counting down.
GCGGTTTCAAAATGGCAGGTGGCGCCGCTAGAGAACGCTTCTTTAAAACCGACTCTGTTGAAAAAGAGTAAGACAGTCTGTGTGTGGTGGATATATTTAATCTTTCAAATTAAAAGTTCACACCAGATTCAGTGTTTTCGTGCTTTATAATTGTGCTCTATTCCAGAATACTTATCCACGGGCTTAGACTTCCAAAAATATAATGTCCCTTCAATCTGCAAAACACATAAGATTGATATTTGGCGCACGAGGGCCGGCGCGGCGGTATTGTTTTCCAAGATTCGCTCGCGAATATCGCGGAACGTCATTGTTTACGCGTCCACCGTGAAATTATAAAGAATTTTATGCGAGCAAGCTGAGCGGACGAGGGAAGCCGGATATCGTTCTCTGTTTCCTTTTTATCCCGGCCCTCCCGGGGAATCTTTTCATAATGAAGTCACGGAGGATGCGAGACTCGGTCCGTTTCACGGCTCGTACGAAATACCAGACGGTCTGGTGTCCCCGCTGTTCAGCGTCCCGTCGACAATTCCGCCGCTTCGGCTCCGCGAGCTACGACTCGTAAACAATACAAAGTGCTCGCGGCAAACAAATATAGCGCCACGTTTTACGGGCTACGACGTTCCTTTTATTGCCCTACGGAAACTCGCTTTATCGAACGAATATTGTTTCCTTCTTCTTCATCTTCCTCTGTATGGTGTTTTTTTTGTTGGTCTTCGGCTCGCGCATCTTCGTTCCTTCGGACCTCTGTTGGGCCAGAAGCGAAGGGAAGAAGGAAACCGTTTTCGTCGGTCGTCGACAGTCCCCCGATCCGCCGTTTATAGGTCGTTTAATCGCCGTGTGCCCCGACATCGTTGCTTGTCCCCCAACGCGCACCCTGTAATCCCGCTTATCGCTGCGATCTCGAACCTCCTCAATCGTGTTTCGTTCGCACTAATAACGATAACTTCACCGCCAGCACCGATTGCTTCCACGCGAGTCTCCGGGCTCGTCTCCCGGCTCGTCTCCCGGCCTCCAGTTCCAATTACAATTAAACGTAACGATGTTTTACGACCCCGACGACCGCCCACGCCCTCGCCGATCAGCGATCGTCGAAGCTGCGGTTATAAATATAAATTTTCTTCCGCTTCTCTGCCCTCCCCCTCAAGATAGTCTTCTGGACTCGTTCGATTTCTTCATCCCTTAGCCAGGCAACCATTCAGAGGTTCCGCGTAGGAAAGCTGCGGAACGAATCGAACAGGCAGTTCTTGTCTATCTTCGGTAATCCCAATTACTGGAGACTTCCAGCTGGTTTATAGGATCACAGGTAGAGTCAAAGTTTCGGTCCCTTTCAAAAGATCCACTGCTGCGATGCTGTAGCCGCTATCGCTGTTGCCCCTTCATTCCATCCAGGGCGACCTTTTCTTTCTTTGCAGCTCCTTCCCGGCCGGATGTGTACGCTTTCTGGCGTCCAATCGAGTCGCCACGCCGCCGACGCGACGGGAACAAAGACATTTCCAGGGATGTCTCTCTGGGGCCACCTCGGGCAAGACGGGTGGACGGATTTAATTAACTGGATATCCGTCTCTCCGCTCGTAATCCCCGTCATTAAAGGTGTCTCTCGATGGGCGCGCGTCTGTACGTCGATAAGTCGCTGATGAGGAACCAAGGAATAATAAACTGTTTCCACGGGAACCGGTTCAAGGGATACCTTATTAACCTGGCTGCGCCAGTGCGTTTGATTTAGGAATTTGCTTGGTCGACTGGTTTGCTACGAAAAATGTTTTACATCTTTATTTCATATATATATATATATATACATTTATCAATTTTCTCATTATTTCTCACCTTATCTGATTATTTAAAATATTTGGTTGTATTTCTCTTACACGAGAATATTTCCACATTTTGATTGACATCAATATAATGAAGAATTAATTGTAGTCTTGTTGGAAAATATAACGTCCACATTTCCTTTACCCAAGATTAGAATTAAATATTCAAGGCCAGTTCAACTATATATCATTATATATCATTAAACAATTATATATATCATTAAACAATCACCATTGCAATATTATTTATAATGAATGCGCAATAAACATATCATTGTGCTAAAGGATTATATTAAGTTTCCAAAAGATATTTTCTAGTCTTCAAAATCCCATTTCTGCTCGCTGCTGGAGCTAAGAATGTTACCATGCCAACAGAAGACAGTTCCGCGACGTTACCCGCCACGAAACAAACAGAACAGTGTCGTACCAGCAGTTTCCCTTTTTCCCTGTTGCAGAAACCTCGAAACTTCGAAAAGCCGGAAGAATTGAGTGACATTCGCTGTCAGAAAACGACCGGAATAGTACCTGGTCGTTCCCCGTGCGCACGGCGCGACTTTTATTTATCCGTAACGCGTTTATAGAATAGTAATATGCCCGTGTTACGCCATCAGAATGTACATTGCACGGTACAAATTTAAATATATATAAGTTGCCGGGTAACTTCGGGCGAGACGATAGACTCGGGAAAAGTTTCGCAACCAGCCAAGAAAGTTGACGAGGTCCCCGCACCTAGCCGCAGGTATCGATCAAGAGATCGTAAATTTTCACCGTTGCAGTCGCTCTGTGGACGAGGGGGGTGGTTAAGGAATACGTGATACGTGATGTCTCTCTCGCTTTCCGGGACAACCGGAACGCCTCGTAAAACACGGACACGCGAGACAACCGAATAAAAACCTCCCAATGACGCCATCTGCAACCCTCTTTACGGCAATACGTCCCGCGCGTTCGACCCTGGCTCGTCGCTTTCCACGGTTTTTCCTAGGAGCTTGGTGGCGATCCAGCGGCCATTACTTCTCGCATTCGTTGCTTCTTACCGCGATCTTCTTCCTCGAGTGCCGAAATTACGGTAGCTTCTTAAGAGATTGGAGACTTTCCTGGATCGTCCCCTGGCCGATCAAACTCTCTCGCTCTCCATCTTCTGTCTCATCTCTCTCTCTCTCTCCCTCCTGGATCCAAGTTTCGAGACCGACTCGTGTGTGTCGCGCGATGAAAAGCTCCGCGAACTTAATTAATTTCATTGTTCGAAGTTGGATTCCGAATCTCTGGATCTTCGCGTGCACCGACTAACCTTCTTCAGTCAACTCGTTAACTTGATATTCCTATTTTCAGTCTGTTTACCGCGCCTCTTTCGTTTGATTCCGGGTGAGTCGTGGCCCGAACTAATACAGACTCCGGCGGATCGATCCCCGAGTCACGTTGTACTCGAAACTCGCGGGATTCCCAGCCGGTCGTGCAAAATACTCGAGAACATCGGCCCTCAAGCGCCGCAAACTCCGCTTTCACGAAAATCCGCCGAGCGAGGCCGAGGCCTTTGATGGCCACCGGCACGTCTTAATCGCAAGACAATCCATCAAAGCTTGTTGACAGCAAGAACCGCATATCCTGGTAGCTCGGAGCGTACCACGATAGCCTGAAAGGGGTGATGTTGGAGGGCCGCTTAAGTGGTCGAACGTCGACCGGTTCCTCCTCGGAACAGGAGGATGAGGAGGACGATCACGAGGATGAGGACGAGCAGGGAAACTGTTCAACAGCCAGAGGACACCTGGTGGAGTTAGCTGGATATGCTGGCGCAATCAAACGACCGAAAAACGCTACTTGTAATTTCGACGCGTGTTATCCGCGACCCTTGACTCGCCGATTCAAAGAGGAAACGAGAGCAGAAAAAAGGGAGAGAGAGAAAGAGAGAGCTTGCTCGTGGTAAAACTCGCGGCGCGGCGTGTCGACAGAGGGGATGAGCCTACCATCTGGAAGCACACCGATGCAACTTCCCACACTTTCCGCTTCCCCGTGCTTCACCCTATAGGAATTTACCGCCGGGGTAACTTTTGATTCGACTTCGACGGCAAAGAGACCGTGACACGGATCCTCCTCCTCTCTCTCTCTCTCTCTTTCATTTTATTTTCTGACGTTTTGTCACGGTTTATACGCGACGCTCCGGGTCGCGTGAATCGATTGACCCCGTTTTCCGGTGAATAATTTGCGACCCGTCAACACCGCTCATCAAAAGGTTCATTTATTAACAATGAGCTCCTTTGATTGCTCGATTTTTTACTCTGCTCCAATCGCACACACGACTACAAGCTCGTCGGGAATTGTTCGTGATCGTGCGAACCCCGCACTTCTTCCTATGCTGTGCTCTCCGCTGCTCTCTTCTCGTTCTTCTTGTTCCATTAAAGTGATTTCCCGAGACCGTGGGCAGTCCGTACGGAATGATAAAGGCACTCCGAGCACAGGTTGTAGGCGGCCGTATCGCGGTCATCCTAACACACGCGAACAGTTGACACGCTATATTAAGGGTGATGCATCGCTCCGATACGTCGATACTAATTATTTGCAGATAAAACTCATTACTCAGCCGTGATTAATGACTGATCGAGGAGCCGATCGTGGAATGTCGACGTCTCGGCAATCCGACGAAAACGATCGCGGCATTGAAGAAAGCTTCGCTATCAATAGCGCGAGCAAGCGACAAAAACTGACAACTGATCTAATTAATTTAAACCAGTTCAAAAAAATTGTTTCAAAATGTATATAAATATAATATAAATTCCTCAAGGTTTACTTTAACCCTCATCCGTCCCTCATTTCACGTACTGAATTTGTCCCTCGGTGTCAAATTGATACAGTGGTAAAAGAACAAGGTAGACAGTTATTTTTCGATGTCTTTTTATTCAAATTGATGAGTTAACATTTATATCTTAAGTTTCTCGGTTATGTGTTTCGCATTAAACAAATAAAAGTTACGAATTTCGGGCAAATTTACCTACAAATAACAGAACAGTATAAATTATTTCGGGAAAACTGCATCAAATTGACACGAGCAACGGATGAGGGTTAACTTCAACAAATTATTTAAAGATAAATATCAATCTTATTTAGACCTTGTCTCTCGATCTACGATGCCCTTTATCTCGCTTATCAAAAGTGACTTTGCAGAATAAAAATTCGTTAATCTCGCGAGAAAAGAAATTCGCGTTTCCGAGAGTCTCCGGAGCCTTAGCAGGTGGTAAATAAAGCTCGGAACGATGGCGCGCGTGCTTCCCGATGCGTTTTATTCCCCGCAAAACGAGTGGGCTGTTGCGCAACACGCTTTAATCCGCGGGAAAAAACGATGCAGGTGTGCGAGCATACAGATAATAGCGTTGTATTTTAAACAGTTAAAGGGTCGGGTGTACGTGGCGCGAGGCGCGAGACGCGTTGATTGAAAAGGGTGAATGGGTAAACTGTAAGGGATGAAACGGAGCGGCGATTTCCGTGTATTGACGCAGTATATTGTAGTTAAACAATCGGTCGGCTTAGCAGGCCGCGTTCACCGGACTGGGTTACGGAAGAGTAATACGTTGCGTCCCGTAATCCCGGAACAAACTAGAGCAATAATTTTAAATCAAACGCGAGGACCGCGGGAATAATTTATCGCTGGTTTGTCAGCGTTGGTGTACGGTAATCAGACCCTCCATCCGGAACGCGTGCGCCCCGGAAGCCGGACGTTTTTAAACTGTTCGCCAGCAAATTTCATTAACACGGCCCACATTCCTTCCTCCGTAAAAATTACCGACGACAGAGACAGAGAGAATGGGAAAGGGCTGAGGGCCGGCCGCGTAATAAACTAATTTGCGCGAACATACGCGTAATTACGTATTCCTCGTGGCAAATCCATGGCTAAAGCCCCGCAGCTCCAGCGGGGAAACTTTTAAACGCTCCCGGCGAAGCGGATCCTCTCGCGAAATTCGGTTCCAGAAAAAGGATCTCGGCTACTTGCGCGAAAGTTCGCCGGGGATGTGCATTTTCATTTACATTTTTCCCGTGGAAAAAACGAAGAGACAATTTTGTTTTACACACCGGTATCGCTGACCCCGCTAGTCTACGCGACACGTTTTTCGCATTTTCGGCGACACACGCGACGTTTTTAATTTGCTGAAAGCGCCGAAAACGAATGGGTTCGCTGCTACTCTTAATGATGAAACATTACTGTTTGCGGGTAAGCGGCCGACTAATCAGCCGAATTGACAGATGTCCCGCGAAATTAGCTGGAGATATCGTAACACAACTATTTTGTGGCGAAACTCGCCAAAATGCCTTTGGGAAACAGGAAATACCGAACATTTCCGAACATCTTAAGAACCAAGATAAGATGCAACAAGAGAATATAGAAAATGTTCACGAATGAATTTAACTTGTTTTCATCGATTTGCTTTACGCCAGTACCCATGACAATATAACGAGCATCAGATTAAATGATTAAATCGATCTCCACGGCAACGTTGACGAAGTGCGGAGAGTTAATAAATGCGAATTCCGAGTTGTTCGCGTTGTTTCAGCGAAAATATCTCCAGGATAAACTTAATCGATCGCCGGAAAATGGCACGCGTAGAACTGACATCCCTCGGGGGGTTTCTCGTCCCTCACCTGGTTGCCGAAAGAGCCTTTCCCATAATGTCAGGCGATAAATATTTACCTTGAGCTTAGGTTGAAAGTGCGTCGCGTTGTTGTCGACGGCCGAAGCCGGGGCGAAGTCGTGGCCCCGCGCTAAGAAAACGCCTCCACCCCACACCCCGTCTGTTGTCGCGAAAGGGTGGTGCGGAAAACCGGCGGGGAAAGTCTGTTCCGCGCTTGCTGCTCGGCAACGTGGTAATTGTTTTCGTAGCTAATTGTTTAAAAGCTTGGCAAACCCGCGAGGAATTACGCGGCGGCAAGGCTGGGGACAATCCCCGAGTCAATATTGAATTATGAATTTATTAGCTCCCTCCCGCGCTCTTCGCCGATACGGAGAGGAGGGGCGTCTCTTCTCCTCTTTTCAACGGCCGGAGGAGGCGTCGCGTCGCGGAGAAACGGAACGTACGAGGGACAAGGAGGACACTTCCCTGCATTCTCTCTTGGTCTATGCTGCTCCGCAGATCCTTCTCTCGTGTGTAGACTGTAATTTTATAGAACCAACACTCGCGACGCTTCTGACGATTGGTTAAATCGTGCCGCACCGCGCGCCCCTCATATCCTCCCGGATTGTCTTCTCGTCGCTCGTTTTTTCCTCCGTCTCTTTATCTTCGACGGCACCTCGATCCGCTTCCTTCCACTCGTTTCCGGCGATAAACCCTCCGATGCTCCTTCCGCAGTTCAAAGCCCCCATATCGAGCGGTCCTTGTGCCTTCTTCGCGCGCTTCCATCGCTTTCTTCCATTTTCTGAACGAGCCTGTAGTTCCTCGGATCTGGACCATCTCTGCCCTATACCGGAACATTTCTATATTTCTAATGTACATTAACCTCCAAAAATGTGTTCAGATGATCTTTACACATAACAGATTTCAAATTTTTTAGCTAAAGGAACAATTGCATTCGAAGCTGAAATACACGTTCAGTCTCAGCGTCGATAACAGAATCGAAAATAAAAATGTCCAATAGTGAGACACGCCCGAACAACAGGAGGATCAATCTACGACATACCGCGGGTGCCCTGGCACAATGCTCCGATCAATCTCCCGGTCCGATGCTCGATCGAGAGCTCAGAATTAACTGCGAAACGATCGAACACGGTTACCGCGGGCCGAGGCAGTAAGATTTCATCGTCCTTCTCGTTCCATCGTCCGGAAAAACTCATCAGGCAGCCGCCGCGCCGTGGCGCGACGGAAGAACGGTCGCATTTTTTCCGGTTCGCGAAAGACCTGGCGGGGGCCGGGCTCTGAATTCTCGGGGTGCACGAGCTTCGTACGATGGTGTGCCACGAGGGTGGGGGTGAGGGGTGGAGGAACGAATCTCCATTTTTATTTGCATCGGACGATTTGCGATTCGATTTAAGCCCCCTCGAACGCGCCGCTCGTTCGCCTCGCCGAAGCGAGGTGAACTTCGTACATCGCGATTCGCATTTATTCCTCAGGTGAATCGAATTACCGGGGGCCGGAGCTCGACGGCTCGTCAAATTTGGGTCATCGCGTACATGCGGTGGTGGGAGGGATGGACGACGGTGTGTAAATCGGCTGCGAAACTTAGACCGAGCCCGCGCCGCGCCGCGCCGCGCCGTCGACAAGTGACTGAAATACGAGCGATTTTTCGCTCGCCCCGGCCTGATCCCGTTCGACTGTAATTACCAGCTGGAAGAGCTTTCGATCTTCCGTGTCGGAAATTCGTTTAAATGGACGCCCGGGATAAGGTATTCGATCGCGATTCAAACGCCGTATCCCCGCCGAATAGAATGGAACGGATATCGAGTTATGTGTACCAGGAACAGCGTTATGCAGGAACAGGGCGATGGATGGAGAGGACGAGAGAGACAGAGAGAGAGAGAGGAGGGTCAGAAAGGGGTAGAGAATTAGAGAGACAGAGAGAGAGAGGTGGTTGAGATTGCAGCTCGGTGAACAGAGCCACAGCTTCGCGCTGGTGGAAGCGGGATAGGGATACGGAGATCGAGTAAACGATGAAGACGGACCGTGACGGATGGACATCTAGCAGGTTCTCGTGCCATTATGTAAATTTCATTACAGCCACGCCAGCTCCTTGCGGTTCGAAGTATCTACAGTCACGTTATTAGCTACGAAGCTTCTCTTCCCCCACTCCTCGCTTTTTTACCTCCGTTTTGGCCTCCTTCGCCAGTCATCCCCATCAAGCGTTATGAAGACATCCACCGTGGAAACTGGCCGTGTGATTCGATCGATCCGCATTCGACGTGCCTGTCTCTTATTTTTCCTTCTCGCTCCTTGGGAAAAGTAGATTAGCCTTTTTCTTTTTGTTGTCTCCTAGGCGAATAAAAAGCCGCCAACTTAATCAAGGGAATATGGTTTAGGGGATGAGTCGCCTGTATTCGATGCGTCTTCGCTTAATGAAGGCGGGGCCCTGCTCTGGCTGCTTATGCCCCATGCACGCTCAATCTTTATTCAATCTCACTTATCGGCTTTGCGAGACGTTATTGATTACCATAAAAAACGACGGTACACTTTCCCCGGAACAGTCTGCCAGCCACGTTTAATCTTTTAAGCAGCGTAACCTACTCTCGAGCGAAACTGTCGTTAGAAAATGGTTTCTCTAATGCATACCTCTTTTGTTGCGTCTAGAAACATTTTTCACGCTGTCCCGAGTCAGATGGTTGTAGAATTCATACGAATTTAAAAAAGCTGTCTTCGCGACCCCTATTATAACGTTGTTCTCGAACTATTTTTATCTAGCTGTTCATTCCGATACATGAGACGTCACTGTAATTTAGATACGAAACATTTTTCACCGGGTTTAATTGACCATGAAAGTCAGAGAGAGCGGCCCGGCCGGCGGCAGCGAAGCCAGACTACAATTTTCGCGCTCCCAAAATGGCTTCGTTTGCATGGTCAGCCCCCGCACGGCTGTTTTCCAGTGGAAATCTGAAATTCGAGGAGTCGCATGGGGGAAATATGAAGTGTTGCGCACGTTTATTTGCCGCGCGCGCGGGCCCGGTGAAATATCGACTTTTTAACGAGATTCCCGCGCGGCGGAAAACTTTACGACGAAATGACAGCGGATGTTTAAGTACACGCCCGGGGCGCATGATATCCGAGAGAGCCGGGCCAAGCCGGGCCGATGAAATGCGAGCTCGCCGTCATTGAGATTAGGTATATGACGGCAGGAAAATCTAGGTACGGGTTTTCCTTCTCTGGTTTTCCCTGCGGGGCCTGGCATAACAGTAAACTGACTGGAATCTTTGTCCGCCATCCCCGTGGGATAAGATTCCGTGGCGGAGGCAGAGCCGCGGCCCTCTGTTGACCCCGCAAATACCGATACTCTCGAGAGATCATCTTGTCAGACTTATGGTTTTACGGACGCGTTCCGCAACGGCTGAGGGTGTCTGTCGATAACAGATGCATTTCGTGGCCCCGGAATTTTATTTACATTGCGAAGCGACGCGCCGAACAGAGTTCATCGTCAATATTTGGTTCAATAATTTTCTGTCTTTTAATAATATTGTAAAATAAATGAACGTACCGGAGTAAATGAACGAACTCTTGTTTAATATTTTCCGTGGACGGTGGTTCACCAACATCGTTAACACTTAGATGCCGGGTGCAGACCTGCGATATTTCATGGCGGAATCATACATTTTGCGCCGACGCGGCGTGTGCGAAGTTAGGTGGTGCCCCTCGTGGAATAAGGTCCACGACGACCACCGGCGTGTATGAATAAATTCATGGCGAAGGAGTTCGCTGGCAGGAGGCCGGGGAATGGGACGGTGGCGGCCAGGTCGGCGGAGAACGGTGGGCTAATCCAAAACAATGGAATGCGCCGGCAGGCTAAGCGAATTAATCTTTCACGTTGCCGGATGCACAATAGGCCAACGATGTTACATGATAATTACGCATGGGATTCGTTATTGTGGATAATTTCGACGGGCACTACCGAAAACGTGGAAGAGAAAAAAATTATCTAACGCCAAATAAACTGTGGTTATTCCCAGATTGGTACCCCACACCACCCAGTCATCCCCAGCAGCAATAGAAAAACATAAAAACAAAATAGATAACATCATCGACGAGCTCGAAAGCCGCGTATCGTCGGGGAGGAATTTCATTTTTCTTGAATTCGTGGGAGAGAACGTGCCATGTACCGAACAATTAAATCGATTGTTTTCTCGTGGAATTTCATGTCCGCCGGGCTCCGGGGGCTAAAATTGTTTGGCGTTTATTTGTTTACCCGCTGTTTCAATTTCGACGATTATTTTGCTGGTTCTATTCATATACGGGTAGAGCGGCGCATCTTCGTGTATCGACGCGGCGCGGCGCGGCCGTGGTCGAGAGCGCGCGATTGTTTAGAACGAAATACTTACCCGGGGCGGTCTGAACACGGGAGATTCTTTAATTGCGCGCGTCGAATCCCCGTCGCGGCCAGGTAGCCATACTGAATACCTGTCCCCTGTACTTAGGGAGTCCGCCCTTGAAGCCCTTTTTAACACTTTTACGATTTCCAAGCGTATTGAAACGCTGTGCATAGCGGGGCCGTTGATTATCGGTGGTCTTCCCCTTGTACATACATATATCTCCCGTCTTCTACGGGTACACTTTAATTATGCACCGCTATGAAATCTCTGTGCATCTTTCCCATCTCGAAAGAGATCGCGTCGTTTCCGCAACGGGGTTCCGGTATCATGGAGCTCGATTTGACAAACAATCGATCGTCCCCGAAGGAGAAAGAATCCCGGGACCGATAACCAAAAGCGGGAGGGAGCCCGGCGTTTTTCGTTTTCTCCGGAACGAGACATCAAAGAGGCGTTCTGATAGTGCGCTGCGAAGGTTTCTCGGGCATCATTATTGATCAAGAACGGAGTCGTTCGACTGAGTCGCCGGTTTCCCCTGTTATCTATGAAGTTATTCATTTTTAACGTGTATGCGTAAAAAGGCTGAATATGTTTCGTGTGCAATTTCTTTGAAAATATTCGATCGAATGTCAACAAAGAAAGGAAACGAGGGTAGGTATTCTCTGTATCGATGGGTAGGCGAGAGAGGACGCCGGAAGGCCGGCCCCATAAGCAAGACGGCGGAAACGGAATGTCAGGTCATTCCTCCTCGGTATCAGAAGGATGTTAGTCACAAAGCTTGGCCCCCACCGCCGCCGCCTCGGACTCGGGCCGCCTTCCAGAGAACCGTCAGAAGGTACTTCTGGATCGATGTACTCTAAATGACACGATTCCCTCCCGAGATAAGAGTGGTCCACTTTGACCGTCGTCGCAGAGAAGCTCGCCAAACAGCGTGGCCAGCACGCGTCCAAAAGCATGGCATTTGAACCGCGCGATAAGATGCACCTTGCATCCCACTCGCCGGAAATTGGACTCCAGTAAGCAGCCATGCGTCGTCAAAGCGAGACACTCTGCTGAGCTGACTCGATATTGGATCAGATAGCGCTAATAACTTTTCTGGAGAAAAATTAAATTATGCTCATATTTCATCTGGAATGAAAGCGGCGTCATGTTCTACGGTTGGACAATTGCTGTGAGTAATATCATTGGTTAATCGTGGTTTACAAGTTGTGAACAGCGTTATGTAGATTATGCTTGGTTTATAGAGCGTGTATGTTCGCTAACGGTTAGCTGCAGTAGCATTAACCGAGAGTCAGACAATTATAATTTTGGTGTAACGTGGAAGTTAGGTCCAGCTGGAAAAATCTATTTGGAAAGTAGCATACGGATGTTTGCGAAGTTGTTAGGTAGTCTACGTATGCGTTGGGATCAGTAGATGCAACGGTTCTTTGAGAAATGTCACAGCAAGCGTTCCTTAGCTAAGCCTTTAGGACATCCGGAAGTCCCTGGACTGACCCTCTAAGGATACGAGAGGGCCTACGGAATGGCTCTACAAGGCTGCTCGAGAAATTCCGACTCATAGGAGGGCTACTAGATTCTCCAAGGACCCGTAAGCGGTTCTAGAATAGTACTCGAAGGACCCACGAGGGTTTCCATAGTGGTCCTTTCAAAAAATTCTGAACAAGGGCAGTTGAAGACAGTGTGGGTGGTTCTATTGAATCTTTGGACCTGGGTGGTTCAAAAATACATTTTTTGTTGTCACAAAAACACTTCGTTAGTGTGCAAAAAATGAATGTAAGTGTACAATTCATTTATTTTACAGAGGACGATAAAAAAATGGATTTAAGTATATTTTTAATCGAGTTTAATGATCCTGAATTCGTAGACAAATTTTGAGACGAGATTTGAAAATAGCGTGAAAAAAGCTACTGGAAATGATATATAGCATGTTAAAAAAACATTTTCCGCGCGTCGTATTGGAAAATCCACAATTTTCTTGAAATTGTGTAAGTTTAACGAATTTTTTCAACGTCAAAAGACGTTCGTACCACAATCTCCATAATTATCCCATATTCTGCAAAGTTTCAGCTTACATTTAAACAAAATGTCATAGCTCTATCTCATTTCTATCGAAAGTTCTTTGATTTTGACACAGAATTCATCGATTTGTTCCATTGTGCGGCGCGGCGCGCGGCTTGGCGATGTGTACGTGTACATAGGCTCGTTGTTGCTGATGGTTAAGATCCTCTTCCATCTCCAGGGTTCCCTTGTGAAGAGTTTACAGCGATATGGTGCACGGCGGCGCTTTTAGCAGTATTACTTCCGTCGGAATTGCAGTTCCCAGTATAAACTTTATTACATTTTATCGCAGCATCTCGCGACTCCTGTCGGAGAAAGTTATTTCGAATCTGTTGTACGATACACGTGGCCATCTCTCTGTCTCTCACTCTCTCTTTCTTTCTCCGGCCTCGGTAGAAAATATACGGGGACACCTTTCGGTGAACCCTGCGACTGTAAATCGTGTCAGCTGCGGCGGCAGACTTTTCCACGGTGTGTTACCTCGTAAATACAAAAGACGTGTGGTCGAAAGAATAATTCCGCGTTGGCTCGGCCGCGAAAACCGGGGCTGTGTGGTTCGAGCGATAGGTCTTGTCCAACAGCGGTCGGGCATAATGCTCGAATACATGGTTTCCGAGTGGGGTATGTAATTTCACATAGCCCGCGGCCAAACGTAATTTGAGAAACGCGATGCATCGAATCGATCGCGACTCCATTAAAACGACCGTGCACGCAAGAAACGCTAAATTCAATTTCCCTCGGAAAAAGTGATATTTGTTCGGTCTGGCGGTCCCAATACGCATAAATAACATTATACACGCGGCACTATAGGCTTCATACTTCTCTACTCCTCTGCAATTATTATCAGCTGACTGCTGCATGATAAACAAATTTTTTTGGCTCCCAAAATGTTTCTATTTTCCACTCAACTTTTTCGATTGATTCTACTACTTCCTCATAGTCACTACAATTTTTGATTCTACTAATTTTTTCTATAAATTCAACTACCTTCTCATAGTCCTCACAATATTTTTCGTGGACCCTGCAATATTTGCATAGCCGCAACACTATTTTTTGGAAGATTTGTGATCTTTTTCGAAAAGTTATTCGTAGGTCCGAGCAATTTTGTTGTAAGCTTTATAATTTTTCTGTGCATTTTACAATCCCTCTGAAGACTTGAGATTTTTTGTGGACCTCTACAAGTACTTTATAGATTTTACAAACAGATAATGTGATTCCAACGATACTCCATAAGCCGCATACTCTAATTTTTATTGCGGACCCCAGCCGCGCGCGCGTGCATTATGAAATATACACCAGTCCGGCATAAAAACAGTTCCATTTAGTAGGAAATTCTCTTTCAAAGATTGTTGAATATTTCATCGGGCGTTCCCGATCTTTGTACTATCCCTTTCACAGGGCCGTAGTTGATTTTTCTTTTATGAAGCCGAATCAAAGCTGGCTGGACTTTACGTCGAGCTGGCCCTGTAAAAATGAATCGATTGAATTTCAAATCGGCCGATCGCCGATGCCGGTCCGGCATGTCTCGGTCGTTTGATCTGATATGAGAAAATATCCGGGCTTATTCGGATGTAGATCATTGCGTAATAATTATGTTCGCCTTTCGAGTGAGACCGATTCGAAAATTCCGTTGAAATTCACGGGCGATTGCTTGGTTAATGAGGATCTACTTTAAACTCGTCGGTGAACAAAATCGGGAAAAATGGAAACGTTTAACCGCATAAATCGCGGAAACGCGATTGGAAAACATTAAACGTGCGGAGCCTGGCCACAGTGTTTTCTCGGTGAAAATTAGTGGATGGATTGAACGCAAATATTATATGACTAGTTGTTTAACGTCAAAAGTCGCGTGGTTTGCAATCATGAATTCATTAACGACGTGAGTTCGCGTGCAAACAAATATGAAAATTCATATGAAAATACATTTGAAAGTATTTTAGCAAATATTTGAAACGAGGTACAGAGGCTCGTCGGTCGAGCGCTCATAAAAACTGAATTCGAAAATTAAGTTGAATCTCATATCGCACGGCAAGTTAGCCCGCGAAAAATTGAAATTTCGACGATCCGGGGAGAATAATAAAAATCAACCGGAATCGTATAAAATCCTTAAGATATCAGAGGGGCTCTCAGCCCTTATCGGTATCTTCGAGCTCTTCCGACGCGGAATCGGGAGAAGAAAGTCGGAAGGAAGACAGTGTTCCCTGCTAATGCGGCAATGAATTCGTATTTGTCCAGGGCGTTGGTGTCTGGAACTGAAACGAAAGAATAAAAAAGGAAGCCGGGAGGAAGCAGTCGGGGGAATTCGCGTGCAAACGAGGCGTGTACCCTAACTCGCTTAATTTTCTCCGTCTGCCCAGGGAACGAAAACTCTTCCCCGGGCGACGAACGGTCCTCAGTTGCGTATATTGTTACGTCGAATTTAAATCTCGAAGCCTCTAGACACCGGAAAAATTTTCATTTAGAGCGCTGCATTTCAACGAGGTGTGCTCATTATTTTATCTCACGTAACGCTTAATCGTAATCTAATCGTGAATATTTTTTATCTGTTTTAGGTAAGTATTGCAGTCTTTTACGGACGTTTCTGGCTCCTTCAGAAGGATATAAGGCGACATAACGGATTAATTATGAACGATAAAAGGTAAAGAAGTTGGTAAGATATCATCTTTATAGTATTTTAGTCTTAGGGACGCATTTTATATTGGACTCTTTGAAGACTTCTGAAGCTTTGTGTCAATTTTTCATAGTGATGAATCAAACGTTCCTCGTTTTGATATTAACAAATGCAGAAAGGTTTAAAACTTTCCAAACGGTCCAGTACTTTTGCATAAAACTTTAGCGACTCTATCGTGTGTATATCTAATTCACTTTTCTCAGATTAAGATATGAATTTACATGGAATCCCATGAATGGGTTATGAGACGCATGATTTATGCATGGTGTTCCGGATTAAATTAAAGACACTCAGCCACAATTAGCAGTCTACGGTCGCCTCGTAGTTTGAATTCGTTGAAGACTGCGATCGTTTAATAACCAAACAATTCGGTAAATTGATGTAGCGCTTCGTCAGATTCGTCTGGATTCGCTTAGAAGGTTCCAATGCTTCAAGTTATCAATTTTTTCGGTGAATTTCGTGCGTTGCTGCGGGCACAGACACATTAATTTCTTTATCGTTGTCTAGCTCAGATACGCCTCTCCACGGGGATGGGGCGGTGCGGCGTGACCCCGTGGAAATTTATATCGAAATAATGGTTCGAATAAATTGCGCACTTAATTGTAATTCTAAAGCTCTTAGCCCGGGGGCGCGACCTTACGTGTGATACATTTTTAATACCGCGGGACATTAATCTCACATTAGCCCGTTACCCGCAAAAAACCGAGTGGCCGACTCGTTCCTTAGATCCACAATTACCTCACGCGTAACGATCCACCAGGTCCATTGATTCGTTTCACCCTCGTCGCCTACAGCGATCAACGAAAAAACGGGATTCCGAATTTTTTGCGTCTGACATTCCACCAGGAATGAAATGGAAACGGTCCTTCCCTCCCGTTATACCTCCGCATCGAGGATTTATTATCTTCTGAAAATACGCACGCTCCCCTGCGATGTGGCTGCGCTCCCTGGAATATTTCCGCAGGAAAAAAGTTCTTCAGATAAATCAAAGAATCTTCACACCGACAAATAGAAAAATACATTTGTGAGATTAATTTTTCACTCTTCATATATTCATTTAACTTCCATCTCCCAAAGAAATAAACAGATTAGAGAATCGTTCTATCATTAAAAATGATGATACTTCTTATATCACGCCAAAGATGATCCCGATGTTATAATTATACATAAATAGCATCAGTATACGATGCTACGAGCAGGATACGTCCGTTATATTTATATCGCTCTCGTTGTCTTAAATAATAGCAAAGACCCAGTTTTTCGGTAAAACGCGAAACAGCCACGCCAGAATGACAGCTGTATTGAAACGGAAATTAACTTGAAGTCAATTTCCGTTATCAAGATTCTCAGGACGTTTCGACTAAAACGAGAAGCTCGTTAAATTTTCATTAAAGGTTTAATTAACTTCCCGATTTTATAGGGAAGTTATTGTAATTACCCCGAAAATCGAAAATCGAATTTTTAGCAGGTCTTCACGTTTCATGGTCATTGGAGTCATTTTAGACTATTTTTATTAAAATGTCGGTATGTGTGTGTGTGTGTGTGTACGTATGTCCGTTTCTATGGTATCAAATTTTTCGTTAACGTTTTCAGAAAAAGTAACAACGCGATCGGAATGATGAATGATGCAATCGATGTGCCCCGCTGTAACTTAGAGCTGATTAGATTTTGGTCCATTTTGGTCAAGTAGTTTTTTAGTTTTTTTCGAAAGGAGTTGATTAAACATTGCAATTTATACGAAAGGCGTATCCACCGAAGAAGTAAACGTAACTATATATATATATTAAAAAAAAATTTTTTTTATAAAAATAAAAAAAAATTTGTTATAAAATTAAAAAAAAATTTTCTTGTTTTTTTTTAATTAAAAAAAATGTTTTTTCCAATTATGCAACTAATGCTAATGTAACCGCTTACAATAATCGAAAATTATTCCAATGCAAGAGTGAGTTAATCATCGCCGAGAATACATTTTCAAAGAATATCGATGAAAGTACAAAAACATTTATATTACAATCTTTAAATAAACAATCAGTTCAAAACGAATTGTTAACTGAGATTAAATTGAAAATTAATATAAAATATATGATAATTAATAACATTGACGTTAAAGACGAATTGGTTAATGGAGCATGCGGAATATTAAAATTTATTACTTTTCAAGAAAATACTAAAATTCCGTCTATATCGTGGTTAGATTTTCAATTGGCCAGAGTAGGAGTGAAAGTAAGAACTCGTTATCGTGATTATATGAAAAATGCAAATATAAATCAAAATTTAACACCAATAATAAAAAAATATCGAATCAAGTAAATATTTCGAGTGAAGGAAAATAACAAATTACACGTAGTCAATTTCCAGTGGTTCCTGCTGAAGCGATTGCGATTCATAAAAGTCAGGGACAAACATACGAGAAAGTATGTATGGATTTTAAAACATCAGAAATACGAACTTTACAAATGTTGTATGTAGCACTGAGCAGAGTTTCAAAATTGAGCGGTTTATATATTTTGAGAAAATTTAAATTAATAGTATCGAAGAAAACCAAGATCAATACTGCAAACCCGGATAATGATGAGTTGTATCGTTTGCGAAAAACTAATTAAGACAATTTATTTTGCAACATTAGTATGCTATAACAAGGAACCAAGCGAGCAACGAGCATACGATATTGGTTTAATGCGACGCCATATAGCAAACATTTTGATAAGTAGAAAACTATTGAATTTCCCTGAAAACGTATAATCTTCTTAAAACGTACACTTAATAAATAATAATAATAATATACAGCAACTAACGAATCGGGAAGTTCTTTGTGTGGCTCGTGGAGAGTCACACACAAAATGAAAGACATTAATAGCTGTGGGCCCTACTAGCCATGCATACCACTAACATTCTCGCAAGAGCAGTCCTGCCCGCGAGCTCGCGAAGCGAGCGAGCAACAACAACCCTACTCGCGAGCGAGCGAAGCGAGCGAGCAACAATAGCCCTCTAGTTTCGTTTTACGTAGCCGGTGTGCCCGTGTATTCTGCAAATGGATTGAATCTGCAGTTTGAACATGAGCCTAACTATCCCGTCGCGATGGAATCATGTTTTATTTCGTTGTTCCATTTATCTGTTGGTATGGTTTGCGATATTTTTTATAAATAACCAGAAGTCACGAGTGACGTACGTCGCAAATACGATCCTTGGACCAGAGGAAAAAGACTAGAATGACAACTGGAATCGGCAATCGCGACGCAGTTTTGCGCGCTAATTACTATTCCGACACCGGTTTGAGCACCGGAAGCGAATCGCATAGCCGTCGAACTTTATTAAAGGTCCACGCTTTAACGAACCCCGTAACTTCTTCTTTTCTCTCTCTTTCACCTCCGCGGCGCTCGAACAACGAGCTTTAATCGCCGTTCTTAATCAGATATACGCGAAAACTATCGACGAGTCGATCCCGAAGCCCGGGAACTTCATTATAAATTCTGGCGTTGTTCTTTCCCGCTGCGTGACCGCGTTCATTAAGCCCCTATTGTTTTGCGTTCGGACAATGAGTACGGATATCCGGATTTCTAATTAACTTTCTGGCGCCGGGTATTTATTTCGATATTTTCAAGGTGCGTGAACGGAAACCTAGACTCGGGAACAAAGCATCTTAGTGTGTGGACTGTATTTTTTCAGTAGAACTATAGTGTGATCGTTCCTATTTTCACAATAATGAAATTCTATGCCGGACATTTTATCAGTTTTACATCTCAGGAGGCGAAACATTGCAGAAGTTTCCTGCCGTGGATGGGTCACCAGTGCCTAATTACTATCGCTCGCGGTCATTAACGGTCCTAAAAACTTAATTGATAATAAAACTGCATCAGTTTCCCACAAAATGACAGAAACCGGATCGCAGAAGAAACTGCCGCAATGGCTCGTAATTCTTCATCATATAGCAGCGGAAGTTTCAGCATTACAGCGTTTCCTGACACGCAAACTGCAATAAAGAAGGACCGCGGACGCATCCTTACGGACACGATAAACTTTCGAGCAACAGGAAACGAAATCAGTCCGATTTTCCTTCACGGGGTTTAATGTCTAAAATAATGAGTGTGCATTAAGATTTTATTGGACGTCCCACGACGTTAGGGCCGAGCTTACATGGCATGGGAGGATCTACCGGGAACGTGCATGGCCCAATAAGTGCAACAGTGTTGAGCCGCAGGTTGGTATGTTGTCCGCGAAGAGGACCACGAGAAAGAAGCATTAGGATCGCGGCTAAATACGTATGCACGCGGGCGCGGGCGGTGTTCCGGATCACGTGGGTGGAAGAAAGAAGAAAGGGCGGACCCCGTGGATAGAGATAAAGGGCGGCCGAGAAGTAAGAATTCGATTATCTCGGCGGATGCTCGAACTTCTCTCGGATTTCCTGGCGCGGATAATGAAGCACTCTTTGAAGCAAGCTTTCGCGCGCGAAAGAGAGATACCCCTCTCTTGTTTCCCATCTTTCTCCGTTTTATTCCTCGGTCGGGACTTTCGCCCGCGTTTTCCGCGTATACGGTCCCCCTCCTCGCGCTGTCGAGCGAGAATTCAAAGCCTCCAACCCTAGAGCCGTTGATCGCGCGCCCGCGGACGAAGAAGAACAGAGAGGAGAAATAATCGAGGACCGCTCACAGCCAAGGACAAGCCGCCCAGGAGAAGAAGGGACGGGAAGTACCGGTGCCAAAAGGGGCGAACAATACCAAGAATTTCAGTGGACGAAACGCGCCGTCGAAAGCTGCTGCTACTGCTGATGGTGGTGGTGCAGTTGGAGAGAAACGAACGCGCGCGAGCGCCGCGAAACACGAGATAAAGAGACCGAAAATTGTAGGGTGGAACGCCTCGCAGCCGCACCATGCCGCGCGGCTTTTGCCCCGTGATTTCTACTCTTTGCGAGTGGTTTCGGATTCTGTCGTCCTCGTTCAGAACGCCACTTTTCAACTCTCATTCACGCCGGAAATTTCAGGTTCAATTCTTCCCCAACTTCTTTCCCAAAGGCGCAAAAGGGACTCCCGGATCTCCTTAAGACGCTTAATCATCAAAAGCGAAACAAAGACTAGTACCCCGTTCCGCCTCGATTCGCACGCTCGCTACCGTTTTATTTCACCGACGCTTTTCTTCATTGTTGCTTGTATCTTGTAGAATGCCATTGTACTCTTTTATTGAACGCCGGAGACGCATGTGACGACGGAGGGTCGTTGATTTAGTGGAGCGAGTCGATGCTTTGTGAGTGGACGCATTTTTGCCCGTCTACGGCGTTCCTGCGTTTATGGAATGCAGGAAATTGATGTACACGGACAGCGGAGGATACGAAGAACTTTTTTATTTTTGTTTTACGGTGCGGAATTCTTTTCAGTAACTTGATTCAGGATATTTATGCATTTACGGTACGTACAGTTGGATGAAATGCGGAGAAGCATGTGTATTAACCGAAGTAAGCAGCATTTTTATACGAAGAATTTTCTAATCAGCGAAAGGAATGTCTTCCGTAGTCCGTAGCTTGTAAGATGGTCATTTCATCATCATGAAAATGAGAATTTACACAAAGATCTTCGATTTAGTAATAATGTAGGAAATATACATGGTCCACAGGCTAAATAAGCTATTAGGCAAAAATTGAATAAACGAATTCAATTCAAATGAATAATACAACTCGTAAATGGTTTCATGAAAATTTCCATTTTATCCGTTCATGAGATCTCTATGAACTATGAATGCATAAAATTCGATGGTTAATTGATTTCCTCATACCGTGCACGAGGTACCTATTTACACACGATTCCATCTTAGTATTTTCGAGTTAGTTTCTTCATTTTCGACGATACTTTACGCAAAACAGCGTGCTCTATTTTTCATCGCTTGACTTCCCAGTGAAGCGTCGTTGACGTCTCAATCCTGAAGCGAGCTGATTCGCTAATCGTTAATTTCATACACGTCCATTAACTGATTTGTTCCGGAGTTTTTCGCGTCGCTTCTTGTAGGGGAAGTTTCCTGAACGGTGGTACGCATACGCGAGGAGAAGACAGCTTTTTCGTTCCGGCTCGTAAGTCTCGCGAGGTCCGCGGGCCCGAGGCTCATCCATCATTTCGGTGGCTTTTTGTCACCGTTCGGCAGACTGATGGAGGAAGTCTTAATCCATATCTGGCGAGGAGAGAGAGAGAGAGAGAGAGAGAGAGAGAGAGAGAGAGAGAGAGAGAGAGAGAGATGTATCGTCATTCGTCGGAAGATGTTTTGCGGAGAACGGTGTGTCTCCGAGTTTTTCGTGATGTGAGCTGCGGTTCGACAGAGAGGGAGAGGAAGAGAGAGAGAGAGAGCTGGGAGGATGCCCGTGTTAGGCGCGCGAGTATAATAGACCTTCGGCCGGCAATTAATTAATCTTGCTCGGACGTGGAAAAAAAAGGAATATCCCGACGGAGATATAATTAATGGTAGAAAGTTTGTTTTGTCGTAATTAAGCGACTAAAAAAGATTGTCGATTAATCTGGCCCGGACGAATACACCGTCGAACGTCTACCGCCTCTCTGGACTGTCACAGAACATCCCTACAATCCACTGTCTGATATCCTAAAAAGAAAAAAATACATTTTGAATTTACTCAGACTTCGGATAGCGGTAAAATTTAATTTCTTTGGATTCTGACACGTATCGCACGCCAAAATTGCGTCGAATACGATTCATTAAAAATTTTCCTAAAATTCTCTTCATGGTTTTGAAGTAATCAGCAGAATTATTACTTTACAAAAATACCAGCTAATCGCTTGAAACAGAGTGTACTCCTCTTTTTTTACCTTTTCATTGCCATTCCCGAGATAATTTCCTCATAAATTCTAAAATAGTTTTAATCCAAAGTGTTTAATAAAAATATTTCAGTGTCTCGAAATTTCATGAAATTTTCTCGGAAAATCGTGCAGCCATTATCGAGAGGGCTTCCGAGCTCTTCCTCGTATTTGGCAAAGATGAACGACCTCTTGCTCCAGCCTTCCACTCTTCCACGAATTTGCTCGCACATTAATTACCGGAGGGGTTGAAGTCGGGCGTCATAACGAGCTTCTAAATTCGGGGAACAGGTAGCTTCGTGAATGGAAAGGTAGGCGCTTCTTCTTCTTCTCCCCCAACTTGAACCGGTGTTTCTCCTCTGCGTGTTCACCGGCGTGCACGCACACGCACACCGTGTTCGACGAGGGTAGCAAAGCAAGGTGACTATCCGGGTGGTGGTACACTGTTGGCCTAGCTGCTCGCGGAAAATTGGGTGGGCAAAGCTTTGACAGGTTGTTTGATAAACAAGGCCCACGTTTACACTCAAACTGTACGGACAGCGAGCTATTCCTACTTGCGATTTGCCGATCCTGTTTTCCTTTTCGGAGCTCCCGATAGAGAAAGAAAATAGCTGTGCGAGTCGAGCTTGGCGAAGGGCGAGAAGATTTTCGAAATTTGTGTCGAAGTCTTACGAGTAATAACATGTACATACATTTAGCAAGTGCATTAAAGCAACAGCCAGTACAGGAAGCACAAGAAGAGCACGCTCGAGAAAAACAGAATATAGAAGTTCAACCTAAAATGATCTACCTCATGATTCTTTAAAAACAGTTTCCACGAGTTTGATCGCCAGACACTCGAGCAGTGTGCATTAATATCCGATTTTCAATGGCAAGACGAGAAAATCATGGACAGGACGTGAAAGTTTCGAAAGTGTGGCGCAAAGCGAGAGAAAAAAGTTCCGCGATTTGAATTCGAGTCCACCGCCGCCGTTGTCGCGTTGGCCGCGACTAATTCAACTTCCGCGACTGTGAAATAACAATTTATCGAGTCGACGGTGGAGCATTGCCAGCTGCATACGAAGTAATTCGCGATATTTACACGTTCGCGCCTCATTATGCCGAGGCTGGCAAACTCCTACGTTTTCGATTACGGAGAAACACGCGAGTCTCAGCGCCCAAGCCCGGGTAGCGACAAATTTCCAGCTGAATTTTTATTCCTGGCTCGTATCGACGTTTACCACGTACACTTGTATGTATGTCCGACGAACACGCGCACGTAGACGCGGTTTCAATGGGAACAACGGGATCCGAGCATCTATTGCGTTTTGGCACAGAAGGGACTCGCCTGGATGCAGCCAAGGAGTTGGATCTTGGAACAATGAAACTCGTGGACTATACTTGTCGCGTCGAAGTATTCTTCCGAATGGCGTGAAGAGAATCTATATATCCGCGAACGATTCGATCACGGAATAAAAAGGTTTTCTCAGATTGTCATTTGTTTTCTTTATGTCTTTATACACCATCGAATTTTTTCCGGAGTCTATAATTCTCATGATCGGTCAATAAATTGGAAATTTACGCGGTTTGCCAGCACGATATATTCTGGTGACGTTATATAGGGCGAAATATTTCATCTTACTTTGGAAGCCGTCTCAATTTTTCAATCGACGCCGGTGACGTTATCGTTGACGAAGGTACCTATCGATAAATTACAAATATAGAACCGGCAATCGATGGCGGTTGTATTTCTGTCCCGATGCTCGAGCCTTATTGTCAACGCGGACAATAGCCACAAAACTCTATCAGTGTGCACTTCAATCACATGGTCGATCGAGATTTAAATCGAGATTTAAGTGAACCCGGCCCTCTCAACTCGTCCATTCAATCTTCCTATCTGATCCGTTCGAGACTGATTGATTCGTCGATGCTCTCGAAAGTGAGGATCCGTGTGAAGAAACCCGATCAAGAGCTCTGGCCAATTATCATAACCTATTGGCAGATATACCTTCACTTTTATCGCTTTTTCCGACCCGTTTTCGACTTACTGTCTGACAGATACTCACTGGATTCTTCATCAGTAT
Organism: Lasioglossum pauxillum; assembly: GCA_933228785.1. NCBI lineage: Eukaryota > Metazoa > Arthropoda > Insecta > Hymenoptera > Halictidae > Lasioglossum > Lasioglossum pauxillum. The sequence goes on along the minus strand of OW121699.1, from coordinate 39,651,234 downwards.
TGTGCATTACTCACCAAAATTTTGTTACGGCATAATAGTATTTTTAATATAATTTATGATGTCACACACTGCAGCCTCTGGCGAACAATTAGAACCATTTCAATTGAAATATATTTTCGTATATTACAGTTGAATGTTCATTTTAATGATTGAATGAATTGATATGAACTCTGAAATGTCCATATACTTGTTCATTTCAATTTAAAGTTATTACACACACACACACATACCCACACAACATACCGGTGCGACATAATAAATCCAGAAATTAATAATATCTCACTTAAAACAACGAAGAACGTTCTTAATTTTCCTAAAGAAATTCAAGAAAAATGTTTACCAACCGAAACGATCAGAGAACATATTTATTTCTATTTTCCATAGAAGCTAACTATTTTCTCGGTTGTTTCTCTGATTAGAACAACATCGAAAGGTGTGCAACGCGGTTCGCCAGCCGTGCGATCCAATAAACCGATAAAAACGTGAAAGCGGCGTGACACACTCGCGCTGATAAAACCTAATGCAAATGATTCGACGGGTCCGTGGCCCGGTGGCCCGAGATTCTAGTTACCGGCCTGGGCCGAAATCAAAGTTCAATTAACTTTTCTGCGCGAACAATCGGTGGCTGATGAAGCATCGGGGGTGCGGGTATCGCGAAGCGCAATCCCGGCAGAAACGCGTCGTGTCAGGAAGCGGCAGTGTGTGCGAGGGTAACATCCCTCCAACCCCCGCACACTCGACCTGTGATCTACACATATACATTTTTTCCGGTTCGGCCAGGCTCTGGCCAGCACCGCGGCTACAAAAAACACTCGTTTGTTTTTCGCCGTCTGCGGCCTGTGCATAGCGAAACTCCGTCGACCATCTCCACCCCCGCACCCCCGCAATACGCAATTCCGCGAGCTTGATTAGTTTCTTTTCGCGCCGAAGGAATTTTTACCTATTCCCAACCGACGAACAATGCCAAACAACTGGTTTCTAACGCAAGGTTCGTCTAAATGATCATCAGACATTTTTCAAGACATGAGCCGACGGAAAGAAACATAAATGTGAGGCAATTGTTTCAGTAGTCAGCCATTTATAGCCTGTGGTCAGTCACCTTAAGCGTTGCTATTGTTAACTCTTTGCACTCGAAGCTTTTCTAATTTCAGAATGGGAACGTTTCATCTGATTTAGAATATTTTCGGTACACGTAACCTTCTCCAGCTTGTCTACATGAAATTGAATGTTTATTCGTACCACACAATGACATTTAGCAATTGATGATGCCAGTTTAGAAGAACGTATCTAATATTTCTAAAGGTAAGACTAATATAAAGATAGATAATAAGATTTCAGATTGATGGTGCTATTGTCATTGATGTCTGTCGCTGACGGGGTCGAAATTTGAAGGATTGTGCATTGTCAGGGTTGCGAGGAATTAGCAAAATCAGTCGGTCCAGGAGTCCGCAAGGAGTCTTGACCCCTTTCCTTTTCAGCCGAACGTTATCTTTGGCCGGGCTGTTAGAGGGCTGTTGGTACTTTAAATTCGAGGGTAGTTTAAATTGCCGAAAGCGAGAGGGGATCGAGCCAAGGGTCTCCTTCGCGGGATCGTTGGATTTCCCGGGTTTCGTTTTTTCCTGCTTATCTCGGCTTTTTGTTTGCGCGCCGCTCCAGGATAAAAGTAAAAGTTTTAACAAAAGGCCACTTCCTTCCGTGGTGGCGCGTTCACCGGGCCGGCGCGGCGCGGCGAGTCGCGTCGCCACGCGATCCGACCCGACTCGACCCGATGTCGGGCGTCGCGACGCAAACTAAAAGTGCTCAGGGTTTGCGGGGGTGGAAACAGAGAGAAAAAGAGGGAGAGAGAAGGAGAGAGCGACGCGGGCTTAACACTTGTTCTTTTGTCACGGAGCGCGGTGACAAATACCTCCGCGTTAAGTTAAGAGCGCCCCTCCCCCAGAGGAATACAACGCGCAACGGGGGGAACGTTGTCTCGCGGCAATTACCGCACAGTTCTGCTTGTTGGATGAAATTAATTAGAAACTAAGGCATCGAACGCGGCCATTCACTTCCGCAGCCATCGACAGCTCTCGGTCGCGACGCGTTGCGAGCTTTCTGCGATCTTTGTCGTACGGTTTTGCGAATACACGGCAGACTCTGCGGGGTTTTGTTCAAACGAATTTAACTCGAGATGAAGTCAAATGAGATTAAAGTGCTCCCTCCTTTTTTTCTATCGGTAATACTTGCAACAATTATTGTGTATTTCGATACTTTGCTGACAGACAGGGGAAGGTGCGTAGTCGACTTTGTCGTGGCATTATTGATAAATGCAATACAAGTCAGGAAAGTAAGAAACTATTGTTTTTTGAAAAAGTCATATTTATAGATACACTTCAACTTAGATGATATATATGATATACAATTTGACCCGGTTATTTTCAACGTATTTTCTATCGCTTTCGCAGGTCGTTCGCACTCGGAAGACCTTCGGCGTCGACGACTTAGGAGCCGCATGCCTAACAACGGATTCGCGTGTTCATGCGTCACAAAATATTAATGGGGGTGGAGAGGCTTTTTATATTACTTCTGTTCCCGTTCCTTCCTTTCTTCCTTGCTTCTTTTCGGTCGAACAGCGTGACGTTCCCGCAGAGAGTAATGGTTCGAATAACGTTAATGATCGTGGCGCACACTCTCGATCCGTTCTGCGACACCCTTATCGGTTAAAACGGGATGCTTATCGTCGCGACGAAGGTTTGTGTGATTTGTTGTATGTATATTAGATTCAAATGCATGCGGGGTGCTTGTAGAATTGGTTCGAACGCCTTTCGTTTTCGCAAAATGGCAAGTTCAGTATTTGTTTCAGTCGCACTGTTCATATCGTATCGCATTAACAGTGAAAATGGCAAGCTTGAATTTATTACAATTTCGTACACAATTTTTATTGACTTAAAAAAGAGATATACATATATTCATCCATTTCTCATAAAAGATATTTGCAATAAATATAAAGGGGAAAATCTATTGTAGAAACAGTCGTGTCATTTGTGGGGGTAAGCTCTGGACAGAGACAAGGTGAGAAAGAAAGGTTTTTATTTGTCTTTCCGCTCGTAACAGAGCGCAGTGTGTACAGATTTCAGAAGATAAAGAATAGAATAGTCGGTTCGTGGTCATCCAATGACAACGGGTGCGAAGTATAGTAGTTTCTTTGCTCTCGGGCGAACAAGGATCGACGGGTAGTACTGGCAGTAGTAGTACTGAGCGGAGGAGTGGCAGAAGAAACAAAGAGTCGGAGAAACTGCGAGTAAAAAGCGGAGGAGCACTGAAAATAGTCGTTAAACTCGCGTCGTAAATTATGCAACCGTATCCTCGGTCTTCTTTTTCCCCCAAGATACCGCAGCCACCCTCCACGGAAAACGCGGCTGCGTTTATGGACCGTTACGCCACGATTACGCGCCACTTCGAACGCAGACAATCCGTGGATCGCGGACTTCTACAGTTTCTACAATTCGCGAATACCGTTTTCTGGTCATCGGACACTAATTAGCATAGCATCTTTGAACCTGTCTTTCTTACGGATCCTTGCGTCGTGCTAAGAATGCATAAACCGTCCTAAATGGTAAATCGTTTTACTTCTAGAGCGAGATTAAAGCGAGCAGAAAAATTGCAAAAACATTGCAGTTGCGAAGCTCCTCGCGAGATATCGAAAATCGTCGGGCATTCAGTGCGAAGCGGGATCGCAAGCGGAAATAATAAACGTCGATAAGGGGAATATACAGTCGTAGCAATTACGCGATCGGGATGAGGCGCAGACGAGCGGAATTCGCGGGCACGGATCGCTCGTAAAGCGGAGTCGTTAAAGGTTGGAGGGCCTGGGTTCGTCGAAGGGCACGCATCCCTTCGGACTTGCGCTTGGCCCTCGGCGTGGAACAGTCGAACGCTTCTCGGCCTCTGTTCCGAGAAAAAAGTCAATAGCGCAGGTAATAGGCTATCGTGTTCGAAGCGAGGAGAAGCTCGCGAATGGTCGCTAGTATGCGAGGAGCCTTGCTGCCGAGAGTAGGCTAGGCGCTAGGAAGAAAAAACTCGGTTGGCTCGGTATGGAATTCGCGTGATGCCCGTGCCACTAATGAAACTTTCGACGTAACGCCGCGCCGGTCACGCGAGTCGAGAGCGCGGAAGACCAACGGCAATAAGCAGCGGCGCGCGCGAGAAGCAATCAGCTAAATCATTTCCGGCGCGGCGTTGGTTGAGCGGGTTTCTGGGTCGCGATACACTTTCGCGAGGAAGATGCGCACGGCCGATAACAGCTCCGAGAAATTCCGCTCGATAACGCTGATTAGAATAGCGGATGGCGATGACTGATGCGAGTTCTCCCGATGCGCGATTTATCATTCTTACCGGGCCGGCTGCAATTTTTCGGGAACAATGGAGCTCAGACGTTTCCACCCGTCATGAAAGCCAGCTTCTTCAACGGCTTATTGCCCCTCGCGAGCACACCCTGCTTTCGAGTAGGCTACTCGTGCTCGATCTGCACCATTGTTCTCCGCCGAACGATGATTCGATGTCATGCATGCGCTCCGTCGCTTCGCCGCCCCACACTTTCGTATTCTTTCCACGACCAGCGAGGAACACGGGATCGCCCGTTTCGACTCGTAGATTTTCCGAAGAACTATCCCGAAACGACCTTGCCCAATTCTCACGATTCGCTGAATACACTTCGGATTTCGCTAAACACATATCTACACGGGTCGCGTAAAAACAGAAAGGTCCTGGGGAATACCGAGTGCAGCATCCGAGATCATCGGCTGCGCTCGCTGCTCACTTTTGTCGGGAAGTTTTGATCCGGGGCGGATTAAGAACGTAATTTGGCGATGCGCTGGGAATCTGTACGGTGGTGTTAGGCGCCCGGAGAAAATCCTGAGAACCCAAGTTCTTATTCTGCAAGTTGGTGGAATTTATTTCGATTAATATTAGAAGGAAAACGAAGTAAATTAGAATGCTGGGGAAAATTGATAGAATAAGTCTTGATAAAACGCAACCAGTAGGTAATTAAATTAAAATCATCTTGTCCATCCGAATATTACTAAACTAAAGCTTGCAGAGATAAAACGAGAATGAGAGAAATTTATCGATGAAATAATTAAAAATCGTTAGCAGGCAAACGAGAAAGATATTGCCGCCGTAAGTAATTTCAACCTTCGACCCAGCCAGAAAGTATTTAATTCCCAGCCGTGCAGCTCTTAAGGCGTAACATAAAATATTCAACCCTGTCCTCTGCAGAGCTGCCGTCTGCGTCTGACGTTAAGGCGGGGCGATTAGGGTACGAGACTTTGGCTACAAGCGCCTAGACGTGTGAAATAGAAATTTTCAATTCGGACAACACGCGGTTTAATATAAAAAATTCTATCGCAAACCTACAACTAGAACCATTGTTCAAAAAATTTATCATTAATCTGTAATACTATCCAATCCTGTGATTCCAAATTCCAATAATTTTTCATAGGCACTACAATTTTTTTATCGAACCCAACATGTTTTTATGTTTTATAGTGTTTTCCGAATAGCCTAGAACTTTTTCGCACACTCTGAAAATTTTTTCGTAGACTCCACAGCTCGTTTAGTGATCCTATCTTTTTATGAAATTTGCATCCCTTTTATAGGTTCCACGATTTTTACCATAGGTTTTACAATTTTCCCCCAGGCTCCAGGATCTTTTTATTGTATAAACCCCACGATTTCTTTCACATATTCTGGAACACCTTTATAGCCTCTAGAATTTTATTACGGGGTCAAGTATGATTTTTCCGTGACCTCTATCACTTTTTTACGAGCTCTGCAACATTTTTCGCAGGTCCTACAATTATTTCATAGTTTCTAGAAACTTCCTACAGCCTCCATGATTTTCTCCAAGACTCAGAATTTTTCCTCGGGCTCGAAATTTCTGCGTGATCGTAGACATTGCGTTTGAGGTACTTGCGCAGTAAACTGCTCGTGGTAAGTCGGTGTTCGCTAAAAATTTCGTTCGAAAAAGCAGAGGCCTGCGGTCCGAAGCAAGGCATAAAGTATTGAAACAGGAATAATAGCGTCGAGGTTAGAAAAATTCCGGGACCAAGCGGGAATTCCTTGGTGCGACGGAATTAGGTCGGAGACGTTGCGGGACGGAAAGCGCAGCCGGCGGGCCAGAAAAAGTGCAGGAACGTGCAGCGTGAGTTTTATGTGTCGACAGAACGGGCGCTTTCCGGTTAACCGCGGACTCGAAACCACCCCCCGACCCTCGACAACAAGTCCCGGTTACTCGGTCCACTTTCGTCCACGATCGCTGCCCCGAAACTTTTTCTTCCGCTGCCCTGGAACGATACACGCTCTCGTCCTCGTCGCTTCGCTCTCTCAATATCCTCCTCTCTTTCCCTCTCTCTTCAGGTTCGCGCACACATCCGCAGAGGATTCGTGGAAATGCTACGCGAATCACGGGAAACGAAGTAACGCCAAAGAGCTTTCGAGAGACGAACGGAGAGGATACCGGCACTCCACGGTATCAGGAATTCCTTTTTCTGCGACGACAGAATTTCCGCGGACCCCGACAACCGTTTCCTCCCGCTACGTCTTAATTTCTTACAACACAATGCGCCGAGAGGAAACGCATTCACTACTGCAGCCACTCCCTAAGAAGTTTATGCGGCCGCGGCACTGTCTCGCCCCGAGTGCTCCTGCTGACGAGCTTTCCGCAGATTTTTATTGTCGTCGCTTCAACCGGGATCCCGTTTCTTCGTCGATCCCGAATTGATGCTGTCTTTATTCCCATGGAGCTGAAATTCGCGGAACTGTGCACTAGAACTCGCGAACAGCCATTAAGTTGATTTCAGAATATTTTACATATATTTTTTGATTTACCGTAAAGTACATACAATACATTTTCGATGAAAAATATGCTTAAGTTATTGCCTAAGTGGAAGGGAAAATAACCCTGAGAGAGACAACATGCGATGCGTGTTCCGATAATTCAAGTAATTCAGCCATTCAGCTATTGCAAGTGCGCCATCTCCCCCAGGGGTGTTTCCAGTCCAGCAAGTAAAAGATTGACAGCAAAATATTTTCAAAAGAACTGTGCACAAAGATCGACGAAGGCAACAATGCCCCTTTAGTTTTCGTTCCGCACATGACATAATCGAATCGCATCCTAACTCCATGGAGTCCAGCGATTGTCGCGCGAGCATCGCGACGCAAGTTGCTGACGGTTCGTCCAAGTCACGGTCAAAGGGTTGAATCAATCTACCCTATAAATCAATTTCTAGCGGCTTTAAAGAGTCGCTGATTGCTATTCGCGTGCAGGAGCGGCATGCAAAACGCGCTTTCCGCGGAAACGATTGTTCGAGCGTCGCGCGACCGCTCACGAGGGACATAATTCGTTTGCCAGTGGCGTATTCCCGCGGGGGGCGAAATAATATCAGAGATTATTTACTTTGGTCAGGGGAAAGGTTGCTCGAAGGCAGGGACACGGAGAAGGAGCTCGTACCGTGGCCGGGAACACAACGTTCGTTGCGGGTTTTGTCCGACTGGGCTGATGAATAATTAGAGGAAAGAGAGAGAGAGAGAGAGAGAGAGAGAGAGAGAGAGAGAAAGAGAGAGAGAGAACGGGGAACGCGGCCCGGCCGCCCGTTATTGTTGCTATCTCCGAAGTTCATAATTGATTTTGAGCGCCGCGTCTCCAGTCACCGTGACAAATTAAAATCACCGTTTCCACGGGTGCGCGATAACGCAATTATTACGTCCCTGGACAGTCGTGCGGGAGGCGGAACGCGGCTACATCGAAGATCGCAGAGAGAAAGAGAGAGAGAGAGAGAGCCGCACCACCCCGACTAATTACGAATTTCATTTTCCCGTCGCGGATATTACTTACCGAACGCTTCATTAAAGATTTTACGGCGCCGGCTGTAAATACTTTTTGCCCCAGCGGAATGGAATCAATCGCGAGCGCAGTGCGAACCGTCGACTCACGACCAGGCGATAGAAAATATGGAAAACGGCGCAGTTACCATGTTGAACCTCCTGTTTATGATTATACTTCCGAGGATCTAGGCTCACAATTTACCGGAACATAGTTAAATCAATTTTATACACTTTGTTGTTTAACGTCGAAGAAAATGCTGCAATTACGTATACATCCTGTCACAAATCCATAAAATCGACAGTGTATTTGTAAATTATCCAGCCGTCCGAGTGATTGGATGTCAATATTCAGTAGAGATTCTCCCAGATTTCGATCGAATTGAACAGTAGCGATTTGAGGAAAATTAAACGACCAATCAATGCCAACCTACCCTCTCCACTGTGACAGTGGTGTCGTTTATGTCAATTTCATTCTTGCTCGAAACACCCTGTAATTTTTCAGCGGGACGCGGAAGCCGGAGCACCGAGTGGCGACCAAATAGCAGGGGTTGCGTTTCAAAGGCTTCCAGCAACAATTTGTTTGATTCCGACTGCAGCTTAGGATATAGTAGCTCAAGAAATACTACCTGGAAGATATTATACCTCCTGCACTCTATTCAATCTGTCCGGTAACGAATGTCGACTGCCAAAGTCGATGCCCGTGGACTGCTATAGAGAAAATTGATGTGGAAATATCGAGTCGAGCGTGGCATTATGGGAACAGAAGAATTGTTGGTTAGAGCCTAACGATTCGTAAGATACACTTCGAGTGAAAATTGCTGGACGAAAACAATCGGGGCGAAATCGGTAGTTGCTTTTGATTGCTGGCTTCGAATACATAAATGCTTCGAGGTAAGAAATTAGACTAGAAAATATAAATTTGCCAAGGTACAAGAGTGTAGGGACTATTAATAATATTATCGCAGACAGTCCTGTCATGATTTGGAATGCAATGAAAATTCTTGCAATGAAAAAATCGCGTTTAACACATGATTTAGTAGTTGAAATTGGGACTAATTATGTTCGCGAATTAGAGAATTACCTTCAGTAAGGTAATTTAATATCTTTTTGCAACGTCCACCCAAGTTGAAAAGTAACCAGAAATCTATCAAAAGGTTTTTGATCAATTGCAATTATGCTCCCGTTTTAACCCCCATTAATAACTGCCGCGTAACCGCTTCGAAGTATCCCCTAGACACTGTCCATTCGCACGAAACTCCATCGAGGGGGTCCGAAACTTACGGGCTATTTGCATGCGAGAACGGATCCGCAGTCGCTCGTCCAGAATCCTTCGATTCGTCACGCCAACCCCAACTTCACGTCCCATTTGTAATTCACGAAGAATCCTCACTGGTTGCAAATCGTCGATGTATCGACCTGGTTCTTCCAGTTATGTTAATAATTCGCTGGAGCAACGGACTCGAGCGCTGCACACTGTGTTTGGAACTGCATCCCTAGCTTCAAAACAGCAATCGAACATACATTGATTCTGATGTAATGTTAAAGTAAAAAATTATAGGAAATTATTATAAATACAATGAGTAGGCATAATGATAAAGAAATAAAAATCTGAATGTTTCAATTGATTTCAAAAACCTGTCTTCAAGAAGGATTATAGTTTTACTGGTTGCCGTTATGTTTTTCGTTTTAACGCCGCAACAAAGCAAGTCGAGTTTCAGGGCACGAGGGTTTCGCGAATGCTATGATCAGCAAAGTTGCGTGCGGGAGTGTCAGACAGCGTTTGCACCTGCGAAACCCTCTCGCATATCGAAACCTACGCGTGATTCCTCGTCGCACGCACCTACGTACAACGTCGACAAAAAGTTCGCAAGCTTCCGTCTCTTGCCATTCGTATTCTGAATTATTCATTGGCCTTCTTATTACCGTCTTTATTCAGAATACTTCGAGACTAATTCGATACGTATTAAGATTACGTATGCTGAGTGATGTTTCGCAACCATTAGCGTATAATGTGCATAATGGTACTTCAAGTTCAAGCAAATTAAAAATAAGAGTGCAAGCGTACTTGACTCCTAACGGCATTTCGAAGGAAATGGTACTTTGATGCACCTTTAGGATACTGGGGATTAAACGGAGAGAACGTGATTGGACTGCGAATCTTTATGCGAATTTGCGTTCGCGAGGACTAATTGAGGAAGCGAAGAATTTCAGATACAAATAAATGATTTCGATGAATATTGCATCAGGAGGAATATTAAACGTGTACTCAATTTTTCTTGAACTTTTATTGTATGACTTCAGTAACATTTGCTATCATCGCTTGAAAGTCCGCGATGTAATTATGACGCGTCACCGGTTGGTAAGATTTTTAAAGCATCGTGGATTTAATGAGAAAATAACTGTGCGATATTAAGTGACTGCGAGAAATGTTTTCAATTTAGTTTTTGATCCAAGAAATTCTATATAAAAGTGCAGTTGAAGGAGTTAAACAGCAGAAAAACAAGCAATGATTCCAAGTGTCGTGTAGTCAAGCACGATCAAAATTAAATTCGTTTAAGTGATGCATGATTGTCGCCACGATATAATCACGAATAAAGAAATTTAATCAATTTCCACGAAAAGCCCCTGAATAATTTCCACAAATATGGAACAAAAGATCAGAAGCCAGTAATTCGAGCGTCAGCAGTAAACCTTGGTTAAAGGTATCGTTTGAAGGCCGGAAATCCCCTCGCTCCGAAACTTTCTAGCGCCAGTGTACGTGTCCGCGTGTAATCGTGGCTGAGGTAATAGCATATAATTAGGGTCCCGGGCGGTCCAGCTCCTAAGCCTACAATTTTCGTTAGTGGCTTAGACAGGTGTGGCGCGTGTGTGGGTGCCCAGGTTCCGCCCCAATCCGGCCTGTTTCCCCCTTAGAGAAGGAGGAAGAGGGTTTCCGAGGCAATCCTATCCTCGCGCGTGGCGCTCGTGTGTCCGCCTCAGATTGTCAGGTTGATCGCTTAATCGCCGGCTGGCAACGATTACCAGAGAGAGAGAGAGAGAGGGGAGGGGGAGAGGGAGAGGGAGAGGGAGACAGAGAGAGAGAGACCGGTGGAAATAAGTTAATTTTTCGTAGCCAGGTAAATTGGTTTCGGTGTTTGTACGTGAGACGTAAACCGCCGCCGCCACTACACCGGGTTCCTCGGGGCTATAATTTCGTCCGCGGAACGGCCGGGACTAGGCTGGCTGATACGTTCTCGCCGAGTGATGATAAGTATGATAAAGATGGAGCCGAGGATCTTGATAATTCGAACGGGGTGCAACTTCCTTCGGAAGATGGTACCGGCCCGATAACGTTGACGTCTTCTTCCATCGGCGCGCGCGAGCCCGCCAACCACTTTATCGTAAATCGCGAGTTCCCCGGAGTCGCGAACAACCGGCGCGGGGGTCTTTTTTTTCGGAAACGAGCCTTCGAAAACAAGCGCGACCAGGTTCCCCGAGATCCATCTATTTCGAGTCGACGAGTGGAAAAGTTTGAAGTTCCCGGACGACGACGAGCCAGACCGCCTCCGGGAAATAAAGGGCCCGGGGGCGAGGGACGTCGCTTCGTCGTCGCACTACGAAGAAAGGGGTCGGTGAAAGTTTTGTGCCCTCGACAGGAAGGCTGGATGCACCCGTAAAAAGCATCAGCAGGCCGGAAGTCGAGACAAAGCCAGACTTCCACGCTAGCGACCGACCTGTGTACACCTTCCTTTGCCGACTGTTATTAATGGGCCTATTCCGGAAATTAAGCTGCCGGATAAGAAGATGACGCGTTGCCCAGGGGAAGTGTTGATCCCCGAAATGGGCCGAACTTTGCCGCTTCCCCGAAAAATTTCTCGGAGAAAACTCTGGCTAAAGCGTTAAGTCGTGGTAACCGAGTCGTGAGTTTCTCGAAAATGTGAGATTTTAATTCGAGTTTCATTATTGGTCAACGAAGTTCTGAATTAAAAAACTTCTGCTTCGTTTGGAGCTTCTAATCCTTCGGTATCAAACGTTGCTGGACCTTCGTCGTCTTTGTCATTTTCAACTTGTCAATTTCGCGGTGTTCTGACGAGTTCTGCGGTCAGCACATGTAAACACGCGCACCGTAATGGGATACTGTCAATTTATGTAACAATTCATTTACATTTAAATTTATTTAAATGCTTCCGTTTTACACCGTCGATACGAATCTCGCCAAGCGATCGTCAGAAAGCAGTTGCGCGGTGTTTTTTTCACGAATTTATAAATAAATTGGTACGGAATTGAATTTTCACGTTTTACGTTTTTACGACTCGGTATTATTTTCTATCTCAGTCGAGTTTAACGAGTTACATACATAAAAAAAGGAGGAAACCGCGTCGATCGTCGTTAAAAAAACAGAGAGGAATGATAAGTTTCAGTAAATAACGCGACACGAAAATATATCGGAGGGATGTTAAAGGGCAATCGAAAACGCTGTACATATCTGTCTGCCCTCCCGAGTTCGAAACTTATCCTACCTTCGTGCATATAAAATACTTCTTATCTGAACGCATTAGCTCAGCAGCGAGACCCGCTGAATAACAATGGCGGGGCATTACGGTTTCCGAGACCGAAGCTTATCCGCAATACTATCTGGATATACACGGGGGCCGGCCGGCGCTGTTCTTTTTCTCGCCGTTTCCCGCGGATACAACTGTATCGAAAAATAGATTGGCAACGCCCTGTCAAATTTAACTGTGCCATTTAAATATGAAAACCCGTTGTCAAGCCTTTTAATACTGCACCGGTATTCGACGATTTACGCCCGACCATGCGCGATGGAAATCCTCGAACGCTTTATTTCCCGATAATAGTAGACCGAAGCGCAATTTATAACTCTCAATTGGTAAAATCCACTTAAAATATGTTACATAATGAACGCGATTTAATGGACACCGGAATGATTAAATTTTTTATCTTCCGATCGATATCTCCGAAATTATTGTCACGCTGTGCTCATGCAACAGACAATTCGGACTCTAAATTCTACCGAAAGATGATTAAAGATTAAATAACGTCATATAACACATAATTGAAATGTATTCTGAGTTCTATTGTACCGTAGACGGCGCATTTTATGCAGAAAAGATTCCACAGAATATTATTTTCAGTGAAACTATCAATGAAATAACCACATATGGAAAATAATTTTTTCTTCTCTTAATGCGTGCTCAAAATTTGGGAGAAATCCATGAAACAGAATTGGAATTGAAGAAGTAGAATTGGTTGACCCATGATCAGACGCGTCAGTCAATTCCTATTTACCAGCGCGCGTAACCATCGAATTTCCATACTGAATTTTCTGGGAAACGTAGTGTCAATTGAAAAATTTCATAGATTTCTTTTTTTGACACTCTATATTTGACTAGAGTTTTAAGCATTACAGGCCCTTTTCATCGGACCCAAGGTATGTCCAAATAAACGTGCAAAAATGCTTGCTCGGGAGAACCGCCGGTACCCGCCAGTTTTCGTATAATATTACTTTCATCCGCGAAATTAGGATAGCGTCTCGAGAAGCGGACGGGTAAAGGAAGAGCAATTTTCGTCGAAGAAACGCATCGTTCTTGCACGGTTTTCCCGTTGGTGCAGGATCCCCAGGTTTGTTCGGGCACGCCGCGTCGCGCGCCGGCTTGCTTTCACGTGCACGCTCGACCAACCAGGCTCGTAACAACTCCATCTCATACGCGTCATATCAATTTGTCTCCGCGATGGTCTTGACAAATATTGCAGATGCCTGTTTTCCGATGGCCTCCGCCTGTCGCCCTCCGTCGCGCGGCAACGAAATTGCTCGGGAGGAGAGAAGGCAGGCAGGAGGAGAACAGGGAGCGATATCCGCTCAGGCTGCAAGACGTTCTTATTGTTTTAAGGTAGACAGGTTTATTTACTGCCCGAATAACCACGGAAAGCGTCGCGACCCATTCTCTCGTAGCCAGTATCAAATTGCTCGGCAGGCGAAGTCGACGTTGCGCTGCGCATTTCTTTTCGCGGACGGGGATTTCATTTCTGTCTAGATTTACTCGACTGATCGCGGAGGGGGGGGGGCAGCGATACAAACAACAGCGATAGAGCGAGTTAGAGGACGAGGACAGAGAAAGGATGGGAGGCCCGCGAGAATTTCCTACCTTTGCCGGCGCACCGACATTTTTGTATTCACGGCAATACGTTCAAAGAGGAATTTCATAGGAAGAAGAACGAGCTTTCATCGTTCTTATGCAAAGCGCTCCGTCGTATGAAAGATTTGCTGGGACATCTCGCTGCACAGGCCACCCGTCCCGACCACCCCCTCGTCAGACTGACCAGCCTCTCTTCTATTCTATTATGACCCAGACATTGTATTGAAAATCGTCGTCGGAGGTCGCGAGCTTCGGGCCAATCTCTCCAAGAATTTTCCTGTTTCCGCTGCTCGCAAACTCGTCGAGATGCGAGTAGTTTTCTTTGATATGTTTAAATTACTTTAACAAGATCCACGTAGCTTTTCCTCGGGATACCTTAAAATGAATCGATAGGAGCACGTCTCTTTAAAATTTCATCTCAATATATATATCAAAAGCTGTATTGTCTACTATAAAAATCCGCAGTCTAATATAAAATATTCCAAACTATGGTACTCAAAAATTGAACCAATCTTTCTGCTCTTTCCTAAACATTATTTTCTCATAGTCATATTTTTGCGCATCGTTATTGCGGCCAAGGTTCCGCAGTAGTTCACGAGTGTGTAGGTCAAGTGACAGATTCGCCATGGTTTCGGTAAGCAGGGTAAATTTACCGCGCTACTTCAGACGGATAAACATTCTTGCGTGGCGGAGCAAGGGGTGGCGGATGAAAAAGCGGACGAAGAGTCGGAGACAATCGCTGTGCAAATAAAAAGCGAATTTAAAATAGAAAATAAATCTCTCCGCGAGCGGTCTCAGCGACTATAGAAGTGGCGACTGGAGAGAGCCAGACATAATGAGAGCGAGAGAGGTAGAGAGAAAGAAAGAGAGAGAGAGAGAGAGAGAGAGAGAGAGAGAGAGAGAGAGAGAGAGAGAGAAAGCGGGTGGAACGTTATTTTCTGAAAAACTATCGTAACCCATAAGAAGCGTATACTACATATGTATTGTATATACCAGGCGAGCAGGCCGAACTTCTTATTCCCCGACCACTCGTCGACTTTGGTGCTCTCGCGTTGTTGCAAAACTTTTTTATTTATGAAATTCTTACTACGGGAAATTACCGCCGCTGTAGCCCCGGGAGTCCGTGACACCCTTGTTTTCCGCGGGATCTTCCTCTTCCTGCAGTTTCTTCGGGACAGAGGAACGAATCAAGAGCAAGGTGAATCCGGGCTGCAATTTCGCGCGACCAAACAAAACAGCATCCCGAACGGAAACGCATTGTCGAAGGATAATTGCGTTACTGCGGAAACTGTATTTCACGAATGAACATTGTCTGTGGAAAAAGAACTACATCGCTGTAGAAAGGCAAACCTTAGGAATGTACGATTTTAGATCATGTCTACGATGCACGTCTGATATCGCTGTTCTTTCTCCTTGATGTTATTAATCCTCGTATATCAATTTCAGAATTGTTCACAATGTTTTGTTTAGAAAGAAGATCCTGTCTCAACTGAGAATCACTCGATGTTGGAAATTAACAAGCGAACAGATAACAACGTGAGCATTTTATAATTAACAATGTACAATTTTGAACAACCTCCACGTTCAGCAAATGAATTTTGCCACCCATTTAGCTCCCACTAGAACCCAGTACGAGACACTAGCTTCCAGAAGAGAGGAGTCGAATGGGAAAAAAGGGGGGCCCGAATTGAATGAAGAAAAACGCGTTGAAAAGCGTTCGAAGAAAGAAGTCAGCGATAATGAAATCGTCATTGGTTTCATCAGCACGCAGTATATCGTTGATCCGCCATTTAGGTCAGAATCATTAAGGATTGCCATTCGTTGCGACTCGAAAACAGTGGCCGCGCATATATGGTGCCGTGACCCGTTCCCGTTTTTTCTCTTTTCCCCCGCATTGGTTACGGTTTTCTGTTCCCGGGTCAATACCTTTCCGGCCCCAATTATTTCCCGGCCGAGTGCCGGAAAAACTTGAAGGCTCCATTGAATCGTATCCGCTTTTCCTTCTCCGTTCTCCGACCTCCGTTTCTCCACGGTCTACGCGCCTCTTATCGTCGGTCCACTTTCTCCCGGGGTCCACCCCTCGCACACCCAAACGTGTGTTTGCGTCTGTGTTTCGTTTCGCCCAGGCTCCCCGGGGATGTCACCCTTCCGATTTCCACCCCCGGTTCCACTCTCCGATTCGCTCTTTGTCTTTCCCTTTGACTGGCTGCTAGCGTTTCCAGTCAGTCCACTCGACTTCTAGGCGAGCCGAGCAGTCATTCCGAATGAAGACTTTCCCAAGTTGTACCTTCTTCACTCCTCGAATCGTTTTCCTCGCTATACTACGACCGCCTAAGTGCTGGGCGATCAAGCCTATGCAAAAACTACTGGTGCTAAATTCACACTTTCTTTTTATTTGATATCTAAAGTCACGCTTAACTCTTCGTGCACGGTTTCGGTTGTATATGTCCGAAGCGAAATTTCACACAATATTTATTTTTTCCCAGTAATACTTTAAACAATTAACGTTCGAACGATCATATCTTCAATTGAGTTGTGTTAATCTATACATTATTTTCTTCAAATGTGAATAAAAAGTCCATATTTTGAAAAACGTTTAAAAGATATATAACATAATTGAAACTAGAAGAACAACAATGATAAAAGTAGAAAAAGAAAATGTTACGCTGAATTTGTGCAAATAAAATGCAGATAATAAATCCGATTTATCCGTTTCCCTCCACGCACAACGTTTGAGTAGGCGTGGCCTCGGGACTCCAGTCAGCAGAGGGAGCCACCGCTGTGCCGTACGGGGCAAACGGCTACTATTACACGAAACGAAACGCGATCTCGTTGCGCGGAGCTATTCGAGCAGATTTTTGCGAAGACCGACGGTATCCGAACGGAAATTTCCGACGCGGAAAACACGGCGAACAGTGGAACCGGCGACACATTGTTACAGCATCGACCTTCACCGACATCGTGGCAGGTTTAAGCGGTTTCAATTCGTAATTCTCCCCCGGTTCGCACGGCCGCGGTCTCTCTACGCTCGCCGGGAAAAACGGCGTTTTCAGGCACGCAAACAATCCTGCGTTTTGTCCACCTCCTACCAGCCCTCTCGTTATTTACGAGACGAGAAAGGGATTTCCGGCGTGCCACTGCTCCGGTAACAAGTTCACATGCAACTAACGAATCTCGTTGCGGCTGTTTCTCTTCCTCGGCTTCCTTTTTTCCAGGCTGTTATTGCATGCGCTTCAAGTCTGTTTGGTGCATCGGTTGCTGCGTTACTGTTCCTTCGTATTTCGGGGCTCGATCCGAACAATACGGATTCTGCAGCGCAAGCTGCAGGATACCGGTTATTGTTCGATATACTTTTTTCAGTTTTATATACGCTGTTGAATACATTCAATACGTTCAATCGTTATTTTGGAATGTACGAGAATGTCAGTTATCCTTTCGAATAGTTGACAAGCGTTTCGCATCTTTCTTTTCAAATAAAGAAGGTAATCTAGCCATGCAAATAAAGAAGCGTAAATTGAAGCCATGAAATACTTATTTACACCAAATAAGCAACAACAGTATGGATGTTTTTGTTACCACTCAAGATCAATGTTTATTTTATTTCAAGATTGATTTGCTTGCTTCACAATGTTACAAAAAGAAAAGAAACGAATAAAGGCAGTCGCTGATGGAATAAAAGAGGTTGTCCAAGTAGTATAATGGACTATGACTAGAAAGATTGACAGTTTTAGCATTCTATAACGTAGTCAAGACTGAAGACATGCAGACACAAGATTTATGTACGGACACCTATACAAATACTCTAGTAGCTCAATATTTTTGAGGCCGATCATGTCGAACAGCAAGCTGCCTTTAAATTCTCATGAAACGTCGCATCTATCCGCACCTTTCATAATAAATAAAGCGGGAGAGGCTCATAAAGTCCGACGAACAAGATGCGTATCGTGTAATACAGAATTCCGGGAGCAGCTTTAAGCTATAGCACGTTTAAACGGCAGCATCCGATAGGAACACAGCCGACCCAGTTTCCACCAAAGATTACATGAATCATAGGCGTTATCAGAACATGCGAAGGCTTTAAGACGACAGACTGCAGTCGTCCAATAGTCAACGAATTTTATCGAGGCGCGCATTCGCCATAAAGGGAACTACTTCGGGTCTGTGGCCAGTGACAACGGAACGGAGATAGAGACCCCGAAGACGATTCCGGATTCCTTGTACGTCAAATCACCGTCGGCAGGAGTGAGACATAAGGTCTCGTAAAGTCGGGGCCCAGGTCCGTCGTAACCGTTTGACGTTCGACGGTTTTACGTGGTGGCGTTCGACTGCCTACGTTTCTGCATATTTAACCGCCCCGCAGCTACGATTTTGGTTCCGCTTACGCGCCGCCACACAAGCCCATTTTCCCCGGCGATCGAATCAACGTTAGCAGTAACCGCTCGCCTTTTATGCCACCATCGTTGAATTTAAATGTCGATGCCGGGACGGCCGGCTTATGCTGATCGTCGACTGTATTGTAAATCCCATCGCACATGACACCCTGGAAAAATTTCTGACTAAATTCGCTGCCAGGCGATACTTTCCTGTCTTCATAGTGAATTCAGCATTTGGAGATACTGAGGCATGTTAACGATGGACTTATTCGAGTATTTCACTGTAAATTGTCGGCTGTTCTCCATTCCGTGTTGCGAGAAACTGTTCATGTTCTTCGATGAGGAAACAGGCACATGTATGTTGGCAACGCTTTACTTACGCTTTCTTCGAGTATACGATCCTCCATAATTTAATTATAAAGAAAATAAAAAATGAAATCGTTACATAAAATCTCAGAACCTCAACCTTTCCTTTAAAAATCTGAATAGGTCCTGGTTAGTTGAACCAAGTTATATAGCTGTTTTTTCTGATTATCGTATCAAACGAAGCATGCAATAAAATCACGTTAGGAGATCCTAGGTTCGCAGCGTTACGTACGGAAGCACCGCGGTTGCGAAACTGTCCTATCGCGAATTGAAATCAGTTTCAAGTCGGCGCGTAGTAAGGTAGTGCGAGGGAGGGCAAATATGGCGACGGATATCGCGCACGCAGATAAGAAGATTTACGCCGTAATTGCGAGTCGCAACTTTTGCTATCGGGCTCGAAGTTTAAGCCCTGAAGTGACATTTGCTAACGGAAAAAATGCGTCGCAACGAGCGCGGGGCTAGGGGAGGCTTCAGCCGCGAACGAGGCAGAGCCGAGCGTTAGCACTTTATAGACGATAACTGGGAGCACATCCCGAGAGTTCTCTCTCTCTCTCTCTCTCTCTCTCTCTCTCTCTCTCTCTCTCTCTCTGTCTCTCTCTCTCTTGATGCTTCGGCATCCTAGCGTCAGGACTTCTAATCGAAGCGAAGGAATCGACGCTCTGCCAGCCCCACGGCGTATTCTCGTCGCCACAGCACGCGTTCGAGGCCTGTTATTACGCGAACTTCAAACTACCACGCTGCATCATAATCGCGAACCGGTCCCTGCGATGATGTACGTACATCGGGCTTGTGGTTGCTCGTAGAACCAAGCCGCAAGTGGAAGCGTTTGGAATGACGGACAGCAACATCGAAAAGTGGAGAGAGGCTGATTAACGAAGGAAAAACAGGATCGAACTTCGATGAATTAGTTCACTGAAAAATCACCAGTGATGTTGAAATCGATCGTGAAGTAGCCTTGCGCTGTCTCTAAGATTGTCTTATTATATTCAATCTATGAAACGTATTAAGCAAGAAATTACATTTTAAAAAATTTTATTTTTATAAAGATCTGCTATCTAATAATAATGAGTCTAATTTAGTTATACATCTTGATGAAGAGAAATGTTTACGGTGTTATTTGTGATGCTAATAGACTGAATTGTAAATTGGGTTGAACCCGGCCACAATTCGTCTGCCCTACACGTTAGTTTGGATAACGTGAATAAAAAGGAATAACGAATGCTACGTTGGAGAACGTATGTCCGCTCGTAACAGTGTCCCGTGGCGAAAGGATTAAAAGGATTTTTCAAACAGCTGGTAGGATGAATTGCATTAGGCAAACACGGGGACGGCCGGTTGAAGTGTCGAGACGCTTAACAGGATAAACGTGTATAAAACTGATTTAGCTATTCAAGGCAGGAGTTTCGCCGCATTGAGTTACGCGGCGGATAGTCTCGTCGCGCGTACCGACAATTACGGTTTTAACAGGGTTATGTCGATTAGCCGAAATCCGAGGAGGTAGCCGGGCCCGCGCGACAGGAAGCAGGAAGTTCAAAGGACGAAAGATTTCCAACGGGGCTCGGCTGCATTTTGTCGCGGACGCCGCGCCGGCCGTGGGAGCTCGAATTAAGAAAGTTTTCCAGGGGAACGAAAGTGGAAGCTGCGCGATCCCCGGTGGAAGTTAAAGAAAATGGTAGTCGACGACTCTGGCCGGAACGAAAGTCTGGGAAAGGGGCTCAATAACGATTTCAACAGCACTGCCGTTCCCTCTATCTTCCTCGCTTCCTTGTTACGCCGTCCTGCTCCGTTGTTAGCCGTCCGAGTCCCTTTTGCCAACCCTCCCGGATCCCATCTCACCCCTACGACTCGCCCGTTTTCCTCGTTTCAGAAATTTAGCCGGTTGTAAGTTAATTTCCTCAATTTCTTATGCAACGGTGCATTAGCTAGACGACGGCAGATGTCAGCGGATCTCTGGCCTCCCGACCTTCCACCCTCTATCATCGCCATTTTATCCTCACTACCCGCTAAACCGTAGTTTATATTCCGCGGCAGGTATCTGTTGAATGGCAACTAGCGATTCTGCCCGCGAATTTCTCCTGGTTATTCATAGAAAACTTTGTTTTTCCATCTACGGCCCGAGAAGACGCTCTGCCATGACTGCGTTATCCTGAAGATGTTTAAGCACTCATAAACTCCTCCATTCAATTTTATACAACTTAGATTTTTACTTGGTTAATTAATAAAATTTTATGTTTTTATTGTTTGAGGAAAGATACGTCGACACGAAGATACTTCATTTTTCGCAAATCGGAAAATTCCCCAAAAGACTCCATTAATTTTAATACAGCAGGGATTACTTTTAATCCAGTAAAGCTTTTGAAACACAAAACGATTTTATAATTATTTTCAGTTTCTCCAAGTTTGTGTACGGATATTGGAATTTGCATGAGCTTCGAAATTAATGGATTACATAAGCGTATGTTATCACATACAGGCTGGACCACGTAAGTGGAACGATGTCTCCTAGATGTGCTTGAAAAAATAAATCTTTCCGAGGATATTTTTTAACAGACTTCAAAGTGCGTGTTTTTTTTTGTAACGCTATACTAGATATTTTTTTTTCTTTCTACATTTGCAAACTGCCGTGTAATTCGCAGCGCAGCTAAACGCGGAATGACTATCCATGTAGAACTGTTCAAACAATGTGGTACAAATGTTTTTCTACGCGATGCTCTGTTTCTACAAAAATTGATTTTGAAAATTCGTCGAGTACGAGTGAATACGATCTGCGAAAAACCTGTTCTATTAGTGACAATATTCCCGGAAAGCTATGCCGGACAGTGTCAATCAATAACAGAAGGACATGGGAACCAAATCCTATTCACTCGTGTCTGACGAGTTTCCAAACGAATTTTCTTGGATATAAAACGATCCGTAAAAAGGTTCCTGCCTTTTGTTAGCTATGAACGAATATTCTCTTTTAGTTATAGTTTCTGCTTTATAAAATCAAAAAC
Source organism: Lasioglossum pauxillum (assembly GCA_933228785.1). Taxonomy (NCBI): domain Eukaryota; kingdom Metazoa; phylum Arthropoda; class Insecta; order Hymenoptera; family Halictidae; genus Lasioglossum; species Lasioglossum pauxillum. Next base: position 39,629,505 of record OW121699.1, on the reverse strand, counting down.
CCGCGTATGCAATATCCGTACATAGGAATTTATTTGCAAGACTTCCATTGAATCCAATGGTAACGCAACAATAATCCTGTTGGATGTGAAGCTATCGTTCAGGGTAGTCACTGTATGTGAAAACAGACGGCAGGTTGCCTCTAGAATTAATTATAATCACAATAGTACCCTGTGTTCTCTCACTTTAGTACCAAATGCATGAGCTCACAAAAGATGCCAGAATGATAGATTGCAGTTCTAGCCACAGAACTGTAGTCTGAATAGTCAGCGACTATCAGTCATTGTAATCATGCGAGTTCATCCATTAAACCCATTCAAATCCTCAAAGTTGCTGTTGGAATAGAGGGACATTCATAGAAAGAGCACCTACTGTGTAATTAGAAATGAGTTTCTTTCTTTTGCTAGGCTTTCAATCATTCCGATAGGAAGTTAACGGTTTCTTCAAACTAATAAATAATTATAGACCTTCAAACATGTCGTCATTCTTAAAATACTTGGAGGTATATTGTTTAAGGCTGTAAAATGAAAGTATTTTAAACAAGTCGAAACAATTTTATCTTGAATGATTGTTCGAATAATACAATAATTACATGGTTTCAGTGCTGTACTTACTCCTTATTGAAGTGTGCAGTAAATCGTGTAGCGTATGGATTGGTTTAACGCAAACTAATTCTTTGTGGAAAGTATTCAAATGATAAAAAATTCGATCATCAGAGGCCGGGATAATCGAGGTTCTACGGTATAATGATAATGGACATGTACAAAAATGTCAAATACCTGCTACGATCATATTGATTCATAGAATACGAGAGAGTATTATTACAGGGTTGAGACGTCTTCGCGACTTTCCTCGCAACCGGAGACCGCAGCAATAAACAGTGCGACAAGAGGCGGAATTTATTGTTGCGACACCGTGATTGCATTTTAATGAACGAGGCTGATTCGCGCGACACCCGGCACATTAGCGGCAGCGTGTAAATTAAAACATCCTTTCGCCGGGCGCTTTCGATCGGTTTAAGGGGGTTCCTTAAGTGGCCGCCGACGCGTCGCCATAAAACGTTCGGTTATCCGCGAGGAGTGGCGGCTACGCTCCTCCCGAGACCCATAACTCACCGTGTTTACGCGTAGATAACGCGGTTAAAAAATAACCGGGCACCGGCATCGCTCCCCATTAAATATTAATGTGTCAAGCGAATACATGAATCCACTTACATACATATATATATGTATATACAGCCCGCGTTTTATACAAGATTTTACGTAAGACAGTTATACGATGTATTGTCCTAGCTAGGGGAGATTGATAGCGAGCTCGCGCGGGATTGTTGAAGCGGATCGCGTAGGCCGCTTCCTCTTAATAACGGGTATATCGAATCACTGACACCGGTTTTCCGACTAACGATTGAAGACTCGCTCATTGTTATTTTATCTCCCTCTGGAAACCGTGAGATTTGATATTCCATTGTTTTAGAGGAATGTTCGTTTTACTCAACGGTTGTAAAATAGCTTCTTGAATGCGCTGGCTACTCAATGACACAATGATCGACTCCTTGTAAATGAATACCTTGTACACGATTTCATAAAATTGTACATCTTTCTATACATTAGAGCTGATTCACTGTACAATTTCGTACGCGTCTATCTTTCTTGAAATTGGAACGTTTTATCGGATCATCATATAGCAACAAAATAGCTAAAAATGTCTCGATTCCAACTTTGTATTTTTCTCTGTTTCTGGATGAAATTTTCTCACGTCGCTCTTTTCATACAATCAAAATAAGTCTTTATTTCCTCCTTCAAAGGCGCTGCCCTAAATGTCATCACCATCTCAAAAGACCCGAATAAAGCGCACGCACGTTTCCCCTCGGAGAAAATGCGTCCGAGGTTTCTCCCCATCGAAGATTCAGCAGTGGACCCTGTCCCGGTGTGAAATCTGTCGCTGTTAACGCTAATCCACCGAGGAATTCGATTTGTATCCAGCGCCGTAGAAAATTGGTGTACTTCGTAATCGGGTTCGTTCGTTTCATCTTGTTCCGCTGTACCGGCCACGTTAGCAGTATACCGTGCTACAAACAACTGCAAGCTGATTCCACGTGCAAAAATGAACAAATATCCCCGGATAAAATTTTTCGATCCGATGCTTAGTTTTCGAGAAAATCGAGTTTGAAAATTCGACTGGCGCGTCTGTGCATGGCTGGCCATTTCCACTTCGCGTGAGTAGCGGAGCGCGCTAGCCAGCGAGTTTTCAAACTCGATTTCCTCGAAAACTGAGCCTCTAAGGAAAAATCGTGATCGCGCACTTTTTATTCATTTTTGTGCGGAGAATTATCTTATGCCCTTTCGAAACGTGGTTTATACGACAAATAACGAGAAAAACAGTCGAGTCAGGATAATCGATCTGAAAGTGGATATCTCCGCGAAAGATGCGTCTCGACATAGGACGTTCCTGTGTAGGCGAACGTGTATAATAATCCATTAGTCCGACGGGCGAAATTGAGGGGCGCTTCGGAGAACGAGTGGGCAGGGGTTGCGGGGGTGGGTTCCATAGGGTCGCGAGCTTCTGCGAGAACACCGAGCTAGGAAGGGGGCAAAGAGTTGGCTGAATTTGAAGTTGAGTAGTGGCAGGTGGAGGTCTCTTGCATCACTCTCCCTCTCTCTCTCTCTCTCTCTCCTTCCCAAATTGCTCGTTCTCTTCCTATCGTTCTCTAGCTTCCTTCTTCCCTGTGTTGGTGCACTATACCTATAAAGAGAACACACTCGGCCCGCGCCAGGGCAGACAATTAATTTGCGAGTCAGGGCTCTGCGGTCCATTCCTGTGTCCGTCCGTTTAAGATTGATTAAGAGTCCCCTGAAATCTAGGTCCTCCACCCGTTCGTTCAGAATCGAGCACAGCATCGATCCGAAAGCTTGCATCCTTCGGAAAACATCGGATCGGTTGCCCCCCTTTCTATCCTGTAATTAACTCCGCTCACGTGATTAACGGATCGAGTCTGCCGCGCGAAGAGTTCTAATCGAGGTTTCACTTTCATTCTTTGGCACGTTGCACTTCGTGAACAGCTGCAAACTGTTGCCACGCTGAGTTTTCGATGCCTCTTCAAGGTTCCTGACACTTAAGAAAGACGGAAGTTTGATTTATAAATGCCCCAGGTTCCATCTAAATTAAACGCGTTGATAGAAATTCAATTTCCAGTGTATTTATTCTCTTGCTGCTGCTTCATAAAAATGATAAGATTAAATTTATTTCACATGGAAGCATCTCTATAATTTAAATAATCGTAAAATGAGAATTCAAACCGGAGAACGGACATTTAATGCTGCTGAGTTTCAAGGGATGTTCCCAACTTTTTGCTGCCACATTCCCCTTTTTGAACATTTTGCAGAATATTTATGGGTCCACGGTCTTTCCTTTTGAATGAAAATTTTGGAGCTCCTCGCACGCGCAGCGGTGACAGCCACACGCGTTTTAGTTAAGGGGATCAAAAAGCCGCAGCTAAATTCACGAGCAAAGATATCAGAGAGGCATCGCGACGTTAACGCCTCGTGACACACGTACTCGATCTCACACGCACGCCACGGATGCACGTGCTCGCGCGAGCTGCATTGTTACATTTATAGAAATCTGGGTTACGAAATGCCCGTTCCGCAGCATTATCTGGCCCGACTGTCCAGTCACGTAGACTGTGGTGGTTAAAGATGGCTCGCGTGTAGCTGCAAGGTAATTTTGAACGCGACCATGCGTTCGCACCTGCGGGAAATGCCGACACGGAGTACATCATTATCCATCTTTTAATTATAATGCGCAATTACGACCGGGAAATCGTACATGCACCACTTGACGCGCTTTTTGTAACCTGGGAAACGCATGAACTTTTTATCATTCAATTTCAGCGCTGGAAATGAAAACCTGATATTAACAATAGTTTATTAAATCGTCCTATCATATTTTATACTTTCCTTTCACTTCTTTTATTGTTCTTAGGCACTCTATTGTATTTCAACAATGTTTTCAACGATTTCTAAGTCAATTCAAATTCAATAGTAGTAATAATAATCATAAAGTAAGAAACCACTCTCAATAATGTACCCTGACAATTTCTATTGAGATTTTTAACAAGTTAAATTTGACGGGAATTTCTGCAGTCCAGTACACGAAACTATCCGGATAAAAATCCCAAGTCTATCCATCTCACACGGCGAAAGCACATTTCCTCCGTGATATTTCCAAGAATAAAAAGCTCGAGGGGGTAAAGCCCAATTCAAAATCCAGTTGTATAAAAAATGTCTTTCCATTTGGCGACACCATCTGCCCGACAAAAAGTGACGTCGCGTATAAATCCGCCAAGCCGGAAGCTTGATCCCTGACGGATACAGCTTAATCGTGCTCAGCGATCCGTCGGTTTCTCGCGGACGGTGAATCAACCCTCGCATATTTCGCGAAAGCAGCGAGCCGCGCGCGCGGGGGTGGATCCCCGTGGTGCGCGAGGACGCAAAACGTTTCCTGACGCGACACTTCGATCGGAAATGGCGCGGAAGGAAAAGGGCGAGAGCCAGGTTTACGAGGTGCTCTCGCCCTCCATTCCCGGCGTAGACACGGAGTCTTCTTCCTGATGATTCATAGACATATCGTTTGAATCATGAAGACCATCCAGATCCAAAAGTCTGCGCCAGAAATTCGCGATTTCACCACTTTGCGACTGCTTCAGACATGATGAAATGAAGCTTTGTTTATTGTTAGATTGAAGAATTCTTTTTCAGAAGGTGCGACGCTTATTGGAAGAGGACTCGTTGCAGTATTACTATGAATTAGCTAGGTTTTATACACCACCGTTCGTAACGTTGCAGTGTTCGTTGCGTTAGTTGAAGCTCTGCATTCTCTACCTGATTCTACTAAATTGTATATGAATGCGAGGATCTTTAGAGGCCCAGCTCATGTGAATGGCGAAGTCTAGCCATACTTTTTGCGGCCGAGCGACTCACGCACAAGTCGGTGAGGGAAATAAAGTCCGGTTAGCAGGACGAGCGGCCTGCTCGTCGCGCGAACAGCGGCGTTATTAAAACTACCCTTGCTGATTAGACGGACTAATTTTTCTCCGGCACACGGTGAAATTTTTTAAATTTCCCTGCCGCGTCCGGCCATTTCTCGCGAGTTCCCGGAAGTCGCCAAAGGACGCTCCCATCAGCCCCGGCGCCCCTTTGTGAGGGTCCGACCGCGTGTACCCGCTTTGACGAGTCTTGTTCCCCCTTTTCCGTTTCGCCTTTTCCTTCTCCTACCACCTGGCTGCCAAGTTCCCCGCCATTTCAACCACCGCGCCCGTCAGGTTCACCGCACTGCGTTTTTTTCACCAGCTAATTTGTTTAGTTTGCTAACGATACGTCGTAAAACCCGTAGACCCCCTTCCTCGAGCGTGGAAAGGCCATCGGCCGTCACGATACCCGTTCTTCTTGTCGCTTCTGTCCTATTCCACCCTCTCCGCCGACACGCACCGAAGCCTCCGCATAGTCGATAGTAAATTACGACTGACAAGGGGGCTCGTGCCCACGAAATCGCCCACGTTCGCCGGAAGCGACACCCAGTTTCGGGGAAACGATTCGCTGGTGCATTTGTAATGAAGGTCCTTGCGGAACCCCATCGTTTCGCGGAAATTCGTCTTCGGGAAGGACGAACAGGAAAGTTTCGTGGGAAGACAGAATTATTGGCGACCCGTCTTCAGCCTAATCTTCATCGTTCAATCGAAGTTTCAAATGTAATAATCGTGTAAATGGGCGTAGAGTGCCATTTCATTCGACTGTTAATTTATTTTGTCAGTTGTAGCTTGTGCCGTACTTTGTCGCAGAGATCGAACGGCTACGAACGTGTTTGACGGAGCACGCAGTTATCGTCTATCTGTATCAAGCTCGAATTTCATCGTTCAATCGAACTCTTTTATTTCATTGTCCGAGTATTTTGTAAGTCTCATTCAACATTTTATCGTGTAACGGAGTAAACGCATAATAAAAAACCTGACGTCTCTTCATGATCTTCCATGATCCAATATAACTTACCGACCTATGAAATCAAGAGTAGCTGCAGCATGAAATATTTATCTCGTTAGAAACAAGACACCATTTCCAGCAAGATAATAAAATTGCGTTTTCCAGTTCGAAGTTCCCACCGCGCAAAAATCCATATTTGCCTAAAGATCCGCAGTCTACTGACAATAATAAAAATTTCTGGTCTCCGGCAGTCGCCGACACATTCTCCGCAGGTGGTTTCACGCGACGACATTGCACGGTTCAATCAGCCGAAGTCCAATAATCAAGCGATCGAACGAATATTCTCCGGACGAAAATTCAGATTGCACCGCGATTCCCGGAAAACACCGGGAACGGACAAAGTTACGGAATTACCGCAACTTCTTCCGACGATAAAATCTGTTGCGCTGCTAAATAATGCGTGCTAATCCTTTTAACTCGCCGCGGCAGTCCCGGGTATCTCGTGCAGAGAGAAAGAGAGGAAGAAAGCATGCAAAATGCAGGCGGGGCCGAAAAAATGGAGACGCAGGTTGATCGCGAGGCGGGTCGCGTCGCGCGATAAAACCGCTAAATTTCCTTGTGGGTACCGGACAGGCCGCGTTTCTCTCTTCATCGGTGAATAATAACGCCGGTAACCAGCGGGTTGAAGCGCGTTAAATACAGGTGCACGGGCAATTGCACATCGCGGAAACGCAAGCATTGCGGCAAGGCCGCGCCTCCGCTGCTATCAACCACTGCCACCGGTAACGGGACGCTCGAAAAAGGAAGATAAATCTACGTGGGAAAAAAAGGAAAGGAGGGCCTCCGGTGGAGCCGCTGGTTAAAATGCATCGATCTTCCTCGGCCACCATTCTTCCACGCTTTTCGATCTGGTGCATCCTACCTGCATCGTCAAAAATTATCCCGCATCCCAACGTTGGAATGCAATCTTCCAACAAAGAACACGACGATGGTCGATACACAATTCTGTTTGAAATATGTATTTATAATTATTAATGCATCAATTATATGTATAAAGGCGAGAAGATGAACAGGAAATTTAGACTTAATAATTTTAATAAGTTGAAAATTACGCATAATTCTGTTAATTTTGTTACTGTCTTAAATTGAATTCATCCATTTTTGTCATAAACGACATTCTACACGAACCTTTACCTTCATTTCCATGATTTACTCTGCGAATTTGATGTATTTATAGAACAAATGGAGGATGAAGAGTACGAGATTGTGGTTGTGTTATTTCCAAATTAGAAATTAAACTTTACGTAACTCCCATATCTTGTAATCGATAGAGTACATTTCTATTCAGCATAAAATTCCGTAGTCTAACGATTACAAGTGAAAACTTGCAACACCGTGCTAATTTTCAAAAACGATGGCCATTTGCGTCCCTCTCGCACATAAATCCGGGATCCCTCATCCTGGCGGGAACAAGGAGAATCGTTGGGGGGAAGAAAGAGACGAAAGAGTCAGGTTCGTGATGGCGTGAAGAAAGTTTGCTGAACGGAAGGCCCTGTAACGAGCAATTTCTGCGAGGCCGTTCTGTGTCGGTTGCACTCGTGACAATAGCCGCGGAAAGTTTGTTTAAAAGAGGGCTGCTTTGTGTCGGCGTACATGCTTTATACAGTTTAAAAACATTGTCCCGGGGATGGTCGGAGGAAAAGCTCGAAATCGCAACAAATTCAGCCATTTCGCCCCCAACTTTTCGTTCGCGCGATTTCAGCTCCAGTTCTTCGCAGCCGCGCGATTCGCCGTTCGCTGAAAAGCGCAGTCACACATACTCGCGGCGTTTTCCCTGTAATTCCGGAGAAATTCGAAGCGCGGAAATAATATCCGACGGGTTCGTTGCTCCCGGCTGAAAAGTTCTAGCCGGCAAGATCGCCGGCTTTCATCCGATTATACGTGTCAAGCGGTGTCAGGGAAGCATTCCAAATTCATTGCTCGAGAAAACGCGATCCGGTTATTAACGTGGCGCTTCTTTTCAACGGAAATGGAAGCGGAAAGGGCCATGAAATTATATCACGTTCGCGAATTTTCTCGCGTCCGCTTGTTAATGTCAATGGCCTCCGATGGGGACGGGACATCGCGCTCAAGTATTTTTCCTAAAAGCATCGCGCAACGCGATTTAGAAACACTCCTGACCCGATTTTCAGTGAACATCAAACGATAACCGGCGACCGATGATTATCGCTTTAATTTCCACCTGGTTTTCTTTCGTTTTTCTCTCTTTTTCAACGAATGTTTTCGTTCGAGCTCGACCGAGCGGAGTTAATTAGTTTATATTTGCCGGTGCAAGCGCAATATCGCGGCACGCTATCTACTGAACACCACGGTGCACCACGAGGCACCTTTCGCGCTGGCCATTAACGCGCCGGTGACGCGCACGAATACTTTCCGCGCATTAATTCGCCGCGACAAGCAATTCCTCGTCGCGATAAGCTTTTCTTCTCGCAGGCAGTTTCGACGCCTGGCGAAATAAGATCGGAGGCATTTCCGATAATCGCTTCGGAGAACTCCGAAAAGTGCGACTGAAATACTGATATACTAGATTAAAAGTTTTTACTCGCCTCGTTGCCTCGCGTGCCATTTTTCCAGACTTCTTCTGCACGATCAACCGGGAATAGATTTAATTAAGTATCGAGACTGCTGCATTTTTAACTGTGAAAACTCCCGAGGATATTTTTCGAACCTACGGCAATATCATAAGAGAAATCTCGCTAGTTTTAAAATCATTCCAAATTTACAATATTTTTTCGATCTCAGTGCATTCAAAAATCCATAAAAAGATTTATGTAGCGGAACTTATGTAGATTTTAGGAATTTATGTAGATTTAACAAAGCGGGATCGATTACACAAACGACTCAGGGCCGAAGTGCGACGAAGGAGCTATTGTCGCGTCAACCAGATTAGGTCAACGACGTGTCTGAACAGGCCTGTCGACGACTACTTGTACTGTCGACGATAAACGGAGAAAAAAGACCCGTGCCGTTTCGACGACATCAAAAGTGCAGCATTCGGATGAACAGTATCCGGTCTGGTGTAAGGGAATCGTTGACCTAGTACGCTCATTACGGCGTTCGGCGATCCGCTCTTAATTGGATGAAAAATTGATCGAACCCTAATGACACAGGCTGGTCCTGTTCTAAAAGAGAATAGAGTCTGCGCTGGAAGGAATCCAGCACTGGCGACCGACTGGTGGCTGGTGGTCCATCGTTTTCGAGAGCAGAAGGTGAGAAAAGCGAGAAAAAAATCTTGCCGTCATACTCGGTCGCCACTCCCCTTCTTCTCAGGAGTTCTTTATTTCCTTCCTTGGATGGGAGAGGTAAAGAGGAGAAGGAGGAGGAGGAGAGTGACGGGTGAAAACAGTGCGAAAAAGCGGAGCTGATCGACAGTACAAAAGGAACGGTGCTTCTCGAATCGAATAGCCGTTCGGCTTAATGCCAAATTATTTTCTCCTCGTGAAACGTTTTTGGAGGGTGGGCAAAGGGGCTAAAGAACCAGAGACCGCGACTTCTAGAGGCACTCTACTATGACGTGAGATATGTGTTCAATGGCTCGGACCAGGATCGAAGAACGGATATACCTTGACTCGCCGTTGCTCTCGATCCCGTACCCGAAAAATAATCGACATCGGAACGGCTATTCGTCGCAGACTGTGCTTACCTATTTCTCACGTAAGTAACCTTCACGCTCGCTCGCCTCCTTTTGTTTCCTCCGGGGAACGATTCCCGAAGGAACACGTGCATTCCGGCATAACCATCAGCCAACGATCCGTCTCCGATCAAGGGAAATGCACTGTTTTGTTTACTAGGTCCCTGAAATGCATTTTCACTTGCTAGAGAATTTTATCGATGAATATCTTTCAATCTTTTTCTCTTCTCGACGAGTAGGTGTTGATCAACAATTTTCTTTTACAAATATCCACTGATCCAGAGGTGTAGACGCACCCTTAGGACGGATGACTCTTTATACATCCGGTATATTGTTTTGGTTCCAAAAAATACTTGTATTTGAAAGAGTTAATTTAATGGAGTTTCATGGACGAATGTAGACTGGTTGAAGTAATTTGTACCAATTCCAGGAATTATTTGGACCGGCCGCGGGCCGAGCGAATTGGACACCCGATGCCTTCGGCTTCAGAAGCAATCGACGCGACGGTAGAAAAAGGCTTTTGTCGGAGAGAGGAAAAAGAACTACGAGGACGGCCTCGAGAGTTTCCATTGCACCCTCCTCCCTGGCCCCGCTATTATCAATGGTATTTCTTCTCGAGAGTTTATTACTTACCCTTCGCGAGAGGTTATATTGCTCAGCGCTCGGTCTGTCGCCTTCGTTCTATCAGCGATCAAGAACGATTACCGGCATTGTGTTTGCAAGCCACCTTTGTCTACGGCCTTTTGTACGCACGCTCCTTCACGTCATTTCGCTTGACTGATATAAGTGCTGCCATTGTAGGCTCGAACAACATTTTTTTCTAGTAACGGTTTTCATTTTTCCAATGGAGGAACGCCGTGTCATACATAATGGCCACAAAAGAGTTTGCCTTTTCAATCGGATTAATCGCTTTGTACGGTGTCCCCGGAGACAGCTAGTCCATTATTTCGTACTCGCGTAATATGTTTATGCACTGTTCAGCCTCGGAATCATAATAACTACTTCGGCGTTCCAGCTAATTTATTTTGTATATCCAAATGGGCAGCACGGTTACGGTTTTAATCGCACTGCAGAGTCGAATGCGCTTCTAGTTAGACTGCAGATTTCAATACATCTACGGACTTCTGATTTTACTGCATTTACACCTAGACTCTTGATATTAATGTATCTAGTCTGCAAATTTTATGCTTTTATGACGACAATGAGCACATGAAACGTAAAACAGTCAAAACGTGTTAGGAAATATGAATATAAAATTTGATCACCACATACGTCGATTAAGTACGCAACAGCTCCGCGTTACTAAATTGAGTTTTGAAAATTCGCGGACTGCGAGTGTACAAATGTGTCGAGAAGTAATCGTCGATGGTTCGGATAGCTTAGCGTCGGAATCAGTCGCCGGATATCGAGAGATTGGGATTCGATTCCTGGCGGGTGTGCGTCGGGCAATTTTTGTTCTCGAGCGAGCGTTGGTAAATTTTTGAACGGCGCAGATCGACGGTCGCGGTAAAACGACACGGATAAACTTTCGCAATAAATAATAACGAATCGGTAGCGGTAGCGGTGGCGGTCGGTCGGACCCAGCACGCGCTCGCACGGTGTCCGCGCGTCTCTTTTTGCTCGGGGGTTCGCGAATCGATATATGTAAATCCCGGAAAGCTGCGAAGGCACGCGTAAAATCGACGATACTTCCACACGAGCGGCCGATTACACCCTCGCCGCCATATTTTCCGTCTATTCGACGGTGGGAGCGGGTTCCGCGGGGGTGGACCCTCTCGCCTATGACATTAAACCGCGATCGCATTATTCAGATTGCACTTAATATGTTTACCAAATTGGCCGAGATTATATCAGCCACTTGTACGCGTATAATACCCGCCGCTCACGGTATGCACCCCGATCACACGAGCCCACTTACACCGTCGAAACTCCGGATAGGGCAGGAACGTCACACGTCGACGGGTGCATGCATACGTGCATACATGCGCGTCGATGGCGCATGCATGCAGGTCGAAGCGGCTCCTGTCGCATCGGACACCCGCCTCCGGAGCCCCGACGCGTCCTGTTCGCAGAGGATTGTACGCAGAAATCGGTAACGATTCAAGCCAACCGGGCCTACCCTCTCTCCATGATCGATACACGCAGAAGTGTCCCCGGGTATTACAAGCGACGTAAAACGTGACCTAATACCCGGCAGCACACCGCTCGAGTTTACCAGGCCGCTGATACCGGTAATTAATTCGTCGACGTGTAGGAGCAGGTGAGACCGGCCTGCTGAAGCTTGCTGATTTCCGAGATTACAACTTACGTATTGAGAACGGCTGCAGGCTTATGGCGACCTGTACTCGAGCCCGTGCGCCGTGCGGGGGCGGACCGCCGCGCCGCGAAACGTGACTCACAACTGCCGCTACGGTAACACCCACTGACAACACGATACCAAAGGGCCACCATATCTCTGCTCTGGATTTTTCATAATCGAGATTTATTCGTGACCCCGCGTTAATCGATCTGACCTCCTCCGGAATTTATTACGAGCTACTCGAAAGACTTCACCCTTTCAGGACAAACGTCGACATATCGACGAAACGAACATTGCACAATCTAATCCCTGCAGTTGCATACATTTACTTAATATAATTATTTTAGGTTGTTTCATATTTTGAACGGCAACGACTAATCACAATGCGGCAGAGCTGACATCTAACACAGATCGCTCCATTTATGAGAAATTAATCCCTCCCTCCGAAGCACCGCCCATCGAGTACCTTAAAAACCTACCGCGAAGCGGCCCATCGTTAAGCTTCTGAAACCCCATCGAGCTGCGGCAGCTCATTACAACAAATTTCGCGGAAAGTGTAGCATGGCCGTAGCCATAATACATTTAGCGCGTTAAGCCTCGCGAGGCGTTCATATCTCGCCGTCTTAGTAGCAACACCGATGATAATGAGCACCGTAACTATCCCGGCTAACACGGGTAGGTAGGAGAGCTCGTAGAGCGGCGGTGCGCGGGTAACGAAGGAAAAAAGGATTGGTTAACAGGTGGGGCCCCGGTACTATCGACTATCGCCTGTGTTGGCTGGGTCGTCGTTTACCCACGAGGCTGCGCGAGCGAGCGGGTCTACACGGGTTCACGAGCATGTTTAATTCGCTCGGGCACAAATTTCCCCCGCAACACACGCGGGCCTCGGCTCGTATCTAAATGTTTGTACTCGAACTTTCCGCAAGCTTTCGCAACTCGTTACCGGGGAATTATACCAGGGTTCGGGACAGGCAGCTTTAATGTGTCGGCGATGCGACGGACCTGGGCCGCCGCGCCGCGGCGTTACGTACCCGGCCGTACCCGGCGTTCCACGGTGTACGTACACGCGTTCTGTATACCACCCACCCGGTGGGACTTATCTTGCCGTCTATTTACCGGCGATACCATTCACAATGAACGCCGTAACTAGCTCGAGTGACGCGGGCTACAAACTATCGGTGTGCCGCTGCCGACCGAGCACAGGATTTCAGCCTTACCCTGAAGAGGGAGCATTCCACATACGCGGGGCATAGAAACTCGTACGAGAGTCGTCCATCCTCGCCAGCGGCAGCATTCATCGCGGCTTAGGTAGTAAAGTAAGGTACCTACCAGGGCACAAAGTGCCGCGCCGCGAGTTATACACCCGGTTCCTCGCCTATCTGAAATAATCGGCCGGTGACAGCTCGGGGAGGCCGAGGGGCCAACTCCCGGTGATCCAACGATACGCCAATAAGGCAGCGGAGGCCGCTGAGTGCCGGACACGTTTATCTCGATGAGGCCGTATAGCGACTGAGGTCAGATCGAGCCGGTACCGAGGTGAGGATCCAACGGGGAGAAGGCCTCGACGGTGGATAAAATTGGTTCGAGCCCTATTGACATGTCAAGACGTCCGTTCAGGCTAGGATAGCCGGCGATTGCCTTCGATTCCCCTTCTTGCCAACCTGCCGCGCGCGGCTCGCCTGTCCTCGACCAAGGTTACCCGCGCGACCACGGTCAATCGAATTAGCCCGAGAACAAGGGCTTCGCTAATTAAAGAATGGTCAGCTGACAATTAGTAGCCGGGAACTAATCTCGCAGTCTCGGCATTTTAACCGGGACGACCGGCTCGAATGATACCCTGCGGCTGCGCGCTCATTTCGTTCACGTTTATTTGCTGATCACGTATAAACGGTTGCAAACGATGCATTATATCCGCGACGATCGCGGGTTTTATCGATCTTCGCGAATGTGGATTTTGCATTCATGCTCCTGGGATAATAAGGTTTTGGTCTTGGATTGTGTCACTTCTTTGTTTTGTTTGTTGTTGGTAACAAGCGATTTGTTGTGGGTGACATGTTCAGGCATCAATGACGATAACTAACCTTTTTTCCCAGAGAAAGAACATCTCTTTAATATTTTGTAAATTATTTGATCCAGGCAGTCTGTTCTGTACTCTACAATTGTTAATCAACCTGCAGGCTTCGCTTCTGACATCACGGTGTCTCAAATTCAAAACAGTCTTTTAGACGGAAACTAGGTGTAATTAATAACGGTCGGGCGTTTCTGCAAAAGCAATATTAATTTGTCAGTGCGGGTTCAAGGAAATTTTCAACGGGCTCTCGTGAGGTTGGTCCGCATCCTGTGTGTGCCGGGCAAACGGCAGAGGTTTGCCCGCGCGGTCTCCGCTGACATTCCGAGTTTCACCGCGCATTCTGCATTGGTAATTACTAAAGTAAACGCAACGGTACTATTGTGTTTGCTACTGTTTACAACGGATTCGATATCGGCTGCTCGATCCTGGCAGAAGCGACGAGAACGGGCGAGCTTCCTTTTCGATTCGAATTTATTTCGTGCAAATAGCGATTGTGAAACGCCGCTGCAACTCTATCGGGCAATTCGAACCTCACTTACACTGTCCAACACCAAATTTGTTTTCAATATACTGTTGGGTCCTTCTTATAGAGTTTTTTGCGCTGATTCCGAATCTGTCCTTAATTTTTCTCCTATACGCACAGTTTTTGAGAAACATGGCTTTGAAAAAAAACATATTTTACAACTTTAAACAAATATTGTGATGTTATTATAAAAGATATTGAATTGTTCTTTACAGCAAAATATTCTGTAGACTTTCCCGAATACAGCGATATCCAATATTAATACATTACGATTGTTTAAACATGTTTAAAGAATCATTAAAGACGGAGAGATACCACTTTTGCACCAATTTTTGAGGATATTTTTCAATTCATCTCAAAAAATAAGGGTCCAGCGGAAAATCGAACTATACCACGCGGGAGAGCAGACTTTTATCCCGTCCCGACCACTGGCGGCAACTCATGTCGGACGAAGATATTTTGCTTTCTGGTTCGAAAAAAACGCCGATGTCGCAAACTTCAAAGGGTAGTTTCTCAAGATATCTGCTCTATCGCGTGGTATACTTCGATTTTCCGCTGGACCGGTATTTTTTGAGATAAATTGAAAAATATCCTCCAAAATTGGTGCAAAAGTTTTGTCTGTCCGTCTTTAATGATTGTTTAAACATGTTTAAAAATGTATTAATATTGGATATCACTGTATTCGGGAAAGTCTACAGAATCTTTTGCTGTAAAGAACAATTCAATATCTTTTATAATAACATCACAATATTTATTGAAAGTTGAAAAATATGTTTATTTTTCAAAGCCATGTTTCTCAAAAACTGTGCGTAGAGGAAAAAGATTAAAAACAGATTCGGAATCAGCGCAAAAAACTCTATAAGAAGGACCCAACAGTATATTGAAATCATAAAAAAGTTGAAATTTGTTGGACAGTGTTATTAACGCGACAAACGATATGTAACCCGTGGATTTTTATACAAAATTATTTTTATTTGGCTTCTGTATTTTGCAACTGACACAAACAATTTTTATTTCACATAGGGGACCGCAGTTTCTTTATAAGAGTTCTCTGTCCGAGGGTTAATCGAAGACAACATTAGAACTGTTATAACTTTATGTTATTGTTTCTCATCCTAGTGTCAACGTTAACTATAGGCCTTTTTGCAAATTACGTGTCAAATATGTTATACCAAGTGTAAACCATGTGGTGGCTAATTGCTTCGCTGTTATGCGACCACGTTAAAATAAGTTCTAAATAAATAAATAATAAATAATTTTGAATAATAAGAAAAAATTCTATTTTATCGATAACGCGGTAAAAATTGTAATAGACTCGGTGTAGCCGAAGCGTTAATAAAGGCAGGGATAGTATCCAGCGTTCGGAATGAACAGAAAATGAAAGTCCAGCAAGAAACACGAAAGTCGTGAAGGAGCGTTTTAGTACGCGATCGCCAGACCCCGGGAGTATCTCCTAATAATTTCTGCAGGTTTCCCGAAGCGAGCCGGGTCCATTAACGCTTTTGTTATCTCTGCGCTGGCTTCCGTGCCGGCTCTTTTTCGTCTATTCTTCCTCGACCATTCGAACTCTGAACGTATCATCCATTTCCTTTCCAAGCGGGGCGGCGCGTTTAGGAACGTTTTGGCTGAAGCAATTAAACAGACAGCTATCCGGTTTCACCGGTAACAGTGCGGTCTTCGGAAACCGGGAGTTGTAGGGTGCAGGGTGGGTGCGGGGCACAGGGTTTTCATGAAAACGGCACTCGGCGAAAGACGAAACCCCTAACAAAGTCTTCGTCTTCGAAGGGAAAATTCGGCGTGTAACCTTATCCGGGAGCTCGCTTCCGATCCATTCGCGTAACCGTGGAAGACGTAACGAACGGTGTAACAAACGCCCCCGAGTAACCGGAAACTGGCTTTTTGCCGGCACGTAATAACATGTCCAGTTCCGTGTTTCGGTTAATGAACGGCCGCGCCCGGGCCAGGAATTTTCGGTGTAGTTCGCCGCGATGCAACGAGGAGCGGCTGGATTTCGCTATATATAAATGAATCATCTAGGGAAAGTAAAAAACAAACACACCAGCGAATAATCGATAATCCGAGTCGCCGAAAAGCTCGAAAAGAGAACCGTGTATATCGCGCGTTACGGGTCAGCCGGGCACAATTCACT
This sequence comes from Lasioglossum pauxillum, assembly GCA_933228785.1. Classification (NCBI taxonomy): domain Eukaryota; kingdom Metazoa; phylum Arthropoda; class Insecta; order Hymenoptera; family Halictidae; genus Lasioglossum; species Lasioglossum pauxillum. Next base: position 39,612,799 of record OW121699.1, on the reverse strand, counting down.
CGCGAAACAAGATTAAACGTATTTTTACGTTCGAGTGCAGATTTCGAGGATGGCGGGGCACGCAGGGGCTGCAGGAAACGGACCAATAACTTGCCACCCCCGTCCACCGCGCAGCGCGCCGAGCCTGCTCGTGATTTCACGATCGACATTTACGAACGATCTGGCGTACCGACGTGGAACTTTACGAGACCGATAATGCGATCGATTACGTCACTCTTCGTCCGGAAGTTGATAGACGCCTGCGGCCGGGCCACCACCTCCGCGTCCTCCGGTTATTATAATTAAATTTGTCGATCCGGATTCGAGTGCGACTCGTGGCCCTAGATGAAAGGGGAACTCGAGGTGGGAATGCGCGATACCGATTACGACGCCTTCGAACTTTTCTACCAGCTATGACATTGGAATTAAAAATCAATTTGGTGACTCTGGACAGAATGAAAACTTTCTATTCAGAAATTCCGTGACCCAATCATCGAATTGTAATCAAGCACCGGTCTGTTTGAGTATCGCGAACAAAATTTATTAAAATAGAATGCAGGATACAGAAAGAAAATTCGTTGACTATTACAAGTATCCAAGCTTGGTCCAATTCAACTGACCGGAAATCGGTGTTTTTGTGATGCGATAGATCGTCGGCATTCCGCATTTTAATATTCACAAACCGCGACTCGATGGCATTATCGGAACGACCTAATCGCGTTCAATCAGCCGGAAGGCAGCGCACGGTGGCAGAAAGAGAGAAGAAGGTGGTTGGAGAGAGAGAAAGAGAGAGGGAGATGAATCTGATTAGTCAATCAGCGAGTCAGGGGAACCAGGCGGAGGTGAGTCGTGAATCGCGCGAGGCGGAGTTTCGTCGGCCTCGTGGTCTCCGAAAGGGAGTCAGGGCAGCGGGGAAAGGCTAGGGAAAAGGGAAATTCAACGGGGAGTTGATAAAACTGGGCGAGAAGCAGCGAACGGAGGAAAGACAGGAAACGAAGGACAGCTAGGCGGGGGAGTATGCGGGAATCGGACTGAATCCCGGGAGGTGCTCCACCGCAATTCACGTAAATGTGACTCCAGCCCAGCGCTGCAGACCGAAGATCTTTGTCTCGGAAGCCGATCGTCAAACCAGAGATCCGTGAGATTCGACCGACGATGAGAAATGCCGGAGCCGGGGCTGGCTCGATCTTATGAATCAGCTTCCTCCTCTTTCTGCCGCACCATCCACCGTTTTACCGCTGCCCGATCGCTTCGAGCTTAATCGCATTTCAGACGCGAGCCACTGCTCGGGAAATTCTTAGAAATCAGCGTGTGTGATAAACTACTGTGAAATTCATGGCTGAGACGGGCTCCTCACTAATTTTTAATATGATCTTCTCGCTCGCGGCTCGGAAATATCTAATCTCCGTTGACTGCACACTTATTCACCTCATCCTGCTTGGTTTCAACATTTCTCACTGTGAATTTTATTAGTGAAGCACATTGCTTATTAGTGATTATTCAACACCATTTAAATTCTATGCAGCGCAAGATTTTTCAATGAATGTTTCAGTGGCAATAGCAATGTTAATTGTGGATTGGCGAATCACTCTGAGGAATGTAACCTAATAACACTGTCCAACAAATTTCAACTTTTTTCATGTTCCCTAATTACAGTTTTTGAGGAACATGGCTTTGAAAAGAAGAACATATTTTTCAACTTTAAACAAATATTGTGATGTTATTATCAAAGATATTGAATTGTTCTTTATAACAGAAGATTCTGTACACTTTCCCAAATACAGCGATATCAAATATTAATACATTATGATCGTTTAAACATGTTTAAATAATCACTAAAGACGGAGAGGCACCACTTTTGCACCAATTTTTGAGGATCAATTTATCTCAAAAAATAAGGGTCCAGCGGAAAATCGAACTATACCACTCGATAGAGCAGACTTTTATCTTGAGAAACCCCGCTTTGAAGTTTGAAACGTCGACGTTTTCTTCGAACCAGAAAGCAAAATATCTTCGCCCGACATGAGTTGCCACCAGTGGCGCTCCGGACGAGATACGGCGCAGCGACGGGATACGGAGCGGCGAACGACCGTTGTAATGGTGAGCGCCACTGGCGGCAACTCATGTCGGGCGAAGATATTTTGCTTTCTGGTTCGAAGAAAACGTCGACGTTTCAAACTTCAAATCGGGGTTTCTCAAGATAAAAGTCTGCTCTATCGCATAGTATAGTTTGATTTTCCGCTAGACCCTTCTTTTTTGAGATAAATTGAAAAATATCCTCAAAAATTGGTGCAAAAGTGGTGTCTCTCCGCCTTTAGTGATTATTTAAACATGTTTAAACGATCATAATGTATTAATATTTGATATCGCTGTATTCGGGAAAGTGTACAGAATCTTCTGTTATAAAGAACAATTCAATATCTTTTGTAATAAGACTACAATATGTGTTTAAAGTTGAGAAATATGTTTTTTTTTCAAAGCCATGTTCCTCAAAAACTGTGCGTATAGGAAAAAAATTAAGGACAGATTCGGAATCAGCGCAAAAAACTCTATACGAAGGACCCAACAGTAATTAGGGAAGGTGTTGGGCAGTGTAATTTTCGTAAAGCTCCTTTTTATTCGGTGTAGTCTTGTTCTAGTTTGTTAATAGGCTCCCAGTAGGTACATTATATCCTTCATCTAAACAACTGAAAATTCTTGAGAAACTGGAAACGCGAAATCGTAACGAATTTGAAGAAGCACCTTTAGCAATTTGGATCCATTGGAGACCCAAGTGCAGACTCGAGCCGAAGGAAGCACGCAAAAAGCTTCCGAAATCGTCGTTTATACTCTCGCCATTAGGCAAGCCTTTCCCAGCGTTTTCCAGTCTTTTCTGCCACTTCCATTACTTTGTTGCGAAATAATTGCGACGTAACTGTTGCCGGTACAGTGCGCGTGCTTCCAGCTAAAAGCGCGGACAATGAGGAGCTTGGATTAACCTCTTCAAGGATCATCTTCTAGCTCATACATGTAACACGTTGAACTTTGGAATCTGTAGAAACCCCGGAAACTCTTAACGGTTCTCCGAAGTGGATAATTACGTGTAAAAATAATTGCCGTTTTCCCAGCCGCTTTGCATTTTCATCTTTCTGTTCGCTTGTAATTTGATTGCGCGCTACAATCGTTAACCGGGGAACAAAAAAATCATTGGAAAACGTTGTTTTGCAGTTGATAAAAAATTAGATGAGTAGACGTATATTCTGAATGGGACTGGTTTCGTATTTCGTGAGGGTTTTCGAGGATTGTGTTCGCATCGTGGTCGTAGAGTGCGAGCCACATGTCGCGTCGTTAAACTGTGGTTCCACCAGGTTCCACTGACACGAGCGCGAAAGTAGCCCCGGATTTTTTCGCCCTGATCTTCCGGTTTGAAGAGCGCGCTGCCACCCGAGAGATTTACCAGCAATTTTCCGTGTTTACTCCGAATTCGTTAGTACCCTCCAGGGCCGAAATAACCGGGCACGCCTAGGAGTGGGTGCTCCACTTAATCCGCGGAAGATTGTTTATTTATTCACGGCTCGAGAAGCGCTTCTTACCACCTTCAAAGGATTTCCCGAACATTCGACTCTGCAGCAGTTTCGTTGCTCGTCAGACACGACGTATTATTAAAGAACACGCGTATCTATAGCAGGCGTTCCAAGCGCGTTCATTACTTTCCGCGACCTGGAATTTTGTTACTGTCGGTTCCCGTTTACATTTTACAGATTACTGGAACACGCCGCGCGACGTTTAATCCCCGAACCCGATTCTTCAATGATCAATATTCATGCGTAGCCTAGTTTCGAATACGTAGAATCCATTTATTTCCGCGGTCTAACGCCGGTACATCTTTCGGAAAGTTGGTCAGACCTCCGACGAATGTTAACTCCTGGAAAGGAACTTCGGTACTTTGCGTTAAAGTTTAATCTTTTGCTTCGGCAGCCATTTTGGGCTGTAGGCACTAACGGTATTAACAAAGTGGTGGTTAGCATCTGAACTCATTCGTTCTACAGAATGTAATAAATTAGAATACTTCTACGCCGCGTAAAATAGTAGTCAAGTATCAGTTTTCAATTTGTGGGAAATGAAAAATTAGATTGCAAACCAAGTCTTTTCATTCAAGACCTGGAAATGGTATGAGTTTCAGTAGAAAAATCGATTATGCAGGAATGCGAACGTTTATGCAGAATTGCTGGACGCATGTTGACATCTATGTTGCAATATCTGTTGACCGGAGGTAACGTAGGTTTAAATAGGAACAGCGAAGATGTCGATACTCCATGGTCAGTCGCAGTTGGCACGGGCAACATGATTAATCAGTTCCTTCTCTTCCGATGGCTGGAAATGCTGCGAAAACAGGGACGCGAAGTTCGCTGGAGAAGGCACTTGTGCCCTGTTGTCGAGATCATTCCAAACAGTAGTCCCACGTAGCAACTCGTCCCCGCAACGATGCGACCCCGTTTCCATGAATTGTTGTGACAGAAAGCAGCAACTACTTCGACGATAAGTGTGTACAGTCCTTCGTTATTGCGCCCCAGTGTCTCCTTTGTCCTTCGCGTTTCATTAACGAAAACCACATACATAACTCGTTTGATCGCTGTTCGATCTGCAACTTCCGGTCGACCACCGTCATCGCAGTTGTGGTTCCTCCAACAAACCTGCCTCCAAAAAATATTTCTTCAACAATAGACTCTTGTGTGGGAAATCGGATAAAAGACAGGACGACCATGTACTTTTTAATCTTTTTCTAAACCTTGCAAAAATTTCGGAAAAATTGGTTGCCAATCTTTGGGCACTGTTATGTCGATCTAAAATAAAAATTGACAGTCCTCGCGAGGACGCAAGAGACGAGAAGATTGAAAATCATTGTAGATACGTTCGCGCATAATAATAATAAATATTATTTATTATTTGAGCAAGTCTAAATGAATTACTATTTAAAATAATAAAGTTATTTCTATTGACAAATAATAAATTAAATTGTATTTTTTTATACACGAGCCCGACCACTGGTGTATACCTGAAAAGGTTGCTATACCAGACAAAAAACGCATACGTGTTCATTGTGTATACAAAATACAAGAAATAAGAGAAGACCAAAAACTATTTATTTGATTTCCACCTCAATCCAAATAATAAATAATCTTTTATTTGCAAATAAGAAATCAAATTTTATTTAAATAAAAAGTTTAGTTATTATTTGCAATTAAAATCACACGTTTATTTCTTATTTAATTATGTATTATTTAAACAAGAAATAAGAGAAGACCAAAAGCTATTTATTTGATTTCCACCTTAATCTAAATAATAAATAATCTTTTATTTGCAAATAAGAAATAAAATTTTATTTAAATAAAAAGTTTAGTTATTATTTGCAATTAAAATCACACGTTTATTTCTTATTTAATTATGTATTATTTAAACAAGAAATAAGAGAAGACCAAAAGCTATTTATTTGATTTCCACCTTAATCTAAATAATAAATAATCTTTTATTTGCAAATAAGAAATAAAATTGTATTTAAATAAAAAGTTTAGTTATTATTTGCAATTAAAATCACACGTTTATTTATTATTTAATTATTTATTATTTTAAAAAATCAGGGATGATACGTTCGAGCATCGTCGAATTACGAAACGCAAAAATAAAAAAAATAAACGCTATATATCAATATTCATCCATTACACCGCTCAATAACATTCGTCGTCACGCTCCTCACCGGAAGTACACCTAAGAACTGCCCCCACCCCACTACTTATCCTTACCCCAAGATACAACTTCCGTTACAAATCTGTGTAACACCTACGTCACACTTTTAGCCGAACGAAATCTATAAGATTTTCAATCTTAAAATGCAACTAAAAATTGTGCTAAACATTTTTCTTGTAAAATGATGTACTAGAAGAATCGTTGGTTGTTAAAATTAATGATATATTTACAGCTGTTTATTTAAAATATTTCGTTAAGTTATACAAAGAAAATATCTCTTCCGTAGAACATGTTCATTACATAATTGTGTGCGGTAATGGAAAGACTACCTACACTTTTACATTGAAATTGCCTGGGTACAGTTCATTTCTCGACATGAAGTAGAATCTCGAAGAAGAAATAGTTGTATCACGACCGTAGATGAAAAACGTGAACCAATTAGACTGCACGTGCACGTTGAGATTAAGGAACGTTTAAATAATTTGTCGAGGGGTTGGTGCTTCCACGAAAGGGCGTTTAGCACAGTTTCCAAACGCGTATATTTACCGGCGCGGCGGCTGTTTGGTCAGAGGGATGCCGAGAGCGAGTTTCTCGAAGCCGGATCGGCTAGCAGATGCATCTGCGCTACTTCAGCAATTTCAAAGCGTTCGCAACATTGCTGCGGGAGAGCGTCCTTGGTCTTAATTGCGGAGATATCAGGTTATCGTCATCGTGCCGTAAAAGTTCCGAAATTTCAGTGGGATCCTTCCTGTATCCGGAAACAATTCGCCGGTAAACTAATTCCGTCGTTTTGCCGGTCGTACGATTAAGCGAGGGTTTCCTGAGCGAGTAGTTTCGCGGAAACGCGATCGAGGTCCTACATCACCGTAAGAATATATACGGCTCCATGGATCGTTTGGACGGACAATGCGCGCGTTCGCAAGATTTTAATCGACCGTCAACTGCAGCTGACTAGCACGGAGAGAGAAGGCAAGCATCCGTCCAGACGCGAGTTTCGACGGTTTAACTACTCGGCAGTTCGCCTCCGCGTATGATTCCGTGGCACACGTCGAATACGGAACGGTCAATGAAACCGGTGGATTAAACGCCGGTATTATGATGGAGCGCGTCGAAACGCTCGCAGGAACAGCCTCAGATCTTCGGATGATATCCGTTTCCTCTTGACGAGACGCCTGATCGTGCCAAATGGGCCACAAAGTTCCTGCAACCCCCGAGAACCTCCTCGAATTCTGAGATCCAAGAACCAGCAGTTCCGAATTTCAGGGGTTGCCGTGGCGCACACCGGCCCGCAAGGAAGCTCGGAATCACGCGAAGGGCGAAATTAATGTTCCGACGAAGCCGTGAGGAAACATCGGTATCGCGGTGCAACACTACACTTTGGGCCCCTCGCAACGCCCCGGGAAACCACAAACTTTTTCAAGGAACATGAAAAACATCTCAAACAGAGGAAAATTAAATAGGCATCTAATTAACCATTAGAGCCAGGCACTATTCATCAATTTTTAAGAACACATTATTGAAGGTACTTCTTGCAGACAGATTAGTATTTCTCTTGCTCCTACAGATCTTCAAATTCTGAAGCATTTGCTGATTTTACGAAAACAGAGAACATTAGCTCACGATACTGGCAGAATGAATATTGAAATGTAACAGCATGTTTTCCTATTTAGACATCGCTGTAGAGGACAAATGAGTTGTTTTGATTGCTGTCAACGTGTTAATACTTTGTGTAGCCAAAGATGCATATTAGTATCGATTTCCCTTGTATCGCAATTGCACCCGTATCTATTGTCTAGGTATTATAACAACGCCGGGCGGTTAGTAATTAGCAAACAGCGCGCAAGCCGCCCCTGTTTGCAAATGGATACGGCAATTATATCAACATAAGATCCAATTGGATACGACAGGTTTGCGCTGCAAACTTTCGAAATAATCCGATGGAACGCTTATTGGCGTATATTTGTATATTTCTACGATGACCGATTAGTTTTCCATCGATCGGAAAATATTAGGTCGATGGGAACGTAATGTTCGCTTTAACTGGGCAATGACAATATTATCCCTGGCTAATTATCAATGGAAAACCGAGGGTATTAAGTTCACAGAACGACCGAATCGAATCGCCGAAGGGAGTGAACATTGTACAATCAATTAAATCAAACTAAACTATTTTGTACATGGATTTTTGGATCCGAAAAATCGACATTACTTTCTCGCTTGGAAATCACTTTATACAGAGTTATTTCTTATATTTTATTCTATTATAATACCGAGTTATTTGACGTTCTTTAAAAAGAGCACATGATAACCCAAACAACTCACAAACCGCATAAATACAGGGGGTCCCATGGAAATCACCGACACAAATTTCCCCGACACGGTTTTCACCGACACAAATTTCCCCGACACGGTTTTCACCGACAACATTTCACCGACTCCAGATTTGACCGACAATAGCTTTGGCAGACAACGCCTTTAACCAACAACGAATTTGATCGACAACGAATTTAATCGACAACGAATTTGGTCTACAACGACTTGAGACACAGTATGATAATATTGTATGATAATACTGTATGATAATACATACTGTGGTTGTCTTAAGTTGTTGTGGATCAAATTCGTTGTCGGTTAAAGGCGTTGTCGGCCAAAGCTATTGTCGGCCAAATCTGGAGTCGGTGAAATGTCGTCGGTGAAAACCGTGTCGGGGAAATTTGTGTCGGTGATTTCCATGAGACCCAAAAATACAGGATATTAACGTCCACAAAAAAGTGAACAAACAAAGTCAATTCCCGGGTCGCCCACTGGAACTGGCAGTAAACTCTCAGCGCGCGGAGTCAACACTCATCAAATACAAAATGCCGTGGCGTCGGTGCTGGCGAAAGCAGCAGATCCGCAAAAATCAGAAACTAATCCTGGATAAGGATAAGAAGAGCGTCAGCGTATAGTCGTCAGAGAAGAAATCGCGGGGTAAACATCGATGCAGCAAGAAAGCCTGGTCGGCGCGACCGTAAACAGGGTATATAGTGCATCCGAGTTAATCGTGTCGCTTTTCCCGGAGCCCCGCCCCTCTTGCAATTTCCACCCCCGTGTCCTGCAATCTCGGCGAGGCTAGCAGCGGCGGCGTCGCCGGGCGTTGGTCGTCGGCCCTCCATAATTCATTCGGCAGACAACCAGAAATCCTGGAAACATACATTTATGCGGCGAGCCGTGCCAGAGGGGACTGGGCGCGGCGTACGTTGTACGAGTACCCGTGGAATAGAGGCGGAATGAGGAACCGAGATGGAGCGAGAGCGGGAAAGAGTGGACGAGCGAAAGGGGTTGTTACGCGGCGGGACGTGGCCAGGGTACGTCGAAATCAGGGTGACAACCGTAGAGTTGGCCCCGTGATGTACGACGCGCAGATACGCGCTATCGTACCAATAACCGTTCAAATAATAGCCCACGAACTGCTCGCAAACGGAGTTGCGACCGGCTCCATCGAATCTGCGTCGAACGACGACGGCTCCCCCTGCTCTCGGACGCGGCCGCGAGCCGCTGCGTTGGTGAGTCGGGGACGCAGCGAAATGCATCGCGGGTTGCAACGGAGCACTGGTGCACTGTACAGCACGCCCCAAATATGCGGGACTCGCGATTCCATACCGAAAACCACTTTGGTGCTTGACAAGCTCAGCTCATTTCACAGGGATTCCATCATACTCAAATGTAAGCAAAATTCTTCGCTCCAAGATCGACGAATTCAGCTTGCATTTATACGAATAATCCGCCTGTTTCGGGAGGTCTCTCATCTTTGGACCACCCAATACGATCTCACACGTCCAAGCCGGTGAAATTGGATAGTCCCGAAGAATACGACTTGGCAACAGCCTTTTGATTCGACGACTGATAACGCGAGGTTATCAACGCGACGCAATCTCCACGGACGACGTCTAGGTCAGCGGGGAAGGCGCTGCCAGCGGCCGTGGTGGTGTGCAACGATGGTGGATATGTCGGCTGCAGCTGGATCGGCAGCGGTGTCGTCGTGGCTACGTTTAATGGTCGCATTTCCCCGTTTACGTTTCGCCTTGAGACGGTAATCGAGAAGGTACAGACGAGCTGAACGCGTTACGTTTCGCGAGCACGCCGCGCCCGCCTGGCTGTGTGCATGTGCGTACATTCACGTTTGCGTGCAAGCGATACGCCGCGCCGTGCCGTATGCATCGTATACTTGAATTAACTCGCTTTTGATCGCGGAACCGCGCGACCGAGCACGCGGTTCCCGTTTCACCGGAACGATTTGCGACGTCGGCCGGGAAATGTGTGTCAGACAAGCAGTCGTCTGTTTGGACGATCAAGAGGGATGCTTCTTCCGCGATTAAGTTGATCGTTTGGCAGTCTGACGGACACCGTCGCGCCGGGATCACGAATGCAGTAGCGTTCATTGTGTTTCAATTACCAAGGCCCGCGCGTGGAGAAGCTCCTCTCCGGACCGTTTAGAATCATTAATTTTTCGACGTGCCGCGCGTATTAACGGTTATGGGTATGCGCATATAAATGCTCGGATGCAAATGCCTAGGTATAAATACGGAAGTCGCGCGGATACGTAGCAATATAAATGCATATTCATACAGATAATCGCGCTCCTATCTAAGAACCGCGGTATTCAATCGCTGTAGAAACGCGCGGCGTGTTTGTGCAGGCATAGGAGTGTAAGTAATCACTTGCACTGTGCGTCGCGTATTTGCATAGACCGCTCTCCGAGCTGACGTTCAATGCTACGGAGAATTTATAAATCTTCACTCGATTGTGGCCTGGCTATAATGAATTGTTTCTATTAATACGTATAGCTTGCGCTTAAAGACTTTATAGCCCGTGGAGCAGGTTCTCCTGGCCACCGTTTACCATTTCCTCCGCGTTTCAAAAAATCAATCTTCATCTTCTCTCCATCAATCCTTAAGTGGGGGATGAATTCTGCTGTAGAACAATATTTCTTCTTTATACATCAATACGGAACGAGCTTTGTTAGAGTTCGTGTACTCACTATGCTTCTTTATTTTCGAGAGAAGCCTTCGAGCAACCCTTAATTAAGAAGTGTGTTTTTAGCTTTAGCCAATCAATCAAACTCGTTCAGTATTTTGTACAGAAATAGGAAACGTGCCTAAATAGATGTCTTCGTTTCTGAATCATGATATGCATCACATGGTATGCACACGATATGCAATCTGACCAATTTGTTTGAATGTGTTTGATATGAGCAGCCGATTGGATTAGGTCGAAGCAAAATTAATTGAAATAAGGAGTCTACGGATGGTAGTTGTTCGAAGAAGTTCCCTGGAATTTCTGAGAGGTCGCTTGAGCAGTTGTTGATTAAAAGTCCGCCGGGGGAAACGTTCCGGTGTCCGCGGCAATATTCCATTTCGGTCGCTAATCTGATATTGTTTTCCCGACGCGGCATCGAACCGCGCACTGTCCCGCCGCTATTTTTACAGAATTAAACGAGCCGTGGCGATAGTCGGAACACGATTTTCCGTGTGCCACGGCTTCACCTCGGCATTCGAGTTTACGTGCTGCGGGGCGCAGAACGCGAAGGGCTGGGAATGCAATATAGATTCGCAGATAGCCGGGTCCAATTAGAAGAACTGCCACTCCGCAGTGGCAAATAATACAAACTACCAACGAGGCCGGCCTCTCGAAGTTGCATGCTTTGCTGAAACCGGTTCCCGCTTTAAGCGTTACCGCAGTGGACTATTATTGCGTCATTGTTATGCTCGCCGATGCGACGGGAACCACCGAAGACAGACCTTTCCTTCGAATTCCACCCTCTATGAGGATCATTAGAGTGGTAATTTGTTAATGTCGCAGCGACAGAGACCCGTGAACTTTTCCCGTCTTCCGATGCTTTCGATCGATTGCGTTACCGCGTGACGAATTCTTTGTCCGTCTTTCTTTCGCACAACTTTTCTACTCGCACCCCATCATTATTTCTTGGATCGCCAGACACTGGTTTACGTAATCCCTGTTACAGCATATTAGACCCTTAAGCATTCACGTTGCACATAATTTTTATAATAGTGCACCTTTTGTCGCGGAGTCTTTGCATCGAACATGAAAAATGAAACCTTACTTCCTGTTCAATTATATTCGATAAATAGAAATACCATTCTTTTCTCGACAGTATCGAATATTATTTGCAACTGTAGAATTTCAATGGAAATTGTATTCCTTTTATTCTCAGCAAGTTAACAACGTTGACAACACGACGGAATCGGCAATTTAAGAAATTAAGGAAACTTGTTAGGATCAAATTTGCCAGTGTCTATCTGTCGGACGAATCAACTGCGGTAGTTGACATATATGTCAACGTATGTGCGTATGTGCGCTCCCATGGAATTTAAATAGAATATTTCGGATGGATCCTCTATATAATTTTTATATAATCAAATCGGATTTAATCAGTCGGGAATTTTCAGTCGTGTGTGTTTAATTCAATTACCTTTTGTCAATTTTCGTGTCCGAGCTCCATCAATTCTCGTAGCGTTTCTATCCCGTCGTTCTTCATAGGATTCGCTTCTATATTACCGTAAAAATGGTTGTCAATTGCGACAGTGCGGGGAATTGAATTCAGTGGAACAGTTTTACCGGATTTTGTCGGCCGGGAAAGTCTGTTTTTGATACCGGCCGCGGCTGTATGCTAATTAACAGCGGCATTAAACGCGCTAATTAAGAGCGGATCAGTCGCTAAATATTCACTGGGCCGGGGGTTTTTATTTTAATAACACAATTTCGGAATTCGGCCAGTAACCGGTGTCTATTTGGCGGGCTAATTCGCAAAAGGGGAAATAGGCGGACCGGGCATTTATTATAAAATTGTCCTCGAAACAGAATCAAGTAATCTACACACAGGGGAAACGAGGCAAACTTTTAATTGCGTGCACACATGTCAATCTGTTTTGGTTAACTCGACACAGTTTCCTATTTGTTGAACGCGCCGGCACGGCCTGGGCGACTGGAATTATTTTACGGAAACGTTGATACGCGTCAAATAACCGTGAAAATGCGTTCGGCTAGGCATCAGTGGAATACATGTCAGTGCGTAGGTCATCTTTAATATCGCAACTTATGGTGTCTTCGATAGTACGAACACTGGCAACCGCGTTGCCAGTAAAATTTATTCGCCCATTCCACTATATATTTATTTCACAGCCGGAACAAAATTGAAAGTTCCATTTAACAAGAACAGTTGAACGGAATTATTATAATAGGAGTTTCGCGAGCGCAGTTTTAAAGCAATTACCGTTCGCCCCGAGAGTAATAAAATACAAAAAGAATTTCGAAATTAGTTTCGCTTCCCTCGTGGAATTCAATTTATAATTTCTGAAGAATCACTTTCGCGTTCCAATTTCGCGAATTGGAGTTTCACGATCGCGATATATCCGCAAAAAGAGACTCCGCCTGAAGGGAACGGTGACGGTGTAATATTTAATTCATCGTGTTAGAGCGGCTGCTCGTAGAGCGGGCAAATTTTTGCCGCGGAAACCATTCGTTCGAGTAAGTGGGATAATCAGGATAACGTGGCTAGTAGAAGAGGAGGGATCAATGACAGAATCGATTCGGGCAGGGGATGGTCGTACGGCGAACGATCCCGCAATTAAGTCAGCGAGTATCCTCTTAAAGTTTCATTAAAAGCGCAGCGTTAAGCCAACTCTCATTTCGAGTTTCGATAATTGCGCCCTTATTCGAAAGGGTTGGAGGGAAGAAATGGCTGAAACGCATGGTCCGCGGTCTCTTCTGACGCCCTGGGACCAGGTATCGCGACTTTTATTACGCGAACCGTTAATTAGACGAAATTTCGTTCCGCGGGTGGTAGTGGGGGGGAGGGGGAGGAGAAAAGAACAACTGGCCTAGCGCCGGCTGCGAATTATACTTTAATAAGCGTATCACTTCGTGCCGCGCTGGTCATTAATAGCGTCTGAATTCTGCTCGTTTATTTCGGCCGGTCGCCAATTACCGCCTTCGGTAGCAGATAATTGGTAATTACTAACTTCTTGCCGGTCGAATAGTTCGTACCCGGTGTGTTGGTCAAAGTCTCTCAACGACCGATTAACCTGTATCCGCGGATACGCTGGTCCGAGCAAGTTTCTGGAGCCCTGCCGCCAATGGATTGCCTCCCGGGTATATTATTAACTGTATCGGTTAATGTGCGCGGAAGGCTCCGGCACGTTTAAGAACCTAACCGTTGATATAACACGCGGACACAATAAATAACAGGAAAACTCCGGACGATCCGGCACGCTCGCGCCGCTTGACAAACGCAAGAAGCTATTTTGCAAATCGGCGTGATTACAACGCGGAAACAAAATTTAAACATAATCATCGAAGAAGTATTACCTATAAACTAGGTTAGACACAAAACAATCCCGCAACTTAGGGATTATTGAAATGTGCAAGCTCGAAACCAATCTATGTAAATTTTCTTAAGTATGCACTCTAATCAACACGATTAAACAGCAGTGATCTATTCACAGCCTGTAAAAATGTTCCGAAACGGAAACACGTCGTCCGTCTGGAATCTCGAAAGCCCTCGAGAGGAGCAATTGATAAAAAGTGTACGCTGGTTCAGCAAACGGTAGAAATAAACATCGGCCCGTTCTCGAACGCCCCCCCCCCTTCTCCACCCCCTAACCACCTTGGTTCTTTTGTGCTGGCGCAGTACTCGTTCGTCGGGCAACGATCGGTCGAGGCTTGGTATTTGTTCGTTTCACACTCGATTAAAAGCCGTTTCCTGCAGAACGACTCCTCCGTACATTTTCCGATGCACCGAATTTGCGGGCTACCGCCTTGAACGTTATTCCGTTCCCTCGGCTCGTCGACGCGGCTTCCCCGGAACTCGTTCGAACGGCGGCGAGGAACGCGGTCGATCGTGAATCGAGCGTATTTCGAGGCCGTATGCAACCGGTGGTGCGAACACGAACCGCTTTCTTTGGTAATAAGCATTCTTCCCTTGTTTTCCATGCGAATTTCAATCGGAGATCTACGGACATTGATAGCGAGACAAATCGCATTCATAGTCAACATTAAGAATTTTTAAAACAATATGGAGGTTCTCTTCTAAACCGATTTCAACAGCCATACACTTCCATCAACGCTAACATACAACCACGAACAGCACAACACACATCTACCTGCATCCAGTACAGACAATATGAGCAACTTCCAAACAATTAACATCATCAACACACTTGTATGAAATTCGATTAGCGGAAATCAGCGAAAAAAGTGACCAGCCGAAAGTAGGAATCAGCCACACGTTTCCGTCACGAGTTTCACCGTGGTATTTCCACCGAGCAACGGACTCCTGGTTTGTGGTGTGTTTTTTTTATTTTTTTTACGGCGCTATAATTATCGTCGGAGCGAGTTCATTCGATTCAGACAGTTCACTCGACCGGTTCCGCTTCTGTTGAATGGTTCGGCGATCGAGCAACGGCAGCGACGGGGTCGATCTTCGAAGCGCGCGGTCCCGAGGGAATTGCTTCGGGAAAATTAATTTCCCGGGGAAAAATACGCGACGAGAAACAACGGAGCGGAATTAGAATGACAGGCAGGCCAAACAGCGGTTCGCGGCGCGGCGGGGCCGTGTCAGTGGGGAATGACGGTAACTCGATGGGAAGCCGGGGGTTCGGTAATTCTGCGCCGAATGTTCCCGGTAATTTCTTTCTTTGATGTGTAAAACAGCTCGGGCGGACGGAGGCGGCAGTAAAACCGCGCGCGAAACAGCTCCGACGTTATAAAATCGACGCAGCCGACTGTCTCGTCGACGAGAACGTCGGTTCGTGTCGGCCAGACCACGGGCCGAAAATTAGCTGCCCTTAACCGTCATGCCTGGCGTTAATTGAAACGACGCCACCCGAGGAATAAAGGGCCGACCGTGGCGCGCACAAATTCAATCCGGGGAAAAGATCGTTCGGATTACCGAATGTTAATTATTTCGTACTAATTACATGACCTACTTCGGGGGCGAACTGCCACTAACCTCCGGCCGGGGCTGTCGTTCCCCGCCACTTTCTTGGCAACTTGCGCTTCTCTTGGGAAGAGGAGTGTCGCGGAAACGAGAATCGCTGCGGCTGGCGGTTTATGAGACTCGAGATTGATGAACTTGCACGCGGAATGGTTAGATTGAGACGCAAAATCTGCGCCTCCGAGTTCCCTGCGATCTTCGAGCCTTGATCCAGGTCCTACGGATAGGATCGGATTAGCGACACAACTCTAATAGTTTACCGGAACTCTCTGCAACGTGATACGCACTCGATGCTACCCGATTTAGGGGCCTTGTGCATCTAGGACACGGAGATGCACGGTGAACTTTGACTATTTGTTCCTTGGGGACAATTAACTTGATCGGAAAACCATTAGGCACTTCTGAAACTGGGGCATTCATTGTAGGGAATAATTGTGTTCAGTATCTTCTCAGTGAACGAAAGTATTTTTAAAAAATTGTTAAACCTACCCGTTTGTGTGTGTGGTTGTGTATGGGATGATTTTGATCCTGGAATAAAATTATTTCTTCTATTTTAATTTTTATGGAGTTTAGTTTAGTCATTATTGTTCTTTTGTATGGTAGACTATATGTTTGATTGTAATATGGAATATTCTGAATGGAACACTTGCATATTGTGCTTGCATATTTGCATTTAAATGGAATCCAAGAGTCAAATCTCGTAGCTGTGTTTTGAACTGAATCTTATTTACATGTGAAATGAAGTCGAACAAATAAATAAGCATGTATAACAAATACTACCAAAAAAATGCAGAAGCTCGATATCCCCCGATTAACAAATGAAAAATAGACTTTATTCTTTTTCTGGCAGATTATAATCTTCCTTTCAAATTCCTTCTGATTTTGAAAAAGCTCGAATTTCCGTACATCGACCAATATCTGAGAACACTTTTCCGCGAGAGAAGCAGCCTGGAAATAATTTTCCTTGCGTCGATTGTTTTTTTCCGGATTATACAAGCAGACCAGACGGTGTCTCGCAAAGCGGCTCGGCGCGCGTTACCGTCGAAGATCTCTCGCGTCCCGTTAAATTGAATGAGCGTCACTTTGAAAGCGAACGGTTTCATAGTGAGCAACGGTCCCCCTCGTGTCTGACGATATTTGCAAAATACGGGAAATATCCGCGCGCCTGTTACAAATATGCCAGAGCGCTGGAGAATGCGGACCGCCCGTTGCTCTTTGAGAAATTGTACACACTTCGAGGAGGAGTCGGCGGATGCGGTTACGGCGCGAAAGCCTATCTGCATCGCGATCCCTCAGAGGGGGTAAATAGAATCAAGGCGCTCGAGCTCGAAGATTCTCCACGTGCGAGAGCGTATTTCTCCATCGCAGAAACTCGTCTTCGTCTTCGTAGAACGCGCGAGAACCCGCGCAAGCGAGCAGAGCGCTGCTGCCAACCCGATTTCCTTAATCCTCCTGTAGACGAATAGTGTATCAACCTATCCGGTGAAGCCCGGGACAGCTTATTTTGCAATGAAAATCGAACAACGCACGGAACGACGGATGCACACCGATCAAAGCGAATCACTGGTGGAAAGCCGCCGCCGTGCCGCGCAGCGCCGCGCCGCCCCGGTTAAACCGACACCCTCCACCGTTTTCGAATCCTCTCTCGATATCCTCCACGCATATCCGAGAGTAGTATCCTGTGCTCGTCCATCGGTATTATTTTTATTTGATCGCTACTTGATGCATGCAAACACGACACTTTATCACCGGTGATGGCGCACGCCGGACACGATATTGCACATAGGAAACGATGTGTCCGCGTTATCGATCGATGAAATTTCATTAAGTGACATCGCTTCCGCTCAGCGTAGGAGGCGCACCAAGTCTCGATAGAGGTGCCGCAGGAATTGCATGCAGTAGACCGTACGTAGCCGTGAAAAATTGCATATTCTATGCCCCGGCCTCTCATCTATTCTGCGTTATGAATCGTCGGAGTCGTTTAAACACCCTTCGACGCGAACCCCGAGACGCTTTTACACAGGAAATTCCGCTGGAGGTTTTACAATCTACACTTCAACATCAAACAGCCTATTCTCGTTCTTTCAAATTATTACGCGTTTTTGAAATGGCAATTCACACATGCTTAAATTTATTCTAGCTAACCCATAAAAATATGCATCCATGTTCCTTTAGTGATGAATTCAGTTAGAACAGTTCAAGCACAGCTGGTATGAAACAATTAAATCTCTACAGAGAATGTAAATATTAAATCGACGTCCAGCTTCACAGACATCGTTCCTGAAATTTCGAACGGGGTACTTGACAAATGACCCAAGAGAATACTGTGATATATGTAGAACCGAATGTACGTTACGGTAGAACTACGTATTTGTAGACTTAAAAAGACACTGTCACCGGTGTCTAGACCACGTCAACGACTCCGAGCGTTGGCCAGACGCGGCAATTTAAAAAAAAAGGTGTAAATCACCGGTCGGCCGGGGATGATCCAGACGCGATCGAGGTAATGATTATTAATGCGCGAAGCAGGGCAGCCGTGCGCCTCGCGGCGAAGTAAATAATCACTTCGTCACAGGCTGCCGTTCCCGAAACCCCGGTAACGTTGGTGGATTTTTTCGCAACGGCACGCCATGGCAGCAGCACTAAATCACGTTTCGACGTAGCCGATGGCGCCCGCGTAATACCGTCCCACCTGATTTCCGGCAACGCGACGTATAATCCAGTGAATAATGAAAACATTATCACGGCCGACAAAGTGCGCTCACGCTGCTGTCAGAGCACAGGTAGCGGGCGGCCGAGTCTGGTCTGGCTGGTGGACACTTTTTCGAGGGTTGGAGACGAAAACGGCGGAACGAGAGGGGGTACCAGGGGGTTAGAGAGAGATAGAGGCGGGCAGATACATTGTCGTGTCGGGCAATGAAAAATTGCCGCAGATTTCCCGCGTGGGGAAAACTGCTGGTGCAACACACCGGCGCAGCGACTACCGGCTCCTCCAGGTTCCAGGCGCGCCAGGATGCTACCAGCCTAATCATTTTCCTTTTGCCGAACAAACAGACAAACAAATTTATTGAGAGAAACGAGGAACCCGGGAACAAATAGTATCAGATAAATCAGACATTCTCTGTTCAGTCGAATACGGCTCTCGATGCACGCACGTGCGTGCAACGTGCCGTCTATCAATGGGGTTGCAGCTCGTATGCTGAGCGTGTGCGTTTTTGACGATGATTTATACAGTTTATTGAAAAAGTACTTGCAGCCCTGTCGGAGATTCTGCTTTGATCGATTCTGAGAAATTGCGAAGAATTTATTCGCTGAATAACTTCGCTGCTGGACGTGGAAAAATATGATTCTTTTTGTAGATAAAAGTTGCCTATTGATGTAGGCACACACACACACAAATCTTTTTATTCAGTAACAATGGTTTTCCATTTTTAATTCACGTTGTTCTCCTTTTCTTGCAAAAATATGTCGATCAACGTAATATCAACTGTACACATTTTCCGTAGAATCGAATGTCAACTCTGCAATAGAACGAAACTCCAATCTAATTCTCAAAATAGAAATGATCCAATTTTCTGAACACTATACAAAGATTAAACACAATCGAAACCAAGAACAAATCTCAGTATCAGAGAGCCACGTAGAACGTCAGTCTTCCAAGGCTTAACACAAGCGAACGAACTGAAACAGTGAGCTAATGCGATCAATCTCGCGTGAACGGAGTTCACAGATCGATTCTTTCACCGGAAACGATTTCATCCCCGTTGCAACTTGTCTACGCGCTGCCAAGAAGTTTAGTAGCCGTCAGTCCTGTGTGTACGGTCGCGGCGACCTTTCGCCAGCGTTTATTTAATCTACGATCGCAAAGTTTGTACAGAGCCGTCAGTGATCCCGCGGAAAAATAAGAGAGAAATTACACGGTACTTAATTCTGCCGTCTGTTAAATTTGGACTACTCGGTTGTTATCTCAGTCCAGACATGGCCGGCTGCCAAAATCGCCGAGCCTTGCCCCCCACCTCCTCCCACCCCGTCGGGGGGTTAAACTGTAAAATTTCATTCATTCGCGAATTGCATTCCCAAATCCAGCTTTCCCTTCCTCTGCCACTCCGTCTCTGCGTCTCCCTTTCTCTATCTCTTTCTTCTTTCTCCTTTGTTTCTCGACCGGAATATCGAGGTACGCGCGGACACGTACAGCTCACGTCTTTATTCGAATTCGATGCCCGCTACGTTTTAATAGAAGGCCGCGTATCATGGGGAGGAGTATCGACGATTGGTCGAACGTGCTCGAGACTTAGGCGAACAGATTTTGCCAAGCACCCGCCTGGAATCCGATGACGTGATACCGCGTATCGGCCCGTGTCTGTTGCTCGGGATTAATTTAATGGACGAACGACGGACAATTGATTCGATCATCTACACCGAGGGAAGTTGCTGAGATACAGTAGCTCCATAAACTATAGCCACACCGAATTTCCAATTTACAACAAAAATTCATCCCCCTACATCCACGCGGCATCCCCCGGACAACACGTACTCAAAAATCATTGAAGTGATTTGACGGTGTTTTGTCAGATTTCCCCGTGCACAAATCCCGCGATTTAACGAGCCGCGCACTCGCCGATCTAACGCGGAATAAGGAAAGTTCGCGCACGAATCTCATTCGTCTCTCTAATGAAAAAGTAACCAGGCCGAGCGCACCGCTCTCGATAGCCCCCCGGAGCTGTTTTCGTGTTTTCGTATCTAACTTTCCCCGATATACGCATTCAACGGCGCTCCGATGCAGGATTAATAAAATCGCATTTTGCGCGCGCTCTATCCTTCCTGCAGGCAAACCGTGCATCGCCGTGCGCACGGGCTTTATGCAGCCTGAGAATTTTGGATTTATCCCGGTATTTATTGACAGCCATTGTGCCTGACCGGAAAAGGATATCCCCTCGGATCTCGCGTTTCTTTTAATCCTCCGAAGGCCTGCTCACTGATCGATCAATCACCGATCGGCACGTTTCGTAGTTGGCTGACGGCGTCGACTCGTGGCACAGTGTCGCTCTCGATGTATTTACGGCGGTCTTTTGATTTCTCGCGAACAAGCGCATTTGGATATGAAGATGTTAATATATGGCAATTCCAGCATAGCTTACAAATATTTTATACTTTTTTAACTTATGTAATGTGTACAGAGAGTCTCATCTAAGATGAGTGCCTCACACGTCTTCATCATTTTCAACCCTGGGACTACCAGTTGCAAATTAGTCAACTTTTAACCTCACTTGTAGTCTTGAAGTGATCTTGAACATTAACAATTGTATAATTTCACAGCACTGTTAGAATAGTCCAAGGAATGTTTAAACATGTGTAATTTCAAATGGCACAAACTGTTGTACGACATAGTGCAACATGCACTACAATAGTATACAGGTTCAGTACACCAAGAGTGTACTCGCGGCAAGACGGGACGCGAAATCTTCAATCTAGTCATAACATTACATATTCTAGCCCGGTATATTCTCGGTCAGTTTATTTTACGTTCAAAGAGCAACGACACCCTATTGTGTAATAACACAAGATAGCTGACCCTGTATTTCAAGCAGGCCAGCCGGTACCCTTGGATTCATAAACCACGATGTCCCCAAAGCATACGTTACCCTCATACTTCGAGGATGCTGAAAACTTCAAGAATAAAGCAATAACTTCTACTGCTACCTTATATTCATGATATCGAGCGAATATAGATTCCAGTGGCCCCACGCGCACGCGAATCCTCTTCGATTTACCACGACAGGTGCGATACCGAAAATATCGAACGACTTTCGCTTCAACATTTCGACTCGGCAGTCTCGAATAAAAGGAAGAAAGATCGGTTGACGAGGGGTCGATCGAGCGTACAGGCAACTTAATTAAGAAAAGTGAAATAAAGAAGACTCGAAGGGACTCGTGCGGGCGTGATCGCTGGCACGGACTAAAGGATTGCTGGCTTTCACCCGGCAAACCATTTTAAAAGCTTGAGGTAATTGTTGTTTCATGAAGGTAATCCGGCCGACAGGTGAATCCATTGCGGCACCATTCCAGAAAGAACGAAACACTACATTGCATAGTGTACTGAGTATATCGAGAAAAACTAACAATGTGAAAATTAAAAGAGTCGAGATAAATGAAAAAAAATCGGCTTAATTCTATTTGGAATGTAATGAAGGAATATTATTTATATGTATTGAATCACTGAAGTTTAATCGTGTCCTTGAGCGGAATTTTTTTTACTCATTGACGTAATAGTACACAGTAGTTTTAGCTCATTTGCATAAGGGAATGAAAGAAAGCGACTTTTGAAACACGACAAACATGTATCAAGCGAATATGATTTTCTTGTTATTTCGATATTGTGTCCTGATAAAGCAAGAATGTATGTCGCTGTATTCTTCGGTATCGAACTAGCCTACGTCACATAACACAGCAAATTCAAGTGTCAGAATAGGTTGCCTGTTAGTAGAGGTAACTTGGAAGGTATCGGTTGACACGGTGCATTTGCAGCATTGCGCACTGCACGAATTCCAGCAAGGAAATGACGTTGCAAAAGCGACAGAAAATTTATGCTGTGAGCCTGGCGAAGACGATATTTCGTAAAGGAATTCAGAGATGCAGGTTTTATCATAGAAAACGATTTCTATTCAAGGAAGCTATCCAAAGTCAATGATGTTCTCAAGCGAATTTTACGAAGTGGGACCAATCATGTCTCTTATTATTAGACTACTAACGACGTCATTATTGCATTCTTAACATGAGGGATTTTCTAGTTGATCACTGTGCATGTCGCATGCAGCATAAGAGTGCGCTCACCCCCGTATGCGAGGAGGCGTGCATAACGCAGATTAGAATCGGCGTGTAATGCGGTTCACCGAGGCGCCGCGGCGCGTACGTAGGTACCGCGCACGCATAGACAGTCCGGGGATCAGCTCGGCTAATTGAATTGTTTCTAAGACCGGCTTATGGCTTAGAAATCTACTTGCGCCGACTAAGGGCACCCGCTGGTGCCGTTCCGGCTCCCTTTCTGCTCGTCCCCCGCCCCTGGCAATATTATCATCGGGAATTGCCGAGGAATCCCGTGAGCGAGACTATAAGTGCGGCTTGTTATCGTTACGCGAGCCGATGTAATAGGAAAGAAAACGCTCGTTCCGGCCGCGAAATCATGCGGATAAGATTGGCCGGCGCCGCCTAATTAAAACGTCTGGATTACCCCGTGCGCCGCGTTTGATGTCCCCGTCCGCGTCGGCCATCGCTTAACAAACCCGGATGTAATTAGCTGTTACGCGCATTCGTTAAGAGGATTAAAATTATACGGACCCGCCGCGCCTCGCCGGGGGCAGCACGCCGGAATTGTAACTATTTGTCGTCGAAATTACGGGTACCTCGTCGCTTCGATCCGTTACGGCTTTCTCTCTCTCTCTCTCTCGCTCTCGCTCTCGTCTCTTCGTTTTCTCTTTCTCTTTCTCCCTTTCTCGTCTGGGATTGAAACTCGTTAAGGAAATCATCGGAGTCGTCGTCGGGCGAATTGCGAGAGGGTGAACCGTAGAGTTCTGGTAAATAGAGAAAAATGTCGTCGGATTCCTTGAAGCTTTGAGGCCGCGACCGGTTACATGACACTTTTCAGCTGCGCGCTCCAATATTTGCGTTTCATATTCAGTTCCGAGAGTTATCTACTTTTCGCTCTCTCTCTTAGTCTATTAATTCTTCGTGCTTACATTAGACGTTTACCGGTTCGGTGGGACACGCTTGCCTCGAGAAACCGTCGTTGGTTTCGAACGGTGTCTGCCGGGCCCTCGAAATTAATAAAGGAGACGGCCTTTCGCGGGAGTGGAGGACTTGTAAGGAAAAATCGTCGGAGAAATGGAAACGGGGTTCGTGGAGAGATTCGTAACAAGATTGCGTAGTCGAAAGAGCAAATAACAGGCACGTTAAGGGCACGAGCGGATGTTAAATGGACATACATTTCCTATCTGGAAATCCGAATCATAACGCTGAAACGAAGTTTCTCCGTTGGCGCGTCCGATCGACCCGTAAATATGTCGGCTGCGATGGAAAAAATCGGCGAGCTCTCAAAGGCCGTTCAATTTGGCCAGTTTTGGCGTGCCAACAAATCGTTTCAGCCGGATGCTTTTAAATTAACGTGACGCGCTGCGGATTAATTCCCTTTTAAATTAACGCTATTATGTACGCGCGCGACTTTCAATGAAATTACGCTTTAATGCGATATATCCCCGTGCCGCCGCGCCGCCGCGTATCGCTGACGCTCAGTCGGAACGCTTTAATGGCCATCCATTTTTTATATTGATTGCGGCCGCCTTAATTATTCTATCACGGAACTAGTGTTTACGATAAAAGCACTTGTCACTCTCGGACCGGTGCGGCGACCGCCGGGTACGGGCTCGCTGACACGCACGCATAAATTATTTTTCGCGGCTTGTTTCCGCGCGAAAATACGTATTGTTGCTTAACCGGGCACACGCCGAACCTCGAATAACGTACATTCCACCGAATAAATATTTGCCGGTTTGCATACAGCTGTCCCGTTAACACTTCCGCGATCCCATTGTTATCAAGAATTCCCGCGCTTCGACGAGAAAAAGACGTGTAAACACCAGGCGCCGTGCCGTGGCTTGATCGGATGTGCGTCGATCGCGTTGTAAGTGCACACAAAATAAATGATATATGGAAATTCGATAATTCAGGCTCGGCCGAGTGGAAGGCAAACCCGGAAAACTTACCGACAACGATACAATTCGCCAAAATCAAACACAAAAGAGCCTGCGAACATGTTGCATACAAAACAAGATTATACACTCATTATGTGTAAAACGTATTTCAGATAACAAGAGCGTGAAAGCTTTTAAAACTTGCAAGTATTGCAGTCTGTCCATTCCAATTCATTTATTTGTACCATTTACTAAAGTCTGTACTGTAATAACATCTAATTGGATAACTCGAACATTTTTATTAAGCAGTATCCAGTTGCTGTAATAATTCCAGGAGCATATGCAGAAGACAATCTACAATGACCTGTTACAACCCTCGAACCAAGAGGTGAAAAATCATATAAACCTTAACCCAAACTCGAGATCGCCAGTAATAACTGTCTTCGCGACAGTTTCCCTGGATCGCCGAGACTCGATGGTACATCTGCGAAGCTTTTTGGCGCACAGTGTGTTAATCCGTCGACGTCGCAGACAATAGCGCTGGTCCAGCGGCGTACACGTGCGAGCCCAACCGTCGCGTCGCGTCGGTCCTTCCGCAATAAAATTCCGGCTGGCATGCCGGTTCCGTGCAATAATGGCACTGCGGCGAAAAAAAGAGGAACTGCTTCCCGCTAACCGAGAGGGAAAGTGCAGATACAGGGATAGCGGAGGATGGTTCGGGAAATATGAATACGTTCACGGTGATTCGGTTAATTTTTAACACGAAACAGAGGGCAGTTCGCCGCTGGAGCGTTTCGTCCGGTTCGATGGATGCGGTCTATGGGACTGTTCGCTGAAAATCTGCAGGAAAGAGGGCGAGACCGTACGGAGGGAGAGAGGCGCGAGGTTAAGGGTGTTCCTGGACGCGGCCCCGCAGGGGGCAGGGAGACGGGGATTCGTGGAGGAGGGTGTTTGTTGGTGGATGTCGTTCGCTATTGAGGGCTCCGGGTACCAGGGGTCATGAATGCTTGTCAACGGTGAGATATGATGCGTGGATTACACCCCCGCCCCTCGGCGGCGTTGTATCTCGCCACGGGGAAACCCCCTTTACAGCCCTTCCCGCCATCCCTCTCCTTCCCTCTCCCTCTTTCTCTCACGCTTTCCCTCGCTCTCTCGTACCGCCTTTGCGATCCGGCGAGCACCACCGAGCCACTTGCCGTCACCCGCGCTTCTGCATCGGGAGATTTATAGGAAAATCCATCTTCCGGTCTCGCGGCCTGCACAAAGGTGTTGCGCGTGTCGTCTGGCTCAAGGAAACGGTCGCCCGCCGCTCTCGAATTGAATTTTCCAACCCTTCTGCGGACGACCGGGCACCTGCAGACCTGTTCCACAACCTTTCACAATTTTTACGTTCGTGCGAGAATATCTAATTTCAATTTTAACACATTTTGTGCCGTCTTTTCTGCTCAATTTCCAGTCCGACTATTTAATGTTTTAATTAAAGGCTGATATATTATCGTAAGCTACTTCACTATTTTATCGATTGATAAGAAATTAAATTCTACATTCTACTCTCTTATTGCCCTCATAGAGGTTGAGAATCGATTGAAGATCAATAAAAGTACAAATTCATTATTGTAGATCGTGTCACAACAGAGGGGGACAGAGAAACAAATAGGGCAAGGGGAATAAACAGAAGTGCTTGACGATACATATTACACATCGCAAAATGATGTCCCCTGCCATAATCGCATCCCCATCGGATACCCAGTAACGATAAATAGAAACACAATCGAAACGATCCAAACAGTTTATCTCACCGCTCAGTACACAAAATACATAGTCATACAGAGAGCGAATTACTCGGAAAGAGCACGACTGTCGGCGTCATTTCCGGCGTAGGGGCTGTCGCCGACGGGGAATTAAGAAATCGACGGAACACGCCGTCTCGTCGCCCAGGATTCGGTAATATTCCCGGTTTGCAGCGCCTGCTACAACTACAACGATTCAATTTCTCCGCTTTCAGTCGCAAATTCCGTGCGCCCCGTCATGGAGCACCGTATGACGTCGATCCTATTTCACATCCTTCCGCCTATTCGTCGCGAAATACTTGTCGCTAGGTGGCGGGCGTGCGCAAAACGAGGGGATGGAAAAAGCTTTTCTGTTGTAAGACGAGTGGTACTGTGTTCCCCTCCACGTCGCTTCTGTCATCCATCTTTCCTGGTCGCTTGTGCACTCGGGAATTCTGCTGTTTCTGCACACAGTTTTATCTATTCGACGCAGCGTCGCTTTTCGTCATGTGCTGGGTCTGTTGCGACTCGTGTCTTCGGCACACTCAAGAGCATAAATTTCACGTTCTTAGATGCCTTTCCTTTTCTTTGAATATTAGTAACATTGCTAGGGAATTTTTGTAAAAATAAGCCAAGTTGGGAATTTTTCACAAAACTTTGGTAGACAGACAGAAAAAAGGGTAATTATTGCGAACAGCTCTGCGATGAAACTTAAATATGTTATAGATTTCGACATTTTGAACAACTTTTTCCGTTTCCAATATAGGGGGATCGCTTTTAGTTTTCGAGATATTTGCAAAAAACTATCGCTAATACTGTATTGAATTTTTCGTATTCTTGCACGCTCCGTGGCAACATAAGTATGTCCCGGCGCGGCGTCTGTTTACATTTTGACGTTGTGTAGGTGAGAGGGAAAACAGGGTCTCACTCTGGTCATACATATATAGGGTGAGCTTTCAATTTTCAAAGACTACTTCTGGATTTTCGTATGCGTGGTCGGGCTGGCCTGACGGCCGGCCCTCTCCGCCCGCCTACTACCTAATCCTTGCTAATTCTAATTTTATGCGATCAGAATTAGTTAGGATTAGGTAGTAGGGGGCGGAGAGGGCCTACGCATACGAAAATCTAGAAGCAGTCTTTCAAAATTAGAGCTTACTCTATATACAGTGGGTGTACAAAGTATTGGTACACTTTTTCAAAACTAATAACATTTTTATAATTGTACCAAACAACCTGATTTTTTATAATCAATTAGCAGCATTGGTTTACGAAATGATATACAAAAAAGATTTTCCAAAAATTATCATTTACAAGGTTAAATGCAAAAATAAAAAAGGCATTTTTTAAAACTTTTTATTTGGGTCCTTAATGAAAATTTAGAATCTATGTTTTGTAGATCTATGTTAGTCATACACATGTTGAAAATTTCATTGAAATCGATTAACATACACACGAGCTACAAGCGGTTAAAAATTGTGAAAATCGTAGTTTTCTACGACTTTTGTTCAGTTTCTGCTTAAAATCCACAGAATCGAACATCTTTCGACGCTTGTTGTTTTTTCCTGCGTCAATCGATTTCGATGAAATTTCCAACATGTGTATAAAGAACATTCATCTAGAAAACATGTTTTAAATTTTCATTAAGGCCCAAATAAAAAAGTTTAAAAAAATGCCTTTTTTATTTTTGCCTGCAACCTTGTAAATTGTAATTTTTGGAAAATCTTTGTTGCATATCAGTTTTTAAACTAATGCTTCTAATTGATTATAAAAAATCAGGTCGTTCGGTACAATTATAAAAAAGTTATTAGTTTTTAAAAGGTGTACGAATACTTTGTACACCCACTGTATGTATGACCAGAGTAAGGCCCTCCACACACGGGTCGATCGGCGATTCGGTCGATGCGATTCCAGTCGCATGCGATTCCTCCCTCCACGTGACTTCCAATGCAAATGAATGGAGAGCCACACACGGGTCGATTCGTGGTCGACTGAAATCGACTCGACTGAAATCGTCGCGATTCTAATCCCGTGCGATCGGAAGCGAAGTTGGAAAATCGCGTGGATCGTACGATTCGCGCGACTCCACAGGAGACGATTTTTTTACTCTCTTAAATCGCATTTCTGAGGTAAAAAAATTGCTTAATTCGATGTAGTATCACTAATTAGAGCTTAATATACCCCCACGGTAAAACCTGCAAGTCTACCTTTCCTTCTAGCAGCAAAAACGTCGAAGCAGTTTGGTTTTTATTGTTTTTGACAATGATCTCCCACAACAAAAAATCTGAAAAAAATCGAGGACACCGCTTTTGATGGTAGCTTATTCGGGCACTATTAATAGCATGTTTTCATATTTTTGAGAAATCTTCATTTTTCGACGTTAGAGGTTTTTCAATGGCTCTTGAACCATTCGAAAGCTGACCAATAAAAACCCATCCGAGTAAACTTTCAGCCCTCTAGCTTGCCCGTGATAGTTATAGGGTTTTACTCAGATGGGTTTTCATTGGTCAGCTTTCGAATGGTTCAAGAGCCATTGAAAAACCTCTAAGGGCAGTTTTGACCTTCTTAAAAGGCTAGGCCCTTTTACTCGTACCACTAAAAAGTGTGAAATAAAATATTTTATATAATAAATAAAAATTATAAGTATAATTATAAGTATAAATAATTATGTGAATACACACACGAATTTAAATGCAATACAATGTTTTCGGAGGCGACGCAAAATTGAAAATTTTCCTTAAATTCCTTAAATTCTTCTACATGCTTTCACATATTAATGTATATTCTCTTACGACCTACTGATTTTCAGATTCACCATATTCTAATGAAAGCATAATCAGCAATATCTGTCATTTGGAAAATTTTCAATTTTGCGCCGCCTCCGAAAAGATTTTATTGTATTTAAGTTCGTGTGTTTTCACATAATTATTTATACTTATAATTATTTCATATTTTTTAGTACGTTTTTCGAAGTCGGTTTAATTTTTTTATAAAATTTTTTGAAAGTGAAAACGTGAAAACGCGATTCTTGATGTTTGAAAAACACAAATTGACTACAATCGACCCGTGTGCAAATGGCAATCGCGGTCCGTCACATGAATCGTATATGACGATCAAGACGTACGAACTTCACGACGCGATTACAATCGACTCGTGTGTGGACGGCAATCGCGTCTGTTGCATGAATCGTACGACGTTCAAGACGTAAAAACTGCACGACGCGATTACAATCGACCCGTGTGTGGACGGCAATCGCGTCCGTCGCATGAATCGTATTTGACGAGCAAGACGTACGAACTTCACGACGCGATTTCAATCGACCCGTGTGTGGAGGGCCTAAGACCCTGTTTTCTTTCTCTCCTCCACAATGTCAAAATGTAAACAAACGCCGCGCCGAGACAGGCTTACGTTGCCACGGAGCGTGCAAGAATACGAAAAATTCAATACAGTATTAGTGATAGTTTTTTGCAAATATCTCGAAAACTAAAAGCGACCCCCCTATATTGACAAAGGAAAAAGTTGTTCAAAATGTCGAAATCTATAACATATTTAAGTTTCATAAAAAACGGAGGACGCAGAACTGTTCGAAATAATTACTGAAAAAAGTGCTTAAAAACATTTTCATCTAGGGGAGGGTAGCCAACTTTGGATCTGCACCTTGCAAAAGGTATTGGTAAGACTTTAAACCCCCCCCTTCCTTTCGACATGTGACATACGTCATTCTATTCGTTTTGACATGCTGAACACAAAATGTATGTGTCATTTTTGGCTGAAATGAATAGTTTTCGAGATATTCGCAAAAAACTATCGCTAATACTGTATTGAATTTTTCGTATTCCTGCACGCTCTGCGGCAACGTAAGCCTGTCCCGGCGCGGCGTTTGTTTACATTTTGCTTCTAAACACGCTGCGGAGATGAGAGAGAAAACAGGGTCTTTCAATTTTTAAAGACTACACCTGGATTTCCATATGCGTGGTCGGGCCGGCCTGGTGGCCGGCCCTCCGCGACCCCCACCACCTACCCTAACTAATTCTGATCGCATGATGTTTCATTACTAGTTCCGCTATAGTTTTTTGCGAATATCTCGAAAACTATTCATTTCAGCCAAAAATGACACGTACATTTTGTGTTCAGCATGTCAAAACGAATAGAATGATGTATGTCACATGTGGAAAGGAACGGGGAGGGTTTCTAAAGTTCGGTCAAGGTATATCAAACGAACGCAATCGCGTTTTGTATATTCTTCAGCAATAGAAAATGTTTGAAACAGAAAACATAGGGCATAGGGACGGTTCATGACCAATACGAGCAGAAACTGACCACGATCGCCAGGGCCAGGGTAAACACAGTATATTTGCGATGTTGGCTACCCACAATCGAAAGTTCGAGTCATGCAGACCCGACGCGCGACGATAACAGAAGGGTGGAACTATACGTGTTCAAAGGTATCCTCGCAGGGCGAGTCGAAGAGGGACTGGAGCGAGAAAGGGAGAAGGGTGGAGTGTAACGTAGAAACGCCGAAAATTCATGGGAAGGTAAACACGCCGTTGAAAACGCGACGTCAGAAATCGTAGACGAGTAGACGTAGCCGGAGAGGAGAGACGACACGAATAACGGGAGCACGCGACAAGATAAAACGCGCAAACGAAGATGGGTAGGGGCGAGAAGAGTGTGACGAGGGGGTGTGTCGGCGACGGCCAAAGAGCGCGAGGCAAGGAGTCGAGAAAGGACACGTTGGCGGAAGGGACGATGCGAAAGTAGAAAAGGAGCAACGGCAAGGAAATTGGCAGTCGAGGAATGCCGAAGCAACACGGCGCGGCGCGAGAAGCGAAACGCTAGGCGCGTCCAACGAACGAAGGAAGGCTTTCCATCAGGCAAATTGAATAGCATTTGCAGGCTGTTTCGCCGGTAAACAGGCGGATGATAGATGATACACCCCGTAGACCCCCCCTCCTCCACCGCTCTCGCTTCTTTCGCGTTGGTAACTCACGCTGTTCGCTCTGCATTTCGCGACCACTTTTCCTTTCCGCTTCTGCCTCGCGCCGGATACGGATATGCCGAGCTGCTCGATTCCGTAATCAACGGCTCGACGGCTCCGACAGCGGTGTCTGCCAAAGGATCGTTTGTCAAACTTTCCAGAAACGTACACCTAGAACCCAGATTCGAACGAGCCGCGCTTCACTATAGAACTTTTATTTTATATAAGAACGCTTATGTTCTCGGGCAACGAAAAAACATTTCATTTTAAAATGATCTTGAAATCTGATGAAAAATAATATTCGATGAAAATTTTCCTCCATCGTCGGATGCACCACGTAAAATAACATAGCTTTGACTCGAACCATTATTCCATAAAGTTGGGAACGATGGGGACAATTAACACGTCCAGCTATTTTCCTTACTCCTTTCATTATGCGCTGGGCTACAGCCTGTGGCAAAAATGATTAACAGAATGGTTGGCAGAATATTCTAGGAACTACCTTCCCTCATTGAATAGAGTGCAAGGAGCTTAGTCAGTTGCGTCCAGCGGTAGGACATCGCGTCCGAGCGAAATTTTTGCTAAACAACGGGTCGAAAGGCCACGGAATCTGAATCCTATTGCCGGAGATTAATTCTTGGGGCAGCCGTGCAGTCCGGTATAATTATGTAACGAACGCATCGCGTTAGAAATGCGAAGCGCGGCGCGGCCGAGAAGCGAATTTCCTGCGGGGCGGCGAAACAAAGCCGGGTATTAAACGGGCTGGTTATTAGAACATTTGTAAAACGCCGCTTACGGGCTTTATTGAAACTGCACATGTATTCCCGTGGAATTACCGGTTGAATATTCGCAGTTTGTTCACGAACTTTCCAGCCAGGGCCCCGTGCTCGCGTGCCTTCAGCGCAGGAATCAGCAAGCTTTTTCTGCAGTGAGTTCGTTGGCTCGCGTTATAATTAAAACGGGAACAGGTCTTTCCTGTAATCCGTTCTTTACAAATTAAGGCTGCTCGACGGTTGAATTTCATTTCACCCAGGACGTTTCAAAAGCTTTCTGTAAATTCGCTGAGCAGAGAGGCAGGGGGGGTTTGCAACGAAAACAGCTTGTGTCGGCTGCCCAAGCATTTTCGATTGAATTGTGTTTAAATCCCGGAACTATCCCGAACGAGAGATTGTTGCGAGTTTCGGCCGGGGCCGACGATTATTTCATCAATTTCGCGGATGATACGCCAGCTGCCGTACACAATGGCCCGTCACTCGGAACCGGGACACCGGCCATCCCCTCACGAATTGTATCGCCGTAATCGAACCGGATAATTAAGAGCTACGACTGCAATCGAGTTGCGATGCACCGGAAACAGGAGTGGTTCCGCGCTCCAAGACGGAGGCACAACGTGACCGTCGTCGCGTCGCGTCGGTGCCGTTCCCGAGGCTCTTAATGGTCTTACGTGACCGTTAATTACGGCCCGCGATCGAGAATCTTCACAGTTACTTGCCCGAGACCCGATTAAGTAATTCGGACTAATTTCTGTATTTCGTTCGTACCGATTGCGAGCGTTTGCCGAATTGATTGCTTACTTAGCCAATAATGCTCACCGATTTCCTGCGGAAAACGTTCAAACCATTTTCATTAATCGACGTTCTCTCACAAAAGAGTACATACTCTTATCTTCCGCACATATAAAATACAGGAATACAAATTTTACATTTTTTATTTGTTGACTAAAATTATATAGATCCTGAAGAAATTACGACGATCTTAAATTTCTTTGTTGAAATATCTATTTAAAAGTTTTATTTATCTCATATTTCCTGATTTTGTATGCATAATTTATTTGAACGTTCAGTCACACAAGCGTGCGAAGAAAACCGCCATTTATCGCAATCTCTTTCAATTTCAATGAATAATTTATTCATCATCCACGAAGCGTGCAAACTCTTCCTCGGAACAGTATAAAATTTATTTTCTTCATCGGTAATTTTAGTACTCTGACGCTAAAGTGGAAATATTAAATAAACATAATTCCCGCGGTTACATTACATTTCTCGAGTGGTAAAATATTCTCGAACCCGTCTGAAAATTTTACGATCAAATGTAAGACGAGGTGAATAAGATGATAGTATTCGAACGGAAGGAGAAACGAGTTCGAGGGATCGATACTTCATTCGCAGATTGCAATAACGCCCGGGAACTGAAGGTATAAAAATTGCACCAGCCCCGGTAGATTAAGACACTGTGTACGTATGACACTTGGTTGCCTTATCTCCCGGATTCCATAATATCCTTGGGAAAGTTGTTCCTCATGTTCGTTTAATTAACTGTCAAACGCAGCTGCAGGTTCGATCTTTCAATTTATGAAAGACGACAGTCTTTACAAAAATATAATCCATTTCCGAGGCAATCTCGGGGAAATTATGATAGGACTAGATCACTCTTGCCGGGAACTTCCAAGGAATATCGCCCTTTTCCTGAAATATAGTATGAAAAGCAACAGGAGAATATTTTTCTTGGCTGACATTTTTCCTGACTGAAGCTTCTCTGCAGTATATTTATATTATGATAATGCAACAGTGAATTTTCTAGCTACTATTTTCCTGATTACAGGTTGTCTTGTTCGAAAATTTATTTAGCACCATTGTCAGTTATAACCCAATTTAATTTACAAAATATTAATGCAGGAAATTACGGAACAGCGTAAAGGGTTGAACAGGTTCTGTGACTTCGGTCGAAGAAGCCGAAAAAGTCAAGGAACCTGCGTAAAATATTAAACAAACGACAACACAGAACAAGAGGGGGGACAAGTACGAAATTTTCGACCAGGTTTTATTTAATTGCTTAATTATAAAAGTTGTTCATAATGCAGGCGTCCGATGGGAGCGTCGGGCATGAGACGACCGGCCGGCTCCCCGGCTTCATGGTAATTCCCAAATTAATTAAAAGAAAAGTCCCTCTGCTGCTGAACTCCCCGCGGCTCCGTTCTGTCACCTTATAAAAGTCGTAGACTCGGAGAGCTTGGGACGTGTGCAGCATCGGCCAGCGGGGCTGTTCTCTCCTCATTTTGCATTTCTAAGCGGCGAAGGGGGAGAGAGCGAGAAGCGTGGCTGGCCGTCTAGCTGAGAGCAAAGTGCAGTAACGATCATCTACTTTTTTCCTTTTGTTTCAGGTGAGTATTCTCGAGGGAGCGGTTCCTTAATCTATACACGTTCGTCCGACGAGAGAACGCTGACCGGTGAGTGCGAACCATGCATCTACGACGCGGAACTCGACGAGCAATACAGTGAAAAAGATAACAGTAGCCACAGTAGTAATAAAATATAATACGCTATCTAAAATGAAAAAAAAATCATAATTCTCGGATCATATCGATCACGTTAGTAGACGCGCCACGGTCCCAATGAGCGTCTACCATCGAGACGTTACCGTACTTGCGAAAATTTTCCTAACCGCGAAATCCTGATTTAAATAATTTCGATCGCTTATCCAGTACGCCGTTCAGGCATCGTAGTTGCATAGGAGCCGGTGAACTGATAACAAAAGTGGCATGTGCATACTGCATACGATCTCTTGAATACGACGCGGAAAATACCTGGCCTCTCCCAAGTTAGCGAGCATGTGTTATAGCTCACGGTGCATAGGGGCGCACTTAGCGTGGTGCTTGTGTGTTGGTCGTCGCCGAGGGATGGCATAGAGGGGGCTGACGAGAGAGTGTGGACGGAGCAGACGGTTGTAAGAGATCGCCGAGGTGGTCAACCAGTCTGCGATTCTGTCTTTTTCAAGCTCGGTCGTCGGACTTCCACGGGATACCAAACACGGCCGCAATAATTACCTGAAAAACGATCCGCGTTGGATATTCGCTTCACCAAGAAGTTTTCTCATCTTCGTCGCACGAAATATAATCAGGTTGTGCTATACAGCTATACAGTGGTATGCAAAGATAGAAAGCAAGTTGTCCAACAAAACGAAGTAATTCGCAGCTCCAGAAATATGAATTTAATCAGCAAAATTTACGGTTCCAAGTTCTTCGGCTTCTTCGGCCTCAAGTCGATAAAACGAGCTCGGGCGTTATCGGGGAATGCCGTCCGATGAAAAAAATCCCGCTAGTTTAATCTTCGTCTGCTGTTTATATAACACGATCAGACATCAACGCTAGAACGCTTAACATCCCGCTCGATGGACCGGGGACTGTGCGGGGACGGGAGGAGGACAGGAAACAAACTCGTTGAATTTTTCTCGTTTCATTTCACCACGGCTCAGCGCGGTGAGATTCCCGACACCCCTGTAGGAGTCTCGGTGTCTGGATGGCAATCGATTTTCCTCTGTCGTCGTCGACGTCGTTGTTACTGACGACGAATATTCACGAAGTCATCCGAGTCATTGACATTCACTGGGAGACGGCGGAGGCGGACGACATCAAGTGCGTGATGTTGCGAGGGGAGTGAATCTCACACATGCACCGCGAACTCTGCGCTACGCCGCGCCGCGCCGTTGCACCCGCTACTGCACCGTTGCACCGTGTATGAGCTCGCGCGCGCAAACCCGGCGAGCATACTGCAACGGGGTCTCGCCCTCTTCGTCCCTCGCGAAACATCGATGACTGGGCTACCCCTTTTCGAAAGGAACGACGAAACTCCTCGTTTTCAAGGATCCCCGGGTTTTGTCCGACCCCGTCATCCATGGCGTCGATGACTATTCAGCGACGCGCAACAATGATTTCACGCATCTCATAAACGCGGATCCTTGCCCCTTCTGTCATCGTCGAGCGAGAGAAAAAAACATTCACGGCACAAACGAAAAATGCTGTCTGGGTAGAGGGCGCGATGAAACCAAGGAATCCGAGTTCATGACTCCACTGACGATTCCGCGAACGCTTTCGCCCCGGAAAAAATTCGGCTGTGCTGGCAAGCTGGTGCAGCAGCTGGAGATTTTATACGAGGAATGTGCAGAAACAAACTTCGTCTGTCGAAAGCAGAAAGTTGTGGATTTTCATGATTTTATTAAAGTTGTACTCGATCAAACTTTTATATTATGAACAAAATGCAAGTCTTATTAAAAGGATACAGAGGAAACAAGCAAGAAAGCTGTCTGATTTTAAAGTATACAATTATAGTTTTCCATGGGTGTCAAAACTTTTCGCGACGTTTTGATCACATTCTTGATAGAGATACGTCTCAATGAAAACTCCAAGGAGTTTATTTGAAAATATTGATCGATTGTTCAAAAATTTATGTCATGCGAAAATCAGAAAATTCTGAATTTTTATAGTTATATTAAATTCGATGAAGTATTCGCATCGTGGTATTAGTTTTACTCAAACGATTTCAACTATGTAAAAATTGAGTAGTGGCGATGATTATAGATTATAGATTAAGATATGAAATAATGAATTCCAGTCTGCCATGATTACGTTGAAGTGTTTTCAAGATTTACAGAGAATTCGAGAAAAAGCCGAGGCATTCATGGGGAAGTAGGGCGAAGGTAAGGGATGCGTCTTAAAGCGAGGAAGCTGATCCGCGATTTCGGAAAAGTTACGCCCGACCGAGCGGAGCGTTTTCATCGCATAGAAATTCGGTCGTTCAGAACATCGTGATCGCGATCTGGGGCCAAATGAAACGGCCTTTTGTCTCGAACAATATTTCCTTTTCCCCCGTCGAGTTCCGTCGAGATAGTATTTCCCGGGTGGTTGATGGTGGAGGCCCCGGACGCTTTCACGGTAAAGTGGAAAGCTTCTTGGAGGAACGTGGCTGCGTGGCTCACTTCGACGGTAATATAACGAATGGCAAAGATCGTTGCATTAGGTGCGTTACACTTATCGACTCCGCTCGACGACCCTCGAGCGTGTTGGTGCAGGATTCGCGCGCCGGGGAAAACCACCGGCAGGCAGAAGCAAGCAGAAGCAAGCAGAAGCTGAAGCAGAGGCAGAGGTAGAGGCAGGCACCCCCGTCAAATCCACTTGGCCCGACCAATCGCATTCGTCCTCTCCCGCGGCTACCACCGTACTTCGTACTTGAAGTGGCGGACGAGACGGATCTCTCCCTCTTTAATTTCCACGCGACGCAACTTTTGCATCGACGTCCTCGTGTCAGTGTACGCCGACGCCACGCCGTCGTTAGGGAAAGTTCACTGACGCGCGCCACTACGGAGACCGCGCATCAAGAAACAAAGAGCACAGCGCAACGCGTTTACCTCGCGAACGGATCCACGAAAATCCGTGCTCCAATTCCACCGTTTCTTTTTTACCCCATACTCCTACCCCCACCCCCAGCCCCTTTCTCTTTCTCGCTCTCCCGAATCGCACCAGAATCGTTTTCCGATAGAACCGATCCCTAATAAAAAAAATTCGCTCCATCGATTGATGACTTAAACGTGATTTTGCAATCCCAACGGTATTCGATGTGAACGTACCTCCGACTCGACGATTTTAGTCGATTTTTTCTTCTTGTTACTGGAACCCTGCGATGAGCTGAATTAGATCCTGAGGTAGCCACAAATATATATTAACACTAGATGTAAACAAGTCCAATATATAAATATTTTTTATAATAATAAGAAGATTGAATTTATTAAACTCCTACAGAACATTCGAATGATCCTCACTTTGAAAACTTCTCTAGTTAGTTAACTCTGGCGTAGAAATCGAGATCGTTTTATCAGGAATCTCCATCAGCTGCTATCTCCGATAATTGATATCCGATTATAATTTTCCAGGCTCGCAGGATTTCCCTCACCTCATAGTCGGCGGCGAAATCTTATTTACACTAATACTCGGCGGCGGGAAGTCCGCGGGAAGTCCGCGCGAAGGTGGCGGAGCAACTTTCCCCGGGGAACTTTAATAAGTTTCCTGAGAGGGATTGCTGTCCGTTCAAATATTATCATTCATGCTTTCGTAATAATCCGTGGAGTCGCTGACATAGATACGGGGGGAGGGCAGGCGGTGCGGTGGTCGGTTGTTGAAGAAGACCTCGCAGACGGCTTGGATCGAGTTAATAACAGGTTGTGCAAGGCCAAAAATTCCGAAACCGCCCCAGTCACCTAGCGCGACCGGTGCCGATTGTCGGTTGCCGGTTCCAGGGACGTATCATTACGTTCGTCCCCCATGTTCTGTTCAATTTGACGCGGTGGAAAAAGCGCGGGGGCGTGTGCTCGTCAGACGGCACACGTCTGCCAGACATCCGGTAGCCGTTATCCTTCCGAAGCCGGCAATCTTGGTCGAGTTTCGCGAGGGATGCTCCCCGAACTGGCTCGTTATGTTATTGCGAATTATATCGTGTTTCCGGCAGCTCCAGGAGGAATTTCGGTCGGGCGAACCGTTCGGTCTCTCTCGATGGATAGCGCGCGGCCTGGTTCGAGATAGATTTTGTCTGGGATTATTAGATGTTTGGTTACCTTCCGATAATTACTCGTGGAATTGCTTCAGTCGACGCTCGACCGAGCCTCTCTCTCTCCTCTCCTCTCCACTCCACTCTCTTCTCCGCTCCTCCCGGTGATAATCGATACGCGACGAACGATCGATCCGACGATAGAGAAAGCCATGCCCGGCCGACGCGCGTGTAAAGTCGTGTGTATGAATATACACCGGGGTACACACAGGACCCAGGCTCGTTTATTGTGTTCGCGGTTGCACACCGGCGTTTCCATCGATTCGTAGACGCGTACACCGCGAGAGCTCGATCTCTAGTGGATTCTGATTATCAACCGGACGGAATGATACTCGACTCGTGCCCCCGCGTCATCCTCGAAAAATTCATATCGATTTTACTCTCGATGTCGTAATATTACGTTACCCTTGCCCCCGACCGGATAATGAAAACCGCCACTATACGATCTAGACGTCGCGTCGCGCAAGCCTTTCGAGAACGATGCCCTACATCCCTTCCGGTTCGTGGCATTGTTCTTCGAAGGCTGCGGGGTGTGAATAAAAAGTTTGCAAGAATTATTAACACTATGGGATCGGATTACTTTAGCTTGAAACGGTAGCGGCCGATCGGTGGATTTTTATATTTATGTAAATACACAAGGGTGTAAGGACAAACTGTCTTCTCTATTTCAACGAGGTGACACGTTTGAGATTCAGTCTCGCTCATAAAATTTTTAATTTCAATTTTTTATTTGATTTGGATGCTTCACTTTCGGACTACGCAATCAGCTACAGAAAAATTCGAGATTAATGTATCACGGATTGTTTATTCGCCACTGTACATAATTACGTATGCGTGTAATCTCGTCTCTTTTTTCTTTTCACTCCTGGCGACGTACGCGTGTTGCATACAGCAGAGACGTCAGCGGAGCATTTCTTTTAATTAAAAACTCAATTATATCGTTACACTCTTCCAAGTCAAATACGCGACGACATTACATTACTGGATAGTATGCTGCGTGTGGTACATTTCTTGTTTGTTTGTGTACGCATTTACATATTTTAGAACGTGTCTTTTTGTTATTTCCAGTGTACATACTTCAAACTTCAGTTTTCCGACGCAAAATATTGTCTATCTGCCGTTTCATATCGACTTTCGAATACATGTTCCCTACAATTGAAAATTGCATGAACACGATTTGTAGTACAGGGAATAAAATAAAGCGTTAGAAATTGTTATACAAAGTCTAGCCAGTTATACAAAATCATTCAGTGTTCAGTCCCATTCCGTTTTAATAAAAATTCTCAATTCATTGGTCATGAAACGAGTTTCCCTTTACGGATTCATATTTACATTTTAATAATCATATGTATTATATGTTTATTATATATTAGATGTATTAAACAAATTAAGCACACAGTAAAAAGATAAAAATATTGTTGAAAATTTTATACGTTTCCTTGTGTACGAATTTCGGAAGAAGCACCGCTTAGAAATTCAAAGATCAATGACCAAACATATTCGATAGATGGTGCAAAGATCGAAAAATGAATTCCACGCCGAACAAAGTGAATAACAAACAGTTAGCTTTAAGTCGACTGCTAACAATCGTCCCGGAGGTAGCATCCGGCAGATAAACTGACCATTGTAACGGTAGGATGCCAGACGAGCCCTCTGATGCGTCTAGGAATCGCAAGAACGTAACAAAGGGAGACCCATTTGCGCAACTGGTAGATAGGGATTGCCGGTAGGCGTGAATGTCACCTTTGATCGTAAATACTTCAGGTTCATTCATCCCTGAATGTCGCGGCTCCTCGTTTCTAGTGGACACGCCTGAAAGGAAACTCGACTCTTGCATACCTGGCAGATCCGCTTTTGAGAGGCTCCTTGGACGCGCAGTCGATGCACGGGGAAGGCCTGATATACCGGCGAGCGTAGTTCATTCTTCGTCGCTCATAGTAAATGGCCGTCGAGCGATCGAAATCCGATAACATCGCCTTTGGCAAACTTCTCTCTTTCACTCTCTCACTCTCTTTCTCTCTCGCTCCCTCTCTCTTCGAACTGAGCAACACGAGCGCCGGAGGGTACCACGAGGGGGTGGTGAACAGGGGGATAGGGGATGGGGGGTGGAGAACGGCGACGACCAGCGCGCGATGGAACGTTTCTATCGCGACCCGATGCTGGCTCCGTTCGTTCGTTTTGACGGAAGCTAAAGATATTGGAAACGTTCTAACGTGATCGCTTTGAGATAGATGCCTCCGCGTTCTCAAAGCGGCTGCTGCGAAAGGGGGGGGGGAGAGAGAGAGAGAAAAAAAAGGTCGAGCAAACACGAGACGATAAAAAAGCCCTTGCAAAAGGGAGAGGAGGGCTTGATTGTGAGAAGGTCGGAGGCAAAATCGTCAGACGCACCGGATCAACGGTCCTCTGTAAGCGGTTCCGTATACTTTTCCAATCCCGGGGAATCTTTGAACCTCGACGTCCCTTCGGCATCGCG
Organism: Lasioglossum pauxillum; assembly: GCA_933228785.1. Classification (NCBI taxonomy): domain Eukaryota; kingdom Metazoa; phylum Arthropoda; class Insecta; order Hymenoptera; family Halictidae; genus Lasioglossum; species Lasioglossum pauxillum. Next base: position 39,571,828 of record OW121699.1, on the reverse strand, counting down.
TACGAATCCCAAGCTTGCTGCGAAACGAGGATTTTGTCCTTGATCTGTCGACGAAATGGCTCCCTCTCCTCCACTCAGGGAACGACTAACTTAATTAACCTGACGTGGGTTGCCTTAGGTTGCGACGATCATCAAATCGTTTAGAACGCGGTCAAATCACCATAAACGTCATCTTCAGGAAGGTAATCCAATCATTTCTTTCGGGATTAATTTTTTAAAGGGGGAAACTTGAGTGCTTTTCTAATTAAAACATAGCGATTATGAATCTTGCTATTTGTGTAAGCAAAGGGTTCGTTCGTTACGCAATGCGTTAGGTGATCAGCGAGCAAATATCCGGGTTCATCGACCACTTTTCCAAAGTTGCATCACGCACAGAGCGCGCAGGAAGTCCCCGTACAGGATACAATTAATTTTTCTTTCGCGAGGATGCACACCCCGTTTCGAAACTGCGTGTTGGTGCGTGGGCGGTGAGCTTCCCGCGACGTCTGAAACCCTTTGGGAACGCCATTTCAATCTGATAGCGCGATGGCTGTTGCAGAAACACGCTGCAACAACCCGGCTGCATCGGCCCCTCTTGCAGCGAGGCACTGCGTCGCGCGAACTATGGGTTTGATGCACCACATGTGTGTGCATATCGCGCTGCCAACCACCCCGATGCCCAGATGGCATTGTTCCTACTCGAGCATTCGAGGTTAGAAAAGGGTTGAGGGCACGGGTCGACGCCGAGCGGAGACGCGCGAGAGCTGACGTGCATAATGCGCCCGAAGAGGCGGTGCATATCACTTATTCTGATTGGCCCGTGAAGCCCCTCGAATGCATGGAAATCAATCGACGAAACGGGTGTCGAGGAACGAAACTGCACCGATACATCAATTGCTTCCGGGCCGAGCAGACGCATCCACTCCTCCGCTCTGCAGCTATGCTTTCCTGCGCTTTTTTGCGAAACATTTTTGCAACCACCAGCTCCATTGTCTAGGATTTTCATTGTTGCTTCAGTTTTTTCAATTTTTTAAAAATTTAGAATCAATTGCGAGCGAATCAAAAGCTGGTCGATTGCAAAATTCGTTCTAAAATGTCTTTCTACCTTCCTGCCTTTTTTTTTGGAAACATTTTTGTAACTGGTTGTTCGATTGTTCAATATTGTTAACACTTCTACAGCTTCTTCAATTTTTCGCTCATTTGAAAGCGACAATATATGAATCTAGTTGGTACGATGATGAAATTCATTCTCAAACAAACATTTTTGTTCACTCAGTAAATTGTAACAACGAACATTTCCGCAAGTGGAAACTCAGCTGCGGAAATGATAGGCATTTAGCTTGGCCCACCCTTAGCGCTAAAGACTACAAAGTAGAAAATCTCTCGCAGTCTCTAGGAGGGCAAAAAGAGCGCACACAGACAGAAGCCGTATCTCTCTGATCTTCTGGGAGACTTGCTAGCCAGCAGTTTTCAGACGGTAGGAATTCGTCCAGCGGAAATCGCGGGAACATTGGCAGTTCTTCACGAATCCGAGGATCGCCGAAGTGCATTACCCGATGGCCATTACGATATCCTTCGGAGAAGAGTGAAAAAAAGAAGAAGAAGAAAGAGGACAGACAGAGGAGAGAAGCGAAGTAGCAATTGGCTCCATTGCTTTATGACGCGTGAATTTCTAGTGGTCTCTTCTGCGACCGAATCGGTTTCCGTGCGTTTTAAAACGTGGCACGATATAGCTCAAGTGTTCCCTTCAGCTTCCTTCGGGTCTTCTCGAGAGGACCGGTGGCGGCCCTGTTTCCATCCGTTCCCCTTTCTCTCTCGCTCACTCACTCACTCTCTCTCTTTTCCTTATTCCTTCACGAAGCTGCGAACGAGAGAGAATGGGAGTTTCTTAAGAGGAGAACGGATAAGGTTTCGGTTTGGATCGTCAGCCGTGGCTAGGTAATGTTCAGGCAACGCCTCAGGTTACCTCACCGTCTCACCTTCGATGTACTACCAAGGATTTCAGGGAGGCCGCAGAGACCCTCCTGCTCAAGGAGCCGTACACGATTCCCCGGCGACAGAAGGACGCTACTGCCATTAGGATCAGCTCTTACTTCTCTCCTCGCCTCCGTCGTCGTCCTCGATCCTTTTTTTCCACCGTAACCACTCACGAGCGTGTTTTCGAAAGACGAGTATTATCCTGGGAGCCGGGTCCCGAGGTGCTCGTCCGAATTCAAGCAGATTTTTATTCCCCATCGATTATCTACTTCCACCTTAATATCCCCGCTTCTTGAAACTGTCTCCCTTCCCAAATCAATTCATATCCTCGATACTCGTAATGCCAATCCAACACATTCGCGTCATTTCTGACGCAGCTGCTGGGCAAATTCGTAACCGCTTTTTCAAAGAGTCTGCTACGACTTTCCAATCCAAATGAATAACTCTTAAAACATCTTATTGTAAATTCAACCATTTGTAATATCTTATCCACGTTTCCAAAATGATTGTGTCAGGCATGTGTGGACAGACGTGGTAATCAAAATGTTTATTTACGAATAAAATGAGGGATAGGATTCTTGAAATGAACAGAATTGTTCAATGACCTCTACTAACAATAAGTAATCGTTCGACTGTGTTGTACAGAAGTTCGAAATTTTATTGGAACATTTTTTTCTACCGAGTAAGGCGAAGGCTCTACAGCAGAGGATTTCGCAGGGTTCTGATAGCTGATTGAAGTCAGGTACGACAATGGTGCGTCCTCGCAATCAAAAAGTTTACCAGCTACTTGCGCACGATTATTCGAGAGACTGCAGCCAGAGAATTTTCCCCTTTGCTTTTCATGAGCGTCTGAAAGGAGGAAGGTACATTTTTTCGCGGCTCCTCTGGGAGGCAGCGATCTCCTCTCAGAGTTGACGAGACCAGGCAGCCAGCCACTTCCCCGCGTTTCGTACGGCCTCTCCCCATCGTGTACCGGTGACTGCACATGGGGGCTCGTGCACACGGAAACACGTACCTCTACGTATGTATCCTCGAGTTCGCCTCCACAGATAAATGACGCCACTTAGAGATTAGACGCTCGGGGACTGCGGCAGAATGGCAGAGAGCTATTTTCCCTGCTTGCCGCGCGCGTAGAACGACCGGGAGGGCTGATTTCATCCTGTTCGTCGACGTCTTCCCGACTTTCCACTCTCTTCTTCAAATCTCTACCTTCTTCCTATCCCCCTCTCTTTCTCTCTCTTTCCGTTTCTTGCATTGTTCTTCCGCTTCCTGAACAACAATATCGACCGGCAGCGTTGCCACACACGGCTCCCCGCGCGTTGCCTCGCCATGAAATTTAAATGCGAGAAGAAATATCGAGAGATTCGATGAAACTAGCCCGATGAAAAGTTGGTTCGATTGGAGGCTGACACGCGGAAGTAGGTAAACTGTCGCTGGAAGTGATATAAAGTGCCGACTGCCGCTTATGTGCCCGTTGCATGCGACGTAATTCCCGAGACAAGTGTAAAATGATTTTTAAAGTAACCGACGCTTTACGCGAACATTTTCGTTCACGGACGATATCATTTTTTTAGACGGAGGATCCAGCCTCGACTCGACCTATTTCAGGAGATGCGAAAACATTTATCGCAGGGGGTTGCGTGGAGTCTGCAACCTTCTGGGTTGGAAGTCTGATAGTCAACGATTTATTGTTCTTTTTGATTCCTTTACTTATTTTTCTTGCTTGATACGAATCTCTTTGTATAGTTTTAAATTTATTATAAAGATGTGCTTATCTTTATGAATGTTGGACACGTGAAGTGTTAAATTGTTTCATTCCATGCGATTCGAACGTATGTTTTTTCAGTTTATGAATTAAAGTTAATCGGAGATGTACTTATATCTTTATGAACTTTGTGTTATTTAAATATGTACCCTTGTTTTTGAAAGGTAACCTTATAACCTGTGTAAAGTTCGTATTTTGTAAGTGTATACTTATCTTTATGAAGTTTGTACTGTGTAAAAGTGTAGCCGCCGTTATGAAGTTTGTACCTTCTAAAGACATATTTAACCTTATGAAGTCTGTGTAGTTTAAAAATATTCTCGCCATCGCAAACTTCACGTTTTCTAAAAATACATTTATCTTTGCGTAGTTTGGATTTTTTTCAAAGTATACTTGCCTTTAATAAACTTTGTATATTTTAAGACCACATTTACTTGTACGAAGTTTATGCTTTTTAAAAGTATACTTACGCACTTTATGCACCGTGTACATTTCAAAACCATATTTACCATTATAAAGTTAGTATTTTATAAAATTATATTTACCTTTACAGCCTTTGTATATATTTTCCTGCGACTAAGGTGTGGATTAGAATTGACCTAGTTTATCCGGCGTGGTAAGGGACGGAGTCGCTTCACAAGGAAATGATTATTTGAAAAGAAAGTGTACATGTACACCGTCAGTTTTATAGTTTATAAAGAAGTCGCGCGTTTGTGAAGGAACGACGCGACGCCAGTGTCTTTACCCAGAGGAGAGAAAATTCCCTGTTTCCGAGTGGTCGATCGGTGAACTTCATAAAATACGTGCCCTTCGGAATTCTTCCATCCGTGTCACGGCGCGGCACGCTCGCTCGGCTTCACGGAAACGAGGGTCCCCGGCGACGCATAATTTTGCCGGGCAATGGCGCGAGTCACGCCGTTCAAATCGCTCAGCAAAAATACCGCGAAATGCTCGGAGACCTCATCTAGAACGCCTCGCAGTCGCGTATAATTCTCGTCGCTGACTGCGCGACGTGGGCATAGGATTTACACTGGAAAAAGGTAGACTCGGTAATCTAAGTCAATTCAAATAAACCCTGCCGACGCCACTCCTCGTTCATCTGAGTATCAAATATTACCTTTTCTTCAATGCAATTCTAGTGTTTCTTCCAATTTTTTCTCTTAAAGCAATCGAGGATTAACTTACGCTCTAAAATAAAAATTAACTTTCTGCATCCAATTGTACAAAACGAGAGTTATATAAAATATATTTTTTCTTGGAATGGTTTTATAAATTGAGAGCAACGAACATTTAAATCCGCAAACATAAATCAGTAGACATTATGTTTACATGAATATTGTTTCATATGAACGTTACATATTTTTCGAAAAAATTTATTTTAACTTTTGAGTCAGTCTATGCTAAAAACAGCATCAGCCTGGAATGGATTATCATATAATGTATTTTTTTAGAATAATAATATTTCCAGTGTTCGATTGCAACACGAAATGTTAAAATCGAAAAAAAGGAGACGCTAACGATTTCCGGAATAGCCGATACGCGTCAAATGGGAATACAGCGGTATGAAGCGTGTTAATCTTTCCCTTCCGCTGTTTGAATTTCACGGCACCGACAAAACTGATACGAAAATATCGATAAAATTCCCAATTGCCGTTTCTCGTGCACGAAACGTCGTCCACTCTGGTTCCTTGTTTTCGAAAGACTAAAAAATGGCCTCGTCGACTAGAAACAGAACGAGCACGTCGCGTACATGCCCGCGCGCGCGCACACACACACACAGCAGGATATTTTCATATTCGCGGCGGATTGTTGAAACAAGCAACGGCGAAGCTCGCGGACGCGACAACGAAAAATATTGTAAATGGAAAACGGAGAAAAAATGAAGTAACGGTATGAAAATTGAGATAAAACGCGAAATACTCCGTCGGAATAACATGGCTGGCGAAAATTCTACTAGTGAGAAGGAGAAATAGAGACAGGGAGAGAGAAAGAGTTGAAACACAAAAGAATACGTCTCGAAGTTTCCTCTGTCGTTTGCGAGCATGCGTGCACGTGCCAGTTTGCGAAAATTACACGCCGATCGTGCATATCTCGTTATTAAATTGCACATCGCCGTCGGTATCGCGTCCGTCGAACGGTAATCACAGCAACGAACTTAATCGGTCTACTGCATTAATTAATGGTTTCGACTTCGCCGGGAAGTGTATCGACTAATTAATTAAACTACGACATATTCGCCAGTACCATGGAAACGTACATGCCTTAATCTACCGTGCAAAAAATGCTCGAAATCCCCGCTTTTCCGTCCTATAATGTCAAGCGGGTGTATACTTCGGTTTTCAGATATTTTCACGTTTATTGCAAAACATGATTTCCAAATTATTGATAAACTGTCAATCTCTGGGAGTTGGAACATGCATGACACTTGCACGACAGAAATGAACAGCGTCACGTGACCGGGCCGTGACGGAAGCGTGGGGGGAATAGCGTCGTAGAAGGGGAAGGGTAGAGTGGGAGACAAGTGTTAATCTGGCGACGTTGCCCTGACCTCACCGACAATCATTTCATTGATACCAAGTTCTGTCGACAGTATTTTCACTATACGCAGTAGATCGATACGTAGTCGATCGCCCGGTGTGAATGTTGTAATTGTCAACGAAACTTGGTGTCGATGAAGACATTGTCGGCAAGTTCTTCTACTTTGTCATAACCATTCATAACATATCCAATATACAGGTGTTCCGAATTTAAATGGGAAAACTTCAGGAGTGTGTAGGGGACCGAAAACGTTCGCTCGTTTTTGCTTCTTTTTGGAGAAAATCGCAGAAAAAGAAACAAAACAAGTTTTCATTTTTGTGCTTACTTATTTACGTTATCATCTATTAACTTCCCGATTCATAGGGAAGTTACTGTAATTACCCCGAAAATCGAAAATCGATTTTTTAGCAGATCTTCACGTTTCATGGTCATTGGAGCCATTTTAGACTATTTTTATCAAAATGTTCGTATGTGTGTGTGTGTGTGTGTGTGTGTGTGCGTATGTCCGTTTGTATGGTATCAAATTTTTCGTTAACGTTTTCAGAAAAAGTAATAACGCGATCAGGATGATGAATGATGCAATCGATGTGCCCCGTCGTAACTTAGAGCTGATTAGATTTTGGTCCATATTGGTCAAGTAGTTTTTTAGATTTTTAGTTTTTTTTCGAAAAGAGTTGATTCTACAATGCAATTTATAAGGGAGGACGAAAATTTTCCACCAAAGAACCAAACGCAATTACATAAAAAAAATTTTTTTCTTAATTTTTTTTTAGATTAAAAAAAATTTTTTTTTTTAGATTTGAAAAAAAAATTTGTTTTAACTGATGCTAATGTTACCGCTTGGAATAATCGAAAGTTATTCCAATGCAACAGTGAATTTATCATCTCTACTCCCAAGAATACATTTTGGGAGAATATCGATGAAAGTACAAAAAAAAAACGATGTTAGCGATGTTGGCGAAGGAGTAACGAATCGGGAAGTTCTTTGTGTGACTCTTGGAGAGTCACACACCAAATAAAAAGCATTAATATCAGTAGGCCCTACTAGCCATGCGTATCACTATGCGTATCACTCGCGAGCTCGCGAAGCGAGCGAGCAAAAACAACCCTACTCGCGAGCGAGCGAAGCGAGCGAGCAACAATAGCCCTCTAGTTTAATGTAGATATTGCTCAAACTGTTGCCCTCTTGCAGCAATGCAAGCATTACATCTAGCACTGACTAGATAAATTGCAGCTAAACATTGTTCTGGTGATATTTGGTGCACTGCATCTATGAAAGTTTATTCGATGCCAATCAATTCAAGAGAGAAATTAAGAGACCGAATAATTAAATAAAAATAAACAAGAGGGCAACATTTTGAACAATATCTACATTAAATAGATGATAACGTAAATAAATAATTAATATTAATAACCTAATAAAATAATAACCTAAAGTACAAAAATGAAAACTTGTTTTGTTTCTTTTTTTGCGATTTTCTCCAAAACGAAACAAAAACAAGCAAATCTCTAAAAGACTTTTTGTCTTAGTTTTTCGGTCCCCTACACACTCCTGAAGTTTTGCCATTTAAATTCGGGACACCCTGTATAAAATATAATGTATTTTTTAACATATAGAATGTCTCAAACATGATCGAACGGAAGGTTCTTTTACGAATTGCATAATATTAATTTATCAGCTGAATTATTGGATAAAATTCAAACGAGAAAGTGGTGGATTGTAAGCTCCGCAATAAAATCCGCAAACCGGAAGTCTTTGGAGAGTGGGTGGAACGAAACGCGGGACGCGGAAAGACTATGGCGAGGGAGTGCGTCGAGCGAGCTTACACGTTGGAAGCTTTCGGGAATTGCCGACCGTGACGAGATATCGTCGAGCCATAGCTTCGGTGTCTTTCTCGACGAGAAAACACAGAATTTCCATTTCTGGATGAAAAGCGACGGTCGGCGAGCGTGCGCCGGATTGCAAAATTTTATAGTTACAAGCGGTGACGCGCGGCCAACAATTCCGGGTTTCGGTGATCGAGGTATGGCATTGTCCTGGTGACGCATTAATGACGCGTGTTCCGCGGCGCGCGGTATAAAAACTGGTGACCGGTCTTTGCGCGCGGGAGTTTCGGAGCCAGGTCGAGCCGGAAATCGCATTTCCCGGCGAAATCGCGTTATTATGAACGACAAATCGCGTTACGGGGACCAATTACACCGCGACGCGGCCAGTAATACTGGAAACGTTTACCGATACCGCGCGCACGTGCGCGAAAACGCGTCGATATTTCAATAAGCGCGCGGGGGCCTCGAGCCTGGAGAGAGCTCGACCGCGCGCAAGCATGGAGCGCGAAGCGGACTCGTAAATCGTTTAATCTGCTCGGCTCTCGTTAAACGCGTGTTCTTTGCGCGGTTAAAGCGGAAAAGGTATTTCTGGCTGTGCCGAGGAGGAACGCACGCGACGCGATACGTTATGAAAGTATCGATCGCGGCCGCAGCTCGGGCCAACATTGAAGAACCGGGAGGCCCCGCACCGCGCACACTTTAAGCGCAATACCGACGGCAATAAAACATTTTCATAGTCATCGTTGGCTTAAAGGAACGCTGCGTAAACTCCTTTATCGGCCGATCTGCTCGCGGGGAATTAAATTAGTCCGAGGAAGTTTCTCGTTCTCCATATCTCGGCCGGCGCTTTCCGCTCGCACCCGCTCAAGAGAGAGAAAGAGGATAGCGAAAGAGAGAGAGAGTGAGTCGCGATTTTTCTGGCCGCTCCGCTACCGACCCGCTGGAAATCAATTTGCCCGTTCAACGTTGCGGGGCAGGGTATCGAATTTAATTAAAATACTTACCCCAAGTAAACGATCTATTAATCTACGACCCATCGAACAGTTAAACATTTTCATTACCGAAGCTGTCCGCGGAATGCGCGTTAAAATCCAAACTTTTACCGCACACCAGTATGCACGCGTCCATAAAGATCCTGAGAAATTCATTAGATTTATATACACTTTTGATCTAAATAAAAACTAGAGGGCTATTGTTGCTCGCTCGCTTCGCTCGCTCGCGAGTAGGATTGTTTTTGCTCGCTCGCTTCGCGAGCTCGCGGGTGGGACTGCTCTTGCGAGAGGGTTAGTGATACGCATAACTAGTAGGGCCTACTGATATTAATGTTTTTTATTTGATGTGTGACTCTCCAAGAGTCACACAAAGAACTTCCCGATTCGTTACTCCTTCGCCAACATCGCTAACATCGTTTTTTTTTGTACTTTCATCGATATTCTCCCAAAATGTATTCTTAGGAGTAGAGATGATAAATTCACTGTTCCATTCGAATAACTTTCGATTATCCAAGCGGTAACATTAGCATCAGTTAAAAAAAAAATTTTTTTTAATCTAAAAAAATAATTTTTTTTAATCTAAAAAAATAATTTTTTTTAATCTAAAAAAATTAAGAAAAAAAATTTTTTTATGTAATTGCGTTTGGTTCTTTGGTGGAAAATTTTCGTCCTCCCTTATAAATTGCATTGTAGAATCAACTCTTTTCGAAAAAAAACTAAAAATCTAAAAAACTACTTGACCAATATGGACCAAAATCTAATCAGCTCTAAGTTACGACGGGGCACATCGATTGCATCATTCATCATCCTGATCGCGTTGTTACTTTTTCTGAAAACGTTAACGAAAAATTTGATACCATACAAACGGACATACGCACACACACACACACACACATACGAACATTTTGATAAAAATAGTCTAAAATGACTCCAATGACCATGAAACGTGAAGATCTGCTAAAAAATCGATTTTCGATTTTCGGGGTAATTACAATAACTTCCCTATAAAATCGGGAAGTTAAAAACTGGAGATAATACTTTAAAGATCATTTTTGTAGCTTGTATTTCTAGCTTTATTATATTTGTATCCCCAAAATCGGGCATTTGAAAATATTATAAAATATAGGAGAATTAAATCTAAGATCTGGTGTTCTATCCCTGACCCAAAAATTCATTTCTATAGGAATATATCGAACGAATAAAATTTGTTAACGATGCAGGACTGCAGGAGGCACGTAGAGCGACGCGAAACTTGTTCGAGCATCTTCCACAAGATTTTTGCCGAAGAGAGGTAAAAGATTCGTCGAACGACTTGGAAAGAGTGTGTTTCACAGGCGGGGAACGTTGGCATCGCCGGCAACGTTATAAATCGTAATTTGCCCGCGTGCCTACGTAATTCGCAAAGCAGCGGCATTGAAAGTGGAACATCTGCGGCGGCACGATCTTCGGTTAGATAAGAATAAAACGGTCGAAGATAACACATTGTGTGCCCGGGGTGTGCGCGCATCCACCAGGTACGCGATACGTAGCCGTGTACCATCGCCGTGATATTTCTCCGCTTTATCGCGGCGAAGAATAATTCGTTAACAACGCGTTACGAGGAGATAGGGTAATTACCGGGTAACCGGTGCCCTCAGCGAGCGAAGTACCCCGGGCCCCCGTGAAACGCAGCGAAACCGCACCGAAGGGTGTCCACTCTCTTCCGATTTACCGTGATTCATTCCCCGACGGCCTAATTATAGGCACGATAACGCTTTACGCGTGCTTAGCTATTATTTAGAGGAGAGCGTCTAGCAGTGGGCTATACTTGCTTCGATAGAGGGCTTCGCGGGCACCTTAATAAATTTCTTAATACCCTCCGCGCTGCCGGCTTTGTCGTTCTTGTTACCCACTACAGTAAAGCCTCGATGCTAAACCTCGTCAAATATTTTCTGGCACGTTAGGATGGTCACTTCGTTATTTTTATGCAAATGCGAATTTTTACTTTGTGCATTTATGATAAAAATGAGTATGTGCAATTTCAAGTGATACATAGATTAGAAGAATTTTAGAACATCAATGAATTAGTTTCAGCTTATTGAAATTATGAAATTACTAATGAAGAAGGAAATTATATGTATGTAAAATATTAAAACATCTTGGATTATTTCGTAAGAGCAGTGTTTAATTAGAGGCTCCCGAAATGTTGCACAGCTTCAGTACTGGAATGTTCAACAGTTTATAAATATTGATTACGCACATTTGTTATAAATATTTGCCCTCTGCTGTTTGCACACATTGTGAATGGAATTACAAGCACCGGAATGAAAATTGGTGTTTACATTCCCATTATGCTCTCTGTTTGTCCTTGCTAAACATTTTATAGCTGGGAAAATATTTGAATGGATACACGTAAACGAAACAGTGTCCTCTTGGGAAGATAGTCTGTGTTAAGACATTGCAACGCAGTGGAATCTAATGAAGTCGCAATTATGGGTGTGCGATACACAGGAGGGAGTGAAAGTGTATGTACAGGAGAGAGCAAACACCAAAGTGTCGACGCGTAATGGCAATAAAATTAAGTTTAGGAACAACTGCTATTACGCTTGACTCGTTAAGAATTTGTACAGCACATAGAGAACTTTACTTCTTAATGTACTATTATAATTAACAACAATACGTATAGTTACATTCATGTTGTTAAATAAGCTACAATTACATTAAACTTTCTTCGCTGGTTTTCACTTTTAGTTCTAGTGCACTGTGTAAATAATACTCACGTTAATTTTTAGTACATTATTGTAAACGGAGAGTCGTAGAGTCGCCAGATTAAGACTCGTGTACCCACTCTCCTTTCTACGACACTATTCCCCCACGCTTTCGCCACGGCCCGGTCACGTGACACGTTCTGTCTCGGTCATGCATGCGTCACAGTGTCACGTGACTAATCCGGTGCAATCCTGTCAATTCCCTGATCTGCTTGTCAGAAACTTGATGTTTCAAATTCTCGAACTGCCTTATCCGCTTTTCGATAACTTTTCCGTGCAGGATCAATGTGCAGGATTCCGTGCTCGAACAGGTGGCGTTAAACTTATTTATACGGATCCGGCAACAAGTTATAGACTCAAATTGGTGGTGCACGAGAGCTAAACACAATCTGCCGATGAACTCGGAGCCGCATTTAGCCCGGCACGGCACTGCTCTAAATCGCTGGTAGTCAAACTTTTCGTGACATTTGAATATTTTACTTTCTCCGGATAGACCGCGGCGACTAATTTCACTTTGTCGTCGTCTCTGCTGCGAGACAATAGAACCGGCACAGGCTCGCATTTGAATGCGGCGAACGTGTCGCGGGGATCTAAATATAAAGCATCGATCGACCGGCGGGAAACGGAAGTAGGGAGGCGTGTCCTTGCCGTGTTTCATCACGATTCACTCTTCCAGCGAGGCGACGCTCTAATTACAGTCGTGATAACGTTTTCCGCACGCTTAGCTATAAGTCATAGGAGAAAATCTGGCCGTTTGCAAGGACGCACTTATCGGGCCCGGTCACGGCGCCGCGCCGCTCCATAAAGTAGATTAGGTAATTCACGGTGTAAACGTTAAACGGACGAACGATAGTCTGGGCGTCCGGCGGACCCTGAACGGCTCTCGCACGACCGCCAACGTGCTCGTCCGCCGATACAGGCTCGGCCGATTCGCTACGAGCAATAAATTTCAAAGATTTAAGTGGCTGCGTAATTTGAAAGCCGCCACTGGCGCGCCGCGGCATCTCGAACGCGAACAAGTGTACGCGGCCGCCGCGCGACCCTGTCGACATCCACGATAACTCCGCGCCCATAAACCCAGTAATTGAAATAGGAATTGCAAATTGAACATTTTACACCCGAGATCAGCCTTTTTAGATTTTTCGCGCTATCCACCACTTGGGAGAAAGTACAAATCCACCCTACCGATCGCTAAAAACATGGAACATATTTATAACAGGAGATCGAATGTTCCTTTAATCTGACTAATCATATCTCATTAATTAATAGTAGATTCTCCATAAAGGGAACAGGATGTCGATAGAAACTCATTTCCGGTATCGAAGACTTTTTTCAGTAAAAGTTTCTTTGAGGTTACTAATTAAAAAACAATATAATTTCTGTCATGAATACGCTCCGTTGATTGATATGAAAATCAAACGGCTACAAATCCGATTCAGTCTGGCGATCTGAGAGTGTTTTTAGTAATAAACTTTTTACGCTGTACATGCACAAAGATTTTTATTCGGATTACTACAGAAACAGACCTGTGTTCGAAAATATTTACGATCGAACATGGAACGTTTCTTTCAGCGTACCTAATTCAGCGTATCTATGCACGGTTTCGTTAATTAATACTAGAATTTTCATGCATTATTCATAATTCGTAATTACGGACATCTTAGGAAAAATTTATTTCCTCTATCAGATACATTTTTCTCTTGGGATTTAGTATGGAAGTCTTCGTTAACGCTGTTCAAAGTGTCGTATAAACTTGCTTAGTACAGTTCTGACATTAATATTCGATGAATCTGCTGTTTAAGACGGTAAATCATCATTGGAACAAGCAAGGCAAGGAAGTGAGCTATTAATTACCTCACCGACGCGCGACGATTGCATCGTTATCTCGATTTGCGAGGCGGGGATTAAATTCAGAACTCTCTTGAAACGCATTGGGAATGATTAACAACTTGAGAAGTTGTTTGAAAAATCTCTCCTGATATATTCTTCATCCGCAATTGATTTTCTCGAGTCGGTTCGCGCTTTCTAACCAATGCAAATGCCCGCGGCGATTTCACAACGGCGATTCGTGACACAACAATCGTTTTCTTTTCGATCGGGCCGGTGTGATTCGCCATAAATTCTGAATTCCACGACGGGCATCAAAGCACCGCTAATTACAATCTCTGTCGGTGGTAAAACGAGTCCATAATGGATTCCGCCAGGGCAGGAACGATTCTAATCACCATTCGTCACGAGCCGAATGGAAATTTGGCTTCTCATCCTTACTGTTATTTAACACCGCCCGCAAGTTTCCGAACCGTTTCATTACCATAATTTAACATACCATTCACATGCAATTACCGTACAATGGGCGTCGAGTGATGCTGGTTATTAAAAGCACCAACCGACGAAAATAATCATCGACGCGAATTCATTTATTATCGGTAGAACAGTCTGCCGTGTATTCGTGCACGCTAACTTTTTTTTCGGCAAACAATTAATCATCTGCCGACGTTCGTCCCGCCAATGAAATATTTTCATTTTCCGTCGTTGATCGAGGAACGCGAAATGTCGCGCGCTGAAACTAAGCTCTCGCTAAATCTAAGCTCAAACGTCGTTTCAATCGAAATTGTACAAACATTAAAATGTGACACCGATTCGATTCAATCGAACGAATGTAGGTTAAAGCAACGTAGATTCAATTAAAGAACGAGAGAAAGGAGATTTTCAGGAATTGGTGCTGTTTTAGGCGAAAACGTTTCTTTAATCTAGGAAATTTGAAGGCAAGTGTGCATAAAATGATCATGATTTTCCTTCTGCAATTTTAGGGCTATTTTCACCCTTCTGTCATGAATTCATTTTGATTTTTGCAAAGACATGTACAAAAATGATTCGTCTCCTAAACAGGTTTCCAGGAATTAAGAATAGACTGCTTGCTTCCCATGGACTATTCTAAAAAATGTATTGCAGCAGAGATCTTGATGATATTAAAGATTCATTTTAGTGGAAATATTTCCCAAGGGGAAGCATGATGGCAGCTGACGCAGATAAGCAGCTTGTCTTGGGGGTTGGCGTCCCGGGGCTAAGACGCCGACGTAATCGTCTAATTCGAACGGCCACGGGGCAGGTTTCCGATTGCAAATGTAGCAGATGTAGGTACGTACCTGGCCGGATAGGTTGGCGAGATAGCCGAGCGATCTCCGGCGGGCGAAGTCGGGCTGCGTCAGCATTTGGGCGATTGCCCCGCAGGGGCTGAAACGAGACGGTTTTTCAGAAAAATGCTGGACGCGCGAGCGAGATTGGCTGCTGCCTGTGAGGGTGGAAAAGAGAGAAAGAATCGGCCGGGTAAAAACGAACGGGTGTGGAGGAGAAGGGAATAGATGTACCGGAAAGCCACTTGAGAACGAAGGAACACGACGTCGGAGGAACGAGATCTCGCGACAGGCAGATACAGAGAGATTAGAGCTGTGAGCGAGAGGATCGAGTCGCGTTTAGTTTGAGTTAATTTGCATCGTTGAAAAGTCGATGCTCCGATCGCTGGGAACAGTGTTCCGCTGTCGACTCTGTCGGTGAAAAAAGAAAGAGAACGAGGAAAAAGGGGGAACACGGTGTGCTCGGTGATATTTATTCTTGGTATTTCGATTTAAATTGAAAAGAACGTGGTCGAGAAGTCGTCGAGCACTGCGGAACGTGATTTCCTTGATCCGATTGTGGGGATTCCTAGGAGGCTGGTTTCAAATTTTCATCCTGGGCGAAGTTTTCGTTTGTTCAGGGATATTGCGACCCGGGCGTCTTTTTCTGTTCCATCGTTCGTTCGCTCCTACTAGGGGGATTACTTTCCCGTGTAGCTATTAATTACAGAGAGTTTGCTGTCGAGGTTGGATAATTCATTCCGGCGGTCTAGCGGGACCGTCCATCCGTCGAATCCGATACGAAACACCGCGTCAAAACATTTGACGTGGACCAGACACCGAAACGCCGAGACATTCGGCTAAATCCTTCAATAAACCAGCTAACGTGGCAGCCGTGATGGGAGACGTGACGTTTCCCTGCGACGTTCACAGTCTGCGATCCTTTCCGAGCAGACCTCTTCGATCCCGCGGGAAAAAATCGGCCCCTCCAGAGGGCGTCGTAAATAACCACGGAGCAGACGTGTCGCACCCTTTGCTAGCGTACGCGACAGTGGAGAGTTAACAATGCGGGGGTGTTGCAATCGTGCACGATGAATCCTGTCTGTGGCGTCGGCACGACAGGAAGCCGGCCTTAACTTCGCAGGTGCGCCCACGAACCTCGGAACTAGCGCAGGAAGCAAGTTTACATCGAATCCTGGTTGGTTTGATGAGAGATCGAGCCCGGAGAATAGAAGTTCCGAGGCGCCAGAAGACAGAGAAACCCGGGGGATCAGGATCGTGAGAGGGTAGGGCGAACTTCCTTCAATAATAACGAAGACCCCTATGGCAAGCGCTCGCTTCACCCTTGCGATAGCGTGCACCTAGTTGTTACACCCTTACGGACTTACTACCCCTTAGCGACAGTTTTCAAATAGGCGTCTGCCACCCCAGCAGACGTTCACCTATGCCTCTGTCTCTTCCTCTTCGAGCCCCAGCATGATCCTCGCTTCGTCGTCCTTTCGTCTTCGAACAAAGTGCGCGCTTTAAACGAGGCGAATGTGCGCCTGGACCCAGGACTTCGAGTAAGAGATTGGCTGCTAGAAAGGGCTCGGTCTTCCGTGTTTTTAGCGTACTGGGTGTGTGTTGCTACTCTTGGCAGGCACTATACGAGATAGTTCTACGAGGAAAAATAGAACGATGATTGAGAGCCCTTTGTGTGAAGTGAAGATTCGATTTCCGCCTTGGTGATACGATTGAACAGTGAATCATACGCTTAGACGTCTGGACTGTAGAGAATGCTTCTGCGCAGAAATTTTTTTACATAGTAACTTGTTTGGCTTAGTTGTACTTTGTTTCATGCGTATTCTGTAACACACACTTCTCAAAAATAATTTTAATTGATTCTGATAGACATGTTAACTTACGTATATCTTCACTCTTATTTTATTTTGCTGCAGACTCACTGAATCATGTACGTATACATTATCAAAGGGAAAGTCTATCTTCTTTCCCAATAAGAGGAGCAATAAATAGACAGATTCTCTTAACAGCTTCGTTAATTTTTATGAAATATTCAGCAGATGGGATTCGAAGGCGGCCCATTGTCCTGTAACAGCGTCCTTTAAGCACCTTTTCAGGAGCGAAAAGCGAGAATCGGCTAGGAAATACTTTAAACCCGTCTATTATATTTGCATCGACTGCGAACGAGAGTGTCCCCAGGGTTAGCAGTGCTAGCAGTGAAGCAAGGCGACGCGACGCACGAGACCTTCGTTGGAGAGGCCCGGGGTACGATATTGTGGTGGTTTGTGACGGTAGGTCGCGAGAAGGCGTGGTTTGTCGTGGAGGCCGAGGGCCGAGGGGAAGCAGAAGAAGAAGAAGAAGGTTGGGATACATCGTCTGTCCTTCTCGTGGCGTGGAATCCCTACCGACAGGGGTCTAACTTCCCTTCAGCCCACTCGCTTTTCTGGCCGTGGTGCTGTGCTGCTCGTACGTGCAACTTACGATGCGTGATGCGACGACGCCTGATGTGTGTGCATCCTTTCTTCTCTCGGTCTCCCTTCTCCTCATCCTCCTCTTCCGTTCTCCCCCTCCTGCCTCGCCCTCTTCGTTGGAACGAGCGTACACAGCGGTGGCAAAAGAAAGCTCTCCGGTTGTCCTGCATGTACATCGTTGCACGATGCACCTGCATGGTGGTGGAGGTGCACCAACACTTTCCCTTTGGCCCGGTAGTACGGTGCAGTGTCAAAGGGTTGAAGGCGTGGGAAGGCGGGTTGGTGCAGCAGGCACGAGGGGAAAGCGCGAGCTCAGAGGGTGCAGTAGAGTAGGAGAGTGTCTAGACAGACAGGGTGGTTAGGCTGGCTGGGTAGGTGGCTGGCTGGCTGGCTGGCTCGTTGCTTGGCTGGCTTGCTGGCTGACTGGTTGGATGACTAGATGGCAGTCGCGGCGGTGTGCACAGGCCTGCATCGTTGTAGGCTGCATTGTGGGGCTGGGAGAGGGAGTGCGAGGAGGGAGCCTCAGAAGCGGACGGTGGTAACAGGAGGGAGATGAAACTACTTCTTCAGGCAGTCCGCCTGGAGTGAAGACTGCCCTGCCCTGCCCTGCCCGCCCGCCCTTGCATGTACGTGCATGTACCCTACCTACCTACCTCTACGAGCTAGATAAAACTAGCTGCCATGTCGGGGGAGAAAGAAGGCCCTTTCTTTAGGCCGCGGCCGTAATGAGAGCCGCGACTTGGTTGGAGCAGGCGATTGGCCGCCACTACGCCGAGAAAAGGACGGACCAGATGCCCCCTCGACCGTCTTCTTCCCCTACGTAGACGAACGTGTCCTTATGACTGAACCGTCGTTACGCGTAATGAGGGAACGCTGCTGCGCGAGGGGAGCTGAAAACACCACGCGATTTTGAAATTTCCGCGGGAATGGAATCCACGATTTGCCGCTGGGTTGCGATCGAGCTCGTACGCACATACGAACACAAATGCGCGCGCGCAAGGGAAACAGAATGAGAGAGAGAGGGGGCGGAACTGTGTTCTTTCGTGTGGACAAGCGGCCCGAAACAAAAGCGGCAACGTTCTGTGTTTTATAATAACGTTATAGGATTTCCTGCTTAATTATTCGCTGGCAGCGCAGGCAAGTTACAAACTAAATAATAGTAGCGTAATACGAAACGACTTTCCGTCGTTGTGGAAACGCTCCGGAAAATCATTTTCCAGCCGTCGCTGCCGTCGCCGACGCAACCCGAGGAAAAGGGTCATTCTCAGCGCGGCGAAAGAACGAAAGGTTGACGTTTCAACTCATTAGTTTTGCGAGCGGCGTAGAAACGACGCGGAAGAACTCGGGGCCCATGTGCGTGAACGGATCCCGCCGACCTGTATGCCGTACGAATTTCCATAAATTACACGTCATATTCGCATAATTTTAATTAAACAAACACGACCGGCCGCTGGATCAACAAAAACGCATCGAACGACTTTCCAATAGTCTCGCACTTTGCTCGAACACACTCGTAACTGTCGACGTGTACACGCCCGCACCAACTACCAACGTGTACGTGCTGCTGCTGCTTTTAATTTATTCCGGTCGTTTAACGATTTGTCTGATGCAACGTAATTATAAATATAATCAGCGCCTGTTAAACAAAACGAGCTGCGCGCGTACCGTGAATGCAGCCCGCGAAATATCGCCATTAACGGTGTTTATAGCCGCCGGCTGACACGTAAAAATACACGATAACCTAGACCTAGGCGTATATCAATTGACGGGTGTATCGGCGCTCATCCCATTGAACATGTCGTTCATTGATTCTTTACAAATTAATCTCCACGGGTTTCCCATCGAACATTGTAAATTTGACGTGATATTACAGAACCGCGATAGAATAGTGTTAGTTGAAAAATTTATATTTAGCTCACTATTACGGATTCTCCTCGCTCTTCCATCGAGTTTATTTGATTCGATTCGATCTCGAGGCATTGATTTCATACGAGATTTCAAATTTTCACCGATTTCATTAGCGGGCTCGCGCGGATCGCAAAACATAGGGATATACCCCAGAAAAGTTGTGTCCGGAACGGTATTAAAAATGTGTTGAATGTAGGAAAGTTGTACAAAGGCAACTGTCACGTGTTTTACTCTTTTTAGTACCGGGTTCGTTTCCAACCTTAAAGCTTGGTTAAAGCGGCGGAATTTTGGCAGACTCGCGATGAAGATTTCAAAGAAAAATCGCTAAATGTGTACGTACGCTATTCATCTCTCTTAAAATGAAATGAAATTTTGTTTCTCTGTCACCGGTATTTAACCATTAGTAAAAATAACGAAATACAAACAATTTACGCTGTCAGTTTTTTCAAAGACATTGTAAACGATAAAGAAGTTGTAATTAAACTCTTGGCAAAGAACGAGGTTTTCAAATCGAATGCTAAAAAAATCGTTGTTTCAAAGATTCAACAATAAGAATCAGCTGTAGTCTCTTAGAAAGTCATAAAGGATGAAGTTTTAATTCGAGATGAAGAGGTTCGGAGGCTTTCATCGATTTAATTACCGCGTGTTTCGAATTCCGGGAACGAGTGAACGGGGATGAACGGCAAGGAATGCCTGGCCGCGTAAAAACCGGGGACCCCTACGACGAAATAATTAATAATCTGTAACCAGAGAGTCCGCTTCTTGCGTCGGTGTCTCGCGTCCGCGTAAATTAGAAGCTTCTCGGGGGGCCGCGGCCGGGGCAAAACGCGATAAAGGGCTCCGGCCGCGAAATAAAAGACTCCGTTTAATCAGACGAGATCAAACATGGCGGGCCGTCGTCGTCGTCGTCGTCTGCGTCCCGGAGATGGACCGCCTTCGCTTTTTGCAGCTTATCCAGATTCGGCGGCAGGATCCGTTTAAGAGTTTGACGAGGTGGGTCTGCTGTGCGATCCCCGGAACACACGGCCCTCGGCTTTAATGGCAGGGCGACGAGGAGAAAGGAGAAGCCTTTCCCTACTCACCATCATCCTACCTACTAGCTCCTCCGGGCTACCGTGTGCCGTGTGCGCTTCCTCGGGGCCCTGGGCTTAGCCCTCGCGCCTCATATTCGATTTCAACGTTCAGCCGGCTAAGGAGCTCTTCGCAGGGGCCACTCATGCACGTTCGACCTATCGATACCTCGACGTACACCGTTTTCTTGTTACGGCTACCGTTGCGTGCCGCATCCCGCACTACTCAGGCTCTAGGGTATCAGATGTACACTTTCGTGTGCACGCACCCGCCCCGAAAATTTCCTACCCCGAAATACGCCAGTATGAATTGCCTGTCGATGCCTAACCCCGGCTTGTCAGATGACTCGGGAACCAAAGAAACGACAGAATTGTGTTTGCCACACAGATTGAATTACTCTCTCTTCTAGAACCAATCAAGCCTACAGCTGCTTAGCGAAGCTGCTCAGTAAACCACGATTTCAGCTTTGTCTTTGAACGTTGACAACTATTTAATTCAAAATAACTTGAATACCTTTGAAAAATTAGCAAATGAGCCTACGATAGCTATAGTTATGTACTATATAACTACAGTTATTCAGATACTGCTTAGAACCGTATTCACAGGGTGTCCCAAAATTCCTTCAACAGCCGGAAATGGGAGGTTCCTGAGATCATTTGAAGCAGTATTTTCCTTTTCAAAAATGTTATGTGCGGTTTTGTTTAGGAGTTATTAACGAAAAACACGGACCGGCGCGCCAACTGTCTATTGGCCGACTGTGTCAACTCGCGTTTAGGTCGCGCTCTGATTGGTCCGTGGTTTTCGTTAATAACTCCTAAACAAAGCCGCACATAACATTTTTGCTAAGGAAATTACGCTTCAAATGACGTCAGGAACCTCCCATTTCCGGCTGTTGAAGGAATTTTGGGACACCCTGTATAATACTTAAACAGACCAGCTTATAGTTACTTGCTACAGTGCTAAAGCTCTTAGTCCGTACCTCCACATGCTATGTACCAATAAAAGCATCTTTCATGCGTGATCAATTGGATCTACAGTCGTTCATTACAGAATCCAGACATTTACCAGTACCTTCAGATGCTGGCTACGGATTAGTGTCTTCAATGTATGATTAATCGAGCTTACAGTCACTCATTGGAGTACTCAGGCTTCCGCTTGTACCATCAGATGTTGGCACCGGATTACTGTCATTCATGAATGATCAATTGAGTGTATAGTCTCTCGTGAGAGTGTTCAAGCATTTATTTGCACCTCCACTTGTTGCCAACAAATTTAATGTTTCTCGTAAATGAGAAAAATGGTAGAGAATTTATTGTAAGTAAAACAATGCCTACGATGGCATCGTTTAGGATTGGAAAAATTTCTCTAAATTTCTATAAAATATTGTTTATCATCTTCTACATCTACAAGATGGCCATTAAAGAAACACAAATATTAAGAAAGGCTTGTTTGTGTTTTCGAGATTGGCACAGAGAGCCATTTTCATCTCGGCGAAGCAATTATTCCACAAAGAAAAGTGTCAGACACAACTATCTCTGTACGCAGATAAGTCGCTTACAATTAGTCCGAACTCTTTTCCCGGGATCAAGAAAAGAAGACTAGGGGAAACTTTCCTCCGGCAGAGGAAGAATTTTCTCTCGTGCGCCGCTGAACGGATTATACTGAACCAATCAGCGGAGTTTGCCGATGTAGTTACACGGGGCAGAAGATTCGAGGTCGAAATTCGCGAATTCTCGAATTTATCAATTTTCGTGCGTTTTATATACAGCATTTCGGTAAGGGGGGCGAAATTCTTCGAACTTTGACACAGTAATCTATCGGGTCTCACCGACAGGTAATTGGCAATTTGTCGTGAAGCTGAAACTCCCGAAGTGTTCGAACTTTCGAAATCCAAACTTTGAATCACGCATTTAACCGGTGAACTTCGGGACTTTTATCAAGTGTAACGAACTCCGCTCGCGCGCGGTTACAGAGCTAACAATTTTATTCGTTACGTAACGAACCTCGCGCTTTTACGAGGTAGCGGGTTGCTTCTCGAGTCTTCATTTCCGATCATTATCGGAGGCCGACTTGTCACGACAATGACGCACCGTTGGAGCTCGGCCACTCTGTGTCCCCGGTTTATTACACCGCACCGTTTCGTTTCGGAATAATTACGCGATCATTATCGTTACAACAGCCGGGTCGTCGCGTCCGATTTGCGTGTTGCTCGAAAATGGAAAAGAAGATGAAACGATAGACAACGTGATGCGCACAAGCGTATTAAAAACACAGCGCCTCGAACGGAACACGGCCGTGTCTGTAATTAAAACCGTCAGGTAATTCAATAACGTTGACGGCTCGGCTCGCGGCGCGGCATGCTGCAACGTCCACATAATCGAAGTCACCGTTTTCCCAAGGCGTGGCAAAAATCATTCCCGTTTATGATAAACAGCAGAAGTACGGCGCGCGGTGCGGCGGCTGCGGGACACGCGCATCCAGCTCGAATTTTCATGGGACCGGGTAAACAGAATGTTATTAACAGAAACAACAATCGATTGAGAAACGATGTATTCCCATTTACGCCGTAAATGGAACATTTGCGCTAGCGGCGAATTTTCCGGTTCCTGTTTGAACGCTGTTAATCGACTGATATTAAATATTTGCGCAGATAATGCGTGAAATTCGTTCGGCAGGACCCGACACTCCAGGACTTTGACAGTGACGCGGTAGATGTTTAGATGGAAACTGGTCGAGCTATTACAAAAAACATGGCTAGCGAAACTGACCCTGCGCGGTAATTGGTTGCGTTCTGAGGGCGAGCGAAATTACTGGAAATAGCGGAAAACAAGTTGAAGTCGTCAAAGCTTGGACGAATTGTACGGAATCATGTAAAGCGTGATACTGCGAATCATTAAGGAAATTCATTTTAACGGTACATATATTAAAATGTACATTAAGTACTTTTCTATTTGCACTGTTATTTGCGTACATTTTACACTTTGCATCTGATGGTTCCGGTCCAGAAAAAATTGAAAATGAATATAATTGACAACGTTGAAAGACAATGAAAGTTAACGAGCGCGGTTGTGAAAATACGTGAAACGACGCCATCAAAGCGATCCGGATGCTTCAGATTTACAGCGACGCGGCCGCGTTTGTTTCTTATTGGGGCAACGCAAATTCCGCGATTCTAACGCGTCGTATGCAAACGCTGTCGAGCTTATCTTTACGCCAGCTGACAAAAAATCGCCATAATCTATCCCGTGTATTCCGGTAGGGCGTCGGAGATTTTATTGCGCCTTCAGCGAGGGTGAACGCCATTACGGCCTCGGCAAGAAAGGAATTACAGCGAGCGGGAGCACTCTCGTCGCCGAAACAACGAAACAGACTCAGTGTGCTTCGTTGACGATTAGAGGACACTCGTAAAGCGGGATCTTTGAACTTTCTTCGTGTTTGCATCAGCGTTCGACGAAATCGTGAGAAAATCCAACAATTAACAAGAGCGATGTGTCGGGAGATTGATATAAAGATATCTGTGGTTGTCAGGAAGAACGCTGCATGTCACACACTTTCACTTTCGACATATAGCCGTTTAAGGTTTGATCACTAATGCTTCGACATTGGACATCGGTCAAATTGTATTATTTTTTCGAGCCTTTCGAACTTGTTTTCATGGCTTTTTTTCTGGTAAATACGTCAATACTATAGTACAAAGCTCAATGAATACATAAACTCAAATTTTTTGAAACTGTGACACGCGTCGTTCTTCCTTGTAACCACAAATATATCAACAAGAAAGAACAAAATACGAATTCCTGTAAAAACCGAAACAATTTCTTGAAACATACAGAATTAATTAATCAAATCTAAAAAAACGAGACCACTCATGCGTAAACCTGCAGTTGCTAATGACTTTTGTGGGGTCGATGCAACTTAAAAAATAAGTGGAAAAAAGAAAGATATCTTTCGTCGAGCTGAAATGGAAAATCACTCCGCGACGGTGCCAGAGCTTAACGAAATGAAATTTCGCAGTTGATCCATCTCTCTGTCTCCTTCTCTCTCTTTCCGTGTTGCACTCTCTGCTCACTCATTTCTTCCTCTTCCTCCACGGCTCTACTATAGTCCCTGTCTGTCCCGCGTCTGTTTATCTTTCCTCCATCCTCCGCTGATTCGCGCGCTTCTATGCTCTTCCTTCCCGCTTTCGCAGAGAGCGAGAGCTCTAGATATGAGAATTTTAAACAAGGGTGGAAACGAATCGTCGGGTTTTCAGCCGCTGCGACAACCTTCTGTTTCGACGAGGCCGTGCACACCGTCGCGTCGCGTCGCGCGAGCGTACACGCTCAACGATAAACACGCTCGTTAGCCACGGAATACCGGGCGATGCTTAATTGAAGCTCGATACGGCGTAATGTGTTTTCTATGCAAGCGTGCAATATGGTGGAACGGTTGTCTCTAGAATTAGAGTTTAATTAAAGTGCGTGAACGCGGTGTCGGCGCGCTGGAAACAATATTGGCGACGTATTCTGTTAAGGAATTTTACTGGCGTTGCAAATTGTTAATGTGTGCATTGTTAATGGTAAAAAGAGCAGGCTTAAATGAACTAAAAGCTATAATGAAAGTTTCGTTTGTACGACAGAAATAACTATGCAACATCCTAGATCCTAGCTTCCACCAATTGATCTACAACTTCCGCTGAATAAGACGCTTATTATCATTGGATTTTCTGCATCGTAGAGCATGAGATGCACACAAGAACATGCTATAAAGTTCTACGCATAAACACACAGCTCTAGCAAGTAGTCTAGTCTCTCTGCTACGACTTTGAGCACCTAGTGCACTAAATTCCTTCGCGCAACATCGCCTCGCTCAAAGACGCAGTCGCAACGGTACAGTTTAGACTCAATCAAGGATCGTCCCGTGTAATCATACGAGCGCTTTCTCTCGCGCCCCGCCCAGTAATCCTCTGGAACAGCCTGTAAGGAAAACGTCCGTGCCGAAGACGTACTTGTGGTAGTCATCCTGGACCTACGGCACCTTGTATTACGGATTCGTTGCGGTCGATCGGGAACGCGGTCAATAAGAGGATGGAAGGAGTGCGGGCGTGAAACGGGACGGCTGAACTGGTTTCGGTGTTTTAATGGGCCGTTATTGTCAATAACGATTGGTTTTATGGACGAGCGAGTGGCGTGTACCGCGCGAGAACGGTCCGTGCAGCGACACGTATGATGTGTCCCGGCCACGGATTATTCGGCCTGCGACGCGTCGCGACTCGATCTGTCGGATATTTACGGCGGACACGTTGCGACAAGGAGTATCCGTCGTAATCCACCGTGAAAGAACAATTATCGACGTCGGGACCCGGGGGGCCGAACCGGAAATCCGTTGGCTGCGACCGCACGCGCGGATATCGATTTTCCCAAACTGTTCTCCCGTTGTTTTTCGTCGCTTTTTCCCCGGCGCGGCAGACCACCCCCCCTCTCTCTCTCCTCCCATGGTTTCCCGATTTACGTTTGAGCAGGCCGCGATTGAAGCACGGTTAACGCGTCACCGATGGTCCTGATTATTTCGTCGATTACGTATCCCGACGGAATTGACATCGATTTACTAGATTCCCGCGGACAATTCCGCACGCCGATCGCTCGCGTCCGTGTAATCCTTTCACCGCGACACACAATGCGACGACTGGTAATAATAACAGGCGCGAATGGGGAAAAACAACGCGGCGAGAAAAATTCGTGTTGCGATGTACACACACGTCGAGATCTATATATTGTACACGCGCACACGTAACAGAGTGTGTGTGTGTATATTGTATATGGATATATATGTGCGATAAATCTCTGGTGCGCAGCCCGCGTCGCCTATATATCCTGGCGTGCGCGGACCAGTCCTTGAATTTGCCACGTACATAAATTTTCAGTGGCGCGATAAAGTCCTCGCTCGAGGTCCGGCCATCGACGAGGAAGTCTACGAACCGGATGTTACGGAGAACACAGGGGACCGCAACCTGTGTACCCTCCTGCACCTACATACTGCACGTCCGAAGAAGACTCCGTGATCCTCCTCCTCGTTTTTGTTCCCTTTCTCTTTCTCGCCTGTGCTCTTTCTTGCCCATTTTTCCTTCTTTTTCTCCGGTTCGCTCGCTTTCTCCCTCGCTCGTTCGATTTCGCCGAGTAATCGAGAGAACCTTCTGGTGCTGTACTCTGTTCTCTGCTGTGCTGTGCTTTTTTGCCATGGCGACCATAAGGTCCGTCGAAGGGCGAGCTCCGCACCTACAGCGTGAAGAATGTTAACAAGCCGTTGCAGCGCTGGCACGTTGCACGAATACTGCCCAATTTTTCTGCGTTTCTGTCTTTCCCTACGTGCGCCGATCGAATCGGAGAGTCCTTAAGCCGACTGGTAATAAATGTAAGGATAATGAGGGGTTCCGCGACCGGCCGGGATTAGGCCAGCAGATAAGAGGAGCCTCCTGCAAGGGAAGACAATGAGGACGACCACGATAGCGGACCTTTGACGCTGCCCGGCGAAAAGTCCACGTTTCTTAACTCGTCCTTCGACTTCTCGTCATTTTTAATCCAACAGGATGATTTTTGAGATCCTTGACGTTAGGGCTGGCTGCTTACCCCGTTGGATAACATCAGACTTGATCTTCTACTAATCTACTAATCATTTTTTAATCACTAGCTTGCGGAACATTGAAAGAATTTTATTTGGTAGAGACACTGGGCGATTTTCATTTGTCGTATTATACTGCTGGCATTTTCTACTATTTTTCTTCTAGCACATTTCATTATATATATTTAGAGTTAGAAGACAATTAAAACTTTTTAAATCCATTTTTTTCACATATGTGTCTGTTTATCTACGTCAAAATTTCTATGTGTATGCAGCTTTAATATCTTTTTAAAGAGGAGTGCAAAGATTCATTTTATTCAGATCTAAATTTTGTGATTTCCAGAACGCACAATTTTCAATAAACAGCTTTTGCGGCGCATAAA
This sequence comes from Lasioglossum pauxillum, assembly GCA_933228785.1. NCBI lineage: Eukaryota > Metazoa > Arthropoda > Insecta > Hymenoptera > Halictidae > Lasioglossum > Lasioglossum pauxillum. Next base: position 39,544,463 of record OW121699.1, on the reverse strand, counting down.
TTGGTGTTTTTCCACCGCTGATAAATCATGAAGCGCATTTTCTGCGGGTTGCGTTTCCCGGCCATGATCAGAACGTCAGAGTGGCCACAATTCAAACAGACGCGATTAAGAGTTATTTTTCAGGGAAACCAATTAGCTAGTCAAACAACACTTGTATTTCCACCTCGCGCGAGGTTAAAGTCCTCGAGCCAGCATCCGCGGCTCTTCGCTCAGCAATAAATAGCTTCCCGAGGGTGTTAGCAAGAGTGCTACATTGTAACCAGTCGCTTTATCAGCACGCCAGGTCCGGAAATAAAAGCAGCACATTATTACACAGTCGTAACTCGAATGCAACTTCGGGGTATTGATTGCGGTCGAAGGAAAAGAGGGACAGACAGGTCACTCGTAATGCCGCGGCAGCTCTGCGACGTTGAAGACACGCCTCGACAACGGAAAGGGTTTGTAACCCTAGTTTATCAGATCGGGGACAGCGTGTTCCGTGCGCATTGTTCCCGGAAAAAAAAGAAGACGAAATCGCTGGTTACACAAACTGGCTCGTCGAGCGAAGCTAATCATAGTCTTGCGCTTCGATAAAAGTAAATATGGGTCGCCGTAGATTAGGTTCGGTTAAGGCGTTCTTTCAACAAGTTGAGAATTATTGCTGGAGATTATTTCGCGGCATATTTGGAGCACGTGAATACACGTACTTAACGTACACATAGACGTACACGGTAACCGGTCGATTCGCGTGACCGATTAGGCTCTTCCAGCTCGAGCAGTTGTCGATTCCCGTAAGATACTGTTAACGAATTGGAGCCACGACTGGATAACCGCACAATGGGATATAGAACGGAGCCGTGTAGTCGATTTTAAGGGAATCTCCGGGGCCGGTAATTGAATTGATCACGGACCCCGGTATGGAAAATCGAATTCCAACTGGAAGATTAATTGAAATCGTTCGGAGGAGCGAGAGGGACGCTGCTGCGACTTCGCGGAAGTTGTTCTCGCCATCGGTGAACATCGGTCCGAGGAGGAATCGTCTTCCGGCGATTCGAACTATCGACGTCCGAATTACTTTGCTCCGGGATAAGGCGCTCCGGCATCTTTATGACACAATGACTTAATGGAAGGTTGCACATTACTCACCACTTCCAGAACGATTACGGTTCGACCGCCGCGCGGTAAAGTTGAGTCACGCAAGGTGGGATAGACGTAACGCGGAACAGGCCGAGCTGCCGTTCGGCAGAGAAGATGAATGTTGCTGTTTTGAGAAATTGAGACAACGGCCACTGTCACGCGAGGATGAATTATGCCCGGCCGACTTTGTAAATTGGATTCCGCCGAGGAAACTCCATCGCCGATGCGAGAAAAAGCATAACCACCGGGCCGCGGCAGTTATCGGGACAACGTTCCATTGTCGGGGCTTGTCAAACAATTAACTTGTTACCGGCCCCCAGTATTCGTCCCACCGAACATCAATTACCGAGGTATTCGTGTTCAACGTTGTCTACGAGAAATATCGGCGCAGCTTCGTTACCCCAACTACGACATCTTTTAATTAATCAGGACAGAGTTACGTAAATTGCAACTGTATCGAATAGAAACGATCATTTGTACCGCTCCTGTCCAACGGGTTGGAATTTTTCCTTCAGGGGGGATTATAAAATCGCGACAAATATTCGAAACGACTCAATTTCTTATTAATACAGTCTCTAGTAGCACCATTTATAGTCTCCTCTGCTTTAGAATTAATTTTAATGAACCATTTACATTTATTTTAGTGGAAGAAATTTTCTCCTCTTCAGGGACCACCGTCTGGTGATGCTCGACTTCAGACTACGAATATATTTTGTATAGTATTCATTCAATTGCTGTTTGCCTTAAATCAGCGTGGTTTCGCTTTTCATCGTGTCACCGAAAAATATTGGAATTTTTTAAACGCCGACGGAAAGGGGGAAAATATTTACCGGCGTCGTGAACGAGACGACGCGACAGGGCACATTGCAGCCGTATCCTCCAATTACTTCGATTGCATTAATTAATTGCCTTAACGATAATCTTATTCCGCATTCAAATTGTTCCGCCATCCGACCCTTGTTATGCGATATCAAGTGGGCGAGAACTCGCATCGAATTGGATTAGGTCAATTCCCTTCCGCCCTTCCTTCCTGTCTCCCTCTCCGCCGTCGTTCATCGGCTATCTCGCTTTATCTAGCCGTCGCCCTGCCCTGGTCTCGAGGCATTACGTGAAATCCAATTCCTTTAGCCCAACCGTACGGTCCGATACCGTAATATCCTGAACTACGTCATACGAGCTCGTCCACACGTAGACGAAACGCGGTCGAGGTGTCGTAGATCGCGCTAACGATTCCCATAGACGAGGCTCAGAAATTGAAGATCGGCCTTCGATCCCTTCGGCGACCCTCGCAGGGGAAACCGTTCGGATCCAGCACCGGGATACCTACTCGTCGGGAAACTGGAAATCCGGAGAGAGAATTCGAATTCATTTCGCCTGTATCTCCAGGATCAAAACTCCAAGGACGATTCTTCCTCTTTCTATTTCTCCGAGTATTCAACTTCTGATTTTATCCGGGAAACAGCGACGGGTATCAAAGAAACTTTCTCGTCCTTCATAGAAATACCAACCACTTATTGTGAAAGCAGTGTAAGTTAGTTTTTTTCAGAAGAAATAAGGTAATTCGATGGAAACTTGACGAGAAATTTTGTAGACCTCGATTTACAAATCTGTGAAGAGCGTGAGACAAAATGGGTGTCTCAGAGTCATTTTTTAATACTTGCGTGCTTCAGGGAGCAATTAGCACGTCGAATGCCATGCATTTCATTAGTAAACTGCTGATTTCATGCATTTATGGCAAGAATGGACGACTGAAATACGGAGAAACGAAGACGTTAGAAGAATTTAAGAATATTGCTGTTCTCGAAGTCCAACTATTAAAACGAGGGTGCAGAAAGGTTTTATTTTACTTAAATATCCACAGACTATTTATTAGATTTTGTGACACTTAATGAGATTAAAAGAGCAATGAATATGATAATTTTTAATAATTTGGGTCTCACTGAACAAATTTTCTCTCTTCCCCCTTCATATAAACGTCAGCAAGTACTGATCCGATTTGAGTTTGCTAATTTTTAAACTACGTGAATACAATTTTCAGCATTCAGTGCAGCATTCAGTGCAGCATTCAGTTTATTTGTTAACAGTGTACCGCAACTGCTAACTAGCAAAGCTGAATTCGATGTGGATACAAATTCCATCGATGAATGGTAAATCGCGTAATTGCAAGAGCTTTGGTATCGAGTCTAATTAGACGGTTTAGAACGGATTTAGGAAAGAAGATTGACCCCACCTGCTTGTCGCTAAGCGTCAAATGTACATGTCCTTTGAGAAGCACACAGCTACTGGTTCGAGGGACAGTTCGAAAGTACGTCTGATTAAACAGGGCTGTTAATCTCTATCACGACGTTGTACTTGTGATCATACAGATAGAGAGAGAGAGAGAGAGAGAGAGAGAGAGAGAGAGAGAGAGAGAGAGAGGGGGAGGGAGACCTAGCGATCGATCTTGTGCCAAAAACGCCAATCGTAATCTCTCTTCACGCAAAACTCGCGACGAAATTAGTTTACATTTTAATTAGTGGTTCGAGCGGTTCCCCGAGTACACTCTCGACCCATCCGCCCTCCTCTCTCCTGATCCCAATCTATCAGCTTGACGATCGGATTATACTCTCGAGAGCGATTTTCGGTCTTCTTCCGAGCTGACGACGCTGCCGGAAGATCCCGAAGATAGTAATAAGTTGGACGTTAACCGGCGAAAATTGGCCAATTAGAGTAGACGGCCGGCTGTTCCCGTCCCTAAAGTCTTTATAGAAGTAATCGAGCTCCCCGCGAAACACGAATTAATTGGTCCTTCGGTATCCCGTTCGGAAACTCAGGTCCCAATGGGAAGGGCCGAAGCTGTTCTAGGTCCGAGACCAACTTATGGGGAATTGAATCGTTTATTAGGCGCAATCAATTAAATATCTCAGTTTGCCAGACACTTTCCAAATGGCGACAAACTTTCCTTACCAGGCGATTGAGGCAGATTCGACAGTTTCTTGGTCAATCGTCTTTGAAGTTCCAACATCGTCTAGCTACATCAGTCACATTTTGAAACGTTCATGATACGAAATGTTCTATCTACTATTACGTAATATTTATCATCGATACGGTGGCGTCTTGGATAAAATCATATAGAAAATTTTAGATTAATGAACTCGATTTAATAATTTGTTTTATCGGAAGAGGAACGAGATTTTCTGTTGATGGCAATCGAGTTTCACTTGTTTCGCGCTAAAGGTTGGCGCTTATTATGTGATAGAAATAATTTCAAGTGCCGGCGAATCGCGCTGCTTGACAGTGGCGTGCGTCAATCAATTGCCAGCGCGAGTGGTTAACCGAGAACAAACAGCAGAGTGGTTCACGAGGCGGAAAGTCGCGCGGAACGTCGCGTCGGCAGAGTTAATTTCGCGAGGCAATGGACCGATCCGGTGTTTTTCAGCCGGGGACGAAGGATTCCGCGTTTGCGGACACTGTTCTCGTCGGGCAAAAGCGTTCCGCAGCCGCCGTTTGACGTCCATGCAGGAAACAAGGAGGCCACGCTGCTGTTTCTAATGGGCATTGTTGACAGAGGAACTGCCACAGGTGGAGAGAGAGCCAGAGTGCGGCGTTTTCCACGAGGCGAAGTTACCCGTATGCTCGATTACCGGCCGACCCTGAGCGACGCCGACTCGAGCGACAGCGGACACCAAAGCGAAGCAAATGCAGTTATGGACTTAGTCAATTTTCCTCTCATTAGACCACGCAGAACGCGGCACTGGCAATCCACTCAGGCCACCGTTTTTTGCTAGTTTCCTGCTACCGTTCCCCGGGCATTGAACGACCGTGCATGTCCTGCCCGCGCTGGGAACGATGCTGTCAGAAATTCCGCGGACCGCTCGCCGTGTAATTGTAACGCCCGGAAGGACATCCGGCGAAATTGCGTTTGACAAGAAGGACGCTTTCGGAATTCCGCGGCCGCGGCTCTTTGACCGCGTCAAACTGGCCGATGTTCCCTCAACTGATGTCTCCTTGCAGAAAACGCACTGCCGAAATTTAATATTTTCACTGTAGCTCTTTGCGGTCTGCACCGTTCTCTCTATTTTATTTCAAACCATTCTATTACTAACGTATGTAGCTTTACATATTATACATACATTTTATTTTGTGATCTCTTGTAGGAATTCTGTAAGAACTCGTCTCATTTGAAAAATTCAGTTTTTCACACTTACCAAAAGCAAGTAATTTATGTAAGGGAAAGAAAGAATCGCCGTTCTTTAATGAAACGATTGGCTCAGAAATCGGCGCTGTGATGTTGAATCAGCGAGCTTTTAGCGTGCAGAGAGGCATTAAAGTACCGTGGAAATCAATACCCGTAATGGGAGTTCATTAAAGAAGATAAGTATCTGTGAAATATACATCAAAATATCAGGATTCGGATGATGTGTTTAATTAATAACACGGTCAATCACGTTTTCCATTCAGCATATTTGTCCGCCGGCACATATACATAATCAATTTGTACAGTCGTGCTCTAATTAATTGCTAATTCTGTCGTACTAAATTAACTGTAACACTCGAATTTAATAAACGGTATCGCTTAATTTACATTAATTGATGTACGGTATACCAGAACTAAGGACGACTCTCACCTAGCGTCAATGGATTCGGCGTTTTCGAATGGAAGTTTCGCGCGAGAGACAAAGAAGGGAACCGGGACGCGGTTTTCAGCGAATCACACAAAGGTTCGAGTCATTTGTTAGTCTAGACAACGAACACTCTGTCTGAGGATGTAAAACATCTCGCAAATGCATTTTACTTTGTCCATTGTCGCGGACAGCGTGCAACCGCGCGCTTCCCGGTTCGGGCCTGTGCATTTTCCTCTCATTACCGCTGCTAAAATACTGAAACGCTTTCGGCGCAATCTATTTCGGCTTCTTCTTCCACTGGGCCCGCGTCAATGGACTGTCGAATGTTCAACATTTTTATCAGTCATTCACCTGCCTTCATAAACATTTTTCTTAGTGACTTCTTTTCAATTCATTCGCTGTCAAAGGGTTCAGTGGAAAATTCGTTCATTACTTAATAAATACATTCACAGTTTCACTTAGATTGACAACTTCTATATCAACTCATTACGGTTAGGATTCCTTCTACACAATTGTAAATAACGTAGTAGAGAATTTTTAAATACACGTACACACATTATTCGAATGCTATTTTTTAATTTCGTGGAAGTGTCTCACGTTCTTACGGAAATTGCCTCGAACCGCAGTGATTCTAATAGAGCGAATGATTTTACGACATCCGAGCGCGACATCAATTATGAATCACGCGGTAATCGCGTGTGGAACCGCGTCGCACATACGAGCACGTTAATGGATCATGAAGAGAGTTAAATTGCCTAACTGGGATAACTCGGGCACTCCGATTTCTGGAATAGTTACCGTCACCGCGCTGCAACGATTGAATCCAGTTCCACGCTTTAATTGTAATCCCGGTGCTGTATAAGTGGCTGTCTTTACTTAACATTCTCCTAACTGGCAATTCTTTTGGCAGTATAATTTTTGTGTATTGTCTATGAAGTAACGAAACGAACAGTGTCTTTTGTTTCGTAACAGTAGCGATTCGTCGATGATGAAGCAGAACTTAATACATAGAATTACAGTATTAACTAAGAAATCACGGAAACGAACAGTGCCAACTGATCCGAAATGAAGTGATCCGTCGAGGATGAAGCAAAAATCGATGCAATCACACGACACGTTGCACCTATTCGTTCAATTAGAGTAGTCCGCGATCCAGTGAAGCGACCAGGTTGAATCCTGGCCGGAACAGTCGCCGTAGTTCGCGGGTATGCGGAAAATAAACGAAGCGAACAGTTTGACAGGCGCACATGTGCTTGTGAAAGGAGCAGAAGACAAATTTACGGACCCAGCGCAGCGCCGTGATTCCCCCGCTTCGTGACGCGCATTCGCGTATCACACTTATTTTCGGCTTCGAAATGCCGCGCCGGAACGAGACCGACCGACCACCTCTCTCTTCTCCGATGATTTACACCATTAATCCGGACTTAATTTCGTTCGCGAAATTCGAGCGATCCTGTTCTCGTTCGAGAACCCATATTTCACAGGACGCTTCCTTTTAAAAATTGCAGCAACTCCGAGAAGAGGACAAATTTATCACCATCTTTCGGGGATGATCTAATCAAGAAGCTTCGTTGGTTCAATATCCCGAACGGTTTATTCTTCCTTGAGAAAAGCGCGATGAAGCGAGCCGGAGTATCGTAGCCGGAGTTATTGGTTATATCTCACGGAGAATCTCGCAGACAGATAAGGTCGTTAATTCGCCGTGGCCAATTTGCTCGGCTTCGAAATGCATTTTCGAAGTCTTAGGCGGAATAGAGACGGAAGCCGAGCTCTGCCTGCCCATCTCCGCAATTTTACAGAAAATATTCACCGTGACAAGCTATTTGCATTCGCATTCCAAATTGGATTCCCTTTCTTGTTTTTCCTCTATTTATTCCCCCGTCGGCTGTCCTAGCAAATTTCTTTCTTTACCGTGAAATCTGCTTTCTAGGATTTTTAGGAAATTCTTGGTGGAACATATCCCAACAAAAACATTCTGTAAACAGGAGCCAAGTTCTTATGGCCGTAAAAAGTTGTGAGATCAAACAAAATACGGCCAAGTTCGTTAGCTGTGAAATACCTCTTGCAATACTGAAAAAAGCGTTTGTAAAAATTAGTTTAAAAGAACGTATTTAATTTTTAAAGAGATGCACGAAGGGCTAAATTATTCAAACTTGGCCGCTACCTAACACCTTTTACGGCCATTAGTTTAGAAAGTAATGCATGTTCGTTTCACTGCCTATTTATACCTTGTGACGTTGCAACTTTTGCAACGGAGCTTGGCTCCTTAATATTATAATAACTTTGTCCCGTTTAATGTTTATGGTGTTTTTTTTCTTTGTTAGTTGATCATTTTTTCTAATTGCAGGAGGTTTTCTTTTTCTTTCTATTCTTGGTTTTGGAATTTTAGGGTCCGGTATTTGTACTTCTTCGATGTGTGGCCGTTACTTTTTAAACTAATGGCCATAAAAGGTGTTAGGTAGCGGCCAAGTTTGAATAATTTAGCCCTTCATGCATCTCTTTAAAAATTAAATACGTTCTTTTAAACTAATTTTTACAAACGCTTTTTTCAGTATTGCAAGAGGTATTTCTAAGCTAACGAACTTGGCCGTATTTTGTTTGATCACACAACTTTTTACGGCCATAAGAACTTGGCTCCTGTTTACAGAATGTTTTTGTTGGGATTTCATCACTTTTTGTTGAAATTTCATCAATTATCAAGTAGGTATTACTCTTATTCCTTATTCATTAAATCTTAAACATTTTTTATCTTTAAGGTGGACATTAAGTAAATTAATAAATGCATGTTCGTTTTACTACCTATTTATACCTACTTGAAACTTTGTCTCGAAAAATCTAAACAACGCAGCGTCGATCAAAGGAAAAAAATTCTTTTCTAATCTGCAAGACAAAATCCAAATTCAATGTATCGAAGAGTAACACGCTGCCGGCGACGTTCGGATCCATTTGCCCCCCGCCGCTATAGACGATGCTCGGTGCAGTTTCTTTTGTTTACGTTAGAGCGATTGTTTTTTTCATCAGTATTTGTTGCGACTTCGAAGCCAATAAAACGTATACTTATGTAGGTACTATGGGATTATCCCGTCGACCTCTCAAGAATTAGTTAGGGATAGGTGGCGGGGGGCGGAGAGGCCCGGGTGCCAGGCCCGGCCGGCCCGCCCACGCATACGAAAATACAGTTTGGAGGAAATGGTCAAAGGAATAATCCCAAAGTACCCTTATGTATATGTTATGCTGCTATGTTCTATCCTACGTACCTATTTCGTAATGTTTTTTTTTCAACCCTTTAATGTGTAAAATTTCAAACTTTGATAATTATTCCTTTGAATGTTTGTTATGGTGGACCTATGTACCAAATTTCAAGCTTGTAGGTCAATGGGAAGTACCCAAAAGGTTTTGATGATTGTCAGTCAGTCAGTCAGTCAGTCAGTGACTTTAGCGATTTTTGCGGTCCTATATCTCGGAACCTACTAATGTTGGAAGATTAATGTTTTGTCAATATTGAGACATGATAGTATTTAACAAGTGTGCGAAATTACATCTCTCCATCTGCCTCCAGTGCCGAGTTATAAGCCTCTAAAAAACGCCTAAGTTGTTTCGTGTAAAAGGAGGTAGTGCCAGAACTTGGCTGGTGCACTACCGTGCACCTAGATATTTTGAATAAATTTATAACGTCCGACCGAGAATTTCTCCAATAATAAACATAATACAATATATTGCGGATGTACTGCATCCGTTCAGAAACCTATTAACAGATTTCCAGCCAGCAAAGTGTTCAGACATTTCAGCGCCAAAATTGAAACCGATAATTCGCGGCTCGATTTATTTTAGGTTTTCCATTACCGGATCACATTACCGAGCTTGCAATTTTAATTAACCGGGCAGAGAACCGAATTTCCGATCCATATCTGCTCTCCTTACGCCGAGATCAGCGCAACTGGAATTACACCGTGATAAATGCGATCGCTATTGTACCGGACTTTGGGAACGAAGAAAACTTTTTTCAATGTTCATTTATTTCCCTACGAGCCCCTGCGTTCGACTGATTTATGACGCGGAGTCGCGGCGCGCGGATAATGAAAAGTCCCTGCAAATATCTGCACACGTTTATTTGCTTGTGATGTTATTCGCACAGTATCATTTGATAAAAGATAATTTATGAATACACGCGAAATCGCAGCTGTATTATTATAAAATTGCGTCCGGTAGACACGGTACGATTGTCGCGATTCAAGCCGTGTTCTGCGGTCGACACAAACGCGTTTAGATATTTGACACGCGCGCCGTCAAAATCGTGTTACAAACTCGAGTTAGCGGATCCCCGGAAATATACTAGGCACTGAGGATCGACACGCTCTTTCTCTGTAACGGTAGTACGCGGGCTGGTATTAAACGAATGTCAATAGGTTGTTGAACAATGTGGACTGCGTTAGTTGCGACAGAGAATCGCGTGAAAGGAAGTCACACCGGACAATTCCAACTTTCAAGCCTTCATATCGCTCGGTTATATGTTTCCGGAGTGAAATTTCACATCTTTGAGCTTAACGAACGAATGTGGAGGAGACAACAATTGTCGAAATAATAATCGAAATTGTTATCGGTGTTTTACCATTACAGTAAACGAAGGCATGAAATGAACGTAAATGTTGTTTCTCTTCTAAGGATTCTAAGGAATAATGATTGATAACCAAGGAGATTTAGTGAGCGTATGCGTCAATAGAGTCGTAGAAAAGGCAAGGGATCTCAATGGAGGACGAAACTCTCCCAGGAGCCTCCTTATTTTATTTAACCACGAATCCCGCGCCGGCCGGTTCGGCGACTTTATTATCTCATTATGCTTAATGGATATCAAATTTGTCGGTGCCTGCCATTAGTAGAGAAGTTGAGCCCAAGTCTATTAACGCACCGACATTTACGCCACTCCTATCACGAGTGGAAATCCTGGTAACCGAGGACACGGTCCGTCATTTGGAGTTTCGCGTCAGTGAAACTTCAGACGGGGAGCAAAGAAGACGGTCGAAACGAGAGCTGTCTGGTTGAACAGAGAAACACGGATGGTGGGCGAAAAGAGACCGACGAAGAAACAGGAGGAACGAAGAACAGAAGGAGCCGGTGCTACAGAGCGAAAGAGACGCGGCGAAAACTTTTATCGACTGACAAGCAACCACGCCAAAGCCGTTAATGGCTACTCAAATATGCGCCCCTCCAGAGCTACTACTACACCGTGGCTTCCGAACTTCATTTTCGAAAGTTCCAGTCGTCTGAGGGCTATGCTTTCGGACTATTCACTATTTAAGGGCGGCCAAGGGCGCGGAAAAATTTCGGATCGTTCCGCGGACTAGACGAATGTGATTCCCTACAGTCCAAATTTAACCTCGAAGCTTGCACGTTCTCTCACTCTGCATTCTCATTTTCGTACAAATAGAGCCAGACTGTTTTTGATCGAATAAACGTCGTTTTACTAAATTACGAACATAGGATCTTATCTATTCACGTTTCTTAATCTAAACATTTCCTAACGTCCTCTGGATCTAGTACTTATCTTCAAACACAAATCCATAACTCTCCTAAAACGAAGCAAAGAAATCTTTGCTAATTACTCTTTGCTCCTTACTCTGCTGTTCCAGCACCTTCAGCTTCGTCTTGAAAAGCAAACGACGGAATAGCTGGCAGGTTCATCTTGTAAGAACGTGGTCTGCCATACCGGGAGTCGTTTGGGTTTTCATTGTCAGAACGTTCCCCAAATCGGTCAGCTAGGAGCGGTCCGTCGAGTACGAGCAATTAGTAATCGGTACCGGGCAATTACTGCGGCAAAGAACGAGCGCCGGAATACCGTTTCAGTCGTGGTCTCTCTCCGGCCGATAAATCTTGACCAGCGTGCAATTAATCGGGCGCGAGGCACTCGAAACACAGAACCCGGTTGGTATCTGGTTGACCCTCGGTCACCGACGCAGGAACCGACGGTGTCTTTCCTCTGTACGCGGTGTTGTATATGGTAGCGAAGCATTATGGTAGCTGAGGTTAAGAGAGCTGCTCCTCTCCTTTTCCATCGGCTAGGTCCCTCGGTATCCTGTCCCCGGTGCCCCGGTGTTCCGAGCTAGAGAACTCGGTTTCATTTCCCCCTTTAATTCTTCCCGGTTGGCGTCTCCGTTTTTGTTTCTTGAAGGACATAACAGTCCAGAACGAGAGACCAATCGTTCCTTATTTCTCCAGGCCTTTCTATCTCCTCTCTCTCTCTCTTTCTCTCTTCAATCCTCCATCCTCCTACGGTCTATGTGCTCATTTTGCCTTCCGCTTCTTCCCGTTCCCGGATTATGTCGATGGTAGCCCCGAAGAGAAGCAGCAACCGGACCGGCTGCTGAACATAATAACAACCACCAATTAAAATACCTTATTACGGCGGGACAATACGGTTCGCCGAGGTGGAGGGCAGGATTTTAAGGAGCGAAAGGCGTAATCCCTAACGAGAGAGAATCCTCCCGGTTGCGGATTGAATTTCATCGTGCCCGAAGAAGGAGGTTGCCGCGGGAAAAGGTGGATCATCCGTGAACGGTCTGTTACACCCGGGAATCCCTCTCTTGTCAACACAGGGATTAAACACAAATTTCCCATTAAGGGTGTCGTCCTTTTTCCCTCTGCTCTCTACCACCCGACCATCTCCCTCTTCCAACGTTCCACGATCCTTCAGCTCAGGCCGGCGCGGCGCGGCGCTGCGAAACCAACGATGAGAGACGACTTTTAATACGCGGCGCCGAGCTGAAACGCATACCGATTCGTCTTACGTGTCGTCCAATGAAAATCGCTCGCCGTATCCGGGCAATTGGAACGCGCCAAGTATGCGGCCGAAGAAATCAACGGGCACCATAGACCGGCAAACAGGAGCCGCGAGAATAAGGCTCGAGGTATAGGACATTTCGAAAACGCGTCATGAATATGTGTACGAACACTCATTTGATGAACATTTACTTGAACCGTCAATAAAAATGAAACGAGTAACATTTTGTCGACGTTCTCCGAATGTTCGCGTTTGACTGAAACAATTTCCGGAAGAAGCAGTTTTGGGAGGAAATTTTTCGCAGAGGTGGAAACAGTATCGTCGGCATAACAAGCGGGCGCCGTTACCAGGGAGAGGAATAATCTCTGATAAAAGGGAAGCACGTAACTATGGATTAAATCGCGCGAAGCGCGGCGCGGTGCGGACAGGCTTAGAAAGCGTCCGAGGATCGTCCCGTCGATAAATAAATTAACGAAAGACAGCAGCGCCGAGCCGGGCCAATTAGAAGCGGCGGGTTACGGGGCGAGAAAAAAAGATAAACGATGGAAAAAATCCGGCAGCCGTTTTCAAGGCCCAGAGCCGCCCCCGTTCCCTCCGACGCGATGCGCCGCAAAACGCTTTCCCCCTCGACGCCCTTCATTTTACGATTCGCCCCTTTTACGATTTTTGAATCGTCGCTACCGGTTGCCGCGCAACCGACGCGCCCCATCAGGATTATCCGTCGGCGATTTACGAGCCACGCATTCTCTTTTTCTACGGCGTGAGCCGGGCGAGACTCTTTTCATCGATTCCCGCGCGCGCGCGCTTTTAAAGTGCCCGGATTCCGGGCCGAAGGATTCTCCCGATCGCCACCAGAGAAACTCGTGTTTATGAACGACTTTCGGACGAGCCCTCTCCTATCCACAGCACAGCGCCAGGAAATTGCCGATTTACGATGCTACACCGGAATCGGTTTAAGACGATTAACCAAACTTTTTTTAGCGTTCCCGAGAATCCTGGGCTGGGTCGGGCCGAGCTCTCGACTGCGATCGCGGTTGCTTCTCGTTCATCTTCCCTCGAATGCTTTTATTCTATCCGGAATCCGGAGCACGGTGTTCTAATTGTTTGCGGGAAACGCGCTCGATTGTTATCGCGTGTTTCTTACCAAATAATTGATTTTTCTACCGTCCTTTTATCACAGTTTTTTCCATTTGCGGGCAAATCAAGTCTTGTAGAACAACGTATGTTCTAAGGGATCGTTTAATTTTATTCGAATGCTTTCACTCTCTCGGGCGGCTCTTAATCTAATCTTTACAGTAAAATGTATTTTAATATCACCACTTTACTTATTTGAGCTCATGTGAAAAATGAACGTCTAATTATCCATACAATAAGCTAACCCTGATGCATGAAAGTTATGATCAGCCATTGTTATGACGAAAAAGACACGATAACAATAAGAACAGTAATCTCTCGCTTTGTCGATGAAATTCTAGGAATGATATTTAATTTGTCATGTCGTTTACAGAATTTCCGCTAATTCAGAGGATGAATATTCATTGTCCAACTGCTTGGAAAAAATCGTTTCGCTTGGACCAAATAATGCCCCGTGCTTTTTATCGCGCTGTCAATTGGCTTAATCCTAATTAGCTCGAGTATTCATTAGAAAATCGAACTTCCGCGCGATTCATCGCATTCCGTGTCCGTCGCCGTCGGGCAATAAAATCTCCCTGCCTTATATTTCGCTGTGAAGACAAAGAGACGAGCAAGTTTATTGGCGCGATATGCAAAGAGGTATGCAGGAGAGATTTCAACCGGCGAAATGAGATTTCCTTTAAAATCCCTCCATCTATACAACGAACGTGACCCGTCGAAAATCTTCGGTCTTGCTACACGACCGACATTTTTCGTCGGCAATGGTTCACGTTCACCGGAAATAATAAGCCGAACTCGCTTCTTCCCCGCTTGAAGCGAAGAAATCAAATGTAAAAATAAATGTTTTAATGAACAGGGTCTTTTCGAATAATTGCTTCAGCGTGGAGAGAGGGACGGGGACTCGTCACACTAAATAACACAAGAGAGCGAACCGGTTCCTTAAATATAATACGCATTGAGTTTGTGGATGGCGCAGTATTTCCAGGAGATTATCGCGGAAGAGGCGAATTAGCTTGCTGCATCAAACGGAACAGTATTCGCCGGAATTACGTAGCATAATGGAGCGGACTCGAACGGGTCCACCTTCCGACGCGACGCGACGTGCAAACTTTAACGCGAGTGCACACATTCCGCGATACACGCGCCTGCACGACTGATACAACTCTATTCGATCGTTTGCTTAGTTAATATCAACGCTATTACGCTCATCCCGATAGGATATCGCGTCGACACCGTTTGCCTGCTGCCGCGTTTACAACCACTGCCGTTAACGTGAATTAAAGTACGCCTCGATTCGCAGCCGGATTTAAAACGACCTATCATAATTGGATCCACTTTCATTAGCAAAATATTCAGAAAACACGCCGGGCTTACGCACCCACAAATTTTTCGATTAAACAGACCCAGTCAATATTTGTCTTCAAGCGTAGAACAAAATATGGCTCGATACAATGCGAAATATACTTGCGAACCGTATTAATCAAGTGGTTAAAACGAACAAGCTCTTCAATTAACACTAACAAGAATAAATTGCGTTGTACATACAAGTAGGCATTCTCAGTAGGCGAACTGATTCGAAATCCAACACAATTTTCCAGGCTCTAATAATAAATGGAAGTAGTTGTAAATGTAATATGTATGTTAAAGAAAGAATTTTATCGTGCAAAAAATTCCAGCAACGTATTTATTAAAACATTTGAAGAAACTGTTTTATTTAGTACTCTCCTTCAGGAATATTTCTAGAAGAAATATGAAATGAGTGATACCAACGATAGTACATTACATAAAATTCTCCAGGGTTGAATCGATGCAATATCGATCGAATTTCGATGAGTTTCTGGTTCAACGCGCAACTGCAGGTAATTTAATATCATTTTACGACGACGATCATGTCGGTCGGTCCCGCCCGTCAAATTCGCCGCCATCGTGGAAACACGGTAGCCTAACGAGAGGACCACGGCTTAAGTGCCATCGAGAGGCTTCCCCGAAGGCGTGCTCCTTCCCTCTTTTTAATTATTCGCCCCGTGGCCCGTTTTTCCCCGGCGAAACCGGACAGCCTTGAACAACCCAGCAAACCGTGTCTTTCTCGACTCCCCCGCGCCGCGTTCGTCCTCAGGTTCTTAGCCCGTGCTCCTGACTCTCCCCCGACTCGATAAATCAATTAATTCCCGAACTTTTTCCTGTTTCAGGTGAGTAAGCGGCCGGTTATTATGGCTTAAGCCTCTGACAGCGAGTAGTAAAGTCCGCGTACCAGTTTGCCCCTATCCTGCGACAGCCGGGGTCTCTGCTCGTATCCTTTGGCACGTAAGCGTTGCGCCGCCGCGTTATTAACGCCATCATTAAAGCGGAGAAGTGCTAAAGGCTCGGGTAGAGTGCAAGAAGCGTCAGCCTAACGGTGAGTCGTGTCAATAATGAACGTACTTTCGGCGAGAGAAGTGGCGCGAGGAGAATGGAGACAGTGGAGAAAGAGGAAAAGACATGGACGAAAGGAACGGGCTAAAGGGAATTTCTTTTTGCTCGTCTTTGACCTCCGTTTTTTTATCAGACGGACAACGATTAAACGGTGAGCACCCTCGAAAATCTTGCCCCCACCTCGCTCTACGTCTCTCTCTCTCTCTCTCTCTCTCTCTCTCTCTCTCGCCTCCTCCCTGCATTCGGAGCAACGAGCGACGCGCCAGGAATTATCGAGTCCGTCGTAAATTCGTGGCGAACCAGCGTGGCGCGCCGTTCCGCGGAATTGGTGATTAGAGGTGTGTAATTAGTATTCGCCGACGATTAGCCGGTTCTATCGGTCACCGGACTCTTGCGCTCCCGCGAGCATTGCGCGCCCGATAGGATCGAGCAGACGCGAATTGCTGCGATTAGAGTGGTCGCAGGAGATTAACGAACGGAGAGAAAAGACCACGCCTTGCTCTGCGAATTGCCCTGCAGCCGACGCCGCCGCCGCTTGCCAGCCTCTGTCTCGACTTTGCTTTGATCGATAACCGACCGTGGACCCTGCCTATCGGAATCGCACACGGCACGGCGGCGGGAAAAGCGGCCGCAATTAAACGGCCGAACCGTTTCGCAAAACCTTCCGCAACTCCCACGCGCGGACACGATCGGCATGAGAGTTACGCTGACCGGACACCGCGAAATTATTAGTTGGCGACTTACACGCTGCGACTCTGATCATTAAACTGCGGGTCTTTATAAAAATTGTCTGCATCCGTTGCAAAATATAAGAACCGCTTCGTTCGCTGCAGCCGCACTCTAATTGGTCCGCAAAGTGTTATTTCAAGTAATCACCCCTTCAGGGAAGTACATTTTTGTAATTGCAGAGAGTTGGTAGATGCGAACGCTCTTGAAGAACAATCAGGAACATGCGCTATCGTTGACCCTATCGATCGGATCTATCGGAAAAAAGCAAAGAAACTAGTTGGCAGTGATCGTAGCAGATCGGGCCGGGAGTTAGCGGCGGCAGTGGTCGGGCAGCCGAAAGGGGGCAAGTTTTTCGCGCCCCGGTAATTTTGCCGGCGCGAGAGCCGAGCCCGGTCAGCAGTATGCGACTTTTATTGCTAATGCAATCTGTCGGCTCGAGTTGAGAAACGTTCGGAACGATTTCTGGCCAGTGGGCCATCGATGGTCTCGTGTTGTGGACACCGAAGCTCGCACATACGCACACGTGTATGTATGTACACGGGAAATATGGAGGCACGAAAGTCGATGGACTATCCGTCACGAGGATAGCGGTTCGGTGAAACGTCGAGGAATCGGCATGGACGGTCATAGGGGGGCAAAGATATACCCGGGGAACGCGATGGTAGTTTTATGCAAGGGCCGATCGTTAATCAATCACTGTGTCCGTAGTCCACGGTCCGAAGAGCCGTGCTGGGCGTCACGACCGGAAGAGCGAGAGTGATCGAAACACAGGGCCACGGGAAGGAACGATAAATATTGTTCTTGCCCGTGATTCTCAGGATGTGATGCTTCTCCTTTCTCCTGTGTGCGCTACGCGGTCAGTTTCCAACTAACTCGCTTACCGGAAGAAAAAACCTTTCGGAGTGGTTGGACCTGTTTTCGGGGAACCGCGTTTTTACACCCCCGCATCGACAGACTCGATTCTCTGACTTGACTCTCTTTCTCTGTCTCCTCCGGCCATCACTTTGTCTGTAACTTTGTTCGTAATTTCATACGTGGTCCAGCTTCGAATATATCAATTTCTTTGGTCTCCGGGATACATATTATGTTACCATTGCCCCTTCGATATTCTCATCTCGCACGCTCTCGACAGATAGGTTTATTAACCCTTAGTCGGGCATGTGGCTTTTGGCTCTTCTTTGTACCAGCAAGTAGAGAGATAATAAAATGGTCAAACTTTCTGGAATTATATAGTAATACATTCAATGTGAATATTAATTTTTCTCTGTGACACAGATTCGTTTAAAGTCGTAGAAATGATGGGTTAAACTTTAGGGAAAGCCACTACTGATTTATGGATCGTTTCACAAATAAAATTCACTTTGAAGGATTAACAATTTTATGACGCAGAATGGCCATACACTTTCTTAACATGTTGACTCTCGAGTTAGCAATTAGAAGCGTTCTATAAAATCGGAGCAGTTAACTTTTAAGATAGAAACAGGAACAGTTTCCACGAAACCATAAAACTACAAATCATGCTTCCAATTCATTTTCAATTTACTGAAGACCTTCAGGAGTAGTGTAAAATTTGTTTTCATTTCAATTTTTTGCAGTAGCAGTCGCATGATTACTATTTCAATCTGTTTGCATCTCGCAGATCCTAGCCAAATTTGGTACGTTCAGCATGTTAGCGCACAGAAGTTAATCTTTAAAGGATACATGATGAAGTTATCAATTTGTGAATGACCGTAGTCGGGGCGTAAAAGGTAATCGTAGAGTGTACTTTTACAATATTAAATCAACGTGTAACTTTAAAAAATTGTTATAGGTAAACCATGCTTAAGTAATCAATCCTCAGGCGTGTATCTCGCACATTTTTTAAAGTTTCTAAAGAAAGAATTCGCTAACAACGAGTTAATCTTTCAAAACATTCTTTTACGCCACTAGGCGATCAAACATAAATTTCCTGCAAGTTCACTTGAACTTTTTTGAAATTACCATTTTTTTGGAAAAGGAGAATAATCTCCGGGATTACCGGATAATTTTCCGAGTTTCGATGCCAGTCCACGGCGAGCAGAATCTCGGTCATTACGCCACGTTTGACTAATGATCAATCATTATGCTGGTAGTAAAACAAAGACTGGACTAAGCCGTCTACCGCAGCTGTGTCGAACCAATGCTTGACGTAGATTATCCTAAGACGTTGACGGTATGCACGCATTAGCCGTGGAGTGCCATTATGCGTGTGCGACTCAATAGATTCGCATTATGTGGGTCTGAGATGTTGACAAGCTACGGGATTTATCGGACCGCTTCGATCGTTTGTCCTAGTTTGAAATATTATTTCGTGATATAATACTATTTAATGGATATCGATCGGCGGCAGTGTTCCACTGTGCAGAGAACCTTTTGTTCGAAAGCTTTTGACGATGCAATTCAATCTACATGTTGGGGTGCGAAGCAACAGATGTCTTGAGAGATAATCAGATCAGTTGTATTGTTTCAAATAATTGGGCATTGCGATAGATTAATCAAACCATCTTAATGGGAAAAGCATTATTGGAGGATTTTGCTCTGTGATTGAAATAAATTCGCCATCCTTTCTCAGTTACATTTTTAACATCTTTATTCAAGAGACAATACCATTCAATTGTCGAAGGAAATATTCATTGAATATCTGGAGCGTAGTTTTGTTCTCCAACCTCCCCGATCGCAGAAATGATATCTAAAATTTATTGGAAGTTCGTGTACCCATGAAGTCATTTCGGATTCCCTTGTATCAGTTGCGTGAGAGGGACGAAAACGAAAAAAGAAAGCTACAAAGATACTGGAGCACCGCCGTCGCCCCTCTCTCCATCAATTTTTCGTGAGTGCTGCTGACACTGCTGAGAAACGTATCCGACGAGATCTTTGATTGTTCTTCGGCCAGAGTTTCCGCTTGACATTGTGAGAGTCAAGTGTTTCGGTTTCCAGTTCGGCGGATAATAGTACGTGAAAGAAAACCGGAACGAAAATAGAGAGGAATCTGTTCACAGGGAAGGAGGACTGTAACGAGGGAACCCGATCGAAACGATGTAAAAGTTCAAGCCTCAATATACCTTTTTCAATCGTCGACAAAATGGAAAAATTGTCTCTAGGAGCGTTCTGAGAATGGAGCTCGAACCTGCATTCTAAATTCATCTGACATGTTATATTCCTCGAAGGAAATTGTGCGTATAGATCAATGTACTTCCTCGTAGATACAAAATTACTTCCCCGTAATTACAAAAAACAGGATCTAATTAAAAATATATTTTTAAAAATCATTTTTATTTATTTTAGTTCGCACTATAATCACACGTACACCAATGAAAAATCAAATTCATTTTTTTTTGTTCCAAATTCTCAGAACGGTAGAAATTGTATCAGTCGATAAAACATTTCTTTTTTAAAAGGATCTTATTCCGCAATATGTCTTCGGATCTCACAAAAAATATCTTGAAATGACGCTCCAGATCAGAACAGCCTAAGTACTTAGATGGAAGCTCGCACAAAGTCCTCTATTCCGAGGACTATCGATCGCCGCATCATTAGCCGACCTGAAGGGAGCTTTTCTCCGTGTAATGTTAGGGGCCCGGTGTGTCCGCGACCGTTCCCAAAAAAGGCAGAACCAGCGCGGTCGATTTCGTAAAAATAATTAACATCAGCCGTTCGCCGGGCTGCGCAAGCCTCCGACCTGACCGAGCGGTCTAAACACGGACCTTGTTAAAGCACGTGGTCTTGTAACCCGACGTAACATATCCCGCGAGCAAAGCATTGTTCCACCGGGGTGGGAATTTCTCTTTTTTTCCACTGGTCCGTAGTCCCCACCTCCGTTGGCCACGTAATATAAAACGCCCGGTTACCCGGAAACCGTCGTGAGCGTGGCTAATTAGGCGAAATTCCGCGAGTTCCCGCGACGCGGCGCGGCGGGGTATCTGCCCCGATGAAAAAGAATACTCATCGTCCGACGCACGTTACAAGAAAGCTCGGCTGATTAGCCCTCCGCTGAGTTACCGGTGCCATGGAAACTACAGGCCATGTGCCCCCTCCTTTACGTCGTACCATACAGCTCTGAAAATCACCGAAGTTCCCATACCGGCGCGGCGAGCGGCGCGGCGCCCAGATAAATAGGCATGCGAGCAAACCGCCTCGTTTTAACGGCGTTTATTAAATACAAGACTACGCGGTTCGTCAGACGGCCAGGATTAAAAACGCCAGCGAGAATTTCAGCGTAACTCGCCGACCGTGTTATTAATTTTACGGAGAAACACTACTAGGTGTGGCTAGCAAAGAAATTGGAAGTTTCCTTTTATCGCGGTAAGGATTTAATCGCCGCCGAAGAAAGTTCTTGGCTTCGATACGCGGACTACGTTGGCGGAATATGCCTCTGGAAAACGCTACTGGCGATCTTGACATTTATTCTTTAACAATTGGACATTTCGACCTTCTTTCGGTAATAATTGATCATTACTTGTACATCGTATTGTAATTTTCGCTCAGACTCTATGGATATAGTTGATAGATAGAATTGAATCTGCATAATCTCCATTAAATGAGGAAGCTATCATCTTAGGAACTCTTTCGCGATGATTATGAATACCGTCGCTGACCAGGTCACAAGCTAATAAATCAGCAATCGGCTTGTGTAATCGCCGGCGAAAAACTCGGCTGGTGTCTCCTTATCTGGAGCAAGTAATCCGGCGAAAGTTCGTCACGCAAAAAACGCATTAGATCGTGTAGATCGATCCGGGCTCGAGTCCACTCTATACATTATGCATGACCGTCACGGAAACTTCTGTTTGCGCTGTGCTCGTGTCAACCACGCCGACGTAACTCGTCCGCCCGGGTAGCGTTCATCTTAACAACGTAGCCTATCGATTATACAGTGTCTCTCCCCTTTGCCAGAGACTTAGCGCTAATAGGAGTAATTGCCGATTCCGCTATTAGCTCATTATCATCGCTCAGCCGCCACCGCCAATGGGACGACGTTGGCTTTCGTCGTCCTCGAAGCTGAAGCACAAGTAGACGCAGAAGCAAAAGCAGCACAGCATCACGACGCGACGTTGCGTTGGTTGTTCACGCCGTAAAGGGCGAGTCGCGCGTTAAGGCCCGGCTCGGCGTATTGATTTAAAAACATTTAAATTCCATAAATATCCAACGGAACGTTGAATAAGGCATGCGGAAAAGCCGGGCGCTGGCTGCGAAGACGACCAGGGCGCAGATAGCGTGTACAGTGATAGAGCGCGCTGTTGCATAAACCAGAGGGAACGAGAAGTTTCGATAACGCCACGAGATAGTGGCACCGTAATCTTCCCTTGGAAGTGATTTCTTCGTCCATATGCAACGCATAAACGATAATACCCGGCCGTCCGGCGACTGCATGATTCATAGAGCCACTGCCGCGACGACTAACCTGCTCCGAGATGATTCCCGGGTCCATGGGACCCTAGCCGATTAAATTTATAAATTTTACCCGTACCGCGCGTTGGCCTCGCGTTGAGAGGATTTATAGGATTCGCCGGGATCCGAAGGGTTTTACGGGGGGTGAAGGGGTCGCGGAAGGTTTAAAGGATCCCAGATGTTCGAGGCGGTTAGAGGATCCCTGAGATTTCGGAATTCTGACAGTCCCGGATCACGCCGAACATCTTCCCAGAGCCCCGAACACCCTCGAATTCCTGTTTTTCCGTGATCTACACGATACACCCGATACTTCTTCGAAATTTTCAAGAGATCCGTAGAAATCTTCGAAGTGGGGCTCCGGTGCTGAAGCCTCGGCTACGACGCCTTCGGAATCGTCGAAGTAATTAATGACCGGCGTGTTGTCTGAATGCCGGGCGAAATAATTAATCTTATGCGTGCGGCGAGTATCATTTATCACGATTTTCGCTCCTCTGTCCGCGTGTCACGCCGGAAACATTAACGAAATACGTAAAATATTAAATAGCGTGTCACAACCGGCGCGTAACAAGCGTTACAGAATACTTGAAACCGCTCCCGCGGATTCGATGGGATATTCGCGGTAATGAGAATTTATACGATTGCAAGGATAAATTCCGTGCGTTCCCAATAAATACATCCGCCGTGCGGCGCCGCGCCGCGCCGCTCCGTGCGATTCGTTCGATTTAATCCATCGCGTTCCGACATTTATGCATACTAATTCCAGCGCTCATTTTTTAACTTTCATCTGAACGTTTCGGATGGTCCGAGCTATCGAAACAAGAGAGACAAGCACAGTTTGCAAGATTATGGGGTCTCTTCGTGCTGTAGTAACCTTTTTTTACGACGAGTATACTCGTCATGAAATCAAATTGATTAGAGGAAATTCTCTAAACGTAAAACATAAATCAAAACATAGTTTGACAAGCGCGAATATAATTTGATCCTTCTTTTCTCAACGAACGCCGAGGAAGAACTGATATTCCACGGCATAATCGAATGAAACAAAAAACGAAGCAGAAACTCCACGAGCTTGGGAGAATGTTCCACGTGAAACACAGGCAAACAAGCCACGTAAATCTTCGCGGACATACATCAAGTCGTCGCGGGGTTAAAATATATTATGCAATCAGCAGTAGGGAAAGTAGTCCGTGGGTCGGACAATGTCGGAACCGGCAGGAAAAATGAGAATAGATAAACCCGATATCCAGCGAAATTCCCGTTTCTTCAGCGCCGCCGTTATGGTAACTGGGTCACGACTACGATTGGCAAAAATTTTCCGCGCCCTCCCGTCGTCCTTTCGCTTTAACTTCGCCGTAACTACTGTATAAAACGAGCAGATCGGGCCATGGCACGGCCCGAAAAACCCGGTCTACACATACGTGCCGAGGAAATGAGAGAGAGAGAGAGAGAGAGCCCGGTCGTCGAAGCTCGAGGCTTGCATAGCGAACGTTTCCCCGGCTTTTGATTAAAATCAAAAATGATTTATTCCCCCGAGGGGGAGGGCTATATCTCGCGTCAATCCTCCTCGCTCAACCCCCTTCCCCTCTCCTCTTCTGCAATCCTCTTTCTTTCCTCGCCCTAGTTGCTACACTCCTATTTCCATTTGAAGCTCCAATTCCGCCGTCGGTACCTATTCCACGACAGAATCTATTACCGGCAGTTTTTTTTAGATCAGTTAACGAGTTACTGCCTTCGTACCGAACGTTACAGATCCGCCACCGCGTGTCTCGCGAAACCTGCACGTTTGGCAGAGGATTCGAATGACCGTCCCGTCGTTCCCGACGACGAAATATTTCGACTATTTTCATTTATGACACTTTCGCACGATCTTCATTTTCGATTCTCTAGATCCACTCTTCTGCTCCGACGCTCCGCGATTTCTCATTTAACACCATCCGACCGGTTTCTCGGAGGTGTTCTACACATGTACGCGAGACCGCTCTCGCAACAAATCTCTCGCAAGTTAGTTGCCATTGTATCCTTATCGTTCTATTTTTAACATACCCCTCCGTATAGTATAAAGATTCACAGTGTGATGCAATTTGCATCGGCCGAATGGAATTAAACCTTGGAGCTGTTCGACGTGTCGATTTCTTCGTGAAATATTGCGACGATTGTGGTCACGTCTGGGATCGGGCAAGTTCTTCCTGGTAGGCCGCATAATCGCATTGTAATTGCGCGAAGACAGTCATTATCGCATTACCACGCGCCCCGAAGCGGAACAAATGTCAATGACAGGAAATTGCTATCGGGGGTCTGTTTAATCGGTTGACTAATTCACCGCGAGTCCGTCGCGGGCGTGCGTTTTAATTCTCGCGACGCGAAACGAGAAACGAGAATCGAGAAACGAGATGAGGAGCGCGCCGCTCATCGCTGAGGAGACCATCCGCGGAGGAAGAAGAAAATTGGAGAGGGAAGTATCAATGCGGATAATAGGATGACTATGTCTGCCCGCCGGGAACCGGTCGAATTGATTCGAAAATAATTTAGGAGAGGCGCAACGGGGCCAGGAAGGGGGCCGATTCCTTTTTCCACGCTCGCGATACAGAGGTGTAACGAGAAAATCGTTTAAACATGGGTTAAGAGGACTGACCCCGCCTATTAGCACGGGTAATGGAAGGACGCAATTGTTTTCTATTCGCATGGTTCCGCTCTGACCTTAAACCAGCCGGCTTTCTCGTTCCTCCACCTGCCGCTTGATCTATCACACTGCTAACACGCCGCGTTTTTCACGCCGCGCCGCGGCACGCTCCGCGTTAAAAACAACGAGTCCCGACAACCCGCGCGGGCCTTGTAATTAATTTCTTCTCGCCCCTCTCGGGAACTTTTTCCCCTCTGGAAACATCGATTATTGATTCCCGGAGTCTTGAAAATGGCTCGACGCTAGAGAACGATCTTCTCCTCACTTCTTGAGTCTTCTTAATCCTACCTTAACTCATCTTGAACCTCCGCCAATTTTAATCCTGGCGGTTAGAAAGTTTGCTTGACTTCGCTGGTTTTCGATTCTACTTCCACCCTTCACTGGCAATATCGATTCCAATTTACTGGAATTTTTCGAGAAGATTCTCTTCCGCAACATTTTCATCTTGCTCGAATTCAGACGCTTGAGACAGCTTGTGATTTCCAATGAATATTATTAAGCACCAGCATGATTGTGTTTATAATAAATATCGTTAGGAACATCTGCCGGAATCTTTTCGGTATCAGAAGTTTCAGCGATTGAAACGCATTAGACGGGGACGGGCTATTAATAACGGGCCAATAAAACGATTACACAGCGAGCAGATTTACAGTACGGTCCCGATAAGGGGATTGCTTTCATATTTCACGTGGCAGTGTCGTCGGATTTTTATGCGCCTTTCAGAGGCGTCCTTATCGGCGCCGCGTATGCATACAAACGACCACGATACATCTCCGGGGGTAAATATCTCCGTTGACCGAGCTGCATTTAATGTGCGTCTGGGTAGGAAAGGGAAACGGAAAATGATAATGTGCCAGGTTCATTGGCGCACGGCCGTTTGGGGGATAATGACCGGGAGGGTTTCGACGGTGAGGGCGCTGTCCGAATTAAAACCGGAAACAAAACAGACGGACGAACAATGAGGCGCGCAAGCAAAGGTAATAAAGTATGATAAACGTCACGAGCAGCGCACTTGCCCTCTTTGTTGGCGACCCCCTGTGTATGTATGTGCATTGGCTTGTGTGTATTTGTATGTCCTGTGCCGGCACGGCGTGCACTCGTCGTCCCCTGCAAACGTACACCGAACGAATTCTAATGCCCCGCGTCCTGTGCACGCGGCCGTCCGATTGAATTTCTTCGGGAAAGTTTGCCTATCTTCGACCTGGGAAGCACACGGTAAACACCGTTCACCAATATCATCGAACTAACGCGATAAGAAACGAGAGCGACCCCGTATCAGTTCGATTCTTCCGGCTTTCCCCCGAATTATGCATCTTCCCCAGACGATGCGACTTGTTACTTGCTGTTTGCGGTAATTTCGCAATTACACTGTCCAACAAATTCCAACTTTTTTTTTGTATTTCGATTCCCATTATGCGATTCTTATAGAGTTTTTCGCACTGATTCCAAATCTGTCCTTAATTTTTCTCCTAGACGTACAGTTTTTGAGAAAATTAAATTTTAAAGAAAGACATATTTTTCAACTTTGAACAAATATTGTGATGCTATTATAAAAGATATTGAATTGTTCTTTACAGCAAAAGATTCTGTAGGCTTTCCCGAATACAGTGATATCCAATGTTAATAAATTATGATTGTTTAAACATATGTGAACAAACGTCGACCACGCAAACTTGAGAGGGTGGTTCCTCAAGATAAAAATCTGCTCTATCGCGTGGTATAGTTCGATTTTCCGCTACACCCTTATTTTTTGAGATAAATTGAAAAATATCCGTAAAAATTGGTGCAAAAGTGATGTCTCTCCGTCTTTAATCATTGTTTACATATGTTTAAACAATCATAATGTATTAATATTGGATATCACTGTATTCTGGAAAGTCTACAGAATCTTTTGCTGTAAAGAACAATTCAATATCTTTTATAATAACATCACAATATTTGTTCAAAGTTGAAAAATATGTCTTTTTTAAAAACTCAATTTTCTTAAAAACTGTACGTCTAGGAGAAAAATTAAGGACAGATTTGGAATCAGCGCGAAAAACTCTATAATAATCGTATAATGGGAATCGAAATACTTTTTGGCTGTTGGACAGTGTTATCAAAGCGCCACTACCTATGCTACAGGTTCTTATAATCCTTAGTGTGCATTGTGCATGGTACATTTCAAAATACAAATAAAATTAATAGTGTCTGTATTTTAGCTTAATCTGATATCTCCACTAATCAGATCTCTGACCACTCACTCTGATTTTTGTAAAATCGTAAATCTAAAAAAATCATAAGGTCCGTGCTGTTTTTTAGATCGTGTAGTTGGAAAACATCACCGCGTGTAAACACGGATCTCATTTAGACGTCAGACTTTGACGAAACTTGAATGAAGCAGCTCCTCTGTTTCGCCAGCGAGCATTCAATATTCATCGGTGCCCGGGCCGATTTGATTAAATTTTTTGCGAGCGGGATACTTAACATCGAGCCGGCAGTTCATATCATTTCGAAATTATATCGCGACTTTAATCAAATTAAAGACTCCGTACGCTACAAATATTGATCGCGAATTGAAATTAAGCGCGGTCGGATCGGACGTGCTGGAAAGTCACCGATGGGGAAAAAATGGAATATTAAACGCGATCCCGTCGAAATGAAACGTAATGGAAGACGCATTTATTAATAAGATTCGGGATCTCGTTATATCGTCTCATTTGCAGACACATTCGAGCCAATCCCCGGTGCCGATGGTTGCCGGCAATAATTAGTGAATTTCGCTAAAAACGTTCCGGGTAAAATGTAATTGGAGCTCGTCGCGGCCGCGACTGATTTTAATCGGCGCGCAACGCCGCTTCTCTTAATCATCCCCCATTTTTCTCTCGTTAAATACGTGTCGTCCTTTTTCAAAGGCCATTATCTCTCCTCTTTCGTTATCCCGTGCATCGAACGCGCGCGAGTTGTTCGCACCGCGTCGAAACGTGCAGAACAAATTCGCCATTGACGGTCTGCTTCAGGTCAGATATCGAAATTTAGAAAATGAGACCTCATAAATATGGATCCAGTAGTGACGATGCACCCTAATTTTCGGGCCTCGGATGCATCCGGCCACCAAGCTCACCGGTGCAGCGGTGCACCCTGCAAAACATTGTTATGCCGATACCGTGTTGTACGCGCACCGTTTGTCCGGTTTCATTTAACTCCATTGAATGGCCGACACCCCATTCGGTATAATGCGAATAGAATTACATAACGAGCCGTACTTCGTTACAGGGTAATGCAGTGATTGCTGTTTCGGCATGAATTGCGTCGGATTTTCGGTAACCGGGTAAACACTCGCGACTAGAAGTTATTGAGCGCGGTCCGTTAACCGTGAATTAATGCTGCGTCCAAACGCGCGAGATTGTCTTGGTCAATTGTTCTGATATTTCTCAATCCATCCATCGTTTAATTCCATAGAACAAAGTGATTAGAATTATTCGACGCCCTGACTGGAGATTATTGATCGTGCTCGTTAACCGTGAATTAATGCTGCGTCGAACGCGCGAGATTGTCTTCGTCAATTGTTCTAATAGTTTTTTTCTTGATTCTTTGACTGTTATATTCTATTGTATATAAAAAAAAGTATTCGAGTTAACCGTGAAGCATCCCTCGGTATCATATTTTCCCGCAGCTTTTAAACAGCCCGAAACGAGGCCGCTCGCTGCAATATGCTATTGACGCGTGTATGTAGAATTCGTTCCGCTTCTACGGAATAAAATACAATTTTTATTTTCATAGTACTGTGGCCCGTCCTATAGATCTCTGTTTACGCGACGTCGTGTATTCAACAAACGTGTTGTTTCGAAAAACTTGATACTGTTCATGCGAACGGATGCGTTTGAACAGTGTACACACTGGCCCGGAGATTTCGCCGTGATACATCGATGCCCCGACCCCTTCGTGTGCCTCCGTGTAAACGTCGGTTTTTACGACGATAAATCAGAACGATTCATTCGCGACTGACACGTCTGACAAAATATTCGAAACCGAGTGAATTAACGTAAACACGACTGCTTGATTTGTAGGACCTGTGGGCTACTAATTACTTGGTGTTTGGTGAAAATCGTTGAATCGATACGCTTCCTTCAGGTTCCTGACCTCCAAACTGCTTCCTCTCGAGATTTTCATGTAATTTCATTGAGCCTATCTACATTCACATTCCATTGATAAAATTCGAGTTCCTCCGTAACTGATTGAAAATTTGATCAGTTTCATCCCCTGCTCGATCATAATCCATCAGCGACCGCCACGAAACCGCAATATGAGGACACAGAAGTGCATCCGTAGATCAAGCCGAGCGCATGGCATGTACACGGGCGGATACGTGCCGTCGTAAGGCCAGTTGAAATCATGATTCGGTGTGTGACCCGGAGTGTGCATCGGGATACAAGGGACGAGCCTTGCGGAAAGAAGAGGTGAAATCACGGAGGCGGTAGCCGGAGTGGAAGTTAGTATAGGTACGTGCGATAGAGCGATCCCGGAGACCTGAGACCGGTGTGGACCCGGCCGTAGAGAGTTCGGGTCGAGCAAGCTGGCAGGTAGGTTACGTATGAACGGAACTAACGTACGAGCTTGGAGCAGGGCCAGCCACTATTTCACACAGCCAGCGAGAGACTCGGGTCTAGCCAGTGGTCGACTAAC
The DNA here is from genome assembly GCA_933228785.1 of Lasioglossum pauxillum. Classification (NCBI taxonomy): domain Eukaryota; kingdom Metazoa; phylum Arthropoda; class Insecta; order Hymenoptera; family Halictidae; genus Lasioglossum; species Lasioglossum pauxillum. Next base: position 39,514,945 of record OW121699.1, on the reverse strand, counting down.
CTCTGCTGACCAATGGCCCATCGGATAACCTATGCTACCTAACCCATCCGCTGGAAATATGCTTATGGTATACGCGCGCGTTTTCGACAACGCGCCACGTCCGCCCCTTTCGCGTCCTGTCGACCTCACTGCCAAGCAACCTGTGCTCCTCCTACGCTCCCAGAGCCTCTGTCAAATGTTTGCGCAGTTTTGTCGTCCAACCTGACCCAAATTGGCGATCTATGGCCTTACGAAACCTGTCCCCGAAACGCTTTTCCGTCCGCCTATCGAACTACGACGCTGCAACTTCATTTGAACCGTGGATAACAACCTTTTGTTAAAATAAGGATCTGGATGTACGAGTACATGAATCATGTGATGCTAGAGTATACAGGCGTAACGTGGATCGTTTTATTCTTGTGCTTACTACAAGCATTGTTATCCGTGATAAGAATACGACATGTCTTGGAAACAATGACTGGTTGTAATCGGAACAAGAAGAAACAAAGGAAGACTGTTCTTAATCAGGAATGGAACAAAGGTTCCTGAAAAGAAAATGGGACGTCACCGAATGTATTTTCTGTAACCATTTCTTCCCCAAATCCACAGAAGAATGGATTAGGTTTTTAGAATGTCAAGAGACGAGGACAAAGCCGTTGCTTATGTCTGTGACACGAATAAATAGTGGCATCTTATCCTGCCGGAAGTATGAGGCCAGACGTGGCATCGCCTGTGTGCGAAAACACCTTATTGCATCTTCTCCATCTTTTGAATTTGAACGTAGAAAAATTATTGGGAGGAACAGGAATTCTGTAGAATAGAAAATTTCGCAAAAATTATTTTAAAGAGCGAAACCCAGAAAATAAAATTATATAATGATATAAGGGATCCTATATTTAACAAATAAGCCAGAACATGCAATAGAATGTCTAAAAGTACTCTACGAAATCCGCAAATCCCGCGCGGTATTAAATAAGTATAAGCACCCATGTCTGACCATGGCTCTCCGTTTCCACTTCCCCACATATCAACGCGTCCGTATATTCCGAACTTTTAAACTCGATTTCCTCGAAAGCGGAGTTTCGTACGAAAAAGTTCCATTCTACATTTTCGGTCCATTATTTCCCGTAGAATCGCCAGGATTTTATTACATCAGCATTCGAATCGTTCCAGCCCGCGTACGTCCGAAAACTCTTCAAGTAGTCATTTAACTAAGTTGTCTAGCGGATCGAGCGATCCATTTGAATATATCCTCACGTGCACCGCTGTCTCCAATTTTTGCGGGCAATATCTCACGAAAATGGTTTCGCATGAACCGGGGTACGAGGCAGAATTAAGGGCCGAGGGGATGAACGTTGACGCGGAGTCGGGGCCATCGATCAGCTGGAGCAACGTCCCGGCTGCTGCGAAGGGGCCGCGGTGCATTCTAGAGAAATCAAAGTGTACGCCCGACTCTGGTGCCACTTTATATTCGTTTGGGAGGATTTATTGGCGTCTTGGTCCGCGCGGAGGAACCTCCTCCCTCGTTCGATCGACGACGAGAAGAACGGCGGCGACGACGACGACGACGACGAGGAGGAGGACGACGACATATCGACGGCGACGCGGAACGCCACGGCTCGTTTCGAGATTGGAGACTGTCCCTAGGGGTCAAAAGAATCATGGGCCCGCGGGGAGGGGGGTACAAGGAACGGGGAAGATAGAAACGATCTGGAGTCGCGGGGCAAAGGGGTACAGCGGCGGCCGGAAAGGAGGAAAAAGAGAGACGGTGATAAGCGTTTGGAAGGACGGGCACGGTGCTGTCATTTGGCGACGCATGCATCATCGTTTATGCCACTTGACTCGGTTGATCGAACGTGACACGGCCGAGCGGAGTTCGTTTGCAGCAACGCGAGCAAATGCGTGTGAACGGCGGCTGCAACGCCTGCAACGCCCGCAACGATGCAACGATATGCGCCTAGCCTCGCCGTGAACGGCCACGTAATCCGCGAACATTTTTAATGCTCGAGGTCGAAGCATTATGCCAGCGGATGGTTTTCCGGGGATGGATGACTGACTCCGACCCTCCTCGAAGCTGCACTGCGCTGCATCCCGGTATTATTTTTCCTTTTCTCTTTAGCACTCGCTCGCACATCACCTCTCCCCCGGGAAGCGAGAATAGGAAAACTTGAATGTATGAACTCCGCCCTCTATTCGACAAACCAAGATAGCTCATCGCGAACGCAGGAATGCAATGTCTGTTTCTAACTAGTACCCGGGAAGACTGTGAGATATTAAACCGTGGTTTCTCTTTCTCTCTCTCTCTCTCTCTCTCTCTCTCTCTCTCACTCACTCGCTCTCTTTCTCTTGATGGTACAAACACAGCGTCCCATTTCTTGGCCTCTCTTCGACCCACTACTGTTTTCTATTGACTCGCCTAAACAGCCCCGTAAATTGTTAACCTGCTGTTTAATCTTTATTCTCCGTGAACAATCGCCGGTTCCCGGGGATTCGGAGATCTTCGAATCGCTTGCACACCTGGACTTTGTTCTGGGATATCAATTTACGTGGTAGTTCCCGTTGTGTGGAGCTTTGTTCTAAACGCTTGTAATAATGTTAACACTTCAATTATTGTTTCCCAGCTGAACGATTACAATCATCGTGCACAGCTTATTTAATGCCTCTCACCCCGCTATGTGTGTGTTTCATTTTCTCATTTTTCACCGTAAAAAGGACAACGAATCCCGGGCGGTGTCGGGCTGGAAAGTGTAGCGCGTCGCTCCTATTATTTGTCAAACGCGTCGACGACGAGACAAATCTCGCGCGGGTTCTCGCGGCTCTGTGGGACGTTGATCGTGTCGGGCACAATGGACGGGGGATGACATTATGATAATATTAGACGTAGGCAACCGTCCGTCCCGGATGATGGATGACTCTTAAGATCGGCTGCGCGTCCCGGTAATACCTGCCAGCCATTGTCGCCAGGCTAATTTCTCTCTCGGGTCCGGGCTCGGGCCGGGAGGAAAAAAAGTGTAATAAGTCGGTGAGGGGGAGGGGGCTCGAATCCGAAGATAAGCCACGACGTGTCGATTGACGAGGCCGGTGCACAATGCACCGGTGCATCGGGCTCGCACCTTTGTGTCCGACCGGCTGAATGGCCCGCGATACATCATAACCGCGGGGGCGCACGAGCCTCGCCAACCCCCTTTGCCATACTCGCCGCGGGAGTGTCCTCTCGTACCCGCGTCTGACGATGATAAATAACGTGTTTAGCGATACGTCGATACGCAAATACGAGGCGTGCGCGCGCGCGCGAAAGTGTCGGCTCGAGTCTCCCGGGACCGCTGTCTGGAATTCGCGGATCGTGAACCGGGATGACGCTTGAAAAATGCGAGACCCGACCATAATGCCGGTAACCCGCGACCCGACACGACGCGTCCGTCGGCTGCACCGAGATTGCCTGGTAACTTTCTACCGATTGATAAATTCTGCGCTGGATATACGAGAAGAAGACCATTGGACCCTCTTCCACGTAGCACAGGTGGCTCCGCTGGATGATCGAGGATGAAACGTGATGGGTTTTGAGAGAGATGGTAGAAAATTTGAAGATGTAACGTCGAGTTTTATTCGATTTCTGCATCCCATAATCGTTTTACATCATTTTCAATTTACACGAAGATCTACAGTCCAGCCATGTCTGCTGTAAACCAGCTGATTCAAGCCTAACGCAACGTAACTAACGCAAACTAAGTAACGCAGTTTAACTCGAACCTAAACTTTCGAACCTAAATTAACTTACTCTAACCCAGACCCAAGTTACCTTAATCAACTTACCCGACATGCACACTCTATTTTCTACGTTTGACATTTTTGTCTCTTCGATCCACCATACCTGAACGATGTATTAAGCTTCCGCCGGTTATGCAAGCCATTCCATCGAGGCTTAAATCTTCCATCAATTTCACCTTGAATATTGCTTATTTCGCTGAATACGGTGTCTGCAATCTTGGACAGCGACTGTCGATAAACAGAGAAGTCGATAAAGCTGCAAATGACACGGTATCGATGAAATTTTGTTTTTCGCTTTATATGTATTTCATCTAGTTATACTCTTGTAAGTTCGAGTCCATGATTTACACGTCGTCGATTCGCTTCGACTAGAACGAGACGGGACGAACAGAAAACAGCGATAGACTAATTATTCCGGTTACGACTGTGAATTTAAATAGCAGAGAGCTAATCGCAGACACGCTCGAAGGGGCACTAAACTATTCGCATCCTGTCCGCAGTTGATTAGCAGCAGGCCGTCAAGTAGAAAATAGGGTCCATATAACACACCCCTATTATTACCGTAATACCTGTAATAAGTTTGAACAAAGCATACTTTCGCGATAACAAGCTCGTAAAAATTAAAGGCATTGCTTTGTAAGTCATAACAGGACATTGTTTTTTTATTAATCGTCCAAAATCGATTCTGGGCAAACCCTCCTCCAGGTTCTCATTCCTTTTTCATTGGCCTCAGCCTCAGAGCTGTTAAACCTCGCCCTTAACACCGGTTTATCGTCTTACCTAAGAGAAGCGATAAAACGGTGGTCGGATGACCATCCCGTGCTAGCTTGTTTTGCCCGTTGAACGTTTCAACGGGCAGCGATGAACCCAACTGTCGAAAATCGTTGCGCAGTCGGGGCAAGATTGCTCGTAAACCTCGGTCGCGTTGCACCTTTGACGTGCTCCCATTTTCCTGGTTTATCGACGGGACAACCTGCGTTTGTTTTTAGCGCTTGCTTAAGTCGTTCGTTCACGATTTTAACGCCGCTCGACTAGCATTGTAAACGTTAACCGTGGTTCCAATCTTACTACGCCACTGATTCTTATATTATATTATAAAGCCACCATTATAACTAGACTGCGGATCTTTATGCATTTACGGCTTATAAAAATTTTCAAAAAATGCTCAAGTATTAAATTCAACAAGATTTAGTACGACTTTTATTTATTTTGGATCTGCAAATGCTACTGACAATGAAAATAGAATTTTATTTGATACCAGTTTCTTAAAATTTAATAAACAAAAAAAATCATCTTATGCTTACATGTACCATCATCATCCTGCATATACAGCAAACAGTGGTGATCATATTTAACAGTCTCCCTGTGTTCTCCATCCCTAATAGAGTGCGTACCACAACAATCACTAAAACCCACTGAATTATAACATACAGAAATTAATGCCAGCAACAACACAGTACATATTTACCGGCCAGGCGGTAATACGAATTTGTATCGTTGTAGAAATAGTGCATCAACGCAGGAAACAAGAGCACGGGTAAGCCGAGTACATTTGATTGCGGAGTTAGCGAAAGCGCGGCCGTAATTCGCAGTGATTTAGGGTGGTCCGAGGAATTTAATTTACGCGGGGCCAGTAATAAAATAATATCTAAAAGGTAATGGTCTTTAATGATGCAGTCTAGGTCGTGCCGCCTACACACATGTAACCGGGCGGGCGAAAGCTCCGGGGCAACAGAGCAAAAGGTGGGGTTCAAGGGGGGTTCTGGGGGCCCCGGACTCTGTTCCAGTGTTTACGAGGACGAAGCGTTTACCCTCAGGCGGCCTCGTTCGCGTTTAATCGGCCATTACACCGGGCAACGAGCGTCGCCGTATCCGGGAAAAATAGTTTACGCCAGACGCGTCACGAGCCGGCGATAAAACCTCGCGGCCGGGGAATTTCGTGGGACGGGATTTTCACGGGCCACTTGTACTCCTTTTTCCGTGCGACTAGTCCCGGGAGCGGTGACACGATACCCGTCCTGGATGCAACGCAATTAGTATGAAATCGCTTCGCGTCCGATGCGTCCGCGGTACCGGAACCACGTTGGATTCTTCTCAGTCATTATCCGCCGGCTATCCTCGGTGTCTCTCGATCAAAGTCGCGTGGCCACTGCCTCGCATTAGTTGCACTAGATTGGTTCGTAAACAACTTCTGATTACACCCCGGTCGTTAAGCTGCAGGATAACCTAATTTTTAGTTGGAGGATTTCTTTAGGATTGTAGTACTTTTGGGAACGCTTTGGACACTTAGTACAAATTACAACTGCGTTAGAATTCAGTAACAAATATTGCAAGAATTCAGGCAGGATTTTCACAAACCTGAACATGTTACTTGAAGAAAAAATGGGTTTTAAAGTCTGAATTCTTTTCTTTTTCTTTTAACAGGACTATAAAATACATGCCAGTAGACAATATACTACCATTATATAGACAAGGACTGACCATTTTCTCACTGCGCGACCGACGATCGGACAACTTAGGAGATTCGCCTTTTAGAAATTGAATCGCAATTTTTCCGGTGTCGCATTAACGAAAGCGGCGCGTCACGGTTCGACGCTCCCGGCGGATACCGTCACATTCAGCGATAAATGACCGTAGATAAACACCGGGCAATTACGCGATTATCCGTGGAGAAGTGGCCGCGAAGAATTGGTCAAAGCCGCGGTGAGAGGCTCGCGCGGCTCGTTTCGCCGTCAGGGCCGCATCTACGGGATCTCTTTTATACGGCTAACCCGTTAAGAAACTCGGCGAGTGCGGCAGCTCGTAAGAATGTCAAAAGGAATACGCTTAATATTAAACACGGCGATACGGATCTGGGCATTTAAGAAGATGCCACCATCTTATCGGTGCTCGGTTCAAAGACTGTTCAGTTTTGTTCGGTCTCGGTGAAAAGGACGCTCAACTTCCGCCTCCATCAGCACCCGGTGTTCACCCCTTTCCCTCCTATACTCTCTCTGTTGCCACATCGTCGCGTCCCTGTCGCGCCACTTTCTAATTAGCAGAAAGAGAAAACGATCCGGATCGAGGCGGAGCTGCCGGAAATTACGAGAAGGATTCTTAAGATCCCCTGGTGCACAAGTACGGTGCTACAAATACGCCTCTGTATATTGTACGTAAATAATATTCAAAGAGCAAGTTGGTTCCGTTTTCCTCGCGACAACCCCGCGCGCGAAAGCGTTAGTAACTCTGTCGCTCGCTTCGAGTCTCTCGCTCAGCCGGTTTTCGACGGTCTCGACAGACGACACAACGTAATCGGGGCATTAATAAAACTCGCCGGAGCGTCCCGGCCGAGTTTCTTCGCGTTTCCTTTCGTCTCAAAGGAGGAATAAAGCGCGGTACCGCCCGGAGACGGAGGCGGCGTGGCGCGCGGAGCCGTTAAAGAACGAAGACGGCTTAACTTCGTTACTTGCCGTCATTATGGGCCGATAAAAAGTGTACAACCCCGCGGGCGCCATAATCCCTCGAAAGCTGTATTAATATTAGGAAACGAGGAAACGAGGTGGCTCTTTTAAATTTAATCTCTTAATAAGATCATTCGTCAACGAGCCGCGAGCGATGAAGTAGCCCGGATTAGTTTTAATCGGCGCGCCCGACCACCTCGGAAAAGATCTCTTCTCCCCGCTCCTTTATCAGCGACGAATTAAGGCCGGACCGGCAGCATCTATTTTTCATCATAGCGTTCTATCTTTCGCACCACTTAGGATCTACCGGGTCTATAATTTTGAAAAATGGGGAATATTAGCGCTCCGAGCAGCCGGTCAACGCGACTCATTTTTTCGTCTATTTACTGACTTGGTTCTAAAGCGTTCTTCTTGTGATAATGGGTAGACGGGTATATTTAAACTCCTTCTGGCCTGGGCAATTATAATATATAATTACGATCCTGCAAATTTCCATTTTCATAGGTCCCTTTCCGATGTATAAGAGACAAGCTGTTTCACTCAACATGATATTTTATTTTCATTCCATTTTCAAATACTCTTCTGAAGTGGGGATAAAAATTGGTGTCTGATGTCCGGAAGTTTCGAGGATCGCGATCCGTGATCTTTATTAAGTCAGAGAGCCGCTAAATTGAATCTTTCGGGACGGGACGAGTGAGAGATGACGTGCCCGAACGTCGACAATTTCCATTCGCCGTTGGAGGAGCCGATGCGACGCGTTTACGCAGAGTTATTCGACATTTTCGAATTTCGTGTCCATATCTCGCCACGGCTATCCTGCGAAGCATATTCGGGCGAATTGTCATATCCCGGGTTTTCGACACGGGACGACGACAACGGGCGAAGACTCGGTTCCCAGGACTCGAGGCGAAAGAGTCGTCTTTTCTTCGGTTCCTCCTATTCCCGTTCGCATTCAATCCGCCGGGGTCTCTGCACCCCCATCGCGAATATGTATATATATATATATACATCTCGTCTGCGTCTATCACGCTCGTGATTTCGTTTCGGTTAACAGGCAGCCATCGGCTTTGAAAGTCGTTTAAGACGAGCCTGTCGAAGGCCATAGGGGTCGGCTCAGGGGACTGATTAAATAAAACGTGTCTGATATGCTGGATTTAATTTAGAAATCCACCGAAGGGCCGCCACCGGCCGTAAAATGCTAGAGCGCCGGGTTGGACGACGGGGTTCAGCCGTTCTCCGCTTTGGGTTTTTGCGGGCTTTCTCGGAATAAATTGAAAATGATTGCCGAGACGCTCCTCGATCGAACTCTACGGAATGAATGGGTTCCCCCATGGGGTATAACGAGGCCCCTGAGGGCCGCGTTGCCCTCGGCCCCCTGCCCCCGACCGAATCGCGCTCAGCTTGGCCAAATAACGCTTTATTTGCCTCTTAGGACCGTGTCACGTCGAAACCCCGTCTCCGCTGAACCACCTTTTCTATTTTATTTCACAGTGACTGGACTCCTCTCCCTCTTAATTAAACTCGCGTGAGTCATACGGATTTTATTTGCCGGATTAGGTACGCCGGAACCCCGTTTTAACGAACTGTGCTCGCTGGTCTGCTTCTTAGACTCGACTTGAACGTTTATTTCGCATAAAGACGCGCGCAGTGTACTTAATAGGAAGTTATTAAATCTTCAGAACCCAAAGAAATTCGATCTCACAATTTTTACAAGGCAACTTGTACCAGTTATGTTTATCGCTCAACTGAATGCCTCACACTGCAACTCTATCATAAAGATCGGCGCAAGATCAGGCTTAATCAAACGCCGCAAACACGAAGAACACACCGCAATCCGTCCGCTAATAATCGAAAAACAAACCAGAAGCATAACTGGAAAATCACCCTGGAGGAAGGACAAATGAATCGCAGCTCGCAAAAAAGCTACCGACCATCAAGCAAATTAAACCGAACTAAAAAAAACGGAAGCGAGCCCTCTCGAAGCTACAATTAGAACCAAAGTAGTAATTATTTCTTCTTGATCGTATCTTCTTGACACTCTAACGGGCGTACAGTGAATGAAAACATCAAAAAGTATGGTTATAAGAACGGGTCAAGCATGTCGCCTCATCCTGTCAGCGCGCCACGCCTTGTAGTCTCTAATCAGGTCTCGAATGCCGGATCGAGGATGATCCGTGGTAATTTGCGTTCGCTGGCGTCTCGGGAACTCTTTAATCAGTCAGAATACGCGGCGAGGATGGTAGATAAATAATGAATAGCTTGCGTCCCGGCAGAGAGAAAGAGAGAGAGAGAGCGAGAGATAGAGGAGGGGGACAAAGGAAGAGAGCGGCCAGAGACCGGGAGCAACACGTTAAATTAACCAATATGCGAATAGTTGGCCGCGGCGCAGGTTGTCGGGCCGAGTTATGGCCAAGCCGGCCGAGAATCGGGGCTCGCCGCAATGTGGTTTTCCGGATAATCAAGTGGAAAACAATCGGAGCTCCATCGAAATTCAGCGCGGCCGAGAGCTACTTGTCTACGGGAAAGTGTACGCTCGTCGGACGCGTAGGTGGCGATGGTGGCGGGGTCGACTGCAGGGACGAGGCTCTTTCCATAGGATGCTTTAAATAGTTAGCCGAACTACAAAACAATCCGGCTAGCAGTCTCGCAAACTCGCTCCGGCGCGGCGCGGCGCGTTCACTTTTTTCACACTTGGTCCTCGGAATAGTTTGTCCCTGTTTAATCGGAAATTCGCGTTCCACGCTGGGCGCATTCTTCACCGCGGAATAAAATTCCATGGCACCGCGGGATCGGGCGATCGATCGATCCTTGACGCAACGGGGGCGTGGGCGGACGATAAACTCGATCGGCTCTGTGCTTGGACCAAATTGATCCTTCGACCTGTTTCCAGAATTCGCTCGAGAAAATCGGTAGTTCTCTTAACCCTTTCGCTTCGAAGATTGATATACAATTTTGACAACCGTTTCATGCAGCAAAACCGACGAATGAGTTCGATCGTATAAAGCGTTTACGGTGTACTACGTATTATAGTGAATATACTGATCAGTTAACAGAGATCATTTGATTAGAAGCATTCCGCATTGAAAGGGTTGAAGAACCAAAATTGTGGGCCAGTAAAATCAAATTGAAAGAACGCAGGGTTACAAAGCAGAACCTTCGTACAAAATTTTCTTGCAATCATTTCAGACAGCCAAGAGCGAAAAGTATTTATTCTCCTCTCCCGGTGCCAGGAGCAACAATATTTACATAGGGATAGATGATAGAGAGAAAAGGATAAAGCAAAGGTAGGAAAGCTCGAGGGGCAGGCAATTCCGCCGAGGCAAGGGCTTTCGAGGGGACAGAGCAAGAAAAGGAGGAGGTACTTAGTGGTCTTCGATAATCGATCTGTAGTACCGTATATCCTCTGTAGAGACTATGGCTAGGTTGAGTTTTGTCAGGCTCACGAAACGACTGACAGAGACGAACAAGGGACAGAGGGAAATCAAAAAGTAGGCAGACGCGAGAGGCTGTTGCCCCTTGAATCAGGACGGCATTTTCGTTTTTCCGATTTAAAACGCCTCGCCTCTTTCGGTGTATCCATATTATCCCGGCCCTCTAAATTGGATTCCTCGATCCCGATTTGTAGTGTCTTGGGAACCGAGGGGGCGAAACAGAGGGGGAGAGAAGGGAACATGGTGGATGGGGGCGAAAGAAATATGTTTGGCCGATCGATCGGCAATTTCCTGGGACGAGATAATCACGGCGTGTCCCGATGAAGAGGATTAAGATCGTGCGCGCGCGGTACACCGTTCCTCAGGAGATGGCGTAATTAAGTCGGGTCCTCGAAGTTTCATCGCCCGGATCGTTCTTTCTCACTTGCCGCCGCGTTTATCGCCGCACCGAGAGATTCTTTCCGAGAATCACGGTGTGTACCTTTCGATGATATTTGATAACTTACCAACTAATTACGCGTCCCCGAGTTTCGGAGTACCGGCTCCGCCAACTCCGCTATTTACATTCGGTTATTTTTCCCGTGGTTGACTTGCCATGCCGAACCTCGCGAAAATAAATACCGAATTCATCTTGGATTTACTGCGATCCGACACGATTTGTATACATATATCCCGTTAGCTGCTTACGATTTCCTGCGGGCTCTTAAACGTTCGCAAAAACATACACTGAACTTTTAATACAGGACAAACAAAGGATTGACGAGTGATTGCTAGAGAAAGATCGAAGCTTCAAAGGAAACGATAAATATCTAAACTGTGTAACGTAAATGTTTCGTATGCATTTGCCATCGAGTTTTGAAGAAGTTCCGCCCTTTAATTGCGCATTGGCTTTGATTCAATTAAGTTTACCCGAAAGCAACCATTCCGTGAACAGTGCACGAGGGTTAAATTGCATTAGGCAGGAATTGTCTTACTTAGAAAGCTATATTTGGCATGTTAGAAGCTTGAAGGCATTAACAGTATCGCTGCAACGGGCCACGAATTACCAGAGAGAGAGAGAGAGATAGAGACTGAGAAGTCGGTAGAATCGTGCGATCTGTCGGCGTTGTTTCCAACCGGTGGCCACGGGAATTAGGAACTCCGGAAATCTGCAAATGGCTGTAATTGGTTTCGCCCTGGAAATGAAGGAAACCTAATTTTCCTAATTCTCTGATAGCCGTTAGTTCTGCCACGTCTCTCGTTCTCTGTTCGCCACCGATCAACCGCGTACACAAGAGCGTACATCACCGGAAATCGAATCCTAAACGCATCGGTCCGCTAAATCTGAACGGTATATTCGAGCTAGCTCAATCTTCCTCGCATTATAATATTTTTCGAACCCACAGATCGGACAAAGTCAACATTCTCCGTCGAGCGATTCGAGAGCAAACGGACCGTAGTTGAACGTGTAGGGGACGCGAAAAACCGCGACCGATCGTGATCTGAATCCGAAATGCGAGGAAATGGCCATCTCGCAGGGCCGTTCGTTCGATTCGTTAATCTAAAAATTACGGAGACGAATTAAGTTGTTAACGCGTGATTACCCCGTGAGCGGTCGCTTGACACGTTAAACGGATCATGTGCTGGTGTCCGAGGGTTCCATCGAAATTTTCATGCACGATTGAGCCCAGGGACGGCGACAGATTGTCGTACCTGTCGGCCGTTTAACCGGCTTCGCCCCTCGCGATTCGTCCAGATATTCCAGAGTTTACGTTTCCCCGGGTAGGACAAAAGCGGCTTGGAAAAGTGAAAGTCCAGAGGAAAAACGGAAAAAAGGGAGAAAAATCGAGCGGTTCGCGGGGACGTCGGTTCGGGTTAGGTGGTCGGGAGGAACGTTGAAAGAGGCCGTCTAGGCGTTTCCCGGTTGGACCCACCATCAATCACGTCCGCGGCCGCTTTTCTGATTGCGATGAAGAGGGCTAGAGCTTGCTACACCAGACTGAAAGGGGTGAAGGGGTGCGGCCGTGGGGCTTGCGGAACAGAGCGAGAAAAGGGAACAGTTTGGATAGAGAGACGGGAAGAGGGCCCCGTTTGAACACGTAATGGATACACACCGGGATACGGAGAAAGAAAGATGAACGAGCTTCCCTCTAACCTGCTCGCTAATGGAAGCCGGAACGCTGCTGCCTAAGAGTGATCGTCGCGTGTTTTACCGTGACGATGTCACAAAGCGTGCCAATTACATTGGCACCCGAAACGGTCCCCACGGTGCGTACCCGCCGTCTGCTCTAGTCGGTTCGTGACTTCGAACGACTCGAACGCCAACCGGGAACACCTTTAACGAGTCTCATTTGCTGCGCCTCGCCTGACGACGGAGATGACCCGCAACAACGTGCCAAGCGTTTCCTTTCGGGAGTTTTTGCACCCTGGCCGACGACTAATATTCCATTATTGCCTCCTCTTTGTTGCGAGAACGGTGGATAATTGCGTTATAAACGCGTGTAATTTGTACGGCGGTGAGAGCCGAGGGTCTTCGGAATTTTATGGGCAACTGTGTTTCGTTGATCTCAACCGGCAACACGTAAAGTTTCAATTTAACACTTTGCACTCAGTTGGAACCAATGTGAGGCCATTCACGATTTCGTGCTGAATAGCAAGAACAGCAAAATAAATAGGTTCACAAATATTTGCATTCTTTCTTCTGAAAATAAAACTTTTATTTTCAAAAACCCTACTTTGATGACCAAACTACTTTGCCACTAAATTATTGATGTCACAAATTTCACCTGCACAGACCAATCTTTCCAGGTTCAGCCGACATAATCAGCTAATAAACTATTTATGTCGCAACTGGCGTTACCAAATTGCCGGAAACTGGAAAAATAGCCGGTTCTCTAAATTCCCGTTAATCTGGCTGCCGAGCACATTTCTCCACGTTCTACTATTTACCTGCGACGAGGCATCGTCCTGGTCATAATAGCCGCGGCACTTCAGTTTACGCGTAATCGTGAAAGTTTATCGCGAGGTGATCCCGTTTTGCGAATGCTCGCACCCTTATTTCCCTGACTGTGGTAGAATTTCGTTCGTGGCCCGTCCATTTCGGCGTGAGGATAAAGGAAGAAACAGGCCTTAAAGAAACTCATAACGTCGCCGGTGGATCGAGCGGGACCGTCGCGTCGCGTCGGGGATATAAAATTTGTGGGGGAGAAGAGTGGAACTTATTAGAACCGTCAAAGCGTACGGAAGATTAAAGTGGTACCGTGTTCTTCTTTTACTTTCCCCGATTCAGCGACGCGTGGCTGCTGATACTCGTTCGTCTCTCTTTTTCTCATCTTTGTGTCGGCGGTTTTCTTCGTCTTCGTCGTCGTCGTCGTCGTCGTCGTCGTCGCGCCATTCTGTTCCACGGCAAGAACACGCCGTGTACTTCCGTGGTAGCCCGCAGGAAGTCTCGCGGCGGAAATAATTGCTGTTGACAGAAAATTATAGTTTATGATCCCTGCAGGGGTTTTTTCTCGGTTTCGAGGTAATAAAGGGAATTGTTTACGAAGAAGAAGCAGAGGGGGAGGAGTAGCAGAGGAGGGAAACTCTTTTATTCAATCTACTACGATGAATCAATTTCGGAAGCAGTTTGTAGCCCATAAAAATTACGAGTTCTCCGTACAATCTGCGTTCTGATACCGTGGCGAAGAATATCGAAGTTAATGCAGTGAATTGCGGCGAAAATTGTGGTCGTTGAATAAGAAAACTTTGCGTTCGGAATCACAGTATATATTACAGCGATATCTCATTCATAATTCAGTTATGGATGAGAGAATAATTACTTGAAGCTGTACGCGATACTGAAATAGTTTAAAGCGGATTGAAGATTGCAATTTCGTGATTTGATAAATTTCTATTTGATTCTCGTGTATGTAGTAAATTGTAAATTTAATTGTGTAAATTCTTGTTATTATTTCGGCGAGCTGAAGTTTCGTTTTTGTCGTAATTGTAATTCGCTGTAGGAAATTAACGACCAGAAACACGGCAACGACGAGCAGCTTGAATATTAATACGCAATTCCGATTCAGAGCAAAACATTGGCCTGATTACGTCATAACTATTATTATTATTATAACCGGAGGGCCAGCTATTGCTGCAGATACAAATATTTAGCCGAAATCCTTCAATTTGTAATTAGATACGAGTCAAATTGATATTCCTGTGAACGAACATTGACTGCTAATCGTAATATTCGCGAGTAAGCTGGCTCGGCAGAAATGTTTTGAAGCCAAACGCTATTATCCTATTTGTTTTCAGTCTGTATTTGCGAATGGACCCGGAACCGTGAGTACGATCGCAATTTTCACCTTCGATTTGTCAGATATCCAACGGAACATCGCGCGTTCAATCCCATCTTACTCTCGAGATTCCAATTTGAAAGATACTCATCGACCGCGGGATACATCTAAAATTAACTATCGAAAATTTCTACTCCGTATTCCACGTATCTCGACTCTCTCATGTACCTAATTACCGTCGGAATAAATTATTCGGTGCCCTCATCTGTAATTTCCGCTTCTCTTCCTCGGAGTTACCTCCACGGAAAATAATTCGCATGTAATATCTGATTACTGTTTATTCTGCATTATCATCAGAATCCAATATAATCGAACCCGAAGCATTTTTGTTATTACAATTCATTGAATTCTCAGCGTTCGAAGTCGCTGTAACAGAACCCAATATTCCCCGCATAATATCGAGCAATATTTCGTTCCGCTGACCTTTAATCCTCGCACGTTCCACCCGCATATCCAATCCTCCTCCGATTTCCCTCCTGGAGCATTCAAAATAACTCCGAGGTAATCCAAGGATCAACAATACATTACCATTTTAAAAGTGTGCCGACTAAAACATAAAAATTAATATACCAACATTCTGTTTGAGCCTAAATCGTGTCGAGATCACGTTCCTTATAATCGGACCCCGGATTTTTATGCAAAACAAAAAGTGTTTGCATTAATTTCATTATCACGTAATTAGTGAATGTACAAAGAAGAGCAAGGAAGTATTCTTAAAGAGTTTGGCCAATAAAAATGTGACTGATGCAGATTCAGAACGGAAAAGAAAATTCCTCGCACCAACAATAATTTAGATTTGCAACATCGAACGATATAATTGCAACGATTTACAAAGAAAGCTCAGAAAGCGTTCCAAGCTATCAAATACGGAATAAGTCATGAAGTATGATGTCTGTCTGAAACCCCATGCCGGTACGCACAGTGGTTCGTTCGCGATCAGATGGAGTCGCGACGGCGAGCGGGGCAAGCAATTTGCAATATTTTCGTGTTAGCCTTGGGACAGGACGCGCTACCAGGTTTCCATGGCGCTAGGCGATGATGCGGTCCCTCGCGATTGCAGATAAGAGATAGAGGAGGAACAGGGGCCAATGAGAGGGAAAGGGGATGAAAAACCGGTGCGAATAGACGGGGATAAGGGCTCGGTGGTACGGGTAGCGAAGGAAGAAGAGAGCAAACAGAAGAAGCGAAGTGTGTTTTGACAGGGAACAGGATTATCGACGTCCCTGTCAGGGGATAGACTCCCTCTTGCTCTCGCTCCTTTCCCTCCGTTCCTTCTCGTCCACCCACCCACGCCTCTCGTTCTCCTCCTTTTTCTTCTTTCCCTCCGTCGACATTGATACGCGTGTCATCGATTCGACGACACAACCGAGCGGAAAACTCAATGAGTGGAATCTGATAACTGTTTCCAAAGACGAGTAACGCGTCTTTCGCGACACCCTTAACGAGAAGGATACGCCACTGGCAAACTGTTTGAATTGGACCCAATGGAGAACAACCCCTCCCCTCCCCTCCAAAAACGGCTCGTCCATTCTCGCCACTACTCCCCAAGTAAATTGTGATTTCTGCAGATAACCGTGGCAGTCGCCGGCGGAAGGCCACGTCCGACACGGAATGAAACGTCAAAGCGTGATTTGCTGCGACCACCGGCGCGGCGCACACGGGCTTAGCGGATTTGTTACTCGCGAGTTTGTCACGCCGCGCCGGTTAATCCGCAAGTTTCGGGGCTATGCGTATATACCGCTGGCTGTTTTGCGACACCGCCGGGACAAAGAACCGGCAACGATGTTGTAAATTATGTCTCGGTCGCTCAAGTTTACCGAGCTTCCGAGATAACCTACTTGCCGAGTACCTGGCAAGAGATCCGCGATTAATCGCCCTGTTGTCTGCGAGCTGACTCGCATCTAGCTTCTGAGTCCCTTTCGGATGACAGCACCTTGCTCAAAATTCCTTTCTGTATGTAGAGGGTGTATAAAAAGTAATGTTTATCCGTTCTAGGGGTGAATCTACACCTCTGGATCGGTGGACATTTGTAAGAGACACTTGCCGCAATTGTTAATAACAAAGAAAATTGTTGTTAAAGTTTGTTTTTACATCAACACCTTCTGCTCATCCAGAAGAGAAAAAGTTTAAAAGAAGTCACATGTTGCAAACAAATAGTTCTTGAGATATAAATTGTCAACATTTCTTTTCATATCCTGTAGTAAACAAATTGCTCTAGCTTCCCAAAAAAGTTCAAATCGTATAGTAGAATTATTAAAAAAGTTATCGCCTTTTTGGAGCGTCCGAATATTAATTCAAGTAACTGTAGATCATTATTATAGGCAGAATTGTGAACCCAGTGAAAATAGACATCACCATTTTTGATGATCATTATCCTAGCTCCAAGCTCCTGAATTTTGAAGAGTAGTCTGTTCTTCGAAGTAGGTTCTCAGTAATTAAATAATACTGCGATTCTTCGGGCAGGTAAAACGTTTCGTTTCTAAATAAAATACCGCCGTGAAAGTCGTTATCAGCGTGGGAATGTAACGGGGCTCCCATTTTCCGGAAGTAAAAAGGTAATTCCAGCTGCGGATGAACCGTGCCCGCGGAAAAGTGCGGACCTCTCTGACTGACGAGTATTTAGTCTAAATCCATTTCCGGGACGGCAGTTGGGCGTGCCGATAACGTTGATATTGCGAAATAATATTTTAACGGAATCACGTCTGGCCGAATGTAAATTTGCAGACTTTAATTAAAAGTTTTAATGAAACCGAGGGGGGGTGGAGGAGACGCCGGACATACATTGTGAACGGTAAATAATGACGCGGCGGGGGGGGAGGGGGGTAGGGTAGGTGCGTGCCTACCCGGATTTCAAAAACAAATTTCGATTATATCGTCTTTGTATAATGATTGGCAACTCGGTTCGTGGACTGTCAAGGACAGGTCTCTCTGTGAAAGTGTGATTACCGGCGAAAAAACAGAGCGGGGTTTACAGTACGCTGTAAAATGATATTCCACGGCGGGTGGTTGTTTGCTTCGAATATGAAACTTCTCTTTGATAGCAATTTAAATTTCGCCCCGTTAACGCCGACGCAGCGCGTCGCGTCGGTCGGATTGCCGCCGTCGTGGAATAACGACAGAGAATTTTTCCATCATTTAACACGTCGTCCCGAGACGTTTCGACATGTTTCTTAGGGGAGATACCACTTTTCTTCGCCGCCACACATTTTTCCACGCTGCTTCTTTTGATGGTCTTTCACCCTCGACGCTGATAAGGATTCCAGTAACGAGAAAGATACTCCCGATGATAAATTTCCCCACGTAAAGAGGTATCCATCCATAGATTATACGGGGGGCGGGGTCGGTAAGACCCGGGGTATTAGCGGAACCTTATTAGCGGCTTAGCTGAGTTACGCGGGGTAAACTAAATTCTCCCGTCTTCGAGCTTTCTTGCCCCCGTCCACGGCGATTCCCTCATAACCGATACGCCGGTGCCGGCGACGCTTTTTCACCGGGAATATTTTCCCTTAAACCCATCTTGATATTATGAAAAACGGATTATCCTGTTCCATTAACGGGTAACATTGTCGGCGACGCAGCAACTGCTATTTTAACCCTTCGGAATTAAGATAGCTCCCGGAAAACCAGCAAACCAGCTCCTCCCCAGCCAGACATACTATACTCCCCACTGAAAATAATAACAACAATCCACTCAATAATATTACACGCTAGCGCTACCCACCAATCACCAGGAACTTAAACTATCAAGCTGAAAATACATGTCCATATTTTTCATTCAGAAACAAAACATACAAACTATTTTCTAGTCGGCTATATAATTTTGTGCTTAACTACTTGAAAAAGGCTTGTAAATATCTCCGAAATAAATTAGTTCGTTCAAGAATCGATAAACGAAAGTCATAAATACAAGGAACACTGATAATAACGACAGCGGTATCTACCGGTAATAATCTTGTACGATAGCAATTCCGGGTTACCATGGGTTCGTCGACAACTCATTTGACCGACACTATGTTTTCGTCGACAAATGATTTGACCGACACTATGTTTTCATAGACACGGTCAAATTGTTGACATCTGGTGCTTTCATCTACAGTCCGTGTTTAGCGACAGGTTTAATTCGTATTTGCTAATGTTATTATCACTGTTATGTTCTAGACGCATTAAGTTGCTTGTATAATAAAAAATAAGGAGAAGTACAAAGCATTTCTTCAAATAAACAAACTTTATTAATAGGTACACACAAATGAACAAAAATCATAATATTTCATTGAATTTTAAACATAATTGTGTAAATACATATACAATATTTGAATGAATAGAACGAATGCTACGCATATACATATACAGATTACAAAACATAACACGGACTGTCGATGAAAGCAGCAGACGTCAACAATTTGACCGTGACTATGGAAACATAGTGTTGGTCAAATCATTTGTCGACGAAAACATAGTGTCGGTCAAATTATTTGTCGACGAAAACATAGTGCCGACGCACAGTGGTCCGGATTAGAAAATCGTGACCCATTTTGTTATAACTTTAGAACCAGTAGAGATATTGCAATGAAATTTTCACTAAAATTATTTAAAAAATAGCAATTTTTAACTATGGGTAAATAAAAATTTTTTTGCATTTGTTAAACAATAATTTTTAATTAATTTTCATCGGTTTTTGATTTAAAAAAAAGCTTTTAAATATAATCTTACAAACTATTTTTTACTTTCTAACTATGTATTTTTTATATTTATGTTTTATACATGTAACGTTTTATGGAATACGTAAAATATCAATTCGAGGAATCTTGTTGTAATTAACACATACTAACTTCACCGAAGAGGGAAAAACTCGTCACAAGCGTGTCAAAGATATTTTTTATAATAGTTTATAATAATTATAATTTTTTTATTGGAAATTCGTGTAACTTTTAAATCATAATAGATATTGGCATCAAACTTGAAATGGATAATGTGGAAACTATAAAAATGAACTGCAACTATAACGAACTATAACACTACCTATAACTAAGACGCAAAACTATAAACAGATAAACAAAATAAAAACCTAATAAAACTATAAACTAACAAAATGATACAAAAACTTAACAAGAACTTTTTTGAATGTCCAGAACGTAAAAATGCTGTGAAAATTTCGCTATGAATGCTCGAATGCGAATAGAGAGTCGAAAACTGTTTCTGTGCCATATTATAAACATATGAATGGTATAAACAAATTCCTAACGAGTTGGATGCACTCGTTTGTTTGTTCGTTCTGGTTTGTTCTGGTTCGTTCGTTTCATTCCTGGCGGAGTCTCATCCATCCCGCGCGCGGAATCGATGTAGCGTCGATGCGTTGAAAGAATAATAACTTATAATATTGGAAAAAATTGGTGAAAATTTTTGTGGGATCTTGTAGGGGAAGGAATGCCGAAAATTTTCCGATATGATAGAATGCTGAATTTTGCTGACCGTAAAAGATATGCACTGTCAATTAAAAACAATCATAAGAATTTTTCATTATTTTTCAGCTCTACTTTATTCATCTATTCTATACAGTAAATATTAATTTAAGGTATGATTTCTCACCACCGCGGAATGCTTTTTATCGGGAAATAAACGCCGAATCAAAATATTAAATGGATTCGTCATGGTTCTTAGAAGAAGAAAGGCAATTTCATTGGCGAAAAAACATCATTTCTGAAATGTTCGACTTTGAGATTCGTTTTCTCTAAAACTATTTATTCAATTTCTTTAATATTTTATTTTTGAGATATATGGACATTTAGAAACAAGAACCCGTTTAGTAGAAGTCGATATCTCAAAGCTGATTTTTGGCCAAATGGGTCACGATTTTCCAATCCGGACCACTGTGCGACGAAA
Source organism: Lasioglossum pauxillum (assembly GCA_933228785.1). NCBI lineage: Eukaryota > Metazoa > Arthropoda > Insecta > Hymenoptera > Halictidae > Lasioglossum > Lasioglossum pauxillum. The sequence goes on along the minus strand of OW121699.1, from coordinate 39,494,131 downwards.
GTTATTGTCGGTCAAATCGTGTCGATCAAAACAGTGTCGGTCAAATGAGTTGTCGACGAACCCATGGTAACCCAGCAATTCCTACTTTCCAACTGGAAAATAGATTTTTAGGGATCGAGCTACGACTTTCCACATCTTTTAACAATGGTTTTCTTTACATAGTTAACTGCACGTGACATTTTCTACATCTCAGTAATACAACAAACAAAACGTTTACACGCTTCTGACTCCTGAAATCAGAACGCGCGCGCGACCTCCGTCAGCAAAAATATTTACAAATTGCCACACTAAATAACTCTTTCAGAATTTCTACACAATGCTACGCAGGATGCCCGTGCGAAAGTGCCAACAGTGCATGAGCATACAGCAATATCGAGCAAACAATATCGTATAAACAACCCGGCCCGAAATAGTATAAACCAGACTGCGCAAATAAATAAAAACAATTGTAAACGAAAATTTATTTTACCACGGCACCCGGGCGAATCGATAAAAAAACAGAACTTTAATTCTGCTAAACGATTCACTCCCATCTGATCGCAGAAACGCGCAGTTAATCGACGACGAAACAGGATGGCGTGGAAATGAGTTTAGTCAGGGTTAACGAAGGTCTCATTAGATCGTGGACCGACGGCAAGCCTGGGCGTGCGTCGAGCATCGGGCCTCGCTAAAATCACAAATTGATCGGCGATCGGTGGCATGCGCAGATAACGCGATTGTTCCCGGATTTTATGCAATCAACGAGGGACGATTCGATTCTCGGAATGCGCGAGAGAGGAATCCCGATAAACATCTTCGGACGTTTAACGTACTGTGACGCCGAGAAACCGCCTCGCTAAACGCTGAAACCACGGCGATGAGGCATCGGTTAAAAACGAGTTTCCATGCGTCGTATATCTGAGACCCGGTGGTCCCCCGAAAAAGTTTCTGCACGCGTGGGCTCTTTTGTGCGTCCTTGGTGCGTATACTCCAGAGTTCGAATACTTTCTCCCCAAGCAAGAGCTCTGCTCGCGTGATTTACGCATTTCCGTCAGTGGCGCCGTACTTCCAGACAACTCGATTAAAGTTATGCTCGCCGCGGCTTAGACAGAAGAACGAGAGAAAGAGAGAGGGAGAGAGAGGGAAGGAGGAGAGAGCCTTCGTAACTTTCGGACGGGTCCCCGCACCTTGCTAAGTGTAATATATAATGGATTTTTGGCCGGAAATGGCGAGGTGTCCATAGATCATGAACCCTACTTCCGTCGCACCTAAACCCTACCAGAGACCCTGCGGTCTGATTTATTTTCCCGGCGGCGCTAGGCGAGGCGCAACGTCGTCCCTCCGCTGGTCCATTATCTTCGCGCTAGTTTCCTCGATTTGTTGCTCCTCGAATTTCCATTCTGCTACACACCGGCGGAATTAGGCGCGTCATTAGAAGCCGGGCGAAATTTCGGAGATCCCCCGGGCACAATGGACTCGCCCAGAAATTGGTGCAACGCGGCGTGCTCATAGGAAATTAGACGGCACGACCGGGTCCCTTCGGTACTTTGCACTTCGTTTGGCCTTTATGCGCAAGTTGTTCGTCCGAATTTAGTACTTCAGGGTGGCAGAACACCTTCAGTCTTCGTGCGCTTCTTGAAAATGGCTACGCAATGTTCCTTGAACAATGTTGCATACAATTTTATTATATTTGACCAATCTTGTACGCAATTTCACAGAAAAACTGGGTGGTTTCATAGCTAAGAATTAAGTATACTAGTCAGCTATAAGTTTCATTATGCGTATTTTTGAAAAGGTCTGTGTCAAGCTGTTTCTCAAGCTCTTGAGTTTTATGAGCTCACAAAATCTTTGCACATTTAGAATGATCGAAGAAAAATATAATTTTATGTTCATTATTTTAGCTATTACGAACTTGATCAAGAGTATAAATCATTGAGCTCGAGGTTAATAGTACCAACTACGTTGTATTTACTTCCATTGCAGCACAGTCTACCTCATCGATATCTGCGTTGCATTACACCTTTACAGACTTCATGAGCGCATATCCACCCAGGTAACAATGCAATAATAACAGTAATTAGGTGCACTTTATCTCACTGTCTCCGATAAGTACGCTGAATATTATTCGGCTAGAAAGCTCTCCATTTGTGTGTCGTCAACGATAAGAATCTCTGGAGTGCTTAAATCATCCACCTAACGTGTCTCATTCCGCCACATCGTGCCACGCAATTTGCGGCAGATTCCGATCATTAATCCCAAAAGTAAGTTTCAAGTAGCCGGATGCGATCCGTGCAACGAGGATCACAAATTTTCAGTGACCCGTCTGCAATTTCGTTAATATAAATTACAAGCGCGTGTACTTTGCAAGATACTCGGATACTCGGCTTACGATCGATGGTCACGCGACCGGGTCGCCATAAAGTATATCGAAGCGCCGCGCCGTGTTTATTCAAATTGCACGGGGCTGGATCAATCCTTGCGATCCTTATTACCTCGAGATCCGTCGATTACTCGCGCCGTTACGTCGGCCGCAGGTGCGCGTTGCAAGTCAACTTTTCGATGTGTTTATCGATCGTATCGAGGGCCACTGTTCCCGAAGAGCTTCGAATCCTGCGCTAAACGATCTGTCGGAAACTGCATACTGCATGGGAATCGACCATTTTTCCCTCGTTCGAGAAGCGAGATGAATGGCGGCAGGCAACCTATTACGATAACCTGCCGTTAACGTTTAACGATCTTCTTGCGGAAGTCACCATCTTGCGAGTAAATAAGAACGGAAACATAATTCTGGGGAGCATAATTCGCCAATGACCTTGCCACGAACAAATCATGCGAGACGTAAGTACAGGGCAGAAAAGGAATTTGTACTGCTAATCTTGCAACTGCAAGTAAACGCAGATTTTTAACACTATTATACTTTATTTCCATTATTTCAGAATCGCAAAAAACAAGTGACATAGACACTTGTGGGTGTCATAATGGCTGTCGTTCAACCACGCTGCAAGAAAGAGTCATTCCTTGCATCATCATAGGCTTGTTGTTAGACGATGGTCCAGAAAATTTCTTATAATATTCCATATACATATGTAGAATACAGTATTATTCTAGGTTCAAAGAAACTGTTTGCAGTTGGATTTTCATCGACTCCTGACACAATACTTCGAAGTTCTTATTCGTTTTTCTTCAATCTTATCTTGACGACTCGAGGTAGGTACGTAGAAAGAATGTTTCAGCCATCAAACGTCAACCCGCTAAAAAGTTTCCCGATGAAAGGGCCGCGTTCTGATCGAAAGAGGCGACCCAACACCTGATGCTTCTCCGGGAAACCACTCATCGTAGCCCAGCCCGCGAAAGAATGCCGGGACAAACAAATAATAAATGGCTGCCGTTTGAAAGCGAGAAACAAAGCTCCCCCACCCCAGCGGAAAGAGGAGAAAAGCCGGGCCGGCAAAGAGGAAACGATTGAGATGCGCCGCGACACAGGACTCGTCAGGGGATTCGCCGGTTGAAAATCCTCGGCTGAAGACAGCAGTCGGCCCGAAATACGCCACTCGGGACCTCTCTAACGAGTCTCCCTCTCGCAAGCTGTGATTTCTGATTATGCCTTTCCACCAAGCTTCGGTCACCCCCTATTACGCGCTTTTCTTCCTGCTCGGCTCCCCCGGGAGACAATCAATACGGAAAACTGGGTCGACTTTCGACTTTCGATGAGAGCTCGATATCGATCATCGGAATAGTAATTCTCGGGAATTGAATGCGTACTTCCGGACGGTCTCAGAACTCCCTCTCTCTCTCTCTCTCTCACTCTCTTATTCAAAGCAACGGTAATTTCTCCTTATAGAGCGATTCAAAAGGTTAGAGTCAATTTATTGACTCGTTCATTAAATTTTGTCTTGTTAACCCAGTTTCTTACACGGTGGTTTCACGGTGGTAGAAGTGGTCGTTCGATATGGTGACTGTTTATTAGGGTGGTCCTTGTTTCGAATTTTTTTGGTCTTATGTCCAAATACAAATACAAATTCAACGATATATGGGGATGTATATTTACCATGTACTATAATGGAGGAAATCAAGTTTCATAAATGAACAATTTTCAACCCATTCCGAAGTCAAGCGTCATATTTTGGGTCCCATGGAAATCATCCACACAGATTTCTCCGACACGGTTTTTGACCGACAACATTTCATTCATTTTTTATTTATTAATTAATTAATTCAAGAACACTCGGTTTCATATTTCGTTTTTCCACTGATTTTCATTTAATCCACATTAATTAATTAATTAATAAAAAATTAATGAAATGTTGTCGGTGAAAACTGTGTCGATGATTTCCATGGGACCCCATATTTTAGGGCCCTAAGACCAAAAAAATTTTTAAACAAATTTTTGGCTCCTGTAGCTAAGGACCATCCTAATGTTTATTCAATTTCATTTTAGTAATTGGTTTGTGCAACACAATTCTGTTATAACAGAAGTGAAGCTCTTAATCATTGAATTTCATCGACCGAGGACTTTACTTAAATTAGGTAGAAGTGTACTACGAAATTGTTAATGTCGAATCGAATAAATTACATGATTGTATACACACGTTGAAAAAGTTCATTGATGGTTCAGTGTGGAAATTTTCATTTTCAGAGGCCCTCGCGTAATCTCCGTAACACCAACGCAACAGTATTGGTGTAACCGATAATTCTTTTTCGATGTAACATTACAGGAGCGCGGAGAACCACATAACAGTGGTTCAGCGGGTTCTCGCGCCGCATGTTTCGCGGCTTCGATATCGACATCCTTCGCGAGACAAACGATCTCCGCACGCCACCGCGAGGCGTTACGATGAAACATATAAAACAGATTTCACCGCAACGAATTCTATTCCCGGAATAACACTCTCGATATTTGAACATCTAAATCTTTTCCTCTAGAGAAAAATAGTAAAAGAGGAACGGAGAAAGAGAGCGAAAGAGATAGGGAGACAGTTTCCGCAGAGAAGACAATTCTGCGGCCATAGCCGCGATTTCGTACGGCAAATAGGAGACGCGACGGTCCTCGAAAACCGATTGCCCGGTAGTAATGAAATATCGCGTCGCGGGACGATCGATCGTGGAATATTTCACAATCCATCTTTCAGTCGGTTACACGGCCGTGTCTAATTTAAATGCTTCGTATTTCCGGCTGGCCGGACCGACCGCTCCGATCCAGACAGGTTATTCCGCCGGCAATAAAAAGACAATAAGCGGCGCGGTACATTCGATCGGCTCAGCCAGCACGGACGTGCGCCGTTCGACAATTATTAGAAAAGGAACGCGGTCCAGCAGCCGCGGATAGCCGGTTCACTTCAGCTCGCTTCTGCCCGCTTCCACTCGCTTCAACCCGCTCGCGCGCTAGCGGCCTCGTTAATTAAAGCCGTCCAGGAGACTCAATAACGTTTCGAAGTTGGCAAGCAATTTTCGCGAGGATACATAGCGGAGCAGATGTCAGGGAAATGGAGGAGAGAGAGAAAGAGGAGAGATAACAGGAAAGGAAGCAAGCGAAAGCTGGAAAGAGAAGCGCGGATGATAGAGCGTCGCGATGAGCCAAGGCAAGAGGAACAGGCTGGCAAGGAGGGTTAGTCTCGCCGGCGTGGCAGGACACAGTAATATGATGTCGCAGCGTGCAATCCGCGTGGAAATTCCGGTAAGCAAGCGAGCCGGCTCGGCGAGCTAGCGATGGAATCACACGAAACTCATCCGGAGCTCTCGCAGCGAATCGAGCACAGAGAAACAGCTTGAAAGGGAGCGAGCAGAGAGAGCGCAAGCAATCTGACGCGCAGCGGGAGATAGAGCGCGGCGGCGAGGGTGTCGCTATTTTTCATTAACCGGCTGATAGAGCAAAAGAGGCCCACCCCCTCTCGATGTTTTATTTCATCGTTCCCCTTCTAGCTTTCCGCGGCTGTCGTCGTCGTCGTCTACGACGGTTTCTCGTTTTCTCCTTTCCCCATTGGTTTTCCCATCCGCCTCCTTCGCAAACCCTCCGTTTCTCTTTTTCGCAACCACCCCCACCAATTCTGCTCGCGCTTATTTCTTCCCCATGCCGAAATATCCGTGACGACGCGGTGGACCCTTTGTCACCCGGCCCCATGGCAGTTCTCTTTTTGCTATTTTATTCAACTTTTTCGCCGAGAGGGAGGAATCCTTTTATTACCTGGCCGCGCGGCTCCAGTGTTTAGCGGACAATAAGCCGATGAAAGCTACGTTTGAGCCTGTGGGGTCCTTTGAAAAGTCCTTTTTCGCCAATCTCACTGTCTCTTCTACTCTCCGGTAGCCTCTCCGTTCCTCCTCGCCCCACCAAGCGACATTCTTCGACCTTTTCTCCTTTCGTGTCTCACTTCAACCAGCGCGTGTGTCTAGCACTCCTCTCTCCCTCTCACCAAGATTTTTGTCCCCTTCTCGCAAACCGGCGTGGAAATATCACACTGTTCTCACTCTTATTCTCTCTATCTCTCTCGTTCTCTCGCTCGTTTACGCCGCTTCTCCGCCGATCTTTTTTTTGTCTTTCATTATCCGCTTTGCGCCTTTCTGCAACACCGCCCGCCCCAGTGTTCCTTCTAGTTCGGAACCGTACCTCATGCTCTAGAACACTCGAGCAGTTCCTCCTTTCGCCTTCTTTGCGAGGAATATCCTTCGGCGACGGCAAAAACGATCTCCTTCTGCTCGAGCGAAAAGCAATTCGCGGGACCGACTGGGATTCATGTTCGATTCTTGCGAGAAACGCGTATAATTTCCGTGGATGCAGTCGCTGCAAATCCTCGATCCCGGAAAATTTATCGCGGAAAGACCACCTGCCATGAATACGACACTTGTAAGAGGAACCGTGATTTTCGGCGGAGCACCTGATTGTTTGAAATACATATAAGCTGGAAAGGTCTAAGTCTTCAACTAACTATGGTTCAATACTTTGAACTGGAATATATAAAAATTCAATTTGATAATCATTAGACTGCGGATTTAAAAATACAGGAGCCTCATAAAAATAGCTTACTCCCTCCAAATATTTTCTACAATTGAAAATAATATACCAGCATCCTGGAATTTTTGTAATTTATTCACCGTCTTTTTCATGTACTCGCAGTTTGTCCAAAAATGTATAAAATTCGCAGTCTAATAATGATTGAAATATTTTTTTCAACTCCGTTCAAAATGGTCGAATTACATGTTCGTATTGGCCAGACTAGTGGTCTGTGATTAATCCGAGAACTTTCTTTTCAAGTTCCGCGCGAACTGATCGCATTACACGATCGCATCGATCAAGCTATCGGCCCCTGATTAATCTGGGAGATTCGACATCGCGATCGCGAGCTGTCACCGCCAAGAATCGCCCAGCGGAATGCAATAAAAGGCGGTAATAATTCGAGCGGCATTATTCGTTACGTCGGCGCGGAGCGCCGTAATGAAACGAAATCTCTGGCCGAGTGATCAAGAGCAAAAGAAACGTATCATCGGGGATGAAAGGGAACATATTGCCGAACGCAGCCCCCTATTTATAATCCGGACGCATCCTCCGTTCCGAAGATGCGTTCAATCGCCTCGGAATTCGTCCGCGCCGCGAGATTACGCCGGCTGATTTATAGAAGAAGATTACCGAACCAGCTCTTCCACGAACGAGAAGAAAGCAAAGGAAAGAGGAGGTTCGGGGAACGCGAGAAGGCGGAGTGCAGACAGCAGGGCTGTGCCCAAGGGGTGAGTTGTTAAGCGAGGGCGGGAGGGTGTATAAATAATAATCACATGATACGGCCGTGACGAGAGACGAGCGAGGCCATGTCGCGATCCTTAATAAGAGCGCTGTCGCTGCTGGGATCGTAAACCGAAGGGCTGGCAAGGACACCTAAAACGATGGAAGACCCTCCGAGGAGACTTATGGCTCCGGTATCGTATCCATCTAAAGCAAACCTTTCCTCCACTGTAACCCACCGCAAATATCAGTCGGAAGAACCGTAATTCCAGCGAAAGTTTTTCGCAGTTGACGACATTGTAATATTTTTCTAGTCCTGGAGCTGCCGGTCGCTGCGCGAAGAAACTCTCGTAGAATATATTTCTCCCAGGGAGATGAGTTTATTAAAAATTTCAGCACTGATATTCAAATATTAAATAATAAAGGAGCGCCGTCTGAGCTTTCATAAATTTTAGAGCTCCTCAGATGCGACGCTCCACGAACACGAAAGTTGGAGAACTGTGCTAGCCTGACGCTCCGTCTAGGTGTCTCGAGGAATTGTCTGATTGCCGGCATTTTAATGAAAACTAGCGGTTATGCAATTCTCGTTCGTTAAAAAAATTGCTTGGAAACTTGTTAGTCGTAAAACGGAACGTTCTGTGGCGGAGAATTTCATTGTGGAAACAATTATTTTTCTGATCATATTTACGAAGATACTTTGTTTTGAATCTATTAAAAGCAACAACCGTCTCATGTTCCATATTAAAGTGGAGCCAGACATTGCCATAAAACAAAATGAAAGTAGCATAGAAGTTCATTTCTAACAAGAAGACGACCGTTTAGGAAAGTAATGGTAACTCTTAAGCGACAGACATTTTTCTAGACATATTTACGAAGATGCTTCTCGGGGACAGGTCCATCTTCTTTTGAGTCTGCTACAAAGACCGACCGACTCGAGTTAGCGGGTATAACCTGAGAAATCGGTAGGAGGTTCTCGAGTTCGGGTTCAAAATGGAGCCAGACATTGGAGGGTCGAAGAGAGAGAGTCGCATAGAGGGTGGCGGCGAGCGTTTGGCTGTAGAAGGCTACAATTACTCCCTTAAGAGGATTTCCCAAGGACAGCATCATGACCGACGTTAAGGCGGCATTTGGCTGAAAGCGTCTAAACGTTTTAAGTCTACTCCTCCGCATAAGAAGCAAAGTTCCAGTGGGCAGAAGACTCCCGGTGGTTGCAGCGGACCTGGTTTCGCGCCGAGGGGGAGGAAGAAGAAGACGCGAGGACAAGGGAGGAGGGAAGGGGTAGATAAATGAAGGCAGAGAGACTTAATGAGAGCCGCGGGCGCATTCATATTTATGTGAACCAACCAACGTACCCAGCGTGGCTCTGGTACTGAATCAGTCCCACACCAACACCCTGTTTCTCCCAACCACCGTTGCCCACCTTCTCGCTCCAGCCCAGAAACCGACCCTATTTGTTTTTATAATTCTACTTGAATAATTGCCAGCCACCCCCCTTCGCCCCTCTACCGCGCCCGGCTAGCACACGGCACGTGGTGCCCTTTTTCCTTCCTCCACCGCGTGCACGGTATCTGTATCTCCGCGAATGTTAAAAAAAGGAAGAAGAAGAACCAGAAACACAGAAAGAACTAGCTGAAACGTCGGCCCCGACGTAACTACTGTGTGCTCACTGAAACGAAGCTGCACTGGAACCAGCCTTTGTCTCTCTGAAGTTGATTTTCGGACCGTACAATGTGTTCAACCCGGACCGCTGTAAATACGAATTAGTTGTCTTTATGAGCGGTCCGGTTTCACCTCTCTACCGCAGCCGCGGGGTAACTGGCTTGTGGATAAAAATTGCTGCTGTCTAGGAAAATAGAGCATTGATATATCCGGGAGACTGGTACATTTTTCTGGGGATTTTAGAGTCCTTTGTTATAATTTTGAAATAAAAATTTTTATTGTCTATAATAGTAGAGAATTTATGGACTACCTAGATTTAGCGACTTACATAATTCTAAAAGAGCATCCACGAAAGCGGACACTTTATTGACTGTCTACGATCAGAATATGAATTTGAGTACGCCCATTTCGATTCCACTTGCCACGGTCCGACTGTCCGAACGGTCCCAGCCAGTTTGACTCAGCGAAAGCAAACGACGCGAGCGTTTTCTGCAGAAGCTCAAAAATTTTCGTGATGTTCCCGAGCACAAGTTGATCCTTGTACCCTCCGGTGTTTCCCCTGGCCTTTGTATTCCGAGCGTGAACACAGGTCAGTCCTGATCGCGGTCCTATCGATCGGAGGCCATTGATAAGGGAAAAAAAGAGTTGACTCGAGAAAGAACCGGAAGGAAAGATAACGACGGAAGTTCCGACGAGGGCGAATCTTTGTGAAGAGACGAAACGTAAAGGTCGTACGTGCGCCGAGCGTCAAACAGTCGAGCGGAAATTGCATCGGCCGTCTGAGACAACGATAGACAATTTTTCGAGATGGACAATTTGATCGGAGTCATGGATCAAGGGGACTCGGGCACTTATATGGGAGAGATTCACGGTGTTTGCGGGCTGAGAATCGACGAAATAGCGTAAACGAGTTGACCAATACCGTGTGCAACATCAATTAAGCTCAAACAGTTGTAACAGAGTACCTAAATATTTTATTTGATTCCATGGAGTGTAGCCACTTAATCTTTGTGTGTAGATCCTGAATTTTTAATATTAGATAACTGTTTTCGTAAATTTTGTGACTGTGAAGTTTTAAACAGTTTTTCTGCTGTTAATTCGCAAGTTATTTTCGAATGTCTTAAGGAATATTTTCAGCCGGGAATGTTACCCGTGGTGGTTAGCGTCCGATAAATTCCGTCCTCGGGTCACTATCGTGACCGAGGTGGCTGCGTTCCTCCTTGAGGATAATTTAGATTCCTGGAGTGTGATTTACTGGCTTTTTACCGTGCTCCTTTCCAGCCAGCCAGTTACCCACCGATAGGAAACGAGCGTTCGTTAACGAAATTCCGTGGTTGTCGGTCCTCGGTGCTCCCTTGAAATTGCCTTGTTAAAGAAAACTTGATCTACTTCCTTGTATGACCCATTTTAAAATGTACTACGTGGACACACGCGAATAGACTGCCCGGAATTCTCCGGCGTACTTCCAAAATAACAAGCCGTACTAAAGAAACGTGTTTTATCCAGTCAGTGGTAAAAAAAACGGATTATGATATTCTGAATTTACGATTTTTGAGATTGTAAAGATCCATCTATAAGGAATTATTTAATAACTTTATTTCTTTGGGTATAGATTATTTAAAAAATGGCTGACAATTTGGACAGACACGGTCGTGCTACTTTTATAAAGCAAAGTGTCCTGGCGGGCGGCTCACAGTGGGCAATTTCGATAAAATCTCGCTTATATACAATTTTCTCAGTTATTTTCTTTATGTTAGTGAGTTCTGTTTTTTCTTTTTTATTCAGATCCTTGTTCCGTGCTACCATCTAGCGGTTCTGCACGATAATCGGCGCGCGATCGTCAGACCGTATCGTATCGATCGGATCATACATACAGACATATACTTTTCTACTTTATATACAGGGTGTCCCAAAATCCCTTCAACAGCCGGAAATGGGAGGTTCCTGAGATCATTTGAAGCAACATTTTCCTTTGCAAAAATGTTATCCGCGGCTTTGTTTATGAGTTATTAACGAAAAACACGGACCAATCAGAGCGCTACTTAGACACGAGTTGGCACAGTCAGCCAATAGACAGTTAGCGCGCCGGGCTGACTGTGCCAACTCGTGTCTAAGTCGCGCTCTGATTGGTCCATGTTTTTCGTTAATAACTCCTAAACAAAGCCGCGGATAACATTTTTGCAAAGCAAAATGTTGCTTCAAATGATCTCAGGAACCTCCCATTTCCAGCTGTTGAAGGAATTTTGGGACACCCTGTATATTAAGTGGCCCCTACACGATTAATAATATTGTCAATATTCGCGTTAATATTGACGCTCTACATATATTGAAGCGCGCATCAATATGCTTCAATATAAACGCATCAATATTCTCACCAAAAGTCATTCTGGCAAAAATATTCGTGCTGTATGGTGGGGGCTGTTTCAGTGGTGTTTCTGTTGTGCATTTCGAAACGTCTTCCAGTTCGTATTTGGCTTTTATAGCATTGACTCTTTCACTGTGCGAAGAAAAAAATCAAAGAGAAAGAGAAATAGACAGAAAATATAATTTTCTATCAATATCCGTCAATATTGATAGGACGCTTCAATACGCTCCTAGACGATCAATATTTCTATCAATATGATCCTCCGTTAATATTGACGCGAATATTGACAATATTATTGATCGTATGGAGGCCGCGTTAGATGTGAAATAGTCATTTTGAGCTGTGCCTACACAACTGTAAATTTCAGCTTGAAACAGAAAAATCGACTTTTTGGCAAATGGGCTTTTAAGTCGAGAAAATCGAACGTGGATTAAGTGATCATTTTCGTCGGGCAGGTAACAGGGAAAGTTAACAACATATTGAAAGCGGTTGCTACTGACACAGGTGTGCAAATATTAGTAGCGTCAGTTCACGGTAAGATGCCCCTCGCTCCGTGGAACGTAAATAGATCGGGTAGCACTCGAGCAGGTTCCATTGCAACTGCGTCTGCCAATGAGGACCCAACACCAAGAAAAGGGGAAGCCGGAGGTAGGAAACTCTTGGTGGTAGGGTGAAATAATTGTTGGTACGCGTGACTCCCATGCCAAACATCCCTTATACCCGAAGCCAGCTAGGCACCAGCAGCCTTGGAACCACCGCAATGCACCCATAAAGTTAATACTGCCGTTTGCCGACTCTCCGACTATATCTCACCCCCTCTATCAACCTCTCTGCCGCCATCCTCTAAGGCTACGTCCGCGACTTAGGCGCGGCTCGATACGATAACGTATATTCGCGCCCTCGCCCCGGGGCCGTATCTACTCCCCTCCCCAATTGCAGCATCCCGCAGCCTATCTCCGCAATTTTTGCACCCCGAAGGGACCGTATTCGAACCGAAGAAGCATTATTGCATTCCGTTTACCTTCTGCACGGACATTGGCCATTCGACTTTACCCGTCGAAATGCTTTCCCCGCTGGAATTCAATCGTCGAAACTTCGAACGCTTCTACCAAGACATTCTTCCAAATTGCGAGACGTCTACATTCGATTACTTGCGAGGACTCTCTGTATTTATTTAATGGGAATTAAGTTTGCTTTTCCATCCGAGCGGCTTTCATTCCGGTGACGCTGTGTATTTTGGTAGAAGTATTACGGTGTCCTACAAAAGATAAATAGCATTTCTCCATACATTATTGACGATTTAGGTTCATTACACTTTTACACTGTATGAAAGAAACAATTATATTTAAAAGTACCCAGATACTTTAATGTTCTACAGACTTCGCTTCTATTTCTCTTTTACAGATGAACGTTATGTATGTTGTTTAAAGCACTAAGCAAATTTTCGTACGTTCGAAGGGGGTGTAGATATTTATTTACCAACACGTTAGTGTGTTTCTTAATGTCTTTCCCCCGGTGTTGTAAAGTTAGATCGCGGTTGTTATTCTCCTTGTCCTCTTCTTTTCCAACCTCGACGTCGTCTTTTTTCCAATTGTCTTCGCACATTTCGCTTAACCGGGAGGGCCTGACTTATTCGCGAACTCGGGAAGCCTGACAAATTTCTAGGGGAGCAAGAAAAATACGCATCGGTTCCGATGTCTGAACAAGGAACGGGCGGCGTTCACGAAAACAGGAGTGTAATCTTCTCCGGGGGGAATCCCAGGGAGAATCCCAGCGGCGAGGAAAAAACTTTTGTACTTATGGAATCCCGGGGAAGGTCGGAATACCGTATTTTCGTTGATCGCCCGGCGGTTCTCTCTCGCAATACATTTCTCCTGACGCGAAGGTAATTGTCAACATCAAAAACAAAAACGATGTCATTTTATCGCGATCTAATCCGACAATGTCTATAAAAAATGATTTGTATCATCATCCTGAAAAACGTTATCCTCGCGAGACAAACGCATAGAATAAAATGTACCATCAAATTGTGTTTTATGCTTTGAACTTTAAACCATAAAACATTCGACTAGACATTTTGCTGAACATGATAGTTACATGATAAATTCTTCTACTTTTAATTCATCCATTTTACATTCATACTGTGTCTCTGTGTGTGTGTGTGTGTGTGTGTGTGTGTGTGTATGTTGAGACGCAACAGTATTGAACGGACAGTTAGAATCACTGTACGAATTCTCGTAAAAAACCTCGACACCGTCGTTTAATTGCATGTGTCACACAACGTCGGCGGTGTGAATAGACGGACAGCAGGTTCGACTATCCAATGACGGCTACCGGAGACGATGTCCTAAAATAAAGCTGTAAATCAGCTTACAGGACAGATGTAAGAGCATTCGGTGACAGCTCGAGTTCCCTCAGCTTAGCGCTTCTCGACAGGATGGGCTGATTTCCAGGTCAGCCGGCCGAGGAGTTCATTTTCCGCGGATCCGTGTGCATGGATTGTGATCGACGCGGACAGCGCGTCGCGGATCCTTCGAAATAAATGAGTTTCAAAATCGAGCACTAATCGACGTGTCCGAGGCATGGAAGAAGATCGGCTATGGTGGATACACACAGAGACGACCACGGTGGGAACGCTGGTAACCCGGAAGACGAATGAAGTTTCAATAATCCCCCAAGAGGAGGGACGTCGGAGTCAATTTGAAGGAGCAATCGTGGGTCACGGGGTAGCAGGAACCACGGGCGGTGGGAAACGCGGAAAGCAACGAGGCAATGACTTTCGATGTAAAGATTGCTAGGTCAGGGTAAAAAGCGACAAATAGGACGAACCGAGGCGATCGAGGACGCTGGAAATAAATAAAAAGCGTCGTCTAGCCGTGTCGCGGTGGTAATGGACCGAGTCAATTTCGCCAGAGCAAGAGGAACAGGGTTGAGTGGAGGCAATCAGAAGAAAACCGGGTTTAGATAGACACCCGGGTAAAAGTCATTGTGACGTTATGAAGTACAGAGAGTCGACTGTTTCGAGCGCGGCCCATAAAAGGCTGTGAAATCGAACGATCTTGGTCACCTGAAACTCGAAACCGCCACGTACCCGCCCGATGTAATATCATGGACGCGTCGTCCTCCTCTCACTAGAAGATAGCAGAAACTGTGAAATCTCGCATCAGTTGGCTATAGGCGAAACAGCCTATATAACTTAATGGTGAAACAGCTCCTTTGTTTTTGAGAAATTAGTGAGATAGTGTCGAACAAATGTTATTCGAAAATAAAGGACAAGAATGTTTCACCGTCAACCCGAAGCATCGAATTACAAAAAATAGTAGAACTACACGATTTAGGAAACAGCGCAGACCCGAGGATTTTTCTTAGATCAAGACTTCACTGTATAGCATAATGACATCGAAGAGGGAAAACTTTTCAATGGTGATTGGTCTACTCCTATATGTACCTCGTCTGTGATTAAACGCACACGCAGCCAGTTCAATGCAGTCCAGCCTCGGCCCACATCGACGCACTTCGACCGAAAAATTACGAAAGCAAAAGTGCCAAGAATTTCTCTATATAAAGGGTTACGATTCTGTTTGTTCGGACTCAACTTCCGCTTAAGTTTCCGACTAAGTGTTCGCTTCTCTGCGGAGACCAAGCCAAGCAAGGGAGTTAGGATAACGGACTGGTAGTTGCGGGCTTGAAGAGACTAAAAGGGCTCTGGTTTGGTCGGGAATGGGGGTGTTCGAAACTTGTCTCTCCTGGATGCGGTTTTCTGTAAGTACACCGAAAGCCGAGCCACAGGAGCAGGCTACTGTTCGAGCAGGGAGGGGAGAGGAAAAGGCCGAGGCGCGTTGCGCGGTGCGCGATGAGGACACGAGAGCCAACGGCACGGAAAAGTGTCGCATCGATTTATTTCGAAGTTAACGTTAGGCACCGACCCGTCGTTCTCTTCCGTTTGATTTTTATTAAATAAAAGTGCCGACCAATCGGTCGATTTACTTCAAACTTCGCCCGGGGTCCAATGCACCTGGGACAATATTTGAACTCTATGATTTGAAAAGATTACTTCTTCAAAGTTTACTTCCACTTCAAACTTGCCGAATAACTTCGGTAGACGTTCCATTCTGGTCGAAAGTGGAATTAAGTGGGAAAATCGAATTTGTTTTTCGGACTTGGCGGTTTTTACAATTTTTCACTTAGTCTGGTTCAGATGATGGCTACGCTTACGCAGATTAAAAATCTCTTTTCGTTTCTTCTATTTTAGAGGACTACGGAAGTTGATTAAGTTTGGATACATTCACTATTTTCAAATACAAAAAATTGTTTCATATTCTCCAAAGATTGGTCGGTATATCGACAAAGTTTGAAATTGATGTGATGACCAGCTTAGTTTGAAAAATTACCAAAGGACATTATCACCGACCCATTACACAGCGAACACAGTAAATTATAGTTTCAGGAAATCCTCGAACAATAGCGTACCAAAGCAGCCGAGAAAATCATTACAGCCTCCCAGCACAACGCGCGATCGTTAAGACGTACAGCTCCACGGTTGCAGCGCTAATTATCGTAGCTCGATCATTTTAATAGTTCACGGAGCTCTCGATAAAGATAGCGGTACGTATTTATCATTGCACGAGGAGTCGAACGGTGGTCGAACAGCCGCGATTACCATTCAAATAGCCGCAATTTTTCCTGTCAGGCTTAAAACACGAACAGCAGATTGTAGTTCCGTTGCTGGGCGAGTTTTTCAACTGCTCCCGCTCCCGGTAATCGGCGTAATCCTTTATCCTTGCCGACGTACGGACGCGTCCGGTTTATCGCGGCCGCAAAACATCTCTGTCCTCTCTCTCGTCCAACTGGCCACTCGCGAAAACTCCTCGCTGATTGTCACGGGGACGTAGATGTCCCCCGACGATTTACTATGCGTCTAGTATCGAATCCTGGAATCTCGGTGTATTCCCGTTAACGACGGAAGAAGAAGGAAACGTTTACGAGGGTGGTGAATTTAGCGATCGCACGCGTTAAATTTCGTTCGAGTTACGGCGCCTGCGTTACCGGCAGACGTTATAAAATATTTTCTCGAGATAAGGCGAGTGATTTATCGCGACGCGGTCAACCTCGACGCCCCGCCGTCCACCGGGACGAAAAGTTCCTTCGCCGCTGCCGGAAAATTGAAAGATGAAAAATAAAGAGGTCCGCCGAAATGATTTCGGCGGTACGTCGGTTTAACAGCACGCGAACAACCCCAGCAGACGCTCGACTCGAGGACATTATCGGTTTTTTGGTAGTCGGGGATTTTAGCTTTACCGCTCGTAAACAGTGACACGGAAAAAAGTTATCGTCCGGTTGCGACTTCCCATTTTCCACCCTTTTTCCAACTGCGATCTTGCCGCTGCCGGTCTCACCCATAAATCGGTGCTCCGCGCCCCCCGAAACTCCAGAAAAACGCGCACGATTCGGCCCACCGCACCCGGTTGTCCAGTAATAATCGCCGGTTTTCCCACAGCATGTAAAATAATTCGTTAGCGGGAAGATTAAAAGATTGAATGTCCTCGATCGGCCGCTAACGAACTGTCGCAACGAATCTCGGGAGTTATAGCACGGTCGCGCGGGTGGAATGCGTAATTAAGCCGGACCTGGTAATGACGTTTACTCGAGTAAATGTGTAGTGTCGATTGTCAGGGTCGGGTGCCGAGACCCCCACCAGACTTTTCGCTCCCGTTCAAACAGCTTTCCCAAATGGTTTTTACCCCTTTTGTTTTCGCACGCGAGGCACCGCTGCGTTTGAAGCTTTCGCGTTACGAAGCTAGATTAACGCCGCATTATTTGATAACGCTCGCGCGACCGTTCCGTTCCCTACGCGTTCCCAGAGCCACGTGGAACAGTCGCATTTGTCGCGTTAGTATTTTGCGCTCCGCCGGGTGGTACGTTTTTCGATTAATCGAATGTCCGTCAAAGCTCACTAATTACCATCTGCTACGGACAGACGATGGATTTCGCCCGCGTTTTTCGGTCTTTACACGCGCGCCTAATTTTTGGAACGAGCAAGCACGCTCGTGCTCCGAGCCTCCATTCTCTTTGTGCCGTGCCCAACACACTTGTTCCGTTACGTAAAACGATTTCAACGTTGTTTCTACTCTTTCACGCGTTCGATTATTTGGCGATTCGTATTACGTAGAAATGTAGTATTTCTTGTCGTTTTTACACGGAGACAAGGTGTACACTTGGATCAATCGTCAAAAAGTATTCGGAGACTCGAAGGAAATTTGTACGAGCGCAGTGTCGCTCGCTAATAATGCAGCAATGTCTTGATACTTTCGTCGCACAAGCAACATTCTTCTCGCACACGCTTGCTCAAATCTACATAACACTGCTGCACTATTCTCGCGAGTCGAGACTCGCGAAACTATTCATCTCCTCACACCGAGAAACGCGCACGTACGCTCACTTTCGCCATTCAACTCCTCCGAGGCGTGCATTCATTCCTGAAAACCTTATTTTTAAACATCGCAGTTGCGCTCCGCTCTTCAGAAACATTCGCTTTTACGAGCGCGTTTCGTATGGAGCACGTTACTCTCGTCGTAACGTGCACTTTTATGTTGATCTAGATGTGTCCAATAATATTTCCCCGATTTTTCAATGGACACACGGTCTTTCGCCGGTACACACGATTATGCGCGCGACTAAAACGCGAAATTACCGACTATTTTACGTAGTCGGCCATTCGGAGTCCGTACATTAACGCCGGATGACATTATGTTGGACAAACGAGTGTTGCGAAAATTATTTATTTATTGATCGTAGGGCGTGTGGACTGCATAAAGAAAAATATTACTGAAAAAGCAGATGTTCCTGCTTATTTACCACAAAATTCAAATGGAGGCTATTCAAAGCGATTAATGAGAAAAACCTTTTCGTGGATGGAATGGACTTTTTATCTATACAATAGGGATGTTTACCGTTAAAAGAAGAAGTATGCATTTATAACAAAAACGAAATGACATTAGAAGCATTTAAGGATATTGTTACATTATTTCCGAGTTTTCAAGATGATTGAAAGAGAAAATAGATTTTCATGTAACCTGGGTTCCTTACAGTTGGCTTTGGCGATATTGATTTTGCATAGAGATTTACAGTCTACTTAATACAGTATGACATTCATGCGATTTCGTTGAAACAGCATAAATTCTATTTGTCGGGCGCGTTATTGATACAGGACAAATAGACACAACGTCAACAATTTTTTACTTTCCGGCAACGGTATCTTGAGAATCCAAACAGACTTGTATTGCCGTGAATCCCGTAAACTTACGGGCATGAGCATGCACCGAGATGCAAGGGAGGTTCGAGGAGATCCGGGGTGGATGCAACTCGTGAATGCAACTCGATGATCGATTCGGTGCTGGATCCCGAGCGTCGCCGTTTTCACGCGGCAGATACCTACGTCGAACGCGATATTCGACCGGTCGGTCATAGCGAGATGTAGTTCCGGATTCGTCGATCGTCGTAAAAGCCGGACTGCATCGTGAAAGGGGTACGTATCGCGGCTGGACATTGTTCGAGATGCAGGCCACGACGCGGCGCGTCGTAAATCCGTGCTATTACGGAACTGGGCTAGGGTAACGCTCGGGTGCCGTTCACCTGTGTGCAAAGCAGACGTCGTCGTCCTCGTATTCGTCGGCGAACGGGTGCTGTTTGTGTTCGTCCGCGCTGGACTAGATTTTACATTCGGCTTCGAAGTTCCGAGTCGAGTTTCGCGGAAATGCCGCATATTCCCGTTGCTGGATATCCGAGTCGACATCGAGTAATACCCATCGAGCAATCTCCGTATTGTTATTAGCTCTTGGAATATCGGGGATGAGTTTGGTAGTTTTCAGTTTAAACAGAGGAGCTTAGACCACGGCCCCCGACATCTGTTCCGCTCGCAACTGCTACAGAAAACCGGCCGCAGTTTGTTCCCCTCTGTCAAGACGCGAACGGTGGTGTTTTGGCCTAACTACGCTCGTGAACGGATGCTGCAGTTTTAGTTAAGTATGCCGAATGATGGTTCTGCATTAGAAAATTAGTTTGTTAGTTGGGGGCTGTTAGGAGGCACTTCTTCACCATTTTTTTTAATCTTTAAAGGCCGTTCAAGATTACCGAAGGTCATTAGTGTGCAAAATGATAAATGTTTCGTTCTCGACATTTTCCGAAATTCTTGGGATTCCGTCGCGTCTGCGGTAAAGTAAATTATTATAAAGAGGGCATGCTTAGGGGACCTGAAAGTCGAATTCTATCGGCAACGGAAACCCGTAGTTTGTTTCTGGCTGTCAAGACAGAGGGCAGGAACGGAACACAGACGTTCCGGTCGAGTTGTGCAGCGA
This sequence comes from Lasioglossum pauxillum, assembly GCA_933228785.1. Classification (NCBI taxonomy): domain Eukaryota; kingdom Metazoa; phylum Arthropoda; class Insecta; order Hymenoptera; family Halictidae; genus Lasioglossum; species Lasioglossum pauxillum. Next base: position 39,474,066 of record OW121699.1, on the reverse strand, counting down.
GGAGGCGCAGGAATTCAAATAACGAGACAAAGTTCGGAAGAAAATAAAAGTGTTGCCCCGAGGGATTGGTGCCGCAGGGGAAATTTTGATCGACACGGGTCCACGTTCCAGTAAGGCCGTGTACGCGCCTTGTAATTTTAAGTATCGGCACGGTTAGGTTGCTCGTGCCGCGCCGGTTTCTCTCTTTCTTTCTTTCTCGGTCTCTTTTGTCGCCGAGACATCGTCCGACCCGTGAAACCCCTTTGCGACTGGCTGACATCGGTCCACTGAGCTCCGGCTGTGATGTGAATTCGAAATCGCGAGTCCGGCGAAACGGCGCGGCGTTCCAACCCGAAATCGGCACATTAACGATTTATTTCGCGAGTCACGCCGAAGCGGACTGCGACCGTCCCAGCCCGTGCCACCGGCGCGGCGCTGCATCGTAAATACTGTCACGCCTGGCCCGTTCTCTTCTTCTCCTCGTGAACTTCCACGCTGTATACTTAATGCTAACGATGCGGTCCGCTCGAATCGATTCTCGATTCTATAGGTGTCGATTTGTCCTACCTACCGAATAATCCCGGCCGGCTTCCAATGGGAACACCTTGTCCGACGATTCCGCCGATACGGATCACAATTAGACAAATCTGTTGGGATATCTTTGCACTCCACGCCTCCCGCTGAATTATCTATTGTAAAATACCGTTACACACTCGAAAATCTTATTTCTACAGGATTAATCCTTCGCTTCGTTTACGTTCAATTAACATTTAACCCTTATATGTACATTGCCGAAAAAAGTTCGCAAACATTCACCCCTCTCTGTTTCTGATTGACATCCGGATTCTATCTTATTATTACTGTATATTATCTCATGTTTTATATGTTGCAAAGCAACAGTGATTCTCAGATATCAAGAGTTAAACGAGTTTCAATTAGAGTACAATAAGTGTCACTGATCGAACGGAAAATGTTCGTGGAGTATTTTCTAGTTGAAGAAAGTGGCAATGTTAGGTTCTGGAGATTACGGGCGCGGCGTCTCCGTTAGCATACATTATCATTCTAGTTCGCCGGGCAATAAGTGTGAACGGTTTAACGGGGCAGGGGCGATGTTTAGGGAAATTAAGGATTATTAATGCGAAAAGTTATTGGTCGATTCCGGGGGTGTCGTTATCAACGCTCGGCGTTCCTATGCAGCTCGTTAAAATATATAGCTAATTTTGCCGAGGCGTTCACGACGGTATCGCCACAAAATCACCGTGGCTCGCTGTTACCCGGTGTTCCGGAAACTTCGTAAATTTCATATTACCCGGCCTCTTTAAGGAAAGTTCGGGAATCACTTGAAAGACTTCCCCGTCGAAGTTTAAATTATTTGCCCCGGAACAATGTAGACACCTCGCGGAGGCGATGAATTCATAAAAATTTCACCGTGGAAACGTTTTATCGATTCGACCGCGGAAATTTTCATGAACCTCGTCCCTCGGCCCGTTACCCCGCCTGCCAAGTTCGTCGATCCGACGGATCGCCGTGACATCTACGCTTTCATCCCTCGACGCTTCCAACCCCTTGCTCGCTGTACCTAACGAGCGAAATCGAGCCGCCTTCGCAACGACAAGTCGTCCGAGTCGTAGCCATCGCGACGAACGAGAGAGTTGCGCCCTTATTCTCGCTCGAATTTGCCGTCTACACGACCGTCACGGGTCGCCACTTATGGCAACGACTCGTCCCGAGCGCACGGTGAAAAACCATTGAACTGCTTCTGCTCTTCTCACGACGACCACTGCCAAAAATCGGTCACAAACTCCTTGCAGAAAGTCAAATGAAAGATCTGAAACAAATCATTTGACCAGTGCATACAGGGTTAGATTTCTGTAAAGGAGAATTTTTTTAAAGGTTTAGGACATCGTCTTGAGAGCTGAAAGATTTAATCGAGCGCTCTACATTGTTTCTGTTCCTGCTCCGGCGATGAATGAACCGGGGAACACAGGAGTGAACAGGTGAATAAAACCATTCGAAGCGACAGAAATCGATTTGATCGGGGCAGTGTCTCTGCGAACGGTGGAAATAACATAAAAAGCAAGGCTGTTTTATGCGCGTGGATACGTGTCCCGAGTGTTTACCAGTATGAATTCATTGTCCGCGCGGTGTTCTATTATTCTTCGGGGGTTCTAAATTGAAGGTTTAATTTATAACCGGTCGGTAGGGGCGCGGGGTATACGACGAGGGGCGATGTAAATTGTTTAAAATTCTCGACCGTGCTCGTTTAACGCCAGTCCCTGTCCCTTCGACGCCCTTCCCCTTCGGACAGAGAAGAGAGAGAGAAAAAAAGAGCGGATCTCCATGCAAATTCCACGGGACTTCGCGCAACGCGCTGGGGCAAATGAAATTTGCCGAAGTACCGGAAAATGACAGCTCGGAGGACCCTTTTCGAAACGCGCGCGCGGCACGCTATACTCTCTTTCTCCCTCCCCTGGCGCACACACGCCTTGATTCCGGCGTGTTCGGGCTGGCTCGTTAACGAGCCGTAGATTCGCCTTCATTCTCTTTAGTCACGAATTACGAGAGGGCCGAACGAAATTAACCCTCCTCATGGGGAAAACTTACATGCTCGGTTGCCCCGTGAGAAACGTCCGGCTGCCGTGAAACGTTCGAACGTGTTCGGCCTGGAAAAAATCTACGCAAATTTTCCCGCCACGCCGGAACCCTTCACGCGGAACGTGAAGTGAACCATAAAAAACTCCTAATTAAGAATTATAATTTAAAACTGCATCGGCTTACCGATGGGCGAAATATATAGAACGCGCGGCCTGCCGGTAATTATGGAATGGGTAATAAATTCGAAAGGTAGTTCAAGGAAGTGACACGGTGCACGTTGAACCCCTGTAAATTAGCATAATGAATGTTTAAAGGATTTCACTGTCGTATCCTTTACCAACAATTTATGCGTCTTTAATGTTGCAGTTATTAACCTTAATCGGCGACGTAAAACTGTGAGTTATTCTCTAGTTTAGACACACTCGAGCCTTTGCTGAGAAGAGGGGGTTCTATAGAATGTAAATGATGTTTCGAGCAGATTGCGCTACCGGGCAGCTCAAACTGGCTGGTGATCTGTTAGATACAACTTAAATACTGCTACGTTCAATTTCATCTTTATGTATCATAATACATACTTGCGTTCAGTTGTGTGCAGCTGCGCCTCCATTATTTCTCATAATAATTTAACAAGTTTTAAAACATCTATTTTGCGAGAACACATTTTACAGAAGTTCTTAAGACCAACATTAGGAACACAATCTATTTAAATAGTACAGACAGCTTTCGATCCTCGTACGTATAAATTAACCAAACACCTAATCGTGCACGGGTATCTCGACCGCGGATCGCATATTCACGAGACCAAATTAAGAATGAAAGTCGTAGGGCAAAGGGAGGATAGAGACAAACAAACGAAGAAATCAATTGCGAAGGGGGTAGGTTGGAAGGGAAAGATCGTTGGTGTCAAAGAACTCTCGATAATCACAGGCGGAGCGTGTGTGTAGAAACGAGTTCCCCGTTCCGCGGAGCTAACCCCGGATGATCAACGAGAGTCGGGCTCGATCGCTTCTCGAACTCCACCCTCGGCCATCGATATAATATACATACGTGCATACGTACGTATGGGGAGGTGCTATACTGAGCTATGCCATGCCGTGCTGTTGATGTGGCCTGGCTCGCAATTGCTTGCCACGCAGGCACACACACTGTCGCGTCGCGCGCGCCAAGAACAATTGACGCACGCATGCATTTCTGTTTTGTCGGGGCACGTCGGTGCGCCGCCCTTCGCCGGCACCTCTCTCCCTTTTTCTCTCTCTCCAAGCCCGTGTTCTTCCCTATCTCTCTCTCTCAGCCACCGTTCTTCCCTATGTTTCTCTCTCTTAGCCTTGGTGCCTCTCTATCTTTCTATCAGTCGTTCTCCGTCGCTCGAGGGTCCCAGTGCGGTTGGTTGCCGGCTAGGTCGTCGTCGTCCTCCTCGTCGTCTCGTTTCGCACGGTCCCGCACTCTTTCACACCCTCCAGATATTCTCCTCCGCGTATGCACATATGCTTCTCTGCCGGTGCACTCTCGCGTCGCTCCCTCTCGCCGGTCCAACCACTGGATCCCAGCCCCTATGAGCGGCCGACGCGACCTGTGCGCACCGTTTTATGTCTGTGTGTGCGTGTGAGGGGATACGCTTGTGTGTTGCGTAGGTGTATGCGTACGTGCCAGTCGTTTTCGATGAATAGGTACGCGCTCGTACCGTTCGTTCGACGATGACGACGACGTAGACGACAAGGTAGACGGCGGCGCGGCGGCAACGCCGGCACTGGCAACCCAGGCGAGGGCGGCACTGGCAACCGGGAGGGCAGGCAGGGGTGGCGCGACGTCGACGATGACTGCAGGCCGTCGAGAAGTTCAGGGTTCGGTGACCCCGTAACGACCGCGCGAATTAACATCTTGCTTTTCACTCTCGACGGAGCCGCGCCGGGGTAATACGCAAGAACTCTGACGTACCTACCTGGCCGGAGCCACTATTAGTTTCACGACACTCTCTGTTCTTATACTTAATCCGATATCCGGACGATACGGACGTCAGCGGTTTCGAGCCACCTTCGCTGACACTGTCTAATCTTTAAGACTAGACACTTTTCGCAAAAATGACGAGAGGGATGTTTGAGTCTTGTGGTACTGGATGAACCACTTACGACACGTTACTTACTTGTTCACGACACGGAAACGACGATCGGATGATTTTAATTTAACAAGCTTGTTATTCCACTAAGAATAATATTTAATAATTCGCTTGTTTCGGGAACAATAAACTTGGCACTTTTAATGAACAAAAAGCACGGATGGATACTTGAGCTGTTCTTTCTCTCTCAAAACGAACCCCTTACAATTGAAGTGAAGCAATATTACAAAACAGTAAAGTCGTTTAACTGGCTTCCATTACTCTTACTGTCTATCTAAATTATCAATACCGTAATACCTATATACAGTGAGGGATGAAAGTATTCGTACACCCTTTACAACAGAATAAGTTTTTTATAATTGTACCAAACTACCTGATATTTTATAATCAATTAGAAGCATTGGTTTACGAAATGATATGCAAAAAGCCGTGTAAAACTACGATTTTCACCATTTTTAACCGCTTGTAGCTCGTGTGTATATCGATTTCGATTAAATTTTCAGCATGAGTATAACTAACACAGATCTACAAAAAACATATTTTAAATTTTCATTAAGTGCCCAAATAAAAAGTTTTAACAAATGCCTTTTTTATTTTTGCATGTAACCTTGTAAATTATAATTTTTGGAAAATCCGTTTTACATATCATTTTGTGAACCACTTCTAATTGATTATAAAAATTCAGGTCGTTTGGTACAATTATAAAAAAGTTATTCTGTTTTAAAGGGTGTACGAATACTTCCGTACCTCACTGTATACTGTATATGCAGTCGGTGTACAAAGTAATCGTACACATTAAAAAAACAAATTACTTTTTCAAAATTGGACCCAACAGCTTAAATTTCTTTTCAGACGTTCGAAGGATTAGTTTACTAGCTAATGTGTAAATAACTTTTTTAAAACATTGTTATTGGTCACAATTGCGAAGGAAATAGTAAAGGTCACGATTTTTAAATTTTTTATCCGTACTTGTAATGAAAATTTAGAAGGCGCCTCTGGTAGGTCTAAGTCAGTTATATACTTGTACAAAGTTTCATCGAAATCGATCAAGGATCTTACGAAATATAATTGATTAAAAATAGCAAAAATCGTAAGAATCTGCGATTTAAATGAATCGCTAACCGTAAATTCAAAGATTTTTACATTTTACAATGCCCATAGCTTTTTCATCCGTCAGCCAATTTCAATGAAACTTTTTACATATATATAACTTACTTAGATTTACAAAATACATGTATTAAATTTTCATTACAGGCACAGATAAAAAATGTAAAAATCGTGTTCTTTACTGTTCCCTTCGTAATTGCGACCGATAACAATTACAAAAAAAAATTATTTACACATTAGCTAGTAAAATAACCCTTCTAATGTCTCAACAAAACTCAAGCTGCTGAGTCCAATTTTGAAAAATGTATTCGTTTTTAAAAGATGTACGAATACTTCGTACACCGACTGTACATACTTACAGTGTACAATTCGTAGAGGAGTTTGCAATCCATTAGAGAGATTACACAATAAGTTTGCTTTTGCTTATCATTGATTTCAGCTTCCCTCTAATAAGAAATATTGAATATCCTTCAAAAGAGATGGCTTTTTCTACATGTAATAACAGTGGGGAAGTAAGAAGGAAAGTTTATTCGCGAATAATTTCCAAAGTAAAGTTTAAAGTATAAAGATTCCATACTTTTTTTATATATGTAGAATAGCAGTGTACGGTATTTACGAACGATTATGAACGACGATTTATATTCCGAAACTAACATGGCAGGGCGTGTCCAAAAGCGTAGGTTCAAGAAATTAAACCTTTTAGGACTTGACTCACGAATCGTCACACGTGACGTGGAGTGAAATTCTATACCATGGGGAGGATCACAGACAGGAAGTTCTGCCGAAAAGTTTTGGTAATGGCCCGGTGATTAGCAGACACTGTGGCAGGGTGCGTAATGGGTTTTATATCCTGAAATGGATAGTCTACGTGTGTTCGTATGTTCCGTTGGCAAGAGTCATTTTTCGCTGAAATAATGAAGCGGTTGATAGAGTTCGACAAAGTTTAAACATCCTTCGTTTATTTAACAGATTCGTCGATGTCGATCACAAATTTCGCGAAAATCATTTCCGTTTACGGGTGAAACAAAATGGACGCGGTACCCTTACAATTTGAAAATTGTAAATATTTATTTTGAAGCATTTTGTTTTGAAATATTTTACGGGGAACATTTTCCACAGTCAAGATACATATTGGCCAATGGAACTCAATATCGTTATAGTCTTCGTATCGATGGCAATTCTTCCACAATTTTTCGTTCGTTTTTTTTCCCAATGCACCGTGACGATAAACAAAAATAAATATGTACATTTCGAAGCGCGCATTGAAATGAAATTCGTTTAGTTTGTTGACATATGCACTCAACTTTGAAAACCCGCGTCCGGTATTTATTAACCGTCTGCATATTTTTGTACGCGAATCACGGACTAAATAACAAGCTCGTTATAAACCCCTCTCATTGCTTTATTGCGCTCGAACACTTCCCAAAAAAATATCCTCGGTTTTTTGCAAACTTCGCGGACAATGCCAATCGACGAACGGAACTCACCCTGTGCGCTGACTCTAATTGCACAATTGTAATTGTCGTTTGCATTGTATATTTGCGACCATCGCGGGTACCTCCGTTTCCGAAACTTTCAACGTATTTATTTCGATGTTGTTTCAATTCTTCTCAATACATTGGCTGCGAATTATCGGCAAAATTGATTGCTACATTTATTCGTTTATTGGAACGTATTATTGCTTCCTGTCAGCGAGACAACCTACTCTGTTTGGTGACATTACAGAAAAAAGAATCGTGACTTCTGAGCTAGTTGGCATTATTTATATAATACTTGCTGTTGTGTGACGTTACTTATTAGGGAGTATACCGAATTTTTGGTAGAAAGGTGCAAGGTCATCAGTGTTATCATCATTATTGGATAGTGTGTTTGGATTGGGAAACAGAAGCTAGCCTTCAGACGTTCCTAATAATAAATAGACCTCACGAGCATCGTCCCTAATCCCGCAGTGTGTGTCGCGGTAATTGAACAAAGTTCGCGGGGGCATTCTCAAGCGCATCCGGTATTGTCAGGGCACAAGCGAGCTGGCGTCGTCGTCCCAGTCGGGATTTGTTTTCCCATCGAAATTATGCGGAACTAGTTTCTGAGGGTAGTTTCCAATTTGCGCCGCCTCGGATGGGATCGAATCCCGATTAATTTCGCGCTGGCCAGGTACAATATGCGTCGGGGAAGGCTGTCGCGCAGAAATTGTGGCACACGGGGCAAGCCTATCCGGGAGCATTGGCGCGGCTGTTCGGGGACGATTTAATCGGAAAGAAACGCGAATAACGCTGGCCCGTGGCGTTGATTGGCTGAAACACATTTATTCTACCGGCCGCAGTCGCTCTCTGACCTAACCCAGCCGTGCAAACCCTGTCGTTTCCGCTCACTCTGTTCTCTCCCGCCGATTTCTCGTCCTCTCCGCCGCTGAAACTCCATTAACCGCCAAAAATAGATCGCGCCGCGACCAGAGATAACAATGGACAGTCGATAGGAGATACCCAACCGGAAATATCCGATTCTAATAAATAGCATGGAGCAGCGGTCGTAATACCTTGTTTCAGCTTTCAGCGGCCTGCGGATCATACTCCTTCCAAAACCTCTAGCGTCTTTAGAAAATCAAGAATACGGCTAAAAAAGTATTGGAAACGAACCAATATTGGGTACAGTTTAAGTGGAAAATGAGAAGAGGAATTATTAATAATTTCCCTGAAACTTGATGAAACTAGTTTGTTTCTAATGATCTTTTTCGTGTAACGATCAAATATTCCAGAGAGTACATTTTGGAGGCCACAGGTACGAAGCGTAGAAGAACAGCCATGAACCACATTGTCGGGCTAATAATCGGGATCGAAAGTTGATCAGTGTGACGACGTGGAACCGCACGGCAGCTCGCAGGAGCAGGGAGCAAGCACGGAGCGCGGCGAAGCTGTGTGGAGCCGCGGGAATTCGAATTCATTAAAATTAAAGCATCGTTAGCGTCGGTGGCGGCGTTAATGTAGACGTCGATGATGTTTCCCATACAGCCAGGACGCGCGGCTCGGGCGATCGTTAATTAAAAATAATGATACACCGCGCGTTTCGACGCCGCGGCAACAATGCGGCTTCAAGATGCGCGCCACTGTCTGCGAAATAATTTCGCGCAAAAGGGAAGATGGGACTTATTTCCAGCGGGCGGGTTTTCCCCGTGGGTTGGACGACTGTGGATCCCATGTGGCAGGGTGAGATAGTCGGCATCCATTCGCCACGCGAGGACAAACCAGGGGGTGGTTCGTGGGGGTTGGACGGGGTCGCGCCACGGACCGAGACGGGGATCGAGTTGAACGCGGGGCGCAATTCTGCTCATTAAAACTCCGGTAATTAACGGGGTGCGCCCCACGATCTGGCACCCCACATGCTCGCTCATTCGTCTGTTTTTAAGGCATGGGGGTCGCCGCTAGAAACGGTCAAGGGTTACGGCGTCTCGCGGGGGAGGGGGACGAAGTGGGATATTCGTTTTGCGAATGTGACGTGTGATCAAAAAGAAACTGAACTTTGTCGGTGTAAGATGAAGTTTGACGTCTTTGCTGATCGATTATCTGTACCTTCATGGATCAGTTTGTTAAATTTCATCGAGCAGTGAGTGTCACGTGTTGTGAACAATTTAGTAGAGATATATGGCTCCATATAGCTCTGCGATTAGTCATCCAGTTTGGGGAGGATGAGAATTAACTGATACCCAAGGGCATAGAGAAGTGACCAACAAATCCATCTTTTATTTGACACGGTCGCTGGGAAACTGACAGAGTCTAGTTTCTTTTTGATCACACTTCGTATAAAAGTGAAATACGGAAAGTTAGCGACTCGCAGATGTCTGCTCCGACCGCAAGACATTCTGAAATATTCCCGGCGTAAAAAAGACACGAAGTTTCGCACTGTGGTGGAAAGTTTCCGACCGGTAAATCAATATTTCACCGCGGCTCGGAGCGGCGTGGCGAGGCGCGCCAAGCCGAGCCCGTGGCCCAGTGAAATCGTACGCCCCCGAATATGTTTGTCTGGTCTCAGACTTGTTTGTTATGCATGGATATGCTGAGCACACCCTAAACGCGCTGGTTCTACAACAACAGATATCTTGTTTGCGCTACGCTCGTGATGCGAATGTTTCGCCATAGATTAGCGCTCGTAGATTCGTAGAACCGTTGCGGCCCGTTCCGTTGCGTCGAAGTCGGACGCGGACGGCGAGAATCCGTTGTTTCATTAACTTTGAGCCGAGCTCGGGGATTTTTTGAGAAAAGTTTTTAAACTGTTTAATCGAGTAACAAGACAGCAAAGACCTCCTTCCGGATTTTTTTATTATTTCCAAGCCGGCGAAGAAAAAGAACTTGCGAACTCCCCGAGGCAAGGGGAGAGAAAGAGTACAACAAGTGCAGTTAAAAGAGTTTACGGCTCCCTCTCTTTTTTTTTCTCTCTCTCTATCTTTCTTTCTCCTTCTCTCATTCTGTTTTGTGTTCCACGCAACCGTTAAGTTTCGCGCAATCGCGTTGCTCGTCGAGCGTAATGCCGTCGAACAATCGGCTCGTCGATTGGATCAGCCGATTGACCAGCATTTAATTAACGGTATTGGATCAGCGGATCGATTTCCGTCTGATTATTTATTGAATGGATAATGCGCTTATTAAATTTCGATCGCAATAGTCACGTGAACCGGAGTCGTAACGTGTACGGGCACGGGTGGCCAGGCTCGCCGGTAATAACGTCATTTGGCGATGAGTTACTTGTTAAAAACGTTCCGCGGCATATTCTACGTAATGCCATTAAACGGTGATTAACATGATGCGCGATCGACGAGGCGGCGGTGGCGCGTTGCAAAACGCTGCCGATTATCCGTGGCGACACCGAATTCAATTGGACGGGAACGAATTACTGCGGTGTATTAAAGAAAAAAGGCGCCGCGCCGCGCCGGGGAACCAGCCTATGCGCCATTTGTTCCCACACTCGCCCGGGAGATGCTAGAATTTATATACCGGCAGGATTCCGTAAAGAATTAAAAAGCGAACCGGCCTGGAGCAGCGACACACACGCGCGTTCACCGCCGTTGCCGGGTTTTCTTTTGCTATAATTGTTACGGGGCGCGCTTGTTGTTTGTTTCGACTACGTACTAATTACGGTCGATTACGAAGGCGTAGCCGGGGAGCTCCTACCGACGAAACCGGTTAATGCGGAGGTCTAATTAAAAGAGAGGGAGAGGGCCGATGATGAAGCAATAATTAACACGGTGATGAAGCAATAAACCGCCATCGAGAGAGCCCTCCAATCTCAAAGTTGCAGGCTTTTCCGTGCCGGTCCCCTTCTCCGCCCATCCCCCGGTGCTTGCCTTATAATTTGACGGACCAGAGGGGGCTGCGCGTCTCGTAAGAAACGATTCGCCGTCAAGAGCAGATCCCATCCCCTGCACGATTATTAATCGGCCAGTATTTCCCTCCCCTGCTCGTGTTGCGTTAAATTCAGCCCTGTTCGGACGGATGCTGAACCCGAGCGCGAAGCATTCGCGCGATCTAAGTAAGAGCCGATCCCGTATCTGGTCACGTCTAGGTCCTTTTCGCTCAATTTCATCCGGGAGTATCCGTCCATTGGGAAACACGCGAACGGAACGCAAATAGATCGTCTATTAATCGACACAACCAGAATTTTCTCTCCAGGTACCGATCTCGCTGGCTAGGCGAACCGCGTTTCATAATCGGCTCCTTCCCAGCTGCTTTCAGCTTAGAATCCCCGATTCAGAAAAGGTGGACGAGGACTGGGGATGAGAGAGGGCCCGTGTATAACGATCCGTGTTATCCGCCGCACCGGCCGAACGACGTAAAATTAAAACCGTTTCAACCGTGTCCGACGCGAAACCATCAATTTCACGGCACGCAATTAACGTGTAACTAGCGGGAAACGCGGTTGCGGTACGAATAAGTAAAGAGGTCGACGCCGCACCGTGCCGAGCTGCGAAGGAACGGGCTCCGGCTAGTTGCCGGCACAGCATGGCCCAAGCTCGAACGGAGGAGCAACGCTTAATACGTTTTTTAGCGCATTCGAGAGGATCGGTTATTACCGTGCCATTCGCTCGTATCAAGTACGTGACGAGTTTCTCGGATCGTACATCCACACCGTGCCGCGCCGCGCCGGCCCGTATTTTTTCTTGTTGACGCTTGATTCATGACCTGCCCGGTGCGCTAGGTCATTCTCGCGATGCTTCCGAGAAGGTCTCGAGCCTCGTTCCCTCCAAGAAACTACAGCTCTGTTCGTACGAAACATTTTTATTTGAAATGAATTCTGTTGCATTTGATCGCGTCGACTGTCGTAAATCATTTAAAATGGTCCGGAAGCAGTCCCAGTTAAATCGAGTTCATTCAATAGTTAATTTTGATCGCTTTTCTGCTTTTAATCAGGATATCGGACATCATTACGAGTGACTCGAGACTTCACTGCAATTTCTCCGAGTTTCCAATAACTGCGGAATAACGAAGACAACAAAAAATAGACCCAGGTCGATTTTGTGTTTAACATTTCTCTCGCACGCACTTACGACCATCTTGAATTTAAGGGAAACAGCAATTGGCGTAATTTATTGCTTTTCCCGTTATTACCGAGCACTCACGAAATTGAGATCACTTTTATCGCGAAGGAGGAGTTCCCCATCCTCCCCGGACTCTGCGAATCATCGCGCTCGTTGGTCTAACGCGGTGTTCGCAGCAGAAGCAGCAGCAGCAGCGTTTTCGTTACATCTGGAACGTGCAACGCGAACGATATCGGATAGCGTTTCCCCGTCGCGAAACACGGTTACCAGGTACTGGTACGGTTCCCTCAATTATTTGTATTAGCTTAGCTAACCGGCTGTTTCTTTTCTATTTTCAGGTAAGTGGCTCTCTCGGCCAGGGTTGGCTCTCTCTCGATGGCCTCGCCCCCCTGCAAGGTTTCGGATCTTCGTTCTGCGTGCTATCACGATATCCAACCCCCACCGATTCCCCCATCACCGTTTTCGTCCCTCGTCCTTTTTCGAACGTCTATATCTAACCCTCCAGAGTCCCTCACTCCCTCTCTCCAGCACTTCTTCCTTCGCCTTTTCCGGCCTTTCGCGGCCTCTCGCCTGCTCACGGCCGAGCAGTCTGTTTCCCCTGCAGCCGCCGCCCCCTCGAAAGTCTGGCCATAGTCGACCGGTAAGTTTACCTTTCAATTAATCGACCGCCATAGGGAGGCCCCGGCTAACTGCCAACTATCCGGCCATTATCCACTAGAAGACCGAGTAATTGGGATTGGAACTCGGGTAGGCATCGCTCGCGCGCTCTCACACAACCATAAACCCCCGAAAAGGTGCACGCGAGATACCTTCACGAGGACCTCGCGTTTCCAACCCCTCTCCGGTTTTCTTGCCCTCTCGCACCCTCTGTTATTTTTATTTTTGCTTTCTCTTTTTCTGGCTTTCATTTACGCTCCTTTCTTTTTTGTTGTCTCTTTCCGCTGGGAAGCCAGGCAACAATACCGGCACCGTAACGAAGATAACGGTGTTAACGAGGTTAATGAGGATAGCATAACGTTACACGATTAAAGCACCAGCCCGGGCAGTTTTTAGACTGAAGTTCATTAAAGAGGACTGAAATGTTATCAAGCCCGCCGACAGCGGACGCCGACCTGGAATTTCCTTCCCCGTCACCGACCGCGCCAGATGTATTAATTATTTCGCCCTTTAACATTTCACGGGAAACAGAAGTGATTTCCGCCTTTTTCGAGGAATCTGAGAAATTCGTTTGGGAAATTGCGAATTCTTCTCCGGTTACCGTGATAGTGCCGGCGAAATGCCGTCTGTTTTCGAACAGACACGTTCTAGGAACTTTGTGACGAAGATTTATTCTGTGCGTCGTCGTCGCTTTCTTATTGCTAGACTGCGGATTTTATGCATGTATGGTAACAATGAGCAAACGCAATTTAAAGCAGAAGATAGATTAAAAGAATTTAAGGGTTTCATTGTATTCATGATGAATATTGTTAAAGGGAGGAAGACAATTGTGTTTAGCTCCTGTTCATTATAATCGATGTAAGCAATTTAAAGTATTTAAAGCTCCGAATGAACTTTCATTAACTTCAACAACTTCCTAAAGTGAATAGCAAGCATGGCTGTTAATTGAATTGTTGCATTTCTGAAATCCATCGTGAGGGCTACTTGACGAACAAAGCTAATTATAGCTGGTCAGTAGTATCATCTACAATCGACATAATTTCCCCAATACCCATTCGAAAAGTTAAATCGATTAATCGATGAAAAACGAGGCGAACACACGCATTACGTCGAATAATTTCTAACGCGTCTCCATTATCCATCCCTCTCCTATCCGCCGAGGTAAAACGCAGCCTGCATTTGTATGAAGTGCCAACAGCACGCCGGATTCGTTACTATCACGGTCCGCTATCGTTTAAAATGACAACTTCATTAGTAATCAAGCTGCGACGGCATTGTTCAAATACAAATAATTATTGGCCTCATTCACAAACCCCGGTCTAGGGCATCGGTCCTCACCTTTCTCTCTCTTTTCTCTCCTGATGCGTGTTCATTCTGCTTTCCCTCTCTTTCTCTCTTTCTCTCTCTATTCGTCTCCTACTCTCTCCGTATCTATCTAGCATTCTCTCTCCCATTGTTACTGATGCACCACACGCGAATTCATTTAATACCGAGTCCATCGAGGGTCGATCGTTAAAAGGCTCGGGGCTAGTTTATTAACTAACCCCGTCTAATTATACCTAATTACATCCCTCCCAAATCAATGAAATGCTCAGTAAATGCGTCTGTTACGGAGGTATTATCAAATGGCTAAGTAGATTGATAAATAAACAGCGGGATTAATGGTCACACGCGGTTCATGCACTTCGCATACATTATCGGCGAGCATTTCGCTCGGAGATTTCAAGGAATGATCGATTCACGGCCCTGCAGACGCACAGTCGTGATCGCGTCTAATTGCTGCGCGCAGCCCTCCATTCTCACGGGAAATTTGGTAATGACTGGACTACAGATTTTATGTATTTATGCCGCACGCAATCTCCTGAAATTCCACTTAGAAGCTCGATCAATTCTACCTAATCTTCAATTTTACTTGCAATCTAATATAGGTGTACAATGAATATAAATTGTCTTCACGTTTAAAAAATTCTGAACAACAAATCAGGGCAGGAATTTCATAAACGATAGTATTGAATTGTTGTCCAAACATTTTTCTAGAGGAAAATTGTACATGTGCGCATTATTGCGTGAAAGCACATTTTCCTAGAACACGGTAACCGAGACGAGGAAGCGATTCCGCGGCGTCTAATTTTTCAGTTGTAATTAAAACTCCTCTCGTCGCCCGGAAGTTCGCCGTAAACCCGATTTCCCGCCGAGGGAAGAAAATTTCGCGATAATTAGAACAGGGAAAATTACAGTCATAATTATCGACTAGTTAGCCCAAGTTGCTCCGGCGCGGCGCGGCGCGGCGTCGCCCTAGTTGCCGCGTAATCGATACCAAGGAAATCTCTAAACACGATTCCGTAGGCTCCTTGCCGGGGAAGTTACACCGAAGCCGAGGGGTAGCATCTACAATCGAGCCATCCCTCGGTCGTAACGGTAATGCGAATGCGGAAAAGTAGCGAATAGTGGCAAAGTAGTAGTAAAAGAACCAAGATACAGAGAGAGAGAGGAGAGAGAGAAGAAGCACTCGTTTGAAAGCCCCGGGAAGAATGAATCATTAATCTCCCTTTGATTTGTTCGACGTCTCTTAGCGAAACTCGCAATCACCTGCTCCCCTTATTTCACTTTCCTTTCGCTCCGAGGAGCTCTTTACACGTTCTTGGCTCGCCTCGGCCCAGACCTTCGTCGTTTAGTCGCGAAAACAAAGAGGAACGGTGGAAAGGAACGGGCCGAAACAAAATCAACCCCACGGACCACGGGAAAGGGGTGGTCGTGGGCTGAAGGGGGAGGAGTCTGGAGGCCTTCATTATTATCATAATCTTATTCAAGAGCGAAAGTCAGTCGCGTGTCCCGCGGACCCGGCCTGCGCGGCGTAAAGACACAATGGGGATCGTTCTTCTATTGTGCGCCTACCCCCTTCGTTCTTTCGCGTTCTTTTCAGCCCCCGGCCTGTCCGCCCATTATTCGTAACCAGGCACCGTCAAATTATTTTATCGGCGCCTCTGCCAACACCGATAACCGTCCCACGATCGATCACCACGGTTTCGGGTGGCCCACCTCGCTACCTTGTCACGCATTGTCTTCTTGGCACCGAATCTACACCCTCCATAAGCAATTTCATAAAAATTGCTCGGGCTTCAAGCATAACTCTAAGCCCATCTAGAATGATTTTCTTAACTCCTTGCGTTAAAATGTCTCAGAGACTGGGTTCGGATGGCAAACTTCATTATTTTTAACTTTGCATCATAAAGTAACGTAGACACAATTAAATGGTTTCCTAGCAACTTCAGGATATACAGGGTGGTCCACGCAACTTGCACACCTTATAATTTCCAAAGTATGCGTTGCACGAAAAAGTATTGTATACAGAAGTTGCATGGTCTGAAGGGGTACATTATGTAGTGTATTTATTTTTTTTTACAGGTGGAAGCGTTTCGGAGATTTGAAGATCGACTTTGTTTTTTAAAATGGAATACAATATTTTTTATACCAAAATATGGAAGAATGTCGAATACAGAGTAAAAAAGTATTGACCTTCATTAGTCCTAAACCTAATAATTAACGAGTAATTTCACTTTATTTCCTCAAAATTTTACTCGTTAATTATTAGCTTTAGGACTAATGAAGGTCAATAATTTTTTACTCAGAATTCGACATTCTTCCATATTTCGGTATAAAAAATATCGTATTCCATTTAAAAAAACAAAGTCGACCTTCAAATCTCCGAAACGCTTCCACCTGTAAAAAAAATTAATACACTACATACTGTACCCCTTCAGACCATGCAACTTCTAAAGTTATATACTTTGGAAGTTATACATGGTGTCCCAAAATCGTGAACTTCCCGAAAGGGGGTGGTTCCTGAGACCATTTATTATTAACGAAAAACACGGACCAATCAGAGCGCGACCTAGACGCCAGTTGGCACAGTCGGCCCGGCGCGCCAACTGTCTATTGGCCGTCTGTGGCAGCTCGAGTCTAGGTCGCGCTCTGATTGGTCCGTGTTTTTCGTTAATAACTCCTAAACAAAGCCGCGGATAACATTTTTGCAAAGGAAAATGTCGCTTGAAATGGTCTCAGGAACCTCCCATTTCCGGGATGTTCAGAAATTTTGGGACACCCTGTGTAGGTGCGCAAGTTCCGTGGACCACCCTGTATATTTCTTACGTCGAGGTTCGCCCTCAAAAATTTAATTCGATCAAGTATGCATGAATGAATCATGAAATCTCGAGGCATGATGGTTGTCCCCAAAGCTTGCTCGGGCGTGCGGCCAGATGACGACGATACGGGCTGTCAGGTGTTTTTAACGCGTTTTCCCCGAGAACAGGGTAATCTCTTCCTTCCAGTTTTCCGCGGAGATCGACACGAGCGTCGGTTTTTTCGTGAAACTCGTTCGCTCCTCAAATATTTTCCCTGGATAGACAGGCTCGCCTCTATCCTCGGGCGTGACTCGGGCCCACGCGTTTAAAGATTATATTTGTTGCATCTCTCGAACATGTTTTGACGGCGTGCCGGGGCGTCGCGTCGCGTCGTTTGTACGATCCCGTGCACACGGTGGCGCATACTGCAGTGGCTCATGCAAATATCTCAGGATACGTCGCATAGTGGGCAATTTGGACGAAATCTTTTTCAAAATCAAAGAAGTTTCGATAGAAACAAGGTGGAACGATGAAATTTTTTAAAAATTAAAGCTGAAACTTTGCAGAATATGGAAAAACAGGACGAACGTTTTTTAATTGATGATTTAATTTTAATTATGGAAAACAGATATCTAATTTAAATTACATTACAGTCACACATCACCTACAAGGAGTGCCAGCGACAATCGCAGCGATACGTCAAGTGATGTACATCAAGTAAACGTTCAAATACTTCATTATGATTATTTTTAATGTGTTTTATACATGAGAATACAATATACCTTCAAACCAGTAGGAAACCAATTCATTTGAACGAAAAAATGATTACATTAGTTTTGTTCGCAAAAATCAATTTTTTGCTAAATCCTGATCCCGTAGACAAATTTGGAGACAAGATTTGAAATCAGCGTGAAAAAATCTACTGGAAATGATGTATAGCACGTAAAAAAAAAATTTTCCCGTGCGTGGTATTGGATAAATCACAGTTTTCTTGAAATTGTGCAAGTTTAACGAATTTTCTCAAGGTTAAAAAACGTTCGTACCATAATCTCCCTATTTTTCCCATATTCTGCAACGTTTCAGCTTTAATTGAAAAAAATTTTCATCGCTCTACCTCATTTCTATCGAAAGTTCTTTGATTTTCAAAAAGATTTCATCGAAATTGCCCACTGTGCGCCATCGTCGCTCGATAACGCGCAACAACGCCGATCAACGACCGGTTTAACGGGGTCAATAAGATCTCGCGAGAAGTTGTGACACTGAAGAAAACGGATCAGTACTGAAAATGAAAATACGATCTGAGTCCCAGGCGCCGCCGCGCCGCGGAAAACCTGAAGAAAAAGGTTCCGCGTCAGATGCTCCTGGTCTTCTCACTTGCACTCACTCACGGTTTAAATGCAGTCTAGTTCCGTCTCCTTTTGGTTTGTTGAATCCTCTGGTACGTCCCTTCGAGAGTCCCTTCGCTCGTCCTCACGGATCTTGCCTTAGCTCGAAGCATTTACCGCCACTTGATTTCAACCCGATTTACCTCTTCAACCCTCCAGGCCACTTCGGATATTTGCTTGGCTCACTTATTCGAATTTCCTTGCCGATCAACTCTACGAACGTTGCAGCCGATGACTCGAATCCATGGATTTTCAATATCAATGATTCGATACAAATTACCGTGCGATCGAATGAGAACTATTCGTTGCTTTCGTTAAAGGTTTGTTCACTGGTATCACTTTTGTCTAGAATGACTGGCAAATCCAGTTAATTCAACTGCAGCAGTATTGTATTGGAAGAGTTTCAGATTTTATGTCACTCTGACCTACTCTGAATGAGTAAGTTCAATATAGTAATTTATAATAGTATTTAAAAGTAAAAATAAATGTATTTAAATCATCAATGGAAATAGAAGCTTTCGAGCCGTTTCCATCGTTGTCAATCGTGCTAAGAGAATTTCATTTCGCGCAGCGATTTGCACAGCACTTAAATGGAACCCGTAACGTAAGAAATTTGTAGGTACTCGAGCCAATCTGGTTCATAAAAGACTGTAATTGCAGAAGAATCGCTGCGTACAGGATCGGTTATGAGATGCGCTGTATTTCATGCCGGACAGTGCTTTACCAAGAGTGGTAATACGATCGGTCGGACAGTGAATGCCTCGTGAACGCTTCTCTTTCATCTCCGGGCTATCGTCCGTCCTGATATATCGGGGTAACGTAGCCATAGGAAATCCTTAGTGTAGAATCCATCCTGCAGCTTCCCTTCCTACCTCTGTCAGTCGGCTATCGCGACGAGACGGACAGGTGGGTGGACGTATAACCAGGCGTGAAGGGAGATTCTTGAGGCTTAACGTATCCACGTAATCCTTTCATCCCTTCTCCCATTGCTGCCTTCGGACATTTTCTGCGTCGCCTCTTGTCCGGGAGCAGTAAGAAGAATGTTATTCGGTTCAACTGCTTCGCCTCCGCTTGGAATTGAACAATACAAACCTCCGACCAACTGGGATCAGTTTAATGATCTGCCACTGATTAAATTCGTGTGAAGATCAAACGATTCGCATCGTATTTTAACACTCAGCTCCAACAACAGTACACAAAATCATCATTTCTCGAGTGATATAATCATGCCATTTCGGTAACATAATTACAGTACACACAAATAAAGTACAATTTTCCAAAAATGTTTTAGATATTCCCCGTTAAACCAGTTTCATAATGATCAAGGTCTTCCCGAAAGATTTCTGTCAACAGTAATTGCGACCACGAATCAATGAGTACGATCTGAGCAGAAACGTAATGTCACGCGATTAATTTATAGGTCACGGTATGCAATTGTGAACTGTTGATTGGTCAATATCATTTATTCGATGGTAATTAATAGCTGCCTATTCGAAACTGAACGTAATTAATTCAAACTTTGTACTTGCAAGATTAATTAAATAATTATGCATAAATAGCTTCAGATATCTTTTCGAGCGACAGTAATTTATAATATATTTAACGTAAGGTGAAGTATTCATGTTGCTGAAAAATGTTGTCGATCTTCGCTGATGAAACTTTTTCGATGCCGTAGAATAAAATGCCCACGAGGAACTGCTGGAGCGGTTCATTATTAACCGAACTGTCGTCCACACACCCATTTAAAAGCTGTCGCTACTGCGCTCGAACGGTGCGTTAACGTTTCGCACGCGCACGTTGCACTGAATAATGCATCGTGCGTAGCCGGAACGCCACGGTTTCATAACTAGCAAGAATATTTTTGTTATTTTTCAGCTCACAGTGTTCAAATATTTCCCGCTGTGTTTGTCTAAGGCGTGTATCAAATTGCACGACTTTATTCGACGTTACTTTCTCGCCCACGGAAACGGACCAGTATTGCCGATTAAAATAAAGATAATATGGTAACATTTTCACCTCATTATTGCTGCTATTTTATCGGCTCTGCTCGTCTATCACGGTATAATAATTACATAGGCACGCTTAAATTAAAGTATACAATTTCAATATCGATTATCGATACCGGGTAAAGACCACTAATTATTCCGCGAACACGAAACGCTAACACGGTCATCGAAGAAGACGAATACGCTCGTTAATTCCGCTTAAATGAACGTTTCCACAATCTGTTATTTTTACTGTTTAGCATACAACTATTTTTTATATTTACTGCTACGCGAATATTTCTATTCTTTTTCGACGAAATCGATCGTTTTGTGCGGGCCCGTGTGTTCGCTGAATTCACCATTTAATTAACAAAAATTCGTGGAATTTTTAACAACTTTTTCATGCAGTATTGTTAAATTTCGTTGAAATGAAATCCTTTATCACGCAAACTCAATAGGTACGAGATTTACTTTAATCTTTATCGGGCCAATGGGAACGGGACATTCAGAATACTTTTTTTTTTTGACAATCCTGTATTGTGTATTTTGTAGAGGTGTGCAAGAACCCGAAATATCGGGTCGGGACGGGAACACGAAATTTTTTCGGGATCGGGACGGGTACCCGAAAATTTCGAGATTCTCGAATTTATCGGGATTCCCGAAAATTTTGAGAACCCAATCATTTATATTCGTTTTAATGAATACATTCATAGTTTCGGATTGTTTATTCTAGATGTTTTCGAGATTGAAAGAATGTTGTCCATTACGAATTCTTTTCAAGAGTGTCTTATGTCATATTCTCGAAATTTTCGGGAACCCGATTTCCGCGGGAATCTCGAAATTTTCAGGAATCTCGAAAGTTTCGGGAACCTCGAAATTTTCGGGGACCCGACCCGACTCGACTTCTTCTCGACTCGTCCCGACCATCGGGTTCCCGATATTTCGGGTTCTCGCACACCCCTAGTATTTTGATTCGGAAATTTACTATTAATCTTTCTAAAAATTCTCAAATGACCGGATTTTACTTTTTAGAAATGTTCTTCTTGGAGTGTTTAAACAGGCAAACAGTTGATGAAAGCAGACAAAGAAGAAGATAAATTCGAATGATGGAACTACATGAAGTAGAGTGAACTGTTGAACAATTCAGCTCCGCAATCCGGTGTATCCGTGTAATTGAACTCCGACGAATGATCGACGGAGCCGCCGCGCCGGGGCTCGCGGCCGGTTTCCTCCGACTATGTGTCCCGAAATCCCTTTGACGGTAGGGTTATTGCAACGGACACAGATGCTCATCTATTATTTCATTAACGGTGACATATACACATCGCGGCGGGTCCAAAAACAGTCGACACCGCAACGCGGCCAGGCGAGTCAGTGCGTTAGGGTTTAATGCGCGGTATATTTGGCGCGAGGGATGGAACGCGATTCGTGTAACGGCGCCTGGCATTGTGGGCCTGATCAATGCGCGAATTGATTAATGTCGACCCGTGATGCTCGCTCACGCGAACACAGCCTGTGCACACGCGTGAAGGCCGTACGCTCTTCTAGCGGTCCGTCATCGAACCGCACGCGGACATCTTTCGCTGTAGCTCGCTCAAATTCACGGTCACCGATTCAATCTCGTGGATATCAGCGCCGAATACGTAACTCGTTGCTCGATCGAACCACCGCGAAGACTATCCAACGCATTCTGCTTCACTCGATCAGCTAATACAATTTCAGACGAAGCGATCGCTGCGACATTGAAAAGACAACACGATCTTCAATGATTCCGGATTTCCGCGCTGATCGAATATTACGTTTTGAGTTTTATTTGATCCTTCATTTGATACAGTCGCTGGTATATGGAGAAGAACCATTTTGCGTTGGGTATAATTAAGCGATAAGCTCATTTTGTATCTCTGAAGAATTTTTTTATTCAAGAGTATGTTTTATTTTATGTTATTTGTGGATTGGTACAGCCTTTTAATGCAATCAGCATATCATGTATACGGTAAGGTAATCTGACTCGTACATGCCGGATAAGAAACCACGTGAACGGTGAATGTATTTGAATTATTCCAACCTGGGTGGATTAAGTTGTTGTAGGCGCCGCGATTAAAATTCCGATAAGCTTTCTATACGCATCGACCTTTTCCGTTGCCTTTTGCCGGCCGCGATCTGGATCAGCTTATTTTCTGGTCACGAACGACCCTCGTCTTATAACGAACAACCTTAACCAGCACGTTCATTGCAAGCGCGGCATTAGTTTGTTCAGATAGGTATGTGTATCTCTGAAAACGAATCGAGCCCACTAAAACAATCGCCTTTAATAGAAAAGCTGAAGCACCGGTAAAAATTGGATCCATTTTCCCAACAATTTTAATCCATCTCTTTTAATAATATTGACTAGTCTTTAACTTCTAACGTCTCTAACAGTCGAGCTAATTACAGTAAAGTAACCATCTGAGCCGATTGTCGGTTCTGTGATGTGACATTACAGATAGCGAGGGGATACTATTTTTTGTGGCCGCATTGATCGTGCGAGGCCGAAAACTTGCTGCATGCCGTGAATTAATCCACGAAATACAGTTAAAATTATATCGTGTTTAGTGTCACTTTAATCAATGAGAATCTCGAATAGAAGATGAAGCGTCCGAAATATCGCAAGTCCGTATGCCGAACTTCGCGGGGTCGTAAATCCCGTTTCGCTTGCTCGCGACGATACTCGGGGCTTTGACGGTGTTATAGGAGTAACACCGACTATTTGAAATAAGTTCGACTCTTTGGAAGTTAACACACTTTAATATATATTAAAAAACTTAACAAGTTACAATAAAGGCTGAGATTCGAGGTAAAGGTGAAGTTGTTTTCGATTCGAGTGATTTTCGTGATCTCCTCTTCGGTATCTCGTCGTGTGTAAAGTCGACTCGGCGTCTTTTCTTATTGGCTAACATACAAATGAATGGGGATGACAAAGTGATTTCTATTGGTGAGTGGGTGGTGCTTTTTGGTCGTAGGAGTTGGAGCGGTTCGGTGAAACTATGTTTAGGTTATGGAAAATATTAGGTGTGAATGATATGGGAAATGAGACGGAAACTAAAATGTTGCTTATACAAAGATTCGTGGTTCGCTCTTGAGACGGTCCCGGAGTGGTGTCCGATGACACCCAAACTCTGGGACCGTCGCGTCGAGTGTTTCGGGTTATTGCAGCGGACCGTGTCTAAATACATCTCACGTTCGGTCTGCTCGAGACCGAACAGAAGATGCATCTGAAATGATTTAGAAAATCTGACTGAAATGAAGAAAGCGTGGCCACTAACTCCGAGTTTGTCAAACACCAGCAAATATAAGAAACACAAGTGACACCGCGGAATAGAAATGTGTTTAGTCGTGGAGACGAGGACACGAGATTTTTATGGGAACAGAGATATGGCGGTCGGACAGAAAAAATGCATTAAGTGAACGTGACGCCCACGGTTTCGCGGACGGCAGCTCCCCTTCGGTTCGGGAGGCTCGGGTGCATTGACTCTTGAACATTTATTACATCTAATTTGCTGAATAACTCATGGCCGAATTGGGAGTGCAGTTGACAGGGGCGAGTGTTAAAGGAGACCCGGCCCCCCGGCACGGGAGACCTTATTATGATCGCACTGAAAACCTTGCTCCATTCGCTACGGGTGGCATGCACGGTGCTGCACGCTCGAAATTCGCGCGAACTCCGACGTCCACTCGCGCCGGAATACCAATTCACCTTCCCCTCGATAATAACACGACAAGCAGCACGCCTTCGTTCACGGCCAAGGCTATTATTCGACAATGCGAAAGAATGGAAAAAATCAAGGGAGGACTAATTACAGGGGTTGCTCAACTTTTCATGCTTCACTTTCGTACGCTGTTACAAAGCTCTTTATAGATTTACTGCGAACCCTGCCAACCAATGCCGAAGAAAATCGGCATGTACTGTCGAATACTCGTTCAGCATTCTTTCTTAACTAACAGAAACGTTCATCGATCTAATACATCCTTTATAATAAAATGTGGCCTCTTTAATTTACTCTTAACACATTCGTCATTTTAAATCAGAATAAATTAAAATAATCAATGAACATTAACGGAATATAAAATGATAATTTAGGATCGTTTCAATAATAATTGAGTACAGGCTGCACGAATACTCATCTATGTATATAAAAAAAATCTACGGAAGTGTGAATGAAACAACGATACAAATCTAATCACGATAAATGGTGTCAGAAAAACAGATGGTTTGACAAAAATAAAAATAAAAATTTTTGAGATAGCACAAGAAGTAGAGGTATACATAATTAATAACGAAGAATTAAAGTATGATTTTTTAATTGGTCTGGATATGATAGAACAATTCAAACTAATTCGAGATGAAAATTTAAGGATCTGACAAAAATCACCAAACTTGGAAGATATAAATGTCGTTTCTCTTTTGACAGGTGAATGAGACTAAATGTAAATAATGTAAATATTGTAAATAGCGTTGTTGTAATAAATCTAACCTCTTTTGGCAGGGCAACGAACAGTGGTTTATTTCTGAACGAAATTTCCCGTGGGATTTAATAGAATCTTATAAGTGTATGAAAATTCTCTGAGTCACGGAAATCAATGTTTGCGTAATGCCTCGCTGCGTTTCCTATTACTTTATTGCATAACGCTGCAATTCGATGAATAAATTGATTGCCATTTTACGATAACAACCAACTTCTATATTACCGCGGGATATCATTCGATCAATCTGCCCGGAAACGTTTACAGTCACTTCCTCTCGGTGGTGGTGCGATCTTTTTACGGGTAGCAAGAGGAAACACGTGTCAGATTCCTTAACCGGAATGCAGGATGGTTTGATCGAGGGTTATCAGGGTCGTCAGTGGTGCGATCTAGGAGGCGAAGATCGAGCAGTGCGTTCTCGCAAAGCGCGTTTATCGGCGCGCCGCGCCGGCTGCGAAGCTCGTGCCTCCCATATCGCAGACAATGCAAACATTCTATTCACGCAAGTCACTCGATTCCACCTGAAGCCGGGAGCTCGTAAATGTCTTCATTAAGGCGTCACTTTGTAATCAAGTTGTCTGCTCTGTAATTAAGATAAGCGTTGATGCCCCAGATGTTTGCTGAGCGTTATTAACTTCACCCGGGAAAAGAGAGAGAGAGAGGGGGGGCAAGAGAGTCCGTCAGCGAAATGCCATACTTCGCGCCTCATAAATTTATTCACGGGGTAGAACGTAGTCATTGCAACGGAGGTTTGCATAATGTGACAGCGCCGGTGAAAATAAAACACGGAAGGGCGTGCGTGTGTGTACCTGTTCCATGCGCGCCGGGGCTAATACGCGTTCGAACGATGGAAATTTTCCGCATTATGTTTGACTATCGGGTTTCCAATCAATCCGAGCGACGCCACCGACGCTGCGCGACAAGTACTGCGGACACTGATTCGAAATTTTCGTGCCTGTCTTTTGTCTCCACGAGAAAATTAAGAGAAAAAGAAAGTCAATGGAAAAAGAACAATAGAAAAAACACAAGAGTAGTACTACTCTAAATTAGATGAAGAAAAAGGTCCTTCCTGTGTTTGTTCCACAATATAAAAAGAAATAAGTAAAGGAGGTAAAACGAAAAGATGCAGAGAAAATATTCTAAAAATAAATATCACACATAAAAACGTTGAAGAGGATTGCACCAGTGTAGAAGAGACAGGTGGAAACAAGAAAAATCAATTAGCTCCGTGAAAAAAAGAAGCACATCACGAGACTAGTCGAGTGGGACGGAGGGGTCCATGCTGATTTCCCTCGAAAGATCGTCACGTGCAGCAAAACGTCCCCCCAGCGTCTCGCAACTAATTATCAAGAAAGCGGCGCCAGCAAGTGGATGTTTAGTACGTGCCACACGGCGTAGCGTCCACGAGTGCGCAGGGGAGGACCTGTTTTGCAGGTACCGGGGACACAGGAAGCTGGTATTAACGGTGTGCCCCGCGGTGCCACTGAATTAATGTCATTATTTATACCCCGAACGTAACGGCCACCGTCCCGAGGAGACCGCGACATTATTATTGCCGTCGTTATTCCGATTCCGGTTATCATTACGCGATCATTACGGTAGTCGCGCTGTTTGTCACGCGATCGGACTCGTTACTTTCCCGTCTCGCCTATCGGCCTTGGGTCCCAACCCCATTCGATCTCCGGCTCTTTAGATCTCTTCATCGG
The DNA here is from genome assembly GCA_933228785.1 of Lasioglossum pauxillum. NCBI lineage: Eukaryota > Metazoa > Arthropoda > Insecta > Hymenoptera > Halictidae > Lasioglossum > Lasioglossum pauxillum. The sequence continues at coordinate 39,447,395 of OW121699.1, read as the reverse complement.
GAATTGAGCTGTTGCCGTGATCTCTCAATCATCCTTTAATCCATAACGACGCGATTTACACGCCTGTTTATGCAATTACTTGCAGTGGTGTACCTTCAAACGTTTCCTCTGTGAAATCACCAAAGAGATTGAATTAAATAATAAGAAAATTAGCACGAGAATTAGTTGCAAAAATGGTACATGATCTGTCGTATTTAAATATGTAGGAAAACAGCGAAGAAACACGAGTTTACTTAATAGCCATCGGTAAGAAATGCGTTAATGTGGGAAACACAGGGTAGATAGTCGCAAAGGAAGGCCAGCATGCATCGGGCTGATTCGTTGTCGTCGCGCGGCGATGCGTTGCAGTGAAGGATGCGTCTGCCCGCTGCACCGGAGAGATACGACGTCAACGTCCGGTCTCGTTTCCGCGAAGAGATACGGGATCGTTTAACCGCTCCACCGCCGAAGACGCGCCGCCACTGTTTCGGGAAAATTTGTTCCTTTTTCCGCTGACTCTGTTTTACGACGCCAACGTTGTCGGCCACGCGAAACTAATCGCGCGTCGCGCTAACGAGATCCGATGCAGTCGCTGTTATTTTTGCGCCGCGGTCGAGTAGACCACTGAGACAATATATGGTCGTATGAAGTCCACAATGTAGACCCTCTGTGTATACCTGCCGCGAGCAAACACCTGTGAGAAGAACTGTAAATAGCTCGGTACAAAACTCTTCCTTGAAATATTCCTTAAAAATCGTACAATTTTTTTTGTAGACTTAATGATTGACAAGAATTTTCATTTTGCACAAACTTTAAACCCTTTATAATGATTGGGCGATCAAAAATGCAGTGTCGATGCACGACTCGTTTCAATAAAAAGGGTCCACATGTCTGTAACATTTTGTCTCTTGTTGTAATTCGAAGAAAGCTGGTTAAAACATCGTTTGGCTTCGACCGCGGTCTCGACGTCTCTAGACAGTTAATTATTAAGCCTCCGGTTTTTCTCGAATAATTAACAGCTCCGCGGATCGTATCGTCCACGAGGATCGATAGAACTCTATGGATCGCGTTCCTGACCTTTCTCGTACCCTAGCCCCATCCGATCGGGCTGTACTTTTACTTTTTCCGACACACGTAATTTATGCATTGAATTTGAGATCGCGCTTGCTGCTCCTTCGATTAAATCCGCCCGCCGCTTCGACAGATCGTTAGACTCCGCGGCTAACAAGCTCTAGGAGAATGTTTTATCCATGCTGTACCTGCTGCAGGTGCTAGAGCCTCTCCCGCGAACTTCCCCGGCGAAACGGTCGAGACTCTTCTTTTTACGACAATCTGGAAGTTTTCGCTGGCAGTCCACCGGGATCCGTTCGAGAACGCCCGGGGATTTAATAATGCTCCCTGAAACTGATGGATCGGGGCGCAGTTGACCACTCGAAGGCCGATGGAAATCGTCTCGGTCGGACACCGCACCGGGAACTCGATTAATCGGAACAATATAGAAACTGCTGCGGAAACGTAGGGCGCGCCGATGGAGTTTCTCGAAATTACGAGGAATTTCTCTCGTTGAAAGTTGAACGAGCCTCGGTGATTGCGCGCTTAGTGATCATTGCTTCTTTACGCAGTTGTTCGCCAACTCGGCGAAGTAAATTCATTGGGAGTGATGCCCTTGTCTAAATACCATCGTCTTCAACGACACAATCCGTGACACGTTCCAGAAACGTAACAAGCTGTTACGCGATATTCACTCTTTGCTGAGATGTTTCTCGGATCATCTACCAGCAACTCAAACATTTTCATTTATTTATTATTTTCTGGAATTAATTACTCTATTCATAAAACACAAATGTTCTCTGAAATGAGAAATTGAAGTTGCAAGATCCACGATGTTTTATCAATTTTCATTCAGCTACTAGTTTCCTTCAGAATTTACACAGTGGGTCTATGCTTTAATCGATCAGTACACAGACGACATCGAACAGTATGAAACGATCAAGTTTTCGCTCAGATTGGATATCCCCACCGCGATATTTCTCCCGTGAATCGGGATAAGATAAAACGCCCGGAAAAGAGGCGGTTCGATCGCCGTGGAATTCCCAGGGGATGTCTAAGGAACCGTGAAGCTTCGAGGTGAATAAAATATTGATGGTGGTGGCCGACGTCGAACGCCCGCTCAAATATGCACCCCACGATTCTTCACGGGTCGTCACTGCCGTGGGACCTCTTATAATTTTCAAACGAAGGATTAATCGACTGGCAGAAACATTAACTCTCTCCGAAACCGTCGGGTCACCCTCGCATAAATAATAAATGTCTCTTTTCGTTCCGGGCCGCTTTAAAAAGCCATGAGAAAAACGGTCCTAGTCGGGCCGGACCGGGCGCCATCGCTAATGTCTGAAAAAGCCATTGTGCGACGTGTCTGTCGAAAATGCAACCGGACCGATGCGCAGATTGCACATTTATCGAGCCGACAATTTTATGATAGTGTTCCTCTCACTTTCGAATGTCTTGATTCATAGAAATATCACAAACGAAGTGTCTTGATTAGTATGCCATCTGCTTGTGCGGTTGTGTTGTAAGTCTCCTTAAAAGATTGTGAGAAACGAATTTCCTTGACACACCTCGACCATATCCAGCCACTCATGAACATTCATGTGATTCTACAGGACTTCTACCGTTCGATAACCGCTAGTTCTACCACGAAAATTGAATCGTTCAATCTTTGCACGCGATTCGTAGGAATTTCACGGCCGGTATATTGAATATGTTTAAATTAGACGAATGGGAACGAGGGAGCGGTTTTCATCGCCGCTATGAAGCGCATAATGCGTTCTGTTTTAACGGTACGGTGCGCGAAACTTAACGAGCCGTATTCTGTTCCGGGCAAATGAAATTACACGTATCCCGTCTAACAAAACACCGCGTAATCCTAGGCCGGTTTTAATCGACGTGTCCAGGGGCGGGAACAGGAATTATGACCAACGAGCTAAGGATTCGCCCTCTTCTGGATCAGTGGCGCGTAGAGAGAAAGAGGGAGAGAGAGAGAGCCGGTGGAAAAGCTTGAAACGTATCAGTTTCGCGTATCTGTATTCATTTAATTTGAAAACCCTGCCGGAGGAGGTCAAACGCGGCCGAAAGAGCGGGGTACAAGCATAAGGGGTTGAAATCTGAATTGCAAATGACCCCATCCTTCTTTCGGTTTGTCTCTCTTTCCCTGGTCTCCCTCTCAATCGTCTCATATCTATGTGTCTTCCTTTCTCTCGTTTTCTCCGCAACCCTTGTTTTTCGTTATCTCTTACGCTGATTGCACCGTTCCTCCCTGTCCCGCTCCGGCGAAATAATTCTCGCGTCAAGGCACAGCGATCATTTAGTTGTCGGGCGGCGGGCCGGATGAGTCTCTAGCGATAATCGATTCAATTTACGCATTTATTACGGACGCCGGGACCGTTAATGGTATATTCATAAGGCAATATTTTGCCAATGCTAATGACAAATAGGCAATGGACTCGTTCGGTATAATAGAGTAATAACTCTTTGACCGCAGTGCGCGCGGCCGTTGGTTACATTGCACCGTCAACGCAAACTTTCGATGCACCTCCGGGGTATCGTTGATAAAGTGTCCGCGATATATCATGCGATTTCGTCCGGACCGCGAAACGGCCAACGCGTTTTGTGACGCGTTGTCCCATTAACTGACCGCGGACCGATGCTGCACCCAGGGATAAGGTGACTCTGTTCCAGGAACGATGCGCTCGCATTTGTCAACGGTGCATGCGCAGCCGTTTTGCTTTCACTGGCCTCCTTTTTATTTGTTCGTATCAGCTAGATCCATCTCCGAGTCTTGTCGAGTGTGTCGCTTTAGAGGACCATGCGCAGTGTGTCAATTCTATCTAGGGTTAGCTACGAACTTATATCTATCGTTGCAGTATGAGATCGCAAAAAATATATCGTTAAGAAATCCAGTTTCTGGTTAGAAATCGGTTTAAATGGATTATCTTTAGAACACTGGATTCTGTAAACGAGCACTAAACGTTCTATGACATTGTTTTATGAAGCATCGAAGACTTTTATACGCCATAAATTGTACAGGGATCTACACTCCAGTAATTGCGTACACATAAACAGTGCCGGTACGATCCAGAAGCCCAATACGAAAGTAATGTACAACGTATAAATCGAACAGTAAATTCTGATGAACAGAGTAAAACCCTTCCAATTTCAATAAACGGATACTCCGACCCATAAAAATCTACTGAATGATTAAGTGGTTTTCCTGGTGATATATACTTTGTACGAATAACGCTCCAGTTTACAATCATATTAGTTACAGATTAATAACCTATAACATAATATTATAGCCCAATAACGCTCTAATAACGTGCAATTATCGGTGGTGGGGCGGCTTTAAGCGGAAAAGATTTAAAGTCGCTGTGATACGCGAAGGAGCGGAAACGATCGTGCGAATAGTAGCACGTGCTCGGCTCGTTTCGAATTTCCATAGACCGCGCTGATAGAGAGGTTTCGTCGCGGGATGCAGGGATCGTGTGCCGTGGAAACGCTCTCATAAAAATGTCCGGATTAAAGCGGCCGGTCACGTGCAAACTGCCAGGTAACGAGGACGTCGTTTCGAAAGGAGCTAACGCTGAAAGTTTTCAGGCGAGCTGCACGTGCAACGGCTGAAAAGGACTGCGATGTTTCTCGTGTTTCGCCGCGCGACCATTTTCCTATTTCCCGAGAACCGTGGTCATCCCCCGAGCGTCATCGCCTGTGAAATAATCCCTAGAATTCTCCCTAATGATCTCGAAAATCTCGATTCTCCTTTTTATTAGCGACATCGGAGGCACGAATCTCTTTACTTCATTAACGAAGCACTGTTGTCCTGAAAGTTCATTTCACCGACAAAAGAAACTTTTGTGACAATCTAGTAGGCAGTGGGATCTTTACTGCCATTTTCCCATTTCCCAAGAACTGTGATCGGTCCCGTATTCTCATTTATATTTGCGGCATCGGAGACGAAAATTACGAAGTCGCTCGCAGAGTCTTTACTTCATTGTCTAAGCACCCAGCTTACGAGAAACGCTGCCAGTAAATGGCTCCAGAGTATTTTCCAGCTTTTCTTCCTCGGTAACCTTGATTCCTTTTTCCGGCACACGGTTGACCGAGCATCCCAGTTTGTGTTCCAAAGCGGCCCGGTGGGAAGCCAAGCGCTGTAACAACGATACAAAGTCGAACCCCATTGTCCCGCTTTGTTTGTTCGTTCAACGAGACCGTATAATTGGAATTTAGATAATTGTTACAACTCACGAATGGAGAAACTAACTGTTAATGCCGCAGCTCCCACGGAGAACTACTCGGGCAGCGTCGCTTCCCTATTCCATTCCAATGAAGACATTGTCTGACTACAATGACTGCGAAGATATTATACTCGAAATAATACGATCCGACGCTGATATGATTTTCAACGATACCCACATATTTGTGAAACGCTCTCGAGCTGCGCACGCGAGGCCCCGCATTATTCAACTCGCAAGGTCGCTGACTGGATGCACCAAACAAAATTTACGTGTTCGCGAACTTTCCTGCGAAATTAAGTATAATGAACGTCTAGTTGGCTCGTGATTTGTATGTGCACGAAAAAATTGTAGTTCTTTACAATACGATTTTACAAGGGGTTTTCTAAGTATAGAATAGACAATTTTGAGATGTTGCATGTTGCATCAGGAATGTTTCTCGCGTCTGTAATAACAATTTGTGTCGGACAGCGCACAGTGGAGTATTTGGCCCGGAAAGCTGACCAAAACTATTGCAACGTTATTTATGGTCTCAAGGTCATAATATTATATATCGTTGAATTCGTCTTAAGATCAGCTATAATATTATGACATAAAAAATACATTTTAACATTTAAAAAATCAAAATGATCATGATTATTTGTCGTAAAAAAAATATTTTCGAAATTTTATGTATCACAGTTTGTAGATGTTTGAACACTGTTTAACTTTTGTCCCAAACATTTTTGTTAAACGAAAATGTTTTATTTGTTTTTATTAGGCTAAAAGAACTTACGATTGAAATAATGCCATTATATTCTGCAATTAAAAAAAATGCGTAGGATGAAAACTTTGCAAACAAATTTATAATTTTATATAAATATATTTTTGTTATGTTTATTGTTGTATTATTTTATTGTAATTTTCCGGCCAAATACTCCACTGTGGGCCGTGCAGACGCAATAGGACGCGCAGCATCTCTGGAGTGTAATTCTTACTTAAATTAGCTATCAAATTTCTAACCGAACGAATCCGGAACCAATTCCTTTTGGACTGTGATCACAAACCTTTACCAAATGTAACGAGACGAAAAAGAACATGGGGACTCATGGGGAAGTATAACAAAACCGTTAACGAAGTATTATAGGCGAAAAATAATGTTTCCAAACTATTGGTGATTTTCAAATATTAATAACTATACTAATTTGGATAATGAAGAACTGAAACCTGTTCGAAAATGCTGTACATACCTAGCAGAAATATTTCTACAGCGAAAACATCTACACGATTTCCCTAAAATACCTGATAATCAGTAATAAGCGAACGATGTTTCAGAGAATGGTTAAGAGCGAAAAACATGCTATAAAATCTTGAGATATGCTGCTTCATGAATTTTAAAATTAAAAAAGAATGCTGATACATTGTTCCTTAGACATTCAACTATCTCGAACAACAAAATTTGTACAGCTTGCGCAAAATTTTTGAAATCGACTTTTGGTCAGTTTTTTCGTGCAAATACCGCACTGTGCAGCGGCCAGAAGCGATGGGACCGACGAATAAAGAGAAAGACAGCTCGAGAAAACAAGGCAGAGCATATGCGCGTATAGGAGCTGGAGAGAACGTGTCCAGGGAGGGCATCCGGAGTTGATAAAGACCGAAACGTAATCCAAGTTCAGAGGTATTTTCCTTATCTGTCTGGAGCCAGTGCGTCGCAAGGATGAAGGAACCACGAGATCTTAGGAGAGAGTAAGATGTTCTGGGTATCGAGTAAATTTAAATTTTAAATAGCGATGTTTACTGGGGGGGAAGAGTCGATTCAACGTTTACCAAGTACCGGATTAGCCTTTCCTTAAGTTGGTTCCGCTCTTCGCCCTCCCCCTACTTACGAAACAGTTCGAACCTCCATTTATCTCATATTTGTAATCTCGTAGAAATCGATAGGGTACGCGGATACTAGATTCGCGGATGTCCGCGGAAAGTGATTTAAAAGCGAGCGGCGACGATTAAATCTCTCGGCCCTCTCCAAGCTGTTAACCTCGCCGAGCGTTTAATTCAAGAGCGGTAATCGCTGAAGGGGGATCTAAGGTGTTAATTCCCGCGGTTCAAGTACCGCGAAAGTTCTACATAAACATCGTTAAAACTTGGGGAACATGTTAACTCTTCCTTTGCCCGACGCGGGCGCGGCTGCAAAGTCGAAGAAGCCATGTCTTCGTGCGCTTCTTGGCGACGAGAAACGCCATCGGGGTTGCTTCCGACTCTGAATTCGACGAAACTGTTCATCCTAGTTCAATCTCCGACTGAAAATATTTGCGTGGGCCTGTCCTCGGAGCTCCCGGCGTCGGAGAAACGAATTACTAAATTTCTTGGACCCTTGGTCGGCTGTTTTCCTAGGTACACCAGAGTACGGGAAACGTCGGCTTCGCGCCACCATCTCTGCAATAGAATAATAATGTTTATATTAATGCAAAATCGTGTCGAACAGCGAACATAACTATTAACTAATTATATCCATCTAAATCAAGTCCGCTCTTAGTGTCAAGTCAAATTTAGCTACCATCTCCTATATGCATACACCAATCTTTAGTTCATATAAGAGTATAACCCTGATTCCTTAAAAAAAAAATCGATCGGCTAACTTGAACGCTACAAATTAGAGCATAATTTTTAGTGGGGTGTCTTTTAAATCTCTGTTTCTGAAGTCGCAGTGTCGGTTTCCGGCCTCGTGGCCAAACGGCAAACGAGACCCTGCGTTAATTCGAATCCGGCCCGTTTCCGTGATGAGAATTCGGGAGAAGTATCGGGTAATCGGCATCGATAGGCGGGTGCAGGGCTGACCACAGGTTAGAAAACTGGCTGCGAGGCCGCCGGCCGTTCGCCGCCAAAATTCCCCGCACGTATTTCCCGCAACGAATCCTCCGGTGTTCTCCGGTCGGTGTTGTTATTGTTGCCGATCTGCCGTGTAAACCACGTAAAAGGACGATACTTACACGTGCACACGCATATCCCCCTTTGTGTGCGCGTAACCGGTGCCAGCCATCTCAATCGGCCGCACGTGTGTATCCAAAGAGGGGGTTGGATGCTGGAAAAGGGGTGGTTGTAGCCGGCCCCGGCTACAAATAGAATCTAGGCTCTCCCTAGTTCTCTCTTTCACTCTCTCGAAATCAACCGGACGATAGACGGTGTAACGTACGAGGTTGGCCGTGAGAAGAATCGGGGAAAACAACCGGGGGAGAAGGAAGGCAGTTGTTCATCGAACCACTCGACGATACAATGCCCGGGTTCTTGTAATTTGGTTAATCATCGGCAGAGGAGCTGACCCTCGGTTTTCCGGCCACGTTTTTCACAGGGCTCTGCACATCATGTTGTTAAGATGATAACGGCCGATCATGCATGACCTAGTTCGTCGATGGACTCGCACGAGAACTAGAGCAACGCGAAATGTCTTGGCTCCAATATTTCCTAAGCGGATTTTAGACTAGTTATGCTATTAGCACGCGTACAGGACCATTTTATATTTTGCAACCCTAAACATAGCTCCACTTCTCAAGCGACTATCATCGTTAAATATGTAAAGCCCTTTTTAAGGAAATGGTTGAATATATTCTTTTTATTCGAGCATGTATGACAATCAATCCAATCGTGTTAGATTTTTTCTATAAAGCAACGCGTAACATTTTTAGAGGTTGGTAATTTGACTACAATTATAATATAATTGCAGTTATAATTGCAGTTTGTGTATGTATTCGATGTACTTTCCTCATGCAGAGTACACGCCGCGCCGTTTAATTATTTGTGAACAGTGCAAATAGCCAGGTACCGCGGTACAAAATGATAGGCTCATAAGTTTGTTTAAGTCTGAATTTACGTGTAAAATAACATACATTTCGTTCACCGTATATATTGCACAATGTATATAAAGAATCAGCCTGGTGGAACTTGGTTTACGAATATTATGCCTGGCTGAACAGGAACGTTTCCCTTTTATTTCCGATAAAATAATTTGCAACTCTACCTATACATACTTGTCGGATACGTTGTTTTCGATGTTTCAATTTAACAAAAGTTGAATGATCAAAGTTCAGAAAACAGGTCAGAATTAATAACCAAATATGCATTCAATCGAACGAAGTTTGGCAGAACAGGTACCGATCGATTTTAGCGTGCATCGCGGTAATTAGTAGAACGAATTTTAATATCTGCACTCGAGATCCTGAGTGTCCCTTAAATAAAATAAAATAAAATATCCCTTATGCGCCTCTTGTTAGCGGCATAATTAAAGTATTCGGATTGTTGGAGGGCACTCTCGAGCACAGTTTACAAACACATTCTATTGTATCAAGTGAATAATAGGTGGTAATCATTGACACACATGCACGCGCGCGATATGTATCAATGATCGTATGTCAAATTTTCCACTTGACCCGGCTCTCGAGGCAAAGTGAATGGTCTGCTGACAAACTCATTCGAACCCTTCATTACTGTGACAACGTGAGATCGATACCCGACAGTCATCGTGATGTAGGTCATCCTAGTGGCACAATCATGGAAGTTCTGTCGCGTTTACCGCTGATCCCGTCGCTACCAACGCCAATCTCTACCCCACAATGACCGAAATTAAACTTCTTCGATCTTGACAATTGCTGCCGCGCGCAAACAGTAATATGTACTACCATCGAGGAAACAATCCACGATTTTCCGTCGAAAATGAAATAATTTTTTCGTCGCACAGGAGAACCGGGAAAACAACAAGCTATAGAAAATTCGTGCGCGGTCGGCCTTCCTCTCGATTGTTATACACCGTACGCTATATCGCGCTCACAATACACACAGGTTATAGTGCGCGCGTAACCAATGCTTTGTCGAAAAAAAAATTAACGTGACGTTAAACTGACTATGTACATGCCGCCGAAACTTTATACTTTATACAGTTATCAAACGTGCGAACGTTGATCAGTTTCCGGCCGATTCGATTCGAGTTATGGGTGGCAGGACGGTCCGGGATACCAAAAAAAATTGAGAGAAATGAAAAAACAGAAATGTCGCGGACGAAAGATCAAGCGGAATTTATTAGTTTCCTGTTTATCGACGTTGGTCGCCGATTGCAAATCCGCGCGCGTTTAGCCCCGCACGCAATAATTTTCCAACGGTGAAACAAAGCGTGGCCGGGTGACTTTATTGTTAACGTAGTTCGCGCTTTTATCTAGGAGCCGTTATTACGCGTACAATGAAAAAATAGAGAATGCGGTTTAATATTTGAACGAATATTACTCACATACGGTGGCCATTGTTGTCCGCGCCAAACTCATTTGTTGTCCGACGGCCGGGTATTTTCCGCGTGCACCCGGCCCGGCCCGGTCCGCCCTGCGCCGGGACGCCATTATTAATATTTTTAATTAAAGCCTCAACAAAGAGGAGGCGCGCACGCACCACCGGAGGGTCACAGAGAATGAGACCTCTACGCGTGTTCTCGCTTCATATCTTCCCAAATACGGGATTTCATGCGTGGCTGAATATGAATTCTATAACAAAAACTCCGCGCCGCCCCGGCAAAAACCGTCGGATTCATTGCAAACGGATTATTAATCAGCGGGTATTGACCGAACCATAAAAAGCGTGCAAAAATCGAGGCGGAAAATACCGGCGAGCGGCCTCTGTTTTATATTCTCTTACGTTCACCTTTAATTTCACCGATCTGTCAGTCGAGACACATACAGAAACGTGATTTGTATATCTCTCCGCGCGATTTCACCGTAAAAACAGTCTTTCCCGCAGGAATTCTGTTAAACAATTATTAACTAATACACGATTTTGTTATCGCTCAATCGCTAGACGAATCATTTGACTTTCCAAGTATAAAGGAAAGAATTCATACCCTTGTTTATACTTTAATTAATAAGGACAGACCCTCTTTACAATGAGATTGTTGCTTTACCAAAGATCCACTGAAGCAAGAATCTTCTCAGAATATAAGAATAATCATTTCCTTCACGAATGCCGTAATACGAGCTTCCCTCGATCCTTTAACATCTTGAAACAGCCTGGCTACCTCGAAAATTTCGAATTTCAAATCTCTACTAAGGATCGTCCTACGTACCTTAAGATTTTCGACTGCATTGAAATTTTCGCAAGAGAATACCTCACCTGCCTTGCGCTTGTACCGTTCTGGATTTTCTTGGCTCGAGGGGGCTACGACGAATCCGAAATTCGATCAATTAAGGGATGCATACTTACTTCTGGTAGGTTAACTATTTTTCTTGTATATAAAATTATATTTCTTCAAAAAATCAATATGCTCATCTTCTTATATGAATATTTGAGCAGTATTTCCTGAAAAATTGAGTTCAATATCTTGAACTAGAAGGATCTGGTAACCATTTCCCAAAGCCAGACACACCTGCATTATTCAGCTTCTCTCATTCGTTAAAACAGGGAAAATGTGTGCATCGAAAAGTCAGATCCGTAGACTAGACAATAGTCTCAAGAAAGTCACTCCAAAATTTTATACAAACTGGTCGAGTAGTCTTTCAGATATTTCTGACACCGATTTAGAAGAGTCTCAATTATGTGTTAGTACTATGACTGCACTTTCCAAATGAAACTTCGGGAGAATATCCCGGTAGGATCGCGCTAACAGAATATATTTTTGGAAAATGAATTTTTCTTTATTTTCTCTTGGGTACGTAGCTTCGACAAAGAAGACTCACCTTAATTCTCGGGAGTCGGTGCACCGGTGGCATTCAAGCTCCGTGGCCGTTCGAAGCTCTTCAAGCTTAGGTGGGCCATTACCGGACGTTAATGGAATGTAGTTCCATATTAACGATCCCGATTTCGGGTCTTCCGTATAGGATCCGAAACAGCCATTTCGTCGCTGGAAACGGGAAGGAGCGAAAGGGCCCTTGGCCGAGAGGAACAGAGATCGTCGGAGATCTGCGGAATGATACTGTAACGCCGGTAGGATTATAACGTGGTCATAATTAGGTGCGTGGTAGTCTCATGGCTGGCCGCGGGAGATAGCGACCCGCTGTCCACTTAATTTGCCCCGACCTTCACCCCTTCTCGCGCTTCCACCCTCCCCCCTGGAAGCAACCCCCGCATGAGCGTCGTGATAAATCCCGCGATCGCCGCGACGCTCGTTGAATTTTCAAACCCTGGATTCTTCAGTTTCGAGTGGGATTGCTCGTCCGGTGCACTCGCTACTCGAATAAATGCAAAGGGCATAGCCAGATAAGGGAGTCGAGGGGCCCTCCAAACAAGTTAACCCTAACGTGAATCCCCCAGTCAAATTAACGTTTGAAATATTTTTACGCGTCGGCAGGATCGTCGCCGAACGCTTTGTGCGGCAATTCTTTAGATAATTGCGCGATTATTTGCGTTTGCGATATAAAAACGCAGTTATGAACGCTTCAAACTCATTGGACACTATGATAAAGGGATTTGGAGATTCGGGTTTCCAAATATAAACTGAGTTTAGAATGCTGTTGGTGCAGCATGCTTCTTCAGGGATCTGTAGATGCACCGACATTGATTTCTAGGATACAGATCAGCTACTCGGTTGAATTTGTCGATCCACTCTCCAGTGATCCATTGCGATTTTTGCAGAATATTTTTCAAGTCTCCGCAAATATTCCTACCCTGGTGTTTCCGTAGGTATTCAATTTGTTTTAATGAAAAAAGCAGGAATTGCCATTCAAGGGACGGCTTCGCGGTTAAAGAACAGGAATTAGGTTTTAGCTGAATTTCAGACGATAGCCGCCCCTGCTTCAATCGATGCTACCAAGGTCTATCGCAGAGAATTTTAGTTATCGACATGGGGGTCAAGCGGAAAACATTCGCTAGCCTCGGCAAGAAAAAATTTGCGCCAAGTTTCCGCCCTCCGGCCGGATTCAGATTTAAGGGAGAAATCGGGTTATCAGTTTTTGTTCCCGTGGAAGAAAATTAATTTAGGAATTCAAACCGAACGTGCTCGACCGAAATGTCGGTTCGAGTGAAAGACCAATCGACGTGGATCCCGACGAATGGATTGTTTGTTGAAAACGGAACGGAGGAGCAGCCCGAGCAGGGTGTATGACGTTGGGTGACGTACAGTAGATGGGACGAGGCCGCTTGGAATCGAAATGCCAACCCACCGAACGGGGATAGGAGTTTCCCCATTTCCGCGTAAGAATTTAAAGAGTTTCTACGGGATGGGCGACTTTATATCTGGGCTGGGAGAAGGAGCGAGTTGATAATTGGAGACACAGTGGAGAAGAAGGGACAGGGACAACACGAGTTCGTGCTCCTGTCGACGACAACATCGGAATGCATGCATCTCCCGCTTTCTTTGCGGCGCTTGCCTCAGAAAAGAGGAGAAAACGCGAACAAAGCAACGAGCAAACGGCCGAAACTGCGGGGTAAAAATAAAAATGTTCGTCGCCGGACGAAACCGCATTCCGGATTGTCGGGTCGCTGGACAAAGCGGCTCGCTGCTCGTCGTCCGCTTGGCTCACGACTCGAATCCTCATCCTCCCGGCTCTCGTCCACTTTCTATTCTCACTCCTCTTCTTCTCGGCTCATTCGCCGAGCCCGTCCACCTTCGTCCTCTTCTTCTCTCTCACCCTTCTACCGCCCTATCAAACCCCCAGTCTCTGGTCGAGAAGGTGAGAGACACGGTCCCCGTTATCAATCGGCTGTAATCCGTTTTTGTCATCCGTATTCACCGATCAATTTTCATCGAAACACTCGGACTTGTCTATCCATCAATTTTTGCATCGGGGCGGCGCTAACACGCTTGCTAAGGAACTCACTAACTTCACCTCGGGCGACTAATTTGCTAAGAGACGCGCCTTGGAGAAGGCAACATTTAATAGAGGAGACGGGAGAGTAGAGGTAGCTGCTTAGGAATTTTATTTATAATTTTTCTCTTTCATGTACCAATATAATGGCTTGATGATGAAAATGTTCTTTGTAGATCCGCCTTTAAAAATCAACGTTAAATAGAGAAGTGCTGTGACTAAGGCACTTCTTAATTGATGATGGAGACTTGCATAAAGATGAACAATCGAATCCATAGTTTACCTAAATACTATTAAAAGACCAGCTTACGGAGATAAGGGATAAAGAAATAACGATCGACGTTAGGTAATATCAAAGCAATTAATTAATGTACCCCAGAGAATCTCTTTGATAGACTGGACTGAATCACTGAAACAAGTAGAGTCTGTCAGCAATCACACCTCCATGGATGACCAATTCTTCAACGAAGGCTGTAGAAAGCTAGAATTGCCTGCAGAGATCTATTTTCTAGTCGCTCGTATTTTTCACCGATTAAATATCTTAATGTCGAACAAGAAGTCTTTCTCGTGGGTCGACGAGTCGTATCGCGAGAAAACTTTTCGTCGTCGCGGTGGAATCGTGCCGGATCGATACGGCCGAGTACCAATCAGTTCGTTTCCGCGCGAATCGGAAAATTATTCGAGCGGCGAGCGGAACATTCTTCGCAGGGCGTAACGACTGGAGCTTCGTGAAAGTTTCTATCGCGAGACGAATCCGTCGATCGGTGGGAATCAACCGAGTAAGAATGGTCTGGGCGGGGGGATGAAATGAAAGCTCCCGGACCGAAAGGTAGACCAAGCGAGAGGAGCGTACGGGGCTCGAAGATTTCCGCTTCGTCGCCCCGTGGAATCAGCGGCCGAGGTCTGGATGTTTATTCGCCGATAGCTCGCTCGATCGAGGAATTCCGACGCGGGGGTGGCGGCGACGAAAAACTCTCGAAGGCTTATCGTTGTCGTCGATTCCCCCCACACCCCTCTCCCGTGGCTCTACCAATCGCCATCGCTAGACCGATGCAATTTCCTATAGAATTAAATGTATTTCTTACCGGCGAATTGGTACACCGCAACGCGGCGATGCTAACGCGAACTCCTCCCAAACATGAAACGAAGCATGCAAATTGATGGAATCCTGGTTACTGACAGCGGCTGCCTTGTTACGGTTTAACGATCCAATTCCAACAAGGTTTTTATTGTTGTTAACATGCTCGCTATTAGCGCTACGTGTATTCCTGACGAGCAACATTTCACTCTTGCACGTAAAAATGCGTTATTTTAACATTCGAAAAATAAATGAAAGCTTTTCGTTACATTTCCGAATGTTTCCACGGAGTGCACGCTCTGCTTCGTTATTATTTTAATTATTATTATTAATATCATGTTTATTATGCTATTCTTTATTTGCTGGCTGTAATCATGCAAATGAAATGTGAGATGGTAATGAACGTGTTCATACTATATTTTCCAAAGTCTATACTTTTGTATATAGTACATACATGCATGTGCTTCTGTATGGAACATATGGATTGTACATTCTATATAAAACATGTGCTCGTGTCGTGATAAATAATTTTGTGACACAGATATGAGTTTTATGACATGAACGCGGATTTATCGCAGACATTAGCTTTTTGGATGCTTTGCCAAAACTAAAATACTTGAACTGAATTTGCATTCTCGCATTGGTCATATTTGACGCTGTGAAATACGGACGCTTTATCAAGAACGTGACTGTAAAATATTTAAAATTGGGGATCAGCAAATTGTTGTGCAAAGAGTTTATCATCCGCGATCCACTGTCCCAATCGAAACGGCTCTTGGAGGCAGTTAAGATCCGCTTTGGTCCGATTCTCATTGATCCGGCGCGAGATCCCGGCAGTCATAAAAATGATCATCTCGCGCCCCCGACGAAGGGCCCGGGGCTTATGGAAGGTAATTTGTAGCGGCAGTTCGAAGTTGCATAAAGCAAGACGATATTTACGACGTCGTCAGGTTCGAGCCGTGAACGACAAACGGGGTTTGAGAACGAGGTCGCTTTGCATCGGCGCGGCTTGGCTTGGCTTGGCTTGGCGGCGATCGCGAAGGGAGGGTTGTACCCTCGAGTGAACACGGTTCGGGTCCCGTCTGGCCACGACAGAGTAACAGCTCCAATTAATCCTTCGAACTCGAGTTACGAGCCAGCGAAATGAGTCGTTATATAATGCGAACGGTCTCCCCCGCCGACCCTCGCGGCGTGTTTGCGCTCGCCGGAGCACGCATTTAGCCCCTCGTCCGCATTGTTCGCGCTTCTGCGATACCGTGCGATCGTAAAACCTCTGCCCGACCGATCCATCCGCCCCTGGGTATATCTCTCCGAGGGTGATTTAATGGAATCCGCCGAAAAAGATTGTCGCCGCAGAACCAGACCTAAGGAGAGCCCGCGAGAAACGGTGCGGAGCGAAATCGCGGTGTGTAAACGGTCGCCTCGTAAAATTTAGTGTTACGCGTCGCATAAACTGTATTGCGCCGGCAATTATTTGTCAAATAATTCATTTATCCGCAAAAAGGGGGCGACGAGCGTTTATACTGCCAGCAAGTAATGCACGGTCGATGTAACGGTGATTTAGTGGTAAACGAGCCGGGGATATAAAGAGAAGAAGTCGTCGAGTGTCGGCGCGACGAGGACGGAGGTTTGGCCGCAGCTCAAAGCGCGTATCACGTCCACTCGGAAAAGCAGCCTTTCCGAGAGAAAGGCTCCCTAGCCACCCTGGCAGAGGCGCAACGAGCGTGTAATGCACCTCCTGCGGTTTCTACGGGATCAAGTATCCACATGATTCGGTTTACTACAACTGCGAGACTCGACGAGCACTGGCGGCGCGGCCCGGCGGCTGGCTGCGTCTTCGCGGTCATCGGCGAGAGTCTGGCTAACTACAGTTGATCGACGAATTATCTCTACACTCGCGACACTGGGAAATGCCCAGAAGAAAAATCGTTGATGGCCAGAAAGCTCCGGAACCTCGGCCGAACACGTTACTGTCGAAAAGTACCAATTCTCTACCAGCAGTATTACCATCTTGAACCGCGATACTACGAAGAAGATGCTAATCGGACATCTGCCGAGAAAATTTTCTGCACGAACAATCGGAACGATGTAGACGGGGTTATTCGAGTCGAAACAACCATGACGCGTGCTGCAGTTGTATCCAGGGTTGGAAAACATGGTCGCAGGAATCACGACCGCGAAGCCCAAAAACCACGGAGACGTCCTAGGATTTGGCTCGGGTCTGGGCTTGGGTGGCTGGGGCCTCTCTATTACATAGTTTGAATTCAAACGTCTCGCAATGCATTCATGGCTCCCGTATGCAAAACACCCGACGTTCGAGTTCGACTGCGAGCACGAGATCGGCTCCGGCATGGCAAGGCGACGGAGGCAGGAAGTTTAAAGTAGGTACGGCGAGTATCAGGGGTTCGGGGTCTCGGTGGTAAGGGCGGTGGATGCAGGAGGGGGATGCATTTAGCGCTTAATTCAGGCCACGATGGTTGGTTTCCCGATGTGATTCAGTGGAGCTGCGCCGCCCTACCCGACGCCTAATGAAGACACATGCTGCGAGCGGTGCAAGCCAAATGATACCTGGCCCGTGCATACGTTCCGCATGTCGTTGCGTTCGGTTCCGTTCCATTGTACACGCTAATGGCGCTCTCCGCGCCCAGCCCCCTGCCCTCCCTTCAAATTCAGGGGATATCGACGGCCTTCTACGGTAAGCGTCTTGTGAGGTAAGGAGTACATACGGGATATGGGAGCTCGCGGGAAAAATGCATCTATAAATGCGATGAACATTCCCAGCTACGCGGAATTTCTTTTCATAGAGTTTTTAAGATGCAGGGACGTGACTGTTAAATAGAGAAATTCCCAGACTTGAGGACACTTCGGAACATCGTTGATGTTCATTTGGTTCGAGCCAGAAATTCGTGGGCCACCCGGTAGCCGAAGGGATCGAACGACAAGCAGTCAGACATGCTATCGGAGGGTAGTTTAATTTACAGCCTGGTGATCTGAGATTCTACTGGGGATTACCACCAAGGAATTTCACACTCACGAAAGGAAGGGGGGCATTAGATAAACGTTTCGGTTCAGCCACGCCGTGATTCCGAAGGGTTCATTTCCTTCCGGACGCTCCCGATGTTTGACCAGCGAAACCGAGAACAAACAGACAGGGAATTTTAATACCGGCAAGCCGATACATCTGAGTAAACATACCTGGCTCTCGCCTAGGCTATGCAAATTCCTGAAGATACACGAAAAATGTTTCCATATTCCGTGTCCTACATACCGCCTAGCAACTTTGATATATCCCCAACGAAAATGCAATAATTATCAAATTCCGTGTTACGTTAATCCCGTTCATTTACGTAACAAACTTTCATCTGAAACTTTGCCGAGCGGTACGTAACTCCGGGGCGATTCTCCCATAAAGAAGTTTCGCGAAGAAGCGGAAGAAGTAGAAGAAGAAATTCTCACAGCTTTATCGTCAACGCGAAATCCGCGCTTCTGCTTCCCATTATTTTTCTTGCTTCTTAGAGAAATCCCGTCGGGCTGGCCGGCAGCTGAAAAACTGTCTACCGGTGTTGCTATTAAACTTGGATGTCCTCGCACTTTCGTGGGAACTCGGTGATAGAGCAACTGCTTAGGTTTGCCTCTTTACGATTTATTAAATGTAAAAAGAAGACTGAATTCGTGCGTGTGTAGAGGGTTAACATAAAGGTCCTGCAGGATCGTCGGAAGAACGACACTCGCGAACGCAGATGTCATGTGTAAGTTGCGGGCGCAAAGAGTTAATCCGATGCAAAGACCAGTTTCAATTTGGCAGCAGTGGTACCCGCGGGACGTGTTCGTATACTCGGATCCGACCTGGCTGGATGTACGGGTACATCCTGGCTGTCCCTCCTCGCGATACAAACAGCACAACGGGCCGGCGATATATCGAGAACGGCCGGGACCGTTCGAATGATAGCACCCCCGAGACTTCACGTTTCTCAGGAAATCACAATATTCGCCGGTCGGTCGCGTCGTCGAATGCGACACCGGAGGCACCATGCTCGGCACCCGCATCCGGTAATATCTCACGATACGGAAGCGCGATAAGGCTATCATGAGAAGTATAGTCGATGCACACCCGCGCACAACCCGCTTTACGTGTGGCCCCCTTCCGTCATCCCGGATTCCTGCGTATTTCTTCGTCCCGGGGCTTTATAAAAATTTATTGCCACGCCCAGATTTCCACTAATCGATTCCTTGGGAAACGGGCCGCCGAGTGACCCTGTAAATTACCATGCCGGAAAGATTGATGGCGACACACGCTGCCGGCAAACAGCTCGGGACAATGCGAATTAATGCCTCTGCAGCGCCGATCGCCCGCCGCGATCCTTGACACTTGCTCCTTTTTGCGCAAAGTGGCTCTTTGAATCGCTTCTGTGCAATTATATATATATAATTAATATATATAATTATAATATATATATATATATATATATATATATATATATATATAATTAAGTATATTCTTACGAATTCTTCGGGCATAAACAAGTTTCAGAAATAAATATTCTTTTCATGTTTAAACTGCTCCATTGTTAGACTAACCAACCTGGTGCAGACAGACAACATAATTGATGAACACAGAAAGTACAATTTCATTTCGTTCGGATTGGCAAAGTTTCTGTTCTGATATACGGCGTCACCTAGCCACGCGAGAACTGCATTTCCATGTATATCGAATAAATTGTCGCATTCCTCGGTCGAGTATGGAGCATAACTCGCAGCATCCTGCAGCAGGATTTCTTTTTTTCAGCAGAAGGAAGTCGGCCGGCCGTTCGTCAATGTGCCATGATTTTCGCAGCATGTACATGACCCGTAAATCGGAGTACACGCAATTCCGACCTTATCCTATTTATCTCGATATACTACGAACATATTCGGACCCTTCTCGCGGTGTGTACAAGGAAATGATAAAGCAGGAGCAAGCGCTCTGTAGGCTCGACAGCGGGAAAGAGAGGGCGTATCAAAAACTTGTCGAACATCGACAGGCCGCGCTAAGTAAGCATCGATCGTATTCCACAACGTGGCTTCCCCACTGTGCATTATTTCATTTCACCGTGCCGCCTTTCGCGGCCAGCGGTCTGACCTCTCATCCATCAAACCACGTCTCCGTGTATCTACTTCTAACCTTACGCAGCACTATTGCGCCCGGGTTCACCGTCTTCGAGGCCGTCCATTTGCAACGAGTCGTTCCAGGGAATCGCCGAGCAAGTTGGAAACGTCTGTCGATCGGATGAGAAACAACCTCCATACTTGTTAGCAACTGAATTGCGGAACTAATAAACGTTATTCATATGGCTGCACTCGCGAACGAATACGAGCACGAGCGTATTTCTAGGAAATATGCAATTACTCGTAAATGTGTTTGCTACCGGCATTTATTTGTCTTGTTGACGGTCTGAATATTTTTAAAAGGTGCTGTGTTTCATCGAGCAACTTATCCCTCTGAGAAGCAACAGAGATGCGGGAAATATTTAGCAAATAAAGCTGAGAGATTCTCTGAATATTACGTTATGCTTTGCGGCTGTAGATAACAACTCGCATCAAATTAATTTGGTCTTTTCTGTGTGAAATACGAAACTGCGGTTCTTGCACTTGTAACGCAGGTAGAGAGCTTGTTAATTAGCGTGAGGGAGGTGAAATTTAATATATTGAAGAAAAAATTCTGAATTCTTTTTGTTTGGAACCGTGAGCTATCGTATTTCAAAATGGAACATGTATTGCTCAAAAGATCTTGTATCAACGAATACTAGTTAACAAACACATCGAATTTCACAATTGGAACAGGAATAAAACAATCGATTTGAATTCATGTGTTTCGATGGACTCGTCTGTCAGTTTCACGAGTGTAACGTTGCGGCGATTAATTTATTGCCGCACATAATTGAAATAATCGAACGAGCCAGCGATATTGATAAGTAACATTAATCGAGTCTGCAACTGCTTTTTTTTACCGACCTGGACTATATGATGCACGGATTGCCCGGGCAGGCTCGTCTGATCGAATAAATCATCCATGTCCGAAATCTCTGCGACGGGAGAACCATCTTGGGCTACAAGTCCTCAGGGTAGCGCGAATTTTAACACAATGTCGGCGTCGGGAACCAGTTTTGCTTTATTACAATTATTTTTGACCAGTAAAAATTTGTTTCCATCACGAATTACATTCGGGAAAGAGAAGTGCACGTTCTAAAATTTTTATCGGAGCGCAGGGAAATTTTTTGAGGCGGAAGGTGACCGATGGTGATGGGTACGGAACGAGGACAATGAAAAAGCGGCGAAGTCCTCAGAGCTCCTGCATTTCCTTCGCGAAGCAGGTCCCGCGACACGGGTTCCCGGCGTAATTTACTTAACCCGTCTACAAGGAGCACGGGGACACAATTTAATCGAATCGGGAGACACGGTGTGCCCTGTGGAAGCAAGCAAGCAAGCAAGCAAGCAAGCAAGCAAGCTAGGTAGCTATACTCGGGCCTCGTCGTCGGCGCGACGCAGAAACGCCGCGCACTTTTATTCGGGAAAAGGCGAGGAGGCTCCGTTTCGCGGGGGCTTACAACGATAACGACGTAATCAATCTTATTCCCGGAGAGATATATTCCAGCTGATACATTAAGCGCTCAAACTTTAAGTAGCAGAAGAAAAATTCACGACGCGCATTCAGATTCTTCCCGTCCCGATCGTTAAGGCAGCCCGATTCAAACCGGTTTAATGGGATTTCTGGCGATCGCTGAAAAGAACATTTTAATACGGCCTCCTGCCCCCTCCCGGTTATTCTTCTTCCCATCTCTTTTTTTCTCTCTTCGTCGGCGTATTTCGCTTGTACGCCAACCGTCGAGAAAAAGAAACCTGCAAGAAGCGGGAAGGAGAAGGAGAGAGAGTCAGCGTGCGCGCGCGCTTTATATGATCCGAGCAGAAAATCTTGACGCGGAAAGGGATCGCTATTTGGCTATCGCGATCCGGTATTGTAGTTGCCCGTCGAGACGCTCGAGAAAACATTGCCAGCCACTCTCGCGGAATCGAAGGCCGCCCCGTGAATACGCTTTAACGAGAACGCGGAACGGCGCGGCGAGGCGGTTCGCGTTCCCGCGATCCTCCGAGGCTCCTTCGAGGCGGATTCCTCGAGGACTGTTACAGGCGGAAGCGCGAGTCGGAAGTTCGGGGATGAATACGTTTAAGAACGTTATCGCTACGGTTAAACCTCCGCTGCGGGCCGGAGTTCCCGCGGGATTCTCTCGCGGAGAGATATACACGAGAAGCTCCGTCGAAAACGGTGCGTGTTATCGTGCTTGAAAATTGATATACCGCGCGCATTACGTGCCGAGCGAGGCCACCGAGGCTCTCCCTCGACGTGTATCAACGTTTAGAGACGTGTAATTTCGAGTCAATTACGAGGATCGAACGGCTGCGGTTAATTTCCAAGGGAGTAGGTAAAAATATGGAGGGAAAATAATTAATCCCGAGAGGGAGGCCGGGATACTGTTTTACGATATGCGAAGTTATTCTAGTTTTGCGGTGTTCAGACGTATACATATGTATCGATTGCCAGGCGGATCGTCATTACGCCAGATAGGTATCCCTGAACATTCGAATGGTCCGAAGGAAGCTTTAATTGCACCTTATCCAATTCTCGGCTTGCCATTGAACCCTGCTATTACGTAGTACGGGCGCATTAGATAAGCTTTAGATCCACTATGAGCTAATATGTGGAAGGACCGGCAGATATCCCCTCCATCGGCTAGATTGAGGAGCCAGGAATGTCGATAATTGCGGTATGAACTGCCGATTACCAGCACTCACCGATGCTTATCAGGGATCTGTCTTTGAAGTCCATTTGATCCGGCCCTGTCTGTCAGACTTTCGCGACCGAATGTCTGTCCTTCCTCTTCCTGCGATCAACGCCTCTACGAATCTAGACACTCGATCCGCCACGCCGCTGGAAAAACTCGTCCAGCCACAGAAGAAAAGACCCTGTCACCTCGATAGCGAAATTAAAGAGCCTCAATCGCTTTCCAACACAACTGTCGATCAGCCTCATCAGTCATCCCTGTCGGCGTTACTCGACCACGCTCGTGATCCCCAGTCGAAGGCTCTGAAAAACCCGACAATCTACGGATTACAGTTCCTTATTCGCCGCTAATTTCTCTTGCCAATTTTCCCTTCGTTTCAACATCTACCAATTTTTTTCTTATTTGTATCATTAACTATTGTCTTTAAAATTTTATCTTACACTCTTTGCTACTCTCTAACTCAGAATTCTCTTCCCTTGGGTCTCTGGTATTTTCGTCATCCCTGAATCCGCGCAAAACAATCCAGCAGTTCTGTTCTTGTCCGCTTTTCAGCTTCATTCATCCGCACGCTCTCCTCCGTCCTCCGCTTCCGTTTCCCAGCAGCGTTGAACAGTTTCCTTGATCTTTTCATTTTCATAAATTCCATCGTCCTACCGCTCCCTTTTTCATCAACACGTTAGTCCTTCAATCGTTTCATTACACCGCGGCTTTTCTCCGGTCTGTGTCCCCGAACGCCCCTTCTCCCTTTATCAATCCGTGCCTTTTAAGCCCCGTTCTTTCGTTTAAATTCTATTCGCCTTCCTCGCGTCCCGTCTCCACGCTGCTTCTTTTGAGCTGGAGTCCCGTCTTGTCGAACTCCTCTTTCTCTCTCTCTCTCTCTCCCTTATCCTTCCCTTTTTCATAGTCTCTCTCTCTCCCTCGACGTTCTTCTCTTTGTCCGCCTCTCCCACGTTCGTACCTATTCGGCCGGTTTTACTTACTTAGTTACTTACTTGTTCGTTTCTATGGGGGACTCGGTTCCCCGTACGTGTCGGCGTGTCGGCGACCGGGTTCCAGGAGTGGCGGCTTATCTCCTCCAAAGGAGCACAAAACCGACCGACCGACCGACGTACTCCGCGAATAGTCGGCCCCCCGGCTAATTGGAATTGCATTAATTCCTTTCTTCGGGAGTTGCTTGCACGTTAGCCTAATAAGATCGCCTCTCTCAGTATGCGCGACAGGTATCCTCCGTGAAAATCCGTGTCCCTTCCGCGTCCCCGGCATTCCGCGCGTTTTTCGTCCCCGAGCTGAATACGACGCGAGCCCTCCTATCGAGACGTCGCGTCGCGCGTCGCGCCGTGCTCTCCGCTCGAGCCGATCGATCTGCTCGTTGGAAATTATAAACCGAGCTGCAGTTTCTTTCGGAATGCGCGAACGAGTCTTAACACTAGAAAGACGGGAGCTTAGTATATACCTATATTGCCTGAAAGCAGTCAAAATGACTGCATTGTGTAAAAATAACTAATGCGCAAAGAAATTTGTTTATCAGTAATTTTTAATATATTTTATATCACTTACAGTCATATAACAAGTTATTAATAAGTATTAACAATAAAAAAAAATGCAACACGTGCGCAGCCGTATCGATTACAGTATGAGATCATACACTCAGTGATCCTCCTTCCCATCTGAATTACGTTACAGCGCGTTCAAAGGGAACAAAGCGCGTGGCCAGGCCTGGCATAAAGATTAGAATAACAATAACAATAACTTTAGTTATTGAACAACTGCAACTTATCAAGTATATGTCGAAATCGACAATTTATCATGAACTTGTATGTTATCATGTTATTCCAATCTAGAGCCGAACTGGTCTTTTCCAAGCAGTGCTTTTTCAATGCAAAATGACTGCTTTTCGGCAATATAGGTATAACACACATATATATGCCGGAAGTGAAGGAGGGGGGCAGCAACAACAATGATTAATTAACCCATTTATATGTTGTAGAAAAAGTCACAAAATTATAAGAAGCTGTGTCATTATTTAAATAATTATTTTTTTAATTGAAATTCAAAAGCAGTCAAAATGACTTGCTTAGGCAATCTAGTGTTAAGAATCAAAGGGAACCATGGAAAACGATGCCGTTCTATTTAAGTTCCAGTTCCCTATAACTTCATTAATTATGAAGCTTTGGAGATATATGTATAGAAAGAAGTAGATGCTTTAAAATTGTCAACTAGTTCACCATCTCAATTAAATCGAAAATCGTTTACAATAATAATTAAGCAATCTCGATCAAGCAACTTTCCAGTTTTGTAACATTCTATCCCCAAAGCATTTAGTTGATGCTTCACTTTTTACATTTAGAATAAGTTTGCTTAGCAATTAGACGTAATATCGAACGACATATACTAAAAGAACTTGTAGAAATGTATACTATTACCTCAATTTTCTCTACCTCTTACTTTGTCACGTTGATTACTTTGGCAAATGAGCAGCTCAATATCATGAACGTTTCAGGAAATGTTAATCCAAGCCTAATCGACGACGATAGTTCGCTATCGTGAAATAAAATCAAATCGAGTACGGACCGTTTCCGGTCGTAGCATCTTCTCCCATCGCCGACGTAATATTACGCGATTTGTTTTTCCGATGGTCACCGGTGCGTTCTAGAAATCGATATGTTGTTTGACCGGTAATTACTGCTTCCACGTCGTGTTACAAAAATCGATGCCCGACACCGGCAGTTTCCACGACGACTCGCAAACGAAGATACTCGGCGGACCTGCTAATTATCAATTTACATCGATAATTAAAGATCGAGAGAGTCGCATTTGCATCGTGATTGCGTAAGATTTCGCGAAACTCGAACCTGACGAGTTTTCATTTCTTTCGGGTCATTAGCGTATTTAATTTTATGCAACAAGTATGGTATCCGGAGTCACATTTTCCATTAGCGGATATTTAACTGGCGAATCGGTAGATTCATCGCATCCTTTTCAGCGAGGGCCGTGGTCTCTGTCCGATTCCTCGTCACTCTCTCGTCTCTGTGTGTATACACCGCGTCCCGTTTCAAAGGGGCCGTATTCTCCGGCGTTTTATCCCACAGAAACGTATTACGATTCCGAATGCTTCCGAAGAGGCTTTTGTCATCCCTTCAGGAACTTGCTCTTTCATTAAGATTTCTCGGAGCGTGTTTGCGATTCCCTTCCAACCGATGGTTCCTCCTCTCCCCGGTGAATGCGTGCCATTTAACCGGCGGCCAAGCACCGTACAATGTACACATTGTCGTTTGTCCCCCCGATTTTTCCGCGTTAGTTTTCCCCTGTCTTTCATCCGCGACCCAGTCCCCGGACCTGCCTCAATGAACCGTTTCAAAATCAACAAGACCGGAAACGACGCCAACTCGACTCGATTTCACGATTTTCGTCGCGATGCTGACACGAGAGCCTTGCGAACCGCCAAGCCTTTTGAGAAACCACCAGCACCGAGGAATCTCTTTGGTAATCGCGATGACCTCGTTGCATGAAGTAACCAAGTGCCACGAACGTCACTCTCGTCCTGGAAAGCAGCTGTTGCCTCGTAATCGTCGAGATGCAGATCCGTAGAAATTCATTCGAACCCGCGTCACGACAAGAACCGCTTTTCACGCCGCTGAACCCGTGTAACGGGACGGCGAAATTTTCTGGCCATTCTACGCGATATCGCGCAAACACTGTAGTCACCGTATTTACCGTATCCCGGAGAATTTCCTTCGTTTAATTCTGCTGCGCCATCCTCGTAGAATTTTATACCGACTTTCGCCACTATTACACAAAATAATCGTAAATGCGAAACTGCTTAACTTTCGGACATTTTGCCATATCAAATTGTATAGTGAAAGAACTTTACAAATTATTTTAAATGCTCTTGTCACGTCCGGTGGTTCAGCTATCTTTAATAATTAAATATAATCAATGATGCTTAACATATACCTTTTGAATTTCTATGCTTAATCTAATAATGTTGTACGAGAAACTAAATATTAAATACTATTGTTAATAATCAATGTCGAACTATCGTATATTACACCACATTGCGTGCGATAGAATTAGGAAAACTCGTTCTTCATTTGAATCTTACTGAACAAAATAACTGCGTAGCGAAATTATTTCATTAAATGATAGAATCACTTTCAAATATAAATCGTGATCTAATATCCGCTGAGGATTGTCCATCGAGAATCGATGAGCAATAATTGTTCGTTCGTCGCCCCACGTGTGACGTAGATGTAATGCGATCTGGCCAGGGGAGTCATAGAGAAGAAAGCATAAGAAGAAATTGATCTAGGAGATGCGCAGAGTAATATGATCTAGCTAAGAGGAGGGTGCGGGATGAAAGCGATTACGGAGAATTGGTGTCGAATTAATCACCTGACGAAAATTATAACAAAGGATTGATCGGTCTATAAAAGGGATGACTCCTCATTAGGAGCGCAGTCTGCAGTCAATAAGAGTCTAATCAATAGACCAAGTAAACAGTCAAACAGTGCGACAATTGTCAAAATATCAGTTAGTTTTGTTATAAAGTTAACGATTCAAAAGGAAGTTTCCTGAAGAGTTACTTCAACAACAAGAACCTCCGAAGGATTCATCAACTACCGGAACCATTCCGAAAAGATTAACATCAAACACCAAAAGGAAGTCTACTTAGCGGTAATTACTAACAAATTATAATAAGATTTCGATAATATTATGTATCCGAAATTTGGAGCTTAAAATATAGTTTTGTTTATTGTTATCCAAACATATAAAAATATCAAATCATTTATTAAAGAAACTACCCAACATCGATTTCCACGTTCCATCGTTAAAATCACATAGAACATTAAGAAATCCTCGATTACCCGAACCGAAGCCGGTGAATGCAGGTAAGCTCAAAACTGCGTTATATCTCAATTCTAATCTTTCCAATCATTTCAATCTATTAAATTAAATTTCAATGTTAACTATTAAAATCTATAATACGTCCACCTTAGGACGTAACACTCTGTACGTACGAATAGGTATACAGGGTGTCCCAAAATTCGTGAACTTCCCGAAAGGGGGTGGTTCCTGAGACTATTTCAAGCGACATTTTCCTTTGCAAAAATGTTATCCGCGGCTTTGTTTAGGAGTTATTAACGAAAAACCCGGACCAATTAGAGCGCGACCTAGACGCGAGTTGCTACAGTCGGCCAATAGACAGTTGGCGCGCCGGGCCGACTGTGGCAACTCGCGTCTAGGTCGCGCTCTGATTGGTCCGTGTTTTTCGTTAATAACTCCTAAACAAAGCCGCGGATAACATTTTTGCAAAGGAAAATGTCGCTTGAAATAGTCTCAGGAACCACCCCCTTTCGGGAAGTTCACGAATTTTGGGACACCCTGTATATGAAGGAATGTAAGCCAATTCTATTTCTGGACCGCCATGTCGAAATTAAATAAATATATACGAAATTGTGAATAGGCAGTGTGCGATTTTAAGGTTAAAGTATCTGAAATCTGAAGTATTCCATTTTTGCGCAATATCACTTTTTGCGAGATAAAAAGTTTTACGGGGTAGGGAATGAAGGGAAATCGAAGCAATACCGTCGCGACACATTTGTGTAACGTGACTTCACATAAGAAGAGATACCCAAGCCCGCATCGCGTATCGAGATTCTATGCGTGACTGCGTTCCACCGATACGGGTTCTCGACTTACCCAATCCAAACGGATTTTAAGGGATATCCGCAGCGTCTCGCTTTCCCGATTCTTTTCTTTACTTTCCCTAAATTTCATTCCTTTACTTTCCCTAAATTTCATTTCTTTACTTTCCCTAAATGGGGAAACATTACGGTCGACTCGTCCTATTCAAAACCGGAAGCCCCCAGTTACGAGAGTTTCGACAAACTTCTTGAATCGGCGACTGGGATCCACGGGGTCTCTCTCCGCGAGAATTCGCGACTGTCGCGTTTTATTTCGTCATTCATCGTCCAAAGAACGGAAATATGTCAACCATAATCACCCTCAAGCATCTATCGCAACATTTGCATAATTTTTACCCAAGGTTATTCAAAGAAATCTACAAAATTTACTTGAAGGAACTTTATTGTGGAATTTTTATCAAACTTAATTTTTCGCGAGTAAAACTGACTCTTTTGTCGATGGACTATGATTTTAGGACCACCCAGTGTGTGGATTGCAGCGTGCCGCATAAGGAAATTATACCGCGACAGACGTCGCGTCGGAGCGACACAAACGCGAGTACGGAACAGAGACGCTTATAATTTCATTTCTTGCTCGATCCCAGCGTTTTCTCTTCGCATTAATTCATCCCGAGGAGAGAGCAATAAGTACGTATCGAGTGTCTCCGCAATGATTTCATTCATCCGTTCGATTCTTCCCGCCGCGCCTGCTCGATTAAAAATCGTAATCTAATCGTTCCCGGCGATTTCACGGGCGATTCGGAATTCGCGACACCGTTTCTGAATGAGATTTAATCAACCTGGTCAAACACAATAAATCCACCGGCGGGATAATAAATTTCGCGTCTAAAGTTTCGCGCCTGTAACCAATTATAGCGGTGTTTAATTATTTATCGTACCGGAGTCGGAGATTCCCCGTAGGCTTTGCAAATATCGCGGCGCGCACCAGATGCTGGGAACGCGCGAGACAGCCTGCTCGCCCGCTCGCTCGCTCGCTCGCTCGAGTGTTTAATGGCCGAGTCCATATTTAATTACTCGACTGGCGTATTTGTACAAATTATTACGGCGGAATTAAAATTCCCACATCATTAATACATTACGCGGCCACTGCTCGCCGCTCGCGTACGTTTGTTCCCGGTTGTGTTTGCGTTTCCTCTTGTTCGATTTCATTATCGCCGTTCCCATTTCGTTTACATCGTGAATATTAATAGGCAGCGGAGGCCTCTTCTTCGCCGTGGAAGCTGTTTCACTTTTTCCAGTCCGTCAGCGTCAGCGCGCTGCTACGCGTACGCATAATACAACGTACACCGGCCAGCAGTCAGCTCGTTGACCGACAGCCAGGCTAATGGACCATCCTCTTCTCTCTTTCTCTCTCTGACTCTCTCTCCCTCTTTCTCCTCCTCTCCCGTCGGCCATTGTTGACTTCGCATCATTCTCCATGACGGCACAGCTCCGAGTCCCCGCGTTTCCCATGGAATCGTCGCGTATACCCTCTCGAGAAATTCCTTTTGTTAATCTCGCCGTAACGGCGCCGACCTGGCCGAGTCGATATCCACCCACACCGCCTTCTGTTCCACAAATAAGGCGAACGCAACGCGTCCCGCAACCTGAAATCCCACCGCGCCGCACCGGCAGAGGAATCGATGGAATTTCGACTACGATCGGCATCAAGTGGAACAGGCTGCGTGGAAGTGGTTCCCTAATTGAAGCGACGCTTTCGTCAACGTAGACACGGATCGATGCGGGGGCGAGGGTGTCGCTGGAGCACGCGACAGGTGTAACCGTGTTAAATAAAGGGATGATGATCTATTGACACCGATCTGTCTAATTACCGTATTAAACCCGTCATTACGATACACGCATCCGGTTGCACGCGACGATACACGTTGGCAACTTTTGCATTAATTATTTTACTGATTTACAGGACATCAATAGTGTCATGGAAGTTAATGTCGATTTCGGCTCGACATAGGTCCAAAAAGTATTAAAGATCTGACCACGCAGTGGTGATGTCGACGAGTCCTTCGGTAAGAGGACTGTGATCGATCGTTGAAACTTGCGTCAGAACCACGGAAGGCTAAAGTTCTCATTAGCTTGCAATAGCTTGCATCAGTTCCCATTACAACTGTACAGTTTCTAACGTACGATTCGTAGATATTCTACAAAAGAGAACTTGGCCCGTTCTGCCTGTACTCGTAAGTCTGACAAACGCATTTGCATCGGTGACAATACGTTCCCAATCTAAGTTACGGGCCTGGGGGTCATTCACCCGGCAAGAAAGTCGTCAGTTTCCCCTAAAATCTCGTTGGAATTACAAGCCATTGAATCGCGGTCCCTCGGCTCGCGGAACTTCTCGCGGGCGCGCGGCAATCTCCGGCCGGGCGTAATCTCTTTATCTCTCTCTCTTTCTGCCACGGGGAACGAGGTTACGGTACGTGGCTGCGTTTAGAAAGGGAAAAGGATCGTTGTGTTGCCGTGTCGCGGCTCGAGATGCGTGAATATAATGATAGGGAGCGAGGGAGAAGGGCACCGGGCGCCGCTGGAGGGCCGATGCAGCTACAGTGAGGGTGGAGAACGCGGCTGGTTCTCTCTTGCACGAGGTTCGAGGGGAAAAAGAGCCGGGGAGGCGTGCAAGGCCGAGGGTAATGTACTGTTCTCACCTCCGACAGGCCCTCCGGGCTTCCTCCGCTATCCTTCGGCGGTGTACGAGCCTCCGACCTGCACACCACCGTGTGCAAGTGCACCGTTGCACCACCCTGCGAATCGTACATAAACCGACGATGCGCCGCATCGTGGCCGACCGACGTGGATGCACGAACGCATGCACCGCGTAAAATCGCGCTACGTGCGGATGAAACGCTTCCCTGTTATCTGCTCATCTGCATTCGCATCGTGTTTGTCCGATAGAGCAAGAGACCGGCCACTTACGGCGCCGGTGTTCTTTCTCAGGAGCGTTACCCGTGCACGAGCCACTTCCGTTATCTCTAGAATAGGGTGACTAGATCCGCAACAACGAAAAATTAGGACACAGCAGGAAATTGTGCATTGCGATCCACATCGAAAACTTCTAAACTGTTGTTATAACCTATACATACCTAGTAAAGACCCGAAACTGGCCAAGATATAATATCGGATACTTATCAGTCACTTATCAGTAAAAATTAGGAGATGATACTCTAATTGAATCGAGATGTAATGAGACATACAAGAGAAGTCGGTCAAAGAATAGCACAGTTGTTTGCCAGGATCGGGATCCGAAGATCTTTATTGAGCATCTACCGGCGATTTCTGTCATTTCTGAATGTTTGCAAATTAAAGTTCCGCATCTCGAATTGCTGCTGGATCTGTTCCACGTGCGGTGCTCTAAGGCAGGAGAAAGATCTCGGAGTCGAAGTCGTTGCAGCAACTCTCGAATCGTAAAGACAGTCTCGAACGAGCTAGACGAGGTACCCTTATGTTTGCTAACTATTTGAAAATGTCGAGATATCAGGGGAATTCACGATTCCTCGTCAAGATACGGTTTATGTGTGGAGCACGCTCTCGAAGAATACATTAGTGCACTTCGACGAATACGATTTGATGGTACGAGGAGAGCGAGCAACCAAGCGACCGAGCTTCGAAGTCGCTCCGGTTAGACCTTATCTCTGCTAAAGTAGAACAAGTTGCGTAATGCCGACATAGCTGAAATTGCCGGGCGATCTTTCGCCTCTCTGATTATAAAAAGCTCGACCGTGAAACGAAAATTGTGCCAGAAAGGAAACCCACTCGCCGAGTACCCGTTTTCAACTTTTCATTCGAGCCATTCTCCGTTTTATTTCTAATAGAAGAAAGTATCGTACAGAGCGCGTCGAATTTTGTTCGAGATAATCGAAACCCCAGGAAGAACTGAATTAAATATTCCATTTTATTTTTAGTATAAGTACGCAGAGCATACAGATTGATCGAACAACTTTCGCGAAGAATTAAACGAGAAAACATACATTCTTCAAAAAAATAGATATACACCTCCATCACCAAATTTCTGATCAGACGTAACCGTACGGGACCGAGATTTCGTGAAATTTGAAAGGGTAGAATACAAGCTGAAGAGCAGGTGTATCGGCGGTTCGCGGAAACGGTTTTAACGCACAATTCGATCAGACCTATTAAATAAAGACTCATGCATGTATGCATGATCGCGTCCGTGAACTATGGCAACCAGGGAACGTGTGTACGTTCACGAGACGAAGGACGCGCGAGGCAGAAAGAGAGGATCGACGGCAGTTCAGTCAGAGCGGCAAACGAGGGGGATGAAGGAGAGAGAGACTGCGACAAGGGCTGCTGACAGACAGTGACGGGTACCACTTTATCCGCGACACGATTCTGCGCTTACCACAGCCCACCCGTTCACCATCGCCGTCGCCGATGCCACCCACGACCGATCTGATCTGATCTGAACCTACTCGATCCGATCCTTTACCCGCGCGCTCCGTATATCTGTTCCCTCCTCCTTCGATCTTCGCCACTCTTCTCCCCTATCTCGCCCCCTCACTGCCCCCGTCGATCCTCTGTTTACCCTGCTCTCGTGTTGCTTATTTTTACCATAAAAGACAGACACGCTCCGTGGTAGTAAAAAGAAAAGCGACTACGATTCGGGACTAGGACATGGATCTGGCCTCATTGCTGAGCGATCGTGCTTAAAAGATGCACACTCCGTATGGAAGTTCACTGTCGATTCGGGAGTAACGCTCAACCAGGAAGAAGAAACTCTTCCCCCAAGCATCGCATTTAGATTTTCACCTCGCACCAAAAAGACGAAGAAATATTAAACGTATCACTGCTGGAGGTTTCGTTTTAAATGTAGAATTTATAAAGATGCATTGATATGAATAAATATAACCTTGTCTAATATTATTTGAATTACGTCCCGTAAACGTAAAAATAAAACTTTTGGGAGCGCCTGCGGCTTAGATTGATTTTTTATCTAGCGCTTTTGACTGCTGAAAAACCCTATCTTTACATTATCGAGAAATGAGAAGGCGCATTCCGCACCCTTGCAATTCTGGAAACGAGTTTACCCCCTTAAAGGACCGGTTTTCTATCACCTCTTCAGAGGAGGTTTCGACATGGTGGATCCACATAAATCACCGTGTAGATATCCCCGTATGAATAATGATCGGCCCGCGAATAAGTTAAAACGAACGGGTCCAGCACAATCATCAATAAATAATAACGCGGTAATAGCAGCTCGATTAGTACCAATAAAACAGATAAGACTCCGGAGTGCAGCGACTGCAGCTATTCGTAGTATACCTCACACTTATTCAGGAACTCGTGAGAGCACATCGCGCTGCGTCCGAAGCATCTGGAGAGTAACGATCTTATCTCTCATAAAATATTATCGAGGCAACATCTGCCAGTTACGCAAAATCTGCCGTGGAAACATTGCGTTTACCCATTCCACAATGTTATAACGCGAAAGTAACGCATTCGGAGATTAAAGAAAGCAGTTGCTTGGGGGTATGTATCTTTGAATTGTTAGCGGTGGTTGCTGGTTGCAACGCGTTCCAGGAAGACACAGACCAGGAGGTTCTACATATGTATGTGATTTTATTACATCCATTAAAAAAGTAAAATTACTTCTCTTAGAGTATTAAAGTCTGTATCGATGTCTTGAATAATAATCGGAAAGGAAAATATTTGTAAAATAATATTCGAAGATGATAGTCTACAAAGATTCACGGTTCAGAAGCGAAATTGCATGGTTGTGGGTTTTAATGGATAGAAACTGCTTAGAGAAGGGCTAAGGGATCCTATGATGCTCGCGGGAGAATGAGGGCGTTCGCTAGGAATTTTGCGACTTTCCAGATAATAAAGCCGAGAAAAAGTAGGTGACTTGGGACGGTAATCATCGTTTTTCTCAGACGATCGGTGGCCGAGGAGCCCCGCCGCGCGCCGCGCTGATTCCCCGGTGCGGACTTTTTGGCTGGCGTCCACCTTTTTCCACGTGTCTCGGTTACGCGAGTCCTCGATGAACCTCCTAACGACCGGCCAGCGACGGCTAATTCCAGGCTTCCCTAATTAATACAAATAACCTCGGCGACTGGCCGGACCGTTCGCCGGGGCACGGCGACGATCGTTCAGACCGCGCACTGGTTCAACGAATTAAGTAGTCGTCCCATCGCGACACGGTTTTCGGAGAAGTCACGACCGAGGTGTGTCGGTTTGCGTAAAAACACCGGTCTCCTCGGGAATCCTCAAATTACCGGCATTTATATCCTGCGGAACAAACCGCCGCCGCTAATGTTGGCTTTGGAATAAACGCTTCAGAGAAGTCACGGCTCTTAATTACCGACGGCCCGCCACGAAACTTTGTCTTGCTAAAATAGTTATGAATATTTATAGTTTAATTGTGAAAGGCAAACCGTAGACGCGAGTCCACGGGCGCAACCACGGCAACCCCGACGGTTTTGTTTTCTTCCGTCGAGTCGCACCGCCCACGCCGCGGGATTCATGAAAATATATTTTCGAGGGAAACCGGCCGCCATCGCAACCTGCCTAGCTGTATTTGCCGCTTTAATTACATCGATGAAATCTCGCACCGGCGCGCGGCGCGCACACGCCGCGCTACAGCCACCCGTGTCTTGATTAAACGTCTCGAGCGACGCTTTCATCTTTTCCATCCTGATTAGTTCCGCGTCCGGCGAAATGTCTGTGGGATGAACAGGCCCAATCGACGTTCGTCTGCCCACGTCAATCGCCTAAACGGCTTTTTCATTACGCAACTAATTAGTCCTGGACGTCCTGCGCAAACAACGAGATCGCAGAATACGTACACGCATGGCGAGGTTGTTTGTAATTTATAATTCATTCCCGGGTCGAAAACGTCGAAACAGCTTGGTGCGAGTGTTTCTGCCGGATCGACGAAGTTCTCGAAAAACGAAGGGCGGCCCTTTTCGCGTCGTTTGAACCCTAAAGCGAAGCAAAGTGTACCCGCCGCGTTGCCGTGGTAAAGTGAAACGTTTGCCCGCCTCTTAGTTTCCCGTGCGCGGCTTCTTTCGTGTAAACAATAATCCTGCCATGTAAACAGTTTGATAACGAGAAGGGCTGACCCTCACCTGGCAGAGACCCTTTTCCAGGAAACAGTCGGTGCGTGGGCTGCTCACAGCTAAAGCGAAAAGGCCGCGAGGGCACGCGGCGCGCGCGGATTCGGCTCTCCGCGCACGCGCTCCGTCGCGTTTATTTAAAAACGTTGCTTATGTAAAGCGATGCAAATGCCACGCTCTCGTATTTGGCGTGCAAACAGCCGACGCGGCTCTGCCACGGCTAATGACGTTCGTCTGCCGCCCTTTCGGTGCTTCCACTTTGACATTTACAGCGATCTACAGAGACATAAACGCACTTGTCCCGAGCGCAGACGGGAATCCCGATGTAACGCGTCGCCCCGTCCCTGGAAACGGGCATCGAGTAGCTTCCGACGACCTATCGGGTTCGCTGCACTCGAGGTCG
The DNA here is from genome assembly GCA_933228785.1 of Lasioglossum pauxillum. NCBI lineage: Eukaryota > Metazoa > Arthropoda > Insecta > Hymenoptera > Halictidae > Lasioglossum > Lasioglossum pauxillum. Next base: position 39,411,311 of record OW121699.1, on the reverse strand, counting down.
ATGGGATATTCGAGTACTCGTGCGTTTTTTCCCTTTTTTCTGTGTGTGTGTGTCTTTTTTTTATTTTCATACCAAGCCACCGTTTCGGTTCTTTGCGACCAGCCAGCGGCACAGTTTCGTCGCGCTGTCTTTTTGCCGTCGAGCGAGAGGAAATCGGTGTGACTGAATGCGGGACACTTTCTGTAACAGTGATCCTCCAACTCTACTCTTTGCGCGATTTTCTCTGACACTTTGCTGTGAACGATGGCACTGAAAGAGATTTCTTAACCGCTATATTGATAACCAGGTATCTGAGTACTCGTTTACTATATGTAATTCCTTTAGGAATTTTTTATGAATTTTTAAAATATAACACCGCTCTTGTAATTTATAATAAATTCGTTATGGCGAGAAAAAGGCGATTCTGCTATGTCTCAGTGAACACCTCACATAATACACCAAATATATCAGTGCCTCGCACATGAGGACACTCGAATGCCAGATTCTTGGGTATTACTGTAACCATGATTGTAAAAAGGAAAATTTTCAGTGAAATTTTCGATGCCGTGAATGACGTACTATTTCAGTAAGTTTATTTTAGCGAGATAATCCGCACGCCGCCCTCGATGTTCATTCCCTCAACCTCCCAGATTTCGTCATAGCTTGCGAAAGACCCTTCTCTGCGTGAAGTCACAGGATGTTGAAATCCACCGCAGCGGCGATGTTCCCTTGCTCGTTACACCCACCCTAGTGGCATTTCACCCTCGAGAAGGTGTTGAGATTATCGATTCCACGTGACTTTCGACTGAATGACTATTAATCCAGTTGACGTTCTCCCGTGAACTAAATTTACGCAAAATAACATTCCTGCTACATCCACGAACAACCAACTTTTCTATTATGTACACCTTCCTTCTGTAGACCGAAGGAAGCAGCCACGAATATTTCAGAAAATTACCGTGTTTGATTTCAACATGCAGGTTAAGCTTTTAATCTGAAAATTCTACCGCTGTTACCAAGTCCAACAAGCTCGGAGGCGGAGTAGCGAAATTTCGCTGAAAGTAGCGAAACGCTTCTGCTTGAGAAAAGCCACGGACAGTGAAATCCCAAGATAAAATGTACAAAGAATATAATAAATTATTATTAAATCTCTTTCCGCTACTCCGTCTTCGCGCGAGCCTTTCGTAAAGCGTCACCCGACAATTTCTCTTGCTTCATCCCTCTTTTTATTAATCCCGACAGCTGCAGCGATTTTTCAGTCCTCGCAAACAAATATCCCCGCTCTCCTTTCGTCCTCTCGTCACCGAGAGGGACAGAGCGGCTTGTTAATTCAGCAATTACACACCGTCCGCGAGCAATTTGCCGGGGCAAGTCAGTTGCCCTCTACTTCACGGTCGCGAGTAAAACGTCGGGTTCCGAGGCGATCAACCGTCGACCGTGTATCGGGCTTAGGATTATCCCGAATCGTCCCGAGCTGCACGAGCCGTCTCGATGCACGCTGCTGCACCCAGAATTTCCTGGATAATTTGGCCAGAGCGAACCGCCAGCCTGTGATTTGCGAGCTCCCAATGGATACAGACGACTCCGGGCACGGATAAGACGTCCGATGCAGACAGTTGCAAAGAGCGACGGGGCAGGCAAACCTTGGAGGAAACAGGGGGTGAGGGAGGATGGGAGGAAGGTGGAGACAAAGGGTGGAACGAGGGGACGAAGGCGGCGGGGGGAGGGGGTTTAGCCAAGACTCGACAATTTGCCATCGAGTTTGCGAGCGACTTCCTGGCAGCCTGAAGCTCCGTCTCCTAGACGGAGCAGAACAGAAACTACCTGGGTTAATCTATGTGAGAACCTAAGCAGCTGCCTTTGGGTGGAAGGAAGCCAGTCCTTCCCTTATTTCCTTCGGCTCTGCACCGCTCCGCTCGGCTCCGCTCCGCGCGAGACAAAACAACGGGGACGCCCCGCGTTTCTTACCGCATCAGCTCGATTACAGTTTACACTGTGTATGTCAGGTGTTTACGTATTACCGCCCCGAGCAATATAGCTCTCGGAATCGATACCTCTCCACGCCATACCGATCCCGCGATGCTAAACCCCCTCAGACAGCGAACGAAATCGTTTGTTTGTGCGCCGTCCCGTCGCGTCGGCTAATGCACGCGCCGGAAACGACCTGCCGTGCATTAATTTCATAATCGACCGTCCCATCATAAATACATATACGCAGCCCTGCTGTTTTCGCGGGCCCCGTATATATTTTTGTTTTCGCAACCGCGGATCTGGCTGGATATACACTCTGAATTTTGTAGACGCGGTTTTGATATTAAACCCGTGAAGCCCGAATCGCGCGCGTCCTTTCAACAGCGGATAAACAGTGTCTTTGATCTGCGCTACTGTAATTAACTCCATGCTAAGCTTAAAATCATTTTTATTAGTTAATTAGCTCGTTCTGCTGGCTTAATTAATTCGTCTCCCGCCGCAGCATTCTGCTTGCCACTCAGCCATGGATATGCAAATCATTTTGAATTTCGAAGTGACAGAGTTATTCAATGTAGGAAGACGGTGTTGGCGTTTGTTTACAACTCAATGGTTTACAATTAGGCAATTGGGATTAGATATTCAAGTTCTAGTCCTCCCTGTCCGCATATAAAACATTTAGAAAATGAATAGAATATCAAGTTGTTCCTGATCTGATCAACTACACTTTCCAAGTTCTCACTAATTTAACCACACCATCTTGCGGAAAAATTCATTTCAGTTTCCTAATGCGTACACTAGCATGCAAAATGAATGAAACTTTTGCGGCAGCCTGAATAAAAAGCAAACTAACGAAATTGAGTCTAACGAACGTCTTTTCTTTCTGTTTCAGGTAAGTGTCCATCATTCTCGCGCGATGCAGATGCGTCAGGCTGGCAAGCCTTTTCAACAGATCGAGTTTCGTGCGCATATCGAGTCGGTGGAAACGTCGGGAACGAAGATGAAAGATGTGGCAGCGAATCGAGCCGGACGGTCGAAAGAGAATGAGCGACTCGCGGCAAATTGGACGCCGGGATGACGAATCGTCGCGGTACTCGTACGCGAAATTCAATTAGGCTGAATCGCCGGTTAACCCGTGGCCCGCCTTCGAACGAGCCCCGCGAGACCATGGGGCCGGAGTCGATTGCGCGGATCGATCGCGGACGATCGACAACCGAGCCAGACGACGCGATCGCTCGCGGAGCTCATCGATCTTCGACCGGCCTCGTTTTTCTCTCGATATTCTCCAACTTTGAAATATTGACAATCACGTTCCTCCGGCGTGTAAAGGATTAGTCGGGTGATGCACGACGGACACGTTGCTGCGATCGAAGCTGCAATACCAGACCCCAGGACATCCCAAAGTTTTCACTTTTTTATATGCATTTTTATATACACTATACATTCGTTCATGAGATACAATTAACCCCTCATTGCTTTCTCAGCGTGAAGACTTATTTATTCTCTGGTTTTAGATACTGTGAAATCGTGCAATCTCGTTCTGTTTCTGTTTTAAGATGGATTTCTTTCAAAGAGCGAATAATGTGTATGAACATTAAACAATTTACTTTCTTTTACAATACATACTCCTCAAATTTTGACATTACAAGCGAACCACAGTTTATTGTCTCGATATCTTTTGTGCAACGATTTGCGAGGATCGTACGAGGGTTAAGGCTCGTCGGGAGATCCACGACGGTTCTTCCTTTGCCTTTTGCCGGTTGATTGATCGCGCACGTTCACCGCGATGAGATATCGCGGCCATTTCTAAGGATTGAATCGTTTACGCTACGCACCTCCTGTATTAATGCCGGTTATCGCGCGGCAGATGTTTCCCGATTTGTTTCAATCGATCCCATCCCAGGGGCTCGCCCCCTCTCTAAATAAATTTTGCGGAACGCGTGACAAAGTATGGTAGATTATGTCCCTAGAAGTTGGCGCGAAGTTCCTCGGTGCCCTCGGGCAAACAAATCCCGAACACACTTGCCGATCCCGTCGATAGAGAAAATATATCTTTCCGGAGGAGCTTAATAATGGAATAGTGTCACTCGAGGCACTTGCGACGCACTATAGCTGATTCTTCCAAAAAATCAGACAGTGATCAATATTTCTCGATATTTTATAAACGAGTCAACTTATGTATCAGATAATGTAAAAATTCGTATTTTGCGAAGTTGTCTTTTCGAGGAAAAATTGAGGATAGGGCGAAGTCGGCTCAGAGACCTAGTCCATAGAGGAGACAAGCCCTTCACCGCAGTACAATCGCTCGTTCCATTTGATAGGACAGCGGCTCACGGACTGACTTCCAAGTTCAAGTTTCCGTGTTACAAAGGAACTGTGCGCGAAACCCACTACTCGAGAAACTCCGCTCGCTTACACACCGCGCGGTGTGTTCCTCCGAGGTGTAAAGCGTGTAGAGAGACTACGTACGTGACCGAAGTTCCTGCGAACGCGACATGGAAGCATCGCAATGCATACGGTCATTCGAAGCCGGGACTGGTTGCATTCGTATGCATAGGTTCGCGCGAAAATAGCGTATCGCCTCGTATATCGCTGTTGCAGAAACGGAAGACGTATTATGATTCCGCGTGGATGTATCTGGACGAATTAGAATACGGGACAGACGCGCCGTGAATATTCGACAGCTCGCAAGACGTTTGAATAATTTATCCCACTTCCCGTTTAGGTTGCGCGAAATTTAGCAATTTATCGTATTCAATGATACAGTAAAGTCTTCATCTAAGTAAACCGATACCGTAGGATCTAAGAGAAGCGAATATCCCGTCCACTGCAGGCCATCGCCGAGCAGTGCAAAGTGTAAACATTCTGCGTAAACCGATACTGGGCAGGTACATCGTTGTGAACCACTAATCCAATTAGAAATCTTCTTTATTTTTCATTACTTTTTATGGGACTTTATTTGTGGCATTTTTTCATTGAAATGTCACAGAACACGATATAATTCATCGATAAAGGAACTTCGTGGAAGAAATCGTCTCGTTTAAAATATTATACTGTGAGTTGTATAACCTTTTTCTAGGACTGCAATCGTTCCTTCGATTTTTTGGTGTAGAAGGGTTCCGAGAGTAATGGAGGTATAAAACAATTCGCAATTTCGCAATCCGAGGTGAAAATACGGTTGAGCGAGTGCACAAGTATATGGCAGTTCCTTGCGGTGCAGCAAGTGGAATCAGTATATAACTTGACAGACGACACAGCTGGGAGGTGGAGTCTGCAGAGCCAGCTGGCTCGGCGCTCGCTAAGCTAATTATTATAATTCCCACGACAACGATCGTGCATTAAAAACTAATATCCCTGATGGGAGCTCAAAATTAATCATCGCGTAGCTGGACGTATCCAGTGACCCACTGAGACCTCGGACACGGTCCAGAAATAAGTAACTTCTCGAAAGGCCATCGGTCTCCGTGATGACCGGCCTGGTTTGCGAGTTACATATACATAGACTACGGACACATGCACGCACTCGCGCGCATTCACACATGCGGGAACTAGAAACTCGTAGATTGAAATGCGGAAAGTTTGTTAATCTGGAGGAGAGACCTTTTTCGCGGTGAATAACCACGGAACCGGTGCCCGTGGATCAATTGTCGCTCGGAAGTCGAAATTGACAAAATCAATCAAGCATTTCATTCTTCTTCCCGTCACGTCGGCTCGAATTTTCCCCGAAAAAAATATACCGTTTCACGATCAAATTTCTCGGAGCGAAATTCGATAAAGTTCGACCAACGAGGGGTAATTTACGCGCCGGGGCGGGAGGGGGGACAGGGGGACTTGAAAGAAAAGTTTTGTTTTCACGTGCCGCGTGTTTCCCGCGCGCTTGTTTATTTCGTTTCCATTCGGCTATGAATTGCGTCAATACGCTCGGGCGTCAACAGTTCTATGTACATTTCCATCGGCTCGTATCATAGCTGAATGACAATGGCGACAGAGGGAAAGAGAGCAAGAATATGGCACGTGACGGCATCGGCGACATGCCCCAGCGAAATTAAAATTCTTTCGTTGGAAAGTCGTAAAAGTGTACGCTAATTTCCGGAGACGATCGTTCGCCGTGTCGCGAGATAACGATCGCGATAATCGATTATATAGTCCTGAATTATGAACGAAGTTTTAAACTGCCCCGCCTACATTTGCAAACGCAATTAATTAACGGGAAAACCGGCCGCCTATGAATTATTCGACCTCCACCTCCACGACGGACTACGGCTCGTGCAACTAACGCCTCCGCGAGTCAGAAGGTCCGTTGACGATTGGTGTCCGCATCCTTCGCAAGACAAATGTCCCCGTTGAAATACGCAGAAAATCGTCCGGTCTAATGCGACTCATCTTTCCGGCGAACGCCGGGCGACGGCCGCCGACGACGAAAAACATAATAAATTGTCCGCGTCGAAAGCGACGATCCCATAAAAGAACCGCCTCTCCTCTGACACTGGCAGCCCAGAATGGCTGACAGATCGTTATGACGGTGCATTCAATTACCCCACATTCTGGCGAAACGCAGCGTTCCATTATTCGAGCGCAAAGCGGCTGAATTAGTAGCTTTGAACGCGCTTCGCTTGCGTCCTCGTTGGAGCTAATTCATTTCGCTCGCTAGCATCGACAAAAAATCGTGTATCCAATAAATAGAAGCTATTATCGCCGAACAATGCCTCCGGAAACCGGAATCTCTACCGAGATCCGAAACGCTCAATAATCGCAGTATTTCTTATCCCAGAATTGTCCTGTCCAATTTAATGAATTCGTAAAACTGATTTATCATTCATCCAGCCGGGGAATTAAATTCTAGATTCACACCAAGGGAACTTCCCAATAAAAAGTTCGTTTCTCAAGGTGTAAATTAAGGGCTGTATTCAGGATACTCAAACCTCCAACTATTTTTGAGTAATCAGAAATAAATTCCGGTCTGAAAAGAAATTTAGTATCAAAGTTTTAAAAAATTATCGTGCGTTGGAAAGGGTCGTTTCTGGTGAACTATACTTGCCCGAGGTGACCCAGAAAACTAGTGGCGTCGGCAGAAGCCATTCCCAGTCGAGGAATTAATTCGGCAGGGCGATTAACGAAAACGGTTTTCGTGCAACTCCGACAGAAACAGGCTACAGGCTTTTCTGGTAGTGCGAGATCGCGTAATCGAAGCTCCGCGAGCTCAAGTTTGCATGGTTAGACTGGTACAAGTGGATCCAAGGCATGCAAGCCATCGGAAGTCAAAGCGAACTTGCGTCCGGGCACGTGACTCGTTCTTTCCACCCCTGAATCGTACGGGCGAAAACTTCTCCTTGGCCCCAACCCACGGTAGCCACTCGTTTCGGTTTGTTCCCTTCGTTCATTCGTTCCACGTTCTCAGTTATCTGAGTAATACCTCTCCTGAGCTACTTCGTCTCTCCCTCATCCTCCTTCTCTCTCGTTCTTTGTGGTTCACCTGCGCACGCTTTTCCCACTCTGATACTGGTTCGAACCACCGGTAATGGAGCGCGGTATTTTTCTTCGACGCTGGTAATTACGGGCGTGTTCACTCACTCACTCTATCTCTCTCTCGCTCTCTCTCTCTCTCTCTCTCTCTCTCTCTCGTTCTCTCTCTCGTGCGCGGGTATATTTTATTTCGGATAGATCGATCCGTACGCCGGTATCTGTCACCGCTGCCGGCCCGGCTGATTTTCTGTCATCGCGCGGAGCCCTCCCGCCGACCATTAGTCTTCTTTTCGATAAATGGAAGGGCTGATGCATCAACGAGGTGTCAGTTTCCCGTCCCCACCAAACCTTGTTGCGTTCGATTGATTTTTCAAATGGAAAACGCCCCGGTTAGTCAAAGTGCTCATCTTCGACGAGCGTCTAATTTTCTTACAGTTGTAGCAACGTCTATGCTATTATGGACTCCGAAAGAACCAAAGAACTTTAACAGTGAAGATAGCCCAATTTTCTTATAGTTCTAGTAGCCTTCGAGCGGTTGTCGATTTCCCTGCGTCCAGTTGATTCTTACAAATGGAAAATGCCCCGAAAGAGTCGGATATAGCTCGGCGTCGACGAGCGTCTAATTTTCTTACATATCTAACAGTGCCCGAGCGGTTATGGATTCCCGATTTTTCCCCGGCGAGCGTAACCGAGAGCGAGGGCTAATTGAATATTAATTTTGCACGGCAGCAGAGCGGAAGTCGCATTTAATCTCGCGAAGTAGTATCATTTATAAGAGCAATCTAGATCACCGATGGGCTGGCTATCCGAGAGAAAATCGGAAACCGATGAGCCCGTGTACGTAGGCGAGAAAAAGGGGAACGCGGGAAAAGAGATTACGCGGCGACCCGTGCGTCGGACAGCCCGTAGATTTTCATTTTTTAATTAATACGCCTCGCACAATGGTACAGGCACAAGGAAAAGGTCGATAAGGCCGGCTAACGAGCTGCCAACGTCTAATCCAACTTCGCCTCGAAAACTGTCGGGGCACTTGCAGGACGTGTAATGAGTTCTGGACGCCTCGACCAAGAAAAATCTCGATATTAATAGCTTTTGCCTTTGAGTCGTTGGAAAACGCAGAGGCTGCCCCCGGCTACCATTGTCGATGAAACAGAGGATGTTATTGTCGCGTCTCTTCGGACTATATTATAGTGGTCTACATTTACTAGACGACGCTATTGCTCTATGCGTTCCACACATTTGTCTCTAGAGCATGTTCACTGATATATCTGTGGTTGTAAGGAAAAACGCCGCATGTCACACTTTCAAAAAATTTGAGTTTATGCATTCATTGAGCTTTATAGTATAGGAATTACGCATTTACCAGAAAAAAAGTCATGAAAATAAATTCGAAAGGTTCAAGACAATAATGCAATTTAACCGATGTCCTATGTCGAAGCATTAGTGATCAAAACGTTAAACGGCAATATCTCGGAAGTGAAAGTATGTGACATGGGGCGTTCTTCCTGTCAACCACAGATATATCACACAAAAATTGCTTTCTAAAGGTTAACACGTAGATCGCCCAGCGTAATTCGGCTAAGTTTCCTGCGGGGCCCAAATCCGACCGTCGAAACGCAGAACGAAAATAGAGAGAAAAGCGGGAATTCATGTTGTATATCCTATATATAATATCCTATTTTTAATTAACTCGAACAAGAAGAGCGTCACCCATATTTGGGTGACGGGGCCCCCACGGAAGCACACCCGTCACCCAGATATGGGTGACATGGCGATCAACGTGTTAAACGAAAAATTGCGTCAACGTATAATATTTTCCAGAGATCATTACACGTAATTTGATTTTACACAGCTTCGATGAATGACGATTTAATAAGAAAGAAAAAATCTGTGCAATCTAACCCAACGAGAGCAACCCTTAACCGACCCTCTCTACACGTAATTTTTCATCGATTATAGTAGCCGAAACAATTTCGCAGCACGCGTCGAAAGTGGAGATTCATTTTTGCGATGCTTCACGGGGTGCTAGTTAGGCCGGGCAATCTTCATTCATTATTTAGCCTATCTGACGGAGATTGGGAAGAAGAATGGAGTCTCTTTGATGTCTGGCGGCAGCCACCGATTATTGAATCAATTATTGAACGGCACTCTCTTTCGTCCTGCGTCTCTTTTTCGCCCTACGATCTCACTCGCGTCGAAGCCAGCCCCCTCCCCACTCTCATTTCATAGCCCATGTCTTCGTCGGACTAGCTTGGAGAAGATTTATTCCGTACAGGAGGAAATTGCTCGGCCGGACAGTCACGGAGAACCGATTCCACGAAAGGTCAGGCGAAGTCCAGGTTAAGGTCCGCCCGCGTGTATATGGCTGCCGCTATTATCGTCGTATAATGTACGCCAATTACCCCCGAGGAGGAAGAGTACGCGGAAATAGGGGCCTAACTGTCGGTACGTGCTCATTTCCCCGAGATCTTAACGACAAACCGTGCTGGTTTTCGGCAAAAAAAAACATCTATACGTGGCGGCAAAATAATTACCATAGGGATCTCCACGCTTCGTTCCAGGATCGGGTGTAATGGTGGTTCGGGATCGGGTGATACCGTGCTCCCGGTTAAGATAATGAACTTTATTTCCAATAGACATCCGTGGTATAAAAACGAAAGGTACTACCAGTAACGTGCGCGTGAGTCAGGGTAATAATACTGAAACGGAGAGTCGCTCAGCACTGGCTCTTATTCTTCTTGCTTTCCTTTATGGAGATCACGTAACGTTGAGCGACGTTCAACGGCGGGGAGTAGCCGTCCGCGTAGGTTGCATCTTCGAAGAGGACTTCGTACTCTTCGGTGGCGGTGGTAGGCAGCTGGTTCACCACGGCCTTGTAGAAACAGGTCGTTTGAGGGTACAGCGCCATCACGATGGACCCTTTTGGGAAGAGGGCGTGGGGATCGGTCTCTGGGTTGGCCCTCATCAATGGTAGAGGCACCACTCTTCTCCTGGACAGAGTGTGCCTGTCCTTTTGCTCCTCGTCAATGTCGTCTACTTCGTACTTGTTCGTGGTCGGATTGAACTGGACTACCTCCGCCAGGATCCAGTTCTCCTCTTCCTCGGAGCCCTTCACCAGGGCTGCCACCATGTCGCCCATCTTCGCAATGTACGTTGGCTCTGCAGTTATTGCTCCGCAAAGGGGTGGCGGTTTTGCACCCGGTGTCTTCCCCACGTACAGGGGCAGGGTCTGAGCGGTGCTCGACAGCATCTTCATCAAGGCACCCCTTCTAATCGTCTCTTTGTTACCCGCGTTACGAGCCTGTATTCGTCGCTCGTTCCTGATCGCGCGAATTTCATTGATCTTCCCCAACGCCTTCCGCAGGATCTCCTCCTCCTGCTGCGCATCGCCCACCGCCGCGCTGTACAAGTTCTTCAGCTTCTGCTGGTAGTAGGGGGACACCTTGTCCTCCGGTGTCACCTTGTCGTAGGTCTTGATGATGTTGTTCAAATTGTGCTCCGACCGAACCCGCTGCGACTCGATCTCGTGCACCAGCTGGTACAAGTTCTTCAGACGTTCCTGGATCTGGCTCGCCGCGGCGTCCGCCGTGAACGGCATCTTGACGATGATGCTTGATTAGGCTGGTTCCTCTTCGTGGCTGATAGCCTTCGCTACGTTTTCATCCCTTCCTCGTGTCTCCAGGTGTATTTTCTATGGATAGAAATGCGTCGGGCTCTTAAATGACTGCATCAGGATAAAATGCTTTACTACATTAGGATGAAGTGGATAGGGTGTTCTAGTAGATCTAGTAGATCATCCACGCGCGTTGTAGTAGAATTGCAATTTATTCAAATTCTTGGATATATATTTCACATTTCTAAATGTTTAAATTCAAAGAAAATAGTCAACAGAAAAATGTAAACACGAAATTTCTGTTCGAGTTGATAAGTTACAACTTATTACTATTTCTAGGACTAAAATGAAAAGCTCCATCGCTAGGATAAAATAAGTAGGGTGCCCCGAGTATATTGTCTACATGCTTTAAATCAAGAACAAAATTGATTTCAATGTTCCAATGATTCAATGTTCAAATATTCCAAAAACTTTATCACCTCAAAAGGAACGAATACACAAAAGAAAAATGAGAAAAAAAATTATCGTCTGCCGCCAGATTTGAACGTACGACCCACAGAGTCACAGTCGAAAACTAAACATGCACAGCCACAATGAACCATGTTATTGTAATGCCGTAAATTTAGTAAAAAGGATATAGTCTCTCGTATAAAATCACATGACAACATTGTTGTTTAGCGTTTGTGTACGAGTCTAGTCGAGGTTTACACGTGACCACAAATAACCGTAGAAAACGAACGACCACCAGCGGGCGTGAGTGGCACGAAACCGGTTCACAAACGAGGTCCCGGATCAATACAATCATGTTCGCGAGAAAAGACGTATCAAAGTGCTTCGGAAACGGAACATACCTCATTCTGTACAGACGAAATCAGGCTCCAATTCGTCGACGATGACCATTCAATGCTCACCTTTCTAACACGAAGTTACAGGCGGCACTAAACCATCTCAACGTCGTGCAATCGACTGTGCATGCGATTCTGCGCCATACTACTTCTCCCACTACCGCGTCATGAAACAGCCAGCGTCAAGGCGATGCTGCCATCTGCGGGCAAACGCTTCAACTAACTCTGCCGCAATAGTTTTGTCCATCGCAATGCTAATCCTTTAACCCCTTATGTTAACAGTAAAATCGGTCTGCGATGATCAATAAATTAAAAATCCTTATACCTCAATCTTTGGAGAGTTATACTTACGTTCCCGATGTAAATAGATATAAAATTAAACAAGAAATAGGGATTTGAAGGGATTTTAATCTTTTGGTGTGTATCTTTAAACCACAAAATTATGCAAAGAAAAAGACGAAAATAATCTTATCTGCAAGTTGAACTCGTACGATATATTAACGTAGAAAGTCAATGGAGAAGCGTAGTCTAAGCGGATTTGTATTGTAGCAACGCATCGTTGCAAAAGGGGTGTCATCGTAAAGGGCTCCAAAAAAGCGTGAAGACGGATCCTAACAATGCTGCAGCTGTTTGAAGTTGCAACTCCGCCAGAGAAATTGCAATATTTTTGCATATTTCACGTAGACTCGCTTTGAAACCGCCCTACACCGACTTTACACCGTCTACTTTTCATATAGAGGGGCTGTTTTACTCAGGGGGCGCAGAGCGCGAGTTCTTTGACATCGTAGACTGATAAGTTTCTGCAATAATCTGCTCAGAGCTCACGCTGCCGGGGGACACTTTAAACGCCCTAAAAAAAGAGGTATTACCATCCTGTTAAATCTCCTGACACTTTCGTGGGAGCTTAGTGGTAGAACAACTTCTTAGGTTTGTCTCGAATAATACTACTAGACTGCAAATCTTTATGCAAAATAAAATTTGTCCATATCAGTTGTGAGAAACAGAACTTAACTCAAAGTGCAGTTCCTGTTAGAATCATTTGAATAAGTCCAAAAATTACGTAACAACATTATTCAATTGTTATGTCTTCACAATGTTGTATTTGGCCAAGTCATTTTTATCAGAAATGTATAACATTCGCGCAATCTTAACCGATTAACTGGTCAAGTTGCGTTTACATCAAATGTTCGAAAGTTTCGTCTATGCAGCGTGACGTTTTATTCGATCGGTCGACGGCGATATTTTACAGTTAATAAAACATTTGGATCCGACGGGCACGGCGAGCCATCGGAACTCGTGAAATGAAAATAATGGGGGTCGGGGGCTTTGCTGTTCGTCCGACCATGGTAATGAACGGAATCACGATTGGACGGGGGTCGAAGGCAACGGACCGCTCTCGCTTGGTAATCCAGCGCCGCCGCGCCGCGGAACGAAGCGGAGCGGAGTGGAGCGGAGTGGAGCGGAGATGTCGATAGCCGGCGCGAAGAATAATCAATTCGTTGGTAAATTACACGGCACGGACACCCGTGGTTGCGGCGACTCGTATAAATCACCGAGCGCGGAAAAGCTCTCTATCGTTCTTGTTAGGTGCCGGATGATGTACCGCCTCACCTCGAGTCCGATCGTACATCAGAGGTGCCGTGCATCATCGCCTAACAGCCGAGCCGCGCTGGGCTGCATCGGTCGGTGCATCGCGCAAAACGGCACCGATAGGCGACGTGAAATGCCGTAACGCGACCCGGCCACCATATCCCGGAGAGAGAATCTCATGGACGCGGTGAAGCATCGCCGAGCCGCGTTCCACCGTGCACGCACCATAAACGTACATAAGCGCGAACCGGGCCCCGGCTTTCTTACGAACTCCGTGACCTATTCGCAATGAGATGCGTGTCACGCGTGCCACCGGCGCGTACGTGGCCATCGCACACGCGCGCCAGCATGGAATCGCAGCCGATTCAACCTGTTCCCAAGCGAACAATGCTGCAGTCTCGATATGCACGGATCGCCGGCATTCTTATTTCACCAAAGTTCAGCTTTCCAAGAGAATTCCCGCCGGCCGAGTTCGTTGCACTTTGCGCTAAATTGTCTGCACTAAATCAGCATCGATAATGCACTTTAGACTCTCGATCAGTTCATTCGTTTGTCAATACTTGGACATTATAGACGGACGATGGAATTCACACTGCAGGTTGATTCCATTTAGACTTTTTGCTGAAAGAACGTGCTCTTTCATTAGTTTCGATTTTTCATTTCAGTTGTGCTCTTTCATTAGACAGTAAAGGATAACTGTATACAGACTATCTGGTATTCTTTACTGCGTGTGACTTTCATACAGTGTTAGGTTCAAATGCTTTCTTCAAACTTTCTGGCAAATCACTAAAATCATGTAGACAAATAAATAGGTACTTGAACATTATATGCGATGAAAAATAAAATTAGTCTTGTGATTTTTTGGCCAACTCAATGCAATAAAAATGGATCGAAGTTTCAAGAAATGCGTTTTTGAAAATCGTACAAGGAAACGTAATGTATAAAAATTTGCAAGAACGATTTACATTAAAATACGAAGGACAATTGTGTCCTTTAAACCGCGTTTTATTTAGCAACGATTCTCTGTAACGTCTGTTGGTCGATACCTGTACTCCAGATGAATATCGCGAGCAGACAGAACCCGGGCGATGTGAATGGCATTGTACGCGCTTCTACCCCGGGGCCCGACATCTCCTTACGCCTCGTTAGACGCCTTGTTTCGCGCCTCGAAAACGCACGTACGAGTGTACGTAATATCGCGGATTGTGACTGCTAAGCTCGTCGCCTTCCGTAATACGTTTTAATGGCCCATTCTGGGCCCCGCCCGGCTGTCGCGCGAAAAGGATTTGATTTTCATACCGGCGGCGTCCTGCGACTACTTCACGGACGAAACGAACCACGAGAATTTCGATGAAGCGGTCGCCAACGAATTTCACCCATTCTATCGTCCCTACAATCCATATTATTAACGTACTAGTTTCGATAATCACTGTTCTTTCCCTTAAAACAAGTCACGAAACATATTGAACGCCTACTAGCCTGTTCTTCAACTCATGTTCATAAACATTGTGTAAAATTTCAATTCTCTCAACAATTTCCATAATTAACCCTTTGCAGTTGGAGCTATTTTAACTTGAAAATTACACATTTCTTCCAATCTAGAATAATTCCATTCTATGTATATGATTTTAAAAAAAACAGCTGGGTACTGTAAAGAGTTCTTTACCTTCTTTCGTTTTCCAAAAATTTTCTCGAGCCAGATTTAAGATTCGCGGTACAGTCGTTAAGGGAGTACCACACGAGCCACTTTGCAAGGTATCTGCGACCGTATTCATTGCAATGTTGCAAGGGTATGCCCGGTGGTCCGCCCATTAGAACAATATTTTATGCCTAATTGATGCAAAGTAAGCCGTAAGAACGTCTTGCTGATTTGAATTGTTAATCGGCCGTAGTGCGCGGCCCATTGATGTCTAATTATCATGTACACCGCGATTCAATGGCATTACACGGAGGAACTATGAATCATATTACGAGACAAATGAATTTCTCAGTATTATATGCAAAACCGAGCGGCGGGGCAGGGTTGTTATCAGCTTGGATGTTGCAAGGAAAAACGATTCGCTGAGGCCTCGTGTACCGGTGGAACGGTCAATAATTATCCTGCCACTGTGCGGTAATAAATCAATGCTTAGAAAACGAAATGACAGGGGCGATGGTCGTTGATAATACACGTGTATGTACGAATGTACGCTAATTGCACGTGCCGCGGAGATGTATGTATACGACGAGCCCGCGAGATTAGACGTGCCCTCCCGGTGTACAGAATTCAAGACGGTGCGCGTCCGTGTCTTGTGCAACGCACAGTGTTGCAATAAACATTGTAAA
This sequence comes from Lasioglossum pauxillum, assembly GCA_933228785.1. Lineage (NCBI taxonomy): Eukaryota > Metazoa > Arthropoda > Insecta > Hymenoptera > Halictidae > Lasioglossum > Lasioglossum pauxillum. Next base: position 39,395,528 of record OW121699.1, on the reverse strand, counting down.
CGTTAATGCTGCGGGAACCGACAGACGCAACAGAACGAACGGCTGCATCAAAGAGGCCCCGCTAAATTTCGCAGATTGTCGATTGCTGCGATCCTCGTTGAACAGGTCCCGCGTTGCAAAGGATACACGACGGATTACAAGAGTACCATTTAATATCTCATGGGAAACAGCTGTGCTCAGGAAAAGATATGTTATTCTTACATTGAGTGGGAACCATCGACGACTTTGCTTACCGCTAATCAGTTTCATTATTCCACACGGTGTCATCTTTGAAACTTGCTTGTACGATCATCCATCATTCGTAGTTTAGACCTGGTTGTTAGTTTTGTTGTCTTCTATAACATTCTTGTGGGTAACGCAGCGAAGCTGTAACATTGTTAGAATATTGCCGAAGGTGTGATTATTTTCGTGCAGGTGGAGGTATTACACTGTGCAGAATCTCTGGTATGCAGCTTGTTATACACAATAATATTAATGCACTTCTTAATGTCCTTCAATCGATTAAATACAATTACTTTAACAACGAGACCTCTGTCACACTCTGCTTTGATTAACCATCTCGTCGAAGACGTAACAAAATAAATCGTAAAATGAAGTAGAAAGGGTCTAGTGCCTCGCATGAACCAATGTCAAACAATCGATCTGCAAACTCGATTTCCACCTAACGTCCGCGTTCCGCGACTTAACGACCTGTTGCAGCCGTTAATCCGGCGTGGCGGATGCAGTATGAAACGATGATTGAAACAAATCCCTGGCGAGTCGCAGAATAGAACTGTCAAACGCAGGGAACGTTGTTACCGTCTACCGTATCGGTGACTATGCCTAGCAGTAGGGCAGGAAGAACGAAATCGCGGGGAATCCAGCTCGTAAATCTGGCACGGTCGTCGCGTCGTTCCGATCGGTGGAATCGACGCGAGGCGTCGTGATCGTCGTGTTTTCTCTTTTGTTTTGCGATCGGGGTCGTTTGTCAAACACCGAGAGCCGAGAGCAGGCGAGAGAGCTTTCCGCGCTCAGCGTGCTATACGTGTAAAAGGTCAGAAAATTAGCATTCGAAGCAGCACGATTCTCCCCCTCGTTATCTCTGATCTAGCGAAACGGATTTTCGACGAGAAACCGTTCGCCGATGTGAAATTAATAATGCTCGCGAGCGCTCGAGCGCACGCCGACACGTTGTATGAACACGCCGAGTACATTTGTTCCGGTGGAATATTAAGAAGTCACTGGAAAATTGAATTCGCGAGGCTGAAATCGTCGGCGAAGGATCTGAGCACATGTCTGTTTTTCTTCGGGTTATCGAGTCTTTCATCGGCTAGACGTTAGAAAACGGACGCGTGTATCTGGAATATGTCGGCGGTTGTCCGCGTGCTGCCTGAGATCGAGCAAATTACCATTCGCGATATCGGCCCGTATTATCGTCCGTCTGGAATATCTTACTCCCGATCCGGCGCGATTCGTTGCGCAATAAACGGAGGCGCGATCAAAACGGAGCGAGCGAGCGCGTGCGCGCGTGCCGAGCCGAGCGGATTTATATTTTTATCGGGGAATAGCAGAGAATAGTTCACCGCTCAGAATCGAGACAGTCCCTTCGTGCAAAGCGATTCCGTTTCGTTATCGCGCAGTCGAGAGCTTATAGAGATCGAGAGACGCGAATGAAATTAAACTGATTTTTCCGTGTCTTTTGCCGTGCGAGGAAAGAGCCAGAATTATCATAAACGTATCCCGACTTTCAGACCTTTATCCGCGCCACCTTTATTCCCTCTGAACCAGCGTAAAGGACACCGTGGAGCAGGAAGCACGTTCCAAATGAAATATTTCCTTTTATGCAATCCGGCACACGTGCCCCGATAAGATAAAAGCAGAGGTTTATCATATCCGAGAGTGCACCGGGGCGGTAGCAGAAAGAAAAACGAGATGGAATCGCCTGTGACAAGGATTCCCAGGATTCTGGTGACGTTTGATTTACGATAAGGACCGCACGAAGGTGTGACTCGCCAGGATACATCCCTTATTCGTCACCGAGACGTCTGAGGTTTCTCGGAGAAACATTAGCACGATTGGATCGATTTTGTCCCGACGTCAATGCTGACTGATGATTAATTTTTGGAGGGATCACCGGGGAAATGATTTGTCTTCGTCACTCGAACAATGACGCTCGCAAAAATGTCTTTATACAAGGGCGAAATTTGTTGGATTCAACTTGCTCGATTCAATTCGCTAGTGGATATTTTCGTAAACCGTGATGATTTTTCTATTGTCCAGATATCAATTACCTTGGAAGTTGTTCATCGTGCATCGGAATCGATATCCGAGCGTTACACGTGTATTTGGTGCGTCAGGCGGTCCGCGACGGGGGTTGGCCAGCCGCAGCGACTCGTATTTACGCAAGGGAGTTTCTACGAAAGGCATTATCGAATTTCCAGGGTAGCCATCGCGTCGGTTCGTTATTATTTCAGCAAACAGTGGGCAGGTGAGTCGGGGCGAGCGAGTCGATAGCGAAAACCGCCGCCGCGCGGCTTTTACCTTCGAATGCGATAGCCCGCGTCAATCCCTTTGGAGCTTATAAATATTGGGGGTAATGTAATGGGGGAAAAGTAGCGAGGTGATCGCGCAAATGAGAATTTCAGACTTCAATTTATGCGGCGACTCGACTCCGGCATTCTCGTTTTATTTCTTTCATCTACAGACACACCGCAACGTGCCGTCTGTGTACACGCGTACGCGTTCGCGCGTACGTGCCCCTCTCCAGACAGTTCATTAAGGCCGTCCGAATGGCGCGGATTTTAATTTAATTCGCTGAATGGAGTGTCCGCGGAGGCTCTATTCTTCTTAAATTTCAAACAACGCGGTGGCGCGGCGCGTGACTTCACCCGGCGGAAGATGAACAAACGCGAAAACGCGATACATTAGGGAAGCGAGATTATTTCGGTCGAGACGGCACGATTTAGCTCCATTTAAATAATTAAAGTGCTTTTCCCCGAGTCGGCCGATGCCGCCCACCTACTCCGCAGATTGACACCGGGGCCACTCGGGGGGAAAGAAGGGAAAGAGGAGCCTCTGTACGTGTCCGTTCGAAACGACCGGAGGCGGCGACAGGCGAAGAGGGTCGAAAAGAGAGGGGTTGAAACGGCAGTCAGGCTGACAGGTTCGGTCTAGCGAAAGGTCGGCAAGTGTATTAATAATAAATGCAAACGGCTAACATCGATTTACCTCTGTCTTCCTCTACCCACGGCCAGAAACCAATGGATATCTCACCCCTTTCGAAATCCGGCTTCTCGAACCGAATAGAGCATCGTCGTCCACCCCCTTTATTTAGCCGCTCGTTTCGCTTGCTTACACACCAGGATCGAGGCTGTCGCGCTTGTCTGCCAGTCAGCCCTATCGAGACACCGGGAAAGACCTCGAGACATCGAACTACAAATTGGTACGATCCCCTCGTCACGTTGAACCCGCTCGCTCTATCATCCCGGCGTTGTAAGCTTTTCCGTGGATCCGATGTTAAACCTAGGCTCGGCCGACAATCAGGGTCGATCCGCGATACCTTGGCCCCCTTGGTTTGCTTTAATCATTCAGACACGACCCTGTTAAAAGCCTACTCGCACTGGGGTGGTGTCCTCCAGCGTTCTAAATGCTTTCCAATTTCGCTCCTAAAGGTTCAAGGGTGCTCCAAAAATACATGGCTTTCGCGTGTTCTCCAGCGGAAATCGTATGATCCAAATCGATTTTAGAGGATAGGGTCAGTATAATTAGGAATGAAATTTTGTAAGGCATTTTAAATTGGTTATTCGATTGAATATATTGGAACACGAATACAAAGGACACATTGTTTCATTTTTCGGGGTGATGATTTCTCTCAGTCTCGCGGGAGATGAAACCATGTTTCTAGGGAGGTGACTGCAGATGCCATGTCAAAGAAAATGCGGGCCGGATTTCTTTACCTAAATAACTCTGTCGAAGACGATAAAAGGAGCGGGCGGGCTAAGAAAGGCGACACAGTACGGTACACGGGTACGCCGGCTTTATCTGCGGTCAGATGCACTTTCGCCGGGTCGTTCTCTTTTTCTGCAAAGAGGGGCTTAACGGGTTCGATATGCCGTGGTCTGGGTTCTCTTGCATGCTCCGTGGATAAGAGAGGAGATTCTGTATCTCGCGCGGAAAAGACGACGGTAGAGGACTCGGAGGCGAAAGGGGGTTGCAGTGGTCCGTTGATTAAAGAAGACAGAAGAGAGAGAGAGAGAGGGGGACACCATCGAAAAAATTCTCGAGTACACGTGGATCTCATCTTCCTAACTAAGATCACCGTTCTCCACTTAGCGGAGGATTTATACGAGCCAAGTTGAAATCGAATCCCGAACCGATGCGATAGAACTTTAAATTCGCGGCGCCCGGTTATAAATGGTCGTAACCGTGGAAACTTACGTACTCTTCCGGAATCGGGAACGATCGATGGAAGTAGTTACCCGGAGATACGTTCCGACGAAACAAAGCGGATGAGGCTGCCCCGGCGGAAAACTCGGCCCGGAAATCTCGGAGCGAGTTAACGATGTTCATCGAACTTACGATAAACACCAGCCTGAAAGCAAAAGAGAGCGGGGAATGAATTAAGAGCGAACAAGATTTATGATAATTCCGTATCCGATCGTGACGATTGGCGAAGCTAGGCGGGGCCCGACGAATCAGTTCTGTCGTCCTGAGATGTAATTGTCACCAAAACGACACCGTACTAATGTATTCTAGAAAAATTTTCCCGTTTTCATAAATTCCCCTGTTTGTTTCATAATTTTAAAGAAATACATGAAATTCAATATAACATTCTTTGCAGAGAGAAAAGCGATAAATTGAGAAGCAAAGAGGGATAACTGCTTAAAATTGGATTGCTGCTAAGAGCGTAGCGGATGAGTCGTTGCCAGTGAATCAGTGAATAGCGAGTGGAATAGTACCTATAGCGGAAAGATAGTTTTGCAAGCGCGGGTACAAGGAGCGCGTATAACGAAAAACACGAAAACGCGGGTTCCCGGCGAACGCGAGATAAATAGCATTGTAAACCGGCAGCGTACGAGTATGCGCTGCTCGTTTACAGGAATTCCTGGAGTCATATATATGTACCTTAGCGGTGCCTCCTAAGCGACGTGCCGATCGTCGATCGAGGGTATCGATAAGTCGATCGATGCCGTATGCCACCCCGAAGGGGAGAGAGGAGAGAGAGGAACCTGGGTGAAAAAAGGAGAACAAAGGGGACGAGGACGATCGGGAAGATCTTGAGACTGGAGAGGGAAAAGGAGGAACGGAGAACGATAGAATTAGAGAGTAAAGTTGGTCGAGAAAACCGTGAGCAAAATGAGCCGCGGTGCGGGGGAAGGGCGGTAGAAAGGAAGCGCCGTTGGTATTGAGATGCCCGTATGCAAAGCGGAGGCACTCGCTCTTCTGTAACGAGCCACGACACGGTAATAAGAAAGCGAAAGGGTCCCGCATGCACTGCGAGCGCATGTTAATTACCGACAATTACAAACCCAATAAATACGGTATTTATGACTCCCCACCTAGGTGCCTGACGCGGCCTCCTTCGGCACGCACACCTACCTGCACGTTGTACGCATCGGGTCGCGAGCACCTACGACAGGAACGCTACTCTCTTCGGCCTCAGTCGTCGCCAGGACCGTAACATCTGCCCGATTTCTGTGCCCACCGGCTATTGTTACGTAATCACGTAATAACGTGTATTGATTTTGTTGAACAATGTAATTAGAGTTAATTACCGGCGCGATTATACGCCAGCATTCGGCAGGTAGACGGCAACCGTTGAATTTTCTTGTGCGTGTGCGTGTTCGATCAAACCCTCGTTACCATTAGCTATGAATGCATACATGCCATCGATCAATACGTTCGTTATTATACAATAATATTGTTGTACCGCTTTGGCGCGAATTTAATGGGCGTCTAGCTTCAGAATTGTAACGCGCAAACGTAGTTATGTATTCGCTTAGTCCGAGGATGTTGTGATGGTTCGTGACATACTTACCGTTGCTCCGACGCTTCCACTTCGTTTTGAGGCTCGTAGACAGGCTGCTTGTCGAGTTTTGTAGAACCGAATGCCCTTTATCATTTCTAATTCACTTCGGGTCGCTGTAAATATAAGAAATGCTCGAAATGTATAAATCACTGAGTAACTAGAGTAGTTCCCCAAAAATTCATTCTTTCTGACACTTCTCCATTATGTTAAAACGATGAACTATGATCTGCAAACACAGAGATTTCGATAGAATTTTGAGGATTTTCCTTCGAAATCTCTTGCTATCATTCAATACGTCCCTGACTGGAGGTGCGTACGCACGTACGTTCAGGAGCTGGTACTCTTACGCCAGTTTTATGTTATGTAAATGACCACTGTGTCGTTCACCGCAGTCAGCGCGCCGCCACGTTGGATATCTACCAATAACGCTTGCATTTTTCTATTAGAACGACGCGACGGGAGCCTGATTTTCTGTGACTTATAGGCGCGGTACCGATCGTACCACCACGATATCCTACGACTCGCATTCACCCGGGACCGACGTGTGTAACCCATAGCATGCTTCTCCCCGTGTGGTCAGGTCTCAAGAACAAGAACGGGAATCGGTGAACGTGGAGGTGCTAACGATCACCGTGATACGGTCTGATTTGCGCGCAATCGATTTGCCAGGCTCGCTAAAACCGCCTTTGCCTGCACCGCACCGGTGTTATTGCCACTCCCCCTGTTAAATCGACCTGTCCCTTAATCGCTGAACGATGTGTCGAGACAGTGAACGCAGAAAAACCTGTCAACTTTTTTCGGCTTCCTAATTTTTAATCGTTTCTACCGATTTGACACAGCTGACACTGCTTCTGAAAACGTAGTACGTCCCACATGTCGATTATTGTGTTGATCTTATCTCGTCGGGCCATTACGTTTCAGCTTCGCAGAGGTTTGAATATTCAAGTGTTTGTCTCCTTATCATATTGATTTGTTACGATCACTTTTATGATTTCCTTCACCGTGATCACTAATGTTTCATTTCTAACGAATGCAGTCACATTCTCCTCGGTACAAAATTTTCTTAGCGGTTGAGAGGTCGTGTCTCACTCATCAAGGGGTAAATTTACGACGGATATTACGATTTAGAGACAGCACAAACAATAGTAGACAGTAGTTTGTCCTCTCGCCAGTTCCATTAAGAATTTCACTTTCAGACTTTATTCCGTTCCCACTTAATTGAAAGAGACTGTGCAGCTTCTTCTAAACCGCTTCTCCGCCTGCCAGTTCGTTCAGCTATTAGACAAAGACGAGGCCAGAACGACGCGAGAACGCGTGCGCGTATTGTTACCGAGACCGGGCAGAAACCACTTGTCACAGCGTTAATTAATGACGACGCGTCAGCGAGACGCGAGGCGCGTTTCACCGACGCTCGTATCCACGGTTGTTCGGTGTACATTTCATTTGCTGCGATTGCGCCTGGTCGCGACGCCGCCGCTCGTCGATGTTTGAGAAATAATTAGCTAATCCGGCAGCCGATCGAGCTCAAAGAATAATTAGCCGAATGTAAATGCAGCGAGACATTGTCCGCGGCAAACAACGGGGTCCGAGGCGATTAGGCGAGCGTTCTCGCGACTGGCCAATTTGCGGGTCTGGTTCCACTCTCGGTGCGGTGTCCGGACCGATGATGTATCAACGGAGATAGTCAGGGATCGGCGGAGTAGATGGCTCGAAACGCTGGAACGCACACAGAGCGTCCATATTTCGACGGGGCCGGCAGAGCCGCGAGACACAACTGGTTATGTATATGAAAGGTGAACGTGTGGTGTGGGTAACACATGTTACCTATTAACAGGTTGTCCCATTAAACGATTTGGCACCTCGTCGCGACCCCCATCTTCGGCGTGGACGATACCCACTCGCACGGTGCCCGGTTTATCTCGCGAATGTGAATACCCCCGAGGCAAATAAAGGAGAGCGCGCCGCGGCGCATTCAATTATAATTGAGAGGTTGTCAACGCTACGATAACGTCAACTCCTCTGCGCTTTCCTGCGCGACGACACGTGTGAATCTCGTACGACATACGTCCGCATGGTGCCATCGGAGTCCGATCGTCGATTAAGAAAGGAACGGGGAACCGAGTGGCAACGGACACCGTTAAGGGAGATCTGAAAATCGTCCCCTCTCCACGAATTTCTTTCTCGTTTTTACTTGCGGTTCCTGTATAGGCGAAATAAAAGACGGACAACCGGCGCGGCGGCGAGAACGGGGACGACGAGGATGTCGCTCGCGAGAAAATGCAATTAATCTCGATACAGCGTTTATTGAACGTCAGCGCCGGCAGTCCGGGGCGTGCGCGGTACGTGTTTATTTCTTAAGAGTAATTATCTGCTCGTCGTTAGGTGACTCGTAGAGATCGCAGATAAATATATTAAACGGCGAGAAGATACAGACTCGGTGTGCCTCTGCGTAATACGTTTCTCCCCCTCCTTCTGTCCCGGGAGCACGAGGTTCGGCACGATTAATAAATGGATAAAAACCCGATGGGAACGGAAGAGAGCCTGGGAGGGGGTGGGCCGATCGTATTGAATTTCGTTTAGCCTCTGGACTGGATCTTCCGTTGCCGAGCCACCCTGTAGAAGGTAATATCGTGACTGTAATATAAGAGTCCGAGGCAACACGCGCGGCTATCTCGTGGTATCTTAAAACTCGAGTACCAAAACGTGTTCCTTTCCAAATAAAGGCCACGAAGCGAACGGCACCGAGATATGATAAAAATAACGAATGTTATTGCTAACTGCTAACGAGTCAAAGCACCGAGCGTGGGTATCCGCTGCGATAAAAACCTCCTTGCCCACGGAATTCATTTATTGTTCGTCTTTTTTCCAGCCCGTTCCCAAGACCGTCGCGCATCCTGCACTCTGCGCTCTTTTTCTCCTCCTCTCACTTTCTCTTTCTGTGTTCGTCGCTGTCTCTCGCCGGCATTTGCATTATCGCAAATTTTCGTTTCGCTGACGCCACTTGTCAATTAATGCCGTCCCCTGCTCGCATTCGGGGCCCCGCGCGAGCACCTGCGACGTTTATCCGATCGAGGGTGCACCGATTTATCGCGAATTTCGGAATTCTTGGCCCTCCCCGGACTCTCGATGGGATCGCCGTCCGGTCGATTACTACCAGGAATCGGGGCTCGATAAGTATCCGCTGCTACATAGTTGCCGGTAACCGGCTCGTATATTGATTAACCGGAATTAATACGGAAAGCCAGAGGTTGCCCGGCCGTTATTAAACTTATCGCGATCAAGTATCTTGCGGGACGCGCGCGCTCGATTTATGACGAGTATCAATTTGTCCGCGGGCCCAGGTTGCGCACGTTGTAATTATCAATTTCGGCGAGCCGCGCGCCGCGTTGTTTGCGTTCGCCGTGATGCAACACGGCATTGAAACCATTTCACCCCTATTAAAGAATAATTAGCGTGGCCGCCGCTTTGTGCAATATTCGCCCGACAGCAAATTACTCGCGCAACTTCGCGCAGGCACGTCGAGCATTCCTTCCGAATTAAACCGAGCTGCCAGAGCTCGCTCGCTGCCGCTTCGCGGAGAGCAAACACGCGCCGTGTCGTCGGGTCTCAAATCGAAACCCTCCACGGGTGTCAATTATCGCCTCGTTAATGCGCGGTCTAAGCGCGCGCACGCCTACATAAGCGGCTGCGTATACACTCGGCACGCGCGCTTGACGAACCCGTGTGCTGCGCAGGTGCGTGCCCTAACCGCGACGAAGGTCGAGTCACTTCATGAATTTGGGAATAATAACCGGCTAGGATGCCGGTTTACGGCTGAACCGCAGGATAAACAGTCGCGGAACACTCGTGCTCGCGCGCACCTCTGTTTACACGCTGCGACCCCCGTTCTCTCGCTTCCCTCGCGCTAAAGCTACACGCGAGTCTCGTCGCGAGCCGTGCAATTCGCACACATGCACCCGGCTCGGGGTTCCTCGGCTTGCGCAAACTGTACTTCTGCTCCGACGTCGCGGACCAACCGCCCTGCGGTACCCATCCCGGCAATTACACTCGACTTTCCATCGATCCGTGTCCCTCGAGATTACTCGTAATATGTGCTGTTCACCAAGGCCACGATTCCCATTCCAATACCACGGAAGTAAGAAAGTACGGGTTCACGAGACGCGAAGTGCTATCGAAATTTGCAACGGTATCAATGCAACCGCATTTCGTTCAGGACTACGCCTAGAAATGCAAGTACTAAAATTCGTTAGAAGTCACTTGCAAAGTGGCACTTTATAATACGCAAACTCGACAGTTTCTCCTGGATTCCGTAATCTCGTTCAGAGTTCGCAGGGGGTCGTACATCGACGCTGAAGGGTTGTTCGTTTTCCGGTAGCCGGGTGGCAGGGGTAGCGACCCGCCCCTGAAAATGATTACCAATCTTAGACGGTGTCGGGCGGACATTAGTAACCAATAGATCGGCCGGATGAAGAAGGCGCGGCGGGGTTAAATTAACTTCGGAGCGGAGGCAGTGGCGACACAGGGTCGAATGAAGCCGGGAAACCGAAACGGCTGAAGGGGCGTGCGGAGGTTGCAAGTAGGTATTAGCGGAGATTAATCGAACGGCAGGCCCTTACTCTACATCCACAGGTGCACGTAAGCCGATGGAACGGGTATCTCCGTAACTGGAACGAGGAAACGGGCCAGAGAGGGGGGCAAGATGGTTGGTAGTTAACGAGAAAGAGAGACCAAGAGAGAGAGAGAGAGAGAGAGAGAGAGAGAACACAGCGTGCTAGTGATTAGTTACATGCTTAGTTACTTACCGAGGTACCAAAGTGGAAGATGTCGTCCTTTCCGGCTGGATTCAGCCATGGGTTGGATATCTACTCCACCGAGGGACCACTATCTCCCGTCTATCCGGACATATCCTCTTTTCCATCGTCCTTAACCTCAGCCCGTAGATCTTTCGACTCGCGAATTACTACTGGAAATTAACTGTTACCGACAGGCCGGTTCACGAGAGATCTGCGTTAAGTTTATGAAGCGTAAAACAGAACGCCGAAGTATCGGCTGGTGAACGTATTAACGTCGATCTACAATATATGGCACGGTCCGTTGTATACATATGTATACATAGTGTAGATGGTAGATGGTCCTTTAGACATTATACTGGGATCTTATTAATACGTCAATGATAAGCGGTAACGGAAGATCAGTGCACCGAGGGAGAAGTGGAAGAGAGACAGAGATACACACACACACACACAGAGAGAGAGAGAGAGAGAGAGAGAGAGAGAGAGAGAGAGAACACTTGTCGAGTGAAATATCACATTTACCGCGTGTCACGCCCGACGGGAATTTACGGTCGACGAATCAAGGTAGCCCATTCACACGGCGACGCGTACCCGTCATTGTTGCCGGCACCTCGCTAATCTGTTATCCCCTATTTTATACGCGTTTCGCGAAACCGCGGGATTAGCGATCGCGCGAACGCGACTGCTCTCCCCGAGCTCTCGACGCGCAACCGAGGAGAGATATCGTTAAACACGCTGACTCGGCGGCTTTATATTCCTCGGCCGTTTTTGCAGGCATATTTGCCGGCCGCGAAATTACCCGCCGGAGAAGTTCATCCGAGCAGAACAAAGTCCGTTGGCGCGTTTATAGTTCACCCGCGTCAGTCGCCGATGAAATACGTACCGTTTTTCACTCGGCGGACACGCAGCCAGGTATGCCGGGCACCCGGGGTACCGGTCGGGCAGGGTAACTGTGGCTCGCAAGTCGGACCCGCTCCGGTTCGGACGTTCGACCGAATCATTTTAATTTGTCGCTTATCAGCGTCGCGGCTCTCGCGAGGTAATCGGCTTTGAAATGAGATCGTTGTACGAGGATTTAGAGGATTCCCGGGCAGATGCAATCAAACGGAGTCCCGCGTACCCGCGCACGTTTACGACGCTGGCGAACTGCGTTTATGGCCGATTAAGGAGACGAGCCTGCTAATCGGACTGTTTCTCCATAGCTACAGCACCGAGATGCGGCGCAATGCAACAATTCGACGACAACGGTGCAACGAAAACAGATAATTTCGACATTGTCGTCGTAAACATACGCTGGCAAACAGTTCGTTCACTTCACGCAGGCTAGACTGAACGCAATCGCGACGAGGAAATTCTGAGGTGTTCCGCTTTCGTTCCAGGGTCCCTTAAGAGTCCGCGCATTGTTCATTTTACTCCGCGCTCCGGCTGATATCCCCGCGTTCCTTCCGCCCCGACGCGACGCCGCGCCGCGCCGTTCTCCGGGCCAATCTGCTTTTTACGCGACGCGTAAACGAGCTGATAGGAGGAGAGAGGTAACGAGTCGTTTTCTTGTCGCGTGAAAAATGCGCCACTCGTAAAACGCTCGCTATTTTCTCTGTTTACACGTCGCCCATGAATTCCGTGCTTCTTAACTCATAAAACCGTAGCGACATTTTATTAACGCCGTGGATATATGTAACGAGCTTCGTTTAAATGCTCCACCTTTACCTCCCCTCTCCGCGTACCCCGGGAAGTCAGCTCGGAATTACGTGTTCGGCAAAGATTATTTATAAGCTGGACCGCACCTGACATCCAGGTCCGGAAATTATGAGCTTTCCGCCCGCTCAAACATTGAAGTTTTCAGTGGATTCCAACGTTACAGTTTACCGCTTTTCCTTTTTGCACACCCCTATTTTCACACGACTCCAACCACCACGGTTTCAAATTTTTCCTCTACAAATCCCTATTCTCATGAAATAAATGTGTATGCAGCTCCAGTTTTCTACGACGGATGCGTACAATTTTTATTTTGCATAGAGATCCGCAGTTCACCTATCAATGTGTAATGGACACGTCTAGAATGTTGCGTCGTCGCAACATGGTTCACTAAAATAAATGTACTTTTTATGGGAATACTTCGGTATTATGATTTGAGGGGAAATCACAGGAGAATAATTAGACAAATTGATGTCGCAATGAATTCACCGTTTCCGATCTTACGTGCAAATCTATTTGGAGGCCAGTCTGTCGGCCGCAGCTGTGTTGTTAAGGGTTAAATGGTAGGTGCCGGTAAAATCAATTTTTCCATCGACATCAATGAAATCGTAATTTTATTAGCGGCGCGTAAATTCAAGCCTGGTTAAATCGTTCCCTCATCCGAACTACATCCGAGTAGTATAGCCTAAAGGGAAGGGAGGGGGTTGGGGCAGAGCAGCGATTCATAGCTTTTTAATGTCGGGGCCAGCTGAGAGATAACAGTGGCGGGACGGGGACGGAAAGGGAAAAGAGAGCGAAATCGTCGGTCGAAAGGGGATCGGACGAAGAAGGGTGTGTAGCCGAAGCACTCGAGAGGGGAGGGGAGAGGGGAACAGCCGTGAATTCCATGCATTTAAAATGTTTCATTAGAAACCGTCTAATAAATATTGATCCCCTTTTTAACTCGGTTTAAAAGACCATTCGGCAAGTAAGGGGCTCCCGAGGCCCCCTTGGTCGCAACGGACCGTACACGGGGCAGAGGGAGAGACGGACACGTTTCGAGCCGCGACCCGCTGACGGTACCTGCGCTTGTAACAAGATCTGATTTATATAGACACCGTCGAAAATTGGTTTCATCCCCGGACCATCTCCTGGGTGGCATCCGGGGAGAGCCTTCGCGACGACACGCTCGTTTGGCCTACCATAAATACTCTCTTCTCCCTCGCGCGTCTCCGACCGTTTCAACCGCGAAAGGCGCAGCCGAGCCTCTTGCGGAAATTGATTGTCGTAACTCTCGCGTATAAACCGCCGCGATAACCAAAGTCTAGCAATCCGTGGAACGAACGTACTGTTTTACAACGCTTACGTAACTCCGCCGCCAAGAACATCTGCGAAACTTTTTTAGCGCTAAGAGGAAACGCTGCCGGCGGACGTTTCACGCAAGTTCGCTGACACTTCAAAATGATGACGCGGAGAAGAGTCTTCCTAACTTGGCGAAATTGAAATACTTTCTTCGGAGTATGGATATTAACCTTGGAATATAGAAGTTCTTCAGGGATATCATTGATGACGATGGTTGGGCTCATTCACATTTTTATTCGACCATTTTTGTGTACGATCTATGAACACATTGCTTATGCGTATATAAATTCCTAACATCATAAGGTATCGAAGCTTTTATTGACCCTTCTGGTCATTCCCTTTCCCAAGACGGGTTTCTCGAGATGTGACACAAACCCAAAGGAGGTCCCCGCGTCGCGTCAGGTCGATGCAGGGGTCTTGGGGCCGTCGATCCGCAAGAATCAGCTCGGCGCGTCGCTCTTGGTCGTATAAGTGATGTTAAGTGCCATATTCGCAGTCATTAGGGGAGATACATGGGGCCGCTAAAACAACGCGGGGGCGCAGTTTCCCCGAGCCGAGCGAGGCTCGCCGGGCTCCGTGGTTCGTGCTTGTAAATTGATGTGACCGCCGCCATGGAAGTAGTTTTAGGTACGTAGCAAAGTTTTAATTAGCGTGTCACCGTTACATCGTACGCCTCTCTTAGGCAGTTACGACTTCATTATTGCGTTCTGGTTTGCTGCACTTGGTGCATGAAGTACTGTTTGCCCTGCGCGAAGTAGGATGCGGCGTCCAAGTGCTTCAAGGAGTAAACATCGACGGTCGAAGTGCGCGTGACGATTATGCGCTCGAAAGACGTTCTTTTCGGCGTTCCCGGAACACAATACAGTCTTGTTCGGTTAAATTTACATTGGTTCGGGTACAGTTAAATTCTCACGTGCAGCACATTTTTGTCTCCTTTCTTTATCCATGTCTACTGAGGTTGCTTCGCCGAGCTCAAGGTATTGACCATGAAGTGTGAGAGAAGATGGTGCTGATTCGTGTAAATTTAACCGAGCACTATTGTATGCTACGAAAAAGAATGTTATGCGAATTTCTCGATGAATGGACGGCGGCGCGTGGCCGACATACAGGGGATTACAATTTCCGAAAATGATCGAGCACCTTGGAAAAAGGTAATCCTTATAAATTGCGAGCGGGAGCTCGAAAGTAATTCAACCGTGCATACCCGACGCTGCTCTCTCTTTCTCTCTCTCTCTCTCACTCTCTCGGGCTCTGGATCGGGACACGAATTAACGCTCGCATTCGTCACAAATCCCCGATCGGGCTTCGTTCAGTTCTCGGCCGTTCTTCGAACGAGAGCCCCATACGTGGCGGAGCCAATAATTCTCAACGGAGGAATATGATCGAAGAAGACGCGTCTGCGGGCGGTTGTGCGCGTACTCTCGGGTCGGTGGACCGGTGAGGACTCGCGTGTGGGTACGTGGATGTGTATGTGCACGGGCCGCTTACTCGTAAACGCGAGGGCATTACAGGGCCCCGAAGATGGTAGATGGCTGCGCCACGGACGAGAACAGAGAGGATGGGAAAGGGAGAGAAAGAGGAAGCACGCTGCCCCGAGGGTCTTAAAGCGGGGGCCGGTTTGCGTGGGCCGTGCAGCACCTCCGTTCGCCATACCAGGTCCACCTGACCCCCCCTTTGCCCCTTCGTTTGCCCTCCTCCCATTCCACAGTGGCATGAAAACGGATACGTCTTCGCAAAATCAAAAATGTCTATAATTGCTCTGGCAAAAATTCAATTTAAATGTTAGAGTAGAAATTCTTGTGCCTTTTTCAATTTTCTTTTTGAAAATCTGCTAGTCCAGAGATTTCTAGCGGCGACTCGGCCGACCCACTTCAGAGCCGCCTCAACTCGCTTCAGTCCGCTCCAGTTCGTGGCAACACACTCCAACTCGTCTCGGCTCGCTCCAAAACTCCAAACCCACTAAAGCCCCCTCCAATACGCTCCAACTCACCGAAACCCGCTCCGGTCGTTTCCAGCCCGCTCCGGTCCGCTTCAGATTACTCGAATAAGCCCCGATCGGCTCCAGGCAGCTGTAATCGCGTCCGTATGATCGAGCCTGCCGAGTCCGCTTCAGCCCACTTCGTCTTCCCCCATGATAAATTCTTTCTTTTTTTATCGACGCATCCGCGCACTCCCTTTCCGCGTTTCCCGCGACTGGTCGCCTTCTCCGATCCCCCAACACCACCATTCTTCTCATTCATCACCTTCCTTCCGAGACCTCTCGCTTCCTTTCCCGTCGCGTCGTGTACGCGCCGCTCCGACGAGATTCGCGTTCTCGCTCGTATACGGTACTTACCGTCATAAAGCCATGCTCGGTCAATATTTCAAATGAGCCGCGGCGATTTCGTGGCCAGTCGCGGCCCAATCCTCTCGCATGCTCGCAGAAGAACGGCCGAGCGTGTGCGCGCACACAACCCGCACGCTCCCAACGATGAAAGTGCCTTCCAATTTTATTACCCACCGTGGTACGATCTCGATAATGAAATACTTCGGGAAGCATTTCGGCCCCCGAGTGAACTCCATTCGACTATAATCGAGATAAGAGCGGTACGCGTACACCCGCGTGCGGGTACGCCGAGGCTGAACGGCACCGGCCATTCTCGAGGAACGTGGGCGCACCTCCGGGTTACGAAGGATTTTTGGCCACCTTTTTTGCGGTGCCAGCTTCGCTTGTATCGCGAATATTCTGCGCTACGCTTCTACAGGAATCCAGCGTCTTCAGGGATTCTCGAGACAACCGATTCCGAGTCCCTTTAGACGCAGTAGTAATTCTTATTATATTTGACTTATTCACACATCTTCATTTACTTACCACAATATCATAAAAATATATCTTTTGAGACAATATTTGAAAATACTTAGAAATAGGAAAATTTACGTACTCGGACCTTTTATGAAACTTTAAAATTAATTCCAATAGGAACATAACGAATCTGTTATTTAAAAAACTATGCGACATAAGAACATTAAAAATCGCTGAGATAAATTATAGCTTTCCTAACCCGCCAACGAGTGGCTTCAACTCTTCGGAATTCCGACGAGCATCGCGCATGGAACAATAGAGTTATTATGAATTATATTTAGAGTTACGGGCGAGCAGCAAGGTGATACAATCTCCCACTAAATCAGGAATCAGAACCGGACAGGGAACAGGGTAATCCTGGAGCAGCACACGAGTGCAAGAGATGTCTGCTCGCCACTGCTCGGGGAACAATGAAGTTCACGGGGCAATGGACCCGATGCGTGTTGCGTTTCGGCACAGTCGTTAAAAGCTCGTCGAAACTCGTTTAATTATTTTCATGCTGCTACGGTTAGAGCCTTGTTAGGATCGGAGGGAAGCGATGCTGTTGGAAAAACTCATTACAGGCTCCCAGTTTTGAGAAGTACCGTCGTGTTAACGATTAAAAACGCCGGCTCGCTAGGCAAGCAATAGTATCGGAACAGATAATAACCGTTACCGGCGCGTGTGCCCGAGTGTGTGTTCGTTAACGTCGTTATTACCGGGCCGCCGAATTTTTCCAACATGGATCTTTCGATTACGTGTCGGCGATGCATCGCTGCTTTGCATACTTTGGACTCTATTTGCGAACTTGATACGTGGCCGCCGCGCCGCGATGCCTAACACGTGCGACGCCTCCGGAGACCAGCCAATCAAACTTCGTAATTACATTTCCATAAGAGGTGTCGCGAGCTTACAATCCTTTCCTCTGTCTCCGTTTTTTAAACGAAACATACGGGCACGTTATCATATTGTATGAATATGTACAAACCATTCTTGGATCGTAATCCAATCATTTATTTTTAGGAATAAATTCGAAGCATTTTTCATTTTTCAGAGTATTTCCTCTTCCGTTTTGTATCAGTTTTTACAGATAGAATTTTTCCGCAGATTTTGTAGGGAGTTTTGTGCAGATACCGATTATCGGTGTTGTCATAAGTTCAATCAGATCAATTAGATCCTCTTCGTGATCCGGCACCGGGCACAGCATTCCCGTTCGGCATTTTCCCTTTAATCCGGCTCCCCCGCTTTCTTCCCACAATATGTACCCAACAAACAAGCTCGATCCACCGTGCATCGACATTGTATCCACCGGTGGTACACATAGTGGAGCGGCATCGGTGCAGTTTGCACGGGTGTTGCGCAACGTAAGCCGGGTCACGAGTTACGATCACAATAAAGACCGGCTGTCACAGCTTGTTCGCGATTTATTCGCCGTCGGGACGAGCCGCGGCGCTAACTAGCCCTTTAAAAACACCTCCGAACCCGCGATGATCACCGTCTTCTGCAGGCTTCATTGAAAATAACCAGGTCACAAATTGGCGAGCGTCTTGGCGAGGGATCTCTTCTCCCTTCGTTTTCAGCCCTCGGTCAAAAGGCAAGGCGCGTCTGTAGGCGATCGCCGGCCAAATTATTGATCGCCAAAGGCCGGGTTAATTCCTTTAAACGGAATAAATCGAGCGGACAAAACCATTCCCGATCCGGCCCACGGGGCCGATCATGAATTTTTTATTGGCGACACGGGATCGCTGCTCCATTTAGCCGCCTCGCGGGTCCCGCTGGTCAATAATTCCACCGGCCGCTTCCTGACCGTGTTCCGGACTGGCCCTTGTTACGCGGCCCGAACATCTCCCCGCATTTGATGTCGTAATTATAATATTTACCGGCTGACATTCGCTACGTTTAAATCGTTTTCACATGATGGACGATCCGGGCCCGCCATCCTGATTGGCTCATCTTCCCTTCCATGAACCATTGCTTTACCAAGATAATTTCTGCTTAAGCTCTATGTGCCGAGCCAAAGGGTAATGAGAACACAAAATACATCTGATTAGCGAGATATCAAGAATTTACTTTTATTACATGATTTTTGTAAATAATTGCCACAAAATTTCATGGGGTGTAGAGCATTGTCGA
The DNA here is from genome assembly GCA_933228785.1 of Lasioglossum pauxillum. Lineage (NCBI taxonomy): Eukaryota > Metazoa > Arthropoda > Insecta > Hymenoptera > Halictidae > Lasioglossum > Lasioglossum pauxillum. The sequence continues at coordinate 39,376,738 of OW121699.1, read as the reverse complement.
ATTCACGCACTCACCCACGAACCTTCGAACTATCAAATGTCATTACGGTGAAATCAGCGGGTGAACAATAGCATAGGCCCCAGGTTTTACAGAGGCGAAAAATATCGTTTATCGCGTTGCATAAGCCCTCCTCGGCACTTTCACTGCCGCTTTCGCTCCCCTTTCTCTAACACTAAAATAATTCCAATGGACGGGTTTTGCGCGCCAGCAGACGAAACAAGGGGAAAAAAGTGCTTTAGATGTTCCGTTCAAAGAAATCGCTGCAGCCGTACCGGTGCAAATTGAGATTGCGAAACGTCCCGGTCGCTGTTTCGATCCGTTTGTGCCGCGACTGGTCGACAGCTAGATCTAAATCGTTCCCACACTCCGCGGCGTGGAAATTATTCTTGTTATTTGCTCGCGTCTTTTTACCCTCGATCCGTTCCATGCTTCTTGTTGAACTCTCTCGTCTGAAATAATATTTTCTTTGTTCGAACGAATATCCACATATTCCAGCTATTTCATAAAACAGTTGCTGTTTCTCTAGGAATAACAAGAAATTGAAAGGAGGGCCTCGGAATTGCAAATACAGGGATTGCCGAGAAGAACTAATTGCAGTGCTGGAACTTCCGGATTTATTCCATCTCGAAAAATGGAAATCGTAGAAATTGTGTCGCTGCGTCTTGAGCTCCTTTCGTTCTGCAGAATTCTGGCTCTGAAAGTGCAAGCTGTAAACTCGAAGGCAAGCGGTGCGATAGGGCGAAAAGTTTTTGAGAATTCGATGGAGACGGAGATAGAGAGGTTCGCGCGTCGCAGCTGGATCGACTGCGGTGAAGTTGGTTTGCCGGGTCGGGGTCGTGAGATTCGTACAGGTCCTGGCATTCCGTTATAAGTAAACACACGGGGCGAGGGTGAGCTCGGCTTAGTACGAAATGATAGGATGCCCGTCGAAAGACCGGCCAGCCGCAAGAGCTTCTTTCTACCGGCTATCTCGAATAACTATGGAAATCACTACGAGCCTTGGTTCTCACACCGTCTCATCGTTCCTTCCTCTGTCGGCCATTCCGTTTCCTCTCGCCTTCGACGCGTACACCACTGACCGTGGCCAGCTCGTTCCATCCTCCTTCCTCTTTTTCCTTCCCTGGTACACGTACATGGCCGACCACGCGGCATCACACGCGCACGTGGGAAAGCACACGTGGAGCGATCCTATGGTTTTGCACGGTTTCGTTTCCTCGCCGGTGCCCGCGATCCCTACCCCCCTAACCCCCGAAACCCCTGGTTACTTTTCTCACCATGAAATTACCACTTCCTCGTTTGCGTTCTGCACGCGCGAGCATCGGGCATCGATAGCGTAAGCGCTCCAGTGAACATTTTATGCTGGTGCCTTATCTTCGTGAAGCTGATAATGAGTTGAGACTGTCGTATAGTTATGAGCATGTTCCCCTTCTGGAACAGGTGCTTTTTTCGTTCTAGCAAAATCACGACATATTCGGATCTAGTGACTATGAACTGGTGCCCAAGGAAGTAACCAGGGCAGAGACCAGAGGACGAAAGGGAAGAAGGAAGACGAAATGGAGGGAAGGTTCTTTACTAGAGTCCCCCATCGGAGTCCAGGAATTTGCAAAGGCCTCTCTGAAATCTCCTAGGGACTCCCAGCAGCTTTGACCAGCCTGACAGCTCTTGGGAGACTAATAATTTTTGGCAGTGCACTTATGCAATTTACTCCTTTACCTTGCTATCAGTGGTACAAGCCTTTTCAAATCGGTAGGAAGTATCTATTAGCCTTATCGACCATTGTATTCGTATTTATTATGAGCGATCAAGCTCAAATAGACTGAAGTTCGTAAAACTGCTCGTCAAGATTTATTCGCGGTGTATCGGTAATAGACTCAGCCCGATACGCTTTACAATTTGTCACGATGGGAACTATCTCGTTGTACCCTAATCGCGGAACACCGATCGCTACGATCATGTGTATATTCGGCCGGTTGTAATGGGAACGCGTGAACGTTTCGGGTTCCGGCTGATCGCGGTTAAATGATTGATAAGGCGGTTCCGCGAAACCGATAAGTCCCTCAATCGGCTTGCTAACCGTGGCGTACTGTACTCGCCTAGCGAAGGCGCCATTCGTTACAGGCCGCAACGGTGATATCAAAGATACGAGACGGGGATCGATAAACGAATTGAGAGATCTTGTTCGACCCGTATTATTCCTATTTCGTTTCACTGGCTTATATACCAACCAACCGCTTATATTATACCGATAAGTACCTGCGAAAACATACATGATATTGTTGTAGCGTTCCGCATCGATTCGTTCCGTTCAACAGACCCGGCATTGAAACAATTTGTGATCGTCCACGCGATTTGTCACCGGTATCTGCGAGCCGTGTTCGAGCTCCAACAAGTGCTCGCTCGAAATCTCCTATCAGAACTATTCCAGTCCCCGGGAATTTAACAAATTGCGTTCTTTAAGCTTCACAATAAATTTCCGGAGGTATGCACAGCGTTTCTACCTCTGGCCAGGAGTATTAGATAAAGCACGTAGTATGCTGCGAATTTAAATTGACATGTCAACTTTATGGCACCTATACATACACAAGAGCATTTTTTATATGCGTTCATACTGTATAGAATGAAATTATTTTTCCCAATATTTGTTGTATGCGAAGTTAGAGAACTTGTCAGTTCACGAAAAGGCAATGCCGATGCTTTCGGTTAGCGTTCTCAGCTTTTTGGATACATTAATGAAGCCAACGTGTCTGAAGAAAGTATATGTATCCAAGGAAATAGAAATATCCAGTTGCTCGAAATGCCGACATTCTAAAGATTAAATCAGTAGTACAGCTATAGTATAATGAATGAAATTGATGGAGCAAGTAATGTGAATGGAAGAAATAAAGCAAGAAATAAGGAAGAAATAAGAGAGTGCAGAAATTAATAGAATGTCTTAGTTTGCTATTTGCCAGTCGCTATTGCGAACCAAAATCAGAATCGTTCGGGAACGGGAAGATGGAATGGTACAATAGTGATTACACCCGGCAGGTTTCGCTCGAACACCTCGTCCTCCCCGGGTAGAAGGATTTTCTTAATAGACGAGCCGAGGAGCGGTTGTCCGATGCATATCCTACTTACGTCCGGAGAAACGGCGGCGCGAGATTAATCGGCGACGTGTACAGCGGCAATCGTTCGATCGCATTTAATCTCGCATTAGAGGAGTTTTTCAATCGAGCCGATGGAGGCCTTATCTGATACATTTCTTGCGCTCCTATTTTCTTGGCTGGTGCTCTCGGGGCTCGCGGGACTCGCGGCCTCGCATCTTGTCTAGGGGAACGCGCAAGAAATTATTCCGCTCGAAAAGGTTACATTATTTCGTAATGCCTCTTTTTGCGTTTGTTCGCGGCGCAACGCGCGAAATACCCTGCTTAGGATATATGGATTTATGTCCGCGCGCCGTTTCTTCTTGTTCCCGACCGCGGGTACATTTCATTGTTTTTAATCTTTCGTAATTATCGACACGGGAGCTAGGACTGTGAACGATTTGAGACTTTCTTGCCGCGTATAAATTCGATGGGCAACGAGCGAAGGCGACGCGTTCCCGGAAATCTGGCGTTTCGCAACCGTGCGAGCGTTTCTTTGTTTGATGGGATAGGCTTGCGAACATGGTGGCGCAATTAAAATGCCGTCGCGGTTTCAATAATTCCGGCTACGCGTCCGAAGCGTTAAATTAATTAAGCCCCCGGTTGCCGAGGATAGGATATGTTCCTGTTTGTGCCTGCATAGCGAGCCTAATTGCGTGTTGCTCGCATGCTGAATGCCAGATATAAAACACTTTATTCCGTTTCGCGATATCTCGCTCGGACTGTCTCATTAGCCGGTGCGCGAGAACACAGCGCAATTAATGATTAGCGTAACGACAACTGGCTGCGATCGCGATCGCGCATACCATCGCTCCGTGGATCGTCGCCGAGACCCATCGCGGATCGACTCGGGGAATGTGTCGGCATTATCTAAATCGACACAGCCCCGAAGTATTTTACAAAGTACTATCACTCATAAATGGAATCGTCACGTTCGCATAATCGACACAGGATCCACGGTTTTCAACGCTGCCGAGCCTCCGCGCCGAGGATTCCAATTATATGTTCCGTAGATCAGCGAATTGCACTCGTAAAACTGCACATAAAGCGGTGGGATTTACGAGCGACGCCGATAAAAATGTCCCAAAGAAGCCAGTTTCGCAGGCCGGACTGTGAAATCTGTACGAATCGCTATACCGTACCGCGATATCTCGTAAGAGCATTAGCAGAAAATCCGATGAGAGATGATCGCCTTTACTGTTTGCCTGAAACTTGGATCCTCCTTCCGATATATTCTGCGAAGTTACACGCCGCTCGATCATCCTGCGACGATTTAATTAAATTCCTTACACACCGGAGAAATGATTTATTTTATACTTGTATCAAAATGTCTTTGTACTTTCGACGAATTTTTATATTCACTCGAGTGTAAAATTAAATCTCTGGTTAGCGGCGGAGCAGGAGAATATTCTGCAGGGAGCAATGAAACTTTAAGTGCAGATTGGTAATATAACCAAACATGTACATTACCCCAGATTAAGAGCATTTTAATCTTACGTTTACCACAGACTTTGTCAACAAATCATACTGTACAGAAAGAGGGAAAATTGAAACAAGATCAATTCTCGTCACAGATGACTTCAGTAAGTTAGGAACAACATCAAACAATACCAAATCGTGCCGAACACACAAGATATAAGTTTCCGTAGATTTCTACAAGAGCCTAGAACCAAGAGCCTCGTATCGTTGGCAAGTACAAATTCCCGCATATTATTTTTGCGGGGGATCGTTTGCGAACGAGCAGAGGGACAAGCATGTGACAACGAGATTGTCATCAATCTTAGCAACGTGTCCGGGGCAAAGCGGCCAGCATATGACTGTCGCGAGTTGCATATGGTCAGAGGAAATGCCTTCGGCTCGATGAAAAACAGAGGGGCTTTCTCGGCTAGGGTACGCGGAGCAAGTTCTTCGGCATAGAGCACGTACGCGTACTCGGCTTATAAATTATTTCCACGGTCCGTTCTGGGTCATTCCTGACAAGCGTCGCCGAACATGCCGAGTCCATCGACAACCCCTTCAGCGGGCTGACACAGAACTGTCCCCGTAATCTGTGTCCGTCAACGCGATGTATTTATTGCGGCGACGACGTCGGCGCGGCGTCGGCTCGCGCGAACAACGTAACGCTCTTGCTAACGGGTCGGCTAGCTCGGGTACCAGCGTCTAGCGACTTAATGAGATCACGTGTGTAAGGAACGTGTGCCAGCGTGGCTGTGTGTCGTGCGGAGAGGGCTGTTGAGGCTCGCGCACCGCTCGATCAGGTATGAGATATCATTCACGGGAGAGTAAAGCATTCACGGAAGCTTCGAGCCCCGATTCGATCCTGGCAAATTAATGCTGCTCGAGATATCTCATTCAGACGTACTTGCCGGCATACTTAGCCGCGCACGCTGACTGCGTGCAAACCGGGTACGCGCAATAGACTGCTTAAACTCGTATCGTGTGTCATTGATCACGGGTACGTCTGAGCCGGCCAATTTATTAGAACCCCAGACGCCTTCGACCCCTGATTACCCTTTGATTCTCCAATCTGAGATACATACGTTTTGGAAGACAGGATTTCGGATACTGACTATTACTTGTGATGGGCTACTATCTTCAGTTCGAGACGAGACGATCGAGCCGATAGATGATCTCTCTTGAGGATCCCCATATCGACGCGTCTCTCCCTACCACTTTGTGACGCAAACAGCGATGCTAAGAGTCCTCAGCCAATGAGGGCACAGGGAGAATAGCCTCCACTACTCCCTAGTGTCTCAACGTGTTCCCCATCACCTGAATATTATAAAAATCTAAATTTCGATTGATATCTGACAGTTATGTAGGAAGAATGGCGGTTCAAGTGGGTTTAGGGTTGACGTGTGCGGCATTTCCATGCCAAAACGATGATTCTTAATGCAAACAGGACGCTGCCAGTCCGGTAGGTCTCGAGGGCCGATATCAAACGGATAATTATCGCTTCCCGAGGGCCAATCAGGTTTCACTTAGAATTCCGTGCAAACGGAAGGCGCATCGGCACAGACGCCGCGCCGCCACGGTGAAGATTGAGCCGCATATATTCGGTTACCTGGGCGGGAATGGAGGATGGGTGAGAGGGGGTGTATACGTGACACGGGCCAGGTAGATAACCGCATACCGACTGAACGTGTAAATGCAAAGCTCCGGGTCCGAGTGGCGGTCGTACGGGCGGCAATCGCCATAGCTGCGCTCTGTGTACACTAATTTCCGGGTTGTTTGATAGATCTTGGGTGATTGTTAATTATGTTTAGAGAACCGAATGGAGAATCTCGAGGACCGTGGCTTGGCCGTGGAGCGACGACTGACTCGATACGCTTCAAAGCGGTATTAAATCTACGGTCACCGGGCTCGAGGCTGGCCCAGCTGCCTCGTCAGGAGTAAATTAGACAAATACCATTTAGACGCAAACGATGGTACGGTAAATGTTAAACCGTCCTTCCCGTTTGCCGTACTCCACCTCCTGGATTCGGCACACGTACGAGTAGAATGCCATGGGTAACTTTGATACATGGGCCCGGGACCGCTGCCGTTGCGGCTGTCGTCGTCGTCGTCGTCGTCGTCGCGCAACTACCGAATTCGTTTCGAGACTGCCGGAGCACAAGCCTCGCCGCGATTAACTGGATACGCTTGTTGGTTCAACAACGCGACTCCTCTGACCCGGTTTAAGGAAAACTCCGACCCCGCAGTGGCCAATGCCTAGTGCCATTTTCCTTTGTGCACGCGACCCGGCGATGCGGTGTTGATGTTACACAAATTGACTACATGAACCGTGCGAATCCCGACCCAACACGAATTACGTCGCATGACTGCTATCTCCGAAATTGAGATCCTCGGTTAATGCGAGCCCCGTGTCTTCCTCCTCGGAATCTTTAATCCCTTAATTAGGTCGCTTTCGGCAATATAAGATTTCATTCTGTTCGCCCTTCTTCGATCCTGCTCCAATTTTATATACAAACATTCATTATACAGGGTGTCCAAAATTCCTTCAACAGCCGGAAATGGGAGGTTCCTGAGATCATTTAAAGCAATATTTTCCTTTGCAAAAATGTTATCCGCGGCTTTTTTAGGAGTTATTAACGAAAAACACGCACCAATCAGAGCGCGACCTAGACGCGAGTTGGCACAGTCAGCCAATAGACAGTTGACGCACCAGGCCGACCGTGCCAACTCGCATCTATGTCGCGTTCTGATTGGTCCGTGTTTTTCGTTAATAACTCCTAAACAAAGCCGCGGATAACATTTTTGCAAAGGAAAATGTTGCTTCAAATGTGGGACACCCTGTAAATACTACTTACAATCTTTAAAGTATAAATGCATTTGAAACTTTTTACAACAATTAGGGCATAAATGGATAAAGTAGCAGTTGATCCTTAAAACATGAATGATCTATACACATGGCTCTGCCATCCAATTATTGAATGCATAAAATCTTTTCATTGAAACCATTGTATCAGAAACGTACATAATGGTGCTTTACATTAAATTAGGTCGAGGAGACAGTAAGCATACTTGGTTCACAGTAGTATTGTAATTAGAATGATACTTCAAAGCAGCTCCGAGGCAAAGGTAGTATATGCATAGAGAATGCTATAGAAATGTATAGTTTGGAGAAAAACTGATCACACACTTTTAATCAGAATAACTGTTTTATGGATCGACCAAACGACTTCAATTTCTCTATAAGGCTAGATAAGTTAGTTTAGTAAATGACGTCTAAAAAATATGTTTAAAAAATGCATTTGTTCGGAATTGTGAAGAACAATAGTTAAAATTGATTTTTACGACTTTTTTTAGCTGGGCCAATAACGAAAATTTAAAAGATGTGTTTGGCCATCTTGTATAAATTATAATTTATACTCCGTATATGCTCCGAAAATTTCATTGAAATTGGTTTTGGTTTACGAGTTATAAGCGATCATAAGTGGTAAAAAGGCCAAAAATCTTGAAAAATCGCAATTTTTACCACGTTTGATCGTTCATAATTCGTAAAACTTTCGATGTGTATATAATTTATACAAGTTGACACATCTTTTAAATTTTCGTTATTGGCCTAGCTAAAACAGTCGTAAAAATCAATTTTAACTGTTGTTCTTCACAATTCCGACCAAACGCATTTTTTGAACATATTTTTTAGACGTCATTTACTAAACTAATTCATCTAGCCATACAGAGAAATTAAAGTCGTTTGGCCCATTCATAAAAAAGTTATTCTGATTTAAAGTGTGTATGTGTGTGTGATCAGTTTGCTCCTAAGTGTATATTTACGATGTACTATAATGGAGAATACCAAGTTTCAAAACTAAGATCAAGCTCGATGGCACACGTTTTGCCGATATTTCGATCGATCTAAAATTTTGCATAGATTATTTTTGTAGTCAGTGTCACAATCCTAGGAGGTGTCCCGACGAAATGTCGAAGACCGAAAAGTAAAGTCCACCCTACTGCACAGCCTTGTTGCACAATCCTCGAGTCGGATGTCGGCCAAACAGTACACCCCGTTCCTAGTTAAATTTCACCCAACAAGAAGAGATCGAGTATCTAACGATCGAAGACCTGTATAACTCTCCCACACCAGCGCGCGAGAGCCCGGCTGTATTTTACTTTCTAATTTGGTGCCGTTTATTATTCGGCGAGCCGACGTGCAAAAACCGAGCGATAGGTCCTTTGCGAAACCAGTCTCGCATCGACACCGAGAGCAACTTACGTCCGCGAAACTTTGATCTCGCTACTTCAATCTCGCGAAGAGTGTTATTACCACGTGGGTAGACGTAAGGAGCCTATAAGGGTGAAAGAGAGATACAGAAAGTAGAGGGGAACGTCGGTATCACATTTAAATGTGGGTGCCGTTTCGATGTAATTTTCCCGGCAGTTACACACCCGCAGGGAACGGGTAAGTGGTTGGATTGATGCGAAATAACGACACCTGCGAAAATTTTCGAACGTCAACATTCCTCGTTAATTTTTGCCAGGACACCGAACAATTAGAGACATCGTTCCTCCATTAAAATTAATTGGTCCTGAAGCATTGCAAACGGCAGAGACGAAGAGAAAACCTGCCACACCGTTCGCGTATCAGTTTACGCTGACTATACTTACAGCAAGTAGAGGGAATGCGGGAGCCAGCATCAAAAAATTAAATTAAATTTCGAAATATGGAATCGGCGATATGAGACAATAGGACAAGCTTTTCACTGAAAAATCCATGATGCAATAGGAAATTCGTCATTTGACCATTTCGCTTGACACTCAATCAATCATGATAATAGCGAGTCGATAATAGACACGATACAAACAGAACCATACACAATTCAAGAAATTAGACTAAAGCACGGTAGAGAACCTAGTCAGTCATGAAGAGTATACATTAAAGCACCAATCGAACACAAGTTGACGATTACGTCGAGGAGTAAGTGAAATAAAGTGAGCATATCCCAAAGTGCATCTTCCGGAATGACCTAATCGTTAACTAAAATGCTCGGTGTTATTAATTTACCACAGAGGAGGCACATCTTGATACACACGCTGTCGCCGTGTACACGAGGAACAGGACGCTCTCGTAAAATAAATAGAGCAGCACTGCGAATCGAATCCCGTCCCGTCGTTTACGATTGCTTTAGAGGTCTGAGCGGATTGCATTAGCGTGAGTATGCGTCGATCGAGTGAAGCACACTGTTGAAACGCGTGAGACAAGGGATGCCGGGCGTTCGAGAGTTCGATCCGGGGCCGGTCATATCTCGATCTCGTAAAGTTCCCCCGGTGGATTGCGCGGCTCGGCTGCCCGGCCTGGAAATTATTACTGCCGGGGCAGGTAGGCGAAAAGCATCTGAAAAGAATGCGAGGAAACGAGGAGCCCGTGTTACTACTGAACGTAGGTGCTATCCCGGCGATGGGTTACATTCCCGGAGCGGCGCGGCCGGTTTTATGAGCAGCGAAACGCGTACACGGGGATAGCGGATAGTTTCCAGCGATCTACTCGCGGTGCTGCGTGGCGGGATCAAGGAAAAACGATCGCGAGACGGCCGGAGAAAAAGGGATAAACGCCGCGGCGCGCCGATCCCGCTGAGGAATTCCACTTTCGTGAACGATGCCTGCAACCTTCGTAAACAGGACTTTTACGGAGAGAGAGAAACGTCCGCGATTCATAGAATCCTGCGGGGGCGGTCGACGATAAAAAAAAGCGCTCAAGGAACAAATATAGCGAGCTGCTTCGATCCATGGATAGGCTTCTGTTGTACTCTCTTACACAAGTTTATTAATAAGATACAACGGAACTCGGTCGAAGCCGCGATAACAACGGTACATACAGTGAGTGTACAAAGTATTCGTACACTTTTTAAAAACTAATAACTTTTTTGTAATGGTACCAAACGACCTAATCTTTTTATAATCAATTAGAAGCAATGGTTTACGAAATGATATGAAGAAAAGATTTTCCAAACATGATAATTTACAAGGTTACATGCAAAAATAAAAAAGGAATTTTTTGAAACTTTTTTATTTGGGTCCTTAATGAAAATTTAAAATATATGTTTAGTCGATCGATATTAGTTGTACACATGCTGAAAATTTCATTGAAATCGATTAACATACACACGAGCTACAAGCGGTTGAAAATTGTGAAAATCGTAGTTTTACACGACTTTTGATCAGTTTCTGCTTTAAATCCACAGAATCGTACATCTTTCGATGCGTGTCGTTTTTTTCTGCGTCAACCGATTTCGATGAAATTTTCAGTATGTGTATAATTAACATACATCTACAAAACATATATTTTCAATTTTTTTTAAGGGCCCAAATAAAAAAGTTTTAAGAAATGCCTTTTTTATTTTTGCATGTAACATTGTAAATTATAATTTTTGGAAAATCTGTTCTTCATATCATTTCGTAAAACAATGCTTCTATTTGATTATAAATAGTCAGGTCGTTTGGCACAATTATAAAAAAGTTATTAGTTTTTAAAAGTGTACGAATACTCTGTACACCCACTGTATAATGTTTGTGGATATACAAGCCTCAAGAAGTTCAAGGAACTCATTGGATTTTGCAATATTTTGGGATGTTTGAGTTGAGCGAACTACAGGAGCCGGGTATCTGTGTCTCAAGAATCGTAGAATTCTAATTTAATATTATAAAGTTGCCGTCCACCCGCTAGTCCGTGTTAAATGCCTCTTTGGATCCGAGTTTCTCCCCAGTCTCGTACCATAACTCGAAACTCCGACAATCGCCGCGCCGCCATAGCTTTTTGCTAAGCACCTCCTCTCGCGACACCGGCAAAAACGGAACGCCACCCTCATCGGTATGAGCGATGCGAGTTTTAACTTCTGCCGTGCTGTTACTGACACCGTTCGACGGTTTCGCTTAGGAAAGTCACGGTGACGCGTGACGCCGCGCCGGCGACGACTACAGGGATTGTGTGAGATAGAGAGAGACAAAAGAGAGAAAACAAGAGGTGGCTCAAAGTCGAATGGGCAGATTAGAAGTTCCCTCCTAATTTTACCTAATAAATCGCGCATTCTCTCTCTAACCGTGCCGCACGCATGCAAAATTAGCCGGGGGATCCGGATATTGCGGGGGCGGAGAACTTTATCGGGTAACCGACGTCGACCAGCTTTAATTTATCTCCCGTCCTGGCCTTCCTTCTTTCCCTTCCCTCTCTTCCCCCCACTTTCTCTCTCTCTCTCTTTTTCTCTCTCTCTTTCTCTCTGCGCAGCGCTACGCATAATCTGGGTTCCATGGAGCTCGGCTGAACGAACAGCATTATCGGGTGCACCTGAAGATCGAGTTGTCTCTCCGATATTCGAGATTTATCGTCTTAATTTCAATAGCCCGGCGAACCTATTAACTTATCACTTTCTAGCTGGAATTTCCTACTGAAATCTTTCCCAAATCCGTTTAAATTGGCTCGGCCGGAACGAATTTGCCCGGAAGTATGACTTACGAATTCATTAATGGAGTTGGCATTGTTCGATTGGATTTTTAGCGAAAACAGTGACAAGTTAAACAGATTTTCCAAGTTACTCTACATGCCACGGGAGAAACATAATTGGGATAGGGGACGACTACGGCATCCCGGCTTCATCATGCTCTAAACCGGTGAGAATGGCAGCCATTGTCTATGGAACGTGTGCGGACGGCTTATCAAGCTACGAGATCGCTATATTGATTTTACCCGCTGCCATCAAGATACCTATTGTCAGCACTGTTAACAATGGCCGGTGTTAATAGATAATGCGCGTGAAGACGCTCAAGATTGCTAAAATAGCCAAGAAGAGCTTCGCATCGGAACTGCGATTTCTACACCACTAATGTATCAATGATTCTCAATCTTTTAAACAAATCGTGTAATTTTATCAAGAAATTCCATGGACCAGAAAAAGTACATACAAGTACATACAAGTGGGTAACGAAAGTAATCGAACGCCCTTTAAAACAAAATAACTTTTTTATAATTGTACTAAACGACCTGATTTTTTATAATAATATTAGAAGCAGTGATTTACGATATGATATGCAAAAAAGATTTTCCAAAACTTATAATTTACAAGGTTACATGCATAGATAAAAAAGGCATTTTTTAAAACTTTTTTATGTGGGACCTTTATGAAAACTTAAAATATATCTTTTCTACATCTATGTTAGTTGTACACATGCTGAACATTTCATCGAAATCGATTAACATACACACGAGGTACAAACCCACAGAATTGTACGGTTCGTCAACCAATTTCGATGAAATTTTCTGCATGTGTATAACTAACATAGATCTACAAAACATGTATTTCAAATTTTCGTTAAAGGCCCAAATCAAAAAGTTTTAAAAAATGCTTTTTTTATTTTTGCGTGTAACCATGTAAATTATAATTCTTGAAAAATCTTTTGTGCATAATTTTAATTGATTATAAAAGCTGAGGTCGTTTGGTATAATCATAAAAAAGTTATTCTGTTTCAAACAGCGTTCGAATACTTTCGTTACCCACTGTACATAGTTACACACAGTCTACTAGCAATGCAGAGCATTTATGATTAATTGGTAGGTAGAAAGTCTACGATTATTTAATTGCAGCGATCTTCAATGATTCCCTATCCTCTCGCCCATAATAAATTTCGCATGTATCCTGTTAGCAGAGGTAATTGGATACCATATCGTTCGTTTGGTCGGGTGATTCATTACACGATCTTCCTGCTTGCTTAAAAATCTTGTTTAATAAAAATAGTGCGAACTTTCTAAATTTTTTAAACAAAATCGACGAACGTATGAATGTGAAACCTTGTGGATATATTTATGAGCTTTTAGAGAATGCAACAAATGTTTCCATTGCAAATTAAGTAAGAAAAATAAGAGCACTATCAACCCAACAGTCATAATTTTAAAATGGAAATATTTTTCATCATACCGACATAAAACTACATTCGATCTTTTAAATGTTGCTACAAGGTATACAAACAGCTATTTCGACGCCCGGAGAAGGCCATGAGATGGTGAGACCTTCGAGGCTCAAGCGTGTATCCAAAACACGTTCGCCGTAGATTAAGTGGCGTCTTTGAACCATGGAAATCAATCTTCTCGCGCATCCAGCTGTTCGTTCCCAACCCCCACAGCAGCAATCTCGCGATATCCGTTTGCCAGCCGGCGTGATTCGCGTACGTGGTATTTTACAACGGCGCGTGTAATTCCTCAGCCACCGAATTCCGTGCTTCAAGGCCGCGAGGTAACACCGCGGCGCGGCGTTTCGCAATCGGCGTAACTCATTATTACGGCTCCGACGACTTGTGGTCAGCTCTATCCTGACCTCTTCGCTGAAATCTCCCGTGTTTCCTTATTGCGCTCGGCTGATATATTCCGCACGCCGATCTACGATCACCAAGGATCCAATGGAGACACCACGCGCATATTGATCAGGCCCGTAAAGTTCCCCCGTCGGTTTGTTCGGCCGTCGGGAAAACTGCGGGCGACGTTTATTGAAAGTTATAGCGGCGTTTATCGGGACCTGTTGTCTAAAACAACCGTCGCGCCCGATATTTTGACTCGGCTCCGGCGAAAACTTTTCGACGTTCGACGTCGAACCGAGTTCCCTTACATCGGGCAGGAAACTTTCATCCGGCTCTTACCGGACTCGGGGAACGTCACGGGAAATTGCTGAAGGCTCCCGGGTCCTCGCCGTTCCAGTTATCCTTGAAGTGGTTAACTGAAGTCGAAGTATCACTTTCCCGCGGTGGAGGCTTCTCCATTGAGTTCTCCGGTATCAGACAATGGACCAGGGAGGACGAACGAGTACCGACGACCAAGACCGAGCGAAGAACTAGAAGATATCGGGAAATTGTTCTTTGAGCGAGGCACCGTTATTCCAAACTCGTGCAATTAGGTTGCTCCCGGTGTCCACGGCCGTATTGTAACGTGACTACTGCCGCGCTCGGGATTTTACCTCTCAATGGAACTTCTTGAACGTCTAACAGTGAACAAGGAGCCGCATCGAACGAAAAATTTAGTTTCAGCACAAGAAAAGTACCTGCATCTAGTGAAGTTTTGTTATCAATACGTAGCTGTTGGAATAAATGTGGTCATACAATAAGTATTCTTCTTGTTCTTGGAGATTATTCTCTGTTTTCCAAAAGAAAATGAAGGAGAAGAATCATTGATATGATCTGTTTTTCGAAGGAAGGTAGTCATTATAACATAAGACTAGAGTGAACTTCAAAGAAAAAATGACATTAACAGCAGTGTTTTAGTTTTAATCATCAGATCTGTAAACAAAAATGTAGAACAAGTAGATAAACAAAGGAATCAGACTATAAAGTTGTTTAATCCAGCGTACGACGATAAAAGTAGCACGGCTAGTAAAACCAGGAATAACAGTCGCTGAAGTACATATGTCGAACGATTTGCGAACGGAAAGGAGGACGAATAGATCGCTCGCAGTGTGAGATAAACACTTCCGGATCGGCTTATAAAAGCTCCGCTCGAGCGGAGCAGGTAAAACGAAAGCAGATTTAGAATTCCCCTTTCGGTGTGTTGGAGCGCACTTCAAGTCGGTACACGGTGGTTCAATGGGGCCGCATTGTCGCGCGGGTCTAGAATGACCATAAATATTCCACACCTCATCTCTCTCGTGGCCGCAACCGCGACTCGTTGCAACTCGCTACCCTCTCGCGGATTCTAAAGACCGGCGCGAAAGATTTTTCCCCGCTCGCGGACTCTCCTTCTGCAGAGACGGGAACGGGATCGGAGACCGCGGCAGGTGCAAAACCCGATATCTTTTCATCATAATCGTCGCTGATAATGGGCTTTAGAAGTTTTAAATTACCGAAAGAACGGGCTGGAATCTTTCAAAGTCAGCTGCATTCGCACACACCGGCCGAGGCCCCGGATGCACTCTGATACCGTCTGTTGGAAAAAATGCGTTCGCGCCGCGGCGCAAAGCGGAGCCGGCCGATTAGTCGTTGTCAAAACCATGAATGAGTATCGGCGACGGTGATCTTTTGGGCCTCTTAACGCACCGGCCGGAGGGTGGTCGATTTCGCCGCCGGCTTCTTTCAATCAGCTGCCACGTCCGCGTGAAAGCCGAATTTAATAATCGCCGGGATCATGCGAATTACTTTATTACAGGTGCCCGCGTTACACGTCGTCTTTAAACACTACGGAATTAAAGGGAGGGCCACGACGCGAGGCTCATCCTTGCTCTCACTTTCCCGTATTATGCCCTCCATATCGCTGGTAATGCTATGTCATTCGTAGACCATGAATCTTTATGTTAACTCGCATTCTTTTAGCCGGTCGCGGGGCGGCAATTCCGAGAAAATGTATTTTTATGTGCATGTCCGGACTTGTCCGACTGTTATCAGAAGTAGCTACCTTAAGAATGCTTCAACAACACGTAGGTCAAGACGTATTATACATTCCTGAGGAAATATTGTAAGTGATCTAAATTTGTTTGACTTCTAATCATTACATGTTCATGAAAACGGTACTTTAGAGTACCTTCAGGACAATGATTCTAACTGACGAAGTTATTATGTATTCGAACTAGTGAAGAGCATCTTGAAAGTTCAGTAATTATTGTCGATGTTACTTCCTTTTTTTCTTGCATTCAAATGTATTAATTTTGTCTTAAAAGTTAGTATGCGTAACATAATGCAAGATGCTCCTTACGTGATCTTCTGAATGCAAGTCTTGTCCGGATTCGGTTTACGACTTGGTGCACTGTATACTTGAATGTACTTTTGATATTGCAGGGTTTGCGAAGTCGAGTGCTTGAAAATTATTTTTGAGTGGTCGATGTTAAGTTCGATCGTATTGGTTACCGTTCAGGTGTTGTATCCAAAATAATTGTGCAACCGGGACCCTGTAAGCACGTACATTGTTACCGATACAGTGCTATACTCCTGTCGACATCAAACTGGTGCATGTTACTCGAGAATTCGCGGAAATTATAGCGTGTAGCAGTCCGAGGAAGATAACAGATTACCGGAGAAATACGTATCCCTTTTAATTTCCGAAAATTCGCAAATTGCCGCGGGAGAAGGGAATACGTACGGTAATAACGATTTAAATCGATTCACCCTTCGGATATCCTCGAAAAATCGTGAAATTACCGGCGCGAGAGGTGCGGACAATGTACGCCGGTACGATAATCATAAAATATTCGCCGGTTCCGAAGGCAAGGGAAGGGTTCATCGCATTGCTCTCAGAGTCATTATTTCGTTTAAGACGAAAACGATGTTTCGTGCGGCCGCGGAGACCGTGAAAATTGCCTCGAGCTGGATCCTCTTATCAAATAAAAAGACGGGGTGTTGTCGGCACGGCGCGGAGCCGAAGCAGAGCCGAAGCCGAGCCGAGCGGTCGAGTGCGAGCAAGAGAACCCGAGGAGACCGAAGGCGAAGAGAAGAAAAGAGGAGGTGCTTGGGCTTACGGACGTGCGAACTGACAGGAGTCCATCCCAGATATCCAGCAAGAAGGTTCTCGTTTTGCGGCCGGTGCACACCTTTTTTCCTCTCTTTGCACCATCATCGGGGCTATACTTACGCCGGCCGTACTCATTATTTCCCATCCGTTCCTCTCTGTGAGACCTTCTTTCATATTTAACCCGTCCGTCGCTCCGGAGCTTTCGGCATGTTTAATTTAATCGGTATCGACGCCCTCGACCGACTGAACCGTGCGAGAGGGACAGACCCAGGGCTCCGAGTGACGACCGCTCTGCGATTTCGCGAGCGAAATACCTCCTCGCAGGTCCCGCTGAACCCTGTTAAGAGTTTGTTTGTACACTGAAAAACTCAAACACGTAAGACGCTCTCCGGCCGATCCTG
This sequence comes from Lasioglossum pauxillum, assembly GCA_933228785.1. NCBI lineage: Eukaryota > Metazoa > Arthropoda > Insecta > Hymenoptera > Halictidae > Lasioglossum > Lasioglossum pauxillum. The sequence continues at coordinate 39,359,300 of OW121699.1, read as the reverse complement.
ATCGACGCGATGGCCATCGAATCGATCCGATCGCTTTTCTTCGCTACTCCACTCGAAACAATTTACAGTTACACCGACCACTGATTTTGGTTTAACACTCGAGAGGGTATTGTTACCTAAAATATTAAAAAACATATTTTTATTATTATATTGTATAGTATTATATTATTTTGTTATCTGTACCTCATTAACAAAAGTATACAAAGTTAGACGAGTCTTACTCCATGACACCATCGAATACACATGCAAATATTATTAGAATTCAACGAAGTGAATATCTGGAATCCACATCTGCCTAAAAACATTTTCCAGATTCATGTTTCTCCTGAATTTCAAAACATGGCAGCAGGAAGCTGGTTTGACTTTTTGCCGGCCTCGTTAATGTAATTGGCGTGGAACATCACGAAAATTTCGGTGCGTCGATATCAACATAATTCACGGGAATAATAATTATATGTATTTGCGTTACAAAAAGCTCCGGGTTTCGCAAAAACAAACGCACGCAGTGAGCCGCGCTCATCAAGGAAATAATATCCGTGCTCCGCAAAATATGCCGCAGCTTACATTGGCGATTTCCTGATGCGGAGCGCGCTCGTCCGCGCCGCGTATTTAGCGAAACTTTTCGCGTTGCTGAAACAATCATAATAAGTTTAATTGGGTGGAGCCCGGTTCATTATAACTTAATTAACGTTACGAACGAATTCGTTGCGTACGATGATTATGCGACGGCCGGCGTGTTTTAATTACCGTAACGCGATATACGGCGAACTTTATCGATTCCGTGCGCGTCGTCCTGTGGGGAGCAGCGCTGTGCTCCCCACAGTCCGGTCGTTGCGCTGCCATCTCTTTTCTCTCTCTCTCTCTCTCTCTCTCTCTCTCTCTCTCTCTCTCTCTCTATAGAAGAAGAGTCGGAGAGCAGACTCGCGCGTGTATATTTTCCAATTTTAATACCCCGGAGGACTAGCTGTCCCCCCGGTGGAAATGGGAAAGATGAAATCTTTTATCTCAACTTCTGCATAAATCGCCGACTTTTATGACTGTCACTTTAAGGCCGAAGCTTTACGGCCTCGACTGCTTGCATATTTCACTTCGATCCAGCGCAGAAGCGGCCGGGTTAGGTCCCGCGCTGAAATTGAAGAACCGTATATTAGAACGAAAGTCACTTCCGAGGATCGTGCCCACGTTTCCGGAAATTACGCGACTTCTCGTTTAACTGCGATACTATCCCGGCGGAAGAACGGGGCCACAATAACCACTGACGAGAATATTTCAAAAGGGACAGCCAATATCGGAGTACACATCCACGCGGGCAAACGGAACCTGTTATCTTCAAAATGGAAAATTTTACAGGCCGGATCTTGATGCGAATCCTCGAGGATAGCCACGGGGCCAAACAGAAAGGGATAAAAAATAAGCAGGTGACCTTGGATTTAGAATAAGCTTTTTTTCGGTTAAGCGGCCCGCGAAAAAGTTTACAGGAAAATTTCTCGGGCGAAAACTCGGCGCGTAACGCGATCGCTGACGCCGATAAGAAGGCGGAACGAAATTCTCCGGGGTCTTACAAGCCATTCGACCCATAAAGATGTCCCATCGAAGCCGGAGGAACTAAAGACCGTTCCCGGCCGAGCGTAATATTATTATCTCAATTCCCCGGTAATATTCACGAGCCATCCGGCCGAGTTACGTGGCAGCCGCGAAATGGAACGCGAATTCGCCGGAGCTACGGGATTTGAAAAACGTTCCGGCAGTTATTACCGGAAAAGAATTCCGCCGGAGTACGTTACGTCTCCGACGGTCCGTGGCGCATCGCGATTAATGAGTTTGGACGGCCGCCATCGCGCAGGAATCATATAAGAAACACGCTGCTTAAACTGCAGTTCGGCGCGGCGCCGTTTGTTATCAGAAAAAGAACGCTCGATGCCCCCGGGGGGAAAAAACCACGGATAAAATAGAGAGGCTGGTGATTCGTGTGTACTCGTGTTCTTGCAGCTCGTATTCGAGACCGCGCACGCCAACTTCGGGTTGCAACTTGTCCGTGGAACGAGTTAGGCTGCAATGATTTACAACCGATTGCGCGCAGAATCCTGTAAGGAAGAAGGAAACTTTTATGCTACTTTCTTGACGTTCGGCAAACTTGTTTTTTGATACTGCGTGTTGACATTAAATTACCTGTTTCTATCCTGGATTATTATTTTCATCTACAAGAATATTTAGGTGGAACATACGCTTTATAAATATATAAAATCCGTAGGCTATTAATAAGTTATGTCTATCGAGTAACAAGCTGCACCAAACCATGTTTCTTCATTTTAACATCGTGTTTGAGAGAGAATACCTTGTTGCGAACACACTTGCATGTTGCTTCTTAATTTTTACGAACCTTCGCCTTTTTGAAGAGAAGAAGTGATACAGTCGAATGGATTGATAGGAAATAACAGAGACTAGTGAGAAAGTGGGACTACGGTCTGTTTTAAACGGTGGTCGAGGAAGGATTCTTTCGAACCTGGCATCAATCCAGCTCGGACGTGAGCGAACGAGGCTGCGGAGGCACCGTTGCGTGTAACACGTTGCGACAAACTCAAATACACCGATCGTACCTGAAAGCCACGGACGGGATGCACGGCTAAACCGTTCTCGAAGCTGCCTCGTCGTCGTTTCCGTAACCGCTGTAACTACTGTCGGCGATAGTGGCGTAGTTTTCGGAAAGCCCGGGGACGCTCCGAGCACCGTTCGGAATGCAGTTCGGCCGGAGTTCGCGTCTTATCCGAGATATAACTTCGAGTTCGATGTAAATTATCCCGTAGAATTGGAGAGCGAATTTACGTAATGCCGTGTGTTACGGCGGCGTTACCGTGCGCCTTGTCGTCGTGATTGAATTGAAAATGGATCAGGTGTGAACCGGGGAACTCGGAAAGCGAAAGGACCGAGATGGTAATCTTAATTCGCCGATGGGAGGTGACGGAGCGATCGGCTTGCTAGAAATGAATCGAATTAATCAGTTCGGAGATGTTCGAGGGACCGGAATCTTACGTGCTACAACGCCTCTTTTATTCGATCAAATTATTATTCTGCCTCCCACACAAATCTTTTATAAAGAAAAGTACTCCACGTTTCTCGAAGGTGGTCGCAGTTGCATAATTTAATTGGAAGATATAATGTAGAAAGTAGAACCAATAGTTTATCGTACCTACCCGTAGTTTTACATTTTTATACATTAATAGCCGGATTTACATGCGAGGCTGCCATTAACTTATTTATTACACGGCAGCCCGATTAAGCGCAGCCTTCTACCGCGGCTCGTGCGTATTCACGTGCGTTCACGGATGTTTGATGAATTGACATTACGATTTTGCGCGTCGCTCGTAACTCACGCCGCGCCGGTGAGACCACGACTCGCTGATAGGCAATTGTGTCTCTCGGCGAGGTCTTTCTCACGAACCGAATGAACGCAATTACATCAATACAATACGGTCTATCTAATCAATCTCCCCCGCGCGGTGGTTAATGCCGGTCGCTGCTCGCCGCTTGGTTATTGATCGGCATTGTAATTAAAGCCGCGCCGCGGAACTTTTCCCCCAACGAGCGAAAGACTTATGGGCCTGCCGTTGATCGCAAATCAGTCGGCCGCCTTACGTCGTCGTCGATGTCCGCTACCGGCTGGCATCCGCTTGACTGTTTTATTAGGCTAAAACCTGCGACACGTCGCGTCGCGGCCGTGTAATTACGACAGCGCTAATCGCCCGAAGGCGTCACGCGTAATTAGAATTCATTTCACCTGACGCAACGCCTCCCGTGTCCCGTAGGAAATTACGTCCTCTTTGGCTCGCATCCGCCTGTGAAACCTAGAGAAGTCACTCTCCTCTCGTCGCCGATCGGCGGTCGAGATCTACGACCGGCCGATTTTCCCCCGAGATCGATCCAGCCATAGATACCCGATCGATCCGCCGCGCCACGGTCATTAATTACACGAATCTAATTAAATTTCGTTTCGTAAGGGGACAACTCTCTTGAATAAATCGAATTCCGGCCACGGCTGGCTCGGTATCCAGAGCGTTTCGCAAGTTCTGCTCGCCTAGCTTGCTTGTACCGTATTTTTCATTCATCACCGGGTGACAGCGTGTTATTTCGCAGCGAATGGAAGATTAATTGGACACTTCCAGGCTACTACACGCGGCTAAAATAACCATAGAGAAGGTGGGGACAGCGCGGACCGCTTTTTTTTACCGACGTAGGTGAAACTGATCGGTCCTCGGTGTGTGATTAGCAACTAGGCCGGGACGCGGTTCTCGTTTAATCGAATACAATCTATTAACCATTTGGGGCCTGGAGCCTGCCATCCTTCCATTCGACCGCAACTTACATACTTCAAGATCGTTCATTCAACGCTCACTTTACGGAAGGAATAGCTTTCATTCATGGGGACCATATGTGCTCCCAAGGATGGTTGTGAAAAATATAAGATCCTAATAATTCATACTATTATCGTTTCTGCCAATTGTTTCGCTTGTATAGATGTACAGAGAATGTGCTAGGAAAATAAAAAATGCTTTAACATCGTTTTATAAAACTGTTGTTGCGAAACTTGTTTGACTCCAGCAGCGGATTTCGGTGATCCGCGTAAGGAGGGCAGCCGGGATGTTACGAAACAGTGGACGTAACTCGGGTGCAAAACATCGAGAAAGCAAGATTCCTGAGCTGAGGATCGAAGCGGCAGCGTTTCGGGTTCGACGCGACGGCTCGGCGAAAAATGTTTTCTGCATCCTCAGAGTCTGAACGGCAGGCACTATCGAGGATGGCACCGCTCCGTCATACCGCGGGTCCAACGATGGTATCGAGGCCGAGGTAAAAATCACGCACGAGTAAATCAGTCGCCTGTCGTTTGCATCCTTCGATCCCCGTGGAAAGGGGGTAGGGTAACACAACGTGCAGCCGGCGCGGTGCGGCGAGGAAACAGAACGAGCCCCGGCGCAGTGGCAGCAGAATTTAAGCAAGTTTTTGCCTCGAACAGGGCCCTGTCAATGCGGATGATTAGTGCGCGCGAAAATGGAACAAGACACCATGAGACAAGGGGTTTCTCCTCCTCTCTCTCCACACCTTGGCCCCGCCATTTGTTATACGAGCCTCGTACGAAACACGACGACGGCAATGATGCATGGCGAAGATATTGGCTCCGACCAAAACATCTTTTGAACGTGAACGGGCCGCAAGCGTGTATGGCCGCTGGACCGGCAGCCGCGCCGAAGATTGTCCGGCCACACGATATCGTGAAGGACACGGATATCCGAACCGGGAAACAAGTTTTCGAAAAACACGGCCAACTACCTGCGCTCCTTTACACCTGGCTCAGCGTTCCAAAAGACGTATTGCTAGAAGCGCCGACGTTCCGGAAGCACCCGTCCTGGTCCAGCTGTTCCAAGACTTCCTCTCGCTTCTCATGTTCTGGATGTTGCCCTCCTGCATTCTTCGGCAAATTAGATCCATTTCGTTGCTCCTAGAGCACTGTTAGTCCAAGTTAAAACAACGCCATCCGCTTGTATACACTGCACACGGGTTAAAAATCTGACGTTTAAAAAATGTCAAACTGTGATCCGGTATGATTCTCAAGACATAAATGTCTCAATTTCTTAGACAGCGCACGAAGATTAATTGTGCAATTCTCTCTTTCAGTTACACCTGAAGTATCCGCTATGAAAGTTTCAACAGTTTCGCCCAGTTTCCATCGGAATCTCTGCGCTCATCATCCTTTCCGGCATCCGACTCGCGTGTACGCTATCGTCTTGGCCTATGTAGGATCCCAGGTAGGATCGGGATGGGTTCCACGTTACCGGACATGGTTCATGCACACGCGTGCACACGCGTGATCGTGAATCATATGAGTTAGAGCCACGAGTCTTGCTCCGTAGCTTGTTAGATTTATCACCTTTCGGGTTCGCGAGGAATCTAGTTTTCCCTGCGCGCCACGATAAGAGGATACGGGCCGGGTCTGACCGGGGCCCGACCGGCCCGGTAACACGCTCCACGATATACTACGCCGGTATTTACCACCGGCTCCTCTCTTCTCGTTCTGCCAAGTAACGCCGTGTGTACCGGGCCGAACCCTTTGTTACGCCCGTTGTCCCGATCTCGTTCGTAGGATCTTCGTAACCGGGTAGTAGCGGGTAGCCGAAGAGGAGGAAAGGTAGGTGTACCGGCGTTGCGCCTCCTATCGAGGTATCTCGAAGGGCACAAAGTATACAGGAACGAGCCCGCCAGCTAGCAGACACCGTGACTCTCTCATTCCTCTGCCCTTCTCACTGGTGCTGCTTTCCCTCCTTCTCTCTTCTTCCCCCTCTCTCGCTCTCCGAGTTTCTGCTCGGACAGAGCGATCGTGGAGTCTTCTGACCGCTCGCGATACGCTCAGAGCTTCTTGTACGAGGTGTAAACAGGACAGGATTGCTAACCTTTCATCGACTATCAGGCCCGATTCGCCGATCGGTTCCACGAGTTCCGTGAACGGTGGAATGCGCGCGCGAACCACACAGCACGGAAACCGAGAGCTCGAAGGGGTGTCGGGGGAGGCAGACATGTGATGCTGCGGCGCATTCGACCGGTGCACCGGGGCACAGGGTGGAAGGGCGAGTTGAATTAATAATCGGCAGATCGTTCGGATAGTAGCCTCCCCTCGAACACGTCGACGGAAAGGAAAAAGGATAAGATGGTAAAGGAAGGCAGGCAATATGGACTTAGGGGAGGGCGAAGCTCTCTAAGAGTCGAGCATTGAGTTGATTTATGCCAGATGGTAGATAGCGCGGTGGCCGTGGCTGCTTTGCCTCGGTAGGGTCGCTCGACTCGCTCACTCGCTCGCTCGCTCGCTGAAACATCGAGCGAGTAACCACCTTCGGGCCCGGGATATAGTACCGAGGACTCGGATGCACCTCGACTCTCGCCGTAATGCCAGGGATGAGACGGAGATAGGGAACGCGGGGGAGACGCAGCCAGCACCGGGAGAAGAAGAAACGACCGAGGACGGTGCACTGTACCGTCTACAGGGGAAAAGGACGCCGGTACCGAGGAGACCGTACTTGGCTCGAACAACTGATGCCAGGTGAACCCTTAGGGGTCACCCGGCCCGTGACTTCCTACCTCGATACATTTTCATTAGCACCGCCCCGCGTCCTCCGTACTCCCTCTGCATCCTACTCCCTACGTTCGTTTGTTGCCACTCCGCACTTAATAGTCGTGCAGGCGCAACTACGGGCACAGTAGTCCCCGCTTAATAGACAAGCTTTTTCCCCGCTTAACGCTCGCCCGGATAGCCCCACTGTTACTAACAAGGGGCGTTACCCAACCGGTCCCTCCCATCCTTACCAACTTTACATATAATTACTTCTTCAGCGATTATTAGTCGGGGAGAAATTGTCCTCAGACTGTAAGCTATGTACCATATAATTAATCCTTATACAAGTACAGTTTTTACTATCCTGCTCGTGCAGGAAATATTAAGAGATCCAAGGGACAAGTCTTTCTTTAGAATGAAACTTTAGATTTCCGCTAATATCATTTGATACCAGCCATTGCAAGTCAAAGAAGAACTGCAACGAATTCCTGCAGCTCCGAATGTAGCTCAGCCATTTGACGTTCTCGTTACGACTTCTCCCAGGGATAGCTGTAGAAGAACCGTCCGCCTCAAACACATCTTTTGTCACCTCCCGTCATCGCGACGCTAACCAACGAAGACAAGGATCTCGTTTACGATGATCCGAGTGTTTCGATTCGACCATGCAGAGTCGAAGTGGATCCGTTCGCAAGCGGATCCATTTCAATTTCACAGGGAGGCAAGTTCGGCACGTCATTTCGTTGAATGTTTCCGCTCCGTCTTCAAAGATTCCAGGGCTCTGATAAACTACGTGGTATTGGATGTGCGACGGATTCGCGTCGGACTCAGCATACCTCCACGAAACGAACAAATTATACCGGTCGAGCGAGCCGGGTCTCACGGTTTTCTGGAGTACCGAAACGTTCCGGCTGGCCTTCGCAAGGCAAGTCGAGGCAACGCGAGGCAACGCGACGCGACGCTCCGTGGTCCTCTGGGACGCTGGCGGAAGGTGGCGAACCGACAGGAGCCGGGGCCCGGGAGAAGAAACGGAGACGCATCGGTCCTGAAGAGACGGTACACGAGAAAGAAGGTCGGGATAGCTGTCAACGGGTATTGAAAAATGTGCTAAGTCGAGAAAAAGCGGCCCTCGTGCCTCGCAGCGTTCTGCTCTCGCTCTCTTTACCCCCTACCATCTTCCTTCCTGCCGCGTCCCGCGTCTCATTCTGCTCGCCGCGCGGCTAACTGGCTCCCCCACCTCCATATAGTCTCTCTTTCCCTCTTCCCGTTCTTCTCTCGTTCCCTCCATTAGCTCTCTCGCGATCCTTACTTCTTACCTGCCTGTTAACCGGCGGATATAGCAAAACGGTACAGGATCGGGGAATGTGGAAGACCGGCCAAGGCTACCGTCGTCATTAACATTTACACGCGTCCGCGCGAGCTCTTAACGCGATTTCGACGTATCCATATGTATGTAAATGCCGGCCACGGGCCCGCGCGCACTCGCGGACGCGAGCCAGCTCGTATGCAAACGAGCGACCTTGCTCTCATAGGGCCCGTGGGCGAACTTTTCGGTGCGGCGCGGCTCGACACACGCTTACACATGTCCGCCGGCGATGAACACTATTCTTAAATTACCTCTAGGACCCCCCCCCCTCTCTCTCCCATTTACATACGCGTGACAAATCGGCACCGTTTTCATTTTCAAGTTTGCGCTGATCCGCCGTTCCTCATCCTGCCGGAATGCTGAGAAACGACATGCTCGAATCACGCGACGCAGTAATTTGTTGTTTGCCGAGCGTCAAGGGACGATCAACCGAGTAAAAGTGCAGGTTATTCAAATATTGCATACAACCCTGATTATTACTAGTATATTTGAGTTGGAAAGCGAACTTGTCAATGATATCCTGCTGAATTGATGACGATAACTTCATGACGTACTGTACTAGAATATACATACTATTATAATAATTCTTTCAACTATCACACTCACGATCACCGATGGAATATATTTTCCACGAATTCCCCGCGATAGATACATTCGGTTCCCATTGTGAAAGCTTAATGAGCCCCCGGAATAATCTTCGATCTTTGAAAAAACTGGTTGGCGGATAGGCTCGCAGCGAAGAGTAAGTTCTCTCGCGCAGAACCTCGTAATATCAAAGGTGCAGTTGCATTAAAATAATTTCGTCGGACGCCACGTAATAACATATTCTGGCTGGAGGTGCTAGAATGCCTGTTGGCTGCCGCGGGTCAAAGGATTTTCCGGGCATCGATCCGCACGATGATTATCGGGAACCCGTCTCGTTCTTGACTCACGGAGCCAGTAACTGCTCCGTCGGTGTACCTGCGCACCTTTCGCGTTCCCAGAGTGTGCAACACAGACTGCCCCGCGATTGTGTTTCTCGGCCGTGTTTCGCAGACCCTCTGGGATTAACGAACTACGGTCACAGAGGAAAATGTGCAACGGTGGAAAGAGCTGCTCCACTTTGCCCGCGACGCTTTGAGCGCTTCGCTCGTAGATGCGATACAATATTTTGGCATAAAACTGGAGAATTAAATATCACGATGATATCGGATATTACATACAGCAAGTTTGCTTGCAGGTTTTCGGAGTTACAAAGCAAATATTTTGATAAATTTCGTTCTAACTGGGTTGCCTGGTCATCATTAGACTGCGGTATTTCTTCATTTATCACTCTAATGAGCAGGTGAAATTTAAAACGAGATTAAAATAACTTAAAGACAAATTAACCAAAGATTCTTGGATGGTAGAAGCAACAATTTTCGAAATTATTGAAAAGAATAATGTGGGGAAGGGACACATTCGATCAGTTCGAGAAGGGCGATTAACGCGGTCCGACTTCAGGCGTTAGGATAATTACTGGTGTTTGTTGGTCGAGGTGCCATAACCGTTGGAGCACGGCGGGGCGCCACAGGAATATCGTCGGCGAATCTGAGGCGCTAACTAACCGACTGGTTAGCGGTCGAAGGCGCCTCTTACTTTCTTTTATCGCCGCCTTCGCTCGCCCGGTTCCTCCGGGCGCGTTCTCAAAGCTCGGCCACAGGTACGCACACCGACGCGTCCGATAATTGAGTCACACGTTTAGCGGTGAACACGACAAATGATGTATCGGCTGACCGATTCGTTTCCACCGGATATCAGGCCCGGTAAATGCGTCTTGCCTGGCTGAAACACAGGTACGCTCGCCGTCGCGGCACCACCGGCGCATATATTTTCACGTCGCTGAATTTAAGGTGTTCCTGCGCTAAATCATTTCCGTTGACGGCCTGCGGATTTTAAAAACGTTCCGCTAGGTAACGAACTGTTGGCCCGCTAACACCTTATGAAGCATGGTCCCTCAACCATTAGTTTTTGTTGGGCATTGGTCATTTCGGACTGGGAAAAATTGAGTAAATGCTTTCCATCTTACGATGTTGTTGATGTATTTTTTGTAACGTACGGTGTAAATTAACCATTTAACAAATACATTTCCTCAGGAGAACTTCTGTGTCTTTAATAGTTGCGAAATTAGAACGGGATGATTCCGTTCTGGTGTTAAAAAGGAGTTCAAGTTCTAAATGTAAAGTATCAATCTAACGCTCTACTCGTTTAAAGGTAAACACATTTTTCGCTAATAAAGTAGATAGGAGTAATTTTTAATGAATTCTAGTGGAAATTTCATCCCGATATCTCTTATGGTTGAAGAGCTATAGTAAAATGTTACGATCCAGCCCACTGAGTTCTTCGGCCGTCCGAGATTGTATAATACATACACGATGAGTCACCTAACGTTGCCACCTCAAATATCTCTGTTGTTTTTAGAGATACGTCAAATGTCTGAACGACAAAGTTGAATGGTAAAATGGGGCTCATACGATAGCAAAAAAATTTTTGTTTTTATGTAATTTTTTTTAGAGATGTGAAGGTCGCCTTCATTTTGGTAAATGGAATGCCCCATTTTTTATACCATAGATCGACAGAGTATCAAATTCTGAGTATAAAAGTGTTGACCTCTATATGTCCTAAATCTAATAGTTAACGAGATATTATCGAAACAATTTTCATTTTTCTTTGGATAATATCTCGTTAACTATTAAGTGTAGGACATATGGAGATCAATACTTTTATACTCAGAATTTTATACTCTATCGATGTATGGTATAAAAAATAGGACATTCCATTAAAAAAATGAAGGTGACCTTCAAATCTCTAAAAAAAAGTACATAAAAACAAAAATTTTTTTGGTATCGTATGAGCCCCATTTTACCATTCAACCTTGTCCCTCAGACATTTTACGTATCTTTAAAAACAACAAAGATATTTGAGGTGGCAACGTTAGGTGACTCACCCTGTATATCGCGGTGCAGCGTTCACTTCAAATAATTTTAATTTCGTCAATTTCCAAATGTTCATCTTTTTGAAAAGAGGTCCGTAAAGGAGACATGGGGCAAAATGGGGCTATCTCCCCATTTTTCAATTTTTTAAAAAGTCGCCCGCAATGAAAACACGGCATTTGTTTAAAACAATTGCAAAATAAATGGTGAAAAAACATTTTTTTCAAATAACAACATTTTGAGTGGCTACTCTTATGTTTTCACTATAAGCTCCTAAAAACTCATTTCTATCGGTTTGTCAGTTCTAGTCTTACAATTTAATCGAAAAAGGTTGACACGTTTTTTTACACTATAAAATCATCAATTTTTAAGATATCGAAAATCCTTTGAGATTCGTTCGTAGGTCACTAAAGACTACGCATATTTAAATTTGAACAAATCCGACATTTTACTCCAAAAAGTGTCCGTTTCGCGTGGATTGACTCTATTGTAAGGATTGCATGTGTTGGTAAATTGCAACATTTGGGAAGCCACGATTGACAAGAATATTCTAGAATATTCCTCGAAAGGATAATGCAATATTGTTTCTTGACGTAGACGCACGCGTCTAGACTCAGTTCTGATTACGTATGACGAATGGAGTATAAAAGGCGCTGGGATAACAAAACGTTGCGTCCAAACGCGCAAAGGAGATCCCACCTTAACGAGGATTTACGGAATCATGGGTTAGCTCGCCGCGATCACGCCACGTTCTAAAAAATGTACAATTTCTCCCGTTTTCGTTAAAACTTCGCCACGGCATGCGGCAGTTCAGAGTATCCAAGCCGCAGTCGGGCGCGAGCATTAATATAACTTCGCCGGCACGCACGCGGGTTCACGGTATAATTGAGTCACAAGTTTAACGCCCAGAGACAGATGATGTATAGGTCACACGATTTGTTCCTGCAATGCATTAGACACGGTAAACGCGCAGGACGAGTAATTCGATCCCGGTGTATAAAAGTTCATCGAAACTATAAATTCGACGGCTGACAAGAAATTACTGTAATAAATAAACATTGATGCAATTCCAGGGCACGGCTGAGATACAATAATGCTGTCAGAATTCCGTTTGTTCTTTTCGCCGTGGGGAATTTATAGCGCGCGCCGAATGCATCGTAAAATTTGCATCCGAATCATAAATTAATTTTTCTCTGCTGACAAAAGAATTAATTTGCCGGGCGTTTACGTTCGACGGCCTTTTTCTGGCTACGCAACGGTGTGGTAGAAGCGTCGCCCTGGAGCTTCGGTTCGGGAGACTGTCACTCTTAATATTAAGACAGTGGCAACGAGAAGAAATTGAATATATTACCCGGAGAGTCCGGAGCGAAACGAAACTTCGCGAAGTGAATATCATTTCTCATGGTTCGTGTAAACTTGCTGCCGCAACAGCTCCTTCTTCATGCTCTGACACACCATTACCAGGGAAAGTATAGTCATGCACGCGCATACGCCTATCGTATAATTGAGTCGCGAGACCCGGGGTTCGCGCCGCGACAAATGGTGTGTCCGCCGACCGATTCATTTTCGCCGGATACGTGTCAAAGCAAGTGCACCGCCCTGCTGCACTTCACCTTTCACCGGAGCCACGTGTGGAGAGACGACGTACCCGCTGAAGTTTATTAATGGCTCGCGAACGAGATTATTATCTCCGCTATCCGCGGGAAACACGGTAATTACGTGAAAACACGGGTTCCACCGCCGCAGCCGCCGTCGACGAATTGAGCCACGAGGACATTCGGATCATCAGGCAGCTGTCGACGGCCATAAATCGTCGCGGAAATGCCTTAAACGCTTTACAAGACGTGATAGAACCCGTGGAATCAAAAAGAGTCCAGTTTTTATCCTGCGTAAATTTAATAACAGCGCGGGGACTGATTTATGTCGCGTTCGAGTACGGTTTGCTAGGTACAGCTATCATTCTTGCACGTTATGGAGATGTAAACGAAATTTATGCCATGGGAAATCGGCGATTAAATTCGTCCATAAACGCGGACACTATATCGAGAGATTTTTCTCGAGGACTGCTATCGGGTTACCGTCGGTGATTAATGATTTTCGATGTAATTATACGCCTCTGGTGTAATCGATGTATCGGGACAGCACGATAAAGACATTATAGCAGCGCGATCGTGTTTAGTTTTTATGTGGCGATGCCGGAACACGCGTTGAACGCGTGGAAATCCATAATTTACCAGGCTGTTGAGAGACTTTCCTCGCGGTCGCAGCTGGTGATCGAACGGCGCGGCGTTCCGACTGTCGCATGCAAATGCAACAACGCCGCGGTTGTCTGATAATTGGGCCACAGATTTAGCACCTAATGTGACAACGCGCAAACGGGTTAAGTTAGGCGACGGCCAGTGTTCTCTCTTTTGCCGCGCGTCGCAACTTTTCCTAACAGCCGCGAACTCACGCAGAGAACCTTTCTGTGCAATGTATAATGCATTAGCGGTGAGTTTATTACGATCGCTCGCTTCTTTTTTCTTCTCGCGGCGGATAATGCCGACCATTACACCGAAACACGGATTTCGCTTTGCACGGAATAGTTCCGCGATGAATGCACACCACGCTCTCGATTAAACAACCACCGGTGATGGTGGCGGGCTGGTGTTAACAAGTAGTCGCATTCCTCGAGTGCCTGTCATTACGACGCCCACGTTCATTACCTTAATAACATTGATCGCTGAAACGATTGGGAAAAATCACACGCCCCGCCGCGCCGAGTCGGAGCAGCAACTATTTGTCTGGGAATGCGGAATTGGTTTTAGGGAAGGGAGCAGGAAAGCTGCGGCAATCGATAGGCACCGTATGAGCTCGATTAAGCGAACCTTCGACATCAACTCAGATTTCACTCAACTCGCAAAATATTACTCAAATGATAGTACCGAATAGTACACGAGGATAACTCTGGCACACAATCTAAGAATCTTATAAGAGACAATGAAATTCGATCAGACCTTGTTCCAAACATAAAATAGGCAATAAAAAGACGAAAGTCACGACTCTCACCACCACACCCACCGAAGTAAATCAATCAAATCGAAAGCCATCTTGTCGGTCGTTAATTAACCTGCAAAGTGCTTGCGGTTCAAGCTAAAGCGATCGTGCAATAAACAATAGTTGGCTCGTCGTCCGTATACAATAACAATAAAGGTCCCATTACATGGTGCGCCGGAGCAGACGTGAATCCTCGTGGTCCGATCATTTTGCACGCTATTAGTCGCGCGAAGGTTGCGAGAAGGCTGCCGCGCGGGGATCGTTTCCGTAAGCGGAATGTCGGCGCGGTGGCATGGTGCCGGGCACGCACACGCACACGCGTGTAGCCGATAATTGAGCCACAAGTTTATCCGCTCGGCTCGGCTCGGCTCGGCAAATGATGCATCGGCGAGTCGATTCGTTTCCCGCAAAGATAGCGGATCTATTGGATGCGCGCGAGTCGCGCGAGCGTTTAAACGGGCCGGCCACGTGTAAGCGCGCTCTCGCGCTATGCTCCGCTCCGCGTGGACGCTATTAAATCGAGCGGTTGTCAACTCGCGAAAACTAACTGCTCGCACCTCGCATCTGCATACTATCGAGATACGGGCGTCCGTACACGGCCGGCAACGGCTCTCTCTCTCTCTCTCTCTCTCTCTCTCTCTCTCTCTCTCTCTCTCTCTCTCTCTCTCTCTCTCTTTCTCTTTGGTGTCTCTCGTTTCTCTCTGGATCTTGGTGTCCGAGTGTCGACCGCGGGAAGCCGAAGAGGTGTTCATCTACCGCGGTTCTAACGTATGCGGCCGTTTGTTTCCATAAGTACGCGCGATTGCAGCAGTAAGTCTCGTAACGGTTCGGCTGGAAAGCTCGCCGGGAGTACAAGTTAATTGCGCGGAACTGCGAATAAGGTATTCCCCGGGTGGCGGGGCGCGAGCGGTGAAATACCGCCTCGCCGTGGAATCGTTGTTTCAATTAGGACCTCGAACGGTGAAATTTATCGGGCGAGCCCCGTGCCGTAAGGCTTTCAGACGTCCTATCGACCACTCCGGCTTTAATTCTTAATTAACGTTTCGAGGATTGCTGCGGCCGTGCCGCGCCGGAGCCCGCTTCTCCGCCGATCGGCAACAGCTTAGGAAGCCACCGGGCACCTTGGAAATCGTTCCACAATTATAATCCGTTCTCATTAACAGCGTAACGAGCGCGCGTGATCCGCTGCGCCGCTGGGAAATACCGGGATCCGATCTTTTTTCTGTTAACCCTCGCGCAACGAAGTTAGGCCACGGGAAAGTTAGTGCTGCTTCGTGCAGGACTCGGGGAAATGACTCTATTAAATCAAATGCTGGTGAAGATGTACTTTGTACAGCAAAGCAAAAAGGAAATGTATTTTCATTTAGCTTGGGACACTTCACTGTTTTACTTACTGATTCAATTTTCCTTCGAATGTCAGCGACAGAAGTTAGCGAAGTTCAAAGACAAAATTGATTTCACAGGATTTATAGCGGAATCAAGCGAAAAATCGTTCTCAACGCGAAATGCATGGACTCCCCAGAGAAAAATGATGGAAATCGGGTATTTTTCGGACGATTTGCCCGCAGGAACCCTTAATTTATTCAGGATCCACTCCCAGTCAGAATTCTCGACCGGTTAAATTATTGAAGAGGATTTTCTGGGCGAAAAGCGTGACTACGACCCAGTTTTAAAAGCGGAATAAGCCAGAATCCAAAGAAAGCCACTGGCGAAATTAAAACGGCGAAAGTGTTTCGCCAAACTAGCTGTACAATACCGGAAGTAGCTTTGGCTGGTGAAAGACAACCATAAACACGTTAGTGTTAAATCTAATAAAATCGACGTAATGCTAATAACTCCTTTGTTGTTCTGATTGGATATGGTTCGATCGTAAAGCCGGCTAATTTATAGAAACCCGTTCAGCAGGGCCGGTCGTACAGAAGTCGTTGCGAGCTGATCGCGTGGACGTGTCGAACTGGACAAGCCGTGCGGTTGTATATTTCGCGCCATTAAGATAACTCGGCTGATCGTTCGCTCGGGAAGTTATCGCTCGTGTGCTTCGCCGATTCCACGAGATCGGTTTTCTAGCCCCGCGGATATATTCGTCTGCGTGAAACTCGTCCTAGTAACAACCCTGTCGCGACGACGAGCAGGCTCCGGAGAGCCCGAAGCTCGCAATCGGTCGCCGATCATCCTTGTAATCTCGGTCATTATGCTCCGCGCGTTATAGAAAACGTTTCACCGTGCCGCGGCGATTTTCTGCGTGGCAGGAACACTCCGCGGCGAAATCGTCCAGTCACGATCCATCCTCCCATGTTATTACCTTATGGTGGCATAATTATTTTCACGCGCAGCCTTGATTGATCGTTTTACGCGTGGGCAGATTGTTAACAAGCTAGACGTCTCCAATGGAAATTGCAGTACCGAGGAAACGGGATTTGCTTAGTGGATGTTTGATGATTTTGTTGAACGTCGGTGTCGACAGTTAATGGTTCGCGCCCTTTGAGCTTCTCTATGAACGTGTGTGCTTGACTAATGTAACCGTAATGTACTCGCGGTTGGATGTTACGTGGCTCGATGATAGGCGAAGCTACATGTGTTTTACATTGGTTGAATCAAGTGCTCTTTTCGTGTCACGGGTTTCTGGAATGTCGGTCCACGGCGTTTCATGCTTTACTGGGACGCAGACGTTCGAGCAGGACTCAAAGCAGATAGATTCACTAATGTATATCATTTTTATGATAACTTCTTTTGAGCGAGTACAATTCTGTAGCAGACAGATGCTTATTAACTACTGCCGTCTCGGGCTCTAATTTCTTCCGGTAATACAGGTCGACATACATGTTCTATGTAACTTCAGAATACGCGTTAATATAACTAATATTACGCTGGGCCGTAGTTCGTATAATAGAGGCTCAAGCAAGAGTTCGTATATACGGGGTATCTCTCATATTAGATATCTCTGGACCAGGTCTCAGCGTCAGTCGGTCTTCTTCAAGATTGCTCGGGGTAAGAGGATCTCGGGGTGAGTACATGCTGGGTTAAAGGTTCCTTAATGTTAGACAGCTGGGTACAGGTGCTTTTAGGTCAAGTATGAACCTCATCTTCATCTCCGAGTGTACGTACATTTTTCTTCTCTTTTCCCGTGGTATGGAAATATTTGCAAAAATCACGGGCTAAAAACGGAGAACGTATCAGACACCGGTGCGGCGCGGCGGCGCCGGGGTACGTATACGTGACGTTGATATAATTATCACCGGGTAGCGCGTCGAACTGCGTGTTACGGAAAAGCAAACGGCAGGAACGGCGAAGGCAAAAGCCGACTTTAGCGGTTTTTGTGTGGAGCCCCGAGGTAAACGGCTGCCCGTGCTCGCCATTAAGTAATGCAGTCGGTTTCTTCGACTTGTCGCGGCGAACAAGAGGCCCGTGGGCCCCTCGTCTTCCCACCCCTCTGGCCGATGTGCCGAGGACAGTATGCGATCGCACGAAAGTTGTTTGCGCGTGTTTTCGACTCCATCTTCCCCCGTTCCTTTCCTTTCGATCGTCCGGGCCCCGCTCGCCGGTACAGCGGTTTTTACTCGCGAGTTTCGGGCGAGCGCGCGCCGCGCGACGAATGCGAGCGGTGCTTAAGAGGAGGGCTAATGGCGTCAACGCAAGAATATCCAGGGCCCAGATAGGACTATCTGCGAGCTGTAGGAATGCGCCTCGACTTTTAAGGTCCAGGTGACGCTCGTTTCGGAACCGAAATCCGCCTTCGCGCGGCAGGTTCATCGTGTCCGACGTCTCTCCCAATCTCCTTTGAAGTCGACAGCATAGTAGTCGCGGCAAGGATCCGACCGAGCATCCCCGGTTTTTACACTGGAGATACAAACCACGTCCATGTTCTAAAAGCGCGAGAGACGTTCCAAATTGCTCGACGAGGTTGAGTTAGAAAATTTATACGCGCTTAATGCGCCGGAAATTGTGTCAAATCTTGCCTTCGGCATTTCTGCCGACTACCGAGCGCTGTAATAAGCTGTTACTGTCTTTCGGTTCCAATTAGCCTCTCGTATAAGTACCACAAGCTATGGCAAGTGATGTTTTAAAAGCGCAAGATGCGTCGCTTGAAATTATTGGAAAAAGTTGCTTCAGAATATTTATACGCGTGTAGTGCCGCTCTGAAGTTGTGACAAATATCAACTCGAGCATTTGTAGGCACTACCAGTCACTGTATTAAACTGTCACTGTCTTTCAGTTCTACTCAATTAGCTTCTTGTACAAGTACTGCAGGCTATGTCGAACGATGGCCTAACAACACAAGATACATCGATTGAAATTATTCGAAAAAGTTGCTTCAGATTATTTATATGCAGTTGACAACACAACGACAATCGTAACAAATCTTAACTCCACTATTTCTAACGATTACTACGCACTGTAACGAGCTATCACTACTATCCAAACATGATCACTATCTTGTATAAGTACCACAAATTATCTCAAACGATGTTTTACAAGCACAGGACGCATCGCTTGAAATTATTCAAGGAAGTCGCGTCAGGAAGCTTATACGCGTTTAATATGACAGTAATCGAATCAAATCTTAGTTTCACTATTTCTAATGATTGTCGGGCACCGTAACAAGTTGCCAGTGTCTTCCACTTTCAAGCAGTTCCTTATACGAGTAGGTACTCACAAAAGATGCTCTAGAAGCGCAAGACGCATCGCTCGAAATTACTCGAAAAAGTCGCTTCGGAAAATTTATACTCGCCCAATACAATAGCAATTGTGCCATACGTTGGGACAAAAGTGTTTCCAGCGGTACCATAAATTGTCACCAGCGCACCGCCACCTTCCAACGCGAGCAATTCCCGTCGAGTTCCAAAGTCGCGAGTTTCACAAATTTCGCGGAACAGTGTTTGGCATGTTTCATCTCGGCAACAATAACATCGACGTGCTCCCGCATTGTCTCCCGTGGCGCGCATCATTCATTAAGATATCCGTTTCACCGTGTTTCGATTAGGCGGTCTCCGGTGCTCGCTATGCAACGCCGTGCCGTCGCGGTAAATAGATTCAGACACTTGACTTCGCTAACGCGCACGAAGTTCACCGGGATTGCGCGACCTATGAAAGTGTCTGCTCGAGGATCGGGTCCCGCATAGTTCCGTGACGCTGTGCCGTTGTTAAAATGTCAATCATCGTCGGGACGGACAGACTGGCGCGTTAACGAGCGTATCACAGTTTAGAAAGTTACTATGAAACTGTTTACGTGGACGGGCCCCGGTGAATGGGCCTTTCATTGGCCGAGAGGCGAACAATCCCAAAGAAACCGCGGGTTCACCGAGATTCAATTAACAACGGAGTGGGGAGAGGAGGGGAATGCATTCGTCACGTGACGGACGCCCCACGCAACTCGGGATTTTACGCGTTTAGGTGTCCATTTTTAGCGGTTTCGATGCGCCGAGGCACAATCGCCCGGAGATCGTTCCTGCAAGCACGATCGACCTTTGGCCAACTAGACGGGACGTAGCGCACATCCTCAATTGCAAGAGGTGTGTCATTACATGCAATGCTAACTGCGCGTGCCTAATAGCATCGCAACCAGGATTGTGCCTCGTGCTGCAATGCTCACCCGGACCTCGTTGCCGGATAATCGATGTCGGTGTGCGTCGGATGTTGGAACGGTATTGCCATACATCCGAAAGAGCAGCCATCCTCCGGGATCGGGTCGAATGCAATTGGCCCCGCGCTCTTGCTACTTTGATAATTATGCAGATCTTCCTGCCGATTTACTCGGACCTGGTAGCTCCTAAGCGCGTTCGGCGCAATGTTCTGTGAAAGAATCACGGACCTTAGGATCACGCTACGGATGAAACTGTTTGGGAGAAGGCAATTTCAGACTTGTCGCGTTTCGATGCCATGCGATGCTCAGCGCATTTCGGTTAGGTCGTTTAGGCAAGGTTACACTTTTATTTTCACGATTGTAAATATTGATCCGTTGATAGATTAAAAGTGGAAATGAAACACCTTGATCTTTAAGAATCTTCACGTTTTCCGTGTTCTACAGAATCAAGTATTCCAATCATTTTATATGCTTAATTAATATACGTTCTATGAACGCCTTTCACAGTTTACGGTGTCCTGATTAAATTCCTGATAAAGTCATAGGTAGAGGAAGCGCAAAGAAGTCGTCCTCCGTTGCCCCAGAAAATGGCGGCGGCGCATTAGATAAAAGGTGCGGGTCGTCAGGGTTGCGGATAGTAAATCTCGCGCGGGTGGGGAAATAGTCAGGAGACCAAGTTCAAATTCCCGGTAGTTGAAGAATCGCGGAAAACTCGACTAACTTGGCACTCGGATGCGGAAAGGGCGGAGTCAACCGGCTGCGGAGTTCGTCTAATTTATATCCGGTATGCCGACGCCATTTCCCCCGGCGACGGGCCGTACTCCCCGGGCCGGTGTCCTAGATTAAATTCCCCCGAAGTTTCGTTCTGTACACGTACCTGTAAATAATATTTCGATAAAATATCGCCGATAAAGCCGCGCGCCGAATGCCGTTTGATATACGCGACTTCTGCCGAAATTGTATTCCACGGGCGTGCGTCCCGTATTTCAGGCCGCGGCTACGTAGCACCGTAATTAATTTAGCGCCCGTAACTTCGAACAACGACGGCCAGGGAGCCATCGTCGATCCTTAGTCGGCTTCTCGACGACCCGTCGACTACGAAAATGCGAATTAAAAGGACCGCCTGCCCTTCGTCTTATTCCCTTTACGCCGACTGCCCTCCCTGCGGGTTCTCTTTTTGTAAGAAATTCGTTGTGTGTACGCTCACTCCCATTTCTCGAAGCGCGTCCGACGAAAGGAAGGCAACCTGTTCGCGTAAATTACGAGCCGAGAGCCACCGAAAGTAAACCTGCACGAGAAAAACGCCGGATTTAGCTTCTTCTTAGCCTCGCGCGGTGTAGACGCGAACAGGTAACTCCGCAGTCGAAAAGATAAACGCTACCTTGCCGGACAGGTCTATTTTATTAGCACGGTAATCTTGTCTGGTTTGGTTAACTGGGAATCTCGTTTAGCAGATACAACGCTCCCGAGGTGCAACAGAGACTTTTCAGATTAAATTGAACGGTACACGCCGTTATTGTGGCCATTTTATATAAAGTTCAAGACTTAACATTCAATTTAGCACCATCGGCCAAGATAACAGTTTTGCTTATACAGGGTGTGGCTGGACGGGTGGTACAACCGAGCAGGGGGTGATACTATATGTAAAAATAAGTCGAAAAAAAGGAATAACATTTTTTCGTTTGGAAGCTCCTTTTCGAGAAAATCGAGTTTGAAAATGCAGCGATTGCACGTGCTACTGCATAGGAATCGTCTGACGCGTCTGACCATGATCAACCAATTATACTTTTTGCATGTGCAGAACTTGGCGGGACTTTAAACTTGATTTTCTCGAAAACGAAGCG
The DNA here is from genome assembly GCA_933228785.1 of Lasioglossum pauxillum. NCBI lineage: Eukaryota > Metazoa > Arthropoda > Insecta > Hymenoptera > Halictidae > Lasioglossum > Lasioglossum pauxillum. Next base: position 39,337,429 of record OW121699.1, on the reverse strand, counting down.
TCAAAAAAATGTTATTTCTTTTTTGACTTATTTTTACATGTGGTATCACCCCCTGCTCAGTTGTACCACCCATTCGGCTATACCCTGTATATTTTATTTTATGATGATTCCAATGATTTTTCTATAGGAAATAATGAGAGTTAATGTTTTTATTCAAGCACGTAATATAATCAAAAATTCGTCGTTAAACATCATTTTTATAAGACAAATTGCAATTGGTAAACCTAGTCATTCTGCTTGGACATCTTCGATATCGCTTTTTGAAACACAGAATCCTAAGTTTTATGATTAAACGATCTCAAGTGACTTCGCAAGATAATTGTCTCGTATCACAGTCAATCTTCCTGTTCTGTTCGCGTGCCAGGTTTCCCCAGATATTAAATTATTCCAGTGTGTAATGAATCGACGCCCCGTGGCCTAAATTTCGATGATATTCTCAAGGTAGCCAACTCACGTATACCCTAGGACCGAGCCCAACCAAAGGTTCCGCACGGTTCTCGCCTAAGAGATGATATTAGGATGCATTAACCTCGGCCGATGCACCTGACACAATAATCGGCCCGTACGTGCATTAATTGCAATCACGTTTCTATTCACCCTCTTAGCTGTTACAGGGCCAGACCTCCATTAAGAAACTATACCTTGAGTGTGTCCTCTCCTTAACGTCAGCCACCGAAGTCTCCCTACGCTTGACAATAACGATGTAACGTTCCGGCGAATGCTTTCCGGCGACCACGCACACCCATTGAAATGATATTTACCTCGAATCGATTCATTGTACAAATTTGCGAATGGTACAACTTTCATTATGTTTCGCCTTGGGATCGACTTTTACCGCTGTTGGAATCCAAACTGTTTCCCTGTCTTCCGAAGCATCCTGTAGAAGATGAATGAATCATGAAAGAGGAAGCTAATTGTCCAACAGTGGCTCCCAATGAATAAATAACGAATTTCCGGGGGTGGCGGCTGCTCGAAAAACTAGGGCAGGCTTATTTTTCCGGAGCAATTATTCGCAAGTAAATCGTTAGACTGGTTGCGCCGGGTAAATCAAATTACGGTACAAGTATCCTCGAGTTAGGTACCGGCTCGTTGGAAGGATGGTCGTAGGTACTCGTGGACTGCTTAAGGACCGACGATGAGTGGCCGAAGGCGTTAAGGAACCACTCCCTCTGGACCGAAGGCTCTTAAAGAAATTGTCTTGCCGCATCCTGGTCCGTGAAACGTGCTCGGCGAGCACTCAAATACGGCATCTGTTCCCGCTTGTCTTCGGTGCTATGCTCCGCTCGGACGTTAATAAATGATGCCGAGGTGGCGGGGCTCGTTCTTTTGTCTCATCGCAAACTTGAATAAATCCACTTAAATTGCCGTGGGGGCAGGATAGCGTATACGCTCTGGGTAGGGTAGCTATCTATAGTGAAAACCGTCCCCGAAAAACGGATCGTTTCTCGCGCGATCGCTATTAAAACCCGGACAAAACCCGCGGAACAAGCAAAACTAGGCGTTGCGCAAAATCATCGGGTTACAGAATGATCGCTCTCGGGAAGATAATAACCCGTTAATGGCCGGGTTTCGCGAGCTTGTTGCTTTTCTTAACGACCCGACCACAAAGCAAGAAAATCTGCGCCGTGTTTCAAATTTATTATCACCACTGGCGGCGATTATTTTCTACGTCTAGCTTAGGAGGTAATTGGGACGTGTCAATGGAGAACCATAATGCCTTCCTGCGGCGGCTTTCACGGCCGAGAACACTTTAAATTAAACGTAATGACTTTTTGAATATTAAAAGGCTATAATTCAACGCGGCGCGGCGCGCGGTCTTCTCGCGGCTTCGTTATTTTATTGCGTTTGAATCGCGGCGCCGCGCCCGGGCATTAGCCGACACTTTGCGGCGCTAAACCGTTCGCAGAGAGTCCTCTTCCTTGTCTCTGTGCTTCTTTTCCTTGCACACCCTCCGCGGTACTCGCAACTTGATAAATTCGCCCGATGATCGAGAGGCGTGACTAACTGGTACGCGGCCGATGAGCGCACGCGAAGTCTACGCCACCGTTGCCATTTAATGAGATCTTGGTCCTCGAAACGTTTGGCAGACTGGCTAGGCTATCCATAAACCCGTAACGAGACTCTATTTTCATCAGTCGAATCTGTTAAACAGTAACATTACGATGAAAAGATTACTTGAAACGTAGTAATGATTTTGGTCACGACTTTGCAGGGTTTTCACGTACATCGCAGAACGGTTCACGGTACATTGTCCTACTGTGCTTCGGTCAAATTCCAGATTATTAATAATTCATGCATACTTTTTGAGCGCAGAGAAAATCGTCGTTCCGTGTCCGAAGCAATTGGGGACGTAGGATTATTATAATGATAACTATCATTAGCCCTCTGTGCTAGCGTAGTAAAGTATAGTAATCTGGAGGTAGTTATCATAACGACGAACACTTGTCCTTTACTGTGGTCTCCGCATAGTTATGTTTAGTTACCGCTTGCCATTTTCATATAATATTGCGGGTTCAAATTGATAACATATTCTTATTTTAATTACGACGCATTCGTTGTGATTGAATAAAATTGAATGACTTTGAAGGGTTCGTGAAACATATGCTAATCAATCTAAAATTTAGAATATTACGTAAGTGTAGGTACTATTTCGAAATCTCTAGAATCTAGAGAGATTTAGGGCGAGAAGGAGGATGCAGATCTTGCGAGAAGATCGATTGGCAAAGCGACTGGAAATTACGAATCTATTCCGCGAAATTAGGGGCGGACTTTGACGTCGGACAAAGGGCGAACAAGCGCGCGAGACGTCCCAGTATAAATAACCGATCTGTTACATAGTTTCCCAGACAATAGCCTCGAAACAATGGCCAACCCGTCCTCCGGGCTAATCGAAGCGTGGTATCAGGCACGCAACCCTGTCGCGGCGATCTGTCTGGCCGCGTAAAAACATCGGTATTCGGCGAGCACCGCCCCGTGAGCAGCCGTGAGTGTTGGTTGCTCGATTCCCAGGGCGTTACGCAATTAATTAGACTGCGACGGGTCTTCGATTTTCCGTCTAGGCCTGTGGAAATGTATCTGGCGGTCGGTCGGCCGAGAAATGCCGAGACGGGTCGTTCTCCGTCGCCTTTGATGCCAGCCAGATTTGCGGCTCTATTTTGCATTCCTCGGTGGCCGTCTACAACGCGGCTGCTGCAGTTCTCGTTTCCCTTCCACCGCCACCTCCTCGTCGTCGGCTAGCGACGACGCTCTTTATCCGCGTTTAGAAAATTAAAACGAGCTCAGGATGGCTGGCTGTGTCGGAGGCGGCGGTGGTGGCACGCGGTTGCATTGTCAGCCGCCTCTGCCGGGCAATTAGCTTCAGTCTTTGCCCGGCTTTCCCTCGACTTTACCCTCTCCCTTCCTCCACAATTCCCTCTCACGCCATCTTTCTCTTTTACGAAAGTTGCCGATATCGCACCACTTAACGGCAAACCTACCACGGTTAAATTACCGATCTCTTTTTACTGGAGAATTGTTAAAATTGTGGAGACTTACTCGTAGGAAATTACTAAATGAAAGGTTCTTAACACATAACCTATATACATGTACCGGTGATTATTACATAATTTTTAAAAGTATTCTTTCTAATGCTTCCTTATTTGAAATTCCACCTACGATCAGATTGACAGCGTCATTTAAGTTTGTGATAAAGTTGACTGAAATTCACATCTAGCAAGGTACTAGATGATCTAAAATGTTCAAGTTCTGAGAATAAATGACATATTATACTATGTCAGGAGAATTTTTATTTGACATAAAGTCTATCGATCACTCGCTGTACACCCGACATCCAACCTCTACCGAACTACGAACAAACGAGTAAACGTTTATCCGGGTTCCACCGGTCTCGGGCACAAACAACAGGAAAAGGAAGACCCGTGGAAGCCAGACGCATCGGATTTGTGGGTCCATCGCCGTCGATCTCCTTCTGCCAACGTCTCCACCTGTGGTCTTGGTGCTCGTCGACACTGGGGCCAGCCAAGAAATCCGTGTGCTCCTAGGTAACGGCTCGGCGAATCTCGGCAGGAAATAGATCCGTGGACCGCGTGGTGTCTACGGCGCCCGACCAAATTAGAGTCCACGCGGATCCGCGCCGAGTATTTTCGACGAAACTCGCGGACCGCCTCTCGGTCAAATCCTCCGCAGCTCCGAAACACGTCCGTGGCTTGTTCGTCGGGGAACAGTGGGATTTCAAACGCGACGGAGACACGTTACTATTTGGGGCAACGAACCGCGTCGCACCCTGTGCACGCTTTTGCCGCTGAATTTCAATTTTAACACGACCGAGAGACGTCCAGACACCGTTGATTGGACGCATTAGAGTTTTCGGCGATTGGTAACGGCCACGATGTTTGCTTTCTTTCGCATTCTATTGTTAGGTCGGACTGATTTAGTGTCCACGTGGACCGGCTGCTGGTCCTCTTTTCGCTCAATAGATCGTTTTGTTCTCACCTGCGCTGTTTTATTGGTTTTATCGGTTTCGGAGTAATAGACTACACGTGTCACAATTATTTTCGATGTAGATCTGGTGGTTTCTTGCGGAGATGTTGTGTAAACTTTGTGGAAATGCAATATTTTTGTTAGTTTCGAGGATTTTCATGTAAACTTGTGTTATTCGGAATGAATAGACAGAAATGAAAATGATACTGAAGCTCGTAGAAAAACATTTCTGGAGAAAAAATGTATTTCCTCGGCGTAGGAAAATATTGAACTTCTATTTTGTTTTCTTACTGTTTCATTTGTATTTTAATCGAAATGTTCATATTCAGTGGGTGAAACGCATATTACATCGTTTGTTTTGAATAGTATTCATTCTAGAGGAAACATTTCACCATCAGGCTTGTACTATGTAGTATGTTTCTTGATAAACAACAGCGTCCTTCAAACTCTGTTTCATATCGACTTAAATTTTCGCATACATTCACACATTTTTGTTCTTCATTCTGCCAGCAGCTTTGCCGTAGAGACTTTTCCAGGCGATTCAAAATTCAGAAAGTCTCATAAAAAAAATACACGAGCCGAAACCTATTAAAGGGATCGTCGGCCGAAGTTTCTCGCAAGGATCCGAGCAATAATTCTTCGCGTGACTATCACCGCAGAAAAATTCCCACCTATTCCGCGATGTCGGTCGTGCACGGCCGTCATAGATCGCCTAACCAACGAAGCGTGAATACAACTCAATATCCGTGGCGGTATCTCCGAGCGTCTAAGAACTAATTGAAAACTGTATCGTGTTAGAGCAACGTCGCGCCGGGATTCTCGTTACCAGTCTGCGGCAAGTTCTGCCTGGGCTCGATCCCCGCGTTATACGCGATAAAACAAAGCGTGGGACAGTTTTCCAATAGCGCGATAAAACGTATCACGGTACATTTGTAATCGCGGGGCCGGTAATCGATTTCCACGGGACTCGGATTGCCGCGAAAAATGCGAGTCACCCGAGTAAAATACCGACAGCCCTAGGGGCCCGTTATTAAGTATAAATTACATCGCCTGCCGGAGGAGGAGGAAGACGAGGTGGAAAAAAGACAAGCGCAGGCTGAAAAGGAAAAACGAGGAGTCGCGGTGGAGGAGGAGGAACCAAAGGAAGAGGGCGAAGGTGCGATCGGCTGGAAATACGATTCTCCCTCTCAGCCGTGTGCCACGAAAATTTACGGCCCCGGTAATAGATATTGGAACCGCGTATTCCGTAATACGTGCCGCCGTTAGATAGCAGATAATGATGATTCCTAGCCGCGAACTTTGCCACTGAGCCGCTCCGTCTTATGCAACGCGTCTGCCGGGCCCTGTCTCACGCACGATAGATCGGATCTAACAGATTGTATTTCAATATCGCGTGTCGCGGATCGGCGTTTCCCTGTTCATTCCGACTCCGCGGTCAACAGAATAAATTACGATTTCTGTGGGAACTCCTAAGCCGGGCGTTATTAACCCGCCGCGCCGTTCCGATTCCGTTTCCTGTGTTGTTCACCTTATCTATCCTCGTTCTTGGTTCCGTGCACGGAAACACTTGGTTTCTTGAACACGTTCGCGCCATTCCGAATGTGGGTCATGGTGGTTTTAAGTAAAAACTCACACGTAAGCAGCAAAAAGTTAACAAGTCAAATTAACCTGGAAGCCTTTTTAAACTTGCGGCGTTACGGGAACCGGAGAAACTGAAAGAAAATTGCTTATTCTTGTCTTTCTTCGTAGGCGAGCTTAATATGACATTTGTCCTTTGTTTGCTCGTTTTACTTCTGGAAACGTCCGGGTGAAAATATGATTTGCTCCTTGCGTTCACTGAGAATTGTGAATTCCAGCGGAAAAGGTCTAAACAGTTACTTTTTGGTAATACATAGCTCTCAACCAGTCATGTAATTATATAATATATTTCAACCGATAAGTTAGTTCTTTATTGTCGCTGGAACCGCTTCACCAACTAACAGAAGAAAAACATAAGGAGAAAACACAATGTCTATGTGGATTATTTTCTCTTGTTTAGAACGTTTACCGTTAAACGTTTAAAGTAATTTAAGCAATTTTAGTACAAAATAAGAAGGTGTATCCTAAACTATGCCGCCTGTGTAATAATAATCCCATGCTGCCGGAAGGTTGAAACCTCGATTACTGCGTTCGGCGACAAGGTTTACTCGCGCAAAGGGGATTGTAATTATGAAAAAGGGAGATTGTCCGGATAATGAGTTTGATAACACGGATCGTTGACGTTGTAACGGACTGTATCTTGATATATTTAATTACGAATACAACCCGTGTAGCAACGTTGGCATTACGGAAAGGAGGGCGGTGGGTGGGGGGAGGGAGGAGACGACAAGGTTCGTTTAACTTTCAGAACTGTCATAGGAAAATTTAAAGCGCTCTCTAGCGAGCTGTTCCCCTAACGACATGTTCGTTGCGACAATAAACCCGCGGAAACCGTGTCAATTTCGCTAACACCGGACCTTGCGGATCTATTCCGAGCAATCAACGTGGTTTCGCGTGTTAGACACGAAAAACGAAGCCGGGGACAGTGTCTTGATGGCGCCAGCTCGCGTTCCATAGTGCAACCATGTGAACTGCCATGCGCGCGATTACGCGTGTCGCGTTTATCCAAAATGCAGAACACAAGCAGACCTGCACGATGATCACAGGGCTGGTATTTAGATTGGAAACTTTCAGAAAAAGACAAGTTCATTTCGAGCCGTCTGCAAAGCCCCTTAGCAACCCTTGATCCAAATGCTGTGGCATTTTGTACTTTAATCCTTGAACTTGAAAAAAATTGGTACTTTTTACTTTTCATTGACGTTTTCTTTATCCTTCACCGCCTACCGTCGAATTTTCTGTGTGCTATGTCTATCTTCATTTACTTTTGCTTGCCCTTCTCGTCGACTGATATTTATATTGAATAATAAAGATGAGAATTACTTCGATCCTCACAGGTTCCACTTAAAAATCGAAGCTCTAAGGAAGTATTAATAATCCCCTCTTAACCCATTGGTTATCCAGCGATTATTATAGGAGGTTGAGATTTAATCGTCGAACGGCGACGTCACAAATGGTCGGAGCTCGCTATAAGGAATCGGTTAAACCCCGTTGGGAATAGTTGCGTCTAGTAGCAATAGAATTTACGTCTTTATTCGCCACGCGCGTCGCACGAGCGACGAGAATGTTTAAAAGCAGAGCTGCCGCCGGTCGCGAAGCCCGCCGGCTTCGTTATTACAACCGTGAAACACGTCAATCATGATTTACGGTTCCAATCGACGTGACTCCCGGGGACGAATGCTCTAATTAGCGCGGGCTTTGGCGCCACGTAATCGCGGCCCGGCGTAATAACCCGCAAAGGGGTTCATTCAATTAATGCGACCTCGTTTCGCATGTAAGTCAGTCATACGGTGGCTGCATTACAGAACAGAGCGCGCGTTTCTCGCTTTTATCGCTCCCGACCCGCGCTCGATCGTCGCGCCGCGAATTATCGTCGATCTCGGTTCGACGAACCGGGTCTCGTGCGCGGAATAATATCTTCTTACAGGTTTATTGGGCTGGATCCGGCGGCTAAATCACTTGCCTATTATTTAAATAGAATGTATTAACATTCTACCATTACTTAACCATATATCAAACCATTTACATACAATACCATTTATTAAAACGATCGACATAATCACAGAGGAATTACTGTTTGAAGAAGTAAAAGATAGATTTCGTACAATGTATAAAATGGAGACATAATACCACCATTTTTTAAAATATTAGAGCCATCTATTCATCGAATTAAAATCTACTTCATTTTCTTTTATGTATCAGTCAATAAGGCACTTTCTTTTATAGAAAAATATTGAATATCAACTGTGATCTAATTTGATTCTCAATCTACAAATGTCTCAATTGTCTGAACAATGTATCAGTCAATAAGACACTTTTTCTACAGAAAAATATTGAATATCAGCTGTGATCTAATTTGATTCTCAATCTACAAATGTCTCAATTGTCTGAACAATGTATCAGTCAATAAGACACTTTTTCTACAGAAAAATATTGAATATCAGCTGTGATCTAATTTAATTCTCGATCTACAAATGTCTCAATTTTCTGAACAATGTACAAAACTAGAGAAAGACACGACACGATTACGAGTCGTATCAAACCTGTAGCTTGAACGAGCAACTTTAAAGATAAGGAATCCCGCAGTTCACTTCGTAGACCTACGATGAGAGGGAAGCAAATTGCTGAAAGAGTTCCTCGCGGTCCGATCGATAAACCAAAGTGGATCTGTATCTGTTTCCTCGAAGCGCCGGATATCGTGGAAGCGAGTATCGCAAGAAGCGTCCCTGGCGGTTCTCGCGGCCCGGTGAATAACACTTCACCGCCATATAGGAGGTAGCGCAACAAATGAGAAATAAACTAACAGTTCGTTGGTAAGAAGCGATGTCGGTGCCCGGTCGCGCGGCATGTACCGGTCAAGACCACCGTGGCACACAAAAGCGACGGGTTGGTTGGAGAAAAGCGGCTCTAGGATTCAGGCGGCTTGGGCAGCGGCGCGGCGGTTCGTGCGTGTAGAGACGTCCGCGGAAAGAAACGGCGTCGTGGCACGGCTCTCTGTGCAGAGAGTGCAGCAGAGTGCAGCAGGCGCGTGCACTCGTATGCGCGGCTGCACGCTCGCTGCTGGCTAGCTTGCTCGCCTGCCCCGACGGTACGTACGGTTGACATTTAAATACATTATCATAACAATGCGCGCGGGTGCATGTTAAGTTAATATCATCATACCTCCTCCGTTCCGCGAGCGGCAAGCGCGCAAAACGGTAGTCGGGACCAGGAGGAGGACAGACGGAGGTACAAGACGGACAGATAGATGGATAGGCAGATGGATAGAGATAGAGGGACAGGGAAGAAGAAGAGGGACACGAGGAACGTCGGAAAGAGACGAAAATGCTCCTCGGAAGAGCAAACTCCACGTGAAAGCCGACCTCCTCCTTCTACTACTCTGTTCGCCTCTTCCTCTTTTCCTTGCATATGTATATCGCCGTTCGCCGCGAATGCGTCCCCCGACGTTTTTTCGTTTTCGCGCACGCACCGGCCTCGCATCTGCGACGCCTCGGGGACAGTGAGGATAATATATAACCCCCGGCTCCGCCGGCAATTTGTTGCCATCGAACGAAGTAATCGAACACAATCGCGCTGCCAGGTCGCGTCTGCGGGTCTCTGCGCGAAAACGTTTAAGGATCGACGTCCTTGGGATGCAGCCGGGGTTTCTGGTTCTCTTTTGAAACCACTCGCCGCGATCCTCGCCACGGGGAATAATGAAGTCTATTCTTCTTCGTCGTGGGCGCTTCGTTTTTACCGCAAGGTGAACCAGAACCTGCGCGCCGAGGGGTATAAGTCAATAGATCAGATCGTGTAAAAACCAAAAATGGCAGAAGACAGTTTTCTTGGTTGAACAAACGTATTACACCTTGTTCAGTTTTTAGCCTTGTTACTTCTCTGTCGGTATGTAAAACATACTTTCTTTAAACATAATCAATCGTAAGTTTGTTTGATTGAATGAACGCCCGTGTTAGTTTCTGATGAATGAATTTTGCTCTTGCCTGTACATCGTTTATGTATAATATGTTTGCGTTCCGTATGCTTTTAGTACAATATTTATGCACATCATAAATAAGAACACGTCCCATTATTTTTTTATAATTGCTCTATTGTAAGATTCTTTTGGCGTACACAATAGACCATATACCCGCGATACATTCTGTTCGAGTCAAAATTAATGTTCCTGCCGTTGTATGATTTATACTGACTGCGAATTTAAATCGCGTATGGAAAGTGGCGCGTTGTTCGCGTGGATGGTATTAATCCTCGTAATGTCCCTCGGGACGAAAATTCATCCACTTTCTAGATACTGTACAATGTTCGATATTTTTGCAACACCGTATCAATCAAATTAGCTAATCAAAAATTGTTACAGTATCGAAGATATATTGTAAAATCGGACACTATAAATAAAACTCGATTCGCTGATTTAAAATGCAAACTAAAACTAGGTAAATGTAAGGTAACTAGCTACTTATTGTTAGGGTAGAAGTTAACTATGCATCGTGTGAAGGAAGAATCGTTCGTGTTAACAGTGGCGTTAATTGGCTTCGAATTGTAAATCAGGTTCCACCTATCCACAAGTTTACTCCTCTACGATACACAATGCGCTTTATAGTCGCCATCGAGGAAGACACAGGAAACTGGAAGCAATATGAGCGATTTATAGTACGTGTAATCTCGGAGTACATCATTTCTTTTCCCAATGCAATCCTCTATTTTCCTATCTCCCTCGGCCATCCGTTACCAAGAGATACGAACGCGTTCGTCCAGGACGCACACAGAGACTAACGTTCTAATAAACTAGTCGACAACGTCTCCATTCAGGTTGCTCGTGGTTCAGGACCCTTTTCCCACAGCATTCCGCCGATTGGTATCAACTAGAGTCTCCTAGTCGACCCAGTGGACCCTGGTGCGTGCGTCTGTACCGGCGACGAAAGAATTCTGCTGTTATAATACCGCGGGAAGAGGAGGGCGAACAGAAGACGAAAATGGAGGCTGGGAAGGCGAAGCGGGAGAGGCGAGGAGGATAGAGCAAAGAGAAACGTACGCTCGCGTACAAGCATCTTGTAACCGGACAAGCTCGGACGTCTGCCGCGGCGTGCGTCACAAAGAGACCGCAAACGGCCGTAGCGAGAAAGGATTTTTAGTGCTCGAGAGAGGGAGGGAGAGAGGCTAAGGGAGGGAGAGGGAGAGGGGGAGGGAGAGGGAGAGTCAGAGAGAGAAAGAGAGGAGAGCCGCGGTAGGGGCATAGGAAATATATTGATATTTATTTACGACTGGTAATAATAATTGATCTCGGGGCTGCAACTCTATGGAGTTAAAGGCCCGGTTGGCAGGTGAGGAGGGCCGGGACGGAGAGAGAGCAGCTCGCTGAGTGCGCGACGGACGAGGGGCGAAGATCGGGGCCCGGACTGGCCCAGGGCCTTACGACTTCTTTATTTCGTCCGGCCGTATATCAGCTGCAAACGAAAGGGTTAAAGGTGTACACTCCACTAAATAAATTCGCGACCGTCTCTCGACTTCCAACCCCTCCGCCTGTCCTTTTCCCCTCGCGACGCCATACTTTCGCCGCCGCGGGCCCGAAAATTCCCCGAAGAATTCCTGGTACGCGATTCTACACTGTGTTCGACCGTGCTCAAAATTTTCTGCCTCATTTTACACCGCTGCTCCACGCAACCTTGACAAGCAATTAACTACCATACGCCGGGATAGCCCACCTCCTCAGGTACGCCTATCTTTTCGATGCGAGTGTACCCTTGCGATAGTGCCGCTTGTTAGTTCGACGCGAAACGTTAGCGGCTTAAACAGCGCTGTTTAATAAACACGTCGATCGTAAACTATTTCCCGCGGGATCATTAAATATCAACATATTACAAAAGGGCCCCTGCCTCGGCGTTCCCTTTTCCCGCGCATACGGGCGCCCTTTCTTCCTTTAGCCGGTCCCTTACTCGCGCTCCACTCGCAATAAATCTGCGCTTCGCGCGCGTAAAGCGATCCCTTGCACGTCGTAACCCGTGCGCTCTGCACCTACTATTATTTCGAGGACCGACGCGAATCGCTGCACCGGTGCAACGTTCTTTTGATTTCATTTTTAATAGAAACTAAGTCACATTTTTTACAATGGTGAAAACGTCTTGATGAAATAATTAATATATCAGAGAAAGTCTCAACAAAGGCATCTTGCAATTTATACAATAAAATCCACTCACTTTGATTCCATCGTACAATAGTTTTATTATTAAAGCCGAGTGTGCCACTAAACGAACTTTGATTTAAGTGGTTCCTGATGGCTCTTAGCAGTCTATCTCGATCTAAATGCTTTACGAGGGTTACGACTCTCCTTCTCCCGATTCTGCTAGAATTATTCGGAAACTTCCAAGTATTCGTCAGCCGATCGTCATCTCGATAACGGAAATTAACTCCCGGTTAATAATCGCGACAGAGGGCGATTAAAAAGGGGATCGATATGCATCCGGGATAGAGTCCGGGTTGCGATTCCTCACGGAAACGGAATGCGAGGCAACGATTCCGCGGGAGATACGTATCTTCCATCAAGGTGGTCGCCGACGAAGAAGATCGGCCCAAGGGATCGCGAAAAACGAAAATTCTGGACCAGGTCCATTTGGTCTGGCGCAGCCCCCTATATATCATTCGAAGCTCTCTCTAGCAGAGCTTACGCACACGGTCGCACGCACGGAGAGCGAGGACGTGAAACGCGCACGGTGACAGCGCGAAACGCATGTGCGCACCGGTAAGCGGCCACAGGCAGACCCCGGAGTAAAAAAGTTGAAAAGTAGCCCTCCGCGTTCGAGAGTTATGCGTGAAACGCATACTACCCTCGGACACTGATAAAACGACGTGAGATGAAGATCGCGGTAGTTCCACGCCGAGAAAAAGATTTAGCTCTGGACACCGAACGAAACCAGCCCTGGAACCTGCAGTAAGTGCAACTGCCTGTTGTTCATTTTGAAACATTCTGCAATGGTCTTCGCCACCACACGAAATTACGTTAATAAAAGTATGCGCACGTGAAGTCGTCAATGGACTTTAGGAAGATGACGTTTCTAGAAGAAGCTTCATAATGTCTTTTCGATCTATCTAAATATTTTCTATTATTCTTTTTCTATTAAGATCATCTAAAAAAAATTGATGCATTAGATGATTTGAAATATCAGAATAAATCTAGCCACTGTTAACCAAGGTTTGCAAAATTACAAAAATATTGTCGATACTAAGAACAGATATCTTCGAAGTAGCCTGACGAAGTAGATTATGAAGAGTTGGTCAGACAGAATTCTTGACGGATCGTCAAGTACTTCTTGCTGCAATGGACACACGATGGAGTTCGCGTTGAGGAGCATCTTCGCATCGGAAGGATCGCAATAAAAATATCAATGCTTGGTTCCCATCTTCCTCTTCTCCCTCCTACCTTGTTCGGTTGTTTGCAGTCTGCGTTCCAGCAAGGTCGGTCCACGGTGTCGCGAACGGCGCGATTATGCTCGCAGGCTTCTTCCCAAAGCGGACAGTAAGAACGCGGCGGAGTTTAACGCGCCGCGTTGTTCGGCTCCGTAACGCACAAATCAAAAAGTAATGGCTAGTTAGTCGCGGGGTGTGCGTAAACGCACGTCCCCGATCACCGGAGCCGAGTGTTTAACCCCGTGGCCGGGTCGATTAGCCGACAAATTGGACGCGTCCGGTGTGCTCTGCCCGTTCCCGTTGGTTCCCGTGAAGAAAATCGCGGCGGTCCCGAAGGTGCAAAGAGGTTAATTGGTGTCGTGTCTTCGAATTTGTGACGGGGAGCACTCGGATTATCGCGGGGCCCACGGGAATTTATTGGAAAGTCGTGGGCTTCGTGGGCGAGGGAACGAAAGCTTTCGTTTATTAAATGTTTATTGCCGATGATTGTTGGTGTTTGAGGAAGTCCTGTCACGCTAATCCATCCTTCGTGAACCCGCCAAGGATTCGTGGAGAATATTGAATTATTTACGAGCCCGAATCGATTGGGTTAATCGTCCCTTGATACCGCCTTTGTAAAAATATTTTGTTATAGCAAAATGTTTTAAATCGACGCTGCTCTACTAAAGCGATTACTGTAATAACGCGGCGATTGTTGGCGAACTTTGACTCGAACGCGTCATGAATATCGCAGTTGTTAGGATTGTGCGAATCGTGACCGATCGTGCAATCTTCGAGTACGAGTTTGCCGACCCGAGAAAAAAGTCGAAATGCATTCGAACTTTAACACCTCGCGTTTCGCATGCACAGAACGAGTTAATGACGTTTCCATTCGTTTTTTTCTGTTCCAGGTAAGTAACCACATCGTACAGTCTATGGGAGAAAACCGCGGCGATACCGAAGAGCCTCGGCTAGGAGAAAGGTTACGAGCGTAAGTAGGGTGCAAAGGTGATCGAAGAAAGAAACCCGCGTCGAACAGTACCAATTGCTCCGGTACGATTGCATATAACGGCGAGTAAATATATACGTATCGATAATAGCGGTGTATCCGTGCGAAATGCCGTACACTTTCCGCTTACGGCGAGCCTTCGCCGTGTCGAATTCATTAAATTAGACGATCCCGGACAGCTATGAAATTAGAAAGGTGTTATAATTTATCGATTAATTGTGTACATTAGAGCATGCATGTCGATCATGTAACCCAAGCATTTCACGGTGCAGGTACTGTTAGAATCAAACACCTTTCGCGCAATTACACCTCATCAAAGGCACTTGCAACTCTTCGGGATGAAAAACGGTCGAAATTGCAGATACTTGTTGCAATATTATTTTATTTTTAGTCTATTGAAATATCTGACCTAGATGACTCAATTTTATCGAACTCCAGTTCCTTTGAATCAAATATTGGACTCTAATAATGAAGACGTATTTACTGCATGGCTTAATAAAATGCCGTAGGATCGGTATTGGTTAATTAACGAGAAAGCAACAAGGTTGTTCGCCAGTAGCAGCACGTGTTAACGACTGCTTGTCCCAAGATGGAGGCGCGTCTAACTCAATCGCGAGGAACGCGGCTAAGAAGTTGCCAACCGAAAAGGAAGGAAAAGACGGGGGCGCCCGGCACGAGGAGAAGATACTGGCTGCGACGCCTTTACGCTTGTTAACCGTTCCTTTGCCGTGGGCTAGAAGGGTATATTATCCCCCGAAGGCGGTGTGCTAATTATTTATCGAGTACGTCTCGACCGGAACGAACGACCCCGATGTGTCGGGAAGAAGACTTCCATGGTGGCGGTGTCGTGCGCGAAATTAAACGAGCACGCGAGCCCGGGACCGTGAGATCCGATCGCGATAACGATGCATCGATAAAGTGTTAAATATGTACCGCGTCCCTCGCGATTAACCACGGAAGTTACGACCTTTTAGCGATCCTCCGTGATAGACTCTATCATAGAATTCGCCCAGCCGTGCCCTGCTCCGCGAGATATAAAACGGGCTACTGTTCAAATACCGTAAAATTGATAGTATTCCTATAGTTGTAGTCCAAAACGAACGGTTTACACATCGCACTGAATGTTAGAATAATCAACGATGAGTTGAGATGAATTAGAACTCAGTGTAACAAGCGGCTCTAACGATTCGATCACCCACTGTAGATGTAGGAAGAACGATTCTTTCGTATTAACCCCTTCACTTCTACAGAAGTCGCTTCTAGAGGAGTGCTGATTAGGCAATGACGAGCTGCAGTCCCTAGGAATTATTGAGCAATGAATCATTTAATAATTGAGCAACAAAACTGCAAGCTTCTATGTCAGCCAATGCTCTATCGAATTAAGAAAAATTAAATTGTGCGTCTAAGTCTACCCTCCCATTGCCTGCAAATAAATATCAGTGTAATGAATCAGCCAATAAAGTTTACAGAAATTTTTCAAGTAGATTTCGATCGTCCCCCGATTTTTATCGTTGGGCAGTGAAATTCGAAATTACCGTGGCACCCAGTTTAATCACCACCTATCCGGACCGCAGAATAATCACTGGTATTACGAAGCTCGCGTACGTGAATTTGATGATTGAATCAGGTGCAGCAGCGACGAAATATTAGGGATCCATCGATCGCACTTGAACGGTCACGGTCCCGAGCGCTCAATTACCACGCTCGCCGCCGTAAATCATGGAGGAGATACAGATCCGTGGTCAGATGGCGACCCTCGGAGCACCTTCAAGGTTACGGCGGGCTGCAGCAGAAGCCATCGATAGATGCAGGAACAGTAAACAGGAAATGTATTCGATCGATAGGACAGGAGGGCAGGGGCAGCAACGGGTAGATATATATCGGCGATCGTGGGAGTTCGTGAGGCGATTTATAATTCGAAGGGAGCCACCGCCGTGGAAGATCGCGAATAACGTCCTCTTCTTCGTGAACGTGAATTCCTTTATCGTGCATGCATGCATCGCGAAAGTTGTGAGCGGGAAAGTGGGGGGGGACGGAACCTTCGATGCGCTTGCACGGATTACGCGCGAGAACTTTATTTCGACGATAGCCTCCTAAATCATTCGATCATTTTACTCTATGGTCGCGCTATTTCATAGCGGGCGAGATAAAGTGTCTCGAACGATTTTACCGTCGAGCTAAATCGAAATAATTTTCGGCGGTAAAAGGGAAATGAAATTACCTGTCCGTTTGTTCGTTAATTTCCCGGGTTCGGGGAATTTTACTGTCTTCGGATTAATAACCGGCGGCGTGGGAAACGGATATTTTTGTTCAATATTGGCGACCCGTTAACAATGGTCCCGTTACAGAAATTCAATTGCGAAAATTAAACGAAATTTATACACGGTCCCGCGATAATGGAGCTAGATCGCCGCTCGCAGAAGTATTATAAATAAAAAACGATCGGGCGGAACCGTGGGACACAATACCGCTTATTTCCCAAATACGACATTACTTCGGCCTCGTAAATACAAACATTATAGCCCATAAAATCGAATAATCGCCGACCCATATTTAGCGGCCACGGTGTCGTGATAACGGTTTGTCCATGGTCAGCAGATTGCCGACTGAACCGCGCTGAGCCAGCGCGAACCGACGCGACGAGAAAAACTCGGCTCGAATCGCCACCGAAACAAACGTAACAGTCATATTTCAGGAATAATCAACCATTCGACGCCATTTGTTCTAGACAATGCGAAACAGTAAGTGTCTAATCAAACAGCAGTGGTAACAAGTATCCGGCTATATAGAATATCGATTAAACCCGAGGTAACATTCGAGCTTCCCAATTTTTCGCGATTTCAATCGCTTTCGCGGTTCTACTATCACCCGTCGAATCTACTAGAAATTAATAATAATTCAACGAAATTTATTATCTATCGGCACGTTCTATGCACACTTCGATAACCTCGTTTCATAAATAACTATTGCGTCAATTACGAACACCTCATTGCACTTCGGTGCATTAGAGAGGCCGACTCGTGAATCAAACGCGAAGGTAGAAGCGACCGAGAGGCATCCTGATTTTTTAAGACGCGGAAGCGAACGTCCGTAGGCGACGTACCTTACGGCCGCTCGATACCCTGTAAATTTCTCAGCGTACAATTCAAAACGCCTCGACCCTTCACCCCTCTGATTAAGTGCGCGAGCTTTGGAGCCGCGCTTGCAATCCCCGCTCGTCCTTGAGAATTAATCGGCCAGGTGTCCGTCGATTCCTGCATTGTCAGTCGCGCTTATGCCCGAGCACCGTCGCCGCCGTCATTCTAACACTTTATACTTTACAAACTATATTTCACTCGGGGCGTAGTAATTTTATGTGCGCGCTGTCCCACCTATCTCTCCGCGCGGAGAGAACGATGCGGCGCGCGCCCGCGTACAGCCGCGGGAACGTCGGTTCGCCAAGCCAGATATCCGAAGTTTATTGCCGTTCGGTGATAACCCGTAAATTGCTGTCCATAGGAAACGGGTATAAGCGATAGCACAAAGCTGTAATCTGCACCCAATCGCCCGCAGAGCTGGCGAGCAAGGAACCTCTATTGCCGATCCGCCTAACGCGGATGCGGCCAGCCGAGCACCGCGCACGGATGCGTTTTTACTCGCGCGCAAGACGGCCTGCACGATCGCCTCAGCCGACCATAATTTTCCCAGCTTCGAGACAACCACGCGCGGCTTCCGAGAATAATTATACCACCCCTGCACCCTCCTCTCGCGATTTTCCTCCGTCTTCTTTTGTCTTCCGATTGCAACTGACGTCGGTACTGGAACTGACTACCATCTCGATATTCGCACACAAAATAGATTATAGAAGGAACATAATTATTGGTGAGAATACAGGGAATATGATAAAACAATTGTCCACTGAAATTCAACTGAAACAAGCATTCTACTTCCCGTGGGGTTGCGTTCTTGGCCAATAACATCGTATGGGATATTTATATACGCAAATTCATGGGACCGATGAGTATTTCCGTGTACCGCTGCAATCCTGGCCGCGGGGACGACTCCCATATTAAATTCCTCGAAGCACAGTCAATATCACTAGTATTTCCAGGTGACGTGCCGCATTGTCTTCCTTGCCGCATTCGGCTGCGTACCAGGCCGCACAGAAATCAGACCGAACGAGTTCCTAAGCAGCGAGGCATTCGACCATTGTCACACGTCGCGCCCCTAAACGCGTTCTTAATCGTCCCCTTCAAACATGTAATGAACCGGCACGCGAGATACTTGACCCGATTCTCGTCGTCGACATCGTCGACATCGTTGTCGTCGTCGTCGTCTAATAACTCGGCCCGAATTCACCGTGTCGTTACGGAACAGGGTGCAGGAGTCAACCCCCAAGTACGTAAAGATCGCAGCTAAGTACGTGGTACGCGATCATGCACGCCTAACGCGTACACATGTGCGCATACTTCTCGCCAGCTCAGGTGAGACACCCTCGGTGAAACCACGACGCCGGATCGATGATTGAGCATAGCGCATAAATTTTCATACGCGAGCGAGCGCGCGCGCGTTTTTTAACGATGGAAATATATCTCGAGCTGATCCCATGGATAACGCCGGCACGGTTGTTCGCGCGTTAGCGTCCAATGAATGTCTTGCTCCAATAACTGCGCTCGAATCGAGTATTCCAGTAGATTGGGGACGAGAATAAATATGCGAAACACAAATGAATTCTGTGAAACACATCATAACGCTGTATGTACAACTTGGAAATGATACACTGGGTATTTCCATTTTTCTACTTTGTAACCAAGGAATTTCTTTGTTGAGATTTTGAAGATTTTTCAACTCCAAGTATATTGTACAGAATGTCTCACTTTTAATACTAAAGCTGCACCACCATTAGTCAGACTTCTTTTAACTTCTCCATTCGAGATCTGCGACTTGAAACGAATAAATTGCAAATCACAGGTGCCGAAAACATTGATTTTGTTATCACTTCGCAACGTCGCAAGATCAACAACGCTGCTGTGGACCCAAAATCGAGAGGGAGAAAGGTCTGCAAATCGCCAATTAACACCCAAACATCAGTTCGCAGGTCCGGCGCAAGCCAAACACCGCGCAAAAGTGATCCTGAAAATAAACCGACACCGGTCCGTTCGGAATAGAAAAAAAACAGTGTTACGGGAACGTTTGCGCGGGATTGATTCACAGTTAGCCATCGCGATACCGTTTGTTTGCGGGGAAATTTTCGCGTCGCGTCAGTGTGCGTTGGGTGGTTTGCAATTTCGCGCGGCTCGAGCGTCGAACCGACAATAACCAACTGGCGGCGCGGCGCGGCGCGGAGACGGAAGCTTTCAATAATTTCTGTGGCCGACGCCGCCATATGCTCGGCTCTTCACCGATCGTCATTACTCTAATTAGTCACGATGACTTTCTTGCGGCGAGTCACCTTATCGGATTGAATCGACGTGCGGGCACAACAAAACGCGTGCTGCCGTGAGGTGCACGCGGGTGCATTCACAGGACGCGTCGGTTGTATGCGCGGAACACATTCGGCATTGATTCACCGACGAGCAGAACGCTCGCGGAAATACACGCGGACCGATTCGCGAGCGGCGGTGCGGCGTCTTGGTCCTCTCGCGCAGCGAATCGAATTGAAAGAGAGCCGTGTTTTCACGTTCAAACGCGTCGAGTTTCACGGCTACCGCCGCTGCACCGCGCCGCTGCATAGAGAATGCAGCTGCAGCTCTACGGGAAAAAAATCCGCTAGCTAGACCTTTCAGCCGGCCGAACGGCTGAATTTAATGCGCCGCTTTTCTCGTTTCGACGCGGGAACGGGAACTTCTGGAAAAGTTAACATTGCCGCCGTTTGAAATGCATTCTGCATTTCCCGATGCAAGCCTGCGAGAGTTGCAGCCCCGGCACGAGGCCGATGGAACTTTTTTACGACGGAGCAGAGCCGGAGCTATGCCGGTGCGGTGGCTCCGCGTGTAACCTCGTTGCGGTTCAACGGTGCCTTTTTTAAAGAGATCGGGAAAGGATGTTTCGCGGATGGCGGTTGCCACGCAGCCACGGTATCCTTTGTTCCGCCACCAGAGAGAAAAGAGAGGGTGACCTAAATTTAGGGTGGTTTAATGGAAAAGCCGATGGAGAGAATATGTTTTAACGCGGCGAGCGCCGTTGTAGCGACGTTGTCGTTTGAGAGCGAGCCATTCTACGTGGAGGCCCCGGATCAAAATTATAAATTTATAAAAGACCCGGCGGAAGGGGTTGAAAAGGGCCACCGATCCTGTCAAAGAAAAGCCCCTCCCCCCAGTGTCAGTGTAGTAAGTCCGTTGCGGAATGAAAACGCGATTTTAATGAATCTGTTGATAATAAAGAAATTTTTTGAACTCCCTTCGACGAGCTTTCCGAAAGCTGGTTTTGAATCCCGTGCGAGCTTTCACGCGACTCCCGTTCACTCGGTCTGGGGTTGCACCGTGGAGACACAGATGGGGCTAGTGGTTTAATGTCGCGGCTCGATACGGAGAGGAACTACTTTTTCGCTTTGCTAGTGTTGATTTCTCTACTACAGATATCGATTTTTAATAGGAGAACTGGTTTTGCAACTGTTCAGCTCACATTAAAATGATAAAATATTTTTATGAGCTCCGAAACACGTGTACGATTAGACAAAATGATTTATTGACCCTCCATTTTATATCTAGATTTGCTGTTTCTCTATTTGCAATAATTTTTGTATAATTTTCATGATCTTCGTCTGCGCAGTCAAACCTTTATATCAGTTTACCCATTTCCATTAAACCGTTCTCTTTTTTTAAAAATCTGTTTCATGGCAGGACGATCCCCCAGTACCAGCCTATTTGCAGATACTCTAGCCTCTAATCGAGAGCTATAAACAAATTCGATTAATCACAGCACGATCTCGCGCTGCCGACCTATTTCCTGCAGTTCAAAACGTCCATATAGAAAAAGGAGAAATGCTTCCGCAGCGCCATTGCGTGGCAATTTGTGCCGACGCGTAATTACAGAAACACCATTCCCCGTTACCATATTCATCGGCGTTATCGCAGTGTTGCGATGACGCCTGCAAGAGGGTGGGAAGGGTTAGCAAGAAGCTCGGGGACGCGCTCTAATAGATTGCACGTTCGCTGTTCGCCCCCTTTTGCACGTACGCGTCGGCACGCGTACAAGCGACGCCCTAGTGCACCGCGAGTTGTTGCGAACCGCGCGTTGCACCGGGTTGCACCGAGTTGCACCGATGCACCACGACCGGAGGGAGATATACGAGGAGTTGCTGTCTCCTTTATCTCTCCTCGCTATCTCCCTTTCGCTAGGCTAGGAACAGTAACAGGAAGAAATCTCGCCTCGGCTCGCAACCCTTCTTTCCATCCCCGATCTTTTGTCCGCGGCGAGAGACCGCCTCCTCTCCTCTCCCACCTTGTTACAATTAGGCATAATTATCCGCGCATACGAGGACAGCCGTCGATACGCGCGGGGCTCCATCGACGCGTGAACGTCATCAACGAAGGGATGAATTACCGTCCCTCCACGTTTCTTCCTAGCAAGGATCGCCGCAGAATACCGGCTCGTTAATGACGCTGCCGCGGGAAGAAGCGTCATTGTGAGTCGCGACGCGGAGCGCCGCTCCTTGCCGACGCGCTTCTTTCATAGAAGGCCGCGCGGCGTGCCGCGCATGACTCGATGACGCAGTCTTCCAATGGAATAATGCCGTAATTAAATTTCTACTACGTGAAACCGGCTTTGTGCTAACGTCGCCTATGGCCTCCCCTTTGACGGGATCGACCCCTCACCGATGCCACTTCGCGCGCATTAATTCCGATGATTCGCTGGAACTATCGCGGATCGAGACACTGCGTGATCTTACACGTAAAACCATGCGTCCTGTCTCAATTCTTCGCGGAGCTGCAAAACGTGCATTGCAGGCGCTACATTATAATGTGCATGGCTCCATACGCTACTAAAAAGACGTTGATACCTTGCATTTCTTAGTTGAAGGGGTGCGTTCTTGCAGGGTGCCAATCTCTTTTATACATTTCATATAAACGATATATGTGTGGATCAGATGACTCGAAAGTATTACGGTAACGGCTGGAGAGTCATCCCACCAGTATTTAGAAATATAGGGCAAGAATAACAGTGCAGGTCTTAAAGATTGCAAACCAAGTGTGCGAGCGCGGGCTGGATTTTCCGAGCGTGCCGATGGAAGATTTACTAGAACGACACCTGTTTCTTGTGCTCCCCGGTGGCTAAAGAACTGTTCTCACACTAGGCCGAATATTTCTAATCCACCCTCGCGAGGAAGGCCTGAAACACGCTCATTCTCCCCCTTTGGCTCGCGTCGCGGCATCATTTCCGCGCGTACGTAGACACAGCGCGGCTCGTAACGCTCCACAAAGCTGTCGAAAGCACGTACGCTTTCGCCGCGAGTTCTCTCTTACTCTCTCGCTCTCTCTCTCTCTCTCTTTCTTTCTCCGGTTGGTGCGCACGCATTTTTATGACGCGTTGCTCTCCTCGCGATATTCCGATGCGGCGGGCCCACCGCGGCAAAAAAGGGGTTGCTTGCAATAAAGTGCATCGCACAGCGGTAAAAGGAGAGGATTGCACCGTGGCGGTAAGGGGTACTGAGCCAGAGAGGGTTGAAAAAGAGGAAACGCACGAGACGAGCATTCGGTCGTACACGCTGCAGATTATTATAATAAAAGTCCCCCGGCTTTGTTCGTTCATCCCGGCGGGCTCGCGATGGCTTTGTCCGGCCGGCGCCCGCGTTGCTTTTCTATCTACATTAGTCGTACATCATACTGCAAAACCGGACGGCCGTCGTCAGTGGCCAAATGGCGGAGATGTCGAGGGCGTCTATCTTTTCCTCGTTTTGCTTACGATGGCCGTGTTGGACGCTTGTGATACGCTAAAAATGTGTCGCCCAACGCGGCTGTAGGTTTTCTAAATATTCAGGACAACTCTGAAGTGCACTAACACTTGACGATGTAACGTATGAACTTCAGAAGAAATCTTCGGGAAAGAAAGAAGAAAGTTTCAATTTCTTTGTGGAGCGATGAGAAGCCCGGAGAGAAAGAACCAGAGCATTATTGTATCTTGTTACATGACAAGTGTTCATTTTTCTTATGAAAAGATGAAAAGCTAGAAGAAAAAGAAGCTCAACGTCATTGTATGCTATTACATGGCGAGCATTAATATTTTTATGAAAGGATGCGAAGATATAATACAACGCAGGAAAACATTATTGTATCTCATTACATGTTAAATGTTCATTTTTCTTGCAAGAGGATAAAAATGTAGAAGACGGAAAAGGCAGAAAAATGCCATCGTATATCATTACCTGTAGAATATAATACACATACTAGATCGAGGATTTGAAATAGATGAAATGAAAGGGAAATATATGTAGTAGACTGAAAACGAGTGTGCTAGTGTAAACATGTATAGGGATGATAAAAATTCAAGTTCCCTGAATGTCAGGAACATCTTTCTGAAAGCGTTACAAGTATAAAACGACCACAAGAAGCTATCGAAACAACCTTAAAAATTCCATCCACGGCATTCCACGTTTATAAAAAGATGCGGTGTGGCGTTATTGTTAGGGTAGGATACGGGTGCTTATCATTTCAAATGCGGCGGGCAGAATGGCTGCAGGAGGATGTGGTTCAATTTGTAGGTAGGATAGGTGTTATCGACACCCACGAAGGTACGGCCGGGTGCAAGACGGTCGAGTTTCACGGCGCCGTGAATTTCCGTGCACACGGGAATCGTGTAAGACGCGCACGCAGCGTACGTAGCTCGATTCCACATAGAGGCTCATTGTTTTACTCTGAATCAATTACATGCCTCGGCTCCCGTCCGATGCTATCTGTCCGCGAGCTCCGCAGAAACGGCCCCGCGTTCGCGTGTGTCTTTCCGTTCTGTCTCACGAGAGACCTGTGCAGGACTCGTGCACACATGTACGCGACAGCCTAGGGTACAAATAAACCCCGCAGATCCAGAGATCCGAACCCCGGTAATTGGAACGTTCGGATAAAGCTCGCAAACCGTCCGTCGCGGTCTCCGTTTATCGATCCTCCTCCGTTCCACTCTTCCTCGAAGCTTCTTCTTCTTCTTTGGCTCTTCTTCCCTTCACACCCGCGCGTCTTTTCCCTCGAACGTTTCGCGGCGAAACCGCTTCCGGACCAATCGAGGCTCGCAGCTCGTTCCAACCACCCACACTCAACCGTCCGTTTCCTTTAATTAAATCGATGCTTCCGCGCAATTAAAATTTCATGCCCGCCGACGACGGATAGATTCACTTATTTGACCGGAAGATTAACATCGGTTCCTGTGTTTGCGGTGCACGGGGGGATCTATTTCCGTGCGCCATTATTGAACTGCAGCCGGTAATCGTTTCCGTTCGCAGATTCGTCGGCGGACAAGTCGACCAGACGTATTTCACCTCTTTTATTCTCTATCACCCCCGAAATCTGCTCTTTTCAATTTCTTCCTACCGGCACGGGCAACCCCTACAGTTCATAGAGCGGAGGTTATAAACTATTAAAGATTTTGTAGTGGAACGTGTACATTCTCTTTCGTTGATGTTATTGGGTCCTGGAGTAGGTATACATATATGTACTGGGTGTCCCAGACCACCCGTATCACCCATTTATAATCTAGAGAATAGGTTATTTTCAAAAATTCAAAGTGTTTCTTTTATATATCAGATGCGCTCTATCAAATGGTGATATTTTTAACTTCCGGTTTCGGCCGGAAATAGGTGATTGAGACCGGAAGTTACATTTTTCAAATGGAACATGGTATTTTTTATTACGGATTCGGATTCTATGCGGAAATTTGTCTGAAACATTTTTTAAAAAATGTCCTTTATGTAACCTTCAAAATGAGCCTTGGCGAAATAATGTTTGCACTATCTGCTCTTGGCATAACCCAGAAAGATACCAGAAAGATGGCAAAAGATCATCGAACAAAGTAGAAAATATTTTATTAATTAAAGTTCATTGCTTGAATTAAAAAATTGGGCTATATTACACAGATAGTGAAAACATTATGTCGCCAAGACTCATTTTGGAAGTTACATAAATGACATGAAATGACATTTCTTGAAAAAATGTTTCAGACAAAAGTTACTTGTTTTTTCGCATAGAATCCGAATCCGTAATAAAAAATACCATGTTCCATTTGAAAAATGTAACTTCTGGTATCAATCACCTATTTTCGTCCGGAACCGGAAGTTAAAAATATCACCATTTGATAGAGCGCATCTGATTTATAAAAGAAACACTTTGAATTTTTGAAAATAACCTATTTTCTAGATTATAAATGGGTGGTACGGGTGGTCTGGGAGACCCTGTCCAGGGGTGTTAACTTCCTAGATAAGCATATTCGGTAAACATGTTTGGAATAAAAGTTGGAGGCATTAATGGAGGACAAATGTCCATGACCTTGTAATTGACTTTCGGATCCATTTTCAAGGTTATTTGGAGGTCAGTACGTATTTTTAAAATGGGAACCCCTACTTTTGACTATGGATTCTGAAAGGGCTCGAAATTTCACGTTCAGATATGTACTTATGTCCTAGATTAAAATGACTGCTAGAAGCCATTCAGAGGTCAAATCACTGTTTGGTGGTAAATAAAAGATGACAGTAAATACTGGCATCAAGATTGGACGAGCCTGTATATCCTGATTCTTGGAGAACTCTAGCATAAAAGCTGCATTATAGTATTTATTTTTAGGTCAACCGCTTCTAACATGTTCATCAAGCATCCCTTAGTCTCTTCATGGTTGACCGAGTTGTTAAATGACCAATTGATCTTTCTTGTTAGTGAAAATTTTAATTTTATTGAAACTGAAAGGTTTACCTTAGAGCCTGGTATGTCCTCAAACAATAATACTCGTGATAGCGATATTGTTTGTTCACATGTTCCTTCCGGAATTATTGACAAACAGAATCTTTAATAACAGGTCCAGCTTGGCGAAATGACTTCCCAAAAAAGAGGCTAACATCTGAGACTAGATTTCTGACGATCGATCGGTCAGTTTTCCGGTGCACCGTAAACCGTGGCAGTAGTCAAGAGAAGATCCTCAGTCGCAAAGGGTTAATCCACTTAGAACGACAAAGAGAATCGCCGCGGGTTGCTTGAACGGTGACTCGGGTAAAACAAATAGCGAAAAGTGGTCGTGGACAGAGAAGTTCACCGTGGGTACACGGTGAAGGCATCTTTGTTCTGGCGTCGCGAGACGAGTGACACAGATTTTAGACAGCTCCATGACTTAGCACTGCTGCTGGAAGCTCTTCTCTCGCGCGAGGCGATCCCGGGGACAAAATCCAGCTATATAAGGCGCGGGGCTCGCCGACAAGGAGTTCCTTCTTCTATTTCCACGGGTCGGTCGTCCCGACTCGGCGAGATGCGATGCGATGAGATGCGGCGCGCGATGCAGTGCGATGCGGCGCCGCGAAAGTGCATCGCCGAGGTACGGAGGCACGCGGCAACAAGCAAAACAGATCGAACGCAGGACGGAGAGGCGGGAGGGACGGGACAGGCCGGTCGACCTCTTTGAGATTACAGAAATGGAAAGTGCAGTCGGTCTCTCGCGTTAGCGCATCTAGACGGTCTCTCGCTCTCGCGAGTGCACACGTACACCTACGTACGCGAAGCCGAAGCGATGCGACGCGACGAGAGCGCATATGTGAGCACGCCTTCGGTCAATCTGTAAAGCCGAGTCGACGACTAGTTGCGGCGAGCTACCATCTCGGCTGTCCGTTCACGCGAACGCTGTACACTCGATGTCAGCCGCGATGTCAGACAAGCCCGGCCGGTACTTGACGATTTATCAATCGATATGCGTTGCCCGGAAAGGCGAGGGATCCCTGCCGCTATTAACCCTTTCATCCTGCAGCGTCCTTGTGACTGAAAGTCAAGCCGCAGTCACGATTTCAACGAACGCACGACGCGACGCGACGCGACGCGACTCGCTTGTGACTCACGCCGTCTATTCGCTTTCTCGAATTGCGAAAGCTTTTTGTCGATGCCAGAAATTAATTGTTTTCTTACGGGGAGATGCGTTATGCAAATTTCACCGTGTGTTCTGCGGAATAATAGTCTCCATCAGTTTCCGGATGCTTTTGATCCTCGAGGTTTGCGAAACTGGAGAAGTTTTCGGTTTGAATATCGCGATTAATGCAGGCGAACAGAGAAATTATGCATGCATAAGTAAATAAATTTCTGTGTTGTTTTAAATAATTTAAATGTTCTGCGAATGATGCGAGATGTTATTGGAAACGCAAAGTAAGCGTAAGGAGAAAAGGTTTGCCTTTCGTCAGACACGAATGCCCTTAAGTTAAGAGTTAGCACTTTCCTTACTGTTACCGTAGTACCTCTACACGAGAAAAATGTGTTCTTGACAAATGAACTGAATGAATTAGTAATCACGGATTAATCCGATACTTCGGATGAGACCATCGCGCAGCTCACGTCCGAAGCATTCGCACCGGAAAGTGAACGAGGCAACTGACAGTGCGCGTCGCCACTTTCTCGTGGAATTGGTAAATTGTCGGTGGGCATGCCGAAACAAGGTGAACGCGACATTTGCATCGACTTTGTTGTTCGTCCAGGGGCCGGAGCGAATGTGGGAATGGTCAAAGCGGCCAACAACGGCATCGCAAAGGCACGGTGAAGGAATGTCCGCCGCGGGACGTCAAAAGACGCGGCGCCGGATGCCGATTCCGATCCGACAGCTTGTACCAGCAAATTAATGAAAATCCACTTCGAGGGACGCGCCGCGAAACGAAAAAAGACGATCGGGACGCAGCGCGGCGCGGCGCGGTGCGGAAGAAAGAAACAATTCGTCTTCGTTGGTTCACTCATTGTCCGGGGACAACGATTTACGGCAAAGCCGATCCGCGTTTTCTGCATTTTTTCCGGAGTCGGTTCGAGCCCGGCCCGACCGGCCCGCCTCCGGTAATTTGGTAGCAAAACGAGCTGCCCGCAAGAAACTTAATTGCCCCCCGTACACCACGTCCTTCAGGGGCCCTTTTGCATCCGGAAAGCGACCAGGTCGCAAAATTTCACCGCGTCGCGCTGTCTTCTTTTTCGGTTCATTAGCACGCGACGATTGGCTACCCGTATTCGCGTGACAGGTAATTTACTCGATTGGCCGCGATATTAACGAGCCCCTCCGACAGGATCGCGTAGAATCAACAAATGAAAGTGACAAACAAGATTTATTAAACGCTGTCGAGGCTGACAGCGCCGTTTCAACGCGCGCGCACACCGAATGAAAAATGGATCGTTCTCGCAACTTTTGGCACGAATGTTTCCGTCGAACGCAATTTTTCATGTTCGAGATTGAAGATTGTCGGTATCGGGAAATTTAGAGGGGACATTTATTCGGCTCGAGGGCGTAAGCAGCATTCTCAATCCCCATTTGCCATGTATCTGCGCTCTGAAAAGAATGTGATAAGTTGCAGACTTGTCAGAAAATTTTTGACATGTTTTTAATGTTCACAGGGAAATTCTGCATAAAATGTACGTGTCATATATTTTATTCGGAAACATTCCGTCGTCTTGCAGTGTCCTTATATCATCGATAGACCAAAAATTATGCCATGGCTACGTAACTAACTTAGTAGATAAATTGCTCCATCGTCTTATAATCGGTTCACTTGATCGAAGTGGCTACCGAAGATCTCATACTGGTCTCTTGTTGTCAACAGTAAGGTTGTTTGCTCACGGACCTATGTTTGAGCTATGCGAACATGGAGAATCCGGCAAGCAGGATACTGTCCGGGTTAGGAGGTATATTTAGTCTGTTTGGGGTTGCTGGCAGCACCCCGGAGCACTTCGGCATTTGCTCGCGTCCCCGTTGGAAGTAGCACCACTTCGTCTTATTATCGATTCACTTGGCAAATGCGATTATTCGAGATTTTATGCTTGACTCTCTTCGGGGACTGCGGCGATGTTTGCCGTTGGTATCTTGCTTGAACCATATCGTTTAGAAATCCATGAGACGATACTTCAAAACAATACCGAATTTCTTGTCCCCTGTGAATGACTTCCCACACAATGACAAGTGAGATTCGTGATGAAGATTTCTAAAAGAATCTACTAAATGTGAATATAATTCATGATGAAACAATTGCACAGAATACTGGAACCTTTGACAGCAGAGATAAATAATACAGACAAAGAGATGTTGAAACTATACTGTAAAATGAGAACTTAGAGAAGCAATGATTCTAGAGTGAAAACGTTATAGCGTCTGCTCCAGCAAGCGAGATCTGACAAAAATAATTGCATCATCGCATTTTAATCGGTTCTCGCGAAGACCGGCTCGAATCTTGGAGCAGCCGGGAATTTTTCCCGGTTAATTGCAGCTATCAATGAGCAGGCTGTCTGGAAGGGACAATCGTAACGCTCGTAGCTGGTTAACAGAGAACTACACATTTCCCGTAAAAGCGGGTAATTTAAAGTTCGAGTAGCGAGCGAAACGCGAGACACTGGAGTCGATTTTCCGCTCGACGGCTCAAGTACCGGAAGGAAAACGGAAACGGCGTCTGCGCCGACGCCGTGGAAGGAGACGACCGTCGAATAAAACGGCGGAACGAAAGCGCAGGCAGATTGGGTGTACCGATTTAATTTCGTTGCGAATCAGGCTCGGTAAATACCGGTTGCGAGAGGTAGCCGAGGGCCGATCGCGGTTCAACGGAGGCGCCGCGCCGCTCCGCGCCGGCGATGGCTCGCTTTAATTAAACGAGCGGAAATGATGCCCGGTTAAATATTAAACGCGACCGGGCGCGGCCTGGTGCGGCTGTCTCGTTAACACTGACGTCGCGTGAATATGATTAAAGCCCTGAAAGACGACGATTCCCGGGGCTCGGCTGGCTTGTTGGTGGGCAAAAATTTCCGGCCACTTTCGCGAAAACGATTTTCGACTTCACGCTCGTTGCCGGCTGGGTAATTTTATTTGCCGCGTCGCATCGCATCGTATCGTATCCTATCGCATCCACACGCTCCGACCATCCACCTTTATTCACCCTATAATATCGCGTAATCGACGCGCCTTCCAACAGGGATCATTGTGCACGCCTCGTTCCACCGGAACCGAGAGGATTCGCTGTTTTTTGGCCAATTAACATCGTCGATCCGAAAGCGGATAGCCGAGGGAGCGAGAAGCGCCGATTACCAGCCTCGCTTCAACGAAGAGCAGCAGCGGATTGTTCTTACATGGCGTCCTTTACGGTTTTCCAGGAGGAACGCTGTCATCGCTTGTCTCGCAATTAGTCTCGGCTGACGCGTTTTTGCTGGTCGTCTGGCTACTCTCATGATCCTGAGCCGCGTGGCGGCTGCCACACTAGTTTTCCCTTCTTTCCTTCCTATCTTCCTCGGAAATGCGCGTGTCCACTGTGAGCGGTTTCTTCGCGTCTATTGCGCGACATTTTAAGCTCGTCTCGTTATTTTTATCCCGAGGGGATAGACCGTGGTTAACCGTGTTACGCCGCGTTAACCTCGCCGTGCCGATACTATCGAGGCATTAATTCGCGCAAATGAGTGGACTCGACGGAGCCGGAATAACGAGGCGAATCTTAACGAGTTTGGCAGCTGCCCGAGACTAAACACTGCTTTCGCTTCAGGGTTGTGAGTTGAGGCTGCGCTGAGAACGGTTTTAGAGGCGCATGATGCAGCTAGTGTATCTGTGTTGCCAATAAAATACCGTCTCGGCGATAAACTAATTTCAAATTGGATAAATATCGTTTCTAACGTAGCAAATGCATGAAGAACGTTGCGAGATGACATACTTGAAAACGACGTTATATAATCACGACAGCACTAATAGATAAAAATACGAATGGTTAAAAGAAGACCCAGGGTTAGAAACAGAGTTAAGATGAAGGTAGTACCAACTGTTGCAAAATAGTAGTTTGCAATTACTTGAGTAAAAGCCGTTCGCTGAGTATAATCTGGTTGTCAAAGACATTTAATGCACGAAGCTCGATATTCTATACTAGATCGAATCGGTTTTCTTGCGAATAGAGGTAGAACCGGGACGTCTTCATACAGCGACAGATTTATTTGCCGGGTAGGGAATTGTTCGGGATCGTGATCGGCCGATTATTCCCCCTTTCAGTGTCTCGGTCGGGGCGACCCTCCTCTGGCTGTGACACTCAATATTCCCAGGATCGCAATTCAAACTCGGCACCGTCGCAGAATCGTAGATCGGCTAGCCTGGAATCCAGGTAAACCGTATTTACGGTCAGGGCTCGGGAGATTAAATTCGTGTCGCATTATTATGGGCGGCGCGGTCGTGTGTAGCAAATACGTCCGGATTTGGGGGTCCTCTGCGACGTCGCGACGATCGTAGATGCATTTGTATTCCGCTGGCAGGAGGCGACGGTACCGGAGTCTCTTCTCGTGCTGCGTTCCCGATGCAAAACGATGGAAAACGATCGGCTCCAATTCCCAGGACACAACGTAACTCGCGCGCTACACCGTCAGCCGGGCGAATCGAGGCAGGCAAAGCAGAGCGAGAGTGAGAGACAGAGAAAGAGAGAGAGTCAGGTAGGGCGAGGCAGGGCGAACAGCCGAAACAGGCGGACAGGCAAAGTCAGGGCAGACAAAACGAGGGAGAGAGAGAGAGAGTTCCGCGAACCCATCGCGAACCAAATGGAATTCGGCCTCCCCGCATCTCGAAACGCGGGTTCCGCTTGACGTACGATTATGGCCTCGGACCACTCGAAAACGTTTCATTCGGCCGAACGAGTTAACGTATCGGACATGTCCGCGTGAATTAGCACGTTCCGTGACGCGGCTTTATCCGGTCAATTTGAAAACGGCCGCCGCCACGGCTCGCCGATTAACGTCCAAATTATTTCTTTATCCGCGGTCCCGGCTGGTGATAAGCGAAACACTTTATGCGAGCTGGGACGATAAAATGAAGCGAGGCTAAAGAGCCA
This sequence comes from Lasioglossum pauxillum, assembly GCA_933228785.1. Lineage (NCBI taxonomy): Eukaryota > Metazoa > Arthropoda > Insecta > Hymenoptera > Halictidae > Lasioglossum > Lasioglossum pauxillum. The sequence continues at coordinate 39,304,967 of OW121699.1, read as the reverse complement.
CTGGACGAAAAACTGTCCCTTCCCCCTGTAACGCCGAATTATTCCTCTATATTATTTATATCTGCTCGTGGATATCGATCCGAGAGAACTTGCTAAAAATTGCACCACCACCACCAGACGCTGAATTCTCTCGCTGTGTGCGCGTGCATCGAAAGGGAGAGAACGCGGAGAGAATGCAATTAAAAGGAAGCGTTCTCATTCCACCGAGCGAGCCCGGAGACCCGCCATAAATCGCGGGCGGATCATGAACTGGCAAGAATTTCGGGGTTCGATGTCAGCCCGCGAAACTTTTCCCGGATTTGAGTCGCGGGGACCATCGAGACACAACCAGAAAAAGAGGGGGAGGGAGGGGACAATTAACGACTCGTCTCCGACGAATATATGGACCGTTCGTGCGCGACGACCCCCGTCATACGTCACGTCTTTCCATGAGCGTATTTCGGCGTAACGAGTCGACTCGCACGCGTTATTCGTGCGAGACGTGAGTAACGATCGTCCCCCTGCCCCCTACCTCCCGTTCCCCCGTCCCCTGCCAACCCCTGCCCCTCGAGCGACCTCGGTGCAACACGATGCAAGCAACAGCCTCCACGAACGCGATACACCGTCGAGTTTCGAATTTCCACGGCCATTCGAAAGTTAGCATCGCGGAAGGGTACGGGCCTCTCTGGACCGGGTTGAAGGTCGACGACGAAGGGCCCGCCGAGGGGACCGGCCCTGTTCGGGGGACCGGAATTGGGAATTTACGGCGGCGTTCGTGCCGAGACGCGCCGTTAAAAGTGTCTGCCTGGTTGCAGTAATATACCTCATTACTCGGTACGCGTGTGCAACACTGACTCCCGGAACTCGCCCGGTAATTCCATTCTTCCTGGCTCTCCGACCAGATGTCCGTTTCGGAGTCTTATTGTCTTCGTTACGAGCCATTGTTGGCCGGACCGACGCTGCCGACCGGCTTCGTTACCGGCCCCACGATTTTTCTAATCCGCTGAATGAAACTGGTTATTAGCTGGCGATATCGATGCTTGCCCGGGAGCCGCTCTTTTCGGTCACGCTCCGGACTCGATGAAAGTTCGAAGGAACTGGTGCTGGAAGTTTGTCAACGCATTCGCACCGGGTTCGGTTGCATGTCAGTATTGTTACTATCATACATTTGTTTTCAGATAGAAATATGAAGAACGTGCCTAGAAATTCATCGAATACAGTTAAGCAGTCTTTGGTGCATTCGATCCAAGCCTTGAAGCGTTCTAGAAGTGCATGGGAACCTCTAGAATCAAGTATTTTGACCGATGAACTTAGCATCCGTCCGACAGATTTGACAGACGTTGCGAAAGGATGTATAAAGAAGTTTATGAATATCCTCACCCCGTTATACCTTTGCTACAGCACGAACATTCATCGTTGCTTTCTATATTTCTTCGTCGATGAATTTCAAGTAGATTCATAGGGATGAATACCGCTGACCCTTTTACTGCATGTCCCAAGAAAACCATGGTCTTCATACTACTGCCCTACTGTCGGTTTTCATTCCCACATAATTTTGTCCGCCAACAGTCATACTCGAAACCATGAGTATCATCGAGTTACCAACTGGCAAGAAAACCCTGCAATCTTTCGAATGTGTATCATGCTACCAGACATCCCATTTGACATCCCCTCGTAAAAAGATCCCAAAGAATTATTTATCCAGTTCATTAGCTAAAAAGAATTCGGTCAACTCTTTCGAGTGAAAAGGAACTTTGCTGAAGGAAGTTGCTGAAGACGTCATTTACTTCACGAATTGCATTACTCGACGGAACGCCCTTCAATGCACATTGCAGAAGGAAACCTTGCACCGTGCAATCGTGTTACATTCCTGCATCGTTCCGTTAATGGTATACCCTTCTCCATATCACGAGTATCACCGTTGCTAACTTTGCAATCCGGCGATGTTTCGAATTTTCCCAGCACTTTTGAGGTTTTCATTCGGCCAACGGTAGTAGATCCATGGCATTGTATTCTCTCTCGTCGAAATTATAATGTTTCACGGGGTAAAAAGCAGACGGACGTCTGAAGGCAAGCCGTTCCTTTGTCCGACCCTTACCTCGGATCGTCTGATTTCCGCGTTGAGAAACTCTCGAGCCGCATGCAAACGCATCAGACACCTTGCACACGGTCCGCGATCCGCGCCGCGGTTGCGTTGCACCGCGTTCGCGGAGGGCTGAAGGAGCGCGCGTGTATCAAATTAGCGGAGCTGAAAAACAAACTTTCCTTTCGGGTAGCGTGTTCGTGATTCGTTTGTTTGAACGTTATACGAATTCAGTAACTACGTGGGGTATACTCGTCGAATAAAAAGACGGTCGGGGGCGGTCGGTATGCAGAAATCCCCTCGGCACAGACGGAACTTCTTGGCCGGGGCGAGGGTTGTTTTGACAGGGGCAGGCCCTATTCAAATTATTACGCGTGCGGCAGCCCTTTCGGAGCGAAGGGGTAAGCAAAAAGCTTTATGCCGCGTTTCAGGTAGCTTGAATAAGTTGAGCAGGACTTTCGAGAATCCGACGAGGCTTTGCCCGCGAATTATCCAAAACGGGTTACCAGCACCTGTCCACCGGTAGCTACGGGGCCTGCGCAACAACGATTTCAATGCTCCGCTTCGATAATTTAAATGGCTCCGGGGCTGGTGGCCATGCGCTACTTGAGACGCGTCTGCGTAAAACATTGAAGCAAAAAATAGAAAGAGAGAGAGAGAGAGAGAAGAGAGAGAGAGAGAGAAAAGAGAGAGAGACAGAGAAAAGAGAGAGAGAAAGAAGGGGTAGAAGGAAAGGAAGAAGGAGAGAACGACCAAGCTCTGTCAAGTTAAGCACGAAAAGCTCTCTCGAATGGCTAAAAGGAGAGAGACCCGACGAATTCCGCGAAGAAGCTTTGACTGAACTCGCCTCCTCGCTGCGCTTTGTCTTTTAATTAAACAACGCACCCTTATAATGCCGCGTCGATGACTAATTAGCGGAGCACGAGGAACCGGCCTTAAACGATCGTTTCCTTAATCTTATTCGACGCTCCGCTCTCATTCTTCGGTACAAAGAGCAAACAACTCGCTGCTTGCCGCCTCGTATTTAGCTAACCCTTTTTAATGTCGTTCCACCAGAAAATCGATTCTCATCCTCGACGTCTCGGACCGTCTCATCGATCGGTGGTCCCTCTGTAAAAATGTTCGAGATTTTTGCGACTCGAGGCTCGTAAAAACTCTAACAGTACGTAAAGCGAAAGTTTCACGGAGCCCCCATGGACCGACAAAAACGTCATGCACCGACCCTATCGTGTTTCGGGATGCTGCAGCTTTCTTAGCGGTCACACCTATGTTCCCTGTAGGTCCATAAATATCCAACCATGATGAATTATTCAAAAAATTTATTTCTTTTATTAATTCACTGTAATGTAGACAAATTCGTGTTATTTTTGTAAAGTAACCTAAAATAATCACTTTTAGTAATATTTTAAAGTGTACCTTTCTTAAATAATATTGAAGCAATTGCGACGGACGACCATCTAATGGAATACAGCAATTAGCAGCACGAAAGAAAAATTTCTAGAACAAAGAACAAATAACATACAAATCCTGCTGTTTCTACATCACTTCCATTTATCTGATTGTGCAACGTCACTGGAATGCAATGTTCGATGTCCAATATTTATCGTATCAGTACCACAGCGCTGTCAATATTAATGTCTCCTTAAGTTATGCCATCTGTTTTGTCAAGTTACACAGACCTTTGTAAATGCGAACACCAAAGAACAGAGGTTTTATTTGATTTATAGCAATTGTTCAAATGACGCGCTGTAAACAGAAAATAATTTTCACCTGAGAACCGAAGCATGAATTTAGCAGCGCAGAGACCTCGCACAATGAGGCACTGCACCATAATACTGATTCATTTCAGGCCGACATTCACTGTGGTAGATTTCCAAGAACGATTTATTAATTTCGCGTGAACGAACACGACAGGAGAACGAGACAAGTATTAGCGAACGGTGCACAACTTTGATTCATTGTTCTTATGATCCCTTAGTAGCCGTAATTGCGTGTTCCTACCTGTAATCGCGTTTATTAATTGCCTCGCGGTAGTATTTCATAGTTAACTAATCGTGCTGTTAATTAAGAAGATTTTTGCACGGCAATTGTCTTTCTATCATTCCGATGAGGTGACTCGGTGTTAAAATTAGAACCACTGCGAACTAGAAGTGGAAAATCTGCATTCCATAAATTCGTGACCGATTTTTACGATGACAATCAATTCAGTCAATAGTTTCCTTCGAAGGCATTTTTATAGTGACACTAATTGGAAAGTAAAAAAATTTGAAGTCAGCCAATTTATCTATTCTGGTAGTTGCAGTACTCCGTATTAAGCTACATCCATACTGTTGGATGTACATATACTCGCTATTTGTCCCTATGTCCCGAAATTTTTCAACTGAAACCTGTTTCGCAGAAATGTATCGTAAAACGAAGAGTGGCGAATTTAATTGCTAGCCTAATATCATGACGCTGTTCTTAGTCTCCACGTGACCCAGTAAAAGACAGTCCTTTTCTGGACCTTTTGCGTTCGCGCACTCGCCGCAGGACGAATTACCGCATCGGTTAATAGGCTAGGAGCGCGCAAGCGAGGGGCTCCGCGAGCGCATAAAGTGCCAAGATTATACGTGGCCTAGTCTTTTTTTGCGTCCGGGTAAAATGGGCGAAAATGCATTATCAGGGGAACGGCGTGGTGCATTACCGTGATAAAAGGGGGCGAAAACCAAGGGGCCGTAATAACATATTTTTTACAGCGTTTAACAGGGTTTCCGGGCCGGGAAATTCGCTGAAAAATAGAGAAGAGCGAGAAAGGCTGCGAACAATCACCTGGAACCGTTCATCGGTTTAATTATCGGCGGCGGGCGGGGGCCGAGGATTAATTATACGGTAGCCAAAAATTGAGCAGGGAAATCGATCGGCAATCAATGGGCCCGATCGGCCATTGAAGCTGTCGCGTGTGCCGGGCCAATTCTTTCGGGCTGAAACGACACGGTTCAAGCGAGACCAGCAAAAAGACGAGAGACCAGGCGTAAAAAGCGAGCGCCGGTGTGTACGTGTTCGCGGGGCTAAATCGTTCCTCGTGGCGGCCATTCAGCGAGAAACGCCATTGAATCCGCGAACAGCCGAAACAATGAAGGGCGAGCACGTGCAGCAGCGCGAATCTCAGGCTTAGCGGAGCCCGTACAAATGCATCGAATCCAGGAGCCCCCGACGAAAGCCACCGAAACTCGCGCGAATTTATAGCGACTCCATTCGAGAAGCCTCGCGCAAACATATTGTTAATTAATCGCGCAATTAGCGGCCCTTTCCTCGGAAACGCGACTGGAAACTCGACTGACTCTCCTGCCTGCAGTCCGCTCGTCATGCCGCGCCGCGCCGCGCCGATCGCCGTAACCAACCGAGCTTTATGGAAGCACGATGAAGTTGCAGGTAGCTTAAACGCGTAGGTAGTTTCCACTTTGATATCGAAGGAGGGATACGAGGCACAATAACAGGCGTGGCACGAACAGGCTATCTGGGATTCACCCACGTACGCATGCTAAATTTATGTTCGGCTGTATTGACCGGCACCGGATCCAAGAGGGATCCTCCCGCCAACTTCCTCGGGCGCCCTGATGCGCTTGTCGATAATGCTCTTAAGAACCTCGTCGATCTACTTTCCTGCCTGCGTCACGCGCACTGATTCTCCTCGCAATGTTCATTAAATCCCTACCATGATCTTTCCTTCGTTTCTGACAGAGAATTCTCTTCCATCTTAGAGTCATCAAATTGATCGCCATAATTATCATTAGACAAAGGATTTCATGGATTTATGGCAAAACTGAGTTGCTGTAATTTAAAACAGTATACACATTAGAAGAATTTAAAAATACTGTTATACTATTTTCGACCTATCAAACGTATTAAGGAAAACAATACGTTTTTGTTTCGCTTCAGTTCATTGCAAAACGGGTCGAAAATTCCTATTTTGCATAAAGATCCCGCTGCCTAATTATCATTCATGATCAAACTGATCAATTTGTTGGTGTTCTAGTCCAATTCTATGTCCTCAATATTTCCATAGAAGATAAAAGAAATAATTATTTATATTTACTAGGAAGAGTAAATTCTCCGTTTTAGGAAATGAATGTAATCAACGAATAGTGAGGTCAGTTTAAAAGACGATTATTTGCATCATACCCAACTAGTAGAACGATGTGTCGTAGATACTACTACTGATTCAGAATCGGTTCAAATGTTTCAAGTTGAAGTGCAAAGACTTGTAAGAAAATTGAAAGAAAGAATGACCTCACCTTAGGTCATACGGATAACCGAGGTAAAAATTCGACGGTGTTCCAGTTGCGAAAAAGAAATGGAAGCTCGTGACAGCTTCGATACAAAAGGATTGAAGTAATGTTTACTCCGATGGGGATGCTTTCGAATTCGCGATAATAAGGTGGAAGCGTCGTTCAAGAGACGGAGTGGGCTGCTTCCGGTAAAATTAGTATGTCGGTGCTTGCATCGAGAGGCCGCGGGCAAGTTTCCTTCCGGGATTAATAAACTGGAATACACGGAGGAACGGAGACTTCATGCACTCTCTGTCCCAGTTCTGGCAGCACCAAAGTTTTCTCCACCGTGAAAAAACTCTGACGGTTGACGTTTTTGGTTTTAGTTCGGTAGCTTGTTTTCCGCGTTCCTTCCAATTGCTAAGTGTTTCCATGGAGTTCCCCCGGAAAGTTTCCATGAAATTCCGAAGTATCAGCATTTCTTCCACGGATCGTCTGATTTTTGGGCACGTTCCAAAGGTATCCGTGCGGTCTACGTGTCCGTCGGTTTCACCACGCGAACTTGCCAGAAGTTTAACCAAGGAAAACAGCAGCTGGACGATCGTGCGCGCCAGTTTAATTTGCTCGCGATTTACCCCCCGGCGTGTTGCGCAATACGTTAATAAACGCTTCAGACAGACGACAAGCCCATGGAATCGCTCGCCTCGACTTTGCGAATACACTAGGAGCGGCAAACTCTGCTCCTTCAGATCAGCCGATCACCGATAAAGCGTATTGATCGCTTCGTTAAGGTTGCACGGCGAATCAGCCGGGATTCTCCGAAGCTTTGTACACAGGAAATACACTTGGGGACTCATAAGCTTATTATGTCGAAACTTCGGCGGCCGAGCTCCGACCTCGCTGAAACGTGTAGCGGAAAAATGGTTCAAAATTGTGTATCTATCCTGGGAAGCTTGAAACTATTCTCTTGGCACAATACATAGCGTCTCAATAACGCATTAACACTTTGCGAACGATAAAGGACTATTTGTTCACGTTCAGTGTATTTTTAATGAGAATTTTCAAAATGCATGAGTCTCGGCATCATAGGGGAGAGTAGCTGAACTTAGAAATAAATTCCCTAACTATACTATATAATAACTTCTATATTCTATATTATATATTCTATTATAATATAGTATGATAGTATAATAGTATAATCAAGTATAACATATATTATACATTCTACTATAATAGGGTGTCCCAACATTCGTGAACTTCCCGAAAGGAGGTGGTTCCTGATACCTTTTGAAGCGACATTTTCCTTTGCAAAAATGTTATCCGCGGCTTTGTTTAGGAGTTACCGAAAAACACGGACCAATCAGAGCGCGACCTAGACGCGACCTGTCGACCCGGCGCACCAACTGTCTATTGGCCGACTGTGGCAATTCATGTCTAGGTCGCGCTCTGATTGGTTCGTGTTTTACGTTAATAATTCCTAAACAAAGCCGCGGATAACATTTTTGCAAAGGAAAATGTCGCTTGAAATGGTCTCAGGAACCACCCCCTTTCGGGAAGTTCACGAATTTTGGGACACCCTGTATAATAACTTCCCTATAAATCGGGAAGTTAAGTAGCGGTTAGGTAAGACCTAATAGTATATCATAAAAATACTTAAATAGTACCATCTGTCTCTCTGTGCATATTTTTAGATATTAACATTTTTTAATTTAATGTTAATTTGTACGATTAGTTGATAAGTTGTAGTTCTTTCACGTAAAATTGAATGATCGTAGCCTCGGTGACACGAAGTCTGAGACGAGCGTGCCATTCAATGTGCTGCTGTAAAAAGGTTATTTGGTCGGCAAGAATTCACGGGTGAAGACCGACTAATTGTCCTCGCCGACGTAAATGCGGGAGCACGCTGTCTCGCGACAGCGTCGCGCGCCGTTCTTTCATTGTTCCGTTGAATGGCATTATGAGAGTGGAATCTCGCGAGAATAAGGGAGCTTTTCTCGGTTTTCCGCGAAGAAAGCCAGAAGACGCCGGTTGCCCCGTGTACGAGCGAAAAGAGGCTGGCTCGGTGTTTTCGAGTCGGAGGAGCGACGTTATTGCAGGGAATAACGATAATAGCGATGATAATCATAATAATAGTGGGAAGCAATGTCCCGTGAACAATGTGTTATTCTTCATTACGGAGGCCGAGTCCGACGAGTCTGAGCGTCTCACAGCCTCGAATGTTTGCTGGAAGCGGCCTCGTGTCTTGAAAGGGAGCAAGAGGGGAACGTCGGCGATCATTTCAACGACGAGTAATCGCGGGAATGAGATTGAAATGCATTCACCGCGTTCACGGCCACTTAGGCGTCCGTCTGTCCCGTTTATTCCCCGCAGAGGAAGAAAGAAACTCGCTCAGACGACGACGACCACGACGTCGACGAGAAGAAAAACGGAGGAACCGTTACCTGCCAGTTTCCACGTAAATATGTCTCGTATTGTGCTCGCTCTATTTACAAGAAACCTCCGTTGGGTTTGTCATTGTTTCCCGGCGTCGATTCCTCCTGAAGAGGTCCCTCGGCTCGAAACCGTCGTTGACGGTGGTCGTCGTCGTCAACGACGAGCAGCCGACTAGTTTGATTTTCTTTTCGCGCGATTCTTCCGTTTGCAGCCGTCGTTGTGCGGGCCGGAAGTGGCGTCGGGCATTTAGCAAATGGAACAGACCTAAGACGCTTTTAGGGGATCCGAGTGTTTGTAATTACATTTCCTTTGAACGCGCATAAGAAGCTTTTATTACTTCTTGCGCTGCAGAACTCCGGGCCTCGAGCACCCCCGCACGGAGAATGAACGTTTGTGTTTTCAAAATGAATGTATTCCACGGCTCCCGAAAATTCTACCGAGCTTATGAACGCTCTGTATCAACCACCATGCGGTAGAACTTTTAGCTTCAATGCATCGAAAACAATCGTTGCTGCACAAGGTGTTCCCTGGAGCACTGAGGTCTTCTACGTCTTTAAGTTTCCTCGAACTCAAATGGAAATGTTGATTTCGTTCCTGCACAGGTCTAAGCAATGAAAATGTACTAAATTGATAGTGAAAAGAGAATTCATCTTGAAATTTGTGCCTCGTATTGGAGGACCGTAACCAATTCTACTAGCGTTTCGATAAGATTCTTCGCTCTGTACTACGCCATGAACTATAACTTTATTTTTGAATCTCCATTTTTCGTGTTTTTTACGATTGCTTCGGGAGTTACACCGGTTACAATCTTACAAGACGGACCGTAAACGCCGATTTTTCAGAAGGTCCTCGTTAGCGTTTGAATCGAGCAAGCTGCAAGCGGTGGATCGTGGTTCCCGAGGCCAGTTCCGTGCCGGCGCGGCGCACGGTGCATCGAATGCTGACGAGCTGGTCAGACAGTGCAAGGATGTAAATTCGCGTCGCGGACTTTAAGCGCCGATCATGAGCAAAGATAGCCGACGCGATCGGGTAGCGCGCTATTCGCCACGAGTCCCGATTTTATCGAGAACGTATCCTGGCTCGATAAGCGTCGGAATGGGTGTTGATGGTCTGGTTGGTAACAAAGTATTCTTCTTTTTCCTTACCACACGACGATCTTCGGTAGTTCTGGAAAGGGGTCCAAGGCACTCCCTGCAAAGGGACATGACCGCGAGCTGGCGAACAATCGGGCGAACTCTGATGATTACGTCAACGCTCGGAACGCTAAATATCTAGGAGGTAATTAGGAGTCGGTGGACTGGCAAACCTGTGGCGAAGCACTCGTTACCGCTCGGGCTCATTTATCAGATCCAATCCGCATTCTCTGCACGGAGTAGCCGCGACTCGATGTCACTGGCAGCTGACCGAAACCCCGAAGGTACAAGAGCGCCGCGCGGCGGAATTACACAAGAGAAGAATGCGGCGAGAGCATGCATTACGCCGCGCGGTTAAGGGGGCATGTAAGTAATTTGCTAAACTGGAGTAACGTCGTAATAAATACGGTTCCGTACCGTTCCCACCGCACCGGCGGCCTCTCCCGTCTCGCTCGCCCGCGCACCCTCTTCGTAAGAAGAACCAACGGGAATGCAGCCCGACGCTGCACCTCCAACATGTGACACCGATATGTCGTCACCAGTCCTTTTGTTACGCGATGCACTCCCGCAATTCGTTCCTTCGTTCGTTTCCCACCTCCACCGTTCCACCTGGCTGGACCGAGAAATATTCCGCCCGGTTATCCCGACGAACTTGAAATGACAGTTCTATGGAAATTCACCGAAATTCGCGAAGTGGACGCGCGGAACGCGCAACCAGAACTCGCTGTAAGTAGAAATAAATGGAATGCTAATTCTTAAACGGACCGTACTCGGACAACGTGAGCTTTTTATTGCGCTGGGTGACGTGACTAATACCTGGGCTGCCTAAGTGAAGTCAGACGTACTGTAATTTGCTCTCCATAAGATTGCGACATTTTCGCCAGAATCCACATACAATCCAATTTATTACCTACTACCTGGATAGCTGAAAATTAACTTTGTACTTCTACGATGAATTCATTAAAATCATTGAAATTGTTAGTTAAAGTTGAATGAAGTTTGACGAAGTTCCAATAAAATAGTTCTAGTAAACTCTAGATATTGTTCAGCAGTGCAAAAAGGGTTCGTTGCGTAGGATAGAAATACCGGTAGGTCGATGTCGCTGCTTGCCAGGCTGGGCACGTCTAGCATTTCCGTTGCGATTAATTTGAGCAAAACCGAGCCAGGCCCAAAAGCGGCCTGTGTTCGGCTAATCACCGGGAATCAACGTCAAGTGGCCGAATCGACCTCCATTCGAAGCGGCAGCAAGTTTCTTGCTTGCTACCGTAATGGAGGCCAGAATCCCAAAAGGTGCCTTAAAACGACGAGAACGCGCGGGGACGGGTTCTTCGGCGACGTTTAGCCGAAACCAAGAAACCGATCCCGGGGATTTCGCGATCCTGAACGTACTACGGGTAGAACGTCGAATACGGTGCAAGGCGAAGCGAGGGATCGAGAGGTGGCCCAGGTGAAAAAGAACGCAGCCGGGCACCTCATGACGCCGCCCCGGTGCCCGGCTACAAAAGAGAAGCCGCGGGCGGAATGGAATGGAACGGAATGCCAGCGGCGTGTGAATTACATTCCTGACACGAGCTAAGCACAACCCGACAACCCATAGACCCACCTTACCGAACTTCTTCTTCTTCTTCCTCCTCCGCGCTCCCTTCGGCCTCATCGCGCCACGCCATGCCACGCCATGCCACGTCGCCGCGCCGCGTCGAGTTTCTCGACGCTATTCGAAGGGGGAGGATGCAACACCGTGATCTTGTCCCAATCAACGGCTTTTTTTGCCGCCGCCTCCTTTCGCTATGGTGGCCTGATCCTCTTAAGCCCTGCTCCTCTTAAATACACAGAATTATAGCATGTCTTTAGCGCCGACCTAGAAAACAATGACGCGAAACTCTCAGCTTCCAAAAATACGAGCTACGGCTATGTACGATACATATACCGTCTCTCCATTAAGTATATGCATACTAAATGTTCGATTCTCGACAAACTCATTTATTGTAAAGATGGATCGCACAACAATAAATCTTCAATCATTTTAAATCTTGAGGCCTCTATCTTCACAATTTATCATTCACGTTCTTCTTTTTTTCCGACATTATTCAAGAGCGTACCGCGCAACATAGCCCGCAAAACGCTTAGCGAATCGATAGAGGGAACGTTTAATCGCATTAGGAACATTAGGAACTCGAGACAGAGCTGGTCGAGAGATCTGCGCGCAATCGATAGAGCTTTTTGCCGCGGAGAAATGAGTTCTGCCGCGCGCGGCGGGTTCGAATCAATAACAAATTTCACCGCGCGATAGTCTGCAATAAGCGAGTAGACGGTGTTCAGACTGAAAGGCGATCCGAGGTGGAGCGGGGGCCGTATCCTTGCTCGCGGGAGACATGCAAATGGTCAGACAGGGCCCGGAGCTGTCGAACAACGGTTAATCAGAAAGATTGTTTCACGTCGACGGTTATAACGGGAACAACTGGAATAGCAACTGTTTTTATAGGGCTGTAAACATGTCCGAGGCAAGTGATGTTAACGAAACGTCTGGCCCGACGACTGGGAGTGCTAGAGCGTGTAACTGGTACACGGTGAATAATGAATAGTCCGGGGCCTGATGGCTGGATGTATGAGCGATCTCGCGTGTACGAGCGAGCAAGCGAGCGTCGAGCGAACGAGCATAATCATCCCGCTCGGTTCGACGCGTGCGAACCCGAGCATGGTCCCAAAGCCCGACGATTTTCTGGCCGGCGTTATTGGTAGCGCCGCGACAGCATCGATAATTGCCAATCATTCGTAACAACCGCTAGAAATATATTGGACGTTCATGGAGCGTGCAGCCGGTCCGCGTCGCTCGAACCGGCTGTGTACACGCGATATCATCGTTTGTTCGCCGATCGGTTTTCACGGTGGTCCGGCGGGCCGCACGTCCGCCGTACAATACAGTTTCGTTCAATACCTGTCAGTGATTCATGCGGTGTAATAGAATTTTTCAAGTGCGCGCCGCCGCGCCGCGCCGTTCGAGGATCGTTCCCCCGGCCTGAAAAGTGACAATATGTTTGTGCATTCAATGAATCGATCGGCCCCCCGGCTCCTTTCTCCGACCCAGGTTCTTGGCCAGGAGAGCTCGCACACTCGAGAGACGGAACAATTTCCGCCGGACGCGGAACGGCCGCGGTGAGTACCGAACGAACGAACGGTTCCGTTTACCGAACACCGGAGCCTCGATTTATGGCTCACTCTCGAGCGGCCGAACCCGTCACGAGATATTTATTAAATTACATCGGCCGCGCTATTATGCCGGCGTACGGTTAGCACAGTGACTGACTGCGGTTATTAATCCCGCGCACCACCATTCAATCTTCTCCCTATTAACATAATTGCCTTTTAATCTTCGGCCTCGGTTCATTCTATTAATTTAGAGCCGGCTATTACGCGGACGCTGTATCGATACGTTACTCGACACGCTCGGGAAAAAAGATAATGGCTCCAGAGAGAGAGAGAGAGAGAGAGAGAGAGAGAGGGTGGGGGGGGGGAGATCGTGCCGGACAGGAACCAAGGAAATAGGGTCCGTAGATCGAGTAACCAGCATTGACACGGTGACCCGGCCACCTTCTGCTGAAATACCTGGCAGTCGTTGACCCGTCAGGGGTACCCGACGTCACTGTTCGCCATGGTCAGCCGATCTGCGGACTCGGTTCCCGGGGAATCGCGTGTATGCACTTCCGTGTTACAAACCGGCATTCAGCTCGCGGCTCCGGCAAAGATTGCACGTTCCGAGCGGCTCGCCAGCGACACAACGGTCCGTCTGTACCGGTAACTCGAACACGACGCCGCGACAATCCGCTAGACAAACCAACGTTACCAGCTAGAGTCTAGCTGCTAGACAGACGAACAGAGGGACGGGGCTGAGCTGTGCACGAGAGGACCGGTAACGCTGCAGCCGGAAGGCGCAACCGTTGACCTTTCCTTCAAGCTCGCCACGATGCCTGTCCCCGCGGTCTCCAATGGACGCACCAAGATCAGATCCAACCACCGTTCTTTTTCCCCGCGGTTCTGGTAATCAGATAACGTCCGCGTATCTTATATCGCCGGACGATCGTCCAAACCTCCCGCTTATTGGCTATTAGCGCGCTTCCTGCCGCCATCTTTGACGGCTACCTGACAGACGGACCTTACGACCGGCCTGCAAACTGTCCTGAACTCGGCGGATGACCAAAAATGTTTATATTCGATGGTCATATTTGAGACCGGAATTTTGAGCGCATGATAAAGATTTCATCAATGGGTCAATCGTCGATCGACTCCGCGACGAACATTACGAAGAGGACAGACGCAGAAGGGTTTCGTTAACCTTTAGCAAATGAAGCGAATGATCAAGATTAAGAGCCGTATCGAACGAGCATTCTGTGCCGCATGCCTGCGATCCGGTGTCTTATCCTCTATCATCGAAACACTCATCAAAGGTAACAGTATCTCGGACAGCAGGATCGTAAACTCCGCCCCGAAAAGTCGCTTCGCCAATCGGTTCGAGCGAAAAGATAAAGCTGGATCGGTAATAATAGAGACACCACTTGATGCCGCGAGGAGGAGAAGAAGGTTCAGGACCTAGCCTACCATCTTTTCACCTCGAATCGATCGATTACCATCTCCGAGACAAGGATCGTGGACTCCGAGATCCACAATCCAATCGTGCCTCTCTCTCTTTCTCTCTCTTTCTCTCTCTCTCTCTCTCTCTCTCTCTCTCTATGTCGGAGTAACCGTGCCCGCGAAGTAGATAAAAAGATGTGGATCTCCACCCGTAAGCACGTTTCCCACGAACGGAACGGGCGAAAGGCTGGACGATGACTCGAATCGACGACGAGAAGAGGACTCCGAGAGTCGGCTCGAGACTCGAGACTCGAGTCGAATCGCTCGCGGTCGTTACCGCTTTACCGACGACGCCGATTCCTATCCTCCTCAATTACAGATCCTCGAGACGTGACCGGAGAAGTGACCCGGGCATCGTTCCACCGGTTCTCGATTCTACGGAGAGGAGAGCCCGACTTTATCAGGTACCCACCTACGCTCGCTGCATCGGCAATACGCCCTGGAAAAGCTTTCCCCGGGCACCGCCGATCCCCGAAATCATTCCGCGATTAAATCGATTCGTGATCTCTGCTCCGCGCCGCCCTGCACACCGCCTCCCTTTTGTGCGGCTTAATTTAATTCACTGGAAAGTCACGTTTGTCGTAGCCAGCGATTCGCAAAACTCGCCACTTATCCCTGTGGAATCTTGAAAACCTTCTCGATTTTAATCGGCCCGCCCAGCTGATTCGTCGCAATTCGGTTTTATGGACTGCTGGCTACGGTAGTTCCGCTGTAATGTCCCCTAACTTCACCTCGCACGAGAAACGGTTGCTCTGGAGATCCTGGGATACCTCACCTAATTGTGCTATGCAGTTTAAAGCAACAAATTGTACTTTATCGCAGTTATATGGTTTAAAGAAGCACGTTTTACGTAGGAAACGGACGAATTTTAAGAATATGTGACAAATTATTCAAAAAGATCCGCCTCATAGTTCGTCAAAAACAAAATTATAAAAACCGCCAGGCATGCTTGACTATATGCGCGACTTCGAGGGGCTACATCCTATTGGTTACGACACTTACGACATTATCACTGGTCCTATTGGTTCAATGTTATCCTACAGCCACTGCAACTAGACTCAAGGTTTCAGGAAAACGCGCTAGTACAGAGACCATCGGAACGCGAACTTTGTCGCAATTGAATCTGGAACAGGACAACATCCATCACCGTTAATTCGTCGATGAAGCTTCGGACACGCGTGTTCCTCGTTCACGCGGGCTCAAATCGAACGTACCGCGTGGAACTGCCAATCAACGCCGGCCCGGTTTTCGATTCAGATACAATCTGACGTGTCCCGCCAGTAGCTATGTGAGCCTCGACTGCGATACAACTGCGACTGGCACCGTTGGGACGTGACAAATGATCCGATTTAACGAAATCCTCCTTGGACCCCGGCACGTTCGTTACTCGATTCGTTATCGAATCGGGCGCAGTTAAATCAAGCTACCTGCGCATGGGAGTCTCCGAGCCACAGGCTTCGGAGTCGGTTAGTTAAGTAACGCAGCTCGGGTAGTCCCCTAACTTGGCCCCCGTAAATCGGTCGACCCCGTCCGCCTGTGCACGTCGCTTCGCCAATGAGGTTACGATAAGGCATCCTCGGCCCTGATTCGCGCTGGATTAGCAATTTGTAAGCGACCTTTCACGGACCTATTTACGATTCGTCTTAATCCGCCCAGAGGACTTCCTCCGACTCCTTCGACTTCGGAGAAAGAAGATGTACTGCTTCGTTATGCGTGCAACCGTGAAAGTTGTAGAAAAGAAAAATGACCAGGGCAGTGTTCATTATACAGGTTAACTTGTAGCCTTCTTCCAAAAAAAATTCCCCATCATTTTCTATTGCATTTGCTCTATCTATTGCTTCAGAGTGAATTTACCTCCGTGATATTCGAGGGACGAAATCGTTTATCGGGTGACGCTAGAAGCACTTCACAGATTGAACATGAAAATGCAAGAACTTAGATTGGATTGGGGGTTGCAAATTTCCAGAATGGATCTAGAATTCCTCGCAATATAACACCTAGCTTAAATGAAGTTGGGAAGTTTATATTATCGTTCTATTACATTTAAATTCATTCTGTATTTATCTCTTATGGAAATTTTTGTTTGTCATAAGAATCCGTAGCACAGAATTAATTTTTCGAGTTTTTAACCGGTTGAATATTGTGTATACGATGGTGAGATTTTGCAAGTAAATGCATTTATTACGCGGAATTCACCGATTCAATCCTAAGACGCTCACGTCTTAATAATTTGAAAGGGGGTTTTCCGCACGTACCGCTTTAATAACGCTAGCTCGGCTCCGGCCCGTATTGGATCCCCGCTAAAGGTAGGATTCTTCGAAAAATCGAGGGATTTTCGAGGAAGCGCTGATCACGGGGATTTCCGCTGTTCCACGCGAGGCAATCGTACGTGTGGCGTCCTGGAAAATGATTACGATCGGTGTGACGATAAATGTTAATCTCGTGGAGCGCCACCGTAGCTGCCGTGTAAGTGAAAATCGCCGAGAAATACAATGACTGTTGTCCTAATTTCTGGATATCCTTCTAACACCTCTATAAAAATGTGCAAAAGAGAAATGACTGGTATAAAAGAAAATATTAAATGAGGGTACACATAATATCAAACGTTGCGTGCAAGATTCTAACAGTATGCATAATGTTAATAGAATATTGATAGATATTTTGCGTCAGACATCAAAGCTTTGACGCACGACGGCGGCCAGAGAATGTTTATTTAATAAATCACATGTTATAATAAATACTAATGAAATGGACACGTGCAAATATTTTGCGCGTTAATCAACGATCGTTCTGCCGGTGGAAGCAATTAATTTGTCGTCGTACAAAGGCACAGCTGCCAGCCGCTCGTTTATATCGAGCATTCCGTACGTCCCACTCACAATTTCGCCGATAATCGACCGGCAAACCGACTGACGGTCTTTTTCCAGCGAACGAGGCAAGTTTTTCATGCGATCGGTGCCGGCCGTGGATCGCCACGGCATGTAACAAGCCTCGAAGAAGAGAGTTTATACGAGGCGGTGCTGATGACAGTGATTATTATATCTTGTTACCACCGGCGGTGTAGCTCGTAGCTGATCGCGGCGCGGCTTAACGCATCGTTCGCGCGAATCATTATCTTAAAGACTTGCCCGATATGAATCTCGATCAGACGAACGCCTATTTAGCGGACGGGGAATGGAAGATAAGACGAAGAAGCTCGTCGAAATCGACCGGGTTGGGAAACGATCATTCACAGAAATTTGGTGCTCGCTTATTTTTCCGTGATTAGTATCGTCACCTTCGTTACCAGAGATAATTGATTTTTCTACGATGAAATTACCCAGCAATCGAAGCGGACTAATTTTTAGCAATAAAAGTGTACCTTTTTAGAACTCGGAACTATATGACAAATTTAGAATATCAATTTGATATATTTGGTATTACCGAAACTAATTAAATGTCGGATGTGGGAAGATCCAGATGATCAGTATATTATTAATATACTGATATCCCAAAGTTCTTCAGGGTATAATTTAGGCAAGCAGAGTCTGAGATGTTATTGATTCATGGTCTGAAATAGATCCCCACCGAAATTAATTTGGTGGAACGCGGTTAATAATATTGAATTTACCTAATTGGCGAACGAGGATATCGCGTCACCATTATCTTTGGCTACATCTCTATCGAGCTGGAACGGTTCGGTACCAAAGTTTCGACCAACTGGTGAGGTCACGACGATCACACTTTACTAAAGTCCATATTGAAGTCAAGAACAACCCTGACCATAATAACTTCCGTCGTCTTCTGCTACAGGGTAGCGTAGTGGAATTATTGAAACAGTTTCGCACGTTGAGCGGTTGTTCTGTATGAAACAATATTGATTTTCTATCGTATAGACGCCAAAATATTATTGTAAGCTGTAAGTGATAATGTATGATAATTAATTTTATCTAGTCTTATCGATCCCCCATTTTTTCGTAGTATCGTAGAAATACAGGGTGGTCTTTTTATCTGAAGACATTGAAATATCTCGAGAACTATGTATCGGATCAAAACAAGTGGGCAATGAAAGTTGTTCGTCGCGAAGGGGTACATCCAATGATACCAAACTGGACCCCCCACCGCCATCCCCTGGGGGTGGGGGTGGGAGAAGATAAAAAACTTAAATGGGAACCCCCATTTTTCATTGCAGATTTGGATTCTCCAGAAAAAAATAAACAAATTTTACCTAGGAGTTTTTGCATTTTGGTTCACAGATGGCGCTGTAATGGACAGAAATCAAAATGGAAAAAGTCGTTGAAAATTGGGCATATCTCGAGAAATACACATCAGATCAGAAAAATAAAAGTAGACGTATTTGATATTTTTAAGAATGCTATTCAATAACACCATAATTTACCCCCCACCCCCACCTCCTGAGGATTGATTAACAAACCAATGCATTTTTCCAATTGCTTTCGATTGCAGCGACATCTGTGAAAGAAATTACACCAATAATATCAAATCAATGGAGAACCAAGATTTGCTATAAAAAAGGGTTTCTCATTGAAGATTTTGAAATAATTCTCTCTCCCACCCTCAAGAGGTGGGGGTGGGGGTAAATGATGGTGTTATTGAATAGCATTCTTAAAAATATCAAATACGTCTACTTTTATTTTTCTGATCTGATGTGTATTTCTCGAGATATGCCCAATTTTCAACGACTTTTTCCATTTTGATTTTTGTCCATTACAGCGTCATCTGTGAACCAAAATGCAAAAACTCCTAGGTAAAATTTGTGTATTTTTTTCTGGAGAATCCAAATCTGCGATGAAAAATGGGGGTTCCCATTTAAGTTTTTTATCTTCTCCCACACCCAACTGGCGGTGGGGGGTCCAGTTTGGTATCATTGGATGTGCCCCTTCGCGACGAACAACTTTTATTGCCCACTTGTTTTGATCCGATACATAGTTCTCGAGATATTTCAATGTCTTTAGATAAAAAGACCACCCTGTATATGCTATATTTTATTGAAATTCAATCATTTAGTGTACATTTAAAAAATCCAGAGTTCGTTATTTATTTCGAATAATTAATTTATCCACTTTTTTATATTAGTTTGTATTTTAATCATGTACTGTACTTTATTTTCGAAAACGTACAGAGTTCGTAGTGTGCAAAAGTTTTTGATGTCCATGTTTTTTTTAGGTTTATTGTGTCTCAAAACATCCGAAAAAATTCTCGAATACTCTTCCATGTTTTTACAAGATCATGCAATTATTTTTACTGCTACATACTGGTCGAATTGTTTTGAGCAAGACAAAATTTTAAGAAAAACATGGAAAGAATAGAAAACGAGTTAAAGTACTATTACTTGCCCTAAACATAGCTTTCGTAAAATACGATAAAATATTTGGCAAAATCAGGATCCTTCACAGTAACCACAGAATCGTTAAAAAATAAAGAGTACGGCGAAAGTACGAGTCGTGGACGGAAAATTGTCAAACAATTTCCGCGCGGAGCGCAAAGCAAAGTCTGGCGTGCTCATCATAGACGTCGCGTCGGCTCCGGATTGTTCCATAACAAATGCCCAGTGGCGATTTTTCATAGTCCTGCTCCTCGAACGTCGAAATTACATGTCCGCCGGTCCGCCGTCTGGTCGCGAACCCTCTCGCGATAGGGGTTGGCGCGCGGGGGTGGTGTAGGGGTGGCGACGGAAATTTTGATCGCGAGCGAAAAACAGCGGCGTCGGTAGGGGAGGTGGCGGTGGGAGCGCGATCTCGTAGGAAAATATTAACTCAAGCCTGGGGATGGGATCGGCTTACAATAAATAGAATAAATATGACGTACGGCTGGCCGTGGACGCTTGGACCGACTGACGTACGAGATTGGAGAGAGCCTAACAGGGATCTAAATTGAATGGAGAGCGAGCAGGCCGTTCGTGGGCCAAAGTGGAAGGTTCGAGAGAGCGAGAGAGAACGGAGCGGAGGAAGTTGAAGTGGTGGAAGTGCCGTCCCGCATGATAGCCTGGCTTTATTGTTTTCTGCCCGGCGGCCACCCGGTATGTGTACCCGGAGCCGCCCCCTGCGACCCCGCGAAATATACGTATATATCGGTGTCGTAGTGGCCGGTTCGAGTTTTAATAATTCCGCGAGCAGGGCGACAAGAGAGGAAGAGGATGAAGTATGGACGCAGAAAGCGCGGGGGCGGAGAGAGGCCGAGGGATCGGGCGCATCCGGTGGATCGGTTTTATGCGCTCTCGCGGTGCTCGCAATATCCGTGGCGAGGGGAGGCCGCATGCCTCGAGCCTGGATAAATAATTCATCGATAATGTAATCGGGTCGCCGTCGAACGATGATTCTGCGACGCCGAAAAGAGGCGCGAATGCTGAATCCTCTACCGAAGCCGGCGCTGCGCTGGTTCAGATCCGTTTGTTGCTGTGAGGCGCAAAGGAACCTCGTAACGATGCCCGATACGCCCCACCCCCTCCAGCTCTGCCGGGTGATTTTCAACCATGCAGATTATGTTGCTGCGAGTTACTTTGTATCGGAGCCGTTAAATAACGTATTTTAAAGTCCGATGCAATATAGAGCCGTTTGTCGACGGCCGCCCCAAGGTAGTTCATTTCGCGAATCCACACCAGGCCGACTTAATAACTTTCCCGGCAAGATGGATTCCTTTCTGAGTCCCTCGGAGCGTGGCGAGAGAGAAAGAGCGAGATATAGAGGCCTCCTGTATAATGACAGTACACAATCTGTTCTACACGGGGAAAAGCAAAAAAGGCCGAATGAGCTCCGGCTGCTCTTTGGCCGATCGTCCGGTAAACGAATCGGGTTGCGCGACTCAAAGCTTAGGCTAGTTCACCCGCGCCCGGGGGCTGGCTCTCTCGAAACAATCAATTTTCCTAGGCAGCGTCGTTCCGCCGCCGTCGATGACCGCTTTCTCGTTTACGGCTAGGTTCGTGTGTTCGGTGATTACACATGCTGGATCGCCGAGTATCAGGTTAAATTGGCTCCCAGGGACCCGGTGAGCGGGTCCAGGCCGAAGGAAATTGGAGGGACGCCGGCTGTGCTCTCCAGACTTTTTCGAGTTGGCGAAAGAACGTATACACAGGCGATCGGTACAGTCTCTGGTACAGGCGAATGGCCGGATAAAAAGGGAAGGACACGATCGTGTGATCGTAATTTTTTCGGACGCCGCATCCCGATGATTCACTCGAAGTGCCCCTATAGGCACTGACGATCGGCAATCACGATACCCCGCCGCGTGCTCTTGCCGGGGGTTAATAACGGCGAGCGCTTTCAGGGAGCTATATCTCAGCCGCGCGCCTCCTTAAGCCACGTTCACAAAGCCGCGATACAAACTAACGTCTTCCGCGCTTTATTGGCCCGAGCGCGCCGCGATCGCCCGTACATATTTCAAGCCAGCCGCCGATTCGTGTAATTATCTGCCTATCGCGCCGCCCTGGTACCCAGCAAGTTTTTCGTTGACGCCGATCAATAGCGAAACGATGAATAATAAGCGAACTATTTATAACGGCGATAAGGGCGTCGCGGGAGAAAATTGCCCTGCTCGAAATTTATCGCTCTCACCCTCGACTGCTGCTCTGCCGCCGATTATTGCTGCACTTCAGTACGCAGCGCACTTAGGAAGCTCAATAACACTCTAACAAATTCATTGCACTTCCTTCTGTGTAGTTACTTCAAAGTAAAAGCCGAAGATCCCCGATTAATGTTCCGCTCATTTTTATTTCACGCGTCCGTTCGACAAATTTTCCTTCGTTTACGATTCAAGTAAATAGTCCGACCGTGTTTTCGATTATCTGAGGCTGTGTATAAAATATCATGCAGTAACAAAGTGGTGAGAAATTTTAAGATTGAATGTCGCGGTTCTTCGAATAACGTGATCGCAATGAAAGTCAAAGAACCAGGTGTAGTGTGGTTCGAGCGCAAAGGACGTCAATAGGTTAATGCGAGCAAGATGAATGGTTGTGCTTGATTCCAGAAAAAGGACGGTCAAAGTGATAAAATATACGGAGTGATATTTCAAGGAGAATATCACTTAGCGCACCTGAACGTTCTTTGTAATTGCGGATGTGCTCGGGTATCTAGCGTTCCGAATCGGCCGGCGCGCGGCGCGGCGTGCCGCGGAAGATCCGTCGGCATAGATAACGTTCTATTACAGGCTGTCATACCGGGCTTTTCGTCCATACGTTATTTAAATTCCGGTAATTTGAAAAAAATTATTTAGCTGTAATTATAGACTATTAGAGACAGTTACAAGAGCAAAGGGTAACCGTATCTGGTTTTAACAACCGGTAATGATAGCAGGCGCCACCGCGAATGCGTGCACTAAGTCGTCCGCTATTACCGCTTTCGAACGCATGTCAAATGTAATTACTAACCTCCGACGCCCGGATTGCGAATCGGTCGTATCTTTTTTCCGCCTTGCCGGCCTGGGGATTATGGTAAAAATGAAAGTCCTCGGGAGCAACCGGTTGTTATCAGCGTCGCTTATCGCCGAGGGAAACATAATGAAAAGACGGAAATTAGTGGTCGGATTAAATTTGGTTACATCGTATACACTTTGGATCGCGGCACCGGGGGTTTAAGACAGGGAGCGGTGTCGAATTATCACGGTGATCGACGAACGTTACCTGTCAATTTGCGTAATTACACGTCGCATGCTAGCTACTTGAAAGTGTCGCTGCACGCCAACTTGCCAATGAATAGCGATCACTGGCGATGACGACATTTACATAGGCCGGCCTCGGGCGATCCGATGTACACACACACACACACTCTGCCGAGGTCCTTTAAAATTTCTGCAGGTGTTATCGTTCAACCGATACAATGAGATGATACAGAAAAGGTCCAAGATAAATCGAGAAAGAGTATCATGAAGGCTCTATTACGCTCGGAATTCTAAGGCGCCAACCATTGGATAATACACCGCCGCCAATTTCCTCCAGTTCCACCGCAGGCGTTCGCCAATAATTTCCAACGCAATCGTGTTGACGTAATTTCTATCGTTTAAGCGAAACTCCGGAGATCCACAGACAAGCTTATTCGTGCCGTTTCTGAAACACGGAAATGGTATTCGAACTCTCCTTTAACACCGAAAGCCTCGGCGCTCCATCAAAGAAGCTACCCCGGCAGAATTCTCAAGTGTCTACAATTTTACCCCGATACTCGCCTCGGATATCGCTTCTTTTCTTCGGCCGAGTAAGAAAGTGTGTAAAGCGTGTAATTGGAAAGGTTCGAGACAAAGCGGAAACGGACGGAACGAGACCGCAAGTTTCTATTGGTCTTCGAAGACTTAATTAGCGGCTGCTCCCGGCAAGAATAGAGTCTGGTGCCCGACCGAAGACGAATGACCCAGAAACCCCGAACCCGGCTACACAATCTATCCAATCAATTCTCCGTTTCCGTCTTTGCTGAAACGAGGTTTGTTTACGAAGAAACCGATCTAGGAAATCTAATAAAGACGCTGCTGCAGTGATTCTTCTCTCGAATGTTGACTTGGATTCGTCCTGGGTCCATTTACCACTGTTCCTTAGATCTAAAAATAGCGAACGACATTTCCTCCGTAACGTCGCGACACCTGGAAGCCAACGGACATTTAGGAAAAGCCGAAGCTACTTTCTGCACGCCTTCGTTGCACAACGTCTTGCTATCCTCTGTTAATTGGCTGCGTTACGAGAACGTTACGCTGGGAATAGAATCGTGACGCTACGGAGGGAATACTGCACTCTTGTTCCATAGATGGCTCTGCGGGGCGCTGACCTTGTAAAAGCCACGCCTCTCTAAAAATGTTAAGCAGAAAAAGAAACCAACGTGTACTTCTATCGTCGCGAAACTCGCAAAATTAAACGCTCCCTGGTGTCATTTCCTCTCAGGTGTAGTCTTCTAGGCTGTCTCAGAGCAAAAAGCACTTGCCTAGGTACCTTCTAAAGGGGATCGAACGGGAGCCTAGCCTTCCCGGCGTTCAGACCTTATCAAAGTTGTCGTGTCTCGATTTTTCCAGTCGTTTCACACTTCCCGCGTCCGTAGAAGAACACGGACATAAATCTGATCGGTTCGGTGCGGCAACACGTCTAGTTAATTGGATGGTGGATCTGTAGAGTGCCACGAGGTATCCCTCGAATTCCAAGCTCGGTCTTCTTCCGGCCGATCTTGCCGTCGCGTCGCGCCGCAAGAAGAACTCGAACGCAGAAGAACTTGAACGGCTTCGATAGGCCGTCCGGTAGGCCGGCTCTTTCCGAGTAATCGAGCGCAGGATTGAGCGAGTGACTGAGTGACTTACAATCCCGATAGGATCTCCCTAATGATCGGACACGAAACTCCCACACACGGATTCGCCGGATCCACCTCCAATAGGCCTACGATCTGAAAACCGTGGCCTCCCCTACCCGCAGAGACGTTATCAGCGCCCCGGACGTTCTCGGACGCTGATCCTCCTAATTGTTGACACGCCACTCTACATACGACGTTACACGTGTGCGTACTTGTACGGCAAGGACGTGTGCACAGTCGAATCCCGTGTAGTCGGCGTGTAGCCGGCCTTCTGTGTACGCATCGGTCCTGTAACCGCGTGTCAGAACCGGAATACGTTATTAAACACCCACCAATAACCCATCGGAGACAGCCAACAAACAGCCGGCGGTCACCCCACTACAAACTTTTTACCTTACTACACCGGTTCACGGTGATACATTGGGCAGGAAGTCGGTGCAACCTTCGATGTCCACGCAGCAACGCGATTTACTCCTGCAGTGCAATACAGGGTGGGGCAATAACTATTAGCACAACAGATATCTTCAAAACTATAAGTTTCACAGCAATATTTGCTGAAATAATCCGGTGGCGATAATAGTCTTTTTGCAGGTGGAGGTACTTCGGACATTTGAAGGTCACCTTCATTTTTTTAAATGGAATGAGATATTTCTTAATACATCAATCGATGCAGCTGGACATTCGTTACAAAAAGGTACTAACCTACGTACGTACGTCGTACTATGTACGTCGAAAAGTTAGTAGTTCAGGAAATATTTCAATTTAAATAACTCTAAAACTCTAAAACGCCAAACGCTAAGTTAGTACGACAGTAATGGTGTTTTAGAGTTATTTAAATTGAAATATCTCCTGAACTACTAACTTTTCGAAATGCTTAGGTTAATACTTTTTCATAACGAATGTCCAGCTGCATCGATTGATGTATTAAAAAATACCTCATTCCATTTAAAAAAATGAAGGTCACCTTCAAATGTCAGAAGTACCTCCACCTGCAAAAAAAACCTATTATCGCCACCGGATGGCCCCCTTCCTACTGTACAATTTTATTTCAGCAAATATTTCTGTGAAACTTTTTTTAAAACTGTTTTTAAGATATCTGAGGTGCTAATAGTTATTGCCCCACCCTGTATATTCGTAGGTCATTTATTTAAGATTCCTTAGCGTTTAGATTATTTCAAATCGTTCATTTGGATTTCATCTAGGTCTTTACTTATGATTACTCCTTCGTCTAATTTGATATTCTTATATACATATGTGCATTTGGTCTCTTTATCTAGCCAATTATTGTCTCCTGATTGTATTTCATACACGAATTTATGAAGTGCGTATATTGCTTCAATACTGGAGAATATGTAAAAATTTGTTGTGAATGAAACACTTGATTTACCTCTCATCCAATAAGTAAAATTGAATTGACGTAAGGTATGATTGATGGTTAAGAAGTCAATTTTGCAGACACAAATTTGTCGTTCCTTAACAACACGCGCCACACGAATAAGTAAAAACCAGGTCCGATATAAAAGCTAATTATCCACTTTCAAATCCACAATTTCTTTCGACGTGTTCAAAGAAGGCTCCTTCGCATGACCAGCAACCGGAGGTCCAAATTACAGCGCCTCGAATCATCATTCGGGCACAATCAGCTTGGTTTCTGGTATCAATTTGGCCTATCCCGGACAGTCATTATCACAGCATACAATGTCGGTCCGCCGGTAGTCGAACAAAAGGTACAAAGGACTCGGTGGAAAAAAAACGCGTCGTCTTAAAGGCGAAACATTGCTGCAGGCACAAATTACGGGGCTCTGACGGGTCGGTAGAAAAACCGTAGGATGATTCGGCCAGGAAGATTACGAGGCGAGAAGGAACCCGCGAGAAAAACGACAGCTGAAGGCGTGTCTCGGTTTTGAATCGCGGTGACCTCCCAGAACGCGGGCGATAAGTGAGTCGTTAAAACCTGTACAGTTCTAGGTTGTAACCGCGTGTAATCAAGCCGCAGCGACGTATCAAAGCCGACACGAGGCCCGGTGCTTGTAACGTGTCTATCTTTAGCGTTGTCTGGCGCGGCTGGGACCATTAAGGACGTTCAAGGCTGCGGTGGACAAACCGCCCGATTCGCCGGCCCGTCATAAAGCGCGAAATTTTCCAACGCGTAATCTCCGAACACGGAACGGCAATCGGGCGACGCCGAGCCGCGCGCCGGTGACGCGGAGCGAATCGCCGATTAGAACGCACTAAAGTCAACGGTGCGGCGCGGAGACTTCGCAAACGCCATAAAGATCCGACGCACGATACCGCCCCGTACCGTTCTGGACCGGTTGCCCGCGATAAAACAATGCGATACACATTATAAAACAATATTTCCGATCAACCCAGCCGCAGAGCAAAAAGATGTTAGGGATGTTACCCTAATTTGTTGTTGATTTAAGCTTTGTGACATTTCCATAACTATGTACTGATACGTCGACTCCGAGGGGTTAAAATCATTTATCTCTCTCGTTGATTACACTTCTTGTAATACGACATTATGAATAAAACAAAACTACGCTAAGATCTTTTGTACATACAACAAATCCTGAGGACCGTACAAGAGTTAAGAAAAATGAATACACATTTAGGGGAGCTTGTTTGAACTTTTTGCCACGAGCGTTGCACAATATTAAAAGGCAAGGGGTGGAAGATGGATCGAATAAAATTCTGTTTTCGTGTCCGCAACCAATAAAAACGATGACGCGGGATGAGGACGGCTGTAACCATACTCGAAAGCGTTTCTTGGCTAGATTTTCCAGATGGTGTGCGGGCTCTGTTACCCGGTCACGTGCACGCGGCACGTGTCGCGGTGTCGTCCGGCACGTGCTGAGACGACGCGATGGTTCATCGTTGTCGTCTGTGAGCGCAACGTTCTCTCTTCCCCCGGTCGACCATGATTTCCGTGTTGACAGACACGCAAGATGGTTTGTTCGATCCCCGGCAAAATTTTCGCTGCTGGCCGCCTACCCGAAACGGAAACCGTTTCGGAGTTTTGGATTTCAAACGGAAAGCCCCCGGGGCTGCTGTTTCGACGTTCCAATTAAGCTGCCGGCTGTTTGCCGTTGCGCCGATTCGACGATTATTAATGGTGCGGTGATTGTGAACATAATAAACCGATGGATACATTCGAAGCCGACTGGAAAACACGCGCCATTTCTGAGTGGGGTGGTTTGGGGGATGCCGGCTGCATTCCGGAGTCACATGACGTTGCGCCGCGCGCATCGAATCGAATGGAAAATCGAAATCTTGCGTTTGAAAAATATTTGTGGTCGTCTGGCTGAAATAAATTGCAGACTCCAGGCTATTTTTTATCTTTTTATTCGGGTCGAAGTGCCGAAGAAAAGCTCTGGACTGATTTTCGTTAAGGAATACATTTATATTTCTATTTATATTTCTATGAAATTGTAACAATCAAATCTCTTGTATGGGAAATTATTAAAAACATTTTTTCATTCATCTGTGACTCTACAATATTTCTTCCTAATTTTACAATATTAAACCCTATTATATTCTTAATAACTGTGTTGTATCCAAAAGAAACTGAAAATCTTTGTTTATATACAGTGGGTGTAGGAAGTATTCGTACACCTTTTAAAAACTAACAACTTTTTTATAATTGTACCAAACCACCTGAATTTTTATAATCAATTAGAAGCATTGGTTTACGAAATGATATGCAAGAAAAATTTTCCAAAAATTATAATTTACAAGGTTACATGCAGAAATAGAAAACGCAATTTTTAAAACTTTTTTATTTGGGCCCTTAATAAAAATTTAAAATAGATGTTTTGTAGATCTATGTTAGTTATACACATGCTTCAAATTTCATCGAAATCGATTAACATACATACGAGCTAGAAGCTGTTAAAAATGGTGAAAATCGAAGTTTTACACGACTTTTGATCAGTTTCTGCTTAAAATCCACAGAATCGTTCATCTTTCCATGCGTGTCGTTTTCGCCTGCGTCAACCGATTTCGATGGAATTTTCTGTATGTGTATAACTAATATAGATCTACAAAATATATATTTTAAATTTTGATTAAGGGCCCAAAGAAAAAAGTTTTAAAAAATGCATTTTTTATTTCTGCATTTAACCTTGTAAATCACAATTATTTGGAAAATGTTTTCGCATATCATTTCGTAAACCAATGCTTCTAATTGATTATAAAAAAATCAGGTCGTTTGGTACAATTATAAAAAAGTTATTAGTTTTTAAAAGGTGTACGAATACAAAGAAAGAAATTATTTGATTGCATTCCTTAGGCTGACTCGTTGGTTCACGACCAAGCCTGCCATCGCTGTCGAATCATTTCGGTCCGAGCAAAAATTGTGCAACGCGAAAATATGCGTGGAAACGTAATCGAAGAACGGTCGTGCAATTTTCGGGAGTGGATCGTCGCAGTTTCGCGTTTCGCGCGGCGCGGGACGGTTTACGCCGCTCGTAAACGTCTCCGGAACCGAAAAATAGCGTGGAGCTCGATGACCGGAATAAACCGGGTACGGTTTGCGAATTTCCACGGTTGGAATACGAAAATTATACTTCGCGCGGTGACCAGACCCGTGGCTGGCTGCAGATCCATAGAGTGGATTGGAGATGGAGAGAAGAGGAGAACGATACTCTACGGTGGTGGTTGAGAAAAATAAGCGCTCCGAAATCATATTGGTCACGGTCCTTAGGTTCGCCATGGCCACTTTGCTGTGGTTAAAGTCACGGGTTCTTGTTACCGGGTGAGCGAGGTAAAGAGGGAAACGAGCACGAAGAAAAAGGGGAATACGAGGAGAAAGAGAGAGGGGAAGAGGAAGAGAGAAGAATGAGAAACAAAAAGGCAGGAAGAAACGTGAAAAGTCGAGGGACGAAGAGAGAGAGGGAGAGAGAACGGCAAAGGTAAGAAGAAAGTGCAGTGCTAGAGACGGAATACAGAAGAGAACGGGAAGCATCGCGGAACGGTCCAACACTCGTTTCCCCACTCTTTGATATTCTCGTTCTTCCGCTCTATTCGTGTGTCGACGAACCAAGACGCTAATTTTCTTCTTACCGAGGTGAATATGCGGAGGCACGAAAGGGATCGCGTGTGTACCCCTTGTTCCCGGGGCTCGCTGTCCACGGATACACTTTCTTCCACCGTTGATTGTACTCGATCTGGTTAACACGTTCCCGGAATACGGTGGAAAGTGTTATTAAGGCTGGTCGAGGAAATTACAAACGGTGTTTGGTGGGGTGCAAATAACCGGAGAATGGGAATACTTTCGTGTAAGATGAATACGTTATTTTACGGAAAACGCGGTGCTGGGATCCTCGGGATCCTGGGATCCTCGGTTCGCCTTAATTGTTTCGTTTAGGTATCAAAGGAGACCATTAAACGCGAAATTGCCTGTGAAGTTCTTTCCTCAATTCGTTATTCGCAAACTCAAGTTTTAAAGTGTTCGCTGTTCAACCGCAGAAATCCATTTATCGATACGTTTGGTAGTACGCGTAAAATTAAGTGAATTTACTCAATAATTTCGTAGAAAAGCTAAAATGAAATGTCCTGTGTGTTTCGCAATGAACTTGTAGCATTTTTATTTTTCATAGAGATCGACGGTCTACCTATCCTATTCTGTTCGAATCTTAAAATGTCATATTTGTTATAAATACGTAAATGTGCAATTTACAACCGCAAGTACTATAAAAACGGAACAATACGCGCCGAAGAACATTTCAAAGGGATCATAATTCTGAGGGATTGTTTCCCGCCGACGCGGTAGTCTTCCGTCAGATTTTTCCCGCGGGCTAAATCATATTCCCGGTTTCATTGTCAACAGTTATCCACCTCCGACAAGCCGCAAATTGTGTTTCGGTCGGATTTGTTCCCGGTCCGAGCAGAACCGAGGACACTCGAAAGTTCCTCGAGCGCAGTGTACCACCGCGTTGCTCGCCGGGAAATAATCAAAACTGTTTTCGGTGCACGGCCGCAAACTAGACGCGGCCGATACACATCCTCCAAGCGGATATTGGTTTTATCGGGCCACGCGTACACCGGAATGAATATTTCCATGGCGGAGCCAAAATTCGGCGTCCACCCTACACCGTTCCCTTCTTCTTTCTTTTTTTGCACCTCGGATACCCCGAACAACTTCCGCGAATTCAGGCAGGGGAGCACGAGAATCCTCGAAGAAATTTTAACGAACGATTGGGCACTCGACGCGCGGCGACGGTGAAAACGAGAGTGAAAAACTCCGGGGGTTGTGAAAATTCATTGTCACTCTTCGACCGTAACGAGTGACTCTTGTTCTACTCGGCTAAACAATTCGAATTCCCCGGGAATTCCGCGAATCGTAAACTTCCCCGTAAATAGGCCTCATTGATGGGGTGCCAGGGGGTTACAGCAAAATCCGGTAACGATCTTCCGAGGAAATCAGAAGTGTATGCCGGAAAACCAAGGTCACCGAGGGATAAGGACCCCTCGAAACTCGATGGAAAGGGAGTTACCTAGACTACGGCGAAAAGAGTCGAAAAGCGAGTGCCGCTACGGATTCCGAAGGGGGTGGAGGTTAGCCGTTCGAGGAGAAACAGAGAACTGACGGAACGGGAAGAGAAAGGACACGGAAGACCGTAACGGCGCGGCCGTCTCCGAATCGGCCGAGATTTCATCTGGATTTCCTCATTGTACGATCGAAATCGATGGGATCCAATTAACCTCCCTTTAAGAGGGTCCCAATCCCTATTGTCCCTCTGTACATACTGATTTCGTCTGGCAGGTTAGGTAGACCGCCGGTTTCCGAGCCGAAGCCGGCGCAACATTATCGACCCGGCCCGATTCACTGGCTCTTGGTCGTGTCGACCTTCACAAAGGCTACCTATACGCTTTCTTATTTCCCGTTTGATTCCTTCGCCAGCCCTCTGTATGGTTTCCTGGGGCGGGGAAACGCCACCACAGCCTGATCCCTGCACCCCCCGTAAAAAGCCATTATCGGGATTTCCCCTAATTGATGTCCGCGAGCATAAGTGCCTGGCTCCTCGTCGCGAAAACGCTGTAAATACGCACGCGTTCAGTACGATGCACGTTGCACGATGCACGCGTTCAGTACCGCGAGTGAAATCCCCAGTCTGTGTAAAAATTTATTCTACCATTTGTTCCTTATATCCTCCCGAGTTTACAGTCCTTAGCACACTGTGCATCTTTTTATGCGGTTAACAGCTGCTGCACATTTTTCAAGGAAACTTTTGTTAAGAAGATCCAAGAAAATTGATTTTTATGATTTTTTTATTACGCATTTAAAGTGATTTTTCTTGGCTGAATTTATGCCATTTGAACTTTTCCGGGCCAATTCAATTTGAACTTCGACTTCGGCCGTTGAAGCAGATTGGTTAGAGAATTGAGCCGCCATTTCCGGGTTTCCACGGGTGCGAGAAGGTGCGATCGTTTTCGAGTGTGCGGACGTGTTCGCTCGGTGTGACGCTCTCGCGTCGCGACGCAGGACTTTGTGAAAGGGGGCGAGCTGCGAAGCGACGATTGAACCACTGAAGAATGACGGGAGATGACAGTCGAGTGGTGCATTTGTCGCTACGACGAAAGGAGGGCCTTTTAGCATCGTTTCAACCCCGACGTGGCCTGGGCTCTCGCTTAGAATTTATGAGTGACAACGACGCGTGACGCGTTCGGGACGTGTCATCCTAGATGGTGCGCGTTGTTCAA
Source organism: Lasioglossum pauxillum (assembly GCA_933228785.1). NCBI lineage: Eukaryota > Metazoa > Arthropoda > Insecta > Hymenoptera > Halictidae > Lasioglossum > Lasioglossum pauxillum. The sequence goes on along the minus strand of OW121699.1, from coordinate 39,272,509 downwards.
CGATGGGCCGCGCATTGTTGTGTGCCCGGTTGTTGAATTGCTTTTTCGCGCGGTCGAGCTCGTCCCATTTGACTCTGTTTTCGACGCGATTTCTTTTTTCGGGGCAATGCACGCGCGCGGCTATGGTCCCGCGGCAAATCGAAACGAGCAAATGGAATATAGGAATGCCATCGAGCATTCTACCCGCCAAAATAAAAATATCCGAAAATTCTATTTTTACTTATTCCGTTACTGGACTGCCTGTTTCGAGCGTTTATGGCGAAATTGAAAAATGTACAAGCGCTGGAAGAATTGTAGAACATTATTTTATAGCATTCAACGTATTGAAACTATTAAGGGAGATAATTTATATCTTGTTTGCTGTGATTGATGAAGAATGTGTTCGTATTGCTGGGCGGTGAGTTTTATGTGTTTATCGCAAAATACGAAAGTGTACAACTTGTCAATCAACGAGGACAAAAGATGAAAAATATCTTTGTGACTGTATAATTGCAACTTGAGATTCCTAAGTTATGAAGACATTACTGTACAATCATTAGCACGGAGAGAGCAGGCACAGAATAGAAAGGACAGTGCCCATGTTGATTTTTAGAAGGCGTTAGGGGTGTCTTGTGCAGTCACCCTTCGGCGCCAGGCTTGGTCGTCGCAGGAAAATAAAAATGCAAGTTTTCTAGAAAGCTTCATTCCGTGGCGCTGCGAGCGACAGGTAGAAATTAAGATTCTATGCGTGTCAGTGGCACGCGGTGCTCTCAACTTTGTACCGCTTCGTGACACATCGACGTAAATTCAAAACACGTCGCCGCGAGCGGAAGTCCGGAGCGGTGTACGCTCGGTACGTTCGAGACGGTCTTTCGGTACGCTCGCTCGCGTGCGTCTTGCCGTGGTAGCATTTCCAGGCCCATCAAGCCTACCCGCGTAGAAAAACCATTGATAAATTGCGGGTCTAGCGAGGGCATTCCCATAACGTCTCTCTTCATTAATCCGTGCCCTTGCTCAAACACGATCTGCCTATGGATCTCCTCTCTTCCGGCGTCTTTCTGACGTTGCAAATGGCTCCACGGTAATTTCGTTCCAATTCCCTGAGACGCACTCAACCTGGCCCCTTGTCCGAACCTGTGACGCCTTGCTATTCCTCGAACCAAAGTTATACTAATGAATGGTAACGATCCTGATCTCTCTTCGCTCTGAAAGCTAGTGGGAAATAGTTAAACTGACTCTTAAACTCCCATCAGATACGATAATGTACATGTGTAAATATTTAATCTCCGACCTCATAGTTAGACTATAATATCTTATCTGTTATCTTTTATCTGTTGCACTGACTCGTTGTCTCGTGTATTTCGTGACTACATTGATCGGAGCTGGTTTATGGGTAACCCTGCCGTATTCTTGGAATGTCTTTGCAATTTAAACTCTCCAATTCCTTAACAGTATTACGAGTCTTGTCTTCATTTGTTCAAAATGGTCTTGTACTTGCGAGAATTGTAAGAAAATTGTTACATTTGTGTTCTTCGCTGCAAGATTAGTAATTTCTCAGAAAGAATCTTCTCAGCAGTGCTTCGTTCTAAAGAGGAATGCACACCAATCATATCTATTAGATGCCGTTTGAAACTTCACTCTTCCATCTCGATATTATAAGTGAAGAAGTTAATTCTCGCGTTGTGGACGTCCTGGCAGAAATCCTGAACAGCGGTAGCAGGTCGGACGAGAGATCAATTAGAAAGGAGAGCTGAAGTTTCCCGTCAAAATGTCTGACTCCAGCAATTAATGTACCTGGGTGCCATCGATTGGAGCCCTGGCAACATATTTCCCCGTTCGCAGGACCGTCCGTCCTCGAAGGAGACGGCGGTGGCGGCTGTCGGTGTGGACGGAGGACATTTTATCTTATGAAGACATAAGCGAGCGTAACTTGTCCGTATTAAAACGTCGTAACCTACGCCGGCGATGCATCAAGCATTCGTGTTCGGCCTAAGGGATTGTTCGAACGCGGCGTTCCTGTCAGACAAATTGCAATCACTTTTCACTTTGCTGCTAATGAACGTGGATTACCCGCGACGCTCTCTCGGTCGAGAGCTCCGCTCTCTCAGCTCGCTTGCTCGCGCCCGCGCGCGCGCGCGTTTATCCGCGAGGAAGCGGACGTCGACTGGATTTTTGCCGGGGGGATGATTTATGAAACGCCTCTCAACGCGTATTAAAAAACGCTCAGGAAACGGGCGAGCGGCGCTGGTCTTCCACACGCGTTCGACCGAATTCGACGCAGGTATTTTCTTCGCGCGCCAGGGAAAAGATTAATATCGGTCTCCCGGAGCCGAGAGAGAAACACACCGTGCCCGTCCCGTACAGAAACTCAGCCGACTCCCGCGCGCGCGCGCGCAGCTGTTATTGCAGCATTAAAATATCGTATACCGAACTCTCTCGCAGCATTTGCATGCCGGCCGATGATACTTAATATTTATCCCGGGCTACGGTGTAAAGCGATCACCTCCGGGACGATCCATTCCTACCCCGGCACGGTAAAAATACGCCACGGATCGCCGTTCGCCGGAAAGTGCCCCCGTATCTCACAGTATTAAGAGCATTATCCTTGATACATTATTCATAGGACACACTTAAACCGTAATAGCGGTACGCGGCATCGTGGAAATCGATCTTTACACAATTGCCGCAAATATTTACATCGACCGTGACGCGCATATTGCCGAGGGATTGATTCTTTACGGCGACTCCCATCGTTGGCCCCTCGAAGGCCCCCATTGCCCGTGCCGAATGCCCAATAGACACTCCCAGCCATAACTATTCGCACAACTCCCTCTACTACACGAATCTCGAACTTCTTCTGCGCTTTGCTCCAGTCGTTCCAATCCTATATCTACGTGCACTTTTCGTGTATACTATAAAAGGAGATTGATACGTAAGGTTTTGAATCGATCTAATTATAGCTAATAATCTCACAGTCTTGGTATAATTTAAAACCACTCACACAACACTCTCAAATTCGCATCAATATACAATCAATTTAATCGAACTGTGTCTCCAACCATCTTAAAATCGCTATTTCTGCGTAGTCCAATCTGATTAAAGATAGTACATATCAACTTAAAGCTACATACAAAAAATGTTCAATGTCGTCTTCATAACATTTATGTTTATAAAAATGTCCAAAATCAAGCAGCTTCTGCTTCGACTTTCTCTTGTTAAAGATGTGAATGTACAGATAAAAGGTACATTGAAAACCGGTGTGACACCCATGTAATTTTTATGAAACATAACAGGTGATACTGTACTTATGGCATGGAGTGTACACAACATGCATCTGTGGAATCGCAGGGTTCGAGCGGAAGATGTATTAAGAGATAAGGAGGCGTATCAGGACCAATCAATTACAAAGTCGAGGGTTGCCGATGTAACGTGGGACGAGGGTGAATCATTCGTCGTTCGGTTAGCCCCACCTTCCCACTCGAACAGAAAAGACGCGGAAGCCCTAAAAGTGAAACGATTTTCTGAGATATTGTTCCACGTAACGGCTCGCGCGATAAGCCCCGACAAAAGATTCGTGCGTTTTCTTCACCACGCCGTACGACCGGGCCCATAAAACTCCCTAATCGTTAGCTATCGACTAGCCGGCGAATGCTAGCGATAAAACATTATTTGCGCGAGGAAACTGCACGGCGAAACGAGGATGACGCTATCCTGCCGGTGATATTGGTACGCGTCGTTGGTCACAGTGATGGGGAATGCCGTCGATGGGGACTAAAAAGTTTTCATGATGGGGAACATGCGATTTTTCATATCGACCACCCTCCGCGGACAATAAAAACTTTACCCGCGTATATGCGGTTTGATGAAAATTTCAATGGAACTATTTTTATATCACTTTTCGTCCGTAATAAACTCCCACGCGACCCGTGATACATAAAAAATACTGTCGAATCGTGGCTAATTTTATCTCTGACGTTACGCGGTTTAACGCAAAACGGCTTTCAAATATCCATATATCCATTGATGCATTAAGTATTTCCCTTACGGTCACGTATCCCGTACAATTTTTCAACAAACCGAGGAAAAATCTTTTTACTTCGCTCATCTAATATAAAATCAATGTTATGATTAGACCGCGGATGTTTATGCAATTTTCCATTTTTGTAGACAAATTTTAAGAAAGTGGTACCAAATAAAATTCTGTTTTCATTGGTAATAGCATTTGTAGATCCAAAATAAATAAAAATCGTACTAAAGTCTGTCGAATTTAATACTCTAGCATTTGTAAAATATTTTTCTAAGTCATAAATGCGTAAAGATCCGCAGTCTAGTTATGATCTTACAAAGGACAACTACACCATTTTTCAACCCTGTTAGAGAACATCTTTTACCCCTGTTTGTTTAATATAAAATTTCAAAAAATTCACAGAGTACTTGTTAGCAATTTTTTCGAATTTCCTGACCACATCAAATCCTCAATAACTTGTGAAAGGGAGACTCGTGTTAACGCAGAACAATTTACCAAAAATCCTCCCACCCAGCGAAAACGTTGGTATAGAAGTGTGACAACCCTCCCATGCTATGAACATGGAGCAAGAGAGGGGATTACCATCTCATGGAGAATTTCCCATTGTGTTGGCAGACCAGAGGGAAAAAAGATCCCCGAAACGGAACGCTTGTAATTCTCATCTTATCCCGAAAATGGACGTGCTACGTTTGCTCCGTTGCCACAAACGCGACGCACCCCTTGCAATCAAGTACAAGATATCAAATGTTTCCCATTCCCAGCAACCGCGGTGGCCCGTTCGGTTTCATTTATCGGAGATGGAAGTGGACCGTGTCGAAGCGGCTGAGAAACGACGCAATTCGAGCTGCCCAAAGAAAAATTCCGCCTCGTGAGAAATTAGACGTACTTGCGGGGAAAACTAATGAACGCCGTGTGCCCCGCATCGATTATTGCACGAACCCGGAGGACTCGTGTTTAGGTACGTTAGTAGTAAGTTATATTCAAGATCTACAATTACAGTTCAACAAATGTACCGAATAATGAAAATACTACAACCATTGTTTCAAACGCTCATAATACTATAATTGTTAATTTACGCTATAACTTTGAAGAAAATGATCATCATTATTTTCGAAAAATTTGAGTATATTCTGCAAATGTTGGTTAATAAATGTATCAAATTCGTAAAAATTCTGATTGTTGCCCTATAATCAGAGCGTCAAACTAAAGGGTCCTTGCAAGCAGCAGGGTTTTTTTAAAGAATCATTCTATTATTGTTATTCCACGACGTAATCCATCAAATGCAAATCACTTTGAACAATTCAATCTTCAAAATGGGGGACATCTGTGGTCCGTGTAACAAGAATGTACTTTTTTTATGCGGGTCATGCTTTATGCATCGCTCATCGAATCGTTCGATGAAAATCGTAGTCCCGGCCAGCTGGAGCCCTTCGAAGGGACGGAAAAAAGGTCTCCTAGAGAAATGGGGTGGGCTGCTCGCGGGACTCGCAGGACGTATGGGGTTACAAGCACATTCTCACACTGGCTGCTACCGTGCCTAAATCTCTCGGGTTGTGTACGTGTTCGTGGGGTGACAGGGTAAACCGTAGTGCATTGCCACGGTTAAAACGGGGGTGGTTTTGTAGACCATCCGAACCGGGAACGGGGAACGAAGAAGCCCTTACCTCACGTTTCACCGTGGCAGCCGCCGCCGCTGCCGTTGGCTATGAAACAAATCAATAGTTTGCGCCAAAGTGAGTTAAGGCGAAAGGGAGAGAACGGCGAGAGGAGAAGCACATCGGTAACGAAAGAGAGCGAGAGACGCCTGAGCCTCGGAGAGGAGGACGAAAGTTTTCACGGGGGCTGCTGATTGGATGGAGTTGCTCAGAGTCCCGTGAAATGATATCCATCGAAGTAGAAGCAGATAACGCTTCTCCATTTTACTTGCTCGCTTACCTTCCGACTCTGAATGCTTATAATCGCTCACCGACTCGTCGCCGCACCAGCCGCGATCAACCGATCCGACATCTTCGACTTTGGGAAACATTATGGGAAAAGTTTGATAGATGGCAGTTTTCGACTCACTCATCCTCTCAGCAAGTACATAAATTTCGGTGGACGAGCCTACAATCGAGTGTACTTTCAAGTAGCTCACTGTGCAAGTAGCAAACTAAATTACAATCGTGAACATTTTTCAGAAAGTTGTAGAGTTCTTCTAAGTTCTTCTTGAAACAGGTGTCTTACAAAAAAATACCCTTTAATGTGCCTATATTTGAAGTATAGCTTTTCCGACAATTTTCATTTCGCGAAGCTTTCAATGCCTAGAATTATTTACAGGTGGGATAAGAGCGCGGCCCGATAAATGGCAAGGGAACATAGTCGAAATCGCCTTTCTATGGGAGAGTCACACCTTCGAGTCAGTGAATCGAGCGACACCTGTGTCCTTTTGCGACAGGGAAGGGCCGCCCCCGCGTTCACGAAAGCTAGATGGAAAAGGGTGGGTACAGGAACGGCAACGGGAATACGGGTCGGCGAGAAGCGTGGCACGAAAATGGAAAAGGCGAAAACGGGAAAACGGGTGCACTCGGGGAAACACGAACGATTCAATGGGGTGGTTTGGTTCACGGTACGGAAAAGGGGAGGGGTCTGAAAGAGGCGAAATGTGTTCCTTTGAAGCCGGGTCGTAGAGATACAGCAGCAAAGGGAGTGCGAAGGTAATTCTACAAATTCGTGTTTCACCTATGCGCTGCTGGTAGGTAAGCACAACAAATACAACGATAAATTTTGCGCGCGGCTGCAAATTGTTTCCTTCTGCGGGCGCCAGTTCTTTTTCAGCTAAATGGAAATGGGCACATGCGCTGCGCCGAATATAATCGAACTGAGACCTGCATGTCTTGAACCAGATACAATAACACTTCGTACCTGAATCATGTATATCTGAAGGCTGTAATTACCTCTTTTGCGATCGGAAAGGTTGGCTCTTTATGTGGAACGAAATTCGAACGGATTCCTAAAATCAGTAAAAATGAACGTTCATCCATTTTGGCGATCACAGTTAAGAAAGAATTTATGGTTTAACAATTCGGAAATTAATGACAGTTTGTTTTTCTTACGAAGTTGTTAGAGATTATGTTTGCTACCGTTCGAGCCCTGACTTGCTCAAATTTACGATTATGTTCGAGTCGAAATCGTTGGAGAAACGGACGGTGAGCACGTCGTAGATGCCGCAGCATATGTAGAGGCTGAAAGTCGGTGACCCAGCTGCGCACTGACAGTTGTCGACTCTTTGTCAATTTCCCTAAGCGATTAGACGAGACAACGCCCCTTTAACGGACACCCTCTCTGGTCCTGACCCGTGCCGAGCCCTCTGTGCTTCGGGCGAGTAGATATCGTGAGGTTCGAGTGCTGGCACTTGTCTATTTTCCCATTAAGCACGTATACGTGATTACAGGGCCGAGTCGAATAAAGTATGGCCTGTGCCCGTTACTTCTTGAACCCTGGCACTGGTGTGTTCAAATGGATCATCGATCTGGCGTAGCATATGGCTTCTGGACCGTCTCCCGATTAATAATTTCATGCGTGGTCGAGGTGCATCCCAGCGCTCGGATGTTTAATTCACCGACGTCCACGGTCCTATAGACATCCGACCGCCTTGGAATCGACTCGAGATTACGGAATCGGGTATCCGGCGTGCAATCAGCGGAATCGATGATTGGCAGCCGGTCGGACGTGTGTCGCATGTGGAGCATCGATCCGTGTATCGCAACCGAATCGATTAATTATTTAACCCGCTGATGCTCGAGCGGAACGAGAACGGATGAGTTACAGCTTGACGGTCCGATGACACGCGACGTCGCATGGTGGAGGGTTTAAACAACGATGTGTTTTCAATATTCCAGAAGAAAACACCGTCATTACGCGATTACCCCGGCCGATAGCCACATTCGTCACGAGCATCCTAGGTCCCATGGCGTGCTTCTCCTGGTCGGGCGCACGCGAACGCCTGCAAATAACTTGTTCGAGGAATCGGCCGGATACGATACCGTGAATCGAATAACCCTAGGAGAAACTTGACCCAATTACAATGCACTCGCGAGGGTATCATTGACACACATCGAGCCCCGAGCTGCGCACCGTGTACTTTCATAGAGCACCGCTCGCTCGGTCGTTCGTTCGCCTGAGAACGGTAACCAGAAGGGGTTCGTGACCACTATACGTTCGCGAATCTTCGCACAGGCCTGGAAACAGGATCTAACCGCGGGATCAATTGCCAGCGACACGCACAATCTCCAGCATCTGAGAACCAATAAAATTTTGAAGATGCGGCGCAACCTTGAATAACGTCTCCGGGTAATTCGAGAGATATCACACACCTTTAATTGGAAAATAATCTGATTTCGTTAGCGAGCGAGCGACTGGGTTAAAAGTAGACTCGAGATCGGACATCTAGCCGGCACTGGAGATCGTTCCACTTTAATTAAAAAGACTTATCTGGCAGCCGGCTCGTTTAAGAAGCTCATATTCGCGGCACACGAGCCGCCCGGGATGGCGGACCATTTTTCACGTGACTTGTTTCATAGCGTATCTTGACGTACCGTTGATAATCGCGTTTGTAGCGCGCGGAACGTCCGCCGAACAATCGTGAGAAATTATAAATGAGCGAATAAATCAATCTAATCGACTCGGCGAGGGCGGCTCGTACAATATAAATTACGTCCGGTCGCATCCACGCGCGAGCGGTTCGCGCGCACGCGATGGAAAACCGCGCGCGGCCACCTGGCTCGTTTGTCCCTCGCAGGATTGTTTGCGTTGTTCCTGGTTTGTTCGCGTTCGCGTAGGTATTTGCAAACAAAAAAGCAAACGTTCATAGAGAGTCGCGGCCTGCAGAGGAGCGGGGTGCCGCGGGAGGTGGTGGCAGGCGGGGGCGGAGGGCGCGTTTAATTGCCCAGGCAGCTTCGGTAAATACGTTCCTATTGACGGACGTAAATACACGGGGAAATTTTACTCTCAAAACCGGTCCCCGTTGACGGACCGCCGTGCCCGCCACCGGCAAACATTAGGAGTAAAAGTGAAAAGTGAAAGGCACTGAAGAATGATGTTTACAGAAAATTTTTAGGCTATTATTTGCCCTATCGACGCGCGCGCTGCTTCGCGGAAAATCGCGTTCTTGAACCATTAGCTCGGCTGATGAAAATTATACAGAGACTGTGTCAACGTAAAGAAACGTGTCGCGCGAGGGCTCGAATTTATATTCATTCATATTTATTCTCCTACATTCAGAGACGAGCTGAACCGAATTCCCAAATGGGCTGAACTTTAGAAAACCCCCCCCCCCCTTCCTTTCGACATTTGACATACGTCATTCTATTCGTTTTGACATGCTGAACACAAAATGTACGTGTCATTTTTGGCTGAAATGAATAGTTTTCGAGATATTTGTGAAAAACTGCAGTTACTACACATTGAATTTTGTGTATACGTGCACGTCCATGCTGTGCGTGTAGGTTAGGTTAGGTGGGGGCGGAGAGGGCCGGCCGTAAGGCCGGCCCGACCACGCATACGGAAATTCAGGAATAGTCTATCAAAATTGAAAGACCCTGGTTTCTCTCTAATGTTTAGAAGCAAAATGTAAACAAACGCCGCGCCGGGACTGGTTTACGTTGCCGCAGAGCGTGGAGGAATACGAAAAATTCAATACAGTATTAGCGATAGTTTTTTGCGAATATCTCGAAAACTATTCATTTCAGCCAAAATGACACTTACATTTTGTGTTCAGCATGTCAAAACGAATAGAATGACGTATGTCACATGTCGAAAGGAAGGGGGGGTTTTCTAAAGTCTTACCGCCAAATGTAATTCAAATTGAAAATCGATGTGTCTTGTCAAGGCATAACATTGAGAATTTGATTAGAAATTATTGCTCAATAATACTGTCTAATTGAATGTACACAGACTACCTCACCTGTTCTTCGAAAAAATATAAATTTTTTAAGATACTTGGACCTCTACCAGAATTCTTGCAACATCACCAGTCCAAACAATATGATGTCGCAGACTGTGGACACATCATGCATATGGATACTAATTAGCTTCTCGTCAACATTCTTGCAAAGGTACTTGATTTCAACAAGAAGGACTCACACATAGCCCGCACTGTACACAGACGAACCTCAACTAGACACACCGCAAACTTCGATTTGCATAAGAACACTATAAACCCTAGAAACGCGAGAGGTGCTAAAGCCGATTTCACGCTTTCTATCGCTACATTGTTTCTCGCAGACTTTACGAACCCACGAACATTAATTTGAGTACACTTCACTGTTCTCCGATTTCTCGATAACTGATCCAAAAAAAAACAAGGTAGAAACGCCTACGCTAAAGAGCCTCTTTCAAGTTATACCTGCAATTACTTTCTGCATTCACACTCCATACCTTCTGTTCATAAACCTGTCCAGTGATTGAATCGCTTGTACATCACCTGTCCGAGGATTGAATCTTCGAAAGGGACCAAAAGGAGTCTTGGTAAACCAGCTGCATGTCGATTCCTGGAAAGAAGTCTCCAAGAAAGATCCGTAAACCGGACGAAGAGGACTCAGCCATAATTCTAATATTCGTGACGAATTGGATAAAGCGCAGGGTCGGTAAAGACCCGTAACGAACGCGAAATTGCTCAATCGCGAGTCGAAGCGTCAGCAGTATCCCTACATTAGCGTGGTATCGGGGCGGGATCTCGCGATCGCGTCCCTGTATTCTCGCTAATCGGTCGCGATGAGAGGTTCCCGAACAAGGGACGCGTGGCCAGCCGTCGATCACGAGATATTACGGCGATAAGGATCGCGACAAGCCGCCTCGTAATTTCCTCAAGATTTAGCGGCGTTTTTTCCGACACTAAAGAGCCCTGGCCCGACGCAACTCGTCGTAAAACGGCCTACATACGACGATGCTCACCGGGAACACGATTCTTCCATATTCCCCTCATTCGGTGTGTCATTTGTTTCTAATCAGTGCGATCATTCCTATATTTTATGGACGAAACCGTATTTATTTGAATATTGTACAATTTTTGTTGCAATTTATGCTCGGATGAAGAAGTTTAGAACTCAAAATTCAACATATAAATTCGAGGATGAATTTTCCTCCAGCAGATGCCGAACGAAAAATGTTTCGATCATTATCGAAGCAAAGAAAGTCGCGGTGCAAGAGGTTAACAATAAACCTGGTGCATCGTCCCATGCACTTAGCTGGTTCTAAACACGCTTCCCCATGGGATTTGGACGGGCGTCGATGCATCGACGCGTTCCGGCGATAGTGACCCCTGGCGAAGAGGGTCGCGCGGAACGCACTCCCTATCCCGGTTGCGAAGCGTATCCGCTTTATTGTTTACACGTGCTGCGAGCGGAGCAACAATACCGCGTTATCTGCCCCGGCGCAGGTTATTCCTCGCTCGGAATTTCGTTGCGCGTAGGTGCGAACGGGGCTGTGAACTGCGAGTTTTATGGAACACTTAACGCGCCGGGGGACCGGAGCTTTCGAGCTTGTTGCGCGCGATAGGAGATCGCGCTGATGGCTCCGTGGCAAAGGGCAGACGGTGTTCGATCCGGCCGGGAATGGGAGTTACGAGGGGATTGCGAGGTGCGAATTAAACGTTAAATCTTCCGCGTTTGCGTTTTGAAATACTGCTGATGTCTTTGTTCCGTATTAGCCCCCCGCCAGGATGTCTTTCCCCGATTTATCGTCTCCGTGAGTTGCGCGTTTTAACACACTGTCAATTGTTCAATTGTATCGTGAAACGCAAGGTTCTTCATTCCCTTGCTGGTTAGAGAATATGCACTGCCCCCTGGGCTTATTGTGTTCACTTCCTGAGTTGTTGCTCTTTGTCGATGTGACATAATTTGTTCATGAATTTCCGAACATTTTCAATTTCTATTCTGAATAAAACTTTTCGTTTTCAAGATTTTCGCACAAAAAAATGTTCGAAGTGACAAGGGTTAATATGTATTGATTTGGTGCTTTACAATGAATGAATCGAATATGTATCAAGTACTTGTAGAACATAAGCTTCTAAATCAATTTTACATCGTGTTGAAGCATTCATGTCGTATCATGTAAGAGCTCTTACATGTGCATACGTACCAAGTTACTGTGCGAGGATTGATCAAGCGCCTAGCATGTGCTGATCCTTTGATAATTCTGGAGCAGTGTTACCACATTGTATCGGCGAAGATTAATGTGCTTATCTAGCCAGGCAACTTGGAGATGCTATAGCCAATATATGTGCCACTGATGATTGTTGAAATTAGTAAATATTGAGAGATCCGAAGTCAGTAGGTCTCCTCCATCGGCGTAGGCTGGTAGTTCCGCAAGCGGATTACGCAATGGAATGATGTCATTCGCAGGGGTCCTCGGACCATCGTTCGAGTCCTCGTCCCATCATTGCGCCACGATAGTCGTTCTTATACCGGCGTTTCCGCGACGGAAAAGAATGTTAGCAACCCGATAATGCGCATACCCGTAGCCGGCGTTCCTGCGGCCGCCTATCGACTCGGTTGATCGTCTGTCTTTCATACCCACGGACAAGTGAACTTTCCCTTATCGGGTCGAGCGATCATCGTTCAATGATTGGGAAAGGATAGTCACGTGGCCACTTCCTTTTGAGTGCTTATCTCTCGATTAACCGTCGGCCCGTTATAAACGACGCTTCGTAATTGACGAACACTGACAAATGTCACGGCGAGCATCTCGCGAAAAGGATCACGCTCGCGATCGTGTTCGCAGAAAACCGTTCGCCAGCAGCGGCGTCGCGTCGCGTCGTTGGGATCAGGACAGAAAATCGCACGTTCCGCGCTACATTGTGCGTCTATTTCCGTTTAGTCGCGGATCACTGACCCGAACGAGAATTCCCTGCAAGGAGCGTACCGCGTGCCGACGGCGATACAATCGCGCACGGTGCATCGACAATGCGTACGATCGGCCGGCGCGTGAGAAAGGGCCCACTGTCGCCCATAAACCTCCTCTACCCCCGTCCCAAATTTATTAGCAGCCTATTGTGACCCGGGCCGGAGGTGCAAGCACCAGGTGCACCGACCCACTTCGGGGTTGACACGTGCTCCGATTCGCACATCAAACATCCCGCCGCGCCGCGCCGCGTCGAGTTGCTTTGAGTCGCGCGGACCCAAACAATTTTACATGTTTTCTCCCCGGGGAAGATGTATGGTTCCGGAGCCGCCGCGTCGCCTGTCACCGTTTCCAACCACGTTTTATCGCGTTCTCCACACAGTGTCGCCCCGAGAGTCGCGGTTGGATTTCTCTGATTAATGGAGCAGCGGCGCAACATTGTTGCAACGAGCCCGCATAGCTTTCTCTTGACCGTAGCCGGCCGTAGTGACCGGCGCTCGTGGGTGTAGGGTCCGTTCCTATTGAACTACACAAGATCCACGGTGTCGATACGATGCTAAAAATATCGGTAATGTTCTCTTGAGGTTGTCTAATTGAAAAATCACCTTCTAAAAACGGAGCAGTTGATCAAACCACCGGGCGAATCAATCTCCCATTTAATTCGACGCGCTCCAGAGTGTAACGAACCGAGCGAAACTCCGCCCAGAAGAGTTCCATATTGCCGAAGATCGCAGGCCAGCATTATTTAACATACCCCCTTACAAAGAGCATCGGCCCCACCGCGGCGCATGGAGGGGCTGTATTATGCGTGTTTCACGGTGCATTACAATATTACATTAATACTCCACGATAAGCCACTAATCTTTTACAAGAGACGTCCCATTTGGGCGAAGCCGAGCGTAATCTGCCGAGAGGGTGGCCATTAGGTAGCTGCAGAGAAAAAAGTTTTCAACCACCCCGCGCGCAGAGGTACGATATATCATTCAGTGCGTTGTCGTACCTTCACCCTTCCCCATTGCACAGTTTTCTATTCGATTTCCCGCGCCCCCCCTCATTCCCGCGTATTAGCCGACATAGACGCGGTAGGTTCACAGACATTAGTAGAAATGTAATCTTACTTAAGCATATGTCGGCATGACTGATTGGACGGTCGACAGCTCGGATAAATAATAGCGCGAAGAACGAGTCCCTCGGTTCGATCTCCTGTGTCGTCAATCCCCCAAACGAATCCTCCCCTTGGCCCCATCTCTCCTCTCTTCTGCCCCCTATCATCGTTTCCGTGTATCCTTGTCCTGCGCGCCGCGCCGCGCGCCGTTTCAGCGTGCTTGTGGGAATTAAGAGAAAAAAATCACATATGGGTAGCAGAGTGGAGAACGCAGGGTGTGGAGGATCATGCTGGTAGCTTGATTGCGTCAATAGTCATCGATCCGGCCACTAAGTCCTTGGCTAAATTCAAGTACACGTACGGAATAAGACCGTGTCCGCTCTTCTAGGACTTCCTTTTCGGTGTACCGTGTACTTTCGCGCGGTGTTGACCGATGGCACGTGTTCATATCGATCCCGCGCCCTCCCCTAATTCGATGTACAAAGTGCGTATCGAGTGTCGCATAAGAGCCACCGTGGCCCTGCGAGGGAGCAGTAAGTAAATTTCCCGGTAATTTCGTTAGCCGTGATTTCGTTCGCAGCGAATGTGACTCAACAGACCGTGGCGGAGTTTCGGAATTGTACGTAGATTGATCTTGTCGAGTTTCTAATAGACTGTTTTAGGACTGAAATTATTTCCGGGCTGTCATCTGTTCAAAGACGTACTGCTAAGGTTGTAGTTATAATGTTACGAATGAATTTCAGCAATTATTCGAGGTAGGAATTTGCATTCTAACTTCGATCGCGTATACGAGCATTCTTAGTAAATTATATAACGGCTAGTAACAATCGATCATTGCTTCCTCGAGTAATTGAAATTTTCGATGCCAGCGCTCTGTCAAGGTATCTGTGAAATCGATCTATGATCAAGCGCAATCCGGTTGGGGAACGATATAAATTGAACTCATTTGGCAATATTTGTCAATTTCTCTCTAGTTGTTCAACTCGGCGGAAGTCTCTAAGACTTTCACATTCTCAAGGATTTCAAGAATTCCAAATCAGCACCGTCAGGCCATTGCAAGGACCCCGAGTTCTCCTGAAAGTTCTTCCGAACTCTTTCAGTTCTCCGTGGATGTTTGGATATTTGGAAATCTTTGGGAATCGTTGGGAATCCTTGGAGAACCTTGGAAATCCTTGAGAGTCTTCGATTCGAATGCAGTCAGATAATAATTTGCATACCCTGGTCATCAGTTTCGCCGCAGTTCGTTTCAGAAGGACTCTTTCACTCGGATTGCAAACGGCAAACATCGGTCGTGGTATTATTTCATGTTGGCCATAACACTCGCCAATGGCTCGGGTTACTGTCGTTTGAATCGACGAGAGGAACGAGCAACCACGCAGCTAGAGGACAAGGAACAAGCAGGAGAGCATAATTGAATCCCAGCTGAACGTGGAAGCGTGGTAGCTTACGTACACCGATTACGTAAAGCTGCCATTGTGTGGCTTACTACCGCTTTGCCGTGTACATCGATTGAAAACTACGTTACATCGTGCCGAAACCTACACATAACCGTGCGTGCGCCGCGTATTAACATATGTTATCGTGCTCTGGGGCCACGTTCGCAGCTCTTGAGATAATTCTTCTTATTTCCGATCGCCATGAAAAGAAATCGAGAGAAAAACGCTACTCGAACGGTTACACCCAATACCCCGTAGTCTACTGCCATCAAAGGTACTGTATCCAACTATTACGACTCTCCGGCAATGTTATTTATAAACACCGTCCACGGAACTGGAAACATAAGCTTGTACGAACTTCACGCTTCGAGCTATAAGCGACTGAATCGACAATACGATACCAACCGTGTTTCTTTCACCCTACAAATTATACTCTTGTGGTGAAAATTACAGTCCGTTCCGATCCCCCAGATCAACGTAACACTCGATGCTACCAAAAACCGAATTTACCGACAAGAGTACGGTTGTCCCCCGAGGCGATTTTCTTTCTTCTCGTCTCTCTGTTCTCTTGTTGTTTTTTTCTCTTAACGATTTGTTTACGTAAAAGTTTCGATTCGCTCGGTTACGATCGACGGGGCTTGGTATTTCTCATTAAGACGTCGGGATCAAATTGCAACGGGGGAACGAAGTGAAATCTGGGAAACCGTTTGGTAACACGACGCGAGACACATGCTGCGCCCAGTGTCACCTACCGGCTTTCTCTCCTCCATTCTCATTTTTCCGTTATTAGATATTTTCCCTCATCTCAAAGTGGATCGCGTCGCGCTTGTTCACGTGCGCTCGAACGAGCCGAAGAGCGTCCGTTCGTTGCACACGTCGCCGGAACGTTCGACGCTTCCCTTTTCCCAGCGAGCGTTGTCGTCCCCGTCCCGCGTGTTTGACGCTTTGCTTGTCTTTTAGCCTTCAGTTTTTAAATGCGTCGCCGCGGACAGACAAGCAACGGGAAAATACGGGCCGTGCCGAGCCGAGCGTAAAAAGCGTCTGCAGTGACAGTTCGGGGAGGAATGTATTAGTAGCTTTATGTCCCTGTCAGATTCTTAATCGTTTTGTGTCTTTGTCGAAAACCATGCGATAGACCGGCGCACAAAATGCGCTCTCGGTTTTTTTGCTGCGCTTTTTGCCCCGGCTTTCACGCTTTCTCCTTATCGCGTGCTTTGTCAGTGTCGATCAAACCGCGCACGCAGATAAGACGCGTTTCAACGACCGGATTTGTAATTGAAAACTCCTCGTCTGTCTTATACTATTTTTGCCGCACGTCTGTGTTCCATACGCGCCCTTTTGACCGTGACGTGATGCATGTAGAAACTATCAACGTTTTGCGATAGGATACACACTCCCGCCACTGTCGTTTCGACTGACTGAGATAGTTTGCTGTAGGATTACACTCCGCGACAAAACGATAAGACACCTCTAGATTTCTGATATTTCTCAATACCAATTACGTGTACAAAGCTTTTGTATATAGATCTGCATAGAGTATCCTCTGTTTAGTAATATACTATCACATATATTTAATATTAATACATTATGAACGTTTAAACGTGTTTAAACCATCATTAAAGACGGAGCGACACCATTTTGCACCAATTTCTGAGGATAATTTTGAATTTATCTCAGAAAATAAGGGTCCAGCGGAAAATCGAACTATATCACCCGATAGAGCAGGCTTTTATCTTGAGAAATCACTCTTTGAAGTTTACAACTATGACGTTTTTTTCGAACCACAGAACAAAATATCTTCGCCCGGCATAAGTGACCGCCAGTGGCGCTTACTACTAGCGCGGTCTCAACATAAATTGGCCAACTCATGTCGGGCGAAAATATTTTGCTATGTGGTTCGAAAGAAACGTCAAAGTTGCAAACTTCAAAGAGTGATTTCTCAAGATAAAAGCCTGCTCTATGGGATGATATAGTTCGATTTTCCGCTGGTCCCTTATTTTTTGAGATAAATTCAAAAATATCCTCAAAAATTGCAGCAAATTGTTGTCTCTCTGTCTTTAATGATTGTTTAAACATGTTTAAACATTCATAATGTATTAATATTGGAGGTCATTGTATTCGGGAAAGTCTACAGAATCTTTTGCTGCAAAGAACAATTTAATATCTTTTATAATAACATCACAATATTTGTTTAAAGTTGAAAAACACGTTATTTATTTTAAGTTAATGTTTCTCAAAAACTGTGCACCTAGGAGAAAAATTAAGGGCAGATTCGGAATCAGCGCAAAAAACTCTGGAAGAACCACCCAACAGTAATTGTGGAACAAATTTGGTGTTAGACAATGTAATTAAATCATTATTCTTCTTCACCATGCCTTATCGTTTTGACGCACCGGTTTTTCATGTAAACTGATATAACTCATAAGACACAACGTAAACAGAGGATACTCTATACAGATATACAGGGTGGCCCACATAACTCTGAACAGCTCAATATCTCCGTTAGTTTTCGTTGTACAAAAAAACTTCGTAGGACAAAGTTACACTGTTTGAAGGGCCACATATAACGGTGGAAGGGAAAAAAAATTTCAAGGTCATTTTTATGAGATTTCAAGGTTATCGATGTTTTTTTTAAATAGAATGAGGTATTTTTTAATACATCAATCGACGCAGCTCGACATTCTTTATACAAAAGTACTAACCTATGTATGTCGAAAAGTTAGTAGGTCAGGAGATATTTCAATTTAAATAACTCCAAAATACCATTACTATCGTACTAAGGCGTTAGTGTTTACTTACTTGTGTAACGCCTTAGTACGACAGTAATGGTATTTTGGAGTTATTTAAATTGAAATATCTCCTGAACTACTAACTTTTCGACATACATAGGTTAGTACTTTTTTATAAAGAATGTCGAGCTGCGTCGATTGATGTATTAAAAAATACCTCATTCTATTTAAAAAAAAACATCGATAACCTTGAAATCTCATAAAAATGACCTTGAAATTTTTTTTCCCTTCCACCGTTATATGTGGCCCTTCAAACAGTGTAACTTTGTCCTACGAAGTTTTTTGTACAACGAAAACTAACGGAGATATTGAGCTGTTCAGAGTTATGTGGGCCACCCTGTATATGTATACAGTAGCGGACGAAAGTTTAAAACCGCTCTAACGAAGACGATAACTTTTTTAATATTGTACTATACGATTTGAACTTTTTTGGGAAGCTAGAGCTAAAGGATATGAAAAGAAATTTTTGAAAAAATTTCTTTTGACATCCTTTAGTAAACTAATTGCTCTAGCTTCCCAAAAAAGTTCAAATCGTATAGTACAATATTTAAAAAGTTATCGTCTTCTTTAGAGCGGTCTTAAACTTTTGTCCACTACTGTATATATACAAAATGTTTGTACACATCATTGGTATTGACAAAAAACATTAGAAATCTAGAGGTGTCTTATCGTTTTGTCGCGGAGAGTATGTCTGCAGTGGAGATAAAATTGGATTGGATTCATGATTGATCTTTATTTTTGTTGTTTATTACTTGGTTCCATGCTGGATCGGTGATACACAGATCGTGCATTTTTATACATTTACGATTCTCATAATCGAGGGAGTATGTCGTGAATAGCACGGATTCGCGAGTTCCTCTGGTGTCCAGCGATCGTTTGCCGATAGCAGCGTGACACATTGACGGAAGCGGCGGTCCTCCATTGTCTCTGGGCAGGCCGACCGTGCAGAATCTGTGCCAGGAGTGCATGCTATGCGCGCGTTGTCCCAAATGACGTCACCCACGGCGGACTTGCGAAACTCGTTTCGCGCAGACAATCGTCCGCCGGTGCGCTGCGTCGCAACAAGCGCTGCCACCCGGTCTCGACAGTCAGCGTCTAGTTAGGCCCATGCGAGATCTGCCCACCGGTAAGAATGCCAAACACACCTAGCCCCGATTCCGCGAGGGACGTGCACGCTACGCGCCTAGATCACTGAGTCATGCGAGCCGTCAAAGCATATTAATAGGCCGGGGCCCGAAGCTGAAGACCGATCGTGAAAACCGAGCGAGCCGCATCGGGGGCTTTCACTTGCTCGACTGTTCTTGGGGATCGATCAATTAGAGTGCCACGGGGAAGGAAAAAAGCTTTCCGCCGTGATAACGTACGGTCGTGAAGGGAACCGCTGTTTCGACCGGTGAAAGTAGTCCGACTTGCAATGTATCATAAGCGCCGGAGGATCGTCCCGGTGATAGTATCTCGGCGAGCACGTTTGCCGGTTTGAGTTCGATTTGGATCGCACGAGTCATTTGTCTTTCTTACGGGTTTCTCCTCGGCGTGGTTTTACACGCCGTCAATGTACGAACAGATAAGAGCTATCAGGCCGGATGAAAGTAGATCGAGAATAGAGCGGGCACAATCGAAACAATTTCACAGCTGTTGAAGATGAGAAATCGTTGCTAATTTTATCACGGCGCTCGTACCTACACACATCGATAGCAGAGCTCTCCCGCGGACTTCCTCTCAATTGATCTCTAGATCTTGGCGTTCGGATGGAGTTGGACTACCAGCGAAAGCATTTCGACGCTGCACGCTCGAGCGACGCGAGGCAAGAGCACGGTAAGCTTACTCTGCAGGGCAGGCAACAGCGTGTTTCGACGAGCGTACATACTTCTGAAAAGGAGTAGCAGAGGGACCGTGTGACGCGGACTAAAATGGATAGGACGTTTGAAGTGGGCCGAGGAACGACTGGAAGCGAGAATCCACGGGTCCGGTATATAGTGGTCCATCGTGTTTCTTGTCTATGCCGGGGAGAGAGAAAGCGGTAGGCATCCGAGGCAAAGGCGAGCCAACAGCTGTCAAAGCGTCCGCGGCGCGGCGGTCTCGTTCCTACGGCCGACCCTTCTTCACGACCCTGCCGGCCCCGGTGTTGTGGTTGCTAATGTACTCGGTCCACGATGTACGGGCCGGTCGTCGGCCGACAAGTACGGCGACAAGAAGAAAGAGCCACGCTTCGACCGGGAACACAATGTCTGTTTACCTTCCTATTTAGAAGCCATGCAGCACTCGGCCCGAGACGCACAGAATGAGTCACTTCGCGAAACCGAACATAACACCTGGCACGCCGTTTCCACGACCGAGAGGCAGGTTTTCGACAAATTGCCCGGATCGGATTCTACTGGGCTACTTTCTATAAGTGATTCTTATTTGGTGTAGGAGAATAGGACAGTTGGATAATAGCCTCGAATCGGGTGGAAGAAGGGAGGACGGTTGAATAGGTGATTTGAAGCTGGTGGGTGAGGATGGGATGTTTGAAAGAGATTCGGACTTGGTATGTGAGAATGGAACAGTTGGAGAGACGATTTGGGTTTGATAGATGAGGATATACACGCAGATAAGGGGTTCTAATTCGATAGATGAGAATAGGATAATTAAATGGACGAGTGGAATTGGGAAGGTAAGAAGAGAACCACACACACATAAGACACTTGCACGAACGATGGAGCGCCGTCTCCCAGACGAAGGCGAACAAAATCCAGCAGGTGATCTCCGAAAACACGATTACCAGGACCCGGGTCTCTTTCTGACCCAAAGTAAACGTTTCATGCATGTAATCCTCGGCGGTTCTGTGGTCTGGCGTTCGCAACGACTCTTGACAGGGCGCCGTAATTTAAACTGCGGTCGGTGTGCCATGTAAGCGGCGAATGAAAACGACCAGATTCCGCGTCCCTGTGCTCTGGGGGTAGGAGCGTTCGCGAGGGTGTGGGGAAGTTGCGGTTCAATTCGTCTTGATGGAAGCGTTAGAAGCCGTGCCAAGGCGTACGGAAAAGCATCGGGTTAAAGGGACCACGGGAGAAGAGAAGCGTCGCGTGTGTCGCAGCACGGTTTTCAGCGTGAAAGATCGCCGTGGGGTCGCCACGGTTTAAGTCGGCAGACCGCCGCGCCGGATAGGCAAGCCCGTGGGTTATCGCCGTAGCGAATGATAAAAACGAGGTCGGAGCTCGACCGGGGCGCGGCCGAGCAGCCATCCCCGGGTTTGATTCCGAAGGATTGAACCGTTGACACGCGGCGATGGTGGCGTCTAATGGGCTCGTCGTCTCGCGCTAAAAATATATACCGCTTTGAATTTCCCCGTCCAGCAGCCCTGGATACAGCGAATGGAAAAAGAGTCCGTGGAGACACTGGGAAGGGAGTGCTGCCACTGTTACTCCACTTTGGACCGGTGAAAATAACTCGACCGGTGCCTCTCGCGGTACCGTGTCATTCCTCTATCCCCCTTTGTCGCTGGCGCACGCTTCCATCGTTCCCCGTGAAAACGCGGCTGCGTCGGAAAGAAGGGAGGAAAAAAAATTGCAAATGCCCCGGCACTAGCTCGTTCAGGAACACGCGGAGATGGAAACGCGGCGTACAGGCTTTTTACCCCTGCCTGGTCTTTGTTATGGACAGCGCATTTGCTTCACGGAACCTCGTTCAATGACCGAGCGATCCGTTATGCAATATGCCATTGTTCGCCGGCCCTTAGCGGCCGAGGAGACGGTCTTTTTGTTTAATAACCCCGATTAGCCCGCGCGAAATGTCCAGGTGGACCTTCGGAAGCTGTCATACTCCGAGGAAAGCGGGTCCCATCTACTAGAACTTCATTATGATATAGAAATGCAAAACGTATGTGGCATTTGTAGGTCCTTAGGTATTGCAGCTACTCGTTCTGGGTGAGCTGAGTAATATAATTAGGGGGTTGTATAATTTTGTTAAGCACTTTGTACGATAATCTTGCATGTATGTCTTGCTACTTTGCAAAGACAGCATTGAACTCGGGTCGACGAAAAAGCGTGCCGCAATCTGAACAGATCAACGTATAAATGCTTGAGCAAAGAAACCTGTCTCCCCATGTTTAACCTGTCACATGTGCCACATAATTTCGTGATCGTGGCCGGGTCCGAAGGTCCCGGCGACTTCGAAGGAGCTTATTAGTCGTAAGACAAAGCATTATTGAGTTTAATCTTCCAATGATCACGCCGAGGCGAGGGTAAACCATGTTTACCGACGAGTGGCCGTCCGAAGAAACAACGCGACGCGACGCAGCGACGCGTTAATTAGAAACTCAACAAAAAGAGGGGGCTGGTTTGCCGAGGTTGACCCGTGTTCAATGAACGCGTTCGCTTATATCCGTGTACACACAGGGATATCGAGGGCCAAAATACCTACCTCTCGCATCATCCACGGCCAGGGCGATCGCTCTTATTCGCGTCACGTCGTTTGTCATTTCTTCCCAAGAACAAGCAACTTCGCGGCGACGCTGACGCGACACGGCGCGAGGCAAGCCAGGCGGTCAGAAGCGGACGCGGCCGACCGGCAAAAATCATTCTAATTTGCTGGTTCGCCACAGAGCAATTTTCTTTGCCTCGGGACGTCGGCGTCCTCGCACAGCCTCTCTCTCTCTCTCTCTTTCTCTCTCTCTCCCGCTTTCTCCTCCCCCTTAATATTCTTTATTTTTCATACGGTTTATTATTACCACCGCTTCGAACACAACGACGGATCACGATTATTATCCCTGGGGACGACAGTCATTTTTCAGCACCTGACTGTCGTCATCGAGCTACTCGATCTTCTACCTCTTGCCCCCTTTCGCCTCCTCTTATTGAATCCCGAAAAATCGCACGAATCTCGAGAAATTTTACACGTTCGTTACCAGCATTTGTTTCGATAACAGTCTACATAATTGTAAAATTTTATTAAATGCAACGTATCGTTTTATAGAAATATCATACAGACCACTAACTTTGTATACATTTGACAAATCGTTAAAATCTAGAGTGATACAAGTAAATTCGCTTAATTTCATTATTTCTTGTCTGTAAAATATTGTGGATCGGAAGAAATTTGTAGGTCGATGGACGCTCCGGTTTCCGCAGGCACACTATAGCACCAAACGCCAAGGGTTGACACTTGATCATCGATTCTTTGTTATCCTCTTCGGAAAATAATGTCTTCCCCGGCCAGATAGTAATTCTTCAACGTCAATTACGAGGACCGGAAAACAATTTTATTCAATATTCCACGGAAAATTTTCATGAGAAAACCATCCTCGCTGTATAGTTTTGCTAGGAGTTAAAAAGTGGCTTCGATATTGGCTGAGGATCCTTTTTTCTTCTCGCCGGTATTAACGAAGGCGTTGTTACCTGGATCGATAATACATGGATAATGGAGGCGCATCGTTGGGAAACAGCGATCGACAGGAGCCTGAACGTATTTAGCGTCCTTGTCGATAATCGAGGTATCGGGGATAATGTCAAAAGAAGCTAATCTCGGCGGGCAGGGTCGGCGAAGCTATGAGAAAATTCTTAGACCGCCAGCAGGCACGTATGCGGGCGCTCAAGAGACATGCTACTCGATCACCTTGCGCAAATTCTTGTATTATTTTCTCACGAGCCTTGGATCGGCTTCCACGCGAGGTACGTTACACTGCGTATGGTAATTGCTGTAATTTATTGCGCCTGAATGACGAGTTTTTACACTGACGTCGCGGCACGAGATCGGCCCCGATCGCACACGTGATGGAAAAAGATCGGTCCGTGCCAGAGAGAGCGCCCGCGTTTATCCGGAACGATTTTACCTTCGGAACCTGGTTCGCTGAATTCACTAAACTTATTCCCCGCCGCGCCGTTCGAAAGGGAATCCTGATCGAACGCATCATCCATTATACAAGAGCAATTTTAATCCGTGAAAAATTGGATCTTGCAAACCTGCGTCCGAGAAGCTGAAGATTAAAGGAGTTACGTGAAAATATTGGAACGTGAATGATGAATGATCCAGTAGCTAATAGCTCAGTGTGCATGCACGTAACTGAATTAAAAGATCAAACGAAATAATGCTTTCCCTTCCGATGTCTTTAACCCTCCGAAAGCAATCTAATCCAATCGTGTATGTATAGTGCTGATAGAAAAATCTGTTTATAGAGAATAGAATTATTCTACACTGAACATCGAACTATATTTTCTACAGGAAAATTCCGTTGCGATACAACCTGCTGGAAAAAGAGGTAGAAATTGATATTTCGAAATCCGTGGGATTTAGTCGCCTTGAATAGACGATATCCAAGAATTTTCTCACAGTTTTGACTATGAGAGAGTTGCGATCGATAGAGCGTCCTATTATAAGCGAGATCGACGGCGCCTCGCAGCTCGATGTTCGATTGGATCGGGGTCGATCTCCGTATTAAATCTTTCGCGTCCGGTATCGCGGGCGATCTCGCGATTTCAATTTTCATGCATCGAGGGGGAAAAGCGAAGCAAACGTGGGCGGGAGCGGGTGATCGGCGCGGTGGAAGCTCGATAACATGCGTACGATCGGAAACCGTACGTGGAAAACTATAAACTCGCAAAAACAACGGTTACAGTCCGCGCCGCCGTCACCGCCCGTATGGATTCATTCATCAATCGTTCCGACGGTTCTGATTGTCAGGGGTGTTCCGGCGGCGCTTTTTTCTTCTCGTTTTTGCGCGCAGACGTCTCCATGCAGTCGTGAAAAATACGGGAGCCAGCTTGGTATCACGATAACGCGCACGAGAGCGAGAAAAAAAAATCGCTCGGCCGAAACGATGAGCGGCTACAACCGGGGCTCGGATCGCAGTCCAAGTCGACGCGTCGCAATTAAAAACTGTTGCCGAACTTTCCGGCGACGCTTCGCGCGAATGGCAATCACTGGTTTAGTTTTTTCATCGGCAGGCCCGTTATCACGGCTGCACGCGAGCCTGTACACGCTCCTGCTTGCTTGTTCGTTCTCGCACGTCCGTGCCCGCGCGCGCGCTCATCCGCTCGCGATTGTAAGTAAGTTCGCAAAATCCCGGTTGAAAAATCGAGCCACCGGCACCGGTGAACTTCCTGCCCGCTCATGCGGGTTTTCCGGATTTAGCAACCTTCTATTGACCCCCTCGCACGGATCCTGACGATCCTGCCTTAATTGGTTTCGAATTTGACTGCAGGCGACCAGACGGTTTCGAGTTCACTCTTTGCCATGTGGAATTTCCGCGTTTCGTTCAGTACCCTGCACTTAAAACAATTTAGCTCCTATATTATCATACAATTTTTATTCTAACGAAGTATCCGATGTATCGGAGCTCCGAAACTGGTATGTCTGATCGTTTTTAAACAGAATCGAGCGGTCTACTTCAAGCTCGTTTTTAATATACCGTGATGTAAATTCGGTGATGCGAACAAATTAATACTTATCGACCAGCTGTGGCCATTCCTCTTACAATTTTTGGCTACAGAATTGTTTTGTTACAATGTTAATAACATTGCCTTACAATCCTATTTTCATCAGAACCAATATTTCTCAGTGTAGAAATTAACTAATTTTCTACTTCGTAAGATGTGCTTCGTTGAAACGTGAAATTATGAATGAATCTTAATTTGTTGACTTATAGTGCAAAGTGAAAATGAGGAAAGCATTATTCCAGCACTTTCGCATTATGTACTACGTCCGATGAGCTTGTTGTACGAGAGTTAAGAAAGTCGCATGATTAGGGTTATACCCATCAGTTATCCGGGAAGCGATTTTCGCGTACCACGTCTGGTACAATGTCCATCACATTAAATGTTTATAGGGTGCTTCGGGCGCGCGAGAAAAATTTTATTGGAAGAAGATTTACTCGCAGCTATACACACGACATAATAAACCTAATATCATCGTAATCAAAGAATCTTCTTCTCATCGTTGAGGTATCTTCGTAATAGAGAGGCCTCTCCAATACCGGCTCACTGTTGTCCGCAAAAAATCCGCGATACGCATCACACGCGTGGAACGATAATTTCAATTGAAGCCGTAAATGGAAGCCGCTGCAATTGCCCGTGCAATTCGCAATCACATTGCAACTAATTCACAGGCTGCCAATAAAATTTGTCTATTCCTAGATCCACTATCCCTCCGAACAGTATCCATCTTTATTACCCGTGGCAAATTAATTTATCTTCGGACGCATCCTTGTATCAGAACGCCGGAGAATGATGCAACGGATGGCAATCTCCTCGCCGCGCCGTGGCGAGCTGCACTTACGCATTCTCGCTTACGCAACCGAACGTCGATGGGAAAAAAGGGAAGAGATTGGTTTTTAATCAAAAGGAATGCAAATTGTATGAATTACTCGGATGCCCCGTCGATATCGATGTATGAGGTTCAGTCGCTGGTAACCTTTTATCGCGCGGAAGCCTGTTTTATCATTTCTGTCGTACTGTTCACATGATCGATTGCTTCAACAATGTTGCCGAATTTTTAAGCAACCGCGTCCTATTATCTGATAATTGGACTGCTTAACTTTGTATGCAGGATCTTCATACATTTATAAATTGATTTCGTTACTCTGGATTGTATAATAGATAGATAGATAGAGTTCTTCATAATTAGACTGCGAATCTTTATGTAGATTTGATACTTATCGTAGAGAATTTTATATGGCTACAAGGGAGATGAAGAATTGTATGAACGAATATGGATCTCGCTGATTATTTAAATTTTATTGAAAATCGACACGATCTAGGTCTGCCAGAGACATCGGTCATTATATCCAGGCATAAACAGCGAGTCAGCGGATTCCCACGAGGCTGGATGAAAGGAAAATGACAGAACGCGGGTCGGGAAGACAGTTTCCAATTGTCGAGTGAAATCGAAGATAAAGGGGAGAATCGATTTCCCCCTCGGGTGGAATTGCAAATCGAGACGATTACGCGAGTTCCGTCGGTGTCGGAGGGATCGGAGCCGGGCGTTCAAGGTGAGCAGAAACGAAAGAATGAGTTCATCCCATGGCACGTCGCGTCGCTGTCCGTGGAACGCCTACGCCTTTCGCGCGACTCGCCGCGCGTCCCCGGGAACGCCTTTTCGATCCAGTCTTCTCGAAACGATTCGGATCGACGTTTGGTCTCGCAACACCGATCGGTCAGATGTACGCGAACACGGTCGATTTTGCAAACTGTCCGTGCACCATTCCGCGTGACGAGTCGGCGAACGACCACGGGGAATGGGAACAAGAGCACGACGAGCCAGACAAGGACGTTCCGGCGGAGGGGAAAAATGTTCTCGTCGATCCGATCGACCTGGAAGAAGGAGGAGGAGGAGGAGGAGGGGAGGAGGAGAGAAAGCAGTCAAGAGAGGATCGAGGAAGACAGGTAGCCGAGAGACGAGACGAGAGACGCGATGGCGAGACGCGAAAAGAAACGAGAGGAAGAAAGAGAGCGAGCCCCGGCCGCGAGAGAATCAGGCCGGACAAACCGCCTAGGCAGGTAGGCGCAACCAGGTGTGAGGAGATCAGAGGAGATCGGTGGAAGATCTAAGGAGATCCAAGGATGTTCGCCGGCCACGGTGTGCGCGCGGCGATGGTGGCGAAGGATGCTAACAGCCTCCGAACGAGTCTGCGACGCCAACGTCCACCTTGGCGGCCTGCAAAAACACCTGCCTACTTCTCTCTCCTTCCTCCTTTTGCCACCCTCCTTCTCTCGCGTCTAAAGGATATCCCTCTCCCTCTCTTCCTCCTCCTCCCCTCTGTTCTCCTCCTCGTCGTCGTACCCCGTGTATACACACGCCGGGCGACACCTCCAGTTTATCGTACACGTGCTCAGTTTTAAGCGGCTGGTTCCGTTTCCCGTTGGACACCCGACAGGTTTAACTTCATTCAATCTTCGTCCCTTCGTCTAGATTACACCACCGATGAAAGCGAAGTTGAAGGCCCGCGAGCGTGTTACTTCAAGACAGCCGGCATTCCGAGCCATAAATTGCGGCGAAGTCGGAATCCTCATCCTCGGGTTTGGGGCGAGGTTGTTCCGAAAGGGTTGGATTGGTATCAGGTTTCGTTGACAAGACAATCGACAAAAAATGGTTTAACGGTACAACTATGTTACTTTCTCTGTCGGGAATATTTCCAAAAAGTTATTCACTGGTGAATATATTTCGAAAGAATCGCGTACCTTTTCTTGAGTCTGAAACATTTGAATGATCTTGAAGAGTCATTTCTATTTTATCTTCTAAACCGAGACTCTAAAATAAATGATCATGTTCTCACAGGCAAGTTACTTAATCTCCTCCCTCTTAGTATTTCTAGAGTCAATCGACAGCAACACTGATTGATAATGGCATTGTCTGGCAGTAACTGCGCAAGGCTTGTATTTACTTATATGCATCACCGACGATATTATTAAGGAATTTATATAAATACCTGACCTTTCCAAGGAACGAAACATTACAATCACAGGGAGAACGTTGTAGCCAGATTACCGGTGTCAAACTCGCTTTCGATTAATTTATGTCGACCGAGACACCCGGGAGGAACCTGTTAGTTGAATGGAGTTCTCTCTCAAGAAGAAACCTAGAGGATACACCCTGGGTGTGCGAATAGTTTCGTGTACAGTTTCTGCTCCACCCATACGGCTTTCCGTGAGTCAACCTCCAAGCGTCTGTAAATTACACTCAACTCCAGTTCATCACGGTAAACACAAATCAAGTTTTACAAGTTGTCCGTGTCAGAAGCTGTCTTCACGTAGGTGTTGCCGTGGACGTTTAGCTACACACGACTACAATCCAACCGGTGACAACTTCATTCCCTATTGAAATTGAATAACATATCAAGATAAAATTGCGGCGCACGTAGGTGAAATGACTAAGGGCTACACGCCGGATAACACAAAAAAATTGCATTTACCGTGCGTCATTGAGCTGCGTGTCGTTCGCCAAATTAACAATCTCCACAAATCCTACGTCAATGAAATCGCTCTACGCTATTCCGTGGGTGAAAATTCATTCATGCTTCAGATACTGCGCATTTTTTAATTTCTCTATCACTGTGTTACTGCCTCATATATTTGTTTAGTATGTGAGATTGCGGGTAAAACACAATCGTACAAATAGGGAAGTGATTATTGGACTTTCGTAAAACTTGAGAATTAAACAATTTTACAGGCAACGCGTTACTGGTTGAACGTGAATATTAATCAATCTCTTACCACATGACAGCAAAATTTCATAATAAAACAGTGGTACGGGAAACGCGCGGTCGGTTGAGAGTTGGATAAAACGGAGAAGCATTCGTGCTATGTGTAATAGTGATATTAAATGCATAGAATCGTGCCAGGGATCAATCGGAAGAAATCGAACGTCTCTCGTCGGGAGCGGCTTAAAACGTTGACATTCGCCGACCGCGAGGATCGTCTCGTGCCATAAAGTTGATCCGAATCCGGGGGCGTTTTATGGTCAATTTAACGACGCCGTTGACAGAATTTCTAGTCAGGAGAGCAGCCTAGACAGACGTGATCTCCGAAGAGACCGGGCGCGGACGTGGCGAGTCCTCCCGTTGAAAACGTTAAGCGAGCTTATGATACACTCGGCGACGTATCCCTTGCGATCTAACACGAACCGTTCGCGCGTAAGATTTACCGATCCCGGCGGAATGGATGAAAAGAGGATGGCACCCGGGTAATCGTAATATTGGAACCACGCTCGCGACGTTTTACGAGCTCGCGATCTGCTCGCACCCGCGCCGGTTCCCGCCGTAAAAAAAGGACATCGTTATTGCTCCGCTACCAGCTGCGAACCTATCCCCTTTTCCACGTAGTCTCGTCTCGTCGAGAGTTTTCTGACCACCCTGTGAAGTTCCATTAAATAATTCGTCATTTTATATTGCTCCTTCTCGTCCTTTCTATTTCGATCCTTTTATTCTGAAAACTGGTAGATGTACAATAATCAAGTTACCTCATTGATTTTTCGTTTTCGTTCGAAGTGAAACAGCGAAGCAATTTTCAAGATTGAATTCAACTTACTCAAAATTCTTAACTTAATCACTGGTATGTATGCAGTTAATATTAAGGTACGCAGTTTGCCTTCAATTCTTTGAATATAGTGCTCTCTCGTAATAAGCATTTTCGCACTGCAGCCCCTCCAGTAAATATCCTCCGTAATTGATAAAGCGAGAAAACGAGAAAATAATGGAATCCGATGTTTCGATTAAAAAAGTTTTAATAATCCGGTGCTCGGGAACAGGTAGATGTAATAAAAATACGACGAAGGGGGGGGGGCGATGACGGTGACGGTCGAGTGAAATGAGAGATCGTGTCGCGCGAGAGTCCCATTTTAATCAAATCCCGTTTTGTCGTGTCTTGGAAAACGATAGTCGACAGATTCACTCGACGCGGAACAGGAAATTAATGCAATAATAATATCGCCGGGGAATTTAATATAGCATTAACGCTCGCTTTATCCTCCTGTTTTATCGCGCGCATAAATTATGATAGTACAATTGATGCGCGAAACATATTTTGCGAGCTCGACCGGAGCACTTTGTTAGCAACTCTATACAAACTTTCTTCATTAAATTTCATGCGGCGGCGCGTGTACACTTTGCTGTACACATTTTGATTAAACCTCATTAATATTGATCAAATCACGTACAAATCCCGCGTTTAATTCAATGTATGTATACATATACGTCCACTGTATCAAGTCGAGCACAATTTGCGGCAACTTATTTATATCGTTAACCGTGAATTTGTAACGTTCGGGAATAATTATCGTTCATTTTACGATTTATCGAAACGTTATACGTCGAACCCGACGTGATTGTGTCGGGATCATCGAGATGAAGAAATCACAAATATCCCGGTAGCAAGTTACGTTAATAATTATTCAAATGCATGCTGAGTTAGTCAATCCATTAACAAATTACAGGCTCCATTTTGAAACAATGAGATCATTATTTTGCTTGTTTAAATTATGAAGTACAATGCAATCTGCTGTTCGTTCGTTGAATGCAAGGACCGGAAAGGGTTTAGAAACTGAAAATAAAATATTGAGAAAATAAAATTTCGT
Organism: Lasioglossum pauxillum; assembly: GCA_933228785.1. Lineage (NCBI taxonomy): Eukaryota > Metazoa > Arthropoda > Insecta > Hymenoptera > Halictidae > Lasioglossum > Lasioglossum pauxillum. Next base: position 39,241,255 of record OW121699.1, on the reverse strand, counting down.
TTTTGTTGTCTAGTCAATTGGGATTTGCTTTGCGTGCATGCATTGTGTTTGCCGGAAACGAACGTGTCGGTCGGATAGGTGGTTTTCTTAGGTAGAGCACGGCGCGGCGCGGCGGCTTCCGGTGTCGTCCGTTCATCCATCGTGAATCCTTCGAAGTCTCGAGTTAATGAAATTGGACCCGTTCGAGGCTAGAGAACGCTCCGAGCTGAATAGAATTTCATACAATAGACGGGGCGGCGCGGCGGCGGATTGATGAGAAAACAGCACGTGGATGAGACAGAAATAGGTGGGGTGATTACGTAAACAAATTAACGCGTCGCCGAAGACGCTCGGGGGTGCGAAGAGCAGGGTGCAAGGAGAACGTGATAACGCCGTGGAAAGAGAGTCGAGTTGCTTGCCTTCGTAGACGGGTATCGGTGTGCGAGAGACTCTCTACGCCGCGCCGCGCCGGTGTGAGCATAGGTAACAGAATTGTTCGCGGTGTGCCGTGTGCGTATATAATTGCGGAATTATGTAGATACAGCCTCTCGCTGTTACACCGAGGCGAACGCAACGCTACAAGAGCGATTCCGCTCATTGAATTATTTGCATTATGTGGGTTACTGTTTCGGCTAATCGGGGGAAATTCAGACGCAAACCGTCCTAAATCGCACAACGAAAATTTCCGGATGTTTCTCACATCAAATCAGTATTATTCGAAACACATCAATTTCTGCAAAAACACAGAATGGCTTCCTAAATATCATGTTCAGTTGCTTTGACCACAAAAACACTTCACTTCCAATTTCAACGGCATGAATGGACGAATACGCTGCGCAGAATATTTTGATAATTTTTAGAGAAGCTTTTGCTGTTGTATCTCTTGTTTCCAAGCAAAACTACACTAAATTCGCATTTTTCTTGAGGTATCGATGTTTGTAAACTGTAAGTACATATTTTTTCGTGACATTAAATAGCACTCAGAGATATTAATAACGTCACCTAGAAATTACCTCTAAAGATTAAAGTGAAATATCAAATTCATTTCCAATATATGTATTACAGATAAGAGAACATATTTATATAGGCAGCCGCCATCATGCGAGCAAAGCTGTATGAACAGAAAGTTTCGAACAAAATTTGTACGTGAAGTGAATGGGAAATGCTGAAGCGAAGAGAATGATAAACGTATTTGAAAGTTTATTCGAAATTTTTTCGTGGAATAGTATCGCGATTGAATTGCGAGTGTTCCCGCGCTTCTCTTTGTGTAGAGTTTGTTTTCAATTTTTCACTAGATAAAATTTTTGTAAAAACCTCCATGAATACATTTGATTCTAAATGTTTCGCTTGCATCAAATCGCTGAGAGTCCGTGCAAAATGAAACCAGTATAAAATCTATAGTTTCACAAATCCACAGTGTTGGCATTTAATCGGAGAGCTGTCGGAACAATTCGTTGTTTCAGTAAACCGACCAAAATACTTCCAAGTAACAATTGTCGGCTTTGATGTTAGCCGATGGTAATTCGAGGGGCGCGATGGAATTCGAAGACGAGGGCAATAAATCCCGGCGTTCTACGTCCAGCCCGAAAAACCGGGAAGACGAGGCAAACACGCCATCAGGAACGCTTCCTCGTTAGTATCCGCCGGCTGATTCGATTTGAGCGCCGGCGCCTTTTGTTTACCGGCGTTCACGTGAATTTGCTGCGCATACTGATTCGTGAAAAACTCTGCAGCCGAGGCTATCGGGCTCGTTATTAATATTAATACACGAGATTACGAGTAGAAAACGGAGAGAGAGGGAGAAAGAGAGAGAGAGGGGAGTGGGGATGAAACAGGCAGAGAAATAGAAAAGCCAGAACGTCGAGGAGAAGGGGTTCGAGTAACGAAAACAAGGAGGGTCCAAAGTTTCCGACAAAAGGTGGGAAACGAGGGTTCCGTAGCATACATTTAATTATGTTCCTCTGTTCTCTCGCTTCGCCAGGCCCGGCCGCCTCTCTCTCCCTTCGAGCGTAGTTTCCAGCCGTGTCTCAAAACTGACTGTAATTTTCGCTTTTCCTTTGTTTCCAGGTAAGTGGCGTCACTCCCTCGCAGACCCCAGTTGCCACGGAACCGGAGTCAACGAACGGTATCGTTCCCGGGGTTAAATTAAGGTTCGGATCGGTGCGGAGCGGTTTCACGGCGGTTTCACCACGGACCGCGGCTGTTTATCGATAATCGAAACGGCCCGCTAATTCGGCACCCGGGCCCGCCACGTACGCGTCGTTAAATTAAAGATAATCGAAGTTCGTTCGGCTCCTCGGGGCGAAGCGCGGGAAACGAGCGCCGATTCGAATTAAATGAATCGAGGAAACGGCGCGTTGTATTCCGCCGTGAACAATTAGGGTGTATTTGTCTTTACGGCACCGATCGCTTGTTTGGCTCGTACGATCCCGAAATCGACGAATGCTAGCAATGACCGGGGCCATTACGCGACACCGTGCATGCCGGAATTGTAATGAACACGAGGGAATTGCGCGAGCTAATTTGGTTTTTACTAGAAATCCATTGAAAGTTACAATGTGCTGTGATTTTTACTGCTGGGAAGTGTTCGTTCATTTTAGTGTAGACTGTGTCCTTTTGAAATTGTTTCCAGAAGACCCGTGTACAGCAAGACAGTAGTGATGCAATGCTTGTAAAGTGTTGGACAAACAATTCCAATAAAAGAACAGGTCTTTTAGCTGAAAGCCTCTGATACAACGCACTGTTTACGACAGATATAATAACATTGGGTTTGTTCGCGCCGTCCGATATCAACGAGCGGAAAGCGTACCGAGGAGCGTCTCTTCGGTTGTTCTGCTAAAAGAGTCGTTTCGCGGACTTCGTGTTTTTCTGTTGCGTCCTTGTTCGCGGTCTCGCCCGCGTTTGCCTTTCCGGCAGCACATTAGTAGCCTCGGAGAAGCTTTACGGAACGGTTGCCAATTCTGAGTAGGATTGTTCAATCGATTGTCATCATTTATGTGCTCGCGAGTTGACCGAAAGGTATATGCGCGCACAGGGTTTCAGGATAAACGTGGTCGTTCTTTTATCTGTCTTTCGAGTGTTTAACACGTTGACTGCCAGATCATAATCTTAAAAATCTTCCATACAATGAAAAGAATTTAATTAATCAACCCAAAATGGGAAAGTCAAAATTTATTAGAATCCTAATTTATTAGAATTAGAAATTAATAGACTCTTTTACCCTTCTACACATTTTCATACTCGTTAGTGAAAGAATAGTGTCACGATCAGTGATAAGGATGAGCACAGAGGATGCATAGGGATTCGGAAACGATGAAAAAAGTCAAAGATATTTGTAGTTATGAGTAATTGACAGGCGGATTCGTTGCAAAAGCAGCTGTGCGACGAGCAGGACCAAAGCCTGGAAGGAGACTCGCGGTTTTTTGCTCGTGCTCTGAAAAACGTCGACCACGGGTTACGAAACGGTCGCCGATGACAATTTAGATCGAGCCGGCGCGCAATAAACGAAACAACCGCTAGGGCATACGAGAAGGAGGAAGAGAAGTGATTGGCCAGCGTTGCTAATGAAGAGCTCAGGACTAAGTAGCCTGTAACCCGCTTTATCCCCGTCCCCCCGACACCCTGCCGGATCCCCGTCCCGTGCCCCAACCTTCTGTCGTGTTACATATGTATTACGGTCCCGTCCTTTTGCCCGGTACGATACGACGGAATCGTGTTAGTCTTCGTTGCACGCGCGCGCGCGCGAGCGAGCGAGCGGATCGTCGCGTCCTCCTGTGTAAGCGTTCGTTCGTGTGCGACGGTCGTGCTCGCCATGGTATCAATTAAATCTCTGATTAGCGAGCCCTTCGACTCTGCTACCAGCCCCGGTCTAGCCCCTTTGAATCTCGTTCGCGATTGTCGGTCGTCCGTGCTAACTCGGACCGATCGAAGACTTCCTCCGCCTCGACCCGTGCGAAGATCAGCTTCCGAGATTTCGACGACCCGACCGAATATTTTTCTCTGCGAGCGGAATCCGCTAAAACTTTTCCCGAGATCGCCCGCGCCGAAAATATATTCGATTTTTATTTCGGCGACTCTCGGCGCTTGGGCGTCAAGCGTGATCTCAGAACGGCGAGAACGGCGATCGACTGTGCAAACTATTCACCTTTTTTCATTTCCAGAACTACTTTTTACGGGTATGATTCTTTTGTTCTCTTGTCTTTCTCTGTCACGGGCACATTTTTCGCAGCGTGGAACAAGATTTTTCAGCTCTTCTTGAAAATGTTAGTCGAGTGATTTTTAAACCTTGTGCTAATAGTCGAGTACCCGAGGACCTGCTTTCAATTTGTTTCTAAAATTTGTTGTATATTCTCGTTAACGAATAGATTTTCAATTGATTTATATTTAAGGCATATGAATCTGCATTGGAAGTATTAACATGTCTACGCTCTTATTGAACGGCGTAGAAAATATTGTGGGTTACGCTATGTAAAAGTAACCATGCAAAATGTTCAAATGAAATTTCCAATTAAATCAGTGTTGGAATCATGTTGACTGTATCACAGTGGACTACTTCCTACATGGTAAAATGATCAAAGAGGTCGGTCGTATGTAACAACTAGTGCACGTCCACGTAGTAACAAAGTGAAACCGAGGTTGGTTGAGCTCGCAACGCCTCGAACAATTGTTCTGTCGATGCCGGAACTCGATCACGCCACCTACGCGAACGCAGAGCTCTGTCGAGTCTCGGTTTGCGAGTAAAGCGAAACGCGGTTTCTCGGAGACATTCCACGAATGTCTGGGAGCTATCGCGGGGCCCTCGATATTTTTTAACGAACGACGCCGGGGCGCAACCGGGGATGGCATCGGCCGAAGAATTTGGCATCGTATACGCGTCTCGTTGGCCGGCGAAACGGAGCGGCGGCCATAAATCCTGCCTTGGCCAGCGACAAAATAAAACGGAAATCGAGATTCTCGGTGAGCCGCGCGAATCCTCCGGCGACCTGGCGGGGTCGAGAGCTGCCTGCGAACCGCGCCGGCAAATAAAACGTATCGGACGAGAACGTGGGAGCGTGGCGTGGCGTGGCGTGGCGTGGTGTGGCGGGCAAGGTCGTCTCGTCGCGTTCAGGAAAAGCTGAAAAAGCGTAGATTTATGAATGCCGCGTATCCAAGCGGTCCTCTCAAGGCTCGTCGCTACCCGCGGAGCAAAGAGCGATCCTTCATGTTCACGAAGACACCGTTGCCACGCCACTGGACGACAGAACTAATGGTCGGAAGAGGTCCGAAGTGGTAGGCAGCCGCGCTTGGTAACCAAGCTTGTTCGACACTGGCTTCGCCCGTTGGGAACGGGTGCAGGGCAACGTTATTTATGCACTTTAACCGATTCCACGTTTCGCCTCGCTCGACCCATGGTGCACGGATTTTTGCAAGCTTCTTAGGACCATGCGTGGACCGCATTCTATTGCGAATTTTAGTGGGAGCAATGCCGAGTTGAAATTCTGAAGTTCTGGTGACTGAGGGAGGCCCATCAACGTGTCTTCGAGACTTTTAAGTCATGCTTTGGACCTTAGGGTTTGTAAGTTGTAGTTGTTTTTTGAAGAAAGAGAGATTTGAGACACGGCCATCGTGTTTATTAGGACGGTTAAAATCTGTTCAGAGTTTTGGAATTCTGGTGACTAGAGCGGTATAGGCTACATTGTAACCATTGGTGTTTCTACTGGCAAGGGGTACGATTTTGTACTACATTGAGGCACACCACGTCGCCCAGGGATCCGCGAAGGGCATATTCTGCAGTTTCATCGAGCGATCCTCATCTGTCGCGTCTGCGAGTTAAACGTAGTCGCCGCGCCGGATCGCGTGACTGGCGACTTTTTCCTGTGAGTACATGATCGCAGTCCGCGGCGCACAGTCCGCTAGATAACTCCATTGCATCCGCCCACTCGGCGATCACCGGCGCATCTCGCGTCGGCTTTCCGCCAGGTAGCGGCGAAACCGCCCCCGAGAGGTGACTCGGCGCGGCGTCCGCTCGTCGTCTTCTCGGAGTCGATTCCGTATGGTGGCTGCCGGGGCCCGGTCGGGCAGATGCTATTAATTTGTATCGATAGAGGCGGAACAGAGGTGGAACGTGCATGCACATTCGTACGTTCGTTAGTTAATCCGACGTGGACAGAACGAGCCTCCGAAGCGGAGTCGTCTATCGTGAACGCACACGGACGCGAAGATCACCAACACGCGCACACGCGTGACCGAGATAGCCGAACCGTAGGTTGCCGGGCGAGCTTACCTGCGCGAGGCTAAGGAAACCTTACCTACACATCTTTCGGTGCGGCGTGCACGTAGACCAAGGTAGTGAAACGTGTGAGTGACACGTAGGAGGATGCTCTCGGCGGGTAATGATCACGATTGAATGAGAATGAGGCCGAGGGAGCCAATACAATTAACCCCGGCAGCATGCCATTGCTAGAATGCAACGCGTTCACCGTGCAAGCTTTACCCGGTGCGATGCGATGCACCGCGCTGCGCTGTAATGCGCTGCAGCGCGCAGCGCTTGTTGGTTCACCTCGGTCCGCCAGGCCCGAGTAGATGGCTAGCCGCAACAAAGACTTCCTTCCTCGACAGACTGGCTGGTTCCTTGCGAGGCACGATTATTAAGGCATCACCGGAACGCGTGCATAGATTCTGGCTAAATGCGCCTCTCCGTCTTGTCGTTCGTTCCCTTCGACCAGATTGCAACCCCGTTTTCGCGACCATGCAAGAGCAGCCCGGCTCTTAACTCGAACCAGCTCGCTGCAGACGCCAGGCCAGCACGTGCCTTTGACTCATTTCGCGGTCGCAATTATTACGGGATCGGGGCTACAGGTTGATGCACGTACACGTAGGCGAACGAACGATGGCGGTTCCCTGAAACAGCGTCGATGAATGGAGAAGCGACTCGTGCCCGATGCGCGTCTCTTCTTCGTCTGTTTCTTCTTCTTCGTCTGTTTCTTCTTCTCTCTTGCTTTCTCGTAGTGCACAGTTTGCCTTAGCAGTCGTGACGACTTTATTATTGCCGATATCGCGATGGAAGGACGCAGGCCCCAACGATTCGGCTTAGAAACCGACCGGTTCGTTACTTATTACCGTTAGGATCGTATCATGAGTTCGACCGGGGTCGGCCCGATCCGATCGCGAATACCGAGCCGACCGTAGATCTCGCGATCGCCACGGTGGAATTGAAATTAGCCGCGGACGCTTCCGCGACTTCTTTCCAGATCGCACCGAGATCCCGACGCACGGATCCACAGTCGGCTCTAAGATTGACGATTTCTCCGATCCCGCGACCGGTCGCGTCGACTTAATTGAGTCCGACCGAATGTTTATTTCATGCGAGCCCGACTCTTACACGCCGCGGATTCCAATCGTCACGGTCTGCCACTCTTTCTTTCCGAATTACTCGAAAAAGCGTTTCGAATAAAACTTGTTCCGTCCCAAGAGAGTCCTGTGGTGGCCACCAGATTTGTACAGCTGCAGTCGTTTTCTCGAGGTGACCTTTGCTTCTTTTTTCATATGAAACTCTATGTTCTCATTTAGACATGCTTGTAGTTCAATCCATGTAAAATTTATCGACCTGAATGTATTGATGTATGGTGGTCCATTAAGGTCATTTAGCGTTGTTCAAATCTGACCTTTAACGAACATTCTCAAGGTCTTTTTCATCGATGTATCACATCGATTTGGTCATAAACGTACTTCAAAGTGATACTAATGATACTGAATAATTATAATGAATAAATTATCCTATCAACGTGCAAGGCTGTCCTCTTGAATATAGGAGATTGCGCACGGTTTCTCCACGTTTAACGAAGCCTGGCAGTCGCCAACAACTCCGGGTACCGCTTTATTGAGTCGAACATATTAAGTCCATATACGATCGACGCCGATTTATATTACGGCCGGCAGAAAAAATCCCGGGGTAAAACTTACGCGTGTAATCCGGCCCGGTAAGAAAGCTGGCCTGCTGTTGTTGCTGCCGCTGATGCCTCCGGGTAAGAGTAATCCGGTTTTCACGGCGCTTCTGAACTATGTTGAACTCCTGGCAGCTGGCGGTATCCGCCGTCGCGGAGATGACGTTTCCACCCACGTGCCCCGTGATCCGCCAATCCTATCGAGGCATCTTCAATCTTTTATCCGTCCACGTATCGGGGATCGGGGTACGACAAGCTGGCCGAATTCCTCGTGGGGAATAATCTGGTTGATTTATAAAAAAGGCGTACACCGAACCGTAACGCTGCGTGGGAGGCCCCTTCTGAAAACCTGCCCCTCCCCCGATACTTTTTGATTGGGTAATTCAAGCTGTCGATTCTGAACTTCATCTGTAGTCGGTCTTCATCGTGTGATTGAAACTGTTGGGATTTTATAAATATATTTGTGGTCTGGAATTCATTTTTCCCGTAACTATTATATTAAGAGACGCGTTCTGACGTACTACAATATGATGGTGACACAATAATTATCCACAATATCGGTACTCATAACGTTTGGGCCCATCAGCCTGTCTTCTGTACCTCCTTTAAAAAATGTTTCTATTAAATGTAGTCTACTTAAAACGACGTTGCCGTAGCAAACTCAGTAATTATCTTGCGGATCGACTCACTCTGGCGATGAGATGTGAAGTCACAGTATCTTTAGGGAGCGATATTAATTTATCATCTGAGAATTGATTCATCGCAGGCGTGTCGCGAGTCGGCCGCGCGACTGGTTTCTTCTCGCCGGTGCGAGAATGGTTTCAAAATTTGACCCACCCGGTATACCGGTCGCGTAAGTATGCACGGTGGTGCTCGGTTGTCCGGCGATCCTGGTTTTCGCGTCTCAAGGTAGCCTGGTGTCGACTTCCAAGGCCCCTCGTCCGTCGTGACGCGTTAGTTCTTGCCTCCGCGGGGATGCGTGCATCAGTGCATCGTTGCATCGGTCTACCTGCGGCGTTCCTCCGGTTCTCCCGGGTTGAAAGCCGAGAGGCGGCTGCTTCTTGCGGAAACTGCAGCCGCCGCGCTGCCGCAATTAGCGCGAGTTCCCGATAAATAATTGAAATTCAATACGCGACGGCGCGGCTCGGCGCGTCTCGGCGTGTCACGGACGCGTTTTCTCGTGCGCGTTCGACGCAGACATTGCATCGGAGGCCGGTATCGCAATTTCCACGCTCGACCGGCACGTCGAACCCGCGCCAGACGTCGCAAGTTGCCGCTCATAATTAATGTACCGGCAACAATGGCCCCCGGGCGCTCCCTTTTAAGGAAAGTTTTGCGCGAGAGCATCGAATTTCACGAGCCCGACATCGCGGCAAGCTTGTTACGCGATTAATAACGGATGTTATCGCGGGAAAATTTTGTGTTTCCGGGACGGAATTATCGACCCGCGTTGCAGACGTTCCTGCAATGCCTTCACCGACGGCAGCCCGCCCGCCGATATATCGGCGGACGAAAGTATTGGCTCGAACTTCTGCCAGACGACGCTAATAGCACCAACATCTGACAGAAACCAACGAAATTGATGAGCTTCAAATGGCGTAAATTTAGATATCGATAGCCCGATTCGCCACGAAAAATCTGTCTAAATTCGAAGGTCCATTTGCTTAATTTAAATTGTCAAACTCGCGCAGGCAGGAATGAATAAATACTTCGGTTATGTTTAAATACAGCTGTCCGGAAGCTTTCAATTGATGAAAGTCATTTGACAAGAGACAGATTAGCTGTCAGGCATATTTCCTAGCTGGTTTCTTTGGATTTCCATTCATAACTTTTCTTGACATCGCCACATTCGGATCTCTTCATACACGAATTATTTATACATACAATCCGTTATTTGATAACGTATCAGAACCCATTAGATAGGAAAGGGTGGAAGTTCTTGACTTTCAATGGCAGCGTTATTTGGAAAATTGAGCAGTTATCTGCTCCGCAACTCGCGAGCCGGGATAAAAGTAAACGTCGCCGGAACTCCGACAGCGACTCGGTGACGCGATCGTGTTAAAATTTAATTTGCCCGCGCGTTCGGAGACACCTCGACGTCGAGGGCAGGTAGCCCCGGAGCCACGTACGCCCGGGATGATAATGTTCAGGTAAACACACGTCCGTTACTGTGACTAGGAGTCGGTGTTTACGATGTGGGGAAACTGTCGCGGCGCGTAACATCGCCGTCAGTCTGGCTTGCCTGTAAACTTTTGAGACGGTTCCTATGGTATCATACGGGTTGGGAACTTTCGCGACTGATTCACGGTCGCAGCGCGGTCCATTCTACGGGGGAAGTAAAGCGCTAATTGAAGCTCATCGTTCCGATCCGGAATGCCGCGGTCATCTGCTAATTACGTCCAAGCGAATTCCCGTGTATCCCCCGTCGTTCGCGGTCGAAGCGGTGGCGTTTCATCGGCTTTCATGCGAGTTTCATGTCGCGTTTTAATGCCACCGAATTCAAAGGGACCGTCCGACGCCATCTTCCGCCGCGTTTCCGCGCGAAGATGGCCGACGAACCAAACTCGCTCATCCTAAATACAGTTTCATGTTGATGGATACTATTCTGAGTGCGCGAGCCTTGCAAAATGAGAAACAGGATAATTGAAACGCTGCGATATGCACCGTGCCGCAACTTCCGTCGATGGCGCTCTTTATGTCCTCGTATTCAAAGGCCTTGTCCACCTTTTCATCTTCTGACGGCTAACTCGTAAGCTGTTTATATTTCGTTTAATATTAGCGCGATTTTGAGAGCACGCTGTCATTTCTCCATATGTACAGGGTGAATAGTAAGTAATGGTCACCCGTCGTAGGAGTGAATCTACACCTTCGGGTCGGTGGAAATTTGTAAAAGATACTTGCCGCAAAATTGTTCATAACAAAGAAAATTGTCGTTAAAAAGAAATTTATCTGTCTCATCGACACGGTCATGTGGACTGTAATAGTAGGTTTTTGTCTATAATTCTACACAATCATATTTTGCAAGAACTTTAACTTCTTATATCTCAATAACTATTTGTTTGCGACATATGGCTCCTTTCAAACTTTTTCTCTTCTCGATGAGTGGAAGATATTGATGTAAAAAACAACTTTACCAACAATTTTCTTTGTCATAAACAATTTGTCATAAGCAAGTTTCTCTGAGAAACGTCCGCCGATCCAGAGGTGTAGATTCACCCCTAAAACGGATGATCATTACTCTTTATACACCCTGTACAATAGTTATCTACAGAAAGTAGACCCATAAAAATTAATAATCGAAGATTTAATCTAGAAACGATCTGATCTTTTTCGCAAACAGTTCGAGCGTGAAGTTGGGACGGTCGAACAGCGTGGTTTCAATTTCGCGGCGTGCCGCGTAACGATGATTTTTCTGTACCAAAGGAAAAGCAATTTCCCCCCGATGGCCCGATGGGAAATAAATAAATAATGAGGGAACGCAATTAATACTTCACTCTGGGTAGGAGAAATTCTTGACGGTAATCGACCGGGAACTTCAAAGTGTCGGGTAGAAGTAACTGACACCCGGCACACCGAGCAAACTGATAGCAATTTCATTTAACTTCATCCGCCGCGCTTCCTCCCTTCTTCGATCATCGCGCGGGCGATCGCCAATTTTCACGCACTTTGCTGGATTTGCTACGCTGACAGTTCCGTGTTCACCGTGTAAGAGGAAATGGGAATCATCTCGGTTGTCAGGATAAACCGACTGGGAATCGAGGTATCTCCTGCGGGGGAGGGAAGCAACAGTCGAAGGAAAAGGTGTTTCTACGGCAGAGACGCGGTAGCATCACCTGTTCTAATGTGCTGTTGGAGATCGACCTCGAGGCCTGGAGAGCCTCACAATGCGCGTAGTAATTTAACTGAATGAAAATACATCGCGATGGGGGCAGAAATTATGTGGCCAGGCATTTTGCAACTCTACGGGCCGGTGCGCGGAAAACAGTAACGTATTAATCAGCGGAAGTACAGTCATTATAGTAGCAGTACGCTCCTGGGACTGTACTCTGACGAGGATGCGTCTCTTGGCCTTAAAGACTGTTGATCTAGATTCAGCGTAGAGCATGCATACTCTCAAACCCGTCTTAGCGGGAAGCTTACCCATAACGTAATGTCTTAAAACAAATTTTTTTTTAGTGATCCTGTACACTTGAAATTATTTTCACTGCAGGCGATTAAAATATTTGACTAAAATATTTTCATTATATAGGGTCTGTCCGGAAAGTAATGCGACCACATTTTTTTTTTTAATCTATTAAACATATGGGTACAAACCTTTAAATTTCTTCAAAGTAGGATCCTTGGGCGTCGACACATTTTTCCCAGCGCGATTTCCATGTATCGTATGCTCTCTGGAAAGCGTTTTTTGGAACCTCTCGTAGTACCCTCGTCACAGCCTCGTCGAGCACTTCCAACCAAAACTTTTCCGTAGATTACGGGGAAAACAGTAAACGGTACTTCTTAGTTGGATCACAACACTTCCTCAACCCCCGTACAGTCCTGACTTGTCTCCCGCCGACTTCTTCTTGTTCTCAAAAATTAAAAATGTGCTAAAAGAATGCCATTTTGAAAGTGTGGAACGCGTCAAAGAGGCTGTGACGAGTGTACGACGAGAGGTTCCAAAAAACGCCTTCCAGGGAACATACGAAGCATGGAAATTTCGCTGGAAAAAATGTGTCGACGCCCAAGGATCCTACTTTGAAGAAATTTAAAGGATTACATGAACTGTACATGAATTCATTGGATCGTCTAGCAATTTAGGTGCTTCATGTGCTCACAAAGCTGATGATGATCGTTTACGATTTAGGATAACGGATTGCAGATACCTTTAGAGCAGAATCTGTGGCTCGTCAACGTATAAACTCGACACAGTGTCAACGACTGTTAGAAACTCGCTTTCTGGATGCGGCTAGTATCTCTCCGGTTTTAGAGGTAATTGAGTTACCGCGGGCCGTCAGCGGGACGAAAATTATCCGGGGATCCATGCACCTCGGGTTACCAAGTGGCCGATACCTGGGGAGCCGGTGACAGGGAGTAAAGAGAAAAATGCCGGCCGGTACGTAACTTAATAGACCATCGCGACGCTGTTTAATAAGATATTTAGGAGCCGGGTAGAGCCTCTTAATCTACCCGGTACAAGCGGCGCATCCGCAGGCGCGGCAACGTCCACCACGAGGGAGCTCCGCCTAATGGGACAAGTCCTAAAGCTGGCTTAACTCGAAATAAAAGCCGACGATTTATAAATCTTGCGACCTCGACGCGATACGTACGGCGCAGCGCTTGTCCAGCCCGCCTCGGCCGTCCGCCTATATAGATAGATCTCGCACGGTAGAGTAACGAGGAAACTAATTGAAACAGATGGACACCGGGAGCAATTACGATTTCAGTCGAACGTAATTATTAGTTACACCCATCGGCTTCTTCTCTCTTCCCCTCGTTCGACCGATGAAAATACGGGGACACGTCATCTACGCGCGCGGTGATCACGAACACACGCGGCCCGTGATTATTAGCAAGTAAAAATGGCGAACGTGTTCCGACCGAGCTGGTGGAAAAAAAGGCCGATAGACACGATATAGACGGGGTGTAGATGGAAATACGAACGATACCCGGCCGACCAGCTCCGCTGATGAACGACAGTTATTACCGCAATTTGATCGGCGGGGATCTTGGTGGAATAGTCGATGGGGCAACATTCTTTAGCCGTTAAACTGCTCTGTAATCTCTTATTTCCGAGTAACGTCATCCTGCATCGCAATATCGAGGAGCGATTTATTGGTTGTAGACCGCCGGCCCTGTGTAATACGTTCGGCCGGAGCCTTCGGACTTTATTGTGACTGTAAGTGTGATAGTTCTCGACTTAAATACCGTGTATCGAACGAATGGGTTCGTTTAATATCAATTTACATACAGTTTGCACGGCCCCGGTGTCGTGGCTCGCTGCCCAACCGGTATCCTCGATCGATACCCTCGCGTTTTTAGCTTTCCGTTCGACGCGCGGCTCGATCGAACCCGCGTTCTCCGCTCTCGAAGACACAAAAATTCTTGGAAGCGTTACCATCTAATCGGTCGCGGCGGAGTCACGTTTTCCAAGGCCGTTACGTTCCGGTTTAGCCATTCTCATCTCGCCAGAGCGATATCCCCAGGCGATCATCAGCCCGGGCACAGGAAACCCGTCGACGATGAAAGATCAACTCGCTAATGCAATATCAGGCCCACGGTGGGCAAAGATAATAGCGTAACTGCATTACGACACGATACGTCAATTAACGTCGCCGCGGCTCGCAGCAAAGTCCCGGCCGACGAGAAACGGCGCAAAGAGGGCTGAACCGATGACGACGACAACGGCGAGGAATACATACAACGAGGAGAAACACGATCAACCGAGTTAGGGGGCGGAGAAGATGGATCCCAGCAGGCGAATGAAACAACCGCGATTTTCCGTTGATCGAAGATTCTGGCACGATCGAGTTAACCGGTGCGGCGCGGTGCGAGAATTAGCTGCTCGCGAGCCGGACGGTTATCGCTCATAATCCCGTAATCGTTCTCTCGTTAAAGAAAGTAAATAGCCCCCATCTTCGGCCGATTTTATCGAGCGCCTGCCGGCCTCCGTCGTTTAATGAGATGCAGCCGCCGCGCCGCGCCGCGTTTTTGCATAAGCCCGATAACGGGCCGTGCGCGCGCGCTAAATCGAGTTTCGGTTTACGCGGTTTCGCGCGTTAATGCATCTGTCTTCATTGATTACGCTCCGAGAGTGAACATTCCGGATGGTATCCGGGGACTTGGTGAATAACGCGAGTTCGTTCTCGGTTAAACCGGCGCCGGTCAAACGGACGATAATTAGGCCCGCGTAACACTCGCGAAATCGGCACGCGATCTTACCTGCAGATTTATCTTGATCAGTTTCGGCCGGCGCGGCGCGGCGTGTTTTACAGGCAGTCGTACGGAAGCGTTGAGAAAATGCTGACCTTTACCTTGAAATCCACGATCGAATTCTTTCGGTACTGTGTTTACGATTAATTAAACGTGTTGAAAGAATTATCTGCGAGCGATCGTTCCTTAAATAATTGAGGACTTCTCCAATGTTTTCGGTTGGGTACTAATTGTCTGTTATCATCGAAGACTTCGTGTTTTCGTTCGCTCTGCCCAGCATAATCATTTCTCTTAATTTATTTCGAAGTTTGTATCACAGAGGAGTCATTCCTTTATGGTAATACTTAAGACGTTTTAATGGAAGTGTAAAAGTGTAAATATATCACCTGAGGCTATGTTGCGCGAGGCTACGTTAATCCATCAAACTGACTATATCTTCTATAAGCTTTTAAATCGAATAATTTTTACACATTTCTTTCAAGGAAATTTTACAAATTCGAATACTTAATATTTAATTATATACTTCTTATTTGGTATTGCTTTGGATTTATCATTCGACTTCAGGAAAACTTTGTGGTAACATAAATTTAGCGAGGTAAACATTTAATGTGAATTTAATAAACCCTCATAGATTGCCCATATATTTGCACACTTAAAATATGTTACAAAAAATTGGATTGATACATACACATGAAGATGTACCTTACCAATGGACGGATTAAGACTATTTTGATGTTAGGAACATTTCTGCAGGTAAAGCAATCTGGAAACCTTGGCCGGCGAGAGCGAGGGCAGCCGACAAAGCGTTTTAAATACGAAGGAACGGTCGCCAGGAGGCGTGACATTAAAAGATCCAAGTTGCGGGAAAAGTCGTCGCCGAAAGGCGTCCAAAGATATCGCTCTCTTCGCGCTATTTCGCGTTATGTAAATCGTCGAAGTTCCAGGTGCGGCCCCGGCTGCAGCTGCAGCGCGTCGAAGTTTCTGAAAGAGCGGCGGCGTAGCATTGAAAGGGGCGAAACCTCCGTGAATTATGGAAATGAAAACGACTGTGCGCGTTATTGGCTCGCGGTGCCGATCGTAATCGGGTAATTGTCGATCGGTGGTCAAAGCGGGCAGCTAAGAGAAAAAGATCCGAGGCGAGAGAGAGAGAGAGAGAGAGAGAGAGAGAGAGAGAGAGAGAGAGAGAGAGAAGGGGTGAAACGAGAGGGGCAAAATGGAACGTTTCCTGGTGTCCGTTTGGCCGATACGCGAGATACGGTCGATAATTCGCAGCGTTAAACAACCGGAACACACCGGCAGCAAACTGTACATATAAATCACAGGGAAACATCGTCGTTTCCCGTCAAATCAGCGGCTGCTTAATTCAATTACAATTTATATGATTATGATCTATCCGGTCCAGTTAATTAAGACTGCGGTAATATTCCGTGCGTCGTGGTTTTCGTTTTCTTGCGTTTCCCGCGGCTGCCATATAAATT
This sequence comes from Lasioglossum pauxillum, assembly GCA_933228785.1. Lineage (NCBI taxonomy): Eukaryota > Metazoa > Arthropoda > Insecta > Hymenoptera > Halictidae > Lasioglossum > Lasioglossum pauxillum. Next base: position 39,224,964 of record OW121699.1, on the reverse strand, counting down.
AACGTTTATAGGAATGTCACGATAGTGTCGACGCGTTCGATCGTTAGACCGAATTATGTGACAGCTGTATGTGAGCGGTCAATTAATTACCCACGGACAGCCGAGTGACTAGACAACTCGTTGCTCCTTCGAATATATGTATGTACGTGTACACATGGGAAAAGCCCCGTTACGGCGAGCAAAGCCTGCGTTCGAAGTCGTGCCAGGGCTTATACTTCGCGAGGTGCGCGTAGATGGTGTTGGTGAGACTTCTGAAGTACGTAATTAAGCGGATAAGCGACACGCTTCTCAAAAGGCTTCAGTCAGGAGATTGTGACAGTCGCGATCAGACCCGGCGGTCCGGAGAACTTTTCAGTTAATTACTGATCGAATATGTTAGCTACTATCTTATCGCGGCTAGAAGTAAAAATTCATTTAATATCTCGGTGGTACGCTCGATCCTTTCACAACGTGATTCAACATTTTTCTCGCGCCACTCAGATACTGTTACTTCGATACAAGAATATTTTAAAAAATGCGATGAACATGCTTGAAGCCTTCAAGGTATTTATCGATTACACGTATTTCACCAATCTATACTGCGATTATAGGCAAGAAAGACTATAAAATTGATTTAACTTTTTGAGGACGTATGTTTATCACTCAACATGTATTTGAAATTAAAAACATTTGAGCAAAGTATCCATGACATGTTCAGCTATATATTGATATGGCAAACTGTACCGTTAAAGTCAACGTGTCATCTCGAATACCATAGTTCGACCATTTCTTTTGCGGTTCTTATCTAGAAGATTGTTATTGAGCTTCATTTACAAGTCATTTAGTCATTAAAAACTCCATTAACAGGCTCGTGGTAGATAAGTTGTAGATAAGTGTACTTTATATTGACGTCTCATTATCCTCGTCACTTACTGAGCTGCTTATATATTCATTGAAGGAACTAATGCATATATTATATCGAAACTAATTCTCATTCTCTTTTAGTTGATTTACAGAACATTTTAACCTCTTTACGCACAACCATATACGTTACGATTATGTATTAGTACCTTCACATCCTTACGCAAGTTAAAAAAAAAACAAATTCAATTTTATGCAAGCGTTTGGAATTTCCCTGTTAGCAAAGTTTGTCCCACATTTTGTTTCCGCAAGGCCCAAGAACTGGTCCGCAGTAGATCGGTCCTGCCTCGATCAGCCAGCGCACGGGGTCAGCGCGCAGCCCAAGAGAAGAAAAATGAACCAGGCCCACAGAAGATAATTCTCTGGAGCGTCCCGTGGTCTCGTAAGTAAGACATCCCCGTAAAAAAGAAAGCAGCTCCGCCGAAATCACCGAGAGGAGAGCAATCGGAGTACATCATGCGGGGCATACTGGTTCTGTATTGCGGGCCGCGGTTCCAACAAAGCAAATCCCGCGGGCCGAACGAATCGAGATGGAGGCATAGGTTCAATCGGCTCGTTAAGGCTTCCCGTCACGGTGGGCCGAGTAGTGCGCGGGTTGCAGCGCGTTGTATCGCTTGTGCGGAGCGTACGGTTCAGTGCGATGCGACGCGCCGCGGTCCAGGGACATGTTTAAGACCGGTAGTGGGTTGTTTATGCGTGAGCTCGCGCTTATGGGGAGCGAAACGTAATCCATGATGGGACGAGCGTGTCGGACCCTCGGATAGCCGCCGCCCCCCTCCCTCCCTTCCGTGCCGACTCGGTTTCTTCAGGCTTCTCATCTGGCCGTGCTTCCTTCGGCGAGTCGCGAGTCCGCGGCTACGTGTCCGGGGTATCAAGCGCCGATTCCTCGTACCCGGCTCCTATATCTCTCGCGTGAATACAAACTCGCCGTGGCGCGGTGGAACCGAGCTCCGAGCCGAGCGGAGCGGAGCGGAAAGGGACCAGGTGACCACGGGCGCAGACGAGACCACGACGCCTAGCAAGAGGAGAAGAAGAAGAACCGCAGCCGCGTGCAGAAACGTTCAAGCTCTCTCTCTATGCCGGCGTACTGGTGTACCTTTCCGTCCTCTGACGGACGAGCCGCGGTAGCTGACAAGTTGCCCCATTACGCCTATGCTACATACGCGCCACCCAAGCACGGGTAGCTCGCGTTCGCAGCGGGATCCCCGTGTTCGCAGTCTCTTAAAACTCCTTCGGCCGAGACTCGCTCGCGGTCTTGGCCTCGTTCTTTCCTCTCGTTCTTTCTTGCACCTCGTACAGTCGCATCACCACCTTCAACCACCCCTGTCGTTGCAGATGCGTACGGCGACTCCATTTTCAGCTTCCTGCATCGAGCGATATCATCCTGCGGACTGTATTACCTTCGAGCGTCACGCTGGACGAATGAGGTTGCCCATTCCAATGGATCCGTGGACCTCCGACAACATTTTTGTACACTTTAGACCGAGTGTCAGTCCTTCTTCATTGATAGAAGCGAATTAAAAAGAAAAGCAAGAATACAGATTTTACAGGTATTCGTCCCATGTTTGATATTTCCCAGAGTTTTACGAAATAACGAGAACGCGATTCCCGCAGCGATTCAGCTCGATACGAGAAAACGGCCGCGAGCCGTGAAATAAAAGCTAAATGTCGGAACGTGATGGCAATGTTATAAATATTCAGTCGCGACGCGCGGTTTCTTGCGGACATTAAATAATTTATTAAGAGCGACGCGCGGCCGGCAAACGAAGGTCGCCAGGTGCGGGGATTTTTATTGCAAGAAATTTCATCTCGTCGAATAACGAGATTCTGATGGGAATGTTTGGAAGCTTGCTCCTGTATTCGGAATGGCTTTACTTTACGCGTTCATATTCCCTGCTTATTGCGACAACTTTCCCATTGGCAAGCTTCCATATTCATAAGACTTCGGAAACGGCTGCGGGAATAATCATAACTTCATGCGCCGGGTCCGAAGCACCTCGAAACAAGAAGAACTCTTATTAAAAGTTGTAAGAAGTACGTTCGCGAATTTTATTACATTTACATGATCCGCCGTCTGTAATTCCGCCGGGAAGCGTCACTTTTTAACTAAATCCACGGGAACTTCTCGCCATCGGGCGACGTCCTTCCCGCTTCCTTGGGGCGCAGCAGCTTCGGAACCGGAAACGGCCGAAGAAAACACCGGGGCTTCGCGCGCGAAGTCGAAACGAGTTTCTTTATCGGGAACGACTTCAACTTGGTCGGACGTTGAGTGCAAAGTATCCTCTCTCCTTCCGCAACTTTCTCGAAGATTTGCCTGCGTTTCTCGCGTCGCGCAATTACGCGAACTATGACACGTTCACTCACGGAACTTTCCTGGGGTTGTCAGCCCTAACGGAGACTAACTCACACGAGACCTTCTCCAGATGTCTTGTGGTTATTTAAAAAGGACTGCCGAAGTCCCGAAGCTCCCGAACGCGTCCCACACTGTGCAAGACCGCAAACGGAAGCTGGTAAAACGCGGAAGGACGAGCTCTGACCTAGTCGCGCCCGCCTAGTCGCGAACTTCCAACGTCTTCGCACAATGCTTCCTCCGGGAGAAGTTTCTTCGCTGCGGAAGCGCATTATCGCTTAGGCACTTGTCGCTTCCCAAAGACTTCGTCGCCGAGTAGTCTTGTTCAAGTTCCACCGTCAATTTTGTCTCGGACAACTGCGAGAATAAATCTGCGCTGAAAGGAGCGCGCGAGCAGACGCGAAGTGTCTCTTTCTGCAAAAATGAAACGAAAAATTGTAGACGTATTTTTAGTGCAGATTTAGTATTTGAAAATTTATCAGATGCACATTGCATCGAACGAGAATAGGGCAACATGTCTGAGTGTGGCTGGGTAATTCTACTTTCGATAAATTACTGAAGGTGGGATCTCCTTTTGCGGCGTTCGTTTAAAACAATTGCAAAATAAACTAGAGGGCTATTGTTGCTCGCACGCTTCGCGAGCTCGCGGGCAGGACTGCTCTTGCGAGAGGGTTAGTGATACGCAGGGCTAGTAGGGCCTACTGCTATTAATGTTTTTTATTTGGTGTGTGACTCTCCACGAGCCACACAAAGAACTTCCCGATTCGTTAGTTGCTGTATATTATTATTATTATTTATTAAGTGTACGTTTTAAGAAGATTATACGTTTTCAGGGAAATTCAATAATTTTCTACTTATCAAAATGTTTACTATATGGCGTCGCATTAAACCAATATCGTATGCTCGTTGCTCGCTTGGTTCCTTGTTATAGCATACTAATGTTGCAAAACAAATAGTCTTATTTAGTTTTTCGCAAACGATGCAACTCATCATTATCCGGGTTTGCAGTATTGATCTTGGTTTTCTTCGATACTATTAATTTAAATTGTCCTGAAATATATAAACCGCGCTCAATTTTGAAACTCTGCTCAGTGCTACATACAACATTTGTAAAGTTCGCCTTTCTGATTTTTTAAAATCCAAACATACTTCTCGTATGTTTGTCCCTGACTTTTATGAATCGTAATAGCATCAGCGGGAACCACTGGAAATTGACTACGTGTGATGTGTTATTTTTCTTCACTGCATTGGAATAATTTTCGATTATTGTAAGCGGTTACATTAGCATTAGTTGCATAATTGGAAAAAAAATTTTTTTTAATTAAAAAAAAACAAGAAAATTTTTTTTTTAATTTTATAAAAAAAAATTTTTTTTTAAATATGTCTAAATATATATATATATAGTTACGTTTACTTCTTCGGTGGATACGCCTTTCGTATAAATTGCAATGTTTAATCAACTCCTTTCGAAAAAAACTACAAAACTACTTGACCAAAATGGACCAAAATCTAATCAGCTCTAAGTTACAGCGGGCCACATCGATTGCATCATACATCATTCTGATCGCGTTGTTACTTTTTCAGAAAACGTTAACGAAAAATTTGATAACATACAAACGGCCATACGCACGCACGCACGCACGCACGCACGCACGCACGCACGCACGCACGCACGCACGCACGCACGCACGCACGCACGCACGCACGCACGCACACACACACACACACACACACACACACACACACACAAACACACACACACACACACACACACACACATATATATACAGACATTTTGACTCCAATGACCATGAAACGTGAAGATCTGCCAAAAAATTGATTTTCGATTTTCGGGGTAATTATAATAACTTCCCTATAAAATCGGGAAGTTAATTATAAAAAAATCATTTCTTTCAAATATCAACATTTTGAGTGGATACTCTTATGTTTTCACTATAAGCTCCTGAAAATTCATTTCTGTCGGTTTGTCAGTTCTAGTCTTACAATTTAATGAAAAAAGGTTGACACGTTTTTTTACACCATTGTAAAATCAACAATTTTTAAGATATCGAAAATCCTTTGAGATTCGTTCGTAGATCACTAAAGACTAAAACAAATTTAAATTTGAAGAAAATCCGAAATTTTACTTCAAAAAGTATCGGTTTTCACGTGGAAGGACCCATTCCTACGTAAGAGAATATCTATTGCAAGAGATTTGCGTAACCCTGAACACGCTTGCTTGAACGCGGATACGCATTTGTCGGTAAATTGCAACGATTGACAAGGATATTCTCGAATATTCCTCGAAAGGATAATACGATATTGTTTCTCAGCGTAGACGCGCGTGTCTAGACGCAGTTGTGATGAAGTATGACGAATGGAGTATAAAAGGCGCTGGGACGATAAACCGCTGTATCCAAACGCGCAAAGGAGATCCCACCATTATTGATCATGCACCGGTCTTGAAAGAAATAAAGAATTGAGTGCGCTGTGTCCTAAAAAATATTTGTAAAGAGATTCGCGTCGAGCGGAAATTTAAAACTGGACATTGACATAGAATGCGAATTTTAATCTTGCTCGCAATCGGTACAAATGAAACAGAAACCGGCACAAATGGAATTTGAAGTAATGAAATGCAAACTTATGTATTACAATAAAAATCCGGGGTGAATTCGGTCGGTGCAGAGCTATTGAAACGGTCGGTGCATTTAGCGCGGTGAATGCGTGTAACGCGTGCGTTTGGTGAATCGGCGATCGTTCCATTCGCGTGATTCAACGTCGAGTTCGCATGGAAAGGACGTCTCGGTCGGCGAGGCAGCTCGGCAGGAGTTGAATAGCGGATCGATGATCGTCCGCGGGTCACAGTGATTTCGGAATGGCCTGAAAAAGGACCGCGAGAGCGACGAGATTCATGGCAGCTGTAACCGGCGGTTGAATGCGGTGGCCGATTTAACCGGGCCGGCTAATATAATTTCGATAAACTCACCGGGATGAAACAATCGCGGCTTTTAATTATGCGTTTTGAATGACGGGGTCGAGCGGGGGTCGGCTACATTGAAACCGGTAAAGATATTCGGCTGGCTAATTAAGAGAGCAGAAGCCTCGCTCGTGATCTCCCGTTCAGAGGAGGATCTTTGCCCGAGGCTTTCACTTCTGCCGGTATCGCGCAGCTTTCTTCACGATTCACGGGCTTCGCCGAAGATCGAGGAGAAAACGAAACTCCGTAGGACGACGGAGGGCAAAGAGCCCCGACGAGAGCAACATCGCGGCGAACCGTGGTCCTTGAGTCGATTGTACGAACGAGAGAAAAAAGAAAGAGAGAAAAAGTTCGAGGGAGAGGGATAGGAGACGAGCGAAGGTACTTCATCGTTAATTGTAATTTGACGTTTAGCTCGGGCATCGCGAATGCTGTCGGCCCGTAATTTTAATCCTTTCGTAGCCGAGAAGATTTCGCCCCAAAACGGCCGAAAGCCTCGTGAAATTAATGAACTTAAGCTCGATTTACGCGGGGACGGATCCACGGAGGATCAAACGACGGCAACGATCGCGACGAAGACGAGAACGGCGATGACGGCCCCGAGGGGAATAGGCCGTGAGAACGCTTAACTTTTAACGATTCTCCGCCGGAAAAAAGGAGAGGAAGACGATGAGGGACGGAGTAGAGGGAGAGAGAGAGAGTACAAACTAACCCTCTGGGCTGGTTCAATTAAGCCCGAATACATCCAGGCCGCTCACCGGCGTGGCTAAATACCGCGGAAGCTTTTTGACGAGTGACGAGGCAAGGAGGTGTTGTTTCGGTCCACGATAAACTTTTTTAATTAACGAACAAATTATTCAGATCGTCGGCGTTAGTGGAACGTAACGGCAAATCCGGAACGTCCATTCAATCCGAACGCTTTATTAATAATTTCCAGACCACTTGTCTGTCCTTGACGGTTTCCCGTGTGTCCTCGCTCACGCGCACGCGCCTGTTCTCGCGTGTATTCTCGGCTGTACGCAATTTTCATCCCTCTGCCACCCGAAGAGGAGGAACGCGGCGAATACCTCTCGTAAATAAAGTGCACCGATGGCGAATGCTTGATTGGATTTAGCAATAATGTAGACGGAATGTCGTCGAACTCTGCGCCGACAGACACCGTGAATGCCGTCGTGAATTTGAGTGCCCTCGGCGTAAATAAAATACACGCCAAGGCCGATGTATCGGTGTTCCAGAAGTCTGAAAATAAAGTTACAACTTTGTCTTATAATTTTGTTGAATATGGTCACGTTCATACAGCACTCTATCTGATAAATCTACACGAAATACGAACACCGATACTTTTATAAAGACATCTTGTTTTCCCGCATTCGCCGAGCATTATCCTCTTAAGAGGTCAGCTTATACTCGACGATGTCGATCGGCGACTCAATAATGGCGTCGCACGAATCGTCGAAGCTCTCGATTTGGTTCCCTCCGGCTTAATGCCACGAACAGGTTCCGTTAATCCCGCCATACCTCAGAAATTCTATTGGGATCTTATTAGAACTCTAGTCGGGGCCGAAAAATGGCCGTAGATCACCGGCAATAAAGGCGAAGTAAGGAAAAAGAGTTTCGTACAGGCCGAGAGGCACACTGTCCGAAAAAAAGAACGGAACCTCCGAAAAAGAGGAACGCAGGCCTCCCGCGCGATCAACTTAATAACCAATAAATAACTTTAAACGCTCCCCGTGTTTTGATAACGGAGACGCCGCTCTCAGTGTTCGACCATTACCATTTCCTTCGGCCGGTTCTTTTATTTCCCTCCACGAATTCGTGGCGACTGAAAGTTGTGTGTACGGTTGCGCGACGCGTTATTCCCGTCCCCTTCGCTGGTTAGCGTGGGCATCCTTAAATCATCGTCCTGTCTAACGAGGAAGCTAATCCTGATTCATGCCGAGGAGGCACGCTCGGATCTTCCGAAATTCCCTCGGCGGCTTTCGAACCGAAGCTAAAGCGTCGCGGGAGCAATTAACTTGTGCGCGAGCCTTTCTCGAGGGGCCAAAGTGAATCAGAAAAATTTAGGATCCCTCTCCATCAAGGCTAGCCACTTGTCTCCCATTGCTTTCTTTCTTGATGCACCGTGTACCCAAACTTCTTTCTTAAAATAGCAGGTAACGTTTTAACAGTTTCTCCCATCAGGAAGACTCGAGCTGAATTTTACTTTTAATGAATATACACATATATTTTATTATTAAAATATGGTTCTTGCTGTACCTTAATTTAAAAATATTGAATCTCAATTTAAAAGAGACTCCTGGAGCATCATGGGCTAATCTAGCAGGAACTGCTCGGGAATACGTATGTGGAAGGATGACGTTCGAGTATGCTATTGGGAGCTTGAGGAAATGGTGAAAAGTCGCTAGTCATCGAAGACGTAATACAGCCGTGTAATCCCGGTGAATCCGAGGCCGCATTCCAGCAATAGCAACGGGATTAGTGCGGCCCCCTTCGAGCGGCATTACGGATACGAACGAAGCTTAATAACACTAGCATTGTTCCCGCAGCCTCGGCAATTATAACGTTTTAATGCAGCCCGACTAATGCTGAGCTTTACTTCCGCGACGTCGACGGTCGGCGCGTTGCTCTTTGATCACGATCACTCCTAACGAAGGAATTAATCGCGGTTTACTCTCAAATGATCCGCAAGGGTTTCGCTGCACCGGCGTGACCTCTGTTCCCATCTCGTCAGGGAACCACTGCCGAGGCTACAATTAGCTAGTTCCACAGCTCGGGGGCCTCGGAGAGAGAATCCACGGCGTTAAATCGAAGATCAACGCCGCGCGGCCCGATGAGAAGCGGATTGCGTCAAACGAGGCGCCGAGAGAACGAAGACAAAGCCCCGGCCCCACTCGATCTTTCGTATTGAAATGAAGAAATACCGCCGCGAGAGGACATCGCGCGCGATTCGTTTTACCAGTTGTACGGACGTCGATGGCACTTTTCGCCGTGTGTCGGCCTGTCTTGTACGTACAATGCCCACTTTTGTTCGCCGTCGGCCGGGGATTTTGTTCGGCGTCGAGCGTACGTCTTCGACAGAGGCATGGTGAATGGAGGCCGAAGCCACGAACAAATGTCGGAGTCACTTTAAATCAAGAGTCGGGAATTGCCTATTTATTCTCGCTTGCTGGCGGCTCATTATTATAATTCGCACCGCTCTGTTATTTAAAGTTTTTGAATACTCTATACGTACGCTTGTACTGTTAGATGGGCGACGATCTTTATTCTTTTATGTCAATGAATGAATCGTAACACTAATGTTTCGAGAGTATTTATCCTGAAATTATGTTACCGAGCTGACAGCACGTGACCGGTTAAGGGTTCACGAAGTTTCTCTACGAGCAATAAAAATAAGAAGCTAGTCTTGATATTCGAGGCAGGTGGTTTCTACGCCGAAGTCGATGACATCGGGACGATGGACAAAAGTGAAAGCACGATCGATCGATCGCGAGACGTGCGTCGACTCCGGAACGTCAAAACGCGCACGATCGGAACGTCCCCTTCCGGTTAGCTTTCATCTCGGCCGCCGTAGCTGTTGGCCCGTTCCAACATGTCACACGTGGTCCACTACTCAACGAACTGAATCTGATAAGTTTTGATCAGTCGTGTCTTCCCGTCGCGTCGGCACGCGAGACGAGCTACCTTTCTTAGGCAGTCGTGTCGATGAGACGTTCGTCTTAAACGAAAACGAGGGCCGAGTGTTGATTAGGTATCGATTCGTGATAGGCAAATCACAATACATTAGGCTTGAGAAGGTCCGACGACATCGGTAGCATCTGACGCGCCGCTATCAACGTCAAAATATTCAAGAAACTGTTACGAGTGATCTCTCTTAAACGATGCTTCTCCTCGATGATCAACGCAGAATGAAAATATCAATCGTCTCAAATAGAAATTTATTAGCGGAATAAATGGCATTTGTGTCGGTAAATGAGCAAAGAGCGCGGTAATTACAAAGAGGCTCGTTCTCGCGGTTAAATTCCCCGGGTACTTGTGCCGAGAGATCGATCTACGACAATTGAAGAGGCAACTCTTAAGTTGTTCGATAGCCGCTCTTCAATGTCCTCTTTCAATTTCGTCGAGCGATTTCCAATTTTATATTTTCCAGGATTATTTGTCGGTACGATAAGAAACAACGGCGGGATTCGAAGTGGCGGTCGTCGAATCCGTAAACGCGAAATATCCGGCTGCAGGGAGCTACTTTTAAGCCGGCATAGCAGCGGCGACGCATCGATCGGCTCGCGATCGGCCGCATTGCCAAGTTGGGGCGGCGTAAGTCACTTCAGAAACGCTTACACAAAATCCTCGGCTGCCAGTACATATATAGCCGCGAACGAGAGAAGCCTCTAAACCATGTGTACCCAATGCCGAGTTAGATGCCGTCACGTAGAAACCGGCAGCCTCCTTTGCCTTCGGTCGTTTTCTCGCATACCGCGAGTCGACGCCGATCTCCCCGCGGAACCGCTGACAGACAGCGGACCGATGGAAAAACAGGTTATTAAAAACCGACCACTCGAAACAAAAGCTCTCCTGCACCGATCGCTGAAACACTTGTTCCCAATACCGTCATGCATCGACCTAAAAAAATTTGTCTTCATTATACCGCAGCTGAAGATCGAACCCTTCGTGAATCGTCCGAAAGAATTATTTGTCGTTTAATTCTTAATCCTCGAAATATTCTCATGCATTCTTTATTTCTACATGGTTGGAGAATTTGATTTTTCTGTGATTGCTTGATTTATAATCCTCGTATTGTATCCTCGTATATTTTGTTTTCAGATGCTGTACACTGTACAATTTTCGATTTCTCTGCGATCGAGTTCTGATTTGATGCATTTATCGAGAGAATTTTGAATGGTCGTAATCCTTGATCCTCATATTGTATCTTCATATATGTATGTATTTCGTTTTCAGATTCTGTCCAATTTTCGATCTCTCTGTGATCGAGTTTTGGTTTGATGCATTCATCGAGAGCATTCGGACTGCTTAATCCTTGATCCTCACGATTTCCATCTGTAGATGCTGCAAAGCTTTCAGTTTCTCTGTGATGGGTTTGTAATTTGATGTACTTATCTGAAGAATTACTTAATCCCCGATTAAACAGTAAAAATGTTTAATCCTTATATTATGGCCCCCATATTTTCTGATTTTACGTGCAGTGAGATCTTCCATTACTTTACAATCACGAAAGGAACGGAACCGGTCGATTTAAAGTGTAAAACGAAAACTCGGTTTGTGGCCGCATGAATCGACATCTGTTCGTAGCAAGTGTAAAAGGGGAACGACGTTGGGAAGTACGTCTACCGAAAGTTACTAAATAAGAGTCAAAGTTGACGCAGAGACAGCAGTCGTGAAAATAGTCTAGCTCGTTCAGGAAAATCAGTCGCCGTAAGTTCCCAATAAAGTCGTGTGCGAGGAGAATACGGCCGAGGCGAATCGTTCTGCGGGTAGTAAGAAGTAAGTAATCGTATTTCCCGGGAAATTCCGGGAGGTCAACAATTCATTTTCGAATTAACATTACCCGGAGGATCGACTCCCGAGCAAACACCCTCGGCGCGGTGGAGTTATAAAACGATAACTGAATATTACCGCATAAAAGCATCGAGTATTTCAGCATTATAACAGCTGCGCGCCGAGTGTATTAATACGTATTTCGAGCGCGTTCAACTAGAATATATAATGGACTTAATTATGCGCGAGTAGTAATTGCGCTCCCGCGGTGATAAGTTTCTTTAATGGAGGGATTACAGAATCGAACACCTCAGGAAGTCACACCTTTCGAACCGGTGATAGGCCTGGACCCGGGTCCGCAGACCGAGAGAAGCTCCGCAGGGTTTACGATGAAAAATCCCGTGGGCGTGCTGCTTCGATAATGTATCGCGCGTAAACAGGAGGATTAAGCGTGTCCGGCGAGGCTCGCTGCGGTTCCGTTCAAACCAAATAACCGAACACGCTCCGAGAAGCACACCGTTCAGACTCCAGAGGTATCGTGATGCACTACCATGAATTTGTGTTTCTCGACGGGAATTGTCCTTGCGTAAATACCTGCGCGTTCCACGGCTACTTTGTAATGTACCCTCCTCCGTAAATTTCGAGATTAGATGACCACGCGATTGTGGCCAATATTCTTTTGACGCCGGCAGATTCAATAATTCAGAAATATATTAGCAGGGGATGAGTGGGAAGTGCGGGGTTAATCAAGTTAATGAACACAGGGAGGTGGATACTTCAAAATCATAGCGATTACTCTTTTGACACTACTTTTGTAAATATGATTTAACTACATTTGAAAGATCAGATTTATATCGTTCGCCCGAGTAGATCCTCGCGATAGGACGCGACGAGGCACCGAGAGGGGGGTCTCGGCGTGCATTTCCGCGAGGTGCAAATTCCACGAGCGTTGGGGTATCTTCGTTAAACCTGCGTAAAGGCATCGAGGGACGAATCCTTGGCGAAGGTAACGCACCCGGGGTTCCTGGCTTGTCTCGCGTAAAATGGAGGTTTTCATTGGCCGAGGGAGGCAGGAGCCGGGTGCCTGCGGCCGCTAGGAGCCCGGAGCCTTGCGCCGGATTATGGAAATGCCCGAAGTTGCCCATCACCCGGCCCCTCGCCGCCTTTCGTTCCTCCTTAGCGACGGGCCTAACCCGGCTCTTTATTATTGTAATGCCCGAAGTTACGGCCGCGGCGCTGCGTCTCCCGCCTGGGCCCCCTGATACGAGGCTTAATATATGAAAATGATATGAAATAGGAGCCGGAATGCCGCCGTGTTATCGGCCTTACTAGCCCGAAATTTCTTATTCGTTCGTCTTTCCCTCTCTCTCTCTCTCTCGTGCGCTCGGCGGTGTTTCTCTCGCTTCTGTTCTTACGCGGCCGATCGCTACCGGTCTTCTGCAACCAGGTACGCGGATATTGAACACAGGCTATGGAAAAAAAGGAATATAAGGAGAGAGAGGGGTCGATTCGCGAATCCTGAAATATAAAGCACGATACAAAGTTCTGGGCCCCGGCCATGCCGTCGGAATGTCGATGTTTATGCCCGTGGGATTTGGCCGGAGCGAAAGCTAAAGAGTTACTGGCTCGTTTGTTATGCTTTAGCAGGCGGGACCCGATGCGCGCGGATATCCTGTTGCTTTCGCTATTACTGGTTTTTCGTCGGTTGAACCGTGAGATACGCAAACTCGCGAGTATTATCCAGTGACGTGACGACTGCTTCGGGCTTTCGTATATTCGAGGCGGATTTCGTGGTGGACGCGCAGACTATCGTTGCACTTTTGAGAAGACTCATCCCCGCGCAACCGACATTAAGCTCCGCGATCGCCTTCCGTATGTTGCAGAGGAACAGTACGATCGTGTCTAAGAGGTGATATTACGAGGGACTTTTCCGAGGAGTAAATCGAACCGCGATTCGAAGTCACCTACGATTGATTTCACGGTGTTCGGTTGGGATTACGCGGTGCTGTTATGGCGGAGGCGAGGGATTCAACGGTTATGGGAGTGAAAGGTGTTGGTAGGTGTAATCGTCGGAAATTACCGTGAAAATTGCGCGTCGGTTGTGCAAGAAAATCGGATAGATCAGCCAGCAAACCACCTGTCAATGTCCCGGTCCCGGGAACCGAGGCTTTTCTCGTGTAATCTCGTGCCGATGATGGGACGCGCGTGCAAAAATGCACGCGTGCCGTGCCGCGACGAGTCCCCTGCACCTCTGCACCGCTGCATTGCTGCACTACCGCCGTGATCGGTCGCGCACGCGTCGTCTAGCGTAACCGGGAATGGTTTGCTGCCAGGGAAGCAGGCTTCAACTGCAGACGTCGTGTAGATGTAGACCAATCACCTTATTTTTTGGGTTTTGATCGGGGAATGACCAAAAACCAGTAGTTTACTTGCGCTTTTTGCTTGAAGGGAAGGGAAGGCTGGAAGCTGGGGAAGAGTTAGATGAGATCTTGGAAACGATGGGAAGGGAGAAGATCGTGGAAAGAGGAATCTAAGGAAGGGAAGAAAAGAAGAGGAAACTAGAGAAGGACGAAGGAAATCTAGGAAGAGGGAGGTGAGCTCTAGGGATGTGTAGGAGGAGATGAAGTGGAGAGTGAGGGAATCTAGAAAGAGGAGAAGATGTTAGTCTTGCAGCAGTCTAAGACATTATCACAATATAGTCCATAAATCGGTCCATAGATGATGGAATCAACTATGCCCTTGTGTTTTGGTAAAGCCAGTATTTTCGACATTAATGTGTTCATAATTCGGTTACAAACGAGGAAGAAAATCTGTGTTTAAATTCACGAATTATTGACAACGTCGAGAGAGTGGTCGTCTACCCCATATGCCTTCACTGTGCTTCAACCGTTTTCGCAGCCGGTTCTTTGCACGGAATCGACATTCATGATCGTTGTCTGGAAAATTAAGCATGCTCAGGTTGCAATGTTACTTGCAACATTCCCATTTAACACGGCAAGCATCCTCACGCTGTCTTGTTAACGAAATGAGAATGTTTTCCAGCGATTCCGGTCTTTTGCCGGGGTCTCGTTCGCGTTTCGCCCAGGCAGGGAATGAAATTCATTTTCAAAGGGCCAATTAATATTTGGCCAATTACGCTGATGAATCAAGCTCGCTTAGAATTTCATAAGACCCTGCCGGTCGCTTCGGTAAATCTTTTTGAACCTGCTCGTTAATATCTAATTCGGCGTGTCTGTCCCGCAACGCAACGGAGCGTGCATAATTCACGGTCACGGGATGAAATTTTCGAAAGCCGGGCCCGCAGAATAAGTGTAATTAGTGCGAAATTGAAAATTACAACGCGTGGCGAATGCGCGAACACCGTCACGCCGGAATTTCGTCGTTTCTCTTGTGTGTGCATTTTGCAGCGGCTCCGAAACGAGGCTGCAGTTCTGAGCGTTGCGTTGTAGCGGTCATTCAACGCCGCTATTGGAAAATCAATGATTAGCTTGTTGCCTTTTCGCTAGATAAAAAATCGACCGAGAAATTCGCACCGCGGTAGTTACGATTCCATTGTATCCGGATAGCCCGAGTGCAGTCGTAAATTCTATTGCATCGTGGGAAATTCGCCACTTATTACGAGCCGCAGACAAATGCGCCGCGTTATCGCTTTGGTAGGGTAATTTGCGATTCGAATTTTTCAACATACCAAATGATCCAATGAAACAATAAAATGTCACTTCTAATCGACTCCATGCGCAATGAGTGTTGAAAATAGCTTTCCGGTTGAGCGTAACGGGTCTACGTGGAACAAAGAACTGCTCTCCGCTGTATTAATCAACGTTGGACACTATAAAAAAACTTTCACAACGCGTTAGTAACCTTCCTTGCGGGGAACGATAAACTCGAATTTTTCATTCAGGCTCCTTCGGTGAATTGCGAGAAAAGAGATTAAAGCTGTTTTTAATTTGTAAGATCGAGTAAAATCCGTCGCGCAAAGAAACTTCCGTAATTTGCGCTCAATATTTAGAAGAGTCCACGGACAAGAATATTCAAGGCAGTCTACAGGAGCGGCTACCTACACACAAACCTCTGGTACTTTGAATAATTAATCATAGTAGATGGAATGCTTCGAAGGATCTTTTCCGTAATGTGAAGCATATCCCCACCCCCGTCGAGAAATTAAGAGGGATCCTCTCGCAATGAGGAAATCCGTGAAACAAGATGCGCGAAAAGTAGGGCGAAGAAGAGAGGGAAGGTCGAGAAACGAAGCCGGTTGAAAATTTAATTAAACTACAGCCGTCGGTACTATTAACCGACGTCGTTGAAACGATGGGTAAACGTCCTCATCCGGGAACGTTCGACTCACACCGAAATATTATATTTCGTGAGCTGCTTAATTCATCGGAACGAGGCACGCTCAGACTACTTAGTCTGGACAAATAAGGCTGATCGTCACCGATTTTCGTGATCGTGCTTCCGCGAACGAAGAACA
The DNA here is from genome assembly GCA_933228785.1 of Lasioglossum pauxillum. Taxonomy (NCBI): domain Eukaryota; kingdom Metazoa; phylum Arthropoda; class Insecta; order Hymenoptera; family Halictidae; genus Lasioglossum; species Lasioglossum pauxillum. The sequence goes on along the minus strand of OW121699.1, from coordinate 39,208,773 downwards.
CAGCTGAAAGGAAGCACAGGGGACCGGAAGAAAAGCGACAAAACCGCGATGATAGCCAAGATAAACAGCCGGTCGAAAATGAAGCCATTCAGGGGGGCAAATGCAGGAGGCGTTGGAAAATAAAGGAGACCGGGGAAATCATAACGGCGACAATGGTGATTTATTAGTTTAACGAGCGGCGAACCGAAAGTCTAGCCACTCTCTTGGCCGAGAATACAAACGCGTGGCCAAATGTTTGGCCCGGCCAAACAGGCGCGTTAAATTTTCGAGCGACCGGTTATACACGCTCGAAAAAGAGAGGCACGATGAGGGTGGCGGCGACGCGGCGACGCGGCGCCTAGTGAAAAAATCACGGAGGTGACCGCAAGCGGGGATGGCCAAATTGGACAGATCGTGGGACGGAACAGCGAGAAAGAGAGAAAGAGAAACGAGGCGGTGCAGAGGGGGTGAGACGGAGGCAAATAAAACATATTGATGTTTGCAATTAAATCGGCCAGACAATGGACAAATAACGATTCACTCGGTCGCGGCGGTCGCCCGGTTCGATTTAATAAATATCCATCTATTAATTTTCTCTGGCGATTCTGCGCCTTCCCTTTCGCCTCTTTCGCTCCTCCTCTCCCCACCTCACCGCGCTGTCACCTGGCCGACAGAGAGTGCCAGACTATTTTACTCGCGGTAGGCCGTGTGTTTGTCAGCGCGTTTATTTTGCGCTTGTTGTATTTTGCACTACCCCTCCCAGGCCCCCATAACCCACCGCTTCCGACGCTCGTTTGCATTTCATTAACTTTACCTCCGTCCGATTCTCTTTGCGCGTCACGGTGTCGCCGATTTTGCCTTGCGACGCGACGCGTCGCGGAATTACCACGGGACGCCTCGTTGCGATAAATTGTTTTTCTCGTTAGCGACCTAACAGACCATTCGCAACGCTGGAGCTCTGCTCGAGTCCGAATTCTTTCAGACACGTGGCGGGTCCGTCAATATTTTCCTTCCGATTAGTCAGAATCATCAGGAAACATTGTGTTTGCGTTAAGCCTCTTTATCGGGATGAGAAAAATTGCTAGCCATCACTAAAATTTTATTTGTAACGAGTGTAACCAAATTGACATTGATTTAAGAAATCCTATGGTAGTTCTGAGACTCCAACACATAGTCAATCTTACAAATGATGAATGGATAAATCTAGTCACTATTTTACCAGTCTATAAATTGATCCACATACAGAGGTTTGGAGACTAATGTCTGCAGAAACGTCATGGATCAAATTGATTCGCTCGTGGTGCAGTTTGCAGCGGCGTGGTGGGATGTCGCGGCGTTTCTCACGTCTCGGATAAGGCAATAAATGGCGCACAAAACGGTTTTTGCTGCGTTAAACTCGCCGGTGCATCGCGTGACCGGTGGACCGAAGTCAGGCCGCAAAAGGGGAAGCGAGTATTTCCCGCACGGTAGGTGTCGGGCGGCCGGGATAGCATAAGGCATGAGCCATAAGCCACAAGGCATAAGGTATGAAAAAAGGCACCGACCCGGGAAGGGTCTAGAATAGCCCACTGAGTCGGAGTCGAGTCCAGTCCAGTCCAGCCGAGGGAAGCCCCTCTGTACCTACGTGCAACCGATACTTACTCGCAACGTCGAGTTGCTCCCCCGGTTACTTGCGCCGCCGCTTCTCTAACGATACTTTTTCCACGGTTCTGCGTGGGTTTCACCTACGCCTGCGGAGCTCATCATAGGGCCAGGGTTCGAATAGAACTCTAGAACGCCACCCCAACCGGCCGGGACACGTGCGTAAAGCAGATACTCGTAATAGCGTTATCTGTCTGTGAACAACCCTTCGTCCCATCGGCCTGTTTTCCGTATCACTCCGTGACCCACGATATCGCCGAGCATCGAGTTCTCTTGCCTCCGTCGCTTCACCGCAATTTTATAGCATTTTATTCACTCTATCCGGTTGTTTAACACTTCAACCTTTGCTCTGTAATTGATCTCAGTTGTACGGAAAGTTTTACGGCTTCAAATAATACACGCATCATTCGATTGTGTAAAATATTGTTGTTTGGTATAAATATATGCTAGGAATAAGGCAATAACACTGTCAGTTAGTGGCGAAATAAAGAAATCTTGTAACGGAGGGAAAATAATTTCCAGTTTCCAGTTTCCAGTTTACAACCGGTAGTTTGAAATAATAAACATATTTCCGTGAGAAACTCGAACGAACTGCTCCGTAATATATTCCAGTGTTAATGTATGTATGTACAAGGTTATTCAGAGGAGTAGAACGAGACTGTCGTGGTCAGACTCGGACGTTAAATTAAACGAGAAAGTATTGGCATTAGAACTCAATTACCCCGGGTCATATATCATGCGTAAGTAGACGTCGGTGATGCCATTAGGCTGACTAAAAAGGTGTGCAAATGAGTTGTTTCTGCGGGAATATCTTTAATTGGTGTCACGAAAGTTTCACGAAATCGCCAATATATTGGGTTGGCAAGAAAGTAATTTCGGTATTTTTAGATGAAATAAAATCCAATTTTTTTATCAAAGCAATGAACTTTAATCAATAAACTATTTTCCATTTTGTTGTATGATCTTTTGCCATCTTTCTGATAGCTTCATAATTCCGCGCTCATAAAACTTCTGATCCTTTTCGGTGAAAAACTGATCCAAGTGCGATTTCAGATCATCATCATTAGTGAATGTTTTACCATTCAAAGAGTTTTGTAAACTTCGGAATAAATGATAATCTGATGGTGCAATGTCAGGGCTATATGGTGGATGTGACATCACTTCCCAACCAAGCTCCAATAACTTTTCACGTGTTACCAAAGATGTGTGTGGCCTAGCATTATCATGGTGGAACACGATTCCTTTGCGATTTGCCAATTCTGGCCGTTTTTCTTTGATTGCTATGTCCAGTTTTGTTAGTTGTCGACAATAAACATCTGAATTGATGGTTTGGTTCCTTGGGAGCAGCTCAAAATACACAATACCTTTGTAATCCCACCAAATTGACAACATGATCTTCTTTTGGTGCAATTCAGCTTTCGGTGTGGTTTGGGCTGGTTCATCACGCTTGGACCATGATCGTTTTCGAGTTGTGTTATTGTAAACAACCCATTTCTCATCACCGGTGATGAGTCGCTTGATAAAAGGGTCGATTTCATTTCGTTTGAGATGCATATCGCATATGTTGATGCGTTGCATTAAGTGAATTTCTTTCAACTCGTGTGGAACCCAAATATCGAGCTTCTTAACGATTCCGAGACTTTTTAAATGCTTTCTATGGTTGTATGCGAGACATTTAACCTGTCTGCAATCTCTCGGACAGTTATATGACGATCCGATTCAATAATGGCTTTCATTTGGTCATCATCAACTCCAGATGATCGACCAGAACGTTGGTCGTTTTTAAGTGAGAAATTTCCAGAACGGAATTTTTTAAATCAATTCTGGCACGTGCGTTCTGTTAAGCAATCTACACCGTAAACTTCGCATATATCTTTGTGAGCCTCGGCAGCTTTTTTACCTCTACGGAAATAAAAAAGCAATATATGCCTATAATGTTCGTTTCTGCACTCCATGTTCAAATTGACACAGAACTAACAATTTTAATCAAAATTACGTGTAATTTGCTTCAAAAGTAACCTAAAAGATGCAGTTATGAAATGTCAGAAAGAAAACAAACGCAACGTTAACAGAAGCCAATCAAACAAAACATAACGCCATCAGTTAGTGAAAACCGAAATTACTTTCTTGCCAACCCAATATTTCTCATGGAGGCTGGCTCTCTGCCGTGAAAGGTAGAACCGTCGAATAAATATGATTATGAAATATTGCGATAACGAAAACACAGCTTTTTAAACCGCAAATGAGACGACTCACTTCTCTCTCTCTCTCTCTCCCGCGCGCGCGCACGCAAACGGTACACATTATCGCGCGAGGAGGACTTTTCAGACGTTTAGCGCGCTACTCTTGCACGCCGGTGCTATCTCCATCGCTAACGATTGACATTTACATGCTTTAGCATAATGGCGGCTCTACCTGTGCCGTACATCCTCGCCGTTGACAGAGCCTCTACGTTCTTTTTCGCGCGACCGCGAGAACGGACATTTGAATATATTAAGGGTTACATGTATATCCGATGTAAAGGACTCATTAGAGGTGTCGGCGCGGACGACGTGCTGACTTTAACGCCGCTGAACGACCCCGACGTCCCGATGACGTCTCGCACCGGATAAAAGTCACAAGAGAGGGCCCCGGGAATCGTTATGATATCGCGCGTTTAGCATAAAAGATGGCCGGGCCCCTCCCCACGACGGACTTCTTGCCAGCGAACGCTCCAGCCCCCGGGCTCCGACGATTATTTTCGAGTCGTTAAGCCGTTTCACCGCGCAAGAGCTCTTCCTCGTTTCGGGGGCGACCGTGAAGCGGAGCTAACCGCTAACCACAATTTGTACGCCTGTGGAACAAAAGCTCGAAGAAATCCGAAACACAACACTGAAGAAACGCGAGGTGCACGCTGCGAAGAAAACCGCTATCCAAAACATCAGCTTTTTCGGGAGTCTCTGCTCTCAAATATGGTAGCTTGAGTTTTACCAAATACAGAGCAGCAGAACAATTTATTCTTTTTGTTGAATCTTCGGGAGCCTCTTCCTGAGTTTCATCATTTTTACCTTCCATTATGGAAGGTCTTTGTCTTCACGAATTTTTCATCTTGAAAGCGACCAAATGAATTTTTGTATAATGATCGTATCTGAATGATACGGGGGCCATTTCGGTAGAAAACGAAGAGAGTTGGTTCACCTTCATTGGAGACCGATTTATCTATGCGCCGGTACCTAGAGGAACGTGGCCAGGAAGCGACGGGCCCGATACAGGCGACGAGCATAATAATTCGAGAGCCGGCGCCCATCGATTCGCTTTCTACACTCGTCCGGATCGCCGATTTTTCTTGCAACTTCTCGGCAGCCGGTGAGCGAGCCTCACACGCCGCGGAATAGGCAGTGAAGCGTTATTTATTTGCGTTTACTCGGCGGAACCGTGGCGAAAAAGAAGAGATCGACGACACAGGGTCCAAGAAGGGAGCAGACGGGGGGCCCGACCGGATGGAAGAGAAACGGACTACCGTCCGAAAAAGTCCCTTAACTTTCAACGAGACGCTTTCGAACGTGATTATTCGCATAAATCAATAAATAACACGCGGCTACTTCGCTCCTCCCCGGCGGCGCACCGTTCTCTCCCTCCCTCCCTCCCTCCCTCCCTCCCTCCCTCCCTCCCTCCCTCTCACTCTCTCTCTCTCTCTCTCTCTCTCTCTCTCTCTCTCTCTCTCTCTCTCTCTCTCACACACACACACACACACCTCACCTGAAAGCGGCATTCGGCATACATTATCCCGAGCCATCCTACATTAAGGAGCCACGGTCCCCACGAGCAACGATATATTATCTATCCTGCTTTTGGTGGCTGGCTCCGTCGCGTAATAATACGCCTAATGTCCCGAAAGTTGGTGTATTTGGCCGGCACGGTCGACCATTTCCAAAGTGAAAACGGCCCGGGCCGACGATAAATAAGTCGCCGGTACAACGAATCATCGAATTATGCTAATCGTGGACGGTGCGTGATATTATTTGCTCGCCCCGGACGCAGTCGTGGCCGTTCGTCTGCCGGCCGTTATCTCGGCCCGCGAACTCGGCAGATTCCACTCTAGAGGGGCAGCTTTCCTCCGTTCCAAGGTATCATCCCTCGGGCTCCGGATTAAAGGGACACCGTCGGAAAGCTGTTTCACGAGTTTAACCACCGGCCCCTTACGGTCCCGAAAACAATCGGCGATAAAATCGCGAGTTACTCGAGGGTCAGTCTGTTCGCGAGTAAAAACGGCTGCGTCGTTCCCGGAGATTGATGCTAACTGGCTTGGATTACGTGGTATAATTTGGTTAATAGGGATGAGAGTGAATTCTCCGTCCGTTTTAACGCGACCAAGCTGCCGGTCCCCTAACGAGCATCTATGTGTTAGTATAGCTTGTTTAGGAATTTCGCGTGCTAAACGGCGCGTGAGATTTCTTAATTCCCCGTCGAGCAAATCGAGGATGCCCCGCGAAGAAATTTCACTCTGCTCGGCGTCAGGCTATTCAGGATCGTCGATGTTAACGTGCATCGAGACAATCGGCTATTTACGATCGTCGGATGTGCCGATCTGTGCAGCGCGCACGGGAGGCTAATGATTTATCTTTAAACATAAGCGATCGGTTACGGGGCGTCGGGAATTAATTGCAAGAATTTATTAATATCTATGAATTATCCGTTTCGGTTCAGGGTTCATAGGTGTTCGGCTCCCACCGCTTTATACCCGGCCACGCCTATCTGATCGGCAATGCTACCAGCAACGATATTAATCGAATACATTCCAACAATGATGAGGCTAAAACGAGACCGCAGATTGCGGACTATCATTTTTCCCGGATCCGCCGACCCGTGACCGCGAGCCTCGTCGATAAATGCTTGATTATCCGTGTTGGTAATAAATCAAAAATTCATTAGAAAATTGACGCGCTGCGATCAATTGTTGATCAATTAGGTTTCGCGTGAGGTCGTTTATCCCGCGAGACCCGGGCCTCTCGCGTTCGAGTCGCGTCGCAGGCGAGGCGGAACCGGATTTCTATGTAAATTTATTTTGTTACAATTTGCAACTTCAGTAATGACATCATACCTCAATCGCGACTCTCGGGACCGTTGGCATATAACAAGTGCAGCGTCGGTGCGCTGCAATGTAACGTTCCTTAGCACGGCTCTCTTGTTGCACCAACTAGGTCGACACATTGATACATAAGTCCCGAGAAGCATTTGCAGCAAAGAATGCAGAAACTAGATGCAAAAACACCGCGAGCAAATCAATAAAAGATATTTATACCGCCGTAAATTATCCACTGACACGCTGTAGCGCGGCTTTACCATTACCACAATTGTAAATTTACCGTTTCCTCCGCTCTCATTCGATTTATGACGATTCGCAGTTCTTTCAGCCCTGATGGCGATACTTCATTTTTCTGACACTTTGTCGCAAAAGTGGTTGATTACGAATAATAAACGATCGGTCGATGTTTCAACATTTATGGCGGCATTTCGTCCGCGAAACACGGCGAAATAAAACAGTAACGTCGGAATTAACGGATACACTCGTCTTGGTATGCACACTGTTTGTAGAAACTCTAGGATGAGCGGAATCACTATTCATTCCTTTTTTATTAATTACTATGTAGATGTAGAATGTAGATGTCTTTCACATGATTGCAAAAAATTGATACTGTTTCCTTAACGACATAAAAGGAGGGTTTTTATTTCTTCTTGTTTTGCCCTTTGAGCGCAAGCCTGCGTCAGAATACCGCCATTAGTCGTCAGAAATCACATCTGCAGGGCTTGGTAAGTGTTTCAAAGTTCAACGAATTAAATACCTAGAACAATAGCTTCTACATCTCATAATCGCTTCTCAGAATAAATTAGCCAAACAAATTATAGAGAAGCGCATAGACATTTTTCAAGCAGTCCCATAAACTTTATTAACTCCTTACTGGTTTATTTATTGCTCGGAGTATTTCTAAAGAATAATTTGTGCCCGTAGCTTGTTTACTAGTCGAGGGATTAGCAGGGTGATTTGATATTCCCTGCAAGATCGTGCGGGTGAAAAATCCGAGGCGTGCAAGTATGCGATCGTAGGCTCGCAATTAACGCGGCGCGACGTTCCTGCGAAGGCAGGGGGGCAGTCACGACGTTAGTTGACTTTTAAGCGACGCGAAGACAATTTCGAGGCCAGATTAGGTGAGCGTCGCCGCGATTCTGTGGTTCGGTTGTTCGATAAAGCCTCTCGAAAGCGAGCGGGCGAGCATGTGATCCACGGTCTCCTGCGCCCGTTCTTTCTTCTCCGAGGATACCAGGCACGAGTATCGTCGCTCTGAACTTTCCCGTGGCGTGTCTCTCTCTCCCTCTGCTCCATTCCCTTTCGTCCTGCGGTGCTAGGCATAACGACGAGACGAGCAAAACGACCAGCATACTTTCACTCGGCTCGCACGAACGGACGATAACTCGACCGTAACTGCCGGATGAACGCGTGCGAGTAGACGCGATTCCGCTTACAAGTTTGCAGTTTAACGACGGTAGTCGATCAGCCGTCCCGACGATTTTTCCGTGTCGGCACAAAGGAGAGGCGCGCAGCCGATATCGACAATATCGTAGAACTTTCTTATACGAGCCGATACGATTCCGGCCTCTCCCCCGCGTTTTTCCGCGCTTTTACGGTGTTTTCATTTTTATGGGGCCGATCCCGAACGCGTCAGCGTCCCCTTACTGTCGCTGACGCGGACAATAGTCGCGAATCTTCGTCCCTCCGACGAAATCGCGATTCCCCGGTTTATTGTGCTTGGCGCGAAACGATTCTTCCGCGGACAAGAATTTATTCCGTGGTTGTTTTTGTTCCCACAGCTCCCCACGAAGTGATTTATTTGCCGCAGAAGACCAGCTCGTGAATTATGCCAGCCCGTGAAAAGACGCTCCTCGGAATGCTGTTTTGAATTTTGCAAGTGTACGCAAAATAGCGGAAATTTCGAATGATTTTTCAAACCCAGCTGCCAAATGGTGCCGTTTCTCCTTCGGAGAGCGGGTACAGGTGAACACGAGCCGTATCTACCCGGAGGTTCGTTAATATGTAGATTTATCATCTGACCGGCAAATCGAAACGGTGGAGCTGCTCCGAGAGCGAACGAGCCGTCTTCGCGGCCATTAATGCGGATAAACGTGGATACTCGGGTGATTTAGAAGTACTTCACCGAGTAACGACACCTCGGACGCGAACACGCACACGCGGACTGTTATTCGGCGCCGCTAACGAATGCGTTCCCGATGTTTATGACCGCGAATCGGTAGCAACGGCTAGCCGGGACCATAACTCTTCGGACTATTCTCTTTAAAATAGGCCGCGATTCGTAAGATCGTAACCGTGGTTCGACTGTGCGCGGAGGCTGTGTCGATCGATCGACCTTTGCGGCCGTACAGTAGGGTCCGCAGTGGTTTCTTCATTAGGGAAAGGATGACTTCGCGACAAACGAACAAAAGGGCCCCGAGCATAAATGCGGGGATATTGGCTATTCGGCCGGACGTCATTTGTCAATATTACCAGAGACACCTGCGACACGCCGTTTTCTATGACGCCGCACCGGCGTCATTCAGATGCAAATCCGATGCTAACACGTATCAGTTTTCCAACCGGGTTTGATTAATGCACGTCCGCCGCGTTTTTCGACGAGGAAGAAGAAGCCTACTCGGCGTGTCCCGCGAAGGAGGTGGCGACCTCTGCGGGCCACGATACCAAGCGGCGTCTATCAGCATCGCGAGAAAGAATTCCTGAACTATGCGACCGCTGTTCGAGGGCATAGGTACAGACACGATGGTAGGGGCAGGCACAGGCACCTAGTAAATACCTGTACTAGCCAAGCAGGTCCACTTCGAGTCAAAGCCAGCCTCTGCTCCTCCTCTTCATCCTCCGCCGCTTCTCTCATCCACCTCCGACGCTTACCGTTACAAGAACAGGCTACACGACGCTGCCATAACTCCGTGTAGCCGGGGATACAACGCTTTTCATTTTCTTCCTTTGACGGAGTCCCCTCGAAAAAATCTTCACCCTGTCAAAGTCTTCTCTTCCGAAGAGAAGCTTGATCGGCGACACGCTTTTTGTAGCTTCTCCGCGCTTGCAATTTTACGGCGATCCCTGCGAATATACAGGGGTTCGACGAAGTAAACACCTCGTGCGTTGAGAATTCTTTTTTTCGTGCATTAATTCTTCGGCGTTGAATACGGCTTTGATTTTGCTAGGAAGGTAAACAGTGTTTAGTCGAAGATATTCACTGCACATATTTGTTGTTCAAATATGCAGGATAATGAACTGGTAGCTGCACTTATTCGTAGCTATACCAGATGCTCTTTTAAGAATGGTTTAAATCAGGCAGTTTCATTACGTGTTAGTCAATCTTACAATAATGAAAACGATTTAACGAAGCGGTTGTCTCGAACAAGATCCAAGAAAACATTCTCTTTGAATCGTTATGAAAAAGATGATAATTGACGTCCTTTCTGGCATAACATCGTCATTAGACAGTCTGTTGAGAGTCACTCCTTCAGTCTTACTCCAGCCACCAAACAGAGACCATTCAGGCTTTGCTTCAGAAGCAATCTACTTCATCTTTAGCAATTCCACCAAGTAAATAACCATCGCAGACAGTCGGCTCATTGTTAGCACTCGCGCAAGAGCGAAGGAGCATACAATCGCTCGGAAAAGTGTATTTCGCGGAAGGATTAGGTTCGTTCGCTATGCACATACATACGTTCTAAAGTAACTGTAACGGATCTAAGAGGCAAGTTTCTTCGAGGACAACGTCGACGACAGGCTCCTCGCCGAAACGCCATATCTCTTGGCCGCGCGTTGGCAGTCAATAGACCTTGTCACCTGAAGAGGCGTAAGCGAAGGGATGTCGGGAGCCTAACCGGCTCGCATTCGCCACGCGAGGAACGCGGCCCGACGCGGCACAGCATAAGGGACAATCGCGGGACAGGCCGGGGACAGAGCGTAGACGTTTGGTTGCGTAACCGTGGTGTAAGGCCCTCTCGACGATATGCGACAATATTGCATCGGGGCCTGGTGTTCGCCGTAGGTTCGCTCACTCGGGGCCAGGTTAAAACCCGCGATTATTTATGTTCCGCGGTGTGCGTGCGTGCATACGCGCGAGGTAAGTGGCAAGCACGGGCTTGAAAGAGAGCTTAACTAACCTACCGTACTAGAAATACGGCGGGTTTCGCGGCGGTGTCACTCGTTCCACCGTGTATAACGAGGCGACATACGGCGCGACCGTGTCTGAGCACGACGACGGTAGAAATCGCGCGCCGTCCTCGTCCTCTCCCCCATGGGGTTGCTCGTCCATGCGTGCGTACTCTCGGCTTGCCCTCGATCCCGTGCACGCACACACCTAACCATTGTTGCGCCAATCCCGATAGCACCCGATCCACGCGTTCGAAAATGCATAGTTGTGCGCGTCGAGAAAAAGCGAGCCGGAGAGGCAGAGAAAGAAAGATAGAGATCGTGAGAGTAAAAGAGAGAGAGAGAGAGGGGGGGGTGGAGGGCAGGAACAGGGTTTTAGAATAAGACCGAGGGTAGGGGCAGATAGAATGAGGATAAGAGGGAAGGTTAGGAGGGGGAAGAGGATGAAAGAGGCTCTCGTCCAACGCCAGGGGTGTCGCTAACAAGACACGCACCCCTACCACATTGGGGGGTACCAGGAGCACGCGTACACACGTATACATCGTGCTGCGTACGTCTGCGAGTCCATATTGCTCATAACTCGTATCTCGCAGCCCAGCTAGAAAGTACGTGCACGCAGCTCGACGACAGCCATCCCCTAATGACTTATTAGCAGCCGCGCGTTAGTTAACGACGCGACAGGATTACTCGGCGCATTGTGACGCGCTCTTTCCCTCTTTATATCTGCTTCCTACGAGTCCGCGCTCCTTTACCACTCGCAAGTTCTTCCGTTTCTTCTACCCTCTGTTTCCACGACTGCCCCTCTTCGCACCTTCTGTCTTCGTTCCTCTCGAGATCCTACTCTACCTTTCATCCCCCGTGTCCTTTTTCTACCGTCTCCTCGTCTTCTCCGTGGCGTTCTCTCGTATTCCCTATCTCTCTCTTTCGGCCTCTTTCTCTCATCTTTTCTGCCTCCGCTCTTCTTCCTGTTGACTCCTTTTTCTCTCCCTCTGCGGTTACCATGCCACACGCGCGTTTCCACGCAGCACTCGGCTGTTTCCACGCAGGTAAGCACGCAGACTCCGAGCAGCAACGCACTCGCCACTCTCGTCGTGTATGCGTGACAGACTCTGAAAGAAGAGAGGCTGCAGTCATTTCTCGCATCCATTAGGGAAATTAATGATTTTTAATTTTCACTCCCGCGGGTACGCGAGAAGCCTCGCCTTTGTGCCGCGACACCGGCCCTCTTTTGCGCCCGCTCCCAGGGACGAGGAGCGTTTCCGCCTGGCGACGACCTGGACACCGGCAAGCCTTCCAAACGCACCAGAAACGTGTTGGCTATTATTATAACCAATATTATATTATTCCCGTTACTCTCTTTGGCACCACAGTCATAAAAAAATTACATTCTTAAAGTCATTTATTCTCTAATTGATTCTCTGATATACTGATATGGATCTTTTCAATAGATAACACCGTATTCACTGTGAATCAAGTTTTATTGGCGTTGCTTATTTTACTGAACGTATAAAAATTGTTATCGTTAAATCTAACGTACTTTCCACCAACATTAGTCTCCGCTACTCATTCAACTTGTCGTTTCATCGGTCAGGTGAATTTTTGTGAGAACCCGTCACGGTGTAACGCGCCATTTACTTAATTATCTTGCCCACCGTTTGACCCCGGGCCCCAATTTGTTGGCACCGGGTAGATAGTGAACTACAACATCCTTGCGACCGTGATTCACACAAAGGAATCCCAAGAAGCATTTCCGCGTGACATCGGATCGGTTCGATCGATCGCTCGTGGATCATTACCGTCGACACGTCGTGATGCTCGAGACTCGTCGAGACCGTGGTATATACAGCAGCAGGAGGGTGCGCATCGAACCGACGACGTGGCACGATCGATATCGTTTGAAGCCGCCTAATTACAAACGCGTCTCACCTAGGGGCCGGCATTCCTCGCGTGACAATTAACGATTTGTAGCCTCTAATGTTTGGATTAGATTAAACCGTCCTCTCGGTGCTTCTTGGTTGCCTTGCCTTTATCCCGGCCACCATCTTCGCAATTTTTTCTCAATTTTTCTTCATCCTATTCCTTAATCTTTTTAACGTTTCCTCTGAAGTTCGACTTCAATTTTCTATGATTCGTGAACTTTCCATCATTTTTATGGACTTTCTAGATTTGCTGTGCCAGTTCAGTTTGCTCGATATCAGCAATCGGACATTTCTACTTTGGCCGAGTTACCATTAACGTGTTTTATCTATTTAAGAAATCTGTTCAATTTTGTCGTCGTCCCTGCAATTCGTCGGAGCAATCTGGCGATCTACTCATCTCCTCCGATCGGTAGCGACCTTTTTCCTTCTATTTTTCTTTCTCAATTAATCTCGTTCGTTCCAGGATGTGTCACTTTCTTCGATTGCTTCTCGGTTTCTGTCCACCGTCCCACCGGGTCTCCTCTTCGCCCTCCCCCTCCCCTTCCAGCCCCGTCCTATTTCCATCGGACGGCTATCTGATTTGAATAATTCGATGCGTCAACATGCTTTAGGTGTATCATACCCACGCGCGGCTATGACGGACCGGTACACTCGTGGCGTCAACCTCGCAGGAAACGACGAACCTGTTCTGCTTGAACGCTCCGCTCCTCTTCGTTCCTCTCCTACGGATCACGTCGCGACGCCAGCCGTACGTGAAGCCGCTTCTAGTTAGCTGGAAACGAAACCTAAGAACAGGGAGGGAAACGCGGTCATAAGCCTCGAAGACGATTCAGTGACAACTGATGGTAATCATTTCAACTTCCGCGGCGCCGCGCACCTCTAGACAATTCACTTCCGGTCGAACCCTTTCATACGTCTACGTGACATCATATCTTTCATATCTGCCAACAATGTTTTACGTGTCGGGTCTTATAAAAGAGTTCGTTTTTCAAGCGAACAAACAATGTATAAATTTCTAAACGGAAGAGGTAAGAATTTCGCAACATCGAATTCATGTTCTACAGTCTCGTGTACCTGTACGTTACTCATCAGCAAAAATTCCGCATACGACTGCAAGAATTTTTCCCACAATCTTGCTATCAGAACATCAAAAGACCAACGTTGCTCCCCAAATACCGGCCTGGAAAACATTCAGCCCGATGACGCTTTCTCACGCGTAAATTCATGTCAGCGCAACATTAAGACAATCTCCGCGGCATACACGTATCGCGTTACTTTCTTCAGTCAAACAGGTGACGGTATCGCGCGGCAATTACGTTGGACCGAGGCGTCGTAACATTTCACCGAAAACGCGCGATAAATTCGCAGGTCGAGCAAGCCCGTAAACTGGCCCGAGTTTGCAGATGTAGGAAACGCTCTCGGGCGGAATCGGGCGGCGAGTCAAGGCGAGGCGGGTCCGAGACGCCGATTACGCGAGGAATGTAAATTCGCGAGGCACGCGAGAGAACGGGATCGGCCCTTTTTCACCCGTTGGGCCGCGCGTTTTCCACGCAAGCGGGTAACCAGCGACACGTGACGCGGAGAAGAGGACGCTGGCGGAGATAGAATCGAGGGGAGCAACGGATTCCTCCTCGCATAACATTCGGAATAAGGTTCGGTCGTGGTCGCGGGGTGGTGGGAGGGGGAGGGCGCTCGCGGCGGGTTCTTTGATAGTCATTCGGCCCGAAAACAGCCGAAGCAGACCGGCCGTTGGGGGCTGTGGAACTTTCAATCGAACGAAATTGCACGTAATTACGCGCGAGCGCACGCTTAAACGTCTAAGATTGAAAGGAATCCGGCGCGCAAGCGCGGGGCGCCCCATGCCGCTCGTATGTACGCGTCTCATTCGCGCAGCGGTCGCGTAATTACGCGTGCATGCGTGCGACTCCGCACCGCTCGACTCCGCACCGCGACATCGGTCCCGACCGACCGGTTCAAAGCGGCGTTCAATTAATATTAATTAAAATGGCGGGACAGCCCGCCAGGGTGGATATAATTATTCGTCTCTCTCTCACTCTCCTCATCTCTCCTCTGCCCTCTCTTTTTCCTCCACGCTTATACGCCGTACGGCTCCTCCTTTCGAGCACAGGAAGATCGAGACGCGATCGCGAACCCGGAAACGGAACGCGTTCTTCAGATTCTGGTCTGGCCGAGTGTGAACTCCGAGTTCAAAAGGACTCTGTAACTGATACTGCTGATAAGGATGTGATTTCCTATTAACGAAAGATAGGTGAACGAGCGTAGACACTTTGTAAAGCACCGTGGGGTGCTAATCGGTGAATCGATGCAGATTACGGTTACGGATCGTACTCTTTTTCGGGTCTGCGGAATTTATCGATCGGAATCTTCGAGGTCAAGACGAGTCATTTCTCCCGCTATCTACGATAGGTTTTTCATACTTGAGGATTAATGCTAGCCAAGCATATTATAATCCCTGATGTATTGATATTGTTAATCGTTCTGTTTTAAATTACGCGTACCCAATTTTGTGATAAATGCATCATTTCCGCAGTCCAATTGAAAAGTAAAGTGAAATTGGATTGCAATTCTTCCATAAATTTCCCTGGTGTCTCAACCGAGAATACACACGATAATATTTGGCAAGGATGATAATAAGGGGGAACGTTGTAACACGTTGAAAATCTGTGACGTGAACGTTACGATCAGGCTTAGGATCTGCGAGACGGCCAGAATTTGGTGCAACAATCCCCGAGGCATATTTCACGAATTCCGCCTCCGTTCCGCGTGGCGTGCCACCTACGAGTACGCATTATGTTGATGCATGCAGCGGTCGCGGAATTCATAACCGCGACTCATTTAGACATAAATTACGAGGAGCGAAGTGAAAGTGCAGGTGGCAACGCGGAAAGTGGTTCTTTGGCGTGGCCGTGGCGCGCCGTTGGAATATTCATATGCATCTCCATAGGAATAAGTGTATACGCGTGCAGATCTAGCAGATGCGCGAATGCGATTTCGATGACACGCGATTGTTGCTGGTCGCGTCATCGGCCGGCGGACAGAGCGCGTCTCATTAACGGTGCACTGAATTCGTATTAATTATCGCGACAAGTGCTCGACAAGCCGGAAATAATAATATTCGTTCTTCCTGGCAGTCTAACCGGAACAGAATAAGTATTCAAAGTAGGCGTTCCGCGACGTTGGTGTGCATGCCCGCCCGGTGCATCTTGAACGACATTAACAGAGCCGAGTAATTACTGAATCCTATTTGAAGTAATTACCGTCCGCTGACAAGATGAAAAATGGTAATATACTCGGGAGCGAGAACGGAAGTCTTGCTCTCGCACCGCTTGCGTATACAAACAATTAAGAACCGAAATAATTGATCCTAATGGCATTTAAACGTAACTCTATTAAATAATAATGCTGTATGGCTTAATAATTATAGATATAGCAAAGCAGACAGAACCACTAATTACAAATAAAAGGAAAGCGAAATTAAGTGATGTAGATTCTTACTCGTAGAGCGGAGGGGCAGACGGACGGATGCGATTTTTCTGAAAAGTTGCGACGATGGAGTACCAAGTTCGCCGATCGGGATAACGGCAACATGGTGAACCGGAAATCAAGGATCCTATCTGGCGCTTACGATTCCCAGGCTCGTTATCGTGATATACGCTTTGTGTGGCAGGTCCAGAAGCGGGTCCACTCGTACTGTTCTAAATGCAGTGGACCACCAGGGTTGATCCAGCCACATGGCCACTGTACTTCGTACAACAGCAACCGTCGCACACCAGCACGCACTTACGAACACGGACCGCCGTGCACACCAGCTCGTGAACTCTAGCTTATCCTCGCTAGCTCAAGAGAGGGCGTAGACGGTGTGCTTTAATTATCGGCCCTTCATTTCCTTATCTTAGGGGCACAAGTGCCGCCAGCTTCCTCGCGAAATGAATGTCTATATCGATGCTGGAATGCGGCGGTCGGCTATAACAGTTGATCAGCCCATTCAGGATGCGAGCAAACAAATGGCCATTCGTTTCATAAACTTCGACAACTCCTTGTAATTGCTAGACTTGCATCTATGAGCCGTAGATTGAGACTGTCTCCACAATGACGCCAATGGAGTGCAAAAGGGTAAATTATGAAAAAATCACTCTGTTTAAATTTTATTTATTCGGTGATTCCCTATGGCGACCATATCATATATTCGTAGTACGAAACTTTGTAGCGTCTAGCGCGGAGAACAGCGAAAGGAAAACAGAACTTTTCTCCAACCGCATGGAAATTAATCTTCTCGCGTAGGAATTTTTTCTGAATGTGTAACTGGTTCGTCAAGAGAGTGTAATTAGTAGGGTTATTAAAAAGGGGGAAGTTTTTGTTAAAAAGGAGAACAGTTATCGCAGCGTAAGCTGCGTGGAAGCTCGGTGTCCAGCTTTCAACATGTACGCAACAGAGTTTCGTGGGCGACGTAAGATTTCCATCCTGGTCCCACTGCTGTCACCGTTTCCATAATTCCGCTCTAAAAATATAATTTCAAGCATCCACTTGACCAGATTCCACCAAACGACAGCGCGGCGAACAGCTGTCGGGCTCGGCTTGAATTTTCCGACTAGCTGGCTACTCGCGGAATTGCTGTTAATCACGGGTGACTGATTAAAAGATTGCGTCGATGTCAGCGTCTAGCGGTAATAAGCTCCTCTGATTCGCAGCGCTTCGGATCGCCGTAGGGGCATGTCATTATTGTTCCAGCACGGTTCAACGATAGACATCTCGTGATGCGAACAAGGCCGGCCGTTGATTTCTTCATTAACACGTTACCCACTCGCAATCATTTAATAGATTTTAAACGTTTACCAGTGACAGTTGAGAATATCCTGAAAATTATTCAACAGCCATCTTCAAGAATCTAGTTCATTCTGTGCCTAACAGAATTTAAGGTGACAAAATTGTCTACTTTCATTGCAGTTAAGAGGCGCCAAACACGTATTCCATTCTTTCATTAATACTTTTAGCAAGTTGAAAACAATTATTTTATGTTTCCTTCTGTTTTAAATGGTACTTACTTTTATGTTTGTCATAAATGCATACAAATCGCAGTCTAGTAATATGAAATCAATGAAAAGAGGGACCAGCGATACCGTTCTTGGTTTCCAATCGGCTCGAATGTAATTACTAATCACGATTCTATTGTTTCCATTGTGAAACGCAGACGAGCCATGAAAAGAGTAAAACATGCTCTCGCATGTAACTCGATCCCGTAACATGAAATTTTGTGTTATATTACGTTGCAATCCATAGACAACCGGATGATTGATAATGCGAAATAATTAATCGTGATCGGGATGGCAACGATATGATTCGGCGGCATTTACATCGAGTTGCTCCCGTTCGAAGTGTAATTAGCCGCAAACGAGATGGGAACTGTCTCCGTAAAATCGTCACTAGGTATCTGCCCTCGATACGATCTGATTTCCCCTGTCACGATTAATTAGACCGCGTAATTACTAATCCATAGACCGTACAAAATAACAGTTGTCCGATACCGTGGAGGGGTAAAAAGCGGAAGAGAAAGAGAGAGGGAGACAGAGAGAGAGAGAGAGAGAGAGAGAGAGAGAGAGAAAGGAGAGGAAAGGAGAGGAAAGGAGAGGATCGGTTCGCGCGACCGACAGAGTGCAGGGGGACGGAAGCTGCGCGAGGGTACCGCTCCGGTTCCTAATGTCCTCGCATTACGGTGACTTGCGTCTCGCGCATAAGCGTACACGAGTGTGCGTGCACGGTGTATGTTTATTTTAATGAGTTCTCCTCTCATCGTACGCAACGAGCCACGCACTTTACGCGTTTCTGCATTCCCTTCGTCACGCTCTCTTTCTCGTTCGGCTTTTTTATCATTCCCCCCGCCCGCGCCGCCCCCTTTTATCGTCTGTCTAACACAGGCACGCACACGCGGGACATACGCGTACACGTGTCGAGCGAAACGTCGACTAACGTCATCGACCTCTTACACTTCCTTTCTTCCCCCGCTACCGCCGCGCCGCCGCCGTCTCTATCGTCGTCGTCGTGGTCGTCGTCATCGTCATCGTCCTCACGATGGAAATCCTACTTTTTCTCGCAACCCCTATGTCGATGGCGAAGGGTGTTATACCTGCCTGCCTGCCTGCCTGCGTACGCATATAAGTGCACGCGGGGACATATACGTAAGTACGTACGCACCGTCGAGAGAGGGTGGTAGGCGAGGCACACGGAGGGTGAGAAGCTGGAGAAACGAGAGGCGCAGGCAAAGGGACGAAGGGAAAAAGCGGGGTAGAGAAGGTAGGGCACCCTACGCACAGCCACCGTGGGATCAATGCACCTTCAGGGTGCACCGCCCTGGCGAGTGCTCGCGCGCATCGTCTATGCATCTTCGCATGCAACCAGAACCCTGTTTCATCCTCATCAACCCCTTTTCCTCCGCGTCACGCCACAGTTCCCTCCCCCGGCTGGTGTATGTGTTCCTTCTCTGTTTTTCACCCCGGTTGTTCGTCCGTCCCCGTTCCCAGCCTACGCTCAGGCTTCAGACTGTCCTCCTCCGTCGTTCACTTTTTTCCACCCCTGTCCCCACACGCGTCGCGCGCGCTGCGCTCCTCTTTCTCGCCCTACCCAAAGGTAGCGCAGCCCCCGTTCGCCGGCGCGTCTCCCCTTTTGCTTCTCCACCCTTGACATGTGTGTTCCTCCATCTCCCACCGTCACAAACTCCTCTTTCCCTCTCTCTCCCCCTCTTCCACCCTACCTCTCTCTTGGACGTTGCGTTCCTCTCCTGCCCTAGACTCCCTCTCGTCCTAGCGACCCTCCTCCTTCATGTCCCTTTTCGCACTTTTACACTCGCGTAAAAACCCTACCCTACCCTAAGAATAATCCCTTCCGCGCGGTATATCGTGCAATCTATACCGTGTATCTAGGAGGAGGCACACACGGCACGTATAACCCCGAGCAGCCAACCCAGTCCGACCTACCCCTCTCTTTGTCGTCCTACTGCGCGACGCTCTCTCACACCCCCGCGAACCGCGCGCACCCCGGCTCATCTACTTCTCTAGCCTTCTCTCTGTTATGAGACTGGCTGGACGAGAGGGGTAGCGGGCTGGCAATACCGACGCGCCGTGAAGCACCTAACTGCGGAAGGCTGCGTGTGCATGCGTACGTGCGCGTGTGCGACCCTTCACATAGCCAGGAAAAGGGTCGCTGGGTGGTCTAGATTTTTTTTTAAGTGCCTTCCTGCTGCAACTACACCCTACACCCCCGGTTGCCAAGGCGAAGAAGCAGAGGAGCACTCTTCGCCGTGTTCTTTCCTGTGTTCGTCCGCCATCTCTGACGCGGCTCGGTTAGGCTAGGCGAGCTGCGTCGTAAGGTACTGCTGCTCCTTGCAACCTGCGCTCTCGTCCTCTTCCGTCGCGCGTTTTCTTCTTCCGACTCGTCAACCGCGTGCGAGCTTAATCGAGCCACCCTGTGCCCTGGTTTCCAGCCACTCGATGCACCGCGCTGTGCGGGTTTCTGACGCTACTTTATCATGCTGATGCATAATACTTGACTTTACTCCCCCGATACTGGATCGGCGTCTTATCTCTTTTTAGGGAATTCACTTGTCCGCCCGACTATATTTGGAAACCGTGTCCCACGATCTTCGAGCGCACTCGTTCCTCTGAGAAAAAGCTTCTAATTGGAAGCAGAAGGTCGTAGCAATAATTCAGCCCCGTTATTACATTTCACTGGACGCGATAAGCGGGGAACACGTACCCAAGAGGGAAGTCTCGTTCGTTCTCTTGAAAATGATCGTGATTCCGCGTGATCGAAGCGCGGAATTTCTGTTTTCCATGCGATAGTTTGCACGGCCAGGGCTCGCGGTACGATAAAAAGGGCTCGGACTTATCGGCAGCAGGCATCGGCAACGGGCAACAAATAAGGAAAGAAACACTAGGCCGGCGCGGCATCAGGAAATCGCGACGGGCACGTTTACCCGACATGTACTTCATCCTTACACGACGTACTTCTAACGACTCCCACAGGCTGCTTTCAATCCGCCTCACGTTATCGAACGGTCCTGGTTGGTTCCGAGCAACTCGGTAATTCGCCGGCTAGTGCCATGCCATCGCCGCGCCGCGCGGCTTCATGGCGATCGCCGACCTAACTGGAAGGTAGCCGAAGAGGAGAGAGATCGCTCGCGAGAGATCCACCGCGTGGAAAGGAGATCGTCCCGGGAGGTGAAGGAGGAGTTGGAGGAGGCCAACTAGACCGAGCCACCAAGGACGACCGAGAGCTCCTTTCCGGCTCGTTCTCTTCAAGTTTATCTCCGCCGTTGACAGGTGACTGGAGAACACCCTCTACTCCTTTCCCTGATCCATCGAGCTCGCGGAGAGAAAAGAGTACCCGGAGTCCCGCGCGCCGCGGAATCGCGTGGCGTATTCCAATTTATTGCAGACGCTCGTCACCAACGGGGTTCAACGATCGACGACGCCGCGCGCGGCTCGAACCATCGACGGACCACCTGAGGCGCAGATCTCACAAACGTACCAGCCAGCCATCGAACCCGCCGGTGCTTTATATCGCCTCGTTTTCCACGTCAGGACGAGCGAAATGGTCCATAGTGACGGCCGCCGGAGCGTGCTCCACGCTGAGAAACGGGGACCAACAGGGAAACGTCACCGAGCAGACGGATCGGCGACTATGCACGCTCTCGTGTACCGATGCACTTGCGCCGATGCCATTCCGGAAGACTGTGCCCGATCGAGGGGTCGACGGTGATTTTAATAAATCGAGGGAGGCCTGTACACTTGCCCGGGACTCTTGCATCTTTTATTTCGAACCGGCTCGTTTAAAAACGGTCCGCGACCGGGCAACTCGAGGCACTGTCATACCTGCAGACGTAAAAATCGAAACAACTTCCTGCGCTTCCGAGCCGTAGACGTGGCTTTCCCAATATGCTAATGGCAGTTTCAATATAATAAGTACATAATTTCTAAAGAGTGTTCCTAAGATAAATCAGCGAGAAAGTTGAGTGTTTCCAGAGTGAAGAACATACCCGTCCACACCATCTCGAATAGTCTTCTCGAATAGAAGACCACACTCGAATAGTCTTCTTCGAGGGTCGTGTAGAATCTCGGGTTCAGACGTATGCGTAAACTAGCTTGTCCGTTCTTCGGCGGGGCTAAATCAGCGTCGCGGCACAGCGATCGTTACTATGCGACATTTTCGCGGCGCGGTGCAAACACGGGCCCGCGATTATCCTAGGTACGCGGCACCGCGCGGTATGTCGCATTAATTCTGCGGCGTGTTTGCGAACGCACGCATAAACATATACGATATCGTATATGCATACGAAATTCTGTAATGGATTACGGGTATGACGTACACGAAGTGCACCGATATACGAAGGCGGCGGGAGAAGGAAAGGGAGAGTGAAAGGGAGATAGAAGCGACTCCAAAGGGAAAAGGGACTCGACTAGACACGGAGTCGAGAGAAAAAGCGGAGAGAATCATTTTCGATTCTCATGCAGTGTCGACGGAGGAGCGGCGAGTTCCCTTGTTGGCTGGTAGGACGACAACGACGAGGAACACAGCGACCATGAGGACGTGGACGACGAGGACGAGGACGACGCGACGACCGGGGAGCAAGAGGAACGAGCGGAGGAGATGACGAGATGACGAGAAAGAGGTGGATGACGAGCGGGGGAAGGGGCGTAGGCAGAATGGTGTATCAAACTGGATGGCTTCCATCCTTATTCCGTATTCGGATGCGCATTCGATTAACATACAGTTGCACCGGGACCTCGTTGCGCTATCCATCCTACTCTCTTTTCGCAGTCCCTCGGCCCCTCTCGCTCGGACCAGCATCGCCGTGTGTCCCCGCGATGGGTCTTTCGCCAGAAGGGAATGGCTCGATCGCGGTCAGTTCGCGGCGAAAAGAGATGGAAAATGGGAAAAGAAAGGACAGGAAGGAAGGAAGAACACGGTCGAGAGAGAGACAAGCAGAGAAAAGAATCCGCCAACTACGCCGAATGGAGAGGGAGAGTGCGTGTACCGACCAGGCACTGTATATAAAGTCGACAGGGGTATAATAATGTTTGCGCGACTATGCAATGCGCTCGCGTTTCAAATCGACTCGAGTGGGCATTGATCTTTGATCTTGAGGCGAAGGCATGCTTACTTACTGCATTCTCTTTTGCTGCCGTGCCACCCCCTTGTTCCTGCCCTCCTCCTCGCCCTGCTCCTCCCTTTTCGCAGTCGTGTCCTCGACCACTCGGCTCTCTCTCTCTCTCTCTCTCGCTTTCGAGATACCGTAAACTGCCGGGAGATGCCAGATTTTTATGGTATTCCGTCCTGTAACATAAAAATTAAAACGTTTCCTTCAAACATCTTGTTGTCACGTCTCGATGTTTTATCGCGGGCGTAAAAACGCGCGAGACTTTTACACCCTGATGGGACGATGATACGTCATATTAAGTCCATTAACACGAACAATTTTACTAATTCAGCATCACATTGCCACTTCAATGTCGCTTCTACCAATTTTTTACATTTTCGTTCACTAATTCAACCCTTATGTCAGTACTTGGATACCGGAGCACCTTTGTTCGAATGTTCTTATTTACAAACAACAAGATTACTAGAGTACACCGTTATTGAGCATCGTCAAAATCTGTGAGTATTAACAGAAGGCTTAAAAAAACTAGTCAGAGACACCACACGATGAATCGTCGTGAATTAATCTCTGTAGACTTCACCCAATTTGTGATACCACATTGTTGCTTCTGTCTCGTCTGTCCAATTCATCTTATATTTCCCATAAGAGTAAATCAATGTATAAAGACTGCAGATCTTTTTCGTCCTCGATTGACGAATCAATGAGTAGTCTTGTCTCACCGGTCACAATGATCGTCCCCGTTCTGTCCCGCAGCGATTTGCAAGAGCGAGCCTGGCGAGAGGTGATCGTAACAGCGAATTTACGATTGAAATAATTTGTATTATGTTAGGATATCCGGGACTCGTCCACCCGCAACCGTGAAGATCGTTCTTTACGGCGACGTTAAGTGCCGGCCCGGATCGCGCGAGTTTTAATTAAACGCACGAAATATCTGGCGGACCACACGCGCTACCGGAACGAGCGACACTTCAAGATAGCGCGCGAGTATTCTATTTTATGCGCGATAACTCGACCGCCCTGCGTGCTGCGCTTAATATTTCAAACGGCCCGGTCGAGATTTATCGGATTTCATTAAGCGGACGTATATACTTACTAATCTTTGCTCTTGTTTGCTTTCTGTTGCAGGTAAGTAAAGCTGAAGAGAGAAAGAGTGAGCCCTCTTGGCTCCTCGATCGACTCGCGGATCCCGATCGAGAAAAGGGTAAGACGGATCACAATCAATTAGCCGGAGTCGTCGTCAAAATTAATGGACACCTCTCGCGGATGATTGTGGACGGTATAATTATCAATTCCAGCGACGCATAAATTCCGTATTTACTGGTGGAACCGGAGGACGCGCGAAATTCAAAACAGAGTCGTAAAGCGAAGCGATCCGAGCTGACCGCAGTGGCGGGTTTACGGGTCTCGGCGCGGGTAATCCGTATCTTTATTGACTTTTATACCGGGGATCGTCATTTTTCGAGGGATTCGCATCCGACCGTTCCGCAGCGAACGCTCGCGGTTTATTGCCAGACCGAAACTTGTCTGTCGAAAAGATGGCGAGGTCCGCTAATGCTACCAGATCGTTAAGCGTTCGATGGGTGCGGATCCGAAGCCGCCGTCCCCTCGGAGCCCACGGCATTGTATCGATTGCAACGAACGTTTCTTGCCCGAGCTTATCGTCACGACGTTTATTTATGCGCCTTTCAACCGGTAAAATTTTTACGCCTAGCAATAATCCGGACGTTTTCCATTTTAACGCTCACTACTCCGGACGTACACGGTTTATCGGCATTCTAAGCATAGAGAACCGGTACGGAAATAATTAATTAACTGAACAATACGGCAAGCGACAGATTTAACAGTTTTTGGCAAGTGTTAATATCTCGAGAAATGGATTTGAGAAACTGTAAAATTGAATTCCGTGCACCCAGCGAATAATCGTTTACTTCGCGTGCCAGGTAGCAATGAAGTCGATGAAGTTATGATCTCTGCGTCGGATTAACACAGTCGGTTAGGAACGGTTGATGCTGAGATAGGATTAGGTGAATAAATTAGTACCGAATTATGCGAAGACGGGAGGATTGTCCGAAATGGAGTCGACAGTTTCGCGCAGCTGCCTCTCGAGGACGAGCGATCCATTCTGTTGATCAGTCGAGCAATCAAGAAAATTGAAATCTCCTTACATTGAAACATTGATTTATGAATAGCAGCCTGGTAAGCGTAGTATCTATCGTGGTTCTTCTCAAATCTGTATGAATCGAACAGGCATTTCAATTTTGGATATGAACCACGTATTGAATAAATATGTTCACGAAGTTCTTTGTCTGCTTTTCAAATTTTAGGTAATTTATGCAAGTATGTATGCGATAGTTGAGGAGGATTCTAATGTAGAATCGAAGCCAAAGATTTAAATAAATGTAGCGTGTGTGTGTACACCTACGTAAAAATGAACAACACTCTAATATGGATTCATTAAAATTCTATGATCTCGAGCTGCTCATAATTGACACTGCGGAACAGGTGTAAATTTGTCTCTGCTTCCGCGACTAATTACTTCGAATCGTTTTCGATGCAATGAAAAGTAAGTTAATGTTCTCCGTCAACAAAGTGAATATGGTTAACCGTGAGAATTGGACGTTGCAGTACGGGAATCCGTGACAATGTCGGATGGCAGAAAATACCAGGGCGATCGTTAGCGAATGTGTCCGGAGGCCGCAATAATTTCCGAATAACTAAACAGAGATCGACGCCGGTCGATCGTGATCGTTGCCGTAGATCGGCGTACCGGGCAAAAACCATCGAATATGCGTGCGCGCATGCACGATCCTCCTTTACGTACGCGCGTGTGCATGCTCGCTCTTGTCGGGGCGTATGCCCGCCGCGGATGGCCACTAAATTAAGGCAAAAGAAAAAGAGATCGGGAGCCGAACGGGATGGCGGCGAGCGGAGAGAAGAGAGGAGCGTAGAAAGACAGAGAGATGAGAGAGAGGAGAGAGAGAGAGAACGGTGGGGGTAGAGTACAGCGGCAAGGAGGAGCGGGCAAGAGAACGATCTCGGAGACGAGGAGAGAGAAACCAGATTGGACCGGGGGAAGATCAGAAAAAGAGAGAAAGACACGGAGAGAGAAAGGGGGAGAGAGAGAGAGAGAAGGGTGGGAAGGGGGGGCAGAGAAAAATCCAACGGAGGAGCAATGCGCATGCATAGCTCGGGCGACACACATCGATCAATCATTCGCTAATTATGCCCGCGATTTCTTTCTTTCGTGAGGCTCTCCGGCATCGCGAGCGGCCATCGACCCCATCGCCGAGGATGAAACGGCCACGACCACGACGGAAACGTTCTCTCCTCGTTCTCGTCGATCGTCCTCCGGTGAGTCCTCCTCGGGTAAGTAGAGCCGTTCTTGAGGAGATGGGACGTCGGGGCTGCAGAACAAGTGGGAGGAGGTGGAACACGAGGAGTAGGAGGACGACGACGGGACCGGGGGAAAGGACTCAAAGACCAAGGAACAAGAAAGTGGAAGACCGATCGGAAGAAAGGATTGACAAAGACCGAGCAGGACTAAGCAGTGGAGCACCTGGGGAGGGGCGGTCAGGAAGCGGGCAGCCAACCGGATCGGAAGCGTATTAAATGAAATTAAGCAATTAACCATTTAACCGAATTAGCACACCGTAGAGAGCGTGGATACGCCCGGAAGAACCGGCGTCGTTCCTCCGACGAGAGCCACGGCGATCCTTCCCAGCGTTGCCTCGTTAATTAATTAAGGTCGCCTTCGGAACCGACCGTGATAGCTCGCTGTCTCTCTTGTTCTCTCGCTCGCCATCTCTCTCTTTCCTTCTTTCTTTCTTTCTTTCTTTACCCAAGCAGCCGCCCGGTGTCTCTCGTTGTGTATCTTTTCCTCTGGCCGGGGCCCAGCGGGAAAAAAGCTGGCAGCCGATCGGTATCCCGATCATCTCCGTCCGTGCCTATTTTGCGGATCGGCTCGCTGTTATGCGTACTCGTCCCGGGCTTACGTTTCTTTGCCACGTTTCGGCGACCGCGGGCCGACTTGATTATCCGGGCGATACGTTCTTGATTTAATTGAGCGATCCGTACGACCAGCCGCTGCTGGCCCCGTACTACGGCGACCTCGTTATTAGAATTCGTGGTACAATGCGGGCACTTACGATCGTGTTACCAGAACCGAAACGAGCTTTTCGGATTTTTTCGGCGTTACAAAACGTTATTCCACACCCTCATAATTATTAGGACCATCTACTACACAGAGATCGTAAATTGCCGAGGATCTACAAACTAAACAGTACATAGACAAGGGGTCGGCTCTCTCCTCTAGAGAATCTCCTCGTAATCTACCTAATATCATTCTACTATATTGTCCAGAATAATACATTAATACAGTTTGTAGACGTTCGGCAACTTACGATCCTCCGCTTACGATGTTAACCTGTGTTGGTCCATTAACAGCGTATCAGGAAAGATATGGGGACTTGGGTACATACAGATTCAAGTTTCGTAATGTGCCCATGTGTTTTATGTAGAGTGATCTGCATCTTCCTTTCTACATATATACTCCTACATCTAAATCTATCTTCCTTTCGTGTCAGACAACGCAAATGAGTTTTCACGAAAAGATTATAGACGTTTATTCTCCGTATCTTCATACGTGCAGTATAGAAGGCCCGTGTACGTGTACCGTTGGTCTCGTTAGAATCGTCGCCGCGAGTTTCTACGGAGGCGAGGTGGTGGTAAATTAATGGTGACTAGGCCTTTAACGACTCGTCCGGATACAATGATTCGTTTGATTCGAGCGTTTCTTGTTCTTCGGGGATTAAATCTTGATAAGATGCCGGGCGTACATCTAAACCGTTGAATTATGGTAACACGTGTTTCCGTTGTACCTATCTCTCGGACGAGAGAGATACTCGTTCCGCCCGTGTGTTTCTTTCGGCATTTTCATTGTTGGGCAACCACGGCGAAGACGACAACGACGAACGAAGAACAGATACACAAGCCGACACGCGAAACGATACAAAAGGATCGCGATCTCTCTGGCGCGAGCATGAGCTGCAGGAGCGGAGAGCGGCGGGCGTCGAATGAAAAATGATAATCCTCGAAAATAAAGACTGCAGGCAGTGTACCTCGGAAATCGTCACTCGACGCGTAATCATTACTCACCGGCGGGATCTTAATTTATTCCGAAGGGAACGAGCGCCGAATCACTTCGCCGACGTCCATCAATATCGCCGGTGCCTTTAATTTATAGAGACTTTACACGGATCCATGGGCACCGATCGATAAATCCATTCGGAGCCGCGCGTGTGTCGACTCTCTTCTCTCCCGCGTCTCTCGAAACCCGCTACCGATCCTAGTAATTTCACTTGTACCGGAGTCGCGAGGTTTAATCGAGCCGATCGATCTATGCCCGTATTAATATCGACACGCGGCGCGGAGTTATCTGACCCGCGCGCCGGTAATGAATTACTCGTTCGCGGCCACTGGCAAAGACACTCGCGAATAACTCACTGCCCACCTATCAGCAACGTGCGCGAAAGGTATAGCCTATATAGCCTAGTACCGGGGCAGAGACGCCGTGACGCGTTCATGACTCCGAATGAAACTCTCCAACGTAGGCAGAGAATCGACAGCAATCGGTATCAATTGTGTTTATTCCGTTACAAGCCGATAGTTTTCTTTTATTGTCCCTCCGACAAATGTACAGACTTTTCCCGCTCGGTATACCAGTTGTAACGCCTTTTCAGCTACCTCGGCGCTGTCTCGACCGTGTCCTGAAACAGTTCACTTAATCAAAGTCTTTACTTAATCCCCTATTCATCATATTAAGTATCATTGAGGTCGGCGGTCCGCATTTCGCATGGTTTCCGATCTAAAGTACCATGCACACGGCGGGACTCGTCTCGTCAGGTTTCACGTCAGGTTGTGAAACAGCCTCTTGCTATTGCATACGTACATAAATAGTTGGACATTTATTAGTTAGTTAGAAGAAAAGCTTTACGAGTTGGTTCATTCGTTAGGCTAGTTTTTCAGTTCTCCGAATTTCTCAGTGAAGCAGACCTAGTGTGTAGTGTGCTTTAGGCGCACTAGACCTGGGCCCAGCAAGAGTTTATCATCCGCTTGACCGCAACCAGTCCGTATATCTTGACCCGTTCCTTCGTTATCAGCTTGACCGACGAGCCAATAGTCGGTCGTTGATCAAATCGGTGAAAGGTGGACACCGCGTGGGCTAGGCAGTTGAGGCTATCAGTCGGAACCCGTGGCAGCCGCAACCACGAAAACCTTGTCCCCGGGCGTCGCGTCGTCCGGCTATTTGCCTAATCCGGTTTGACAGGGAAGTGACACGGTGTTGTGACGGAGCTAGACGTCGTTCTCTCGTCCGGGTCGTTCGATCGTGAATTCTATCCGACGCCTCCGGTCCCGAGGATCGCTCTCTTTCTCGCGACACTCGAACGCCTCGCGGTCTCTGTCCCTCTGCCCGCACCGTTGCTCTGTAAATCGATCTATTTTCTTATAGTAGGACAGCCGCCGAGGCTCTCTCCTGGCTGAAGGGATAG
The DNA here is from genome assembly GCA_933228785.1 of Lasioglossum pauxillum. Classification (NCBI taxonomy): domain Eukaryota; kingdom Metazoa; phylum Arthropoda; class Insecta; order Hymenoptera; family Halictidae; genus Lasioglossum; species Lasioglossum pauxillum. The sequence goes on along the minus strand of OW121699.1, from coordinate 39,179,343 downwards.
GATGCTCTTAGGTCAGGTATCCGGGCTCTCGAGGCTCTTCGGACTACCTGTTCCTGCTACCGGAGAACCCGCCGGGGAGTCCTCTTCCTCTCCTTTCTGGATCCTCCAGCTCCGATCCTTCCCGAGCCTTCCACCGAGTCGTTAGATCGGAATCGGGTACGAGTTCCACGCATTGTGCACGCTTAGTCGACTGTGTATAATTTTCTATTTCACGGCTCCGGGTACCCGGTCGATCCTCCCGCTCCCTCTCTTTTCACCGCTTCCTCTTCCAGACCTCTCTATTTTTCGACAACCCGGACGATCCAGCTTGGACAGTGGCCCGCAATTCCACCTCGCAATTAAATGGAGGCGTTCGACGAAACCCCGGCGTTAAATCGCCGGGGATTTATATCGGGAACCAGAGGAAACGACCGACCAGTCGTTCCTCGAAAAGCCCTCTTCCGCTGTCGATCAAGTGTTCCGGAAAATTAGGTCTCCGTGCCAGCAGCGTCCCGGTCCTTTGATTCGATGACTTCAGCAAATTTCGTAGCGGGAACACGGGAAACTTCTAATTTTGTGGCGATTGGGCTCGAAATTTCGTTTAGAACGATTTCAAGAGACCTGTATTCTCCCTTCCATGTTCATTTAACTTTCCTACTGCAGGAATTATCTTGAAGTTTTTCTGGCAAGACACTCCCGAGCAAGAAACGGTGCATTAGTTCGCCTTCTTTATTGCAAGCTGCGTGTTTTCGAATACTTCAACAAAATTTTATAAACGTGCAAATCCAAAATAATCGCAGTCAAGTGGTCTTTCAGAAGCGCAGCGGCCATCTTCTGCAACACGAGGGCGAAGTAAACTGCGCCAGGCTTGTAATTAGAGCGACACGCAGGCCGGCAGATTTTCGCGCAAGATTTCGAAGATTCTCCGTTCGTTACTTTGACAGGACATCACCGGACACGCAAACGTCGAGCTCGAGGCTCGGGTCTTTTTGCACGTTCCATTCGAATCGCGATTCGACAATCCTTATCGCGGAAACGGAAAGCCAACGGACGAAATTCGATCGTCCGAGTACGAGTCCGAATACCGATAACGATCTGACGATTTAATGCGACGTTCGCGTCGTCCAGGTTTGCGTCAGCTCGGCTCAAGAGAGGATAGAAAGGCATGCAGGCCGAGAAGGAAAATTACAGGCTACGACCTGGAGCGTGTGCACGCTCCTCGCGCTGAAACCGGCGCATTTTTCAGTCGCCTCTAATGATCAGCGACGCCTCCTCCGGCTACCTGTTTACGATTAACAATAATCATTCAATTATGCCGCGTGACGTGGACGTCGTGCGACAGGGATCGCTCCTGGCCGAGCTTAATCTTGCTCTTTCTGCGAGGTTCGATCGCGACTGTGTCAAAGGGACGAATGGCCAAGTCGCGACTCGCTTAAATCACGGCTTGTCACGGACATTCCTCCGGGATTTGGACGATGAAAGGAGACGGGAGATGCGATCGCTGACTGGATGGATTAAACGGTGTCAGCGACACGACGCGTTGTCAATGAACTATGGAAAAAATAGGCAACGAGCGGAGAAAAGGATTAAAACGCCCGACGCTTCTGGAATCAAGTGTGATTTAGCTGTTGGCCCGTGGATCGAGTGGCGCTTGTTACCTGACAAAAAGCAAAAAACAAAGAGCAATTCCCTTCGCATATTTGCATATTTCAAATGCAAAATATAAAATGGTAAATACATTGGCTCCTGAAGCGGATTGTACACGTTAAACTAATTGGAAGTGGTCAAATATATGGTAATTCATATTTTTGCATATGCTCGTATATGCTTGGATTTTAATCAAGTGTGTTGTTGTGTCGAGATTATCAAGATTATGATGAAATTTAAGAAACTAGACTACTGATTTTTGTTAATATAATACATGTGTTGTAGAATTGTATAAAGCCACAGATGGAACAAAATGGATAAAGATCCACTAATTTCGAGTAATATAGGAGAGTGGAAGAATGACAAATTAGTGTAGCACTTAATCTGCGAGCACTAGCTATAGGCTAGTAAATCTGCGGCCTTCAAGGGTTGGTCAAACAGCGGCAAATCAAATACATCTCGCCGCTAAAGTTTCCAATTAGCATATACCGAAAGGGATCGCAGACAGGAGCGTTTTACCCCGATCCTTCTAAAGGCAATCGCGCATAGAGGAAGAACAGCGAGGCGCAAGGTAACAAGGCCGTCAATGGGCGCCTCCATCTTCAATTCTATTTCAGTTTCCAGTCGAAGGGGGATTATGCTGTTTCCCGATTGCCGCGAGTCGTCTGGCGTGCGAACACGCGAGCGATCGCACGCTCCGTTCATCCGCTTGCACTCTCGCAGGCGTACGCGGGCGGCGCTTTGCTCGGTTTCTGCGTGCGTGCAACGTTGATCGCTTGTGCAGCGGCTGCACAAAAGCCAAACGAGCTCGAATGTTTGCGTAGCTGTCTCCGCTCTCCTCTTTGTGCTCGTCTACCTGCTCGTTTGTCTCCTCGCGTTCGTTTCGAAACGCGTATTAAGCAAACAGCATTAATGCTCGATCCGTGTGTTCCGGGGGTCTAACCGCCTCTCCGCCCTCTCGCTCTCCTGCACCGTACCCCTCTCTCTCTCACCTCTCTGCAACCACCAATTCTCGTTCCACGTAGCTTTGGAACGATCGTCTTATCGAGAAGGCCGAGATAGTCACCTTCAGCGACGCTCTGGCCGCGAACTGCGAACCCAGTCACGTATTCTGACTTGCAGATGCCACGGGGGATTGTCTGCGAGCAATCGTCCACCATTGTGCGCGGATTTCACCGGTCCCGAACCCTTCCCCGACGCTTATTTGCGAGATAATGGAAGGATTAAGTTGCACTTCTTCGCGGTACCCGTCGCGTTCCGCTGATTTCACGTCGCCGGCATTGTTTCGCCCGCTCGAGATGCTGTTTCGGTTCTGCTGCGCTCCTAACCCATTGAACTTGCGCTCTCGAGCAAGTCCAATCGCTCTGCAGCAAGTGCACTTTTTAGGCGCATCGAGAGCACAACGTTTTTCCTTTGTTTAGCCCCGCTTTTCCTTTTAACCTCTTTTGTACCGCAGAGGTAGTTGCCAACTAGATATTACTCACAATGTTTCGCAGTAGTTACACTATTATTCCATATATTTGAAAGTATAGACACAGTGGATCGAAAGAGACGAAGATTTCAAATAAATGTATACTCAAGCAACGAAGTAAATGTAGACATACAATACATGTAAATTTTCTTGCTCTTTTAGAAAATGATTGGCAAAGGATTAAAAATGAATTTCCAACGTTCATGTAGAAATGCTTCAAAATTTGCTCGAAAATGGGTTATCGAATATTAAAAAAGCGGCGACCTAATTATTTCTAGCTGCACCGATAGAAATGCCAAAAATTGTGGTTACCCGAGGCAATTCTTTGCATCCCATCGATGCACTCGCGGGAGCGTTTCGAGGCTGTGTTTCAGGATTTGCTGTGTCGACTGGAGTGCGCGATAATCGGATGAAATAAGTTTCGCTGAATAAGCCGGCTAGAGTAAGACCCGTTCAAACTTCATTAAAATTTGCTCAGTCGCTGTAGGTGCGCAGGCTTGAATAAAATAGCTTTTCGTGTTCTAATTCCCGAGACGACCGGCTGAATGGGGCACTGTAGCATTTTGCGAATCCGATTTCATTGGATTTAAAGAATTTACCGTGTAAAAAGCCGGGCTTAAAGGAAGGTCGGTTCTCGGGATATAATTGCTCGATCCATTTTTGCAGTCTCCTCGGTTCCCTGATATTTTGAAAGCTTCTCTGGAAATATTTCTTCGTGTTCAGAAAATGACAGTTTCCTCCCGGAATATTTCTGTGCTTCGGAATTTTCTCGTTCGCTGGCATTTAGTTCGGCAAACGTTTCTCGTTTGTTCAGGTGTTGTTCGACGGTAGCATTCCAAAACAAAGTCGGCTCACGGCCGATGGGCACGTCCTCTTTCCTACATTCTGCACGATCCAGACAAGTCCCACTTTCGGTTGTTCTCCGGCCGCAGCCCACACACCACTGTTTCAAGTCTCACGAAATATCTCGCATCTTAGGCATTGTCTATTGTCGAAGACAGATGAAAGGTGCGTTTTACGCCGTGTCCCCCTTTTCCGCACGGCGTGCAGCCCTTGAAATTAAAAATTTATTGACGCGCCGCTACCTCGGCGACTCTCTTATGCGAAATAGACAATGGGCATTCATAACCGGCGTTTTAATCCTGAACGCGGCCGCTTTGTTTCTCCTTCTGCTCGGAAATCGAGCAGGATGGAGGCCAGCCGCACGCTCGACGAACAACCAACCAACCAACGAACCAACCAACACTCCAAACTTCACGGTCGAGGATTTCGTGATCCCGTTGCGACCGGCGCGGTAGCCCGTTCGCTCGTTACATATTAGCAGTTTCTTGAAAATTGACACACGTCAACACCGACCATGGAACAAGCCCGCCCTTCCTCGCGACGTCAAAGATAATTCTCGGCCGCCTCTTGTCGATAATTTCGCGGTTACTTAAGTTTTTGTAGCATTCCTGCTCCCTCAATTTCGCTCTATAGCCAACGAGAGCAGCAAAAAGCGAGGATGATTACCATCACGAACGTCAAAATCGATCTTGCTTCCCCTTTTACCGTCAGCTTCTTATTTGTATTTCCGTAACAGTTCTGATATTTCTCTCTTGCTGTCTTTTCTACCCCTCCCCCTTCTTGTCATTCTCAAGATGACCGGGCCCCGAGCAAGCGTCTTCACGCAAAGGCGAGCCTAAAACAGACCCCGAATTAATTAATTCCGTCCCCGGGCCCGTGTTCACGTGCATAACGATAGGCGATCAGTCGCGAATTTTAACGCAGGACCAACGAGGCCCCGGAGCGTTTCGCTCTTTTGTCATGGCATGTCCTGTCATGTATGAAAGACAGGTCCTCCGGTCTCGGCTCGGTCCAGTGAGCGAGGAGCCCTGGCATCCGTGCAAAGGAAAGCAAAGCGAGAGAGGCAGGGCCCAGCTCCTCTACTCTCTCAGTCGAAGTCGGCTGTCTCAGATTACATCGTGTCACCTCGCCTCGGCCGGCTTGGCACCAACACTCGCTGGGAACACACGTGTTAACATCTTGTCGTTCGAACCCCCCAAATTTCGGGCCCCGGCTCCCTTGCTCGTCGGCCAATCTCTGTGACCAGATCTTGGGGGCTACTCCTCGCTTTCTCGGCCCCGGGAATCTCGGGATGTTGACCCGGCATTTCAAAAATCTGCTTTAATGATCCTGATTTCCCGGGTCCGACCCGCGCACGATCCCAATAACCCGGGGATTTCACTGAACGATTCCTACGGTCTGCTACCGCACAACGCCACTGCCGCATGCCGCGTCGCGCCGCGTCGATCCAATGATTTATCGTCCGGGACGATTGGCCCTTGACGGCCCTACGTCGAATTTCCAGCTAGTCTCGCGTCGAATCTGGTTCGACTAAATTGTTGCTCATTTTTAATCGCTAACGACGATTGGTTACGGGACAAGGTAGAAATATGAGACACCAAGCTTTCGACCAACACAAAATAGTCATACGTTTTGAATAAATATTCGTCTTTTTAGAATAAATGACGTGGTCCGCCGAAACGAATTGGGTGCGAAGCCTTTATTCAGCAGAGCCGTAATTGATTATAGTCGATCGAGCCAGTTAAACTCTATCGACAATAGGTTTGGGAAGCACAATAGCGAGGGTAGGGTCCATGCGAACGTCAGCATGGTATCGTTCGAGTACGCTTTCACGCGTTTATCGGGCATTATATTTTTATTGCGCGGCCCGCACGCGTTACGGATACACTTCGGATTAGCCCGGTATGTGTACGCAGCTGAGAACCAAACGGTACGTTTTCCCGGCCCTGGTCCTATTTAAACTGACTAGAACCAATAGGGCGATGTCTTCATCTTCTGGGGCAATTGCCGCAAGCATATGCACTCGATTGATAGACTTGGTAGATTAACTCCACAAATACTGTCAGATTTTGTACATTAAATATATTCTGGCAAAAATCAGCTTCGTTAGTGCATGCAGATCGGTGTATCTAAAAGATTCTCGAAGACTAGGACACTGTAAGTTTTCCCGGAGCCCTGACCTGGGCCAAGATACGGGTAACCTATACCTCGTAGAGTCCACTTATCCCTAAAAATTGCAGAAGTGGACCTCACAATGGGCCATCCACTCGAGATTTCCAATCGATACGCGCTCCCCATGCATCGGAGATTTCATTCATCCGCGGGATCGTCGCGTCGCGGTGCAATATTCAGCAACATCCTGGCATGATCGTTCGGAAATTGGGTCAGCTGGGTTATCCATCTAGGCGCTCCAATTTGATGGGGGCAAGTCTTGGGAAAATTCTTTTCCTCGAAATTTCCCCGCGAGCGGTGTTTTCGACCGGCCGCGCGGCCTGTGTATCCCCCTCGATTTTTAATCGTGGAACACGACCGCCACGGTATCTCGAGCAACAATGGAGCCACCGGAACACCGTCTGAATAATTCAGCGTGGCCTACGGCCCTGACTCCCGGCTCTCAGACGGCCCTGGTCAGCCCGTCAGTCGACGGCCAGTTGCATAACATTTTGCACTCGAAGCGGCGAGAGAGCCGATGAAACGATTCGCGAAAGCCGAACCCGCCGGCCGCTATTAATTTTCACGGGACGCTCTAATTGGACGTTTGACACCCCTAATACCTCGACGCGCTTATGAAATTCGGCTCTCGTTACCCCCTAACATCCCCTCCCAACAACGCTTCCGTCCACGCGCGTGAAGAGAGCACCGACTCCGCGCGTTAATCGCTCGATACGATATTACCGCGTCGATCTCATTCCCGGTTCAATTTCACCCGATCCGTTTACGTTTCCCGTGCCGGAGAACCGTCAAGAGCTCACTCGACGACCCACCAGTCGAAAAATTTCACCAATCGATTCATCATCGGTCGAATATTTGATCAAATGAACGATGCTCCACCAAACGACGTCGGTCTTGTGACTGGGCACAGTCGAGCTCGTAAAATTATAATTCGAAATGAAACGCATTCCGTTTTGCAAATCGCGCAGTGCCTCTCCACTGTTCATAGAAAAGTTTGATTGGTCTGAGAGAGAGAAGTGTGCATTTTCTACTGAAATACATATACGAATATATATATATAATACTCTATACATAATATACATAATACATAATAAATAATACTACTATATATAATACTACAGTCAAATAAATCAGATATTCAAAAACACATCCTCGAATACTGTTTAAAACCATATGTATGTGAGCGAAATATCGTTCCAATAGCTGTTACTAGCTCGCCGGTTGCTTGAGCCGGTATTGTTTCCAAGCGTTCCTGAGATTCCGTCACTCGTGACTGTTGACAGTTTTTGTTACATGACCCTGCGTCTTTGTCTAAGTGTCGTTTCAGCTTCTGATTGGCGAAATTGAATTGTAACGAATATACACCGAATCGCTGCCGTTTCGCGTGCCGGTTTCAAGAGACCAGTGAGAGTCGAATCGCCGTATCAAATACTACTGTAAGAGAGCTCGTCAGGCTCTTATAATAACTTCAGAGAATTTCCGCACACTCGACCAGTTATTAAAAAAGTTACAAAACCACAGTCCAGCGAGCCAGTCCTGATATCCTGTTGTTAACAAATACAATCAGTAATAAATTCAAGCCGAAGTCTTTGCATGTAACTTTTGCAATACGAACAGCATATGCAATCGGTGAAAAGAGTTGTTCGTCGAATAAGAACGTGTAATAGATTGCGCACCTCCGGGAATAATTAATAAGCAATATCCATCAGCATTTTCTTCCACAACCGATATAGAGTTCCTCGAATCTCACGGCAGCAGTCACGTCGTTCTAATCGGTGCCAGTGAATCGCAGGACTAAGCAGGAAATTATCATTCGAGTTGCCCCATCACAGTCATATGAAAGATATCACTGTAACGTGATCCGCGTTTCGTTAATACCCATCGTGGGTCGGTTCGTGTGGGTCGCTTACTCAAAGGCGAGGATCCTCGATGATCGCGAGACTTAGAGTCGAACCTCAAGCAAGGTTCAGAGGCTCGACAATATTTGCATCGGGCACAGAAGCCACGGGTATATCCGAAGGTGGTACCTACGCACGAGATTGCGCAGCGACCGATGAAGAAACGAACGGTCGAAAGGATCGAGATCCAGCCGACCGATAAGCTAATGCCACGTCCGCAATGGCGTTATAATACGGTGCACTCTTCGATGCGCGCGCTGCACCGCGCGCTATAACCGCGATAAACGCGACCGTCCGCGCGAGGATTCGGCCCCGGACACGCGTGATCACTGATCAGTCCATTCTGGCTGTATTAAAAAGACTTTGCTGCCTCCGGATCCGATACGCTGCTGTCTGCGATGATCATTCGATTTCGATTCCGAACGTCATCGTAGCACCGACCTGCATGTACGTCTCGATCGATATTATTCGCTTGTCGCGATTCAATATACATATACGCGCTCTGATCGTCGTTCGATATCGCGCCCTTCGATTGCTCACGAGATTGGCAGAGTTTCAGAGTGGCAGGAGTAAGTCATTCTTCGACGATGATTTGTAATCGATACTCCATCATTGTTCCCCAAATCATCTAACTTTTGTACAATTGTATCTGTATACTTTTGTAGAAATTTTTTATCTTCGATTTTTACGAGCACTCGGCTCGGTAATACAATCGAATAGATTCTAGTTCTTTTTGATTGCGTGCGCAATTTTCAAATGTCTTACAAAAGACTTACATTCGACAAGCTATCCTTAAAAATTCATTCACCTAGTAGAAGTGAAATGAAAATTTTATATGTTCATTCCAGACTGATATTCATAAAAAGTAAGACAATGTTATCAAACTCGATTAAACTCAATTCAATTCAACGTTCTTCAAATTCTCACACGTTATAGACGAAGATATCGAAGTCTACCTAGTGGCCAACGCTTGACAAATGGCAGCTATCGAGGGTGGCGAAGTCCAAGGAGCAGCGTATTCCATTTTGAATATTTCTACAGTCCGGCCAGACTGGATTTACACGGCAAAAGTGCCCCGTTTCTCCGGCGAAATCTGTCTCGGAAGAGAAACTGCGATCGGCGGTCCAGACCGAACGCATTATGTATCTCGGCACGGCTACGATAACGATTCCGCGAGAGCTACCGACAATGCCGAGACGGGGGCTCCCGACCGTCTCGGTAGCTCCTTCGAGTTGGCGACGATAGCGGGTATCGACGGTCGTTAGTCAATGATACACATTTCGGTCTTGGTTGGTGCACGCTCGCCACGTAGGCGGCGCAGTATCGCTTTGTTCCCGGTTCGCCAGAGTGTAGACCGGATTTACCGGCGGTGGCACGTGAATTTTCGCGGGACTGGAAATCGTATTTCGTGCACCGCTATCGTGACTTGCATTGATAACGAGGTCAAAACAGAATTTCGATATAGTGAATAAACAAGAACACGTTGTCCGCTCGCAGACCAGAAAGTTACACTACTGGCCCACGAACTGTAGCGCATCTCCCAAGCAAAATGCTCTTGACAGGAATAGGATAAATTACACGGTCCAACAAATTGAAACTTTTTTTTGGGATTTCGATTCTCACTATGAAATTCTTATAGAGTTTTTTGCGCTGATTCCGATTCTGTCCTTAATTTGTCTCCTAGACGCACAGTTTTTGAGAAATTTGAGTTTGAAAAAGTGACCTATTTTTCAATGTTGAACAAATATTGTGATGTTATTATAAAAGATATCGAATTGATCTTTACAGCAAAAGATTCCTTAGACTTTCCCGAATACAGTGATATTCAATATTAATACATTATGATTGTTTAAACATGTTTAAACGATCATTAAATACGGAGAGACACCACTTTTGCACCAGTATCTTGACGATACTTTTGAATTTATTTAAAAAATAAGGGTCCAGCAAAAAATCGAACTATACCACGCGATAGTGCAGACTTTTATCTTGAGAAACCCCCTTTGAAGTTTGAAACGTCGACGTTTTTCCGAACCAGAAAGCAAAATATCTTCGCCCGACATGAGCTGCCGCCAGTGGCGCTCACCACTACAACGGGCGTTCGCCGCGGCGTATCCCGTGGAACGTCTATTCTATTATTCTATTAATATTGGATATCACTGTATTCGGGAAAGTCTAAGGAATCTTTTGCTGTAAAGATCAATTCGATATCTTTTATAATAACAACACAATATTTGTTCAAAGTTGAAAAATAGGTCATTTTTTCAAACTCAAATTTCTCAATAACTGTGCGTCTAGGAGAAAAATTAAGGACAGATTCGGAATCAGCGCAAAAAACTCTATAAGAATTTCATAGTGAGAATCGAAATCCTTTTTGGCTGTTGGACAGTGTTATTACAGATTTGCATGGTGTTCATCGAGCTTAAATCTTTTTACCTAAAACATCTGAGGTATATTCTTCATATCGCGGATCTCTATCCAACATTGAGCTTCTCTGTATTCTCACCACATAAAGTACGGCTCTGTATCAAAAAAGCGATGAACCCATTTGTTTTATAAGTCTGTAGCGGCTGAGAGAGGATCGCGAAGAATGTCGATAAATTAGGAATTGTATGTATAAACGAGGTGTGAATGATAATATAAGCAATTAGATGGCGCGCGACAGGAATGCGAGAAAGAGAGTGCGTGTGAGATGCGAGTGATGGATGTTCGACAGTCATGATTGTTGTACGAATCGAAGAGCTTAAGTGTTGCGTCTGCGTAAGACAAAAATAAAGATTATAAAGTCAAGCAAGCGGTTTAGCTTATTTACGCAGTCCTATAACAAGAGAGCCAGGTGAGGCCATAGGAGGAATTGCTCCGAATAAGTCTTTTAATAAAGTCTCGAATATCCTCCACTTTCTCCCTACCAGCAGTCAGCCCTAGTAGAACAAACGAAATGGCGAGCATTCCGAAATTCATTTGCACCACCTCCACAGTTTCCTGGATCTTGTATACAAGTCTCGACCGAGCGACATCCAATAAAATACGTTGCGCAAAGGTAATGCAACACCGAAATCCATCGAGGTTGGAGGAAAGTATCGTTCGAGTGTCTGGCGATCTAGGACAGTGTCCTGAAACAGCTCTGTCCGGATCTACACAATGTCCAAGTACATCGGCACCCTCCGATAGCAATCGATGGCGATCAAAGCCAGCCAGCAGCGTTCGAAGTGGTTCTCTAATCCAGAAACTGCATAGACTAAGGAACAGTCGCACACGGTCGCCGAAATATTTGACCGACGTAGTGCATACGTTATCCTGCGATTTCTCCTGGCGTGTGTGTGTGCGCGCGCGACCGAGAACGAGCCTCCGAACGCGGAAACAATAGGGGGCTCGGCTTCTAGGAGAGACCTTTCGCGCCCGCGTTTACAACTATTCATTCCCCACGCAGCAACAGCGAGCAACAGCAGCTCTCTTGGTTCTCTCTCCTTTGGCCCCCTCGATCGGTTCTCTCGGTCTCTCCTTATCCGGCTCATTGTCTCCCGAGTTCTCTCGTCACTCTCGCTCTCTTTCGGGGCCGGCTGTACGCTCCACGTACTGCCGTCTAACGTGTACGCGAGCAATAATAAATGTTGCTTTATATACACTCGCCGGGCAGCACAGTATACGTCCGTGCCGAATGGCTCGCGATCGGTATTCAGCTTTGGCTTTCTAATACGAGGGACAATGACTGGGCAAAGGCGCCGATCCCCGTGGATACTAATTCGCGGCCAACGTTTTTCAACCGGTCGATCGCGTTCCATTAGCCGCGTTAATTAATCCGCGACCCCCAATCGATCATCTTTATTCTAGAATCCTATCTTGTATCCCTCGAGACCTTCGAAATAGAAAGAACGTCGTATTACTGGAGGATGCTGACGGTAATGCGTTTCATTATCGGCACCAATTAATTCATCACCCTCTATTAATCAACTGATACTTTATGTTAGAATCAAATCTCGTTTATCTGCTGCGATCCTTAAAATTAGCATCACATCACTGGATGGAGCTGTCGATGATGACCAGAAGACATTGATGATTTCGTTCAGAACCACCCTCTGTCAAGACGAAATCTATTAATTGGTTATAAGGCAGCTCAAACGTATAGGAAACACGAAACTAATGAATTAAATGTCACGAATTATAATCCAGAATACATCCAGTGCAACGATCACCATCGAAATCGCACCGTTTCGCAGGAGGGCGCAATCACCGGCGCCGATTAATTGAATGAGGCGATCGCCGATTTTTCATGGATCCCGCGTCCTGAGAGCCGCGTGGCTGCACGTACGCGAACCGATAACGACCGAACCTCGTCCGCTGATTGAACGTCGACTGATAATCGGCCATGGATCGGTAGGAGGTACTGCGGATAATCATCGGTTCGCTGGAGACCGATTCGCACCGGGCACCGGGTACAAAGTTACGGCGGGCTTCCTGGTTATTTATCGAGCTGCGTATCTACGCAGACGGTACTGAGAATAGAAAATAATTATAGACTCCGGAGACGGCCAGCTCCAGCGGTCGGATGTTTAACGGACGTTTAAGGGACGACCTCACCTGCCGCAGTTCCACCGAGAGAACTTCACGGCGTGACCGCGCACAATGTCCGGAAGCGAGCGTGCTCGTCGATAACGCGATTTCCTTTCATCGGTCGGGAACGTGGCATCGTGTTGCTGCCACGCGGTGCATACGTTGCGAAATACCGAACCGGACCTCCATCTTCCGCGACCTTTCCCAACAATGTCCACTCTGGTTCGCGAAAATTACATCTGTGAGGCTGTTTCTTGTTTGCAACTTTTTGAGTAATTTCTATTAAGGTTGCATATCTGTTAGGGCACCAATGAAGGAGAAATAAATCTTTAAGTCGATTTTGTAGGAATTCTGAGAACTTCAGTTCATTTCTTGCTCTCTGCCCGCTTCCTAAGGGCGAATACCTACCTTGCAAGTGGCTGGTATAGCGGCAGTTAAGTACAGCTTTTTACGAGGTGTAGCCCCATAAAAATGACAAGCTTGAAGTTAGTTAGCATCTTTACAATTTCAATGATTGCGAAATAAGAAAGCCGAAACAGGTCCTTTGACCGACGATGGTAGCCTCGGCGTTCAAGTACAAATATTATTCACGGTCGTAACGTTCGAATAATTGAAATTATTTTGGCCTCTGCCAATTATTCCACTTACAATTAAAAGGGTTTCGCTGGCAGCACCTAAATACGGTGTGTCAGAGGATCGGTATCGCTTCTTGCCATCTCGAAAGACTTCAAAGAAGTTGCGATCGGGAAGTCCCCGCTGGTTTGTAAGCATTTTTGGTGCACGGTAGCGTTTTAAAGTGGCACTACAAAATACCGCGAGGGTTCACCGGGGGGATCTGTTGGAATTTGAGCGGCTCGGCGCAGAAAGAACAAGGTTGCACCGGTGGATATACATATAGAAGGATAAGCCTAATCTATTTTGAACATGCGAAAACCTGTTTTACCCCCCTCGAGCCGGGGCAACCTTCTAATTAGCGTTCTGGCTACTTTGCATTTGTTGAAGTGATCCCCGATTGGATATCGGGATCCAGCCACTCAGGAATGCCTAGCCCTTAGAGGATATGACGATGAATTTAAATATCTGCGCGTGTAATTATGCGCCGGGGAGGATTAACTCCCGCGATTGTCTTAATTGTGGTGCTCCGCGAACGTAATCATTTTGGTCTTTAATTAAATTGCTGGGACGAGCCACTACTGCCACTGGCCCCGCGCTACTCTGAAACCACGGCACAATGACCCTGTTCGTTGATACCGATTCGTTGGAGCAATTAATACCGTACTGTCGCAATACAGCATCTCCAGGTTTATACCGTTGGCTACGCCAATGCGAACGCGTTTACGATCCGAACGTGGGCTCGGTTTACTTAGCCGGGTTATGCACGAGGACACAGAGAATATACAGCGACCAAGATCCGAGTGCCTAACGCGTACAAGTTAGCTTTTAGACGACTATTATGCGCCCTGTTGTTCCGTTCCGCTGGAACTATGATTTGGAACACGTGCGCTTCGAAGAAACCCACCGTTACAATATTCCTCCCTGTTTTCCACGACTACCGCGGAACGCCTCGCCGCGCCGGTGTTTTACATATTCTACATTTTGACCCTGCCCGCACCGAGCAAACGAAATCTTCCTCGCAGATGTGCTTCCCAAATCACTCTTCCACTTTGCTTCTTCGAAGATTTCGATAAAGTACGGACGACTTCCTCTGAATACGAATTTTGAAGTCTGCGAGTAGACGTTTCTATAAAAAAAGTTCAAAGAAACCAATATAAAATGAGACGGGTTTTCCTGCGTGGGCCAAAGATCGAAGATTGTGTATCTTTTATTTATGGTAGATTTTGATATGTTTAAAAGCGCGAATCACTGCCTACCTGAACCATTTATTTCGTTCTCCATGATTGTATTAGATCAAACAATAGATTTGTAAAGAGCATGGTGCACTTGCTGGAAGATGACAAGTTAATAACGGATTAATACACGTCTTGCTATAAATTATTAGCTGGTAGCACAGAATGAGAAATATGAAAGTAAATGAGCGTATAACGAACAAAGGTTCTAACTATGAAACTATTAGAATTCTCAAGCTACTAATTGAATAAAAATATCGTAGAAAGAGTTTATTAGCCGGTGCTACAGCGTTCGGCGCTGCTCCCAGCAATTTGCAAGCGGAGGCAGACAAGAGTCGGGTCTCCCGGGTGAAAGGGGATGAATTATTATCCGGGCGGTCGCATTCGTTCCCGCGACGTTATCTGCGATCGATTAATTAGAAAATTCGTGCAACAACGGTCGGATCCGAAGAAAGAGAGGGTTCAGGCGAGGGCGTGTGTGCGTTAGGCAATAGAGGCCTGGGCTGATCGATATATTCCGGAGCGCGTCGCAACAGTCGGGGGAAGCGCCTCGCCACCGGGTAATGTATTCAAATGAGATTTCGTCTAAACAAAAGGTAGCGCCCGCCGTCTAAATACCACGCTCGTAATTAGTTTCAGCCGGAGAAGTTATGGCTGGTCTCCACCCGCATGCTAGCTAGCTCCTGCATCTTGCCACTTACCGCGCCTTCTGACACAGCGCAGGTTAGATACCAGGCCGTTGCCGGTATAGTACCACGCGGAACATACTCGCACACACACACTCGAGGACCCATGGCCCACATATGCTCGCACACCGCAGCATGAGTGCAACATTAGCATAACCTTGTTCGCACGCAAGCCGCCCTTTTGCGCGTACACGCTCCTCCTTGGATCTCCTTCCTTTGACACCGGCCACTCCTGACCAATGGCGTGGCTCCTGGAAACCCCATAGTAATTCGATCTACGTCAGAGGGGGCCAGACGAAAAGGGGGGCATCGCGCCGATATTCTCGCAGAAACGAGCGTCGTCGTCGCGTCGGGACGTCTCACCTCGGACGAGTGAACACCCTTTTTGGTTTACTTCGCGTTGCTCGTTTTCGTTCCCGTTTAGCCGCTAGTTTCTCGAACGGTAGCGAGCCGCCCGGTGGATTAGGTTCGGCCAAACCGAAGGACAAATTTCACGGATAAGGTTGCTCTTCCTATGATGAGACCCCTGTCCCTGGAACACCCGATATTCTCGCTCGAACACCCTGTATTACGCAGCCGATCACCCACGCGCAATACCGGCCGACATTGTTCGGTCAATGAGCTAGCTGCTGCTCGCAAAAATGCTGGGCGTGTTTCGCTGATCGTCATCGAGCGTGCGTCGAGCTAACACTACCATCGACATCGACCAAACCCCCTCTTACCACTTCAATTATTACCAAATATTATCATGAATGTACAGTAATATCTTCTTATTTAAATAAATCAATTATTGCTGCGCACTTTTATACTTTTAATAAAAATACCATATACAATTTAGTAACACGTCTAGTTGAAATAGCAGCTCAGACATCAGTAACATCGAAAACAAAAGAAACAAGGTAGCAAACAAAGGAAGGCTTTCATTTGCAACTACCCAGTCCTACTCCTCGCACATGTCGGTCGTTTGCAATCGCACACTCAGCAACATTCTCCGGGCGTTTAATAGATTAAATTGCAGAATGGCGCAACAAAGACGCTCGCGCGACAAAAGCCGCTGCTTTCGAGCTAACAAGCAATCGCGACGGCGGGCTTTTCAAAACGAATCGGCGGAGCGCGTGTTTGGCTTCGGGCGACCAGCCCTTTTTAATTTCGAGCACGCACACGAACGTACAGAGGAAAGGAAATCGCTGTAAACGAGCTGCAACGTTAAATTCGTGGATCAAGGGGGGGTGAGGGCGCGGCTTATGGCCGCCCCGCCCGTTATGTAAAATAATATCCGGTCGCTTTCTCGCCGGTTCCTCGGCCTTTTCTCTCCGTTGCACGAAAAGCGAACGGTTTTGAAAAACGACACCGACGCTACGCGGAGAACATTCTCCCTAGATCGCGACCGCACCTCTCGGTTGTCTTTCGCGTACCTGCGGCGATCGAGAAATCGACTCTCCAGGCTAATGACGTTGCCGGACCAAATGGAGGTACCGAAAACCATGACGGGACGAAACGAAAGGAACGCGTTTCCACGAGACGCTTCTAGCTCCGTCGACAGATGTCTTAATAGAAGGTATTCGTTACTGAAACACACCCGTACGTCAGATCCCTGTCTCCCATTATGTCAGCGTCGCCTCGTCCGCCCTTTAGGCTTGTCATTGTGCGCCGACCATGCGCGCCGGAAGACGAACATGAACGCGTGACAGACAGGAAATCTATTGAGCTTCCCACGACCGCTTTAATATTCCATCTCGAAAGACGAAAAAGGATTACTGACTAGTTCCGTGCTTGAAATTTAGTACACTGTAATAGAATTACGGTGTAATTACTTTTCTGGAACCCCGAAACACTTGTACAGCGCATTATAATAGTAATGCGAACATCGAATATTCATGCAAATTCAATTAGAATTTCTAATTGGATTTAATAAATCGGTCGAATCCGGTGAAACGCTTCCAATGGAACACGAAAGGAGAATCAGTGGAAAGCATTTCGGAGCGTCACGAGACATCCTCGAACAATGGCATCCAGAAGACAGTGAAAGAACACGGGTAGATAAGATCTGATGTATCGATGCCTTTCCTTCGACTTTCCACTAATTTCTGGGCATTCATCGATCGGAGTTTCTGTTCGAAAAGCCGAAAGAGATCACCGACGAGATAACAGCAGCTCAGGTACGTCGGAATAAAGGTGAGGCTCGCGTGTCCTTTCCTCTAATGTTAGTCTCCGTCGCTGTTGACTCATTTTTGCGTTTAAAGGTCCACCGAACCCTGTCTTCGGGGTGTTTTCCCAGGTCTTTGAAACCCTCGCCGACACTGAAAGAACTCGTCCGAACAGGCATTATTTAGTGTCCGTGTCGCGGAGCGTTTCTAATTAACCGAAACTGTGGTAGATGCTTAATCGTTACCAGACCGGCGGCTTTATCTGATGCACAAACTTCCAGGAACAAACGGAGCTGCGACCGTTACACATCGATCAGGCATTCTTCGAAATTCTGACTAAGTGCCGTGGAATCCTACGCAGAAGAATACGCGACACGTCTTTTGCCTCGAGTTTTTGTTAACCTGTAACTTGTCACGCGGTTTAGGATGCTGCACGACTTCCTGTTGGAAACAGTTTGATAGTTTCCTCGAACCGTTCGAGGTGGTTTAGTGCGGTTCGTGACTCAGTTAGCTGAGGAGTTGGTAAAATATTGTTGGAAGTGATTCATGAATTGTTTTATGGAAATTATAGTAAGACCAATAAAACAGAATAAAAATTCCATCGAATTCGAAATCATTCAGCACTTTCAGTGACTCGGTTCGTTTGGAAGCCAACAAAATTTTAATTGAACTGGTTCACGAATTATTTCATAGAAATTACAATTAGAGAATATTTGTATGCGTTGTCTGCAAGATTGTCATTCATATTTTAAAAATATACATTACATATACGTGCTAGAAATCCATGACGATCCAGAGTTTTATGATACGCATAATCATGTATCATTTGTTTAAGATGACTCAGGGGGTGAATAGCTTGTTATCTGAGGGTTGTTGTCGCCAGTCGAAGAGCACATGGACGTTGAGAGTCCCAGTGTTTCGGTGTTTGAACAAAAATGTTCGCTTAGGTTACTCCCGAGACTTCCAACAGCGAAAAAGGCCGAGGAGAAGGAATAAGCAGAAAGGGGTGGACGTAGGGGGGCGCGCGCGTGCTTTCGGCTACTCGAAAAACAGGCCGACATTTCGCTTATTAAGACATTTAATGCTTGCCATATAATCGATTATTTATTGAGGTATTTAAATCTGGAAGTTGTCGCGCCGGTGGTGGGAAACCTGTAGTCCGCGCGACGCGCCGTATGAAGACGTCCGTCGGCTTTACTGGCTATTTCCGAGCGTGACAGCCACGCACACCAGAACCCGGTTCCGCGTAGGCCCGACCACAGAAAATTCTTTATAGGATTGCGCGAATTGTAGTTCTTTTTTCCTCGGCGAGACACCCGCTGATCAAGGGTACACTATTCCCCGCGCAGGAGGTCTGCTTCGCGGGGACCGGGACAACTCTTTCGCAATTCCGCATTAACACCGATTTATCGGGCTTATTAAGACAATCCGCCAGCCGACACTCGACAACAACGTGTTTCACCAGGGATACAGGTTTCGGGAGGACACCCAGTCCCCTGGGCCCTCCGTGTAATATCGTAGCGGTTCCTCCGCGATGTCCCCGTTTTCAACCAAGTTTATATCACCCGTCATAACACTCTTAAACAGTGGATTGCGTTTCTTTTTGGGACAGAGTGCAGGAAATTTCTTATTTGTTGCCGCGCAGTGTTGATTCGTGAAACGAACTTGTTGGGCATCGGGCATCGCGTGGGAAGTGGACGCTATTCTGGACCCTAATGGTTGATTCGGGCAATGTTTCGTTCATTATCACCTTTTGGTCAGAGGTTACTGTGAAATAAGCACGTGTGCAATTGTTTTTTCTCCGTATGATAGTTAAGAGGCTCTCAAATGTTATGACGTACGATTGATCCCCAGTTTGAAATAGAATCCTAGTGCAGAAGATTATTCTAGCCGCGCTCTCAATGAGAAACACAGTTTCCTATTAACCCTTGAGATATTGGCTGCACAAGTCGCATTACGGTAAAAAATCGTCGGCCGTAAACCGAATAACTGTCATATCTCCGAGTTCTAATCTTCGAAACGATTCGCGCATACCATTCGGTGCACGTCGTGAACGAGACTGGTCTTGTCGGAACGAGACAAGTGCCATTTCGCGGTGGAAGTATGTGTCATTTGCCGAGCATCTCGGCAAGGATGTTCGTCTGCGAAATAGGTTAGCGTCAGCGGGACCGTATTTATAAAAGTTCAATCGACTCGGCGAAGAGTTACCGTTCCGTGTAAGAGATACACGTGGGTGTGTACAAGAGACTGCGCCGGATATTCGAGACCGTGCGCCGGCCTCGCGGTTTCATCTTTATTATGGCACCCATATACCCGCTAATGACCGCCGAGGGAACCACGGATACGGCCAGCCGTGGGAGTTACGATGTCTCTCGCGGACCGTTAGTGATTGTACGTGCAACGATACGGTTGTTAATCTACGGGCAGCATCTACGGGAGTGCACCGAAGGCGATATCGTGTGACCGTCGAGTCGCGTCGCGTCAGAACGCGCGCCGCGTGTACTATACCTTGTTCTTCCGTAACGCGACGCATTAATTGGCGTGACCGCCAAGACTATCCGACCGAGACCCCAGACGATTAATGGAATTACGCCTCGGCTGTGTGTACCCGCGTTTCACCAAACTACGCAAGAACCAACCCTAACGGAGGCCTCCGCGACATCCTCTCGGGCCCAATTATTATTCGTCGCATGCAAAAACCATCGGAGAACACGCGCGCCCTGATACGGTATATCGTTAGCAAATCCGAGTCGGTTCGTTGTTAATTAAACCTCTATTTGGTAACTATTGTTCCCGTACGGTTCGCATTTTTCTCTGCTTTGTGAAAATGTCACGGGACCACAGATGCATATCGGGAGATACAAGGAAATCGGGTGCAGCTTTCCCTAGACCACCTACCAGCGACGCCACATTTATGGAATAATATTCTATATTAAGAATTCTGTTTTAATGCGATCTAGCGCGAAATTTTATTCAGAAAGATTCCGTGAGACAGAAATTGTAGATCCTGTAAGGGAATTGTAGGATGAAAGTGATCGTCGGTGAGGATCGAAGGAGTGTCAGTCGTCGGTCGTAGGATCGGCAATAATTTCGCTGGGCTGGTGGACGAGAGAGGGCTCGTTAACGATCACGGAGACCCATGGAAATGGCCAATCACCGGTGATACGGTGCCCTTGAGAATTGTCAGTAATTATATCTAAACGATCCGCCGCGCCGATGTATACAGGGCGACCTAGCAACTCGTTTCGCCGGCATGGTACGCGAGAGGTGTACCCGAGAGCAACACCGATACCGGGTATACCGGTTTCCCGAGCAAACGCGCGTTACGTTATCGCGATTGCTTACGCCGCTCCGGAGGTGTGTACGCGCAAGCCTCCGTACGGCGAAGCGTTTAGAACGCTTAGGGAAAATTATCGTTACACCCAGCGAACACGCGAATTATTTTGCCCCGGCGTGGAAGTCACGCCGCCCGATTATCGGTCGGCCATCTAGCACCGGCCCTTAACACGTATCGAGCCGTATCGGCGTTTGTAATCGGTGTCGTGGCTGGAATCGGACTAGTACTCCTAAACGTTAACGCGATAATGGCACATTGACCGGTTGCACTGGCCGGGCCATCTGTGAAAAATCATTCGGTTCGAGGAAAATTAATATACCAGCATCTTCTTTAAATTCGAAAGTTAATATACCAGCAATTTACAATTGCTGCTTGATATTCTCATTGGTATGCGTAGAATGCCTGAGATTTACTGCGTGAATCGTACATGTATTTATGAACAGGTTGATCGATTAAAGAACAGTCAAACTAGTTTCAAAATATCCTCCTCTCTTTTCTTCCTCAACCGATAGCTTGAAACCCTTTAAATAGTCCAACGGAGATGCCTCAGACTTATAAGAGTCTAGGATATGACCTTAGACTATAGAAATAACGTTCTACTACTAGTATAATGGATATAATCTAGTAAAACGATCAAATAAGAATGTGATTGTAATAAGACATCGGATCTAATAATACATGCTACCTATGTCTGCCACTGAATTAATCATACCGTAACGAAAAGCATTTCCCATATATTTTTAGAAAAGTCTTCTTGATTGAAGTATTACGAGTGTAAACGATGATGCTCTCAGGATACACTTACTTGCTCAAGGATCTTCTCGCTTCTCAATTCATTTACTATTAGCTAATCTAACTGATCAACACAGTAAAACAGCGATTGCTTCCGCACAAGGTAAATACTAAGGTTGCACCAAATCGGTTAATAGAACGTAACCGTGATACAATTATCTGGCGATCGTCACGGATCAGCTTGCTTCCGCAGGGAAAGTGAAAAAGAATGTAAAACGTCGTAGCTAGCAGAGATCGAAAACAGGTATGCACAATAATAGATGCGCGTGTATGGTTGTAAATACAATCGCGCGTTGCGTTCGTGTCGTTAGGGCCACGCCTCTCCTACACAATGGTCCATAAACACCATCAAACATTGGTAGTAATGGCGTAATAGGAATTAAATCATAGCAATCGTACTAATAATTACCAGCCGAGGCGTTGAACGGTCTGCTCCCCTCGGGCAGGAACGTATACTTACTTATATCGCCGGAGATTTACCGGTGCTCGCGGACTGAAACGGTGCTTAAAGGTCTCGTTAACTAAAACCGAGCAACCAATTACTAGGTGGCCCCGCAGCGTACCAGGGTATTACGCGTCCGCAATTAATTATAGCAGACCATCTTGACCATGGCTACGGAGAGAAGCACCGACCAGCCCAGGCGAAAGACGAGATAATTCGCGGCGAATCGACGAACGTGTCCCTCGCCGGTGGACATCTACATCAAACTTACAGCAGCCAACCGTGGGATAAATTCCTCGATCAAGGCTGTACAGAGAAGGGCTCAAACTTTTACATTCGACACACTGAAAATTTCATAAATACGACTCTTGGATAAAACCTGAAATAAACTCAATTTTCAAAATCTGTTGAGGTCATTGATATACAAGGTGGCCCACATAACTCAGAACAGCTCAATATCTCGAAAACTATGCCATCGATTTTAAAGTTCTTAGTCTTAAATTGCATGAAACTGAAGGGCCTTTCTGACTACATGAACGTGAAGTGGCCTCCCTTCCCCTTTAACGGGGGAGGGAAGGTACCTTTGTAATTTTAAATGGAACCCCCTATAAAATGTTACATATTTAGATTCTACCGGAAAAAACAAGTCAATTTTGTCGGAAACATTTTTTTGTCAGATGCTTCCATGATGAGATATAACAGTTTGAAGTTTCGAGTTGTAGGTTGAAGCTCTCGGAAATAGCGTTATGGAATTGTACATACGCGCTTGAGTCCTTTGCTTATTCGTGAAAAAATAAAATGTACTTTAAATTAAATGTTTAAAATGTCTACCACGGGCTTGTAAACATTTATTTACTCGAAACATCAAAGTTGTTCTAACATTTTTTAACATTTCGGGAGTCACTGAAGCGCAAGCGTCACGTATTCTTTGTTTCATATCCTCTTTTGTCGTCGGTGGTTCAAACATAACTTTGTCCTTTACATATCCCCATAAGAAAAAATCTAATGGTGTTAGATCGGGGGATCGAGGAGGCCATTGACGAGGTCCCCAACGACCTATCCATTTGTTCCCAAATTTTTCGTTCAAAAATTGCCTGGTCATGATTGCAAAATGTGGAGGAGCGCCGTCTTGTTGGAACCACATTTCTCTTCTAACGTGCAGTGGCACATCTTCCAAAAGCGCAGGCAAATGATTTTTTAAGAAATCACAATAACTTGCAGATGTTACAGTTTCTTGAAAAAAAGAAGGTCCAATCACAAAAATCTCCTATTAGGCCACACCAAACATTTAAAGACCATCGATGTTGAAAGGGAACACATCGCATCCAATTTGGGTTTTCCACGGCCCAATAATGCAGATTATGTCTATTTACATGCCCTGAATTAATAAAAGTGGCCTCATCGGAAAAAAGTATTTTGCACAAAAAGTCATTTTCCACAACACCCTGCAGCCACTCACAAAATCTTACGCGGTGATCGTAATCTGCTATCGAAAGCTCTTGTGATAAAACCATGTGATATGGATGATACTTTTGCCGTTTCAAAATTCGTTGAATAGATGAACGACTAATATGTGATGTTTGTGCAAGTGTACGTTGACTAATATGAGGATTTTAATTGCAGCAAGAATACTGGCACTATTATTTTCATTAGTGACAGCTAACAGTTTATTGCGAGTTTTTTTACACAATTCACCGTGCTCGCGAAGCCGCTTTTCTAAATTATGAAATGTTGCATGACATTTTTTGATACCATAACGTTCAAAAAACATCACTGCTGCACGCCGATAATTTTTTTGGCATTCACCTAACGTTAATAACATATTCACTTCTGTGTCAAAAGTAGCCATAATCACAATGTTACTGCTTGAATAACAGCTCTAAACTGAAAACGTTTTCATAGATAAGTGAGTCAAACTCAAGAATTGTAAATATTATTGTTTGTGTTTCTTCATGAATAAGCAAAGGACTCAAGCGCGTATAATTCCATAACGCTATTTCCGAGAGCTTCAAGTACCTACAACTCGAAACTTCAAACTGTTATATCTCATCATGGAAGTATCTGACAAAAAAATGTTTCAGACAAAATTGACTTGTTTTTTCCGGTAGAATCTAAATATGTAACATTTTATAGGAGGTTCCATTTAAAATTACAAAGGTACCTCCCCTCTCCCGTTAAAGGGGAAGGGAGGCCACTTCACGTTTATGTAGTCAGAAAGGCACTTCAGTTCCATGCAATTTAAGACTAAGAAGAGATTTGAGGCTTTCACGGCCCGGCATCATACAGTTATTTCTGTTGAGGTTTTCGGGTGTAAGCCGTGTCCTAAAGGAAGAGATTTCCCAACGTTTCGCAAGCATTGCAGCTAGCTTCATCAGGGGGTCGGAAGACACACTGATACTGGTGTGTGCCTGATTTGTGCTCCACTTATATAGTGGAGGTTGCTCATGTTCTGGTTCAGTGAGCACCAATCAAAGTAGACTTTTAATTGGGCGGCCGAACAATTAAAAAACTGGGAGGAGTGTGTGCCATATTGGACTCAGGTTGTAACCTGCATCCCTGTTGATGTTATTAGGGTGTTTCTTAATTTCCAATGATTCCCGGTGTTTTCTGAGAAAATATCCCTTAGTTCTGGCTAAAACTTTGGCTTCATTGAAAAGTATGGTGTGTCCTGTTGTTATCTGGTGTTCAGCCACAGCTGATTGAATGTAGCCTAACCTGGCGCATCGCTCATGTTCCTTGAGTCGAGTGCTCACACTCCTCCCAGTTTCGCCGATGTAAACTTTACCGCATGAGCACGGGATTTTGTATACCCCTGGCGTAGATAGTTGCGGCTGGGGATCCTTGGGGGAGGTGAGTATCTGTCCTATTTTTGTGTGTGTGGTGAAGACTGTCTTGATGTTGTGTTTTTTGAGAATTCTGCTAATACGATCGGTTGTACCCTGTATGTACGGCAGGAAGGTGGTTGTATAATTTCTGTTGTTGTCGGGCGTGGTCTGTTTGTCTCTCGGTTTCGTGAGTCGGTCTATGGTGCGGTTGATTTTTTGTTTGGAAAAACCATTTTGGCACAATGTGGTCCTTAGGTGATCAAGTTCTTGGGGTAAGTGTCGTTCTTCACTGATGCTGATGGCTCTGTTTATGAGGGAACTGATAACCGAATTCTTTTGGGCTGGATGGTGGTGGGAGGATGCATGTAAATATCTATTGGTGTGTGTGGGTTTTCTGTATACCTGGTGGCCAAGGGATCCATCCGGTTTTCTAGTGATCAGTACGTCCAAGAAAGGTAGAGAGGAGTTTGTGTCTTCTATTTCCATGGTGAATTGTATGTTGGGATGTAGTGAATTTATGTATTCGAGGAAGTTATTAAGCGTGTCTCTACCATGGCTCCATACTACGAAAGTATCGTCTACATATCTGAACCATTGTGTTGGTTTTAGGGGTGCTTCGTTGAGAATTTGATTCTCTAGATGCTCCATATAGATGTCGGCAATGATGGGAGAGATGGGTGATCCCATTGCTGCTCCAGATACTTGTTCATAGTAGGTGCCCTGGAAGAGGAAGTAGGTAGAGGTAAGGCAGTGTTGGACTAGAGGTATTAGGTTTTCGGGTATTTTGTCTTTGATGATATTAATACTGTCACTGATTGGGACATTCGTGAAAAGGGACTTTACATCGAAACTGACAAGTAAGTCTTCTGGTTGTGTTCGGATGGACTGTATCTTATGTATGAAATGGGAGGAATTTTGAATGTAACTGGAAGTGTTACCTGTGAGGGGTTTGAGGATGGATGTCAGGAATTTGGCTAGGTTGTAGGTTGGGGATCCAATAGTGCTGACTATGGGTCTGAGTGGGATGTCGGGTTTGTGTATTTTTGGAAGACCGTAGAGTCTGGGTGCTTTGGATTCTTTAGGAAGGATGGATTTTTGTATATGTTCGGGGAGTTTAGCTTGTTTGATTATGACCGTGGTTGTTCTCTCTAATGATTTTGTGGGGTCTTTGCGTATTGTCCTGTAGGTTTCGTCGTCAAGTAGGTCACGAGCTTTTTGGATGTATTCGTCCTTGTTGATGATTACTGTCGCGTTTCCCTTGTCTGCTGGTAGAACGAGAATGTCTTTGCGTTGTTTGATGTTTTGAAGGGCTTTAATTTCACCTTTGGTTAGGTTGGATTTGGGAGGTTTCGCCGTTTTTAATGCATTTGTGGTGAGCCTTCTTACCTCGTTTGCTTGTTCTGGCGGGAGGTTGTATATGGCATTCTCAACCTGGCTGATGATGTCTTCTGTTGGAATGGATTTAGGAGTGATTGCAAACTTGGCACCTTTGGATAAGACGGACAGGGCGTCGGTGCATAGCGGTAAGTTGGTGAGGTTAATTACCGTGTCTTTGAGGGGCTCGACTTGAGTTTTGGGCACATGGATTTTGTAGAATTTCTCCTTCTGCTTTTGTGTTCGGATGGTATATATTTTTGAAGCTTGCTCATAACTCAGTCGATCTACCTTATTCCACAGTTCCGGGTTGATGGTGTTACTCAATTCGAGGAATAAATGAAAGAGTTTTTTGGATTTAGAAGATATCTCCTTTTTGATGTGAGCAATCCTTTCCCGTAGCAAAGCAAAGCTTGTACGTTCGAGGATGCGTCTGCATTTGGTGGTGGTGAAAGGGCTTTTCATTTCGAGGAAACGGGGTACTGTGTTCTGGTCGCGGCACCGTTTCAAAAAGGTCAAGGTACAGAGGTGTTGCTGTACGCTTTTTCGATGTTTTGAGAAAGAGTTAACTTTCTGAAGAATGGCCTCCCCGTGGAGTCGCCTTATAAGAGATTTGAGGCTTTCACGGCCCGGCATCATACAGTTATTTCTGTTGAGGTTTTCGGGTGTAAGCCGTGTCCTAAAGGAAGAGATTTCCCAACGTTTCGCAAGCATTGCAGCTAGCTTCATCAGGGGGTCGGAAGACACACTGATACTGGTGTGTGCCTGATTTGTGCTCCACTTATATAGTGGAGGTTGCTCATGTTCTGGTTCAGTGAGCACCAATCAAAGTAGACTTTTAATTGTTCGGCCGCCCAATTAAAAGTCTACTTTGATTGGTGCTCACTGAACCAGAACATGAGCAACCTCCACTATATAAGTGGAGCACAAATCAGGCACACACCAGTATCAGTGTGTCTTCCGACCCCCTGATGAAGCTAGCTGCAATGCTTGCGAAACGTTGGGAAATCTCTTCCTTTAGGACACGGCTTACACCCGAAAACCTCAACAGAAATAACTGTATGATGCCGGGCCGTGAAAGCCTCAAATCTCTTATAAGGCGACTCCACGGGGAGGCCATTCTTCAGAAAGTTAACTCTTTCTCAAAACATCGAAAAAGCGTACAGCAACACCTCTGTACCTTGACCTTTTTGAAACGGTGCCGCGACCAGAACACAGTACCCCGTTTCCTCGAAATGAAAAGCCCTTTCACCACCACCAAATGCAGACGCATCCTCGAACGTACAAGCTTTGCTTTGCTACGGGAAAGGATTGCTCACATCAAAAAGGAGATATCTTCTAAATCCAAAAAACTCTTTCATTTATTCCTCGAATTGAGTAACACCATCAACCCGGAACTGTGGAATAAGGTAGATCGACTGAGTTATGAGCAAGCTTCAAAAATATATACCATCCGAACACAAAAGCAGAAGGAGAAATTCTACAAAATCCATGTGCCCAAAACTCAAGTCGAGCCCCTCAAAGACACGGTAATTAACCTCACCAACTTACCGCTATGCACCGACGCCCTGTCCGTCTTATCCAAAGGTGCCAAGTTTGCAATCACTCCTAAATCCATTCCAACAGAAGACATCATCAGCCAGGTTGAGAATGCCATATACAACCTCCCGCCAGAACAAGCAAACGAGGTAAGAAGGCTCACCACAAATGCATTAAAAACGGCGAAACCTCCCAAATCCAACCTAACCAAAGGTGAAATTAAAGCCCTTCAAAACATCAAACAACGCAAAGACATTCTCGTTCTACCAGCAGACAAGGGAAACGCGACAGTAATCATCAACAAGGACGAATACATCCAAAAAGCTCGTGACCTACTTGACGACGAAACCTACAGGACAATACGCAAAGACCCCACAAAATCATTAGAGAGAACAACCACGGTCATAATCAAACAAGCTAAACTCCCCGAACATATACAAAAATCCATCCTTCCTAAAGAATCCAAAGCACCCAGACTCTACGGTCTTCCAAAAATACACAAACCCGACATCCCACTCAGACCCATAGTCAGCACTATTGGATCCCCAACCTACAACCTAGCCAAATTCCTGACATCCATCCTCAAACCCCTCACAGGTAACACTTCCAGTTACATTCAAAATTCCTCCCATTTCATACATAAGATACAGTCCATCCGAACACAACCAGAAGACTTACTTGTCAGTTTCGATGTAAAGTCCCTTTTCACGAATGTCCCAATCAGTGACAGTATTAATATCATCAAAGACAAAATACCCGAAAACCTAATACCTCTAGTCCAACACTGCCTTACCTCTACCTACTTCCTCTTCCAGGGCACCTACTATGAACAAGTATCTGGAGCAGCAATGGGATCACCCATCTCTCCCATCATTGCCGACATCTATATGGAGCATCTAGAGAATCAAATTCTCAACGAAGCACCCCTAAAACCAACACAATGGTTCAGATATGTAGACGATACTTTCGTAGTATGGAGCCATGGTAGAGACACGCTTAATAACTTCCTCGAATACATAAATTCACTACATCCCAACATACAATTCACCATGGAAATAGAAGACACAAACTCCTCTCTACCTTTCTTGGACGTACTGATCACTAGAAAACCGGATGGATCCCTTGGCCACCAGGTATACAGAAAACCCACACACACCAATAGATATTTACATGCATCCTCCCACCACCATCCAGCCCAAAAGAATTCGGTTATCAGTTCCCTCATAAACAGAGCCATCAGCATCAGTGAAGAACGACACTTACCCCAAGAACTTGATCACCTAAGGACCACATTGTGCCAAAATGGTTTTTCCAAACAAAAAATCAACCGCACCATAGACCGACTCACGAAACCGAGAGACAAACAGACCACGCCCGACAACAACAGAAATTATACAACCACCTTCCTGCCGTACATACAGGGTACAACCGATCGTATTAGCAGAATTCTCAAAAAACACAACATCAAGACAGTCTTCACCACACACACAAAAATAGGACAGATACTCACCTCCCCCAAGGATCCCCAGCCGCAACTATCTACGCCAGGGGTATACAAAATCCCGTGCTCATGCGGTAAAGTTTACATCGGCGAAACTGGGAGGAGTGTGAGCACTCGACTCAAGGAACATGAGCGATGCGCCAGGTTAGGCTACATTCAATCAGCTGTGGCTGAACACCAGATAACAACAGGACACACCATACTTTTCAATGAAGCCAAAGTTTTAGCCAGAACTAAGGGATATTTTCTCAGAAAACACCGGGAATCATTGGAAATTAAGAAACACCCTAATAACATCAACAGGGATGCAGGTTACAACCTGAGTCCAATATGGCACACACTCCTCCCAGTTTTTTAATTGTTCGGCCGCCCAATTAAAAGTCTACTTTGATTGGTGCTCACTGAACCAGAACATGAGCAACCTCCACTATATAAGTGGAGCACAAATCAGGCACACACCAGTATCAGTGTGTCTTCCGACCCCCTGATGAAGCTAGCTGCAATGCTTGCGAAACGTTGGGAAATCTCTTCCTTTAGGACACGGCTTACACCCGAAAACCTCAACAGAAATAACTGTAAGACTAAGAACTTTAAAATCGATGGCATAGTTTTCAAGATATTGAGCTGTTCAGAGTTATGTGGGCCACCCTGTATATAATTCTTATGAGCTAATTCATCGATTTTGAACGTATGAACTGATCCAGCGATCAAGACGCTCGTTTTTCGAACGAGGCGATGCGTACCGGTCGACAACAGCAGCACCAGGAGCAGCGTAGCAAAAGAGTACGACGGTTGGGCTTTCAACGAGATAATCGCCGGCGTCCTGACAAAGCAGTCCGCGTTTCATTAATGGCCGGCCATACGTATAAAACCGGCGGACGAGTGTATCGAGTCGGTCCCGCAGTTCTCGCGGCCTCCCATCTCCTTAACTTCGTCGCTGCGGACATTTGTTTTCGCGGTTTTACAAGCGTATAACGTGTTCCGAGGCGACGATAATGCGAGGGTAGTTTATTTAGCCGGGGCCCCGCATGCGCACGCCTTTACATACCCGGGGCCCCTTCGCGTGTGCGACGCCTTCCATCCGGGGTACACACCTCCTCCCTCTTTTCCCTCGTGGGACCCTCCTCGCGGGGCCTTACTCGCCGACACGCTTCTCGCTCGCGATGCCACGCATACTTGCGCTTTCGCGCGACTGGGTGCAGGTATGTAACGCATTAACGTTATAGATACGGAAGAAGGGGGACACGGGCCCCTCGCCAGCCACCTAACGACCGCGATCGCTAACTTTTAAGCCTCGCGCATTTGTATCAAGGCGCCATCGCCTTTTCTCGAGATGACTCGCGGGCCTACGCGGCGTGGGTGCGGTGCCGACTGCAGCTGAAACCTGCCGGAACTTCTTCTTCGTGACCTTATACAGTGCTCCCCAAAATTTTCTCCTTCTCCTCGCTTCACTGGTTGCTTGTGGCAAGTGACGAGCGACGAACATGCCCCTTCTTTATTTAAATGTTCATTTTGGAACAAAGGATGCAACTTAATGAGACTCTATCTTAGGCAATGATAGCTTAACATGCAAAATATTTATCCTGTTTTCATACAGATTTGTTCATACATTTACAATTAATAAGCATGTTTGTTGTGAGCAGTGAAGTCATTGCTTTCTATGTAGTGTTCATTATTTTGTCCTACCATTTTCTGTAACGAATGCGTTCAATAAATTGATTTCAAAATGTTCCTGCATCCAATTCCCTCGTATCGCGTATTCCATAACTTCTCAAAGGTTCTTGCACACTATGAACGCATGAAGATTCGCAGTCTACCAGTGAGCGTGAGGTAGACATCTTGCAGAATTTCGAAAAGGGAGAGACACTTGGCGCGCATCGTTTTAATAATCGACGACCCGGGAAAGGCTCGCAGGAGGAAGTAGAGCGCGTTGAAAACTGCTGCTCGAAAAATTGAAGCGCCGTCACGGTCGCGTTGACATTTTTCCGCGGGAAACTGGCGCGACATTTGGTGCTCCGGGACTGTTCAACTCCCACTGGTAGAGGAACAACAACGTCTGGTAAAAAGTCCGCGACGCAGCAGGTTGATGCGCCGAGATAGGGGCGTCATGATGAAAAAAGCGCGCCGCCGTTCTTTATTTTTCGTGATGGTTCACGAAGATAATGGAAGTTTGTTGACACTTTTTGTCCGCACGTTAACAGATTTTCTTGCACCTTTCCGGACAGTATTCGAGCACCGATTAAACGGAAATCGTTGATCAGGAAACGGACACTTGTAATAAATAGAGCACGATCAAGCTTCGACCGGTGTTCTTGTGTAATACGCCACGGAATTTATGGTTACGCGTTCCGCGGATAAATCATGGACGAGTTAGTACGCGCGCGACGCAATTACCGGCCCTGGAATGTGTTTTATATCATTTCCTCGATTTCGCGCGACAAGGTATTGGCCAACGCTTAAGCACCGGCAAGTGGCGCATTTGTAATAGCGTCGTTTCGGAGAGAGTCTCTCGGCCTCCTCGCCAAGAAGACTGTTGGTGATGTTATCTACAAAGCGATCGTCGTGGACCGTAAAGCAGCTGTTTCAAGCTGCATACACTGTATATATAAAAGATGATACACTGCACTCTCCGCGCTCGAATACCTACCGACAGTCGTTCACCGCATTTGCATAGAAACCATCCGCGAACGGAATATTACGATCGTTTTTCGCTCTCCGCGAACCTCCTGCAACATACGTTACATGCGCCCGGCCGTGTATAGGGTGGCTCTTTCCTGCCGCTTCTGCTTGTCGCGAATAATTTTCGCGGAAAAAATATCGATGAGATTCACCGCGCGCGACGACGACGAACACTGATGGCTATTGAAATGCTCGAAACTTTTGCCAAGTTCCGCGAAGCATTACATTTTTACAGGATGTTGTTCGAGCGGTGTTACGTGTTGCACATGCGAGATTTTAATAGATTGTATAGATCTTTGTGTGTATTACTTCTTTGTTTTTGCTAGAACGTTTGTTTCCTTGTTAACGTGTAACGTACAAATGTATTGGATTTACTTTTGCGCTAGACACTTAACTAGAGAATCTTAATGTATGTATTTTCATTTTTATTTGTTACCCTGTGGTAGTTGTTACGTATTAATGAACATGTCAATCTAGTAAGATTTCACATCGATATAAAAAAGCAATGCTGCTGTAATAAAAATTAATGGGACAACAATTTTGCCGCATACCGGTGGAACATTTGAAAAAGGTAGGTACAGCTCAAACCGCGCCCCACCCAATGCGAAGAAAATAGATTCAAAGTCAGATGCGCAACAGGAAAAACGTTGAACCTCCGATGTACAACAAGAGAACCGTAGAACTAGAATCCGCCGCACAACAAGAGAAATGCAAGTCGCTGTAAAACGGATGACGAACAAGTGCATGAATGAGCGGCACAAGGATCACCGTATATAAGTAGGTGTACTCGGAATCGAATGGTCCCGTGGAAGGCATGAAACCGGCGGCGGAGGCCGTCCGCGCGTCGTTCGACAGTGATCAGATTTATGGGGATCCTATGGGTTGCGCTTGTACTACTCGAAACAGGAAGATATCGAACATGCGATGACGATTAATTACGGGTTACGCGTATATGTTAAGAGATCCCCGCGGCCTTCTGGTGTCCTCTGCCGAGAGAACGAGAGGGAGAGAGAGGAGAGAGAGAGAGAGAGAGAGAGAGAGAGAGAGAGAGAGAGAGAGAGAGACCGAGGGATGGGATGCCAGTTCGCTGGTGGCGGCGGATCCGCAGCGTTCCGTTCAAAGTTACACGCGGCGATTACGCGCCTCGACGTTGTAGTCGCGTCTTTGGCCGAGAGACAAATGGGATCGGCAGGCGGCGGCGACGACCGGTGTTACGAATGCGTAACCAACCTACCGACCGACCGAGCAGCCCTCCTCCTGGCCGAGCCAGGAAACCGACCGATTACATCCCATTAAATTATTTCAGTGTCGTTGAGAAATCGACTTTCTATTCCCTTTGAGTGCGACTCTCGACGCATCCGCGGCCATGCCGGCTTGGCTACCACGTTATGCATGGACGACGTTATGCACGGTCGTTCCTTGGTTAACGAGCTGTCCCTCGCGGAACGATGCGCGAACGCGTGGGTGTCGCCGGCGTAAATGCCAAGCCGGGTACGCATGATCGATGAGGCCTGTGGCACACGGGGGTCTGGGTCCCCGCGAAACTTCGAACACGCTTGAAACTCGGCCAGACCTTCCGTTGATAATGCGATAATGATAGCCGTCGCCCGTCGTCGCACCGGCAACCTTGATACCCAGAGCGCCGCTAATAGACGCGACTGAAACCGACAGGATCAAGTCGGCTCGTTTCACTCGTTTCACTGGTTTGCCGCCTCGGAATATGAGCGTTGAGAACCGTTTAAACGATACACCCCGAGAGCTGTCATTAGGTCCGAGGCGCCGGAACCGTGGAACCGTTGAATCGATCGCCATTATCGCGATAGAAAGATACCGGAGAAGAACATTCTTCGGATCTCCTGCTGAATGCCCCATCTCTTTCCTGGCCCCGCGTAATTCGCAATCGAATAGGAGGACGCATAACGCCGGCGTAATCTGCTGCGACAAATGAAAGAGCACGTTCTTGCTCCACCCTGTCCGGTGCAATTTCGACGGTAATTGCGGCGGAACCAAGCGCGCGAATTCCTTCGCTGCTTATCGTCGGTGCATCGTTCCGTTCTTCTAGGTTCACCGAGCTGCTCCTCTTGTAAGTGCACTCTTTAGGTCTTGCGTTTTTACGTAGTGACCGATGTAAAACCATTATAGCTTTGTGTATCTACATTCCACATATCTACATATCTGTGTCTAGACTGCAGATTTTATTCGTATCACGTCATGCCTTTTACGCGGTGCAAACGTTTTATCTTCTTTCGAATGTGATCCTTGATGGAACAAAAGAAATTATTTCAAGCTCTGTAAACAAGTCTACGAAAATAAATGTCTGACTACAGATCTTATATCTGTAACCTACATGATATTTCTTTAAAATAATGCCGTGTTTGTGACTACTCGAGAGCCTGAGAAACGGAGAATTATATGTATACCATGAGTCCTAGTCAGACCTTACAGACGTGATTGTAGTGCGTCAAAGCGGAATCGGCGGCCAGTACGCGTCGAAACGAATCGAGCGGCCCGAATCGTGTCGTTATTTCCGAGCATGCACCTGTGACGGCCTCGTGCACGCTTTTAGAAGGTGTTATTGCCCTGAAAGAAGCGGATGAGATCTTCCGAGACCGGCTCCCTAAATCAAGGGACCGGAGACAAGAGGATTTTCCAGCCTGAAAAGAGCTAGGAACGGGATTAGCGTTGTCGGATGTGTGTGCATTGTGAGGAGAGATGAAAGGGAAGGCGGGGACACCTGTTGTTCGCTGTAGAATGTCTTTTTCGGGCCACGAAATAATGGTCGACTCGTGAAATACTATTTCCCCTGCCTTTGAGATTTGACTAATTGCGCCGCGAGGATTTACCGTTGACCCAAATACCCGGCGAGAGATGTCTCGCGGCAGATACTCCGCGTGTAGTTTTATAACGAGATGCAAAAGTGCCGCACGATAATTAGCCGCGTGACACACGAAATTAAGCGTGCTTTCTACTGCGATTCGTTGCATCATGCCCGATAAAAGGCGCGCGCCGGGATTTCGGAATCACGTTCTACATCGTTTATGCTAACTTATGCTAGCTCGGCGTCGACCACCGCGACTAGGACTACGTTCAATTAAAGAAGAATTTATTCCGTCCATCTGCGGTCTTCGTATAATATGCAAATGTTGGGGTTCCTTTCTCTCCATCATCGGCCGCGTTAAACAGCGCGACGAACAAATTGTTGTCGTGTTGGGCTCGCCTTTCGATCGAAGTCCATTTCGGCGGCTGAAGAAGAGGAGAACAGATAGTGACGCAAATGTCACGTGTCCGAGCGGGTTTTTTTACCAAACTAGCCGGACCTCGCGTGCGGACAAAGCGTCATAAACGCGGAGAGGACATCCATTTTAATAACCGAATTAGTTAAACGGCCGGACCCGGGCTACGTCCACGGAATATCCTTTAAGTAGGAACACGCTCGCGTGCCACCGGTGTTTTGCTTTTTGCCAGGGGCGGTTTAAGCCGCGCAAAAAGGGCAATGCCACTGGAGACCAAACGGGAGAGAAGTATGCAGCCGGAGCCAACTTCTTCTCGGGTCGCTCTCCTACGGCTTACCCGCGGCCTCATCGTTACCCCTTGAAAGATATATTTGTCATAAGCCGCGGATTGACAAATGTTCCTTCGGGCCCCCGAATCGGCCACGAACGGCCGACAATTTACGAGCGAACATTGAATTATTCAACGGGCTCACAGTATCCTGCACATTTTTATATTATTGTTTATGACCGCGAATCGCGCGGGCCTCGTTTAGTCAGCGCGATCGATACAACAAACTCGCGCAAAAACTCCGCGAGCGTTAAATTAGTGCCGCCTGAATTTAAAACACCGTAACGAACCTTCTTTTAACCGATATAATTATCCGAGCATGCCTCACGTACGGGATACGTTGAAATTATTGCTCCGTAAGTAATTACGCGATCGCGACTGGACTGGATAAATAAAATAGCAAACCTAACGTACATCACGATATTTACACTAATATTGTGTTTAATTAAGAAGACTAAGCACATAAAAATATATTATGGGCTCTAGGAGACTCAAAAGTGTAAATTAGCTTGTTACCTCATCTTTAACCGATTAAAATAATTTCTCGATTAATGCTGAACTAGTATTAATTCTATTCTAATAGTATATGAAAATAACAGTGTACACAAAAAATTTTTTCAACGCAACTGCTATAAATTTTGAGATATTCGCGAAAGAGCGCATCCTGACGCGGAGACTTCAACGTTTCCAACGCCTGCACAAGCTGTGTCGCTCGGCCGGCATAGCGTGCGTTGACGTGGATGTCCCATTCCAGGAGTTTTCTATGCCGAACGAAAGAGAAGTGCCGTGTGTTTTGCGTGTGGAAGAACTTGGAGGGGAGGCTAAAATACGTGATCGAGATCTGGAAAAGGAGATGCAGACGAAATATGGAAACAGAGAAGGAAAAGGTGGGGACTGCTATATCGATGACGATGTTAACGCTGCCGGCGTGGCGGTGCGGTGGTGAACGTGGTCCCCCGTGCGGCATATGTTTGACAAGGGAGGCAAAGCAAACATAATACTCGGCTCTCTCAGCCTGCAACGCAATTTATTACACGATTCGACCTCCAGTTAAACTCTCGCGGTAAAGTTAACGGGTAATGCCGCTCGTATCGCGGCGTTTCATCGACGCGAATTCTCCCTGTTAAATAAACGAGCGAGTTTTTCGCCGATTTCCTTCGTAAATGTCACCGGCCGTCAAAAGGAGACCTAATCAGACTCTGTCGAACGAAATAATCGACTGCTTCGCATGCTGTATCACGTAATCGACCCAGCTCGCGCATAATGCACGCGATTGAGAAACTTAATCCGACTCCGCCGTTTTTCACGATCTCGGTTGCGTAACAGAAAATTTGCATACATTTCTAATGAAAACCCTTACCTTTTGTGAAACCTTTTCACCGCGATTGTACAGAGTTCGCTTATTAAAGTCGAATACGCAGCGACAGTGGACTACAGTGAAAATAATCAACAAGACGTTACGGTCGTAACGTTCACTCGGCATAGAAACAGATAATAATTACATCGTTCCTGCTAAAGTTGCAAACTCCTTAAAATTCCCTTCGCGAAGAGCCGTCCATGGGGTCCCGTTAAAGGTTCAAAACGTTGCTGGTCTCGCGTCGCACGTTGCTCGCGCTTGGCCCGTAATTAATGCCGGTAAACTCGGATTCGAATAACTTCCCTGCATCCTTAATGACGTTCCATGTGCGGGCCGGGGGTTTGAAATTCTCCATGGCAACGCGTTCACGCTCGCGTTTGACGGAGCCAATTCGAAATCGCGATCGGACGCTGTAAACATCCGATGGAACGGACAACAATCGTCGCGAAGCACTGCTTAATTAACCGGTTGAAAGGGCCGGTTCTCGCACGGCGACGAATACGTTAACGATTTTATTGCGATTGCAGTTTTGCACGAGCCCGTTGACAAAGTAACGCAACGAGCCCGGCAGAAGGTGCCAATCGGTCGAGCGTGCCCGTGGAATTCCGGGAACGCCGTCGAGGCGGGTTCTCGCCTTCTGCCGGATGAGTTCATCGGCGACACTCTACGGCCAGGTCGTGTGAAACGGGAAACGGAAACGCCTCTGGTCAACTGGAATGTCTGGTTCCCCCTATCGCATTATCCGCTTGTTTTCCATCCGCCTTAGCGAACACTCGCAGATATTAGCGCCGCGGGGTTCCACCCGCGGAAGGACCCTCTCTTTCTCTTCCGGGAGAGGGCTAAAACTTCCAATCGTGATCACGAGCCTCGATCATCCACCCTTTCTACTACCGAGAGAAATTAGAACCTCCCTAACAATTAATTATACTTTTTTGGGAAAGGATTTCGGCTGTTAGTACCCACTAGTTTACACACGTTGGATATATTACGGTAATCTTATCACATTTATGTTGTACTTCGAAGTGTGCAGAAGTTATCAATTTTAATAATGCCTTTACTCTGTACCCAGGATTTTTACGCAGGAGGCAGTTGAATATTCAAGCATGTTCGACGAATATAAACCGCGCAGGGCCGAAATATCGGCGAGATATTAATTAATGTCCTCAGCGCGGGGTACATGCGAGTATTTGTCTCTTCGCACCTGTAACGTGGTCACGCGAAATTGACTCATTAAAGAATTTATCGAGCTGTTTTAATTCAAAGCAGCCACAGCAGAAGCAACAGCAGCGCTGACCGGGCCGCTCACCTGTTCTTCCTTTTCTCCCGCGTGTTCGGAAGGCATGCTTGACTAATTGGCAGGACACAGGCCCGCGAGGCGATCCGGCTATGTGCGAACTCGTTTGTGAACCAATGACGACATCGTCTTCCTTCATGTACTATATGTGTATCCCTGCGACCAAACAAGAAATGTTCTGCGAGCGATTCATCTCCTTTCTTCGATCGGGATTGTTCGTGGAAATTGAAACATGTGGAGAAGCGTCTCACGCGTGAACCGATTAACAATATCCTCGTCGCGGACACGCGACAGAAATGACAAGTACGGGCTCGTGTGAATTTTGCGGTTGCCGCCGTTCGTGGAAACGCTACATATTCATTAACGACGTCCCGCGGATGACACACCGAAATTTCTGAACAGTCCGCCGACACCGCGTCACGTATCGATGTTCCGCGTCTGGCTCTGTCAAGTGATTTCATCGCGCAAAAATACGATTCGATGCGTCACTCGAACTTCCCGTTTAGATGTACCGACGATCCGATACGCAGATCCTTTGGTCAAGCATCTCTTTGTTCCATTTCGTAGCGAAGTCCGACAAAAATAAACGGTGATCGACAGGTGGAACGTTGCGTGATCAAATCTTCGAATTACATGAAGACTGACGGTGTTTCCGCTGTCGTGTTCCATAATTTCGCTATAGAGTTGTCACAGGTATGTCAGTGTGGACATTACACCTGAAGTGATTTAAATAGTACCTTTTTGTTTTTCTCAGCTGTAGTACGCAATCTTTACCGACAGATAGAATGAAGACTTTCTTAAGACTTCCTCAAGATTATATTAATCCCTCAGTGTTAGCATTGAAGATTGGGAACATTTTTTGAAAAATCTGCAACATGAGTAAAAGCGAATCGAATACTGGAAGAGATCACGATAAGAATTTCGGTCGATTAATGAGACGGAGCCACAAAAAGTTGATTCTTCACCGGTCGATAAGGCCAGTTTCCGGCGCAACTTTTCGAGCTTGGTATGTCGTCGAACACGAGAAATGAATTAGCAAGAACGGTCGAACTCCATCGACGCGAAAGTTTTCTCCAAAACGTGACATTTCAAATTCTTTTGAAAAAGATGAAACTTGATTTGATTTGTGAATGGTCAAAAGACGTGTTGAATTGGATGAAATAATTCTAGAATATTTTGATCATTAAAGAAATAAACTTTCAATAAATGTAACAATAAGATACTCGATAATAGTGGGAAATCGCGTAGAAATCTGCAGTCCATTTATAAGAGTGAATTGTTATCTGTAGAGAGAAAAGAAGATAAATAGATTTGCAGACCTCTCGGTGCCTCTGTAAAGTTCGAAGTGTCCCCTTGGATGTTCCGAAGCTCCAACGTTCGACATAGTCTCGGCGATGAAACAGAATTCTGTGGACTTTCACCGGTGTATCGAGTGTCGCGGCCATCCCATACTCACGACAGAAGCGGAAAAATATTGGCGAATGGAAACCGCGCGATGACTCACGTCGTTTCACGGAGGCGTTGCAAGAAAACACGAGGGAAGAGGTTCGACAGCCTACCGGTGGTGGTTCGTCGAGCCACCGCGAGAACCTACCTCGCGAAGTCGCCGGAACCAGCCGGCTCGTCGGATCCACCGACAGCAAATTCGAATTGAGAAGCGTGAAAAACGCATTCCTCGATCATTATACGCAGCTGCATACTCTTCGACGGTTCTCGCCTCCTCACACGCGACTCCTCCCCGAAGTCGGGCCACAAATCACGCGAATGACGTTACTATCAGTCCCGGAGACAGCCGGCAGTAAAGCCCAGTACTTTGGTTTAGTCCTGGCGTGACCTTCCGTGCGAGGAGTTCAAGCGGCCGTAACGCAGACAGAGGTTTCTCTTTCTGCGTGTTTTGTTTCTACCTTGTCTTTTCCCCTCTGTCCAGCCGTTGGAAAACCTGGGAGCATCTGTGCTGAGCTAGTCGATGGTGTATAGAGACATCGACTACACCGCGCCGCTCCGTGTGCAGGGGTGCAGCGCGTCCCGGTTGCTCGCGCGGGTCAACAGGTGCATAAAATTTGCGGTACGCGGAAATTGGCGGGGTGGCAGCCGTAAAATCCAATGCACCGGTGTTCCGCCCGTTGCCTCGATAAAAGGAAGATTTAGGTTCACGCTGCGCGCAGCGGCTACACGCCCGGTATCTTTGTAAATTGATCGCGCGGAAGGATATTAACGGCGATGGATCATTGGTTCGTTGAATCCTGAAACCCGCTGCCGCGCCGGTAAATTATTAGCGTAATATATTACGCGGACGCGCCGCCCGGGAACGAAACAGGAGTAAATCTTTTTTGGCGGAGCCTACAGCACCGAACTCTCATGTATAGCTACGCCCGTTAACCTACCCGACGATTCTCTTGTCTATAACTCGCGGAATGCGGTGCTGAGAAATCGCAGAGAGTCTAATTGCAGCCTGCAACGCGGTGATTCCACGATGCACCGCGTTACGCGTCGAACATGCGGCGATGTTCTGGCTTCTGCGGTGGATCTGGTAATATTCGGTATTTGCATCTTGGGAAAGTGGAATACTATGTTTGCCACGGCTAAATCGAGCCACTTGAACGATCGACTTGAGCGTTGTGGATTTTCTGCAGAAACGATGATGTTCAGTACATATGTACTTGGTAAATTGTCCTGGCATTCTTGTGCAAGCCTGTTTTATTGGAAATGGAGTTTAAAGCGAAGATTCTTTGGTGCTTTATGTGATGTATAATGTAATCTCCAAATGCTGTACACTTATAAAAAAAAAATGATTATAAATTAAGCGTGCATGTATTGTTCCTGGAGCACTCATCTTATCGAAATTGTCCTCAAGTAGAAATCTAGAACGGCATTACTAAAAGATACGTGACCATGACAATTTTCCAGGAACACTGGCGACAAGTAACAAATATTTGCCCGAAATAAATTTCAAAGACATTTCACCGGAGAACACGTTCACCATGAACGTCCACCGTTTCTCCCCGCGTTTGACTAGAAGAAACATAAAGCCGTTCAGACAGCTCGCTTACGACTTTACAATTACCTGACGAATGTTGCGCCGGTGGAGATGAAGAAAAAGAAGACGACGCGGTCGGTCTCTCTAAGCTGCTCAAAGACATTCCAGAAATTTCACACTTCCGGTTACACAGGCACGGCCGAGCATACCATCCGGGAGTGCCACGAGGCTTTAGGATGTCCCTCGGTTCCACACGCACCGATACCTATTTACATACGCGCGCATCAAGCGAAGCGGGCGAGTAAGCGAGTAAACGTGTAAGCGAGTAAGAGGCTCGCGCGTCTGTGTTCCAAGGGACGATCACGCGAGATGTCGGTAGACAAGCGGGATTAATCACGCTCGCTGATACGGCCGTTCTTAATTGGCAGCCAGTGACGTATCTATTAATGGCGAACAGCGTCGCCGCGCGGCGACGAGTTCCAACGGCGTCGATTCCGGAGATTAGGCAAAGCGGTGGAATAACGAAGAAAGGAGGACGAGGGAGAAAACTGTGATCGCTCGCTCGCACGCGCGCGTTAGAGTCGTACACACGTTGAATCCGCGGCTGTAGGAAATACGGGAAGACGAACGAAGAAGGTGGAGATACCAGCGTGTCCCCGGCGTTTGTTCCTGTCGGTGTGAGAGAGAGATGAAGAGATTGAACGAGAAAAATGATATTCTCTGTTAACATGGCTGTTACCTCTCAGAAATTAATAGCGGCTTCTCTAATTGATACGTAGAATGACTGTCGGACGTCTCTCTCGGACCTTCGGCTTCTTGCTCGCTCCCCGCCTACCTGTTTTCACGTCTTCCCCCCCTTTATCAGTCCTCCACGATCGCTCGAATCGTCCTCTCTATCGTCCCCTCTCCTCTTCTACGGATCCTCTCGATGCTACTCGCGAGCGCTATCGTCTTCGTCGTCCTCCTCTCCGTTGTCGTTGTCGTCGTCGCGTCGGCTGGTTTTGTATCTCCCTTTGCATACCGTGCTCACCTATACGATTCGCATAACC
This sequence comes from Lasioglossum pauxillum, assembly GCA_933228785.1. Lineage (NCBI taxonomy): Eukaryota > Metazoa > Arthropoda > Insecta > Hymenoptera > Halictidae > Lasioglossum > Lasioglossum pauxillum. Next base: position 39,137,375 of record OW121699.1, on the reverse strand, counting down.
GCGTGTGCGTCGTGTAAACGCGCGCGCGTTGCCACAGCAAGGCCCGTTCGCACGGCGGTATATTAAAACGATAATCAGCTGCCACGAAGCGGCTTGCGATCGTCGAATTTTCCCGTCCAAGCCGAAGCCAAAGCCACCGACGGGAATTCCTACGGGATCCTGCGTCCGCGTCGCGTCGATGCAACGGCCTGTTGCACCGATGCACCGCACCGGCCTGCGCTCATTAGGGCCTTCTATTCCGCGCGGGATAATGGTGCGCCACGTACAAGCGTAATTAAAAATTATTCCCTTTCGCAGACAATTTGTTTCCTTGTTGTCCGGAATCGACAGGCACCCGAGGACTCTAGGGCTCGATCGGTGATTTTTCATAGTCTTCGTGCTTTTCATCTGTTAATGTTTGTTGGAGAATGTGATGTTCGGTGGAAAAGTTTTGTTGGGCATGCGAATGTCCAGCTAGTGCTAATTTGATGCGTGAGTTAACCCCAAGTTTGTCTTCTGGCTGTTGGTTTTGATTAGAATCAGCTGTGGTTAACTGTTATTCGTCGTCCCTCATCTCAGCTTATGTTTTCTCTGTCTCTCTCTCACTCTCTCAAAGACTTGTACTCAAAGGTAACTATCCTCAAAGAAGGAATTCGCAAAGTTAATTATTTGCGCGTCTATAATATTGAGTTTTTACCATTCAAGAGAGATAATTGATTAAGTGTTAATTAATTTATCTCGATTGAATCTTGGCGACCACCGATTTTATAAATAATTACCCATTCACGTGCAGTTAGTACCAGGATATTCTTCTGGCTCGAAGATTCTATAGTATTAAGGAAAGAGTAGCTGCTGATCATCCCGCTAGATTGCGTAGGGTATAATGCGACATCATCGAGGTTCAGCGAGGCAGTACCTTCAGCCAGGGGTGACGAACTCCTCCGGCAAGATCGGCACCGACCCCGCACACTAATTAGCTGGTTCTTTCGCTAATAGGCTGCACGGCCTCCAGCACTATCCGACATTAGCACAGAATAACACAATAGCGAAATTACAAAACATTGTAAACGCTTATAAGCATCCCGTGAGACAATTGACGATTAATAGAAAGTGGAAAACATGTTCTAATGAATCGGAGGAGTTGGGTAAACATAATGGAGATTGTTCTTCTACGAAACGTTGCTTGTTACGAAGTGGAACAAGGGTGGAAGCCACGTTTGTCATTTCGTCAGCCTTATCTCAAACAATAGACGATCACTGAATAGAGAATTGTGATCCGTCTCGATGCAAGTCGCAAAATTACATCACAAAGAAGACTGTGGATTCCCGTAACGCGTACTTGCGACATCCGAGAGGTTCGAGGGTCGATTTCGACGGGCCAACGCGAAGAACAGGCCGCGATTCCTTATCCTGCGGCGACATCCGCGCCAGAAATAACGTCACCCACGCTTCTCGGTATCCTTCTTTCGCGGCGGGATCCACGAATTCCGCTCGCCGTGGATTTTGGTTTGGATTACCGGGGAAACGAACGTTTGCTTACCTTTCACCGTCGCTGCGGGCGCGCATGCCTCTTTCATATTCCACCCTCTTTCGTGGAATATGTCGTGCTTTTACGGACCCGTTTGTATATATACACGTACAACCGGCACATGCAGCATCAGGCACACGGCATTGCCGCTTCACTGGAACGATCCGTAGATCGACCGGTACCTTGCCGATCTAACGACGCACCAGTCAGCACAACGATGGAACCGACCTTCGGTGTAGTTCGCTTGATGTAAGGTTGCGTTTACGAATAATCAATGAATTTCATCAGCCCAGGTGATCATCTGCTGGACTGCGATCCCTGAAATCACAAAATCATCCAATTCAGCTGTTACTATGCTTGGATAGGTTCATATTTGTGGAAAGAGCTACTGGGACTCCTCGATTTTCATAATTAATGCAATTTTAGCTACTCTAATTTTTTGACTTGTTATGAGCAGTTTGTTTGGCAGCATCAATTTTATATAAAGAGTACGTAGCAACGAACAACCACTGCAAGCACGTAAAACCCTAAACAAACCTCTTATCTCTCGGTTTCACCAAAGACTTGGGAATTGAGGGTAACAGGTCAGAGTATACACACAATAAACCTCGATCTTAACGTCTACAAGTGAAACATACTTTACTATTGCACACAATCCACGGAATTAAAGACCACAAATCAGGGTACCATTTTTCCGTACAAGCATACGATCAAAGCAGAGATCCGTTATCGGGTTCGGAGTTAGCATTATCGAAGCAGAGTAAATATACCAGGCGATAGACAGAATGCGCAGCAATCAACGGGATTGCATCAAGTTTTTCCCGCACGATTGCGGGTTTCATCGGTATTACTCGTTCCTTGGCGCGCGTCAGAAAACGCGGCCAGACAAAGCCGCCTTTTAAAACCGGCCGCCGATTTGCACAGAGAAGTACCGTGCTCGTAACAACGCGCTTTCCACGTGTACAGAAAGACGTGTGCGTCGAGAGAGGAAGAGCAATAAAGCGCATGGGATCCTTCTGTCCACAAAGAGTGACTGATTCGATCCCTCGAATCCGGCAACGTCGACGTTCGTCGGTTTTATTTTTATTGCCGGCACTGGGCTGACCCCTCGAACGCCGGGGCCCGCGTTCGGAGTAAACGCGTGTGAAACGTCGCTTTATTAGTTTATTTTTCAGGGCCCCTTTTCGGTCGACGCTCGCGAGAACCGTATGTGCGGTCGCCGCTATCGTAAAATCCTCTGTCGGGAGTGGAATCGGTGTTTAGGAACTAACCGCAGCTCGCGGGAGTGTCTGTTTTAGGGGATCATCTCTACACTCTGGGATTTCCAGACACGTGCTCCTACAAACTCGAAAAACTTGATACAAGAGCCTCGCTGCCAAGCTTCTTATTTTCATGATACAAATCGGTACTTTTGACGTCGGAATTGGTTACCGGCTGGTCGGGTGGGACGTCTCTGGTGGCTCATGAATATGAAATTTTAACCGTGCTGCTTGTTTTACCAAGTATACCAAATTAGTCGAATATTTCGTTTTACGGAAAAATGCAGATTTTTAAGCACGGCATAAATTTACTGACACGTTGGTTGGATTGAGTGATCTTCCATTTCTTTCTTCTCTCCAGACGACATGGTGACTGATTAGCTGTGAATACGTGTTAATACTCACATTATAGAACTAGTCTTTCATTCCCCGGAAGGCAATATGTAAATCAGAAAGATACATACGTAAAAGTTTCGTAAATCGTCTAACTAGTTAAGAATCGAAGAACAATTTCGACTGAAGAGATAGTGATCATAGAGGCAAGCTAAGCATATGAAGTATTAGAAATCCTCGCATTATCAGCAATCGTTTCCGATAGGGAGCGATAAAAACAGTGAGGAAAGCGAAGCAATCAAGCCAGCCCTTCACTCGCCAGCAATGTCAATAAAACAGTGACAGTGTTTTCGCTGAACGACTCGAGGCTCGCATCCACGGTTTATGGGTTCAGCTTCTTGCGGAATTGCGTAAGCGAACACGGCCGCGAGAGTCTCGCGTTTAAGAAAACATCAAACTAGTCGCGGTCGAAAGTAGCAAGTCACGCGTTAATTTCTTCAGAACGGCGATCCTCTCGTTGCCGATCGGTATCGGCACACGCGCGGCTACAAAAAGCCCGGTGACGTGATTGACATTGATTGCCAGGGGACGCCTCTCCCCATTCAACTCGCCGTCATTCATTAACGAGGCCGATTACGCGCGGCGTTACCAAAAGCGACGAGCGCGGTTAACGCGGTTACGACACCGTATCGGAGCCGTAGTAAAACCGAGAGCTAAGGTGTGTTTTCTCGAGGTTCACCGGCCGGCGAAACGTTTATCAAACTCCGCAACGTCTTAATGGTTCGTAAACTCGTTTTTCTAACGGCTCGCATCGAGAAGGTTAAGCAATGGCGTGGCTAGAGAGCGCGAACGGGAGTGACGTGTGACGCGGTCATAGGGCTCCCCGCGGTCATCGAGAAATGTTAATTAACAGTCTTAACTATAAAAGGACCCGGCGCGGCGCGGCTGTTGTTCCGCGTGGCGGCTCCGAGCTTGTGTCAACCACGAAAGGGTCGCCGGGATGCCTTTACCAACGGACCCCTATACGATCTCCCATGATTTCTTTCGTCGTTAAGGCCACCGGATTTTCGAGCTTCAACGCCGCGCCGCGCCGCGCCGGTAACAAGAGTCGTAGCTCCGGGAAGCGCGGAATTAAGAACCGATAGTTTATTGGTGATCTCGGAGGCGGAACTGGGAACCAACCTTAGATGTTCAAACGTGTATCTGGTTACGTTCACCCGTGTCGCTACATTAATTACTAGAGGCTGCGAGTAATTGGGGAACACGTGCTGCAAGAACTTCGAGCAGCTCGTCTGCCGATGTAAATAGATAGGAGAAGAATTCCGGTCGTTCTTTCGAATCCGTTTCAGCCGCCCTGGCGAAATTATAGACGGAATGTTTCACTTAAGCACCTCTTCGGTGTTTCAAACAATTTTGATTTTCCATAGAGATCTGCGGTCCAAAACCACATTTTTTGAGTATTAATCGTTTCGCTTATTTTTCGTTCAAAGAGGGTACACTTTCCATCGAAGGGTTCTCTTCTGGTTGCGAGCAACAGCCTCGAGCTCCGGAATCCGCAGAAAGGTTTGCGAGGGTGTAAGGGGGGCGGTCAAAGGGGTCAAGGGGGTTTTGCAGGGGTGAAAACACCGACCGTCGTTAATCAACTAATTCGAGCGAATGTTAAATTGCACCGTCCGCGCTCACGCCGATCTATCTGTCCGTCATACTGTCCGTGCACGTAATCGCGTGTCCGGTGATTATAGGACTCACTACCGATATCTGCCACTTACGCAGGTGGAACCGGGCATTATAATAAGTGCGTGTTCCTCGTTCGGGGCCCCGATATCGCACCTATTACGACGATCACCGAAAAACACGGTGAGTATACGTTCATGAACCGGGGCCCCGGAGTGCACCGATTGCTAATTCACGGATCCCGATCCAGCTCGGATCGTAAATCTGCCAGGGTCGGGCATCGATTTGACCGGTTTTCGGGCTGGCTAGACAAGCGGGCCGACACGCGGTTCGCGGCGGGTCGGTCGCATTAAGCAGCGAGTTACAACTGTTAGAACACGGGAACAACTATGCCGGGCCCCGCCCGACCCCTTTTTATGGGGCCTCTGGTGCTCCTCCGGTTGCCCAAAACGGTTTTTTGCCGCCTCGTTCGGAATTCAGGCCCCCCCACGCAAAGGAACGTTGCGCGACTGTCGAAAATGGGACGAGCAAACGCGCTAGGGGGTTGAGCGACGGAGACGGGAACAGGTAACGGCGAGAGGAACGAAGAGAGCCCCGCTTGTTCATGGGGGAACAGAGACAGAGAGTCGTTACTCGTTGCTTTTTACCCGGAATTCGGTCGAGTTGTGCCCGACTCGCCACGGGACGCTCGTGTTTCTCGTGAGTCCTCCTCGTGCACCACGGAGAGGCGCGAGCAAAACGACCGACAGAAAGAATACGCCCGGGTGTTAGTGAAAAATGTAACGCTCTACGCGCTGAAAACATGCGGAATATGATGCCACGATCAGGCCAGCTGCGAATTTCTTTCGGCAAACGGTGTTCGTCGGACGCCGCGTTGTTTAACCGCGGCAATCGACGATAACTTGCGCAGGAAGCTGGCATATTTTTTGGTAGAAACATGAATAATTTTTGCTCGGATGATCGTGTTTTGCTTTGTAAATGCCTTCGATCGATAGGAATCGTGTCGTAACCACGGTATTAATGCCACGCCGCTGGATAAATAAAAGGGCCTTTTTGTACGTTGATATTCCGTCTTTCTATAGGTTGGAACGTTTACGGTGTCATAGGGACCGCAAATCATCGTGAACTAGTCAGACGTCCTCGTGAAACACCCGTTAGCTTTCACAGTGTATATGTCAGACGTTATCCCTCAAATAACAGGCTTGCTTCCGGTGATCCCATGATGTAGCTCCGCACGAGCAGCCGCAATCAGCCGCAATTGCGATACTTTGAATGCAAAATTGTCGCTCGTTCGAGGCACGTGTGCCGTTATGATTGACTTCTTCGGACAGACTGGTCTATAGATTGGTAATACACCAGTCCCTATGTCTGCTCGTGATCCGGTATCTGTATCTATCCTCCGCGGATTTGGCTTGTCAAAATTTGAAGGGACAATTAGAGGATCATCATCCGCTGTTCCATTCGTCACACTATTTAGCGAAACTTAACCAAATATTGATTGAATCCTGATTTAGAACAATGCCGTATTCAAATCAATAAACAAATACAATAGATTCTAAGGTTCATGAACTAAGGACCAGGACTTCTAGCTTGACCCAGATGTATGTAGATCTATGTAGATCGAGGACATCGAACTCAACACCTTCAACCCTATTGTTTCTGAATTTGAAGCATTTCAATGAAGGTATTCGTAGTTGTAGCAACTCTCTAGCATAGCATCCTCGATCCCAAATGATCACACATGCTGATCAAAGTCACGGTATTACTATTTGCTTGCAGTAAGCAACCTTTCGGGGCCTAGGAAGCTCATTTTCCATTTCCCGGAACAACTGATACTGTTGCTTGGTTCGAAACTCTCTAATTTAGTATCCTTGATCCTAAATTATGGCGGATTATTATATGGTTGCGGTAATCGATGTTGAAAGACCAAGGGAGCTCGTTTTTCACTTTCCCGAGCAAATGATGCTGTTGCTCGGTTAGGAACATGTCCATGGCGGTAACATAGCAACTCTGTAACAGAAGTATGTAGTGACCTCCTGCGTAGAGCTCACGGCTTGCTCCCGTAATCGAGCGATCACCGGGCCCACCAATGGAGAGACATTATTTCTCGGGGTCTCGAAATAGGTCGTGTAAGTGCCTTCATGGCCCACGTGGCCCCGTGGAGGACATTTCCAGGTAGATATCTCTTTAAAACGAAAGAGTAGTGATACGAGGTCTGCGTTCGATGGGGTGCGGGGAACGAGGAAGAGGGGCTGTGTACAGGACGCAGAGCGTCGAACGTGGAAAGGGAAGTATGAAGATAAAGGCGAGGTAAAGGACAAAAGTAAAGCGAGATTCGAAGAAGAACAAAGAGATAGTCGTCCGTGAACGGGAACGAAAGAGTCTGCTATCGCGCGCACGCCTCTATCCCTGCTCACTCTCTCTCTCTCTCTCTCTCTCTTTCTTTCTCTCTCTCTCTCCCTCTCTCTCTCTCTCCCTCTCTCTCTCTCTCTCTCTCTCGCAGAGCCCGTGTCACGGCTCACGGGATGACGTTCGTTCTCGATTATTTATTGCCGTGAAAAATACTTCGAAGTGTCCCCCGTCTCTCTGTACGGGTGCGCCCGCGATAAGAGAGAGTCGAGGCTCTCTCTCCTCCTTTCTCTCTCGTTCGACTTAAACTCTCGTTTCGCCTGCTTTCCTCCTTCGCCCGGCGTTCTTCTTATCTCAGCTTTATTCCGACCGACGAGGAACCCCATTCGCCCACGTTAACCCTTGGGAATGGAACAGGAGACTAGACGAAGACGAAAGTGAACGAAGGAGAGAGAGAGAGAAAGAGGAGAGAAGGATATCGAAAGGGGGCAAAGGTGGTCGAACCATTTCTTTCCTCTCCGATTCTTCACCCTATTTTCCTCGAAGCGAGATACGGGGACTACGTTGACGCCTAGAATCCCTGTCTGCTTTCTTGTTTCTCTTTCTCCGACGAAGGAATCGTTTGTAGTCGGCCGTCGAGACAAGTTTCGATAATATTAGCCAGGAAATATCGTGCGGTGGATGATCTTTGATCCCCCCCAGTTGTAACTCAACTGCGGGAATGCAAAAAAAACGAATTGCTCGCGACGTCCAGGAGAGATGTCGCTTCTCTCCTTTCTTTCCTTCCTTTTGCTTCGCGATGGCTCGAACAGCCGCGTCGGGGAAAACTCTTCAAGGTCGACGGAATTGTTTTCCATCGGCGTGGGTGGCCGCGTTTCACGGATAATCACGTAGCTCCGGCGTGATACACGGGATCTGGCGTCACACCTCTGAATCATTGTCATCGATATGCAGCCACGCGTCGGTCGCGGCACACGCGCGAAAGGTTTATTAAACATTACGAATGCCGGCCACGCTAACTCTCCTCCCTCTCTTACACATTCGATCGGTATTTCGTGGCGAGGCGTGAATGCTTTCTGGTACGCGCGTGCCTGCGGCTAACCTCACGGCCGAAAAACCTGTTCGACGGACTTACTTCCTCGTTGGTCCTCGATCGCCGCTCCTTGCAGCGAAGTCGGCACAGTAGCCTCTCTTGAAACTTCGTCCTCGTCCACGAGAAACTTCGAAGCGAAACTTCTCGCTCTCGGAACCACCACGGTCGCGGAAATGGCGAGCTCGATCCAGGATTACGTCCCTTATCGTTTGTAAGGCTGGTGGAAACCAGGTCAGAGGATGAATGTACTAAATACTTTCACCGATAACATCACAGCCAGATGTTCGGTTCGAGAAGCATGTTTCTAGTGGATCATCACGACCATTTTATATATTCTTGTGTTCCTGGATTAAATTAGAAGAAGTTTCGTTTTGTAATTTTGGGCCTGACAGCTTATTTCTAGACTGCTCAACGTCTTTCTGAATGAAGAAGGAGATCATTCTTCAGATTCGGTTTTGACTTTCCATACATTATAACTGATGGACCCAAAAAGGCTATATTTAACGATTCTAGGAAGAGGTACACTTTAGACAACAATTTTCCAACGAATCGCTGGGATTGGAAGTAAAGGGGTCATTCTCCCAGAACGATTTCCACGAATCGACGATCCAAAGATGATTCTGAAGCCTCTGGTAAAACAATGACCGCTTAGAAAGTTTCATCTCGGAGCGGAGAAGAACAGGCCAGTCGAGATTGCTGGCTCAAGGAGTGTCCGAGCGACGTGTACCTGATAAGACGTTCTTATCTCGGAGATCCTGGAATCCTGCAGATAATGCGGAGTGAAATACAAACAGTTGGTCGCGCAATAAGAAGAATCACGGGGTCCGGCTGGTAATCGACGTGTTGCTCTCCGTTCTCTCGACTGCGCGTTCGAAACATCTCTTTGAAATAATCGGACGAATCCGTGGCGAGCGATCACGCGGGGGATTACTGTCGGACAGGGTAAATCGGACTGCGTCGAGGCGAGGAGAGGCGATTCGGATATAACGTGCGAACAAGTCGCGCTCGGAGAGTTTTTCGTGCCGCTCCCTTTTCGCGCGTGTCTCCATTCGAGAAACGACAACCGGGATTAGCGTCAAACTAGAGACTTTACGCCGCTTGATAAACCTCCCCTGTCTCTGTTCTACCAAACTTCTTTTCTCCGTCTAAGTTCGGGCCAGCGCGGCGATACATTTTACGACAAGTTTTTTTAGGGTTGTCACACAACCCGGGGCCTCGTTCTCTGATAATCCGAGCGGGGCTCTCGCATACTTCTGACATTGCGCTTTTTATTCAACTATATCGGCCCCGGCCCGTGGAACTTTTCAGATCGCGATTTCGCTCGTTTGTTGCGGCCCCTCCTCGCCTCGCCCGGTTGCAACTATCCGGTCGGTAGGGTATTATCGAAATAAATACGCGACTCGAAGAGAACTGGAAATATTTCCTTCCACTTTATTCGCTCGGAGATATTTTCTTTATCCCGCGCGTAATAAAGTTGCAAATGTACAAAGTTATTGCGTGGTTCGAGACTTTAGAGCCCGGGCCTGTGCTGTAACTTCTGCTTAAGGTGTGAAAATCAATATTTATCGAAGGATTTATCTCTACGATATTTACCATATCTAAATTTCTAGTGGTTTCTTAAACATAAGCGAGTATGGTGGAGTTAATACTTTTTCGGATTACAATGTGAAAATTTTTAGCGACCTATAAAAGTCGCTGCACTCGAACGGGATTTGACATTTAAATTCAAGTTTTCTTGCAGACAATGAAAGTTGTTGAACATCAAAGAAGTTGGTCCAGGACAGATATATGTGAAAGAAAATAGACACATCAGTATTTGAAAGAATTCAGTTCTAATTACCATGAACTCGTGTAAGCGTCCACGGTGGAGTGATTAATTTATAGAATACTTTATTCTGCACATCGCGAGTTAGTTTCTCAGTGCACCGCGTATATCTGAAACGTGACAGATGGTAGACAAAGTGTTAATGGGCGAGCCTACCGAGCACGGTTTCTCGAAACGCGTGATAAATCGTCTCTTCTGGCGCCCGACTGTTGCGGACAGCGCGTTGCGAAATTCCGCGCGGCGAAAGAACGCATTGTTTCCGTCCGCGTCTATCACGAGAGAGCGGGAGACAGCCGGGCACGACGACGGCGTATCTTAATTGACTCATTCCCCCGAAAGAACTAATTGCACGGAGTCAAAGTGGTAGAACAAAAGCCTGTCCGAAGATCGTTATCGATCGGCTGCAATTCTGATCAAGCCGAGTGTGCTCCGCTTAACAGCGTACTCATCGCCGGCGCGAGAAACGCCTCGCTACGTTGCTGGCCTCGTTCCGCCAGTTGTACGCCTCCGCGTTCGCGACGCATTGCGGGGGTGAACGTTATCTGGGAGCGAGCAACCCATTCCGGATATCCTGTCGAAATAATCGTAGGATCAGAGACACGGACCCGCGCCGCGCCGCGCGGCGAGAGACTTCCAGCCGGAAACGACTGTTGGCGGGCAGAGACGAGTCGCTCGCACGAGATAATATCTCGTTGACAAAGTGTCGCGATCGCCCGGTCTCTAAAGCAGATCTTCCTTTAATTAGGGGACAATAACGATCACCTCTGGAAAGTATCGCGTTGCGACGATATAGAGGGGGGAACGCGGGCCCGACATTGAGACGTTAAACGAGACACTATCGCGCCCAGTCAGATTAGAGATTACAAATCGCAGGGGCGCACCGAGACCGTGACAAGCTACGGTCACGCGAGGCCTCCAACATTTTCGAATTCGCGGCTCGTAAAGATAACGGGCCGGCTACAAATCCGTCGGAATCGTTACCGACAGGAACACGGCTATCGACGGTGATAACGAAATTAAGATCTTATCGGGCCCGCTAATTCCATAAATCGATGTAATTAAGTCGACCGATCGGTGGCCGCCGATAGCCACGCGGATAAAGCCTGGCCGGATGTAATTGATCTCTTTGATACTTTCAATCTTCCAGCCCCACCCCGATACAAGCTTCCGAGGAAGCACGGTCCGAGAAAGGTGCCCGAGAAGGAAAACCTATTTCTGATCGCGCTACACAATTAGCTCTTTGTAGAAACCCTCCGAACCGGTCGCCCACGATTACCACCGGGATGAGCCTTTGACATCTGCTCTCGGCGTATCATAATGCTGGGAACTGATCGGATAACCAGGGGGGAAGCATGCGTTCCATCGACGATTTTCCGCCAACGATAGGGAGAAGATTCATTTACAAAAGACATCTTCCTGATAGATGTTTCTTTTTCAGGTGCCAATCTTGTAAATACACACATTTTTTAACAATCTATGTCGTAAGGGTGGACTGGTCGTTAAACGTTATATCGCTTATATTTAAAGAGCGCGTCACATCTCTCGTTTCCGGAGTAATTGACCGGGAGATATTGAGTTCAACAGGATTTCGAGGTCCTTGGAGATTCGTCGGACAGTTTTATCCGGGGATCAGGAATTTCTGAGCCTGGTGTGTCGCCCGCGTATCGTAGCGCGCCATCGGAATACATCAGGTCCGAATAGCGGCGCTCGATCACGGCTCGCGGCTCTTAAAGCGTCGTTAAAGACACGATCACATCGGTTTTTCCTCGTGCGCGGTCGCAGCGATTTTTCTGGCCGACCGGTGGACGAGAAGTGCTTGTAGAATCCCGGTGGAAACATTTCCTTCTTGAGCCGTCAATAGGCACCGACCTGGAGACGCGACGCGTCGCCGGTGGCTGCGTTGTACCTGGCGGTGTGTACCTGGCGAAGCCAGAAGGGGGATGGTTGGCTAGTTTGCTACGTCCGATCTCGAGGTAGCAAAAACACGTCTTTTTAACGCGGCCGAAGGCGACGCTCGAGCGTGGTAACAAAACGAGCACGAGCCAAGGCGGATTCAGAATATCGAACGAGCGAAAACGCTTTGTAGAAGCCGTGCGAGCGGCCCCCGGGTTCCGAGAAAACGAGATCTTCTCTCGATCTCCCCGGCGCAAGGCCTTCCCTCGCGTTCCACTCCTCTTTCTCTCTCACTGTCTCTCTTTCGCGTTCCCTTCCCTTTCGCTCGGTTTCGTTTCTCCTTCTCTTTCTCTTTCTCTTTCGCGACAACCAGACGACGTGTCCCTGCGTCGTCCATCTCCGTGTCGTTCTAGGATTCGCACGATCCTTCCCGATCGCCGACAGATTCGTCCTGATCCGCGTCCCCACCTCCGTCGCCCTCTATCTCCTCCGCATCTGTCCACCGGCCCCCCCCTTAAGTGTCAATGTTCCGACCGACGTAACAGGAGCGCTGGACACGAAGAACGCCAAGGGACGGAATGAAAAAAGGAGGAAGAGGGCACCGGTTCGATCGCGATGCGACGATCTACACCGCTGAAGGTCATTCTTCAAGGACTGCGCCCGGGACTACCATTCTGTCGGATGGGGCAGAGAAACGAGACCCGAGAAGCTGGTCAGAGAGGTAAAGAGAGACGGAGAAGGACCGTTGATTAAATTGACAACCTACGAAACGATCCGGTAAACTCGACGGCCTATCCGCTACGGCGAAATTGATTTTCATTCGCGCCAATTTACTTCTCGCCGCCTTTTTACGAGTTGACCCTGCTCCTCCAATTCTCGAAAACTGCAAATGAAACTTCAATTGCCAATGTCGTGTTACGGTCGATAAATAAGGGTCGGCTTCTTTCTCATCAGAAGTATTTCTGTTTGTTAATTTTTGGCACTATCTATATATTTGTAAATAAACGTCACTTTGTTTGCTACCTGAAATAATTCGGTCTTTTATCGAAATATTTTAGGTCGCCAAGTTAAGTCATTATTATCATCTGCATTATGATTAGAAAGCAGAAATATTTCATACGATAGAGGGGTTATAACCCGCAGAATTTCATGCTTCTTTCCGATTAAAGTGAACCACGGAGAGACATTTAACCTAATTGAGGAAAGTATCACGGCTAAAGGAGTAGAACGCGAAGAATGGCATCTGTTGGGCAATTTCTGGTCAATATATGTATAATACTTTTCAAACAAAAGTGTCTTGATTTAAAGAGAATCCGCGTGGTCTCGTATCTTTCCAGGAACCAGTTATCAACAACGATTCTTTTCAGCCGAGCCGCCTACGCGTGATCCTCTCCTCAATTAAATTATTTCCGCTCGTTCGTGCAAACATTCCAGCACTCGTTGCAGCTCTCGCGAGCCGTCTTTACGACGAGCGATTCGTTGCGAGATCAAAGACTAAACGCACGGTGAAATTAAAAGCGAGATTAAACACAATTAATCGTGCAACGACCGATAGCCCGCGACGTCGCTAACGTTGATCGCAAAATGAATCGCGCAAATTTACTTTCAACCCCGCAGATGTATGTAGTAATTGGCTCCGAGACACAAGGGATCGTATTCGTTCGGGTCGACTATAAAATCAACGCGGAAACAACAACTGTGACTAAACTCTGTAACAACAGCGTGTTAAAAGAATCTTAATTGCATGAGAAAACCAACCGTGTCTTCATTTCGTTCAGACCTCCTTTGAGGTGTTCGGTACCAAAAACAAAAATTACAAACAACTTTTTTCAGTCAATCATTAAATTGATTATAAAATGTGTATTTTCAAGACGTGCTTATCGAGCATACAACTATAGCAGGCGAAGAACGCAGATTCCCATGGCGTCGCCGAGGTGGACGCCGCGCCGCCAAGTCTGCTATTGCGCAGGAAGCCGCGGTAATAGTTGTGAAACGGACGAACGGATAATGATTTTCCACAGTGGAAATCGCTATCCAACTAACCGGTGTGCGGTTCGCACCGTTCGCTACGTGTGAATCTGTGCGTCGAACGCGGGCACACCTGCGTGTCGCGTCGGTGTCCGCGTGCGCGCGGCTCTCTACGTAGCCTTACGGTGCCTTTCACGCATTAATGATAATGACACGAAACCTCGATGAAGGACAGACTGGTTTCACGCTCGGAATTCTGAAACGTGCCGGAGATTTATTGCCAGCACTTCGCGCTCGCTGCGCTCACGTGTTAATTCGCTGCATTCCCGAAGACGCTTACACCACGCGTTTCGGACCCGGGAGAGGAACCCGGAGAGGAACAGCTGAGATTCCATCCTCTCCCCGTTGCAGCTATAAATTCTCTCTCGCGGCTCACGGAATCGGGAATTTATTAATTCCAAGGCCCCGCTCCGCGACTTTTGCTGTCGATGCCTCCTTTAACGGCGAGCAGCTTTTCGAAAGAGAAAGACGGACTGTATAATACCGCATAAAATTTCTATATTTCACCCGAACGTACTATGTAGTCCCTTTGCCACTTGCGCAAGATACGCTATCAATTAATTTCTTGACAGATTTAATTGAAATTCTTTTCATTATGGAGTTGGGGTTTATTATTTCACAAGGGGTTCGAGGCTCTACTTGGCTCTGCATCGAGCTCCTATTTTCATCACTTATGCAAAATGTTGCTTCAGTTTGTAATTTCCGGCAGATCTAATTGAAGTTCTTTTCATTTGGTACTTCGTCGAGCACATATAAATTCTTTTTATTATTCAGTTGGCTGTTTAATCTACAGGGGGTTGCGACTTTACTTGATTCGGAAAGAAACGTTCGGAAATGAACATCTTTCCAGTTATTTCTCCGGCACGCATGCTTTCTAGAATCTTGTGCACACAAAGCCATCGAACATTGAGCCTGCAGTTTGATAACGATGTCCCCGAGCAGGAACGTTCTGCCGGAGTTAGATGAAGGAGAAATCGTTATCCGTCGTTAAGACGATAATACGATACGTTCATCTCGTACCGGGAACTTAGGCGGCGTCGTTCTCGACCGATCCGTGTTGTACTTAGATTTAGATTGTTCAAACACAAAGCGCGCGGACGGTCGCGCGTCGCTTTGTTATCGTTTCTAAGTAAACGCGGAAAAAAGGAGCGCACGGTGTAGCATTGGGTCGGGTTTACAAAAGTGAGTCACTCGAAATGAGAGAGTCGTGTTCGCGGGCCCCATCATGAAAGCGTTGCCGTCTGCGAGGCCTCTCGTTGAAATTTTCGTGAAACACTTCGCGCGCCCGTACGAAACGAACGACCTACATCGGCCGTTGCAATACGAGAGGGCCGGTTTTTTCTTTTGAAAAAAATTATTACAGGCTTGCACAAACCCTGGTCGATCGATCTCGTAACGCCGCGACGTCGCCGCCTCACAACACGACGCGGCGTACAGCGCTCGGCGTGGCTCGACGCTGGGCGCGAGCGATTCACCGAGCGACGAGAACGGACTCGACGTTTTTGGGTTAAGAGCTCTCGCGAGACACTCCTTCAACCAGCTCCTTTAGCTTTGATGCTGGCTAATGCTACCCTTGCTCTTTTTCAAGCAGTTGAAAACGGATCGGCGGGTCTACGAGTTCCATTTAGCGGTTCCGCACGGCGGAACGAGGTCCCCGCGCTGCGGTGCCATGCCGCGCCGCGGTTCAAGTTCGTTTTCCCTAGGCCGTGCACGCACGTGCACCGAAAACCCCTCGGTGTCGTATTTATCGCGAGCAACTGGTCTCCTAAGCCCAGCTGGAACCTCCGACGAGCCTGGATCACATACGTGAACGCTGTGCTAGGCCCCTAGAGCGTGCTCCACTCACGTTCGCCAACGCGCTCAGGTTCATGTTCCATTTTTTCTTCTCGTTTTCGGTAGAGATAACCTAAAATCTCGCGATCACGCTCTCCTCAGCACCGCAAAAAAATGGGTGAGATTCCGAAAGGGTTCCCTCTTTGGATTCCTGTTATTATACGACGAACACGATCGTCACATTAAGAGAGATCAAGCGGGCCGATGGAGTTTGATTTGTTTGGCGACAGCCGCGTCCGGTTCCATTAGGAATTATTATTTATCGCGTGCACGAAATTAACCCGTGGAAAACGGGCCTGAATGAATGGGGTCAGGTCCTGCGTGACCGAATCGTGGGACACGTGACTGTATCCGTCGACGTCGACGACGACGACTCGGTCGACGACACGTAATTAACGACGCGCGCCGCAGATTGAGATAATGTACGGGACGCGTCGGGTTAGACGCCGGTTTGTAATAACACAGAAACCACTTAGTTTTTTTCTGCCACGGGGCTGCGGCGAAAGCAGTCGGCCGGTAATTTTTCACTTGCGCCTTCGGCATTGACCCCTTTTTTGGAACGACGCTTCCCTCTTACAGCACGATTTTTAGCTTATTTTTAGAGGACGACACCCCGACGAACCCGCCTCCGACGAGTGACCCGTTTTAAACGGGCTTATCTCCGAAATCACTTTGCATTTATGTAAAAAAGAGCCGGCATGTAGAATGCTCTTAAATCGGCCGTTTTATCGAAGCGCTATTTTTTACTTCTCGAGATGTATCGTAAGTCAGTTGTATTTATAATTTTATGAAAACGGATGGAGTCATTCATAAATTCATTCACGGTGGTGGAGCCATTTTATTTGAATTTGAAAAGATAAGTCCACGACATGGAAATTATTTTAGCTTCACGTGTTGTACAAAAGGATAAAAATCTTTTTAAATACGAAATACTATTAAATTTCACTTCAATTTTATGAGTAAATTTGATTGTTGGGACAACCTGATACATTGAAGGATAATTAGACTATAGTATGTAGTGAGCAACATGGAAAGTGGTAATTGCCTAGCTTATCAGTCTACGAAGCTATTCCCCTTGATTGGTAATAAATGTCCAGCGACAACAGCAGCGGTCAGTATCAGGTGTGAAGAAATGAAGGAGGCAGTGGGCCTAATCTGTAAGAGGTGAGTTCCGGCAAAGTTAAGTGCTCCTTGGGGACGAGGGGCGGGTTCGTTCGATCTCATTGAGAGAAATAAATCAGGGGACATCTCGTCCGGAGCATCCGCTCGCTCGTGCGCTGCCGAAACATCGTACACTCGAAATATCGGGGTGACATTTAAACGGGCGGCGCTAATGCGAGCGCGCGGGCGAGCCGAATGACACTCTCAATAATAGATTAGATGCTGGCTAAGTGCAGGAACGGGGCCGGCCACGCCACGCCTCGTGATTTATCGATCCCGGCACGTGCGTGTATCGAGATTTCCACTTTTCGCGCGCGGCCTCTAATATCCAACCGTACGTTTTCCACGCTCGAAACAAAATTAACGGAGGGGCCTCTACGCGTCGCGGTAGACCGGCTCCGATAAAGAAAAAGGACAGCCCGTCGAATTAGCGTCGTATCGGCTACACTGAATCATTCCTCGAATTCAGCCCCGTAACGAGCCGACCGGCAAATGTTATGAATTATCAGGCGCTATCAGCGACGGTAATAAGTCTGATAAAATCTTTCGCGGAAGTACCCGCGAGCGCTTCGAGAACCGCGGACCCGTTTGACACGTTGCGAAATTTAGGGGCAACACCCGGGAAAAACGCTCGGAAATTGTACATTAGCGAAAGACGAGGATATCTCTAATATGCAACGTGCCTATGGTTTCGTGGAGATAATATCTGTATTAGAAATAATATATATCTTTATTAACGCTTTCACGCGGCTGTCTCCTTCCGCGTTCTGTGAGCTGCGACATGTTACCCCATTCCCGACTATATCAGGAGGTTGCAATTTTGTAATAATTATTCATATGGTTGTTTCTACTTCCTTATTGGTGAAATTCCCTTTTAAATTACCAATGATACAGGCGTCGAATTACGATCATTTAAAGTTCGATTGCACATTATACGAATAGTTTTCAAGAAACGCTGATAAACTAACCCTCTCGATAAAAGAATAAGAATTTAACTGTTCATTATTTCATTATAAAGGAACAAGTTGATTTAGACAAATTATGTTCTAGTAGCAGCTGAAAAGTGTGTAAGGATCATTTCTCCTTTCCATCGAGTGTTATCGAACATGTTCAAATGCTACAATTTCCTTTGAGTCTACTATCTGTGCTACACCAAAGAGAATCCAATAGCATAATTACCTGTGTTCACACTGAATACGATTTCCCTGACTTCGTTTGAAGTGCATCGTAACCTCGGTTACATCGCCGTGATTTCTCAGCTGGTAATGTAACAGGCTTAGTGGAATTTCAAGTGCGCAGTGAATTTTCGTTACAAATCTACAATAGAAGTTGCAGTAGACCCAATGTTCTCCATGTCGTTCGAAACCTCTTTACCGACCATTTAATTTAAATACACAAAAATTCTGTCTTTTTATCTGTTATCAGTTGTTCTGTAAATTCATAATACTTGCAAATAAACTGAAAACTAAAATATTCTGTCTGGTGATAGGTACACGTTTATAATATAAAAATATTTTCTGCCGTGTGGAACATTCGACAAGTAGTAGTATGTAACTTGATAAAATAATTCCATAGTTCAATAAAAATCGCCACAAACTAAATAGAAGAAAAACAGCGCAGATGAGCATGAACTCATTTAGAGTCGCGAGGGACTACATATAATCTGCAGTGAAATAAGAACGTGGGGGACCATACTGGGTTCTCCTCGCGCTGATAGTTCATAGGATCCGGTTGGTGTCCCTCGGGGCTGTCATTCTACGTCGCCCGATAAGTGGTCCGAACGATTTCGAGTACCCCGCGTGGTTGATCGGGGAAATATAAAATCAGGTCCGGGGCCCGATAGCAGGCCAACATTTCCGTCGCGTGTTTTCTCGAAGAGTAGACAATTTATTACGTGTCGCTTGAAAGTGAACGCTCCTATGAGCCTGTAATGGCTGTAATTTGTATGCATGCCTTCGCGCCGGCAAAAAGTCAATATCGGTTAGCCGCGCCGTTGAAAACTTGTCTTCGATAACGATTCCTAATAACGCGCCGCGCGAGCCCCGCGTTCCCGAAGCGAGAGCAGTAAAAGAGGAAACTCCGCTTCGTACTCGCTCGCGTCCTCTCGCGCGAGTGAAAGTGTGCGCGAGAAACAACGGCGAGAAGCGGACCGAAGAGGATCGACAACAGAACGGAGAAGCGCATCCGCGCGCGGCGAGACTCGCCCCGTATAAACACTGTCATCCTGTTTTCAGCTTAAACACGAAAACCTATTACATAGATACGACACGGCCTCGGGAAACGAGTGCTGTCAGCCAGCGACACGGCCGATCGGTGTCCTTGCGACTACGACGACTGGCTATCCATCAATTACGCGAACGTCTGCCTCGATTTTCCGCGCGTTTCACGGTTTAACGAGAGACCCTGTGTTTCTGGTCACCGCCGTTTATTTCTGTAACGATGATAGATGCTTGTAACTGGATTTGTTCGACGCCACGGTCACGGCACTCTCGAATATGGCTGATAGACTCGCGCCGGCGCGGCGCGGCGGATTAAATTCGATCGGCGTTTCGAGATCGGAGTAAGACGCGATCGGCCACCGATTACGGCTCGTCGCCGTAAGCTTCACTTTCTGCGACAGATGTGCGAGAAGATTCAATTTAACACATTATCTACCGACGATTATTCCATCATTTTTCAGTCTGTGTCCCATGGCTGGGGACTTTTTAATTGATCCCTCGACAGCAACAGCTACTTTAAACGTGAACCGATAAACCTGTACACTGTTGTACTCTTGGTGAAAATGTAGCATATAATATTGTTTTAAGAAAATCAATGTACAATTCGTACACACAACGTTGCAGCCAATTAAATGTTTCAATATCGTAAGTATCTCCTATTCGCAGATGATTTAAAAATCTTCAGCATGATCTCGTCCCGGGATGATGCTTCCAGATTACAGGCAGACCTGGATCGTTTCTGCGACTGGTGTCACAGGAACGGTATGGATTCAATATTGGATTCAATATTCAATCTATACACTTAGGTTGCTATACAGGGTGGCCCACATAACTCTGAACAGCTCAATATCTCCGTTACTTTTCGTTGTACAAAAAAACATCGTAGGACAAAGTTACACTGTTTGAAGGGCCACATGTAACGGTGTAAGGGAAAAAAAATTTCATGGCCATTTTTATGAGATTTCAAGGTTATCGATGTTTTTTTAAATGGAATGAGGTATTTTTTAATACATCAATTGATGCAGCTGGACGTTCTTTACAAAAAAGAACAGTTCAGGAGATATTTCCATTTAAATAACTCCAAAATACCATTACTGTCGTACTAAGGCGTTACACAAGTAAGTAATCACTAACGCCTTAGTACGGCAGTAATGGTATTTTGAAGTTATTTAAATTGAAATATCTCCTGAACTACTAACTTTTCGACATACATAGATTAGTACTTTTTTATAAAGAATGTCCAGCTGCATCGATTGATGTATTAAAAAATACCTCATTCCATTTAAAAAAACATCGATAACCTTGCAATCTCATAAAAATGACCTTGAAATTTTTTTTCCCTTACACCGTTATATGTGGCCCTTCAAACAGTGTAACTTTGTCCTACGAAGTTTTTTTGTACAACGAAAAGTAACGGAGATATTGAGCTGTTCAGAGTTATGTGGGCCACCCTGTATATTACCCTTGTCCGTCCCCTGTTAGAATATGCTTCAACTATATGGTCTCCGAAAAGCGTTAAGTATGAACTCATGCTCGTGAGAGTGCAGCATAAATTTCTCAGGTTTTGTGCATATAAGACAAACAATCCAATGTCAATCTTTGATCATGATTACTCTAAAATATTAAACATAGTCAACCTGGAAACATTATCTGATCGAAGAATAGTATCTGACCAGAGCTTTATTTTTAATTTGATAAATAATAATATAGATTGTCCCGCACTCCTGAGGCAAATCAATTTCTACGTACCTGAACGTGTTTTGAGAACGAGAGCAGAATTTCAAACAATGAAATCCAAATTCACATATGGAGTAACTAGAGGGCTATTGTTGCTCGCTCGCTTCGCTCGCTCGCGAGTAGGGTTGTTTTTGCTCGCTCGCTTCGCGAGCTCGCGGGTAGGACGGCTCTTGCGAGAGGGTTAGTGATACGCATGGCTAGTAGGGCCTACTGATATTAATGTTTTTTATTTGGTATGACTCTCCAAGAGTCACACAAAGAACTTCCCGATTCGTTACTCCTTCGCCAACATCGCTAAAATCGTTTTTTTTTGTACTTTCATCGATATTCTCCCAAAATGTATTCTTGGGAGTAGAGATGATAAATTCAATCTTGCATTGGAATAACTTTCGATTATTCCAAGCGATAACATTAGCATCAGTTAAAAAAAAAAAATTTTTTTTAATCTAAAAAAAATAATTAAGAAAAAAATTTTTATATAATTCCGTTTGGTTCTTTGGTGGTAAATTTTCGTCCTCCCTTATAAATTGCATTGTAGAATCAACCCTTTTCGAAAAAAAACTAAAAATATAAAAAACTACTTGACCAATATGGACCAAAATCTAATCAGCTCTAAGTTACGACGGGGCACATCGATTGCATCATTCATCATTCTGATGGCGTTGTTACTTTTTCAGAAAACGTTAACGAAAAATTTGATACCATAGAAACAGCATATGCACACACACACACACATATGAACATTTTGATAAAAATAGTCTAAAATAAGTCCAATGACCATGAAATGTGAAGATCTGCTAAAAACTCGATTTTCGATTTTTGGGGTAATTACAATAACTTCCCTATAAAATCGGGAAGTTAATAAATCCTTTAAATCGCATTATTCCAAGCTCAAACATACTGTATAATAATATTGATTTTTTTAATGGCACGTTACAGCATTCAAAGGAAAATTTCGCAAGATTATTTGTTAATATCGTATCTGTATTTGTTTAGTTCCGCGCTTGTCCCTTCTTATGTAAATTTTAGGTTAAGACTTTTTGTTGTTATGTTTCTTTTTATTTTTATCAGTTCTACTGTAAACAACTGTAAACATTTGTATAAAAGGACCTCGGTCCGTATATAATAATAATATTGTGATACAATAATAATAATAATAATAAAAAATACACAGGAATGCGTTTACGCCCGAATGTAAGTAAGCATGAACATTACATTCTAATAACAGATCGTATTCGTATGCAAATGCGTGTGTAAAGTGCACGAGAATATCTTCGATCACGGTCGAGTCTTCAGCAGTTACAATGTCCTTTCGATCTCCGCTACATGCATCTCCCAAAGAGAATCGAATAGCACAATTACCCGTGTCCACGGCGAACACAATTTCTATAGCCAGGTCCGAAGTGCATCGTAATGCCAGTTACATCACCGTGATTCCCCATCCGATGCAGCAGGTCGACCATATTACACCCTTGACATCGGCGTCGCAGAGTCAATCACAGTCGCGGCCCATAGCGAAAGAAATCCTTCAGTGGGAATGCCTTGCGGGCTCCACGGATTTATAGCGAGCGCGGTTAATTGCAGCCGGGGTTTTGAGATGCAGACGCGACACTCGCATTAGCGCGTCCGTCATCTCGGATCGAGTCGATCAGAGAAAGCCGTCGATATATCGGCGGTGTGTTTTTTTTCTTTTTCTGTTGTCGCAGCAGCTCTGTGACGAACGTGAAAAGATAGGTGCAAAAGGTACTGCACCCAACACCATCGTCAATAATAAATCAATGAGTAATTAAAGGCTAACGGTACGAGGTAAATGAGCATGCACTGACTACCATGCACTGGACTCGGAACGGGATCCATCGTTCCCTTTCTCTCGCTCTTTTCTTCTCTCCCTCTCTCGCGCGTAGCGGGTAAAATGCTGATGCATGAATGATTTCATCACGGGTTATCCATCATCGCTTCGCCTAGCGGTGAGATGTTTGATGATGCCGCGCTCTCTTAAACGCGCCCCGCAACGCGCTGCCGCCGCGCCGCTCGCGAGCCGCACACGCAGACCGCGGCTCGATTTAGTTGCTAAACGCAACCCATCAACGTTGTTCACTCAACGAGGAAGTCTGTGAGCAACACCCCGTTGTAATAAGAACGAAAGATCAGCCGGAATTCCTCCGTCTCCGGCTGGTGAGAGAGGCTGGGGCCTGACTGTTTCAGTTGGAATGTGCACTCTGACTGTTTCGAACGGTTGCACGGTAATGTAGAGATCCTTTTCTCGTCACATTGTTGATGATTGGCATTTTTACAGTGTAACATAACATTCTACAGTATCACTAACCTTTCACACGACGATGCTGGTGATGGCATCAGGACGTACGTAATTTCTTGTACATTGAGTATCCACTAAATCAGCCATGATTTCTGCAGCCTTCATCGACAAATTAAAATCGATATTTATCGTAAATAGCACACATGTTGTGTAAGTGTCTTTCTAGTCGTTTATAAAAGAAATTTCCGCAACACGGTTGAAGCAGACGGAAGTTCTCGGCTCACGGGACGTCTGGCGCACGCAAACGCAGGCCCATGCATTATGTCACAATTACGACAGACTATAGACGCGCAATATGCCAGTAATTTGCATGTAATAAGCTCACCGTGCGGCAACGTCTGTCCCCCGGTACAGCTTATTCTCCGTGGCATCGAGGGGTTATCGAGAGAGGCGAGAGGGAGGTGTCGACGCGAGTAACAAACGGGCATATCGATCGGCGCGAATCTATCGTTTAAACAAATTTTTCCTCGGCAATAATTCAGTCGCAACGATATCTCAACAACACGATAAGATCTACGAGCCGTTCGGTGAATACTTCTGCGCCCGTTGGATTTCCGTATACATAATCCGCGGCGCACCGCACCGCGCCGCGGCGTCTTCGTGTTCCAGGCAAAATAGAGCCCGCGACTAGCTATAAATTAATCGATAATCATCGACAATTCCCCCAGTCATCGATAATATGAATTACCATCGGTATCAATTGAACGGTTCGCTTAATTGAAAACTGAGTAGTATTAAATGCCTGGACCGGGCTCGCCGTAAACAACCCCTACTCGATTACTACCTACGAGTAGTCTGGTGGGAAACAATCATGCGTTTGTTGCATTCGTCAATCGTTCATTAGTCGTTCTGTGCTATTATGTACTAGTATAAGTCCGCCAAAGTGGCAGGCAAATGATTTACATTTTAAAATCGCAAATTGATTAACACGATCGCTACCACCTACTTCAACTAACGTTGTACATTGTACATGAAATGAATGACATATACGTGTGACGGTGGTAGCGAACGTGTTAAGAAAATCGTAATAATCGATGGCGACGAGTCAACAAAACATCTGTCAAAGTATTTGATTGAAACCAAATTGAAATCTTTATATTTACTCTGACGAGCAGAGGCGGACCAGAACGAAAGACCTCCGGGAGTGTTTTTGATGTATCGACTTACCAATTCCGCTCCGCGTACGACTATTACGTTTCGTCGATTCCGCCGAGCATTATTTTACATAATAACATTCTATTCAT
Organism: Lasioglossum pauxillum; assembly: GCA_933228785.1. NCBI lineage: Eukaryota > Metazoa > Arthropoda > Insecta > Hymenoptera > Halictidae > Lasioglossum > Lasioglossum pauxillum. The sequence continues at coordinate 39,112,903 of OW121699.1, read as the reverse complement.
ACCCATCGTGTTTCACCGCAATTACGCTCCCCTTATCCCGCCCCAGTTTCGCGATTCAAACGCGCTCCATTAATCGCGCGCGGATTAATTCGTATAAACCGTTCCGACGAATTGTGTCACAAATTACTCGTAACTCGGGTTTCAAACGGTTTCGCGAACGAAAACCAGCCACGATTCTCACCTGGAACTAGGAAAAACCGCATCGAATAGTGGATGCCACCTGGATTTTCGTCGTCGACGTCGAATCGTAGAAACAAGGCAGAAACGGTGACGCGAGTTTCGCCACTCAAGGTTTAACGCACGGGAAGACCGAGGAGGGTAGTGGATTCCTGAAACGAACACACCTCCTGGCACCTTTCGCGTCTTTCGAATTATGCTGCCGCGTTGAAACAGCCGAGGCCCCGCCGGGGAGAAGCCGGCAACCTTTTTTTCACCGGATTCCCCCTTGTTCGGGTCTTACCCTCCATCTCGTCGACGAGTTTGTCCTCGTTATCTTCAGCGGGCGGAGAATGCACCATGTAATTTGCGTAGCTCTTTGAATCCGAAGCGTTAGGGATGCTCCTCGTCGGGAACCGTGATCTGAAAAATAACGGTGAAACACGAGCCCCGGTCTCGATCCGATGATGGAAATTACTCGCGCGACTCTTTGCTTCGCCGTGTAACCGATACCTGATTATTCCGTGTCCTGCCCCGAGATTAGTACTCCCCTATCCTAATCTATCCTATCCTATTCAGTCTCCGAATAGGAGAACTTATCGATTTATTTTACTACTTTCCAACGAATCAAACAACTGCCGAGTACAATCTTCTTTCTAATTCCTGTATCAGGCAATTAAATTAAAATGCGTCTAGGTCTGCCACCGACAGTGGACTTATCCATCTCATAGAACCGTCGTATTACTACATATTGCACTTGCAATCGGCCGAGTGGAACTCGGCAGAAACCTAATCCCCTGAAACGTGCGCCAGACCCTTACTCTCTCTCTCGGAAAACAAAAGGATGCTGGAGCGGTCTGTCCCGGCAAACAGAGGATCCAAGAACAATCGGCAACTTGGGCTTAAACATCGTTGATAAAGTTCGTTTTCTCTCTATCGTAGCTGGTGATCGGGTCTGATCGTTTGATCGATCGATCTGCCGAGGGCCGAATGCAAACGATCGATCGATCGGTTTGATCGCCGCGCGCAAACGACCGATTTCACCTCGCATGACTAGGTGGTTCTCGCCCGGAGATCCTTTCAGAGAAAGACGCTCTCTCGCGATGATCTGGAACAGGCGCGTCGATCAGCGCAAAAGGGAACAACGATACGTTCTCGCGCGCGCGCGTGGAAAAATGTTCGGTTTTAAAGGATGTGTTTGTTCCCATATCGAGCAACGAATGTCGGCCGAGTTTCCGTCAATCATTGTTCCGCATTCCCGGGCATTTGCACTCGTGGGAGTGGCTTAACATTCGAGCTCGCCCGGTTCTTATTCCGCTCGAGTTCGAGAATAATGGAGGTCTCGCCGCGAACGACCTCGGGGCTGTGATCTCTCGAACGGTTCTCCTGCGATTACGCGCTGTACCTCCGACCGTCTTCGAGAAAGTATCGGAACGCACGCAACGACCGAACGCTTTTCGCACGGAAATTGAAAAACTAATTGCTACCTCGCAAATAGACCTCTCCGAGGTTCTCTTATTACCGCAGCAAAACGCTTCGAACCAGCTGGATCCGTAACTACGCTCAACCATGTACTTCCCTTGTTTCGCCAACTTCATTTGTTCCTTCGTGTTAAACACAAATTTCATTCCGTTAACTCCTTTTTAGAATATGGAAACTGATGTAAGATCATGCATGATTGAAACGTGGTTCAGCAGCAGTGAAAATGTCTGAAATCGACAAGAGAAACGCGTCAGGGTTAATCCTTCGTGAACGATTGCCAAACGGTTGCATATTCCTCGACAACGTTTCGCTGTGTTCGGAGTCACGCGACACAGCGAGTTCCTTCGAGTTCGAGAGCTAGACGAATGTTGATGTTTAATTTACGAACCCGGGGCGCGTAGATGGATAAGGGCGCCGTAATTCTTTTTTAACTGCTGTGCTGTTATCTTGCTCACAAATCACAGTGCGCCGTAGAAATACATCGCGCGAGGTAAAAAGTAATTTATCGCTGTAATGGATGCTTACAAAAATCCTGGTTACCGAGAAGTTCGTGTTAATCCTCTTTTGCTACAATTCAAGGACGATGAAATGTTTCACCGTCGCCGTGGGTGTTTCGTTTTCTCTTCACCTTTCTCTCTTCTCTCTCTTTTCCGTGAATTACAGAACATTTGAAGATACGTGCAAACGCGATTCCACGTGAGGAAGACAATATCGATCCTCCGAAAACAGCGATGCTCCAAAAGTTTCGTATGCTCCGTTCAAGCTCAGACTTGCGTAAGGCTTTCGGAATTGTTGAATTCAATATTAGTCCGGCCCGTGTTTCCTTTTGCGGCTGATCAAACACTGTCTCGCATTCTTCTGTTGGCACGGAGACAACCAATATTGGGTAACCGACTGTCTTCGGTGACCCGTGTTTGGTCAGAGGTTCGTGACCACGTGCAAACATTTCTTTCGAGGACTCGCGGTATTGGGTCCATCCATCATTGTTGCGGCTGTCTTGGATTAAGCAACGATTAGCCGAACGCTATGCGGCATCGAACCGATTAGTCTCCAACAGGTGATCGCGTCACAGGCATAATTAGAATACGTTCAAACCGATTTTTTTAAACATCTCTGTGGCACAGCGTTTTTTCGGACTGATTCTATCCGCCAAGAAAAAGTAGGTCTATGAATCAACGGTGCTTAAGAGTCGTTAGACCTCCATTGACCAGAGTAAGAAAGCGAGAGCGAGCCTCGTGACTCGCCTACGTTCGCATAAGTCGTGGACAATGCGTAGCTAAACCGTTTAATAGCGATAACAGTTTCTCCAGCGGGAGGAGCGCTTCGCGATCTGGTCGAACGCGCGCGTTTATTCGCTCGAAGCGCAAAAACGTAGAAAACGAAGCGCGCCCGAGTTGAGTGAGCGAGAGAGCCGGCTGCTTCGGAAAACAAGGATGTTCGAAATCCTGTTGGTGTTCGGCGCGTGTGAAGATCGCGTTATCTGTAGCTCGGCTACGAGAGCTAGGCCTCGACCGCAAGAAAGTACCGAGGGAAATATAAATGAGCTCGATGGTATTTCGCAACATCCACTTGCGATAACGATTTCCCGGTTTTCCCGACCGGGGAAAAGGATAATCGAGGCCCACAGGTTTCCACAGGATTCGCCTGCAGGGATAAAAGTCTCCGAAATTAGGGGTCTGTGGAGTCTACTTACGCTAATGAGGATTCCGAGCCGCTTCGAGTTGTATCTTCGTTAAGATAGCGTTTCTACGATTATTGGGTTCAATATTGACTAGTTGCAAGTGCAATGTTGCTCTTGTTTTGATTCAAAGCTTTTAATGAAGAGCCGTTCGTAATGAATGGAGGAGGCACTTTTTGATATAAAGAATTTTGAATGTGTCGCTAAATGTATTTGTGCTGCATCAAGTCTATGTGCTTAAACCTTCAAAGATGTATTTAATTTTATCCCAGAAGCCACTCTAACCAATTTTTGAAATCTATGTTCATTTACCAGAATTGATCCCATTCTGCAAGCTAAATTAACCCCTTGCCCTACGATTTATTTTGCGGTTTCAGTGACTAGAACTTTCTTCGTAGTTCGTACTTTCCTAAAAAGGGAGAAAATTGATATCTACTGTATGCCTACATATTCTCTAATAACTATACGTTAACGAAATCAAAATAGAATTTCATTTCGGTTTATAGGAAATTAATAACATAGATATATTTATTAGACTCTGTTCGGAATCTTCATCACGAGTCTGACGCGCTATTGTAGGGCAAGGGGTTAAAGTCAGAGAAAGTGGAAAAGCCGAGATTACCGCATTCTTCTGAAATATTAATTTTGGGGGGATTTTCTGTGTAAGATTGAATGAATTTGGTTGCCGTTACAACGCAGCATACATCGCTAAATAGATGGGTCATCCGAGAAACAAGCGTGTACGTGGCCGATTGCCAGTAGGAAGATTGCATACGAGCCTTGATTGTGCTGTTGAGGGTAGATTAGACATTCCGTTGCGCCCTCGTGCAGGATGCAGGAACACGATATGACACAATACAATGCAGCATTAACGACCTTCGTGAATTATCACGTGCATACTCTGTGAGCTGCAACTTCCGACGTTGTATCGCGGTTCTATTTAACCTAATCATCCACAGGTCCACGGCACCCGTCGAATTTCCCGTTCAATCGAAAACAACATGGATTCTAATCCTCCCGCAATACCAACGCTGTTACTAGGTCACGCAATTATTCAACATTGCGACTTCAGCATCAATATTCGATAAAACGATAAAGTAATCGATTCTTACGCGTTTCACCTCGTTATTGTAGAATTCGAATGCAATACATCATGAATTATGCGCATAATGAATCCGTAATTAATTAATAGTTACTATGCTGAAACTAGTTTACTCGAATTTCACCCTCGTGTGTTGCGATTCTTCGTTTTCCGATGTATACACCATTCACGGTATTTTAGCCAGATGTACAACAATTAGGCGACATTGTTCTGATAATGTAGGTTGATTCCATCGTCGATTGGCATTATTCAATTAAGAAAATTGAAACGGCGACAACGATAACGCGAATCACAGTCGCTCCCCGAACAGCCGGGGATTCGTAACGCCACGCAATTAGGACAGAAAGGGGGAGCTTAAATTACCGATTATCAGCGATCGGAACCAATTAAAAATTGCGGGTGCAGCGAGAGTCTAGCGGGCGGGAAAGATTTCCCACCGATGTGAAGCCGTTTCTAGGCTAGAGGGACGACGACTTTAAATACCGTATCCTGAGGAAGGCGTGGCTCGTGCCTCGTGCCTCGACATTTTTCCTTGGTCTTTTTCTTTTTTCCCCCCATACATTTCACCCTAAACGATGCTCGCACATCGTAGCTGTCCTTCCGTGTTCCAACACGCATTGACGAGATCAACTTTCGACTTCATACGTCAATATTTCATAAATAACACTGTCCAACAGCCAAAAAGTATTTCGATTCCCACTGTACGATTTTTATAGAGTTTTTCGCGCTGATTCCAAATCTGTCCTTAATTTTTCTCCTAGACGTACAGTTTTTGAGAAAATTCAGTTTTAAAAAGAGACATATTTTTCAACATTGAACAAATATTGTGATGTTATTATAAAAGATATTGAATTGTTCTTTACAGCAAAAGATTCTGTAGACTTTCTCGAATACAGTGATATCCAATATTAATACGTTTTGATAGTTTAAACATATGTAAATATGTTTGCCGCGCCGCGCCGTATCACACGGAACGCCCGTTCTAGTGGTGAGCGTTACTGGCGGCAACTCATGTCGGGCGAAGATATTTTGTGTTCTGGTTCGAAAAAAACGTCGACCACGCAAACTTGACAGGGTGGTTCCTCAAGATAAAAGTCTGCTCTATCGCGTGGTATAGTTCGATTTTCCGCTGGACCCTTATTTTTTTAGATAAATTCAAAAATATCCGCAAAAATTGGTGCAAAAGTGTTGTCTCTCCGTCTTTAATCATTGTTTACATATCATGTATTACATTGTTACATATGTTTAAACAATCATAATATATTAGTATTGGATATCGCTGTATTCAGGAAAGTCTACAGAATCTTTTGCTATAAAGAACAATTCAATATCTTTTATAATAACATCACAATATTCGTTCAATGTTGAAAAATATGTCTTTTTTTAAAACTGAATTTTCTCAAAAACTGTACGTCTAGGAGAAAAATTAAGGACAGATTTGTAATCAGCGCGAAAAACACTATAAGAATCGCACAGTGGGAATCGAAATACAAAAAAAAAGTTGAAATTTGTGGGACAGTGTAATCGTCTGGACAATCAGTGCCAATTATAATTACTTGCCACATGCATCACTGTGCTTCTTGTGCGAGCTCATTCTTTAGTGGAAGTAATTGTGGAAAGCAGAACAAAATTAGATAATGCCTGGTTAACATTTTCTAGAATTCTTGGAAATCGTTTCTACGACAAAGTATTTCTCTGTAGAGTCTTCGAAAATTAAGTATGTATAATGTCTACCTGATATTTTCCAAAGATTTTCGGGATAGTTTCTAGGTTAATTAGAATATCTTTCAGACGGTATGGTAAATATCGAGCATCGAATTTCATTTTACCAAATTAATTTGTACGGTGGCGTCGTCGGCGAAACGAAAATTATATCCGGCATAATATCAGAAACATTCCGAACTATTGGAACTGTCGCAGTTTTCTTGTCCCGCAGGGACGTTGATTAAGCGTTTGAAACGTCCAACCCAGCGGCAGTAATTTAATTAACAACGTCGCGAATTTAATTCGGTCCCCCGATTAAATCTGTCGGAGCGTCAATAAATTACGCGGGTTCTATCTGAATCGAAAAACCGGTGTGCCCGGTGTGACGTTTTCCTTGTTGTAATTAACCGTTCGACTATCTTGCCATTGTTCTGACAATCGTGTTGATCCGCGCGAAGCAGCGATATATATGTACAGAGCCCGTGTTGAAAGGAAAATTAGGTGAACATTGAATACCGAATCAATGGCGAAATGCCACGGGAACACTATCGGGTATACGTTACGAAAGAAATTTCCACGATGATTAATCTTCCAATCTGTCGCTGCAGCTGATACAAGCAACTCGAGGAACGTGTGCATATTATTGATGAATGCAAGTTACGCCGATTCTTTAATGTCATTGTTGCACGGAAATTAAATTAGACTATTAAACCGGCAATGTTAGAAATGTAGCATTAATGTCATTGAAAGAGTAGTTAATCGGTGGACGATTTCAAAGTTCATAGGTAGACAGCGGATTTTTTATGCAAAATGAACATTTTCTGAGTCGTTAGGATAAAATACATTTCTTCGTTCAATAATTTTGGTATGTCGAAGATAATACTTAATTTATGGTGCAGTAAACCAGTGAAATATATTATTGCAAAAATCGCTGTCGTGTCTAGCTCGGCAGAAGGCTGTAAAAGGTTAATGAACATCGTTCCCTGATAATTGTTATTGTCAAACAGGAGAAACTCGATGTTCGATTAGGTCGGTAGCCAGATTACGTCAGTCGAAAGCCAGGTTGTAGAGTATTCTATTATTCATTTTTTCCGTCGGCAGCGGGGAAGAGGAGCCGGGCGGTAGTTACCAGTTTCGCCGCGTAGGCGTATTGCCAGATTTATTAGCATTAATATCTAAAACGCCGGCATCATGTCGCCACTTGTCACGTCCGATTTCCGGCTTGCCACGGTTCCCCCTAAACATCTAAACCGACAGTTCTGGCTCGTTAAAGCGTGCGCGCTCGTTCGCGGCCAACTGGATTCCCGGGCCAGCGACAAAAGTGCACAATGAATCAGTGCACACGCCAGGCTACCTCGGACGACTAATTTGTTTTGATTAAACATTAAAGCCCGCGGCGGTATAATAGTCGCGCGGGATCAGCGTACCAGAAAGGACCGTGGCGTCAATATTGCGACACGCCGGTGTGTGACACACGCACGACACGGAACTGGGTTAATCGGCGCACAGACTAGTCAAAAATTCGAGTCGCGGCCGGGAAAAATCAACCTGTCGCATTAGCGCGTTCGAGATTCGATAGCGGACTTTTTCTTGTCCTTTAATCGATCGATAATTCCAGGGCTTTTAGCGAGTTTATGCCCCCGCTTTTGACCCTGCATCTGCATACATGCCGGGTCGCTTTCGATCCGAACCATTCTTGCGCTCTAAAAAATGATTAAAGGCAATGACGTTATGTTACGCAGACAGCAGAAAAGGCAAGGACGCAGAGGAGGCGGTCGAGGGAGATTTCAGGTCCCCTGAATTTTTCGAAGGAAAGGAAAATGTAATTGTAAATGTGGGAAGTAGCTCGATTCCGCTTTCCTCGCGAGGATTCCATTCTCCGTACTCGGTTTCTCGCTCGACCGTAGTCTGGAGTGCTCGCAAAGCTTCCTTTGTGGAGGCCAGCCTCTCTCTCTCCCTCTCTCTCGCGGCTTCCTTTCTTCTTCGCGGGTCGTGTGTCTTTCGCGTACGAAACTCAAAGGCGACGGAGAAAAATGAAGAAAAAGGAGGAAAAAGGAACGTTAGGACAGAGTGACTGGATGCTGTCGCGATGAACGATCCCGGCCAGTGTGTGTTTCCTTTGTCGCGGATAATCGCGGTAATTGAGGCTCATTTCGCGACACCCTTTAGCAAACCAGGCTAACGAAAACGTCTTCATAGGTGTGTTACTATGCCGTTCATTGCGGCCATTGTGACATGCCACTGGTCCGGGACCCTGTTATCGGCCAACCGGCTGGTAATAATCGTCGTGATAGTTAAAGCGGATTTAACGCCGGTATAATAGAGTTTCGGGATCGTAGCCGGGGCCCCTTTATGGCAAGAATATGGATATCACCGGGAATGGCGGCGTCTCTTTCCTCGGTGAAACGACTCGTGTGTTATTTGAAGAAACGACGACGGTCTTAGAGTGGAAAGACACTTTTCCGTAGAAAATGGGGAATATTCTGCTGGAATTAAGAAGCTTGCCGTATAAAGAAAAGTGGACTTCGTTAAACTGTTCTGCATTGAAATGTTCACAGGATAGCGGAGTTCTAGATTCGTCGAGTTGCTCAAAACGGTCAAGAATTATTTATTCATACAATACAGTTGGGACCATTCTAATTTTTTCTTTTAATATTATGTATTTATCTGTACCTAATGTAACTAGATTTTTATTTGTACAGTCTTCTAACATCGTTGCATGCTTGTGTGCTGTAAAGGAGTAAATTTAATTGGCTTTGCACATCATGGGATTGGAGATAAATAATTAAAACAAGAATAATAAATGAATTGAACGAGTTTAGTTAAGAGGTTTCGAGTTTACAAACGAATTGTTTGGTAAACCCGAAGTGATTGGAAAAGTAATTTGAGTTTGGCCTTTATAAAATTGCATAGATAGTGAACAGGGCTGCGTATGATTATATTATTAGCAAGGTCCGTCCAATATTCCATACGGTGGACAAAGGCCCGAGAGGGGAGAGACCTCGGTGGCCTTGAGTATGCAGCTAATTATCCCGTAACAAAGATTTCACAGTGGGTACAGCATTGTCGGTTCGCTGACAATGGAGATTGATGGAGGAAACGATAATACTATTCCATCCGGCTGTAATTAATGTTCAATCTTATTCGACGACTGAAAGGGATTGTTGCGGAGGGCACGATATATTTGCACCTGTTTTGGTGTTTCGCGTGGGCGATCCCCTGCGCGTCTCAAGGAGTTAGAAGTCATTAACGGGCTACGTTATTGGGCGAATCGGTGGGCGATTACGATAAGGTCGGGCCAAATTGAATGTGTAATTAAATCGAGCGGAGCCTGACGCACGGGACGGACGGACGAATGAAATAATGGGTGTCATCTGATAATGACTGCCTCCCTCGTTCCGCCAGTCATGGCTCAGGCATCGTGCGGCGAGACGCGAGATTAAAGTCGTGTCCCTTTTGTGATCCGACAATACTTTGACTCCACCCCGCGGACCGCGGCCGATAATTAATTGATCACTGGCAGCAGATATCATGCGCGAGCCACGCCATTAGCTCTTAGTTCGACTGTTCTAACAATAAGACGAAAAAGTGCGGCCCGCTTCTCATTAAGCGAGATCCAAAATTGTTTTTTCACGGAATCCCCGTCGCGTCGGCACCAGGCAACTTTCGGCTCACAAAGGAACCGGATATACAGCGCAATCCCTTTCCCCTAATCGAAAGAAACCTTCTTGAGACAGTGAACTCGCAAACGAAAGTTCACGGGAAAACAAGAAGCGTGTGCTCAAATTCAAATGAATTCGATAGCGGGGAGACGAAAGAAGAATTCAATTAAACACGGTGAAAGCCGTTTTCTATAAGACGAAAGATGTTGCCTGGCTCTGTGTGCATCGAGGAAAATCGAGCATTCCGAAAGATCAGGCCGAGTCGCTGTCAATCGGAGGATCTCGCGAAAGTCAATGGAAGTGGCGAAGAAGCGAGATGGATCAAAAGTTACGGTTGACCGATCGATCGGAACCGTTTCACGGATCGGACACCGGTGCGGCGAGGCAGCGTGAAAAGAAATAATGGCAGATAGTCACGGTCAGATAAAGCGGGCTGACACGAGCTATCACCTCTGTTCACGTCGGTGGGGAGGAAGGGCGAAGAAGGGCTTTCGCCTTCTCTCGCATCGGGGGTTTCCGTTTGTGTATTCGGTTACCCTGTTCCCACAGCCCCGATCTTTCTCTCGCTCTCTTTCCCTCCTGTCTTTCCACGGTGCCGCCGCGCCGCGCGCCGCCTTGATGCGCAAAGAACCGTGCATTTTCTAGTAAAAGCCTAGTCCGCGGACGACAGCTCCTTCCTGTGTATCCTTTCAGGTCTACCGTAACGGATAGAAGAGGAACGAGAAACCGTAAATGGCCTGATGTTATCGAAGGCGCCCCGATTGTCCGTTTACACCCTGTTTACTTGCTGCCTGACCACGAAAGGGTTTCCTCGGTCCCAGGAAATTACTATTAACGCCAGGCGTGACTCGTCCACTCGTTTCGAGGATATCGATCCACTAAGGTCACTCATTTTGATTGACACGCAGTCGCCAGATATTGTTACGACCTTCAATCTGTCAGAGTTCGGCACGGTACATAATACCGTGTTATAATTAATTTTTCGTTATGTAATAATAACATAATATTTAGAGTTTGATACAGTTCTTAGTAGGTTAAACAATTTTTCATTTGACCTCAGCTTCTACAAAATAGTATGTATGTACCAGTTTACTGGGATCGATGAACGAGAAAGGTCGTTGAACAATTGGTTCGATTGACGTCAGTGTAGGCTTTTTGCACTCGTGGTTATTTTGCCAAATTTAAATTTGATCGAACACAAAAATATTTTAGTCGGTCAAAATATTTTATAAAGGAGAAACAGTGAAATTCAGTGTATTTATTAGTGTACTGTTGAATTTTTAGATTCATAGTTGGATTTGTGGCGGCCACCTGCTACGCTCGGTAATAGATGGACAATTGGATGACACCTTTTTCTACTATCTGAATCGTTACCAATCCCTGTATGTACACCGTCCTCAATCGACTTCCGATATCACTGCGTCTAAAACAGGGTTTGCTAGTGCTAGATAATCTTACTGACGAGTCTTCTAGCAGGCCCTTTCCCTCCCCTCTCATTCCATTTCAGAATTTTCCTGAGAAACGGATATGAACTCATTATATTATTTTTCTATTGCCCAAGATACGCGCATTGATCAAAATATTTTGTTATCGGAGAGATCGCGCATTTAAGGGTGCAGTTAAACCAGTTTATAATGAATTCTCGTCGGTCAGAACGCAGCCTGTGAAACCCGAGTTGATTTCAATGTAACGCAGTCGCGGCTACGCGACGTGTGGCCGAGCAATTTTGCTCGGACATTCAAGATTTCTCGTCGGATCGAAATCTTGACTGACCGATGATTAGAGCAATGATCGGTGATTTCAATCCGGCGTCTCTCTCCCCGAATGGCCGCGAGGGGACGGCCATTCTTGTTCGATGGAATTAACTTAAAATTGATCTGTGTAGCCCAGGTGGGTTCCAGTCGCGCCGTAACAACTTCCAGTCGAAAGTCCTAATACCGGGCGACACTTAAACGATTTCCATACCCTAATGACACCTTGATTTGCATATCTGCTAAACGAGCCGGCGCATTTAATAACAGGCGTCGCTTCGCTCGCCCGGAACATTTAATACACGCCTTAATCACCGGCCTCCACCCCGAGTAATCGAGCCATGGCCGTTAAGATTTCATCTAACCGATTCGTCATTAATGCTCGATTAAATCCGCCGAATCCATAGAAGTGCCCCGGACGACGGAAATAGGGGATGAAGGTGGGTACGAAGTCGGGCCTCGTGTATATGACTCTACGCTTTCTTGTCCCAGTCTCTCTCTCTCTCTCTCTCTCTCTCTCTCTCTCTCTCTCTCTCGCTCGTCAACTAACCACCGTCACCACCCTGCCACCGGTCAATCAGAAATTTTATTCAGTAAACCGCCGCGCCTTAACCAGTGTATCGCATTAAACGGAGTCCTTCTTGTAACCCCACCTACCGGCCGTCCCGCGGATGAATTATTCATGCCCTCGACTCAATTCTGCAAGGGGGTCCGACTCTCTGGAAGTCAGTCAGAAATACAGGTTCAGATTATAATAGCGCGAAGCCGACCGACCGACGACATCGTGAAAACACTGAAAATCCTCTTCTGAACACTCCACGCCTCGATCTACACGGTCTTGGTTCTTTGATCAATATTTTCAAGGTTGAGATACTCCCAAATGCAGACAAGTGAGACATAAGAAACGAAAATCTTCTTCCTCTTTTTCTATCCAATTTTGATTCTCTTGACCAGATTATCAATCTTTAAGGGATGGAAGTGATCAGACTTGGAGATCTCTCTCCAGACTATAATGGCACGAGGCCAACACAGAAAATCTTGTTCCTCCCCTTTTCCTACTTTCATTTCCATCTTCAAGGGATGAGGATGGTCAGAAACATAAATCTGGTTTACACTCTTTCAACCCTGAACAGCTACCACGCATAATTAAAATACGAATCTGAATATTAATTTAAATTTTGAAACATTTTTGAATCTTGTGATATCAGATGGCCCGCCCAACGTTCCAATTAATAAATTCAATATCACGTAAAACTTTCTTTTGCCTTCCATTTGTCCTGTTTCATTATAACATAAAACATTACAGTTTTTCATAAAACATTGTTGGATTGTAATTACGTTTTTAATTGGCGACCCCATTTGCCTAGCGTTCTCTTGTTACCGGGAAAATATATTTTAGTCGTTGGACGGATCTGGCAAAAGTTTCGAAGCTCGTGGAAAAATAAACCTTACAGCCGGGAATGATTTACGCGAGGAAGTAGGTCAATGAACGTTCCGTATCCACAATCTGTTTTATATTACGTAAAAGGGAACAGATGTGGTTGATACGCGGCGGTGCCATGCATGCCGCAACTATACCGGAACGAGGCTGTTCCGACGTCGAGTTTCGGAAATAAATATTTATTGTATGCCAATGTCTTTCATTTCGGGCTTGATTGAGTTTACATCATTTATTTTACTTACGTATGAATAATTACAACGGAATGGCCTCGGACAATGCTACGTTTTGAAGGAATCACAAATTGTGCTGGAAAATGGCCATAAATACTGGTCTGGCTTTAAAATTATGATGTTAAGCATATTAACCCTTAGCAGTCGAGGGGTGACTCAGAATTATCAGTACAAATTACTGTACCATTATTCGCAATATTGTTTACGTTATTAAATATGTTGGTATCTAAGCAATTACTACACATTTACGTATTGTACGAAGTATTATATCTATTTCATATCCATAAAATGAGAAAAATCATTTAATGTCACAATTTTCAAGTTCAAATAGCTCCGACTGCAAAGGGTTAAAGTAGTGGACACACAATAAACATAAATGTTCTCTTCTCTCCTGTGAAATTATTGAGGATGAAGAAGCTCTAGTCATTGCAGCCGTGTAGACAATGATACGGGAAGAGGTTGCGACTTGTACCGATAATTACGTGTAATAGATGATCGAATGATATAATTTGCAACGTATGAGAAAGTAAAAGCCGGCACGTTTTCCTATTATCGCAGCAACGGGCCGAAACCCTGTGAAGTAAAGAACATTGGCATGATAGGGGTACGGTAACGCGTCCTACGGAACGACAGAATAAATTTGCTCGCATGGCGGAGTCACGCTCGGGTATTCGGTTACCGGTTCCGAGTTATTGCGCGGTTTAACGAATGAAGGTAATCATCCGTTGGAGGACCATGAAGAAACGGCTGCTAAAAACGTGTCCGTGGGTTCTCGGATCGTGTGCGCGGGGGGAGTGATGCCCATGATTTCGTGGCCGGAATCGCCGTATCGGGGCGTTATTTTATGCGTCATAAGAGCAAATAAGCGGTCCTTTGAGGAGCCGCCGTGTTTTCCAACGGTTCGGCCCCATTCAGCTCTAGTTACCGCGTCACAGAACGGCCCCGGCTAATGAAATTTATCGCGTCACTCGGCTTAATTTGCGCTTAACGCTCGCAAGCCATGCGAACGAATTCTCAACGAGGGCCGCGAATTATACGGCGAGCCGAACCCCGGCTAAACCGGAATAAACCATGGATCGTGCTCGGTTTCCCAGACTCTGTGCACGCCTATGATCGATGCACGGCCATCAAGATCTGGTCTCAGAACCAACCCGGTCATACACCACCGGAACGCCTCGGAATGAAACAAAATACTTCGCCGGCGCAATGAATCCCAACCACCCGGCTAGACCCGCGAAAAAATTCCGTAAAGATGCTCGCGATTCTGCAGCGGATCCTTGGAATCCTTGACAACTATGCGAAAGAGGTCTCAGTTTAATAAAATGTCCGCCGAGCGAGATACTGCGGCGAGGATAGAAGAATCGTACGAATTCTTCGACCCGATTTCCTCAATTTTTATTCCACAGATGTGCTTTGCCGTAAGGAGGTTGCATTTTATTACTAGGTCGTTTACGTGGTCTCATCGGACCACACGCGAGCTTCAAATGCTCTGCGCTAGTCTGGCTTCGAGTGAGAGTCGCGAAGCATAGAGCACTTCAGGCAGGAACAGAAAGATAGTCTTCTGAAAATAAAACAGTCTCTTTTTTTGAAGTGATTACAAGATTTGCCTTTAGGGGAAGTTTATGGTCAAAGAGTGCTGGATGTCCACGCCCCTGTTAGATCATTGACTTCGAAACCTGTCCAGAAGATCACCAATAAATCAAGAGGTTCGTAACTCCGGAAAAAGTGATACGAAGTTCCTAATCTTAAATCACGATACTCCACTATCTTCTAACATATACAAACAAACTCACTTGCGGATTAAAAGTGCGCTCTCCCAGACTCGGTAAACAGGTTTTCTACCATCCAGCGACCACCACATGGTTACAGTTCCAGCTTCCCTGTATCCTGCCGATTGAGTTACACGTCTCGATAGAATGTTAACATTACTTATAATTGCCTCCAATTGATTGTAAATACCCGGAGTCGATAAGAAAGAACGAGGATCGTTGCTCGCACCTATCGATGCGATTCCGCGAATGAAATTACTCGACGCGATAAAAAACCGGTAATAAGATTAAAGGTTATTAGGCGGCAATCGGTCTAATGGTCTCTGAAGAAAAATTCCAATTACCGCGAAACGGTTCGCGCCGGTAGGTAGACACATCTGCGGCCGACAATTAGGCGTCTCCGATTGGCTGCCAGCACGCGAGATCGTCGCGAGATCTGCGGGGCGTGTAATTGGCGGTGGGATTGTGCATCGAATCGCTTTATAATCGCTAATAATCAGAAATCTTGGTCGGAGGAGACTCTGCGTCTGTCTGCGAGGAGGTTGTATGGACCGCATTGTCTCGAAATCGCCGGAGACCGCCGCGCTGGCTGAAAGCGTCCCTCGGGCCCAGGATAATTATATCAGGGCGGCGTCGTCGCGAAGCCGCGTGTCTATTAAGGCCGGCGCGTTTATGCTAGTTCGCCTGGTTACGCCTCAGCTCGCTCCAGCTCGCTCTAACTTGCTCCAGCTTGCTTCGTCGTCTAGCGACCGAAGCACCGATGGGACCGAGTGCCGCGGAGTTATGCTAATTTTACGATTAGACCGCGGCACAATTCCCGCGCGATCTAAACTGCGAAACACCGCGCCGTTTTGCCGAGGGAATCGCCGTAATCGCTCCGAGTGAAAGTGCATCCTGACGATCATCTCTTTGACAGATCCTGACATCCTTGGGCACAACCGGGATGCACGGTGCGCTTGCGAAACGCTTTGATCCGAGACCGTGCCACCTCCAGAGGCGACCGAGTAACGGGGTTACGGTGCTTCGGTGGCCTCTTTGATTCTTAGACACGGAACGGATTTAATCAATTACGAAGGTGAACTTTAAAAAGTTTGTTCCCGGGATTTGCAAAGGGCTCCGCTCCCGATCGAGAAAGCAAGAGGTGAGGATGGGCGAGAAGGACTCCCGAGAAAATGCTCCACTATTCGTTTAAACGGATCTTCTCCGAGTTCCAATCTTTGCCGGACTTTTTCTGACCGGTTTCCAGCTGTAATTCGCCGTTTCCTGATCACCCTTTCTGGGTCCTCTTGCGCAGCGCTTCCAAGGGAAGGCTTAATCACGGAAGCTGCCGGAGAAGATCGATTGTTTCCTTGATAGAAGGAGTCGCTCGCGACCAATTAGGCGCCGCGCCGTCGGCTTGCCAGGTTTCTGCTAGAAGGACACTTCCAGAATCGTGTGGTAGATAAATCTAATGAAGACGAGTTTATTCGTTTCTAGTATTTGGTGTGTCGTTGTTCTCGCGTTGGCTCCGTGTTCGACAGAATGAAATACTTTAGAGCGCGATAAATCGTCCGTTCCCGATCGCTTTCTTCGCGGCTCCTTTTTCTCCACCGACTACGATTCCCAGTCGATCCTTTCGGTATCTCTCAAATATTCGTAGACAGATAATTGCGGCTATAAATTCAAGATTAATCGAGCCTACCGCGGCCTGTCGTTGCCTCCTCCTCGCGAAATCCATTTCGCATTATAAATCAATCGGGGCTCCGTTTCTCTCGTTCCTCGCACTTGCTCGCCCCCCGCCCACCTTCCGATGAAGTCCCGACACCCTTGGCCGCAGATGATACTCGCGAATTGGATTACATCGCCTCGGAACTTCGCTTTGATACCACTTCTTTCATGGGATTCCCGGCAAGCCCGTCCATTTGCACGCGCCGTCTCATTTTCCGGAAGCTCGAGCGAGCTTTTGGGCTCTTACAATCTCGAAACTCAACTTAGACACATTAAAAACCACTATAAAACCTCGGGATAGCACAGTCCTACAGATACACATGAGCAGCTAAAACTTGTTTCTTTACGCAGAAAAATAGTTTTCGAAGCAAAATGAATAACTGAAGTAGTTAAAAATTACCTCCAAAATAATGACTGCTTCATCAGGGTTTCATCGAGAATTCTCAGATAGAACGTACCCACGAATAAAATAGTGTGGCATAGGAACAATTTTGCGGAGGTTAAATTTAATAAAAAATGAATAAGTTAAAAGGTTGGAAGCGAGGTTCAGAATAAATACGATCGTGAGGTTACAGCTCGGCGAAGAATCCCAGAACCGCAGTTTAAAGCCGTCACCGAGGAGCGGAGTATCATGATCGTTCTCAGTTTACACAGAATCGCAGTTAATCGACTAATTCTCAGCAGCACGAAAGAGGCCAATAAGATATGCCCGGTGTAAATTCGAGAGCGAGTTGAAGCGGAGAGTGAGAGAGGGAGAGGGAGAGAAAGAGAGAGGCCACGGGAGAAACGAACGGACGAGCATCCGATAGCGCGGTGGGATGGATAGGTGGCCGTGCGGCGCGGACACGCCCTTCGAGCCTCGATCTCGCGCGATTTAGGGCTCTTAATTATATGTGTGTGGAATGGAAGAACGCGCGCGATCGAGGCGGGGGAGTGAAGCTCGCACACGCTCGCTCGTATTCGCTTGCGCGTTCGTCGTCCACCCTCCTGTTTCCACCCGCAACCCCTTATCTTTCTCACCGTGCGCATTATGAATAAGTATACACGCCGCATTGACGCGTGCACGCGGGGCGTGGTGTGCCTCGAGCGCAGTCCGGCCGAATCTGGACGATCTTTTTTCCTGCGATCTCTCCGAATGCATCTCTCACATTCGCATCGTGTCCAGTGCGTGCACGTGCACCGAGAATTCAGCTTCCAAAAAATTCTTTGACCCCGCGCTCGATGCTCCTTCCTCGAGACCTCAAAATCGAATATAGAATGTGCCAACGTCCGATCTCACTTCGTCAATTTATTCGGTGAGATCTATCTTTATAAATTTGTGGGTCGTTTATATGTAGAAGTAAATCCACCTAATAGCAGGTCAGGTGACTTCGGAATGCATGAATTTTTTGTATTTTTGTATTTTTATCGGACAGGAGTATCCTGTTTCGCGATGAATGATTTCAGAACGTGTTCCAGAGATCGCTATTCCAGCAGTTTTCATTAATACGCTCAACCCAAATCTGTTACAAATACTTTTAGAAATGGACACTGTAGCAGAACGTTTTCGTCCTTCGTGGAACACACATGTTCGATTCTTTCTGAAATAGACATGTTTAAATCTATATTTTTACTTCTCGTACCTGTCAGTGGCATTCTATCTTGCTGTTAAGAATGGAATGAGCACATCGATTTTGCTTTTATACGATTGGTATTTCAGTGCAAACTGAACTACATTAACGGTTCAAGTAGTAGTGGAAGGAACCTAGGATCAGCTAAACATATGCGCGATTGATTTCCTTTGAACTGAAATAAAATTCTATTTTGTTCTGGATGTATAGCCATAGAAGAATATATTAAGTGTACGGTATACTGCGGCAGTGAACGTGTTAAAACCATCGATTTGATTCCTGTCGACATCGTTGCCAATCTCCGAAAGATTACAAAAGTCGAAAGGATCCCGTACATGTTATTAAGGGCTCTGCGTGTCTGGCTGCCAAAGATCAGGCGGCACAGTCGCGCGAGCGGTATCGATGATCGAGAAATCGATCAACACCCGCCCGCAACGCGAGGCGAAGTCATTCCGGGCCAGTATATCCGTGAAATTAAATCGTGGGCTCCACGGTGATCATCAGTCACACGTATCGGTCCGGTATCGTCCTCGCTCGTTCGCTCGCTCGCTCGCGCGTGCAACCGTGTGCAAAGGTGTGCGGCTGTGCATCGGGCGAGGATGAGTGCATACGTGCGCGAGTGCTCGGGTGACTCGCACGAAACCGGGCGTCGTGTTTCGTTTCCATTGCGCAAATCATCTCTTCTGGAGCGCGGAGCACGACTGGGAACGCTTAACTTGTAAATTGCGTGCCTGGCAGGCACGCAGGGCGAACGCCTACGTCCAAGAAATCGTCCGCGCGAAATCGATGAACCTAGATCATCCGTTGCTCCCGAGCATGATCGATCGATCGGAACACACACTCGACCGGACCCCGCCGATCCGATCCGGTTCGAGATTCGTCGTCCGCCGGGGACGATAGTAATCCACGTATCGCGGTAACAAGCTCTCTGATTGGACGCTATCACTTCCGTGAGCGGATTACCGAAAGCATGTTATCGATTCGACCGAGTTCAGGAGTTCCAATGCCGTGACCCCGATGTCCCGCGCAACTCCACTGATCTCGCAGACTATTTAACGCGGATTTCCCTGGCCGAATCGCCCTCCGTGATTACACGGTCATTTACTCGGAGAGCGAAAGTTATCTCGGCACCGTCCCGCAATTCTTATCGACTCTCGATCTCATCCATCGATTCGTTGTAACCCACGATCTCTTGATCTATTGTGGATTATAGATCGCCACTAGAGCGCCACTTTAATTCGCGCTCTTCGCTTTGCCTAGTTATCAACGTGTTTGATATCATTCATTTTCATCTGGACAGATTTTACACAATTTTTATAGTCAATGTAGGATCAGTGTAAGATGAAACGTTTTCAGCTATGGTGTATACAAATTTTCTGCACCAGTTGTAAGAAAGAAAGAATAAATAGAAATGTATTTCTAACACCCGTGATGCATGAAAAATGACAGAGTGATCTTTAATTGCTCTGATATTAGTACCGTTTTAAATATTTTATAAAGTACTGAAATAAAGATCTTCAATGTAGTAATTACTTTAAAAATAGTTCCAGTAGATCATATTAAGCCGCTTATAATCTAATCAGCGATCCCAAATGAATGTTTCAAAATAATTTTCCACATTTTGTAGTACCAGTGGGAGTTCGCTACGCAATATGACTCCCGTAACATCAACCGGGAAATAATTTAATATCTTGAAATGTAATCATATGAATGCTTTTGTAGGCCATATTATTGTACAAAAGCCCAATAATACGAAATTCATTTGCATTCGTAAAATAAATGAATCGTAGCAATCTACGAGCTTATGTCATCTCTTTACATATTCAGTTTACATCAGTTTCAATTACATTTCGGCGCATCATTGTTGCTCGCACTGCTCCAAAATTAATTTCATCAAGGTAAAGCTGACAATGCAGACGTTAATTAACGATAGGCAGGCACGGCCGGTATTATGTTGCTTGTGTTTATATTAAATTTATCTGAAAATCTCCATACTCCTGCTCGTCTTTATTACTTTTTCTGTATGTATATCAAAATACCATTATTCCTTATGTAATTTTATGCTGCTTTATCATTATTTGATTTACGTTGATCACATTAGTCGAAGATGTAATACCGGACAATTCTGGATTTTCTAAAATGTACAAAATTGTAAAATGTTCGCTAGAAACAATCGTATTAAAGAATGAAGTTATACTAAATAATCATCTTAATAAATAATTCATCGTCAGACTTTGGTTTACGATTTCAAAGAAACAAATACGGCTATGTAATACCGGATGGTCTTAAAATTGGTTGTACCGTATTTATTACAAGCGTATCCAATTATACGGATGTTTAGAGATATGTAGAATCTCTTTATCAATGCTTTCAAAGCTAATTACACATGCAGTTTCTTTAGCTGTGACATCCGGTAGAATGGCTCGGAAATAGCTTTTATACGCATGTGCTTGTTTCATTACTTTCGTTTCCTCAATTTTTTGAGACACGTTTACGAGGAAAATCTTTCCGCAATGTTTCAATTATTTAATAAAAACGAGTTCAAGTAAAGTTGATCTCCATTTACAACATTGATTTTCGTAGTTCATGTTGGAACACAGGAACTAGATTTCAGCAACATGTCGAAAGAACTTTCCACAGGGGCAAGTGTTAATAAATCCTGCATATCAATTTAAATTCTTCTCATTATTAAAATGTTTGGAATGTACGCACATCTGAGAACAGCCTCGTTCATCAGGGTGCAAGATCAAGCCAAGCACCAGCGAACAATCATCAAACAAGTGTCTGGCATCGATCAGCGTAGTCCGTGTTCGTCGAAGTATCGCATTAAGCAGAAATGCCACAGTCGGGTCGCGTCGTTCGCACCACGTGCTATCATGCTCGTCGATCTCGTGTTCCGTAGCAACGGAGACCCATGCGCGTCCCATGGGGCGGTTAGGAGTATACGAAATATACGCGGATGACCCGTGATCCCATGCGGCAAGGTGTACGCGACGAGTATGCAGCTGTCCGCTAGCGAGAGCGGCAACGTCCGAAAACCCTATTGGCGAACGATTAAGCGTTCAAGGGCCGGTCGTTTGGAGGTTTAAGCTTCGGCTTAGGGTCGTCCCGGGTCGCATGGACCTCCAAGGACCGGGAGAGAGCTCTCTCTCTTCGTCTCTCTCGTTCTCTCCAGACAAACCGGACGATATTAACCTCGGCGCGGTGTGGTCTGTCCCGGACAAATCGCGTATTTATGATCTTCCGGTACAATGCCGGGATTTTTAATCCCCAGAGCCCGACCTCGCGGGACTCACCTTCGCGTTGTATCTCGTCCTCCGCAGTCCGGTGAACCTTATAATGCTCACGTAGGTGAAGAGGACGCGGAGGAGGAAGTGGCCAGGCCCCGAACGTGTGTACACAAACATGTCAAGCGGCCATTATGCAAATTTTTAAATACGACGGGACCATATATCCCCGGCCCGGGGTCCCGAGTGTGAAAAATAAAATTAGCATCGCCGCGAATGTTTCTCGGCTTAAGATTCGGCCTGGACGCGCGCGCCGGCTAGAGGAACCATTCGTGGAAGCTCGCCGAAATTATGCTCATTTTTTTCGGAGAACGCACGGCTCGGGATTTCCAATCCTCGCAGGTGTCAAAATCGGTGTTCCGCTCGGCACCTGCGAGCGAATCAAATGAATCGTTAATTTCGGGCTCGTTTGGACCACCGCGTCGGAAGCCGCGGAATTCTGTCCTTACAGCTGACAGGGAATAAAGATCGGTGACAAGAGGCGGCCACCTGGTCGCGAGCCGCAAAGCAACCGTGACCGTCGTTCATCTCCGTCTCGGCTCGAGAAGTTCCCGGAGATATTCGGGATTCCAGACTCCGTCGTCGAGGCCGTGTTAATTTTTCGACGTCCCCGCAGCGAGATCGCGAGCATCCGCAATTTGTTTAGATCGCGATAGTGCTTCCGCCGAGATCGTTCACCCTCGAGCGTCACGACGCACCCCTCCGGCCAGGACGGACCTGTTTTCCTTGGTTTACATCCGTGTTTCTTGCTCGCGAGCCGCGCGCGACCAGATCTCCGCTGTGGCCAGATTCGCATCCGCGCCACAATTACACGTCGCCCAGCCTTACGCATTACGTAATTTCCACTCTCGCGATCCTATTCCGCGAGATGCGGCCGACGCTGCTGCAGTCATTTCCGCCACGGCAAAAAGTCAATCAGCCAAGCGGTTCGTGATGCGAGAATGTGCGTGTAAACTGCAATTCACACTCGTCCGATCCGATCGCTTTGCTAAAAAATTGGAATTGTCACTTCATTTAAATGTAGGGGATGTTACGCGACGGGGAATGTAACTGTCCGTGTAAACTTGTCGCAACAGCAGACCGCGACTCTTAACTGGGACGCTTCTTGCTGAAATATACACAGAGAATGTTAACTCTCGTTCAATTACCTTCACAGTGTTCAAAGATTATTTCACAAAAGTTAAAGTGTCAAGAACTTAATGGAAATATCAAAGGGAAATTAATGTTGATCGACACCCGAATCATTAAAAATTAGATTAGCCATAATTGGAAATACAAATGAGGATTGGAAGGAGCTTT
Source organism: Lasioglossum pauxillum (assembly GCA_933228785.1). Lineage (NCBI taxonomy): Eukaryota > Metazoa > Arthropoda > Insecta > Hymenoptera > Halictidae > Lasioglossum > Lasioglossum pauxillum. Next base: position 39,090,025 of record OW121699.1, on the reverse strand, counting down.
CCGATTGAGAGAACTCGGGCCGCTCGATTCTTTGTCAAACGATGATTTATGATTAAGAAGTTAATGCGGGTACGTAAGAGCCATGATTAATGTAGTATTAGTCGCGAAACGGAATTGCACGGGGATGTTATAAATGATAAGATGCAAATTGATTTAATACGATACCTTCAATTTGCAGTCGGACAAAGTGTTCGCGGTGCGCCCGCAGTGTGGATTTCACTTTGCAATAAACAATAAAATAAACGCGGCTCGCTCGACGCGCGAACGACGGCCATAGAACGAGCGGTTTGCGACTATGTATTTTACACTGATGACTATGTCCGAGGGTTTTTGCGGGCAGGCTCGTTTGGAGTGACTAATGGAGAGTACGGATACTTCCCGTCGTCATTTTTTCTGCGAATCATTTCAGCGGAACGCATCCGCGAGCTGAACGATAGCCGAAGAAGTTATACTGTTTTGCGCGTATTACCGTTAAATTGTCTTGCCACGCTGAAAACTTCGCTTCTTATCGCCTAGTACCATCAGGTTGCATCCAATCTCCTCAATTTCCTCGGTTATTTTCTTGCGCTCTCGTCCAGCTTGGGATTGAGTGCATGGCATTCTAGAAAGAAGTCGCGCGCTGATTGGGAGAACAATTTTTTCCCGCTTACGAACCAGAATCCGCGATCCCGTTCGCTGTTCGCAAACTTCGAATTGAATACATTCACGCTGGATACGGAAATCCTTGCCTTCAACATGCAATTGATTTTGTCTTAGAAGTTGAAATAAATTAATATTGTCAGCAGACTTCTTAGCCTTCCAATCCATAAAATTGATAGCCACTATTACCATACCCTAAATACACTCTTGAAGACGGGGCGAAACATTTACACCCAGGCATTCTCTTCCTTGACCAATGGTGAACGAAATAAATTTTTTGTTATGCTATTGTCTACAAGATTCCCTTTTCAATTAATGTCGGTCACGCAAATTCAGAGTAGATTGTTACGAAAGAAAAAACAGGTCAAGTAAGAAGAACAAATGACTGGAACGAGGACACGAATTTGGGCAGTACGAAGCGGTCAGTGTGTAGCGAACACGGACGAGTCATAGGTCTAGTGGGACACCCTAGGAAGGTCTGAACAGTCCATTAAAGTCAAAGCATTTTCTCGGGCGTCAGGTCTATTTCCTTGGGCCTTGGGTAAGCTCGCGTCCCCCCAAAAAGCATGAATCACCCCATGAAACTGTACGCGCCGTCTGTAGATCGACGGCTTACGAGACGAGGCTTGCCATTGCCGAGGAACCCAGCCGGGGTGCCCGGTCTGCCGAGTCTGCGGCGGAAATGAAGGAGTTGATATATCTGCCCGAGCACCATAACTCACTTAGTACTTGCGCGCAGCCCTCTCTCGCACGTTCTCCGTTCCTCTTTTCGGCTTCTCTTTCGCTTCCACCCGCTCGTTTCTCCGCTACGCGCTTATCTTCTTCTCCGAACGGATATTCCGTACGCTTTCTCATAGACGCTTATGCATAATCTCGCCGGAGATTCCTCGTATTGGTCGCGGGCTCGTGGGTGTCGCGAACACATACATAGTTACCGTATACCGTGTGTAGGTGTAGAGGAGACCGGGTTCGCGAGAGCTCGAGTGCCCGGACAGCGGAGTGACGAAGAAAATGTGACGACGATGGGAAAAGGGATCTCTTGCGTGCCCGTGAGGGAGGGACGAAAGAGAACGAACCGAGAAAGGAGAAACATGGCCGGTGGTGGAACGACTGATCGCCGCTCGAAGAAGATCGAGCGAGAGGCGATACGCGAATGTTTAATGCCTCGCACTAAATTATGCAATTACCTTTATGTCCGAGCGAGGAGCATCGCGCGCGGCCGGCCGGCTCCGGCTCCGATGCTCTCGTGTGCGAGCCAACATCTTCTCGCACGTCAACAAAGAAGACCTCTCTTCCGCGGAGCCTGTGGACGTATACCCGGCCAGAGAGATACATACCGAGAGCGGACGCACGCGGATGTATCTACGCGTACCTGTTGTTCCACGGGTCTCACGTATGGCCACGTACACATCGGGCCTAGCCCCTACCCAAGAGCGACATATATCATGGGCCTTGCCTCCTATTACCACCCCTAGCCTGTCCACCGGCACCATTAACGACGTCCCGTGGGTACCGGGCGACATCGCCGTCCGCTAATATTATTATCGTCGCCGTATTATTATTCCCAGCAACTATTAGCCGCATCGACGAACCAGCTCTCCAGCATCGAGAGGACACACCCCGCCGCGCGTCGCGCGCAAACCTAATGCCACTGTTGTCGCGAAAAAGAACACTCGCGTATCTATCGGGACAGCGATTCGCGTAGGCGGGATGCAGCCAGGGCGAGGCACGCGGTTCTGCGTAAAGATATTACGGCGACATGACGGGGCGACGCGAGTCTCGTGCCACTTATGGTTTCATTACGCGGTTATTAACAAGACGCGCAAGCTATCGCGTCGACGGGCTAACGATAGGGCTGTTTCGGTGCTGCGAGCGATATTGCCGAGACAGATTTTATTCAATTTCTCCGAGGACGCTGACAGACTTTCAGCCGGGCTTCGACGATGAAAATTATGTTATATAATGGACATCCCCGCGAGGGCTAACACCATTACGGCCGATGACGGCATTCTGGCGTCACACGAGCGTTCGCTCTTGTCGATCATGGACAATATCCATGCAGTGTTTTTATATCATCATAGTCTACTTGTTGAGAGACTAGAATAGTAGCGAAAGTAATACAATTTATTCAGATTTGATCGGATTTTTATGGTACTTGGATAAAGAAGTATACTAAGAAATTTCTCAAGAAAATATTTTTATAACTTCACGAGTTGGAAAAGAAAAATACCGAAAAACACAACACTTTGTGAACGATTGAATGACAAACAGATCGTAAAAGAAATTTTATGTTTTTACACTTTCCGAGGCAAGATTGTCGATCTTACCATAAAAACGTAACGAATTGACATACTATTTTTATGTGAACGATGTCAGCACAATTATTCTTAACAGGTGGTACATCTTTGCTGGAGTATTTATTGAACGACATCGAACGACACACCGATAATCAACGAAGCTTTTACCGTAATAGAGTTAAACGGGCCGGGGGAATATATGGCCCATAGATTGAACAGGCGGTGCATATTTTCATAGAGTATCTGAATTCCGTTATATACGCGCGCGTTGCACTCCCCTTTTAGACATTGTGGCTCAATGGAACGTTCGTAAAGGAGCAGGCGCTCTCGCCGGAAAATAAACTGTGCGTACAGGCCTCTGGCGTCGAGGGTACGACGACGTTTCCCGATGTGTCAAATAATATTTTATTGTCGGACGTACGTTATCCGATTATTCGAATCTAAACGGCCGGTTACCGTGCGGACGTAACGCGGACGTAGGTGTGTCAATACAGCAAATGGAAACTGCAGGAATCATGTTCGCGCCCAAGGTCCTCCGTATATTCCTGCAACCTACACTCGCCGTTACGATCTCTCGTTCCCCGGCTGGTAGCCTTGAATTACAAGCATTTTTTCCTCGTTCCCGCCACACGGCGCGGCGCGGCGGCAGGATAAAATATGTAACTCCTGCTACATCTGGAACGAAGCTGGATACACATAGAAAGTGAGCGGACGGCTCGAAGACACGCCGATGATGGCGTTGCACAAATATAGCGATCCCTTCGTCGAGACTCCGGCTATCGAACGAAAGAAAGCAATATCATTCGAATCGCGGCCGCGAATTTATCGGCGAATACATATCGCGGGATTATCCGAATACAGGAAATTCTTGGAAAATCGTCGGCGAATTTCGTCGCGGTTTACGACGGGGACGAGACATCACCTTTGCTTTCGCGAGACGAAAGATGAAGTGCTCGTCCACACGCGTCCCGGAATCCGCGAGAGCAAACAGATATACGCGAGGCTGGAAACTGATACGTTCCAGGCACACCTACTATCTCTCTCTCTCTCTCTCTCTCTCTCTCTCTCTCTCTCTCTCTCTCTCTCTCTCTCTCTCTCTCTTACCAACTCTTTCTTCGCTCGGCTCGAACGAGAAAAACGAAGATCAATTACTCGTGGTGGAAACAAGTTGTTAAGCCGCGACCGACAGGGTGAAACGGTTGTTGCACGACTGATAGAATTCTATTCGAACCCCGTCACGAAAAACCCACCTGATGTAACTAAATCTGCTGGATTAACTTGTCCCGAGACCCAGCCGCCGGTAATGCGGAGTGGGCTCTGGTTTTTGCACTTTCGTCCGAGTTTTCGAAACGAATCGACGCCGCGCCGAGTCGAGCCGCATAAACCTCCGACTAGATCGGAGCTGGGGCTCGCGGGCTGTCAGACGCGACACTTTGGAAGAGTAATGTGGACCACGCTCGCCGCATTACCATTTCAATGCTTAGGTCCGCGTGTTACCTCGAGATAGGTATTATAAAGTGTTCGGGTTCGGTAACGGAGAACTTGTTCCGGATTTTTTGCCGTTGCGTAGATTCTGACGAATCATAAATCGCAAAAAGTTAAGTGGGTTTCTTTGCGCGTTCGCAGCCACTGCGAAAACTTTTGGGAGAAAATTGCCGCCAGGGAGAAAATACATGTAATGAGTCTCTGACAGACGTTTCCGCGTGAACGTTTCTCTCGACGTTCGTGATGCTGTCAACCGCGTTTCGGTAGCATGTAATCGTTCCTCGCAATAAAAAGATCTTTAGGGGCGAGCGCGCTTCCGCGAAAAAGTTAAATTAGATTGTTGCGCGTTTCTTGTTTCTGCCAAAAAAAGCCACGCTTTTATAGCTGGTGTTCGATTCTCCGAAGGTATACTAGCAAATTACCCACAAAAAGTCGGGCCCGGGCCTGGCCGCTGCTCCGCGCCGCCCGGTGTTTGCGCGAGAGGAACTTTCACACGCGCGGTATCACGAACGCCTCTCGTCCGGCCAGCCTTGAATTACGAAAGACCTTCGGATAAAGAATGAAATATGTATCCTTTATTGAATCTAAAATAAGATGAAGATACCGCTGGGCCCGCGTGCGCGCGTGTCATTTTAAAGCGGCAAGGTCAACCGATGCATGGTCATCCGAGATGATCATCTCGGATGCTATTATCTGGATAATGCGCGATGCGCCTCTGCTGGGAAATACGTACGGCGAGCGGCCGGGACAATGAATTACTCTTGAAGAGTGCATCCTCCTCTGTTCTCACCTTTCTCTTCCACGCGACGATCAATGAACGCTAAGTTTCTCCAAAAGTGGCCTTTCGAAAAATAAAGAAAATTGTACTATTACACATTTTAAACTGCTTTTTGACGTGCACAAGTCATCCTTCAAAGTCAAAGATTCATCAGATATAAAGCGTCTCTATACCTAGTAGTATGTCTGGTTAATACAAACCATTTCTACTTGCAACAGACACGATCGATGAAGCTACAGTTTCGCTTCCAATGTCCATAAAATATCACAACTACAATGGGATCATCAAGAAAGATTTGGATATCTCCCATGATGTTTCGTCTAATTTTCTAAAAAAGTTTATTTTGAACTGTGAAATCTTGATTCGGAAGAACCAGGCGGTGTTAAGGATCACAGGCGATTGAAATCGGCGTGTACGGAGGAGGAACGGGTATAAACGCATTCTCCGGTAATTTCCACATGTATCCCGGCAATTGCAGGCCTTGCAACCGCAGACTAGATACTTTCTACCGCGGCCGAGATACTCCCGAGCATTCCTTCACGGCTAGTGACACTCGGACAATGAGATTCCGAGGGCCACCTTGATGCATCGCGGTAATCTCACCGTTAATTATCAAACCGGCATGACGGCGTGATTGTCGGTGGTAGCTCTTGATTCGTTTGGACTCGACGGGACGGTTTATCGGCGGGGAATCGGTGCCGGAGTCGGGGCCCCTGTCGTCGCGAATTACGGGGCCCGGTCGCGGTCGTCGGACGGTTTTTCTTCGAGGGGGCCCCGGGGGTTATGGCGGATATGCGTGCGCGCACGACTTAACGTTTCATTAACCGTATATTAGCGAGACTTCAGGCCTCGTGCATACGTCACGCAGATAACCACGCCGGGGCCCCGCGAGAATGTACGACGAGCTCTCCGCAGATAAGCGTAAGGAGATACGGGACGGGTAAGTTACGGCGCGTCCGCTGATGCGAAATGTTGCTAGCGGAACGAGGCTTATAAGCTGCCAAAATCGTGGGTACGAAGAGACTACGCTCTCTCGGGCTCTCGCGGGGCACCGGGCAGAAGATACGACGGATAAAGGCCGTGACTTCTTTTTAAGCCGGCCCTGTCGTGAGTCTCGCCGCGGCGGACACTCTCCGGTGTCGCACAAATTTTTCGGGCAACGTCGCGTGACCCGTGCGACCAAATTTTATGACGGGTTCTAAGCAATAACACGTCGCCCTGAAGCCTCGTTGGCCCCAACGGATGGGTGTATACCCGACAGGCTCCTCTGACAGCCCTGGCCCTTCAGAAATGATACACGCTCGCTCGTTACCGATATCTGCGCGACGAAAGATAATCCGGATTAAAACGGAGATATTCGAGTTGCTGGAACTAGTGTCCTCAGACGGCGGTTTTTACGATTTACTCGATTGCTCGACTCGCCTCTCGGCACGGGAGACCTTGGACGACATGAATGACCATCTACTTTCAGCATAACTAGATACGAAGATCAGAAAAATTGTATTCAATATGTTAATTATCGGTACATCTTGCGGTTTCCGTTCAAGCGAGAATAGCTATTATTATCTACAACTAGCGATCTCAGGTTTCTGGGGTCTCCTTCTCGAATTATTTACCACGACAAAAGCGTCGAGTAGAAAAACTGCAATGATTACATCTTGTAAGCAGCCCGATATTGATAGGGACAATGGAATGCATGAATTCGTGCACACCGGGCGGCAATTACACGAGGTCTTGCTGGCAAAGGAGTAAATCGAAAGGGAAATATAATCGCGGCTGAAATCAGTAGAGGTATTCGTTCCGGAGAGTCTCTCCATGTGGGTATATTTTAATTCATAAATACATGCTGCGTGCGTTCCCGGAGCTCCGTTTACCCGGTCTGTCCGGTGCGGTGGGGCAGATCACGCGAACCACTTTCGCGAATCCGTGCACTTCTTAATAGAACGTGGGTCGACAAACATTCCACGCGGGGCCAAAGACGGCCGATCCTTGACGGAAGCGGGAAAGAGAAGATGCGAGAAGATTAAAGCAGGAGAATCGGAATTTAGAGATCGGGAAGATCGATGGGTATGCAAAAACCGCTGCTGAAAAAGATGCTCTGCATTCATTACCGAGATGCAATTATTGGAATATTCTCTAAAAGATTTATTTAATAAGAGTCGAATTAAATATTAAAATCTATAGTCTAGTGAAAGTGTAGGCGAAGTTCGATCTATAATCATGGTATGCTAAAAAAAATAGAACGAAGCATTTTCGTTCGTGGCGCAGATGACACAATCTGTTATTAACTACAGGGTATGTTCGTAGAATAGAAATAAATTACAAAATTAAGGGAAAACTAGTGTTCCATCGAATGTTACGTTGTCCGAGGTCTCCCAGCAATGATAAATTTTCCTAAAGACTTTAATCCTTCTTGAAGTTACATAAATCCTGGGAAAGAGTGTGAAATGTCGTCAGAGGGTGTGCAAACGTTTGAGAATTAGCGAACAGAGTCGGGTCGGAACGCGTGCTGGGTTCTCCAGAATTGGCCAACGATCGGATCACCGGTCGACCACGGTTAGCCATTCACCATTGCGCTTTAACGAGCCGCGCGATAATTATAGTGATCGCGCGGCGAAGAGAGAATCGGTGGGGTCGGCCGGGTGCACGCGGAATTGATGTATTCGCGAAATTGTTCCGCAACGCCTCGAATCTGATAGCGGCGGCCGCTCGTTTCGCGCGGACTCGCCGGTCTCCGCGGCGGCGGCGCGGCGCGGCGCAGCGCGTTCAGGGCAAACGTAGTCGTTTCCAGCGATCGTTTCGAGGCACGATCGCGGCCACGGTAACATAGCTTCCTCGGTTACGAGGCCGACCGCTGGAAAATCGAGCAGGACGAGCCAACCGATCACGATCCAACCCTTAAAGGTACGCTCGACTACTTCCTGGTGCCGTTAACGGTGGAAACTGGCGAGATCCGGCGATGTTTATTGGCTCGTTACTCGCCGATACCCTCGCGACAGGGGGTCCCCCTGTACACGGAATCGTGAAAATTTGCGATCCTCACACGAAACCGGCCAATCTAATCAAGTACTATAGGTGTCGACAAATTTGAAAATCCATCCTGTCCGCGACGACGATTGATAGCCGAAGACATCTAAGAGGGGGCGAGCTCCTTGGCGAAACTCGGCCGCAGATTCCTGACACTGATCTGAACAACCATCCCCTTCGAACCACCTGTTTTGCTTGGAATCGATAACAAGTGGCGGCGACACTGATATTTGGTTCACTTTTGCGATTAATCGCGATTGACTTCGCTCACAAGTTGATTACAAACAGTGTTGGGCAACAACTTTATTTAAATAAAAATTTCGAATAAAGTGGGTTCAAAACCCACTTGGAAAAACTCCACTTTATTTGAAATTTTTATTTAAATAAAATTTTTGGCAAACTCTGATTACAAATTAGTTGCGATAATATCGTAAATCATATATTGTGTTCTTTCTGGTTACGCACTATCATTCAGAAAATGTTAAAATAGAAATATTTTATTTTGTGGATCAAATTGTTCAAATAGAAACATTTTATTTTGAGGTTCAGATTGTTAAAATAGAAATATTTTATTTTCGAAATTTTATATCTTATTTAAAATACTATTTTCTTTAAGCAAAATAAAATCTAAAATATTAAATAGTATTTCAAATATTTTTTTCGCCAAATAATGCCCACCTCTGCTCGTCATAGTGACTCGAGTTACATTAGAAAGGCATATTATAGATTCATATATCACGCCTTTACAAGACACATGGTCTAATTACAGCTTTATTACCACGTCGCATGGCCGTTACCTGTGCATTGCTTTGAACGAATTTAGAATCTATTTGTTTTTTTCGAGTCGTATCCATTTCAAGTTAAATCTCCTTTTTGCATACACGGAGAGCTTCCATTTTCATAAAAATCTACACCGGAGCACATGTTTCAAACGAGGCCTGCGTGTCTCTGAAACATAACGCCACCTCCGCGGAGCAGAACGTACTATACAATGCATGTTTTACTTTCCACTAGATTCAGATTTATGCAATCTACCCGAGACCGTGCCACGTCGTCGTGCTTACAAATGGAAAGAGCGGCTATTACACCATTAACAATTCCATTACGAGAAACGATTTTATTCCAGTGCCTGATTTACGTATCGCGCTGCTTCCGTTTATTCGTGCAACGCGACGGGGTCGAATAAAATGGCGCCTCAAAATGTATCGAAATTCCATTAGCATGTCCCCCAAACCGGCACTATCCGATCATAAAGACCTGAATGCTCGTGTATATCAAAGAGCGTACGCTGCAGCCAATCGCACGATCGAAATCCGATTCGTCGATTGATCGTTCCACGGAGACGTCGCGCATTTAATTGAAGCGCGCCCGAAGCGTGTCATAAAAGTTCTGTGAGCGGCGGCACGCGTTCGAATCGCTAATGGATTCAATTTTTACAATTTTCGTTTGATTTCTTAACGTTAAACCTACCCATCGATGTGTCTAACTCTTAAAATATCTATCATAAAATATCTCGAGACAAATCGAGCCTTTTATAACGTTCTATCCATGAAATTTGAGGCAGAAATTTCGAAGAATCTAAAATGTACATATATGTCATTCGATGCGAATGAGTCGAGATGAGACGATTTTTAAATTAATTCGCGGTTACGAACACGTCGTTCATTCAGAATCAATGGGAAATGTGTTAAAAGGACACGAGAAACGGGTTAATTAAAGCGCGCGGCGGGAATCGCGTCAGAAAAGTAGCGCGTGTGGTGCCACGCGTCAACGTTCGAATCGCTAATGGCCGACTGCGGCGGGGTTACAGCGGTATTATCATGCACGTGGAATTTTAATTCGCTGAAAGCCGAACGCCCACGTCCGCCGGTAATTGATCGCGATTTAGAAGCGAAGTCGTCGGCTAATATCCCACAATTTCCGCGAGACGATCGCCGTGAATATCGCGCCGATTCTGCGCGCGTGCGGCGCGAACGCGGAACCGGCGATCGCCGAATCGACGGATATTTACGGCGTCATTAGGTTTACACGTTGATGCCGGACGAAACCGAGACCCGATCCGATGGATAGAGGTGCCGACAAGTTCAGGGACACGATGGACACGGTTCTTCTTTCCTCTCTCTCTCTCTCCCTCTGACACACACATACACACACACTCTGTTCCTCCGTGGAACCGCGACGAGTCCCAGCGGCCGATTGAACGATTGCTCCGGGCGTAGACGTGACGGGCGGTAGATCGTTATTAAGAATCTTCCTTAAACGGAACGCAGCCGATGTACTTATAACGGTGGGGTCCTTGAGAGCAAGGCGACTCCTAGCTCCGGGGCTGATTGCCTGCCCCATGGAAATAAGCCGCAAACAGATCAAACCGTTCGAAACTAATTGCGAGCTGGACACGAGGATCGAAACGTAACTCGAAGCCGTTTCTTGCCAGACACTGACTCCTCTGTTTCTTTCGCTTTCTCTGTTGCTTATGGACCCCCCTCCATTTCCTTTTGCTTTCGCTTTGTTGTTCGCCAAAGTATCGATTAAAGGATAAACCGGTCTTATTAGCATGTTTGATCAGATACGGAGACATTGATTAGATTTTGGATACGCGTTTTTGTTGAGTGCGTTCATTAGTCGCTGTGGCCCGGATATTGTTCGTTTTGTCGATCGGCGATGATTAATGGATTCCTGGAGATTTTGGACGGTTGCGAGGGAAACGGCAGATGTAGCGTGAAATATAGCCTGTGTTTGGTAATCGCCGTGACCGTAGGTATCACCTTATTGCGGGCGGAATTGATTATTGTTGCGCGCTGCTGGACCTTTGTGGAGAAATCATTGGGCGTCCGACTGCTATTTCGGTGAGCGCGGTGGTATTTGGGGTGCGTTGGGGAATGTGTATGCAAATGTGTATCGGGAACTATGTACCTTCCCTTTAATGCACTTAATAGAATACTAAATGTTTCAGTTAAGTGCTAGAAGACCGTGGGAAATATCTAGAAGAGGCTTCAGTACGTTGTGTCTAAATTGACGTAGACCTCTCATTCAAAAGAAACTGTAACATTTAAAATTTAAATATAAAAGAAGTTTTCTTGAATGCGAGGGGTTCATTAGGTACATTAAAAATATATTTTGATATTCCTCCTTTTCTGTCCACATTCTTCATATTCTAATGAACACCACAGGCCACAGAATTCGAATAAATGTATAGTCGACATAAAAATGTGAAGAAAAGCAAGCATCGTCGTCCGCAAGGTTTTTATGCAGCTTCCCTTCAAAGATCCAGTGACAAATTCTCCATCGAGTGACAGCAGAATGCGCCGCAATCTTTGAGACGTGGCGTCGTCGGCGTGTTGTCGGGACAGGGACGCGTGAAAACGTTCATAGTTCATGGGAGCCTCATCGATCATCGTCAATCATCGTGCGGTCGGTAAAAATCCCGGGATTCTTGTACGCGCGAGTTCCTCCTCCCCCGCAGCGTCTACCGCAACGAGTTAGTTTCTTAATTAACGTCTGGAAAAGGCGCGCGGGCTGGTTCAAGGCCGGCAAACCGGAAGTAATCGTACTTATTCAGAAGAATTTATTAAACATTGCGCCCGGTGCTGCCAGGACAGCTAGACATTCCCCTCTCTCGCGTGTCTTTCTCGAATCGCTTTAATATCGGTATGTAATTTATTGCGAGGGTGGAACCAGCGTTTTCATTAGAGCTATAAATAGCGAAGCTGCGCTTTATGAGGTAAGCGGGTAAAGTGGGTCACTCGAAACTGTAATAAGATTTCGTGCGTTATGGCGTAGGCGGCCCGAGTCCAACGGGGTAGCTCACTAAATTCTGCTTTCGTGTACGTAAGGATGACTAGAGACACACTCGCCTCGTTCACGTTCTGGAAAAGGATATAATGCACCGTTTCAGCGGTGTCAGTTTTTCCTCCTCAAGCTCGTGAGAGAATGTGACATCGCGGACGCGCTTTTTATCTGTCCGCGACCCAGCTACAGCCTCGTTTTGAAATTTCTCACGACACATGGCGAATTGTCTGAAATTGCGTTCGTCACTTTATTACGCGAAAAAGTGGCACTCGTCGGAGGCGTCGCGTCGCCAGGATCTTTTATGCTGCTGGAAGTTTAAGGTACGGCAGAAACACGGTGCCCGAATCGTCGCTGTATAAACGTTTTATAAGCTGCTTCGTTTTATTTGTGCTTTTAACGGCAATGTTGAGGGGCGTTTGATCGTTTGGTTGTTCGAGCTGGGCGTTTTAGAATGCTGTTGTGTTTTATGTATAAAATTAGCTTCAATGTGCACCGTTGCTAGCGATTCTACGAAAATTCATGAAGTTTAAAGGACCGCTTAATCATCGTTGGATTTCGTTCGCCGAGATCAATGTCCTTAAAAAGAGTGGAGTTCCGACGAAAGAGAAAAACTGCATTGGCGTAGTTTAAAGCAATTATCTTTAGGAAACAGCAAACTTTTAATATACAGCGAATGTCGGCACTTGTTGAACGACCCAAGAAAAGCTCCTTTACAATGTCGCGGTTCCGCGTGTCCCGGAGGCGCCGTCATAAAACTGTCGAAAGTTTTCGCATTACCGGCGGGGCGACCACAATAGCTTTGCTTCCGGTTGAAGGATCGTGGCAGCCTTGATCTCCATCCCGGGGCTGCATTCGCGATTCCCGGAATCCATCAAGAGCCGCAATTCCGTTCCCTCTCTCTGCTCGGCGTTGTTTCACTTCCAGTAGGAAGGTATTATCCTGGCGCGAGTTGCGAGTTTATTGTGCGCGGGGCGAGGCGAGGCGAGGCGAGCCGTGGCAAGGTGAGGTGGGACTCGGCGAGAGCGGATCGTGTTGTGTGCACGTGCGTCTACGTGACAGCCGGGAGAGGTGTACGAGTTTCTCGCAGGTATACAAGCGCGTTCACCTGTCGAGGACCCCGCGAAACCGAACTGCCGCTCCAGCAGGAGAGAAGACCGTGTGAATGGGCTACCGTTCTGCGGTCTGCGGCTCCGTGTTTTTCTCGCCGATCGGAATGCGAGCCTATCGTATCGGCGAAGAAGCGGAAGAACCGTCCGCGCGCCGGAATCCGCTCTGCGAGAACGAAAGCCTCTCGGTTTCGACGAGCTCGAAACCGAACACCGCCAAATCGCCCGCTAGTCGCGAGCAGATAAACTCCACGGAGAAATCTTGGACGTTCCGTTAACCGTCCGGCCGCGATCACCCGAGAAATGTGCGACCGTGGTCGCGACACGATACAACGATCCAGTTCTAGATCCAACCGCCCCCGGTGCGGTGGGAATACCGTGACCGGATGAGACGGAAATGACGACACTCGCGTGGGAGGACTTCAGGGATAAATTACTACAAGGGTGGAGCTAGACGTTGTTGGAGATGGTTTTCACGAAATCCATCAGGGTCATTTGCGTGTCGTTGGCTTTAATTGGAGATAGCCGATCAGCTGGGAAAGGAGAAAGTTGGGCAGGTGCGGTGTGTAATGGCGACCTTGAGATGGCCTGTTTGGGTATTTTTAGGAAATCGTAATCAAATATTCATGATGCTGATGAACGATGTCTGTCAAGAGTGTGTTAGATCTCGCCGGAGAGCTGTGCATCTTTATGCAGTTTCGCCCCGAAAAAATGTTGAAAGGTGAACTGAATATCATATTCATCTCTGTCAATATAATATGGATCTTCTTCAATCTTCTTTAATTTTCTTAAGATGGCTAGAAGATTTTCTGTGGACACATAGAAAGCACAGGGATAACTGGTGCGAATTTGTGGATCTACCAAATTTTCCGGCGGCAAATTCGATTTGGGGTTCAGCGCGGGCCGCGATCCGGTCCCACACTAGCTCAGGTTGCTTTCTACCGATTAATATGCGGCCAGCTCGGTCGGAAACGATTTAAAGGCGTTCACCGGGCCCGCGCTTGTCGCGATACCATAGCTGTCACCGTTACTTGCTCTAATGGCCGCGGATAATTGGTTACAACTGGCCCGCATACGACTCATTGATCCGTGGTATCCGTGTACGCGCGTGGAAGCCGCGTACGGTCGAGTTTCTCCTGCTCGCCTTTCGAAAGATCGGCCGTTTTCTCCGTTAAATCCTTTATGGTCGCGAACGCAATTAGCTGCCTCTCCGGGACTCGGTCCTCTCGCGGTGTTATACGCTCGCCGATAGAAAGTGGTCGCGATCGAACATAGGTCGAGACCGTCCGCGCTGTGTACTCTCGATCATTCAAATCGGAACTTGGCTATGGATCAACTCGGTGGCCGATTTTTCGTGTTCGACCGGTCGCCGGGTCCCCGGTGATCGATCCGAGACCATCGATCATAGGAAAATCGTATCATATTATTAATATACTAGACCCAGACTCCGTACGTTGCGGGATAGAATAGCAACCCGACACCTACGATGTCCGCGTGGGCTGTTGTACAAAGTTCCTCGCGGATAAATATTCTTAGGGAATTGTGAGAGGCGTGGAGGGGAAAAATTGTCAGTACCGCTGCTGGTTCTCTTGTGTTGTGTCCAATTCACCGCGAAAGTGATTGATACATCCCCTGCAGCGCGCTTACGGCACTAATCACGCTTGTACTCATTGGTCACTTCGTTGTTGGACCCACGGGAAAGTGAATAAAGCTTCCACAATGCTACCAATACTACATATTAATTCTGCGATAGATTCTGTAGTAACATTTGTCTGACCAGCTGTGAATTTCTAGTATTACGTCTACAATGTCTCGTAACACCTGAAGCATCGAATAATTGAGCACTCCCTGATTTCCTAGTAAATACTTTAGTAATGTTCAACACCTTTACAGCTTTGGCAATCAAAATAAAAATGAATACTCATGGAAGTAGACTACACAGGTATTGAAATATAGAAACATCAAATATCGAATTTCGATGGCAAAACTGGAACGACACAATACGTATCTGGTAACGAATTTTGTCTTCAGAAGTCTCGAGTTTCCTGCCGAAAATTTCCGAGACTTGAGTTAGTAAAACTTCTCTCCGACGAACAGATTACGCAAACAGGACCGTACCTCTCCGGTGTGATTGGTTGAAAAGCGCAGCGCCATTCGCATTGCGTCACTGAAAGCATCGAGCGCCGTGTCAACTGGTTTTCAATCGCCGCTTTCGAGTATCAATCTCCATCGTGCCTTATCGCGCTCCAATTAAAAAACTTTCCGATACAGGATCGCGACCACTTAACGCTACTGTCTGAAACTCCTTTATTATTCGTTACATCAGATCGCGGTCGGGAAGCAGCTTTACATAAAAGAGAACATTTTTATTCTGTACACTGGGATCTCCGCTTCGAGAGAACTTTTAATAACACTTTCATTTCATTCTCACAGGGCTGTATTGATAAAAGGATATACAGGCCATATTCTTCCGTAACGAATCTGCTGTCCCGATTCCATAGACATTAAAATGAATTCTCCAATAGATTGTTCAGCTTTAATAATCAACTTATTTGTTTCTGAATTCAATAACTTGTTGGTAATGATCTTTAAAGTTACGCTTTCAGTATTTACACTCTTCTCTGTTTCTTTACTGTTATTGACTATCACATTCCCATAGCCGAGGGTTTACTTATGACCTTTCTCTTGATTTGAAGCGAAAAATTCGATTTAAAAATGAAATAACCATCGCAGTAATCGAAGCACCGGCGACCACGACAAACAACCTTCAGTTAAGATTGTTTCGACCCTCGCAACAGTAAATGTGGTTAAGACAGAGCAGTTTCAATCATCGAGCAGCAGAAAATCGAATTTCAAGCAATAACAATCGGACCTTGGAGCCTAACAATAACAATTTATCGGTACAATGTCTGTTGCATCGTCAGCGTTCACCCTATTCGGATTGAATATCGCGCAATTTAGCAAAGTGCGTACAGGATGATATCTAAATCGCTGGGCCGTCAACGGAATCAGGATAAGACCTCAAGCCTAAGACCCGGCCTTCGTTTTCTCATACACCGTGGCAATACCGTTCCGTGACGATCTTATCTTCGACGCGAGTTCTGCAACCATGAAATCGAATGGGGATTAATGAAACACAATACGCTTTTAAGAGCGTCAGCTTAAAAAACGACTATATCGTCGGCATTCGTTCGCGGCGTCGGGAATAATAAAGCGTGATGTGGTCAGTGGTTCGCAGATCGTTTTACACGGAAAGATTCGCTAAATGATTGGCACCATAAACGAGCATACATAAAATTTATTCTCTGACCACAATAAATGCACTTTTTACTTACCGAGATGAGTAACATTTAAAGTAGGATTCCTTGTGGTAGCCATAAAACGTAACAGAATAATCAAAGCATGCATTAAACAAAACGTAGACGATTTCAGACAGTGACGTGAAGAAATCATAGGTGACAGAGATGAGTGATCGAAACGATAAGTCAGGATAATTAAAAATTCCCGGAGACGTGGGAACGGAGAGTCAGCATTAGAAACTGCAAGTTTTCACTGGGATCATCCAGGTGCTACGGAAACGGGAGTTACGAGCGAGCTGCTTCTTGCCGGTTTCACGGAAGATCGGTAGCAGTGTGCCCAGATGGGATGCTTTTTTTCGCGCATGCGCGTCCAAAACAGTACCGTAGCTATGATGCGGCTGAGACGATGATGTAGCAGAGCCCTGAGGCAGCTACAGTGAGCGTCGATAATAAGTGGACATGCTTAAAAATCGCATAACTTTTTAGAAAATGGTCCAAAGGACTTGAATTTTTTTAAGATTTTAGACCGGCTAGTTTGCTAGAGAATAAGTAAACCAAAATTTATTACGATTGCAATTAGTAGGAATTATACAAAATTTTAAAATATGATGTTTTGCTAACTTTTTTATCTGGACCTGTAACGATAATTTAAAATTATATATATAATAATTAATAATATTTCAATATTTCATATGTATATACGGATATACATATATACAAATACACTTGTCATTAATTCGTTTTTCATAATCAGTTCATATCAACTTCTTAACATTCGGCATGGCGCTCAAGGTGCCACATTTCCTCTTGAAGCGTACTTTACTGAGACTGAAAACGCCGCGCATGCGCGAAAAAAAGCATCCCATCTGGGCACACTAAGATATCTACAGTAAAAGCTCCTTCGTTGTCCAAAGGCCGGGGGTTTGAGCGGACAACGATCGTGCCCGGACACTATTTTATTACCACGTTTTTATTAGCTCGCTTTCTTGTTTGTTTGTCTGTTCGGTGGCAAATTTTGCAATTGATTTTAAACTAACTTCCTGATGAGCTAGAGACTTGAAATCGGTTACATGGCTCAGAACTGGATGACAATGCATTATTCAAAAAAAAAATTGTTAAAAAGTCTATCCGTTTCGGAGATATAACAATTAAATATTTACCTTTTCACCCCCCCGCGAAACCTACGTCATCGCGTTCAACGGTCGCCACGGCGCGCGACAGCGCTCCCTACTCCACTACCCGTTCCCTCTCTCACTCATCCCCACTCCACTGACCCGATTCGCACCGAAGGAGCTCAGTGTGCGTCAGTGTGCGTTTGAGTTCCGTGCGGTGTTTACAAAGTCACTACGTATTATTATACTACAATGTTTGTTTACCAATCGAAGGGACAGTTACACCGAGATTATCGGTCGAACCTTTATCTTTGACATATTACCACGGCGTTTCGATATGATGCGGTCCCAATACCGTCTGAAATTTACTACATGTCTCTGTTATAATCTCAAAATAATGTCTACAAAAAAGGAGCAGTTCGTTAATGATGATTTTCACAGAGAAGTCGCCAAATCACCAGGTATGCCATTAAATATTTTACCACGTTTTTATTAGGTCGCTTTCTTATATGTCTGTTTGTCTGTTCGGTACAAATTATACAACTGATTTTAAACTAACTTCTCGATGAGCGAGAGACTTGAAATTTTAAACATAGCTCAGTACTATATGACAATGCAATATTAAACAAAAAATTTTTTTAATTTACAACAGCCTACGCGTTTAGGAGATATAAATTATTAAAAATTTAATTGTTACACGTCCCCGCGCGACGACCGGTAGTGCCCACTCGGTTCCCACTCCACTGACCTGCTTCGCACCGAAGCAGCTGAGTGTGCGTTCGAGCTCCGTGCGGTGTTTACAAAGTTACTACGTATTAGTATACTATAATGTTTGTTTACCAAGCGAAAGAACAGTTACACCGAAATTCTCCGTCGAACCTTTATCTTTGACATTTTACCACGGCGTTCGTTTTCGATATGACGCGTCGCAATACCGTCTGAAATTTACTACATGTCTCTGTTATAATCTCATCAAAATGTTCAAAATCGATTATAAAATTTCACACATGCAAGACTAAAAAGCAGAAAATAATTATTTAAATAAAAATAAATTTTTTAAAAATACCACGTTTTTAAAACGGACTAAAAAGCATAAAATAAAATTTGTAAAAACGCCACGTTTACAAAACGGACTAAAAAGTATAAAATAATTTTTTCTAGCCCCATACAGATTCCTAACCCCTGAAAATTTGTGATTGTGAATTTTGAATAGCTAAGAAAATACTTGTAAGATTTAAAACGAAAAACGTGGGGCGCAAGATAATACATAGTAAGGAGTGTAGAGAGTAGCTGCCGCTGAGAAATCTCGTACAACACTTCATATCATTTGCAGTGCAATAAAGTTGTTAGTGATTTAGTGTTCATTCATCAATTATCTATTGCATGCGCCCCGCGTTTTTCGTTTTAAATCTTACAAGTATTTTCTTAGCTATTCAAAATTCACAATCACAAATTTTCAGGGGTTAGGAATCTGTATGGGGCTAGAAAAAATTATTTTATACTTTTTAGTCCGTTTTGTAAACGTGGCGTTTTTACAAATTTTATTTTATGCTTTTTAGTCCGTTTTAAAAACGTGGTATTTTTAAAAAATTTATTTTTATTTAAATAATTTTTGATTTATGACTGCGCCGACCGTGCCGAGCGAGACTTCAGTAGAGAGCCGCACATAGACTAGGACAGAATGAACTACGGATCGCGTGACCGAAGCGTGTCGCCGTCGCCGGCACAGTTCAAAGAATGTCCCATACGCTGTTCTTCGTTGCCTTCGAAACTTTCATCGTTGATTGAACCACTAAATACAGTTAAAAACTAGAGGGCTATTGTTGCTCGCTCGCTTCGCTCGCTCGCGAGTAGGGTTGTTTTTGCTCGCTCGCTTCGCGAGCTCGCGGGTAGGACTGCTCTTGCGAGAGGGTTAGTGATACGCATGGCTAGTAGGGCCTACTGATATTAATGTTTTTTATTTGGTATGACTCTCCAAGAGTCACACAAAGAACTTCCCGATTCGTTACTCCTTCGCCAACATCGCTAACATCGTTTTTTTTTTGTACTTTCATCGATATTCTCCCAAAATGTATTCTTGGGAGTAGAGATGATTAACCCACTCTTGCATTGGAATAACTTTCGATTATTCCAAGCGGTAACATTAGCATCAGTAAAAAAAAAAATTTTTTTAATCTAAAAAAAAAAATTAAGAAAAAAATTTTTTATGTAATTGCGTTTGGTTCTTGGGTGGAAAATTTTCGTCCTCCCTTATAAATTGCATTGTAGAATCAACTCTTTTCGAAAAAAAACTAAAAATCTAAAAAACTACTTGACCAATATGGACCAAAATCTAATCAGCTCTAAGTTACGACGGGGCACATCGATTGCATCATTCATCATCCTGATCGCGTTGTTACTTTTCCTGAAAACGTTAACGAAAAATTTGATACCATACAAACGGACATACGCACGCACGCACGCACGCACGCGCACACACACACACACACACACACACACACACACACACACACACACAAACATTTTGATAAAAATAGTCTAAAATGACTCCAATGACCATGAAATGTGAAGATCTGCTAAAAAATCGATTTTCGATTTTCGGGGTAATTACAGTAACTTCCCTATGAATCGGGATGTTAATTATATCGTGTTTGGTGTCATTTTAATCAGAGAAATGCCAGAAATGAACTAGTGAAAGTCCCATAAAGGTATAATGGAAATTAAGAAGCTTGAGTATTCGATTCACTCGAGTCAATGTTGTGGTGTTCACACTGATATACCCGAGCCGACATCAATCGTCGCCGCCCTGCGTAGCGACTGGGCGTTGACAGACAGTGGAATGGGTAGGCACTAGACAACGATCGTGCCCACGATTCAGGACAACGAAGGAGCTTTTACTGTATTGCGTCCCCTTGTTTCGGCTCGCGTTTTGCACGAACATTAACCGAACTCACCTAGAAGGGCACACCATTCAGATGAAAAGGGATGTTAGGAGGGCAACAGAGGCGAAAGAGAAGGAAAGATGGCTTGTGCACGATCGATCATCCCAGACGCGGAGACAGAACGGGTTCCGGTACGTCGATCCTCGAGCAGCTTTTCGTTTCACGCCTCGGATCACGGGGCGAAAGAGTCTCGATAGCGTGGAACCGTCGCGTCGCTTCGTCCATGGAACAACCGGCAAGATACAGATAAGTGACGCCGCGGTTTTTTATACCGGCCGGACAGATATGACGCGGTGCCGGAATCGTTCAATTTTACAAAAGGTGTCCAGCGACACCTTTATCTCGCGCTGCCTGAAAGGGTTAAACTACGCCCGATACACGGGACCCGGCGCATTCCAAGCCGTGAAGTAAAGATAATTCGAAGGTGGCTCGATGTAAAAGACGTCCGGAGATGGTGGGCAGGTGTGGCGTGGGGGAGGAGGGAGGGCAGCACACCAGTGACGAAAGTGACGATAACGAATTTACGGCGCTTTACGAGGGCGTGGCAGAGAACGGAGAAGGGTACGGGACGCTTGGACCCGGGCCCGGTGAGAACGGGAGAAAGGGTAAACCATGTAATACTTTTACGAGCGGACCCTGTTCCCGGTTTTTCCAGCCCGCGGGGATTCGCCAGTATCTCTCCTTCGGTCCTCCTTCGGATAAACGGCTCCGAAAAGGATCGAAAGAATCCGGAGTGAACTAGCCGTTCGAGAAAAAGAATTCACCGTCTACGTCTTCTCTATCGACGTGTTTCTTTTACTACCCGGACCGGCACGACCCGCTCCGCAATGAGTCACGGAAATCTTTATTCCCCTCCATAATCGTAAAATCGTGACCGACGAATACGCTCTCGGACCACTGCGGCTGTTTCGAGAAACGGGATCTTGTCTCTCGGCGCATGAAAACTGGATGCGTTTCCGATCCCCGGAATGCGCAGACACGTCGCGCAACCCTTTTCGAAGCAACGCTATATGTGTATCACCGGTGTATGATACGACGAGACCTATGTGGAAAGCCTGGTAATAAAGTTCTCGGAAGCGTTACATTCTGGTAGCTAAAAATGATTTAACACGGGTTTTTAGTGTTGTAGGCGGCGGCCCTTTCCCAATCATGCCGAGGGATTCATGGACCGTTTAGGAGCACCCGTATGCTGTCAAATCGGTAGTTCTGAACTTGTTCGGCAATTGGACACGAACAAATTGAAACACGATTGTGTTGCTGGAAATTCAATCTCAATAAATCTTAATTCGACGATGTACGAGTTTAGGATTCTTGGAACTAGTCTATCGTCTTTTGACATGTGGTAACAACGTTTCACAAGACCCTAGCACGGTCTAGTTGTTACAAACACCTAAGAGTGGTAGCACAATATCAGATCAAATCAGAAATAAATGAATCTAGACTAAAATAAAGTATTATGTTATCGGAAGAAATTTCAATCATTTCCTATTATTAAAATGAACATCGCGTTCTCGATAACGTAGGTATATCAAATATTACACACATTCGCCAGTCAATTCCGAAGAGACCAGCAATCGTCCTTCCTATTCGCATGACTCTAGCCAGCGTCGTCAATACATCAAATGACCGGAATATCAAAAACTGCACGCACACCGGCCGCATCCCGTCGGCGATTTAAATTCCCGTTCCCTCGCCGGCCGTACCATAAATTTGATTAACAAACACAAATGGCAGTTCGCCAGAAGACATCGGGCGTTCTGTTAGAGCCCCCAGCCTCCATCGGGGGGCCGGTGGCAGCATAAAAATTCATTCCTGTAGAATAAATTCTGCAGCCGCGTGTATCCGGCGGCCGCAAGCCTCTAACTAACCGTCGGGCGCGATCCGGCATCGACTAGTCTTGAAATTGCTCCGCGGCCTTCATGAATATACATTCTGCCTATGCTCTTTGTCTTCGAGCGGCAACCCGCTCCCGGCGCGGCGCGGTGCGGTGCAACGCGCGCCATGGTGCATCGCGTTGCATTCGTCTTGGAAGAAGGACCCCGGCTTGCACGTGTTCCAGGCCCGTGTACCGCGCACGCAAGCCCGCGTCTCTTCGCCAACCAAAGAGAGGGAGAGAGAGGAAGGTGTCGCGAGATCAGATTATCAGGACCATTGTTTATGCTTTATACGCTCGTAACCGGGCGTCCGGCGACGGCCTTAAATTTTCACGATGTACGCGCGAACATACGCGCCGACCGGACCAGCCGACGCTTCTTCTTCGATGCGCCTCCTGCGACGCGATGCAACATGCGCCTCCTCAGAGATCTGTCCGAGGAATCCGCGACGTCTTTATGTCGATGCTCCAACATCCCCAGTGATATAGCGCCGGCGATACCGCCTCCCGCGCCACCAGGTGCAACAGTCTCTGTTAGCATCCTGAAATCCCAGAGCCTGCAAGTTGCGAGTCCCGACAACCACGGATTAAACGGTCTTCGAACTTTGTCGACTCATTGGACAGCTATTTATGATCGATGATATTTAGGTCTTTATAGAGCTAACAAAGTGTGTATATAATTTTCCGCGACGAGAAAAGACAGAGACGCACTCACCAAAGCGAGAGAGCAACCCTCTAGTGCCCGCACGGTTAATTATTATTGGCTCCGAGGCGTGTCGCGAACTAACGAGGCGATGCAAGGTATCTATGGAAAATAGGGTACCGGAATCAATTTCTCCTTCCCCGTTTCCAATTGAAAAGCGAGAACGTAATTCGCAAGGATCGCGGGGCGCAGCGTAAGTCGACGTGCCGCGACGCACAAATGAGACGGCGTTGCCTAGCGCGGCTTTGATTGGATTTGCTACGGAGCGCCGCAGTACGCCCACTTTATAAACGCTGTACATATTAGCATTCACGGTCGAGCGGAGAGCGTAGCGCCCTATTACTATCGTAAATCGGTCGCAACGACGCACCAAGGAGTTCGGCGACAAGACGTACCTACAAAGCGTTCGTTCTCTCTCCCTGTTAGAATGCAGATCGGCCTCCCACCCTTTAATCTCGACTCTGCTGGGAGAGATAGCCGCGGAGAGACTTCGCGAATCGCACGTCGAATTTCAATTCGCGTGGATATTCCCGTTACCAAAGTCTCTGTGATCCTCGCTCGCGCGTCTGACCTCGAAATTCCGCGCGAAGAATAGCGATTTGATCGGCTGCCAACTGTGCGAGCCTATCATCGTACATATGCGATCTCCTCGCCGCCGTTACGGAATGAATAGGCGATCGACGAATGTTTATGGTTCCGTTACCGGCGATTTTTAAGTGCTTCCAGAGGCCTGCGGTGGATTCCCAATGATCTGGAACCCGAGACTTTACTCATGACCAAGGAGTACCGTCGATTGGCGGTTGCAAGGTTCCAGAAATGGTAGTGACAATTATTTAATACGTTCACTGCTGTGTTAACCATAGATAGATGACGGAATTGTTTATATAGATTTAAAGATGAATTTTTTTTTAACACAATCAAAATGCTATAAAGGGTACCTACCCCACCCGACCGTGTCGAACCAGCGCGAGTCCTGTAGCCGATTCTATGTCATCAAATATCTACGTCCGCAAAATGCAAGAAGAATAAAAGAGTATATACTCATTCCTCCTGTCACACGTTTCAACACTGCAATTTTCATTCGGTTAAGTGCATTACTTTTTCGAGGTTCTGGACTGACAATCAAAGTGTCCGAAAGCATCTCGAAGCTCATGGATTTAAAGTCTAAAAGCAAGTTCGATAATTCAGCTCAGAGAGCTGAGCGTTCATCTTACTGCGTGCATGTTATAATGGCCTGGTTTATTTTTATCAAAAACGTTGGAGCGAAAATTTGGTAAACGCGATGCAAGGTAAATAAACGCTGCCCCGGCAACGTTGAACAGCGCCAATGTAATTAGCAATAAATTCGCAGCTGATTTATAATTCCGCGAGGCGATTGACGCAGCAGAAAATATTCATATCGGGAAGTATTTCGCGAGCGTCGAATTAAAACTGGAAAATTGTGCAGCCGTGTAAATCGTGCACGGTAAAAACTCCATTGATTAACAGCTGGCTGTTTAATCGCTGGCTTTCGTTGTTACGATGTCGCGTGTGATTGCCCGCTGGCGTGACGCGACCGATCGCATTATTAATTTCGAAATATTCATTGGGCAGGGTGTCGCGATGAAACAAGGAATATTTATCCGCATGGCGACGGTAAGCGTCGGACAGAAAGGAGGGTGGTTTTAACGCCAGGCAGTTTTCTGATACGATATTTACCGTCGCCGGTTCCGATGGCGGGCGTTAGAGAGAAACTTGGGTCTTTTCAGTGGAAAACGCTTAGAGTCGCGGGATAATCCAGGGACGAACGGCAAATCGTAAACGTCGTCGAGTAGATCCGCGTTGAAATTCCGCGGAGGGGACTAATCCGGGGTTAATAGGCGGTGTGAAAGGGTCAATCGCAGAGGAAAATGGTGAGCGAGGAAATCGTGGGCCCAGGACGAAACGAGAGGAAAGGGCTCAGTGGAAGAGGCGGGCGAGGCTAAATTCAAAACCGGCAGTGCCAGCCGGAGAAAGAGAGAAAGGCCGGACTGAGACGATCCAATAAACACGAGAGTTTATCGAGCTGTTATGCCAGTTCTGCTCGCTTATCTCTCGGACACCCACTTAAACCTCGACCGAAGTCGACCAGGTGAACCGCGTGAAAAACCTCACACGTCGAGAGCTGGCTCCGAGAGCTGGCTCCCTTCGTATAAACGCACGGACGCCGAATCGACGCTCGGCGTCGTCGTGGCGACGCGACGCGTAAATGTGATGATCGGTTGTTCGTGGTTTACGCCATTCTTTACCGATTCGATGGTTTCTACGTTCGAAGAGATCGGCGCAATCGGATTGATTGTAACTGGATACCATTGTTAATCTGGCGACATTTATTATTACTTGTTGCATGGATTTCTTTAGTAAGTACACTGATTTCAAAAAAAGACAGACCCAGTTTTAGTGTTGTCACAAAAATATATATGCAACACCGAACTGCATTTATTATATAAACATCGTCAATATATGTATTTACATTGCCAATCCTCTAATTGAATTATTGAACGGAAGACCTTGGGAATTCATGTAGCCTAGAGACTGAAACTAATTTTTGGAGTGTCATGTACGGTATATTCCATTGGAGTTCCGGAAAGCGATTTCCATCCGAAAGAACGTGTCCCGTTATAGTAAATTCATGTTCGAACTGCAGATTATGAAATCGTAATCGCTGAACGTCAGTAAAGTTTCAGCGACACGAACATGAATTGTGTAAATCGATGCTCCGAAAGTTCCTGCGAGCTGGCGCAGTGAAATAAAAATGAGGTGAGCGCTTTCTGGATTCGCAAGCTAATAACACCTACTACATTCCCGTGTACCTAGAAAGATCACATTCGTTGCGACTATTTTTGGTACAAAAATTCTGATACTTGGAAAAGTAATAAAAGAGGCAACGATATTATATTCTAAAATCGAATGAATTCGTGGGGTCTAGTGATGCTACCGTGACGTAAAGCAACTATTACCATGTTAATATAACTAAAAAATATTTTGACAGCTATTTTCCAGCGTGTAGTTGTAATTTAAATGCTAGGATTAATACAGTCTAATGCTCGGTTCTTATTTTTATAGATTCAAGCATTATGAAAACATTAATGGAGAATGAAAGAATGATTTTCCTTGCAGATGCTCTCATTGTGATAAAAATCGTGGAGTGTTTCGATAAATTCAATGTTCTAATTTTTGTAAGGCAACACTATGTTCGGTGAGATTTCGTGTTAGGGAATCGGGAATTGAGTGTTAATTGAATAAAATGTCGGCTATTTCTGTGGCGGCGCGGATCGGTCCTATTGGAAACCGACCAGTCCAGAAATTCAAGACACGTATCACCAATTAGGTGTGAAAGGATTCACCTGCGTGGTAAAACCTCTCGTTTGAATGACCGGTGACGCGGCGTTCGAACATAATACCGGCGCCGTGAGTCGATCGTGGGATAATAGAAGAATAATAGGTGGTCGAGGAAACACGATATGGTACTAATGACGCGCGACCAGGAATATTTCAGATATGTGGGTTTCGTGTGTCCAGATACTGGTAGACGTGGACACGTGTAGTTGACCCGTTGCCAGCTCGTAAAAGTAGTAACGTGGGAATGGTAGTCCCGTTTTACTATTTTATGGAGTCCCGTGGACGCGAAGTAACGCGACGCTGATCGAAACGGGGTTGCTCCATAAGATCTTTGAACTCGAATACAAAAAAAAACACTAACGTTTCGGAACGCAACGAATATCGCCACCGTGTCACATAGATTAACAGTTTACGTTCAACGTGACTCAAACGTCGTATCGGTATTAGCGTGATAAATTAGAGCCATTTCATTACAGTGTTACTGGCATTACCAATTTAAATGTCACGGTAACAGTAGCGGTGTTGGGTTTAAACGGTTAATAGCAGGTTATATGTCATTCGATTGGTATAAACGTCGATTCGAGCGCTTGAATAATTACTATCTGATAAATTGGTATGTATGACGCGTGCGAAACTGAAAGCGAACATAAAATCCTTTCTTTCGCTCTCGCCCCAGCGGGGACATTGTATTATCCATATTAATGCCGTCTGTAAAAACTTAAATAGAAATTAACAACGCCTAGCAGTGCAACAACTCTATTTAATGCTCGTATCGAAACAGTCAGTGGTCTTTATGCATTTACGGAATGCAGAAAATTTGTACATATCCACATCATCGAAAAATAATAAGGCTTTTAATCAAGAAATTTCATAGAGTAACCTACGAAAATAGGAAGTTGTACGAACGCGTCCGATTTAATGATAAGTTTTAGATTGCATGCGAGGTTCTAAGAGTGCGTTTAAAATGCAAGTACGCTTGCAGCAATCAAACTGGCAGCATTGTGCTCAACGAGAGGGTCGACCGATTTCTTACGCGACCAGCGCGAAGTGCTGACAATCCTATTGCCGAGGATTTTCGATACAATTACTGGGCTCTTTGTCACGTGTCGAGATCCATCGACGACTGTCGCAGCGATCGATTCGCCATGAAATCAGCCGCACTCGGTCACGCTCAAAATCCGCTAACAAAGGATCCGCACTCGAGCGTTCGTCCGCGTCGCGCCGCGCGTGTTACGTTTCCCAAACAACGTCGAGAGGGGGCCCTGTCGAGAGTCTCGCGAGAGAAAATAAAAGAGAATCGCGAATAATATGGGCTGGGCTCCCTTATCCGGCGGGTATCAGCGCTGAAAATCACCTGCTCACAACGACATTTCTCTTTCTGTTTCAGGTAAGTGGCAGCTGCTTGAACCTTTCCCCGATTACCGATAACGTCAGGCCCACCCCGAGAGCTTTTCCCCGCTGTATTGCGTTCATCCTGGCAGATGTTCGCGATGCAATAACGGTGGAAAGGGGTCGCGGGCCACGGCGCAGGGGCGTAATTAAACGTGTCGGTGACGGGGAACGATCGTCGAGAGGGAAGACCGACGAAACAAGCGCCAGGCGGAAGCCACCCCTGGCACAGGTATACCACCCCGGACACGTAGAATTTTTCTCCGAAAACTGGAGTCGAGAGGTGGACGAGCAACACGTTGCCGTCCCGACGACCCCCGGGAGCTGCGCGAAAAGCACTAAATCCCCGAAACCACCCCCGATAGGTAAATAAGCGGAGGGGTTGGCCCGGCGAACTCCTGATCGTCGCGATCGAACCTTCCCCTGCTCGTTCAGTTTATTCTACCGAGCAAGCTCTAACAAAATTTCAGAACAGCTGCAAGCATTGGGAAATTTCGATTACTAACCATTTTTACGGCGGTGATTAACCCTGCAATGCTATCTCAAAATCTCCCACAACACCGATAAAATTTTCAGTCTGCTGATTTTTAGTAGTGCATCTTACCTAGATAATTGCGAATACGAAGCTTTTGTAACTTATTTTTACCGAATTTTTCTCACGTGTAACATTGACAATTTAAAATCGAAATGTTGGCTGTATCCGACAACGTTACCGTTTATTACACTGTCCAACAAATTTCAACTTTTTTTATGTTCCCTAATTACTGTTGGGTCCTTCTTATAGAGTTTTTTGCGCTGATTCCGAATCTGTTTTTAATCTTTTTCCTATACGCACAGTTTTTGAGGAACATGGCTTTGAAAAAAAAACATATTTTTCAAATTTAAACAAATATTGTGATGTTATTGTAAAAGATATTGAATTGTTCTTTGCAGCAGAAGATTCTGTAGACTTTCCCGAATACAGTGGTATCCAAAATTAATACATTATGAATGTTTAAACATATTTAAACTATCATTAAAGGCGGAGAGACGCCACTTTTGCACCAATTTTTGAGGATATTTTTCAATTTATCTTAAAAAAAAAATAATTATTTAAATAAAAATAAATTTTTTAAAAATACCACGTTTTTAAAACGGACTAAAAAGCATAAAATAAAATTTGTAAAAACGCCACGTTTACAAAACGGACTAAAAAGTATAAAATAATTTTTTCTAGCCCCATACAGATTCCTAACCCCTGAAAATTTGTGATTGTGAATTTTGAATAGCTAAGAAAATACTTGTAAGATTTAAAACGAAAAACGCGGGGCGCATGCAATAGATAATTGATGAATGAACACTAAATCACTAACAACTTTATTGCACTGCAAATGATATGAAGTGTTGTACGAGATTTCTCAGCGGCAGCTACTCTCTACACTCCTTACTATGTATTATCTTGCGCCCCACGTTTTTCGTTTTAAATCTTACAAGTATTTTCTTAGCTATTCAAAATTCACAATCACAAATTTTCAGGGGTTAGGAATCTGTATGGGGCTAGAAAAAATTATTTTATACTTTTTAGTCCGTTTTGTAAACGTGGCGTTTTTACAAATTTTATTTTATGCTTTTTAGTCCGTTTTAAAAACGTGGTATTTTTAAAAAATTTATTTTTATTTAAATAATTATTTTCTGCTTTTTAGTCTTGCATGTGTGAAATTTTATAATCGATTTTGAACATTTTGATGAGATTATAACAGAGACATGTAGTAAATTTCAGACGGTATTGCGACGCGTCATATCGAAAACGAACGCCGTGGTAAAATGTCAAAGATAAAGGTTCGACGGAGAATTTCGGTGTAACTGTTCTTTCGCTTGGTAAACAAACATTATAGTATACTAATACGTAGTAACTTTGTAAACACCGCACGGAGCTCGAACGCACACTCAGCTGCTTCGGTGCGAAGCAGGTCAGTGGAGTGGGAACCGAGTGGGCACTACCGGTCGTCGCGCGGGGACGTGTAACAATTAAATTTTTAATAATTTATATCTCCTAAACGCGTAGGCTGTTGTAAATTAAAAAAATTTTTTGTTTAATATTGCATTGTCATATAGTACTGAGCTATGTTTAAAATTTCAAGTCTCTCGCTCATCGAGAAGTTAGTTTAAAATCAGTTGTATAATTTGTACCGAACAGACAAACAGACATATAAGAAAGCGACCTAATAAAAACGTGGTAAAATATTTAATGGCATACCTGGTGATTTGGCGACTTCTCTGTGAAAATCATCATTAACGAACTGCTCCTTTTTTGTAGACATTATTTTGAGATTATAACAGAGACATGTAGTAAATTTCAGACGGTATTGGGACCGCATCATATCGAAACGCCGTGGTAATATGTCAAAGATAAAGGTTCGACCGATAATCTCGGTGTAACTGTCCCTTCGATTGGTAAACAAACATTGTAGTATAATAATACGTAGTGACTTTGTAAACACCGCACGGAACTCAAACGCACACTGACGCACACTGAGCTCCTTCGGTGCGAATCGGGTCAGTGGAGTGGGGATGAGTGAGAGAGGGAACGGGTAGTGGAGTAGGGAGCGCTGTCGCGCGCCGTGGCGACCGTTGAACGCGATGACGTAGGTTTCGCGGGGGGGTGAAAAGGTAAATATTTAATTGTTATATCTCCGAAACGGATAGACTTTTTAACAATTTTTTTTTTGAATAATGCATTGTCATCCAGTTCTGAGCCATGTAACCGATTTCAAGTCTCTAGCTCATCAGGAAGTTAGTTTAAAATCAATTGCAAAATTTGCCACCGAACAGACAAACAAACAAGAAAGCGAGCTAATAAAAACGTGGTAATAAGGGTCCAGCGGAAAATCGAACTATACCACTCGATAGAGCAGACTTTTATCTTGAGAAGCCACCCTGTCAAGTTTGGATCGTCGACGTTTTTTTCGAACCAGAAAGCAAAATATCTTCGCCCGACATGAGTTGCCGCCAGTGGCGCTCGGGACGAGATATGGCGCAGCGACGGGATACGGAGCGGCGAACGACCGTTGTAGTGGTGAGCGCCACTGGTGGCAACTCATGTCGGGCGAAGATATTTTGCTTTCTGGTTCGAAAAAAACGTCGATGTTTCAAACTTCAAAGCGGGGTTTCTCAAGATAAAAGTCTGCTCTATTGCATGGTATAGTTCGATTTTCTGCTGGACCCTTATTTTTTGAGATAAATTGAAAAGTATCTTCAAAAATTGGTGCAAAAGTGGTGTCTCTCCGCCTTTAGTGATTATTTAAACATGTTTAAACAATCATAATGTATTAATTTTGGATACCACTGTATTCGGGAAAGTCTACAGAATCTTCTGCTATAAAGAACAATTCAATATCTTTTATAATAACATCACAATATTTGTTTAAAGTTGAAAAATATGTTTTTTTTTCAAAGTCATGTTTCTCAAAAACTGTGCGTATAGGGAAAAAATTAAAAACAGATTCGGAATCAGCGCAAACGACTCTATACAAAGGACCCAACAGTAATTAGGGAACAAATTTAGTGTTGGACAGTGTTATTGGCCGATAGTTTAAAATCACGAAAATGTAGAAAATCGTTATTCAGAGCTTTTTCTAGCAACGTAATTAGACAGTTTCTGTAATACCGTGTTACACGGCCAACGAAGGTTACGTACAGCCCCGTAATGAGAGTAAATGTGGCGCGGGCGATTCGCGTGGCGATTTCCATCGGAGCAATTTGCCCGAGCAGAAATAGAATGATTTTTTAATCGGACTGCCCACGATGCCGGGGAAATTTATGCGGCGGTTCCTTATCTGCGATTGCTCGCGGACACAGTGAATTTCTAGCACGTGCTTTCGCTTAGCGGAGAGACAGGACGCGACGAGTGCATACTGCGGGGGTCGAAGTGGATCGTGCAATGTTTATCGAAACCTTGCTAGGGGCCCTCGGTATCCTCGGGAGGGAACGGTTCCCGAGCGAATTGCGTCCTGACCTCCTCGCAACGCCCCGGGATCTTTCGGCCGTTAGTTTCGCGATTTTATTACACGCTTAAGCTTAGGGTAATGCGCTCATCCTGTGACCTCGGCTTAGACCCTGCTATCTTCGCCGTGCAACGGTCCGCGTGGGCGGATCGGAGCTCTCGACTGAAATAGTTCCTTTTTCCTAACGCGCTGTTCCAGTTACGAACGAGACTTGCTGCCCTTGCACAAGACTGTCAATCGAAGAAAATCTTTGCTCTTTTCGGAGACAGATGAAGAAATACTTTAAGAAATACTTCAAGAACAACAACGATTCTTCTGTATGATCAACATTGTACGATGCTATGGATTTTAAACAAAGAACGTGAAATTCAGCTAGACCTAAACATATAATTTTAACTGTATTTAGTGATTTCATTCTGCCTGTGCAACTAGTCCTCCGAGTAGCCGATTCTAAGTCATCACTCAGAAACTAGAACTGCAGGATCTAAGAAACAATGATAAATAATCGTGTTTGAAATGATTCCAGACATTCACGAAATAGTTTGAAATTTAGAGAACAGTGATTGAATTAGAACGTGATGAGTAGATTGCGGATCTTTACGCAAAATAAAAATCGTATATTGATTCATTGCAAGACGTATAAGAACCAAATAGGAGTTTATTTCACTCTTTAGTGATTTTGTCAAGTTGTAAGAAATTGATCGATACTCGTGTAATCTTTTTATTGTCTGAGGTTACACGCACCCATTTTTGCCATAAACTCGTGAAATCCGGAGTCTACTGATACGTCTACTGTGAATTTTTCAATGGACTCGATTAAACGTTCACTGCAGTCGATTAAAGTTAATTAAACTACACTACGCCGGTTTCTAACGTATTTCCAATAAACGGGAATATTATCCGATTCATTCGGACGCAACTTCCGCCACAATCCGGCGCAAATTTATTAATATAATCCGAAATGTGGATTTCGCGTGGCCGTGGAGTGCGAGCTCGACCGTTCGAGGCTCAATTAAAATTGGACCGTTTGATCCTAACACGGTCGAACGTCACAAAAGGTTTCCGGGCCGTTATCGAATTTTTGATATCGTTTCGGAGTAATTATGTAGTATCATGATCGGCGAGGCTTTTGCCGGATTTAAAAAACGCTTGGGCAAAAGGTAGGGCCGTCACGAGCTGTGTGTCGCGTTCCCTGGGAATTTTCAACGGTGCCTTGCATTTGGAGCAGCGAATTCGCGCGGATATTCGCGTTGGCATATCCTTGAAAGCCACGACCGGTTAGCGCGCCGACAAATCGATGAACCACGCCGGTCTTTTTTCTTCTCGCATCCCCCGGTTCCCGACTTTAAATATGTTTATCCGCATGTTTTATGCCCCTCGCGCAATAATGCGATTCGCATATCGCATCCGCAGACGCGGGACATCTCTCGGCCTGGTCGTTTTGCTGCTTTGTGAATCTGCCATGGACCAAGCCACGCGTTGGCCCGTATCGGCGCGGATCGGTTCCGACCTCTGGCGTGTAGAAGAATTTAAACTCGTCTGAAGCGTCCGCATGCGTGTAATAACGACGAGGCCCTTAAACGGCCCCCCTCGCGATAAATTACGGAAATGCAACCGGTTTCCACTTTGTGGCGTCAAAAGCGTTCTTTAACGCGCCTCGCGCCGAATTTTCGCCCTTTTCTGTCGCACCCTCCTTCGTAAGCTCGTTTCATCCCTCTGCTTCGTCTCCAAACCACCACTCAAGCTAATTATATACGAGCTACGCGTTTCTGACATTTTTCGTAGTGCAAGTACCGCGTTGAAGCCTATAATCCTGATCATTTCCAAGCTGTTTTATAATTATGTTCACTAGCGTGCTAGGCATACGAAACCGGGAAACGAACCGTCATCGCGAGACACAATATTATCAGAGTCGAAATTGCGGGTGCACGCGTGTCGACAGAAAAAGGACGAGGTCCGCTCGATATCCTGGCAAGGACGCGTCTCTCGCATTCTTCGACGTCGTCGGATACCGTTCGCTCCCTCCTGACGCAGCGGACCTACTGGAAAGGACATTATCGCGTAAGCTTCTCAATCGACGCCGATTTCCCTCGACGTCGACTAGGAGAGCCATATGAGAGAGAGACTGTGAGATGGCAAAAGCGGGGAGTGGGAGAGAAAAGGGGAGTCTCGCGAGCCGTGATCTTGCGTCGAGTTTGACAAACGACAGGACGAGAAGCGACGCGACGCGTCTGGCAACGACGGAGTCACGTATAAGCGGAAGCGACGCTCTCACCCCCTTCCCCATATTGCGTCTATCCTCTTGAAAAGGCGACGCCGACGACGACGGTCGCCGACGTACGAAAAAGTGAAAATTTCCTCGAGCGGAAAAAATGATATTCAGCAGGCAGCCAGTCTCCCAACCCGACGCGAGCTTTCTTCGCGAACCAACCCCGTTCTCTCACCCCCATTCTGGGATTCACTCTCGCTCTCCGTTTCGCTGTTCCGTCTTCCGTCCGTGTTTCCTGCGTCTCTTCCCTTCCCCACGCACGCAGTCCCATGCGTAAATCAGACATGTTCCATTTACGATTGCCGTCACGGGGATCCGGCGCACGAGCCATTTCCCTTCAGATCAATCCTTGTTACGATTTTCCTTATTTTCTCGCGGCGACGACGACCGCGACTGCGAAAGCCTTTCAGAACCAGTTAAACCTGCTTTGTGGAACCCGACGCCGTTTATTGGATCACTTTTTCACGGTGATGCTCCAGGGACGGGCTATGCGTTCAAAATTGCAATTGTTAATGGCGCGCGGGCACACTCATTGCGAGATCAAAGCGTAATCGAGGTAAAATATTGCTATGAAAAATCGCTGCGTTTCATAGATGTCCACTGCCGTTGGTTCGAAAATTTAAGATTACTGTTCAACGATGTGTGATTAGTTTTAACAATCGTTGTTTAAGATCGTTAACTAGTGCAAGCTAGAAAGGTTGAATCGTTCTACGTGCTTCTTTAGTTGCTTCCAGGATTCGAAGACGTTTGATCGGCCTCGACAGTCGTTGTTTCAAATTACTGCAAGCTAATCATTTAGAATAGAAGAGTTAAGGCATTTCATGCAGGTGTCTTCTTTGGTTGACTCGAGAATTCGAAGACGCTTGATCAGTCTCGACGATTATTGTTTAAAGATAGTCCAGAGACGGCTAGTGTTGAATAAATGATAGTCACCAATCCGTACGAAGCTAAGAGAGCCAAGATGGTCGTGGTTGGTGCGATAAAATATTTTCAAGCCATAAAGTATATTGGTTGTTTGCGAGAAGTGTGAATGTTCTATACGATTATGGCTCCACATTTGGAGGTGTTACGGCATTGCGACAGAAATTCTATCATTAAGTGGTCAATTCAACACAGATGGACCCGTTATCGGCCGGGAATATTGAAAAAAACGTTACTGCTCGACAGGAGATAAGTTGTGCAAATTGTCGCCTACGAACGGCTTCGGAATCCGTAGGCTTAAAAGCCTTCGAGCGGAAGAAACCGTGGCTGCCCCGTAGCTGGTTCTCCTCTTCTCTGCTCTTAAGGCTTGTATTCTGCAATATTATTGTTGTTGTAACAGCATACATTAGCATAATCCTGGATTAAGTAAATTTTTTATTTCGGAATGACGAATGAAGTTCTCGTTCGAACGGTCTGCGTCTTTATCGCGCGAGCGCGGAAAATTTATCTAAATATTTATTTTATATAAGCGATGTCTCTCTGTAATAGGAGAGACCAACAGCTCGAAAGAGATCTCTCTTGAAAGAGAGAGAGGGAGAGAGAGAGAGGAGAGACGAAAAAAAGTAGAGGAACGCACTTACCCGAGACACGACGCATTAATTTACGATACTTTCGACCGCTTCTACCGCTTGCCTCTTGCTCGTCTCGATGAATATTTGCGGGATGACGCTCCTCGACGATCGAGTCGGTGATCTGGGATGGGTTTAGCCATCGGAATTAGTCGATTATGCGAATGATATCCGATTGGTACAATAACGATATTTCACGGAAACGGTCCGATGTGTTCATTCCGCTAACACTTAACGGATGTCGCCCAGGGGCGATCCTTTCAGAAAGTCCTTGGTTTGCGAGCGACATATTTCATCTCCTTAACAACCTTCTGTTTCTATAACGCTTCTGACGGTGCTGTATAAAATTAGCCGATCTCGGAATCCGCAGGAGTAACAATCTCGGGAACAAGATTCCCGATCCTGGGAAGATACATTTTTAAAGATTAACGTCGAGTCGTTAATCAATTTCGACGAGCGTTCGCCGCGCAACAAAAGCGTACTCATTCGGACAATTTAATCCTGATTAAATATTAACAACGCCAATAAATCTCTGCCACTCTCGGCGCTATTCCATTCACCAATCGATGGAAATTAGAAAAGTTCACAGCGGTTTACTCTTTCAATTGTGTATTCAGTATTCAACATACTTACTTAGGAGCGCGCGTAG
The DNA here is from genome assembly GCA_933228785.1 of Lasioglossum pauxillum. Classification (NCBI taxonomy): domain Eukaryota; kingdom Metazoa; phylum Arthropoda; class Insecta; order Hymenoptera; family Halictidae; genus Lasioglossum; species Lasioglossum pauxillum. Next base: position 39,053,775 of record OW121699.1, on the reverse strand, counting down.
TGACGCAGCTCGCGCTAGAAGCACACCGCTTGCGCTACTCGGCGCGTTGATGTCTCTCGCGTAAACACTCGTGGCACTCTTGAGAAGCGAGCATTCGAAACGGATCTTCCTGATTCCCTGGCGCGACCACTCGTCGGAGTCGATATTCTCACGCGTCCCACACGTATCTCACGTCTTTCACGCTACACTTCGGTATTAAATCCGGCGTGTCGACAAACGCCGATAAATAACGCGGATCATCGGAGTGTATCGGTATCGTTATCGCCGACAGGAGGTAGAGAAACAAAGCGCGGAAGGATCGAACGATCCTGAGGAGGGAGAAGAAGCCGGGAAGGTCAGAAATGATCTCTCTCGTGCGGACGCTCGTAGGAACACGCATCTTTCTTGCCGAGCACGCACGAACGTCCCTCGTAAGCTTTATAGTAATAGCTATCTATCCATACGTAAGTTATTTCCCGGCCGTGATTTAAAGTTGCCAATGCATAAAGCCCTCCCCTGGCCGCGTTCCCCGTCCCTCTGTTCTCGGAGGAGCGGCTGGGGCTTCTGGTAGCCGGCCTACACGCAAAAATACGACGACATTCGACGTGGAAAGGTCGGGGCTCCGAGCGAGAAGGATAACGCGAGGGCGGACGGTGGAGCCTGTAACTTCACGCATTGCGTGCCTCCACGTTCCTACGGTGCCAGCACACGGCCCAGGGAATCGTAACAGCAGCCTCTCGAGTTTTCATCTTGCTTTATGCGAGCGATCCTCGGCACACCGCCCATTCCCCCGGGAACAGAGATTCACTAATAAACCGACCGCTCGAGGAGATCGGTCCGCGCGGACGCTGCGAGATCGAGAAACCCGATACTATTCCGGACCTGGGAAAATTAATTACGGATTTTTCGGGGTGTGATTAAAGGCGAGCCACTCCGTCGCGTCTCCGGTAACTTTAGGGGATGCCTGCGGAAGCTATTCAAATAAATATCTTACTCCTCTTTTTTAATCTATGAAACCAGGCATTCGACTCCGCAGTCTGACTACAGACTTTATTGTATCATGAATAAGATTACTGGTTGCGCGGAATTAACGACACGGTATAAACTTAGCGGTTTCCTTCTGTTTATTAACAACAACGCAGAGAAATATTTATACCACAATAGAACGATGAATTCCGCAAATGCGGCTAATATTCGAGGGGAACGGATATACATTTTTCAGACGCAATTGCTTTTTATTGCGGCAAGTTTCTCGCCGGGGCGCTATCGTATTCATGATTAAGTTACCATTTCATCCTCGCAATTCTCCGTCGCTCAGCAAACTCGATTGTGCCGGAGAAAAATGGCGGAACTCCGCGTGTACAATCTGGCCGTTTCTGCCGCGGCTCTATTCGCACCGAAACCGCATAGCTCGCCGGCGATACTTTGGTATGCGTTCCTTGTCAAGGACAAATGTCTGCGGGCACGCCCTACGCTCCCGACTTCCAATTCGAAATACCACGCTGCCGCGGAGAAAATGTTGCCGGGCATCTTTGTTCTGGAAACGAGGTATTAGATCGTCGTCGAAGACGTCTTTCTCTACCCTCGAAGCGATCTCGTTTCCGCCTTCCCGAGCATGAACGGTGAAACGCAGCGAGAGGGAAGAGGATCTAGGCCCTTGGGCGCCAGATCCTGCGCTACGGTCAGTCCTTTTAACCCCTCCGCTGCGCCCTCGGGTCAGATCTTTCCGATGGTGAGTCACTGGACCAAAGTGACTCATTCACGATCCTTTGAATTCTTTTAATTATCTCCGGCTGCCTATCTTTTCCCATCTGATTCGAATAACAGAACATCTCGACCGCACCGACGCGATGAAACTCTGATAATAACCTTTTCCACGCTCATAGTATTCATGCGCTTTTCTTTTTTCCCTTCCTGGAAAACCTTTCTCCTCCCCGCCCTGGATGACTAGCTGCTCTTTGCATTTATTTTCCACAATTCGTGGAACATGGAGATCCTGAATTTTTCTCAAACTTCATTACATAAAATGTACAGAGTACTGTTTCAGGAAAATCTCGGATGTATAATCAAGTTGACTAAACCCTGAAGAGAACTTTCTATAAGAAGATCGTCCTATCTCCTCGTAAGGCTACACTTGCATTGCCTGAAGATATCCTGAATCATACACAAAGTCATTTCCTGCCGCAAGTTCCCTGAAAGCTTTCCGTTTACACCGGTACGATTCGAAACCTATAATCAAGTTGATTGATATCTGCTACATTGTTCAGCCCCCGAGGGAGAATCCGCCACACGGTTGGAAAGGATTCATTGCTCCGTAAAAAAGCAACCAAAATCAAGAATCCCCGTCAGTGAATGAACCTGTTCTTGCGCAACAGTTTGCCGTTTCAACACCTGCACTTGTAACTTCTGCGCTGCACAGGCTGTTAAACTTGAATTATCGACTTTGCGGTCTCGTCACGGGCATCATCCTTTCAGGATCGGCTCGGGGAACGGAGTTGAAAAATTGGAAAGCCGGTTGCCCGTCGGCGATCTTCATGAAATCGCGTCTACACATGTTGCTTAATTGCCGGGTTCGCGCGTTCGATCTCAATTACCGGCCGCACTGGCATTAATTAAAACATTACAGCGGGGGAACGGTTTGATAAATCCACTTAACGAATCCCGACAATGGAGAACACGGGGCCCGGAGCGGCGACCAAGTAATCCATTACTATCCTGCTGAGTTAAGTGCACGCGGCCGAGATAACCGCTCGGTCTCGCGCACTCGTGACACGCATGAAATATCTCGCGGCGGAGGCCGAGTGTGTGTATGTGTGTGCGACGGGTATCACGGGTATCACGGGTGTTCGAGGGTGGAGGAAGGAGGTTGCGTAACAGTTTGTCTAAGGTGATCCAATTTGTTGACTCGCGGCACCAACAAATCGCCGTGGCCTACGGTTTCATTGTGCGGCTGCGGCTGGGCCGGGTCCAGGTCGAGCTAAACTAAGCCAGGCCAGGCCAGGCCAGTTCTCGATTCTCTCTCCTCGAAACCTGCACGCTTCTTGCCACGGTACCGAGACCATGGTACAACGGCAAATGCCGTTGAATGCCTACCTACCTATCTGAATAACAGCCAACACATAACATAACACCTCGGGAACAGCCGGCCATTGAAGAGCGGCACCATATTGTCCTACGTTACAATGGGTCACTCAGAGGTACTGAATGACCCATGCCCAACCCATACAACTCGCCATGGGACAGAGCCTCTTTTTCCCTGTCCTGCTCGTGTTCCACGTGTTCCTCTTTCCTCCGCCGGCCTTCCACTCCTTTTTTTCCACCATTCGGAATTCGTCAGGGCACGAGAATGCCGGTGAAAGGAAAACGATGCACGGAACTTCTTCGCCGCTCCTCGCTCCAGAATGTTAGACGGAGAGAGAGAAAACGTTCCGTGGATTTTCAACCAGGCTCGCGATGTTTTTCGAGGAACGAACGAGGACCGCTTGCTTGCTCAATCCCTCTCTCACTCTCTCTCGTCTCTCGTCCAGTTTTCTTTTCTTTCGCCAGTTCGCTTCGAACTGATATAATCAACCCTCGTCGTCGTTTCTCCCGGTTGGCAGCTCCTTTTTTCTTTGCGCACGGTCCTCATGAATGAATGAAATTTATAATGAAATTATGATAATGGGGGGGGGGGGGGGAGCGGGCTAATATCCGGAAGAAAGAACTAAAAATTCGATGGAGCTTTTATTGGACCGTTCCTGGAGTACCGATGTACTAAAAACCTGTTTATCAGCGGAATTTTCAGTTGATTCTCATCAACGCAAGCATGCACCGTCCATTTAAATAAATACATGAGTTATCCGATACACCCATCCGATCAATAAAGGGTTAAGAACGAAACATGCAACTCTGGAGTATCGAGGAAAAAATACTGCAAATCGGACAGAACGCAAGTATTGATCTACCCTAATTAATCCCCGTAGGACCACGTACTCGTTACCGCCCAAATCGGTAATTTTCAATCGACTCTTACAATCACGCATGACTACCGTCAAACTTAATGTTTCTCCTACACTCGATTTACCCCTCAAAATCGTCTGATAGGTATCAGCAGTTTTCCTCTCGCGAAAGGAAAACGATAAAAAAATGTCGTTGGATATTATACATAAGTGGAGAAGGAAAGTTTAAAAACTGTAGAAGCGAGTCGAGTGCACCCCCATGGTGGAATAATAAACATCGTCGTTTCGTTGAGTCATCGAGCGTAGCTCCAAGACGCTTTTGTGCGTCGAGGAGAAAGAGGGACGAAGGTCGTGTCCCTTTTGTGGTGTCGCGCCACCAAAAATCGTCTCCGCCTACGGGCCGGTTATTAAAAAAGGAGCAGGACGGCAAATAACGAGGCCATATCTCACGCTCGGTGAACCATTTACGTAGGGGCGAGGCCGCGGGGTTGTCGGTGATGCGACGACACGCGAACGGCCTCGAGAAACAGCGAAAAAGACGTGGGAATGCCCCGGAGAACCCGTTCGTTTTCTGCCCGAAACCGCTCGACGTGGAACAGGCCGGAAGATTGTTTACTTTGGCGTGTTCGAAACGGTGCCTCTCGGTTGTTCCCGCGGCGACGATGCCAAACCACACGGTAACTTATACAATCCGGACGGATCCTAGGATGAATCTACAAGTCGGACAGAGTCTACGGACCACACAGAGTCTCGACCTCATGCGGCGCCTCATTTCGGACCGGGCAGGGACCTGGAGAGTCTCTGCTCTCATGGTTTTCAGCACCGTTGGTCCGCGGCGAACGCGGAACGGACTCGCTCGAATTCCGAACAATCGTAAAAATAAAATTAGATCGATCCTTCCACCGGGCTCCGGGATCGATGTGGTCCGTTTGCACCTGGGTCCCGCCTCGCGGACTACAAATGGAACCGTCCCGATGGGGCGTCCGATCGTAAAACCGATCGTCGGTCACGGTGAAGTTTGTCGAATTCCCGGTGGGGGGAATAAAAACGCGATCTAATTAGATGAGGTTACTTTTATTGGTATCGCTCCGAGGAGTTATTTACGAGGGACCAGCGCGCGAGACGCGCACCATTTCATCGTAGACACCGACACCGATTCCTTCCTCCTCGTAAACTGTTTTACTGAGCGCCGGGATTAGCCTCGGCTGCGAGGTGTGCTTTAATTCGATGCGCTCTCTCTCTCTCTCTCTCTCTCTCACGCGCCGCGCTCGCAGATTTTTACGTGGTGTTCCGGGCACAACTACGACGACCTATCGTGCGTGCCAAGATGTCGTGGGACCGTACCCCGCGTCGTGGGTGTTTGTGAGGCAATTCGGACGGACGGGTCCGCCGAAGACGAGATAACTACACGAATTTGCTTTTCGAAGGAGGAATCTCGACCTGTAAAAACCTAACGACCGGTGTCCTCGCGTTTTCCGATTCGAGACGGCCGAGTTTTTAATCGACACGGCCAGGATCGTTCTGTGCAATCTTGCACAGGCTGTTAAAATCTTCATCGGAATGCTTACATTTCAGAAATGCATTCGCGAATATAGTGGCATTCATACATTTAGTCACTTACTTTTCAAATAGTAATTCAGTGTGAAAGTAGCTCTCTGCTCACGTTCACGATTCATTTTAGGATAATGACGTTTAATTGGAAGTGAGGAATAAGCTTCTCATCATTGTACGTACACAGAAAAAATGGCTAATCAAAGCTTTAAACGAACCCGGAGCGTCGCTGCTTTACAATCCTCTAGAAGCATCCACCAAAGGAATAATCACAAAGCAGCATCCCGCGTCTGAACCCACATTATCCCGTCTCAGTTTGCGCCAATCAAGTCAGTCAAGGACTCGCGAATCATAAGCGTGTGTCGTGGCAATTTAATTAGCGTCTCGGCGGAGCATCTTCCGTCAAAGATCTGGATTCAACGTTGCCGGCCAGGGGTGACTGTGAGGAGACTAGCGTCGGCAACGGGGCCCGAGCACAATGCGGCTAATCCCTAACTAGACCGAAGAGATCTATCCAAAGACCTCCGGTTCCAGCCAGGTAGATCACCGGTCCGCCGGCGGACCATTCCTCAAAGGCTATCTGACCGGTCGTGCACGATATTGTTCAGGCAAAGGCCTCGGCAACGCTTCGCGTCGTAGTGCATCGCGTGCATTGCGGATCCCCCACCCCTTCCACCCTCCGTCCTCCTCCTCTTCCTCTCACCGGCCTGTCTATTAATTGCCCGATACAACGTGGGCGGCTTCCGCGCTGTACTAATTGCTCCGTTGAGATAGCACGGAAATAATTCGTGCATCGTCGCCGGAGACTGTGGGATCCGCTCGGCGCTGGACGTCGCAAGCTGACCGAGAGGCGCATCACCGAGGAAGACCACGAGAGAGAATCGCTGTGGACGCCGACACACGAAATATCACAGGGGTTGACCTTTGCCCACTAATCGTGCGGGACACTGACAAAGTCCCGTCAGGATTGCGTTCCCGCCTCGGCGTCTATCCGCTTCCCGGATCCGAGAGACCAGGAAGAGATACAGAGGGAGCGAGAGAGCGAGAGCGAGAAAGGAGAGCTTTCTCTGTCTCGACGCCGGCGCGCGTCGTGACGCCCGTGACTGATCGCGCTCGTAAAATTCCGTTCGCCTCCCTTCCGGCTGATCGGAAGGGATATCCGGCCTGTCGCCGGCCTCGCTTTCCTAGAATAGACGACGATTGCTTTGTCGACGCGACGACACTCCGCATTGTCGAAGTCAAGTGACTTGTAATGCCCTGTTCCTCTACGTACACAATGGAATACCTTTTTCGGACACTTGAGGCTTTCCTCTATCCCTCGGTTGCATCTGCGAGATCCTCACCGCTTCTTGGTACGAGGTCCATAGGCCTTTTTGTGCTACGTGCAACTGTTGACAAGAATCGTTCTTCTTGGGAGCCCCTTTCTCATCATTTTCTAGGGCTTCGTTGTTGTATTCGTTGGTTAGTCGAGGGAAGTTTGATACGGAAATGCTAGTATCGTACAGAGATTCTAAGTTGCTTTAACAAACTGAATGACACGGGAGCAAAGGGACCAGACTGTGCTTTTTTTTATTATGCATTGCAGATCTCAACTGAGATCTATGTCTGCTGCACTGCAGTTAATTACAGTAGATGCATATTCATACATACATAGTTTACATTAAATCAAATTAAATTCGTAGTTTACAGTTTTTTAAGAAATTAAAAATGAGAAAACAAGCTTTAATATTACATAGTGTATATTAAATCAAATTAAATTCGTACTTTACAGTTTTCTAAGAAATTAAAAATGAGAAAACAAGCTTTAATATTGGGTCGGACAACTTTAATTTTACGCAGTTGATGAATTAGCTTAGATCGCTGTACATCGAAGATTGATTGTTTATAATACATGAATACAATTTGTAGGTGCTCGGTAATTTACGATTTCCGTACAGTAAGTACCTTGTTTGATTAGATAATAGAGGCAGTTTGTTTTCTGAGAGGAAAATTGTAATTAGGACTGTTCCCTAACAGTTTTTTTATTATGAACAATTCTTTTACACAACGTGCCATTAAAATATTTTATTCTGGGTTGCCTTTAGCGAGACTCAAGAAATAAACTGGTGGTTATAATACCTGTCTATTTATAATATACAGATAGCTGGGATAGCGTGAACATTTATTATGACTATCAAGCAACCTCGTGTATTTTCATTCAGGAAACGTGTCATAATAAAATGAAATTAATGTGTCTGAGAGACACTAAATCAATTTTTTACATGTATCTGATGAGGAAAGTGAGGTGCGTTAAAGAAATATAATTCATGAAGCTAGTTATTCCTACGATGGTGAATGTAAGGCATTAAATAACATGTTTAAGCGCCTGTAATGTCTGAGACTAATAACTAGCTAGTACGCTAGATTCTTCGCTTTTATTACTTCGTCCTAAAATTGTCTTCATGAATAATAGTTTTTTAATATAACTCACTTGTTTGGTATGGATATATCGGAAAATTTATTGAGTGTCACTTGAATACATTAATTACATTGTATCGTGGCTTGTTTCTTGTAAGAAAGAACGTGAGGTATTTTAATAGTCATAACAGATGCCCGCTCTATCCTAGCAATTTATACGGTCGAAGTGGACGGCTATTATGGCCATCAGTTTATTTGTGAAATTTTGTTTTGTGGAAGACAAGCTACAATGAGCTATTTTAATAAAATAGTAACTATTCTGATTTCTGTAGGTCGTTTAAAAAGAACAATTGTAATTCCGATTTTTCGGAAATCAGACTAGGCAGCAGCAAGGAGAGTATTGTTGTAACGTAAACACTTCGCAGTATTAAAGAATAGTATAAAATTGATAAAATAGCTACGGTTATAATAAGTCTCCGTAAGAATTTATAGCGCCCGCATTCGAGTGGTCCAGTCAGCGCGACATTCTTCGGACACCGTTTTAAACGGCATTACAAAAAATCGCGCCGGCAGCCTTTTGTTCGTTGCAGCCTCTCACACCCCCGGTCCTCGTCCGTTCGGCGGCCGGTAAAAGGTGCCGTAATTAATTTTACGTCTTTCCTCGGTCAACGAAAATGTCCGCGTAAAGGCACGCGTGAAAGAGCACGTTGATAATTTTAATCACCGTCAATCTCTCTGCACAAAAGCGAGCGAAGGCTACACGGGTCCGCGCAAAAAAACCGTTGCTCGCGAGCCTGAAAGCGCAATTTCATACGTTATATTGTCGCGCCACGCAAACGGTTTCCTCGAAAAACGGCGTACGGCGACGCGGAGGAGGAGAGAGAGAGCGAGAGAGAAAGAGAGAGAGACTGGAACGGTCCCCCCGTTGGGGATTGACGTGCACATAATGTCCCGGGAAATTCGTCTGTCGCGTCAAGACTGTACGCGCCTACAGTCGTCGCACGTGCGTGATCCTAATTGACCCGTATGCAGTCGCGTTCCAGATCCGCGGCAGTCGTATTTACATATAAAACGCGGTTTCGCAGATTGCGCGGTCGCGTGACACGGGGCAGAACTCGTCGGAAACTCGGTCAGATCTCTCGTTTTCTGCGTCGCGAGACGTCGCACCGCGCCGCGCGAATCTGAATTTCGTGCGAAAGATCTGGGCGAAGTTCGCTCGCGGAGTGTCATCTGATTACAAGTTTCGAAGGGTGGGGAGTGTGCAACGCCATCGAATGTAGGACGTAGGATTAAATTGAGGAAACAAGATACGTCAAAGGACCTGTGTGGACAAAGCGCGCGTAATCTCGGTAATAACCGGCGATGTTTCCGTTTCGACCTGCACTGAGAGAAAATTACTATAGTCGCACTCGTCCCGAGAATAAAGATCTCGGGTCTTGATAGATAAGTCACCTCGCAATTAAACGAGATTACCCTGTCCCCGAACGTTCTCACAGTTTCCCCTGCACATCAACGGCGAGAGTAAGAGCCCGTTGTCTAAGATCAATCGTTTAGAATCAGCAAACTTTTCACTCTCGTTTCCAAGCGTCGAACGTGATCGAGGTCGGATCCTCATCCAGGGACGTACCGTTCTATTTGCAGGCTCAGGAATTAAGTGAAATGAGATAAGATAAATGTTCCTGTTCGGCGAACGTCGGTCTCCTACGTAAATTAATATCTTACGGTTCGTGTTTCAGCGGGCCTCCTCCGAGCGGGTACGCTTGTCTGGACAATTGGAAACAATCTACGATGAGCGATAAGGACTCGTACCTGTACGACCGTAATAGCCTTAGAATAAGGATGATCCAATTATTTCGATCGACGTTACGTATCTGGGGAGAGAGGGAGAGAGAGAGGAAGAATTATCGATTCTTCCCGACTGGTTCCCCCCAGCGCAACCTATCGTCCTTTATCCCCCGATAGGACAAGCAACGTTACCGAGGCGTTAATCTGCCGCTCATTAGGCTCGCCGTTCTTTCTCTTCCCTTGTTGCTCCTTCTTTTTTTCTTCCTGTTCCATTTCTTTTTCGTTCTCTTTGCCACTCTTCCCCCCCCCCCAGCTCTCTCTCTCTATCTTTAGCTCGACCGAGCGTCGCTCCTCCCTTGACATTCTTCTAACGTTCGCGAAATCTCTTCTGCTCGGTAACCCTTTCCGGCGAATCTCGGCGGGGCCGCGCGTTCCACGTTTCCTCGGTTCTTTACGATCTCGATTAAATTTTATCGAGACGCGGAGAACTTGACTTTGGCTCGTTCCTTTACCCCGATACAGCCGGGGCGCAAACTGTCCTCTTTACGAGCAATAAACAGCTCGAAAAGAATTTCCGCGATAAGTCCGGGGCTTCGTAGGTTCGCGGACCCTTAACGGCGATAGAATAAGAACGACCCAATTATTTCGAGGGACCGGCGACAGGACCACTGTCTCCTCTCTTCCTTTCTCTCTCTCTCTCTTTCTTTCGCCTGGACCCGGTGCCCCGACCATAAACCGACGTATCATCCTTTACACCGCGTCGCGACGGAAGAGACGCGTGGACGTTAATGCTGTAATCCCCAGCTCGTTAAACCTCTTCCATTCGAAGAGACTCGTTGCTCAGTCGAACACGAACGCTCGTTTGTTGACTAATTTTCATGTATCCTGCGCGACCATATTTTCGAAAACCGACGAGATTTGTGCCCTCGCAAGCGCTCCACGAGAACACGCTACTTCTTTCGTTTAAAATACACGAACAACACATATTACAATCAAGAGCAAACAAGAGAAACGCAAGATATAATGAACGTATTTGGATAAACGAGGTTGTACTCGAATTCGCGACTTCTTCAAACTAACGTCTACGAATGAGAATTTCCAGAAACTTTCGCAGTCTGATTATGCCTGCAACGTCCACCATTCTGTCAATATGCATCCAGCAGGATCTATTGTCGTCAATTACGCCAGTGACAAGCCAAGAAACAGTCCAATCAGTCCAGCACCGCGAATTAACCAGTCACGGTGGTTTCACGTTTGCGATTGTCGCTCAGCCTCGCGGATCCCAAGGTCGCAGCATGACCGGTGCGGCGATCGATCAAGCCTGTAGATATCGCGGACAATCCAATTATTTCGAATCCGGCGATAGACGGATCATTAATTTTTACAGGTCGGTGCACGGGAGTACGACAACCGGTCGTCCTTTATCTCTCGATACGGCGGGACGCATATCGGCGTTACTCAGCCACTAATCTGCCGCTCATTAAGCTTCTTTGATTTAGATACGTTCGTGGCCGGCCTTCTCGTGCTCGGGCTCTGGCCAACGATATGGAGCAATTCCTTGCCTCCTCTCTCGGGCCCAACCTCTCTCTCCGCTCCTCCGTTCAGCCAGGATGGAAAGAAGACGGTGAATTATGGTCGAGCGAGTCGGCGTATCGCCGGGTATTGATTACCAGCGCGTAGATTTAATTGGCTTTTTATCGAAATTAATCCGTTCCGCGATATCCTGGCCACCGTCGTTTAGATACATACAACCGGGCGCACACGAGCCGCGTCCTTTAATTGTGCTCGCGTAAAATAACCTTCCCGTTGTAGCCGCTCGTTTACGAACCGATGCGATGCCTGAAACGAGCTCGCTCCGCCGGTATTTATGGCCGCCGTTCGCGATTGAGATGTCGTTTGCGTTTAAGAATAGTCGAACAATTTATATATTTCAGAATATCGTCGGTATCGGCGAGCACTATGCATGTACACTCGCTCGTCAAATTGATTCGCCAAACTCTAAATCGGTAGATAAATTCGGTCGGAGGGTATCAAAATCGTAATCTACTTACTTCATTCAAAGCGAAGAGTAAAAGATTTGTGCGAAGCAGCTTCAAAAATATATTCCGAAGAAACTGTATTAATAAGAAAATTTCCATAACGTTAGAGTTTTCTAACTCAGCGAAACCTCCAGTGCGGGAAGAATAGACGCGTCCTCGTTGTAAATGAGTGCATTAATTTATGAGATTGCATAACGATTCATCCTATCAGTGGTACCGGATTTAATTGAATCGAAGACGCGATATAGAAAGCGGGCGAACTTGCCATAGAACCGTTTCCAACTAATGTTGCTAATTAAATTCCGGCGAACGTGTCCCGGCTTTGACTTTGGCTGCTGAAATGCCAAAGAACGTTGCGCGAGGGAGTGCCCGAGAAAGAGGATCGGATCTGCCGAAAACATCGAGCTAAATAAAGCGGAGTTCCCGGACTCGTGCGCGTTCCGCGGTTGTCGCCACCAGGACGCTCGCATCGGGGATCGCGTAATTACATAAATTAGTCAGCGCTGAGTGGGAGTGCACTTGCAGCTGCTAGTGGGCTGCAGAGAAAAGGAAGAAACGCCGCCGGAGGAGGCGAGATTTAAAGAGTAACAGGGAAACGAGGGATAAAGATGAATCGATGCGTGGATCGAGGTACCGGAGATCGAGGAATTAATTGACGTGGAAAAGATAAAGGTAAATGGGATCGAGACGAGCGGACAGGAAATAGTAACGGAGATAGTGACGAGTGAAGGTGTGGAAGTGGGACGAGGAACAGTGTCCAGAGGAAAGAAGATGGGAACAGGAAGACTGAAAGTGAGAAGGGGAAGATGGAGCAAACGCGTGTCTAATTTCCCTACGAATGGCTGATCGGTGGACCGCGGGCGGACCCGGTGATTTATACAGCCAGTACTTACGGCGCACGGTCCTAATGTTAATGCTTACAAGTTGTTAAACGTCCCTAATGCTGGACGTTCGTGAGCGCCGGTGGAACGTGGCACGTTAACTAGTATCACTGAATGGATGGGCGGCCGCACGGACGATTATTAAACACTTTTAGAGAGACTGTTTCATACCATCCTACAGATTTATGACGGAAAATTTGAATTTAGAATGGCGCACTGGAAATATGATCCTGGCTCGCAATAACGCGGCTCTTCGGGAAAAATGCCTACCGGATGTGGGCGAAATTGAAATTAATCGGCGATCCGATTGCAAATTGCTCTACTTTCTAGAATCACTGATTACGAGTTATAGCATGGTTAAATCATAGTCGTGGCTTACGAACAATTATATGGATCTCTGGGCGAAACAGTTTTCTGCTTCAATCGCAAGAGAATTAGTTAATGGATTCTTTAAGCGATTCACAATTTTAATATTCTGAACTGCTTCGATGTTTTCACTGATTCCTGCTCCTCCTATCAATTTTTGTAAAAATTAAACAGAAATTTAAATTATCTCTTAATAGCTTTATTAAGTTGGGAACAATGACACAACATTCACAATATCGTTTTTGTCTTTACGTAAATCTCTTTGTATAAGCAATTTCCATCTCGCCAACTCTGATGTCTGGCGACGGCCGACTGATTCTACTTGCCGAGGGAATTAATTTGTATTGCGGAAACGATTGTCCGTTTATGGAATTATTTTGAATTTTACTACGAAGTTACACCTTGTTCAAGTTTTCCACATAATTAACCAATTCCCAGTTCCTTGACAAAACCTTGTCGAATGGACGTTGCTTTTAGCCGAAATTTCTCGACGCGACGAATCATCTGTACGCAAATCATTGACCAGGCTGAAGAATTCGTAGATTGAAATTTATCTTCAGCAACATTAATTTGCCGAGGTTTCTCAGAGAAAGAAGTGAAAGCTCTCAGAAATAAATGACTCTTAAGACGAGTTCCTTTCCAGAGTTTATGACCTGAGAAACTGTTTCGCCACTGCTTCAGGTAAATCAAAGGTGCAATTAAATGTAATGTTCTGGTAATTAAGTGGTTACGCTGCTTGGCTGATTGTTGCAACATTTTATGTAAATTATAACGCGAGAAATGTATTTTTCGATGAAACTGATGGTGATCAAGATGTATTCGACAGCAAACTGTCGCTGCTTATGTGGTTATTGAGTGTGGACATTTATAGCATTTGCAATTTTATTTTTAACAAAAATGGCTACTTTTGAGGACACGTTGCTATCTGTACGGAAAAGATGAGGATCAAGGAAAGAACGTATTGATTAAAGAAGAATATGAAAACAGTATGAATGGTGTACGTCCATAATGTGCAAGTATCATTGCGACACGCGTTAAACACAATGCCCGGTGGGCCGCGTTCACAGCAACTGAGCCGTCTAATACAAATCAATGAGCGTGATTTAAGCGGAATGATCTAGTCGCGTAGCCAATAGCGTGTAATTCACGGACGGGCATATCGCGTCGCATAATCGGGCCGCGTATGCATATTTGCCGATCAGCTCGCGTGTTCCAAGCAGATTTTTGGATCGCGTCGATAGCGCGTTGTGCGTGCTGGTTAATTGAATTTTCGCTTGGATCGATCGGCAACAGAGAGGGAAGAGGGAAACAGAGAATGATAGAGTCAAAAAGAGAGAGTGAGAGGGGAACATGAACAGAGAGATACACGGTGTAATAGAAGAAGAGAGAAGAGGAGAGAGAAGGGCGGCAAGGGCGGCGGGGCACGGTCGAGTTTATCAGCAAGTACGGGATAGCCGAGAGGGTATAAAGTTACAGCCACGGAGACCACATTCGACGCTCATTAGCCTAATCGCCTTCATTACATGAAATTAATATGCAAATACGTGGATGCGCCGCGTTATTTATAACGCACCGTGGAATAGGTATAACGGACCGATGCCACAGACGTACCAATACACGACATGTCACCCAATTAATTATCCACCACGTAATTCCTAGCCCGTGGCTGCTGGCGGCGCTGCTCGTTCTCGGCGCGGAGTTAACGGAGCCTTAACGAGGACTCTTCTCAGGTGCATCGTCGACGAGGCAGAATCGTAGAGCCGGAACGAAAGGGGAGCGGCACGGCGACGGTCGTCAAGATTTTTGTTCCCGTCGAGAGAATATTACGCGGGGAAAACGAGGGATACTGTAAAAACGTGTGATGTTACGCTCAGCGTGAGCTGTAACAAGCGCGCGTATTTTACGAAATTAACCCCTCCGAGCCCCGCGGGTCCCCGATACATTTTTTCCTCCTTTTTTCGAGACTCTTCTTTTCGAGGGCTTGCACGATCTCGCTCCTCCTTCCTTCTTTTCGGCTAATTTTCGGCGGTTTCCGAACGTAAATCCAACATTTTTCTTTTCTACAGAAACCAGTTTCTTATCTTATCTGCTGATAATTTCATCCTATTGCCGTCCTCGGATGAGCTATATCTTAAATAATATTGATAGGATGACACGGATACGTTAGTAACAATTGTCGTATACTTTTATAAGATTTATAATTATTATTTAATAAAATGAAATCCACAGAAGAGATAAACAAATATTACACACTTATTTATGAAAATGTGAACGAGTGAGAAATATCCGCAAGAAGGTTGATCCTTTGCAGACGATAATTCATCACTTTCCTCTGTGAAACAGGATATGAAAGGAAGTTCTAAATGCAAGAGCTAAACGAACGAAAAAATGTTGTTCTAATCAAAATTTGTTTGATGTCATTTCGGAATAATAACTTTTAATTGCGCTACCGGCGGAAACAATTAAACGCCCTAATTTTTTCTAAATTGCGCCAATATATTCGAAATAATTAAATCAATTTGTTGAAATGTACGACACGTGGAATGTACCGTCAGTATGTGAAATACGCAGCCACGCAGTTCACGAATTTCTGAAAAACGAGATATAAAAGTTGAAAAGCCATTTCGCCGGCGGAAAATTGTATTTTTCTCTAGAGTGAATAAGGGTAATGAGACAAAGCTTGATCTTCAGTGCGCGGCAACCCTTTAGCCGCGCGCGCGTCAAGCGTTTTTAATATTCTTCGGCGCACTTTCGCCAATTAAAACGAAACGCTCAGTATAAACGCGTTTCATACGCTGTCGCTCGTCGCTTTGACGCGAAAGGTTTCGAAAGCACCTGTCTGGTATCCAGGGAATTCGGCGGGACCGGTAGAAATTTACGCGCGACGAAACGAGAAGGGTTACTTGTCGGTTATCGTCCGTTGCCGTTCCCTGTTTTATTAATTTCGAGTGAAAAGGGCGCGACACGTGCTTTAACGAATGGATGGAAATTGGTCTTTGAACTAATTTGGCGGCACCGAGCGAGGCACGGCGCGGCCCGGCATCCAGAGAATTCTAATTTCCAAAGGCATTAGGCTTTGTAATGAACTTCCGCTCTAACAGGGCCATAAGGCGAGCACACGCGAGAAGTCGAAGTTATTGGAAACTGTGCATCTGGAATGTGGATTCGTCGACAGGAGAGGGAACTAACTGATTTATATTCCGAAGCGTGTGGACGAAAAATTGGAAATTTCGGGTCCAGCGACGACCACTGTTCGAACGCGAACGCTGAGCAATTCATAATTTACAATGACTCGTTGCTTTGCCGAAATGACACGCGGCTTTATTTGACGCTAAAATATTCGGTCGGGGTGCCTGATCATTACTAACGCGCCATGCTTGACGTTTACGACGTCACGGATTGTCGTGCTGGGGTTCTGCAAAGTAGGTTTTCTTAGATCGAATATTTACTGTACTTATAAACCACTTCGAACAATTGTATGTTCTGAAACCAAATCCAGTATAAATGTGTTTCTACTTCTCACGCGTTAGAAGAAAGCGGAAACAACCGGACGATTTACAGTTCCTCTCCTCGACAAGGGTTCAAATAAATCCACGAATACTTAAGCACACATACGATAGGTTCTCTCATGAATGCTGACGCTGACTATCATCAGCTGTATTAAACAAGATTCGACTTCACATTAGCGTACGAGTCTCGGCCAACGCACGGGAACGTCCATTATCTTTCCCGTTTTTCCGAGCTGGTCTCCGCGGAGGAAGGCTCGGTTTCTGGCCGCAATAAATCGGGAAACGCCGAGCAGGGTCCCCTTTCCTTTATCTAAATAGCTTATTAAGCGTTGCCCACGCGTCTGCGTTTCGACTGTTAATTTATGAAGGGTACACCCGGTGTTAATGCACTCGCGCGTGTACAGGCCGGTCCGCGCGAACGGACGTCTGTAACGGATAGGTTCCACCTATGGTTGCCGGTGAACGGTTCTCGAGGGTGCGGGGGAGTAGGGTTGGGAAGGTGCGCAGGGAGCCCGGAGCGTGGAATAAATTATGAAAATTCCGAATGTCAGGAGTGATCAAAGGCGCCCGCGTCTCATTGTGCCGCGCGCCGTCCGACTGTTTAGCGCTCGTAAACGCAACGAGACGCCTGGAAATAAAGTAATACCGAACGGGCTGACACGCCACACCGTGCCGCCGAGAATTATGTCACGCCGACGCGTGTGCGCCATGCCGCGAAACGAATCGAATGAAAAAAAACGGGCCGGTAGAACAGCACACGGGAGAGAAAAAAAGGTATCGAGAAAAAAGGAAAACGGGAACGTTCCTCTCCCGGCAAGAAAGGATCCCGATACGCGCTGTCTCGTTGTCTCCTCTGATAACAGGAAGAGGCTCGGACCGTGACAAGTCGATTTACAGTCGATCATCCGCGGCGTATAGTTAGGTGCGAATCTCCAAGGCGAAACTATGCCAGCCGACGTTTCACGCTCGTAAACGTAAAAGCCGGACCATAGCTACGGCGAGAAGCGTGTTACGCCGACGCGCGCCGATCTTACTCCCGGTCGTATAAAAGTGCACGGTTCTGCCGGGAACATTCCATTCTCGGAGGTTTTTAGAAATCGCGGAAGCCACGACGAAAAACAATGATAAATGACGGAGGAGCTAAACGTATTTGGACTGTTAACCATGCTTTGATCGATTAGTACCTGTTGGAGGCTGACAAAAGAGGCTTCCTTCTTTTTTTGGAAATGCCTTTCTACTAAATTGCTAACTCTTTGCAGTCGGAGCTATTTTAACTTGAGAATTAGACACTTCTTCCGACCTACATAGAATAATTCCATTGTATATGATTTTTTTGATTTTATGGATATGAAATTGATATAATACCGTATACAATACTTAAATGTGTAGTAATTGATTAGATACCAACATATATTTAATAATGTAAACAGTATTGTGAATAATGGTACAGTAATTTTTAGTGGTGACTCTGAGTCACTCCCCTACTGTTAACGGCTAAATTATATCACCCGTGCTGATTTATGGGACCAAATTAAAATTGCCATTTCTATTAAAAAGATTAACTAAAATCAATTCTTGCAGTAATAAACAATCACCAGAAAATAATGTATTAATATAATTGTTTATCCGTCCTAGGAGTGAATCTACATGTCTGGATCGGTGGACATTTGTAAGAGAAACTTGCCGCAAAATTGTTTATAACAAAGAAAATTCTTGTTAAAGTATATTTTAACATCAATAGCTTCTACTGATCGAGAAGAGAAAAAGTTTGAAAGGAGTCACATGTCGCAAACAAACAGTTATTGAGATATAAGCTGTTAAGCAAAATTTGATTGTGTAGAGTGTAGAATTATACGTATACAGGGTGTCCCAAAATTCCTGAACTTCCCGGAAATGGGAGGTTCCTGAGACCATTTGAAGCGATATTTTCCTTTGCAAAAATGTTATCTGCGGCTTTGTTTAGGAGTTATTAACAAAAAACACGGACCAATCAGGGCCAATGGACAGTTGGCGAGCCGGGCCGACAGCGCCAACTCGCGTCTAGATCGCGCTCTGATTGGTCCGTGTTTTTCGTTAATAACTCCTAAACAAAGCCGCAGATAACATTTTTGCAAAGGTAAATATCGCTTCAAATGGTCTCAGGAACCTACCATTTCCGGGAAGTTCAGGAATTTTGGGACACCCTGTAGACGAAAGCCAAAAAAGTGATAGTCTCCCTGTCCATTCGAATCATAAATTTAATGTTGCGAAATGTGAAAGAATACCTTATATTCATTGTTACAGATAAGAATATTAATCCTGGGTTATAAAATACTAATGTCTAGTTTAGTTACTATTTGCAATTAAAATCACACGTTTATTTATTATTTAATTATTGATTATTTAAAATAAAATTTGCCCAACACTGGTGGAAGGTGTTGATGTAAAAAACAACTTCACCAACCATTTTCTTTGGTATAAAGAATTTTGCGGTAAGTTTCTTTTACAAATGTCCACCGAACCAGGGGTGTAGATTCACTCCTAGGACGGATTACCATTACTTTTTATACACCCTGTACACAGAAAAAGCCTGTGACTTCTCTGAACGTGAAAGTAATGATCCAGCAAGTGTCTGGAGGAAGTTAGCGTCGAGTGAATGAGTGTGGAAGGTTTCGAGAAAATGCGGTCGGGAGGAAGACGGCGAAAAAGAGGAGAGCAGAGAGCAACCTCCAACGAAGACGCTTAGAGTACCGTCCACATCGTCCCGCCTCTTGCTTCCTTTCCTTCGTCCGACGATACTCTCGGCGAGCCTCTCTTATTTTCCAGCTGGTTAACATCCATGAACTATGAACGAGTCCTTGCGATGGGACGCGAGAACAGCCGGGGACATTATCAATGGATCTACCTCCACGCACGCACACCGTCTCCGCCTCGTTCATTGTTGATGCTCGTCTATACGTGTGGGTTAACGTGTTCTCCACTTCCCTTAAACAGACGGCTCGTAACCACTAATCGTGCTCTGCACGCCTCGTTTTTCTACATTATTGAAACGAATGATTTTCTGCTCGCGTGTTCCAGCGAATTCTTTGCTGTCGGAATTAATCATTGGAATTGATACCACGTCAAGTAAAGTAGATTCTTCTTGGGGACTGCGGGAACGGTTAATGGAGCCGCGAGAGAAACAAATAAAATGACGTATCGTCGATTATGCGGCTTCTATTCTGTATTTCGCAGTTTTACCGACCGGCAAACTAACTGAAACTAAACTAACAGAGTTGACTAATTAGGTCAGTTATTTAGAAGGTACTTAATATGGAGCTTGCTCTCACGAGTAGGAATAACTGCTTTACCCTCATTACTCTATGTCCCTGCAGTGTTGCAATTTCTATGTGCAGCTGTATACTTCGTGAATTAGTCGGAGTAGTGCTCGTTACAACTTTACCTGTATAAATCTCTGCTGGTATGCGCGAACAACATAAAAACAGCGAAGACAAGGCCAATATTCTTTTAGAAAAATGTATTGGTAGAGTGCAACAATATTTCTCCGGACAATGACAAAGCGCTTATGAGCTCTTGTTGCTAAAAATCCCACTTTAACACGCTTCATCAACATCCCCCTATAAAACAATCTTGGAAAAAATGAATGTGCAAATACTCTTTCATCCCGTGGCGTAGTTGGCAGCTTTAGCCTTCGTACTTTTTAATGTCGAGACTTAATGACTGATATTACAACCGGCAAAAAGTGTAGAAATTTTTATATGACAAGCAGGGGCTGTCGGATAAAAACGCGATACAGCGAAAAAGTCAATCCACGCGAACGTTAACGACGCCGGCCGCGCAACATTATGTTAATAAGAGTCCCTGGCAGTGAACGCGTACGCCGAACCCGGCGTTCCTCGCGATACCTGTAATTATAGAGGTAATTTCGACCCGTATTTAGTGGAAGAAGTCTGCCCGGGGCCGGAAGCTATGTGTGTTTTCTTTAGTCCTTTCGGAACAGATGTTGATAGAATTATAAATCACCGTACAAGCGCCACCGAAAGAAATTAAAGAAGGCAAACGATTCTTTCTAAGAAGTTCATTTCGCTCCCCTTTTTCCTTCGTTCCTCTCTCCTTCTTTTCTTACTTCTCTTTTCTCCTCGCGCCGAGTGTTCATCTTTTCTAATTCCTTTTGCCCCGCGATCACGAGCCGGCGTGCTCTACTTCGCAACTTCCTATCCGCCTATTAATCTGGTTATTAATCATCGACGCGAACGTTACTCTTAATCGGCGAACACGTTCGCGCGCCAGTCAACGGATACAAATTGCTTTTTAGGCCGCGACGATTCTTAATCGAGTCCGGACTCGGGAAACTTTTGCTATTAGCCAGGCTTTTCCGCGGACCTAATCAATTTGCGCTCGATTGCCAAGATTATTAAATCCGCGGTGATCGCTCGATTTCGAGCTAAATTGAAATTCGTGCAATTTATTGCGCTATTGCTTCTATTTCGTTCGACTCCATATTTTCAGTGCAACAGTTTAATGGCAGGAGAACCATTAAAATTTACGAGTAAAATTATACAGGATGATTCATCTAAAAATTAATTTTTATTTCGAGATACACAGGCCTCTTTAAGGATGTTCTGGAGGTACAATGGGAGACAAAAGTATAAGAAATTCGAAATCCATCAACATATTGGCAATGAAACCCATTCATCAGCATATTGTGCATTAAACTTTTGCGAATACTGTACCCTCTGTAGCTATATTCAGTGATCTACACTTGTCGTGTTTCCACGCTAGTGAGAGACAACACGATAAATTTGACGTTTTGTAACAGTTTATAATTTTTCTGCTCTGTAATTGTTTAGTGAATCCTAATAAATTTTGAACATAATTAATTACATAATTATTACTACATATAAACTGGAGTTTCTAGTTGTGTTTTTTCAAGGTTTAAATAGGGTTTAAAGTGGAATTTTATGAATTCTACATAAGAAGACGTGTTAAAATGTGCAAACTTAAGTTGCTATAATTCTTAAACGGTGCAGTGAATCGAACCCAAACTTTCGTAATTGCATTAATTTAGTAAGAATTATATCTTGTCAAATTTTCAAAAATTTTGTTGCGTTTTTATGTACCTCCAAAACATCCTTAAAACTACTACAAGAGAAAAGATATACATCTTCAACCACTGTATATGCAAAATGAGCACGACTCATATTCATTGATTGCGTAATGTTTCTTACGTCATTACAACTGAAGAAAATATTTATACAACTTCCGTAAGATGAACCACCCTTAATCGATTTTACCGTCTAACCAGTCATTAATTCAAAGCTAGGAGTTGTCAAGAATTTATGAGTCCTTATTTTATGAAGATATAAATGGCGAGGTTACGGTCACAGGTTCGTCACGGTTCGATCGATGTTTTTAATAATTTCGCGCGAACGGTCGGCCGACCCGATTTACAGCGATTCGCGACCGCATTCAGGCCCGTTGATACATGCTGGCGAAAGCACAAAGCTGCGAAGCTTTAGGACACGCCTGGAGCGCGGCTGAAAAGCCGGCAATAAATGGACACTGTATACACGGTAGGCAAGAACTTATAGTGCAGCCGGCTATGTCTTAGCTTCCACCTTCTACCTGGGATAGCCATCTCTTATGCACTTTTATGCGCCACCACATATGAGGCTAAGTATGCATTTTAGGTATCTGTGTAGGCATTTAGTATGTGCCACGTAGTGGATCCCTTGATGGCGCATAATGCCACACGTACCGGGTGACGGATGAAATATCGCGCGACTTACCAATTTTCACCTGCGCTCCCACTTTCTCGAAAGTTGGGATAACACGTTCAATCTATTATATGCAATTCTTTCAAATAAAAATTCAACTAACCCTGAAACGGCGAATATTCACAATTTTATGGTTAACATGGTCAGAGCCACACAACTGTTACGTATCAATTTTAGTATAAGTACACTTGGTAAAATAAGTCTCCGCACACCCTTTAAAACAGAATAACTTTTTTGTAATTGTACCAAACGATCTGATTATATGTAAGCAATTAGAAGCATTGGTTTATACTAGATGACGTGCAAAAAAGATTTTCCAAAAATGACAATTGATCAGGTCACATGCAAAAATGAAGAAAGCATTTTTTAAAACTTTTTTATTTGAGTCCCTAATGAAAATTTAAAATATACTTTTTGTAGATCTACGTTAGTTATACAGATGCTGAAAATTTCGTGTGAAACTACGATTTTCACCTATTTTAACCACTTGCAGCTTGTGCGTATGTCAATCGATTTCGATGAAATTTTCAGCAGGTGTGTAACTACTATAGATCTACAAAACATATATTTAAAATTTTTATTAAGGGCCCAAATAAAAAAGTTTTAAAAAGTGCCTTTTTTATTTTTGCATACAACCTTGTAAATTGTAATTTTTAGAAAATATTTCTTGCACATCATTCAGTAAACCAATGCTTACAAAACATCAGGTCATTTGGTATAATTATAAAAGAGTTATTCTGTTTTAAAGGGTGTACGGAGACTTATTTTACTGGGTGTAGCTAATAATTTTAATTGGCTATTAAAAGAGAGTTAAATAAATTGTTGCGAAGTGACAGTTCTCTCAATCAGTTTTGCTTTCTGATATTGTTCGCCGATATTCAGAGAAATGACTTTGATCGACTCTTTGGTTTAAAAATTCAAAAACATGAAATGTGATCAAGCAACGAATTTCTCAGTTCAATTTATCATCGATATAGCACCTGAACTTTTTACATAGATGAAGACAAATTTCGAGGTGTACTTTCATCGTGGAAAATGTAATTTCTGCTCGGAAATTTCCTGTAAGGTAACCAGAGACTCTCGGCCGGCTCGGCCCCAGCCATAGATCAGGTTGACTGATGGAAAAGTCTCGATATAAAAAAAGACTCTTCGAACAGGCTTCATTTTCGTTCGCGGCTCACAGCTTCACTTAACCTGAAAACTATTCCTCGGGCTTAACGAACTTTCTTACGTCGCATTTTACACGGGGCGAACTCGTTTTAATTAAGAGGAGCAAGTACCCTCGCACCCGGAGCACCTCGTTACTTCAATGCGGGTCACTAACGCGTGCAATAGCTCGCGGTATTTAAACAAGAGTCTCGGACGAGATGTTACTGTTCTCAGAAGCGGTACCGCGCGCCACTCCGAGAACCTTTCAAAGGAAAAATCGATCTTTATTACTGCGGAATTCTGGGCCACCGGAATCACTCGCTTCTCGTCTCCTTACACCTCGTACGACCATTAGAAGCAGTTGCACAAAAGATTCTCAGGTAATATTCCATTCTTGTTTCACTCCTTAATGAAATCAAATTGCAACGCAGTTACCAGGAAATAAAACATTTTACAGTAGATAGAAACAGATGGGCTCGTACATTCTAGAAATGTGCAAGGGTGAACACAACTTCAGCTTATCTGTCAGTTCATCCAATAAATCTTCTAACATCCTTTAAATGAAATTGATTGCACGTGGTGTACCACAAATATTCAGAAAAGCAACTGTTGATGGGGCTGATACTCTTCCAGGAAGTGAAGAATCCACTCTGCAGCGCAAGCAACAACTTGCAGCAACGGTATCATTAGACGCGTGTTAGACAGATGCGTCCTCTAACTCTGCTAAGCGTTGCGGCTCGCGATTTTACAGCGCTTAAAGACACGTTCCTCGGGGACCGTCGCGTCACGTTCCCTCGGGGGGGGGGGGGGGGGGCAAAAAGACATTCCTTAAGCAGCATGCAATTATATTATTCCGCGGCGTTTGCACCTGTTTCTCGTTTGCTCCACATCTAGCCGACAGCCACTTTCTTGCAATTTTCTTGGCCGGATGGTGCCAGGAACGGCGAAGAAAGTCTACCGGAGCGGATAGCTCGTTCGCGTTCCACGCCACTCTCGAGGATCGTTCGGCTCCCGGGACGTCTTGAATGGAAACGAACTTCCTCGAACTTCACAAAGCCGATGTCGATCAGACGGTCGCTCGAGCGCGGTAGATAACAAAGAAGCCCCCGGACTACTTGCTTGACGGTTATCCAATAGTCCGATATTGTTATTATTAATGGCAGGAGGAGGGCTCGGTGTTTCGACGGTGATCGGATATTGGTTAACGGTATTAGTCTGGACGCTTTGATACGTCTCGAAAAACCTGACGTTTTCGTCGACTGCTTAACGAGACGTCGACGTATACCGTTCATTCTTCGTGGCGAGCGATAGTGTTCCAGACACTGATAACGCGGCGATGTTTGTTTTGAGATCTATTCTCCTTCAATCTGTTGAAGTTAACACGCTAACAGCTTGTTCGATGGGAGCGGAATGAAAACTGTTCGACGGGTTTCGGGACTCTGGACGAGCATCGATTGGTCTTCGATGGCGTCACTTACAACGTGTCAAAAATCGTGATGCAACTTTATAGAATAGTCGGAGTACCTTGAATCTATTCTACTTCGACTATCATGTCACGTGTCGATGACACGATTTTTGTGTCAAGCTTGAAAATCAATTTTTATTACACTCTATTAAGTGGATCAATCTTAGGAGCCTAGGTTTAGGAGCTACGAGATGCAAGATAGTTACCAACGTAATTGCTGTAACGAATCCCACCGTTTCTATGCTTATATTATTAAGTAAATTGTTCTTCGTCAACATCGAACTACCGCCGAACTTACGAAATTTTTATTCCACTCGTTGAAAGTTTCGCAAGGGGTCGAGAGCTTCGCCGAGCAGAGATTGCACCGAGGGAGCAAAACAACCTACAAGCGGAAGGGTCCGCTTTCAAACAGGGTCACCCGGTATAGTAGACCGAGCACCAGCTGACTGGCCGCATTTTTCATTAACGCGGAGCAAAGGCTCTTATGAATAGGTAAACCGGCTGGTGTAAGCGTGGCGCGCTCTCGCGCGGCGAGGATGATTAAGATTCTCTCGTGAGCCGGGCGCGATGACGGGCCAATGAAAATCATTACGCGTTAGGACACACACACACACACACACACAGAGAGAGAGAGAGAGAGAGAGAGAGAGAGAGAGAGATTCTGCGATGGTATCAGCGTGTTTGCCCGAGTTTTATCAGCCGACCGGCGGACTTTTTGCTGGCGACTGAATCGCGGTTCCTGATCGCGGGAAGATCTCTAATCTTCGGGCATCGCGTCCCTCATTATCCTCGGCGGAGATACGCCGTCAAACTTCGCCGCGATCCACGGCACGGCGCGGCAGGCAGGAAATCGATCTACCGGGAATAATTAGAGGCGGTTGGGATCGATGCCCGTGATTCCGAACGAGGACGAGGACGAGGATGAGGATGAGGACGACGATGACTCCGATATCGACGCATCCACCGAAGAATTCCGCCGGCGGCTTCTTGCTCGACCCTTTCCTCGGGTTTCTCCTTCTCCTCGTCCAACTCCCACCTAGTCGACCTCGGCTATCTTCCACGGATCCATCGACCTTCTCGCCTTCCGGCTTCGACTAGGCATCGATATCGAACCGCGCGCGCTAACAGCGAAGACCGGTCGAGGGACGATGAGGGGATCGGTTAGAGGATTCGCGGTTCGCGGACGTGTACTCTCGTTGTTGTGGGAACGCAGATGAGATTCCTAACGGAATAGCTGCGTGCACGGAATAAGCTGCGTTGCGGTGCGGTGGATTTATCCACGCCGAGCCGGAGCCGGAGCCAGAGTTGCACCTGAAAATCGAGCGTTAAAATTTTCAAGGAAGCTGGCCGACCGACTCTATACACCTGCTCGTCCGCAGGCTATTTTCGTTGGATTGTCAATCTTCCCAGGCTGCCTCGCGAGCACCGATGGATAACGCCGCTGTGCATTCGCGTTTGCAGCAGACCCTTGATTGTCCTTTTTATTCGCCGAGATGACTTCCACTAGGGGAGATAAATTGGATCCTTTATATTCATTTGGGTACTAGAATTTTTCGGTCAAGCAGTAATTGAGGCGCTCGCTGCAAAAGCTTGAGTGCGAACGTCCTGATTCGTAAAAGAATACACACACATTCGATCTCAAATATAATCATTAATTTCCGTACAACAGAGAGTTGTATCCGCCTGCACCAAAACCTGAGGATCGTGCCGTTAATTCTCTCTCAGCATTCATTTTGCATTCTTATGTTATATTTGCAGCCGGTAGCACGTGGGATTCTGCGAACCGTTTTCCATGGCACTTTGTGTCTGCAGCGTAGGAACACCGTGCGCCAGCCAATTTCCGTATATCGAGTGCCTTGATTACCGTGTACCGGATGATGCTATTAGACGAAGAATTCCTGTCACCGTGGCGAGCTCGTGCCACGCGGTGTTTGCCAGTGAAACATCAAAGAGGAAATTCCACACGGGAGACGTCGAAATCACCGTTGGTTCCGCAAGGACGACGCATCATCTCTCGCAGACTCCTCTCTCTCTCTCTCTCTCTCTCTCTCTCTCTCTCTCTCTCTCTCTCTCTCTCTCTGTCTCTCTCGTTGCTCTTTGCTTATGATTCGCGGTTCGCTGGTTCACCAGCTTCGGCTTCGGCTTCAGCTTCGGCGCATAGGTTCCTTCCTCTCGGTTCGTGCCGTCCTCGCGGCACGAACGAGGAAACATTACCTCTCATATGAAGAATAACAATGCGCCGGGAGACGGGGCACGGAAAATTAAATATTCGTTCACGAGCGAAGAAGGTCATCGTATCGGAATACATTTTCACTCGCGACGTGGGACGCATTCGAGGCTCCCGTGCCCCGGACGCGTCGAGTGATTCAATTATCTTCGGCTATATGCATCCGGATAATATTGAAATCATCGGGCGTTCCTCTCAAGCCGAGCGTAATTGTAATTCCGATCAGCGGGAAACTCGCTTATTCAGGCTTCTGCGCCCTTTCAGGGGTTAAAAGGTGATGGACCTTCTTCTTTCAAATTTGTTGGTTATCCTGACTTCTTTGTGGACACTTGTTGACGTTTCCTTGGAAATGCTTGAATAAAATGCAATTAGGAACGTTGTGGAAGGCACTGTTAAAGGTGTACGTCGTGGGTAACGGACATAATATAGGATAGCAGGCTATCCCACTTTGTAAAGATTCTTGACGAGTTCGGGGGGAAAGCATTCTCCAAAGTGGTCAGAAATATTTCTACGAGGGTTGGACGCCTTCGCGCAACATAAAAGCTATTCTTAGGGTAAAAGCTTGGTTTATTAATTTCGAAAAGTTGACTCTTCAATTTAATCAATGGTGGCAAAGATCATTCAGTTTTCGTTACGTGTTCCACATCATCGCATCTGACGAAAATATTCACACTGTAACCTTTGGGAAGACCGGTTTGCATGTTAGTCAATTTAACGATGTCATTCCCCGTGCAGCAAATATCATAATAATTGCATTTGCAGTTTGCACTTCCTATCCCGATGTACAGTTTCGCCAGCTGTCGGCGAAAAAAAAATCAAGATTGCCTGCCATCTCGTGTGGAAGCCACCTCGTTACACGTGCATATGAGAGTCAAGGGGTCAATTCCGGAAAAATGGGACACCGTTGCGTGTCTCGACGCGGTCCAATAAGCGCGGTCTCCGTAAACATCGTTCACGAGGCAAAGCACGGCGGGATGATTTACGGAGCAAAGCGGTGTGTGAGAGAGAGAGAAAGAGAGAACGGCGGAAGAGGGTTGGGTGGGTGGCAGGAACCGAAGGGAAACGAGAAGACAGTAAATCTTGGCGCGATTGACACGTGTGAAATGCGTCGGCCGGCTACTCGCGGCGAGAACCCGGGCCCCTCCTTTTGCGCGCGGCTTGCGCGCTCCGCTCGGAAATAGCGAAGCGGAGCGGAGAGAGGATCGCTTACGAGCCGGTCGAAATGTCCGCGTTAAGGGTGCACGACCCGGCTGAAACGCGCCCGTAAACCTTATCTCCAATTCCGGCCGAAATCGATTTGACCTCCGTCGAACCGGCAAAAAGGAATGTACCCGGGCCCCGACACGGAACGGTCTTTCTCGCGCGCGCGCTCACACACCGTGTATCGTAAAAGCGTTCGGTCCCGACGGACGCCCGAAAAATCGAACCCTGAGATATGTACTTCCCCCGTCGTAACGTCCCATGGAAAAAGCCAGGCAAGACAAATTTATGGAATTTATCGTCGAAGCTGCCCAAGCCGGAAGAGAGTTTATGTTCGCGTTCTTTGCTGTGAGATGCGGAGAATGGTTATTCCAGGACTGAATGGGGGTTGCAAATGAAGGGTGGAGGTCGAGGAACAAGCCTTTGCTTGGACCCTTCAGGGTCTAACGCCAAGACCAAATGAGAGGGTTGTGTTTTTCGGAAGATGGAAATCGTTGACAAAGACTCGCTTCATAGAAACCAACACGCTTTTGAAGTGTATTATACCATAATTTGAACTAGTCGAGCAATTTGTTCTGAAATGGATAAAAGAATGAGCACAGTCTGGGTTAGATAAAATAATTTGTCACTCGGGCGAAAAGATGGACAGAGAGATTTATGCGGGATGTTTCTTCGAGTTCGCAATTCGCTTAATCCGTTCGGCCGGATTAAATGGACCGTTAATTATGAAGGAACGTTTCCACTCACGGAAATTAATTTCGCTGGAGTTCCGCGGGACAGGCGGATGACGAGGAGAATGGGGAAGCGATTATCGCGAAGTTACAAGCTCACGACGACACGCGTTTGACAGACTAACAGGCGAACGAGGACGAACCCGAAGCCCTGTCTGCGTTGCGTCGCTACCCTGCCAAGGTCCTTCGATCCGCGCGCTTCTCTGCCATAGATCCTGTGCTGCGTAATCGTGCGCTTAGCGGTACTTCATCGACACTCGGAAAAATCCGCGCCACGCGGCCCGCGCATGATCTCGGATACCTTGTAATCATCGGCGGAGGATCCTGCGAACATTATTTCGAACACGAGTGCGATGGACGCCGCTCCGTTCGAACGGAAACGTGCATAAAACCGCGATAGTTCGCAAAGAAACTAAATCGATTGAAATTGCCTTTGAGCCCGGTACTTAGGGACGTGATCAGATACGCGGTCTGCATTAGTGTGGGTCCAATGAGGATTGCCGTAGACTACTACCTTTGACTACAAAAATTCAACCTCGTTTCTCTGGAGAAATGCGGTGTACGAAAAATAAAGATTCCCAAGTTGGTTGAGTAGATCCGTTCGCTAGAATGTTCAATTTCTATTTTCAAAAAACCCTGACCAGCACGAGGAATTCTTTATTTGACACTAGAACGAATTAAAGGATAAATGAATTCTTTGTTTCATGACTAATTCAATTATTCTGTAATTTCATTTATTTTTGTTCGCATATACGAGTCGGCTGAGTTCAGAGAACAAAATTCGCATGACAGAAATGTAAATAGGTTGTCAGAAGAAGCGAGGTTCCTCTAACCCTCAAAATACCGGCGAACTGGTTTGAGTCACCGGGTACCGTAGTCGAGCGGGTTGTATGCAAGCGGAACAATACTCTGCGGCGAGCGGTTAGGTTCTCGGAAAAGCCGCAGGAACGCGAACGGGTCTCTCTTCCGGCATTTTTCCTACCGGGTATCGTGTCTCGTCTCGTTCGCCGTTGGAACGTGTCAAGAATCGAGCCCACGGAGCTCCGTTCCGCGTTCAAACTGCCGCGCATTCTTCAAGCGACGGAATCGTTTCTCTCGCGCGAAACGGTCGCAGACGATGACTCGTCTCGCTCCATAAAATCCTCGAAAAGCTCGTGAAAGGCTGTGTGGAACGCGAAGATTAGCGGCGGCCGGTTCAAAAGCCGTGACACACAGCCCGCGAGCGGAAGGACTCGCCTCGGAGGATACCCGAGTTCGAGAGGATTCCTCTATTTTTCGGGCCGGCCAGCTTTGTGTCGAGGCTTGCGTGTGCGAACTTGAGCTCCGCAAATCAGCTCCTATTCAAAATTAGTCGGCGGCCGAGGAACTCCGTGCATTGACGGGCGCGTCTTTCGAACACGGCTTCGACCGCATTCGCTACCGGATGGATTAGAGTTATTGAAGGTGTTCGTTCGTTGGACGAGCTTTGTGGCGAACATTCGCTGACAATTCGAGGGTCGGATCTTGTGCAGTGATTGATGGTACCGTTTTTCGTTCGAGGAACGGGATATTGAATCTTCGGCGAAAGAGATAATTATTCTTGCATCTCAAAGAGAACTTGATAGGTTTGTTTTTGATTATACTGTATTTTTATGTACGTGTGTTGTTATAGATCATACATTATACTATTTTCGAGTCGAAATGAGTATCATCGTTAGTAAAAGATGAAATGGTACAATACATGTTCGGACACAGACAAATCTGCCAGTAGAAATGATCCCCTCGGGTTTGACTGCACACCATCGATCCCGAAAGACAATGCTCCAATATGTATCTCCTCCAGGTTGTTGGAACGACGGACGCAGATGTCCACAAAGTGCGGTCCACTCGTGAGGCTCCGCGCCGCTGTTAGCCAAACTGCTAGTCGGTAAAGCGTACCAGACGCAAACCTATCCCCACGAAATTGCCTTCCACGAAACATCGGTCAAGAAAAACATCTGCGGGCCGAGATATCTGTAGGGATCACCCTCCTAGTGGTCACAATTGGGGTAGTAAATCATAATGGCTCGTGCCTCGTGTCAGCTTGTTTATTAAGCGGGATCTGTTCTTCTTTTCTCGGGGCGAAATCGGCCCCGTATCACTGCGGTTGCTGATTCACGAGAGCAAACGTTGCGGTTTCAAAAAAACACACCTTCCCTCAAACCATAAAAGAATAGAAGAACGTCTATAGAAAATTTAATAATTCATGATATTCGTTATTTCTTTTATTTGAGAAATAATTGCGTACGATCGTTTTCGAAAAAACATATGCGAGGCGTGTGCATAACTGAAAAATATTAATAGAAATGTTCTCTACAATATCTTTGTCTTTATGACTGGTAAGTAGATGCAGCCAGAGCAGCAGACAGCCGGCGTTCTCTTAAGTATGGAAGATGTTAATTGGGATTGAACGAACAGGGATCTATCTCTTTGCAATAATATGTAACGTAAAAGGTAAATGTATATTTGCATAGAGCACAACATTTCTGTGTCACCCTATAAACAGCCAGCTCATTATCAAGTGCAGCCAGGGAGAAGATTCCAGGAAAAGGGGGTTAAGCTCTGCTGATGTCGGTGGAAGGAAGATGATATACGAGAACGTGAAAAGGGTCGAGAAACCGAGAGCAGGGAATAAATAGGTGACGCCAAGCCGGAACAAACAAGAATTTATAATTCCGCGTTCGCGCAACGGGCGCGTTCTCGCGTGCACGTTGCGAACTGCATCAACCCGTTCACCGTCTGCACTCGGCGTCTGCTGTTCTCCCCGTGGGGGCCACTGTCATTCTTTTATCAACGACAGCTCGCGAAAACGGAAACACGCTTTGAATCCTCGTTACACGGCTGATATATGTTGAAAGCGTCTGCCAAGTACGCGATACAGATGTATTATTCATGCAGCACGAAAGTATTTCGGCGAAAGACAAAGTTGCGGGACCCGGGGCCGGTCCGCGATGGTTATTTCGCCGGATAACTATCCCCCAGGACGCCGGGATCGCGGAGTACCGTTCGAAACAACCGGAACAACCGAGCGACCAGCCGGTCGTTGTCATCGTCGTTTCGCGTTTAAAGTCAGCTAGCCCTCTCACCCGGAACCTTCGTTTGACCAGCGCGGATTCGATCTCCAGCCGGTCGGCGAACGCTTGCATTATTCATAACCAATTCCCGAATCCCAAACTCGAAATGAACCGGCGTCCAGGTCAGCTGCCGCCACCCCCCTCCCTCCCCCTCGCCACCCCTCGTATATTCCTCCCGCCCTGCGCCCTTCGCTTCGTCGTTGTATTCCTTTAATTTTTTCTGTAACTCCGTGTCTCGGACGATTCCCTGGGACCCGTCGGACTTCCGTCCAATCGTAATGCTGCTTATTATTTAGCTACCATAGCCTGGGAATCTTCGAGCGAAGCATCTCTTTTGGTCGAACACCTTCTTCCTTATCGTACACCTTGGGAAGTACGTCGCTCTTGGTCTTGTTCGCCGAGGCTGGAATTAACTACTGCGTTCACTTTATTTCTTGTCCTACGTTTTCTTCCATACTTAAATCGATTAGAACTTCTTTAGAGTTAACAATTTCCTATCAGGAATAATTCATATGTATAGTATTCGTACTCTCCCTGTCTCACAAATTGTCCCTCGAGACGGCAGTAGAAAAGGGGGTCCTTGCTCGCAGCCAATGGTGATGCCGTGACGTCACACACTTTAGCTAATAATTCTGCTAGAACCGAAAGTTGCTGCCGCATTCCTTTCGAATATCTGCTTCGAGACAACTTGTGAAGCACGAAGAATACATATACTGTAACAGTCTGATGTCCATAATAAGAAAATAGAACGAAAAGGAAAGTAATTGAATGCTAAGTTCCTTCATCAAAAATCAGAATAATCAAGCATAAGAGCACTTCGTGCATGAAGACTGAAGAGGATAGGATGATGAGAACATTACTGCCTCTGTCTACGAGAACAATTATCGGAACGAGCGGCTCAAGAGATAGTAATGGCGGCATTAGGTAAAATTACAAACATAATCTGCGCAATCGTGTAAATCCAGGGGCCGAAGAGAAATGTAACTGCAGAACGCGACACCTCGCACCGGCCCGTTTTTCGCGCGTAATACCGTCGTTCCGGAAATTTACAAACCGGTCAAGCTCTCGTCCGACCGCGATTTCGTCTGTTGCCTGGATCGTCGTCGCCTCGAGTATCGTTTATAATGGCGGGCCCGGGTATCCGATCGAACGAGCACGATAACGTAAACTCGAATCCAAGAAACGTATAGATTGGCTTAATATCTGGATACAGCTTTGGGAAAACGAATTACCCGGCGAGGCGAGCGCTAAGATTTCCGCGAACCGATAGCAGTATCTCGTGGCAGGTACCTAACAGGACCAGAGAGAGGAACGTAGAGAGACCGAGAGAGAGAGAGAGAGGGAAAAAGAAAGAGCAAAAAAGTGAAACGAAGATATTTCGAACAGGGCCAAGCACCGAAGTCTCAACCTCTTTCTCTTCGTTTTCGTTATCTTTGCGACTTCGAACTTCTCCTACGTCTTCTGGTTCGGCGTCCTCGTTCAATTTACAAGTACACCGTCCACTTCTCGCCCACTTGCTACTTCTGCCGGGCAAATATCGCGCCGGTTAATGACGCGAGGGCTCACTCACCGGCTGGAAACGATCAAACGAATCGTCGGGACCGTGGCCGGACCAAGTACCCCGTCAACGACTTAATAACGGCGCTCGCTTGCCGCAAAGGAAAACCACGCCGTCGGATATTAAGCGATTCTTCTCGTCGATTCTTATCTCCGCTCGTGGGCCGTCTCATCGGCGCGGCCCGCTCGCGCCGAACACGCAAAATCCTCTTCGATCCGCTCATAGATGCGATTATCCACCTTTTAGCATCGCGCGGCGCCTTCGGTCGCATTCAATTATGCCGTTTGCGAAATCCGAGCGAGTCACGCCCTTTCCTGTCGTGAATTCATTATTTTCTTGCAACAGGGAGTGCATCTTTCAAATTAACTTCGAATTTGTGTTTAATTTATTGCTACGAACAGCTACGTCAGCATATCTCTCAAAGTAGGTACGTCGTCATCGAGTCTCTATCGATTTATTATCTTCCTGAGGAGATCCAAATAATTTATGTAATAGTTTTCGTTCACACCTGCACTTTCATCGCTTTTCACCTCGTCTGGATGGTTCGTGTAGATGCTAATCGAGTAAACAGAAGCTTTTAGAAGACCGTAGATGCGTTTGCAAAGCATTACAATTTAATGGAGTAGCATGCTGGTCTATGAGATGCGACAAGCTGTTTGCTGCTACCTGGCCATTTTGCAAAGATCTACGATCCCGGTACGTATAACACCAGTCACGTGGTGCTTCTACGAGGCGAATTATCGCCCGCCGGGAATGCGGCTCGTCGCGCGTCGCGATGAGACGGTGGCACGTGTCTCGACGTCCGAACGACATCGTCGACGGGAAAGAGCGGGTAGCAAAGCGGGAGGAATTAACTGTCGAGAGCGGGTTCACGAGCTTCTGATGGTTGATACAGTTTACTGGTCGGTCTGGGGTCGAGCCAAGGGCCCGTCAGAGAGCGTACAAAGGAGCAGGACGTCGAGCAGCAGCGATCGTAAAGCGAATCGGATCTTTGATCTATATTCGTACAACACCGATCCCGCGTCCGTCGTTCGTGGACTCGGGAAAAGGCAGAGGGGACCGTTTCCCAGCTAGAGGTTCCAGAGGCCTCTCACAAAAACGAATCGCCTGTAACGGGTTAATAATAACGCGTACCCGCGGTTCTTGCGTAACCGCGCTCGCTGCGATTTTTCTCTGTCGACGGTGTTCGAAAGCCACGCCACGGCGGGAAGAAAGGGGGAAAAATAACAAGTCAACGTAATCGTCGACCACGACTCCCGCCGCGAAAAGCTTCTCAGAATCCGTGACATTCCGGCGTTGTCCAAGGCTGGGCGGGATCGCGGGAACCGGGACTCCGTCACGGAACGTCCGCAATAATTGCTCGGTTCGAAAACCGTGGAATGAAGCCTCGAAACGGCAGGAATCTTCCTAGCGGTATCTCCAGGCCGTCTATTATTGTACTGCCTCCTATAGCCCCGGCGAACCCCGATATAATTCCAATTAGTGGGTACCGATGTTTTTACTTGTTCGAATTGCCGCCGTGGCGGAACATCGAAAAACATTCCCCGGAACCGACCGAAAAAGAAAATCGATCCATGATTCGCCACTATCCGGCTCTTTGTACTGCGAAAATCGACGTCCGCGCGCTCGAGTCCCTTTTTCGCGACGTTATCTAATGGCGAAACCAAATCCAAGTTGGCATTTCTGGAGAGGGAGGAGTAATTACACTGGTACATGCAAATAAATATTTTTAGTAGCGAACCGATTGCGAATTTTCTCGATGGAGAAGTAGATTTTATTTTTTGAACATTTTTACTTTACGTTAAGATTAGAGTTGCATACGAATGAAGTCATTGGAAGTTGTTCTCTGCAGGCTATTTCCACAAAGACTAAATCAAGATTACACCACTAAACTCCCTCTATTGTCTCATAAAGTTCACAGTCGAGGCGCAATGCACACAATCAGTCAATTTATATCAATTGCAAAGTATTACGTCGGTAATAGAAGATCGTGCGCAGTCAGTGCTGGACGTTCTGTTCCACCTTCGGAGAAGACAGGTTGTTCTCCGACCGTTAATCCCCCCCTGATAATTGATAGCGGTTTTTAATTTCCCCGATGCTAATCGTGTACTTTCACTGGTCCCGGCGTGTCTCGATCGCAGGCGAATTCCGGCCCAGCACGAAGTACCTGTTGTTCCCATCTAAGTATCAAAGATAGGATCCCGGGCGAAACCGTTCGTCATGACTAGCCTCTTCTCCTATCAAGCGTCGGTCCATCCTCTGTCCGAGAGCGTTCCCGGCTTAATAACATCGAGTACGTCGAAGATTGTATCGTTTTTCCCGGTGTTGTACAATCGTGCACAACAATGTCGGGGCATAGAAGAGCGTATAGCGTGCTGGACGCGGTAGCCGTGCTTCGGGGTCCGGGGTGATTTTTCAGCAGACGATTTCCTTCAATCTTCCGCGATGTCGCGGTCGGGACAGGGCTAGTGACGCTCGATCTCGTAAACCTAGGAGGTCCTGGTGGCCGGGGACCGACAACCATAGTCGTTATCTGTGGTGGACGAGCCGGGCAACAATCGCCGCGGTGGAAACTCGACACGAGGACATCCACTAGTGCCAAGTCTTGGCCGAGGCCCAATTAATACGTGTCCATTGAGAACGGCCGTTGGGCCGTTGGTCTGTGTGTGCGTCACCTTGCTGCTCGCTAGCTAGAAGCCTGGGTAGCTGCCGGTGCACGTTCCGGGGTTCTCTCCCTCTCCCTCTCTCTCTCTCTCTCTCTCTCTCTTTCTCTCTCTTACGGAAGAGTCCTCTCTTCTCGTTGGGATGAGATCGTGAAGGAGATGGCGACGGCAGGCCCGGCAGCCCGTCGGAGGCTGTGAGCTCTCGGGAACCACTACGCGGCTCCGCGCCGCACCGGTGAAAAGGGTAGCCCACGGAGCATAACCAAGTAGCCGCACGACAATAAGCAGGGAAACGTTTTATTAATTGCCGAGATCTGTCAGTGTCTCCGGCGAGAGCTCGCTGCCATATTAAATGCCGGGGACTACCGACCGAAACCGTCGTGGTAGGCAGCCCGAGCAGGGAACCGGGACCAAGCCGACCAGGGAACAGTGACCACGACGTCAAAAGCCCGGCCTGTCGACCAGCCACCTTCTAGGTATTACGTTTCCACGCCGCCGCTTGCACGAGAGAGCCTCATGTCTCTCTCGCTTGCTCTCTCCTTCTCTGCTAGCGCCCAGAGGCCCCAGACGAGGAGCCTCCGCGGAACAGAGAGACCGTACCGAGAAAGATATGGTCCTGAGATCTCGAACCGGTCCGCTACGACCAGCCTGACAGTACCGACCACCTGTAGATCCCGCGGACGGATCCCGTACTTGTGTCTAGCGCGATTTCTCGATTCCGATCGCGCAGACCCCGCGCGTTGCATCGTATATTCGTACGCCAGTTTTTCGACGGGGGAAAAAGAAGCTTGCTTACAAGAACGACGGACGCGATTCGCTTGTCCGTCCGAGAACAGCTTCGCTCGGCCTCTCGAGGTCCCCAAGTGTTCTGAATAGTAACGCGAATGGATCGCGCGTGTTGCCTCGCTCGAGGTATGCGCGAAATGGGGTCACCGTGCGAAGACGCGGAATCGATCACGGCTCCGGCGATCGTGCGTTATGCGAGCAAGCTCGGAAACATGCGGATACTTCGTCGGCACACGTCGAACATGCCCGACGAAACGGATTTAATATGCTGCATGAAATACGGATGCGAGGAAGTCTGTATAGAGAACTAAAATCTGTATAGAGGATTGTAAGCGCGGGGATGTTCTCTTCGTGGAACGATACAATCTCGATCCGTGATTGCTCGAACTTTTATAGGCTGTATGTACAGGTACAATCGGAGTCTCGATTACTTTTCTCACTGAATCATTTTTCTAAAGCATATTATTAACAAGTGAGAGATTTATGTCGATCGTAAAATTGTCAAATTGGAATAATGTTCTCAGCTTGTAAATTTGTTCGCCATCTATGATAAGTGAGAGATTTATGTCGATCGTAAAATTGTCAAATTGGAATAATGTTCTCATATTATTAACTGGTAAAATATCCTTAAATCGGAATAACACTAATACAGGGTGATTCTGTGAACTGGGACAAGTTACTGCTGTTTTTTTAAGTAAAAATAGAAAAAATGATAGTCTAAAATCCGCTGTCTACTTATTAGCTACCAATGTTTATTAAGTCTATGTGTACCGCGTTTTTTAAAAAAAATTTTATAAAAAAAGATTAAACCGTCTTCGAAAAAACGCACTAAAAAGTATGAAATAATTTCCATTTAATTTATGTGAATACACACGAAATTAAATACAATACAATCTTTTCGAAGGCGGCGCAAAATTGAAAATTTTCGACACTGGAAATTACGAAAATCCTTAAATTCTTCTACATGCTTTCACATATTAATGTATCTTATCTTCCCACCTACTGATTTCCAAGTTCACCATATTCCAATGAAATCATAACCCGCAACATCTGTCATTTGGAAAATTTTCAGTTTTGCGCCGCTTCCGAAAACATTGTATTGTATTTAAGTTAATGTGTATTCACATAATATATTATTTATACTTATAATTATTTCACACCTTTTAGTGCGTTTTTTCAAAGTCGGCTTAATTTTTTTAATAAAATTTTTCTATTTAACACTTTTTAGTGGAACGAGCAGAATTTGTAGAACACTGTTGGATGGTTTTTCGGTCTTATTAGTTATTTGCAATAAAAACCGCAAAGAATGAGAAAATGCAAAATTTGTTTTCACGGGACCACCTCGGGTGCATCCATCTCGGCGTAATCGGTGAACATACATAGAAAAAAAAGCGAAAAAAGGCACATACAGATCGAATTGAGTAACCTCCTCCATTTTCGAAGTCGGTTAAAAATGAATCTTGTCGATTTCATTTGAAGGGGTTCCGTAGCGTTCATTCCTGCGCCCAATTACCGGGGAAGAAAAACGAGACTGCTCTGCGGTTACCCTAATACACGTGAATCTTTCAATTCAGCATGTGATCTCTTTAATGATCTGGTGCTAAATTTTATGTACTCAAATGGCCTGTATTTATGATCTAAGAATTGGCTTCGCCGAAACGCGAACTCAAGTATCTACCGCCGAGCGGAAGATTATAAACCCGGCGCGGAGCGTTTCTTGAAAATAATTATCTAGGAGTTGGAAGGCAGTTAAAGTCACTGTTCCAACCTCCGAATCGCAGTTCCGCCGTTCGGTGGCTGGCGAGAACCGTTCGAGACCGATTCCGAAAGTTTACAGCGCAGCGGTGGGATCGCAGAACGTAAAATCTCGCAGTATAATTAAAATCTCGTAGGGGCGTAGATCGCGGATAATGCGGAAACGGTGCCGTGGTACCTGTCGCTGCCGATCTTTCTCATCGCGACGACTCTCAAGCGTATCTGTTCCGCGTTAATTCTTCCGTGCGTTGCGAGTAGCATAAGGACGGAATATAAGGATGCGAACAACGACGAAGGAAGAGTAGGAGGAGATCGAAGAAAGAGAGAGGAGGAGGAGGAGGAGGAGGAGGAGGAGGAGAAGGGTGGAGAGTAAAAAAGGACGAAATAATTTGCCTGGCGGCGGGCTAGGCTCATCGTTCGAGTCACGAGGAAGCGAGTCTTTACACACAGGCGTTACGTACGTGTTACGTTCGGTACACGATCAGCGGATCACGCGAAAATTCTCGGCAGTATTTACCGTAAGCCGCATAGTATATATCCACGCTAATTAGTATACTCGCACAGGCAATAACCCTCATAATCCGAGGTCCCAGCAGGTCGGCCGTAACTCAGCCACAACGATTCGTATCGTGTGTACCAGTCTTCCTACTGGCCAGTGACGTTTAACGCTGGGAGCGAGCGACCGCCTAACCGCTTCGCGTCACGCCGTGCAGTGCTAACGGTCGCCGCGAATTTTTCCGGCACCCACCTACCAACGGGTTTCTTTGCGTTTTCCAACAATAAGGATCTCTCCTCTCCCGGTGCATCGTTCTCGCGCCGCGCCAGGGTCCCGTCACGCGGTTCCGCATAGTCCTACCGAGTTTCTCGCGATGAATCATGTCGCGCGCGCCCGTTGCTGCCAGCTTAACGAGTCGGCCTGGCAATGATACCGAGATCGAATAGTCTCCTCCTCGGTCGGACGGATCGCGCGGATCGCCGCGCCGCGGAGCCGAGCGGAGTGCTGCTGCGGTGTGTGGTCGTCGGCGAAATGATCGATGCTTCGACGACGAGCCACACGATCCTCCTCCGTACCGTTTCGAAGCTGGAGAACAACGGTCGAGGCGGGTACTGTTTCGTCGAGGTACTGTTAGAATCGTCATGGTCACCAGGAATCGATCGGTAATTACGATGGTACGCGGTTTTCCGGCCGATCGACCCGAGATACACCCGAGTCGAACTGACTCAGCGTAACCCCAGGCAATTTCCCGCTGCTGCTTGAATCACGATACATGTACCACGAATCTCTCCTCTGTCTTCGTTTTTATTTTTTTAATCACCTCGCGCGGATCCTTCGATCAACGCAACAACGGAATAACCGTCCGAAATCTCATGATCACCTTGTAAACGAGTGATTCGATCTGGGAGTTTCTGCGTGGTATCTCGTCGGGGTCTAACGAAACGATCTTCGTCTAGGTTTTGATTGACGTCCGCCGATTGGAGCTGGTCCGGTTCACGCGGAGCGGACAGGGTCTTCGTGTTTGATACTCGCTGTGTCGCTCGTTTTCCCCGACAATGCTCGCGACCGTATCGTTGGCCCCGTGTTTGCCTTGTTAGGCAAACATTCTTCAGGATTCGGGCCGCGGTAAAGCCCGACATCGATCACCTCTCGTGTTCGGCCAGGTTCTTCGTGGTGTTCCAGCTATACGCCCGGTTATGCGCTAGGGTTACCTCCTGCGCCTCCCCGTCTCTCTCTCTCTCTCTCTCTCTCTCTCTCTCGTCTCCTCTATTCATTGTGCTCATCTGACCGTGTCTCTGTCACTAGCACGGCTCCCACGAGCTCGTCTCCCGTGCTGTCCCGTCCTGTCCTGTTCCCGAAGCTTGTGTGCACAAGCGCGACTCCACGGATACCTAGGTGTAGAACGTCTATAACGGAATCATACGGTGTCCAGAGACCAACACACCACGCCAAGCTGTATACCGGCAACTAATGCGTTTACGATGTCCGCCTGACAGTACATCAAAGTTCGACCCTGGTCCACGGCTGGGGTCGCCTTTCCATCCTTTCCTTCACCGGTGTCTGTACCCACTTCACCCTTTTCGACGGTCGGCCACGCCACCCTTTCGACGTCCCTCTGGCAACGAGGTCTCTCCCTCTTAACCCGATTCGCCCCCCGCCATTACCAGAGCAAACGATTTCCCTCTCTGTGGAGGAGCTATCGATCGAAGGTCAGGATTTTTCGGCGCCGCGGCTCGAGGGCGAGATTGTGTACACTTGACACTGCTCTCGAGCCTCGGATGCCTCTCTTCTTCAAGCTGATGGCTCTATAAGCTCGCCTTTGTGGACCCACACCGTTGCCCAATGTCGTGTTTAATACCGCTCATGAAGTAATCCGGATGGTGGGCACTGTTCTTTCTCATGAGTGGATTGGAACATTTGTTTAACCCTTCGGGAACCTCTGCGCATCGTACTGACTCTAACGAGTGTTTTGAATTTTAAATTTTCTAAATCTTAAATATTCTTAAAGCATTTTTGTACCGAATACAGATATAGCCTAGTTAGTTACGATTGAAATAAAACCAGGCTAGTTAGTTATAATTGAGCTTTCCAATAAATCTACGCTTCATAACCTTCTGGAGTCATAGGTACAAGACATTCTCGATTTTATTTCATTGAGAAACGTTCACGGTTACGGAAGGAAATCATAAAATCCGATTGCTTGTGAAATCTCCTATAAATTGTGCTTCTTCAAGTTTAGTCAATCAATAGAATAACAATTTTCAGTTATGAAAAGAACGTTTCAGCACATTGTGCTATAGCTTCCTGCCAACGATAGAAACTACCATAAAGGAAACGATTATGGAACAAAAAGTTCATTGATTTTCAGGGGACTGTTATACAAAGCGTTAGACTTGTTCAAATTGAATCAGAAAATAGCTGCGATTCAAATACAACTCACGGAACAGCAGAGACATTTTTCTCGACGGAGGAATGAAGTGCGTGACAAGTGAAGAATGTCTAGACGCAGTTGCGGATTGGGGGCAGCGTTTAACGTCCGGTCAGAATGCAGAAAGCGCGACTCGCCGTATATTAAGCCATACGATTATTTATTTCATCATTTTTCTACGATTCTCACACAGCAATACGTGTCGCCGTTTCGTCTAAACGCCGCGTTCACGATCCTTTCTTTCCCGTCTCGCTCGTTCCTCGTCTTGGTCACGGGTGTATCGATGCTGGCTCGCTTGTCCGTAGATAGGCATCCATGTCGGAGGTCGTTGATCCATCCCTGGAAGATCGTTCTCGGCCGCGAGGAAGGCCTTTAGCTGCCACGGTGGGCATCTGCACGGTGCATTCAGCGACGTGTATATACCGCTATGCGGACGAATATACACGGCGTGGACGTTCCTACGGGTCGATGTTAAAAAAAGACACGGCCCAGGAAATCTTCTTCGCCGGGACCGGGCGCTACGTAGTGTTCCATGGCCGATCGTGGAAAGTGGAAAGGTAATGATCGAGACCATGGGGGACCGAGAAAAAAGGCGACACGAGATTCGATCCTCCACGACACACAAAAGTTCTTTGTGCTCTCCGTGAAGCAAAATCTCTGACGAGAAGATTATTGAAAAGTGGAGGTGTGCGAGAACCCGAAAATTCCGGGTTCGGAACGACTCGAGAATTTTATTTTCGGTGTCGCGAATGGGTTCTCGAAAATTTCAGGATTCCCAAGAATATTGAGAATTCGAAATTTTCCCGACCTGTCCCAATCGTCGAGTTCTCGCACACCTTTATTGAAAAGAAATCGATCGAACCTGTATGCGTAAAAACTTGAAATTCCATGTATTTTTCGAATATTTGCCGAACGATAGAACGTAAACGCGATCCGGCCGTACGAGTGCTAAGAATGTGCAGAGAAAGGAGCATGAAGTGGTTTTGTCTAGCCAGATTCCGTGCTAACTACTATGGATACACTTGAGAGACTTGCAGTTTCA
Source organism: Lasioglossum pauxillum (assembly GCA_933228785.1). Lineage (NCBI taxonomy): Eukaryota > Metazoa > Arthropoda > Insecta > Hymenoptera > Halictidae > Lasioglossum > Lasioglossum pauxillum. The sequence goes on along the minus strand of OW121699.1, from coordinate 39,010,982 downwards.
CTGACATCGCTCATCAGGATCCTGGAACGCTCTCGGAGAAATCATTTACACTGTTACTCGCGTGTAACCTTCTTCGTGGTAGCTACTCAAGGATCGGATGAAGAGAGATGTTTTAAAATTGACTGAGTGGATAGTTTCAAAGGAGCAACGTTGCAAGAATGTCTACAAACATTGTTCTATGAAGCCTAAAATTTTGAGCACAGTATTTAACAAATTCGGAGAGACATTTGAACTTTTTTCTTACAAAAACTAGAAATATGCGCTGATACTGAAAAGAAGGAGCATGTTCACGGGCCGAGCAAACCTGCTGAGAAATGTGAAAGACGAAGAAAAAGGTGGCCAGGCAAGAGCAAAAGAAAGAACGCGATGATCGGAGAGGCGGCGAAACTCGAGGGGCCGGTCCTCGTAGAGCACGGATCCGTTTCGGCCATTTTCCATAAACCATAAATAAGAGTACAGGGGCATAAACGTGCTTGGCTACCCTCTCATTAATTTGATTAAAAAGCTAGTAAATTAGCGATTTCGTTAATTGTTCACGGGTTCTCCGTCGTCGCAACGAATCGGGGAGTGAATGTGAAGGATGGCGAAAGGGTATGAGGCGAAGAATTTCGACGAATGGTGAGTAAATAGAATAGGGGGTATGGCGAAACGGAAAGAGGCGGAGAATCGCAACGGGATCGAGGAACGGTAGGAAGTCGGTGGAAAAGGTCCGAGGGAGAAGAAAACGTGATGCATCCTGTCGAGCTGTGCACGCGATCCCGAAGGTCCGAGGAAATTCATGCAAACGACATGGGTCAGCGCCGTTCTGCGACCAATCGGTCGATGCGTCGTTGCATTCCACCCGTTCTGGGGTTTCTGCCGTTTCAAACCGTAGAAAAATGCGGGGCCCGAGCCGACGCGACGCGAGAACGTCTCGCGTGAATCGGAAGCGGTTTCGCGTAACGACGACTCGTAATTCCTGCGCCCCGCACGGTGCGGTGGCGATTCGAGCACGGAGGGGCGTTCATGAATTATTGAACGGCTACCGGCCAAACAGAACGCCAATATTCTTTCAAGCTTTCTGCCAAATTGATGATTCCCTCGTCCGGCGCAGGCCGCACGGTAATCGCGACCCAGGATTCCACGGCTGATTCAATTGCACCGTGGAACATGCAATTACCGCGCATTAATGTCCCCGGTAAACGAGCCGGCTTAGCCTGATAAATGTTATTTCGATAGAAAACACCGCCAGAAGTGTTTTCGCGAATTTGCACCCTCGCAGGAAATGCTGGGGAACACGCCACTCTATTTATTTCCTTCTGTGAGCGGCTTCGGTCGATTATAAATGACACGAAGTTGTAAGATCTTCAATTATCGGATAGCGAGCTTCGATTCATTATGATCTAGTGCTTCATACATTTCATCTATAATCTATGTCCGGATTTTCTAGTAGCCAATTTATGTTATGATCCGCTTTTCAAAAGGAGACGCTCCACTCCTATGTATGTTGCAATTTGCAACCTATTGAAAATAACGCGACTATATTTTAATAATAAAAGATATAGTTTATTTTCCGCTTTACAAAAAGTGTATATGTATTAGAAAAGCAAAACGAACACGTCGTGTCGGTTGCCTGGTCAGAGTTCAAATTAAATATCGGTGGCATCGCAAAAACAAAACTGTAACGAAGAGGGCACAGCCGATTAATAAAATCGGTGGGCGCCTTCTCATTGGCTATTGTCATGGTATAGAGTATGAAAAGCTTATATTCCAACACAACCAATTGTAGCTATTTATATCGGATTCAATAAGAGCATCAATGTTGATCGCAAAGAAAGTAAAAATTTATGCGCAACGATTTGAATGGATTTAGGTATTGCTACTATGTAATCGTCGAAAGCACCCGCTTTACAAGGGTTACACAAAGCTGACGTGCAATTAATTTTTCATTAGTAAATTCCTCGACGAAGTACCCATTCGAAGTCATTTTTATATGACGTATATTCATCGAAATTCCACAGTTTAATGGCCTCCAATTCGAACAATATGAATTCGAACCTTGAAATTACTCTATCAGACACAAAGTACTGATAAATACAAGATACGCAGACATGAAAAAAATGAATTTCCAATCAAAGATATTGTCAATTAAATTTCTGATGCGAATTCGTTCGGAAGGGCAGTAGAGAACGAATTCCCAGCCCTATTAATCGAGCGTTTTCCCCCTCGAAATTTCGGGTCGAAAAAAGAACGGCGGCAGGTTAATTTAACCCTGTGGCGGAATTTGGAGCTGAACACCGCGCCAGAAATTCCAACCGGGCGGAAAACATTCGCGCGACACGAGAGGGCCCTAACTCTGTCGCACGCGTTCGCGACAGAATTTCGAGCCGGGCCAAAGGGTCGCACGAGCCGGAAAGCTTGTCGCGAAATTAAGTCCGGCGCATTGGCGAAATACCGATCGGAATACCGGTACGCGCATCGAGCAGCAGGAGGGCTTGTTCGCTTGCTTGCGAGAGCAGGTGATCACGCCCACACCCGCAGGTTCGCATTCATAAACAACCACCAGACAGCCGAGTTTCGCGAATGACAAAAAAAAAGAACTGTCATCGACGTAGATGATCGCTTTCGAGACGTAACTTCGGGGGACAGCGCGAGTTTCTTCTCTCTGGCGAAAAATAGAATAGATACTTAGAGATCGCGGTTTTGAACGTGTACTAAAATACACGTGTACACGTGGTACGTGAACCGTGTAGTACGAATTTAAGGATCCGTGAATACAGATCCGAGAACACGGATCCACGAACACGTAAATACGGATCCGTATCCACGGATCCTTAAATTCTTACTACACGGTTTATGTACCACGTGTATTTGTATACACGTGAAATAGAGATCTCTACCAGATACGCGACCTCGTTTTTAAATAGAAACTTTATTAGCGGGAGTGACGATCGTCGCGAGTTGCATGAATTATATCGAATGGCCAGTCTTTTTGCGGTAAATGTTAAGAGTTCTCTTGTGTAACGATCAAGATGATGTGCAGGAAAGGTCACTCGTGTCTGAAACCTATAATATCTTCATCATATTTAGTGACCTGAAAAGATTTTCACGTTTCCATGTGCTACTAATAGCACCTATGACGTTCGCTTTCTTGAGATTGATGTTCGAAAGTGTATTCGTTGTTCGTACGATTAACTAATTGCTTCTGGTCATCGATTGCTTAATGCTATTTCTACGATGAGTGACGTAGTGCATCGGCTGCTGCTGTTCTGTTCTAAACCATAAAAAGATGTGCAGTTTCTGATTGATCTTCCTCTAGAATCTCATACGAATACACGTAGAAACAAGTCGGAGAACGAAAATGCAATAGAAACTTCTTAGAATTCGTTATGAACAGAACATAAGCATTAATTTCTCTCTTGTAGATTTCATTTAAACCATAAAAATCACTACAAACCTTGCAAATGATACACTCGTGCAAATACCAAGCGATCAATCGAGGTTTAAACAAGACTTGGTGCAAAAACGCGTTCCTATCTGAACCTTCATTCCTCCAAAACAAGCATCCCTCGTTTAAACACCTTCTCGGATCATTAAGAAAATCGCAGCCGCTTTACACTCGAGGTCCAGCAAGCCCGGCCAGTCCATAAATTGAATATCACCGTGTGCACCGTGGTTCGGAAACATCATCGGCGAGTCCACGAGGGGCCCTCTTCGAATTTTGATTGGCAGACTGTTTTCTGAATCCATTAGCGTACACCGGCTTGCACGGTATACAATTACCATTACAGCTCCGCATACAGCGCTTGTTTCACCTCGCATTAATGTTCGCAAGGTGCTGCGCTCCATAAATTATAGCCCCGAAGAATTTCGAATTCACTTAAAACCGTACGTCCTCATTAAACGATGGAGAGCCGGGGTATCCCGAGAGGTAGAAGGATTACATCGTGCCGGGCGATCGAGAAGAGCCCGTGCACCGGAGAACATTAGCGACCGCGTCGAACACACGTCTCGTTGCGTTAGAACGCTGATTAAACGAGGCCTCCCATCGGTGAGTGATACCGCTGCACGTGAACCCGCTTACATGCTCTCGGGTCTTCCGAGCAAAAACGCGGAAAAACGAGCACCACGAGCCGGAAAGGCGCAACAGAGAATGAGGGAGGGAGAGAGGTACGAGAGGAGGGAAGAAGGTGGTAGGAGCGATACATTATTAGTCGCGTTGTTTCGTCAGCGTCGCGTAGGGGATACGCGCGAAGCGGAAAGGAGAACCGGTTCCGCGGTGCGACGACGACGATTTCACGGCCGTCGGTGAAAATTACGCGAAAGAAAAACTTGGCTGGATCGTAAAGGAGGCACGCTCGCCGGGAGCCCCGTGGACCCGGGACACCATGGAAACAACTATGGAAACCGAGAGCAGCTCGTCTCAGCACGGTAGGATTCCAACCGCAGCGCCGCGTCGTTGACTGAGATTCTTTTGTGCGCTGCGCAAAACGCGGCATCGGAAAATCCCGGTGACAGGGGGGATAATTAATTAGCCTGATTACCGGGGATCAACCTCCGATAGCCAGGCCCAAGCGCGCCCGCGCGCGTTCCTCCCTTTCCGTTCGCGTCTCCTCCTCCTCCTCCTCCTCCTCGCCGGACCATGCAGCCTCCGCTAATTAGTTGCCAGTGACGGCCACCGATGCGATCGTTCTTAATTAATATACGTATCGTGCCGCGAGCCTCCGCCACGATACGAACGTCGTGGACCGGCCCGCGTAAGGGATCCAGACAGCCGCAAGGATTTCCGCCGTCAATAGCGCAATCAACGGCCAAAGAACCACCGAGAACGATCGCTGCCGGTTCTTCGGGGCCGACGATTCACGGCCAGCCATTGCCAGCTTGTTCCCGCAGTCTGAACGACGGCCTTCGCTGATGGAACAATTTGCGAACCTGGTGACAGCTCAATGGCTTGTTTTTAGAATGGAATGTATCTATTCTTGATTATAATCGCGCAAATTTGCTGCTAACTTCGTACATCCTAGTTCTCCTACGAAATTTGAAGTTCATCCAAAGTTAGAGGCAGAGCTCTAACTTCACAAAATAAGTACAAAGAAGCAAGCAACATCGCTGAAGTTTTACTGGCAATCGATATATCCGGGTCTCATCAGAAAAACTGAAGACCCCTGATCTCACCAACTAGAAGCTAGAAGCAATGACAAATATTTTCATGTAAAGTGTTAGATGAGAAACACACAAAACTAACGTTGAATACTACAAGAATGATAAAAATATGACACAGAGGAAATGCATGGGAGTCGGATCGTACTTTTAAGGTCGTCGCTCACTAGAACGCACCGGCGCCCACCCGGCACCGCGCGGCCTCAGCTGTTTTGGAATTCTTCAATGTATTTTAAATGGATGTGCGCACATCTATTTAAAATAAATAGAAGAATTCCAAAACAGCTGAGGCCGCGCGGTGCCGGGTGGGCGCCGGTGCGTTCTAGTGAGCGACGACCTTTAATCGTACGAAATATTATAGTATGTATCGCGTGACGAAGGAGTCGCAGTGGAACAAAACACAATGACCAAACGATACACAAGAGAATTATCGTGACACATCGGTTGTTTTCCGGTCGAAGGTAAGACTGCTCTGTTCCCCCGCGTCCAGAGGAGAGGTGCTCCTCCGATTCGATCTGATACAAGAGAAGCTGGAGGACCCCTTCTGCGCAAGTGGCCAAGACGATGTCGAAGAAGATGCAAGCCAGAGAGAAAGAGCACCGTGAAGTCGTAGAGAACAGGGTTACTGGCTGACGATAGGAATGTTTCTGGTCCTGATATCGCGTGCAAAAAACGATGCCGCATGTATAGACTCGGGGATCCAATGTTACCCCCGCGGTGTTCGGAAATCGAATCGACACGGTAGTCGTGTTCCCGGCGATTGATCGTCGCCTACGCCCACAATGAAACACTTTCTGCTTCTCCGTGGGCTATTCTTAAATCGTGGATCGCGACAATGGTGTAAACACGTTCAACGTAAAATTATGTTCTCTACGTTCTCTATATCAAGTTAACTCTAGTTAGTATTAAATTTCTTTTATTTATATGGAAACAACGATAAATTCATTATACGCCAATTAAAACCCGCATCCTCCTGGTTACCCAACTCGATATTCTCTCGCCTTGTTACTGAAGAAATCAGTGAGCACTCGCAGTGAGGAAAAAAATCGGAGAATCAAAAGATGGTCGCGCAGGAAAGGCGGCAGTGAAAAAAAGGAGAAAGAAGTAGAAGCAACGTGTCGTGGTGCTCGTCGCTGTCGTGGTCGTCGTCGGTGCTCCGCGCAGGGAGGAACGGAGACATCAAAGAAGGCGACATATCCGTTCACACTCGGCACTCATATAATGTTCCCCAATGTTCCTTGCGCTGGCTGCCCGTGGACCGTGTCACCATCAGCCTTCTATACTATATACATATACGCAGATGCACGACCACAGTCCAACACCCTTGGAAACAGCTGAAGATATGGGTAGGTTCGGTAGGGTGTGCTGCGGGTCTGCGAATAACACGTGACGACCATAATGCGGCTGAAGGCGTCTTAATAAAATGAACTTGTCATTCCGAAACAGCTAACCAGCCTTCGGTCCAACCACCTCTAACTCGCCGGCAGGCTTGAACGCTTCTCGTCCACCTCCCCCTCTTCCTTTCCCGGATCCTCGTCCGGCTCCGCAACCCTACTCAAAGTCTTTCCAGCTTCCTCCATCTCTCGGCTCGCCCTCGGGCTTTATTTATACCTCGTTAAATTAGTGCCGATCGGCGAGAAGGCACCGCTCCACACTGCTCCGCAACGCGAGGAGGGCCGGGGTCCCTCGTTTCGCTCGTCCCGCACGTCCTGGCCCCGATCCGCTTCCATTTCGATATAATTCCAGACACCTCGCCGCGTTCCACGCGTCTCAACCTGTCATCAGGCGTGTCGTGAAGCGCGAACCCGGTTCCTCCGCGGGGAATTGCCCGGCGAGCCCGGGATCGTCGGCGATGTTACAATGTCGCCGGATTCAGGAAGCGTTAACGCGGCTGCAACTTGATGGAATTCGTATAATGGCGAGCGATGATGAGCCGATCATCGGCCTTCCCCCTCGGTAACTCGTTTTTTCGGAGGATAATGCAGCCGGCGGGACCGGGTTCGTTGCCGAAACCGGCAATCTCGGTCGATACGGGATATTAATTGTTTCGATCCGTGAAACGAAGAGACGAGCAGAATCGGCAGAAGAGGATAGAGGTCCCCATTGCCGGAGACGATGCGAGGATCCATCGGAGTCACGAGCCGCAAGGTCAGAGGGCTCGCGAGGGTCTCCTCGGGCCTGCAAAAGACCGACCGCGCTACCGTCGATCGAGACGAGCGATCGCGAGAACTTGCAGAGCCACGGAGAGAGAAGGGACGGACGCGGTCCGTGGCCACGAAATTTCGCGCGGATGCAATAAATTACGCGCGACCGGCGCGGCGCGGCGCGGCCGAGGCAAGAAGGGGGGCAGAAAGAGCGATGGGTACACCGCGATGGCCTCGGAGAAAGGGCAGCCACCCACAAAAGGGCAGCGGAGCACTTGAAATGAAAGGGCGAATGGATGTGCCTAGGCAAGTGCAAGAGACACGTAAAGGCATTCATCTCATTCAAGGTAGCCTTAAGTTTCTGATCAGATAACGAATGTACACTCCTCTCTCCTTGGCTGGCATCGCGGCCGACGCGTTCCCTCTCTCTCACTCTTCTTCTCTTTCCGACTCGAAGAACGAACCCCCGGGTATCACTCTACCCCTGCCACTCACCTCTTATTCCCTCCCCCCGTCAACCCTTCGCTGTTCCGTGACCCGTGGCGTCTTTCTCCTGTCCGTCTCCCGGCATCGACTCTTCCTCGTCTTTTTCTTGTCCCCGGTTCGCGGTGATCCGCCACGACGAGCTCATCTGGAACGTGCTCCACGCGCGAAACGACGTTACGACCGCCTTTCTGTGGCCCGTCGCGACGCTCGAGGAAAAAAATGGGATCACGATTAGACAGAGCAAGCAAAAGGGAGAACTAGAATAAGGGAAGACCACGACGACGATGGCGACGACGATGCCGACGACGATGCCACGGCTCGTCTCCTCGCAGCCATTTTACCTAGCCGTCGCCGTTATTAATATCCCCCGCTCACCGATCAGATCTACGAATAAGAGCGGCGGGTCGTAGGTCGACGAAAATAAACCATTAGCCGCGCGGCGCGGCGCAACCCGGTGCAGCGTGGCTGTTGGCGTGGCGGGGGCAGGGTGGATTTTTCAGATACGATCGCGAACGACGGGGACACGCCGCGCCACGCCGAGCTGAGCCGAGCCGAGTCGCGGAGAAATTCCGCGTCGGAATTGAAATATCGCGTCCCGGTCTCCCATTCTCCCGTCAAAATTTTCCTACGGCGATTCCTCCGACGCCGGTCGAGGCTCGTTCGGGGCCTCGGCATGAGCCAGCCACGTACCAGGCTACACACAAAAGGTCGTTGTAACGTTCCGGCGTGCAATACACCGGGAGGGAGGCTCTATTCATCGGCGCGATTTATAGCGTAATTATCTAACCGAGATTGCAAAAGCGGCGAACGATGGGAAAGATAATCACGTCACCGAGATTCCGAACGTTTCTATCGTACTAGTCGTTCGTTCGCTACGAAAGCTACGCGCGCTACTCCGGGGCCTCTCGCCTGAGAATCCGACGTCTCTCCTCTCTTTCTTTCATTTCCTGCCGTTCCTCTTCTTTTCCCTCTTCTGCATCCCCCTTTCCATCCCGCCTCCCTTTCCATCTCTCTCTCTCTCTCTTTCTTTCTCTTTCTTTCTCTGTGGCCGAGGTTCTTGCCTCTCAAAGTGCATTCCATAAGTTCTGAATTCGCGCACGAAACCATTTCGAATTGTTCCCCGTTCGAGAAGCCGAAGGGACGACTGCCGAGAGGAGCCGGGCCGAGAGAGCTCTCTCCGACTCTCGAGGCCGACAGACGTGAAACGTTCCACCGAGAGACGATAGTCCGTGATTTATTTGATGTCCCTTCCCGAGAGAGAAAACGAGGAACCAGCGGCGGATGAGCCGTCGGTGGTATACGGCGCCCCGTGCACAAAACGACGCAACGACAACGAAACAAACGGCTTCCACGCACCGGCTACGACGCCCTCGAATTTCTTACGAGCACCCGGGGTCACCGGGGTGATTTCGTAGTTCGGATCCGTGAGGACATAAAGCACATCGTGCCCGTAATCGAGGGAGGGGAGCTCCGATGCTCTCGGAACACCCGACAACCCGCAGACGTACCCGCTGAAGCATTTATTGCCGCATCCAAATCATTACCGCTGAAACATGTTTCTCTCTCCATTACCAAATCTTCTAAACCCTGGTTTTTGTTCATTTTTCCCGTCAGTGTTCGATAGTTCCAAATTTAAAGTATCGCTCGATTGGTTTTTCATACCAGAACATTCACGGAATTTTCCAATCGTCGAAAGCACACACAGTCGCGCCAGCACTTTGCGGGATTAAACATATAATAATTAACTGGTGGTTTCCACTGTCTTCTGCGACCATTTCCGTCGAATTGAAAAAGTCGTCGTGACCCGGATGAAGTGTCTTCCCCTCGAGCGAACGGATCACGGGAGCGAAAGATCGCGCCCGGCGAGATACGGTGGGAATTTTAATCTGATCCTCCAATAACAAATGCTTTCAATACGTGCGGGAGATCGATGCCTGCGACTACTCGAAGACACGTTCGCAAGAAAATAATGGATCTCTTGATCGGAACGCGTCGTGTTAGGCGGATAATCGATATCGGAGGACGTTATCGGGGACAAGCCGGGATTCCTGAGGTCACGCGGATAAAGTCCGTGGTTCGCCGCGCGCTGGAGAGGTCAGGCCCCCGGTCGACGGTACACCTACCATGATTAATACAATTGTGAGTGTCCTATCTTTGTGTCTGGGAACAATAGAGAACGCGGGAGTGACATGACGTTCCCGTGTCGTCCTACATACATCCGAAGGCTGGTTTCGGTGCGGCGAGGCCGCGCAGAGGGGGTCCATCGTCGAACGTTTCGTTTAAAACACGCCAACCAAAGGAATTTGCCTCCACCGGCGACGAGGAGCCGTCCGATCGTAACAGATTTCTCAATATTTTTTCGGGCCGATCGGCCAGAACGCGTCCGGGGCCTTTTACGGCCATTCTTTTGATCCCTTTCATCGATCTGGCCCAACGAACAGGACTCGCCAGGGACTCACGAGCGTGCCGCGATTTAATCCCTTCGGACTCCACGAGACGCTCGTAAAACGACATCATAATTCCCTTTGAATGTCCCTGTCGTAACCCCGGGCTCGACCCGATCGTGCTTGTGCCACGCTCACCGGACGCTAAACCCTCCAATCGTAATTTCACCGGATCTCCAGCTGGCCGATCGACTGCCGATTTGTTTACCTTATCGCGAATCTCGAGCCGACCGTTCTTAGGATCCTCCTTAATCCTCGATCATAGTTCCGACTCTTCTGACGAAACCCGAGCACAAAATAAAACTTGATCTTCTTGCCGAATTTCCAACTGGGGGTTGCGACCTTAGCCAGGCAATTGAAGCACAGGGTATCCTTTAGCATCAGTAAGACACTACTTGCATGCTTCATCTTCGTCCCACTAAAATTCTTGAGAACTGAACACCCAGTGCATTTATTCATTTTAACGGACCTCTGCATTCTAGTTGAAACGCTACCGTTTGACAAATTGACAAGGTAGTTCCAAGCAGCTTAGATCTTATAAGAGAGGCCCGCGACCCTTTGAAAGATCAGAACCACAGAATTTGTTTCAAGATCGTGGCGACGATGAACTCCTCAGTTATCATGGAGTGTATTCCAGCAGAGTTGATGGCGGACGCGTGGACAAAACTTCTGACGGACAATGTGTTCCTCCACCCACACCGCATCCTGGCAAGGAGAATAGAGCTCGTTGAGGGTGTCTAGGTTGAAACCTAACAAGAGGAGCGACGATAAATCCCGTTTGACCGGTGTCACTGTGCCCGAGCAAACGATCGCGGCGACTGGTTCCCCCGCAGCTCGGCGAAGCTTCAATCTCGCGGCGAATCCGCATAATGCGCCAGCTCGGTCGAGAGAGCAACAGGCGTTTCGGAGAGAAGAGCTGCACATAAAATTAAGCCGCAAATAAAATAAGCCCATTCGGGAAGTTCGCGCCCGCTTATGCCCAGGAGGCCGTGAATCATCGCGCCTAAACTAGTGACGTTTACTGTCAGGGATAACATTTGTCATACTAGACGGGGCGAGAGAGAGAAGCCTTTCGGCCCCGCGCCGAGCGCGCAACGAGCCAAACCAGATTTGACGATGTGTCGGGGGCCACGGGACGACCGAGACTCGGAGGAGGACGGACACCGGAGGATCAGGATGAGGAATGGTGGTGGCATAGGCGGGAGACGAAGGGTAGGCTCATCCACCGGGGCCAGGACCCGAAGCACCACCGTAAATCTCCCGGCGAGCAGCGCCTCCAGACCGGTGAATTAACGGATCGCGATCGTAAAATGGTCCGCGACCAAAGCTTTCTCGCGATCGCGACGGACTGGCGTCTTTAGCGGGGGAGTGACTCACGGCGCAGACGAAATCCGATTTTCTTAGACATTCGTCCCGCTCGTTTGCAATCCCTGACCGATGCTGCCGGATACTCTTCTGAAATAAGACCGGCGGCGCACCGAGCCAACCGTCCAATTCCTTGCAACGCTATTCTCGTTTTCTTTCGCATTTGAATCCAAGACGCCTTCATCTAGCTGATAAAGACTTTATTTCCCGATGGCTAATTTAATTGTCGGCGAAAGGGGTCGCTCCTGCAAAAATTCATAGCTACTGCCAGGAAGTGGTTGTTGTAGATGTGAATATATTTCGAAAATATTGTCCTTCTCGCGACATATAGGTAATCTGACGTAGGTCGATTATATTCCCGAACGAAATATATCTGAACCTGTCGGCCCAGTGAAAGATAGTTTCTGATTGTGCTAAAGCTAGCGCACAAAGAGAGAGAGAGAGAGAGAGAGGGAAAGAGAGTTAACGACCGAAAATCCCCGCAGCGATGGTAGGGGTCCGATGCACATAACGAAACACCCTAAATTGACGAATTACGAGTGTAAACGGTAGAACGGTGGTAGGCCATTAAAAAGTCACGCGATTCACCCTGCGGAAGAGAGGGGAAGAGACGGGATATCCAAGGACCCGCGGGCTGGTCTCAGCGGTGAATCCCAGGAGAGGCGATCGGTACCGACTTCCCGCGCCAGGGTGCTGTCAGTTATCAGTGCATAAACATTCGTTCTCCACGCCGGCGCGCCGTGGTCCCTCGCGTAGCGAGTTATACGCGGCAGGGAGGATCGGCCGAAGGGGGACACACCGGCACGCATAAAGTAAAGAGCGGAGGGAAAGGAAAGAGAGAAAAAGGGTTACCAAGAGAAAGAGTAAGAGAGAAAGAAGGAAAAGAAGAGAAGCAAAAAAGTACGAGCGGGACGAAGAGCGGCCGAGGAAGGCAGAGGGAGATGAAGGAGGAGGAAGAACGAAGGTGAAGGTGAAGGAGGCGGAGCACACGGGCGACGCAATCCGAAGGAACGCGCGACGGAAGGGATGGAATATGATATAATGCAAAGGCAAAAAAGAAACGCTGCGGTCTGCCGGGTTCGCCGGGGCCAGGGGGGAGATTTAAAGCCGCGTGGACATTGTCATCGGACGCACGGCTATAAACCAAACCGAGGGCTCGCTGCTAACTGAGACGCTCTCTCCGTTAGCCGGCGTCGTGCGTGTAACACGTATGCGGGGTGCCGTGCACGTTTTCCCCCTTTCCGCCAGCCCCTCTTCCGCGGTACAGATCTCCTCTCTCTCGGTACCCGGGGACCCCTTTTGCCTACGTATATATCGAGCTGCGTTTACGATCTTGGCAGCTCGGCCGGGACAGGTGTTATTTTTCATCGATTCGTTCGAGCCGCTGCCTCCCAAACGATCCCGCGCGACGACGCGACGACCGCTTTAAAAGTTCCCCGCCGATTTTCTGCCATCGCCCCACAACCCGCCGCGAGAACACCGACTGAGAGAAAAGACCAGAGGGGTCCGGGGAGGAAGGCCGGCCCGAGAACAAGAACGACCGAGCAGATCTGATCGAGATCGCCGCGATAATAACGCATTCGGGAGCGGCGAACGCACCGCGCTGCTGTGCTGCTCGAATGCGAGCACCAAGAACGCGGCCGCGTGTGATAGATAGGAAAAAATCGAGCGCGCGAGAAACGCACCTCTTTCCTGCCCGCCGCGCCGCCGAGAATAAATTCTGTGAGCTCCTCCGGCGAAATTCGGCCGCTTCGATAGTCCTTTGGTCCACGCTGCTGGCCCGCCGACCCGACAAATGTGGATCCCCGGATGGAGACCAAGATAGACTCTAACTTGGCTGTAGAAATCGATGATAGAAATTCGAAATTAGGGGTTGAAATGTTCACATCGTTCTCTCTCTCTCTCTCTCTCTTTTATCTAGTCCTCTAGCCTTCCAACCTTATTAATTGGAACAATTCTTAATCCCTTGCGGTCCAACATGTTCCCTCTCTTTTGCTTCATAACTTGCTACAGATTGTACAATTCAATTGTTATTTCCATAGGTAGCTCTACTAACTTATTTAGAACCGCTCTGAGGCACCACTTAAAAGATCATACAATATAATAGCTCCGAGTGCAAAGGGTTAATGTCGGGTGTAGCGAAGGTATACATCCATAATCGTGGTCCATATAGAAGAGCTAGGTTTGCGCGATGCAGAATTTCAGTCGTCGTCAAAGGGTTGACCGTTGTCGACGACGGCGGTCCTTCGCGGAGCTCTTAAATCCGGCATCCCTGATTCGAGTCCGCGATGAACCGCAGCATTCCGAGGGTCCGCGTATACACAGAAAGGCATTAAGATATCCATCGGTAGGTTTTTTCTCGCCGACTGAGTGGCGACCGAGGTCACGTCTGCTCGTGGTCGTGAGGAACCCCACAAAGCCCACGAAAAACGTCCATCGAGTCGACCACGACCGTGACGGTTCGCCATCATCGATTGTTCCGTTTTACCTTAAACCTTTCCCCCAAGCCGCCGCGCCGTCGCCGCCATCGTTACCGGCGGGAGAGGATTTCGAGACAAGATTTCAATGAGCATTTCTCAACGGACGTCGCAGCTACGTCTGTAAATACGAGAATGCCGGACAGCGAGTGGGGGTGCGAGAGCGAGGGCGTAGTCTATGTTACTTCTTCTAATCCGCAGAGACGGCAGGCGGCTATCCAGCCTATCGTCGGATTCCATCTTCGGTTCTTTAACGCCGCGACGAGGCTACGATAACTCACGTGACTACGGCGAACACCGGGGAAAACGGGCTGCCTGATGCACGGGTCGATGCGGAATGACACGGACCCGCGAAACTTATTATCGCGACCCTCGAATTATGTACGGCCTCTCCGCGAGAGCTCCAATGTTGCGCGGAATTAATAGACGCGATTTCTGCACCGACGGCGCCGCCATGCCACGGTGCCGTCCGCGTGAAATTATGTCGCCGCAACGAACACGAATAATTGCCTGCGCCCATCCCGACGGTGCAACGATGCAGCGGGATGCCAGGTAAAGAAGATGCGGTGACGACCGACGAGCACATCGAACGTTTCGAAAACACTGTAAGGTCGCACGAATTCTTCTGCTCGATTTTTCCATTAAACATTCAAGTAGTTAGCGGCAAAATGCGGTGGGAAGTTTCAAATTGCTGACGAAAAGAAGCAACGAGATGCTGTTCCTTATTTAGCATGCTAATGGACAAAATTACGAATTTTTATGGGAAGACAAACTTTTATGAACACGTTTAGAAAATTGAAGTTAACAGGAATTAATTTTTATCTGGAATCTACAGAACGGAATACAAAATAAACCACTGTTAGTCGATTTTTCCGTAAACATTCGTTCGCATTCGTACAATTGAAGTTACACCTCGTGACAAGACATGCCGGTTTGCGCCGAGCCCAACTCCAGAGATAAATACGTATATAACCGCTAACGAAGCGAACTATGTGCCAGAACCAATGTTAGATGTTTAGCGAACCCGTTCAGCGTGATGAGTGTTTACGAGCGTAAGGAGGATGTTCTCTGCTCGATCTCTTCGGCAGTTAAGACTGTTTTGCAGGATATTGTCGTCATATTTTGCTATGCAACGAGAGTGCATTTTACGAGCATAGCACGGTACTGCGGCTATTAGACAAGTTACATAAGCCACAAAGCATCAGAAATTTTTCTCGTTATCCAAACTTCGCCTCGTTATTTGTTCGCTTCGAACTACCTCAGACAGGAAGTTCTCACGTTTGAGCAATATTTGGAAACTTTCTTTTTAGGGAACATAATGATCCACAGCATCAGGGATTCATTTCTTTACGAAGTTACTTTCTGAAGATTCACAATAAGTTTCGAAATTATTGATACGTTGTTGATCACTTACCTGTAGATGAACATGTGTAGATGTTCTGACGAAAAAGACTGAGCTGCGACAATGAAATAAAAAACATTCTTAATCTGTACGATCGTAACAAGGAGCAAACGATCCTCGATAAGTAAGAAATTAACAGAACGGAGCTTGAAATACCATTCACATTAGTTTTTACGATAACTAGGTCCTAGAATTTCGAATGAATCTTGCGTTTCCCATAATCATCAGATGATTATCGCCCACGATTCCGCGCGGCAGGGGTCCAGGCTCGCACAGCCCGAACTCCCGTAGCCGAAGAATCGTTCGTTAGGCCACGTAGCTTCTGCCGAGGAGGGCAGGTGGGACGGGAGGAACGAGATCCTTAGTAAATTCTTAGACGAAGCCCGTTTAATCGTGGCCGGGAGCCCGTTCGCTTCGTAGCGGCCGGAATTTGTCTTTCTGGACGACAGTAAATGCGATCGCGTCCCCATTAAGGGCTTTGCGAGCGGGGCCTGGTACTTTTTATCGCGGACAGGAAGACCATTCTTTGCGGAAAGTCTCGGGGAATGGGATTTGCGGGGACCGCGTGCGCGATAACGTTCTCGCAGGTGCGATCTCGGCCGTCGACGAATTACGAGCGTACCAATCGACTTTCGGCTACCATCGATGCCACCGCAGATTAGCGTGGCCGGCCGTGTACGTTCACGGTCCTGCGAGCCCGAGCACCATGGCGTATGGGATCGTATGGGAAACGCACACACCGGCTTGCGAGGCCTGTGGAACGAAGCTGCGCGTACCATGGGTGGTAACTTAACACCTTAACGGATATTTATGGACTTTTACTAACGCAAAAGACAAAAATGAAAAAAGGTTTCCGCCTGGCCCCGGGCCAAGCTTGTACAACACGCCTCGCGCACACGCCACCTAAGGAACGCGTGTGCGTGAGCGTTCGAACGCGTCACACCTGCTCACAAAGTCGAAATCGCACCCCAAATATCGGACTTGGACCTGTGTTGGTCTCCCCACGGGTGTCGCACACGTGTCTCTAGAAACAGCCATTCGATATCCGGCGAATATGCTCGAATGGGTACAAGGGTGGCAATATGACGTCCCCGGAGTGTAAATTCGTCGGACGAGTGTAAGCTGCTGCTGTTGTCCGCGAGTCGCGGAGCAACGCAGATTCATTCTGCGTACGGTAGGTACGTGTTCGCAGAGCTGCGAATACCTTTTCGTCGGCGCATCGCCCACGGCGGGGACAAAATCGGAAATCTCGGCCGGACACGTCTCAATTAGAGGAGTTCCCGATCGTAATCGGGCCGGTAATATTTTTCGGTGAGACAGTATCGCGCGCGCGATGCTACATGCGCTGATCGTTCGAGTCCCGGGAGATACGGATCGACGGATGTTGCCGACTTAACTGAAATCTAAATACCCGGGCCCAGGGGACCCGCCGTTAACGAACACCGGCGCGGCGCGGCGCGCGACTTGCTCGATAAAGCACCGATATCGAAATCGTGTCTCGCGACAGGCAAGATCGTCGCACAGGGATCCCTCTATTAGTCACCGTTTTTTCATTACCGCGTGGGTCTCAAAGAATTCCCGGGATCGGGATCCCTTCCACTTTCTGCCCCTCCAGTCTGGATAGACAATTTTCATCCGGCGACGCCACTCACAAAGTAAAAGGAAGACGGCGGAGCCGGAATCAGAGCCGAAGCCCCGGTATTAATGAATTAAATTTAGCGGGAGGCAGCCGAGTGGCACAAAAGAGAAAGTCAACGAGGGAAGTCAAATAACGTCTGGCCGCTTCCTTAGGGGGTGTCGCAGCGCACGTAATGCAGAATACAGAGCCACGTACGAAATTCGTTAATTGAAACGTCTCGGCTCGCGCGGAATTGGGCGTGGCGGGTGCACTTTCTCCGTGGTGCACGGGAAAGCTTTGTAAGTTGTACTACATCGATCGTGACGCAAGTCGTAGCATTTCGGCAACAACGAATCGAGATTCGAAAAACCCGGTACCAATATTGTCACTGAGGAGTACCCCGAGGAAAGAGGTAAGAGAGCCGATTATTCGGACGTCTCTTTTCCTCTCCCTGTCTCTCTCTCTCTCCCGGTGTTCTTCGCGGAGCTCGCGTTTTATTTTAACCGAACACGCAATCGCGTAAGTATACCCGGCTACCCTTCACAAGTCCTGAGCGTGTTTTGCATCCTCGTTGCTCGAGGTGGCAACGTCTAATTATCCCGCGGATAGTTCATCCTCCAATTACGGCAAGCCGCCGCGCCGTCGCTAGCAACCGGCGTTTGCCATTGTTACGGATTTTTCCTTGGTGTTCGTTATTACCCCGGGGCTGGCCTTGACTGGCAGCGGGCGCGTTTACACGTCGATTCGATGCGACGTGAACGCGGGAATCACCGGTTAATTTCGCGGCTTTGTTTTCTGGAACAGGAATCGCCCCGATTCGCTACTCCCAGAATTGCCCCACCTAGACGGTGGCGATTAATCATATGCAAATTGGGGACCCGCCGTAATGACAAGTCTTCAGGGTACTCGTCGTATAACGTGCTAGTTGGCGGTTTGCTCCCCGAACGTGCTACCGTATCGATATTTATGACACCAATATTACAGGCATTACAATAGGCGATGATTGAGCGCGAGGGAACAAGTTGAAAAAGAAAAATGAAGACATTTGGGATTTCATTTTTTTCGAGACCCTCGAAACTTACACGACAACGTCTCCGAAAATAGAAAATTCATCTTCCACTTCCGTTTCCGTGAAGTGCTCTTTAAACATGGGAATAAAGATCCAGAGTTTATTTGTGCTCGGTGTAATTTATTCCGTTGATTTCCCTAACAGATCGAGCTGTTGTAATGGGGTCTAAATCGTGATCAACACGTTGAAAGAGAGTTTCTCCGCTCACGATCGGATTTTCCCGCCTTCTCGGAACTTGTTGGCCGTGTGTAACGTGTTCATTATGCAGTCGTGGCAACGACGTTATCTGGCTAATCGGTCCGGCCGTTTTTCGCTAATCCCCGACTGACAGTATTCGTACCATTTAGTCGACGCGTCCGGCAAATCCTCTTCCTTCGGCGCGATTAGTGTCCTCTGGACGACTGGCCGGCACGGAATCGATTCTATCTCGATCTCTCAATCTTCCTGGGGGGGGGATTAGCTAAAAACAGCGAGTGGGCTAGAACCGTGGATCGATCGCTATATAACACCGAGAGCGAGAGAGAAAGAAGGAAGAGAATCGTCGCTACGGTTTTCTGCGACGTGTGTGCGTTACTCCGATCGCCTCTTAGTCCCCCGGATCCGCGAAACAGGGGGCCGGGAGGAATGGGGGGTCACAGGAGAGAAACAGACGTCCGTACACGACATAAGCATATCAATAAAATGTTTAATTGGCGTTTACATTTCTTCATTCGGCCCAACAAGATCGCGATACCGATCTTCCGCCCGGTTTCTCGTTCAGCCCCGTGTAAGCTCGTCCTTCCACCGCGTCCTTCCTCCGCGATGCACCTCCAGCTGAATGTCAGACGTCTCGCGGAGGTAACCGGCCTTTCTAGGGACGAAGACAGCACGATGGCAGAGGAGGAAGCAAACAACAGGAGAAAATCGAGCGAGAACGTCAGCAGGACGACGAACGTGGAAATAAAAGGGCAGTTGACGATCGACGGAAACACTTTGGTGCACCTAATGTTCTCAGCTTTTCGATAAATTGGATATTTATTTCCAGAAGATGGGCTAAAAGATAACAAATTTCCGAACTTCAAGGGTTCTATCAAATATTAATGTACACAATTTAAAAGTAAACCGAATTACAAAAAAATCATACATTCTCGGCTAGTTCACATGAATGGTGTTCGTATAGCTGATAGTTGCTCGGCAAGGAAAAATTTGATCGTGTCTCTGAGATTTTTCCGTGCAGCTCTCCTCTAACACCTTCAATGCCGTGTCCACTGACGAATTTGAATTTCGAGAGAGTAACTCGTGACAGTTTTACTCTCAGATGGACACGTTCCTTAAAAATCGTCGTCGGTTTTTCTTATAATTGGTGTCGATCGTATCGCAAAATTTATTTCGTCACTCAGGATCCAAAGAACACAGATGACCCGAGCAATTTTTATCTGATAGCTCTGCTTCCCGAAGTCACAAGGGCCGGGAACAAGGGACCAATTGGTACAATTATCTCCCGTACACGTCGGAATATTTCTCACCTCGATCCGCGAAAAACAGGAACTCGATCGGTCGCTGTTCCACCCCGAACAGCAGAACCGTGCGATATTTCACGGCGAAAGCGAACATCGCTCGGTGACGTAATCACTTAATTAACACGGGACGTGGTTGACGTTCTCGTACAAGGGGGACAGGGTCGTATAAACATACGTTTCAGTCTGTCGTGATTCCATTTTCGCTTCGAGATACGCTTCCGCTTCGGATTCTCTTACTACATACCGTCCATAGTACGTGACACATAGATGAATATAAGATGCGATATTTAAGACAGTATCCATTTTTACTCCACGCTGTGTTTTAGAAAGTTGTACAAAAATTTCCATCTTCCCGACTGGAAGTCAGTTAAGTGAGGTACATACAATTTTTTCGAACGAAAGTGGACATCGAACGATCCCGGATTTTTTCTGTTGTGCCAAATTACCAAGAAAGGAGCAGATCTGACGAGCGCGAATGAGAAAGAAATCACAAGGCAAGGGGTTAAACTGTTCAACCGTTACTGTAGGCGCGCATGAGTCGCGAAATTCCTCGTGTTTGGCCAGAAGCGGCGAGATTTCGTTCATTTATCCGGGACCGCGGGCCAGTTTGTCGACCGTTTACCTGCAACACCTTCTCTGCTCACGCACGTACACCTACGCGTATGTCCCGAGAGACGAGGAGCTCCGGAGACGCGAGAAAAAGAAACGGGAGAAGGCAAAAGGGAGAAAGAAAGAAACAGAGAAAGGGATAGAGTGTGTGAGAGAGAGAGAAAGAGAGTACGCGAACGAGAGAGGCGAGTAATCGTGCAGGTGCACGGAATCGAGGAAGAGAATCGCCGGGGAGTACGAGCACGTCCTCCGGACCGGGCCTCGATGGTATGCTATCATCGTTTGGCCCGATGAATTTTTAGCTGGAAATTCCGTACGAACCGGCGGAATGCAAACCCTCGTCTCCTTGTAACTACCTATCTGATGCGGCTCATTAAACGCGCGCGATACCCCGAGCGACAATTGTACCGCGCGTCCCGTAACGAGCGCAAAAAGATGGATAATACGCTGAAGACATTTTAATGGAATTAGGAAATGATGTTTCGCGTGATGCGATGATGAACAGGCGAAATCTACAAATTGACTGTGTTTGCTCTCGTCGGGCAGGAATGCACTTGCCAGGCGCCAAAGCAAATCCGACACAATCGAACTTACGAAATCGCTCAATCTAATTGCCTCTGCACTGTTACTATATCGACAGATTCACAGAAAAAAATTCGTCTGGGTGTTTGATACAGAGGCACCACGCACTCACATCTGATGAGATGGATCTCTGATATACGGTAGTGGACAAAAGTTTAAGGACGGTCTAAAAAAGACGGTAACTATTTTATTATAATAATATTGTACTATACGATTTGAACTTTTCTGGGAAAACTAGAGCAATTAGTTTTCTACAGGATGTGAAAAGAAATTTTTTCAAAAATTCCAATTGATCGGAATTATTGAAAAAATATTAAAAGTTGCATTTTCAATTATTTTATGGCCTATATTGAAAATTTCAAAAATACGTTTTGTCGGTCTGTGTCAATTAAACATATCCTGATAATTTCGTCAAAATCGGTCGACGTCGCAATAAGCTACAAACGTTTAAAGACGGTAAAAATTGCAGATTATCGGCCTCTAACTGCAATAAATATAAAGATTCTTACATCTTTCAATGCCTGTCGTTTTTTCCCGAATCAACCGATTTCGATGAAACTTTCACAGTGCATATAATTGACACAGACAAAACGTATTTTTTTAATTTTCAATATTGGCTCACATAAAATAATTCAAAATCAAATTTTAGTATTTTTTCAACAATTTTTTTCACATCTTATAGTAAACTAATTGCTCTAGCTTCCCAAAAAAGTTCAAATCGTTTAGTACAATATTAAAGTAGTCATCGTGTTTTTTAAAGCGTCCTTAAACTTTTGTCCACTACTACTGTAGTTATCAATTTTTTTCAAAAGAATACATCTAGTTACGTTCATCGTAAACAGGATTTCGTTCGTGTTACTTGTGAAGAACCTCTTTGAAACGAAAATGTTCATGGAAAGCGATTGGGGGTACATCGAAGATGAAAGACTCTTCAGTAGAGCGTTGAACTTGATTCATGGATGTAGTTATCACACAGTCATCCGGACATTTTTACAAACACGTACTCTTATTCTCAGAGAGTAAAACACAGTACGTATTTTTGGAGCTAAGACTTTGGAAATTATAAGTGCCCTCTAAAAAAATAATTCGAAAAAGTGACTGCAGACGAAATGGTACAGCTGCGTGTCCAGTAATTAAATCTTAGAAGTAATATTTTACTCGGGCTTTATTATCACATAACGGTGTCCCGCGGAGAAACACGTTCACGCAGATTGAAGGATTTTTATCTCGGCGTGTCGGTATCGGTCGGGTAATTTTAATAAGAAAATAAACGGATCCGGGTGGGAGGAGGGGTCCAGAGGCGGGTGGGGGACCCGCAGGGGAGTCGTTAATGATTTACCGCGGCATCGGCTTTATAACCGCGAATTCACCGTCGCCGCAAACGCCAAACTCTCGTCGAAAAGAGAGGACGGAAGAGCGGAGGGAAGAGCAGTGCGCCACGCCCCCGACTTCTCATCTTTTACGCGTCTCATTTCATGACGTTGGTACGTGAGGGCCTCTGTTCGGATGAGCCGAGGGCCCAAAACGCCCCGAACTACGTCGAGGAGCGAATTTCGGCTCCGTAGTCCACAGAAAACCGAGACTCTTCGCGCTCCTTCCGTCAGCCGAGGCGCGACCATTTCCGTTAACCCGTGACAGTGAGTAATCTCGCGTAAAATGAATTTTTAAGACGCCTCCGAAAGAATGAAGCTCCTCGGGATCCACGCGAAATCTCCGAGCCTTCCTCTTCCGTCTTCGACTGAATTCTTCTTGATTACTTTTCCGTGAAACGAATCCTGCCGCGATTAGATGGCCGGCAATTTCGTTGGACGCGTAATTCTGTAAATCTTGATGATTCCGGCGAAATTGGCGCTCTGAATTTTTTATTTTTGTAGAAGATCGCATCGTCAATTTGTTATTAATCTGTAGTACACGAAGGAATGTCTGATACAACTTAGCTCGTTTGATTTCTGGCGCTTCTTCGACAGAAATTCTTTAATTTCCCAAAGTTATCCCGGATCAGAAACGGATCCCACCGAAGAATCATCGCCCCCATCTCGAGCCCGGTTTCATAAGTGGTCGGCGCTCGGTGGGGAAATAATTTTCGCGTGGAATCCCATTAATCAGCGTGACTCGATGGAAAAAAAGTAGTTAAGATAGCGCGTATCCCCATCGAGAGCCTCGTTTATCTCCGAATCACGATCGCGGCTGTTAACTGAAAACACGTGGCCAAGTAGCAACTGGGTGTCTGCGCGAGAAAGGTACGCGTTCTCTCCCCCATCGGTGTATACCTGAAAACATACCGATTCCCGTTAGAGCAGATCGAAAGTAGCGTAGGTAAACCCCGGGACGCGCAAACTATTTCGAGGATCATTATTTCTGGATCGGTTTACCACTATTCATTAGCGTCAGGCTTTCCACGTAACACGAGATCCTACGAAGTTCTTCAGCCCGGCCCAGCCCAGCCAGCCAGCCGGCTGCCAGCGTTAACAGACGCGCACCGAACCGGTAGATAATTATTTTTCCCGCATGCTCGTGTTAATCATTTTACGGTGCTCATAAAACCCCGGCGGGAATGACGTCGAACAAAAATTCGGAGGGATGTAAACGCCTCTCGTAGTTATAAATACAAGATCGCCGGACGATTCCTAATTGCATGCTAACGTTTCGTTCCATTTATATTCGGAGGCCAGAAAAATGCGTGTGGTATTTCCTTCTGCGGTATTTTATGCGCTTTCTATGATCCGAGCTGTTTCTTTTATTTCAAGTAGGCCGTCTACTTTTTGGTAGGACGTCATTGCATCATTTGAAACAGGGTTGAACGGTGTTTATTGCTTCTCGACACATTAGAAAAGGATCGATTAAATTGAGTTTCCGCCCGGTATATCGAGGGTTAGTAGAATTTTAAAACCGATGTACCACTGCTCACTAATTAGAACTATTCTATTGAACATTCTACACCATTTTCAAGGTTTGGGTACCGTGCTCCGCTAAAAGCTCGCGCCAGGACCCGCGCAGCTAGCAGCCAGGAAGGTGTACGCGCTCCGAACGACTTCCCTCGAGTTCCTTGAAGAGCCACGCCGCGCCGTGCCGGCAATATCGTTCGCGAAAGCGTTCGCGGTCGCGCTCGGTATAAATAAAGAGTGAAAAACGATTCCGAGCGGAGGCCGACTTTCTTGCCGCATTCCAGCCGGGGCAGCCAGGAAGAAACCGCGCGCGGCGAGAAGAGATATACCATCCGCAGGGGATCCTTTCCCAGCGCGATCCCGGGACTATCGATTCTCGTTCGTGTCGAAGAGCGGGCGTGGTTGTCTCGCGAAGAAAGATATCCTTGGTCACCGGAGCCACCGAAACGAAGGTGGTTGCACACGGTTGCGGTTGCCGCCTATAGCCGCAGCGAGCCGCAGAGAGCCGAAGCCGTAAGCCACGAAGAGAGAAGACGGTGGCTTTCACGGCCGCGATAATGGATGAGCGTTCTTAATGATTTTTTCGCCAGCGAACGCATTGGTCATTGAGTAATGATGCGCGTATGAGATAAGGCCCCGGTAGGAACGGCAGAACCGAGAGGAAAGGGCGAGGGGAAGCGTGTTAAGCTCGAACACGCTCGAGGCGTCACGTCGGTCGTCGTCGTCGCGCCCCGCGAGAGTGGAACAACCGTCATATCGCGTCCCAGAGATTCGCTTTGACGAGTTATTTCCGGAAATTAAACGACCGGCTGTGATCCTTACGCGAGGCCCAGCTACAAAGGATCCCGGATGGATCCGCCGCTTTGATGCAGCGACTGTATTTTTGGACATCGTCGTTTATGGAGTTCCGTTGCGTTGTATCCAACTCCTTTCTCCCGCGGGCTAATCACCGACCAAGATCGTCCGTGCAATTCCGTATTGGCCCGACAGACTTCAAAGCGGAAAAAGCACGATCGATTTTATTGTTTACAACAGAGTTAGAGCGTTTCACGTCGACACGGGCGCTCCGTGTTTCCGGAACAAACGGAGACGATGTACATTACTTAATTAACTACAGCCGGGCCGAAGGAAAAAAGATAAGGCTCCGAGGAAAACGTGCCAAGCCACGGGATACGAAGAACGCAGAGAGAGAGAGAGAGAGAGAGAGAGAGAGAGAGAGAGAGAGAGAGAGAGAGAGAGAGAGAGAGAGAGAGAGAGAGAATCCTCGACTTAACGCCTCGAGTTATTTCCAGAAACAGGATTCTTTGTTGCGCTTGCATTCTGGACGCGCGTATCCCGCGTAACTCGGGTTAATTAATTGGTGCGAAACTATGCGACGAGCCTTCCATTGCTCGGCTGTAAACACGTTCGGTGATACTGGAACTTGGGGTCTTTGCTTGAGAAACTGTCTGTTCGTCAGGACTGAACAGTTTTCTGTATTTACTGGTACATAGCTGTTATTCTCGTAGTTGTGACTGTTTTACAAATCGTGTACAGTGTAATCAAAGTAGTCCTCACACTTTACCCTAGAATTTTATTAACCCTTACAATTTTTTTATTGCCTTACAATTTAATTCCAACATTTCAGATTCATGCTGTTCCACAATAGTTTGAATTGCTTCGAAATCAACGTAAAAGGGTTTTTATGTAATTTGTCGTCCGAAATCCCTGACGATTCTGAGACGTAATTTTGAAGCGACGGGGTTAATAGTAAAACGTTCCCTGGCAATTCCACAATAGCATTGCCATTTCCGTTTATGAATTGCTAGCTCCTATCCAGCGAAAAATTGTAGAATGCATTTCAATTAGCATCCTCAATTGAAATAAAGGACTGTCTCTTCGCACAAGTTCATTTGTCGAAGCTTTGATTTCGAGAATCGATAACGTCGATTCCAGTTGCAGCGTTCCCGAGATTGATTTTCTGAGGATCTCGAAAAGCCCGAGTCAACATTCCTAATCTTCTGCAAAATATCGCTTGCAATGACGTTGAAAAAGGATTCGTCGGAGAGGCCGGGACGACGCGACATCCGATTAGCGCGGCTGACAATTGCGACAGACGTCCAGGGATTCAATTTGTTCAAGTACTCGAAAGTTGCACTTTGTATCTCACGTTTCCTTGTCTTTTCTTTTACCGTTGGCGTCGCGATAAGCGTCCGATGTCACGTTATTCCCAAACGAAGATGAACAGAGAGAGAGAGAGAGAGAGAGAGAGAGAGAGAGAGAGAGAGAGAGAGAAGAGAGAGGTTGTCGGCCGTGGTTGTCTGCTGATTGGACATTGAAGTCCCCCGTCCAGCCGTTGGAACTTCACGCCTACGTCGCCTGGAACTTCGAGGTCTTCGAGGTGTTCGACGCGGGTACAAAAGCCCGTCTGATGGAAGCAAAATTGACAACGCCTTTTGCGTTAATTCAAGTATGCATCGGCGATTCGCGATACCTCTCCCGCGAAAGAGAGAGAAAGAGAGAGAGATAGTGAACGTACGTTTATAAAAGGATCGAGCGGGGATCGTGTCCGATCGAAGATGTTTCGCGCATGAGAAGACGTCTTCGTGGAAAACCCAGCAAATCCGGTGAGCAGCAAGGATTCACGGTGAAATTGAAGGAGACAGTATTTATTGCGAACCGAACCAGTCGAAGTTACGAGTGTCACTGGAAAGTAAACTGCTCGGGAAACTTTCACCGGCTGTTTTATTAGCAACCAGTCGGACAGCGAGTATATTAGGCTCACGGAGAGAACCAGACCGGTTGCTCGCTGATTGGAACGTTGAATCGAATGCACCGGACTTCAAGAACTGTCCCATTTAATTCGACCCGCTGAGTTACGCGGCGTCCCCTAACAAGTAGAAAAACGTGTGAGTTAGATATACTCCGGATAGCCATTGATATTTACTCGGCTCGGAATAATCGCCGCCAATGCGTCGTATTTATAATACGCGCTCTCCGATCGTGGTTATTAAACTGACGCGAAAACAAAATTGCCAACCAATGAATTCAATAGAAAGTTTCTGTGCTCTGCAAGGGATAAAATGTTCTCCTATACAATTCTCTTTTCGTAAATAGTCGGGAAGTTTAAGCAATTTTTAACCATTCACAGTCCACGACCCGTTGAGAATGAATAACTTTATAGGAGAATGTAATGGACATTAGCAGAAATTGGGTGGCAATACTGTCTAATAAGGTGCACATTTGGAAAACTCCCCGTTTAATTTAGCTTCATGAGTAGCAGGACCAACAACCTTCGAAACAGATGCACTCAAATGCACTTCACAGCGACCGACGTGACCCACGTCGCCTGTAATGCACTCAACACTGACAAGCACACAGAGGAAAGCACATTCACGGTGCGTGGAGTGCATGAATCGTTAAAAAAGGTTTTATGAATGGACATTGCATATGTACACGAGCCAATAAAAGCTCGAACATCCAGTCGCGCTGTTCTATTAAAAAATCATTGCTTGCCGGCCGTTCAATAATTTCCAACTATTTTCACGTTCAATTTTTATTTTTCCGATAGCCCGGAAGCTGCGCCATTCGAACACGATTATCGTATATTTGCAAGCCACTTCCCGAAGCGATTTCGTTGTTGTCCGAACAAGTGTTCGCGTCCGGCGGAAATCGCGAATTGTTTGCGAAGTGGCGAACGTTCGCGCGGACTCGAGGCAATTACGGAACAATCGCGGGAACTTTCATTCCGCGTTGGTTCGCTTCAAAGAAAGTTTTGCGGATATTCGCGACAGGTCGAAAACCGGCGAGAACATGGCTCGGAACGACGTCCTTGGATATTCGAGCGGCGTTCCGTCGCGCCGTCGGCGATAAATTTCGCGGTTCGGCCGCGCCAGCAGAACGAGGATCGTAATCACAATGGTCAGTCGAAGCGGTAACAGGCCGGAGCGGTGCGGAGCCGAACGGAGCGGAATGAAGCGGAGCTGCTCACGAGAATCCACTTTGTGCGTCACTTGAGTCGCGAGCCGTTTCACCTTACGTGGCCGACGAACGAACAACGAGCACAGACGCGCCGTGCCGGTCACAATAGACACGTCGCTGCACCGTCTTCCGCATCCTGGACAATGAAACCGGACAAAGGCCGAGATTAACAATATTCCGCAAAAGCGGCCCGGAAATAGCCCGGCCCGACCACCGCGCCGATCGGGGAAAACACCGATCGACTTCCAATGGCCACGGTTTTGTCGTATCAAGTGGACGATTAACTCTAGAAATTGGCTTGGAGGCCCGCCAATGATTGCGTGGCTTTTTCTGATCACAGGAACACGGACTTTGTTACAGGCGCTGGTAATTGTGACAATTGTTTCGTAGGTAGAAATTGTTAGAGAGGGAGCGGTGTGCGGGAACGATGGCAAAAATTGTTTTTCGGTTTGATTGCTTGGTAAAATGAATTCGATCAGAATCGTGGCTGTGTGTCGAACGAAAAGTGAAAGATATTTATACTTCTACCTTAATAATGTTTGTAAACATTCGTAAAAATTTTGTAGAATTTGACAATACCGGAAATGTCAGATCTATAAACTGTGTCATTTCGAACGATCGTTGGATCATTCCTGGTCGCATGTGAATAGACTTGCGCGCATGGAAATGAAGTCGGGCAGAGGCGGAAAGGAGCAAAGTGACGATGAGGTCAGGACGGCGAGTACCGCGCGAATTAATGATTCATCCTACGCCTAATTGATATACGCGCATGCGCGATTAATTTATCGATTTCCTCAACAAGACTTCTACGCTGGTAATCATTGCCCTCGGGGTCCTAGGTGGTCAAGTAATAATTATCGACGACGACGTGTTTACGATAGGAAGTTATTTCATTCTCACGACGTCGCGTCGGGCCAGTGACATAATTAATAATAATGACAAAACGCCGTCCGTCA
Source organism: Lasioglossum pauxillum (assembly GCA_933228785.1). Classification (NCBI taxonomy): domain Eukaryota; kingdom Metazoa; phylum Arthropoda; class Insecta; order Hymenoptera; family Halictidae; genus Lasioglossum; species Lasioglossum pauxillum. Next base: position 38,982,347 of record OW121699.1, on the reverse strand, counting down.
CCGGTGCCGCGCATAATCCACGACGATAATCGGTCCTCATTAACATAAAACATTAATTGAACGCCGTGTGATATCGATTGATGCATATGCAATGCGCATTTAGATTGCACCGCCCATGGTAACACGAGACTCCGTTGTTTACCCTGTTGTAACGGTAAAATCGACAATATACACAGATAATGTAGAACCACAATAGACCGCGCGCGATTGTATTTACAATTCCATTAACGTGTCAACTGACCGTGTCACCGACGTATGGATAACGAAATATTTGATCTGCATCCAAAGCACCTGATTCCGCCAAACCGTCTTCAATTAATAAAACGAAAAAAAGCCCATACCCGATTACATGAATAAACATACGCTTTCTATTTTGTTCAGAAAGAGAAGCAGGAACGAAAGATTGCAATTCCATTCGAATTTTTATGCGTGACAGTTCGTGTAGTATAGTATCCAAGCCTATGTAAAAAAACCGGTTACGATCGTACAACTTGTTCGACCGAGCCGTTATTATAACACCTGTTCTGGATAACAAAGGCGTCCAGGAGAACTCGAATTAACAATAAATAATAACAGTAATAAAACGTCAAAGACTACTGCGGAGTCATTATTGAGTTAGAGTATTGATTGCCGACCGAACGCGGCGATCGCAAAAGATAAGATTCTTTCTTTGGTTCGTGCCTTCCTGGAAGGATCCTCGTAGATCCTAAAGGACCCCGACAAAGAGTCCAGCCTCTACCCCCATGGATACTCTACGGTAGGGTCAGCCACCGACGCGATGGTGGCTCGGACAGCCGAAATCTCGATTTCTCTATGTCAAGCAGCGCAGTCGGGGTTAACGTGGCGACCTGCTGCCACCTTTCTTCGACTTTATTAATACTCGGTAGGTGGCCGGCATGACAATAACCGGCCGTGATTATTGCGGAAGGTCCCGGGAATAATGCCATATTAGAGTGATATATTAAACGAGGTTACAGCAGAATTGAGTGACGGCGCTGCGGCCACAGTCGTAAAAGTACTTTCCATCCTGGCGGAACATTTTCGCCAATGAAAAATCGTTTTCCTTCAATCGTAGAGATTTCTAGCAAAAACTAATTAAAAGTTTAATCCAAAAACGTCTGGGCGCTGTATCTCGTAGACGCACAATCGAGCAAAGGCATGAAACGAATGGTCGCGAGAAGTCGCGGCGCGGCGATGCGACAAAGATTGAAGCAACTGAAAGAAGTTGAAGTGGGAGGAGAGGCCAATTAAATTACATCGGCATCGGTCACGATCCTCCGCGAAGTTTCTCCGGTCGGACGCAGGCAAAGAGACTTTCCTCGGGTCCACGGTAAGAGATTGATTAACTTATTGTTTAACAACTCCGGCGTAGCCGAGGAGGATCGTTTCTCCCCTCCGCATAGAAACGGAGCTGGCTGGCTCTCGGGCAGTTTGCATTCAGGGGCGGCCATTAAACGGATCGAAGTGCAACTATCAGACGTTCCGCGAAAGATACACAACAGGAGAGGGTAGAGGCGAGCAGCGAGTAAGGTTGTTCGTCTGCCGTCTGTTCGCCGTGTAATAAAGCGTGCGAGAGCGAGCGAGGTCTGTCTATTCGAAGAGCCGGGTCGTTTTCGGCGGTAGCTTTGCCTACTCCAACGAAGGAGAAAGAGCCGCTTTCAGATCGCCCTTCCTTCCTTCCTGGCTGGCTGCCTTCGTTCCATCGCTATCCGTTCCGAGGTAGCCAAGAAAGAAGAAAACACGTGAGGCCGGTCCGGAGCGGCCACGGAATCGGAGAAAGAGGGAAGAGGTTAGGCGAACGCGTGTTTGAGCGAGCGGGAAAGACGCGATTCTGGGAGGAGAGAGCGAGGACGAGGGGGGGCCGCGAAAGAAACCAATTGGAGTCGAAGGGTTTCGGCGAAAAAAAGAGAGACACGCAGAAGGAGAACAGGGAGAGGCCCTGGCCAGACAGATAGAAAAGGAAGAGAGCCGTGGAAGAGGTGATAAATGGGAATGAGGATTGCTTGGCAAAGTGCGAATGGCTCGCGAGCCGAGATATGGATGGAATGGATGGATGGATGGATGGATGGATGGATGTATAGTTGGTTGGTTGGTTCGTACGTACGTTCGTTTGTTCGTTCGTTGGTTGGATGGTTCGGCTCCGAGGGTAACGCACGACCCGATAGGCATTGCACAAGAGCGCAAGTATTACGTCTGGACGAAATCCAAATACATTGAACGGTGCCGGCCATTTTCCCTGCTACGGACTAATCCTCCCTCCTGCACGTTTTTACTACACCGATTCGCTTTTCATCCCGGTTCGACGCACCTTCGACGAGGCAGCGGCACCACGCGGCACAGTGCCACCCCCGTTCTTGCTCCCCGCTTTTCAGTCTGGCCGAGATTCTGGTAAAACCGATGCTGGCCGTGTGATTCTAGAGAAAATTTACCGCGATTAACAGATACGCGAGGTAAGGTCTCTTTCTTGGCTGTGCCGGATGAAATGTGGAGCTTCGTATAGGTACCGTCTAATTGGATTATCTAGCTTCCCATGCTGTATTTTAATTCTAAACCCCGGACTTCAAAAACGTGAATCTTGAATAGAAATTAAAGCAACTAGTTCTAGGACGAATATAGAAGTAGAAAAATTGAATAAAGAGAAGGCAGAAAGAAGAAATACATGTTGCAATCGTACCTTTTGCACCAGCGTATTGATTGCAGCGAGATGGAAGACTGATTTCGTGGGAAAAGTCAATAGCTCGCGATCCGTCCAACAAAGGAGGGCAAGGGTTAAAGGAGCTAGCTCTCCTCGGATCCGCAGCAAATGAAAGATTAGTTGCGGACTGTGTTCCCCGTGGAACATGTACTCCGAAACGATTTCGCGACAGGGAGGCAGCCCGACGGACCCGTCCAGTGATCAGTCTGGGTCAAGGGAGAACAGAAGGGGACTGGACAGAGATGGATACCGGTCTAACCCGTGAAACCTCCGGCGAACGGGGCATAGATCGTTCGGGGTAGGTGCGATATATAATTCATTAACAATACGATTCACCGGGATCAATCGGATTCATTAGTACCACGGCGTGGCCGTGGGTTCGACCGACCTGTCCATCAATCCGTTCTCGTCTTCTCCTCGTCAGAGGTATAAATACGTCCCTTATTGGCCGACCGGCTCGATTATTCGTCCAACCAATCAACGGACATGGCTCATGCGGATGATCGCGCCTCGTATCCACGGAATCTCGGGATCGATCAACGAAACACTCTCTCCCTCGCAACCGTCTCTTTCATCTTTCTCCTTCCTCTATCTCGTTTTACGGTACCTCCTCTCTTTCTTTCTCTTTCCTCTCTCTCTTTTTCTCTCTGTCTCTGTCTCGCTCTCTTCAGCGCCTCGACACGCGTCCTTCTTCGTCTTCTTTCGGTATCCCCGCGGCGGCTTCGGATGATAGACGCGCCACGGCTCCGGGAAGAGGCGAACGATACATCTTGCGCGCGGAAGATAAATTCTCGGGCCAATACCAACTGGACTTAGATGAACAATCGGCTAATGATGTCAAGGTTGAGCGGCCGCTTCGTTAACGTAACGAGGTAATCCCGGATGACCGCGCGGCGGTCCCGCGGCGAAGCGTTTTCACGCGTCGCGGTTCGCTACCTGCCTGGAATGGCCGGGGCGAAAAATTTAGGGTGAGAAATGGGCGACGGAACACTTGTTGCCTATTCAGACGGGAACGAGTTGCTCTCAATGCGGGACGAAACAATAATTCATCCCCGATGATTGAACGCCGAACCGATCGACCGTTCGAACACCGTTAGCAACTTGCGTTTCCTTTCCTAAAAGATTGTTCGCAGATTGTCCGTGTATCTTGTAAATCCTCTAGATTCCCATAAGCTTACGCTGCGTGGAATGTGAACGCGTTGAAGATTACTTTCTTTTGCTTCATTCCGTCTCTCACCAAGGACTTGGAAAATTTCCATTTCGCAAAAAGAGCCGCAGTCTATTAAATCTTCTACATAAATTATGAATGAATCAGCTGACTGTACGTCTTTCGGGTTCGATTCGCAGAGGCTATCTCCTGCAGCAGCATTCGAAGCACGTCCGACTAAAAAGTCATCGCTTGCGGTAGCCAAAGAGAAAAAGGAACACGATGTTTTTAAGGCGTAATCGTCAATATACCGCGTTCAACACCTTCGGGCGCTCGTTGCTGCCTAATCTTTCCTGGAAAACGATTATCGTAAGAATTAATAACATGGTCACGAGTAATTACCTTCCTCCACGTCGTTTCCATTCAGTTCGGGCAGAATGGAGGCGAGCAGTATGCAGGCGGAGTTGGCTTCCCGTCGAAACTAACTGGCGAGCATCCATACGTCCGAAATCTCCGTCACGAAATGCTCTTGAGATCGGTTTTTACCGTGAGAAACCATTTCTGGTTTGGTTGATGGGCCGCGAGAAACGGATTCACAGTGAAACGCGTATGTACGTGCTCTGACTGCCTATCAACGTTGCTAATTATTGCTTCTTAATTGCCACGGCCATATCGATTCCCTCCCCATAGGAAGTGGAGAAAATGATCGAGGACATGAGAGAGTTGTTGGACTAGAATATAGCTTGGATGAAGTGGATCGAACAGTCGTTGAATATTACAGACAGTATTCAAAGTATATGTAGATATGTATTTCGAGTATCTTTACGTTCCGAATTAATGCTCTCCTTTAGGTTTAACTAGAATTAAAATACTTGAACTACTTGTGTCAGATATCTGTCTTGTCTGTGGCATTACTGTGTAAACAGATACGATCACCATATCTCGAGAAAAGATCGATCTCCTACATATGAAAGTAATTTGTTTGAAGAGAATATAATAAAGTCAATGATAGATTCTGTTTAGGAAATAAGAGAAGGGATCAAGTTCGAAGGTATTCGTGCCCGACTAGGGGAGTCCCTTAACCATTTCTAACCACACTTCACCCCTTTGTCATCTTCGGTAACCAAATCCTGGTGCCCCAAAAGAAACTTGAAAGAACGAATCTCTTAGGATCATAGAGCTCAATGGTTTAGATGACTCTTAAAGGGCCGCAGGTTCTGAAGATGTGGATCGCCTCTGTTGAGATCGGGCCCGAAGGGTTTAGATATTCTTTAAAAGGTTTTGGTGATCCGTACAAGATCTCTATTGTCCATTCAAAACCATATAGTCAACCTGCTGGGAGCAGTGGATCATCAACGCCGAATCGAACAAGTCCGAACGATAAATTATTAGATATTAATCTTCGAAATCATTTTACAGGATGCAAAGTTACGCGAAAATTTATAGAGTTCTAATGGTCTTTATAATGTTTTATGTCAGACATAGTGATCGTAACTATCATAGGCTAGCAAGCGATTAAATAAAAGGGATTAAATAGGTTAGTAAGTACACAGAAGGAAAATATGGCATAAGGAAAGTGGGTGATAAAATAAATTACTTAAATCGGATCAAACGAATTTTCGAGGGATTACAAAGTTCACGTAGAAGTGAATCAAATCTAAATTCCCTGGTTGGTGAAACAAAGAATCCTGCCAATAAACGATTCCCAAGGGGATCGCCGACACTTTTTCACGGGACTTTGCATAACAGAGGGTTCTATAACGAAGTAATCCGCGGATATGCAGAAAATCAAGGGGAGGGGAGCACAGTTCATAACGCATTTGACGACGGTAATTGAAACACGAGTCCGTGGACTGTGCTCGTCGTCTGGCCAAAAAGGTCGGTAGAAAAAAAGCGCCGGGGCAAGAGAGGAATAATTCGAGTTTATCGACCGGTCGAGTCGAGGGGGCCTCGGATAATAAAATACGATTGACCAAGTAGTGCGTCGGCAGGCTCCGTACACCATAAATAAGTCTCTAAACGTGGCACGAATTACGGGAGAGGAACAAACCGGGCTTCCTTCCCCCACTCCGAGTTTCTCGGCCGGCTTTAACATACAACGGCCTCGAATCCGTGAATTAAGTTATTTCCACTAATCGGCTTCCGAGGCGACGTATGAAATATACTCGATCGTAAAGTCGAACTTCATTTCGAATTCCTTCGGGTCGCTCGGTCCTCGTTCCACCCTCGGCACAATCTGATCCAGCCGTCTCCGTTCGCTTCGCAGCGAGAACGGGGCCGCGTTTCCATACCGTTTTACGATCCTGTAGCCGTGTGACAACAGCGAGGTTAAGAGTCGAGAATGAACTTAAACGCCCGGCTACCGGACGCTGCTCGACTCTGCTTGTCGCCGCTTCTAAGCCGATCCTAGAGGCCGTAAGCGGGGATTAGTTTTTCGAAGGTGCGCACAAAAGTCAAGAACCCCATTCCCAAGGAATATCGGACAGACCCAAGGACGTGGCTCGTTACATAAACTTGATCTCCCGATTCCGTGAGATCTTGAATCATTTGCTGTGTTTCCGCTCCACCTTCCCCTTCTACAACGCTATTGCGTGTGACCAGCACTGAGAGAGGGTAACTTTTCCCCTCAATTCGTGCTCCCTCCCCTTATTTGGCGACACTGATCATTTGTATTCGCGAGACAAGCTTGCTCGCAGACGCAACCCCGAAAATCACGTCTTCGTGACCGCGATTAATTCGCGAACGCTCGGCCCAAGCTCGTTTTATTGCTTTCCCGCCGCACGTTTTTAATTGGCATTATATTACGCGGCTGCTAATAAATACGTGGTAAAGTAAACAGAGGCCCATTAACGAGCAGCAGCGCCGCGAACGATAAAGCGTCTTTATCATTTCTTCCTCTTTAATGGAAGGACCCCGCTGTATTTCACTCGTCCATTTAGCCGATTGGTTCGTCGATCGCGAGATTTACGACGCTGCCGGGTACGCTCGCGAAATTTATGCATGCCCGGGTAGAATATTTTTCCACCATCGAAAGGCGTTTCGTCGATTGAACAAGAGGGATTTCGCGAGTTACTTTATCGACGATACGACGCGGCGCAACGGAAAATTCGTGTAATCTCGCCGGGAAGGTCTTCAAGATCCAATGCGTCTTCTACAGCCATCGATTTACCGTTTCTTTAATTACGAAGCAAAGCGTGTGCCGTTATCGACAATTTTTGCGCCGGTTCGAATCTTCATCATTCCCTTTTATCTAAGTTGCTCGCAAATGATCGCGGGAGTAATAATACACCGTTCTTGCGACTTCCTCACGATGCTAGCTGCTTCGTTAATGATTCACGTCATTCGGAATTTATAGACGTTTTTGCCTACTTTCGTTCGCGACTTTCTCCAGGCTGTAAACTCTACGGAGGAGTTGTACTTGTGTTATCGGCATTTAGAAGACAGTGGCTCCTGCTCGTTTTCTCTGCGGAGAATTCTGTTCCTGACGCGAGTGCCAATTTTAACGAACTTCCAGTGTTATATGTTGTTCCGAACTTTAACCAAGATGTTAGATGATTAAAATATATGGAAACTTTTTTACACATTGTTTGGTTATTTAACGTTGGAAGGAAATATGCATTATTTATAGGGCGACCTAATGAATGATCTTCGCTCGACAATTTTTGTCTACGTTCAATAATTCCTGAAACATTTATTCAGACATACTTTGCGAACCTCGTTTCCGAAGGCTGCATTCTCCACGTTATACCGGATGATTGCAGATGCAGAAATAATTTTTTCATGGACTATATCATACCGAAATTGCATCAATTCGCTTGTCAGACAGTCTTGAAGGTTCGACGCTCCATTTTCGCCGGCTGCCAGCGAGGAGACTTTCACAATGGATTATTTCCTGCGAATATCATTACATAAATAAGCGGTTTCCCGCAACAATGTTGACAGTAACGCGAAAATCATGCTAACTGTGAAGGGAGTCGCACGAAACCGGCGACGGGTAGTAGAAGGAGGTGGAGGACGACGAGGATGACGACGTTCCAGTGCGGTTTCGTGATTTGGCCGGAGGAGGTGAATTTGTAATGCAGCGTAAAGAAAAGATAAAAGGGCGAGCGGTTCATCGGTGCTAGGATCAGCTGCAGCCGCGGAGGGGCCACGGCAGCCGTGCTCACGTTTTGCAATATTTATAAGCCGCATTTCAATGATATTATTCCGCGCCTCGTTTCATTTCGTACCCCGCCGCGTGTCCTCGCCAGGAGCCGTGCCACGGGAAACGAGATCTAACGCCACGGAAATTCAAATTCTTGCGTTTCCCGCGTCGAAGGATCGGGTCCCGATTACAATCGCGAAGGCATCGCAAGTCTGGGTCATTAACTCACTAGCAACTCAACGACAGAAGTTAGTGGACAGAAATTTACCAGTTAAGGGTTCAGAGAATCTGATTTTATTCACATTTAAATTTTTTATAGATAAGTCAAACTCTTTTTCTTATTTGAAAAATGTAATGAGTAGCTCTTAATAAATTACTGTATAAAAGAACGAGATTTACCGGATTAACAGATTTCTCGTATAACACTCGGTTCGTGCATACGCGCTCTCTTCTATTGCGCACATTTGCATACACGCCATAAATGCATGGGGTCCCACAATCTAATAATTTATTTACGGTCGACGGTGTACATAACTCGGTCTCTGTAATGCGGCGATAGCGGCTCTAGGAGAATCACTGTAATGAAGAGAAACTTGGCCGCCGGAGGCTACATATGGACGTAGCCGCGAGTTATGGTACACCCGGCCTTCATTTTTGCGCGTATTATGTCAGCGAACTTTCCCGGGAACATTCGAACCATTGTTGTGTACCGCGGTACCTGTTCCGACGGTTTTTAATAAGCCTAATTTATGCCCGGAGAATATGGTGTCGGTAGCCACTGTTTTTATGGGCATGTTCGACGTCGGACAATCAGGAGACACTTTCTCGGGTGCTGAACGGAATATTTATGAATCCTGTGGTATGGCACCACCGTGAAATTCACGATCTAAATTGGCCTGAGTTATTAGATAAACGTTCCAGTCTTTTCGAACAGTGTTGTGCTCGCTGGAATATTTAACACCTCCAACTTTCGACACCAACAGGAGTCTGTCAATATAATTCTCGATGAATGTGCTGCACTAAAAACAAGCTTAAAAATGAAAAATGAAAAATTTATTAAGCAAACAAAAATTAATTTCTTGCATCAGATGTTTTTTTTAAGTTACTTGAAAATATCAAATTGCTACGAAGTCATTATAACGGAGTTAGGCACATCAATTTGGAGGTACCGAGGTAGCAGAGCGCATAAGTAATAAGAGCCCAATGAAATTTACACATTGGCGGTCGAAGGTGTCCGATTTGCGGTGGGTTCGGCAAATTATAAATGGAATTGGGTCCGATCGGGAACCACAGAGGTCCATGGAGCTGGCTCCAGCGCGGCGCGGCGGGGCGAGGCTTGTTTCACACGTGGCCGAAGTGCGTAAGGTCGGCAGCCTTGTCTTCGTGAGCGCCTCTCTACGTGCGAACAAGTGTGAAGAGGAAAGAAAGAAAGAAAGAATGAAAAGGGGAGAAGAGGGCGGAGAGAGAGCGCGCAGCACGTACGCCTCGAACGTGGGAGATGTTCAGGTAGCTCCGGCCGCGAATACGTTAGGCAGATTACGTATTATGATGCCCTATTGTATACAAATAAGAATACCTACCGTGGCCTGTGTCGGTATATGGGCATAGACACGAGATAGCTTTGTCTCGTGGAAACGCGCCAGTAACGCTCCGGGGAACGTTTCGCCGTTCCCTCATCCCTGTTTCCTTGCCGCGCGGGAATATTAGAGCGATATCAGGGGACAATTAAATGGCTCTGCCCCCATCGAGTCTCTCGTTTCGATGTATCTGCGGAAAACGCGACGATTTTCCATATCGTTACACGCTTTATCAATCATCTGAAACATTGGATAAAATCCAACACGTTAATCCTGAAACTTCCTGAATGTGGAATTCTTCAGAATGTGATACTATAAATACAGGGTGTCCTAAAATTCCTTCAACAGCCGGAAATGGGAGGTTCCTGAGATCATTTGAAGCAATATTTTCCTTTGCAAAAATGTTATCTGCGGCTTTGTTTAGGAGTTATTAACGAAAAACTCGGACCAATCAGAGCGCGACCTAGACACGAGTTGGCACAGTAGTCACGACGCGCCAGCTGTCTATTGGTCCGTGTTTTTCGTTAATGACTCCTAAACAGAGTCGTGGATAACATTTTTTCAAAGGAAAATATTGCTTCAAATGATCTCAGGAACCTCCCATTTCCGGCTGTTGAAGGAATTTTGGGACACCCTGGATATTTCAAAAATGAATAGACTAAATATAATACACGACAGTCGAAACGTTCATAAAATTTAAGGATATTATTTTACCACTAGACTGGGGACTTTCATGTAAAATATAAAATGTTTGCAGTGATTGCAAGACACAAGAGTCACATAACAATTTATTTAGGTGAAATTAATACACTGGCGTCCTTAAATCTTTTTGATATGTCCGCTGCTTTAAATTGTACCTACCCATTTTTGTTTTAAATGCATAAAATATAAAATATAGAATACGTAACTTCTGCGTCTTGCAATTATTTCAGACACTCTTCATTTTCAATAAAAATTTGCAGTCAAGTTGTTGTAACTGACTGGATTAAATTTTGGATTCGATTGAAAATTTTTCATTTTTGTTGGATTCTTTAATGATTTCGTCGACCAAGATCATTACTCTGTCTCATTAAATGAAGTACACTCTTAAAAATATAATATTCTGCCCCGTCGTGCAGAAACGTGTAATGGGAAATTTGAATAAAACATTGTAGCGTAATAAGCTGTCAGTATACTAGTAATGAATACGTGATTACCGCTTATAAAGTGAAATTCGAGGGCAACGTTGATTCCTCCGCGGATGTCGGGAAATTCCCAAGCGCCCTCCCTCGACTGACCGCAATCTTAATGTAGCCTCAGTTCCTGCATTAGCACTTAACAATGAAAGAGTAATATCCTATATAATGTAAATTGAATCGATCTTAATTATAAGATCGCAGATTATAAATATCATTATAAAAATTAGTACAGACGGCTGCATGTTGATTCGACGCCGAGCCTAATGGATTTGTTTATTTCTTAGCTATTTGGCGTGCTGCTAATGCTTATTTAACGTGTAACTCAGGTAACTTGAAAGTAGTGTGTCCGAATGAAATGTACTGCCTAGTAATAACTTTTAAAAGAACTAGAAATATAAATATGGTAAAAATTTCTACGTAAACAATTTCGAAATGTACATTCCAATGTGAAAGCTGGCTTCAACCCCCATGGAAATGAAACGCACAAAGGTAACACCGGGTGGAAAAATATTCTGGCAACGTGCCAAGACCACCATAGCTTCTAATCAGTAATCAAAGTTGATTACTAGGCCCGTATAGAACAACTTCGCAAAGTACATTCAAAAACTGGCTCCACCTCGAAAGGAATAAAAAATAGTTAGGACAGGACAAAGAACATCTAATGGGAAATTGAATCCGATTACCAGATCGCCACAAAAAAATTTCGCGAAGTAGATTCTGCAAAAGCTGGCTCCACCCCGAAAGAAATAAAAAGTAGGTAGGACAGGACAAGGAAATATTCTGTGAAATCTAACGAGGAATTGAATCTCATTACTAGATTGCCATAACAAAAATTCGCGCAGTACATTTTGCAAAAGGTGGCTCCACCCCCCAGAGAAATAAAAAGTGCAAAGGTGGGGCCGGGTGAAAAAATATTACGGCAAAGCGGCGCAACCACCATACCTTCTAATCAGTAATCATCCGCCGCGTGGTTCGCGATATGCGATTGAAACACGCCCATCCCGATGGGCCATTTTTCACCGCGCAAATTCGAATACCGGTCGAACGGCTCGGCTCGGAGCGGAGCGGTGCGCGTCCATCGCATCGCGACGACCGTATCGCTCGTTCCCGGAGCTCTTCAAAGCCGAAAAACCTTTGCAGTGTAATACATAGTCCCTCGTCATTTCTTTATTACGCCGCGCATGATTCATACGCGAGAGTCCGATTCGTAAATCATCGGAACACGCGACTATCCGTTCCGCGCGCCGCCGCGCCGGTTCTCCTTCTCTTTTGCGAGCGTGGTCCTCGGCCTCGACTCGTTTCTCATTCCGCTTCGAAGCCGAGAGGAGATCCGATCGAAATTTCGAGAGAGTCGTTAAATCATCCGCGGTGTCCGCGGTGTCGATCGCCGTATTTTTCTTCCACGATCTCCGCCGACACCGGCGAAACTACACGCGCTGTCGTTAAGAACCTCTCCGACCGAATTTGTGTGACTATGAAGAGCGGAAACGGCCTCGTTCGATTCAAAATTATGAACACTTACTCAACGACGTTCATTTCACGGTCCACCCAAATCGATGATTAATCGCCCAGGATTTCGGTAATAATCCCTCTCGCGGTTGCTCGCCGAAAGAATAATGTGAAACCGCGGAGACGTGCCCACTGGAGAAAGTGTTAATTGATCGACGCCATTGATTACCCTCTCTCTCCCATTCATTCCGTCGCTGAAATTTGGAAACTAAGACCCATCAAAGTTTTAATCATATTTCGATGCATCAGCGTTATCATATCGAAAATTTTTGTGCGACCTTTCAACTCATTTTTTCGTATCGGTCGCATTTCACAACGCTGTCGCGTTACCGTTCCGTTAAAATCATTTTAATGCAGGCTGCACAGGAAATTTCATAATTCCGCGATTGCGATATTCATAGAACGGCCGCGCAATGTTATTATATTTCATCAAAAATTCAAAGATGACATTGAATGATAGGATATTCTTTTCGCGCATTATCCATTACCGTTCTTTGATAGCCTTTTTGCGATAACAATCGATTTCCAATCGACCGATCACACGCGAAATGTCCCCGAAAAATTCATTTCGCTTGGAAATTCTTTGACCCCGTAACGACATTAACGCCGAAAGATTCATAGTTGCGTCCCTGACTGCGTGTATCCTGGAGCGAGAGGAACAAAATGAAAATTACATCGACGAAAAAGAAAGCGCGCGAGCTCTCAGTCTCATTTCCTCTGGGAGGAGGGAGATTGATTGGGCGCAGGGGGTACCTTCGATACTTCGCCCTAACGCCTCAACTTAATGATCCGGAATACGTCGTTACTTTCGGTGATGCGATGCATTCTGACGCCTTATCAATTACGCTAACACTTAGGGGCCGAGTGTTGTTATTGCCTTCACGGGCTGTGCCGTCGATAGATCGCCCGATCATAGGGATTACGACGCGCTACAAAAGAAGTAGGGCAACCTGAAAAATCCGAAACCTGTCTGGTTCTTCAGCTTTTGAAACGATCCATCAGTTAATTGCCTTGCTTGTAGCGGCGAACTAAAATTAGCAGCTGCTCGGTTAAGTCCGGCAAGAAAATCAACGCTTGCGGAAGGCTTTAAAAATATCAATAAGCTAGGATCTAGAAGGATCAAGTCTACAATGGTCGGACTCAGTTCATTTTCCGCGGGTTAAAGGTACACCCGCAAGGCCACGCTCGCCGTAGCAATAACGAAACAGGTTTTAAATAACAATCTCGGCTTGCGGTGCGAATAAATATTCGCGTGACACAAGTAGGTATAAAAGTGTCGGATAGACAAAGCGGGCTTGCCGCGACCGTCGTAATAAAGACACTATCTAGCGAAGCGCTATCGAGTTAACGAACTGGGTTAATCGGTTTTTGCATAATACTTGGCCGGCTAACGATACCGGTATCAGTAACATCGATCTCTGATTACGAGACACCCTGTGTGCAGGCGGTGCACGCCAGGTACGTACCCACCGGTAGTCTCACCCCTTTTCCGCGCGCTTAGGCGAGCTCTCGCGCGCGCGTGTTCCCTCTCTATCGTCCACGGGTACGGCTACTAATAACAGCCACTTTGCGAGTGTGAAATAATTACTTCGAATGGCATCCAAACCAGTTTCCCCGCGGAGATTAGCATAAGTGATCGAAATGATCAATGAGTCCGTAGCCTTCGCGCGACGTGACTCACCCCCACCATCCTTGCGTTTTCCTCTCCATCCCTCACTGTCTCTCTCTCTCTCTCTCTCTCTCTCTCTCTCTATCATTTCCTGTTTCTCTTTTCACCTTTACCTTCGCGTCTCTCTTTCTCTGTCTTGTTCCGTCTCTCTTCCCGTCGTTCGCCGCGCTACTCTCGCTCTTCTAAGCACACACGGAGGAAATACTCTTGGCCGGGTGACTTACTATGCCCCTTTATGTATAATCTACGTACCTGCGTGTGTACACGAAGCCGCTAACACGGCGGACAGGATTTACGATCGCGGGACCCATCGCGACCAGGCCGCGTTGCTAACTTGCTAGTCCAACGGGCCACCGAGTCCTCTCTCGTCCACGAGAAACTTTCACCCGCGAGCAGATTTTAATGAGATAAAAATGACGATGGTTTTTGCGGATCCGCCGCGCCGCACGGCTCCCAGCGAACCGACGAAGTCAATATCCTGCTGGGCACGTCGCCCTTTTCATCGAAGACGACGTGGATTTAGTTGTTCGCCTGTGAACGCTCGATCCCGCTATTTTTCTCTCCTGTGGATTAGAAAGCGGTCGCTGAAGACGCAGGTGCACTAGCAATTGTGCTCGGGTCGTGTGTCAACTGTCTATCGATAGTGAATACGAAATTGATAGAATACCTTGGTCATAAGAATATTTATATCAACGTTTCAATGGGAGGCTGATGATTAGAATATACGCTGCTATTTTTGACCAGACTTAAACAACGCGAGCCTGACCCGTGGTACTTTTATCGGAAGAAATGTAAATAACGCAAGTCAGGGTTCGACCATACTTGTTGTTGATTGTGACCCGCGCCATCGTCACTTAGCTCACAGGATAATCTTCAGACGACACAATATCGTTGGTGTAGACTACATTCCGCGACAAAACTATGTATAAGACATGTGCGGAAATTCGATGAAAATTCTATGTAAGTCTTGAGTTTTGTCTTCTTTCATTCATAGTGTTATTGTTTACATTATATAGAAGTATATTCTACAGTTCTACGAAATATCGAAGGCTACAATTCCAAGAATTTGGGAAATGTATGTAAACATGCTATTCTCGTCGCGACAAAACTATAAGACAGTAGCTTTCTGTCAGTCGATCTTACACTCTAATCGCAGTCACAGTGTTAGAAGTAATTGTGTACCTAAAATTAAACATTTGTAATTTTGTACTTGCATAATATAACTACAATGTCGCGTGGGAAAAAGCTGACAGACAGTGAAATAAGAGTGATCGTAAATATAAAAGAAAAGAATACTTCTATTTCAAAAATTTCAAGAGTGGCTGGGCGAAGTCGATGTGCCGTGCTCAATTATTTAAAAAGTAGAGAGAATTATGGAAAAAAACATCCTGGTGGACGTCCAAAAGCGATAACTGAGCGACAACGACGAGCCATCCTGAGGGTAGCGTCGAATTCTATTGACAGCACGGCAAATTGCAGTTCAAGCTGGCGTTCACACCAATATTCGTAATGTGCAACGGATAATTAAACGGGCCAAACATTTAAAAAGTGGAAAATTGCAGAAAAAACCGCCACTTACGAATCGACACAAAAGCAGCCAGGGAAGATTTTGCGGAGAGACATCTCCAGTGGAAGAAACTGGAGAAAAGTTATTTTTTGAGATGGAAAACGTTTCAATTTAGATGGACCGGATGGTCTTTCATATTATTTTCATGATTTGCGGAAGGAAGAATTGCATTTGTCAAGGAGGCAAATGGGCGGAGGCGGCATCATAGTATGGGCCGCAATAGGGTACCACGGGAGGACCGATGTAAAATTGATTAACACCAGCATGAATGAAATTAAATATATAGAAATCTTAAAAGAACAATTAACGCTACATGCAAGCACTATTGCATGTGAAAATTATATTTTTCAACACGATAATGCCGCTGTGCATGCAGCGAAACGTGTAAAAAAATATTTTGAAGACCGTAATATACAAATTTTACCATGGCCTGCGAGGTCTCCAGAGTTAAATATAATAGAAAACATCTGAGGAATTTTAGCACGTGCTGTATATGGAAATCGGAAACAGTTTTATTCGGTGAAGAGTTCGAAAGCTCGTATTGAAGAAAATGGGCCAAATTAAGTCAAGACCAAATAAAAAATTTATATACATCGATACCACGACGATTAATTGAAACTATAAAAAATAAAGGTGGCACAACACATTACTACTAAATAGAAAAAAATATTTTTCATTAACTTCCACCGACTTTTTCTTGCGTAAAATATACATTGTCTTACTGTTTTGTCGTGCCTTATTTTATGAAAAATTTGAAATTTTAATTAAACTTTTTTCAATCTAATTCCACAATATTGCCGCTATGGAAATGTATGTACTTTAGTTGATTCTTTGGATTAATAACGAAAACTTTTACGAAAAAATTGTTATTAATAAAATATTAGCTAAAATCGGACGTGTCTTATAATTTTGTCGCGGAGTGTATATAAAGACACTTCTAAGTAGATGAAATGATTCCTTCAAACCATCAGACGACTAACGATTGCATGTCACAGACCGTCGCAGAAGCTGAACAGCCCAACCAACACATACGCCTGCGAAGAAAAGCCGCGAAGTGTACAACTGGTGTTCGGACAATAAATATCTTCGCGTGGGAGAAAAATAGTTGAACAGTCTAAAAATCGATTTCACGCCTCCCCCGCTGCAGCGAGCCTTACGCAAATCCGCAGCCAGTGATCCTAATGCCGGCAGCCGACACGTCGAGCTGAATTAGATTGAGATTAATTGAAACTATAAAAAATAACAGTGGCACAACACATTACTACTAAATTGAAAAAAATATTTTTCATTAACTTCCACCGACTTTTTCTTACGTAAAATATACATTGTCTTACTGTTTTGTCGCACCTTATTTTATGAAAAATTGGAAATTTTAATTAAACTTTTTTTAATCTAATTCCACAACATTGCCTCTATGGAAATGTATGTACTTTAGTCGATTCTTTGGATTAATTACGAAAAAATTAGTATTAATAAAATATTATCAAAAATCGTAGGTGTCTTATAGTTTTGTCGCGGAGTGTACGTCGAATAGAAACTTCTGTTCTGTAATTCGTAATATAGTTTGTGTTCAAAACACGAAGTGGAGTGGAGATTGATGAAAAGTCGTAGAACGTCCACGGAATGAACAAAAGCTTTGTTTCGTAAAACTTTTGTGACTGTGAGCCTTCGGTGAATTACAAAATATCGAGTGGACCGGTACATCGTTTGATTTTGTTTGCAATATACTGATACTAATAGAATTTTATTTGATTTCTCTCTTTGAACGTGCCACTCGAATTGTATAAATTAAATTTGTATCAATCATGAACGCAAATTACCGGCGGACAAAAGTAATCAAACACATCGTAGAAAAATAACCGGGCTGCTGCGAGCGTGTCCCAATTATCGAAAGCGTCGGCTTTTTCAGTGGTTTAATTGAATAAAATTCTGCAACGCGTGTTTGATGGTACGCGTTATTTTCAGATAGGAATTCGAATCGAGTCTCTCGCATTGACAACACTCGAAGAGACTCAACTGATGACTACCAGGCCGACGGGTCCCATAATTGCGCAGCATGGCCCGGTAATACCCGCAGCTTTTTGTTCATTTGTCAGAGGGCGTGAATTCGTTCAGAAACGAGCCATCCCTCACATCCACTCGACCCGGAGGGTATTTCTTCCAAGTGGATGTTGATGAATGACGTTACCGTGGCCCGAAGCAGCGCCGAAAATTAGGACAATGAGAGAGGCGACCGCGGGGGCAATTCCCGATGACGATTAGCGTACCTGGACGCCACCCGTCGATCATGTTGCTGGCGGGAAAGCAACAGCGAACAAGGCGGCCATTCTTACAGGTTTGTATTACCGTTGCTCGCGAGCCACGCATCGTCGTCAATGCTACTCTGTTTTGAGCTCCGTGTACACGCAAATAAGCGGAACAGAGAACAAGAGAGGAGAGAGGTGAGAAGGGAACCGGTCGGTGGTTTTCGTCCTTAACGGAACACACGTGACTCATAATAAATCTTTCCCGGTAATCGTGCTCCGACGAAAATTTGTGAGGATGAATCCTGACCGGTTTCGGGGAAAAATTGAACAGGGCACACACATTTCTCAGGTCGGCTAATGAGCGTTGAGCAACAGTAATGGCCCTGCGTACAACAAATTCACTGGACTTGAGAGAAATCGTTGGCCCGAGAACATTTTTAACCCTCGTCCGCCCCGTAGGGTGAAACTGCACTCGTTTTCTTCTTTCAGATACACTGCAAACCTTTGATTTTTGTGCTACAGGATGTGCGAATAAATCTTCTTCAAGCATCCACAAATGCCATGTTTCGAATTTTTGTAAGACAACATTCACGAGTTCACGTTAGTGCTTGGTTTACTGTCAACCATGTATTAGTATAGGTATTTTTAGGTGCTTGTTTCTAAGACGGGTAATAGACTCCTACAATTTTTACGGAAAATGCAACTACAAGTTGCAACAAAGTGGAAGATTGGTGTCGAAAGAACGCGGTAATTTGTAACGACGTCGGCACAGGAAAAAAATACTTCGCCCCCGAGATTAATTAATTTTTTCCTATCGTTCGAATATTAAGCCGCAAGTTTTTATTTCAAATTCGTCATGGCGGACGTTCTTGGCGCGAGTTAACGGCGGAATAACAGTGATCAGGGTATGCGCGCAGCGATTAACAACTTGCATCGGAATTCGCGCGGCGGCGAATCAACTTTTTACACCTCGGGACCATTAATGCTTAAACGACCACCGGCGGTGTATCGCGAAATATTAATATCCCGGAGGCTCGGCGATCATTACCCCCGGAAGCGGATCCTTCGAAATTCGTCATTATCCCGCAGGTAGTCGGGGTGCGCACGTTTTCAGGGGGCCGCGGCCGGTCGTGTTTCGTTGCAGCAGCAGCAGCACAGCGCAACGTTCCGACGGAAATACATATCTATTGTGTGGAACACAATTTCGCGTAACGAGAACGAGAGAAAGTCAAAGTGATATTGGTAGGTAGGGTAGGTAGGTATCACGGGAATCATATCGCACACCGGGGCCCCGGCACTGTTCACCTGCCCTCGTATTAAATCCAAAATTGGCTTCTCCCTGCAAAATCCTGTCGGGCCCTCTCCTCCCACCACCAGCCAAGTCGAAGATCCTTTTTCGCGGTTCCGATTCAAATTAGTCGGCGGCCTGGCCCATTCAATAGACCGCGCATTACATTCCGACGTCACTGTACACGTAATCCGCCGCTAATCATCATTCGGCCGCGGATAGAACCGCCGCGCCGATGGGGAGATGCGTGAGCCCAGCACAATACGCTGTATCGTTAATTCGCATTTAATGATCGACGTCGACGATAGTTTGCGCGCCACTGTATTGGCCCCTCCGTGTAATAAGACTCCTGGAATTCGAGGCACCGCTCTCTGACGCTACCACTGATACACTTCGCCGCTGAATTTGTCCGTGAAATAATCCACCGGTGAATAGCTGAATGCAATAGAGCCCGCCAAAATGTGATATTGGACTTTTCCTTCCTAATAAAAGCTATCGGCTTTTCTTCACATTTTTGATAAAATTAACAAATGGAATTCACGAGTTTGAAACTTGGTACATGTAAAAATCACTTTCATTACGAAATTATTCGTTACGAAACATTGGTTTGATTTCGCCGCGATGTTTGCCTCGTTGCTATCCTCGATATTCTCGTATGCTGTCCAAGTACCGAAAATGTTCAATAATTCTTTGCAGTAACCAGTGCCCCACATTCCCTGTACATAAAAATGTATCTACCACCGCGGGACGACGTTTTCTGCCCAAAAACGGAAGTCCTCGGCATCGTCCGTTTTTAAATAACTAGAAGCCACGTCGACGCCCAACAATAAATCGTAAAGATCGTAGATCGCGCCAAAGTTAATTTCAGCGGTCCAGCATTTCGAGGACAAGGAATTCGGAAAGTTTAACGATCGTTGCGGTGCTCCGCGAGCGTAAGTAACATTACGCAATTGTAGGGCGCGCATGAGTTACAATTTGCGTACGCCGCGCCGCGCCGGGCGGAATGAAAAAATACTATTACCCGGCGGCGTTTGTGTAACATGTGGCGGAGAAGGACAATTAGAAAGGCGGCCATTGTCATCGCAGGGGTTTTTACAACGGGCGTCGCGTTATACGGAATTAAATTCCGTCATGCACGCGGCCGCGGCCCGTAAGAGTCGCACGGGCTGATGCGAGATCTCGAAATTCCTTCTTGAGGACACGGAAACGACCTCGGTAACTGACTCGCTCGTGCATACCATTACCGGAGCAGAGCGGAGTCGAGCCGAGCCGCGAGTGACGACCTGAAAAGTCCCGGTAAACTGTATGAGAAAGTGTCAGGCTTTGTTGATGGGACGAGCAGCCGCGAGGAGGATTTCAGGCTCTCGAACGAGGGCAGACGAGCCTCAAGAGGCCAATGGTCGCTCGCGTTCTCACGACCCAGCGAATCGGCTAATGATACAAAGCAGACGATACTTTCGCGCTTCGGCGACGGCCGTCGATCGAGAGCGAACGCGTAATCTCGGATCGTATTGTGAAAGATACGGACGATAAACACTTGTTAAACTTGCTCGGTTACGAGACGGCTCGATGCGAACCCAGTCTCGCGCGTTGCTCTAACAAAGAAAGCGTGGCGATACTTCGGATGAAATAAATAAAATTGAATTTACACACGGTGAAAATAATTACTGCTTCTTTTGCAACGGCGGACGTATTGTTAGCGGATGCTAACAATACGTGTTAGAATTCTATGAACACCGAGTCGAGGTAATTTGAGCATTAATTAGGTAACAAGGGAATTCAATAATTACACGAAATGTAATATTCAATGTCGAAGCTAATAATCTATTATTACGAGCGCGGTACGTCGTATACAGGTTGGAAGAAATAATTGTGAGATACGATAGAATGATTAATCAGTGCAGAGCTCGAATGATCAATAAGAAACGTATCTCTGAGTGCTATGTAGATTTAGCGGAAACAGTGCATTAACGAAGATTGATAAAGCAATTTCTATTCCGTGTAAATCGAATGAATGAACTTTGATAAACTTCTTGAAAACAGAGAAATCCCTCTAGCGGCCCTTTTATCTCCCGGGACAGAAACTTTTAAAGGTTTCTTAGCCCAGTATCTCATGCTATTAACCAAGAACCGAAAAACTTCTTGGGTGGCTATTACCAACGTCCGCGCGTCACAAATCACTGAACGGACGCCATGTCGCCTTTCCACGTGTTATGTCCATACGTTCGTTCATTTAACATCGAACGGATCGGCTACCGTTCACGAAATGGATTCCAGTCGCATACCAACGACGTCGGTTGGGCACATTCAGCTCCCCACATTGAATGAATTTAAAATACCTATAGCAATCCATAGCATATTCTTCCATTTGTCGCGCTTTCAATACGTTGAGCTTCCAATATTAAAGGCTTGAATCACAAGCGCGTTAAATTTTAAATGAAGCGAGTTCCAAGCGCGCCGAATTCATAGCGGGTCGAATTCAGAGCGTTCGAATTCACAGATGTTTTAGAGCATTCAAAGCACATCTCAAGCTTCTTGAATTCAGTCAGAGTCCTTGGGATTCGAAACGCTTTGAATCCTGTGCATTCCACGGTGAAATTGCTCTCGCTCCGAGGGTCATCAATTTGAAAATCCTTCGATTGAAATAAATAAAGCTGAACGCGCGTCTCTGGTGAACATGTTCCAAGGAGACCACGCCACTCTATTAACTCGGGAGACAGAGCAACTCACGCGTTGCATTCGAATGTAAATTAGTATCAGAGCATTTCATAAAGTTTCTGCCGGTGTTCTTCCCAGACTCGAATTCCTCCGTGGATCTCGGGCCGCATTACGGTCTGTCGGGCTGGACCTGCGCGTGTGTATGCACGTGGACGTATTTAACCGTAGCAGCGTATACACGCTGGCGGTTACGAGGCCGCGAAAGATAAAGGATAGAGAACAGTAGCGGCAATCAAGCCGGACATCGGACAGTGACGAATGCCGCGTATCATCGCGTATCATTAACCACGGCTCAAAGCATTCTCTCAACATCCCCTTTCACGTTCGTGCACCTACGTCGACGCGCGCTGAGATCCGGTACACGTCGCGTTCCCGACGGCTCGGCCGACTGCTCGAACACACCGAGGCCTCAGTCTTTTCACGTTGGGACAGAGAGAAAAAGAGAGAGAGAACCGATTCCGTACAATGTACGTACAAGAGAGGTTCGGGTTAAGTATACGAGTCCGTTACCGGTAACGCTGGCGACAAGTAAGCCAGACGATATAATCTGCATACGCGCCATTCGGTTTCTTCTGATTCTTCCAGCAGACGCCGTTTCCCTCGAGTTATTTCCGCTGGGAAATCTGCACTTGGCTGGCTTCCATCTGATACGTATGGTAATTTCAATGCGACATGGAGCACGATGAATTTTGAATCCGGAGACCTTCGAAATCGAACCGCTCTCGGACGGAAAGCGGTTTTAACTCGAGCTTTCCGACCATCCTGAGAGATCAATCGAGGAGATTTTGTAAACTGGAACGTTTTTGGATCGGAGATCCGGTTATTTTGAGCTCCTTGATTCCTTCAGATGTCTCCCTCCCGTTGATATATTCCAAGTTCCAAGTGTACCGAATTCGATAATGTGAATTTCGAAGCGGTCCAAATGGAATACTCGGAGATTTTGTTTTCAAATTGGACTGCTCGTCCTTCGAATCCGAAGCGTTTTCAACTCGGAATGTTCTATGTTTAAAACGCATTTAAAAGAATATTTAATTCAGAGCATTTTAAACCCGGAGCTCCGGGAATTTATATTATTTTCCATCAAATCATGCATCATTTAAAATCTACCGAGGCCAAACCATTTCAACTCGACGCGCGATGAGCTCGGACTGTTTTCCGATTAAAAATGAAGTCGAATCGAGCGTGCTCCCAGTATTATACGTCCGAAATATTTATGGTCTGTTAGTGACTTACGTTTCTGAAACTAAATCCGCGAACAAGACGAAAACGCAGTTCGTCGGAAAACAGTTCAACACACAAAGTCAGCGTGGTGCTTCGAATGCGAAGCGTTCCGTATTCTTGGCGCTCAGAACTTAAAGCGTTTTGAATTCTTCACGCTCATAATTCAAAGTGCACCGAATTTTTGGCGGTCGGAATTCAACTGCATCGAATTTTTTACGGTCAGAATTCAAAGCGCGCTGACTTTTCAGTGCTTAGAATTCAAAGCGCACCGAACTCTTGCCGCATAGAATTCAAAGCGTCCCAAATTTAAAGCGCGCCGACTTTTCGGCGCTTAAAATTCAAAGCGCCCCGAAGTTTTTCCGCTAGGAAATTAAAGCACATCAAATTTAAGGCTTTCTGTAGTACGCGTCCGAAACACATTTGCTGTTTCGGTTTCTTGCGTTTCCGAGGTTAAATCTGCGAACAAGACGAAAACGCGGTTCGAGGGGAAAGACGGGCTGAAGCAAAAAGTCAGTTTGGCACACTCCAGCATTAACGGGTGCGGCGAGGAGCCCCGAAACGATTGGCCGTAACTCATCCGACGAGTCCGCGGCGCGGACCGGCCTCCTCTCTTCTCTGTTACCTTCTGACAGGGAGCCGCGGAAAAAGTTAACTTATTCTAAGCGTGAAACCAGACTCGGCTCCGAAAAGAAGCCTGCACATCGTAATCAGTCCCTTTCGCGTGCCTCGTGCTCGACTTTCGAAGGAACCCCGGCCCTTTCGTCGCCGTTTATTACCGGCGGATGGGGATCTTAATGCGTTCACGACGATATGAAATTTCAGGAGTACGTTTTACGGCCGCAATTAGACTCGAATATTGCGCGTTACCGTGCAGTTCGTCTTTATTGACGTGACGGAATTCAGTCCGCGCACGCATGCATGTAGATGAGATACGATCCCGTGCCACGGACTCGGTTAGGTTAGCAGGGAAACTGGTTAGACGCGATGAGGATGACCGAGTTACCCGGAGAGAAGTACGCATAAAATGGCGGCTATTGTTAGATCCGATCCGAAATGAAAAACATTGCTCTAGCTTGGTTCAAGAGAGAGAAAAGAGCTGTGGAACTTTTTAACACGCTCCGTTTAAGAATTGTTTTAATAAATGTGAATGGGAGTTGTAAAATACAAAAATAAGAACGTTTCTGTATAGTTCTTAATCGTCGTATCAAATACCGAGTACAATTCAATGGCTAGGTAACGATCCTTTATATAAAAATATTCAAAGAAATCTTATCGAACGAAACGTGTAAGTGCAAGAAAATTTATTTTCAGAAGAACGACGGATAACTATTTATTTCTATCTCTGCGTAAAACGCATCGCGGATCGCGCGAACGATACTAGTTAAATGGCTTAAGTGATCGTAAACTTTTGCAAAAAATCCAATTACAAGAACGCTAGCTAAGCTCTCCTCCCGGTTAACAGGATTGATTCCGTGTTCAAGGGTTGCTGTAAGATGATTGATTTAAAGTATATTTCCACCGAAAGAAATCGTAAAACATGCAATTTACGGTAATCAGTACCACGTTATCTCGTTTTGTAACAATTATACCATTATCTACGTTTCTTTGCGCAATCGTTTCTGCCAGATACGAGGAGGTCTGGGAACGTATCGTCTAACATTGTAGCACAGTGGCAATATACGCGGTTGCAAACCCGTTAAGATATCGGTAAAGGCTCGCGAGTACTTTCGAGCGTGAGGCAATGAAACCGTGCCGACCCGGAGCAATCCCACGAGCCCGCGATACCTTATTAAGTAATTTCCCGCGCTACGTTAATCATTAAATGATACTAACCAGTCCTGGAAAAAAACAACACGGTCGAATTAATAGAAATTACCGGAGATCGACCGGGGGAACGAAGTGGAAGTGAATTAGGTGTCGTAATCGTCGATTCAACAACTGTTCCGCTGGCATTCTCTTTGCCGGCCCGCCAGACGGTCTTAATAATCGGATCGTGTTGAACGAGAACCAAAGGGACCCCGATGAAAAACAGCCGTATAATTGCTCGTCCGAGTTCGTAATCACGAGGTTTCGATTCCGAGCGCATGGACCAGCTTCGATATTCTTCGGCAGGCTCTTAATAACGCTCGAACTCCTAGCCGAGCAGTTCTAGCCATGTCTGGAATCCTATTCACCGACATGATACTCGACCGACGGGCTAATCGCGTCCGTGCACCGAGCGATCGACCGGCATTTGTGTTTTCTCAGCGAAACGTAATATCCTATTAATTAACGTTAATCAGCGATACCGGCCCGGTTCAACGAAGCCGTAACAGCTCGAACGAGCCACGATCGCCGACGATCCACCCCGGTTTCACCCTTTTTTTTGCAACGCATGCTACCGCTTTTCGAAACCCGGTAGACTCGAGTGGCAATTTTTTCGAAACACAAAGCCCATCGATTCGTAGAACCTGAAATGCTGCGGCTGGGTTCGGCTGGCATCTAGAAAATGGCTGCACGGTACAATTGCACGTAGACTGGAAACGATTCCACAATTGTGTATAGAAGTGAAAAGTGCTTAAATCAGCCTGCTGTTATACACTTTTTCGAACTTCTGCTTCTGACTCTTCATGGGCGATATGCAGAGTCCCGAGCTTCCATTGGTAGTGCAACTCACGCGTACCCGTTAAATTACCAATCAAAGGAAAAAACAGCGTGGTTGTTTGCGGATGTGCAGCACGCAGGCGAGCGATCCGCACACGCGACGCGTTCCGCGGCCGTAAGATCGGTATTTTCACGATCCATTGGAACGGAGTTATTCCACGCGCGCCATTGTCGTTGGAAAACGGCTGACCTTGGAACCGTTCGGATTTAATAGCGAGCCGCGGGTATCGCTTGAAAATCTGCATGCGAAAGAAAACTGGCGGAGTAGGATACGCGGAGCGATGCGGAGCTTTCGTAGCAGGTCGCGTATTTCACGGTGCTTGTCTCTGTGCCTGGAATACCTGGCTGGCACGCGATTCAGCTCAGCTCGAGCCACCTCGGCTTGGGTTGGTTCCTCGGCGCGGGACCTTGACATTCATCAATGCTCGGTAGAGAAATTAATATAGCCCTTGTGTGTAGGGCCTCGGCGCGTCGCGTCAGGCGGATCACGAATGGCCTGGCAGACAGTCGACAGAAGAATGGACGAAAGGGAAAGAGAGAGACTCTCCTCTCTCTCTCCGGGCTGTCCGTTGTCCGAGGCGTGGGCAGGCAAGACAACGGTCACGTTGCCGTTGCGGGCCCGTCCCCTGACGGCGTACATACGATAATACTCTCCGGCGATGGCATATGGAGCACAAGATCGATACCTTCTCGATGCATCGATACATCCGTGACGAAGGTATCAGGGCCCCTATTAGACGTTCCACGATCGCCACGGTGCACGTCCCCACAGCGAAGAATACTCTTCTCCGCGCCAAGCGCAAACGGAGCGAAGCAGAGCGGAGCGAAGCTCGAACCGATCCAGGGACTTTGCCACGGGACAGTCGTCTCGTCGTCGTGTCCCCTGGTTCTTCGTCGGGGTCTCTTCTTCTTCGTCTCCCGGCCGACGTGTCCCGGCCGACGGCCCTTCTCCCCCTGGACGTTTCCATTCGAGCTTTGTCAGGGTAACTGATCGCTACGGGCCCTCGCGATCGATCGATACACGCTCGATCCCCTGTAAGCAAGTTGCAAATGCGATTGGCGTTGAAGGAGGAGCCTGCCGGAAGCGACGGGCTACGGCGAGCATTAGATGTATTAGACGGGAAAAGGCGTTGTTCCCGAACGAGCGATGTTAGTTAGCCTGGCCGTAACACAGGCCTAGCTGATAAATGCCGTGGTCGTTAGACCGAAGAAATCGTTAGGGTACTCCTTCCTCGCCTCGGAAAAATCAACGGGAGAGATATTGTGTCTGGCGCTAGCACTATACTCTCCTTTCCAAAGGGACTCGCGCTGAGTCCACCCCACTCGCACCAAGTCTCTAACATTCCGATGATGGGGTGGATGGTTACTCTGTGAATTTCGGTGTACGTACTTCAGATTTCTTCTTTCGCAAGATAAACCGTAGCATTTCCGATGCCAAGTGTCCATTCGTTGTCCTAAATGTGCAGTCGATGTCACTGCAGCGGAGGAACTTCGTTATTCTCGCCCCGTTTCCGTGAAGATAAATCCTTAGCGAAGATTTTCGTACCATTTCGAGTATCTCTATAATCATGAAGACTTTTATGATTTCAAATTGTTGCAAAAATTGTATCTGTGAAAATTAGAGGTCGATGTAACAGCGTACACTGAGTGTAGGTGCTGGACACTCGGTTGCCGACAAGGGCTGATGAGATTCTAACGCAACTTTAATCTCATTATCAGCCCACTGAAAGCATTAACAAGCAAGAGAAAACATTTCCAGCGCTCGCTCTACGCAGCCATTGGCCGGACGCGTCGCGACCGCTGTCAGCGAACATGTAAAGAGACATAACTTGGCGAATACGGGGTCTAATCGTAAGATGCATGGTGTGTTTCGGATCAGAGTTTGAAGTTCCGTCGGGGGATTTCTCGTGGTATCGCGTTACGATGTGACTTCCTCGTGGAATTTCACGGGGATCGTGCGTCCAATAAGCGACGTAGTAGCGTTGACTGATATATCCCCGCGCCTAAAACACTGACAGGCAACGAGCTAATCCGGCGGACGGTAAAGCCTGCCGGACCATGGGCTCTTGTCGTTACGGACTCTCCTACTGTGTTTCAATATTTCCTTTACGCCCCGAGAAGCACGTTAGTGGCCGGCCTTTATATCTCGAGCAGGCGTAAAACCGGGTATAATAACTTTACACGCGGCGTACGATCGCGACATTTTCCTCGCGCCGAGCGCCGAGAGCGCCAGCCCCGGGGATCATTAAACCGCTATCGTCTGTAAATATTCGCGAAACGTCCCCGCGTGCCCGGCGATTATCCCGCGGGGTTGGCAATCTCGCGTAGAATCGCGCCGGCTATAAACTTTTGTCCGAGTGTCGATCGCGGTGACGACGCTGCATTCGGATTGCTAGGGCCTCCGTCGACACTCCGTTGCCGAGCAATATCGCCTGCAAACCTATGTGTGCGTGTATGTGTATGCGTGTCGCGTGAGCGAATCTCGACGTACGCGCGGATCGCACTTCTCGAGAGTTTCATAGGCCGCTCCGACCCTTGTTAGCGTCGCCTCCGGGCCGAATGACGGATTTTTACGGCCGCGACAAGAACCTTTCCTCGAGAAACGAACTATTTAGTCCGTAAACGTTTAATCCCGACACGACCAACGACGTTATTTACACGTTCCCCGGTAATAGACGCGTGTAGCTTGGAACGCTTCATTACTTTGTAAACGAACCCACGAGCGTTCGACCACGATCGCTGCTAATTCTTCGCTACACCAACATCGGGAGGTGCAAATTGCTTTATTGGCCGAGGCAGTTTTTGCGCGAGCTGCGCTGAGATTCGTGGGGGAGATGGGAGCTGGTTTTCGCTGGATCTTGTCGTGGAGGACATCTATCATTTCCCATAGTCAATGTCTTTGCTGGTCGATCATCATACAGTGGTCGAACCGTCATACGCTTCTGAAAAATTATGGTACAAAAGACATTATGATAACAGATTACATTTCTTCGAGCTTACTGAAACATGTATAGGAGTGATCGGAGAGGGTGTAACGCAGAGCGAGTGACCTTGAACGACGAAAATCCACCGGCGAGGAGAAGCGAGGTAACAAAATGACGCGGCGAGAACGAGCAAAGAGGGACGACGAGAGGGGACAAAAAGGCAAAATCGAAGGAGGTAGGCGAAGAAGGTATAGCGGAGAGAGGCAGGTACGATCGTGAGGAGATCCGCGGGCAGATTTAGCGGCTCCCGCTGACAAGACAATAGCTGTTCCCCTCGTTTTCTGTGGATGCGCATTCCGCGGGTAGGTATGCGCGCTTCACGAACCAGGCTCGAACGCTCGCTCGCTCGCTTGCACGCGCGAACAGAGCGAGCGGGTTCTCCGGGCCCTCTCGCGCCTCCAAATCTCCGGAGGACTTCTTCTTCCTGTCCTCCGGGGGCCCTCGTCTCCCTCCCCTCTTCCGGGCCCTTTTCCCTCGGGCAGAGAGGTGGCCACCGACGTTTTCTTGGTCGTCCTTTTGCATCGGGACGCGAGAATGGTTTCCATTCGTCTGTCCTGTTCGGCCGACTCTTGCACATGTTTATCGCCGGGGCACGAAAGTGACACTTTCGCACGGATAGTCCGTGCGAGAAGCGGCGGACAGCGGGCCAGAGTCTGGTCCGGGTCCGCCGGCAGCTCGCGTTGTCCCCCTGGTTTTGTTCGCAGCGATCTATAGATCGTCGTGTCCCACGGTTAAGTAGAGCGGTGCACCGATAGAAAAGCTGCGGTTACTTATTTCTTTTTCGCTCGCCCAACTCGCCTGTGAAGGTCGCTTTACGCACAGTTACTTCAAGTTTTTGGGGAGGAGCACTTTCGAGCAGAGAGTCAACCGCCGAGTGCCCTCGTGGAGCCGATCGATCCTCTTTCTCGCGCGATCTTTTCTTCTCGGCTATTTTATGATTACCGCAACGGAGCCGACCACCTGGTCGACCGTATCTCTGCTCGAACGCCGCGAATGGAGTTTCCCGAGTCGATTGTAGCTTGACAGGTTCGCCGATGAAGAGTTGATCGATGCCTGACCCGAACATCGAGTCCTGTTATGCGGCCGTCCGGTCTCGCGCTCCGGTGTCTGCCGTTTCTATACCCGTTAATACCCTTTAATAGTACCGCGCAGGGTAATGCGGGCTATCTTTGACGCGCATCGATCGTATCCGCTGCGTCTCACCTTCGACCCGCCGCGCCGCGGCCCTCTGCCTCGCCGTGCCGTGCCCTGCCATACCGTGGTCGTTCAAGTCCCGAGAACTCGAACTCTGCGGACAACTCCGGGCAAACAGCCTAAGTCCCCGCGAAATGAAGTCGTGCACACGGGGGCTCTCGCTCGACTCCCTAATTGAGCAAGTTCGAGCGCGGCCGCGAAATTAACATTTAACTGGTCGGACACCTAGAAGCCGGACGGACACGGGGCTAACTAATGCTTGGACTCGAACGCGGACTCGTCGAGCTTTGCGGACGTCTATTCCCGTGCAAATAACCGACGACCAGCCGTCGGTTTCGAGCTAAGTGCACAACCGGTGGAGTGTATGAACGCACGCGGAGTGCAATGACGCGTTTCACGCACTGCGACACGGCTCCCGAACCGCGAAACGCAACGAGTATGGCTGAAATCGCTCCGCGAGTGTTTGCTCGCGTTCCACTCTCCTCGTGCACGCGGAAAGGCCGGCGGCCAGCGAATCGCTCGAATTCACGCAACCAGACTCCGAGCGGAAACCAGCTTCGAATCGATAAGTCGACAAAGGAGGACGATCAAATTTGTAGGGTGTCTCCGGGCCTCGTGATTTGCCCGCGTTCAATCCGCATGATCACCACCTATCGAATGCTAGGTATATTCTGCGTGATTGGCTACGAGTATTTCTGGAGCTATAGTCGTGATCATAGCGCAAGTTGTTGTTCTGCCCGAATTCATGCCTCGGCAGTGTCCATTTTCATTTCATCAAACGAACTGTCTCGATTTTAAGAAATGTTTACGAAATGCAGATCCAAATGTTTGATTTGAAAAGATTTCCCGCGCCGGCGATGCAGGCGTGTCAGAGAGGACGAATAGCGTGCGGTGGAGCCGAAAAGCGGCTCGGTAAGACAAAGAGGAACGGAGCCGCGGGGCAGTTTCGGCCCGAGAGGAGCGGCCACGACTTTGATTTACATTCTCCCTAATTACAACTGAAACGCGCGCTCTTATTGGCGCGTCAGTAGCTCGCAAGAAGGATGAGGCTCGTGCATCGTGAACGCATGCGTGAGCGAGAGGAGCGAGTCGTTCGGAGCATGTATACGTGAGCTGGTAACCGCTCGCGCGCGCTTATACCGTATAACATCGCGCGAAGTCTTTCTTTTCCAACAAGCGATACGCCACTCGCGTTTAAATATGCGCTCGCTTGGTGTGCGTGCGCACACTTGCGCGCATCCACACTATCATATAAACGCGTTGCAGAAGGTAACGAGCGAGTTGACGCGAACGAGCGAGCGAAAAAGGTTCGAAGGAGAGCGAGAGAGAACGATAGAGATCGCGGCGTGCGAATCCTCGTCTCTCCGGCATTTATTACTCGCCAACCGCGCCAGTTTACGCGCTTTTAGGGGGACAGGCGTGTGTGCGTGTCTGCCTGCGACGAATCGGACCGGAGAACCGATGGCAGAAGCGTATAAGGGGAAGTCGCGGTCGCTTCCACTTAATGAATGTAGATTTGGTAGTCCCCGCCGGAACGTATATCGATGGCTAGAAATTTGTCTCGGCCAAGCCGAGTTATCTTCGCCGGCCAATTTCTCCCCCGTCGGAGACACGAGGTTTGTTAATGTCTTTCTGCGTTCATTTTTTCACGGAACCCCCCGACGAACCGGGAAACGCAGCGTGCGCTCGTTGCAGCGGTTGCAACCGACGCGACGACTTTATCGCGATGCCACATCCAGAAATATTCCCGATTCCCATGTACAGGAAAGCTTTTTTACTAACCGTTCTCCAAATGCACCACTTCGGAGCAAAGGACAATCGTTCTGCTCCTGTACCTTTTTACATTTTTCGTACCCAATTACAATTTTTTAAGCAATTTTCAGATTCACAGAAATTCTACACAATACACTCCGCAACAAAACTATAAGACATGTGCGAAATTCGATGAAAATTCTATGCATGTCTTGAGGTTTGTCTTCTTTCATTCATAGTGTTATTGTTTACATTATATACAAGTATATTCTACAGTTCTACGAAATATCGAAGGCTACAATTCCAAGAATTTGGGAAATGTATGTAAACATGCTATTCTCGTCGCGACAAAACTATAAGACAGTAGCTTTTCGTCAGTCGATCTTATACTCTAATCGCAGTCACAGTGTTAGAAGTAATTGTGTACTTAAAATTAAACATTTGTAATTTTGTTCTTGCATAATATAACTATAATGCCGCGTGGGAAAAAGCTGACAGACAGTGAAATAAGAGTGATCGTAAATATAAAAGAAAAGAATACTTCTATTTCAAAAATTTCAAGAGTGGCTGGGCGAAGTCGATGTGCCGTGCTCAATCATTTAAAAAGTAGAGAGAATTATGGAAAAAAACATCCTGGTGGACGTCCAAAAGCGATAACCGAGCGACAACGACGAGCCATCCTGAGGGTAGCGTCGAATTCTAGCTTGACAGCACGGCAAATTGCAGCGCAAGCTGGCGTTCACACCAATATTCGCAATGTGCAACGGATAATTAAACGGGCTAAGCCTTTAAAAAGACGAAAATTTCAGAAAAAACCGCTACTTACGAATCGACACAAAAGCAGCCAGGGAAGATTTTGCGGAGAGACATCTCCAGTGGAAGAAACTGGAGAAAAGTTATTTTTTGAGATGGAAAACGTTTCAATTTAGATGGACCGGATGGTCTTTCATATTATTTTCATGATTTGCGGAAGGAAGAATTGCATTTGTCAAGGAGGCAAATGGGCGGAGGCGGCATCATAGTATGGGCCGCAATAGGGTACCACGGGAGGACCGATGTAAAATTGATTAACACCAGCATGAATGCAATTAAATATATAGAAATATTAGAAGAACAATTAACGCTACATGCAAGCACTATTGCATGTGAAAATTATATTTTTCAACACGATAATGCCGCTGTGCATACAGCGAAACGTGTAAAAAAATATTTTGAAGACCGTAATATACAAATTTTACCATGGCCTGCGAGGTCTCCAGAGTTAAATATAATAGAAAACATCTGAGGAATTTTAGCACGTGCTGTATATGGAAATCGGAAACAGTTTTATTCGGTGAAGAGTTCGAAAGCTCGTATTGAAGAAAATGGGCCAAATTAAGTCAAGACCAAATAAAAAATTTATATACATCGATACCACGACGATTAATTGAAACTATAAAAAATAAAGGTGGCACAACACATAACTACTAAATAGAAAAAAATATTTTTCATTAACTTCCACCGACTTTTTCTTGCGTAAAATACACATTGTCTTACTGTTTTGTCGCGCCTTATTTTATGAAAAATTTGAAATTTTAATTAAACTTTTTTCAATCTAATTCCACAATATTGCCGCTATGAAAATGTATGTACTTTAGTTGATTCTTTGGATTAATAACGAAAACTTTTACGAAAAAATTGGTATTAATAAAATATTAGCTAAAATCGGACGTGTCTTATAATTTTGTCGCGGAGTGTATATAAAGACACTTCTAAGTAGATGAAATGATTCCTTCAAACCATCAGACGACTAACGATTGCATGTCACAGACCGTCGCAGAAGCTGAACAGCCCAACCAACACATACGCCTGCGAAGAAAAGCCGCGAAGTGTACAACTGGTGTTCGGACAATAAATATCTTCGCGTGGGAGAAAAATAGTTGAATAGTCTAAAAATCGATTTCACGCCTCCCCCGCTGCAGCGAGCCTTACGCAAATCCGCAGCCAGTGATCCTAATGCCGGCAGCCGACACGTCGAGCCGTATTTGGCGGTGCGATTGTTACGCGTTGCACAGCCGCCGCCACCGGTCGGCCGTGTCTCGTTAAATAGAAAAACAGAAATGCGGCCGGGAGAGAGAACAATGCGGCGTAATTTCGAACGCGATAACAGGACCGCGCGGCGCGCCGCTCGGCCCGGGCAACGAAGGCATTTGTCAATACGCAAGTGCTTAACGACTTCGCGCTGCAAAGAGCAACAGGTATCGATAGCTGGAAATTAGTCTTCGCCCCGGAGATACCGTCGCGCACTTAAGGCGCGCGGAGCAGAGCGGTGCCGAGCCCAGCGGAGAGGAGATCGTTCTTGCCGCTCTTTTTTTCACGCAGTTAATAACCTGGAACTCCGGTTATTACGTGTCGCTATTTTGCGCGTGGATTTCGTACCGGTGGCGAACAAGCAAACGGAACACGAACGAGACGGGTGGGGGAATAGTGGTGTGCGCCGATACCATCCAGGATGGGAGAAAAAAAGGCACGAGAGGAGACGATCGGTCCACAGATCAACGTCAGAAAAAGTAACAGCTCGACGACGTCGATGGAACGACGCCGAGCGGGGGCCTACTTCTTCGACCTAATGAATATAGATTCGTTTCGGCAAGAAGCAGCAGATATTGATCGCCGTGGGTATGTCTCCGCGGCCGAATATAAAGTTATCATTTCGCGGAGTCCGGGCTCCGGAGTTGCGGCCGAAACCGGAGCAGATCCATAAACTGTCGACCGGTGTTCGCGCGGTCCTAATTGCTAACGATTCCCGTGGACACGCGGAAAAAATTCGGCATATTAATTAATCCGTTTCTTACGGCGGGGACGAGCATGTCACCAAATCGGGACACATGCTCGCGTACCTGGGCCGATTATCGCCTGCTCGCGATTATACCGGCGCGACGCGGTGCCCGGAAAAAGTAACAGGTAACGAGAAAGCGAGAGAAAGGTTTCGTGGCGAAGAAGAGGAGTAAGAAGTTAGAGGGTCGTAGAATGGGAGAAGCTCAAGGGGTCGTCTCGTCCAGGAATTCGACGATGCAATGGAAATGAAGCGCGCGCGGCTGCGTATATGGTACGCACCGACACCGTGACGCGGGTATCGATATCGATTGATTTATCTCGGTCGATTCACCGCGGGCCCCGTCGATGACTGGCTCGCCGAAGACGAAAGGGTGTATTGGCCTCTCTTCGGCAACACACGGCCGATGCGATGGTGAGCGCGAGCGCACGGACCTAATGACATTGGCTCCTCGTGCAGCCGCTCGTAGGGCTGATTAAAAATGGCATAATGAAAGAAGCTGCACCGCGCCGATACGACGCTGCTACCAAGAAGCCGGGAGAACGTGGTGGAGGAGCGAAAGGCGGGGAACGACCGGAGAGAGGAGAAAGGGGTGCACGGTCGAAGGAGGAAGCAAGACGGGAAAGGGGAACGAGCGAATCCGAGCAACAGAAGGAGATGAAACGACACGAACCGGCCAGCGGAGTTCTCTGGTCCTGAGCGGAGTTTTTTAAGCGATCAATCACCCGCTCTACAAGAAGTACATATCCCACCTACCGAAAGGAGAAGCGAGTTAGAAAGGTCCAGGGAAAAAGGACAATGAGAGAAAACGGAGACCGGCTGCAAGGAGAGAGCAGACCGCGCTAGATGGAGGTAGAGCCAACCTCTCGACCACCGAATCATTGTTATTAAACGCTTCATTGACCGCTTCCCTGTATTACAACCGGCACAGGCTGCTTACTTGCCACAGATTCCTGTACCTTCGCGAAACCAGACGCGTGTCGACCTGGAGTTTCTGCGTCTCCGTGAAAATGATCCGTGTAAACGCCGTTCCTCGGTACACCGGAGGAGAACTAGACGCCAACAACTGTATGGTTCGCTAGGTGCTCGAGCTGAAACTATGGCCGCGCAGAAATACACAGTATTATAACTAGACTGCGGATTTTATGCATTTATAACAAAAATGCACACGTACGATATAAAGCAGTGGACATGTTAAAAATATTCAAGGACATTAGGGTATTAGTTTCAGTTTAATAGAATAATTAGAAGAAGAAAATAATGTTTATCTGGGTCCTGTATTCTGCAATCAATGCGAACATTTTTGATTTTGCATAAAGATCGCCAGTCTGATTATAACATAGAAAATTTTGAACGCATTTGGAAGGATTGCCTTCAAGACGAGCATCGATACAGATTAAAGTGAAGATGATGTTATCTTGTCACGTCAGAAAATCCTTTGTTCCCCGTCGCGCTACAGTCAATATTGGCTCGGGTAGTCTCAATTTTTCCCCGAACAGGTCTGTATCAGCGGCATTTGCGTGTCGGAGGGAAGCTCTCGCTTAATTCTCACATTCCACAGTGCCGCAAACGATTGCGCCTGATTGCAGCGAGCCCCTCTCGCGCTGTATAAATAACGTCCGCGATAATACACAAAATCCATCTGCGATCCTCCCCACCCTCTGATACCCCGGCCAGGAACAATCGCCGGACCCGGAGAGTTGGTCGAGCGCCGATTTCCTTGTAAATTGCTTCTCGATCTCTCTCGCTCTATCTGGGACCGTCCTCGCCGTGTTCCGTTCACGGTCATCCTTCGGGCCGGTCCTTCGATCCGCCGTTGGACTGCCGAGCCGAGTCTCTTTCTCGCCGAGGGATAATAATAAAATATCACAATCATCGCGGCTAACTACTGTTTCATTAAACGATTAATTAACCCACGATATATTACGTAGATAGTGCCGGAATCCGCCTCGCCCCCGCACCCTTCCGGACCCAACTGACTTCTTTCCACCGATTATTATTGCTTCCACGCTGCCCTACGGTGGTGTTGCGATGCAACTTTCACGCAGCATCGATACTCCACCACCAGTGGCAGCGTTCCTCTTTTCTCCATCGGCCCGATTGGGTCTCGGCCGAAGGCCTCCTTCGGCCCTCTCTGTTCGGGCCCAACGTTTTTTTCCCTCCCACTCCCTTTCACCGGGCTTTAATTCCCTCCTTTGAAAAGATACGTCAAGAAGGGTATTAGTTGTCCTTCCACGAGGCCATCAGTGCCCCGTCGCGTAGCCCGATGAGGCCGCCGATTCGTCAGCGAGGTATTTACCAGCCGACGCCCGTGAAGAATCGCTGAAAATTAAAAATTAACCGGCCCCTATTTACACTGGCCGATGCGGGACCGTTCACCGTTATCAAGGCGACACACCGGTCCCCGGAAATGGGCCTAGCTCTGACCACTATCCAATCGCTATAGCCGATACCCGATGGCGTCGGATTTGTCACCAG
Source organism: Lasioglossum pauxillum (assembly GCA_933228785.1). Classification (NCBI taxonomy): domain Eukaryota; kingdom Metazoa; phylum Arthropoda; class Insecta; order Hymenoptera; family Halictidae; genus Lasioglossum; species Lasioglossum pauxillum. The sequence continues at coordinate 38,945,522 of OW121699.1, read as the reverse complement.
GACCACCGATACCTTCGCCAAGTCTCGTCGACAACTTTCTCCCATCCCATTGGGGTAATATGTCAACTGGACTTTCACTGTTCAGCCCTCATACGTTCCTGTCATCTGACATATTTTTAACCGATTCTGAATGAACAGCATGTTCTACTCTTCGTTCAATTAGCTGTGAACGACGTGAGGCATCGTTCTTAAGAATTTCCGAAGAAGGAATTCGTAGAGTTAACTGAATTTGTTTCCTGTCAAATTGGCACGATGGTAAAAAATCCATATGGAGGAAAGATAAATAGATAACTCTATAAATTCCTTCGCAGCTAATGAAACGAAGTGTAGAACATGCTGTTCATTCAGAATTGGTTAAAAATGTGTCGAACGACAAGAACATTTGTCTTTTAAATTAAGTTGGTTGAACAAGGGACATGATTCTGATATTAATGTATCCAATGAACATATTGACAGTGAACATCCGAAATCATGTTCTACTGTATTGACTGCAGTACACTATGTAATTGATCAAAGTTGCGGAAGATCTTCTAAAAATGAGAGGATAGAGTCGTTGAGTTGAAACGTTTATACAGGAATCGAACGGCATTAACAAAATACTGTCCCGGTGAAAACGCGACTCGTCTCATTGCACGTTTGATTGTTCCGATGAAATCATCGGTAATTGCGTGCTCGTGACGAGTGTCATTTATATTCCGGTTGAAGAATCGAACAAATTGGAGCGTTTTTCCATTCCCTTTTGTTATTTATCACACTTACCGTCCCGTGCCGAAACTGTCGGTCGGTGTGTTGCCTTCATTAGCTAACGAACGCGGAGTATGTCACGATTGTAAGCACGTTGCATCCAACAATTATACTGTACAGGCTTCGCCAAAAATACGCTTTCATTCTAGATGGAACAACTATATTACGAATCTGAAAACATCGAACGTGTACCATTTCAAGCGCGTATCGTTGCACATCCGTAGTCAGTGCGAAACGATACGTACATGGTGTCCTCTTAAAAGTTTCGCGCGCGAACATTTCCGAAATTTCAAATGGAACACCTTGTATAATTGAAAAGTAGCAACTCGGTCACACGGTAACGCGGCAAACGAAGTTAATCACGACCGATTACATAATTCATACGAGTTAAATCCACGAAGAAAAGCGAGATCCCGCGATACCAATGAAACTTGTTTAATCTTCCGAATGGTTAATTACGTTTGCCAACGAGTAAATTGATCTTGAATAAGAATCTACGATCCCCGGAACGATTAATCGAACCGCGGTCGGGGCTGATACGCCCATTGTCCGGTCGGTTCTTCTTTCGAGCGGATTCGTCGAGCGGAGAAGCCGCCGCGCCGCGTCGGTGGAAAAGCAAAGGCGCGCACCTCTCGGGATCTCTCCGCCCGGTTCTCTGCCCTCCACCATCTTCAATTGCACTTTATTTATCACAATTTGCTGACGTTGATATATTGTTACATGGCCCGGCGACACATATGTATGCGTCATCACAATTTACATTGGCCATCTCTCAATGTAACCGTCTTACTTAACGACCACAGCCGTGGCCGCGCGGACTGTCTTTCGAGCTGGACCCACGGAGGAAACTCCGTCGAGTTTTCACGCGACAGCTGGACCACGGGCTGAAAGGTGCGCGGCGATACGCTTATCGAAAAATAGTGCATTTTGCAATGGAAACCGGTTCCCGGCCACAAAGATAACCCGAGCCGCATAAATACAAGCCACTAAGTACTTTCAGGCCGCGACGGACATAAAGGGACTGTCATATTGCGCGTCTCTTACCCCTTATCTGCCCGTCCACTGAAGAGAAGAGACGTTGAACGACGCGACGCTCGTTCCCGTTCTCTTAGAAAAATTGTCGAGAGAACGACAACGCTTCGTACCGCTGAACATCTGCCGGCCATTTTCAATCGAGCACGCGAGGTTGGGAAATCTTTCAGAATCTCTTTAAGATTCTTTGCATAACACAATCATTTAAATGGCGAGTTGTTTTCTTGTTAATCGAATCTCATTTTTACGTTAATGTTAGATTTATCGAATTTCTTCGATTAGACCTCGATTTGTACTTACGTTCGTGCGCTGTCTTCTGTGCGTTATAAAACGGGTACAGGAGAATGTCAATCGATACAGAACCTCTTTAAAAATCTTTCCACGATGTAATTAATCGAATATTATACTACGATGATGCCTCCAGATTACAGGCAGACCTAGATCGTTTTAGTGAGTGATGTTGCAAGAATGGTATGAAACTCAATATTGAAAAATGCCATGTTATATATGAATCATGCTAGAGAGAGTGCAGCATAAATTTCTTAGGTTTTGTTCTTATAAGATTAATCATCCTATGTCAATTTTTGATCATGATTACTCCACAATATTAAACACAGTCAACCTGGAAACATTGTCAGCTCGCAGAAGAGTCTCCGACCAGAGCTTTATTTTTAATTTAATTAATAACCATATAGATTGTCCCTCTCTCCTTATGCAAATCAATTTTTACGCACCTGAACGTGATTTGAGATCTCGAGCAGGTTTTCAAACCCTTAAAACCAGTTCTACCTATGGATTAATTAATCCAATAAATCGCATTATTGCAGACTCTAACACTCTGTATAATCGTATGGATTTTTTCATTGAGTCTTTGCACATGTTTAAAAAACAATTACGCAGAATTATAGTATAATACCATATAGTTAGTACCATTAGTTTTTGTGCATGTCCCTTCTATGTTACTATACGAGTAATCCTTTATTGTTTTCTATTGTAAACATTTATGTAAGAGGGCTTCGGTCCGTTTATAATAATAATAATAATATTGGGAACATTAAAAGGCTTCCTCGTTGATAGATTCAGTTATTCAATCGCTACATACGTTGATGCATCAGATTCATCGAACCTCTTCAAATAATTTCTCTAGACATTGAAATATAATACATCCTGGAGTGTAAACGATATTACTGTCGGCGAATTTCCGAAAAGTCTGTCCGGCTCGCGCGGCAGATGCATGAAACGCGAGTCGCAGGATACGGAACAATTAGGATGTTAAGTGTCGACCATTTAAGGACGCGTGTCACAACATAATGCGTGTGTCCGTCTAGCCATTCATTCATACCTCTCGTCCCACGCGATCCTTATTCTTTTCGGACCGTTTGCACGACTCTCGGCTTATAATGCTCTTACGGCTTACAAGCGTCTTCGTGCGTCGGATCCAGGACGGTGCATCGATCACTCACGATCCCGTGGGTCAGAGGACGCGAGCAACAAAGCAACGGATCTTTGTTCTCGAAGTCGAGAAATATCATTCCAACGTTGACATCGCCGGCCTTGAACCGACAATTGAAAAGTCGAAAGTATACGCGCGTCGCGTCGGTGATATATCGAAAGAATCGCGTGCAAAGGGGACGAGACGGAGTGTTGTACAGTCGGTTTCGAAGAACGGACGGATACAATGCAGAGATACATAAAACGGCCGTTTGTTTGTTATGCGCCGAATTTTGGGCACTCGAAATCCACTTAACCGGACGTAATGATCGAAAATCGCCACTTGCGAGCGCGAGAGGAGCCAATGCGAGCCTCCCCATGCCGAGGGCAATAAATTCCATCCCGGATGGAAAAAGAGGAGACTACGAGCAGGCAAAGAGAGAGAGAGAGATAGAGAACCCGAATTTTTACTACCGACTTCTTTCGTAATAATTGCGCTGACCTTGTTTACTGATCTGGCTACGAGGGGCCATCGTCTCTGACCCATTGGGCAAGCATCGAAGATCGCGGGAACAAAAATTTCAATTTTTTTCCTCGCCACCAGAGCCGAAAGATTTCGCCTCGAATCCGCCGCGGAACGCCCCGGCGAAATTGCATCGGTTCGCTTTGAAGCTGGATTCGATGCGCGCATAAAAATAATGCGGCGTGGGGGCCGAAGATGAAGGGACATTTGACGGAAGATGAAAGTGGGAACCAGTAATCATACAGCGCTTGTAGACGAGGCTGCGGATAGATGGACTTAAACATTGCACTACCGTATTCGATATTCTCTATGTAATGCACTGCACTTTCCGTCGTTAGAAATAAATATTCCTAACGTGGAATCACATGTGACCGACATCGCACATAAAATGTTAATTCCTATTACTCGAAACAAACTCACCCACAGAAATGAAAGCCCATGATCCATCACGATCTATCGTAACAATAGTGTGCAAGGTAAACAAATCAACTTTCAGAGTAGCGGAATCACTAAACTCAAGGCTACGAATTTTTTTCAAACCTCAACTCACCGATCTCTAAAACTTATCTCCAGATCGAGGAGTACAAAGTGATCCACGGACCATCAAAAGACGCGTGTCAATCACTACAACTGCGCAAGCGTTTCGATCACGCGAAGATGTGCTTTGAGGCTCGCGCGAATGACCGAGGAATGATTGAACATGTTTGAATTAACAGCACCGAGTTGGATACTTGCACAATCATGCTGGTAACTTATACCGGTGCCAGCGAACACATTTTTGTTATTGCGAGATGTCACGCCGCGACATGGAGAGGAAAGAATTTCTAGTAAAACGAGGATCTCTCTGATGGGAGGTGTGTATGAGACGGCCAATCATGATACGCCGGACTAACAATCCCGCTCGTTTATGGACCACTTAACTGTTAAGGGAGTGCGAAAGGTGTGACGGGTTCAAGTCTTGAAGTATAACTGCTGGTTGAGATATTTTTATTGATCGTTATACTGCAGAGGAAACACTGTTTTGAGACTATTACTTTTAATAATATATCGTTTGGTCCACTTTATGGTTGTCTCTATCGATTGAAACGACGCGACTCGAACTTCCTAAAGCACCTAGTATTTTTATAAATATCTAATGAAATTAGATGCACGGTTCTACGTGTTGTCATTGCAACGTATACGTCGATAGCGTGCATTTAATTCGCGGAGGGGAAGGTCGCGAGTGGAAATCGAATGAAATGGTTGCGCGGGTAATGAATGATGGTCGATGGGAGTCTAAATATTGGCGGAGCAACGCGGAAGTCGGCGCCCTGAGAAAGCAAGGGAGCGGCCCGGGAGAAAGAGAGTAGAAAAACGGAACAAAGGGGTTCTTCTCGAATGAGCACCTTAGCAGGCAGCAGGTGTAAACGCGGTGGCAAAATAGGATGTGGATAAATATGCGGAGCACGCGGGATTCCTTGGCCGAGGGTCCTGGCAGTGCTCATTCCCGTTCGCGTTCCCGGCCGCACGCAATAAACCGGCGCGATGATAATTAGAGCAGCGCGCTACTATTATCGCGCCATATTTAGCGGACACGGCTAGGCTTGCTCGCAGGGAAACCCTCGGTAATTGACAACGGGCGTGCACCATACACGGTCACGCTTATTTTCCGCTTCGAAGGAAACGTCTCCCGAATGCGTATTCGTATACATTTGTTGCCGCGTTTATGGGACCGAAACAGCTCCCCGACGAATCCCCAGTTAGTTAGCAACGACTGATGCGTTAAATGGCGAGGTGAATCTTATCTGAGCCGAACGTCTTGTAAAATGCGCGCCAGGATGCTGAAAAACCATGAACGCGAGATTCTCGAGACGATAGGCGGGAAGAGTAGCTGAAACTCCGGGAAAATGTTCTAGTGCGGACGCCTGTTCTAATGCGGTCTTTGACGGACACAATTTCACAGCGTGTCGCCTCACTTATTTGGCCACGATGCGAAAAACGCGGCCGTATCGTCAAGAGCAGACCTGAGAATAAAGTTGTAAAATGGTATAAAATCTAGCGCATCCTCTTTTACATTTTAATGCCCTTTCAGCAAATAGCACTGGAGTCTGTTGAAAGAGTTGTCCGATCGATTCCTAATATTATCAGATCAGTGACGTCATCTTTCAACTGATCCGCAGATTTAATGTTCCGAAATCAGCGGGGGAGAATACAAATTTAATCGTGGACCGGTTGGGTCCGACTGAAAATCCGTCGAAACGATTTTCGTTGATCGCCCGGCCGACGAATCATCGTTCGTTCATTAGATCGGTCAGCTGCTCGGGGATCGGCATTACCACGATTGTTGCCGGTCATCGTTTGCAATCGATGCCTCGGAAACAGTATGGGGTCTATCCTCGGCGCGTACGTCGTGTGTCATTAGAATCGCGCGCGTCCGTCGTGAGTTCCAGCCAAACATGCTTGCGCGCGCACGATAATTAAATGTCTTACGAAATAATTGAATATTAAAGTCCTGGGGCAGCGAGAGATTCCTCGCGTCGGACGATGAATCATTCGATTATTGGTTAACTAAAACGGACAGAAGCATCGCTGGTAACATGAAACGTTGACTCGGCCGGTTCAGCAATCGAACTTTCTAAATGCATCGAGCTTGCTAAAACATATACCGTAATGAAAACACGAGACCTTCTAACTGTTAGTGTTCAATAAAAATGTCTGAACTTTCCGTACGCCAAGAACGGCGTCTCGAAAGAAAAAGAGCATTCCGATGAAGCTTAGTCGAAGTTGGACAAGTATATAAAATAACAAGATAAGCATTCAGTTATCTTGAATCATGACGTCTTCACCGTAATAAAATGCACAAGCTGAGACAAAGTACGCCAAGACCGGCGTCTCGAAGGAAAAAAAGCATTCCGATGAAACTTCGTCAAAGTATAGACAAGTATGTAAAATCAACAAAATAGGCACTCAGTTATCCTGAATCTTTGACGTCTTCTCCGTGATAAAATGCACAACTGACGCTCGATGCTGCTCCGATGCTGCGGAACATCGAAGTGCGAAGCCTTTACACTTGACGCGACTGGATCGTTTTAGAGTTTAGAGCATCGAAGAACGCTGGTTAGAAGACCGTCGGGTCGTGCCGTCGCGTCCAGCATTGCGGACACGTACGACATCCTGTTGCATAAAGGCCATTATTTGCGTCGAAGCGCGAAGAAAAAAAAGGTCACCGACGGATCGGTCTTCCCACGCGGCCGCTAATTACCCGACCGTTACGAGGCCCGGTATCGGAGGATGTTTTTGTAGACGTTAGCTCCGGGTAATCATGAGTCGGCGGGTTGAGCCGCGATGCGCCGCTCGGATCTGGACGAATGTAACACAGCAAATGAAGCGGCCGAGCCACCTGAATAATTATTAAGCCGGCTATCCGTCGAAAATATCTTCGTTTCCCCGATATCGATTGCGCGCGATGACCTGCAACAATCATCTCTCTCTCTCCCCCCCTCTCTCTCTCTTTCTCTCTCTCTCTCTCTCTCTCTACCGCGACCGACAGATTACGCCGTAATGATCGCGCGATGATTCGCTAACGCGCACGAAATCCTCGAGCGTATTTCCCCTCGCTCGCCGCGAATGCACAGACCGGAGACAGACCGGGGAAAGAAAGGAGGAGTTCCTCGAGAGCCGAAGCACAACGTGGCCCGTTGAAAGTGATGTATACGGAGTGGCTGGCTCCTCGGCGCTAATTACCGCTATTAGTAACTCCCCACCAGACCGGCACGGGCAAACATTAACATAAGGGACAATGACAAATGACAATAACGCGGTTGCGACGCGGTAAAGCACCGGTTTCTCTCTCTCTCTCTCTCTCTCTCTCTTACTCCGGCGCGGGCTCCATCGCGGCGACACGTATATACTTTCTCTTCCCTTTCGTCGACTTCTTAAATCCCCCCGCCTAGCCTGCCGCCTCCTCTTCGACGCTCGTGGATGTCATTTGTTTCGGGAGTTGTTGATGCCGCTTATGACCACGATGAATCGAGAAGGGGATCCTTCGCCGCGGCTTTCGTCGGTGGGCTCCGAGGGGAGGAGTCCAATTTAGATGTTGTGTCTACAGTATCGGCCCGGTTCGCTCCAAGATTGCTCTCTCTGTTCCCCCCAATAATTTCGCGGCTTCATATCTACCTATAGGGTGCATTTCTGTCTTTGCCATTCCGTAGCATGCGGGAGGTTACCATTACTTATTGTTAGCAAAGAAAACGTTAGGGGTACCTTGTGTATAGCGAAGGCATTATAACTTAATTTCAAGTGTTGATAGCATTAGAATATTATGGACATTTGGTTTCTTCGACGATAGAAGATATGTATAAAAGCTTGAACAGAGTTCCATTGCTCTTGATTTCGAACGAACATCTTTATAAACGAAAGATACCTAATGAAAGCTACAAAACCATTATCCGTAGTCTAGTATATTCAGCTCCTACCGTGAGGCAGCACCGTCGCGAGTCGTCAACCAATGAGACCATCAAGGAACTAGTCTCCACTGCTCCCGAGCGTCTCGCTGCCTCCGAGCAAGGGTTGGCAATGTCATCTTCGGCTTCTTGGGAGTAAAATTGTAATTTTCCTGTACTGGTTTTGTAGGACGTTTTCGGCATCCATCGTCGAGAACATATTAAACTTCTCCATTGATACAGAACGCTCATTTCCCGGTTGGAGGCCGAGTCCCACGGAATTCATTGTAAACGCCACAAAGGATGAACTCGGAAGGGTTCCTTCCTGCCCGCGGCACAGCGAGAGAGAGAGAGAGAGAGGGGCGCTTTTCTTCTCATTTTACCTCCGGCCGCTTCGTTTACTCGGAGACGTTCGAATTCCAGCCCGAGCCGGCGTTCTTCTTCCCTTTTTCGTCGTCCACCTCATCGATCCTCCGTGATCCGAAGTTCGATTCCTCGGCCGTTTCGTGTACATACGAAATTCGACGAAAGGGGCCCTGACGGCACGTCGAAAGGGACTTCCGCGTGTTTCGCCGCACGACGGACAATTTGTTTGTTGCAAAGACGATGCCGGGGAGAAGTTCGAGGCACCGTTTCACCCTTCTGGCCCACCTTCCCTTTCCACCTATCGATACACACACACTCCTTCCCTCTCTCTCTCTCTTTCTCCTTCTTCTTCTCTCTCCTGGTCACTCTGTCTCTCGTTCTTCGTGCAGTTACGTACCTAACGAGGCCGCGAGATGGATCGGCTCTCCGTCGAGAATGCGCCTCTTTCTCCTCTGGCCCTCTCCTCTGTTCCTCCTGCCTCCTGGCTCTCTCTCACTCTCTCTCTCATCCTCTTCCTCTCGGCGTTTTCTCCTTCGTCTCCTCGTCCTCCGTTTCTCATTCTTCTTCCTCGTGTCCGCGATCGAACAGGAGCACCGTCCTCCGGCCAAGTAATTTGTGCGCGAAGACAAAGAATTCCTCCCTACCTTTCGTACGTCTCTCCTCGTCGGCGGAGAAGTTCGTTTCGTGCCGCGGACCGGATAACGAGACGTGGAAACTGATTGATTTCCCGTCGTGGACGCCTGGCAGCGCGATAGTCGAAGCATTAATGAAGTTGTCGAGGTGACCGCCGGCTCCGATCGCTGAAGGCTCGCTGCACCACGGTTCTCTTCGTTTGCGGCCGAACCGGAACGTTCGTCGAAACGCGACGTCCTTCCCGATCGTGTTAAGGGATTTCCACGATCCTGGAACATCGATAGCGTCGCTTCTATTCGTGCGAAACGATCCCGCGATGGAGCTGCTTCTATCATCCCGAGACCGCACCCTGCGATACTCCAGTAGGTGAACCTTGTTAGAGCTTTGTTAGCTGTGTTCCATTTCTGCTCTGGTACTTGGCTCTTTCCAATTGTACTCAATTAGTGATATTAGTCGGCACATATATCATACGGGAATGGAAGATTGTTAATTGCCGTGTAAGGAGGAAGTAGCCAGAGTGGATTAATTCAGTTCAGCTGACGGGGCATTGCCGTCTTGGATTCGGAGATATTGATGCTAGGTTTGTGTGGAGTAGGTATTATGGCTTTAGAAATTGTACATTTTATCTTAAACGGTACAACTTTTCTATTCGAATTTATTGGAAACATTTAATATACAGAAACACTGCTCAGTGATTGGTTTTACTTCTAGGTAGAAACAGTGTTGCCGTAAATTTTAAAATAAAAATTACATTGTCCATTTTTACGATTTCATGCCCCCTTGTTCTTTGTCAATGAAACAATTTCGGTTTGGAGTATGTAAATTTCCACTCCATGTAATTTTACTTTCAACGACACCGCAGCCCCCAGTTAGGGGACGAAAGCTATCGAATCCAATGAACGAACTGTCATCAAATGTCGCCGTGTACAAACGTCCCCTCGTCGATCTAAATCCAAATCTCTCCGCAATAAGACCGGCCCAGACCCAATTACCAACCGGCCGGTACACCTTGCGCCAGATTAATGATCTCGTTGGCTGATTATCAAAGCGGAACAGCGAAGTATCGACAGCTGCCGGTCGATTAGATAGTGTATCTCACGGTAAAAAGCTCCGCGTGACAGACGGTATAATCTGCAAGGTGGGTGACGTCCCCGTGCGCCGTTAATTGCTCGGTCGTTTTAATTAACGCGTAACACGGTGATCCGTGATCGCTGTGGATCGCGCGACCGCCATATCGGAAAACGCCGAACCTGAACGACCGCGATCTATACGAGAGAAGACGGCGACGACGACGACGACGACAACGACGATGCGAGCGGCGCGGCGTCATCTTGTTCACCGGCAACGCTATTGATTAGGATGACTGGGAGTTTCGAGATAAGCCGGTCCCCATCGGCTCCCTCCCGTAAAGCCCCTTACCTTTCCAAGCCAGCTTGATTGAGTTCCGATGGGTGTGCCGTACTTCAAACGCCTCCGCATTAATTATTAGAGGGTCTCTCGTTGAGCGCGTTGGAAATCAGCCTCATCCCGCGCCCGTGATTTCTTCTCCAAATTCCCCGCAGGTCAATGGACCCGTTTGCATCCGATACCAACGATCGTAACTGTACTCCCTCTCCCTCTCCCTCTCCCTCTCCCTCTACCTTTACCTCTACATCTACCTCTCCCTCTAAACTCTACCTCTAGCTCTACCTCTACCTCTAAACTCTACCTCTACCTCTAAACTCTACCTCTAGCTCTACCTATACCTCTAAACTCTACCTCTAGCTTTACCTCAACCTCTAAACTCTACCTCTAGCTCTACCTCTACCTCTAGCTCTATCTTTAAACTCTACCTATAAACTCTACCTCTAAACTCTACCTCTACCATCTACCTCTAAATTCTACCTCTACCCTCTACCTCAAAGCTCTATCTCTACCCTGTACCTCTGAGCTCTACCTCTACCCTCTACCTTTGAGCTATACCTCTACCTCTAAACTCTACCTCTAGCTCTACCTCTAAACTCTACCTCTACCTCTAAACTCTACGTCTACCTCTAAACTCTACGTCTACCTCTAAACTCTACCTCTACCCTCTACCTCTAAATTCTACCTCTACCCTCTACCTCTAAGCTCTATCTCTACCCTGTACCTCTGAGTTCTATCTCTACCCTCTACCTCTGAGCTTTACCTCTACCCTCTACCTCTGAGCTCTACCTCAACCCTCTACCTCTAAGCTCTACCTCTGTCGTACTTGTTCAGATTTATTTATGCTCTTCATTTGCAGATAATCATTTCACAAGATCATTCAGTACAATAAATATAGATGCACCTCTACTTCTAGAGAACTAAGAAAGATCTAATGATTGTAGCTCTGAATGAGTTCATACAGCAAGGGGCTGAATATGCATGCCGGTGGAATTGCTGCGAACATTATGGAATCCTGCTCTCGACACATTACTGGTGATATATATTTGCCGGACTGTTTAACGTTTCCCCCAGAGGGCTCGTACGCACCGATGTCATGGCAGCTGATCCTGAGTATCCTGGCGAGCGATTCTCTCATCTGTGGCGGCTGTGTGGCCGCCACGGTGCGTAGCTTAGTTCCACGTGCTACAAGTGTACCGTAAACACGTGTTTGTTACGCTTGGCTATACCCGGAATGCTGGGCCTAAACGAGCAGCACGTGTGCGTCGATGTTCATCTCGGGGCTACGATTCTAGAACGCTGGAAGCTACACCCAAGTTACCCTAATACTCAACTTACTATGGTAAGGAAAATAAATTCTCTCGGGGTGATAAATTTGATCGGCTCCTAGATAAAATATAATTAAATTATACATCGAATAACATCCATTCCGGACCACGCGCCTCGCATAAACATCTCGTCGCCGCGTTACAGTGAAAATAAAACGACAGCAGAAAAAGAGAAGAGGCTCGAAACACCGGAGGGAAAACGATTAACGAATTTATGACGAGACCCATGGATCTCCGACAATTTATAATGCAATATAAAGTTTTGCTCTTACCCGGAGAATGGACTACCGCCTCCCTTCGGATCCAATCACAAAGCCTATCGATGGCTGATGACCGAACGAAGAACGCCGAGCGTTTGTGAGTCCGCTACGTAGAAGAAGAAGAGGAAGAAGAAGAAAAAGAGGAGAAGGAGGAGGCGGACTGGAAATGGAGGAAGACGAGGCGAGCAGAGAGAGAAGTTACGATGGTTCCCGGGCGACAGGTGATTCCATCCTGCGACCCATCCCTTGGCCGTACCCCGTTTTCCCATCGTGGATCTCGGCCACTGCGGCGCATCCTGCTTTTATCATTACTGTTATTATAATTTCGCCGGCCGCTGCTGATGAATCGATGCGGAGTCTCTCCGGAGAAAACGGTGGAGGAGTTGGCCACGAAAAACGGCCGAAAAAAACCGTTGTAGGGAGAACTTGGGACCGCGAGCAAGATCAAAAAGAAGCACCAGAAGACCGGCGGGAGGTGGAGGCAGGAACCGCACGAAGGAGGAACTGGAAAACAGAGGGGGTTCTTCTCCGCGAGTTCGTGGTTCGCCCCCTGGTAATTTGTAGCTCCGATATCATCGCTCAGAGTTATTTGGAGGCACGCCGATACATGGACCCAATTGACTACCTATCTGCCGATAGCACCTCGGTTTTCCTCTCTTCATGGTCTCTCTTCTTTCTCGAGAAACTTTATTCTGTCTTCTTTCATCGTACGTCTTCTTTCGACGTACAAATTGAACAGCCTTTTCTAGCCTGTCCGTTGTCGAATATATTAATGCTGTAATATGATAATTCTTCCATAGCTTCGTCTCTTGGTAACCCCTCTGTAATCGTATTTTTACCTTCGACATAAAATATCACGTCCAACCGGAAGACAGCAATGAGTTGCCAGCCAATAAAACCGAAGACAAAATAGTTCCCGTCGTTCTCGAGCAACTCATCGTGTCTCCAGAGCCTTGTAACATTACGAACCAGACGCAGCGCTTCGCCGTGCTTTGTCCAAGTATCGAAAATCCGGGAAAGTCGTTACCTCGAAAGAAACATTGCCTCGAAATTTACGAGAGATCCCCTCGGATCGCCTGCAGCGTTCGTCAGGATTCGATTCTGCCGAAGAAAAGGGTATCGAAGGAATTGAAATTCAATGAGAGAGCCCGGTTCAATTCCGAATCTATTTGCTCGCTGATAAACTTTCGATTTCCTCGAGCGTGTTATATTCGTTCGACTAATTGCCACGCGAAATTACACGGCCAGGACACCTGTTTGATCGCGAGAGCTGGCGACCGACCAGAGTAATCGCAATTTCCTGGCTCCGTCGGAGACTTCTTCCTTTGCCGGGAATTTCCATATCAATATGGAAAGAGAGACGGAAGGAACTTCGAACCCGGCTAAAGTTCTACCCAGGCGAGATACGCCGCCACCGCGCCGGTACTCTCTTTTCAAGGAAACTGTCTGTCGAACGTCTCGGAGTCCCGCTAATGACTTTGCGACGACGCGACGCGAACCCGGCCCGGCTCGTCCCACCCGCGAACAGCTGCTTTGACCATTTCCCTCGTCGTGTTTCACCGTCGTCTGGCATTCGATCCTGGGGAAACACGAAAGTTTTCTGTCCCCGACGAGACAGCAACTTTTAATAACGTCGTCCGCGGCCAACGATTTCCTTGGAAATCGAGGAAATAGAAAAATTAACGTCCGTATCAACGGTAAACTTTAAACTCTCGCGATCGAGAGGTGCTTCCGATTTAGGAACGAAGATAAATATCTTTCGTAGAATGTCTGTTCACTTGTCTCACTTGTTAAGTACGTATCCAAATTGCATATGTATTGGCCCAAGAAAAGAAATAATTTGTACTCTTTTTGAAAATGATGTCAAATTGAGAGTGGACGCGAAAAGGTTAAGTACGTACCTAACACGTTTAAAATATATCCAGCCAGTCGCAAATTGAAAGTCGTAAGAATTTAATAATACGCAGGTTTCGGTAAAATTATGCTGCCGCGTCGAGTTTTGCTTTAAAGCAGCAGACGTTATCGCCGAGCTGAACATTTCCGAGTGTTTCCGCGCGGGTAGCGACGCGAGAATGAACGCGGGGCTCGGAAACGACAAAAATGTTCGCGCGAATATGTGTCGGATATCGCGTTGCCTCTGAATTACAGCCTTTTTTGCGAGCCAGCGACGATTTGCTCGGCATTAAGGCAATTCAAGATTGCCATTTTTAGCTCTGTCGAGAGCGGGTTTACCGTTGCCTGCCTGACGTGTCCGAAAGGTCACGATGTTTTGCAGTTTCGCGGCGGAGTTGGTGTGCAGTTCTAGGAAGATCGAAGAAAATGAAAAATAAAAATCATCGCGATACGAAAGTATAAATAAGAGCAGCATAAATTCTATCGAATAAAGAAGGTGCGCGTTCGAGGTGCTAGGGCAGCTCGAGGATTTGAAAAGCGGAAGCGACGACCGCGAACAATTAACGGAGGTCCCGTGAAGACTAGAAAAGTCAGACACGCACACAGGAGCACGCGAGTCGAGGGAAACGTGAGACAACCGGGTTCCCTTCGGTTAGGATGCGTCAGGCCGATTGGTCATCGGAGTAGGACGATCCGTCGAAGCGGCTCGATGGTTGAAGGTTAGGTCTGACCGTGGTCGGTCGGCACGGAGGTGCCAGGAGGTCGCGATCACACGCCTACCAACTTTACGCCGCGCCTCCCTCATCCTCGCCGCGTCCTCGTCGTCCTTTTCGTCCTGCGTGGCGCATTTCACGCGCGTAACACGATAGTATAGCCAGCGAGGAGAAAGAGAAAGAGAGAGAGAGAGAAAAGCTTCGAGTCCTCCAGACACAAGAGAGGTGTGTGCCTCTCCCTTTCTTTCCACATATCCATCGTTACGGATTTCCAGCGGACGAGGAAGAGGGACCAAGTTCCGAGGTTTCGTACGGCCGACACCGCGACGACACCTGGAAAAAACAATACGCCATGTTCCCGGCCCTCTTTCCTCCCCATTTCTCGCTGGATTCTTCTCAATGGCGCGCCGCACGGCCCATGGAGCTCGGCTCTGCTCGCGGTCGCAATGCTTGTCAACATCGGTTAGCGGGATATTTCCTCTGGAGCGGGCATTAGCCATTGATGTCACACCCGGTTCTCTCTTACCTTCGTTCTCCTTATCCACTCCCTCTTTCTCCCTCCCTCTATCCACCGTGCGGTGGTTATAACCGGGGCAGAAGGAACGAGCGAGAAAGCAAAGATCTCTTTTCACACAGGAGCTCCGTACCAGAATACTTTCGATTCGAGAATACAGCTATATGTATACGCGAGAGCATTCTATTCCTCTTCCTCATCCGCCTTTACCAAGTCCTCTCTCTCTTCCTCTTTCTATCTCTCTCCTCCCGCGTTTCCATCGACCTCGTCCACACTCTATCTCTATCCTCCTCCAACCCGTCGTCGTCCCGTCGACTGACTGTTCTTCGATATTCGTCCCTGTCTCTCTCCCTCGATCCCCGCTCTCTATACTA
Organism: Lasioglossum pauxillum; assembly: GCA_933228785.1. NCBI lineage: Eukaryota > Metazoa > Arthropoda > Insecta > Hymenoptera > Halictidae > Lasioglossum > Lasioglossum pauxillum. Next base: position 38,929,886 of record OW121699.1, on the reverse strand, counting down.
TACACCGCCTAGCTTCCTACTACATCGTGGCAAGAATGAGGAGGAGTGACAAGGAGGGTGCGCGGACCTCCTTTATTTCACGGGGGGTTCTTTGTCAAACGCGCGGTCGGTCGAGTGCGGGTTTCTTCATGTCTTTGTTAGCGAGGCGAGAAATTCTGTCTGTCTTCTACAATTACGGGCTCGAACCGGGCCACGGCACTCTCGTCAAGCTCGCTCCCCATAGGCGAATCCATCCCTCTCTCTCTTCAAGGCTCGAGGTGTGATCCTGCCCGCCTGTCACACGCGTTGGTCTCTCTGTGTTTTAAACGGACCCACACCACCGGCACACTCGACCGGCACACGCACGAGAGCACCGAAGGAGCGCAAGAGCCTCGCTTTTCATTTTTCGTCACGAAGCATTGCGCGATTACGAGTGCGCGTACGTATGTACGACCCGGTCGCGCACTTACGAACAGACCTCGATACGCTCTCGAGATGCCCGCCGAGCGGTGTAATCGGGCTGCGATCAACCAGATCGAGATCCTCGAAAGACCCTCCTGACGCGAGCGACGCGTTTCCCGCCGCCTACCTTCCTCTCTCTCTCTCTCTTACACACACACCGTCATCCCCCCGGACACGTTCTACAATCGTGAGATGCATGCTGATCGAAGCGAGGAAAGGGCACCGTTGCACCGAGAAGTCGTGAATGGTGTAATTGACCTATTAGTGCCCGCTTTTTCAAGTCCCACCGACCACGGTTCGTTATTCCGCGCTGCGCCCGTGTCGCTGCCTCTTGCCCGCTCCTCCGCCACCGTCATCGATCGATGAGTAACGCGGGGAAACGGGCACGGACGCAGAAAATTGATCGCATCTCCTTTCTGGTTTTCTTCGGGAATGGCGACTCGAAAATGATGGCGGAAAGAGGCTGCGTCGTCGATTGTCACCGATAACTGCATATTTTCTGGCGTGCGTTTTCAGTGAAGTTTAATCTGATGCTTTACCTAGAAATAGGAATGGCTATGTTGCCTCCATTGCTACCATCAATAATTGTATAGTTGTAAGAATGGTCCGTTGTCGCAGGGTTACAGGCGTCTAGACCGTCGTAGCAGGTATTTCGGATTGTTTGGTAAGCAAATGGTCTACCGTCGAGCGGAATCGCCGCCGCCCGGCGGACTCTGATTTTATCAGGGTTCAGGGCCCGCGTTAAATTTCTCGCGAGCGGGTCGTATCGACACGCTGCTGTTACGAAACGGGAATCGTAACGAGCGCGGGGTGAGAACGAGAAAGAGAACGAGAAGGAGAAAGATAGTGGGGTGGAAAGGTGGAAGAGATAAAGAGAGAAAGGCGATGGAAAAAAAGGAGAACGAATGCGGAATGAAAGGAACGGGCCGCGGCGGGCCGGATAGGCCGTAGCACGTAGCCGCGGTAGCCGGAGTGGTAATTGCATTAGATCGATATCCGAATATGGCGAACGGGACACAGACACAACAGGAACGAGAGGGTTTCGTGAGGTCTATCGTGCCCCGGGCGAGTCTTAACTTTTACACGGCCGCGTGAATACATTAAGCGCGCGGCTCGACGAGATACGCGGTTTCTTTAATCTTAATCAGAAGACGTATGGACATAGCGGAGCAACTACATTCGAACACGAGTACGCCATTAGCAAACAAGATCACCTACCTGACCCGTCCGCCGAGCAAGCCCGCCCCCTCGAGCCCCCTGACCGATCCGGGGCCGCGTACCGCTCTTAAAACACCTCTGTAAATTGGTGATAAAGCAACGGGTACGGGTGTCCGGGTCGCTGAGAAGTCACGGGATCGGAAAGGGGGAACCATCGAATCGAATCCTATCGAGTTCGAGTCTTCGGTCGATACCGGTGCGCGCAGACTATCGCAATTACGCGATCCGGCAGCATCGTCCCGACATCGTCTCGCGAATCCGCGAAATGAAGTTATTAACGCCGCCGCCTTAACAGAGCCCAGACCTTCTGTTTTCTCTCGAATTGTCTTCCTCAGGCTTGTTCGACTCGTTTTCTCGGATTCGAAACTAGTCGAACGACGACGGCGGCCTTGTTGCACAATCCGAACTCCTCATGCATTATTCCGGGAAAAGATAGCGCATCGCTCGCGCCGGAATTAACATATTCGGCCGGCCGAACGGTGGGCTGGGATAATGAAAAGCATATCAGATTTCCGCGCATTTTTGCGCGGCTACGACCGATTCGGAATTGCGTGTTTAACGCGACGGGAACTTCGTTCCGAGGAGACCGTGGGCTCTCTCATTAAGAAATTCTGTCCGTGATTGTTTATGGAACGTGAATGCTATTCTTCTCAATTTATTGTACTCCTCCGAAATTCAGCTAGTATAATCATGCTGCAAATGTTTTCGCGCGGTCTTCCATCCTTGTAGACAAATTTTAAGAAACTGAAATCAAGTAGAATTTTATTTTCAGCGGTGATAACCTTTCTGGATTAAAATCGTATTGAACTCTATAGTACGTTGTATTGCACTTCAGTGTTTTAACACAGCTAATGCTTATTTAAACTTTATCCTCGGCTCTACTTCTAGACTATGGATCTTTATGCGAAATAAAAATTGATTGTTTCTCTTAATACTTTTAATATTGAATTTATTTTGTCGCATCTATTTTGTTGGTCACCTACTCAACTTTAGCTTAAATACGTCTAGTTATAAATTACGAAGAAAAATACCAAGCAGTGCATTTTTCATAAAAAAAACTGTGTACTCCTGCCTCCGAGTCACTGGTCGCAACTGGTCAACCCAAAAAGCGACCTAATACCGTTTTCAAAAAAAATGTTGCCGTAAACGCGGCTGAAAAATCAATTTCGTGGACGACGAGAATACAAAATCGTTCGCTATTTGCTCGTTTCGCAGCAAAAAAAATCGAGATATTCTTCCAGTTAGCGAGTCCGGTGCTCGCCGGTGAAAAAATTAATTTCTATAATTTCGCCGTGCTCGATTAGGGTACCGGTTGCAGCGAAAGTATCGCGGTATCGGTAACAACGTGCGTGTCGGTGTCGAGCGGGTCCGTCATCGGCCGCGGAAATTGCCCGAAAGAGTATCGTAATAAACATCGGAGCCAGGAGCACTGGGCGCGTAGATTGCCGGGAGATTTTTTACACGCGCCTGGCCACCTGCAAAGAGGCGTATTTTAATAACGCGAATTCCGTTCCGCACTCACACCGGACCGGTGCCCGTGGATCCTCCGTGTACGGATCGGCATGCGGGCGAGCGGGTTGGAGCGGGCCGGAGCGGAGGTAGAAGCGGATCGGAGGAGAGCAGCAAGCGTGTACGCTCGCCCCGGTGTCCGTGCGCACGCTTGAGACAGATAGGAGCCGAAGGCCGGCGACTCTTATCTGGTTAATGTCTCGTTACTGTAATGATTTCGCCTCGGATCTTCGCCTCTTCATTTATTCCCGGCAGTATTGGCCGATCGTACGCTGATAACCGATCCTCTCGTTATACTAACGGTATTAAGGGCCCGGGCACCGCGCGAGTACGTTCAACCTCCAGTTTGCGGTCGCGAATTTCGTGAAGAGGCTACCTACGAGGTGATTTATCATCCGACCGGCCTTCCTCTCTTCTCTCTCTCCCTCTCTCTGTCTCTCTTTCTCCTGTGACCAGTGATCGAACGTTCCTCTCGTTGTTAATTATCGAAAATTTTCCGGCATGTCAAAGTAACCGAGAGAGAGTCTGCGGTGCGTGCCACGGTGGCTCGGCCGACGTTGATGAATAATTCGGAATTCTAACCGGGAATTAATGCACTCCACTTTGACGGAGAAACCGGCTGGAATTGTGATAAATTGGACGGTTCAATCAGAATCGTCGGTGGCAGATTGCCCCGTTTAATTGAAAGCGCGGGCACGCTCTGGTCTCTACGAATTCCTTGGATCGCGCGAGCCGTTTCGACGGATGAATGAAAGAACGATTAATGGCGGCTGGCTTCAGATTAAGGACGATTTGTCAGCTGGTCGACGATCGTTCGGTAATGCCTCTCGTACGACGAGACCTCGTCACGTCTGACGCACCACGGATTCGCAACACGCCGCGTGGGTGTCGAGAAGCATCACCGCTCAGACTCGAGCGGACAGCCACGGGGCCAAAGTCATCCACGCAAATTACTCGGCCGCCATTAATGAGGGTCCTCGGAGCTCAGGCACACGTCGAAAGTCATTGCGGTCGCTCTCGGGAGAGATCGACTCGCACGGGGCCCGCCACTTAATTCTTTCGGGCCGTATCGGTGCGGGTCAGCCACGGAAGAAAGGAAATGCGAGCGCTGCCTTTCGCGAAGTAATTAAAACCGTCGTATCTGACCGGGCAGCGTCGTTAATTACCGCTAATTACTCCCGGTCCCTTCCGTGCCCCGGCGTGTCTCGTTACCGGGAGATTTCGGTCGCACGGGCGAACGGTTCCGCCTGTTGTGTCCGTCATATTTCCACGACGATAAATAACCCACCGTTTAAACGGATAGGTGTAAACCGCCGGTTTTTAATTCGCCCGGGCCACCATTGTCACGCGAAATTGCTCGTTCGAACGCGACCCCCTGTTAAACATATTTTGATGGGAGCACGATAAGGTAATTCTTCCATAAGAGCCTCACGTAAATTCAATGCACTTTTATTATCGTTTTTTACCATAAGTCGTCGATATTAATGAAATTATCGAATTCACTTCAGATGTGCTTTCTTCGCTTCTAGACGATTATTTCTTACTCGATTTAAATATCGCGTTATTTCGTCTTTATTGGGGATTAAAAGCAAAAATGTTGAACTTTAACGGAACTTTATTAATTCCCGCAGTAAAGGAATTACAGGGGTATCGCGTTTTACGAGTCGTATCCACGAGTGTGCACGGATAAGACGATTACAGCACTTTCCCTCCAGTGTACACAGTAATTGATTCTTCGAAGAATTTCTCCAAGCTCTTGCTGCGATCCTGACTTATCTCGGGCAAAGTATATCGTATTTTTATTATTTCTATTTCCATATGTTGGGAATTAGTTCTGCATTACGTACGCATTCATTCCATTCGTTTTCCAAGATCATATTTTCGAAAAATTGTCGACATTGACTCGATCCTTCATAGATATCTCAACACTACGAACGACGATGTATCCAATCTCTTCATCGATTTATGAAATACTGTAGGCTCGTTAAAGTTAAAGAAGTGGTTGATACTTCCGACAGTGTACCTGCGGATCGCGGTGGATCGCATCGGCAATGAAAACGTCTGGACCCGCCTCGGTTCGTCACACCCACGCAATCGACCACCTACAATCGCGCCGCGACAGCGGTACGTCAGCGGTACGTCCGAGACGTTCGAGACGTCAAAGTCGCGACTGGTTTGCCGCGCCAAGACCGAGGCGGAGGTTGCTGGCCGTCAGGTGATCGTGCTTCGTCTGAGAGAGCGAGAGAGCTTCGGCATGATTTAATTACCCGCGAGCGAAGAAGGGAAGCGCGGGTAGAGGCGCGGGTAGACACTAAACTCTGTGGTTCTCGTGTCTCTATTCATTCTTACCGCACGGGCAATAGCTCTGCCGGCGGTAGCTCGCGGAGATTCACGATCCCGGCGCGATAGGACGCGACGATACGATCGATGCAATCGATAAAGGATCCGCTAAGGACAATCGGAGGCCCCGGAGAGACGTCGATCGTCGCCGCGCGACACTCGAAAGCGAGCACCGCCGCGGCCGTGGATCGCCCCGGTCGAAGAGTTATTCAGTAATTAGCGGAATGGCATGGCCTCCGAGCACCGGAACGAGAGAAACGCGGCTCCGCGTCCAGTGTCCGATCCGAGAAACGAGGCGGATACTCGAGTAACGCAAGCAAGCCCCTAGACGCGATACGTATAGGTAGCGCGCGGTCCCGGTGATGCATGCGATGCAACCGCGGCGGGGAAAGGATCGCCGGATCGGCGGAATTGAAATGCTCCTATGCAACTAATAGCGCCAGCGGTTCTTTTCCAATCGGCGTGGCGAGGCGGCCGCGGCAGCGCGACGCTACCCGCTGAGTTACCGGCCCCGGTTGCCGCGATTCACGACCATTGAATACCCACCGCGACGAGATACGAGACAAGGCGACCAAGGATTTCTTGCGCGATTACCCGCCGCTCCGAGCCGATCCCGCCGGCGATTACGTGTTCTATGTGTCGCGGGATACGTCGCTTACCGAACAAGACGAGAGAAATACTGCGGAACCGGCACCGTAAAAGTGCATATCGAGCATCGTGCAATTAACGCTGCGGTATCGAATGCCCGACCTTGCGGCGAGCTACAAAAATCATGAAATTACGAAACCGGTGCAATTTTTATCAATCAAATCGATTCGATAATTTCCTACGAGAAATGTCTAATCGACTCGATCTCGGTTAGGCCTCGAACACCGAAGTTTGCGGTGTGCTACAAAAATAGCGGAAATGCGTTCATCGAGACCGATGCCATTTTTTGTCAGATTGCGAGAACAGATAGATCGATTCGATAATTTCCTAGGAGCAAGTTCTAATCGTTTCTACCTGGGTTAGATCTGGGTATCGAGCACCACAGCCTGTAATCTGCTACAGAAATTTCAGAAGTGCGTTCATCGAGATCGTCGCAGGTTTGATGAAAACTTGCATCTGATGAGATGCAAGAATGAATAAATTGTTTCAATAATTTCTTACTGGAAATCTCGAGTCATTTTAGTGGCTCGTCACTCATCAGTCACAGAATGCATCAGAAACATCTAATTCATAGACAACACATAATAATCGAAAATAGATAACACACACATATTCACAAAATTAATAAAATTTCCTAGCAGGCAGTAGAAATTTCGCCTCTATCCATATACGAAACATAAAATCAAGATTTTCATCGAATAATCTATGCAAGAAAGAATTTGCATAAAGATCAAGAATCTACTCGTGAACGACCATCTCTACGTGGTGCAGGTAGAATGCAATTAAGGAAGATTTACATACAACTTTCGAGTTTGTACCGCAATCCGCTGAGGAATTCTCGCGAACCAGAGGCAATAAAGACTGTCTTTCAAACGTAAACATTTATTCTAAAACATGAATTCAAGGATCACTTGAAAGAAGAGAAACGTAAGCTATCTTAATTACGTAACGAATGCGGATTTCATACCTTCTAAAATATTTTCATCTCCCGTGAAACGCACCAATAAATTACTTCCCATTCCAATTTCCATTTCTGTCCAAGATTTGCAGCTTGGTTACAGCATTCGTAGGAATAATGGATATTTGTCAGGCAGATAACGGGCCAGGTTAACGCACCTGTAGCGCGGAACGCTGGAAAGAATTCGATCGACGGCAATTCGTGCAATCCGACGTGTAGATGCACCGGTCCATTTACTTCCACCATTTCCGCGATCTACAGCTCTATGTACACACATTGACACGGGCACAGAGGCGCAGGTATACATACATGCAAAGACGAACGGGGCAACAGGTGGGTTCACGCTGAATCCGCTTTGACCCATTTCAACGAGTTTCCTTTCCACGTCCCGACGGAGGAAATTTTCTACACGTTTCCCGCGTAAACTTTCCGAAGGTGCCCACCGGCCCGTGAAAATTCCATAAGTTCTTTTTCTCTCCCGAATTCGGCGTCGGCGACACGAACATGGAGTAGCTCCGCGATTTACGCGGAACCTCTTGAATTTTTAGTTCCACGTTCCCATCCTTGCTATTCTCTTTAAATAAATGAACAATACAGAAACCTTTGAATATTTAGCACATGTCAACCATTCATAAAACTTCTCTATCGACTAGTTGTAAATAAATAAAACAGCTGAGGCAACGAGACCCTTTGCTTTTTCGCTGCCTAAGCCAGACCAACGATATAGCAATCTCTGAATATCTAGTACATGTCAACCATTCATCAAATTTCTCTATCGACCAGTTCCAAATGAATAAAACAGTTTAGGCACCGAGACCTCTCACTTTTCTCGCTCCCTAACCCAGACCAACGATATAGAAATCTTTCAATATCCAGCACACGTCAGCCATTCCTAACATTTCTCTATCGACTAGCTCTAAATGAATAAAACAGTTTAGGCACCGAGACCTTTTGCTTTTTTGTCGAGTACGTCAAAGACTATATGTTGCCCGGTATATCAACGCGAACGCCGGTTCGCCGATCCATTAATCAGAATTACGAGAATAAAAGGTACGGAATCGCGGATCACGGTTCGTTTCTCGACTGACGATCAATTACTAGACACACGCGTACAGAGACCGGTTCGCGTGAATGGGCGAGCCGAGCCCAGCATACGTTCTTGATTTTCCACGATCATCGTTCTTAATAGTTGTTAAAACCTCATTGTCTTAACGGTCCGCGAATTACCAAGTCAAGCGGACGCTTCGGGCAGAATCGGTTAATTATATCCCTGGGGAAATTGAACCGCGCGCGTAGGAGGAACGAGACGAGAGGATCCTCGATCCTGCCAGGAAACCCATGGAAAATCCTCGAAGCGGTGATCGCTCAATTCCAACACGATTTCACGGTTTTTCTCACGCGCGGCGAATCACGCCCCGAGACCGCAGAACGTTTCATGGCCGTGGTTTTTGCAATGGCGAGCCGTGCGGCCAGCCGGGCCCCGTTAAATAAACCTTCCCGCGCCCCCGAGGTATCCCGGAGATCGTTTGTCCGCCGCGTATGATCTTCATTACGTGAAATTAGCGCTGTGCAAATACGGCCGCACCCACGCGTTTCGGCTCGTGTCCGGCCTGCATGTCAGGTTGACCAGTCTTCTTACGTCTTTTTACGCCGCCGCGAAATTAACACCTGTAACGGGGATCCTTCCTCGATTTTTTACCGACGGCTTCGCGCTCGGTCACGTGGAAATTATTCCGACTTTTATGCAGTTTGAACACCCTCGGTTCCCCCCAGACACTCCCACCTCTCGGGAATAAAATCAACGTGGCTAGTCGGAAGACTGCGGATTGTATGCGCATTCGCGACAAAATTTAATCCGTTGCAGTCGGAGCTATTTTAACTTGAAAATTAAATATTTCTCCCGACCTAGAATAATTCCATTTTACATAATTTTTTTTATGTTACAGTAAGGAGCATAACTAATTCCACACACTTTAAATCAGAACAACTTTTTTATGAATGGCTAGGAGAATTAGTTTAGTAAATGATGTGTAAAAAAATATGTTGAAAAATGCATTTGGACGGAATTGTGAAAAACAATAGTAAAAATTGATTTTTACAATTTTTTTAGCTGGGCCAATAACGAAAATTCAAAAGATGTGTCTGGTCAACTGGTATAAATTATATACGCTCTGAAAATTTCATTGAAATTAGTTAATTGGTTTGCGAATTATATACGATCAAAAGTGGTCATTTGTAGTGTACCATAAAGTGGCAAGTTTTACCATTTTTGATCGTTTAGAATTCGTAAACCAATTAACCAATTTCAATGAAATTTTCAGAGCGTGTATAATTTATACCAGTTGACAAAACGCATTTTTTAATTTTCGTTATTGGGTCAGAAAAAAAGGTTGTAAAAATCAATTTTTAGTATTGTTTTCACAATTCCGACCAAATGCATTTTTTCAACTTATTTATTAGACATCATTTACTAAACTAATTCTTCTAGCCTTACAGAGAAATTGAAGTCGTTTGGTCCATTCATATAAAAGTTATTCCGATTTAAAGTGTGTGGAATCAGTTATGCTCCTATATTAGGTCGTTGCATATGAAATCACTGATTTGCGGATGTTTAAGCATTTTCCAATTTTTGTAGACAAATTTTCATTTGTATGTGTATTTGTCTGTCGAATTATATGTTCTCGCCTTTGATCCGCAGTCTAATCGTGTATCTTTTGATGATACAGAGCTAATCTTTCAAGTCCTATCTTCGGTTTCTACACATCCAACTTTACTTTTTAATATAGTTTATTTCAGTTTCGTATGTGGCCATCATATTTTCATTTATTTCATTTTATTTACATTTTATATCAGTTTTGTATGTAATTATATTTTCGTTTATTCCATTTTCTTTACATTTTATTTAAGTTTTGTATATCATTATATTTTCGTTTATTTCATTTTATTTACATTTTATTTAAGTTTTGTATGTCATTATGTTTTTATATATTTCATTTTATTTACATTTTATTTCGACTTTACTTTTTGATACATTTTATCTCAGTATCAGTCGTCGTGACTGTACGTGTATTCTTTTTATATGTAATGAGTCAAAATGCGGTAGTAAATGAAGCTGAAAAAGCTGAACAATATAGATGGCAATATAATAAACGAGGAATGGGAGCGACCTAAAAATTCAATTTTTGCCATAGTCGGATAACTCGTAATTTTTTTACAAAATATGACGATTACAATGATGCTCACTTTGATCAATTAGTTTTACTGATGATCTGTTCACTGAACTGTTATGAATCGGACATTTTATGTGCAACAACCTAATAGATATGAATTTGATATACCTCATACAATACTTAAATGTTTAGTAATTGGTTAGATACCAACATATTTAATAATGTAAACAATATTTTGAATATTGTGTGTCACCACTCGAGTGTTAAGTTGTAACAGGTGCCAAATTGGATTATAAAAAAAATTAATGCAATTGCAAATCCTGTCCACATTTAAAAGTGCATGAAACCATAAACTTATAAAACCATCATACAATTGACTGAGTGTTTTCCAAATTGCCAGACCGCTTCTTGATGGCGTTCCCCCTCTACCTCCAGTTTACTCGAACGACGCGCCGCAGGACTTTCTTCCTGATTTGAAGGTCCTGTTTCCGCTGTCGAATCTGTTCGGCCGGTTCTCACGGCGAAAAATGTTTGGAGTGAACGCGGCCGCGAACGATCCTGAAAGTAAACCGCTCGAGGTCGTTGTACAAGGCACGATATTAACGGAGCGCTAAATAACTCGGGCTAACTGGACTCCGAAGCAGCTGGTCCGGCAGGCCGCAGCCACGAAGCGTGGGAAGTTATGCAAAAAGAGCGATGGCCAGCGGAGGAGACATCGCGAAGCGATATCACGGCTGTTTAACGCGACGGTATCACGGTTCAGCGTTTCTCGGTCGGTCTCGGACGACTCGGCAGAGCATCTCTGAACAAGGAAGAAGATCCTAGAAGCCTGGGTCCGCCCTGGCGATATTTCACGCCCGTAATTGTCAGCGTTTGAAACCAGTACGGGAAGACCTACCGGCTGGTATCAGTCGGATGTCACGCGTGAAATATTTTTACTCTCGTTTCCCCTCCTTGTTCGTCTCCCAGAGGCGGTCTCCTCGGCATTCAACGAGGCGGTGTAATCGCGCGACAAACGGTGTCCTCGATGAACGCGCGGAACAGGTCTCGAAATGCGATCGCTCGGGAAAATTACTAAACGGACCGGTCGGGTCGAAGTTCGTAGACGCTTAAACCAGTACCACGGTTCGACGAATTAATGGCCGAGCGAAACCGTTGTTGCTGCGAACGGCGAACGGGTCCGCGCCGATAAATCACAGGTCGTATCACTTTGAAAAAGTTGCTAAAATATTATTTGGGAACCCTGCGGGTCGCAGTTCGTAAACCCTCGGAGAGACAAGGTTTAACGGATGCTCGGAAGGAGATACTGCCCTTTTTACGGGGTTTTAATTTCGCTCAAACTAATTGCTCGGGACTGCATATTTTATGCGGATTAACTTTACGAACCACGGCGAATTCGCGAATGTGTTCAAAGGTCGCGGGTCTTCCGCCATTTTGGTGTACATGCTTCGCTTCCGTCTTCTCTTCGCCGAGACGCGACAGACTATGCTGGGTCGCACTCAGTTGTTGTAAACATTTTATTCGGCGAAGTACGTCTCCTGTAAATTGAATCTCTCGAGCTACTTTAGTCACCATTGTTACAGCTTGCAGGTGCATACTTGCTTCTGTCTTCCCTTTGCAGAAATGCAACGGATTACGGCCAATCCTATTAAGTTACTCCAAAAATTCTGTTCGTGAGAACGTCTTCTGTAAATTTAATCTTTCAAGCTACTTTACTCCCCATTGTTGCAGTTTGTAGGTGGATAGACTGGATGTTACTGTAGATGCACCTCGGAGTTTCTTTCTCTTTCACTGGGTCGTTTGTCTTTTGTAAAGATCTTCCGACGCATTTTTATCATAAATGCATAAGATCAGTTTATTAATGATATTTCTTACAAGTTAGTGTGTTTTAAACAAAGTCTGTGCGGTTAATGATGAGAGAAAGATCGATGTACTTCGGTAAACAAGAGAAAAATAATGCTTCGTGGCTTTCGCTGATAAATGGCTGCAGAAGGTACATGATCGAATGTGGTTTCGTGCGAACAGAATTTCCTGCATTTTTACAGCAACAGGATTAATTTACGCGGACTGTAATAACGTAATCGATAGCGTAGATCGCAATTTCGAAGTTTTAGCGAGCAACGAAGAATCTCTATTACTTGTAATGCCGATACTTTACATTTCGCGGTTATCGTCGACCCGACTGCGGCATCCGAAGAAAATCCGGCAATTAATTTTCTCGGATGCCACAGCTAAGTCTTCGGAGGAAGCCGTAGGTCCTCCGTCGGGCTAATTGCTTTCGTTTTGCGCGTGGGAACGGTTCGGTTGCGCGTCGGATTTCCAAGGTACAAGTACAATTAAACAGCCGGGTTTCGTGGTCCGCGCAACGCGAAGCTGAAGCTTTGAGGATGATTGTTAATTAACATCGAGCTATCGACAAGTTAACAATGCTCGTTATGTCACGTGTCATCGCGACGGCGCGGCGTGGCGCCGTTTCGCGCAGGGAATCCTAAGATATCCGCGATCCGTTCCGCGCGTTAATCCGCTCCGACTGATGTTTTCAGGCTCGAATGTACGCACACTGCGCCAAGAGTAAACGCGTCGAGCGAGCGAGCAAGCGGAATCGGGGCCGAAAGCGGAAGTGGCTGCATCACGGCGCCGCGCCGCGCCAGTTGGCCCGAATTAATTAACGCTGAGCTCCGGAGGAAACCGAAGTAATTAATGCGTCCGAATTCGATGGAGAGTTTAAATTCGGTCCGGGCGAAATTGATCGGGAGTAACGCCTTAAGTACGGGATGGCTTCGTTTGCCTCGGCTTTGAGTTTGTTTAATTGAGAATGGGAAGACATTTAAATGGCGCCGGTGGGCGAAATTAAGCTCGCCTGAAAGGTTCTTAATTAAGTGGACAGCTTCCACTGTTATTTCGCCGCGTTACACGTGTACGTCGATTGACTTCGATGTGGAACGATGCGTGCGATACCTACCCGGACGAAAAATAGTCGATCGTAGTTAATTATTTTTAAACGAGTGTACCGTCGAAACGAATTATAGTAATAAACGTAACTCGCGCGGAATCGATAACAAGAAATAAAACGATCAGCTCGCAAGCAGGTGTTTCCAGCTATATTCCCGAAAGCAACGAGAGATTACCATTACAAAGTAGGAAAATGACAGACCAAGGTAATTACCGTATACTTAACGAGCGGGCTCGAGAAACCACCGAAAATCGGGCGAGCAACGCGGGCCTCGCATACCTCACGGACACGGGATAACGATATTCGAGAGCGCAGGACGATAATCATTAGCATGGCGGAGCGTTATCGCGGCATCGGAATCGCGATCGAAATCGAAAATCGTCCGAGGGCGAGCACATTACTCCTCGTTTAGTCAAACAATTTGGAACACCTAATCACGATTACACGGGCGGCGGTTCACGTGCACGCTCGAACCTCTAATTCAATAAAAATTTAATGGCTGTAGAGACGATGACTAGGCCGTCGGACGGACTGGACCGGACTCTGTTGGGCCCAGGTCGATGGAGCCACGGCTGATCCTCGTAGCCGGCGGCTAGCATCATCGTGGTAAGGATCAGAGAGTCCTTATCAGATTTACCGACCCCTCTTTCGGCTAAGCGGGACGATAGGACGAGCCGGAACAGAAAAGGAAGACAAAAACTGCACGCACAAAGCCAGAAAGAGAGAGTCCAGCCCGGGGCACCGCGTCGACGACGACGACGACGACGACTGCTTGAATATTTCAGGATTCGCGGGGGGGTTCAACCGCGTTCACAATGCCGCGGATACACTCAAGCCACCCTCATGCTACCAGAGTATCGTCCAAGATATTAACAAGGCATCGTTATGACCGGTAGCCTAGCCCAGGACACCAGCTAGCCGATCTGCCAGCCGGGGCTGCTGAAAAAGGCATTGAAAAAAAGTTCGAGAGACCGCGTTGTTTAAGGACGGAAAGTCCCCTTTCTCCCCCAGGAACGTATCAGCCAAGAAGGATCCCACAGACCTTATCTGTGGACACGAGAGCACGCATGAACGACGGTTTTCGCTTCTTGCGGCCATGTCGTCCCTTTTCGTCCCCGATGTTGTCCCTTTTCCCAAGTCGAACGGGAACCACCAAAGAATTTCCTATTGTCCCGAGGTCTCACGTGCTCCTGGAAAATCGGTCGGTCCATTTTTCGAGAATACTTTCACCGGATTGTAACCGAGGAGGGTCGCTCGCGTGGCGTCCCCTCACGATTTGGGTTATTATGCTCTCGTCATCGACCCGTCGAACGGCGGGGGAGTCGAATAGACTCCCGTGACTAGGCGGATTACGTACACCGACGTGGAAAGGCGAAATTAATCAGGGAACCGGCACGCCACCGCCATCTTACTTCCTCCCTCTCTCTCTTTTCGTCTTTCTCTGTTTCCCATCGTCTCTCCCTTCGCTAGACTGACGGGCGAAACGGATCCAGGCTTGGAAACCTTTTGTTTTCGATTAGGAGAGAAGAGTTTTCTTTCAGGCCGGGCCGGAAAAGAGGGGAGGCCATTCGAGGAGATGTTTTATCCTCTTTGAGCCACTCGAGCAGCCATCGTCGATTGTATTAGGAACGTTTTCGACGATAGCTTTCGCGTGCTGTGTACGGACTTTCCGTTGATTGGAACGTGGTTCCTTCGCGAACACAAATACGGGGGGAAGGGGGTTAGGGGTGCCTCCTTATTCTCCAGGGGAATACAAACGTTTGATTTCTTGAGGGAAGCGGAAACGAATATTGTATGTAGCCAGATATAATGTTCTATTAGAGTAATTGAACGGACGCTGCACGGACGGGTTTCAGTCGAGATGCTACCATTGAAATTATAAATGACGTCTTTCGGCAACTTCGAAGTTTCTTTTCGTTGGAAAAAAGGGTTGCCCGAATACCTTTTCAACCGGCAAACCTGCCAAATGAATAATAACTGAATCCTTGGAATTTCCGTGTGCCTTGGCCCCTTTATTTCGTTACCCTTTCACGAGAGTCGAACGAGACCCTTGAATATGCGGTAAAATTTTGATACTTCGCAAAATGTAGGTTGACAGTAGCGATGCTGGTGGATTGAAAAATAGTGGTAACGTAAAGATGATATTACCCTTATCGTGTTCCGGTACCGTTGAAGCCGATCGAAATTCATTGACGAATAAAAGTAAGCGAACAACTGAAATAAATCTTTCAGGTTTTACAGGGGTGTGCGGTAAAAGACGTTTTACTTTTAAAGATATCCGTGCACTCCGAAATCGCCGAAACGCCGCGCAAAGAAATCGTCGCAGCGTTCGTTCAGCGTTCAATAAATCACGAGATAAAGAACGTTTAACGTTTTCATTCGACTCGCCGTCGTTGCAGCGTGAATCCGTATTTCAATCGGGACGATACCTCGAAATTGAAGGTCCGCAATGGCGAAAAGAGGGTCGAGGAGGAATAACAATTTCGCACTTAAGAGCGGTCCGATCGTGCGCGATACATCGCGGAACGTATTTCACGGGTGTTCTTCTGTTCGATACGCGGAATCGGCCCAGAATCACGCATCTCGTCGCGTTGGCCATTGAACTCGAACAGCCGCGGCCGTATTGGCTGGTAATCTCGCATTGTCTCGGCACTGTCAGTACGGGAGTGACAAATGCGTCCTCGACGGTACGGTCGAAGGATATACCTGGGCTATCTCGGTACCTGCGTCTCTGCATATACGTACGTAACGGCCTGGCCAAGGCTCTGACACACACCGGATCCTCCCGTGGAACCCAGATTAGGCTCTAAAACCCTTCCTCAGATAACGGGACCGCTAAGCTGTCCATTCGTCTATTGGTTCATCCTTCGTTCCTGTAATGGAACTCGGGAAATCTTGGGCTGCTTGTACACGCGTTTCCTCTCGCGATTGGTTTCAGGCTTCAAGATACCGGGAACTCGGGCAGATTTTTAGTCTTGCGATACTTTTCCCTATCTACACGGCGATAATAAAAACAGGACGATAAGGAAGAACATCGAAATACCTGGGATTTTTCTGATCGGGCCATGACGAACTTAGAGGATCCGTTTTTACGGAGAGTTTATATTTCACGACGCTGCTTAATTCATTAGCAGTCAAGGCCGGGGGTCCTTGGACGAACCTGCGGGTTCGAGACACGCAAGAGGCGAAAGGTCTCTCGCCGAGACGAGAAACGTTATACGCGGTGTCGCGGACTTTACGACGCGGACACTATAGCTCCGACGTATATAGGATAGACACTATTAGACACGGCTATCTTCGCTCCGTAGTTTATCTTTTATTCAGAGTTTCCGCTACCGGTTCACCAGCCAAATATACACAACCTTTGCTGCAACCTTTAAGAAAAGTGGATGAACTCGGCGCGCACTAATTATGTACCTACAAAGTGAGGGGTGTGTTTGATATCGACTCACTTCTATTTCCAGGCGACTTACCTGTGTCGTTTCTAAACAGAGTGACGCTTAATGTAAAATTACTCGGGACAAGTCTAATACGTCTCTTCGCGAAAGGCAGCTGTCGCGTTACTTTCGCGACTGGTATATTAATCTCCGGATTAGCTCAGGCAGCTCTCTCTCTCTTGCTCGCCCCTCCTCGAATGGATTAGCAGAAAATCGTTGCTTCCTTGTTCCGCAAGGTAACAACCGGAAGGGTTGGCCCGCGCTTTTTCCATCGCGACGACGCGACGGCGACGCGCGAACGGCCAAGCCGGATAGCGACGAGTGAAAGGTACAGATACCCGAACGGATGACAGTTTGACGACTTGAGAAATGTTTGAGTTATCATCCGGATGACAACCATATTTAACCTGCCATAAAATAGCACTCCGCTGTGCTTTTACGACGAAACCATAGCGACCGCCACGCTCGAACGTCAGCGCCGCAACAAATGCAGATAAGTTATTCCTTGCCTTACAGGGCATTCCACTTTTACTCTGGCCCCGAGCTCAACGAGTTGTCTCCGGGGGCTACTGTCTATTATCTAATCGAACGAATTTCCCCTCGTGTCGAATTCTTCCCTCGGCCTGCCCTTTCGTTCCCTTGGGAACGCTCCGAAAGTCTCGGGCCCTCGGAACCGAAGAAATTAAAATCGGAGGAGTTGCTCAAGCTTGTATATTCATATAATACACTTAAATGTTTAGTAATTTATTAAATACAAAACAAATGTAATATTGTAAAGGATATATTGCAGAGTGTTTATACTTGATGTTAGTGAAGCGTTCTCATTTTTGTCGGCGTGACGATCGTTATCCTGAAGCTAGATGGCGTGGGTGTCCTGCAGTGACAAATAACGGTGTGGCAGCAAGGGGTTGAGAGTAATCGGCGCAATAAATTTCTGCGGGCGAGGCTAAATCTTGTTACCGTGTAAAATGCGTTTAATACCTTCGGAAACCGTTTAAGGGTTGCCAGCGCCCTTCGGGGTCATATCCCGATGAAGTTCCGCGAGTTTCCTCGGTTCCCGGTCGGCCGGTAATCACGGGATCAAACTTTTACGAGGGGAAATCTGGCTCCGGTGTAGAAACCCATGGCGAAGGTCAGGGAAGATACACCTAGCTATGGGACAACAATGGTAAAGTCTCCGAGGGGTGCATCCCATTAGCGCTGCCGGGCGGAGTGGCTCGAAATGATTGCTGCGCGCCCGAAGCAATACTGCAAGAACATGTCATACATTATTAACGCACGCAGGACACACGCCCACTGTCTAATAGCCAATATATATTCATCGGCTTAATTGATTTCTCGCGCGCACCGAGAGTCGTCTTCCTTGAAGGTCGCCACGCCAATCCAATCAACTTTTACTTTCCGTTTAGGTGCACGCGATACTCATTTTCCGGGCACGAGCCGTTGCGACGGGTGTAACGGGTGCAACGGTGCATCGGGCTCTGTCCCCAAGAACCGAGACAACCAGGTACCGGTAAACTTGGTCGCGGTGCGGACCGCTTCTCGCAAAGTGTTTCCTGTATTTGTTACTGGGGCAACAAGTTCATCTCGAATTTGCATAAAATAATTAATTTCGGAGGCAACGATAATATTCCTTCGACGTATCATACGTGCTCGGCATACTAACTGGGGGATAAATGTGAAAATGATTTAGCTTAAATTGTATCGCTTTTAAATTTAAATTTCTGAAGGTGATGTAGATCTTGTAAATTTCCGAGTTGCAGTGGCGCAACCAGATTCGCTTCTACTACTTTTGATACGAAAAGAATATAGTCGCGAAGATTTATGAATATTTGTACCCCTTTTCCAATGACCAAGAATTTTTTTAACATCCATTTATTGCGGGGAATAAAATTTAATGTTATTTGCCGTAACCGGGAGCTGAAGTTTCCGGGAATACCGAGCGATTCAACAAACGATGAACACCCGCCATAAAAGCCAGAAATTCTACTTTCCACCAAGATCATAAAAATGACAAGTGTTACGACAACCGTCTACTTCCCGAAGAAACTGCTATGACAGACCAGACGTTCAAACGTACTCGTCGACCCGCGGAACAAGCGTTTCCACGGTTTCAAAATCGCTGAAAGTAATATTGACGAGACCGGGAAGAGTCGCTCCCACATCTGAACGGCATACCCGAGCTTCCTCAAGGTTTAATGTATCGTAAAACCCGTCGGGACACCCCGTACAGTAATTTCCAACGCGTGCAGGATATTTCTTTGGGATTTAGTGTACGGCAAAGCAGTAGCCACGACCGCAAATCGCGCTAATTTTATCGGAGACCGCAAACGTCACTGACCTATAGCGTCGGCCATTTCTTCGGCCGTAAATGGGATTAATTTTCCTGCGGTTTGGATAGAATGTCATGTCAACTATAATTGAACGCGTGATACTATTTCAATTGATCAAATGCCCGCTCAAGTGCCCCGGATTTCATTACTTCAAGAGTTAAAAAAGAGTTAATTAAATTTAATTAATTCTTTCCTTTCACTTCACTTTACTTTTCCTTTACTTTTGATTTAAATTTAATTAATAAACTTTGTTGAAAAAATGATTTTTAACGTGATTCGCGAAGAAAAGATGAAACGGACTATAATCTGGTGTTTGTACAAAAGTATATACAGTTCATCAATTTGTAATAATTCGTTCTCTATTATCGGATTAACAGACTGATAAAAAAATTAATTCTTTAATTAAATAGTATACCGATGTACAGGATGCACCATGTTAGAAGCAGCGAGGAATGTGTCAAACGGAAACAAGGGATGGATAAGGATTGCAAAAGCGGAAGCTGCACTGAATAAATTTTACATCCTCGGCGAGAGCCATCGATCGATGTTTATTTTTGCCGGGTAATGGACATCGGTAACGATCGAGTCGACAGGTTTTTCTCATTCAATTGTCAGACCGCCTAATTGCGTAAAAATAGAATTACTCGAGAAAGTGTTAAAGCGATCACGGCCGAAGAAGAACCGAAGCGTTGTAGGGGCGAACGCGGTGCCATTATGTCGTGCAACCTCGCACTATTAACAATTTCCACGTAACAACATCTCCAGCCGGTTAATACCCCATGAACAGCAAAGGTCTTGCGAGGGACGAGTCTTGGGCCGTGTGGCAAAGAAGCGCGATAAAACCCGTGTCCAAGTTCCCATTCACTCTATGACCCATAAACCCGGTGAGCCTCTGGTGCGGTTATCACCAGGGTTCCTAACTCGTCAGGCATGCTAGCCTAGGATGAAAAAAAACTACGTAACGGTGTCTCATTAACGCGGACGGATTCTACTTTGAGCGAGCTGGCTCAAAGGGTGAAAAATAATTGAGACGAGACACAAGGCTCTCGCAAGGCGGATCCAGCGAGGGTGGAAAGAGCCAGAAGAGTGTACGGTCGACGTTTTCCGGCTACCGTAATCCCACGCACATACTTTTCACGATCGCGCGTCGTCGGTCTCCTCTCCACCTCTGCGCCCACTTTTCTCTGATACTTTCTCGAGCTAGCTTCGAACCCTTCTTATTTCCATAGACGACGACGGCACCCTACGGTGAACTCGAATGCATTCAGCGTGGAGATTCAACCCCCATGGACGCACGCTGGTCCCTCTAGGAGAGAGACTGAGAGCGACTCGCGCGCGAGATACGAGAAAGATGGAAAGAGGCTCGGTAGGAGAAGGGATTATAAAAGGAGAAAGATTTACAACCCTCCTATGAAATTCATACGCACTTCGCACCTACCACTGTCTACTCCGATGGCATCAAAGAGCCTCTTTCCGTCTCCGTCTCTGTCGCGTTCCACTCTCCTATCGATATCTCCCCGCGCGCCGCTCTGTAGCTCTCTTTGCTACCTAGTCGCAGCCACGGCGTGTACCGGAAAGGACGAGGGTGGCGATGGCGCGAACAAGAGATATCCTGCACTGTCGTAATCGAACTTCTCGCTCGTACTCTCGACATCCCTTTAAAGAACCACGGGGGGTGGATGGCAAGAGAGGTGGCCGTGGGCTTGGGAGAAAAAGGGGTTGCGGACAATCGCAGAGTAACACCGAGGCCCGAGAACGGTTGTGGATGCGTATCCAGGAAATGGCAGCGGCGAGGAGACGGTTGTCAGTGTCGGGTCTTCGTGCCTAATAACCATTCCATCCCGAGAGACGCGGCTCTACAAGAGACTGTGCAGACTTAGCTGCCTCTCTCTAGGAGCGAAGCAACCGGCCACCCCCTCGACGGTTCACCCCATCGCCGATGGTCGGCTGTACAGACGAGAGAAACACCGGGCGAGGGTTGCTACGGGGAAATTATTACCGGCCGTAATAATCCCAGAGAATTACGGTGTATTACAACCGTTAAGAGAAGGGACTCGAGAAAAGAGGCGGGTCGGGGCGTCGGAACATCGGCCCCGACCACTGCTGACGCCGAGGTCTTGTGAAAAAAGTGCGACCTAAGGGCGGTACCCCTTCGTTTATCCCGTTCCAGGAACGCTATGTCCGTGTTCTGGTGTTTACTGCGCCAGTCCCCGAGTTTTCGGGAACGTTTCACTTTTCTCGCAAAGGGTTGTAATTCCTCTTCTTTGCGAGTCATTTTTTTTGTGGAAAACCGGGTTCAGTCGGGTCGACTTCCGGGGCTGTGTACATTGTTATAAAGGATTCCAGGAGGATTAACGTTTACGACGCCGAATGGAAAAAAGGGAAGCGTCGGGGACTATCGCTAAACGCGCCTAAACTGATTCCCTTTATCACCCAATTTCACGGTTTATGCTAATTCTCTGACGCGGCGCTCGTTATTTATTGTAATTTATGCTTATCGAATGGACCCTGGACATTGTCTTGTGAATCGGGGAAAGAATGAAGGTTAGGTCCAGGTAGAGGCTCATAACTACCAGCTGGTAAGCTGGAAGACGTCGAGTCCTAATCCTCTTGACGAGCAGGACCTCATCGATATTCCGGCCTGTCGTAACGACATCGCCGCGCCGCGGCGTAACAAAGCCGCTTCCGGTCTATAAATCCTGCCGCAAAGCTCAGACGTCATCGACGGTTCAACGGAATTTCACCTTGGACCCCCTAATCGCACGTGGCCAACGGTCGGAAATAAACAGAGTATATATCATTATAAATCGAAACTATAACTCCTGTATGACAGTCTTGTACAACTGTTCCATTATTCTGTAGAACCGTGTACACACAATATGCTGTTCAGAGCAGATTTTGTTTCCTGTATTTCACAATGAGTCCAAATATAATCGAGGATTGTTGTCATGTCACTGTTGTGAATTTATTTCGTCGCTTCGTGTAACCTTTCCAGTAAAATTGGACGCACTGTTTGTAATCTGTCTAGTGTAAGAACATGTCATTATTCAATTGAAAAATATTAAAACAGAGTAAAGGCCATTCATTGGCCCTTTGCAAAAGAGTATTTTTAGAAACACAGTATTTTATCGATAATTGTCCCCAACACGGTTCTGCTCAGGGACAATTATCCGCCAGGGATTCTATTCTTTGACTTTTGCCGAACGTAGAAAAGGACAGTGGAGATCGAGAGTCCTCGCTCGTCCAGAAGTGTAAACATAACTAATCCAATGACAAAACTTTTTTATTTTTCATTATTTATTAGTGGGACTTTGACCAACATATTCGTGGCATTTTTCTAACGAACGTGATACCAAATATGATGTAATTCCAATTATATTTGCTTGTGTAATGAACGATTCCCATACGCTGTTCTTCCTTGTAAATATTCTTATATTCACTGTAAATATTATCGGAATTATATAATATTTGCATTTAATGAATGCCACGAATATGTTGGTCAAAATCCCATAAAAAAATAATGAAGAATAAAGAAGTTTTGTCATTGGATTAGTGTGGTCTCACCGATATACCCGAGCCGTATGATGTCATACTTCTCGGCGACCGAGATCTCCCGAGCTGCTTGGCCCCTTAAGGCGGTACACCCCGCAGGAGTGGGAATAGTTCTGGGACAATTGTCGGCCACATATTTGGGACATTTATCGATAAAATACTGTATTAAACGCGACTTGCCCATCTTTTTACTCACGAATGAATTCTTCGCGAAGTATTCGTCGAAAGTCTTCGCCGCTCTCGCGGCTCTAGAATCTCTCCAGCAATAAAATGAGAACTAACCTATCCGCGGAACATTCACCGCTGCGAGTCTGCCAAATGAATATATGAATCTCTAGCAGGCGAATGCTCATTGAAACAAACGGCGACCAGCGCAACGTCGGGTCCAGAAAAGGAGGTTACAGAGGGGAGAACGGGGTGGAAACATTGTTCCATTGCGCGGCGCAAAATGATTTAACACCCGGGTCCAAAGAAGGGAGGAAACCGTCAGAGTGTTTGAAACACGGAGTTCGCTGATGGACCGAGTAAAAGCGGGTATCGCGAACCGTTCAGCGACTTCAAACGTCCGTGCGATACGTGCGGATAGTTGAAACGATCCACTTTGGATGTGCGCGATTCCTCGCGCGTTGCCTTTTTGCTAATGGCAGCCGGTCGTGCTCGTGGTTCTGCGCGCGTCAGATAAGCCGTAAATATAATTCGTTGCTTTTGAAGCTAGACTATGGCCGAAGTCCTCGCCGATGGAAGTCGCCGAGGCCTGTTCGGGTCAGCGACCCAGCCGACGATTAATAACGATTTTTCGTAGCACGACGCGCCCCACCTCGTTCGGCTCGCATCCGTGCATAACGCGCTGAATGGACGAGAGAATGAAAGTGCGGAAGGAGAGCGAGAAAGGGGTGAGGCAAGAGAAGAGAGGGAAAGAGGGGGCAGAAGAAGGCTTTTTTCACGGAAAGACCGCGAACGGAAGTTGCCAGGGGCGGCGCACCCTCGGTGGGTGGGCCGGCAGCTGAATTAAAATTGATGGATAAGCCCCAGACTACCTCGCAATTTTCATCGAATTAGCCGCGGCGTGCTGTTACCTCCTCGCGAGTCCGCCGAAACCCGATTTGTCTTTGCACCAGCTAGCCACCCCCTTTGTCGGCCTCCGTAATATACGTCTCGCGGTGGATCGGTGCCTCGAACACAGTAATTAATTTATGGAAGTTGTTTCCTCGACCTATTTGTTCTCATAGAGATCGAAGTTTACCGGCCAGACTTTCTTGGAAGCAGTCGGCTTCCGCCTGGAATTAAACGATGTTTCTTCCGTAGGAATTCCCTGGAAGGACGCCTTGTTTTTCTTCGTCTTCGTCTTCTTCTTCTTTCTCTCGCCGAATCGGCTGACGGATAGC
Source organism: Lasioglossum pauxillum (assembly GCA_933228785.1). NCBI lineage: Eukaryota > Metazoa > Arthropoda > Insecta > Hymenoptera > Halictidae > Lasioglossum > Lasioglossum pauxillum. Next base: position 38,905,942 of record OW121699.1, on the reverse strand, counting down.
TCGGGGAATTATTTTAGAAAGCAATAAATGATAATGGTGTATTGAAGTGGCCATAAATTTTAGAACCCATTTACCCTTTTTTACAACTCCGTGAGTAGACTCAATTACTGGCGCGTTCGATTGTGCCCGAACGGTTTTGTCTTTTATCTTGGCGGAGAGTTGGCCAATAGTCGACGATATTAACCATTCCCGTCGATAAACGCGGAATGCCCCCGGGCTACCCTTGCTCCGGGTCCATCCTATTCCCCGGGAGCAGACGAGAACTTAAGTGGGTTATAATTATTCGCACTCCAACTCCTCGGTTATTACCGACTAATGCCGGCAAGTTTCGGAAACGAACACGGGTCCCGTGAGATCGCTCGTGAATCGGACGCTTCGCGAATGTCTTGCTGTCCGTAATTTTTTCCATCGTTACAGCTAGGGATAGTATTTAAATAACGGCAATTAAAAATTTCTGCCCTCAAGTTACCGGAATGCAAATGTTGAACTTACTTCGCTCGGGGATCGGTGTGCTCTCCGAGTTGGATATTAGTCTCGTTAGCATATCCCCCGGCAAAAAGTTCACCCATTTTTGTGATCCGCCTCGCTGATACGTGACGACATCTTTATAGCAATTCCGCGAGAAAAATAATTTTTTCTAGAGATTCTCTCCGTCCGCAGATCCTTATCCCGTTCAATATATTCAGATATCATTTTCGAGCAGGTAAGGTATCAAGTTTCGATGCGCACTCTGTGCGTTTATGATTTTCGGAGGTTCTGGAAGTCCCAAGGTCTTGGCCGACCTTTGTGTACGTTTTTAATGGCTCTTCTCCCGTTTTCTTTTATTGGGCTCTCGTATTTTAAGTAATGGATACTCTAGCTATAAATTTTGAACACGAGTGAAAGTTTAGGTCGCTCTACTAGTAAGACAGCCTCAGTTCAGCTTCACTGATGACGTTCATTCAGAACAACGGTTTAACTTTCGTACGTTCCTCGGCGTTACCGTGTGATCTTTCGCGCAACCGCTTCCGAGGGGCGTACATAATTTTAAAAATTATTTTGTAGACATCAGAGCAAGAGGAGAATTTTCCCTGATTGACAAGTACAACAGAATTGTTATCTTTTAAAACATAAAAATCCACAGCCCCGTTTATTCACGAAAGATAAATTGACTTCCCCGTACGAGCCCATTGTGCATCCATAACGCACCAGACGGTAAGTGTCACGGCCGTACAATTTAATCAAACGTGAACGCACCTTGTCGATAGTATGTCACCGTCGCAACGAGTTCCTCCTGCCCCGAAACGAGGGGTTAAAATACGCATCCGTTACGAAGCCGGCGCGATAGAAGTTTCCCGTGGCCTGGCGCTTGACGTTGCATAAATTACCACCCACGAAATTTATGGTAATAAGCTGCCAGGTCCAGGGGACTGTGCCATAAACATAATACCCGAAAATCTTCGCGTCCAGCGTTTCTAATTACTGTCCGTCTTCTGTTCCAGGTACGTAATCCAATCAGTCATTAACTTCGGAGTACGCACGCTGAACACGCAAAATCCTGGCCGTAGGACGTAAGTCTAAAAAATCGACTCTATCCAATTCCCGTGAACGGTTAGTTAAATCAGACAAATAATGAGGAGCAACGGTGTTTTCTCTTAATTTATGACAGTGTCACGCAAGGGGTTTCTCGACAATCGGGAGAGTCGCCGCTGTTGGCGAAACCTCGCAAGTCTCGAAACGATTTTTATTTCTCTGCTGGATTAGCGGCGATATCGAGTGTTCGAGAAGCGAACACGAAGAGACGAAGATGAGGAGAAAAGAGAAGAGAAGAGAAAGAGGATGACCAACGTCGAGGACCCGTGCACAGGGCGAAAAAGAAAACGACGGGGGGGCGGCGGGGCGAGGGGAGGGCGCTTTATGCGTTTCTTTCGTCGCGGCGTTTCGTTTGCAATAATTTACGCGGGAAGACAGCTTGAGAAATGACCGCTAGCTCCTTGTGCAACCTTAATTTGCAACAGTTTACTTCGGGACCGTTTTGAGAAATGGCTGCCGGCGAGATACGAGGGCACGGCCCGTACTACGTTTCCGACCGGATCGCATAAAGACATTTATCGCGGATCGGCCATCGATGAGAGAGGCGAAAAAGAAAAGAGGCTGAGAGGGGCGGAAAGAGGGCGGGGATGAGAGGGGCTCTTTCTCTTTCTCCCTCGTTTACGTCTCGATAACTGGTGTAATTAGCGATACCGGACCGTGTGTGGGCGACCCATAAAAATCGTATTGAAAATCCTTATCGCGGGAACTTATTGTGAGGGCCCCGGCAGTAACTCGCTCGGCCAGCCAAAGAGATTAACGCATCTGGTTAACATTTGTCTCTTAGTTAATCATGTTTTCAGCCGGCGATCTCACTCATCCCGCTCTGATGCTGGTGCGATCTTGCACCGTGCATAATTAGTGGCGATACGTAACTGTTGAAGAGCGTCAAGTAACATTAGATGGCTGAATAAACGTTGCGGTCAAAAAAGTTCTTATTTACAAACCCGATCTTGGAGAGTCGTTTAATGTGAACAAGTTAAATCGTTCTTTAAATAGCTTCGTCGTGCCTGTTTAAATAAAGTCTGACATATTAAGTGCTGCAGAATTTTCGAAAAGCATAGACCTTAAGTGTATCTGAATCAATTGGTAGATTAAATCTTAAAAAACTTCCAAACGACATACACTTCGATTATTTCTGAAGTTACGATCAGTTTACAATGTGCCTGATCGTTTTCGTGCCCGACCGTCTCAAATGTTCGGCTCGCCGCGTCGCGTCGCGCCGTGCGGTTCTCTCAAATTGAAAGTAACGTTGCGCAATAAAGGTCTCGGTTTCTCGGAGGCTCCGTCACCAGGAGCACGGCATAAAGACGAGCCATTCCGTTTCCGTGGATGGCCGTACGGACGCCGTTTAAACGACCGAACGAAATCGGCTCGGTCGTGGAACGGCCCGGATTGCCGCAACCGACGAGATCACGAGGATCGTTGCATCGCCGGTAACCCCTGACATATCCTGTCAGCGTAAAGAGTCATTGAAACATTAAACTGACCTTTCCGGTTCATCGGACATATATATCGGGGCCCGGCATACCCGTGAGACAATTACGCTGTAACGATCCGCGACCACGATCCATCAGGATTCCGTCACGCGTCGTGAGCATAACCGTGATTCGATGAAATTCTCTTTCTCTCTGCCTGCCATCCCTCCCCCGCGTGTCAATTTAAACGGTCGAATCGAGAAAAAATTCCTCGAAAACAATAAACCCGCTCTGATCCGCGGAGAAATTCTCCGGCTTAATTTCCGCGAGCGAGATCGACGCGCGCGGAGAAATCGATGAAAATCTGAGGAGGATCATCGTCCTCGCATGCAGCTGTAAACGTCTCGAGGATACTGCACCTTGTAATATATTGCTTATTGAACGAAAGAAAAAGAGAATGCGCAATCCCCGACAAGAAAACGAGCCTGGAATCGAACCAAGAAGACATCCTGCGATTTCTATCCTTCACGTAATTAAACCAAAGATCTTCGTTAAGACATCTGGTTAAAAAATTTCCGAATACACCCACACGACTGTACATCGTATTAACGCTACATCGATATTGTCCTTGAACGCAAGATTCGATTCGACGCACTCGATCGTTGACGTTCGGTAGATCCAAGACGGTCTAATGAATCGTTGATGAGGAAAAACGTAAGTCGAACAATAAGGAAATTCATCCGCATAGATGTCGCGGTTTAATCGTAACAGGTTTAATACAAGAGAGACCCGGTAGTTAATTAATCGATTAGAGTTATTGGATAATACGGCTCAGGGTATCAAAAGACGATAATGGAATAGATTTAATGCATAAACAATGAGTCTCGTCACGGGTCGATCGTGACCCTGCTCCGTCTATTATCTGCCTGTCAGGCGTCTCACCATCTGACGCTTAATATCAGCCGGTTTCGCATGATTCGACCCTAATACCCGTTGTGTGGGAGGTGTCCAATATCGTGCACATTCTTCGTGCGATAATATTCATGAATTTAATAATCAACAGAGTACAACATTTTTGGAGCACCTTTTGTGGAACAATATAATGAAACAGTCAAAAGTTATCATTTACGCTACGCTGCATTCTCCACCTTGCGCGAACGAGATGTAACAAACGAGAACATCGGGAGCTATCCTCGCAGCATCGTTCTGGCAGGTCGTGTGCTCGACAGACACCGATACCCAGTAACACGGAGACGGGATGCTCTTCTTTCCGATTTAATTAGCGTCCCCGTTTCCCTCCCACGATCAGGCAGGTTGCGTGCACCGCTCTCGGAGCTCACCCCAGCGCAGCGCAGCGCACGGAGCCTCGAACAGCCATCGGAAGACTAAGCTTCTCGGACCCACGATGAAGCGGCGTTCGCATCGAGAGGCTTCATCCTCCTCGTTTCGAGGAGGATTGGCAGAAGTGGGCATCGGGTGAAAAGGGACGGAAAAAAATTGCTGGAGAGAAGGATGGCCGGAGCCGCGTGTAGGGAGGTACGGACGAGAATAAAGCCGAGCGACGAGGCGAAAAGCGTGGTAGCGCGGGATGAAGTCAATTACATTATGCATATGACTGGTGGAAGGCAATGCAAGAAGCAATCGGCCGGCGATGGAGGCATGCCACTGCTAAATTAACTACCTACCTAGTTGTGCGTAATGCAATAATGTATTAGCTGTACTACCACCTCTCTCTCTCTCTCTTTCTTTCTTTCTTTCCCCCTATCTCCTAAACCCTCCCTCCGCGCGGATCCATGCGAGATCCTTCCGCCATCTTTCTTCCTTCCCCCTTTTTCGCATTCCGCATTAGCCACAAGCCGACCCGTCGCTCTTCCTTGTCCTCCTGTCCGTACCTGAACTGCCTCGATACACGTCCGCGTCTATTTACGAGCCTGCAACGGCTGATTCCTAGACGCCTCGCCGCGCCAGCTGAAAAAATAGCAAGAATGTAAATCTCTGCCCGAGCAGGAAGAGTTCCCTTTCGATCGGTACTCCTCCAGACCTCGAGAACGAAGAAGACCTCGAGAACGAGGAAGAGCGACGCTCCTTTCACTCGGATTTTTTCCAACCTCGTTTTTTTGCCACCGGTTACAACATATTGTTCGACGGTTTTACATTTCTGGGGAAAGCCTTCTCGCGGTTAGTGAATCACGCGACGTGTCACGTTTCGATGAATCGCATGACGCCGCGGATGCGGACGAGCTGACAAGCTCGTGTTGTTCCTGATGACGCGGAGGGAAAGCATCTCTCAGCGCGGTTGACGGATCAGTAATTATGAATCACTTTTGAATCATACCGGGAACTTGAGTTTTTCAGATGCCTCGAGATCAAGTGGAATCCTGTTGGTCAGACTTTGTCGTGCATGATGTGGAAGATTACGAAAATACGTGTACTTAGCATTGTTAGAGGCTACGTAGAGCGCTCGCTATGCGGACATCCGAATATCCGGATTACTCATTCTAACTGGAAATCCGGATCTGGTTCTTAAACCGGATGTCGAGTTAAAATGAGTAATTCGAAATTCCGTGGCTATTGTACTATTACAGTGCTTCTACCATTTCCTCCAGTCCTGTGTACGATCTAAGAAAAAAAACCTCATTTAGATAGAAAAACGAACAAAGCAGGTAGCAATCTCACGGTTAACAACCTCTTGTTACTCGATGAAGACCCGACAAAACAACGTGTGGAGAATATTGTACATCAAATCTCGGCTTCGACGCGGCAATGTTTATCAAAATAACGATCCCTGTTCCCGGTTGTTGCATAATGAACGAAACACCCGACGGTACAAGCGCATACACGCGTCATCGACAGGTACATCAAGCGGTTACGGGAGCGTGGATGTGCTCCAGCCTGGTTTTATGGTGTAAAACGGGCAACGACGGTATAGAACGCGCCAGGGTCTCGAGTAAGGCTTTAGTGCCTCCGTAATACACCGGAGCTAAATCTCCCAGTTTATCAGCACGCTTTACACGCCGCGACGACCGTGCGGAACGGTGGAAATCGCGCTCGAGCGTGTTCCCGTTCCAACGTCGAATGGCGGGGGACGAAAGGAAAAGTTCGAGACTTGCCGGAGCTTGTGCGGAAAGGGAGCCGCAGCCCGACATGTCGGGAAAGTTCCGTAGCTTTCAGCTTGCACGCCTCTTGTTCCGGACGCGATCAAGGAAGCGCGCTAGGTCGCCCGTTCTCTCGATTTTCTGCCGCAATTGGGAATCGTAAAATACGAACGCGGAAACCGGCGCAGCAAAAATTGGCTGAACGATCGCGACTGGTTTACGATCGAAACGAAAAATGATTCGCCTTGGGAAACGCTCCCGATAGGCTCGTCTCCATTCGGAGACCAGTCGCTTTGTGAAATACTGATGGGAGTTCAAGGACTGTTATGCACTCGTGGAATTTCTTATGAGATATTCTTTGGATAAAGGAACTTTGCTTTGTCTTCTATGAAATAAAGACGAACAGCTTAAAAATCTTCTCTCAGATAGTAATTTTTCTGATTAGATTACGTTACTGGGCGTGACTTGGAGATAGAAGAAATCGATCAAATATTTTTAGATCCCATACTGTGACCCTACGACAGTGATGGCGAACCTTTTTGAAGAGTGGATCAATTATTTTTATTTCTTTTTTAAATACTAGCCCGTGGGTCGTAAGTCAATGGCTACAATTAGAAGGGGAGGAGGCGTGGGGAGGGGTGCCAATTATTTAGAAACATCAAACATTTTGTTAAAAGATAAATTTGACAGTTGAATCTTCTCGGTTCTCAGTTTTGAAATAATCAAGAAAAGATTTGTTTCCTTTTTGATTTATAACTTTAACTTTTGCAGGTCAATATTACAATAAACGCGTGGATCACGTACAAAGCCATCGTGGGTCAGTATCTGACCCGCGTGTCATAGGCATCGCCACCACTGCCCTAGGATATCTTGAATTGATAAAATTGTGAAATGTAATCAAGATAGGAAATTGAACAGAAAGGGGATTTGTTTGGATAGAAATTTTTAGTGATTCTTAGGTAGGTAGTATATTAACGTGGACAAAATTTTACGATTAAATTTAATAGAGCAATATTCCTCGGAGTGAATTATGTATAGCTCGTCAAACACCCAGTACGACGATAAAATATTCATTTCATATTTTATATTGGCGTTTATTCAGCACGACCAGCATATCATTGGTAACCGAAGACAGTATTAGGTCCCGCGGCTTCGAAAGAAACTCGAGAGACGTACAGAGTGCTCGAGTATATGCCAAATATTTAAAGGGCGATTCTGCAAACCATTTTAAAGATTAACAGTTCCTGTGGTGCGCCAATAGGATCTTTCGTGAGTCCGACAATGGCGTAGCATGCAGAAGACGTAGAGCTGACTCGTGCACCGCTCTTGATCAATTTTAATCGTTGATAGCTTGAAAAAGAAGCGGTTATAGTAAAATTGCAATTATTGAAGTTCGTCTTGGTTTGCATAATCAGTACTTGGAGTATTCGACAAACGCAGTTGGATACGCTGTGTATCATGTGGGATGAAGTGGGATGGACAGCTGTTTCGACTATCGCCAGTATCTCGGGTCCGGTCCGAAAAACAGAGCATAATAATACGAGGCAGCACACTAAATCTTGAATAATATAGTGCACGAGTTAAAATTTGATAGTACAGCTGTAGTATCAAGATCGAGCGTTGTACAGCGGCCGGTGGTTCCGGCGTTGACCTCATTACAAATCCGTGGCCGATGTTCGACGTCGCATAAATGCGAGTCGGTCCGACCAGCGATATTCCGGCTTTATATACGCGGTGGTACGTAGGTGTGTGGCAGAGTACACGAAACCAGGCTTAACGGAGAGGCAACCCTTTATCTCTGGACACGGGTGGCGTACGACTGGTCCAGCGGAGCGTGAAAAACGCTCGCGCGAGCGGGCCGAGCGGGCGAGCGATCTCTTAACGGCCAGTCAGGCCTTATCGCTTAACGGCGGCTTTTCATTTCGCAAAAGTCACCTAACGGGGCGGCTTTAAGAGTCCAACGGAGATACTCGTCGCCGATCGAGTATCGGCCGAGCGAATCGGCAACCAAGGGCTGATCGATGCGAACGATATTTATATCAGGGATATCGGGCCGGGCGCGGGAGAGATCGCGCCGCGGATCTTCTCTGCCTTCGGTTGGACCGGGGCCGCTTTTGTGCGCTTTCGAGAACAGTTTACAGCGCGGAGCTGGTCGAGCAGCGGAACGGGTTCGGGATTCTGCAATATTATCGAATGGAATCTGGACGCGGCGGGGATTAATTAAGCTGCCAACTGTGGGAACCGCAAAGAAGACATAATGGCCGAGGCACTCGCTTCTATTGGTAATCGACCGTGAGCGCACTGTGCATCCGGCTGCTGAATTCGCTGATTAGAGCAAGCCGTGCCATGTTTAGTTTAGTTCAACTTATTGCGTGCACACGTAAAGGATCGATTCGATGCGCGCAACTTCACCTCTTATCTTCGTGTTACTTTCTGCTTTCTGTATCGAAAGGTTATTCTCTAATTTTTCAGTATCGAAAATTTAAAGTAAAATCGAGGATATATTAACAAAAATGTTAGGCAAATGGTGTATCAACCAAAAATGATCCAGATGGTATTAGCTTTAGTTCTTTGAAATTACGTTTGCACTCGCATTCTTCGCGAAGATAATGCAATAACGCCTATACCGTATAAAACCGGCAAGAAAATGAAAAAGGCGATGGCGATTCCCATTGTCGTACCGGTTTGATCACTGCTAAAAACCTGGAGCAAACAAGTTCTCGTAGTGCCGATAGGAGAAAAGAGAGTAAGAACTATGAAAGCGGAGATTTTAATGCGAGGTCCGGTGAGAGTTATCGCGCGAAGAATTCGTTTAACGAGAAATACGTGTCGGTGCCGCCTATAAATAACCACGCGAAATTTACCTGTTTATCCTCAATAAAAACGCCAGACAAGAAGTACAAGACATAAAAAGTCACCTGCTGAGAAGCAACACCTTTCCCTCTCTGTTCTTCCGTCGCAGAAAGGCTAGCCGGTGCCGGCATCAAGGGTAACAGAAGCTTTTACATTTGCTTCTTTCAGCGGCGCATCTTCCATCGACAACATCCACGATCATTTCCCTTGCTTGTCCACCTCTGCGAACCGCGTTACTTCACGCCCCGTTCGACCGATCCGAGATCGGTATCATACAGTTCAATATCCACTCCATTAATTACACTCGATCTGATTGTTTCCAACCCGATTTCTCACGCCGGCGCACATTTATCTGGCCGTCAATCTTCGACGTATACATCTCCCGTGTCCGTTTCTTCGAATCGAACGTGCACGCGGAGACCCTGCAACACGAAGTGAAAGCAAAAAAGAGTTAGCACAAAGAAAGACAGCGGGGAAAAAAGTAGAACGCGAAACTCCCGTGACTGACTCACGTGATCATCCCTTAAACTGTTCCGTCAGGACCGTGTCTTGCAGAAACGTTTACTTTTAAACACATGCGTCAAAAATTCCTTACTGCTCGTTACTCGTGTGTACGATTTTTAACGCTAAATGTTTACAACCTTACAAAAATGACAAGACTGTGTTTACTTAGATTGCGTACAATTTTTATTATAGCATGTGCTGGAATAAAGAAACTTATTGAAACATTTCTCACGGAATTAGTTGTTTAATTTTAAGTGATAGGTTTAGTGTTAATGATCGCAAGAAATGTTCATAATTGGAAATATGAATGATTTGAGCACCTCACAAGTGTCACTAATTCAAACTTTGAAGGGATATAACGAGATGGTCAAGGGTGTTCGACCATGACATATCAATAGTCTGACAAATTTTTCACTTTATCCAATTGAGATTCTGCTAGACAACGTTCTCCATGTCTCGGTCTATTTGTGTACCTGTAATATTTGTTTAATCCTATCACTACGCTGAAAAGAAGAACGATAAAGCTTTGCAGTCGAGCCGATTGAATTGGCGCGATGTCGATGACCTTGAGATAAGGTTACCACGTTACTCGCGCGTCCTCCGTTCGCCGCGAGCGCGGGAAGAACTCTATTAATTGGTTGTGGCGGTTGTTTCGAAAACGTGAACGGGTTCGGCGAATTTTTGCCGAGTCGACGATCGAGGAAACCGGCTCGGCGAGCGGCCCGGCCCGGCCGGTCTCCGTGAGCGCGAGACGACCGATAAGAAGTTTTCTGTTTTTGCGATTTTACGCCGCGGCCGGGCATTAGTAACGGGAATACCAACGACGCGGGCGTTCCTCGCGCGACTCGGAGCGGCGGCGCGGCGCGGAGCGCAAATCGAGCGCCGTATCGACGGACAAATTGCCGGCTGGTTTTAAACGGCGTGCCGTGTGAAAACGATGACCGTGAGATTAACCGATTATTTTCCGGGGCATTCCGAGGCCCCCGGCGTCTTGTACGAAATAAAACGAGACCGTCGGAGCCCGGGTGACCTATGCGCGCTGCTCGCCGGAGCGAATTACGCTCTCGATCGTTAGATAACGGGTCGGCCCGGACACGCTGCCCCGGATTAGCGAGCGCGACCATGCATGGTCCCGTCCACAATGGACCCCCGATCGGCAGACGATCGTGTGTCCCGCCCCTCCGGACTCCTTTGTGGAGACCTGGGGATTGTGGGAACGGGAATCGCCAGGGAATTGGAAATCAATTGTAAGCGTTGAAAGTGATGTTTCGATCGATCGATGCCAGTCGCCGCGACCCGCATTGTTCCACCCGTGATTGCATGTTAATAGCCCATTGCGAGATCTTCGATCCGTGGCGACGACGGACTCCTCCGCGATTGTATGGAAAATATGAAAGATCTTGTCGGCCAGTTATCGCCGATTTAACGGGTACAGATTAGTTTACGTTCCTCTTGCTTGTCTACGAGATATTCGTGAAAACGGAGTCGATTGGTGTCTGATCTCCGTGTCCGATTAACATTTTAGCACCGCGTACTTCTACCGTGTAATCTGTGATCCAAAGTTCAGCCATTCGACAGTGAAGGTAGTTTGCAAAAGAATTCAAGCGTGCCAACAACTCTTCTTCTTCGATAGATTTTGATATAAAATTTAGAACTTCCCAAAGAAAGTATATAAAATATTCGACAAAATTCTCATCCGCAAAGGGTTAAAATGAATTTCTCCCGATACCTGGCGGATTATCTTCACTGTAAGGCGACGACCGGTCAAATTGGGGGAAAAATGGCGAATCTGAACGGAGCAATCGCCAATCGCCGGCCTTCGGTTCCCGGTAACGAGCAATTTGACCGGGTTTCTTATCCGCAGCCTCTTTCCTCGGATCCCGTAACCGAGAGGAGGCAGGTACGACGACAAAGAGGATGATTGACCTCAAACCGGAGGTCGAAAAAGGGCATCGAGGATGCTCTCGGGCCGCGGGGCCGTCGTCGTTCGCATAATGGCGAGTATCGCGGGGGAACCACGGCCATCTTTGTTGCGCCGCGCCGTGGCGGTGAGAGAGGTGTCCGCGGGTAACACGATCGAGGGTGGGCTTATGGAGATCAAAACCCCGTATCGGATTCCTTATGTCTCGCAAATGGCTGCCCCGGATGGTGTTGGTTACAGGCCATCAGCCATCTTTGGGACCTTAGCGTGCTTCTTTCCCAGCGGATTCGGCTCCTCGGCCGAGACCTTTTCAACTAGAGACCGTTTGACGTCCTCTCTCGGCGTGTCCCGGAGATTACCACGGCGCGGCGCGGCTGAAGGGGATCTCTAGGCGAAAAAATTCTCTCAGTACCGAGCACCCAGGTCTCCCGGCAACCGATAATCTACGGTAATTTGCATCCAAGTACTGACATATTCCGTCAATCGGCAACGGTAGATAAAACGGGGGGAGGCCCACGGATGGACGATGGGAAAGCGGTCGCGCGGCCCGGACACCCCTGTACTTGGATTTTCAATCACCCTTATTACGTGCAATCGATCGGGGCCCGTTTGACATTGAGCAATTTAGCCCACCGCGCGGGGTCGGCCAGCCTATCCGGCTATCAAGAATCCTTAAACATAATCCGGCCAAATTAAAAAGCCCCGTCGGATTATCGTCGCCGTGACCGTCCGACGAGATACCCGCACGGTTTCTCGAAAAAACGTTCCGACCGGAGGAGAGCGGGTCCCCGACTCTCGGACTACTCGCCACCGACGATACCGATAATTAATACACGCGTTCCCAAAGGTCCCTGCTCCGCCGACGTTCCTTCGCGTGCGTCTCTTTTTGCCTCTCTCCGCCTCGATCGGTCCACGAGAGACGCGACTCGAGCCGACCGGCCAGATAGTAGCTCCATTAGGTCGCGGTCCAAAGCCGAGGATCTCGGTTTAATGAATTATAGACGGCGCAGTAGTTACATCGGCCGGATAACGCCTACGTGGCGGTCCAGAAAGACCGGTATCGGGACCCCGGACGTCGTTGTCGCCGTCGTTGCCATGGTTGTCCTCGCCGTTGCCGTCGTTGTCGTCGCGATTTCGCGTGGGTGACGTCACCAGCGATTTACTCGCGATGGGAAGCGCGTATTTTAGCGCGAAAGCGGTATCGATTCAATTTGCCGCACGCGAGCCTTGTTGTGCAACGCGTGTCGCCCGCCGGATAGAATCGTAAAAGAGAAACCGTCCCAGCTCTCGGCTCCTTCACGATGATACCGATAATTAATACATGCATTGTCCGTCTGCTCGTTTTAATTCCCGCTCCGTAACCGGACAAGGAAACAGAGAGAGAGAGAGAGAGAGAGAGAGAGAGAGAGAGAGAGAGAGAGAGAGAGAGAGAGAGAGAGAGAGAGAGAGGAGCTGTGGGTGATCGCAAATGTCTCCGCAATGAATCACTCGATGCACTGTAGTTACGTAAGCCATTGTTATTGGACGGTAAATCAATGGTAGCCGTATGGGAGGTCCGATGCGAATGCCTCGTCCGAGAGCCTGTTTTTCGGCGAGATCACCGTGTTTGTCACGTTTCTCGGAGAAACTATGCGATCACGATTATTTATCAAGATGCTCGGCTCGATAAGTGTTGGCTCTGCACTTTCAGAGACTAGTCCTCGATAAATACATCGATTTATTAGATATTTATGAAAACAAATTATTACTCCGATCGGAGAACATTTAGTTTGTCCACCGAGTTTCCATCAACATTTTTCTTGGATTCTTCCAAAATGCTTTTGGCAACATGCTTCACCCAAATATGCATCATTGGCGAATATGTACGCGCAATGAATGATTTGTATTATATCCTTATATCGATCGTATTTATTGTAAATCAAGTAACAAATGATCGAAAGCATTAGTAATTCAATATTAAGAATGATTTGTATACACGGTAACAGTATACATGTATATCAAGTAGGGTGACCTGTCCGGTGAATGAACACTTAATCTGCATGTTCGTTGAGGAGGCTGCGTCATCCTGTACAAAACTCACCCTGTGTACAAGATACTGAAGAGTATTAAATTCTTCTATTTGAGTCTAGTAGAAGAAAAATTGGTGCTGGTTATTACTTTCCAGTCTTGTTTGTTATATAAATGGGTCGAATCGCTATCGAGATTGTTCTCGTCTGCGGGTCGAGAAACGTGTAGATCCCTCGGATGGAGAGAACAACAAACACGTGCACTCGTTGCGAATTTATCAAAGCTATTAAAGTTTCTGAATGCATCGTCTGGAAAAAGACTCGTCACCATTCAGTTATATCCATCCGCGACGAACAGGCTTAATTAACTGGTACTCGAAACGGACGTCTCCCACTCGTCCGTGTCTATCAAATTCCCCCCCGCGAGCAGAAGTTATCGTCGATCGGAGTTAACCCTAACCGTCGAACGAAGAAGGTCCCGAGACCTATAAACCGGCGTCATCGGGCTGGCTCGCTGAAATAGTTTACATCGTAATGGGTCTGAGTCGGAGGGAGGTGAGGAACGGATTATAAGGATCCATTACGCGATGTTTTCAACTGAAACGTTCGTTCCCGAGCTCGTGGGATATTACCGTTAATTAATACGAAACGTTCCCTCCTCATAGTGCCAGCCGGTCTTGGCCCCGTACTCTTTTCACGCGGAGCGGAGAGGAGCCGGTGGGATAACAGCTTCTCCACGTCGTAGACCGAAGGCAAGAATACCGCGCTAATGAATTATGGGACGTACAGTAGTTATATCGGCGTGTATCGGCTATATAACAACCGACGAGGACGTGGCCGATACCACAGGAGAGAGAGTGGGCGCTCTTACTCTTTCTCGCTCTCTCCTCGCCACACCGCACCGCTTTGCTCCGCTCCGCTCCACGTCGATCCGCGCGCAGCGCTAGTTTCTCTGTGTTTCGCGAAGCTGAGCGCGCGCTCCACGTTACGAGCGAGAGCGAGATTGATTTCGCAATCGAAAACCTAAGAATAGCGTTGTAAAACGTACCAGGCGAGCTGTGTGAGCGCGGCGTACGTGTGGGTGGATGTCGGCGGCGCGGCGCGATCGGCCGAGCGAGTGTACGGCCACTACCGGTTTTCGGACGTAAATCAAGGATAGCGGAGTGCGATCGTTGCGCGCAATTTCGCGTGCTCGCGGTCACCGGCGCGGCAACCCGGCTGCAAACGAGTTTATTAGCCCGGCAAAAAGTCACAGAAAGATCCGAACGGACCGCGCCACAAAATAGAATCGCTCGCGACGACCACCGTCCTCGCGCCGAACGGAAACCGATCCGCCGCGTTCCATCTTAATTGAACGACGCAATATCGTGTCGCGATGATTGTTTTTCTCGAGGATCCGAGCACCGTACCGGAGCTGATCGTCCGTTCCCATCGCGATCGAGACCGATCGTACGATCGTTCGAACGCGCCAGACAATTTGTATCTCGCGGGTGCGAGAGCGGGTTACGACGAGCATCACGCGATCCGGCTGCTGTTACGTTGCGGTGAAGAAGAACACCTACGGATCGTTTTTCTCCTCTCCGCCTTCTTTTTTCGAAATTGAGGCTTGTACTGGTGGAGCATACGTGTCAAGGGGAACTCCTCCGTTGGCTAACGAGTTCGAGGTATCGATGCCCCCGTTGGTAACAAGGCCGTTGGAAAAAAAAGAGCGCAACGAACTGCGGACTCCGGCGAGTATGTAGTCTCCGTTTCCGAGAAACGCTAAATGCATGCGCGTCGGGATAGGGCTTAATGAAGACGCGTTTCCATGAATCTCGAGGCCCCAGCCGCAAATTTGATTCTGCTTTATGAGTGGGTTAATAAAATCTGTACTCGCGCGCTCGCTAGACTAGACGTTGGACAACGCTTCTGGCGTTAGTAGGTTGTTTAGACTGAGCTGGAGCTCCGAGATTGCCCTCCGAGCTTGGCATCGCTGATAATAGTGTTGCTTCTGGGGCAAATACAGAGCATTTCTAGGGTAAAGAATTTTTGTTGTTCATATCAGGTGCAGACTCGTCGATCGCTGAACAGCGAAGCCACGTTAAAAACCATAAATCCTACTATCCTAATGAAGAAAAATAAATTCAGACTAGACCTGAATGAGCGGACCCGTTTTAATTACAGGAGTATGATATGGAAATCAGGTCGAGACAGTATTCCCCTGAAAGCTAAAAAATAGCATAGGAGACCGTGACCCCTCCGTTCGTCCTCTGGCGCGCCATCAACCTGTTCCGAGCGAGGTAGAGCAGGGCAAAAAGAGGACAAGTTTGGACATATCTGCAAAAGAGTCGTCGGGCGAAACTGGAAGTAACTGGATCTCCATGATCCTTCGTCTCTGTCCCCTGTGTTCTCAGGTTGTTCCGCGCGTATTCTTCGCGGGACAACGCGAACCGTGGTCCCCGTGGATGGCAAGGACCATAGCGCACGACAGCAGCAGTACCATAATACCAGGACTTCGGTAGACGCAGAGTATACGAAGGAGGGCTCGCGGTTGCAAGTCGTTGCAGCGACCGACGGTTTCTTGTTCGTTTTTCTTGTTTTGTTTCTTAACACGCTCGGCGAAGGCTGCTGCACCTTCGTAGACCGAGGCTGCTGCTGCCGATGGTGCACGGAATGGTCTGGCTGCCCGGCATCAAAGGACGAGTGGGACCAGGACGTCGACGTAGGTGTGAATGTAGTCAAATCACATCAGGCTCACTTCGGGCCGACACTCGAACGGAAGAAGAAAAGGTATAGGGTGGATAGAAGGAAGGGGGCCGAAGAAACGCACCCTCTTCGGACTCGGGCCTTCTTACACCCCCACCCTGGGTACAGGGCTCACCGGCGTATCCGCCATTCTCACGAGAGCCGCGTTGTGTTCTATGGAAACCCTGCGTGTGTACCTCGCACCCGTTCCCTCTTCTGCTTTCCCTCCTTCTGCGCCTCTCCCGGCGCATACCACCGCACTTCCGGTAGACGCGTAAAATATATCGCCTCGCCTCCGCTCATGGCAACGGCTTTGTTCCATGGCCGTCTTCTTACCTAGCCGACAGGGCCGAGTCGGAAGACTTGCCGACGGCACTTTCGAATCTCCCGGCTGGCATTGTTGCTTGTATTTCGATCCTTTTCCTTATTGTTCCTGGCGCGGCGTGGAAATAATAGCGAGAGGGGTACGCACAGCGCAAGCTACGTTTTATTAACGATCAAAGTGAAATTTCTCGATCACAAAAGCGATGGGTCTGCTATACGGACGCAAGATGCCGTCCTACGAGTCCTACAAGCCATCTGCATAAGAATCACTTCAATCGGGAATCTATATTTACGACTATTCAAGCGCAGCCTGCCACGCAATTACGCCGAGAGGGAGGAACACGCCGAGTTTCCCACAGGAGCACGCCTCTTGACCAAGAAAGAACGCGTTCCATCTCGGCGCGGCTCGATGGTCTCCTCGTTTATTTATTTTTCCCGCGTAACAACCCGAGTCATTACTCAGCAGCATCAAGCACCATACAAGCCCCGTAGCAAGAAATCATTGTTTTCGCCCGTCCTGTCAAAGGAGAGAGGCGAGGCTCCCAAGTTCCCTCCCGTACCCGAGATCGACCCTCCTCCCCGCCCTAGCCCCGTTCAATCACCAAGCCATCGAGGACCGGCTGGCGTTATCCAATGATTTTTGTCTCTTTCTCGTTAGCGTTGCCACGCGTGCATTAATTAATCGGGGCCGGATAACCCCTCGTTTTCCTCTCCCTCTCTCTTCTCTTCCTATCTCCTTCAGTCCGCGGGATCACCCCGTGACACCACCGCCCCCGATCCTGCTTTCCAATCAAACTTTCCCCACTCCTCTAGGTATAAAAAAAGTATAACGAGTGACAGGAAAGAGGAGACGGGGGTAGGATGACAGAAATGGAAAGGGTGGCGCGAAAGCGGCGTATGGGGTCATCGTCACCGTACCGCGTGACGCTTATGGGGGGATCGCACGGGGAAACCATGGTGTTCTCGAACGCGGGCCCTGTAAGAAGATCCGGGCCAACGATTGGTCGATACAGCACCCCTCGCTTGCACGTGGGCGTGCATACGTGATATCGGAGCGTGTCGGTGCGACACTCTGTGCATGCACCGCACGTCTGTGTGCACGCAGCCCAAGAAAAGGGTTAGTATACCCGTCGCGCACGGCGAGCAACCCCACGAGAGAGGGGCTGGAAGTCATTCTGTCCCCCTTTTTTTCCCTTTTGTTTACCTTAGGGCCGATCATTAAAATGGCCGCCGTATCGGCGTGTTCTCATTGGCCGACGCTTCCCCTTCTACCCTCCTCTGCTAACCCTGCAACCCCTTGCCCACGATAGAACACGCTCATTGTCGAGAACGAGCCGACTGCACCAAGCCGTAACACAGTACGGAGAGCAGCAGCGTTACCTTCCTAGTCCTTTCCGGGGGAGTTTCTACACGAGGGCGCTTCTTTGCGCTCGCTCACCTACTGGAGGCCCTCTACTTCCTCGAGGATCAAGCCAGCACCGCGTAGAATGGGAAGCGAGCGAATCACTTTGAGCTATAGGGGAATTTGTTTTGATTCGAAGCTACTCGGATGACTCAGCGTGCGATTTTTAAAAATTAATCTCCCTACCCGTCGGCCCTGCCTAGAGCGCTACTCCTCGCGCGTTTCAAAGATTGATCCTCGTGCTTTTCCGATCTGCTCGGTGGAAAGAATCCAGTATACCCTCGGGAAATGATTTTGTCAATGTTTTTAATCAGGCCTTACTAGTCGAGAATAGATATAAACCCTTCATAAAACGGCCAAATGGGACACGAATTTCAGATGGTATGTTCAATCAATCGCACCGTCGAAAGCAGTACTCGGGGGTTTTTACCTACTCAAATATTGCAACTGATACATAGTGTGTTCCAGGTCCCAGAAATTACTTACGTGTCCTCATTATAAACACCAAAAAAGAATGGTTAGCATCTGCTCGTTGGAACCAATTACCCAAATAAGTGTGCAGGCAGAGCGTTCCGCGAGCAATTTTTTCAATTTCGTTCGTCGCGCGAGGGGTTAAGGATGCTCGAATCCCTCTCGCGCAAAAGCGAAGTGGCTCTCGTCCCAGATAGCTGGAGGATTCCAGCGACGCGACGAGGTCCGCCAGCAGTGGCAGAGCCGAGCGGATCACGCGTGAGAACAGAGACGTAGCCGGAGTAGTCCGGATCGCCTTCATTATCCCGGGCTCACAAGAATAATTCCAGAACGCGAGAGGATCGCGACATCTCCAGCTGCTGGTCGTTGAAGGGACGTGTCCCTCTATAAGGTGCACAGGCAGCCGCTTCGTATCGACTCACCTTCTTGGCGAAGCGCGCGACGACAGCGACGACGTTTCCTTAGGGTCGCATTCCGAAATCGGGAATAGGGGCGGCGAATTCGAGGCGCCCGCCGGTGCCGGCTTTGCTTTGCTCATTTCCCTCGAGCGGGTTGTTTGCAAGAGAGAGAGAGTGTGAGGAGGGGAGGGGGAGAGAGATCCGCGAGAGAACGGTTCAGGGGAAGAGATAAAGGAGGAGGACAACGCCGCCGACGACGGAGGCGACGGGGACGACGAGGACGACGACGAGATGGACTGTCACCGATGGTAATACATCGTCGCCTTCCGCTGCCCTCTTATAGACGGACGTACGGACAGACGGTTCACGCAAACACGTGTTACGAACAACAGGTTCGTCCGTAATTCCTCCGCCCCTCCGGCCCGGTCTGCCTTCTCTATCGGTTTGCCGGGCCGTCCCGGTGCTGTCGTCTCGTTTCGATGCTCGCTCCATCGAGCCAGGTAGTAGCTTCCTCCACTCGGTTTCATTCCGCTCGGCTCGGCTCCGAGCGGTCGGCAGTCGCCGCGGGGCCCCTCGGCGGACTACAAACGAGCCGTATTCGCCAAATCCAGCTAACTCGAACCGAACTGAATCGAAGGAATCCACTCCGGCCCTCGCTCACGGCTGCCTGCCTACCTCTGCCTCTACCTCTGCCTTCCTCGCCTGCCCGCCTGCCCTTTTCGCTTCCACCGCCTTTCGTGTTACCTCGCTACGCGCCTCGAGCCCTCTTCGCATCCTCCCCGTGCATCCCCGCACCCCACTGGCCCTCCACCACCCACGGCTTACCTGACGTTCGCTGGAAACGAGAAATTAGCAAGGGAGAAAGAGGGAGCCAGCCCGTGGAATTCTCTCAATCCGGCAGCCGCGCGTTTTTCAACGAGGGAAAAAATAGGTGACGCGGAGATCTTCGAGGACCTGCCGTCACCCTCCTGCTTCCGAGACCTCCGAGTTACTGAATATTTCGTGACCCACGTATTTTACGCTTCCATCTCGGCTGGCACACTGCGCTCCCTTTATCCGCGCTCCGCTTATACGAACCTCGGTTCCAAATCTGCGAATCATTACCGATCTCTTCTTACTCAAAAATGTCAAACAATCGTACTGGTGTTAAACGAATAACAATACGAATAGATCGAAACAGTATCGAAGGACGCAGCAGCTTTACCTCATCTGCTACTTTGTGGGTCAGTCACGAATTTTCTGAACGTCCGCTGCTATTATTAAAGCTAGACTGTACAGATAGCGAGCCTCCGTTATCGCATCGATTCGCTGACCAGAATAGTCCTGCACTGAATCTTAAGTCACTGAGATACTAGATAAAATTTCATTCGATTCCTTTCGGTATAACATAAAAGGTGACTGACAACAAGCCAAAAGAATGTATCTACCAATCTTTCGTTTCTCTCTGGAAAGCCGAGGTCACTTGCAACCACATCTAAGAGGTTAGACAGCAGCCTAGGTCCGCAACCTTCCTGCCCGGCCGCGTCTAATGAATTCATATTCGGAATTTATTAGCGAATGATTTAATTATGGTCATTTTTAATTTCTAATCGACGTCGCGGCAGTTAACGCCGTTGATTCCGGACAGCATGAAATATGCGAAACGCCTAGGTCTGTTCCTTCTGGCAATTAGGCAATCCTTTCGACGCCCAGACCCGAAGCTTTCCGAAACGCTCACAGTATCTTCGTTGGGACGACGAAATATTGCGCGAAGTTTTGTAACGAGAGCCCCCTCCAATCTAAGATAATCCCCGAGTCCTATAATAACTGATTTATTGTAGCCATCGACGAGCGTGGAATAGCGACAACGAGGGGCCGTTTGTTATTTTCGAAACGATGGAGTAACCATAAGCGCCACACCTTCGCCCTCGTACGGAATAATGAGAAGTCTCGGAGAACGCTGTCGACCCTAAATCGGCTCCTACGTCCACAAATTATGCGTATATAGGTCGACGATTACGCGTATCGACTTGGGAGAACCGGCTGGTATTCCACCTTAAGCATCCTCGCCGGGCGACGACGACGTATAATTAAAATCAATAGAAACGGCTCCGATTCGTCATTTTTAATTTCTAATAACGGCGGGCTCGAACCTCGGCGTGGAAGACGTGGAATCCGTTTCGTTACCCGCCTCTTTCTTCCGTTCCGAGAGGTCTCGCTTACTCAATCGGGGATTGTAATTTATCGCGCGAGCTAGAAAACTTGGGAGTCATTAATAAATCGGCGCGCGAGTCTGTTCTTTATCGTGGGACGCGGGGAATCTGTGCTGAGCTCGAATAGTTCGTTTCTGCCCGGAATGCGGACAATTGTGATGGATTAATCGATCCACTTGAACAACCTTTCCTTACTTCGGAAAAATTCGTCACGACCGAGATACGGTCATAATCACTAGAGATGGGATCAAGTACCTCGCAAACAGATTCGAACCTTGATTGATGGAATTCAAACAGTCTATAGGTACTTGGAAAAAAAATAGTACTCCCAAGTATACTCGAACCTTTGCCAGACAGTTTCGAACCCTTTACAGGTACTGTGGTAAACGTAAATAATACTTGCAAGCATACTCGAATCTTGGTCAAACAGTTTCGAAACTTTCGAAATTTTTATGAATATTGTTACGAATTTCCGTATTCATGCACGCTTCGTGGCAACGTAAGGCTGTTCCTGCGCGGGGTCTGTTTACTTTTTTTTTGTAAATACGCTGTGCAGATGAGAGAGAAAACGGGGTCTCATAATTTTACATGCTTCTACCGATGATTGTAGTTTGGAATGTACTTTGCGACAAAAACTGATATATTATATCGAACACTATCTAGGTGATGTCGAGAACAATCATTTGTATATGTTAACTGCATTATTCGATCCACGATTCAAAACATTAGCTTTTTCGCACGATGAATCTATTACTAATTAATTAATAATGATAATTCATCTACAACATGTGATAGTTCACAGACGCAGTTGTCCGAAAATCGGCAGAATAGCGAATTATCAATTTGGTCATCCTTTCACAATGAAATAGCAATTACAAATCATACGATACCTATCTGATCGTCTGCTGTGTTAGAAGTGGAAAATTATCTAAAATCACAATATTTACAACGCAAAGAAGACCCGTTATTATTTCTGCGTGAAAATTCAATCAAGCACCCCATTTGATCAAAAATTGCACGTGACTATCTTTGTATAATGGCCACTTCTGTACCTCCTGAAAGAGATTTTTTAAAAGCAGAAAATATCATGGATAAAAAAAGGAATAGGATAAAACCAAGTATTGTGAAAGAAATATTATTCTTAAATAGTTACGAATTTAATCAAGAAAGTGCTTAAAACCTACTATGCAGTTTTGATTTCCAAGATTCGAGTACTACTTGTGGAAGTTTCGATTACTTACAACATCGAAGTACTTATAAGTATCTTTTCGGAACTTGAAAGTACTCATTACGAGGTTCGATAATTACTTGTATAAAATGAAACTTTTATTGTTTCTAAGTAGTAATCGAAACCCATGAAATGAAACTTGGTTATTGAACTTGACTCCGATTCGTGAGTAAGTACATATTGAACTTGATCCCATCCCTAATAATCACTCCTTCGGATTCTATTCCCGTATCGTGAATGTAAGAGAAGAACAACATTCAATTCAGGCTTTGTAATTGAAGTAACAATGCTCTTAAACATAATTAGAGCGTTTGCACATTCTTTATCACGTTCTTAATAATATAAAGAAAGGTGTAGACATACGAGTTCTGCCATATCTGGAAGATTTCCCGGAGCAGATCTGGATCGAGATGCATCAGTTTGCATCGATGGTGATCCGGGGCTGCATTAAGCCCGAAACTGAAGCGTTTGCGTACAGAGTGCGATACCAATCCGGAACTATTAATTGGAATCGGCTCTATCTCGAGTATCCCTTAAACCGGAGACGGGGATACTGGTTGATCGGAGGCGTCCACTGTGAATGTTTGGTAGAACGAGTCGAAGGATAGCGGAGCCGTTAGAGAGCATCACGCAAGTAGAAACTCATGTATTCGGAGCGGTCGTAATTAGATACCTGGCTGTACCACCGGCGTCGATGGTGTGCGCCTCTGTTCTCTTGGTCAGCCTCTAAATCCTTCGACGAAATCATGGGAGGAAAGTGGCTGCTGCGTCGGCAGCCATAAGGCCTCCGCGCATCGACCGGCCCGTTTATTGGAAGTGACAGTTTAACACAGGGCCGAGACGGCGACGGGGCGAATAATATCGGGGCAGCGGCGTTGCTCGGCGCGATCCCCCGGTATTAATTTTGAAAACAGCTTCCTGTGTAACGTTCGACATTGCACGGTTTTCTTTGTCCGGCCGTTGCTCGCATAAATTCCGGCTAGAGAACCTGATGAAACCCCCGTACGGTGTACAGCACACCGTAAAGGAGAGAAAGTTCAATCGCCCTTTTAAAGCGGCACACGCTTCGGATTTCTAAATTGCAGATTCGATGAGGCAAGAGACGAAACTTTTCATACACGGGCCCGGGCCTTTCGACGAAGATTTAAGGACGCCCCGACCCGGAACCCGCCGGGCTCCACTTCTAATACGCTTTGCATAACTTTATTTACGCCAAGCGATAACTCACCGGAATTACATTAGCCTCCCGATTGAGATTCCGACGGGGACACGAAAAATGCGCCGGATTGCACAACCCCACGCCTCACCGGGAAGATCATGCGCGAACAGAGAAAAATGTTTTTTTTCAGATTTTAATAAAAGACTGTCCCTGTAAACCTCCGAGGTAAGCTTGATGAATGAAGGCTGTCGCTCACTAAACGACACCAGACAAATGTGATCGCGTCCACGTGCTCGTAACAGCACAGTGTCGCTGGCAGATTCCCGAACTTCGGCGTGAAAGTGATCATTCTAATTGTAAGAGTTGCTTTTTGGTGGCATATAAAAGCGTCTTGCCGACTGAATTGTAGACTTCACGGCGCGAGATCGCGACCGAGGAGGAACGAGACAACGGTTTCTCGATTCATATTTCCTTGAACCGTGGCGGTATCGAACATCGACGCAACGAAATTCCATCAATTATTCTTTCTATATGCCCCGAACACCCAACGAGCGAAGAATTAACCGACATAAAAGGAGTTTCGAAGCGTGTACGTTCCTCGGTCGCCTTCTACGACCGCGGAAAAAAGTCCCGAACATCGTTACGACATTTTCTTGCGAGTACCTATCCATACGGGCCGATACAAGCCGATTCTTGTCCCCGATGTCTGTCCCGGCGATCGTACTTTCATCTCTTGCCGCTAGCCTTTCCGTCTCCTTCTCTCCTTCTCTCTCTCTCTCTCTCTCTCTCTCTCTCTCTCTCTCTCTCTCTCTCTCTCTCTCTCTCTCTCTCTCTCTCTCTCTCTTTGTTCGCTCGAATCCTCCATTCGTATCCTCCTTCGTTTATTCACGGGTCTATTCCTTCTTCTCTTTATCACCTTCCGCGTTCGTCGCGCCAGCCGTTAAATTTTATTGCAACGAGATCTAGCTGCAAATTAAGTCTATCGATGGACGATCTACGTCCGGCCGGAGGGTCGTGCGAGGATGCGTCGTTAACGCGATCGTAAATCGCGCGCGACTCCGGCCGCCAATACCGTTTATTACGATTTTATTATGAAATCAATATATTAAGGGGACACCGCGAGCTAGTAAGCGGATTATGATAATTCAGGCCGGCACGGCGTGGCGGAGAGCTGTCGCCGGAAGCGGCCACTTTCGCGACGAGACGCGAATTCGATGGCTTTGAACATCCCCTCGAGCCTTGCGAGTCTTCGACGCTGCACAAAATGAAACTCGCCTCGGTACGTCTATATCGTGGAATTCATCGATGGCGAGGACGAACGAGGAAATGTATAAATTAAGTAACCATTCAATGGAACTTTTCATTGAATCTTTGCGCGGCAAGGAATACATTCCTTCTCGAGGCATCGGCGCGTGCTTGAATCAAAGAATCCGATTGCGCGATTGAAAATTCTCGTCAAGCAATGAACACAATTCAACGTGGGATTGGAAATTTTATTTCAATGCCATAATGCAGCATTGTTCTTCGAAAATGTATTGCTACTGGAAACTCAAACTTCTGTAATTGCATTAAAGACCTAGAAAATCAGCTGGCTGCCGTTTCCGAGACCGGGAACTGTTATCCAGGAACATTGCACAACAAAGTTACAGGAACGAGGTAAAGCGCGTTGCGCGGCGAGTCTTCATTACCCAGAAAAATTGCATAATTCGTAGGATGGCCGGGGCAAAGGGAGCAATGTAGCTTTCTCCGTGTTTCATTTAGTCCCTCCCACCGATTTCCAGAGCCATTCAGTTCTGGCCAGCAGCCCGAATCCGCCGATTATCGGGCGCGATTACGCCGGGGCCGCGCGTATTTCGGCACGAGAAAAAAGCGGAATCAATCACGCAAATCGCGTGTGTGCATGTTTCGTCGAAACTGCTCGGCCGGTGATCGGCCAACGTTGAAACGCCGGAAGAGGGAGGATTAGTGACACAGTGTGTTAAAAAGTCTGCGGTGTTCGTGGTTGCGACCTGTTAATTCCGTTTCATTACCATTTCGACGGGGGCTGGCCGATCCGTGACTGAGCCAAACGGACGGGAGATGCTCGGTTTCGTTTCGTGTGTAATTTCGAATCGGTTTTATGTATGCGATCGGTACGCGAGGTGGCGCCGAGACGGCATTTGCTCGATTTTATGCACCTGGGGATCGGCGAAAAGAGGAGTGAAACGAAACGGAACGGAACGCAAACGGGGGAAGGGGGCCGTGCGCAGTTATACGGTCTCGATCTCTTAGGAAATAATAGAGAAGAGTCTGGCCCGAGTACTACGAATCCCGATATTTAAACGGAACACGGGGGCCGTAGGAATCGTTCGGACGTCGAAAAAATCCCGTAGAAAGAACGAGTCGGCCGCAGTTCCACCAAACAGACGATTCCGCCGGTGAAAGCCCGGAGGGCTCCTGCCCGATACCCGCCCGCCGATTTCCAGTCGTCAAAATATACGTTTGTCCCGTTTCCAACGGGTTTGTCTCTACTCACGGCCTCATTTTAGCCTGTTGCTAATATCCGTTGCCCCGCGATCATCCTAGGCCGATTCCCTCCGTTTCATGGGTCCGCTGCGCTGCTGCCGTTTTCTGGTGCTTCTGTTGCGTGCCCCGTGGGCTCGCCGCGATTAGCCACTACCCAAGATTAGAGCGTGCCACGGCAATCGTTTCGTTCTTCGTGCCCGTTCCGTTTCGTTTTCGTTTCGTTTCGTTTTGTCCGTTTCGAATGTCCATTATGGTACCGGAGGGCCGGAGTCATTGAACGCTACCGCGCCGTGAGAATCCACCGGGAACGTGCGATTTTAGGGGGTTCCTTTCACTCTGGCAACCTCTCCTGGATTCTGCCGGGACTACGAACCGTCCTGGAGCGATCGTTAGACGCGGAGCAATTCCTCCCGAAATGCTGATTATATGGAGAGCTTTGCTCGAGAGCCAGACCTACGACGGCTGGGAATCCTGATCTCCATATATCTGCGGTTTCATTACCAATGGGATAGGAGGCTTGGCTCTATTCGGACTGCGAGACGCTGCGCAGACTAAGTATTATTGCCAGCCGGCTATATTGTTAGGTGAGACACGCCTTTTAAATACGAGGATGCGCGATACCGTGTAGCAATATTTATTGCACCGCTCATCCGCCTATTATTTGTACCCCTCTTACTGCATCTAGATTCCAGAAGACCACAGCTAAAACCTTCCTTCTTGGATCGGCACAACTATTGTATCTCTCGGTTTCCTTCCGAGAGCCTCTCTGGAAAAATATTGTTATTATGTTGCTCTTATTGCGCCGAGCTTGTAGAAAATCGTTGAACAATGTATGGGGTGAAGCAGAATTTATATGCACGCTAAGGGTGTAACTAGTCAATAAATCAGAGAACGTATAGAAAGAATCCTTTTCTCTAAAAGAAATATATTTTATGATTCTAAGAGATTCATCACACTTCAACTGTGTCTATCTAAACTCCCTTAGGAGATGATCGCCCATAGATTGCTTCGAATAAATAAAGAATCATACAATTTTTCCTGTAGAACACGAATTCTAAAGTGCACCCTTTACGATTTTTCGTAAATTCTTCGATGCTTGCTGTTTAGATAACATAGCGAAGTAAAGAAATTTTACTTTATCGAGGGCACTGCTGCAACCATCGTACATACTCGTCACAAACTCGGGAGCTCGATGCGATAGGTATTCTGTTAAAAGAAAAGCTAGAAGGCAAGAGACAAATGATTTCCCCGGCAGAAAAATTCGCAGTGCGCATTCAGAAAGGTGTTCGGTCCCAGCCGTCTCGTCAAGACCCACCGCACAAGGTGTGACTCAGAGGCCAAGCTTGTACCTATCTACTCCCGGTCTTCTTCTTGTCCGAGCGAAAGGATAAATTCCTGGTCCCTAGGACTTATCGCTCCAATATTCATCGGTCTCCTATGCATGATGCATACGTTCACCCGAAACGGCCGGCCCGATGTGGTCGTATACGGCTAATGGCGCGTAAAGCAGTGGAGCAGTCATGTCGCTCGCAGAAAGAAGGTGTTCTTCGACGTAAAGGGTCATCGGCGAGCGTCGTGTTGCGAATATGTATATCCTTTTACGCGGGAAGCGTAATTAACCGTTTCGTAATTGGTATTTAGCGGCCGATCGTTAAGCGAATCGGCAGCGGTGTAACCGGAATGGCCGGATGAGGTCAGATTCGCCGAGGTGTGGGTGAGAGAAAGAGAGAGAGAGGAGAGGGGCTCTCGCGTGATTAGTGTCAACGAGCTTGGTGAAAGGAAATTTCTAATTGCATGCGCGCTGCACGTCGTCCGCGGAAAGGGAGATATAATCGTTGCGCGCGTCTCACGTGGAACGAGCCACGTGGGTTTCGCGAACCGCCGAAAAACCGCGTGCTCCTTCTCGAGTTTTACGACGACGGGATTGATCATCAGCGTAGCACTCATCGAAAGCTCGCTTGGAAACCGTGCCTTTTTCGGGCGATGGATTGTTAACCGGCTCGTAAATTCACGCGAATTAAAGGCCTCCGAATCGAGCCGGAATTGGATTAGGGCGGCGCATTTCACCGTATTCAACCGAACGAGCATTCGCAATTTTCCGGCTGACCATTTCTGCGTTACACCTTCGAGATGGAATGCGGCCCCGGTACAATCGCGGCAGCAACGCTAGCCGCAACTTCTCTTTGCTGCGTGTTCGTCACGCTAGTCGTTGCCCTCCTCCTTCTTCACCTCCTCTTCTTCGGTCGTACTTATTTAAATTCAAATCGAACTAGCTAGTGCGCTGATTGCCGGTGCAGTTCTTCCTCTAATCGCGATTGCTCGTTTTCGAACGTTCAAGGACTCGGTTTCGAGCGGATGCACGGCCACGAGGATTTGCGATTCCGTTGGCCATTGGTCGGGGGAGCGAGCGGTGTCGATAAATGGGAGGCGAAGATTACAGAGTTGTAATTTTAGAAATGGTAGGGGTATTCATCTGTTGGTTAACGAGGCTCGGCCTGTGTACCGATAGCGAGCCAATTTTCCGCAAATATATATCAACCCCTCACGGTGGCGCCTGGGTATATTCAGACCCACCGGCTCAAAGGATTCATTCAGCTTCGTCTCATCTTCCGATGATTAAGTTGTTATCGTCCGCTTTGAAAAAGGAACGACTGGAGCCGCATCAAAGATCGCGATAACTGGGCGTTCGGCCTCGATCATTCCAATCTTATAAATTTGGATTAATCTATGTCAAAGATATCAAAATATTTCCAAGGATCCAAAAATTCACAAGGATCTATGTGGTAACATCGCCCCCGAATGAAGTCATCAGCCGCTTCTACCATTCGAGAGGTTCAAAAGTCTAAAATTCCTATGAATTCCGGTAAAAATGATTGAATGAGTCATTACGACTAATCTGCACCATAAGCCTGAACGAGAAATAGAAAAGGATTGGGCAACGCGCAGCAGGGTGGCCGACGCCAATCACGAGCGCAAATTGTTCGCAATCAACCTTCTCGGAGAACATCCGCTTCTAATTTAGGATCGCGTGAACCAAACTAGAGCTCCGCCTTATAAAAAAAGACAATGGTAGCTAATAAGAAGGTGACCATACAACGACTGGTCAAGGTCTCGCGTCCGCGCGACTACCAGACAGCTACCTTTAGAAAAATCTGTGTCAATCCGAGATTCCAATTCGGTCTGGTTCTCGGGTGTTCTCGCCCCGGCACGCACAATTGTAACAAAGTCGAGGATCGATCCACTTTATCGGAATCGTCCGCGTAATTATCGGGTAACGAACTACAATGATCCCCTGCTGCCTTTCATACACCGGAGTTATTCGCGGCGTGCAATCGAACGGGAGGCGAATGAAGAAAAAAACCCGATTTCTCCCGTGGAAACAAGCAGACTCCGGCAGAGATCTGTGTCTCGCGATGGGCAACCGTGTTATTATATCATTCCAGGCGAAAGAAGTAAACGTCGGGTTTAGCAATCTGACGGAAGACGTGATTTAAGAGAACGCGCGCAGATGTCATTACAGGGATCGCGGTTGAACACAATCCTACGGAATCTATCCTTGTATCCGTGCGAACACCGGTAACCATAGGTTTACCATGCGAAATCGATCATCGATCTTCCACACGCGTGTTTATGCGAATTTAACGAACGCCGGTTGTAAAGTCACTCTCGGTAATTGTCTCTTAAATTATCCCCGCGTAAGAAGCTATAAAACAATCTATCCTCCAAGAACAGAATGCGCGACAGCAATTTCACTCTTCTTACATAATTTACAATTACATACATCAATGGCTTAATTCGAGTTTTCCGGGTTCAATGTAATTTGCATAGTTCTGTCGAAGGAGTTAACGCTGAAGACGAAATTTAGTTTAGATTTAGTTTAGATTAAAGATTAAACTGGAAGAGCCCGGCGCTCCGTATTCAAATGGGTCAAACAATGCTTTTAGGTTGAAAGATGATGCCCCAAAATTTCACGCCGCTATACCCTCATTCAAGGGTAATATGATTCTTTTCTCGGTTGTTAATTAAGATATTAAGATTGCATTTGACCCTTAAGTAAGGGGCTAGCGACTTGAAATTTTGGGGATTATCTTTCAACGTAAAAGAGCATTGTCTTGCACACGATATCAATAAAAATGGTCGTGGGGGCCGCTTGACCATGTCGAGTCGTCTTTAACTTGAAACTAACCCTGGAATATGTGCATTAGCAACCGACTGAAACAGGGTTCAGCGGTGGTTCCGCGAATTCCGCGGCTTCCAAGCTCCGCGGCGGTAATTATTCGTCAACGAGCACGCGGGGTTAACGTCGATTACGCGCAAATAAACAGCCATTAACGAGTCGGGAAGAGGTGAACAGTTGATTAAGTCGAGCGCGAACGGTCGCTCAGCTTTTCACATACGAATGCGCAACTGTTGTGCGCGAGGGGGATTCGCGATTTACCTTGGAAACGCGAGGAAACGTTGCTTGCACGCTGTAATTTACCGTTTTCGCAGACGACCGCGGCTATCGGACGGCGCTCCGCGGCCCGTTATTAATAATAACGGCCATTAACGATTATACGGCCGACAGTTATTAATTCTTGGAGGCGCGATTCGACGGGGCACGTCGACGGATTTACCTCGTTTGTCACTGCGCGACGATTAATGTATCCGTCGGTGGTTGGTTGCGTGAGCCGATCACGCCGGAACTTTGATATTCGAGTCATTGTGAGTTGCAATGTTCTTCGCCGATTACCAGACGTAACCTGTCGCTCCGACAACGAGCGGAGCCGGTAGCCCTGGATATTAAGTGAGTCATTCCCTCGCGCGCGATCATCGATCTGAAATGACATAATTAATTCCCGGATTTCTTTGCCGACCGCCACTGACGGGTCACGTGGGCCCAGGCCGAAAACAAGGTTGAACGACTTCGAAGCTGAATTATTCCCGATGACATTGATAGCAACGAGAAGACGCTAATTGGAATTTATGTGGCTCCGAGGTGTTCGGCGTTATGTGTGTCACATCTCTCTTTCGTTTATCCTGGTGCCTAGGCTCGCGCATTTCTAGGAATATATGTTTTATAAGTAATGCAGACTTTTTTTCGAATAACGACGATGATAGACACTGTCATATTTGTCATCCCCACTCTCTGGTCTCTCCTTTCGAAGGTAGAGAATGTTTTATATTGAACCTCGAGAAGTATAAAAGGAGAACGCTGTGTCACACGTTTATCCGAGGGCTTGTATAATTTTATGCGCAGCAATCGAATCGAATACGACGATCGAGAACTAGTTCAGCCCACGGAGTCCGTATAAAAGTGGCCAGAAATTAATTCGATCGTTGAGTTATTGCCGAATTTCAATTGAAAGAATTATTTAGTCTATTAAACACAGGTGGTCGGGCAATCAACGGCCCAATTTATATGCTATCCATTCTTAATTTATTGCTACCAGTGAAACGCACTTGGCAATTGGCGTTGGATGCTGTCGATTCAATCCCAGGTCTCCGCTTCGCTGGCAGCTATGCTCAAAAACGTTAGACGCGCAAGGAGCCGGGCAACGTGATGATAATCGTGTGCCGGTAGCATGTAATCGTAAAGATACCGAGGTGGCAGCAACTATGCCAGCGCTTTCTTGACAACGGCGTCGCCGGGTTATCGAAAAAGGATATTACTGGTTCGCGTTATTGTTGCATAAATATCGAGCAAGCGGGTTCGTAGTCGACGGCTACCGTTCGCCCGCGAAAAAACCTATTCCGCGCTGTCTTATTGACATTTCCGAGCGGCCTGTATCCGCCGATCGAATCGACCGCGCTCGTGTAAATTATTAATAAGCCATCGATACCGTTTCGCCACGTGATAACGGACGTTTTACGCACGCTTTACGGCCCCTGTTGTTTTATTCACCGACAGAAACGCGTAAACGAACGACGAACCGCCGTATTTTTAGCAATATTATTTACTGCCCGTCCCACAATATTTCTTGCCCGGGGAGAATTCGTTCCCGCTGAATGTTTTATGCTCTGTTTATACGCCGAGAAATTTCGTAGCTCTATCGCCGCTTTCATTCGCTGGCCTTTTAACACATAATTTATGGAGAAGATGAAACTCCGCTCTACATGACAGTCGAATAAAATTCGTCGGCTGGTATCTCGATGCATCCTGTCGAAATAAAATGTTCACGTTACAATGGCGAGGCGAAGAACAACGGTAGAAAGTTTCTTTTCTACCGACGGTAATGGAACGTTCTATCGTAAAATTTTGAACAACCTCAAAATCGCTTGTTTAACAAACCTGTTCGATGTTGATGCCCGTTCTATTCCGAGTCAAATAAAACGTCTTCGATAATACAATTCCTGATTATAGTCTCCAGATGAGGGGAATTTGCTCGAATTGAGAGGAAAAGTTATCCTCTCCATGTCAGTGTCTCACACAAGTCTTAACACTAAACCTACCATAGTCGGTAAAATGGACAAGTATTGTATTTTCCATTTCAGATTCGATAAATTTCTTTAACCAGCCACATATTATAATAAAAATTGCAGAAAATCTAAATAAATAGAGTCTTGTGAACTGAAACATTTTAATCGCTTTTAGTGCTCGGTACTTTCAGTGTTAATCTGGCAACTCTATTTCTGATACATATTTCGAGAAGTACGTTATCATAATGATGCAGTATTATCTATGCTGTGCGGGAACGCGTTGATTATTTTATAGCAACTCGCATAAAATTTATGCCGTAAATATATATTAGGTTCGCCGGTTCTAGTCGCCGGGTACGACTGTATGCGTTTGTTCTAAGTCCAGTTAATTCCGTAATGGAAAGAGAAGCAAACGAGGGCAAAGGCTAGAATATGCTAATCAGATTACAGGCAGGCGTGGTGTATGCTAGTTATGCGAAAACGGAAAGACCACTGCTCAGACTATCGAACCAGTCCACGGACCAACTCCTGGCGCAATAACAGTCGAATATTAATGCGATACATTTTTCATCGCCGCTTTCTACGTTTCAATTCGAAACCCCGGCGATAATTACTGGCTCGGGTTTGTGTTCTATTATTTTGTTCCTCGGCGGATAATTATAGTGGTGCACGCGCGACCGAGAAAACCGTAAGAACCACGGAAAAAGGTATCGATGACTATTTACTGCGACGGGTTTGGTTTCCGCGCGGTCTCTGCTGATTATTTCAGTTATCTGTGGCAAGTAATTCGCGGAGCTGGGCTATGTGTATAATTTGTAACTGTTACGCTGATACGGGAAACCTGTCACCCATAATATGTGGGTTCGCGATATCTGAACTCAATTTCGAATCGGCATGTATTTAGCAAGGAAAAAGTTTAAGTAAACGTGTATGTTTTCTATGCCCAATGTGCTCTTGTTTCCGAGCGTACATGCATGCTACAATGATTCTTTCAACGACTCGCTAACAAGCTCTCTATTCAGATGTTTATAAGTCGGCTTTAATTTCTCACGCACGACCTTGCCGATTCTTATGTAAACAGTATTTCGTAGTGCTTTCGGGCCGCTCGGAGCGTGTATTGAATATTGGTCTAGTAAGATTTATGATTCGACGTTGATTTATTCGGCTCCACCAATTAGCTCGTAGACGCGATTTTATTTCCCCTGCTGTTGCCACGTTGTTGCAGATTGTTTCCATTTACTATACTCGTTCGTTATTTCTACTTTTATACTTAAAATTAGTTCTAATCCAATTATCGTGATTATTGCATAATTTTGAAAATTCTATGGTACATGGCTAAACACTTTTTAATGGAACCTTCAATAGCAACAGCAATTTTCATGGTGAACTAACAAGTCACCCTCAATAACGTCATCTAACAGTTTCATTTAAGATTGCAATGTGAAAGACAATTTTTTTTTATTGAGCCACTGAAACCTATTATAGATTTATTTAAGCTTAACAATTATATAGTAGGCTTACAGTTAGTGTACAATGACAAACTTAAGAATCGCTAGAGATGTAGATTGTTTAAAATGCAGTCGTTTAAAAACTGGAAGATGTATTCGCAGGCATTAACATTAGGTTCAGCAAAGAAAATGTCCGCTTTTAATGGTAGAAAAAACTTAATTTTGCGCAACTTATTTATTCATTTAATTCTTCGGGACTCTTAAAGACAACACTGCCATAGAACATAATCTAAGTCCTCGGAGCTATAATTACACTTACAACTAGGATCACTAACAATATTTACACGATACAGAGAGGCAGCGAGATTATAATGATTGGCCCTGATATGGTTTATTGTGGATATAAAACCCCTTTTAATGTAGTCATCCAAATTTTGAGCAAACCAGAGAGTTTGATTTGGGTTGTAGAATTTTTGGAAATAATGTATACCCTTGATGGCGCCTTGCTCGGTAATTGAGGATCAAGTGTTGAGAATGCCTTTTAGTCTGAGGTGGCAAGTAAAATCGGTGAAAGGAACTTGAGAAATGTCCGCCGAGTTAGAAGATGTGGCAGCTTTTGCAAGGGAATCCGCATCTTCATTTCCATACACTCCTATGTGTCAAGGGATCCAGAAAAATTGTATGGAATGTGAGTTGTCCTGACAGAATTTCACATACTCCTTTTTAATTTCGAGAATGAAAGGATTCGTTCTTATTTTGAAGCTGATGGAATTTAGACTAAGCAAGGCACTCAAAGAATCAGTAAAAATAGCAAAAGAGCGATTTCTATGCTGAAGTGTAATGTCCATAGCGTCGCACAGGGCCAAGCATTCCGCTGTAAAGATAGACGCGTTTTTATCGATACTTTAAAAAAAAAAGTCGTAGCAAATACAAGAACAACCAACATAATCAGCATTAGCGATTTTGCTACGATCGGTAAATATGTCCGTGGCGCCGTTGTCTATTAGGATCTTTTTAATTTGACGGATAGGATCAACTGGATCTCTAAGCTCTGAACCTAGAGTTGTGATAATTGAGATCGATGTTACCAATGTATTGAAATCATGGCAATATAAATTGTAATTATTATTAGAGATACTTTTATCTTTTAGCTCAGGAAGACAATCAGTGCTGAAAGACAATTTCTTTGCTTTCTTTTGGTGCAGCACAATTATTGAAAATCCTATTAATAGGCTTCCGGTAGGTAAAGTGTTAACAACAACAGAAATAATAAACTCGGGAACAAGATCACAGTGTTTCTTTTATTTTTCAGCGAATGATCTACCTAACTCCTGCCCACATAAAGCGAAAACAGTGGATCGTAAAGCACGTGTTCATTACCTACTATGTACATCTGTTCCTCAAACTCTAAAAATTCGAGAGGCGTGCAAATATCGTTAGAGGTCACCAATGATCACCAATATCGTTTCATTGGTCGCAACATGCTAGCTATTACCTCAGTACTGCACTTGCTCTTTTGCTCGGACCATAAAACAACTTAGCAAACAAATCTTTGCCTATCAAAGAAACGAAAGACTTTTTCCGTTCTCTCTCAGGACACGCCATTAATCTCGCGCTGGCAGCGACAAATCACCCGACAAAATTCGAAGGAGTTCTTTGCAAATTGTTCTGTCCGTAATCTTCGCCATCTGTTCGCAGCATTATAGTTGGCGAACGATCCGTTACCACTACGCGATCGCGACACACGCGGTTTTAATTGCCACTCCTACGACCGCTTATCTAATCTCGAAGAACGCGGCGAAGTTTCTTTCCGAATCTGGTGCACGGGCGTGCGGCACGGCGGGCTGCAGCGTTGTACCCGCACGCGCGTGTTAGCTGTGGACGCGTGAGCGTCATCTGTGCACTATCGCAGCCGATTTCCCTCGACAGACAGGCTTCGTTGAAAAAGGAAACCGGTGGTTTTTAAGTAACCCGCGTCACGATAATATGTACAATTATCGGGCCGATTACGTTTCGCAATGGGCCGTCTTGTCGCCGTTGTTGCGCGCGGCGTCTTCTCGTCGGGATGAAATCCTCGGCGCGAAGCGAAGGCGTGAGAGATCGTTAAGATCGCTCGAACCTATCCTCCGTGTATCGGACCGTCGGCAGACAATAGGTCGGGTCGGGGCCCGGTCGTGTAAGTAATTGAAATCGAGGCGAGCAGGCGGGAGAGCACGGGACGGAACGGTTTCGCTTTTGAAACACGAGCGGATCGGCCCCGGATCGACGGAGACGGGTCGCCGTTAATTAAGAAAATTTGCATGATCGTAATCGCGACTCGTTAAGCAAAACGTTCCCCATTGAACGGGCCCCGGATAAATCGGTAGCCCCGCGGAATCGATACCCGCCGTCGATTTCGAAAACGCTGCGCTGAGATCGTGCGCCTCTGGATCCCTTGCGTCCGACGACGCGCGTCTACGGATCGATTTCTTTGCTCGACGTAGTCGACTCTCGGCGCGCAGCTTTCGATCATGAAAGTGTAATTGCCGGAGCGGAGACAACCGGCGGGTACACGTTACGTGCACCGCAGCTGATCATTCGCTCATAGAAAATTCATCGTTGAGACTAATTGCGACTAATGGCCTGGGACTCGGATCAGCAGGGGTTAAGCTGCCAGAAGACTCGAGATTGCAACACGTGGAGGCGTTGGATGAGAGCAAACCGATGGTGACGAACCGCCGCGCCGCGCTGAGCCGCGTCTTTAATAGGAAAGAAGACGGCGAGACCATGAAAAGAGCAAGAGAGGAACCAATGGATCGAGCACCGTGTAACGACGATTTAACAAAACGAAAAATAAAACGCGCCGCGGCGATCGGCGTGTCGGGGAAGAGAGAAAGGCTGAAACAAAAGACGCGTTCGTCGCCCGAGCATTATCGTTACTGTTATAGTTGCACGCTCGTGACTACAATGCCCGGGCCCCCGTGGAAAAGGAGGCTGCCAATCGGGCAGATTCAGGCAGTTCCTGGTAACTTTCTCCTCTCGACTGCGGCGAAACTCGGCTAGCTTCGAGTCATGATCTCTTATGTAGATCTACTTCTCTTCCTCGTGCACCTCCTCCTCCTCCTACTTCTTCGCCTCCTCCGCGACTACCACTACCGTCACGCTTTATATACTTCCTAGCTTCTCGTCTTCCTCCTCCCCGCTTCCCTTCTTTTTCTTTTTCTTCTGCTCGCTCTTCGTCTCTCTTTCTCTCTGAACCGGGTCTAGCACCCGTTGATGCTGCTTTTACGAGCGTTCTTGCTCCGGAATCACTCGCTTACCTCACCTCCTAGCAAGATATACCCGCGATCTTCGGAGACACGCTGCGCTTTCTCGTCTCCTAGCCTGACTCGTTTGCTCGATGCACGGATTCGGGACGTCGCGTCGCATCGTCGGACGCGCACGACTCACGTTTTCACACAAGAAAGCGGCGAAAGAATCGCCTCTCGAAATCGCCATGTTACGTCGAAGACCCGATTACAGCTGCCGATCGAACCGCGCCTGTAGATCCCGGTCTTGTTTCACCTCGAGTTTCTCGATCTTTTCCTAGCGACATGCTGCCTCGGGGGGCTTTTTCTTGCGGTTTTATCGTTCACGTTTTTCGCTCGACCTTCCGCGAACGAGAAAATGTGCCTCGATTTTTACAGACACACTCGGAGACAATTCGGTGCCGGCTTTTATAGCGGGCATTAAAAATCCACGATTCGAAGAATAAACGTTGCGAGAGCGCGAATACGTGCCGTCGAGATATTTATGTGTTATAAAGTAGTACACCACGTCTTATAAACATTTAATATATCATATTACAGCTGTGAACTGGATTTTATAAACTCAACACGATTGCCAGGCGATCGAAAGGTCATACAACAGAATATAAAAGAAATGAAACCATTTCCACTGTGTTTACTGTGAAAAAAATGTATATCAATTGCCGTTGAGTAACGCATTACACTTCGACTGTTACGCAACCTCCGGCATATCATATAGCGAAAATCATTAAACCCGGGAGAAATTTATTACGCTCGATCATTAGCGATCTGTGCGCTATTCACGACGCCGGGGTAGACTATTAAATAAACCTATATACTTATGGAACGTATTGTAGGTTGATCCTGAATCATACGAAATGGATCTGTGTCGGTCGGCCGCCATTACGGGCCTGGCCCCGCGCCGATCCGGCTCCCCCCACACGGTTGATCTTTAAATTACTCGCGCCGCGCGTAGAAAGTTGCCAATTAACTCTGACAAATAAGCGATCGATGCTTTACATAAGGAATTTATTAGGAGCGTATCTGTTGTCCGCGGACACACGGCCAGATATCGCGGCACGATTGCGCTGGATGTCGGCCATAGGCCTTCGCTTCACCCATGAAATTCGAACCAGGCTGTTATTCGTTCTGCCGGTGGCGAAGCAATTTTCTCCTCGACCTATAGTTATGAATAGAACTTTAACTAGCGCGCGAGCGCGCGCGCCTTTTTTCCCTTGTTGCTTCCAGCCCGCGATCGACAATGGACCGTATATTGTCAAATCCCTGACACCGACGGGAAGTCAGCCATTGGAAACGAACGAGCAATTACTTTTATTACGGCGCGTTCTTGTCAGTCGTATATACCAAATATAGTCAAATAACAATATTATATTCACCGCGCGCATTATTCCCAATAAAAGATCGTGTTACGAGTACACAGGACCAGTTCCACTCCGTTATGCCGACGTTTACTGCTAATCGACCGGACGTTTTTAACACGACATTCACCGTCACGGGTCTCGTAAGATATTGACCGAGCGCAGATGGGTTTTTCAATCAATGAATAGATTATATCAGCTTACCGGGCATAATTTATTCACTCAATTCGTTATTGAATCACACGATTCCTCGAGCATTCAAAGGATCAAAGACCGCCAAAAAACGAACGTTCATTTTTCACTTCCGTCTAACCCCGGATAACTTAACCTCGACGAATTTCGTTCCGAGAAACGACCGACTACACGCTGCTTACGTCGTCGGCGAGGACACGCGGTACTCAAACGAGATTGCGGTTTTCTACGGAATAATAGCGGCCATTTGTTAAAAACAAAGGGGGACGCGAGCACCGGCGAAGCGGTGAAACGTCGTACGTTGATTAAATACTGTCCATCCGAGCCGTTTCATCGCGACGCGTGTAACCAGAAAACGTCGCGAAAACGCAAGGCAAACGGGGGGGTGGGGGAGGGCCGTCGTCGTTCTATATTTGCGACATTTTCATCAGTATAATTGCTATAAACTGCCTCCCGCGGAAGAGTTCAGAGAGACGGTTTAGAAAAAGCGTAGCGGGAACGCATGAAAAGCCCCTGGTCCGTCGCGACGGTCGATTTCAATGAATGCCGAGGCGAGACGGCAGTCCTCTTTAAATGTCGCGTCTCGTTTCGCATTGCTCAATCCGCGACGACCTAAATAATTACAAAGCCCGTACAATCAGCATTCCTGACGACGCCTATGAGAAACACCTACGCCGCGCCGCGCCGCGTGCTGGTCGAGTCTGCCAGAGCAACGGCGGTGAGCGAGCGCGGCCACTATTGGCGCGGCGGGACGATTTTCGCGTTTGTTTTGTCTCTCGTTTTCGCTGTTGATCGAGGGCCGCCGGTTGCTCTGACCCAGATTCTAAGTCGGGGGAGGCTGCAGGGAATTCCCCGCCATTAGAACCGACGACGATCTAACGAACAATAGAGATCGACGGTAACGATACCGAGGGACGACGACAGCCCTGCCCACAGCCCCCTTTATTTTATTTTCGAGCGGACCCGCGGAAAGGTGCACGGCTCTGCTCCATTCTATGTAGATACCTAGCGACTCGGGCGTTACTCCCGTTTCGCCGGTGCACGCAGCCACCGAAAGCGATTCAATGGCCTCTAAATCTTGCCGCTCTATGAATAATTTACGCGTGTCGCACTTTCTAATTGACAATTAGCCGGCGACAAATAGTGTCATAAAGCCCGCTCGCGAACCGCTGCGCTGCCCCGCTACCACCGCGATTTTTAAACGCGACCCCTCTCGTTTTATTCGAGCCCTGGCTCGGCATAAATCTCTCCTCGTTAGAATCGCGCCTTGGTGGTCGCTCCTACGAGGCTCACGGCACC
Organism: Lasioglossum pauxillum; assembly: GCA_933228785.1. Taxonomy (NCBI): domain Eukaryota; kingdom Metazoa; phylum Arthropoda; class Insecta; order Hymenoptera; family Halictidae; genus Lasioglossum; species Lasioglossum pauxillum. The sequence goes on along the minus strand of OW121699.1, from coordinate 38,866,190 downwards.
TTTGAAACGTCCCTTCTCCGCGATCAAACTGTTCTAGGACCTCTGACAGCTTCCTCGAACCGAAGATCTTATATTCTCGCAAAGGACGTAGACAATCGTTTTGACGTCTTCAGTCATTCACAATCGATTATTGGATACTGTTTTCACAAGAGATCTTCGATGGAATTTTTGTTTGACATTGTTGGTGAACATTTTACTGTAAAAACCACTGCATTGCAGAGGTAATAAGATAACCCTATACTATATTTTAATATTCGTACAAAGCGTTTGAGCAGTCAGAATTTAAATGAAGAAACTCTTTCGGGTCCGACAATTTAATTAATCCTTCCCATGCCGCTCCAGTAATTTCTTCAATTTACGTGTTTATATCTCGCGTGGGCGACTGAAACATACAAATGCGTTTGCAGCTTTCACCCCTACAATTTTTCACAGAAATTGTTGTTTCGATGATAACAGGATACAAAGAATAGAATTCTTATTACGTAGAAAAATGATAAATGTAATTAACACGTTTATTTGATTTGAAGCCCGGTAGAATCTTTGAGCGCGCTTTCAACAGTTTCCAGTAGCAAACAAGTGCGCTGGGCACTATTTAAATATCGAGTACCGGCTTTCGTCGCGATCAGCTTGAGGCTGGCTGCGAAACACAATCAAGCAGTAACAGAAAGGAGGGAACAATGGCGGCACCATCCCCCGGAATTAATCGCAACGAGAGCCTCCTCCAACGCTCTCATTGAAAGAGAAACCGCGTGGTCGACATCCCCGCGTATCGAATCGCGATCTCGTGAACAAGCTCGCGAGCGTGTGCAGGCTCGTTCAGCCAGTCGCACGACCGTAGCATGATATCATTGCGGCGTTAAGGAGTGAGTCATTTCCTATTGACATTAAGAACGACAATCAAGCAAGCCGCGCGCGTTCTGCCAGGCGAGGAGGCTGCTGCGATCTCTGCTCTCCCGTCGTCCCCTTCCTCCTTTTTCGACTCTGTTTAACCGGTGAACCTAACCCGATGTTCTGGGCCTCGACAGAGGTTGACCTCGTTGCGCAATCTTCTCTCGTCAGGGCAAACGTGTACACTGTACACGAACCCGCGCGAGCGAGCTACAACGAGCAAGCGTGTACGCGTTACAATGAATCCGGCCTCATCGTCGTCGACTTCCAGGAACCAGGAAAATACATTTGCTACGATTTCCTATCGTGTACACGCCGGTGGACAAGGAAATACGTAAAGAACAGGACGGTGAAGACGGTGAAGGGGTGGCGCGGAGGGAACGAAGGGGGATAATGTTTTTGCAGCGAATGCATAAATTCCGCCGACTTTGCGTGCACCGTCTCACGAACCCCGGGAATCTGGGGCAAAAAGGGTAGGACAGGTTTACCAAGGTTCTTCTTTGTCCGCCACCTTGTTATCGTTATGTGCTCTCCTCTCGTTTTACGCTTTACCCGGCGCACGTCACCGGCTCGGCTAATTTATTGATTGCTCCACTGAATTGTCCCCGGGAATCCGGACAGATTTTTGCGACTCTTTGGCTTATAGACCGATCGTGGCGGAGATAATGTTTCTTCTTGCCCTCGGCTCGGCTCGGCTCGGCGCCGCGCCGGTTCTTGTCCTCCTTGGATAACGTGCGAATATTTTCGCTATCTTCGGGAATGTTCACACCGCGAGCGACCATTCTCGATAATCCGCCAGGATTTTTCCCCAGACGGAAAGACATTTTATCGGCGTTGTAACTGCTCCGATACGATCCCCGATCGCCGATAGCTAATGACGCCGGCACTAGTTATGTACAAGATCGAATCGCGTTTCACTTCTGGTAAACTTTCGACTTGTTCCATTCAATCTCCCCTCCCCGTGGTTCCTCGGTTTACACCGCGAGCGACAAAACACACGAAATTTATGGCGGCGTGACAGTTAATTAAGGATGAAATCTTACTCGGCGTGTGTACACTTTCCCGATGTTCCACATTTCTTCCGACCGGGAGCTTAATTACAACCGTTCGCACCTCGCCGATTACGCAAACACGGAGAAACCGAGCGATTATATAAAAAATTATTGTCGCAGCTCGGATTCTGTCACTTTCGCTCCGGAAACGTCACGGCAAAACGAAAAATTCTCCTGGCGAACGTTTGCGATCCGATGGATCTTCGCTGCGAACAAAAACCCTATTCCAGACAAAATGCAAAGATTCAGACTGAAGCGTCATTGTGATCTCCGGAGCTAAGTGTTTAGAGCAGTTCCAGCATATGGCTCGCGAGACACACGCGTCTCCTTCCCCGCTTAGGTACTTCCCCCACTCTTAGACTTCATCGTTGCAGTAGAACTTCGTCCCTGTTCCCGTGCCGCCACTGCCGCAATAAGTTCATTATGGTTTAGAGGATACGTAGTCTAGCCCACGTTAGACACGAATCACGTTTGCATCACTCGAGCCTATTCTGAGAGCCGATTATTGGAACCTTCGACTCCAAAGAAACGGCGACCCCTGAACGTAGGTCGTCTTTCGGCGGTATATATCTGCGTGTCGGTGCGGCTGCCAGGTGGACGCGTGTCGAATTGCAAATTTTGCAGAGAAAACAAATCACACGAACGCTGCCCCGTGTCCTTCGCGATGATTCGACCGGCCGGTTGGAATGCGCACGGCCCTGACCGTGGGCTAACACCTCCTTCTTGTCTCCGCGACGATTGTTTCGTACGTGACATGAAACCAATTGGTCCCCGGACCGCGGGGGCCGTCGCGATACGCTGCTCCCAGACATCGACGCCCTGACGTGTCCGTCGTTTTTAGAACCGTTTAAGTCCCTTTAGCCGCTCCATCGATGTCCTCCGTGCGCCCGCTGAATCACAATTCGCATTGATTTCGACGCGCGACACATACCGGCATCTCGCTGTTGAATTTTTCGCGAATACTAAATAGCCATTTCTATCTGCTTAATTCCTTTTTCTCCTCGCGTCCGGGAACGTTCAACGGGGTTTTTGGTCGAGCGGACAAATTGGAAAGACTCCTCGAGCAATAAGAAATTCGGTAGTCGTAAATGTATAAAATTAACGTCCGGTTTTATTGCTCGGGGCGAAGACGCGCGACTAATTTGATCCTCTCTATGGTAATCGCGAACCTTGAACTCAAAGTCTCGATTCGAGATATACGTTGCTAGAACATTTCATTACCGCTCGGTAATGTGTAATTACGAATAGCGATCATAACGATCGAATCGCTCTTGAGAAAAGTGAAAGGGCTTGAGTCATCGATGTTCAAAAAAAGTATTGTCTCATCATCGTTATGGTGATAGAGCAACATCCGTTAAAAAAAACACATGAAACTGCCGTGGCGTCGACGGAGGAAGCCATTTGTCAGCGGTTCCTCCCACAAACACGGCCATCGGTGAATCGAATTCGCTCCGGTGCCCTAACGAGGATCGTCCCCGTTCGTCTAAGAGAATCCAGGCTGATGAGTGAAACGTCGATCCGTAGCGATCCGATCGTGATCGGGCCACGAACCGTAAACCAGATCCAATCCGGTTGGCATCTGGTCCTCTGTCAAGCCGGGACGGTTTTACGCAAGAGTGACAAGCAGGCGCGAGCGTGTTCGTAAAAGGAGTAAAATTTCGTGGGGCTGGTTACAGGCGCGAACAGAACGACGGCGAAACGGTCGGCAACCGTTGTGGACAGAACGTTAACTTTTCGGCCGCGTTTTTCGGCTGTACCGTCAGACGTTTACGACCCGGTGCGACCACGGAACCGGTTGCTACCGCGGACCCGCTCACGATTTCGTCGCGACGAAACAGAGCGAGAGAGAGAAAGCTTTTATGATAAAATAACGCGAATCGTTTTCTCGCAGGTGAATACTTTAAGGTTTAAGAAGCGACGACACGTCCGTGGAGAGCCACGCTGTTTCCAGAGCACGATCGGCTCGGCTCGGCGTGGCAACGTGCGAAACACCGTTCGATCAACGGCCCCCGAAATAAAAGCGGAATTGAAATATCGTCGTTCACTAGGCTTCTTATATAACACCGCGCCTCGCGGCGCATAAATTATCCGCGTTATTACGCTGACTGAAAGTAGAAGAGATAAATTCGCGAGATAAATAGCGATACCCCGTAAAGTGAGTCGTTGTTTTACGAGACCGAGATACATTTATAATATTCGCTCGTATATCACCGGCCGGTTAACGCCGCGAAAAATCGAGCAACTTTCAGCGGATCCGACGCGAAGAGAGCTTCTCACGGAACCGCGTGTGCAACCGGCGACCGCCCAAGCCCGAGTTCGTACCAATCGCGAATGCAGATCACGTAGACACGTTCGCCACGAGCGCAATCTTTTGCTAACCTCGACAATGTGTTTTCGGGCCCTCGAGCCTTTTCGGACCGGGACGATCAAATATTTACCGAGACAGTTAATAAATTCTGCGATATTCTCCTAACTAAGGATAGAATCAAGTACCTCGCAAACAGGTTCGAACCTTGATTGATGGAAATAGAAGTCTCTATAAGGACTCAAAAAAAGAAAAAATAGTACTCCCAAATATACTCGAACCTTTGCCAGACAGTTTCGAACCCTTTACAAGTACTGCGGTAAACGTAAATAATACTTGCAAGTATACTCGAATCTTGATCGAACAGTTTCGTACCTTTCGAAATTTTTATGAATATTGTTACGAATTTCCGTATTCTTGCACGCTCCGTGGCAACGTAAGGCTGTTCCGGCGCGGCGTCTGTTTACTTTTTTTTTGTAAACACGCTGTGCAAATGAGAGAGAAAACGGGCTCTCATAATTTTACATGCTTCTACCGATGATTGTAGTTTGGAATGTACTTTGCGACAAAACCTGATATATTATATCGAACATTAACTAGGTGATGTCGAAAACAATCATTTGTATATGTTAACTGCATTATTCGATCCACGATTCAAAACATTAGCTTTTTCTCAAGATGAATCTATCCCTCAAGCACGGGATGCCTTGAATACTACAGTCACTAATTATATTAATAATAATAATTCATCTACAACATGTGATAGTTCACAGACGCAGATGTCCGAAAATCGGCAGAATAGCGAATTATCAATTTGGTCATCCTTTCACAATGAAATAGCAATTACAAATCATACGATACCTATCTGATCGTCTGCTGTGTTAGAAGTGGAAAATTATCTAAAATCACAATATTTAGAACGCAAAGAAGACCCGTTATTATTTCTGCGTGAAAATTCAATCAAGCACCCCATTTGATCAAAAATTGCACGTGACTATCTTTGTATAATGGCCACTTCTGTACCTCCTGAAAGAGATTTTTCAAAAGCAGAAAATATCATGGATAAAAAAAGAAATAGGATAAAACCAAGTATTGTGAATGAAATATTATTCTTAAATAGTTACGAATTTAATCAAGAAAGTGCTTAAAGCCTACTATGCAGTTTTGATTTCCAAGATTCGAGTACTACTTGTGGAAGTTTCGATTACTTACAACATCGAAGTACTTATAAGTATCTTTTCGAAACTTGTAAGTGTTGGGATAACGAGGTTGGGAGATCAAATATTACTTACAAGGGAACATATTCAGATGCGAAAATCGGATTTTGATGAAACTTTGGGAGCTTATAGTACTTTGAAAAATATTTGACACGTATTTTTTTTATCGGCAACCATCCACTCTGAAGAGGTGAAAACAGCCCTCAAAGTTGGGGGTCAAAACCATATTTTTTGAGATATCTCGGAAACCAGAGGTCCAAAAAATTTGAATTTTTTTTAAATTGTGTGTTTTTCAATGGGGAATGTAGTCGCGTAAAAAAATTTTAACAAAAGTTTTTTGTTTAAACAATATATTAAAAATTTGATTTTTTTTTGCAGTTTCTCGTATTTATTGTTAGTTCATTTTAATGTAAACTTGGGTGTGTGATCTTTGATCCAAAATAGGGGATACATGTTTCAGGATTTTCTTTTTTTTTGCCATTTAACAATAATTATGCATAATGGAAGATAGTCTTGCACCTGGCGTGTAAAGGAATTCTGGCTTGTTTTATCGAAATATAAGCATTTAGTATGAACATATATAGTATTTTAAACAATACCACTGGATTATATGTCGTTTGTTATTTTATCAGTAGCTAAAGAAGGTGGCGCAGGTAGCAGCGTGACGCGGTGATAATTACCGCGGCGGAGTAAGGATACCGACTTGTATGTATAGCCAATTCGTCTGCGATTTTCTGCTGTCGTTGGGCTTTCGGTCAAAATATACCTGGACCCTTTTCAAATACACTGCGGATCCTTCAAATAATCGAAACTGGAGTTTCCCTCGTTGTATATGATAGTTCTGATAAGAGCTGGTGGCAAAATGCTGCACACTGCAGTTTTACCTTGGTTATTTATAGCATTTGAGTAAGAAACGAATATTTTCAATAGTTTCTATTGATTATTACGGTGAAAGAGGAGGAAATGTGAAGTAGTCTTAAGAATGTACATATAAATATGGGCACATTGCTTTGTGTGCTACAGTTTTTCTGCATTACGGTTTGAGTTGTGTAGGATTTCGTTATCAAATTAACGTGCATATTAAGAAGTTAAGGCTACTGCTTTCGGATTTGTAAAACAGTGCCACACAACAAAAAATTTCTGGCGATAATCAAGGTAAACATCCGATAATTATATTATTTTTACTATTCTTGATTGTTTATTTTTAGATTCGTTTTTACAAACATGAAGATCAATCCGATGAACATTATAAACATTTTGATCGAAACATATCACAGCAATAATGACAAGGAAACACCCAACTACAGCAGAAAATCGCAGACGAATTGGCTATACATACAAGTCGGTACCCTTACTCCGCCGCGGTAATTAACACCGCGTCACGCTGCTACCTGCGCCACCTTCTTTAGCTACTGATAAAATAACAAACGACATATAATCCAGTGGTATTGTTTAAAATACTATATATGTTCATACTAAATGCTTATATTTCGATAAAACAAGCCAGAATTCCTTTACACGCCAGGTGCAAGACTATCTTCCATTATGCATAATTATTGTTAAATGGCAAAAAAAAAGAAAATCCTGAAACATGTATCCCCTATTTTGGATCAAAGATCACACACCCAAGTTTACATTAAAATGAACTAACAATAAATACGAGAAACTGCAAAAAAAATCAAATTTTTAATATATTGTTTAAACAAAAAACTTTTGTTAAAATTTTTTTACGCGACTACATTTCCCATTGAAAAACACACAATTTTAAAAAAAATTCAAATTTTTTGGACCTCTGGTTTCCGAGATATCTCAAAAAATATGGTTTTGACCCCCAACTTTGAGGGCTGTTTTCACCCCTTCAGAGTGGATGGTTGCCGATAAAAAAAAATACGTGTCAAATATTTTTCAAAGTACTATAAGCTCCCAAAGTTTCATCAAAATCCGATTTTCGCATCTGAATATGTTCCCTTGTTAGTATATTTACTATTTATTCAAACTCCACGACACAATGAAATAAACGTCTATCAGTTGTGAGTTACAATAGTATGTACTGTTCGCATATAACACAATATGGTACTTTATGACTATTACATTGAAATTAAACTATTGACGGTTAGAAAAACTTTGGATGCAATGAGAGCTGTTACTAGCTCGGTAGGCTGGCTCGGACTGACTTGACCGTTCCTTCTTAGGCCCTGTAGTGCGGAAAAAATGGCTACGCTTGAGGTGTAATAAACGGCAGGTCAAAAGAGACCTTTCCTCCTCCGCATGTTCCGTGCATTTCGGTGTATACTCCAACAGTAAGTACTCATTCCGAGGTTCGATAACTACTTGTATACAATGAATACTTTTCAAGTATAATCATTGAAACTTTTATTGTTCTTAAGTAGTAATCGAAACCCATGAAATGAAACTTGGTTATTGAACTTGACTCGGATTCGTGAGTACATATTGAACTTGATCCCATCCATACTCCTAACCTCCCTAAATACCTCAATCTAACACTTTTGTTTTCAAGTCTTAGCTTGTTTGTCTCTTGGTCTGTGTGAATGCGGCAATGGTTTACTGTGAGAAAGTACATTTCAAAACCACGGTTCCGATTTATAGCTCATTCTACACGCGGTCTAATGTATCGCCGACTTTCTCTAATCAATAACGCCGAGCGAACGCAGAGGCACGTGTCGCTCGTACTTTTTCATTAATAATTAATATCCTGCATCCTAAAATGATAATAGACAGCTAACGAACAGGAATGATATCGAGCAATCTAAAATACATTTTATCGAGGAAAATGAATTTTTAAACGGGATCCGGATTCTATTATATTTTGTGTTATCGGGTAATAACCCGGAGCAAATAGGTTCGTTTCCGTTAAAAGCCGCACACAGGCTATTATTTTCCTAATTTCATAGCGGTCACCGAATCGCTTAACTTTTCCCGCATCGCCGTCCCGCAGATGACACAGAATTGGATCCATTTGATTTCAATGCGGATCGTTACGCGCACTGTTTTTCCGGTGGGCAATCATGAGTTCGAATAATTGCTTTCTAGTTCATCAACCGGTGCATATGCCTGGGGAACACAGCCGGCACGGCCCCATAAAGTTCATAATGATGCAGTTCTTCGGCAATCCGCCGGTCGAAACAAATTCATTCGATCAGTTTTATTGGCTCCGCTGCGGATCTGTGCTACCGTGATGCCGTGCACAATTCCCATCCGGGTTCCCTCGGTCGCTGTTCAAATATTTTCAAACATTACCACTCGCGTGCCACCGTGGTGCCCGGCGTTTCTACTCCCGTGTGATCAATTTAACAATGTCACGGTAATTGGACACTGCCATTATTGCACGCTAAATTATTCAAGAAGTACTTCTGTAATTTAACGACGTAACGCCTGTCGATGCTCAAGTTTCCTGCGAAACGAGTGTTCGCGATACTGACCCAGTTAGATCGATTCGATGAAATTTACGACGGCCATACCGAACTCTTGTAAATACAACATTAAATGCACTCCTCGGCACTTTATCCGTTTTATAATGGAATCGCAAAAGTTTTCGCGTTACACTGTACGAAATAGCCCTTGACGTTGCCGTGCTGTTACAGAAACGAACCGCTATTGATAATTACTGTTACTACTTCACATGTTTAAACATTTTAATGAGTCAGAATCAATCTTTGTTTTAATCGTATTTCATCTGATCCAGATCGTCGGTAATGCTTTTTCAATACTCTTTTACATTTTGAATTCCATTTATATTTGCTCAAGACTCATGTGAACTCGAAGGTCTTCTTTCACCCCATTTAAGTGTGTGTTTTAAAGCAGTTTTTCCAGAGACAATCGATCAGGAACCCATCGTGTTCTCGAGTTTCTTTACACTCCGAAACCCTATAAGCCGAATCGGGCTCCATAAAAAAACTCGTTTGGATCATTTAGATCGTGACTTTCTCTTCCAGTTACCAAAAAAAGTCTTTCCACGGTATCATCTTCGGGCACCCGCTGACTCCATCAATTTGAACCATTAGACAGCAAATCTCGATTGCGACGTGGCCGTGTTGCCGAGTGAAAAAAGATGGTTCTACGATGTACACCTCTTCATGTTTTACGTGTTTAAAATTTTGTTTACATTTACATTACATTCAAATCTGGATATTTACATTGAATATCTAAATCCAGAAATTTGAAACGTGCATTGAACAATGCTTGTATTATTAACTCTTCGCACTCGACTGTACACTCTAAAAAGACATCGTAAATTAGCTAGTAACTGCGAGGACATATAAAGATCGTAAGATCCAAAGTTTTTGTCTGAATAAAATATTCACGCGGCACGCCATTTACCAAGAAGAGTAATTATTTCCGTAGGTAATAAAGAAACGCATTGGAGTCAGCGGTAGGTGAGAAGTCTGAGCGTGAAGGGTTCACGGGGGATTATTAAAATGGCGAAAATAATTAAAGATGCATTAGCCGAACACATTTGTCAGCTTGTTAATTTGCGTGGGGATCTCGGCCGCGCATCGACAATAAAGACGATAGCTGGAAAGGAAGGGTGTGCGTTGCAAAGTGGGTCCCGCGTGTTCGCCGAGCTAGGTGAGACATTGAAGGCGCGTATTCCCAGGAGGGAAGGAGACCGACGCGACGCGAAGCGGAAGAAGATAAATATCGAGCGTCGGACAGAGCCGGCTATTATGAATCGTAGGGGCGAAAAAATGCATAACGGGCTCGTGTAGTTTTTAGCTTTATCGATCAAGTTTATAGCCGAAAGAAGGCATAAACCTTACTTATTACCACGCCCACGCTTTATGCGGACTATTAACGTGCGAAGCTAATTCGCATTGTGCACCGTCGAGACACCGCACCGCGGCAGGCTCCGTCCGAGACGGAAGAATCTGGGCCACCGGCTAAACACCGGCCGATAAATCGAGGCATTATCGATACCCCGACTGCGGGAGAAAGTGTTCGATATTTTCGCGCGGCGTCGAACGAGCATTACGCCATTACGCGACACAAACGCCGACAAACTCTCGTGCACGTTTCTCGTGCAACGGCGTGTTCATGTGCGCCGCACACATCGCGCAAGCATAAACGTCGAACGCTCGCCGTTTGCTTGCACGCTAGAGACAAAGTCTGCAATCTCGACCGCATTAAACTCGGACCAGGCTAATTAAGGCTGAACCGAGCGATCGTGTGCGATCGTGTGCAAACGACATTAGAGGCCCCGGTTAGGTAGACGCCGCTCGTTGCTCTTTATGGAATCCCGAACGCGGAAGGCTCGATCGCGAATTCCCGATCGTTATCTTCGCGATCGCCCGAGACTCGAATAGGTCACCGCGACGATGACAGTCGAAATGCTCCTCGCCCCTCCTAAAAAGGGACAGATGCCGCCGCGAAAAAAGGAGAAACGCGCCATACAGAACCACGTTTCTTTCATTTTGCATGGCTCCGAGTAATTGCCCCGTGGACAATTAACAGTAATCGTTTCGCGCTCCTTATGGCGGCCTGCGGCCAAACCGACAGGGCCCGGAACAGCTGTAAATCTTGACGGCGCGGCGGTTTGGCAGTTGCGTCGAACGATGTTGCACTTTTGGACATTCGGATGTATATTGTTAGCTTCTCCGTGACGTGTCTCTTCCAGAAATGATTGGCGAATGTACGGTAAATGCGGTCAAATAAGTGGTGCAATGGTTAATATCGGGTCTGGCTCTCGACATTGGACCGGAATTAATTAAAAGAAGATGTCGCATCTGTCGAATAGAAATACTCTTTTGATTTTTGGACCTCGAAAAGTAAAACTTTATCGCTTCATTTTCACTGGAAAGCTACAGCGACCATGGTAAAATGGATTTATCGACACCACGAGCAGCGTTTCCGATTTAAACGAAGTGATCTCTGAACTTTGATCGAAGTCGGGCACGGTTTTTCGAATCGATTTACCAGAACCGAGCAGCAGGCTCGTTTGATTCATAAAAAAAACTCTCGAGTGTCGTCCATTCAGCCATTTTATATCATATTTCAGCGGCGTCAATGGCCGTGTTCGCCATCCGCGCGAACTGTCTATAAAGCATCGATGATTCGCGTCGAATTTCAATTTGTCTCCTCAAAGTGGCCGATGTCCAAAGCCGAAAAAAGAGCGCAAAAAAGGGGACAATGGCGGGGCCCCTCGTTTTCCAAGTATGTCCACATAACTTTCTCGAACGGATCGGACACGTGTTTCGATTAATCGACGACCGTCGAGTGCCGACGAGCGTTCTGTCTCTCTCTCTCTCTCTCTCTCTCTCTCTCTCTCTCTCTCTCTCTCTCTCTCTCTCTCTCTCTCTCTCTCTCTCTCTCTCTCTCTCTCTCTCTTTCTCGCGCGCGCGCATTTCGAGTACGTGCTCGAGGGACAACTGGCAAAATTCTCGGCAGGTGAAATTGCGCATAGACTCGCCTTCTGCGAGAAAGCCGCCAAACTCTCTCGGCCGGTGCGCATCTGTCGCGGAATGATATTCCTCGCGTGCGATGGAACCAAGGCGGACCATTAGGGACTGGTTCCCAGTACAGGCCCGAGGTAGATACGTTTCAGCTGTTCAGACCGATCGAACGATCCTCGATCACAGTTGTTTGCGGAATAATTGAACCGGTAGGTGTCGACGTTGTCATCGTTGCGATTGCTGTCTGGCCCTCATGAGGGTTGCTCGCATGCTCGTTGCATTTGTTCGGCATAATGCGCGTGCTAATTGGCGCACGGTTTCCCTTTCGGTCTCTCGGAAATGTTCTCTACACTTTCGCTGAATAATCAGAAATTACAGCTTCTCGTAACGTTCGTGAGAGTAAAATAGGAGGAGAGGAAGAAGGAACGTTTCGCCCGAAAAAAAGACTAACAAACTAGAAGTCCAAATCGATCCAAAGTCCTCCCCGGCTATTAATTATGAGTCCTAGACTCTCTAATCCCTCCGAAATCCTGGGGTTAATCCCTGAATGCCAAACATACGTGATTCCGGTCGCAAGGAGTTTAAGCGCACTTAAGTTATCTTTGGACGGTTCTAAAAGTGTCATCCGACAGTGCTCAGAATACCCGACGGTCTGGTAAACACTAGCAGAGACTTCTGTATAAATTATGACAATAATGTCCTCGAGATTGAATTTGGGAAGCTATTCCTGAGTTGCATTTATAGACCTGCACAGCCGGAACGTCGATGGATCCGTAATTCCACTTCTCCGGAATAGGTAACAAACCAGCTATGACATAGTTTCTACTAGCTGTCAAAGAGACGTAGCGCCGCTATACAGAAATAAGTGATTAAAACGAGGTTCATAGTTGACAACATGATCGAGTTAGCGCAGATGCGCCAGCGTACCGGCCGAAACATCCTCCCTACCGTGTCTACCAAAGTTCACAGGATCGAAGGCATAAATGTTGCGTTACAAACGAGCAGAGGACCCGCCCCTGGCCTCCCTCGACAGGCATTCGTTACATGGGCCGCATATTTCCTGTGTGTCGGCGCGCGAAGTAACGGACCAAACAAACGACAAGCTATGAAAAAAGGTCGGCGAGGGGCTGGGATAAGGACCTGTTCCGAATCATTGCTCGCAATTTCTTATTCCCTCCTAACCACAGGGACAGCAGTACACGCGGGGGAGGGCACGAAACCGAAAGGGACGAGCGGCCATCAAATCCTCCGCGAGGATGACGCAGGCCCCCATGACTTTTTCACGCGACTACGAATGCGGAACGAACGTGAATTCTGTCGACTTTGAACCCGAAATCAATTTTGTTGCAGGACAAAGTTCAACCAAATTTTGGATTTCCGGAACTACGAAGTGAACAATGTGCCATTAAAAATGATCATACCGTAATCCAAAACAATTTTACGTAAATTTATTTTGCATTTTTATCGATAGTAATGTAAGAGTTGAAAGGGTTAAGAGTTAACATGTCCAATAAGATATTTTGTGAAAAATTGACGGAATTCAGTGGAGTTGCGCGCCTTCTGGCGAACGCAAAAATGGCAGGCGAGTGGAATGGTTTTAATTAAAGCGCCCCGGTCGGACGGGAATTCTCAAGGCCTTGAGATGTCACAGTACATCATTCAATTTAGCCATTATCAGTCGCGGGGCATTGATACCGCGGGACACGTGTACAGGCGGCGCATCGCGATTAATATGCACCGCCGTCCAAAAGAGGATTATTAAACGAGAATGATGAATGACCGCGGCGCGGCACGGCGGTCGGGGATGTAATAGAATCCAAGGGGGTTGACGGTGGTTTAGGGTTTACTTACCGATGACAGTGGTCGGTGGTTGGATAGGAAAGGCTCTGCTTGCTTGGTCGCGCGGGGGGAGAACAAGGGGAACCAACGGTGAGATATTGGAGAACGATTTCATAGCTGCATTCCTCGGTGCAGCGAGGAGCAAGGGAGATACCGCGATGCCCATCTGGAATAATAGAATACCATTTGCCATTGTGTCCTTTTCCATCTCTCTCCCACCCCCTGGTCCGTTCTCTGGTTCTTCTCCGGTTCTGTTGCCTCTGTTACCCCCACACCGTTTGGTCCCCCGGGTTTCTTTCTTTCTCCCCCTCTCTCCCTCTCTCTCTCTCTCTCTCTCTCTCTCTCTCTCTCTCTCTCTCTCTCTCTCTCTCTCTCTCTCTCTCTCTCTCTCTCTCTCTCTCTCTCTCTCTCTTTCTCTCTCTCTCTCTCTCCCTCTCTCCGCCTTTCCAACCCGCTATATATACACACATCCGGCGAGAGCGTGTATAAACGTAGATACAAATAGATGCGTGCGAGTCTAGATAAAGTGCAGGCACCTTCCTCCCTCGTAATATGGTACACCTACGGTGGGCAAAGGCATTATGCCGTGGCGGCGGGCGGCGCGTTTTACCCGCGGATTATGCAGCCCGCACACGTACGCTCGCCGCATTATGCTCGGGGTTCGATTCCCGAAGAATCCGGCGTCCTCGAACCCGTGTATCGTCGCGAGGTCTCCTGAAAAGGCGTCCTTAAAGGGCCACGGTCCGGCTCTCTCTCTCGCAGGACACACGCGTGCACGCGCGCCACCGGCATAATTTGTCGACCATTCAAATGCGTAATGATGCAAGTCAAGCACGTACCTAGGAGCCGAACCCGTCGTCTCCAACGAAACCTTCGACTATCGTAGGAAGCAGGAGGAGCATGCTCGTGGTATAGCGTGCGACGATTTTCCACGGACGAGCTCACGGCTACGTGTGTCGATTTCACGGGCAGGTGTCCCTCGCCCTTTCGACTATTACGTGGACACGGGAGAAGAGGGTTGGCGTATCACTCTCTCTCTCTCTTTCTCGCTCACTCCCTTTCTCGATGGGTGTATAATAATGGATAGTCTTTTAAGATTCCAGACGTGGTCGAAACAATGAGGGATGAGGGGAGGGACCATTGTCTTGGCGCCTCGAGATCGTCGGTGTGTCGAATTCCAGGATACGCTCGCGATCAGTGGCGTAGCCGGCGAGGAGTCTGCGTTTAGAGCATAGCCGTGGGTATAGATCAAAGGATAACGCCAGACTCATTCGTTCAAAATAAACTGAAACGTGGGCATACTAAAATTTCAAGAAAGGAAAGCAGAAAGTTCTCGAGGCTTTAAGTGAAATGGGTCAATGTACTTATCGGGAAATAATGGACGCGGTATTTACAAGCTAAAAAGGATGAAACACTATTTCAGGGGATAAATAATAAGTAGTTTATTTTATTTTAAATTGTGCATACGATACATACATCTTCGAAGAATTTAAGAACAACACACCATCTACAAGTCAAAGGACAACGACGAATCGTGAACAACATTTCACGCGTAAATCCATTCTAGTTTTCTTTGTGTCCGCGTCTCGACGGCCCAGCCAACAGGAAATGGTAGGCAGTTCTGAAAGAATGTTTTGTTCACGCAGGATTTGCGTCGTTTCTTTATTTTTGATATCGTGCACAGCGAAGTCGCAAAAGGAAAAATCGACCGACGATTCGGAGAAATCAGGCGAGGAGCTACTCTCCAGGTACCGCCGCCAGTGGTCACGCTCGCCACCAAGGACACCCGATCGTTTTACAAATTAAATACGTACGCGTGGCGGGAAGCGGAGGGGTTAATGCATTATGCGAAAAAGATAGCGAAGCTTTGGGAGACCGGCTCGGTGCGGCGAAGCGAGAAACCGACGGATAAAAGAAAGCCATAGAATCGATTCTTATGCTGGTGGCTCCATTGTTCCGACGGACACCTTGACGCGCGTAAATGTTGCCTAATGGCTAATGGATCCCTGGGATCTTTTACGATCGCCGCGCGCGAGCGTTCCACGACCTCCCTAAATCCCCGTGTCGCACAGGTGCCAATCTCTTCTGGCGAGCCGCCCCGAAAGATCAATTAACAGAGCACCCTCGACTATCCTGCACGATCTTCGATCGCTTGTGTCTCGACTCATCCACCAAGTCCGTCGCAAAGACGATCGATCGACGATCGATGGACGTCACGAGTCAGGATCGACGCGACGCGTGTCCAATCATAGTTCAAGGCTGGGTCAGCCGAGATCTTCGCGGTGGTTCCGTAATGAAGCGAAATGGATTGGGCCCTGGCGAAGGTGTGGACGCGCGAGTGTATAGGTGGACGGGCCTGTGCGGTACACGCGCTCGTTACCAATTCGGCAAACGCCGGTGAATAATGATGATCGATGACCGCTAAGCATTTTACCGTGTACGACCGAAGATCACCGGTGAGTACTCGAACATCAGCCGCGGCCGCTTTTGACCAGCGAAGTTATTAAAATATGATAATTCTTGGAAACGGAGAAGGGCGTTCAGGAAGAGGCCCGGTCGTTTTGGTGAAACTAATTGCTGTTTTATGAAAATGAAACAGTGGAGCATGACGGATGTCGTGGAAATAACGGACGAATATTATTCAGCGGGATCAGCGGAGTTGCGTGTATTTAAGGTGCACGGAACGGACCGGCAAGGGAATTATTTATACGCGTCGGGATATCGTTGAATCTCGTTTCAAATCATTTGCTGGTTTTTGATATCGATATCGAGAGTGACATTGGTTTGGTTCGCGCGCGAAATCGAAAATCTGCGATGTATCCGTCCAGAAAACCGTTATCGCGGGATCAGTCTTTGAAATCCGTGTAATAAATCGCCGCAATAGCGATGGATTAATTTATCATCGGTCCGCGCCTCCGGGTGATTTATTTCCAGCGGTAACGTCATCGATACCGATGCATTAATAATGCTGCAACTTTCTTGATTTGCGAGTCGGTCCGCGCGGCGAGGTGGAAATAATCGAACCGGCTCGGAATATTAAAATCAAGGACCATTAGGTGATTACATGATCTCCGGGGCCCGTTGAATTATCGATAAATTGAACTCCCGGATTTGGTATTCGACATCGGTCTTTCCGTGGTCGTGAAATTACCATTTCCGAATCGCTGCACCTGCCCCCAGCCGCTGCCGAATGACTGCGGATTCATTCGGTTGTACAGGCCACCGATAGACCCTCGAGGACCAAAGAAACTCGAACGCTCCACCGCTATTCGTCCTAATGTGTGCTCAGGATTTCGGCTGTCCCACAGGTTCCCTTTTCCGGAGCCACTTGAAAATTCATTATAGCTCGCCGACGCGACGGCTCGAAAGCTTTCTCGGAACTTTCGCTGCTGATGGCCTATTGAGGATCGGCGCTCCGAGCGCAGACTCGCTCGTTCGACCATCCTCTAAACTCCTGCTTCGTTCCCAACAGCACGATTATGCGATAGGACCATGTGATCTTTCTATCACTCGTGCATTTTCACCCAGAGCTACAAACGTTCCACCTAAATTCTAATTTTCCTGCAGGGAATCTAAACTATCCTAAACAGTGTAATTAATCTAAAGCTATGTCCACACTGAAGCAACATCGGGCAACTTTTTTGTCAACTCTTGTTGTCTTCGCTTCTTTTATTCAGTAAAAGAAGCAGATATCAAAAGGCAAGAGAATGTTGCTTCGCATAGCTTAATGATTCACGATATACGAAACGAAGTGTGGAATATTTTCCACTTCGAGAGACGGGCCGAAAGAATTTCAATCAACGTAGTTGCTCGAGCTGCGAGACGTTCGAAAGAAAAATGCCTGTCGACCCTGCGGGGTAACGAGACGAGTAATCACGGGTAGCCGAACGTAAACTTGCCGCGAAAGTTCTTGGAGCATGAATCCCGGCAGGAGCAAACACAAACGGGAGCGGCGAACGTTCGACGGTTTTCCGTAAACGGCGAATGTTGCTCCTAGATCGACACACCTGCCCTCCGGAATACCTGCGGTTTCGATCCGCCGAGTTCGACCCCCGAAAATGAGCATCGGTGTTCCGTGGTGTGTGCACAGGATTCGGTCTTCCCAGTGGCGCTTCTTCTTTTCCCTTCGAAGTCTGCGAGAGAACCGCAAGAATAACGATCAATATTTGTGAAGCACTTTCATCTCCATGAGTCGTCCTATTTATACAACCGACCGATCGAAGTGGCTCTTCACCTCTTTATCCGCTCGCGCATCCGTTTGATATCTTCATCGCCGGCGAGCGAACCACCTCCTTCGGCTCTCCTCGATCGCGCGCGATCGCGAAAAGAGGAAGACGCCGAGTAACGAGGAAGAAAGTACCCGAGATGCGCAACAAACGAATCGTAGGTCAACGATCAGGGACCCGACCCGCTCTGTTTGAGGACGATTTAGAGATCCCGCGGAATGGAGCGTGACTCGACTTTATTAAGGACGCGGGCTGCTCCGGACCCAGATCCTCTCTTTCCCTGCTCCCGTTTCTCGAATTTTTCTTGTTCGAAACTGTTGGCACACCTTTTGCGGAGTTTAGAGAGCCGTGAGTCACCGCAAGAATGCATACGAGTCCCGGTCGACCGTGAAATAGAGAAAAGAATTCTCGTCGTTCAGGAAATCAAACGTTTCAATTGTCAAACGTTGAATTTGCATACATTTTGTGAAAAGAGATCATGACCTATGAAATAAGGAACAGAAGCGTTTAAATTATATTTCAAACAAGATTTACACCTCCCCACTGAAGATCGTGGTGTTAATAATTATTCCGGTATTAGAAACCCTGTACGAAGGAAACTGCACTTATGAGATGAAAATAAATATTTATGAACTAACTTGCAGCGATGGCTAGGATTCTATCAGGTTCCAGACGCAATAAAAATCTTATCAAACTCGGTAAAATTGTTTAGCATAAGTTTGAATCAATACGAGCGCATGGATCTCGCAGTCCGGCCAATAAGTGATACCTTGTAGCCTTTAATTGCGCGAGTCCCCGTATGCACGCGGCAGTGGGAGCATTTAGAACAGGACCGAGAACCAGAATCGAATATAAAAAGGGGCAGAAAATGATTACGCTGCTCCAGGAAAGGTTCCGCAGGTGAGATCGGGGGGTATTGCTAGGATCGGACGCGTTTCTTGGGTCCTCTATTAACGTAGCCATCGGGTTTTCTAGTGGGAGGATGCGGTCCTGGCGCCGTGCCCCGATAGAATTTGAAGCGTTACATTAGTCGGACTAATGACCGACATGACTGTCCGTAGGTAGATACCGGTTCTTCGAGATCCGAGAGAGGAGTATGCCCCGGGAGGATGGTTGCATACGGCCGCGGCCGGAGCAATACGGCGAATGATCATCGTTCGCGATGAGGGCGCCACGTACCCGGGTGCATTCGCAGGGAATGTATGCACGCTCGCATGCATCGCTCTTCCCGCCTCGGTCTCTCTCTCCGCCTCTCATATTTCGTCCGTAAGCACACGCATCCACGGAGAAATGTGCTTGCACACCCTATTCGTCTTCTGTCCTCCCCTGCCACCCTACACCCGCCCCTATTTTTTCCCTGTTAGACGATCCCCGGCAAAGATTCAGTCGACGAACTATCGAACCCGTCCAGAAAAAGATGTACAAACAGATACGGAAACATTATTGACTGGTCGATTTGCATTTTGCGATAAGCCATCTATTGCTCCGCCTAATTCGTTCCGAGATGGCGTGCATCGATGGGTCAATCGACTTGGACAGGGACAACCGAAGAAGATAGGCTACCAATTATTCGAGAGTATGCTGGAGGATGTGGCCCAAGATGTGGTCAAACTGACGGACCTTCCATTTCAAGAACGATCCTGTGTTTGTCTATCGATCTCTATCGAAGCATGTTTGTTAGTTTTGCGTCAGAGTTCCAATGAACTTCCAGAAGACTAAATAATGTCCTGAAGGCTTCCGTTTCATCTAATTTTTGTGGTTGCCGAGCCAGCCCCGATAATGATGCTCGACAAAGTATACCGGTAAATCTGAAGCAGTGTTAAAGCGTCCTATATATATAGCAAGGAGACTGAAGTTTGTGAGAGTAGGACGAAAGCGACTCCCGGTGCAAACTAAAACCGGGAAAACACGTCGGGAAAACGTGAACGCGGGGCGCGTGCCGAAATTGAAACAGGAAACGGGGACTAGCGGCGATCGTAAGTCAAGGGAGCACTCTGGGTCCCTTAAAAGCCTGTTGCGACGGTGAACGAAAACGAGTAGGGACGCTAATTCATAGGGTCTCGGGGCGAATCGTGATCCAGACGCGCCTCCTTCGCCGTGGTTACTTGTATGGAGATTTTCGTATGACGTAAATGATGCTTAAGGGACGACTACGTGTAATCACCGTGTTTCGGATGAGAACGATGTTTCTCGGGACCGATCCAGAAAATTAAATCCCGCACGAGTTTTGCGCTTCCAGGGGCATGGGGTCATGGGGCCATTTGTCACGCCGCTTGCTTTCGTTAATGAGCGTTAAACTGTCTTTCCGCGACGAGATCCAGGTAGCTCTCCCAGCCATGATCAAATGAAAACAACGGATCACGTTGTCGCGAAACTTGTCTTCTAATTCGATCATCGTCTCGACGCCCTTTCTCCTCCACGGTTGTTTCGTGGTACACGGAATCGCGAGAAACCGAGGCTAAACGACGACGACCTCGTTATAATGGCAGACGCGAAGAGATCGATCGATTACCGCTTCTCGCTCTCAGGCAACCATCGTTCTCCCCGTGGATCCGTGAATATTTATAACGCGGCATTAAACCGTGAGTGCGTTCAACGATAACCGTAATATTTAAGCAGGAAATCAGGTATCTTATCGGTGGCGTGCAATTACGCGAATTCATTTTAATGGTGTTCAATCGACTCCGAAAACTCGCCGTAACCAAACATGGCACCCGGCGAATAACGCTCGCCTCCCGTTGAAACGTAATTCCCTCGTGAAAATTGCTTTCCAAAAAAAACGAACCAAAAAAAAGGGAGGGATTCCAATTCCGAGCACCTCGTGATGAAACCGGGACGAAATTCACGCCCCTCCTCTTCCTCCGACCCTGATAACTTCGCGAATCGGTCGAAACACGAAACCAATCGAGCCACGCCGATGGACATCGTAAAAAAATTCAAAATATTGGAAGAAGGCCCTGGGACCTAGTCTGGCACTTCGCACACTTGTCGTTGGACACTCGTAAATTGATGTTCGATGATCGATCAGACACTATCGGATCCTCTCATGAAATTGCTATAATAATGTTCTGAAAGTTTGAACAGTTGCGACAGACCACTATGAGATGAAAGTCGCGGTACAGTGTACGAACGAACAGGAAGTGAATCTTCGTGGAAAAATGAGACGATTCCCTGATGAAATTTGATCATTAGAGTTCTCGGCGAATCAAGGTGAGTAACTAAGGTTGATATTGATTAATCGAAAAAATCAAATATACCAGTATGTAGTTGCAGCGACATTTTTAAATCCTTCCATTGAAATCGTCCAAAACAGCCTGCTTGTAATGTGACAATAGTATTTGTCTGTACATAATAAAGAGTCTGTCCACGGCTTACCGTTTCTCCTCCTCGGAGATGCTAACACTTGAACGTGAAAATCGAACATTCTCGAAAACCAGGTCTCAAATGAAAAAGTAATACGCTTCACCTCTTTGCATACCACCTCGAGTCTCGATGAGCCTAACTTCCGATCACATGCCGTATTAGCAATTCTATGTAGAGAAGGTAGCAAACTAGTTTCCACAATTCCCTGTACCGAGAAGGAGGAGAACACTGCACGGAGCGAGTAAAACTACCTCAAAGTCGGCAAACGCGATGAAATTATGGCAGATGCGTTTGCGTGTTGTGTCGGGAAGAGAGTTAGCGAAGGAGGCCTAGCCCGAAATCCTTGGAGCAAACGAGCGCGACGCGGAATGGAGCGGCGGCGCGACGCGGCGGTCCAGAGGAGTAGAAATCCAGAAATCCGCTCGGGCGACGATTTCACGGGTAAAAACACGAGGCGGCGTTCCCGGTGCGGCACTTGTCTCGTATCGGCACACTCTCGAGGCTCGAAATCCTCCGAGCCGACGACGGCAGAACACGGAGCGGAGCGGAGCGCTCTGGGGAGATCCTCCACTCGGAAACTCGCGTCTCGCGAGCAGGCGGCGTAATACCGCGTAGTCGCCGAGTGGAGCGAGACACGTCGGCCGGCGCGAGTCGAGACCGAGGGTTCCCGTGGCTGGTTCGTGCGGTTCCGCCGGCGCTCGGCGATCCCCGACACCCCCGTTCGCCGTTCGAGTCTGCCGACGCGAGACGAACGGCCGCGACACTCTGCTCGACCGACAGACGCGTCCGCGACACCGACCAGAACGGAGGTGCTGTTCTCTCTGCGTTGAACGGGGCTCGTCTCGCTCGTCTCGAACGAACCTCTCGTGTGCAAACAGTCCCACTATCGGTCCCGGAGCGAGTCGCGCCGATCCACGATCTACGACCGGGCGCAGCATAGTTGACATCGACCGTCTCCCCGAGTGATTCAGGATTGTTACAAAGATTCTTTTTACTCCGAAACACGAAAGAAAACGGAGATCTTGTTTTTGTGGATCAGTGAAGAGCGTCGCTCTCGAGGCGACCCGTGCGAATCGCAAGTGCGTGAGAAAGTAAAACCGGGGGTGTGCTTCAGGCGAGAAGGATACCGCCTCGTTTCGCTGCGTTTCTTGTGCTCCTCGTGAGATCCTCCAGTGCGATCTTTGACTCCGTGCCGCCAGGATCGCCGCGCGGAGAAGACTATCCCTGTCTCCGGTGCAGTGTTTTCCTTTTTTTTCTCGTTTTTCGTCGAAAGTTTTGTGGTGAAGAAACAGAGTTGATCTCACCCGCTCCATGTGGTTTTTTGTTTGATTGTTTTCAATATTCCGTCGAGCTACGTGAGCGACGCCGGGATGCTCGGCAGGTTGGTCGTTCGGTGGTCAGAGTGATTCCGTCGGATACTGTTCGCTGCAGCTCGATCGGAGTGTCGTCGATCGTTCGAATTAATCTCGTTAGGATACAGCTCGCGCTGCACCAGACTTACCGATTAAAGACTCGTCCTCTGTGGGTTTTGGTTGATCGGGTCGGCGTGCAGACAAAAGTTGGACCAATGAGAGGGTTTGCTGCAAGGTGCGCTCCAGGTGAGAGAAACACGGGGTGGACCCATGGAACAACGCGTACCTCGATGGACACCGTTGGAAGCAGCCAAGCACCGGAGAAACTCGATCGGTTCTAATCGGCGGTCGATCGCGGCCGATCCCATCAGACAGCGTCGCGAGTCCCGAGTCCAGAATCGTCTCTGACTCGGCTCCGTTTCCAAAGACCATAGAGAGGCGGCTGTGTGATCATCCTTTCCGCTGGGAATGTCTCGAGGATAACCGACCGGGAAAAACAGGATCCCCGCAACCGAAGAGCGTTCAGGAGGGCTGTGAGAAGAATCGGAAAAACGCGACGAGGAGAACCGTTAGCCGTTCGGGGAAAGTGAAGCGTGGATGTGGTGTTCGTGCAACGGTGGTGGAACGTGGTTGTGGACGGCAGCAACGAAGGTGCAGGTGTTGTTGTTGCTGTTCCCGTCATCGTTGTTGTTGTTGTTGTCGTCGTTGTTGGTTCTTGTTGAGTCCCGGTGAACGTGGTGACGGTGTTGGTCGTTGTCCACGTTGTTACGATGGTTTCCTCGTCCTTTGTGACTTTGGTGTTCCTCGTCTGCCTGCAAACGGTACTGCTGTCCACTGTGAGCAATTGCGCGAAGACGATCAGCATGTACTGGAACACCACCAACTCCATGTAAGTGCCACCGGAATTTTCACAAACAATTTCCATCCGATTTCTTCGTTCGAGATCCTGAGAACCATCCCCCCACCCGTCGCTCTCCGAGGAAAAGAAAATGGCCACGTGGCTCGGACACGATAACCACAGAGATTTCTGAGCTCGGTTTCGCGAACGTCGACGCGAACATGTCCGCTCGACGTGGCCGCTCTGGCACGCGTGCCAAAGCGTTTTCAAAGTCGTCGCCGGGGAATCGATTTCTCTCGGCGTCGTCGCTTTTGAGTAACGACCCCTCGCGCCGGTGTCTACCCCCGTGCGCTTCCGGCGGGGCTTTTATCGCGTCGAGCCGTGCGAGACCGGAGTATCGCGTATGCCAAAATTACAGGGTGCATCGCCGCGACGTCTTGCTCGCTTTAATATGCTCGCGAATGGCCCTCAACCAGACTATTCCGTCCGCGACGTCGTCCAAATCGTCGACGATAAAAGGGGCGAAACGGCCGATTTCCAGCGAAGTAGGAGAATCGTACCTGACGATCTAGTTTCCCTGAATTGTTCCACTATGTCTCCGTTACTTGGAGTATCTCGCACTAAAACGTTCCTGCCCCTTTGACTCCGAATTTTTACTGCCGTCGTGAGCCACTCTCCCCGCTTCGGCTTTTAACCGTGGAATATCGAATTCCTCTTATTTCCGAACAAAAATATTCTATCTTGTGAAAAGAAAAAATTAACATGCTATTCGTTAGTTGATTCAACATTAAACTAAAAGTGACTATTTACATTATTTTGTGAAAATAACAAGAATGTGTCTATCCCAATTTCTTTAAACTGCTTATGTGGTAGGCATACGACTATTTATAATTTGTATTGTATTATATAAAGTATCATAATGTATGAAAACGTTTGTACAGTACTGGAGAATGATCTCTTCCTTGAGATTCAAATTGCATCAATAAGCGTTAACGATGCTCGCTTCGCTTTACGCGTCTGAGCAAAGTGATTAGAATTTGAAGCGCATCTGAAGCATCCATCTCGATTCAGTCGCGATTGTTTCGGAGTGGTGAAACGTAGTGTAAAAATAATTGATTGCAGACCGCTAAACGCAGGATTAATGGTTGAAGGGTGTAAAGGAAGCGTGTTGGGATTGAATGGGGATTCCGACGTGAAATTCCACGTGTTCCGTGGGGCTCCCGCTTCGTTTTCGCACGAGACGTGTAAATCTGACCGCGTAACGAGCCTCGTTATTTTATCTGCGGAAAAAAATCTATAAGCGTTCTCGTTGTTTCCTGTCAGAGGCGAAATCGTCGGCGCTCGGCAAACCGAAGCGGCAGACGCGATTCACCGCACTGCCAATTAAATCCGCATTATGTGGTTAGGCTAATTTGTCACGGCATTTTTCTGCTCTTCCGAGCTGGATCGGGTTCACGCGCGACTCACCGGCAAAAACGTTTCGCCCGAAACGATCGCGGCGGCTCCGTAAAAATTCGCATGCGGAATCACGCGCTTCGGAGAACCGCTGCCTCGACACGATG
Organism: Lasioglossum pauxillum; assembly: GCA_933228785.1. NCBI lineage: Eukaryota > Metazoa > Arthropoda > Insecta > Hymenoptera > Halictidae > Lasioglossum > Lasioglossum pauxillum. The sequence continues at coordinate 38,841,141 of OW121699.1, read as the reverse complement.
AAAACTAACAGTTCAGAGAGTTCAATTACCGGAGAAGTCTCGTAGCGTTTCCCCTCCATTTCTGCCTTCTTCCTGTTGTCTCCTTATACGCAGCTTGTTAGCCAAGCAAATTTCTTTCGCCGGTTACGCGGCGATTTGCGTAGTTCGCGATATACTTCTCGACCGAGCGAGAGGCGACAAAACGCAGAACGCGAGAACACTGTATAGTAATTGACGCGACTCCTTTTTCTCGAGCTCGAAAAACCTGCTTGGAGCGTAATTTTCTCTCGATCGCCTGGAATTTCTTGGCGATCGTTTCGTCGATCCGTGGATACCGGTTAAAGGTCAATTCGCATTACCCGTTCAGGCTGAGAACGATTTCAGAAAAACACTGTTGCGGGTTATGATCCGTTAATTGTCCGAATAATGCCCAACAATCTCCGCTTTCCCGTATTCTGTTCCCCTTCGTCTAATAACACTGTACAGATCGTTCGAAGATAAATGCAAACACATTTTCAAAGTGTCGTTGCCGAACGCGAACCTATGGTGGAAATGCAACATTGCTTTTGTCCGAGGCGAATCGTTCGAAACCTTCGTAAAACGAAAATTTTTGCCCGTATCGAGAACAGGCTCTGAAATCTCGAGAAGGAACAGAGAAAGAGAGACACGGAGGACGAATCCCGAAAAAATTACGACAGGGCCGAATAAAGATGATCTGACAGGTATCGAGACAGTGTCGCGAAAAATCTCATTAAATCACGGTATTGAGTGAAACGGAATTTTTCCGAGTTCCGTTGGCCGCGGTGTCGCCGAGAAAAGTGGCATAACTTTTTACCGTGAAACACGCGCGGGCGGTGCAACGTCCGGAACGCATTCAGGTTCCTCCCTGCTCGTCCGAAAACCGTGAGCCTGTGTGCGGATCGGCGCAACAACGAAATCCCGGGCACCCTATTCTCCTCTCGTATAAGGCCCCGGACCCGACGTCCGGCTGACTTTGACGATCGGTTTGAAGTCGCGCATGCATTACTTGTAGCCGGGACGAGGTGGCCGGGACCGGCCGGTGTGTGCGTGCCTCGTACGTGTGAGAATCCATTTCGCGAAGGAGAAGGACGTTGTCAGACTGTCTTCTTCGCGGGACGTACGGAGGGCAGTAAAAAACACGTCCCGTGCAGAAAAAAATCGAAAAGGAAGTAACGCGTACACCGAGCGCAAAAAGGAGAAACTAAGAAAGAAGAAAGGGGTGTACGATCCGGGGGCCCCGAGCTCGCCCAGTCGGCTGTAAATCTTGGCCGCATATTGGAAAATCGAAATTCGCTTTACGAAAAGGCGATGAAAAAAGAAAGCCAGAAGGTGCTTCATGCTTTGCGAAACAAAATCAGAGAGAGAGAGAGAGAGAGAGAGAGAGAGAGAGAGAGAGAGAGACGGAAAGTTGTCAGCGAAAACCAGTGGCTCCTTGATTATCATAAATCTGTTTCCACGTGGAAGGCGTATTCCGGCTCCCCCGAGTTCAAGTATGGTGTCTGACGTTTACTGCCTCGTTGTATTTTCGACAGTGGTGGGGTTCGCTTTGTAGTTACGACGGCGAAATGTATTAAAAAGGATCGGAGACCGTTCGACTGGGCGTGTCGCGTGCACGTTAAAATTGCGTAATGTTCATGGAAAATGTCGTAAACGTCTCGTTAATTCCATGAGTTTGGTATCGAAGGCTAAGATTATTCAGCTGGCTATTCGTGTGGTTCGGTGGTAGCCGATTCGGTGAAATATCGGGGAAGATTCCGCTTCGGTTTTTGCGAAACGAACGACGACGGCGAAGAAAGTACGAGCGATGCGCGGCAGATGCTGCTCCCGCGCCGCTGGAGACTTCAATGCCGGACAGGAGATCTCCCGCGGCAGATTATTGAACTCTCCTCTCCTCGGCTCGGCTCGACTTGGCGCGGCGCGGCGCGGCGCGGTGCGGCTAGACGATTCTATCGGGTTCAAGAAGCCGTGGTACGGACCAGGCAATAAGTATTTCTAGTTATCCCCCGAGAGAGCTTACGGTTTCGTATTCTACTTGTTTGCACGCACGCGTAACACGCCCTATCGTATTTTTCACCGACCGGCTCGTTAATTCTCTCGCGCGCCGCAGTCAAACGTGCTGACAAACTATTAAATTGTACCTAATATTTCACGACAACGCGGCCCGATATTATCGATATTTCAAAGATGATTACGCGCATCCCCGTCGAACGGGATATTTATGGAACACGTTTTCACGTAGAACCGCGTTGCTCTCCCGTTGATTTTGATGTTCGTTAAAGTGCCCGTGTGCGTCCGTCGCCGGCAGAAAGAGCGAGAAAAAAAAACACAGACACACATACACATGGTTTCGCATTCCGCGGTGTTTCACTCGGACGCGTGAATAATTAACGACTGACGTCAAGAGCGAGCGTGTAAAATTAATCGGTTTCCTCTCGAAAAAATTAGTATAGCTGCGGGGAGAAAAATCTGTAGACTCGTTTTTTGACGGATTCTCGGCTTTTTTAATGTTCTACGCGAGGACTCGTGCGGGTATGGCGACGGGGGACGGTCGTTCGTTTTGGTCGGTGCTCGCGGGTGACACGTGTCGAAAAACTTGGTCCGACCGACTAGTCCGCGTTACGAGCGTGTGACACCTTCCGAGAAGTTGGAAAACCACCGTCGAGAACCGCTCGCTCTCGCAAACTGTCATTTCGACACGGCTCCAATTATTCCGTACGGCGAGTCACGTACGTACACACCGGCGAGCATGAGTAAACTTAATGAATGGCAAGTTGGCGAAGTACCAAACGGTGACACGTTTCGCCGGGATTCTCGATACCGGCAACCTCTCGGGGACCGTTCATCATTTCGCTAGTTTCGCCTGTCACGAAATATTCTCGCTTGTCATTATTCACCTCATACATTATGCATATCCGGTAATGTGTATACACACACGGGGGCCCCCGAATTCTTCTACATTGTGTCGAGCTTGAGTGCACGCGCGCGCGAGATACGAATCGCTAAACGTATCTCGCGCGCAAAATTATGGGCTTAGGCGGGGCCGGCGTGAACGATAAGCTTTCGGGCCAGACGCGCCGCGAAAATTAGATCGCGGGACCGTTTACGAGCGAAAATCTTAATTTCCGCCGGTGTGGATTTCATGAACCGTTACACTTTAACACGGCCTCGGTACCGTTATTAAATTGCCGGTGTGTAGTACACGCGGCGGGCGAGCAAGCTCGTTTTTGAAAACCACCGTCGAGGTTCCTATTATCCTCTTCGGTAGCTCCGTTTCGTGGCGCTTTATAGCTCCGAGTATTAAGGCAACATCGATTTGCAGCGGCCACAAATCAGTGGTTTCACCGAGGAAACTAGTACCCTTCGTACCGAAGATTGAGAATTCGCTGCTCGATTCATGGAAATAACCTTCGGCCACCGCTACGCCACCGCGCCGCGTCTCGAATCACGCGGAAACAAAGAAACGCTTCGGTCACGACGCGGTGGAAACGAAAAGAACGCATGTGAACCATAACCCGCCGTCTAAACAGGAAGAGATATGACATTTCCATTGTTCCATCGTTTGCGTAAACAACTTTTTCGGAGCCGCATTCCCTGGAAATCTCGGTCGAAACTACATTCTCGAGTCGAATGTTGGAGCCTTTATTATCTTTCCGCTATTTATTATTATTTATAGCTTATCCTGTTCCAAGAAACTTGCCAGAAAATTGTAGACACGCGTCATGAATGGTCGCATGGGCAAATCGTTGAACGACGGAAATTGTTCAAGGAGTCCATGAAACTGGACAGTAAATGATTCACTTTTATTAGTGTAATAATGATGATGCGATTGAAGGCAAAAGCTTCTGCGGTAGCAATATCTGTCACCCGCGGAAAAGTAGCCGTTGCGACAAGAAAACGGTACCCATTTCCCTTGAATCATGTTCCCTCTAAACTCTAAAGCGTAAAGAATCGAGTCCCGCAAAGAATACCTCTGACTACGTTAATCGCGACGTACGATAAAGAAGTGTGTACCGAAGGCAAATTGCATAGAACCAAAGTGATATAGTAGCAGGTAGTTTCCGTCAGGGGATACTATTATCCATAGTGTGTAAACGTGCATTCGCGTCGACGATCAACGCAAATCAACGGTTTTCCTCTCGGCAGTGCGACGCCGCGTGTTCAAGAAAATTGAAAATTCCACGGGAAGCCGGCAAATGGCTCTGGCGAACGGTAAAACGCTCGTTTAACCAGTTCGATGGAGAGAAACGTGGCATTCGGATACACGCGGAACATTGTTGGCAGTATCTAGCAAATAGTCCAGCTTATGGGAAATTGTTTGAAGCATTTTCGTGGCGGAATGCGGTCGTCGAGCGGAATCTGAGCGTTCGGAGGATCCGGACGTCAAAAATCTATGGAGGACACCGCGCCGCGAGCACTTAACGAGTGACAAATTAATTATTCATCATTAAAGACTAACGGCGCGCGGTGGTATCGCGTCGGCGATGTCTGTGCGAGAAAAACGAGATGCGAATCACCGCGTTGACGTTTACGAGTGCGCGGACAGCGCGTAAATATCTCCATGAACTTGCGGGACGCCTTCTTCCTGTTACCACGTGTTTCGCGTTCCATCGGCTGGCCGGATCAAAGAGAGGGGTTCCTCTCCTCTCCCGGAGGAGACGCGAACTTACGCGGAACGGCACGGAGCGGAGCGACAGATGCGCGAAAAAGCGCGAAAACGCGCCGCTAGTCCGCTAGAAAACCGAGGCTCTGCTGATTTACCGACCTCGGCGGGAGCTCTTCTGCTTTCGCGTGATTTACTTTCCGAGGGGAACGTCTGTCGACTTACGCACCCGCCTTCGCGCAGCTATCATTGCGTTTAATTAGGCAATAAAGCCGACCGGCAAGAAGACCGAAAAAAGATGCCGAAGAAGAATCGGCGATGAGCTCCGCCCGCTTCCTGCGAGGCCGATTCTCACAAGACCAGGATTTTGTCGCGACAATAAATTCTCAACCGAGTCAAATTTACCTCTGAAGGACTTGCTAGAGCGAACGCGATACCGGGAAAATTTGTTTAGTACAGTAACCGACAGGACATAGCAGTATTCCACAACTGGGGAAAGGTCCGTGTTGTGTTTATTTACCCTTGTTCAAGATGCGCGCGTCTAGTTACGTCGGACACTAGCCGCCGCGCGCATACCATTAGCAAGCGCGGGCTTCGCCGTTACCAAATTATTGGCAGACAGAGCATCCAGATCCTTCTAGAAGGATCTGGTCGTTCAAACAGGAAGTTGGTTTTTCTATCCTGTCAGTCAATAAATAGTGCAACTCTTCGCAATTGTCTCTCTATCGTTTGTTCAAATGCGATCGACTTCAATCCTTTTCCCCTTACTCAAACGGCAACGATAAAGATTCCTTCGCGACTCTGCGAGAACCGAATCGTTACTCGTAAACGCTCTCGCGTTCTTAATTGTAAAGTGACGACTCTCAAAGGAGAACCAAATTATCGTAACGTGAAAGTTCTTTATCATCTCCTAAATCCTTTACAAGTTAACGCGCGCTCATTCATCTAGCAACCAGTAATTCAAACTCGCATTTGTTCCAATCGTGAACAACCCTGGTATGCGAAAATGTTCGTGTAGTCCTGCTAATTCTGAGAAATGGTAGGAATATAAAGCGAGAGTGTAACAAAAAACGCTACTCTTACTGTATGGAAATGAGAAAATGACTTGGAGAAGGAGCGCGAGTATGATTGGTTATTTGGCATGCGTGTTTTCGTGTCGAACTGTGATACTCGACCGACGGTAGAATTTGAAAATCATGCGTTTCTGTTTTGAATAAAAGTGGCTAGATCGCGCTGTTTACGCGTTATAAATATTAACATATTGAGCTGTGATACTCGACTGACGGTGAATTCGAATTTCGGGATAATAAATTTTTTTATGTGAAACGAAAACAGCGCGACGGGTCAGCATTTTCGGAGCCGATTTTTGTAAATCCCGCGGCACTCGAACGCGAGCGAATCAGATCATGGAACACAACCGGGATTAAGCAAGGAGAATAGGGTCCTCTGCTGCTAGTATGTCCAGCTGGCCATCTCTTCATCTCTGCATAGCAGGAGCCAAGTCCGCGTGCACGGTACCATTAATTCAACGCGAGTTACGCCGATAATCCGGCGTCGTATCGCGATATATGGACGCGCGGGGCCCGCCGGAATATTCGATTTTCTTGGTCGTCGGTAGGAAACGGGGAAAAAGACTAGCTCTCTCCTCCAAGCTCTCCGTTGGAGGCAGCCTACAGAGTTTATCGGTACCGTCGCGGCGCGCAATAAATCCTGCCCGTTATCAGCATTTAATATCTTCGTTAAAAATCCACGAAGAGGCCGAGAAACAAAAGATCATTATTAGCGTAAGCACCGCGTGTACATCATTACTCGGTGTCCCGAGCAACCAGTGCTCCTCCTCCCGCTTCCTGCTCCGGCAACAATACGGAGCCACTCGAGTCGAGTCACCCGTACCCGGGGAAAAAAAGCGTACGTCGGGGCGTTACGAGCTACGAGGACCGCGTTACGGTTAATTAAGCGCGAACGGAGCTGCTGCAGGGCCAATGCCAGGATCGCCTAGAAACTGGAAGCCAGACGTGCCGAGAGAACACGTCCAGTAGTAGCCCCCCTCTCTCTCTCTCATACTATCTGCTGGTCGGCGGCCGTGTTGAACAAGGCACGCCGAAATCATCAGAAAAGTGTCCTTCCTGCGGCAGCTGTTTCCTGTTACAAAAACTCTTCGGGTTCATGGGACACGCTGGGTGGGGCACCCCAGCCACGGGGGTAACCAAAGCCCCCGGTAGCGTTGTGGTTGCGACTTACATGCGATTACGTGCTCTCTCCCCGAGCACCCCGTGTTAGACACCGTAATCCATAAAACGCGACCCCGCGCCGAAGCCCGAAATTTATGCTCCACTTAATTCCGTGAGGCTCGTTCCACTGCCGCAGATGGACGATAGATCCTATGTTGTACACGAGGACGTGAAACGCGGGGGAAAATTGCTTCGAGTAAATTGTTTTGCTGGTGCTGTTGGTGATCGATCGACGGATAAAGAGAGCGATACGAAACGGGAAACGTTAATGAAGTAACAGCAGAACTAATTTCTAATCTTTCGATAGTTAGTTTAACACTAGGTTTTCAGGACGAGTCAAAATGGCACGTTCTAACATTTGCAGTTTACGGTCATTCAAATTGTAAAGGTGCATCCATTAGGAATCATTCAACAAATTTTTCGCCGGTCACCATTTTATGAATATTTCACGTGAGATATTCGAGTGCAAAAAGTTATGTAGTAAAAAAAGCGCGCGGAGCGTAAAAGACCAATATTTCTATTTGATTTTTGGTACTCGGGATATGTGGTGTGTGTTTTTTGCGGAATAAATTCCCCCGATCTATGGAAATTAATATTTACCCAACAGAACCGGAGAATGTGGGGGACGCGTGCAGAAATAAGTCGAGGGGGAGCAGGTCGTACATCAGAATTATGGAATAATCGGGCATTGTCCGTCGACAGATCGCCGCGCGCCGTCAGTGTTGACGGGGCGCAGATGATATTTCATGTTACCCACGCATTCCATTTTTCCTAGATCGAGTTTCCCCTCGGTCGATTGCGGCGCGAATCGGCTTGTTCCCATGCGTTCCGCGGTCCCCGTGGGGCAAACACGGTCGCAATGAAAATCTCTCGGCGACTCAGCAGGTGGCGGCGGCGGCGTGTAGGTCGCCGTTGCGCGCCGGCCAGAAAAAAAGTATATCGTTCGATTGTGAACAGGCCACACCGGTAATAATCGTTATTGCACCAATTAATTCGCGCCTACGTGTGTACACTGGACTGCGTTATCCGTGGTCAGCACGCGATTCCATCCGCGGAGAAACGTCATTAATAGCTAGTCGGATATTGCTATACACTTAAAATAATTGCGGCCACAAGGATGTATGCGTTGCAGACAGCTCTCGAGCACACAGTTGCTCGTCTCCAACCACCGTCTCCCCGTCTATGTACACATACGCGAAAGTATAATTTCAATCCCGTGGGAACTCGCGAGGCATCATCGCGTTTACCCCAATTAGCTTGTGATCGACGCCTCGATTTTTTGTCCCCGCTCGAAGGCCGAACGATCCCTTTTGTTTTTCGAGACTGTTTAAGAATTTTAATCGACCGGCTACGTCATGCGTGTTATTACACAGGGGCTCAATTATCGGCCATAATAGTCGAAGAATTACTGAGATGCTTCGTAGAGCGTTACGCTCTTCGCGAAAAAAAATTATATTCATTTAACTCGATAAGATCATTCTGAGGTAAAGACTGAAATTATGACAAATGTTTACAATAGGTGGGAAGTATCGTATTAGCGAAGTAAGCAAAGATTAAAGACGTACGAGTCGCATACAATAACAGAAAAGAGTACTGGAAGAAGAAAAGGAGAGATGGTTTCTAATTTAGTGGTTCTCCGCAGAACGATTCCTCTTCTCCGTGTCTTTGAGCAAATTCCGCGCGGCCAATCGCATAATTCGACTGGTACAAAGTCTATCGGTCGAACGAACCGGGCCAATCTGGTATCGGGAAGCTTAGCGTTCCATTAGGAGTCAGCGTTCGTCCATGAAGCTGGAGACAAATCGACGGAAGATCCGCGATAGTGCTTCGAATCTCGTCGGGGCGACGAAAGGAAAAACGTCGGTCCGCGTCGGGACAGATGGTTATCGCGTTATCTGCGCCCTTTGTTCCCGGTCCTTAGCCGTGACAAACCCGTGGCCCGGAGAAAATCCCGTTCCTCGGTCGGCGAAGTCCTCGAGCAGGCTCGTCGATGGAAGAGAGAAGGCTCGCGAGACAAGGATGACCGGGACAATGCCGATTTCCGCGGCGTCACCACCCGGAAGAGTCGCTCGGACGCCGATGATTTCCTTGAAAGCTTCGAATAAGAGAGGCGGCGACGTTGCGCCGGAAAGAGACACATGCGTGCGCGCTGCGTTCACGCGGCCAGAGAAAGAAAGAAAGAGGGAACGAAGCAGAAGAAGAAGAAGAAGACGACGACGACGACGAAAGAGAGAAAAGGAGAGGAGCCGCGCGTGAACTGCGTATAACTGCACGTTTCGCCTGCGAAACCATGGAGGAGATTGCACCTCGAGGTCCTGCGGTGCACGTTCCATGAAGGGACGGCACCGGTGACCATGGTGGTGGTGGGACGACGGAGGGGAGGAGGTAAGGAGAGAAGGAGCGAACACGAACGAGAGAGGAACTGCCTCTCGGTCCCTTCCACGACGTATCCTCGCTCGCTCGTCCTCATTTGTCTCCTCGGTTTTCGAGCCACCGGCCAAAACTCGTGCCTTTCTTTCGCCCTCTTCTCCTCCAGCTTGTGCCCGGCCGTGCCCTCTCTTTCTCTCTCTGCCCCCTCGCCCCTCGTCACCCCCACCACTGGTCTTTTCATTTTTTCCTTCTCTTTCTTTTCTTTACGCCATCTCGCTTCCAATCCACCGCTCGCTGGGACCCTGAAAGGCCTCGCGGCTTCGTCAGGCCAAAGGAAGGGAGAGCGGGAGCGAGGCTTTTTCGAATCGAATCCCTCATTGTCGACTCGGTAATTCGAGGAGGATCGAAATAACCCATTATCCCGTAATGAGCGGTGCATTCACATCCGCGCGAGGATGTGCGCGGGAACTTGCGCCTGTGCTTGCGTGCGTCGGTGCGTGATCCTCCGTGCGTATGCGTCCTTCATGCGTACACTTACACCGCGAGCAGGCAGTGTACGCATAGCAGAATCCAACACCGCCAGACCCCGTTACATTTACATATAGAGATCCCGGTAATCGTCGCGCGATCGAGTACGAGTTTCCAGACCTATAAAGAGAGTTCGAGCCGTTCGACGCCTGGCTACGATCTCCCCCACCGCACCAGCTAATAATACACGCGATTGATTATTCTTCCAGTCCGCAAGTGGAATTTGCGTCAGGCCCTCGTTTCCTCGCAGCGAGAATGTCGAGAGCGGCGCCTCAGGTGACCGAATGATCTATACAGCAGTGCGTATCGGCGTGGATTTTTCCTCGTGGACTCGTTTCACGTCAGCGACGGGTCATAGGTAGCCATTACCGTGTTAAATCCGGATCGCGACGACTATTTATACTCTGCCGCGGCCAGTTTCTTCTTTTATAGACTTCGCGGAAATGGCATACATATACATATGACACGGATCCGCGCGAACAGAAGGAGCTATCGACTCTGATCGATAGTTGGAAAACCAGACGGTCTCTCGCATTCGAGTAGCCTCTCCATTCGACTAGGAGAGTTCAATATATCTCTTCTAACTCGTTTAAAAGACTCCTTTGTCCCTCGCAAACGAGGCCCGACTAATCCCGATCTTCCGGCTAACTTGCCCGCTTTCTCCTACCCGGGGCAACGTTAACAGTCACCTTATTAGCTTAACATAACATTGCGGAATCCCCGGGGAACTTTCGGATTCCTAATCCGGGAAAGTTCCTCGGCAGCTGGCGCCCGCACGCGACCGGCGCGACGGAGGACCGATCCCGGAAACTTTTCTACTTGGCCCCGGAACCGAAATTCGGATTCGCCGGGTTTTAAGAGTGGCTTCGCCAGAGCATTAATGCAAACTATGCGGCGAACAAACGTTAAGTCGTGTGTGGAGAAACCACAGAGACCAAGGGTAATTCCCGAAGTGCCTCGAACGCTCGAAAGGTCTTCGAACCGCGTCGAGTCGAGAGAACTCACGGAGAGAAGAGAGAGAGAGAGAGAGTACGGTGTGCTCTCGACGGTACAAGCGGCGCCATCTGTAGGGCCGACCGGAAACCGGCGAGAACCCGCTCGTCGTTTACGACTCTTTCAAGGACCTGGTTGCACTAAATCCTTGCTCCCGACTCCCCTACCAGCTGCGCTCGCCTCGCCGAGTCCTCGACATACCTCCGATGAACGGTACGACTTTCGCGTTTACCGGCCGGTAAACGGCGTCGCGTAATGAAGTAATCATCCCCGTTATCGGCCCTCATTAATCGATCCACCTCGAGCAGGCGAACAGTTACTTTTCACCGCACATACAACCTCATTCCTTCTCCGGCTTCAAACGATCAGATCCTGGGATAACATCTGTCGCACGTTTCACGGCGTTTTCCCGGGCAATAACCGTATACCCGCCGCTCGGAAAACAGGATCCAGCATTTCCATTCGGGGGTCATGGTTTCTTGCCAACCGCGAGAGCCAAGTACTGTTATTCCGTAACGAAGGACTACAGCCGTAGGTATCCTGCGCGTACATAGCTCTTTGTTCACAGAGTTTCCCAGGACCAGGTGTAATTATCGCGAATTCGCCGCCTGCCGGACTGATCTAGCTAATCTACTTCTTCTTGAAAATAATTAAACTTAATGCCCAAAGCTTTCGCAAATTCTAGTCGAACCTGTCGTCATCCTGTTGGCCTTCTTCATTTCCCGATAATGTGTCTGCGAGCTTCATTTTCAACATGCCTTGAAATATCTACGGAGATGATGTTCTGTATTGTCTCGAAATCTTTTGAACAATTCATGGGCCCATCGTTACGATTGATAATCGTAAATTAAAAATATTAGAACACGTCCTGTAAACGTAGTGTTAAAGCTCTACGGATTCAATAATCGAGCAACTTAGATTGCGTGGGATTTTTAAGTGTTAAACCGGATATGGCGCATTCTTTTGGACATATCGAAGGTCCGATATCTTTGTTTGCCCTCGAATATCGCAGTGTACATTCACGAAAGTGCATCGATCCGCCATGAAGCTAGTCAAAGGTTTTCTTCCCGTTGGACTTTGCACAGTTCTCTAATCTCCTAGCGGTGTTGCCTTCACGTTTCCCGTGGTTTCTTTCCTCTCGTTGTACCCCGTCCATTGTTCCAGGGGGTCCGCGGTACGTTCTAATCATCGCGTTAGATTCCATATTCCCTTATCTGTCCGGGACAAGACAAAGAAATCTTACAGGGTTATCTCTAACAGCGCGCGCTCAAGCTCTCCCCGATACTTGCATTAACGTTTCTCGGATCCGCGCTAATGGCTCGGGTCCTAGGCGACGCGACGCGACGCGCGGATCTATACACAGCCTAAAACACTGAGAATTTCCGTGCTAATGGATCGACCTGTTGACACGGGAGTTCGTTTGTTCATCGGGAATTCTGAAAGGACATCCTCCGCCTCCTTCTCCTCTTTTAGCTCGAGCTAGAGGCGCCGTGCGCCACGGCAATGGAGAGAGAGGACTATTTGCAAACGGACTAATCACGAGTTCCTTGGATCCCGACGGTTGCCTATCCCCGCATGGAAATGCCAGGCGAACAATGGAAATACCTGGGAGTGGTTTGTCTTCGCCAAGCAAACCACTACTGTCGCTTATCTGCGCAAATTATCTACCTTTAAAATGTTTGTTCCCTGAAAATTCGGTGCTGGGTGCGTGTACGGGCGAGCGACGACGGGCGCCATGTGCCCCGAGCTGGAACAATCTGATCGCGGATCTAAGGAATCTACTAGTGTAATACGATAGCGAGGCCTTAAAACAAAGACGTAGAAACCTAGGATACGGCAACATAACACCTGGACCCGGGGGCTACCTGCTGCTGGGTTTTGGGTCCACCGTTTTTCGTAGCGGCTGCTTTTTTACACGCGCGACGCCCCGGTTCAAGGTATTATAAATTTCGGCATTTTAAATTCCCGAACGCGCCCGTCCCGGAAATAATTCATTCGACGTTAACGAATTGGAGCCCCGCGCGCAGATAGCCCAGCGCGATCGAACGCGACTCTTGCAGATGCGTCTCGCCGCCTAATGATGTCAGGCCGACGAATATCTTCCGTGTGAGAGATCTGTGAAAAGGTTGTCGAGGACGAGGACGACGAGCGGTCGAATCGCTCGTTTCGAGAGAGGTTTAACGCAATTCAATGGGGTATAACAAATTCCACGATACGAAGTCAGAAAAAGGGATCGGGCATCGGGACAGGCGCGCTGCTGCCTCTTCTCTTCTGCTTGCTTGCTTGGCTGCCTGTCTGCCTGCCTGCCCGGCTGACTACCTGGGACCCGAGCTCTCGAACGTGTCCAACCGTTTCCCTTCCGAAGATCCTCCTTCATACATATCTACACATATATTTTTTTTAATTTCGGAGTTTCACCCGACAGAAGAGGATTAATGGGTGCTCCGAAGCAACGAAACCGTGACGCAGGAGGAGAGAAGGAGAAAGATCGGAGCGAGCTCTCTGGGTATCCTGAAACACCCCATTCCGTCCACCCCAGGTTGCCAGGTTCCTCGAAGCAGGAATGCCATAATCTAGATAACCGAGCATAATAGAATACCTGGACCTGGACTGGTTGCTTTCTACCTCGTTGCACCTTCACCTTTTTTTTCTCCCTTGCCTGTGGCCAGCTCGTATCTCGTTGCTCCTCTTCGCCACGGCTCCCTCTCTTCCTCGTCCTGCCCTTCTCCTTCGTTTCTCTCCTCTCCACCGGGCTTCGCTCAGTTCTCCCGTGTCCTGCTCCACCCATCTGGCCTGTTGATCCAGCTTTTCCAACGCGGTCGTCATCGACGATCCCTATGTTTCTCGGTGTCCCAATGACAGGGACGAGCAGGAGGCATTCCTTGTGCTCGACAAGAGACTAGGAATGCCGATACCTAGTAGCCGGACAGAACTACCCACCCTTGTCTATACGTCCTGCAGCTAGGACACGTGTTTTCCACCGGACTGCCGTTCACCGAGAAACAAGGGAAACTCTTGTCAGCTTCGGTGGACCGACCAGACACGATCGTATCGGGTTTCTTCGGCGGATCAGAAGCTCTCCCCGGTTCCCCTGTCCCCTCGAGTCACATGTGTATCCTAGAAATTTCGTGAATGTCCTGATGAGACTGGCCGGGGCACCCAGTCCTCGTTATTTCTTCCCTTGTTAGCCGTTCGGCGATAATTCAACTCTGTCGGTCCGTGGGATCGGACCACGCGGTGGCACGCACAAGCCCGACTCGCCACAATGTTGTTAGCCATCCACGCAGCAGCTTGCCCCACCTCTCTTTCCTTATCGGTAACAATAACTTTCGGGAAATCGGAGCGAGGGAGGCTATAATTACTATGATCGCGCCGGTTCCACGAAGAAACGACGCCAAACCGCGAAACCGTGTAACAGACTATACGTGTAGACGGGTCTTCGACCATGGGAACAGCCTCGGCGAATAAGAGTTCTGCCCCTGGCGAAAAAAATCGATTCGACACCGGTCACCGGTCGCCGTTAACGAACCGATCCCGAACGAGCCCTGGCATTCACAGAATTTTAATTCGTATCCGAGCACGCCGGAACGAACGATACCAGCAGCATTCCGGGATTGTGTCTACACCGGGAAGGCGTCGTGCCGCGATCGTTTGCTTTTACGTTTATGTCGCCGTTACGAAATCTCGGTTCCAATTGTCCTTCCACTCGGCCGATACGGATCGTTGCCCCGCGACTCTTTATCTAGATGGATCTCGACTGCCTTGCCGTACACACGAAACCACGGAGCTGGCGGAGAGAGGTCAGACCGTTCTACCTTCTTTCTCTCTTTCCGTCCGAGTTCTTCGTTTCCGCCTTTGTCTCGCCGTTCGTCGCGAGGCATTATCGGGAGAAAGCGAGCGATAATTAAACATTTTCGCGAATCGGAGCGCGCGCTCGCACACACCCGCTATTAATTGAGAAGCTGGATCGCCGGCTGGGCTCCGGTTACTTTCGAGCGACGTTCAACTGGAAATCGCAGCCGACCGATAAGCGTTTGCACCGTTCCCCTTCCGGTTATGCTGATAAAGCATACGCTGAATGGAGCTCGTAAGCGACATTGATATAGGACGCACGCTGAAAGGACCGAGAAGCTTGCACCTGGGCATCGGGGAGCGTCTGCCACGAGAAACCTGTTCGTTTTGACTCTAGCGCTCGCGAGAATGAACTCCTTGATCGAGAAAGACGGGTTCTCAATTGTATGCCGGAGCGTGATGAAACTGGTTGCAAATGCACTTAATAATATAGTACACTGCCCTCGGTGATCTCTTTTCCGAGAACGCAGCCCCCGGGGCATTTGAATCAGAATCACTCAACAGTTTTTAAGTTTTCAGCGAAATTGGATGGCCCGACCGAACACTTATTAACCGGTAATGCGTTGTGTACGCGTATGTTAATGATTCACGTTGCCCGCGTCGCGTCGTCTTCATTATTTTCGTTCGTTAATTTAATCGTGAATCCCGAACTCACGACTCGTCTGTCGTGGAATTTGAAGTGGAAGCGGTCGGGCTCGTCATTTAACAACGTTTAAAACAACGCGCGAGAATACCCGGCCCGAGATATAATTATCAAACTTTCGAGTTTTCCCTCGAATCTCGGACACGGGGAAACGATATAATTTTAAACCGTCCAGCCCGAAAACCGGGAATACCGTGGAAATCGATTGCTTAATTATACGAAACGCAGTTAACGCTCGTTACCCCCATTATCGCCGACAATTTCGTTAAAGAATTCCGCTCAACTTCGAACTGTGAAACGACCGGCGCGGCGTGAGCATCGAAAATGTTCGCGGAACGGGCTACACAATTACGAAATTGGATTGCCGTCATGGTCTTTCTGAGGATCGAGAGAAAAAAAGAGCTCGTCGAAGCTTCGAACGCATTCATCAGCCGCGATCTCCCTGTGATCTCTTTCGGTGATCAAGACGCCGTGCCGCGGTGCATGAACGCAAATGTAATTACTTTAAAAAGAGTTGCAGCGCCGCGTTAAACCGTGACCCATGCGACTAGAATCGAAGAAACGAATCGTGAGCGTTGCGAGAGAGCAACTCGGCGCAGCTTTTTATTGTACATCTCGGCAACCATCGAACCGGTGACGAACATCGATCTTCCGAATCGGCGATGCGTGCAATTTTTAATTACTTTCGGCGATTAATAGGACGACACCGACCGCCGTCAACGAGTCACGAAGAAATCGAAATAAATATGCGCACTCACGTGCTGAGTAATAAACCGGCCGGTTTTATATTTTGAACGAGAAAAGGAAGACTCGTTACATCTTTGTGGCGACTAATATTCCGTATCCGTTGAAAACATCGCAAACTAAAGGATACAGCAATCGAAAGAGGTGCGATTATTTCAGTGTGCGTTGACTTCGCTTCTGATAGAGCTTGAAAATGTTTTTATCGGAAGATTCTGTCCCGCATTGGGTGCTTGATCTCCGGAGAAGATTTTCGCATTTGTAGGGTGAAGTGAAACTCGTAATCTTTCAATTCGCCGCCAATGTTTCTCTTTCGAATGGAAAAGAATCTCCGACGCATTATAATTTGCAATGAAAGGCGATTTTTTCGGAAAACTAAATTTTCTGAATGGCGTTCGTGCCAGTTCATTGTTATGCTCGGCCCGTTACCTGATAGTGAAATATGTCTCCATTGTTCTTTACCGAGAACACATTCCTCCAATAAATCACAGGAAATTTTTGCATCTTGTGGTCATCAGCTTAGGAACGAACTCGAAACGAAACGAAACGCGGGGATCAGGCCAATTCACGCCTCGACATTAATTTCTCCTCGATTTCCGTCGTTTAGACGCGGAGGAACGTTAAGGGGGTCGGCTCGAAGCATGACGAGAAATAGAGGAGAGCGAGTTACGCTCTCGCGGCTCCGGAACGATTCCCTTCGGGGTGATCGTGGATCGTTATCGCGCGTGGAAGAGTAGTCCTCTCTCTGTCTCTCTCTTTCTCTCTCTCTCTCTCTCTCTCTCTCTCTCTCTCTCTCTCTCTCTCCCGTAGTTGGAAAAAAGTGCAAAACGACCGAGCCGGCTCCAGATGCGCGATCATTTGTAATATTTAATTATGGGCGAGTCCGCGGGGAAGATTGTCTCGCTACTTTGGATCGAGGGGAGGATTTTTTACTCGGACGTTTTTTCGCTCGGCCGTCGATTTTGCCTCTTTGCCGTGCGATTTAGATCACGGGAACCGATGCGCCTCGAAAAATCGAGGTATTTTAATTGAATCTCGAGTGGATCGGTAGGGATGCTCTTTGTGAAATTCGAGAGATACACAAAATACTATCGGATGATGAGAAGGAAATAAACATTGACTGATAAAGCGACGATAGAGCGATAAGGAAGATTGCGAAATTTCGCAAGCATTTGGCGAAGCGTTCGACGTGCTCTTCGCACCTCGAAGTCAACCGAACCCCCAATCCGCGGTTGTAAAAACCGTGGCTGATCACACGAAACTGGATACCGTATCTGTAACGGCAACGAGGGCACAGCAACGAGTGTTTCCGAGCCGCGATCCGGCCACGGGTAGTCCATAATGCCTGGTAAATTGTCGGGTTTGCGCAGTGCAAAATGCGAAGCGGCGTCATTTCCCAGCGGCGTTCTTCTAAAATTATCGATAACTCATCGACAATTGACTGTAATTTCCCGCCGTACGCAGACGTTCTACCGCGAAAATTCTCTCCAGGAGACTCTCTCTCGTAGTAGACGCGACCGTAGTCCGTCTCGACGCGAGGATCGAGAACATTGTTGCGCTTCGTCCTGTCCGCAAGGATGCGCTTTTTACCCCGCGGTTGCGCAGTCCCGTCACGTTCTTCGATCTTCTCATTAAACGATCCCTGAACGTGTGATGATAATGGAAACCGAGACGTTCCCGCATTCTTGCGGCTCTTTTTCCGCAAAACGAGTATAATGACTCTATAATACGAAATTTCAGCTTGCAACACTGTTCTCTCATTATGCGTTACACACGCGGACGCTCCGAGAAATTCGCAACGAACGAGCGTCGCGGTTTTGTTGCTCGAGCGCGTTATCGCTCGAAAATCTTTCGGACGGAGCGATTTATGTGGGATAACCACGGCCAAATAATTATTTACCTGGCACTTTCCTTCAAATTCTTAAATCGAATATTAATATTCTATGCTCGACCCGTGTCTATCCTTTTTTCCTCGGCGCACGTTTCGGGCGCAAACTTTCTGCTCCTTTTTCGATATCTTGTTTGAAATCACTTTCGCATGCTGCGAAAGTTTCTTCGCATTTAGGACAAATTTGTGTCGTGGTCCTCTACTGCTTTGGACAAATTGAGACAATCGCAAGAAATCTACTAAATTTAAAAATGTCACGTGAACAATTTAATAGGTTGGATCAAATTATTGGAGGATCTAGATGGAAGTCCATACCGACTAGAACAATTGATTGGGATATTGTGTGCATTGTGAATGCATTGTGTGCGTTCTTCTGTAAGAATGGCTCGCCGAACAAAGTGCAACGAATTCGAACAAGCGTTTTCATCTGGTTTCTCGACGGTAACAAGCATCATCGGGAACCATAATAAAGATGTTCGGTCTGGCCGAGCGAGTTCTACACGGGCGATCCACTTGAGCTTCCTCTATTCATCGATCCCTAGACAAACATTCTTCAGCATTCACCGGGGATGAGAAATATTATGTTAGTGGGGCTCCGGCATTGCGTGCCAGAAAGCATCCTAATGCGATTCCGATGTACGAGCGTGGAAGAGGTTCCTGTAGCGTAGAAGTACAAGACAGGAAGTCTCGGTCAAGAAGCAAAAGCGGGGACTGCTAGACGCGGGACGCAGGTCGAATGATTCTCGCCGCGGCTGGCATAAGCCCTGCGGGCTGGGCGCGGCATGAATCATTGGAGGACTTGTGCACACAGACCGGATGCGGTAAAAATCTTTTTCCCGCGGTCACGCGCCCGTGCGTCGCCGCCCTTCGCGCATACTTCAGGACTGGTTCTGAAGTGTCGCGTTTGTCATCCTCTCCTCTAGTCCTTTTCGTGAAATCCTCGACTCCCTGGCAACGACGGGGCGGACTGGGGGATAAAGGCCGAGAGAACGCGCTGCGGCGTGTTTACATTCGCACCGGCCACGGATTTTCTACAGTGCGGTGCGGCGCAGCGCTCTGGACGACTTACGCTCTCGCGTACTCTGAATGGCCGGTCCCCGAGGGATTTACGTTCCTCTGAATGGAGGTTAAACGCGAGCGCACCCGATACAATGCGGCCGAACACCGGCCCTTGCTTTTCGCCGGCTCCTCTTTCTCTTTCTCCTCCTTCTCCTCCTCCTCCGGTACCTCGTCCTTCTCCTCGTTCCTTCTTCTTCTTTCCTCCTATAGCTCGAGCGGTGCGTACGCCAGGACCAAATAACGCGGCGGCCGAGTACGCTTTAAGCGCAGTGTAAACAGGACGCATTGAGATGTTGCAGACCACTCGTCGACTGGCAAACACGCTGCCCTCGGTGACTGTCTCGAGATGACGAACAAACGCGCGCCGATGGGTCCTCCCCAGTGGAAAAAATGTTGCTCCCGGGGTGGTCGGACGCCGGCAGAATCCCGCGGGATGCTGATCGGTATTAAATTCCGAATCTGTACTCGCGAGTCACCGCCGAACGTCACTGGGGTCGGTCTTTCGCGAGGTAAAAACTTGATGACAGCTCCCGGCTGATTAATCGAGCGCACACCGCCCTCTCATTAATTCCCTGCTGTCTCATCGGGGCCGAGACCCGAATTATTCTAATCTCCTAAACATTTTTTACTCGACGAGCTGCTGCTGGTGGTGCATCGTCCATGCTGTGTCGTCGCGCGGCACTCTTACCACCTGAGGCGCACTAGAAGCTCCTTTCCTCGTGGCGACGCGTTTTCCGTCGAACATCTTGTAATAAACATGTGGCCGAGCACTATGCCCTGCACCGTATGATCAACCGAAATATTCCTGAATATATTTCGCATATTACATGCATCCCGAAATGCGAAAGATGTTATTACCGCGTACGGCGCTCCTCGCCGAGACCAAGAATGGAGATCGGGGCCCGGGTTCGAGGGCGAGCATCATCGTGTACCGGCACCGAGCAAGAAAATGTGCCACGTAATGCGCCGCGGGGCCGAAACCAGGATGACCAGAACGAGGAGAAACCTCTCGGTCGGCAACAAAGAAAGAAAGTATGAGAAAGAGAGAGAGAGAGAGGCGAGCAGGGAAAGAAGGCAAGGGCAGATGCAACAGTCCAAAAAAAGAAGCAGCTGCACCCTCTGCAGGGACTATCCTCTCCTCGACTTCACGATTCTATGCGCGTCTCCCCTAGCACACCCGACTTCTCCTTTCGTTTCACGGAAAGGAAACGATACGCGTTACAAAATATTCGCCGCTTTCTTACCGCGGGCTTTGCGGGCCGACGAACCGTGACAGACCGCGTGAAATCAACGAGTCCGGCTCCGTAACGATGAATCCACGTTGTTCTCTCCTGCTCTCCTCGCCCGATACCTAGAAAAGAGTAACGAGCTGCTTTTCGGAAGAGCTTGCTGCCAGAATGGACGCCCTCTTTGCCCCACGAGCCTCGTTGCACGCTTTGACGCGCTCGCCACACCGCAAAGATATTTTACACCTTCTCGTTTCCGTTAATAGCCATCAGAATTGTTGCGGCAGTCGGTAGTCCTCCTCTGCTGTCCGCAGTGTTATGTTACTTTCCCTAGTATGTATTCGTATATCACTGCTTATCGTATTTGCTGGTTGATTCCAGCTATTCTAGCTTCGAACTTTGTATTGACGAATTTTGTTCAGTATTTCCGGTTAGGGCTGGATTTACAGTATCCGTCAAAGTTCGTAAAGTCGGTCTATCTACACCTACAGCCCTGTGATTGAAAGTCTGTTGCTATTAGTATTTGTAAAAATGCTCAGTCATGAAAGTTTTTACCGAGACAGACCTCTGAAGTACTCACGCACAGCAATACCATTCCAAAAGTTATAAACAGTCGATCAAATTAAATTGAACGAATGGTATCTATGTTTACGAACACTGACAGTCCTGCTACAATAAAAACGATGCAATAACATCCGGATGCAATTTTACGAGTCTCGAGCCGCACTCCCGTCTAGAACGAGGAAGTCCAGCACCGCGGCATGATAACGAGAATAAAGTGTGAGTAATGTTGACTTTACGACATTTGGGTAGGTCGGTTCGAGTCAACACGCTCTCGATACACAGACCCAGAGACATCGAGGTTGCCCGGGGATTGATATTACAAATTCCCCTTTATCAATCGATACCCTTTATCTGACAACCGGAGGGTGAAACTCTCCCTCGGTTCTATAATTTGTTTCGGAGCTAGATAAAACGGACGCGATTGCATCGCGAATATTAGCAGGCTGTTTCTATTTAGAAAACGAGAATAATGGAAAGTAATACCGAAGGAGAAGGTCTGATCGGAAAGTAGGGTAGCAAGAAGAGGAAAGAGAAGAAGCAGCCGGTGCAAAGGATCTCGAAATTGCGAGTCCGGCCCGAGAGCAGCACACCACCTTTTCGTTTTGATAAGAATATCTCGCACCCGTATCTCACAAAGGTTATACTATATTTCTTGTCGAACGTTATCAAATACGCTGAAGGATAACTGGCTTCCGAGAAGGAACAATCTGCCGATGCACGATAAGCTTGTTAGTCTCGAGAACCTGGTTCCCTGGCTGCCTTTAGCTCCCCCCTTCGATCCTCCTCCACCATCCACGGCGTACCCCGTCAAGCAACACTGAATCATAACTGACACCGAATTAAAAGCAAAGTCCTCGTTACTCTTTCCTGCTAGCACGGAGCAGCGAGAGCCGGGCCGGGCCGGTCGAGCTCCTTCTGGCGTTTCCCTCCGTCCCGTCGTGGTAATTACGAGCACACGGTGTTTATAAAAGGTGTTGCAATAAAGTTAAATTAACCTGTCCTCGCCAGCGGACCGTGCGTATCGGGTTCGTTAAACATTTACATCTGTCAGTGGTCGGTCCTCGGGATCGGCCCCGCGCCTTGCGGAAATTTAGAAAACACACGGCCCCAACGTCATCGCCGTCGTCGTCGTAGTCCTCGTCGTTGTGGTAGTCGACGTTGTCGTCGTCGTCGTGAAGATATCAAATTACCCTCGTTACGCCGCGACAACGCGGTCTTGATTAACTTGTCCGAGAGTTGGTATGTAAACGACGCGACGACGGGAAAGTAACAGCCTGACGAGTTTAACGCGCCGCCACGGAGAGGAAACTCCTTAAACTGAATAACGCGAGCATCGGGGGTTACGTAGACGGCCTTCAGCGACTTTAGCGGAACGGCTTTAGCGCACCTCACCGTAAATAGAATAGAACGAAGCCTGGTAACGCGATCGAACCCGTCTTCTGGAATCTCGGGACGAATCTCTGTTCGAGTAGCGTAGATTCCGCGGAAAAGTCTATGGAAAGATTGTTTCTGGTTGTTATAGGTTCGTTTCCTACCCCTAGGACTAGGGATGGGTTCAAGTACTTCGCAAACAGGTTCGAATCTTGATTGATGGAATTCGAACTCCTCTATAAGTACTTCGAAAAACAAAAATAGTACTCCCAAGTATACTCAAACCTTTGCCAGACAGTTTCGAACCCTTTACAAGTACTGTGGTAAACGTAAATAATATTATGTCCGTCCTTTTGGAGATGTCGTTGTACTTAAGTACCGATCGCGTTTTTGATTGAACGTAGTACATACATGTTTTTGAAAGGTCTATGTCTAAGCTTCAAAACGCAGTTAGTGGCAATTGTTTCGAGCGTGAACAGCAGTCAATTTTTCGCGTGAAAAATGTCGACTTTTGTTGCAAGTAAGCAGCATTCGCGGGAAGTCATGTTGCATTATTTTGTTTTAAAGAAAGGTGTTATATATTTATTATATATTTGCGGGGACGATGCTCCATCAAATACAAGATTTCGACGTAAGGGCAAAGATTGCGATGGTGTGCCAAAAAATTCGAAGATACAGATTTCCCAGCATTACTTGATGGAAATTCACGTCAAACACTTGCAGAACTGTAAATTGAATTAAACGTCGATCGATCTACTGTTGGAAAACGTTTTCATGCTATGGGAATTGTTTATACGCTTCTTTTCAACAAAAAGGGGCAGAAACTTATTCCCATACCCAATACTTGCAATTATACTCGAATCTTGGTCGAACAGTTTCGAAACTTTCGAAATTTTTATGAATGTCCGGAATATTATGAATATCCGAATTCCGACGCGGCGTCTGTTTACTTTTTTTTTTGTAAACACGCTGTGGAGATGAGAGAGAAAACAGGGTCTCGTAATTTTACATGCTTCTACCGATGATTGTGGTTTGGAATGTACTTTGTCACAAAAACTAATAAGTTATATCGAACATTATCTAGGTGATGTCGAGAACAATCATTTGTATATGTTAGCAGCATTATTGGATCCACGATTCAAAACATTAGTCATCTTTAACAATGAAATAGCAATTACAAATAATACGATACCTATCTGATCGTCTGCTGTGTTAGAAGTGGAAAATTATCTAAAATCACAATATTTAGAACGGAAAGAAGACCCGTTATTATTTTGGCGTGAAAATTCAATCAAGTACCCCATTTTATCAAAAATTGCACGTGACTATCTTTGTATAATGGCCACTTCTGTACCTTCAGAAAGAGTTTTCTCAAAAGCAGGAAATATCATGGATAAAAAAAGAAATAGGATAAAACCAAGTATTGTAAATGAAATATTATTCTTAAATAGTTACGAATTTAATCAAGAAAGTGCTTAAAACCTACTATGCAGTTCTGATTTCCAAGATTCGGGTACTT
Source organism: Lasioglossum pauxillum (assembly GCA_933228785.1). Classification (NCBI taxonomy): domain Eukaryota; kingdom Metazoa; phylum Arthropoda; class Insecta; order Hymenoptera; family Halictidae; genus Lasioglossum; species Lasioglossum pauxillum. The sequence goes on along the minus strand of OW121699.1, from coordinate 38,817,556 downwards.
ACTTGTGAAAGTTTCGATTACATTCAACATCGAAGTACTTATAAGTATCTTTTCGAAACTTGTAAGTACTCATTCCATGGTTCGATAACTACTTGTATACAATGAATACTTTTCAAGTATAATCATTGAAACTTTTATTGCTTTTAAGTAGTAATCGAAACCCATGAAATGAAACTTGGTTATTGAACTTGACTCGGATTCGTGAGTACATATTGAACTTGATCCCATCCCTACCTAGGACCCCATGTCTCTATGTCTGAGAAATTGGTTCGTCGAAGGTTAAAACTATTTCTACACATTGGTAGCCTTATACAAGTGTTCATTCGTTGGAACACGACTAACCCTACAATCAAAGTGATCGTAAATCTTTAGTCCCACTGCACATTCCCAACAACTAACCCACCAAAACTCTCAACAGGCGAGTTAGAAGAATCGTAGGCCTCATTTGGCGAATTTCTTGTCACGAATGCACTTCTCTGCGGCATTTTTAATCTTCTGTGATTGAGACGATGCAGTCGTTCTGTGTCGACAAGATTCGTCTTCCGTGTAGCAGGTGCCAAATCCGTGGCCGCTTAATTAGCACGACTCGTTTCCAAGTCCGCTGGAAATTACGTGTTCGTGCATCACATAAGAAAAATAGACGAACGCGGTCTCACGTCTTAAAAGGTGGAAAGAGGCGAGGGAAAGACAGAGAGAGAGAGACAGAGAGAAAGGGGGCGAGATGAAAAGAGAGTGGAGCACCGGTTATCGAAGGTTCAATCTTCGGGCCATGGGGCCGGTCAATATATGGGATTCTGGGGATACGGGGGAGGTAATCGATTACCATGGGACCGATCTTTTCTCCTCCTTCTTCCCTTTTTTTTCTGTTCTGCTCGTTTTTCCCCGGTTGGTCCGCCCCACTCCTCGGAGAAGTCTCCCAACCCCGAGCTCCTTCGGACCGACGCCAAAATTTATACCTGGCGGCTGCTACGGAGATGCACCCTCGTCTGAATGGAGGCAGGGCATTCAACGGCGCCGCGAACTGTGAAACGAAAAATATATGGTTTCCAAAAGAACAGCCGTAGGTCGATCCTCGAAGGCGGAGGAGAAACGGGCGATGCCGCGGCGGAGGGAACGAGAGCCGAGAAAAAGAGAAAGAAAGAGTGTGCGTGTATGAGGGAGAGAGAGAGAGCGAGAGTCGGGAGTGCACACACGCGGGGCGAGAGAAACGAGACGAACGAGGACGGAAGAATGAAAGGAAGGTGCGGAGAGAGAATAAGAGGCGAGAAAGACCACGGCTGGAGAGTCTCCTGCGAGTCTCCGAAGGGAGAAACGGATTCTTCGAATTTTCGAGACCGGCAAGATTGATGCTGAAGAACGTTCTTAGATGTCCGTAACCATGGACGGTATTGTCGACAGACAGTCGGACGTCTAATGACGAACGATGGGGGCTTCTTGTCGTTCCGAGCGGACGACCCCCTGCGCTATATCGGTGATCTACCGACGACCAGGTTTAGAAAAGTATCGGCGATTCGATCGTTGCCGATACACGTCGTTGATTCTCGTGGGACCATCCGTCGCGCGCACCGAGACGGCGCGGCGTGATAATTAAAATGCAGCTGTTTGTGAGACCATCGCTTTACTAGAGCAGTCAACTGCTCTGTCCTGATAGTTTAGAAAAGATTTGTATGACCGAAAATTGTTCATGTCCCGGCAAAGAATCAAAAATGCGATTAACAATTTGGTTTACTCACAAAGACCCTAAGGTGTGATCGATATAGGCCACGGGTACCCTACATAAAAATCCTCGTTTAAAGTTTGTACAGCAGGACGGCCGGGATCCTCTTAAACTTGTTTTCGAGCTTCTGCTCGCAAACCCGAGAACGATCCTGAATGATCATTACCGACTCTAATCCCCCATTCATGGACATTAAACTGTTACGCCGCGTAGCCCGACACCCGAATGCCCCCAGCTCGAAAACACTCGACAAAAAACCCCGACGCGACAAAGTACCCCGCGAACTATTAACCCCTGGCAACAATGCCAGGCAAACAAAACGCTGCACTTCTGTCCGCAATAATTTTTTATCCCTTGCTGGCTCGGTATCTGGCACAATGGGAGAACCTTCCCCGAAGGATCCAGATCGAGCGTGGAGCGTGACGACGCTGTGGCCCCGGCACCCTAACCCCTAGACGATACTCACAATCAAGTGGGCCATTATTTGCCGAAAACTCGACAGGACACCATCAGGCCACGACTAGGAGGGAGAGCCGTGTAAGGAAAATCGTAGATCAAAGGGGATGCTCGAAAGACGTCAGGTATCTCTGGATCCCGCTGGAATATCTTCCAGGTCGTCGCGGCGTCTACTCCAGGTATACCCACGTATATACCTTCGACCTTCCTCCTGCACCGGTCTTTGGGACCGACGAGCAAAAGACGACGGTGCTCTTGGTGTGGGACAAAGGCGAGACGATATGGCGGGTTGTGCGAGAGCTTGCGTACGCACCGTTAGGCCCCATTTGTCTAGAACGGCAGGATTTATGCCGTGGCTACTCCGCCCTTGGGCCTTCGAGAGTTCCACCGATTTACTTTTATGGGCTGTGGTGTGGTGCCGCGCTACGAGAAAGCGGAAAGTCTGGCTCGTGGATGATCCACCTTGGCCGTTGCGCAAGGGAACATACCGGGAGAAAGCATGAGGAATCGCCATTCCTCTCTCGAGAACAACGCTGCCTATGGGAGCGTGGGGCGTGTGTTGTGAAACACGAGCGAAAGAGATGACGCGCGCAAGAAATCGTATCCCGTCCGGTTCCCGTGATTCAGCATCGGGCGTTTCTAATTCACTGGAGCATAGGACTCCTGAAGCGTTTCTTCTCTCGCTGGTTGCCACCGTTCGGCGTCTCCCCGCGAGCGTGTTATTCGACACGATTAAATTCTCCGCTCGTTTAAAGACATATTTCCGAGATCTTTCGGTGACGCTAATCTCTCCCCCTTCTTCCGTATCATTTACTCGGCCGCCGTCGAATCTCTCCTAGACCTCGAGATAAATACTCTCACAATCGTTTCCCGAACAAAGACGAATCTACCTCTGGTGCTCGCGCGCCCGCGCACGCGGGATCCCTTGCACCGGTTGGTCTCCATTTGTCTATGTCTATAACGACCAGGATTCATACGAAGGTAACCCCGCCCTGAACCCGGCCCGGAGGGGCCCCGGGTATTCACATCCACGGCTTAAGTGTCCGTGGCCGCGTCGAAGAAAAAGAAGAGAAAAGAAAGAGAAGAGGAACATACGAATGGTTCCTCAAGGTTGATTTCTACGCCACTTGCCGCTGGTATCGGCGCGCGGACATTTTCTTCTGCCGCGTTCCTCGGCCAAATAGAGCCCCTCCCACGGGCTCTCGAAGGTATCCTGATTATCCGGAGGTCCTTTGTCCCGAAGGACGCCGCACGTGGTGAGGCCCAGGTACCCGGTCTCGCGGTGAGGCTCCGGGCCGAAAGTCACGTGCGCGGGCCAGCAGCAAAGGTAAAAGTCGTCCCTCCCCGGGCCTGTTTCAACGAGGACTAAGGTCGCCGTGTTTACCCGACTGCTTAGCACGTCGTAAAGGGATGACGAGTCTATTTCCTTGAACCGAACGGACGAGAGGACATCGCCGGCGCAGGGGAGATTTGATGTATGTGCACAGAGCAGAGAGAAACACAGAAAGAGAAAAAGGCGAAGGAGGAGTCGTCGAAAGAAATCTTCGAGATGTTGACAGAGCTGGGAGCACGGAGGGGCGAGCAGATAAAGAGGCGGTGAGAAGAAGCAAGGGGCAAAAAAGTTATCTGCCGCGTGAAGAGGATCTGGCTCGGCCAAAGAGTAAACGATAATCACGACTTCCTGATTCGGCGGTCGTTTCGGGCCGCGGGCTTTGCGTTGGCCGAACAGATGCCGCGTGTCCGCGTGTACAGACTATTTGTTTACACGTCGGTAAGACTGACAAGGAGACGGCGCGGTCGATGGGTCACCGATTTTCCTGAAACTTGCAGTATTTGAAGATGTCGTCTCCATATGTAATTTCGCAAAGCTATAGCGCGCAATACTCAAGATTTTCCGAGAAAATTGCATTTGAAAATCGCTTTACTCGGTTATAAAGAGTTTGCGTTAATGAGTCAACATGAAGATGAGTGGTGGAGGGCGTAGAGAGGAATACTAGTAATCTGTAGGTTGCTGGTTCAAATCCCCGTTATCGTTTTATTTTTTTTTCTTGAAATTGATATCTGCCTCAATTTTAATAAACGTAAAATCTATTATTTAAAAATTATTTTTATTTTTTAAGTAGAAAATACATGTTTTTTATTTGTCGGAAATGGGGAAATAAAATAAATCGAACATAAAAATAATACGAAATTGTTACTTTATAATACAACTTACTGTATTATTGCACATGCTTTTTATTAATTACATGCTAGTATGTGTGGGTGCAACGAGCCAGGGTGATATTTATCGTAAAAACATGGAAAATAATAATTAAATTATAATAATATACTATGATTATTATATTATTATTATTATAACTATGTTACAGTATGCATGATTTGCGTCCAAACTCTATGATACTAGAGAAATATTTATGAATGCGAACGAAGTATGTTTTCCGATAGAAGTCCTCAAAAAAACGTGCACTTGTACGAACGCTGCGTTTATAGTGTGTGTTAAAATCCGTAAAAATTATTGTTTTCCATGTTTTTACGATAAATATCACCCTGGCTCGTGTCACACACACATACTAGCATGTGCAATAATACAGTAAGTTGTATTATAAAGTAACATTTCGTATTATTTTTTTATGTTTGATTTATTTTATTTCCCCATTTCCCACAAATAAAAGAAACATGCATTTTCTACTTGAAAAATAAAAATAACTTTTAAATAATAGATTTTAGGTTTATTAAAATTGAGGTAGATATCAATTTCAAGAAAAAAAAATAAAACGATAACGGGGATTTGAACCAGCAACCTACAGATTACTAGTATTCCTCTCTACGCCCTCCACCACTCATCTTCATGTTGACTCATTAACGCAAACTCTTTATAACCGAGTAAAGCGATTTTCAAATGCAATTTTCTCGGAAAATCTTGAGTATTGCGCGCTATAGCTTTGCGAAATTACATATGGAGACGACATCTTCAAATACTGCAAGTTTCAGGAAAATCGGTGACCCATCGACCGCGCCGTCTCCTTGTGAGCCTGGTGCGCAAGAGCATCCAGACACACGGGACACACACCAGACGCGGGCAACAGCCGCCACTTCTATCCACGGAGATTGTGGGAATGCTCCTCCGTTGGCCACGGACGAAGCTAATGCCGAAGTCTCGATAATAGCAACCCGAATGTTATCGGGTTAAGTGGGAGCGTGGGTCTCCGGGGAATCACGATGTAATAAATTGCTTCCTGCGGGCTGGATCGGGGATACTGCAAGTATCCTGGAGATCCAGGTTTCTGAGATCCTCAGCTAACGGGCAAACAATATTCTTGATTGCTGGCATGTACTACCCATTCGATGAATTAATATCACTAATCCTGGAAGTACATCCAACTGCGCTGCATGATGTAAAAATATATGGATGATTGCGTTATCATTAGGTGTCGTTTGTTTCTTGATGTCCTCTCGACATGCCCGTGCAAGAGTGTGTGGCACACGAACACAAAATGACGCTTCAACATTGCAATCAGGAGTTCAGAAGCGGTCAATTGTGATTCCTAAAAGTCAGATTTATGTCTGTCTCGAGCCCAAAATCAACTAAAAATACACACCACCGCCTTTGTACATGTCCTGGCTATGTCGATGCAGAGCGATTTTTTCGATTCGAACGATAAATCTCTCAATATTTACGAAAATCTGTCAGTGGCGGCCATCTTGTGATATTGTGCTTGCTTCGGATGCCTCGTGACAGGCGGTATCTGCCGAATATTACAAATTATTCCTTGATAACGTAAAAATATGAATTTTGGGCTCCGGACAGACAGATTTGACTTTTAAGCGTCATTTTGTGTTCTTGTAAACCTTGTAATTTCATATACGTATATGCGGATCTAGCGATGTCTGCGTGTGCCACCACACTCTTGCACGGGCGCGCCGGCACCCTTAACCGTTAGCACTCTGATCATTTTTTGATGCCATAGAGTGTTTGAGTGGTTGGATGGCACGATTGCAGACTAGAATTCGTTCGATGAAATTTGTAAAAATGGAGCAGTCTCGCCGGTGCAAGGACGCGACGTACGCGTACGATTGCAAGGAATTTGCGGCTACGATTCGATCGCGAGGAGATTTCTGAGCGGCGCGGCGCACCGCAGGCGGAAGAACGCTTGGAAGGGAGTCCCGTCGCAGATTTCTCACAGACGCGATGCCGAGAAAAAGGGAAGAGACAAGATGCACCGCCTCTTCGTAGTCTGCGAGAGGAGACGCGCAGCGAGGAAGGATCAGGACGGATGATTTTCCGCGAGTCACGCGAATTCGTGACTGAATCCCGAGAATCTCCGGCGATGTGTCACGCTGGTGTGAAACGTCACGGCACTAGGAAGTGACCCCGAACTGTCGTTTGGGCCCGCGTACCTGCGCACGACAATGTCCATAAACAATGGGGGCTATCTCGGCAATATCAACACGATGGCCGGCAGAGGATCTGACCCAGGAACGGGGCCCTGACCCCGAACGTGCACCGGGACACGGGTTATCTTCCATATCGGCCGGACAGAAATGTCTCAATGCGCAATCCGGATCTTCGTCGAAGGTGCAAATCCAGCAACGGCGTTCTGTCTCTGTCAAGGAAGTCCGCTGTCTAACGGATGCGAGCGGGACCCGCGATCGGGACCGCCCCGGGACAGATTAATTATAAGGATTATGGAATCGCGACGGAGATAACGTGATTGATGCTCCTCCGCCGGCCGTTTTGTTAAGATAACAGAACAATGGAGACGGATGCTGCGGTTTACGGACAGGACGTTCGTTTCGCTGCCTCCGGGGATGACGTGATTTACACGGAATATTCTAATGTTAATCTGATCGCTAGACGCACACTTCACTTTCGGTCTGAACCTACTCGGGGGGAGCCTCGCTTACGTCCCCCAAATAAATTAGTCTGGTATCGTAAACGTTGCATTCAACAAACAACAACGGACCATCGACTAATTCTTTTCAACGGATTTTTTACAATGTCACCGAGGCGTAGTTTGGGAAGAAGAAGGTCGGACGGAGGAAACACGTGGATTTCTCGGATAAGATGTTCCCTGTGTACCTGAACCTGGACGACATTGAAACGAATGGCCTCGGGAACATCGCTCCGGAAAGTTCGAAAGCGAAATCCGACGCACCATTTCCCCATCATAGGTACACAAACATTTCCATAACCGTAAACCTTTCATCGGCTCCCTCGTACCCCGGCAGCTGGTATCAGCCATAAAACTGAAGAAGCTATAACGTAGCAAGGTCATGCCGCAAGCTCGACGATTTCTTTCCGAAGCAGAGTGCTAATACAGCCAACGGTACTTCGCCGAAGAGTGGTCCCCGTCTAATCGACGTTCGGGATCGCCATAAAGTTGCCGATCGTAAAATTAAATCGTCGTTAAATGTCACCGGGGGTCGGGCCGATCTTTCGTTGCTTTCAGGACGATGACAGTGTCCGTGAGCGGAAGGAGGTGAAAAAACAAAAACAACAAACGAAATTGGCCAGCGCGGCAGAGCGAGGGGCAAATGGCCCGACCGAACATCCCGCTAAATAGTGGTCGAAAAGTGTGTAACCGGTATCGTTACGTCCCCTCGAATGATACTGTAAAACAGGCCCCATTGCTTTGTCGTGTTCGGTTTGGCTCTGGGATCCTCTCCTCGAGAGAGAATTAATAGGCGCGTGACACACTCGAGAGAGAATTTATTTTTAAAAAAATTCCGGTGGTAACGCGAATGAAAGCAATTAGCGGTTCAGGTTAATGAAAAGTCGAGTACGTCCACGACTCTATTAACATCGCCACCGTATACGCCGCGTTCTCCGCAGCAAAGGTTCAAAGGGTGAAGACTGCGGTCGCTTTCGACACATTCGAAACTGCCACGACTGATAAATCTGCGGCTACCAGGCTCGGAGGAACTTCGAAAGCACGCGCGGCGTCGGGACGCCCGAGCCATGTGGTGCAACCTTCGGGTCGCCGACTATTTCTTTCGACGACGCCGGCATTTGATCACCGATCGGGAGAGACACACCTCTACTTACGCGGTTGGTCCAATTACAAAGCGGTGGCGTGACGGTGCACATTAATTACGACGGCCCTGGCTGATTCGAATTCCAGTTAATCTTGCTCGGAGGCTCCTTGTGCTTCCAGAATGCTCAATATTCTGCCGATCAATTTGTCTTCTTCTGAAAGCGTGCAATTTTATATTTATTAAATGCTTGCCACGCTTTTATGTAATCAATTGGGCTCCAGAAAAATCAGGGACAATCAGACCTGACCATTACCAAATTCTGAGATAAAGTCATTCTCCAAAAAGAATATATTTCCGGTTCAACAGACTGATCAGAAAACACCGTCTCTATTGTATTGAATATATTCAACTGTATATTCAAACGCAAACTCCAATTTTCATATATCACGTCACAGAAATAAGAATACTGGGAGATTATCTCTGACTGGAAGAAGATGACGATTCAATGTCTGCTTTGCATAAAAATCCGCAGTCCGGCGATCAATTGACGAGCACAGTGACGTGTCGTTTCAGCACGTTGCATTACGACGTACGTATGCCACAAATGCGCGAGATGTCGGGGCGTAATAATCATAGGAAAGAATAGATTGTCGGCGTCACCTGTTCGAGCGAGTCGAGGGCGAATTCCGTCGGACGGTCGAGGATCGTGTCGCCGCTTTCGACGAGCTTGATAAATCGACGGTACGAGACGGAACCCCGAAAACACGTGCGCGGACTTGGCTGCGGCATAACGTCCCGGCGGACTATTTCTTTCAACGGCGGCCCTCTGATCTCCGGCCGGCTCTGACACTCCGTCTAGCCACTTTAGTGCCTCCATTCCACGCCTCGCGAGGGAGGTGGAACGACGAGAGGCGAAAGCGCGTTTGTACGCTCCGCGTCCCGGCTTTTAATAGGACGCAACGTCGCGGTACGCGTGGATCGATGAACTTTCGGTGAAGTCGCGCTACGCCGACGGGAATCGTGTTGTTCGCGCTCGCGTGCGCACCAGCTCCAATCGCCGCTCCGATCCTCGAAGCTGTTGGGGCATCTCGCTTCGATCCGCCGTTTCTTTTTTCTCTGTCTCGCGCGTCCTCGTGGAATCGAGCACCACCATTGGTCTCGAGACGCGCCAAGAAAATGGAGAGAATCGGCGGCCAAATTTTCTCGGTTTACGGCTCCGTAATTGCCGTCGACACCCGAGACGCGGATCGCTGTTTAGGACCGGGAACATTTTTGCTCTTTCCACAGCTGCTTCATCAAACCGTAGTTAATCTCTGAGAAGACCCTGCAAGTATGGAGCTGTTCCTACACATTTTGCAGTTGAGAATCGCTTTCCATCCCTACCACTCCAGTTTCTTATTGGTTGGCGACTAGATAACGTCACGTGATGCTTCATAGGCGGGCGAGGCTAACAACGCGACGCTACAGAGGGAATCTGTATCTGTACTATAGTACTCTTTCGAAGTTCTTCGTTTAACGCTCGTTCAAAGAGCAACGAGTGCAAGAAAGATTTTATCCTAGCACAGTTAAGTGTTGATGTAAAATCTGGGATCTCGATACGCATTCGTGATGTCACTTTATTTCGTCTGGCTGCGAAAAACGTTTGATTTTTAGACTCGCTTTGATCTCGAATATCTTGAGCAAGGGGAACAGTCGGTGACGTCGACGAGCGACGCGGAGGACCTCGTAAATTTCTTGAAATGCTCTCGTTGACTATGATCGCTTTGTCCTCCCCTCTTTTTTATATCCATAAACCACGACGGCGCGGTGTATTCTTTCGCGGAGATTTATCCCCACGAAACATCGTCAATTTCCTAACGACCCGGCGTTATAATGGAGCCGTATATTTTAAGCGGGCCCCTCTCGATTCTTCCTCGGGTTTTGACGTGTTTAACGCGAGTCCGCTTTGGCCCAGAATTACACCGCTACGAGCACGATGCAATCTTCAATAAAACTTCGGACGGGTTCCCGAAGTTCCTGCCGGACCACGGAATCGACCGCAAACTCGATCGCGTGAGCAAATGTAGACCGCACTTTCGACCGCAAAGCGACGTTCGGTTTTTCGAGAATCGGCCAGAAATCGGTCCCTATTGTTTTCCTCCCTTTTTCGGCACCGAATCCAATCAAACGCCACTAATTCCTCCGAAATCGCGTGAACCCGTCTGATCGCGGGAAACCGAAAGCGATGTAGAGGAGAATCGATGCCCGGTAACAGGTTTCGTAGCAGAGATCGTTTTGCTCTTTATAGTCGGGACAGAGTTATAACCCGAGGGAAAAATTACCGAGCGCCTCGTTAACTTTCGTTTCGTCTCTTCCGCGCGCGCTACGCTCGGCCATGTTTCTTCCTGTGTTTTCCCGGCGCTCGTAAATCTCGCGGATTATCGGCGCCAGGGAAAAACTCTCGGCAGATTAGGGTAATTAGAATGCGAAAAGAGAAACGGTTTTTTTCGCAGAATCCTTCCAGTGATTGCTCAATCTCCCCTTTCGACTGAACTTGCAGAAAATCGCGAAGGAAGTTTACATCGAGACATAAACACTGACACTGGGAGTCGTACATTTTTTCATTGAAAATCAAAAAAGCTATAATTGCTTCGCAGGATCGTCGATACTTGAACTTATTTTCTTCAACCCTTGTTCTTTAACATCGCATCGACAACTTGGTCGTTAGCGACGATTGCGTTTTCGTTTTACCTGGAGATACGAAACATCGATGACGTCTTCTTCTGTTTTTACAAAACACAAAACGTTTGATTTCTCTTTTGTCGTGTTCCACTTTGATGCGTTCGTTTACTGTAAAGCGAAAACGAGTGAAATACCACTCGAACACCTTCTGTATTATTTCTGAAGAATGCGCAAAAAATTGTCATCGACATGAAAACAGACGTTTCGAAGAACAGTATGCAGAAAATGCAGAAGTAGCAGGAAGTCTATTTGAGTTAACCGGTACACAAAAATAGACCGAACCCGAGACGGATTCGTTCGCAGTCGAAGGCAGATGTCGTGGAGGGAAGAATATAATAAATATTTGAAGTTAACTAATAATAACGCCGGGGTTGTTCTAATGGCATGGAGAGACGAAAAGACGCCGCCGCCGCCAGGCCTCTCGCAGACGACGACGACGACGAATACGACAACGACAACGACAACGACGACGACAAGAGAATCACCCCGCACGCTTTTACATAACGCATTAATGTCGTGCATTAAATGGACCGACTGCCGGCGTATAGTGGACCATCTTGCAGGAAGTTATTATAAATACGGCACGAGATCGTGGTATTCGTCACGGAACGGAAAGCCGCGGGAATGCGAGCGTCTTTTATAAATAATTTAAAAGTTGAACGGGCCGCCACCGAGCGGACGAACGAACGGAACCTGTGTTTCGGCAAAAATGCCCTGTGCCCGCCTTGGAAATAGATTTACGGGACCGAGTGCGGTGCCCGGTCCCTTTTATATTTCCACGGTGAAGTAAGTTACGTCAGTGGCAAGTTGAATCTTCTTTATAGCCGGGCTTAAAAAGTCCTCGGCCTCGCCTCAGCTCCTTTTTCTTTTACAGGGAAGAAGCTCGTGTGCTAAGAGCAATCGAATTAAGCTGATTTAAAGAACTTTTTTCGAAAAATCTTTTACTACGGACGAAACAAAAGGTTAATCGTACAATGGGACACATCCTGTGCAAGCAGTCGGTTGTCGCTACGATTAACAAACTCCTTCAAACGGTTCCCGTAAAAATGTTCACGACCGTTTCGCACGAAATTACGATCGCTACCGTGACGAAAAGAAAGGTCCAGAACCGTGGAAAAACAAAATTGTCTAGGGGAGCAGCAATTTACCGAGCACGTTACAAAATCGCGGCGGCAGGTGGAGATCGATACGCAACACCTTCCCGGAACCGTAAACTACGATTCCTATATATGTATTCCTGTTTGGATAGCCGGTATCTTTGGACCCTGGCATTTTTCCTGGCGCAGGTGTCGCGATTCGGCTGGCGTGACTAATGTTCGAATTATCATAATTACCGAAACTGTGCCCCTCCGACCGAACAGTTGGGGTGAGACTCGAAAAACCAGAGTGGCTTTAATGAACCATTGGACTTACTTAAATTATTCATAGGCGTCCGTCGCTATAAATTTTCTACGCTAATTCTCTCCGCACCAGGATCCGTTAACCGTCGAGTAGAACGGACAGGAAAAATGCGCGATACTCACTTTTGACCATAAAAATTGGGACATGCCTTCATTTCATACAAGAACATCGTGTTTACCCAATAGTGTAAAGTAATAATAGTGTAAAGTGTTCTACTAAAATATGAAAAATTGTGTATCGCAACGTACGTATTAATATTGGACACAAATTCTTTACAACTCCAATCGTCGCTTAAGCGGGGAAGTAGTCATGTTTTAGCTTTAGCATCTACATATTCAGGTTTGTTTCGTCCTTCTCAAGCGAGCTAATACGCGCACAGAAATTCTCCAAAGAATGCCACGCTGAATGAAAGGGTCAATCGGTAAGGATATATCCGCGAAGCCTTTTCGCTTCTGGTCTCTTTCCACTTTTCCTTTCGGTCTCTCTTCCTCCATCGTGCTCGGTTTACCATCCCTGTCTGGCCTCTTTGACGCAGCGCGCGAGCTTTGATATTCCTGCCAGAATATCCCACTTATAGTCAGTGCGTAAGCCTGTGCTTTCTCCGCACGTCCCTCTTTCTCTGTTTTTGCCTCTGTTGTCCATCCCGCTCGCGTGATCGTGTTCTTTCTCTCGCATTTTCACGGTTCCTTTCCTCTTCGTCTCTCTGTTCCGCTTCCTCCGCGGTGCCCGGTTAGCATATCTTCCCCTGCGTTTCTCGCAGAGTCTTTGTCCCGTCTGCATCGCGGACGACGAAGACGACAACGACATTTCGCGTGCTTTGGAAACCGTTCCGTTCCCTCGCGAGGATGTTCGTTAACACGGCGAGACGAAGGTCAGGGATCAATGATTAAAAAGGCTCGTTTTACAGGCCACGAGAAGCGACCGTGTCGTTTCTGCGTCGATCGTCCTGCGATTTCTATTGCTTCCCGGCGTTCCTTTCCGTGATCCTTGAATACCGTGAACCGCGGAGAGAACGACGGTAATTACGCCGATAGGAATCTCGCGTAATTGCGGCCCTCGAAGCGATAACTTTTTAGCTTCGGCTACGCGCCAGACCTCTCCTTCTCCTTTTTTTTTCTAACGCGATCGGCCGAGAAAGAGAAACGATAGAGCTCTCCACTATCGCTGTGCGCCGTTTGAAAACGGGAAATGAGGATTGGACACGGCGTACACGCGCCTGTGTGCGTGTCCTACGTGAATGTGCCCGTGCACAATTCGTATGCATCTCTCTGTGTGCTTATACGTATGTGTACGCGAGCTATGCCCGCTCGTTCGAGACGAGAGACGCGTAGGCAAAGGAAAGAAGGAGTGACGGATAAAATTGATCTCGGCGAACGATCAACAGGAATTTCCAGGGGTCCCGAAACGATGGAGGTCCACGATCGGTACACGCCCACTTTTTCGTTGTTCCAATTAGGCGGACCCTTGCGTAGGTTTTATTTGGTAGTTGATTGGTGTCGGCCGGACAGTAGTGGGAATTAATGAAGACGGTTAAGGGGTAGGATATGTCGAACAATTATTGGCCCCCGAATAATTCTGGCAGCCGCTCCGTGGATTTTACAGGCATTTACCCGTCGAAGCAATTAGCACCGGCGACACGATTCCCGGTGAAAGAGAGCCGCGGTACGCGTATTATACACGTGACACGGAAATTACAAATAAACGGGTACAGCTCGAAACAGGACTCCGTAAATGCAGTCGGCTCCGCGAGATTCACCAATAAAGACCGTTTCATCGGTAACCGAAGGTTCATTAGCATTTCGAAAATGCTTCCATCAAGTTTTAACGTCCCATTAGACGGTCAAGAAATTTTATTTATCGACAAACCTCTCGTAAACTTGCAAACGTAATTAGTGAACTCTATGAGATTTCCAACCAATTTTTATAAAGTGTAATTCGATTAGGTCACGCTGAGCCAAATGTGTTCCGGATGAATTAAAATGAGCGAAAATTGGATAATTTTCAGGGAGAAATATAGCGATCAATGGGAGCGGCCACCCCATGTGCAACAACCGCATAACGCAGGACGAACATTAGTCCGTGCAACATTATCGTGTGTATCAGGTGGACGAAAACGTTGTCCACGCCAGCCCCCGATATTTAGAGACGCACAGGTTTCAGGTTCGAAGGGGTCACCGGAGACTCGCCCATACATATTCATGCGGAGTATTTACCTAAGGCCAGAAAAGAACTGTTAAGAACCAAGGCAACGTATCGCATTAATACGAGGGTCCTCGGAGAGAGAGATCCTACGAATACGTAGGTATATGCAAATGACACCGTTCCCGCCGGGGAAACCTTTAAATCACACATCGAGGCTACCAATAACACGTCGACGATCGTAATACAAGACAGCCTTTATGCGCTGTACCAGCAAGAGTACCAAAACCGCCTCTCGTCCACGAGTTAAAAGGATCGCGTTCTAAGTACCGTAACATGCAATAACAGGCTTTCATCGGACATAATTCGAGCCGGGATTAAAATAACAAATAGACGAGAGGCCGACGCGTGTTCCGCGTAATCGGTATACCTTGTTGGCTGTCCACGCGATTGGTAATACCGTGTCGCAATGTTTTTTTATTTAACGCGATCCTAACGCGGAGAGGAAAGAAAACATCGCGGACACATATACACGCACACGTTCTCGACGTATTTCGTCGAAGGCGTTCTTTCGACATAATTTTCGTGTTTCATCCCGTTGGCCAAACAAGAGCTCGAGAGAAAGGGACTGCTCTCGGAGAGCGGGTTTCCTTCAAAACGGAATCCCCGGCAAATTTATACATCACAATTCACCGCGCATCGCCGCCATTAACGCGTCGACGACCGGGGAACAAGACGGCCACGGTACATCAACCTCCGTGGAAACGGAGCTGCCCGTCCCGAGGTACCAAAAGGAGCCATGCCGTGCTTTTATCGCGAGTAATTCGGGCCACGATCGTACGTATACGGTGTCTAATAAATTCGTGAATGGCCCGACTGCGACTGAAATGTCCTATACACCCACGCGCGACGCACACACACACACATACCTTCCTCGAAACGAACAGGAACACAACCGGGGCCGGTCTCGGTTGTGTGCGCGTGCCTCTCTCGGTCTTCCTCTCGGTCCCGAGGTTGTTGGCGTTGGTTGCGCGCTTAGGGTGGGTACACCGAGAGCCGACGCGACGGACCGACATGGGGGCACCGAGAGAGAGCGGATATTATCGCCAAACGTTAATTTGGTCGAGGCCCGGCCTACCTTCCAATTTTCGAGCCCTTACACGCCCACTTACGAGATTGTCCGTTAATGCTCCGAAACGTCGGGACGCGTTTTCGACGCCCGCGTTTTACCGCCATGGAGAGCTTTACGGGCTGCTCTCCCCAGTATACACCAACGCCGAAACCTAAACAGAAAGCGGAACGTGCTTGCACATGCGAAGCAAAATTACTCGTGGTGAACCATCTTAGCGCGTATACGCACCCCGGAGACCAAAACGTCGCGTTCTTACGAGCAGATAGAACTTGGCAAACATCGAAACTCCGAACCCCGCCAGGTACCCCCGGCCCGTTTAGGTACTAGCAGACTCTCCGGATACCAGTAATTTATGAAGATACCAGTGATTTAGACCCTAAATATGGATCCTGGCATTAAGATAATAGCTTTAAGAACTAAATCCGCTAGGTCCCCATGCGTGGATACTAGTTCTTAGCGACGAACCTCTATGTAACGCGTGATATTGCTGCATGATTCTATTCATTACCCGAAATTGTACGTCATTGCTCTCCGCGTGGTGCGTCCGATTACTTTAATCCAACCATTAGTAATCAGACCGGCGCGACGCGACGTTTGTGCATTTCAATAGCATACAATAAAATTTCAATGATGTTTCGCTCTCAGTATATTACCATCACCAATAGTAATGAAAAACGAAACAATTTGCAAATTACGAACAACGTCGTTAATTCGATCAGTTCAATAAATGAATTACTTACATTGTATAATATTTCGCCATCCGGTAGGTACTGGACTCGGCAATTCGACGTGCGTGAATTTGCATAGCCGACTACTGATAAGTAACCGCAAATTTATCATTGATAGCGTGTCCCAACATTGACACGATAACGCGACGATCGGTCGCCTTGCCGGACGATGCGATGGGGGGTTAACGTCGTCGGCCAAGCCTTCACGGTGGAATTAATTTAAGCGTCGCGAAAAAGAAACGGTCCGAGAGTTGGTCCGTTCGAGCGTTAAGAAAACAGGGAAACCGTATTTCAACGGTGCCTGGACATTCCCGTGGACTCCGAGCATCATCGCGCGTCCGTATCTAATTTATGTAACCCAGAACAAATATACTCGGCGGGCATGCACGGTCGTATGTGGCGGAGGCAAGCCGGCGAAAGGAAAATAAATATGGGGTCGAAACAAGTGGAGCGACCACGAGAACCAAGAAAATAGTCTCTGCGCCGATTCGTAGACCCGAAATAGGGCGGTGTGAACAGCAGGAGACGTTACTGTGCTCGGTGCAACGTGGAGGAACGGACATGTATTGCCGTATGTGAGCGCCGTTGGAAAGAACCGGTTATATAGGAACCGTCCTCCACCTTCTTCACCTTCCTTCTTCTCTTCTTCTTCTTCTTCTTCTTCTGCTTCTTCTTCTTCTTCTTTACCTTCCTTTCTACATATTCGCCGACCTTTCGTTCCATCCTCGCCAAGTATCCAGCAAGCTTCGCTACATAATACAACCGAGCCTGTATATACAAGCTCACCTGTATGCGTACATGAGTGTACATACGCGCAGAAGCCGTATGTACACTTACGTGGGGTCCCGACACCATGGGCGCCTGCCTATCTGACATTGGGTGCCTACGAGGGCGAGTCCGCGCGTCCTCTCTTTTTTCTCCCTTTCCTGACCTGGCTACCAACGGACCCGGAGGGAACCGTGTACTCCCTGCGAGGAACCTCCGGGGGCGTCGGAATTTCGCGAATGTTTCATGGATACCCTCGTTTCCGAGCGACCGATACGCGGAAACGGCCGGACCTATTGTGCTTCCCCCCGTCGACATCCCGCGGCGAACGGAACGTAGTCGTTAATGTTCGTACTCATCGCGCGGATATCCCGGAATTCATTTTTCAAAGGCTCGGCCGTGTACAACGACGGATCCTCCTCTTCGTTCGCTATAAAAATATATTAACCCTTCGCGTTCATGATACATTCCTGATTTGCGTCTGATCGGTTACCTACGCACATCAATTGCCCTTTCTTCGCGTAAACCTCTTCACCTCATGACCGAAAAATTTACGAGTCCGAAAGCTTTGGAACATTACACATGTATCTGTATGTTTGATCGAGCGGAATTGCTAACGATCCTCTTTTTCTGTTGCAGATTTCGAATAGACAATACAGACCACATAATAGACGTGAACAAGAACAACGCGGCGTTCGAGTACGACCAAGTGAACATAATATGTCCTGTGTACCAACCGGGGACGTATGACGACGACGCTGAGAAGTATATTATCTACAACGTAAGTACACGCGGTTCGACCTTGAATAATTGAACTCTCCTTCCGGTAAAAGTTCGCCGCGACGCCATGTATGCTATACGACGTTCCACGTGCCCCGGGATCGGCAGATATAAATCGTGGTTACGGGACTGCCGGCCCATTACACGAACGAAAAAATTGTCAAAGGGCGTTCCGTGGATGTTTAGACAGCTGTTGCTACTCGAAACTCGTTCGTTAACTCGCTCGCCGCGGACCCCCAACAACGACTTCCGCTTCGGAGCCAACTTTTAACACCGCTTTGCCACCGACAGGGGCTGCTACACCACCACCACCACTCTCTTAAAAATATTCACGGAATATCGTTACCGCTATTCCTGAAATAATAGAGCACGCTCGGTGGCCGCGTCGCTGTTCGTAGTCGTGAGAAAAACATCTCGTGAATCAAATTGTTGCTAGCATCGTGGAAAATTCCCCTCTAGCGTTGCTATCGTCGGTCCCGAGTCCGACCGGCGGCGCAGACGTAAGCACAAACTTACGAATCATCGTCGAGATCTAATCACCGCTTCGACGCCCATCATCCCCCTCGTATTGTCTCGATAGCGCGGCGATCGGGACAATAGACATTATTTCTCCGGTTGACCGTGTCTTGCGAGGCGAAACTAGCCGAGTAGCAGAAATCAGCCTCCTCCGGAACCGAGCCACGCAGACTACCCGACGGGAACTTCTTTCACAGTAGTCAATCAACGATTAATGTCCTTTTGTGGGACTGCGCGCTCTACCTCCGCAAACACCGTGTTCTCCGAGACATAAAACAAAGAGAACGTTCTCCCTCTTCTTCCCGACACGGCCGGTTTCGCGGCAAACCGGAAGCGTCGCCAATTGATTCGCCACGGAAGTTTACAACGCCTCCAATCCGTTTCCGTAGGTGTCCAAGGAGGAGTACGAAACATGTCGGATAACGAATCCGAATCCGCGGGTGATAGCGGTCTGCGACAAGCCGTCCAAGACGATGTACTTCACAATCACCTTCAGGCCGTTCACACCGCAACCCGGAGGCCTAGAGTTCCTGCCGGGACACGATTACTACTTCATCAGCACCTCGTCCAAGGAGGACCTTCACAAACGCATCGGCGGAAGGTGCTCCAGCAACAACATGAAAGTCGTGTTCAAAGTCTGCTGCGGCAACGAAGCTGACACCTCGTCGTCCTCCGCGACGTCGCGCAACAACTGTAAGTACTATAGAAACTTCTTTGCAATATCTAACCAATACGCAGACACTCTCCCGACGTATTTTTCAATATGCTATCCCCATCCTCACAAGTGGTCCGACAAAAATCCCAATCCACAGTTACAGAATTACGCCTCTCCATTCCTTGTCGCGTTCACGCTTAGAGTGAGCGTCGCGCGCGTGCGATCCTCGGCAGGAAGAAACGAATCAGAAGAGGACCGCGCCATAAATTCATTATCCCGTGATCAGTTCTAAAGTGGAACAACTTTTGTGTCAGCCGGTCCACGGCTGCTTCTCCTTGTCCGTTCTCTGGACTGGTCCCTCTGCTCCAGTGTTTCTTCTGGCGGTTCCCCCCTCTTAAATAATCCCTATCAATTATAATTCTTACTGTGCACCATTTGTTGCGGTTAGGGGGGGACTAACACTGTGTCCCAGAGCACAATAAATTCCACTATTTCATTCTAGTCCGGTCTCTCCACTCTCCCTAATTCGTTCCAGCCGCCCTCCCTGCACCACCTCCGCCTCGTTCTGCCCGCTACCACCGGCCCCGACACTCGCCAGAGACGATTCATGCGCCGTAATGACTAGCTATTTCGCTGCCCGAGAACTCTGAACTCTTCGGCGTCGGGCATTCAGGATTCCACGGGACTCACGGCCTCGAAATCCCCGCGTGTCGGCCGACGGATAAGCTTTGCGTGGACCCTGCTCGGTACGCGCGCGCGCGGGAACACCACCGTGGTCTACGATTACTATCGCTGGTCACGAACCGCGAGAAATGTTAATCTCGCGGAAAATTTCAGGCTCTCCTCTGCTCCCCGAGGCCTCGCGACCACGGCGTACGACGTTTACGGTGGCAATTAGCCGGCGAAAACGGGGAATTAATTTTCGATTTTATTTCCATGGTGGAAGCTACTTCTCGCCGGTCCACGGAGACATGAATATCCCCTCAACGCGGATGAATCGACGCTTCCTCGGGCGATATTCCGTTAAAGGAATCTTTACTTTCTTTTACGGCAGTCACCAGATTTTATTTCTATTTTTCCGTCGACTCTCGTTCGTAGTTAGAGTATCTTCCGATGAAAATCCATTCTTTCGCGCGGAATCGTTCGCGGCTTCTGATGCAATATCGCGGGAACGAGAATTCTCTCGTTGGCTTTTGCTTTCCGCGGCGCGGCGCGTCACGGTTACGTAAATTCGTATCAGATTTTTACTGCGCCACGTTTACGGTTATAACTGTAACGTCGGCGGCTACCCGCGCTCCTATTATTATGTATACGGACGTCATACACACGGCATGCAACGCCGAATGATCGCCGACGCGATTAAATAAAATTTAACGGCCGCAATCATAACCGCGTCTATTTCGATACGCGGACACCGCGCCGCGTTAAATACCGAACACGCGTCCTCTGCGCGCAGCGCACACCGATAATTGAAATCGATGTGCGATTCCACCGTGGTCTGCGTTTACGGCCGGTCGTCGACGCGGCTCTACGTCCGCGAGGCTCCGGCTCGGAGAACGCGCCGAAAATTACGCAAAACTCGGTCATTCCCAAAACCGAAATTGCATGGGAAAACGGTATCCTAAATCATCCGACCGAGAACGCCGTTGTCGCTCGTAACGGCGAGTATAATCGAATCACCCGAAATTGCGGGCGAGACTCGTTTCCTCGATCCGATGAACGAAAGTTTCACAGTCCTCTACCTACCGCGATCCTCGACCTCTCCCGTAGATCGATAAAGCTCGCGCGCGATCATATATCCCACTCGTCCTGCCAGCATCATACTTCGCAGTAGTACTTTCATACTTTATTTTGCGATGAACGCGCGCACGGCCATTAATAAAACTCGCCGGAAATTGAACGAGACGGCCACGTAACTCCGGCGGCACGCGATCGCTCAAAAAATATTCGCAGATCGGACAATGTCTGAAGCGAAGCCGCGATAACCGGCTACGCAGAAAGAGAGAGAGAGAGAGAGAGAGAGAGAGAGAGAGAGAGAGAGAGAGAGAGAGAGAGAGAGAGGGGGGAGAGAGGGAGAGAAATATAATTTTTTACGTGTCGTTGCAGCCGTGCCCGTGACCAGCAGCACCGTGCCAAGCAGCAGCTCGACCAGCACCGCAGTTTTGGGTGGAGGAGCCGCCGGAATGGCACCCCAGCCACCACCAAGCGTCTTCAAGGGCGGAGATCGATTCTACCCAGGGGGCAACATTCATCATCATCACGATCATCATCAACCGGCCACGGCAGCGCCGACCCTGCCCCACGCGCCCCCTCCGGCTATCTACCCCGTGCATCCGCATCAGCCTCCGATTCACAATGGACCGCCGTCTTCCTTGCCGCCCAAGACCTCGACCGGCCCGAAGAAGAAGAACAGTACGTATACACAGCGCCTCGCCACCTGCTCCCTTTGCCGCGGAACGAGTTTCTCGATGCTCCTCGTGACCATTATCTTGGCCAGCGATTTTTCCCTGAGACCTCGTTCACCGACATTAATTGCGGAAGAGAGGGCGAGAGTACCTACGACCACGTGAATTAGAGTCTCTTCAAGCCCGGACACACTTGGAGATTGGCGGCCGATTTCCAGGATCGAAGGATAGGAAATATGTGAATCAGCCTCGCACAATAATCGGCTGGTCCCTGTCCGTGAAACCGCCCCGAGGGCCGCTCTCTCCACCACCGTTTATCGGTGATGAACGCGAACCCTTTCCGCGAAACGAATTTCTCGATGTTCCCCGAAATCATTCATCACGGCCCCGGGATTTCTTTCATGGCGAAATTAATTATACCACGAGGGATCTCGTTGACTGACGCAGCCAGAGGGTGGGGCGATCGTATCATTGGCCATTCCCCCGGAAATCGTTGAAATGGAAAGCTTCGCGAGCTATCGATGGCTGGCAATTAGTCTCGGAAATCTTGCTCGATTTAATTATCGGAAACGGAAGCCCCGATAATAACATAAATTCGAGTCGCGTCGCGTCGTGTCGTGTCGCGTCGGCTAAATGCTGAAGCGCAAAGAGAACTTCCCCCCGTGATGCATTGCGAGAAAGGCGAGTCCCCTGTTAGCCGGGTGGACGCGCACCGCGTTTGCAATTGCACCGCTCGGTCGAGGTGTCTTTAATCGTTGGTTCCTTTTTGTCGGACTGGTAATTATTACTTTGTATCGGAATTACTGTTGCATAAAATTAAGATAAACCACTCGTCCCCGACGACTTTACTGCTCGTTATCTTATGTAAATCTTTCTTTCGGAGGCAGAATTGCCGGGTTGCGTCGGGGTTCGTTATTAGCGCCACGTAATTGATATTTCTCCTTTTCGAGACGGCGCGCATAGTCACGAGATCCTCGCGCTTCTTCTCCTTTCTTTCTTGTTCTTATTTTTTGTCTTCTTCTTCTTCTTCCGTGTACGCGGTGCGCGCTCTCTCATGTCCTCCACGATCGGTTAGACGGAGGAGAGAGCGTCACCGGTTTCGGTGGTGTGTTCCACTCATTAAATTACCGTTACGTAGTTGGACGTGACGGTCCATTGCGTGCCAAACAATCGTTTTACGTAATTCATTCGGCTTATCGGTCGAACGCATTAAGTCGGATAAAGTAAATAACGAGCGAATCAATTTTAATGAGGTTTAAAATTTTATCGTCCCCGAGTACCTTGTTCTACTTATTACCGGGCCCGGCCGATGCGCCTCCAGTTAAATTGCATCGAAAAGAGTGATTATTAAAGCAGCGTACGCGAGACCTCACCGACCGCCGAATGTTGTCGGCGTTGTAACGCCCAGAAATAAATTTTTGCCAGTATAAAAAATAATTTATGGGCCGCTCGCATCGCGGCCGGAGTATCTTAATTTTCTTCAATTACTGTAGCGGAAAAAATCGAGTCGATCCGTCGATTACTATTATCGATGTTTCGAGCGCGTGCGCGAAAAAGGAAGCACGGTTAAATAGATTAAAAGGAGCACCACTGTGTGCGCGAGCAAAGCGCGTGCCAGATGGAGAACAGTCCAATGAAAACGGGGAATTGAATTCGACGACTCCCGACAACCATCTGTCGGATGCGACTCAATGCTCGCCCTTTTTTACGTCGTCACCTATGATAATTCGACTTCGAAACGCGCGCGGGGACGCGTGCATTTGCATTTCACCGATAAGCTGCGCCACTCATTAACCAGCCGCGCCGCTGGATCGCCCCGCACGGTCGAGAATTTGTATTCACAAGCTGTCCAATTGAAATTACTCGAGTCGGTTTGCTTAATTCATCAATCTCTTTTCGGTCCTCCGATGTTCCCCGCGAAATTACAAGGCGTGGATAAAATTTACAACGTCGTATTAACGATTTAATAGAACTCGGCATGTGTATACCATTTAAACAGAAAAGGCAAAAAGTCATTTGTACATGTCTCTCGTCGCACAGTGCGGCCGATCGCCGATCTAGCTGTTCAAAAGTACCAAAATGAAAATTGAACTTTGCGCACCAACGTTTGTGTAACGTTTAACCCAAGAAGAACAAGTTCCTATGGCCGTAAAAAGTTGTGAGAAATACCTCTTGCAATACTGAAAAAAGCGTTTGTAAAAATTAGTTTAAAAGAACGCTATTGAATTTTTAAAGAGTTACAGGGAGGGCTAAATTATTCAAACTCGGCCGCTACCTAACACCTTTTATGGCCATTGGTTTAAAAAGTAACGTCCATAATTTGACAATAAGGAGTTTTTCAATTTCTATGTCAAAGAACATGTAATTATAATAATAAAGTTATTAAATTTTTGTTGTTGAATAAAGTTATGGGGTGGGGGGAGAGTGAAAGACCGTACTTGTTCTGTCGCGTAAACAGTGTCTTGGTCGCGCTGGTTTTCTGAATTTTGACCAGCTAGATCGGCGATCGACCGCACTGTGCGTCGGCTGTAGACACTCCTCGACGAAGCGTGATAGGATCGGGTTGGAAATTCGGGTTGTTCGGGAGTGTTGAAAAACTTGGGTCTTGCGTAAAGATAACATATCCTGTTTATTTTGTAAAGCAACGCGCACAGATATTATATTTGCAAGTTAATAATGGTTTCTTTTTGTGCCAACAGAAGAATATTCGGACCACCCGAACGAAGTCGTGAAGAACGAAGAGCTGACCTACAACGGAGCGAGTTCCAGCCGAGTTCAGGATCGGTACAGCCAGCTGTTGGTGGTTGTGACGGGAAGTCTGGTGATCAGTGCGCTGCTGCCGCAGTTGTTGCGGTGAAGCGACGGCGCCGCCGACGAGAACGTATATCCCATACGTCGAAACCCCTTTTTCTGTGATTATCCTACGTTTAATTAATTTCTTGAGGCACGCGCGTAGCCCCGCGCGGCCGCCCGTCGATCGTGAAAAGTAAAACGCGCACGATTCACGGTCGGACTGCCTCGAGAGAGAGAGAACGGGAAAGCTTAATCGTGAAGAAGACGCGAGGAGACGCGATAAAACTGAAGAAAATCAATGAAAACAAAAAGGAAGCGAAGAATGTTATATATGGGTTTGGGGAACGTAAAGAAGATTGACGAAAGATCGATGAGCGTATACATATGTACAACCGTCGAGAGAAGAGACACGCAGCACGACACACGAGCAGCAACGCCATATATTGAAGTAAAAATAAAAGAAAAACTATCAGGAGAATAATAAACGGAGAAAAAAGACGAGAGGAAGGATGAACGAGGACGTAGTAGATAGTAAGATTACAAAGACGAAAGAAAGACGAAACGAGGTGAAGAAACGCTACTACTAGACACTATTATAGTATGCCCACTATTATCACTACTATAAATGGTAGTCGTATTGGTTGTCCTTCTTATCATTACGCTAATTCTAGATATTTATTCGAAATACGAGGAAAACGCGAAACGAAGTCGTGGAACAGCGTGCTAATTATTCTTTAGCGGGGCACGAGGACAGGGAAACCGTTTCGAACTTCCCGTGCGATCCTCGATCGATCGATACGACCGCAGGATGTCGATGAACGAGCGAACTGTCCTTTGTTACCGACCAACTCGAGGCTATTTTCGAGAATGCCCTTCGAGATCATCGACAGAGAATCGTTCATTTCTAACGGACTTTGGATATTCCACAAACGACGAACCAAAAGAACCGACTGACACGAACTAACCGAATTCTCGGCAATCTTTCTTTTCGGTAAAACACGTCCATACACAGATACGCAGTCTCGCGATGCACTGGGCATTGAATCGAGAACTAATTGTTCAATTAGTTCAGATAACAATCGAATCGAGTGTCTAACCGGGTTTGGTTGGACAACCGAATCGATGACCGACCGACGACGATGATCCCGGTCGATGAACGAAGGACTGTTCGCGACGGGCTGAACGATCGCGACCAGGATAATTAGCACGCGTGTAAATAAATTCCTATTGAATATGTACAAGTGGCCCTCGCTCCCATGCCGGGGCGAGGGGATTTAAGAGAGTGCCGTATACTAGGTAAAAATCTTATATATGACACACGCGCGGAAAGAGTGCGATATAAAGTGTGCGTGGGAACAGTGTGCGTGTGTGTGTTGTTCTGTGTGGCGAGACCTCTCGCCGAGGATCGCCTCACGGGATCGTCAGTGTCATAAAACAGTAAAACGTGCGACGAACCTTTGTTATGTTCCGGCGAGACCGTGTTTTCACGTTCACGGGCACACGAGAGCGAAGCAGCCTCATCGACGCACGAGAAAAATAACTCCTCGCTTCGATGTCGGACGTCGTCGATCACCGAAAGCGAGCGAGAGCGAGTGCGTGCGTATGCGTGAAAGAGAGAGAGACTGATCGCGGAGCGAGACATGATGAAATTTTTGTATCATAGTTGTACCATACCGAACTCTATCTATAGATCTGTATTATATTTATTCTCCGCTATCATTACGCTACGAATAATCACACTCGATATTCTATATTTACTAGTAAAAATATCAAATTTCACTAGCGAATAAATTGCGTATTCGGCGGGGGTTTAGACGACACGACGCGAGCGCAGGCGAAAAGAGAAAACGATCAGCTCCACTTGTCATCATCGAATCGACCGGCGAATTCGTTGTTCTCTTCTTTCAGATTTCCTCGTGCAACACTCGCTCGGATCTCGTTGCAAATATTTGCCCGCGACCCAACATCTTGCCGATCTGTCTCGCGGGCATCGACCGGTCGGCCACTCGTTTTGTGACCGCTCGTTTCCATTGTATCTTCTTCGCCATCTTCTTTTGCACTCTATTTATTGTTCGCTGGATACGTTCGTTTCCACACACGCGTGCAGCTCGCATTTCTTTGCCAATCGTGCAGGACTCAATAATATTTCACACAACACGCAGCGGTCACACACGACCGTCATTCGCGCTGCCGATGACAGCGACCTCTGCGCATGCGTTAAAACTCCGTTCACGCTGCGAACGCAGCCAAATGTAATTCGACATTCTTTGTTAAACGCGTTTCGACGATCGCCTCAACGCGACCATCCGATCTGTCAAACACAGTTGTCTCTGTCAAACACAGTTGTCTCTGCCGAGCGCAGTACTGCCATATCCGCAATAACCGTTGAGCATTAATCGAGAGATAAGAACGTTATCTCAAATTGAATCCGCGCATCGCGACCCGCATGCGCGATCACTACGAACTTTTGCCCGGCGAGTTTCGCTCGAAACTGAAAGTTTCCCGCGAAAACAACGTCGGCAATTATCCGTTGCTTTGCGAGCCTGATTTGATTCGCGACTAGCCTCGACGAGCGAGGAATTCTGTTCAATGATATCTCAGCGATGCGAAAGTAACTCGTCTAGAACGGTGTGAACGGAGCTTGACGCGGAGAACCGAGAATCAAGCGAGGATATAAAGGCGAGAAGAACAGCGAGCAGAAGCTGTCTCGTGTCGGCCAAGCGAAAAATGATGAACCGAATGGCGACTAGAAGAGTAACGAATTATTGTAAATACGAGTATGCGGAGAAAGATAGATGTATCGTATGACGCAGAGCGAGAGAGAGAGAGAGAGTAAGAATGCGAGAGAGAGAGAGAGAGAGAGAGAGAGAGAGAGAGAGAGAGAGAGAGAGAGAGAGAGAGAGAGAGAGAGAGAGAGAGAGAGAGAGAGAGAGAAAGAGTAACAGCGATCCCAATTCCGAATCGTAGCTAATAAAAAAAATGAAATGTATCCTGAAGGCTGCTCGATTGACCGACTCGTTTTCATCGTTCATCGATGGTTCATCATGGTCTTTGATTACTAGCGCGACAACCAAGTAGGAAGGTCAACGACACAACGATCAGAGCCGGGAATGTTGAGGGAAACGTCGGAAATTGAATGCGTGTATAATGTTATCCAATACAGTATTGTAAGCCTAAGTATTACATGCCTCCGATCCACGTCTGTTTGTCTGTCTGTCCGTTCGCCTGTCTGTTTACAGTTTGTACTTTTACGACCCATGTGTTAATCGCAATAGCAATCCGTAATCGTACGAGCGATCGACGGAGGGGGGACAGCAGTCGATGTCCTGCGTCCACGATTCAACAATTTTTTCAAACCTGTTGTTTCTATATATATACATATAGAGATATATATATATATATTTCTTTTTTTTGTCCACTGTATCTTTCCTTTCATACTTCGTTCCCATTCGCGTCGCGTTTTACGTGGTACGTCTCCGTTTTAGTTTTCTCTAGTCGTAGAACCGTTCGATCGCTGACCAACCCGCAAATCGAAAACCCAAAGACAATCACCTGCACAGTGTAGAAAAAAAAGAAAGCGTTCGCGTAACGCCTCAGCCGTAGACCAGTTTTGCCCCCCAGTAGCGTTCACGATCCTTCATAGATATAACGTTCGTCGTTGTCCTCACCGTAGGAGCATTCACGCGATGTACAAAATATTTCTCGTACGTACAACAACAACTTCGTTTTGCGGGTCTCTCAGAGTTTTATTTTATTTCCCCCGGGGTAAACGGGGAGGGCCGGGCGCGATGCATGGTACGTAGATGCGGCGCGATTACGTCTCGCGTGTACATGTATATATGTGTATGCGTACGCGACGCGTTGCACATCGTTGGAATCGTGGACGCAACGGAGGACTGCGACCCCCGCTGCCACCGGATATCGATCGCCTCGGTAGCGAATTTAATCAGAACCAGCGGAAGGACGCCCGTAATAAAAATAAAAAACGAAACGAAGAATTACATAAATGCAATAGCAATGCAGCAACGTTACATAGAATCCATTGTGAATGGTACTCATTTTTACGGACGATAGGTGAATAATAGTAATAACAATAATATAGACTCGAACTATCGATAGAAAATAGACAAGGTCACTCACTGCAATTCAATTTTTATTTTTCTTTCCTTCTTCTGTTTTGTTCAGATCCGTTCCAAAGCACCCGCAAGAAAACCAGCATCCACCGCAACGAACCCAGTCACCCCCTCGTCACACTGATCATACACATACACAACAAACATTTACCCACACACAAACATACTACGTGAAACGCTGCTCCTCGGAAAAGATATTTTTTTATCCAGCAGGCCAGGAACAAGCGTTGTCTGAAATATTTAAATCGTCAGTAGAAAGTAATGTGTAGATGTCCGATATATTAGAGAGTTTACAGGCACCGATATGTCGACAGGAATAATTTTAACGTCTAATGGAACAGTTAATTAGGTCGCGCGTTAAGATTAGCCTTCACACAATTAATCGTGTAAGTACCGTGCATACACACGCGCGTTCAAGCATACACATACATAGACGAGGAGAGAAGGAAAGAGAGAAAGGCACACATACATACATACACACACGGAGAGACACGTCGCGAGCAGCACGTTTCCGAGCAGATCCGCGAAGAACAGAACGAGGAACAGGTTTCACGTTTCATTCCAAAGACATCCCCGTGTTTCCCCGACTGCGATTTCTATCGTTCGTTTTCGCTATTTCATTGTGTTATCCTCTCGTGTGCGTGTTCAGGAACAATGTCGAAGGAGATTAGAGGTCTTCGAGGAAGATACAGCACGTGTGTACTCTCGTTGCGTACGCGAAGGACTTGTTCCTCTCTTCTCGAGACAGAGGTTTTTTAAATGGGGGATGTAAACGAGGAAAAAAGAGAGTAAACGAGTACAGACAAAGGAAGCGAATGGGGGAGGGAGGGTGAGAAAGAAAGAGTGAATGAAAGAGAAAAGCCAAGAGGTAGAAAGAGGTTCAATTATATCCACCGCGTGATGAGAAACAGGCCGCGGATTATCGAGCGTAAAAAGGGATCGAGATGATTTCGTAGGTACATCGTTGTAAATATGAAGAAAAAAAAAAGATACCAGATTACGATCAATAACGATAACACGATGAAATTTATATTAAATGCATAGCAAGTAACGAGGATAGGTTTCTAATAACGATTTATTATAAAAGTGAATGTACGTTGATGTCTAAGATTTTTAACAAAGATGGAAGAACTCGAAGTGGTTATTATTAAAGTATGATTATTAACTCGTAACCGAGAACACAAGTACTAATTAAACAAGAACGTTTGAATACAGAACCACACTTTTTAGCCAGGTCATGAATTCTCTCACAGTTGCATATATTAATTTTGTAACAGGTACATTACATGACACAATACGGTCCCAGTCACAGAGAGCATACGGGGCGCCGCGTTACCATCCTGTCGCCATTTTATCCTTCTTCTTTGGTGCATTTGTTTCTCGATCTGCGGTATCGCGATCTAAATGATTTTTAAATAATTAGTTTACATTTCCAACGATTCGGTTGGTTCGCTCGCATTCTTTTTTTCCTCGCGTATTTGGTTGTGCTATACTTAGAGAGCTGGGTAATTACAGAAACGATTAGCACCGATATATACGTTTAAACGAAAGAGAAACCAAAGAAAGGACATGAGATAGTAGCGCGGTCCACGTCTGGCGTTCGTGAAACGGGATCCCTTTATAGATTGCGTGTGCTCACCAAGTATGCACGTTCAGTACAGTACAGTCGTTCATTACAAAGCATTACAATACAATACAAAGTAGCGTAGAATTTCATAATGGTAGTCCACTTGTAGCGAAATAGTATTTAAACAGTCCAAGCAGACAAAAAAACCGGAAAAAAGACACATAATCGACAAAAAAATTGCAGCTAATCGTAACACTGAGTAAACGTTGAAAGAAACAAAAGAAAAGAATCGATCTTCATGAAGTACATGGAAGACCACGCATACACACTGATACACGGATACACATACACTCACAAAATCATTGGCATCGAACATTCGCGATACGGAGCATAGGGCAGCGTAAACGTCGCTGAAAAATCGCTATAACCCGGAACTAAAACTACAAGAAAAAGAAATACATCCATTTACATGTTCACACGCTTCACATCTTCGCCAACGCTACATACACACAAAAAAAAGAAGATATACAAAATTACGTGAAAGGCAAATTTTCGACGGCCTCGCGAGAGACGACGCGAACGCGTGTGCTCGCACCGAGAAGGAGGAAAGTAAGAAAGGGTCGACGACGCCTGAACGTGGACTTGTCGGCGTCGCCGGATTTATAATAGATATATTGTATTATGTATGTCGATATACGGTCACATGTATCGATGGAAAACGAAAGTAAACAAAAGAAAGCGAAAGAGAGATAAGAGATAAAGCCGGAGAGTAAAAAAAAAGAAGCTACGATGTAAAAAAGAGAAAAAAAATATGAAAAGATAATGCCGGACAGGGAGACCGGGCGTCCCCCCTTTATCACACACGTGAAGAACACACATCCACACACACACAGAGACACGTTTGCCACACACGTACAGAGAGTACCGTCGACCGACGTCGACGCCGTTTCGTTTTGAAAGTACCTTGCGCGAGTCGTCTCGAATTGTTTAGTACAAAATGGAAATGCTCTCGGTGGACGAGATGCGTGCGATCCACGTTCCACGCGGTTCAGACCAGGGTATCGAGCACCAGTCCGCGGATTCGATGAGAAACCAGGTTTCCTTTTTTGCGTTTGAACGCCGTCATCAGCAACGGGCCACCATCGCGTGGGTTGCGAGCCGAACGATTCACGGTGCTGAATAGCCGGGTAGATTTGAGGAAATCGCGTGTCACGCTCTTTCCGTTCCAACTCTGACAGGCATTAATGTGTTCCTGGAATAAACATTCGGAGCGGCGACAAACAAAAAACGGACGAACGAGAGAAGAGCTCGGTTTTTAAATGATTTCTGCCTGTCCTGCCTGCTTACCTGCCTGCCTGCCTGCTTGAATTCGAGACATACATTTTCAAGACGCACCGTGAACCATTCGGATCCAAGCTGGAAAATAAACGTATATTTTTTTGTACAAATGAAAACGCGACGATGATTTCGAAAACCGCATGGTGGAAACACGTTCTAACATCACACTTTGTTGCGCTGATTTAACCAGATAGATTTTATCGATGTTAGGTGTGCATCCTTGAACGTTACTGTAACTACACTTTAGAGGATTGTAAATGAGCGATACGCGAGAGGAACTCGATTATTATATTGGGTCTCGTGTCGTTCCTTTTTTCATTCTTTTGTTGTTCGTTCTCGAAATTGATGGTTCTCAGCGTTAGGAAGAATTCGAGTGGATTTCGACGTGTTCCTTTTTGTTTCAGCGATACCGTGCGCCACGGCGATGACGATATCCGGCTCCAACGCACAGAAATAAATAAAGGTTCCTCTTCGCGCGAGCTCCTCTCGCGTCGCGCGACACTTCGAATGAAATGAAACGAAAACTGCCATTTTCAATTATTATCATGATCGATGCCCTCGGAAGATTGACAAATTTATTGAATAGTCGTAAATTTATTCGTTGTCCTACCTTGCGGAACGAATGTGAAAGAGAAACGAGAAGGTTATAGTGCGAAGGGAAAAAGGAATGTGAGAGTTCGCGGCGAAAGCGGATGTCCGGTTCGATCGCATATTTCAATTTTGCGAGTCTTTCGGTACTGATCATAGAAATCGCTCCAATTCGTTCCATCGAAACCGAAACGTCGTCTCCCATAGACGAACGCGCTACATTCACGACCAGTACATCTTGCAAAGCACATAATATCCACCGTTCATGAAGAATCCTTTGAAATATTGGCGAATTATTCGGAAAATCGCACGTTCTTTCGAATATTCGTAACGAAACCGTCGGTACCCCATGTTTCTTATCTACCTTACACCCTCTTTCGAATACTTTACCCCGACTGCTAAAAAGAGAACCACTGAATTACGTGAAAATTCAAACATCGTAAACCTGAATTACTTATGCAGCTGATTACTTAAGCTTAAGTAAGCACTTCGTTCAAGTAGCATTAAGACGATCGAAACTGATTCTTTCTAATCGGCGCATTTTTATTTTCTATGTACGAAATACTAGACGAATGCAATTCGATTGTTCAACTGTGGAACATCCATAATTGGTCGACTATTGATTGAGTATGATTATTTACACTTAAACAGGACATATCAACGAGACTTTTTTATATTCTGGACGCATTGGATAATCCTTTAAGTAATTGAGAAGCGATACGGAATGGTAACTGTAAGAATGTCGAGTCTATGGGATATCGTGTGCTTTATGGGATCGAATGTACATAGCGTATACATAATAGGAAAATTGCGGCGGCGTGTAGTGTACGAAATCTCACGATTCGCGATGCCGAGAAGGAAGATGATTATGTTTCGAGACGCGCCAGCCCAACGTTGGGCACGCGGCCATGCCACTTGTTTCAGTCGATTCGAACCAATTGATTAAGCCTCGATTTCATTCGCCTAAGGTTTTTAGCCGTGTATGCTTCACAGACAACGAATCTCTCGACTCGCCAAACGACTCGCGACCGACAATAGTTTGCGACCCTTCGACACAATGATTTCAGTGCAGAACTTTTATTACGTAAGACAGAACTTGCAGAAGCAAAAGGATAGCCATTCTCGCGAAACTTCTTATAATAAATGTATGTATATTATCCTCGAGCAAATTTGTTGTCAGATGAAAATTTTGTATTTTCTCAGAACGGAAATATCGTTTGGAATCATAAGTTGTGAACCCGAAAACAGTCAACGTTGTGGAACTTCCAAACCGTGTCTCTTTCTGAAACGACTACGATGAAAACTCAGTTCCTCTGTATCGCGTTAAACGAAGTGTAAGAAAATTTCAAAGCGTAGCAGCGTTTATTTTCTTTCGTGAGCTTTAAGAAGAGAAGTAAACTCGATTCAACACGGTTGTTAAGAGAAATATTTGTAAACGTGCTGTATCATAAGTTTTGTCTTACACGTGTATTGTGCTTCAACTGCAAGGAAAGATGCATATGGCGCCTCTGATTTGGGAAAATGCAACGACAAGCGAATATATTTTGAACGGTTAGAGATAAGTTCCGACAATTAGCGTCAATTGGTGCCATTTCCGTGCAATCGCTTCCCTTCGCAAGCACTCGAGGTAGATCGTGGATTAGCGTTCTACACGACTAATGGAAACACAGAAGAATATTTATTATCCGACGATGCTTGAAAATGATTCGACTAATAAATTCTCAACTAATTTGCGAAAGAATTGGATAGATTCGCGGCGTGGAAAAGGGAACGTAAGGGGGTGAGATGCCCGATTTGAAGAATGCGAATCGTTACGACCGCGAAGTTGAAACAATCGGAAACGAGACGAAAGGAAGGAAGCATTTTAGACGGCGACGTATCAGAGTAAGGTATTATACAGAGTTCTTAGTGAAAGTAAAAACTAACGGGGATGACACTGATCAGGCGATAGCCAACGTTGTTCGACTTATCTGCGGAATGGCACACTCGCGTCCTAAGATCTAAGCATAAGAAAAATGAATGCGGGAATAAAAGGGGAAGGTAATTAAAAATGGAGCACAGAAACGATGAGAAAAAGGCCTATTTAGATGGCCTACGTACTGTCGCACTCGTTTGAAAACTTATTGCAAGAATGCACACGAAGTAGCGTACACTTGCTGTACCGTTTGTTGACGCGAATAACCACGCGAATTAAAAGTCGATTTGATTTATATGTACACGGTGAGCCCGAGATTCGCACGAGGACACGCGCGTTTATGCAGGAATAAGGGAGAACGATATGTCGATCGATCGATCACCGTGTCTCTACGGTTAGCTTGCCGGAGGCACGAAAATCAATCAATGCCCGAGCCGCTTCTTTCTCGTAAGCGCAAGTGTCCTCTGCGGCGATAATTGTTATTATACGAACGAATTCAAGACGGCATGGTATACAAGACTAAGAACAAGACCTAAAATGGGGACATAATATTTTATAACTCAACTTTTGTACAGAATAAATAAATACTTGTACTGTGGACCAATATTTGTTTTATTTCATTAGCACCCCCCGTAAATGGAAATCGATCTCGACGATTTCAGAGATGTTGCAGCCGACGATGGCCATTTAAAAAAATAAACTACAAGTAAAAAAGCAATGGATGATCTGTTTTATACATACGAGAGTCTGTGTATCTATGTGTATATCTTTGTACAATTGAGTTCTCTTCAGTTTCTGTTGCGTAAACTATTTATTTTTCGTCTGAACTAGTGGTATTATAACAATGCTATTTTTCGCTTCCGGTATGCGCCACCATCTTCCAAGTCTGTGCTCTTGACCAACGCCAGCAATCAGTTGAGTTCCATCCGGGGTGAAGTGCAGTGCATTTATGAAACCCACTAACTGAATTTCAAATAGCGGATTCAACGATCTAAAGGAGTCGCTGCATTTCCATAGTTTTATAGAACCGTCTCGCGAGCCTGCGATTTCAAGTACAAAATGTTTATCACTCCTTCTCTAAATCATATTGCGCAATATATTGAGGAAAATATATGCGTTACCTGATGCGACTAAATCTGTATTGAGTAATGCAGTTATACTCGAGATCCACATTGGCTGATTATTCATCTCGTCCCTCCCATGCGCGTTTGGCACACAACACAGAGGTTTCTTCTTCAAACAACCCCAAACAGACAACTGTCCATCATCTCCACAACTGAAGAAATTTTCTTCATTTATGAGCTTCACGCTGTCTATACTGCCACCGTGGCCATTAAATATGAGCTGCGATTCTTCGACGATTTTCCAAATTCGGACTGTCCCGTCGAAACCGCCGCTCGTGACGGCTCGTTCCCGTGCCAGTGCGTCTATTGACGTAATACCACTTTGATGCCCGAATCTATTAAAAAGTTGAAACAATAGCATTTCAAAATGTGGACGAGATAAAATGCATCGTTTCTAAAAAAGAATATTTACAAAGATTCAACATATGCCATGTCATCCAAGTTCCATACTTTCACGCTTCTGTCCTCAGAAGCAGAATACAACGTATGTGTGTCTTTACGAAAAACCAGACCAGTCACACTACCTCTGTGACCCTGCAAATTCTTTATATGATTCAATGTGTCCCCACAAAGTACTTTAATATCTTTACAACCACCATCTCCTACTACCTTTAAAGAAAAGAACTATGATTTATGTATGCTCTTATATTTAAATATATTACATTAGAATATTTGTTTTATATAGTCTCACCAAAAATTTGCTATCAGTGCTAATAGCCATACACTGTACACATTTCATTCCTCCTTCTTGATTCTTTCTCTTCCCTTTGATGGATTTTAATTTGGTTCTTTCCTTCAAAGACCCTAATGTACAATACAACGTAATATAAAGTAATATGAAAAGGGTTATACATTTGTTAGCGATTAAATCATAGGTAATATACATTTCACTAAACTGCCGTCCTTTGAGCCAGAGTATAAGAACTTTCCATTGCTAGATAGGCATATGCAGGTAATAGAATTTTTGTGCTCTTTACACTTCAAAATAATTAGCTCGTCATGACCAACATAATTTGATGCTACAGTTTTCCTTAACCGTCCTTTTTCTTCTAAATATTCTTCGTGTAACCTTTTCGTTACTGCTCCCTGCTCAAATTCTGCTCTATCTCTCTCTATATTTCATCAAACAAAAGTTAGAATATCATAATGTATAATGTTCTTGAAATATCTCTTTGAAATGTTACCTTCTTCTTCAATATGTTCTAAATATTTCTTTGCCAGTCGTATACGCTTCTCCTGTGCAGTTTCTTGTTCTTCCTCCTCACTTTCGTACTCTTGATACCGACGTCTACAAATGCCAATAATAGTTTCGCATAAGGATACCTAAATTTTGTTAATATAAGTTTACTGTAATGTACATACCCTTCATTTTCCTCTGCAAGTTCTTCATCTGTACTAGCAATACTTTCATTGTCATTGGGTACAGATTTCTTTATGCTTTTCTTTCCCTTTGTCTTTGCAGCATGACCATTAAACTAAAAGATCATCGAGAATATTTGGTTAACAATAATTTTGTAATACATAATCTAAAATATAGATATAAAACGTACCTTTCTCTTGTTTGCTACACTACTTTGATTTTTTCGAATGAAAAATGACATGATATATTAAAAATACTTCTTATACTGTCTAACCTATTTCATTTAAAGCACATGGTATGTATTCGTACACATAAGAGCTGCCAACTATGTTTCAATGTTAGTTTACAGAGTTTACAGTCGGTTTACAATGCTGATTTCTTATATTTTACAAAATTGGTACTACTGACAACTACTGACAAGTTCACTCTGAGAGGAAATGAGAGTGCTCATCGGACTAATTCGTCGGTGATTGGTCGATAGTGCCAGAAAGTATTGTAGCAGAGAGTATATCTCCGATTGTAGCAATCAGAGAGGAAATGAGAGTGCTCATGCCCGGGGTTTGGCCGTGCTGCTTTTGTCTCCACATCATGTTTAGCCTGGAACAGCTTCTACATCATCTTTAGCATGGAACAGAACCTACACCATCTTTAGCAGGAAACAGAACCCACTTTACTGTTATTAAATCTGTGTAATGGATCAGAACTAGCTTCAACCACCGATCAGATACTGTTAAATGATATTAACTATTAAATAATAGTATCTGATCGGTGGTTGAAGCTAGTTCTGATCCATTACACAGATTTAATAACAGTAAAATGGGTTCTGTTTCCTGCTAAAGATGGTGTAGGTTCTGTTCCATACTAAAGATGATGTAGAAGCTATTCCAAGCTAAACATGATGTGGAGACAAAAGCGGCACGGCCAAACCCCCGACGTGAGCACTCTCATTTTCTCTCTGTTTGTATTAAAAGCATGTGAAAGCATGTTTCTCAAAGGGATTTTTGCCGACTCGAAAAAAAATATCATTTTAGTGTAATTTCCTAAGAGTGTCATCTATGATGCAAGGTTTAAGTTATTAGCGAAATAATAGTGCTGCATTCTGTTACATGATGGCATCACCGTGTAATTTTAATGTGTACACTTCACTGATCTGTAACTGTAACACATATCTGTATAACAATACAGATCAGTGGCAATCAGTGGTAGTGTAGTGGTACCCAGGGGGTGTAAGCTGTAATGGAAATAGTTTGACCACTATTGTTCCGCCCTGAGTCATAGGCGGCGCTGGTGTTCTCCATCGCGTGATGGGGGCGCATGCGCAGAACGCGTACTTTGCTTTATATCCATGTCATGGATATAGGAATATAGGGATGGAGCGTGTCACTGCGGGGGTGGCAAATTTAGGGACGGGGACGAGGTAAAATTGACGCCTAATTTTCATTGGCTGTGTCCGGGCGCAAGCGCAGTACGTCATTATGTATGCAGCGCCACGGCCGCCACGCATTCACACTGATTCACACAGCGTGATATAACCTGTGAGCATCGAGCATTTTGAAGCATCTCTAATCGTCACTGAGCGTCACCAAGCCTCTGTACCGGTTCATTTCAGTGTCGTGTTAATTCGTGTTACACGTTTTAATTTCTTTTCTATATTCTCTAATTTTAGTTTTCTTTAATCCCTCGTCCTAAAATTTTTTTCAGACTACAGATTTATTAATTATTTGAAATTGTACATAAACATGAAATATGTAACTACTAATTGCATAAAATCAAAAAGTGTAGAAGATTTCTACATTCTGTTTCACTTTTTATCATTTAACAACGTTCATTACAATATTTGGGACATAATTCGTATCGCGACTGTCATACGTTATTATAGGACAAAGGGTTAACTATCACTTTTCTATATTCAACTTGTCAGATATATAGCGGCCCCTACACGGTCAATCGGAATGACAGTCACGTCGAAGATTGACATTCGGATTGATGGTGAAAAATTAATACTGACGGACTCATGGAATGGACTGACGAATTTCCAGATATTTTATAGGTCCTTCGTTATTGTAGCAGATTGAAGTCAGCATTGACAGTCTGACTGATCAATCAGACTGTCATTCCTGATTGACCGTGTAGGGGCCGCTATAAGCAATCTGTAAACATATTTCATACTTGGCGGTACAGAGTATGCGCAGAAATGCCACCAATCAAATTTAGGCGTAAATTTTACCCTGCCTCCTCCTCAATCCTGAACACCCCCCTTGCCACTGATCCCAGCTCATGCTCCATCCCTATATTCCTATATCCATGATCCATGTTGATCCACGCTGACTGACGTAGCGTCCATACTGGAATTGTTCAAAGTGAGTCGAATTTGGTCGAAGTGAAAAAACGTGGTAAAAAGTAGCTATGGTTGCGAGAGTGTACGTTGTTCCTAATTGCCCTGGCAATTTTCGCAAATTATACAAATTTCCTAAGGACAGGAAAATGTAAAAAATAATAAGTTTAATAAATATTTAATTTTATTTGAAACTGTACGAATTTCTACCCTTTTCACTTGTAAGATTAAGTGTACGCGAGTACATTAAAGTATATATTAGGTTGGGGAAAAAGAAATCCATTATTTTTACGTTATCTCAAGCGGAGAAATGATGGATTTCTTTTTCCCCAACCTAATATAAATATAGCTAATACCCAGACAGCACAGCCTGCCCGAGCCCACCGCCGGCCCAAACCTCCCGAGGCCCGTGACCGGCAGGTTACTACCTAACACAATGCTTGGATCGGCTCGAGGCTGATTCCGTTGGATCCGTGCCTGCTTCTTATGCGCGCAATGGCCCGGAAATAGCCAGGCATGGGCTCGAGCCCACAGCCTGACGGCCGTGCCAGATTTCAGCTAGATTTCAGCCAGAGTCTAATGTGGCCAATCAGTGCTTCGATTGAGCCCAACTTTTCTCGCGCATGCGCGTCACAGTGCGGGTCGCGTGGAAATGAGGATTGCAAGGGTGCGGGATTCACGTTCTCATTTCTTAATAATACAAAAATTTGATATTTCAGTAGTCAATAACGCTAGATAAAAGATCAATCTAGGCCGTGATCGCCCTCGAAACTCCTATTTTTACATTTACGAGTCGTAATTTGCATCATACGGAAGCATACAACTGCGCATGTAGCTATTTTCATAACATATATAATGCAAATTACGCCTCGTATAGGAAAAAAAAAGACTTTTGAGGGTGTTTGCTGCCTAGATTGATCTTTTATCTGGCGTTTTTGACTACTGAAAAACCCCTTGTTTGTATTATCACGAAATGGGAACGCAAATGCCGCACCCTTGCAATCTTGTAAATGGGCTGAAATCTAGCTGAAATCTGGCACGGCCGTCAGGCGAGCCCATGCCTGGCTATTTCCGGGCCATGGCGCGCATAAAAAGCAGGCTGAAATCGAGCCGGTGTGCTGTCTGGGTAGCTACGATATATAGAGTTGTGTGAGTCACGCAAGTATGTGTGTATAAGTGAGTTAGCGTTTATATCTATATATACTGTCGTTAGTTCTGCCCTGGGTCACAGGGAGCGCTAAAATACTGGACACATTTTTAACACGGTAGCTTATGCCCCCTGGTGGTACCCTACTGTAAACAGAAACGTGGTTATGTTCTTCAGTGTCACGCTATTAACAATAAATTGAAACAACAACTTTCTTTACAAAGAGTATTTGGGTACGTGTTTTAAATATATAATATTGCATAATTTAAAAATTTTTCTGGAAGTCTTCTTTCAAGATAATAATTAAGTATTATCACATTGTTCATATAACTAACTTCTTTTAGATATAAAGATCATGTCTTCGTGGAAGAAAGCAGCCAAATCAACACAGAAAACTCATAGAGAGAGACATCAACCTGATTCTCGCAAGCATTTAGGTATTTTGGAAAAGAAGAAAGATTATGTTGCTAGGGCCAAAGACTACCAAGAAAAACAACAAACATTGAAACTTCTACGGAAACGTGCTCTAAATAAAAATCCTGATGAATTTTACTTTCACATGATTAACTCTAAGATTGAGAATGGAGTCCATAGAGAAAAGAGCAAAGATGATTCCTCGACTCCAGACCAAATACAATTAATGGAAACTCAAGATATTCGTTATGTCACTCACAAAAGAACCATAGAAGCCAAAAAGATAGATAAGCTTCAGAGTCAATTACACATGATCGATGCTGTAAACGAGGTTCCAAATAAACACATATTCTTCTTGGATGATTCAGAAGAAATAAAAAACTTTGACTTAGCGAAAAGGTTAGACACGCATCCAGCATTAGTAAATAGGCGCACAAACAGACCTAAGTTAAGCAGATTAAAGAACATGAAGGTACCAGAAATCGATGAAAAGACTTTGAGTAAAATTGAACAGCAAAAACACATGTCGTACAAGGAATTACAAAAAAGGATCGACAGAGAACGCGAGTTGACTATTGTACAGCAGAAGTTAGAAATGCAAAGGGCGCTGAAAGACAAGAAAATTACTAAACCTAAATTAATGGTTAAGGGCACAAAGAATTCTGCTCCAATATACAAATGGAAATTTGAAAGAAAGCGATAATGTACATTCAGTCTCTTATTTAATTAATATTATTTTTAGGCATATAAAATATCTTACAAACTTCATAATCAATAATCTTCATACTATGTTTGAGAATTATTCAATGTAAATAATTTTTATCTATTAATCAACAACTGATTGTCAGTAATAAAATCCAATAATTTCATTTTGGGAATGTTATTTCAAAGACTAATCGTAAAGATTAATCAATCAATATCTATAATCGTCGTTTCACTTCCTGGTACAGTTATAAATTCCACATCCGGTGTCGTTTCTTCGGTTTCTACTCTAGGCGGCATCATCGTAGACATCATTGTCGTTTTCATAGCGGTAGTCGCTGTTCTCGTTGTAGTCATCGTCATCTGACTGCTGGACATTGCTGGCATTCCAGGCTTCATTGTGGTAGTTGTTGCAGCCATCATTCTAGTTGTAGCTGTAGTAGCATTGCCCATCATTTTAGTAGTAGTAGTGTTACCCATCATTTTAGTAGTAGAATTACTCATCACTTTAGTACTGCCAGTGCTCATTGCTGCAGGAACTGTTGATATACTGACACAATCGTAATTTAGTTGCCATATTCGTTTTTTCGCATAGATGTCCAGTCGAAGGCAAGCCGTAATCGACCTTAAAAAAATATATTTAATGATTGTGTAGTCGAGTGTAGAGTGTGTAATATAACCAAAATATTACCTAGAGAACTGATTAAGTTCCAAAACGTTTATGCACGCGGTTGAGAAAATACATCGTGGTATATCAATGCAAAACTTCAGTGGCCTATAGTCTGCAAAGCAAAGAAATCAGTTCCCGAAAAGGTGTATTTCGAAAAATAACGATGTTGCCGTCACCTGTAACTTTTCTGGATTTTAATACATCCGAATTCAACGTCACGTCGATTCTTACTCCGCTTCCCTGATAGATGAAGTTAACGCACACTGTACAAATTGGTTGTAGATGACCAAAAGAAGTAATGTCTCTGCGAATAATAAACGCTACCAAATTAAATAATTATACACTTACGATTTTTCTCAGCTTTGATGAATAAAATGGTAACAATCTGGCAACAAGAACACACATAAGACAATGAACAGGTGCAACTTGGTCGAATGCTCGTCACGGTTTTGTAAGCCAAAAATCCATTCGTAATTGGAAACCCTATCACACATTTAACGATATGTAAATGCAATTTTCTATTTCAAAAAGAATGGAAACAAACGATCACGAAACAAGGAAATAGATATACATAATAAAGAAACCAACTTTCTTCTGCGATAGTAATGGGCCAGTGAAAGAAGAAATGCAACCAAAACGAAATTAGGACACTGCACATTCTAGAATTCATGCTTAGAGTGTTCCAATGCACGTTTTACTATGGTGCACTCACAACTCGATGACCAATACAAATTACACCTCTCATGATCCCAGCGAGCACCACCGGCGATTGTTATTCTACTAAACAATATTGTCAGATTCATTCTCGGGTCGGTGATTTCCCTATAGAAAGTGCAGGATGATGACTGAGATATAACGAAACAATAATGTTTTTACTGCATCTGTTTATTATGTTTATTCACCACTTTCTCTCTCGAACGCATATCTATTGTTTAATGTCGGCAATCGGGTCAAACGAAATCAATCATCTCACAATATTTTCTCGAACGCAATACATTATCTACATTTGAACTGCGAATTTATAATACCTGGATCCATTATAAACAATTTAATAAATATCTTATAAAGTGAACGATTGAGTTTGCTCCAAAATGGAAGAAATATGAAACAATCGATTGATAAGTACGGGAGTTGGGTCATAATAAATAATATGATTATATTATTCTCTCAATACAAGAAAAGTATAATAAATAGACATTTCCACGCTGAAAATGGCACAAACTGCGCATAAGTGTGCTATTAGAGCGTTCCCACGGTCACGGAGGAAATATTGTGATTTTTCATAAATCAAGTATGTCGTCATCGTCATCATCGTCGTCATCGTCATTATCGTCGTCATCGTAATCGTAATCTTCTTCTTCTGCATCGTCGTCGTCATCTGGCAAGATCTCTACTTGACCTATTCCACCTCCATCCTCCGGTTTAACCAGAGCTAAGCCGTTTGAGCCGAATCTGAGGCAATCTAATCCGACCTGGAAATGTGTACGTCCATAATGAATCGACTAACGGGAAATCTTACAGCTCGAATAACCTGGACTTAGACGACTTACCTTGAACAAAGTGGTCTCTCGAAATTTGCCTTCCATGTTCACGCACATATGAATGTTTCTTCCTTGGAAATAAATGTTGTAGAATCTAATGCAGGCCTTAACTATCGGCAGTCGTGGCACTGGCACGCATATCGGCCGAGGATTCTTTCCTGAAACAATTTCCGCTCATAAAAATGTTCGAGCAACTTGATTTTATTAAATTTACTTCAACGGCGCTATCTGGAGTTTACTTTAATGAATTAATTATTCTAATACAAAAGACGTAATAAAACCACTTGGGTCATGATTTAAGAGAAAAATGGTTTATCACAGCGCAGCGTTGTAAATACCATTTTTGCAAATTTGAAAATACTTTAAAGACCAGCTAGAACAAGAAACAGTGATAACAAAATATTGAGCAAATCTTTGAAGTTTCCTTTCATAAGCGCAACAAAAATAAGAAAATTGAATAACGCAGATATGTCGAACGACGTATTTGATCAACCCACCGGAAATCGTTCTCGTGTACAGAACTCTGTCGTTCATTGAAACCTTTGCAGTGAAGCTGAACTCGTCTGCGTCGTAGGTGACATTCACGCAAGCTTTTTGTTTCCAGGTGTCAAACAGTATCCTGGAGCAACATCCGCATAGTCCTCCTCCGCATTGGCAAGGTCCTTGCCTAGTCGCGGTGATCTGACTACTCTGGTTCGTAGGAGTATTGTTCGCTTGTTTCAGCAATCTCGCCAGTTCCACTACTGTCTTCTTGAAGTCCTTCCTCGAAAGTACATTATTCATAGAGTTCTCTGACCTCTCTTCTTGTTCGACCCCTTCGCTGATCCTTCCCGCGAAACTTTGGGTAATAAAAAAAACGAAGAAAAGCAAGCAATAGATCTTCATTGTTTGTCTGCGAATTCAGTCGCCACGAGAGGACATCTTCGATGAACGATTGGAACTCGACTGACCGGTTAACGGATATCTTTACTGTGACCTCGTTTTATGGAGAAATTTAGGTTTGGCTGGAGCCGTTTATCCATATTCGATCGTTTGGTTAACTTTTCTGGAAACTAGATTCCGAAAGAAGATGCGGCAGGCAAGTTTCACCGGGAAATCGAAAGTATATTTGTAGGGAGGATGCAATTTGAATCTGTACAAAATATTCTTCGTTTATTGAGATAACACTTTATCTA
Source organism: Lasioglossum pauxillum (assembly GCA_933228785.1). NCBI lineage: Eukaryota > Metazoa > Arthropoda > Insecta > Hymenoptera > Halictidae > Lasioglossum > Lasioglossum pauxillum. Next base: position 38,773,363 of record OW121699.1, on the reverse strand, counting down.
CAATCTTAACATTACGCTTCACGTTAAAATATCTAGGTGCACAGTAGTGCACCAGCCAAGTTCTCGCACTACCTCCTTTTACACGAATCAACTTAGCCGTTTTTTAGAGGCTTATAATTCGGCACTGGAGGCAGATTGAGAGATGTAATTTCGTACACTTATTAACTGTTATCATGTCTCAATATTGACAAAACATTAATCTTCCAACATTAGTAGGTTCCGAGATATAGGACCTCAAAAATCGCTAAATTTGTCACTGATTGACTGACTGACAGATCATCAAAACCTTTTGGGTACTTCCCATTGACCTACAAGCTTGAAATTTGGTACATAGGTCCACCATAACAAATACTCAAAGGAATAATTATCAAAGTTTGAAATTTTACACCTTAAAGGGGTTGTATTTAAAAAAAACGTTACGAAATAGGTATAACATACATAAGTATGTATACGTTTTATTAGCTTCGAAGTCGCAACAAATACTGATGAAGGAAACAATCGCTCTAATGTAAACAAAAGAAACTGCACCGAGCATCGTCTATAGCGGCGGGGGGCAAACGGATCCGAGCGTCGCCGGTAGAGTGTTAATCTTCGATACATTGAATTTGGATTTTGTCTTGCAGATTAGAAAAGGATTTTTTTCTTTGATACCTACTTGATAATTTATGAAATTTCAACAAAAATTGGTGAAATCCCAACAAAAACATCCTGTAGACAGGAGCCAAGTTCCTATGACCGTAAAAAGTTGTAAGATCGTTACTTTTTAAACCAATGGCCATAAAAGGGGTTAGGTAGCGGCCGAGTTTGAATAATTTAGCCCTCCATGTAACTCTTTAAAAATTAAATAGCCTTCTTTCAAACTAATTTTTACAAACGCTTTTTTCAATATTGCAATAGGTATTTCTAAGCTAACAAACTTGGCCATATTTTGTTTAATCTCACAACTTTTTACAGACATAGGAACTTGGCTCCTGTTTACAGGATTTTTTTGATGGTTAAATACTAGCGTTAACTTCTTACCCTCCGACAGCGGTGCTCGGGTATATTTTGACCCAGTATAAAAATTGTCATACAATTATCAATTTCTATGGACCGAATGAAAAGTTGTCACATTATGAATATCAAAGAGATTAATGGGTCTACAAGAAGTATAAAAATCAGTCTTAAAACATCATCAATTTTACAGTTACCAAAATGATCCGTCGTTCGAGGATTAAATAATAGGATGAGATTTCAAAGATTTTGGAAAACTTTTTGAACGAATAATAATGCAACCAAAGCTACATTAACTGCAAACAAAATGTTGGTGGAACAAGAGTAAAAGAGAATTTGAAATAATTGGGGGACAAGGACACCACCTGTCAATAGTTAAAACCATGAAGATTTGTGTAAGCAGATTAAAGATGAATAGTTTGCACATTATGCAAAACATGTACGTAATATCGAAGTACCTGCATAGTAAAGTAGTCTTTAGAAAAATGAATAAATATATGATTTCGATCAGTAAATATACATTATCAATAACAACCGTTTCGTCAAGGCTCATGTTACACTTGTGGATAATGTCTATACCGATCGATATCAGTTAAATAGTTGATATAAATTAATTTGGATACTTCTTATAATTATATACATATCCATATGTATATGGAGCATAATTCGTCCATGATCACAGCTTAAGCTGCCCAATCTGTGCTTCCTCTTCAGGACTCAGCGTCGATGTATAGTTCACATAAGCCTCCAAATCTTGTTGTTCGAACTCCACCTCGTCGTACACTTCCGGTTCCTCCACTAGTGTATGCATCTCGAGAGTCGATGCATCGGTAATGTTCCCGATTTGCGCCCAAGAGATTCCATCGACACCGACTTTCACGCAATTGAAGTGCAAGGTCAGGATCGGCGAGCCAACAATACGAGTTTCCAAGTCGATGCAAGCGTGAAGATTTCTTCCTTCGGTGTGTAAATCGAAGAAACGAATGCAGAAGTTCACGAAAGGCAGATAGGGCACTGGGGCGCACAGTGGTGGTGGGTTTCTAGCTACAGTAATAACGAAGGTGGATTTTTATAAATATAGAAAGCAACATCACGTTTCTTTTCGTACAACATTTTTTCCAACGAAATAACAAGAACAATCACTTTTATTATATTATTATTAGATATTACTATCAAATAACTTACCAGACAAGGTATTGGTGTAGATCTCCCTCTCGTTCATGGTGAGCGCCATGTTAATAGATAATGCTGAGGGGTCGTAAGTGAATTTTGTGCACGCGCGACGATTAAAATTAATCGAGGTCAGATTAACACCGGTACAACAGCTACATTGGAGATTCTCGCATTGGCAGGGCAGACCTCGATACGCGATCTTGGTTGACAATGGATCTCTGCTAGAATCTTCCCTTTCCGGCTTGAGATTGGCTCCAGTCGCCGGATTATAATAGACGGCAGTATATTTGGCAAGATCTGTTAAATACAATTGTTTTTCCGATATGATTGATCGATTCAATTTGTTTCCTCTTAATAAAACTGACTATTTACCTATATCCAAACTTTTACCGGTACTAACAATTTTATCGTCCAACTTAACACTGTGAACGGTTTGCACCGCGAGAAACAATACAAAAACACACAACATCTTGGCAAAATGGTTCCCGAAGAGAAACGTCCGATGCCGATCGGTTCTGGTCGTAGACTGAAATTAGGATGAGATTCGACCACTCCACGATGTGTCTTGACCTTCATTAATTATACATAAACTTTCGATAGAAAGCAAGCCCGGCGGATTCGAAGGGATCCCACGTGAGAGTGTGTATGTATTAATGTCTTTGTATTTCTCTGTCCTGTTCTTCTTTTTTCATGTTCTTTTGTGGATTCCGTAGACGACGTTATCCTCATGCTGGGACTTGTCAAGCAACTAAAACTTTACTATAAATAGAATTCACGTTTGGAGTACGACTCGGAAAACTTGCAGTATTTCATAGCAAGTGTCGTAAAAATATTTAATACTAATCGTTTTATTGAATAGTCGGTACGTTAGAACGGTTTCTGGTCAATTTTCATTCTAAGTAAGTTGCTATCGAACTGCGATAAGATATTTTAATCGGGAACTTATTCCGTGTCAGTCGGAATAATTACGAGTATAAGTATCACAAGGATTCATATTTACGCGTCTCACGTGTTCGTACACAGTCGAAGAAAATAAAGTCTGTAAAAGTACACTTTTATTCAATTCGTTTAATTACAATTTCAATAAATTAATTCAATAAATACATATAAATACGTGCATATCTTAAATAATAGAGTATTACACTAATCGAGTAATTCGATATGGCCGAGGTCGCGGACGACGTTTGCGACTCGTCTGATTGTGTTCGATTCCCGTCTTTGTATCAATATTTTGAACGTTCTTTCCATATTTGTCGATAATCATTTACCAAAAAAAGAAAGAAAGAATTCATCAGTCTCCAATATTCCTTAATCTAGCCAACAGTGACCCGTTTAGTCGACAAAATTTCTCCATGACGAGAATCCTGTCTAATCGACGGATCTACATATAGAATCCCAATTATCGTATGACTGATGCGAGAACAGTCGTGAACACTCAAAGCCTCATGACTTTGCTTTGGCGGCCGCTTCTCGAATGCCTGCTCCTCGCCAAAAGTCCACTGAGACCCAACTCGTAATCGTCATCGTCCGCATCCGAGTTTTCGTCATTCTTCTTCACTTTTCTCTTTTTCACGTTTTCCTTATCGCCATAAACCAGCGCACTGATCATAGCATCCTCCTCCTCGTCATCGTCATCGACTAGATCGTCTAGATCTTCAGCTTTCTCGTCTTCGTCTTCAGCATTCTCTTGTTCCGTCTCTTCTTTCTCATCCTCGTACTCATCTTCTTCCTCACTGTCTTTTTCATCATCATCACTCAGCAATTCTGCTTCTTCGTCGTCGTCATCTAAGATATCATCGTCATCGTCGTCGTCATCGTCGTCGTTGTCGTCGTCGTCTCCTTCAACCGGTTTCTTCACAGGTTTCTTCTTCTGATCCGTCTCGGTTTCGATCGCATTGATGCTTGTACTGGTGAGACTAGGCTTCTTGTTGACTTGCGACACCGTCACCTTTTTCGTCGGGAATTTTCCGGGCTTCACGTATGCCAACACTTTATTCGACGCCTCGGTGACAGTATCCTCGAACTCGTTGACTGATTCGGTAACGGAGAACTCGTCCGAGTCCTCCGCGACGTTGTCCTCTGGCTGAATACTCTGAACCGGAATATACTCGTTATCGTCGTTGCTATTGTCCTCTGCGCTATCCCCAACGATCACCGCTTGGTCAGTATTCAAAGGCGTCGCGGGCGTAGGCTTTGTCAGAAGCGGAATCGTAAACTGAAGAAGAGGCGCGGGTGTGGTTCCCTTCGGTTTCTTCGTGGTAGTTTCATCGTCGCCAGTGAAGATGTCCAGTAGAGCTCCGAATCCAAGAATGTCGTCATCGTCGTCGTCGTCTTCCTCGGCTGACGAATCCGGTACAGAGTTAGTCAATGGAGAAATCTCCGAAGGGTTGTCATCGTCGTCGTCCTCTTCGTCATCATCGTCGGCACCCAAACCGAAGATGTCATCGTCGTCATCTTCTTCCGGCGATTCTGTTTCTACCACTGGCAGAGGCTCTGCCGGGCGTAGCTTCAGACCATCGGGACCAAATCTGTAGGAAGAAATAGTTTCTTGAATTAAGCATTTGTTTTAAGCGTTGTCATTCATTAATAATGTATTGCTTTCTAAATTTTTCATACGAGGACGTGAAGCTACTACATTGGAGGTGACGAACAAGCTGACCATTCTGGCCATTTTAAGCATCTCATCAGAAAATTTTCTGCCGTTCCGTTAATGTTGAAAAATTGCATAACATTAATTTTATTACCTAAAGCAGCTGACACGTAAACTGGCTTCCAGTTCCGTCGACGATTGCAGCTCCAACCCAAGACAGGCTTTGAAGTGGTTCTTGGCTTCGCGTTGTATCGAGTAGATCCTGCCGCAGAATTTCGTGAATCCTCCTGGTAACGGGACGCACACCGGTTTCGGACTCTTTCCTGAAAATCAGGCCGGTGCCGTTATTAGTTGGACAGATCTAACCTTTTAGAAAACGCATTCCTTTGTGCGATCATTTAATGTATGCGAAACTTTCACCTTGGCGCGCGCGCGCGATCGATCCGGACACGTTGATCGGCCAGGCGACGCCTATGCGTTATGAATAACTTTGTTCTGACACGACGCCAAGTACCCGATGTTTATACACCGGAGAGACGTGAATTTGTTCGGAACTGCGAACCTCTCTGACCGACAAAATTTGCCGTTTGCCTTTGTGCACGAAGGATCGGTGAAAGTCGAAACGAGTTTCTCAAATTCCGAGGGGGAGTTGAAAGAAGCACGTAACAATTAACACACTTTTCGGGTGATTAGTTATTTTCGTAAACGCGGGGAATTCATTTCTATACTAAACAATCCCCATACAGTCCTCTCGTTTCTTCTTTAACGATATCTTAATAAGTTCCCAAAGATCCCAGATGGAGATTTACCAGGGTAGAAGAAAGTTCAACAAAAATATTTACCATTTACGATAGTGCTGGTCAAGATGTTGTCGCCGAAGCTGAGCTGAACCGCCAGGTTGTCCCCTTGGAGATACTGCAAGGACGCGCATCCTAAAACCAAAGAATCCATGTCATGCAATTAGCTCTTCCGCGGGCACAGTTGAAGAAACAAGTATAACGTGCCGCGGATGCATCATGTCGTTATCTCAGCTGTTATACTTTCTAATGTCCGCATTCTAATACTTTTAATCAAACCAGAAAATAATTACCAGGTCCCTGCAGTTGCACCAACGGTATATGGAAGTCCCGGCAACAATTGCATATATTCTCGTTGCAAGTGCAGTATCTGTTGACATTATCGGTCGCTTGTTTCAACGACAGCGTCGATACACCGACGTTGCTCTGCTTGGAACTATTGTTGATGGCTCGTTGCTCGGTCTGGTTCTGATCTATATAAAATTTTCAACTTTGCTATTGCCTCCGATATTTCACCTCTTAATGCTACGGGCACGTTAACTATTGGTTGGCAGGCTGCGTGAATTGTACTAATTCATAAGAGACAGGGACCAAGAATTTCAATAGCTATTTCGTAAAATATAATTATGTTTAGATAGTTTCTTTGCACGTTCAATTAATTTTCACGAGCCAATGACCAAACGAAAAAGAAAATAATCGGATCATTGGATCTGCAAAGGCCCAAACGACTGCATTGATACCCTAATCACGTCTATCAAGTACAAAAAGAAAATTAAACCGACTTCGAAAAAACGCACTAAAAAAATGCACTAAAAAGTATGAAATCATTTCCATTTAACGAACTTAAATACAATACAATCTTTTCGGAGGCGACGCAAAAATTAAAGTCGGTTAATTAGATAAATCCAACAGTAATATTTACTGTTTTACGTAACAAAACATGTGAAAGTGGATTACACGTTGTACAGGTAAATTGACTCTTCGACGGAAACGAAGCGTGAATAAACCCTCTTCCGCAGTATGTCATCGACAGTAAGCATTCAGCTCTGATATACTAACTAACATACTTATTACCTTTGCTTCCCTTTCAGCGGAGAAATTGATAAAAACAAAACCATAGAAAATATGAAGAGTAGTATTATTACCGATAACTCTGCCGTAAGCTGCGAACGCGATCAACAGCAGAATCAACAACAACTCGAAAACCACCGATAGCCGCATCTTCTTGTTTCCTCTGCAACGTAAAGATTAAGAATGCGATGAATATCTCCCACAGTTGTTCTATACACGAAGACACGTGCGCTCATCATTCCCTTGGCGGGCTCGCTAAAGTCAACCGACCATGCAATCAACGTTCCACGATTTTCGGCATTATCGCGATTTGCGCATTGATTTTCGATATATCGCAAAAGACGCTGTTCTTAACCCTACAGCGTCGCAGCGTCTTAACCCTACGCAGTCGGAGCTATTTCAACTTGAAAATTAAATATAATACATCATACAATAATTAAATGTGTTGTAATTGAATGCATACCAACATTTTTAATAATGCAATGTACCTAATGATAGCAGAATCCAAGTTGATGCTACTATCAGACAGGTCAATTCTTCTATGCGGACGATACCTTGCTAAAATTGTTTCAAACAAAGGTTCCAAAATTTTTGATACCGTCACTAAATACTTTCATCTATCCAAAAGGAAAACTCCAGATTCAAAAACAAAATTCTTGACATATGCATTGACTATCTTCCTGAGCTAAAAGATAAAATTATCTCTAATAATAATTACAATTTATATTACCACGATTTCAATACATTGGTAACATCCATCCCAATTAACACAACTTTGGGTTCAAAGCTTAGAGATCCAGTTGATCCTAACCCTCAAATTAAAAAGATCCTACTAGACAACGGTACCACGGCCATATTTACCGATGGTAGCAAAATCGCTAATGCTGATTATGTTGGTTGTTCTTGTATTTGTTACGACTTAAAAATTCGTTTTAAAAAAAGTATCGATAGAAACGCGTCGACCTTTACAGCGGAATGCTTGGCCCTGTGCGACGCTATAGACATTACACTTCAGCATAGAAATCGCTCTTTTGCTATTTTTACTGATTCTTTGAGTGCCTCGCTTAGTCTAAATTCCATCAGCTTCAAAATCAGAACAAATCCTTTCATTCTCGAGATTAAAAAGGAGTATGTGAAATTCTGTCAGGACAACTCACATTCCATACAATTTTTCTGGATCCCTTCACACATAGGAGTGTATGGAAATGAAGATGCGGACTCCCTTGCAAAAGCTGCCACATCTTCTAACTTAGCGGACATTTCTCAAGTTCTTTTCACCGATTTTACTTGCCACCTCAGACTAAAAGGCATTCTCAACTCTCAATCCTCAATTACTGAGCAAGGCACCATCAAGGGTATACATTATTTCCAAAAATTCTACAACCCAAATCAAACTCCCTGGTTTGCTCAAAATTTTGATGACTACATTAAAAGGGGTTTTATATCCACAGTAAACCGTATCAGGGCCAATCATTATAATCTCGCTGCCTCTCTGTATCGTGTAAATATTGTTAGTGATCCTAGTTGTAAGTGTAATTATAGCTCCGAGGACTTAGATCATGTTCTATGGCAGTGTCGTCTTTATGATTCCCAAAGAATTAAATTAGTAAATAAGTTGCGCAAGTCTTTTCTACCATTAAAAGCGGACATTTTCTTTGCTAAACGTAATGCTAAAGCCTGCGAATATATCTATAGTTTTTAAACGACTGCAATCTACATCTCTAGCGATTATTAAGTCTGTTATTTTACACTAACTCTAGGCCTACTGTATAATTGTTAAAGCTGAAATAAACCTATAATAGGTTCTAGTGGCTCAATAAAACAAATTTTAATAATGTATACAATATTGCGAATAATGCTACTGTAATTTTTAGTGGTGACTTTGAATCACCCCTCGACTGTTAACCCCTTGCCGTACTTTAACGAGTCAGACTCGTCATGAAGATTTTAACGAAATCTAACAAATATGAATGTTACGCGTTACCTTTTAGACGAAATAAAATTAATATTATATAATATTTAATTATAATATTTAAGCGTTAAAATAAACATAGCCATACAAAAAATATAAATTGTTTTTCCTTCTAAGATATTTTTGGGGATAAAGACGCTTTAATCACTGTAACTGCAAAGAAAATGGTACGGCAAGGGGTTAAAGGTTAATTGGAACAATTCAATAATGATTTTCAACGATCGGATAGTTAAAAAACTAAAACGGTCCCACGGAATTCATTATTCGCCGGGTTCTTCTATTGTTTCTGTCAACACGTCAACCATAATTACACAGTTTAATATTTTTCAAGACTATTCACAGCGTTACTTGTACCCCTGCTTTAAATGAATACGGTGTTATCGAATGACGACGGTGTTACGGAAGCTGTACACCGTATATCTTCAAAATTCTATGGATCTTTTCAGGTATTCTCGTATCGACTTACCTTCAGGATGAGTGCAGCGTAAGAGATTCACAAGACAAGATTGTTTTTCGGTCCGCAGAAAGAAGCGTCGGAGCCACTCACAAATTGCTTGACAGAAAAGCTAACGGAACCGCGAAGCGTGTCACACGGAAATACCGGATGCGGCAAAACGGTGTGAACAATACGATCACGTGTTACGCTCGTTAACGATAACGTATCGCGAAGGGTGAAGCATGGTTGTTCGTTCGCGTAGGTAGAGAGCAATCATTTCGAGCAAGGAGAGCACGCGGGAGAAACGATTTCTGCCTCGAGTTTCGAACGGAGAATTCGCGCCGTGCCGGCTGCGCACGAGGTCTAGAAGCTCTCCGTCAGTCGGCGACCGGTTGACCTAAATCCCGGTCACGGTCAAAGACGAGTTGCGCGCCGTTCAGCTGGGTACTTCGGTGACTCGATTAAGGAAGCACGTTTGCGGACGCACATGCTTCCCATTGTCTTCGCGCCGGTGATTATACGGTTAGAACACGGGGAACGGTGCACAGTACGCCACGGTATGTTCGTTAAATCTACCGCTCTTGTCTCATGCTGATAACATCGTCAAGAAAAAAAGAACTGGATTTCATTCATCTCTCTCACTCATATCGTCTACAGAACGCTGATAGAAACATTGTTCGGCGAAGCAAGGTGAATCGTTTCGATTCAAGTACCCGGCGTGGATATAACGAGTTAAGGGTTTACGATGCTCGGAATCTGACGAAAAGATTGCATCAGCGGTTCGAAGGGAAGTATCCACAAAGAGAAGAAGCGGCTCTTCAAGTGTTAGAGAAACGACGGAGACTTACCTGTGCGTTGACGGACGAAATCCAAGGTAAAAATGTGATCGGTAGCCAGACGATCCTTCGGAAAAAACGTCTCTCCTTGTCGCACCCTTCCGCTCTTTTTTCCGACTCTTCGTCTTACGGAGGCCAATGTCTAACTGAAGTTGCCGCCCAACTCCCCCCAAAGGTTTCTTTAAAAGTCGGTCAAGCCACCACCACCTACCTCGCTCGACGTTCCGATTATTAAGCATTCTAATACAGTCTAGGTAAATGAGACGACGATTCCCCACCAGCAGAGATTCCCCAGGTGATCCAGACTCCAAAGCTGTCGTTCCGACGACGAAAGTTGCCAGGAAGTAGCGTTTTCGTCGCTCGTCGAACCACTGTCGGTGTCGGTGTCAACCACGTCCGGATCAACTGGTACCAGCCTCGGTCCTCCATGGACGATTTACGCTCGAGCATTACAAAGATGACTCAACACACGACGATAACACCGAGATCGCAAGATCGGATAACAGGATCGTCAGGGAATTCTGATGATCGATCGTTCATACTAATTATTATCGTCTGGGTGATGCAATTCCAGGGATGGAAATAAAAGAACTTCCTTATCGACGGAAGAGAAATTCAGTTGGATTTTTAACTAAACTTGACGTGTATGTTCGAGGTTCCTGTTTTCTTAACCGGAGTTAACTCGACGTTCGCATTCAACTAGAAGTTTCGATGGACCGATTTTCTATTCGTACTACTTACACGGCCGTTCACATGTTTGGCGAGGAGGAAACTTCCACTTTGCAATCGAAAGAGTAGGACCGAATGCTTCAAATTTTTTATTTTTTTAGTCAATCCACACAGAAATGCAGTGGGTCCAACAATTATTTGAGCACTTTTTCGATTTGCGACAAAAGTGTGATAATTTCATTAAAAGAAAAATAGTAAAACGATAAGCCTGGTCTCATGGTGAAGTTCGAGTCTCCTACTTTCATAAATTAAGATGAAAACTGAGATGTTCTAAAAATATTTTTTTTATGAATGAACCAATTATAGATTTAAAGATTGAATATGCTCCAAATGATTCAAAAGTCTTTCTTAAAGCTTTTGGTACAGTGCTACTACTGAATTAATCTTATTAATAGGATTCCGGTAGGTAAAGTGCTACCACTGGCCAATCTGTCCATCCTGTTTATGTCTGGCAATTAAAGCGATAGACTATAATAATTAGATTGGATCTCCCTAGCAGTTAATAGATCATTATAGGAAACAGGTCAAATTTAGAGACTAATATCCCGAACCATTTCCTCCGAGCAAGTTGCATCTCGGTAACGAGCATGGGTAAAAGTTAATTGAGTTGTGTTTATTGCGTCCGTACATTGTTCTTCGCTATATAGTGTATTTTCAGCTGCGAACAATCGTGCAGATTCTATGTACACAAATTTGCACACGCCCCAGCACAGCACACAAACCCCAATAGCCGCGTGTCCTAATCATTAGTCCCCGCTCCGAGCCAAGCAATTTCTACCGCTATAAATTATAACGAAGGAAAGGTGTCCGCGCGGTGATTCCGTAATGAGCGAGACGGAAATTCTTCATTCATCGAACGTGCAGTTCGCTTTTACACGTTACAATTAACGCCGAGACATTTCACCGACCTTCAAAATGGTCGTCGGTTCCGTATGCAACGGTCGAACTAAAGTGGCGAAGAAAAGAAAGTTTAAACAGTGACGTATACGATCACCACCACAATTTTTACGAACTGTAATTTCATTTCAACGCAGCAATGAATTTTTCATAAATATTTACGTCTTATAAAATAATGAACGCGACAAAACTAGAACAGGAAAAATTAAGAGCCACAAAAATTATGCATAAGACACTTTCCAGTTAGCAAATCTACTTTCTCTTCATCTGATTTTTATAAAATCTACTGTCTGCTTATTACAATGTACTTTTGCCCATTGCACGGGTCGAAGAAAATTGATTATTAACGCATGATGTCGTATAGTGTGACGAGAAAGCCCACATTAGAATGTTATCAAGTTATTAATACCCCTACGCAGAAATTTTGATTTTAATCTTTCTTTTGTCTGCCATTGCAGATTTGACGCTTCGAGAGGCTAATTGACGTGTGATTAATAATACGATCGCCTCTCGGCTAATCTGCGCGACAAACATTCTTACACGAGAGATAAGATCCTTCATCTCCTTGGCATCTCCAGGCGGAACGGTGTTTGGGTAATCGAGGAGGGGTCTTTCTCCGGTTAGTAGGTCGAAGAAAGTAGTGGTCAGGAGTGGTTTGCCTTGGTCAACACTTGTCCATCAGCATAGAGATTCTACAATGGAATTCAAACATCGAAGGACTCCGGTACACCGGACAATTATTGTCGATGACGTCCATTCTGTTCTACCAATATGTATTTTCCGGCAACACGCTCCTCGGGATTCTAAACCGTCGTTCGCCGGACCGGGTAAATAACGAAGAAGTGGGTCGGGATAAGAGGAAACGAGTTTTTACGGAACATCATGGATAATTTCTCCTTCGATTCATCCATCCTTTTTATTTACGATCTACAAAAGAACAATTGATCACAGTTCACTTTATGAGAATGTATTTTTAATAAGATCAGTTTCTCCTGTTCTGTTCGACCGAATTAATTTTAATTGAAGTTGTTCCCGTTTAAGGCAAAACTAAAGAGCTTTTATTAGTTGTTTACGATAAATTGTACGAATGTCCTCCATTTTCATAGCGCATAAAATGAACATCAATTTCTAACGAATGAACAGAGGTAGCCCAGTGGATGATAATTAATCGAAAGAAGCTCAAAATACAAATTGCGAATCGATTACGATAGATTTTGTTAGACAATGATGCTATTTGTACATTAAATAGATCTTTGAATAGAATTAGATCCTTTTAACGAAACTAGGAATTTACGATATAATTACGACGACGCTGATCGCGGCGAAGTAATTAGGACTCCGGAGTGTCCAAGCGTAACCGTAAGCGATTTTCCTCGACCAACCGAGCATACACTCCTTCCCCTTTCGTTGGATGTTTTCATGCCACTGTCAAGATCGATCTGGAAAAAGCGAAGGTACTGGTTGAACACGCGCTCCGCCGGATAACATGGTGAAAATATAATTGCCAGGGAATTGTGGCAACGAGGGAACGGTTTCATGCTAACGACGGTATCTAATCATTGTCGGGCATCGATTTCTGGTGCGTGTATTACTGTAATTACGCGCCATAAGCATGACGTTCCGCGCCTTGAAAAGAATAGCCTTGAGCAGGACTCGTTAGTATAGATATGTGTCTAACATGGATTTCCGTGTGTCCCGTTTCTCGAATGATCAACTTACCGAAAAGCGTATATTCACTTTTACTCGGTCCGAATGTTTGTCACCGGTGACAAGGAACACGGGAAACTCGTCGACCGATGTAAATTGTTCAAGGAAATCGAGAAAAAGGAAATGCTTTTCCTGTCAAGCTGTAAACGGTAGCCAATGTTCGCTGCGAAAAATAAGAACACACACTCTTTTTTTCAGCGGAGGCCCGGCACCACAGATGGGACGGTGGCGTAAGTCCTCTCTTGGTACCAGGTTGCCGAAGGAGGTCACCCGGTCACCCAGATGAGGTTCCTTGCCCGTTGTTACCTCCGCACCTCGGCCAATGGCGTGGCACCTCATCGTCGCCGTGGCCAATCCTGTCGCCAGTTTTCGTGCCGACTGCCGACCGATCGCCGATCCGAGACCCGCGCCCGGCTTTGTGCCCAGATTTAAGCTTCTTCCTTGCTGGGCAGGATCTCCAGCCTCAGGAACGTGTGTATCCTTTTGACAGTTCTGTCGCGGTGACTTCTGCGTCCCGCGCTTCGTCGAATCGGTCGCCGCGAGCACCTCCGAAAAACAAAACCCGTCAGAGGAATAATCACGTCGAGACGATCGCACGAGGATAGGACACGATGGCTGTGAGGTTTACCATTCTGGTGCTGTTGACCACCGCCGTCGCCATGGTGTCTTCGGCTGGATTTCTCGGTGAGCAGACAGTTCCTCGTGATTTTTCGTCGGATCTGACAGCCCGCGAACTGTCCGCGGAACACGCCTGTCCGAGGCACGTCGAACTCCTGGCACGACCGAGAAGCTCGTCAGGGTAAACAAACGCCGCGTTCTCAGCATGCCAATCGTGCCTCCTTTTGCGGAGGGTGTTTCGGTTTTCAACGCGAGGTTACTCTACTGTTTCTATCGTGGCGTGGTATACTTTCCGCGTTTCATTCGACGGGCTGTTCCCGTTAACCAGGTTTTACGGCAGGTTCGTCGTACGATGGGATTCGATTTCGGAGACGTGAATCGTGGCTATACGTCCTAGTAAGGCGAGAAAGTACGCGCGGCCCGAAGTCTTCCTGGCGCGGATTGACGAGCTTGACACACTTCGCGCTACGTTGCGTTCGCGGCGATCGCGAATTTGAGAGAACGGTGTCAGGCCCGCGAGGAGAGATCATTTCAGAAACGACGTCCGAACTATCGATGGAAAACACGATTTTTTTCATTGACTTTCGATCGACGACTTTCGTTTTGTTCCAATTTCTCTTGGTGAGTTTCTCTCGAACGTTTGTTATTTTTTCCCTGAACAGAAACGCTGCTCTCGTGGGACCTGCCCGCTTCTGGTGGAAGATCGACCACGGCGCAGTCCCAATGCTTCTGCCAGGTCTCCAATTGTCTGTGCTGCGTTGATTTGAACCTGACGACGACCATTGACCTAGGCGGCACTGCCTGCATCAATGTCAAGCAGAAGGAGCAGAACGTTTCGTTGAACTTGAGCTACGGCGACAATCCCGTACACAATGCCACGATTAAGATCGGTGAGGGATCAACTCCATGACATAGTAATCTAACACACCCGTCGCACAGTGGTCCGGATCGAAAAAGTTGGTGTCATTTAGTTAAAAAGTCAACTGTCTCATATCGATTTCTAACAAATTTGTATTGATTCCTAAATGTCAATCAACCTCGAAAATGAAAAAATTAATGCAGTTTACCAAGAATTGTAATTGGGACGAATACTTAAAGGTAGACATTTAGAGATAGTACTTTCCACGAAGAAAATTGCTTCTCTTCTTCGAGGTGCCCTGATCACACCACTTAATATTTCTTATTTTTTTTTGTTTACGATGAAGTGCACTCTTTTGTGTTACGAAATTAACATCGACACTAAAAGTTATTGTCCACAATGTGTTAAAAATTAATATTTAATGAAATAAAAAAATTGCCAAATTTTTTACATTTGACAGGGAATATCTAGAGAACCCTGAAAAGTCTTGTTTTATAACAAATTGGATCATTTTCAGCATTGTTTCCCGTATATAATTGTGCAAGCATATTGTCCTACCTCCCCCTACTTTGCAAGTTATCATTGTTCAAAGCTGTCAATGTTACTTCGTGTCGAATTTCGCTTGCGTAAAACAGGCTCGTATGACTGATCAAATGTCTTCCAAATGCAAACGTTTTTGCAATAACGTTATAAGAGATAAATAGAGTAAAGATATATATATGTAAATTATAAACTTCGATGGTCACTTTTATTTAAAAAAATATAACGAAACGAATGATGAGAGTTTCTTAGCGTTCTCGCTGCATTTATTTCCATCTTTGGAACCTTGTGCGGCGTTCGAAAACTATTTGAGATTATTGTTAACATCTGACCCGTACATGTCACAATTACAGTCAGCGGCAATATTAAGTGGACACTCTGAAAAATCGCATAACTTTTTAAAAATTGGTCCAAAGGACTTGAATCTTTTTAAGATGTTAAACCGGCTAGTTCGCTAGAGAATAAGTAAACAACAATTTATTAAGATTGCAATTGGTAGGAATCATACAAAATTTAAAAAATGATGTTTTGTCAACTTTTTTATCTGAGCCTGCAACGATAATTTAAAAAATGCGTTAAAGTTGACAAAACATCATTTTTTAAATTTTGTATGATTCCTACCAGTTGCAATCTTAATAAATTTTTGTTTACTTATTCTCTAGCGAACTAGCCAGTCTAACATCTTTAAAAAATTCAAGTCCTTTGGACCAATTTTTAAAAAGTTATGCGATTTTTAAGAGTGTCCACTTAATATTGCCGCTGACTGTAAGATTAACATGTAAAAGAAATTTTAAAATACTGAATCCCGCGGGAGGAGAGTCATTAATTAATTACTACAATCGATTATCATACATCATCACGAAAGACAAATTATGGTATGTTTATTTTATTAGCTTACTTTTTTATTTGTGGTAATATTGACTGAATATAATGTTAGTACTATTTTAGTCGCAATATGTATTTAAAATATTTCTTTTTTTTTACACAGAAAAGCATTCTTTTATGTGTTAAAGATTAATACCAACACTAAAAATTATTGTTCACAACAAGTAAAAAAAGGTTGAAAAACTACATTCGAACAATTCATTTTTTAATCAAAAATAAGAATGAGAAGTTAGTAAAAATTATTGTTTAATAAATGTAAAAAATATTTAATTATCTCTAGGTAAGAATTACTATTTCATTTTATAACAAAATGACACCAACTTCTTCGATCCGGACCACTGTGCGTCGTTTTGATGACAACCCGCTTGACACCAGAACTGCCAAATTTGTTTAAACGATAAACACCAGATGTTGCTTTTACAATCGTCGATATCAGGTGTATTTATCAGAAACTATTCGACAAGTTTATACAGGGTATATTTAATAACTAACGATAAGTAAAATTCCTAGTCAGTTCCTAGATACATCCTGTGTATACTATCTGTATAACAAAAGTAGTCGTTCAGGAATTTCTCTTTTCAACTGTTTGGCAGTTCTAGCGTTTAAATAATGCGATCTTGCGAAGATCATTAAAAGTAAAATTCTAGACATGAAGTAGGTAATTATTGAAAAGCTTGCGGATGTCAAATTTTACGTCCGGTCTTCGCTTCGTTGGACACAGAAACTGTGAGTCGACATTGCGAGATGGCTTGATTTGACCGACACGTTAGGCCTCGTTCAGACTGGAGAGAACTGTTTCGTCAAAGTGATCGATTTAAATGCTTCACAGCCGACGCGGCCAACAAACCAACGTGCATGAACCTTCTGTCAGATCTGGCGCAAATATGCGCGAAATTTACGTCGATAAAACAAGCGGACGCTGGTTACGACGGGTGTCTGGTGATCGAGCCTGCATTGCTGGGCACACCGCAAGCCACCTACCACATGGGATGCTTCAATTTCAATCAAGTGGTGCGGCAAATCGAAGTCTCCGCGTGAGTACGATCCCGAAACCGTTATGCGATCAGGCCGCGCATAATCCGTATTGGATTTCGTAGTTCGCTTTGACGCTATTTTCACGGATCGAATATTTCCCTGTTTTCCTCGGGAGGATTTGTGAGGAACGATATCGACCGTTTATCGTGAAATGGAGAAAGATATACAGTAAAGCCTCGACTAACAAGTAACACTACCCATCTGATACTCACTGATTTGAATGAAAAACGTACTTATTAAACACCGAAAAATATTAAATACGTGTTTTTTTGTTTCGGCTAAATACGCTTTTTAGGGGTAGAAAGCACCCCTCAACCTCTGGAGATGGAAACGTTTTGGCTAATTATTTCTTAAAGGATACAGTTTCTGAAAAAAGTGCTAGATCCAGAGTTGTACAGTTCGGAGTGATGCACTTGATGGCGTCGTTGAAATCGACCTTGAGGTCGATGTTGTCTGTATCTATAATCAGTAATGTTCTGCGATGACTCTAAATCTGTCTTCAGAATTGATTTGTCGCGTTATTTTCCCAAAAAAGAGAAAACTCAGACGTTATGGGGAAATGGCTCAAATTTATAGAAAAAATATGAAGGAGAAAAAATTTTTGTAAGTAACTTCAGAATAGAAGTAAAGATAAGAAAACATAAAATGTCACTCTAATTGTAAATTGCTGAACATTCATGCTATATTAGAAAATTTTCATTTTTTAAAATTTTTATTGCTACTCTGAAGTTATCCACAATACATTTGACTCTTTATTTTGTATTAGGATTTCATTCGGACATATGATCAATTATTATTTTCTAGTACTTTTTTCAGAAACTGTATCCTTTAAGAAACAGTTAGACACAAACGTTTCCATCTCCAGAGGGTGCTTTCTACCCCTAAAAAGCGTATTTAGCCGAAACAAAAAAACACGTATTTAATATTTTTCGGTGTTTAATAAGTACGTTAAATTTCATTCAAATCAGTGAGTATCAGTTGGGTAGTGTTACTTGTAAGAAAAATCCTCAGGTCCGTGCTGTTTTTTCGATCTTGTGGTTCCACTCTTTCTTTATGACCTCGCCGACCTATTCGAAAACAGTGAAATCTGTACCCTGATTTAAACGATTTCTTCCACAGCATCACCGAGACCACAGAGACAGCCGAGAGCACGGAAGAGGAAGACTCTTTGAACACTGAGGAGCTGATAGCAGCGGTGACCGCTAGCGCCGAACAAGGTATAGCTCTCTTCTCGCAATGGTTGGGTTTGAACTTGAACCCGAAGCTGAACCTGACCAACAAGAACAAAAATCAACCGGTGAACCAGCAACGCGCAGACGTGCCCACGACATCTAGATCCGCTCGTACACACTGGGACCAGGAGAAAAACAACGACGAACGGTTCAAACAGTTGCTCAGCGCGCAGGACAACGTCCTGAAAGGATCAGCGATGATCGGTCGATCGATCGGGGCGGAAACGACGTTCGTTTACTCGAAGCCATCCGAGTTGCTGGCCGAGAAGAGTTCAGGCGACAAAAGGGTTCCGGACGTCGTTCCCGAGCACCTAGCCGTAGTGCCGAAAGAGTCCAGACGAGGTGGCCGAGCGTACAACATTCACCAGCACGTAAACGAGATCTGAGAACGCTCGTTTCTCCGGTTCGACGCGATCGGTCGAGATTGGAATTTCTAATGTTCGTAGAATTTAGGGTACTGCACGTAGACTGTATTACCATGATGCGTTAGAAAGGTTTATCTATTATTTTTGTTGTATCTTTCTCTCTGCTATTCATTCCCGACTATTATTTATCCAATGATTCAACTAACCAGGAGAATCGCTGCAGCGCTGTGTAGGCGTGCAACCATTTGGACACGCAGCGGTCTGTCCTTTTTAGCGAACAACTCGTGAATAGATTGTCAAGTATATTTTTTAATGAACAAAATCGATCGTGACGGTTCAAAAACATTGTTCGATAAAGTATTAGATCTGAGACTTGTTCAACGATATAGACCACTGCGTGCGTTAGAGAGCTTAAGGATCGTCGTTTATATATTTCAAGGAGGCTAGGTGAAGTGTGCCCGCATCAGCTCCGACAGAATGATCTCTCGCAATTGTGATCGTCCGTTTTTTTCGTCAACTCGAAGCTTCTTTTATTCGATGCAGGAACGATGCCTGTCTCGTTCTATTGACTGGAAACACTGGACCTTCTGTAACGACTGTGTTACGGAGAACGCGCGAGAAGAGGCTACGGCCGATTGGGAAAGATGTGGGCAATGCGTTCTATAGGTCGGGGGGACACGGGACTCCATTATACGATCTATTTTATTTGCATTCGAGCCCGCATAGCAAATAGAAAATACAGTAACATTATCAAGTCCTTTGCATGCATATGCGATAACATTGCGTCGCGCTCGCACGCTCGCCAGCGAATACACGTACGCGAACGTTGTTGACGGAGTTTCCGATGTTCGTCCGGGGAGGAGGTATAATCTGCCACGCATATACAAAAAAACGATCGACACGATCGAACTCGCTGGTCGAACGATATCGACTGGAATCCTCTCAGTCGAATGAGCGCAAACAGAGTAAATTAAGTTCCTTCTGATGGAATATCGTCGAACGTAACCGTGGGCCAATCGTTTGATAAAGAAACTTTACACAAACCAATCGTTGTAATCACCAATCATTGTAACATCGTCGTAACATGGAGGATGATAATTAATAAAGCCAAAAAGACAACAGTTCGATCCGTCTTCACCCATCCAGTCCTCTCTTTCGATGAATCGTAGTTGTCGGAGGGCGGCGTGCGCGTCGTTTCTAGCGCCGTTCAACGCGCATTTCAAATTTCGAGTGATTAATTCTAACTTAATTAACGTCGCCTCGATCCATGGAAGACAAAGAAAGTTGCTGCAAACGCGTTCTTCGTCCGCGATGCCGACTCCTCCTGTTGGAGGATAGAAGGAGAGAAAAAGAAAGGTCGCGAGCGTAATTCGACGCTCGATAACGAAAAGGAAAGTGTCTCGTTGTTAGAATTAATTCCTCCGCGCGAGTCGCGGAAAGCGCGAGCGATATCGTCGCAGGGAACGCGACACCTTAAATCTAATCTAATGATTAACCGCTTGTTACGTTAGCATCTTTTTCACCTTTTAAAAGTCGATATAAGAAATATGTATAATTGTATACATATTATATATCTCACCATATGTATATATATATATTTTTTTCTCGTTTTTCTTTTCTCTGATTATACATATATCTATAAAATAAACAAAAGAATCGAGTGGATTGAAAAGTTTATCTCGAAATGAAATATTACAGATGGACTAGATACTAATAACATTTCTCGCCTTAAATTAAACGCGTTCTCGCTCGTTCCGTCAAAATATATATAGTTCTATAGATATGCACTGTTCCACCGTCTTTCTCATCCCGTCGCAATCGTCTCGTAGTAAAAATATTTTTTGGACTTCATCTTTGGGCGATCATCGTTACATTCTATGCGGTAGTTAAAAAATAATTCGATTCTCACTCGCGGCAACGTGGAAAACTTTGGCCGGTCCTGTTGCGCGCCTCCCGTTTCGATCAGGCCATTTGAGGTTTACAGAATTCCGGTTGATCCGCCACGATCGACCGTTCAGATTGGTTGATATTTCGCTCGCACAGTTCCTTCCATTTGTTCGATCCTTGTTTTACAAAAATAAATCTGTTTAGTTGCTAAACCACGGCAGAGGTCACCGATCGCCCCTCATCCGCGTCTGTTTAATTCGATTCGATATCGCGATATCGTTTATTAAAATATAGATCATTTACTCGAGAACAGTCTAAACGTTTGATTATTATCTCGAAAAATACATCGTTTCGTTTGTAAAAGTCGATCTATGAGAAAGAGTACGAATTCCGGATCTTTCGCACGATCCGTTTACGCTGATACAGTAGTGCACACTTAAGTGTCCGTCGCTGCCCCCCCCCCCAATTTCAAGAAATGATACATCAGTCGCAAATGTATCGAATCGATACATTAAATCGCAAAAGCCACCTTCCCGACCCACCTTATGCGTCCGCAATCGGAACCGAATGCACTACTGTTAGTGACTTCGAAGATTACTAGAGAGAATGATTAAAAGTTATCGATAAATACGGCAGTACATCGATTACAAATACACATACCAGATTATAGGATTACATCGAATTTTGATTCATTTATATCTGCTCGTTCCTCGCCTCCGTCCGAGCGACGAGCATTGAAATCACTAGTAGGTAGGCAGAGAAACTTCTGTTCAATTTATGGCGTCAAACCATCGCGATCGTCGTTGTTATCGAGACGCAACGATAACGATAATCTACTTCTTGAATTTTGAACATCAAATTGATTGGATTATACTCTATATGCACGTGTAACGCATTAGCACTGAGCCTTCATCGGCGATTCCCGTCGCTGTCGAAACAAGGATGGTGCTCAACGAATTTAAAAAATTGTCACCACGGAAGAAAAACAACTTTCTCGATATATTGATGATGAACACGCGTACAAATGAAACGATTCTGAACTAGAAACATCCCCGTCATAATCGAAAACAACCTGCAGAAGCCGGTCCAGCTTGTCGCGGTGCAATGCCAACGCAGTCCCGCTCTTATTATTGCCAGCAATAATAAACGATATTGCTCACAGGTGGATAGCATCTGCAAAGCACATGCCATTGCACTTGTTAAAGTCGAAGGTAGCACGCCTTCGCGCGGAATGTGGGTGTAAACGAACACTAGTTCACTGGACTTGTTGACGAGGCGCCGCAGGAGCCACAGGTGGTAGGGTCAAGGAATCCCTTTTCTTTTTATTCACGCGCCGACCAACATGTAGGACCACGTCCCCAGCTTTCACGGACTTGAACTCGGCGATTGCTTCGGCGTGCGTCATCCCGTGAAGAGGTTTCGAATTTATGGATAAAATTTCGTCCCCTAAAAACAATGTGTGTTTGTTGTTATTTATTTCTTAGTTGATGTAATCACATTTTCATGTGGGGTTAACGAAGCCAGTCGTACCTTCTTTAACAGTGCCAAGATCAGCAGCCTGCCCATTCGGGAAGACAGTCTTCACGTAAATCCCCATGGTTCCTCGGGGACTATCCGTGCCGCCTACGATACTAAAACCGAGTCCCTTGTGTCCAGGACCCTTATAGAATCTGGCAGTTAGTATTGTGAATGACGCGCCACCCTTGCCTGGCCTTGGCAGGGTGCAGAACCTCGACTCTTCACCCTCGCCAGCTTCGTCGATGTCTTCGAGTTCCGAGTCGGTATTCAAGCCTTCGTCCGTGTCTTGTGTACCCTGCAAAGACACGTGTCGCGGGGTCAGTCATCAATTACCATAAAACAAATCTTATGCTCGCTATTCTACAAAAGTTTACAGAATATCTTCTACAAAACACGTGGAAGCTTCTCCGTTGCAGAGGACTTATTGTTAGAAAGGAGACATCGAAGTTGAACTAGAAGTGCTATACAGGATGTGTCCGTTAAGTTATGTCACCATTTTTTAGGCATTTCCGGTAGTATAATTAAAAAATGTTTTAGACAAAAAGTTTCTCAGTACTTGGTGACCTACATCTTCGCATATTCTTAAATCTGAAAAAATGCTTTTTACGTAAAAAAAGATCACCTTGACTTTTTTAAATGGCACCATATGTTTTGGACATCATAGGATTGTTTCTGATGTCGAGACAAATTTAATAGCGTACCATACTATGACCTTGAAATGACCTCAAAATTGAAAATTTTGTGCGAAAGCAATTTTAATAAAAAATTATTTCTTACAATATAAATCAAGTTACATCAGATGTTCGAACTGCGATCTATCTTCTACGATACAGAGCTCCGCTCTTTCTATTAGACTTTTCGTTGTCGCCATAATTAGGGCGCCTCGGTTTATGTTATTACGTGCAATTGTTATGCGATTTCGAAGTTCTTCAACATTATTGATTGTTGTGTCGTATACAACGGATTGCAGATATCCCCAAAGATAAAAATCCAACGGAGACAGATCTGGAGAACGCGGTGGACAACGAATTGGACCATACGTTCCTATCCGACGATTTCTAAACTTTTTATTAGGATATCCCCTAATTATGATAGCATTGTGGGCAGGACACCCGTCTTGTTGAAGGTACATATCGTTCCTAATGTTTAGTGAAATGTCTTGCAATAAATGTGGAAGTTTTTCTTCCAAAAAGTTGCAATATCGAGCAGCTGTCAAATTTTCTTCGAAGAAACATGGTCCGATTAAGTGACCATTTAAAAATACCACACCAAACATGACACTAATTTTAGTTTGAAAGTTGCGATCTCGTGTCCAGTGTGGATTCTCTGTTGACCAATAACGTTGATTTCGTCGATTGAATACACCATTATTTGTAAATTTAGATTCGTCTGTCCACATAATTTTCATAAAAATTACAGGATCCTCTTCATTAGCAGCAGCTAGCCACGCCAGAAATTCTAATCGCCGCTATCCATCAGTAACACGCAGTTTTTGAACTAATGTCATTTTAAATGGACGATATTTGTATCTTCTCGTAATTCTATTAATACTTTTAATCGACATATTCGATTCTTTTGCAACTTGACGAATAGACGCGTGCGGATTGGCTTGGTGACGGTTCTACTGCGACTAGGATGTTTCCCATAAGGAAATTTACCACGTAAAAGCAATGATTTTTGAAGATAACGGAACGTTTCTCTAGAAGGACAAATCCTATTTAGAAACCGTTCTTTGTACAATCTTTCCGCCGTTCGTGCACTTTTTCCACATTCATTGAAAACAGATAACATATCACATCTTTCTGTATTTGAAAATTTACTCATTCTGAAAGATCAAATTGTGATATACTAAACTACGACTGAAGGAATACTGTCTATAAGCTGATTAGATCGATGACACGATGACACTCTGATGATTCGGAACCGTAAGTGATAAATACAAACATAATATAGGAAGCGACGAGAGTAAACATAAACTGAGACGGTCTAATTATGGCGACAACGAAAAATCTAATACAAAGAGCGGAGTTGAATAGAAGGAGGATCGCAGTTCGAACATCTGATGTAACTTGATTTATATTGTAAGAAATAATTTTTCATTAAAACTACGTTCGCACAAAATTTTCAAGTTTGAGGTCATTTCAAGGTCATGGTATAGTATACTGTAAAATTTTGGAACAATTACATTCATTGCGATCTTGTAATAAAAATGTTTAAAAATATTAAGTTAGAATAACTTTTTTATGAATGGACAAAACGACTTCAATTTCTCTGTAAGGCTAGAAGAATTAGTTTAGTAAATGACGTCTAAAAAATATTTTGAAAAAATGCATTTGGTCGGAATTGCAAAAAGAAAATAGTAAAAATTGATTTTTACTATTTTTACTATTTTGAAAAAATGCATTTGGTCGAAATTGCAAAAAAAATAGTAAAAATCAATTTCAAAGCTTTTTTTCAAAATATTTTTTAGATGTCATTTAGTAAACCAATTCTTTTATCCTTACAGGGAAATTAAAGTAGTTTGGTCCATTCATAAAAAAGTTATTCTGATTTAAAGTATGTTGAATCAGTTATGCTCGTTAGTGTATAAACCGACTTACTTGCCAAGTCTTCAAACCGGAACCGGAGGAGCTAGGAATGTTGGCGACGCTTCTGCTATTCAATCTCCTCGTTGTTTTCTTCCCAGGACTCTTTTCAGCGCCCAAACTGGATGGGCCGTCCTCTTTGCTCATGCAACCGGATCCAGACCCGTTCGTGTAAGTGCTGACCTGTCCGCCGACTTTGAAGTCCGTCACCCTCTTCCTGGGCGTCACCCTCGGTATATGAATCTCGTCGAACGCGGGTTCAGACTGATTCCGAGCCTTGCCATTTTTCTGGAAGTGGACATTTTCATACGAGTGATGATCTCTCGTCTCGGAATTGCTCCTCGCCAGATGCCTGTCCGATTGAGGGCTAGTTACCGCTGACGATATCTCCGACCTGTGGCCCCGTTGGTAGCGGACGTTCTCGTACGAATGATCGTGCTGTCTGGGAGCATCGCGGTTTTCCGAATTGCTGCGCTGTAACACGCCCCTGGATCTAGGGAAGCAACCTGGCGACGAGCTGCCTGCGTACACCACGTTCTCGTAGATATCCTTGTGGCTGTGATCGTGGCTGAGGACAGGCGAGTCGTAGGCGCTGCTGTTCTGCGAGTACGAGAACGTCTTGTTGCTGTTGGTCACAGTGCTGTTGCAATTCGGAGAGTTCGGCACGCTAGTCTCCGCCAAGGTTTCCAGGTTGTCGTGGTACGGATACGGAGGCAACGACGTTGGCTCGCTAGAGTCGTAGCCGTCGCCGTCGAAGTTCTGACTGGACGACGAGGTCAACGGACTGGGCACATAGAAGTTCGACGCGTTGTCCTTCTGCGAGAATACTTCGGTCACGCTCAGAGCCTTTCTCTTCCTGATCCCAGCGTTTATCTTACTGAACTTGCTCCGGAGGACGTTTTGAATGTCTGCTATACCCTTGGTAGTGCCTAAACATTCACCAAGAATATCGACGAAATGGATTAACTTAATTATTGTTCGTCTTTTGCAATTGGTAATTCGAGCGTCTTACCTGGTAGTCTTAAAGAGCTGGTCTGCAACAGCTTCTTCGGGGAATTGCCATCTTGAAGGCTCTTCGCAGCCGGCGAGGATTCTCTGCTGGCTGGACTGGATCTCACCGCTTGAATAACCCCCTGGGTCGTTCCGCCTTGTATCAAAGCCTCTTGCGGCTCGGACGTTTCCTGCACGGAACACCTCCTCCTCAGCTTCCTCCATCGCTGGCTGATGCTCTTATTCCATAGAGTCAAGTCTGCAGGATACAGAGGCAAAAAAGTCCCGGATGAGTCAGAGATCGCAGGATATCCTATCTCTTCCAGCGTGCTCAAAGGGGAAAAGGGAGGGGAATAATCGCCACTTTCGATCGTCAGGCTAAACGATAGGAAGCACTTATCTAGTCGTCGAGCGACGTGGAGACGACGTGTTGTTATTTACCGAAGATAAAGTCGTAGGCGTTGAAGGAAAGGAGACGAAGGAGAGAAGGAGACATGCAGAGGCTGCATCAATAACGGATAGTGGTATCGCATCGTCGATCTTTAAAAACGTTCCAGAAATGTTTTGTCGGATGATTACAATTCAATATAGTCTCCATGTTGTTGTTCAGATGTCCACGTGGCCGCGAGAGACAAGGCAGCGATCGAGTCTTATTGCTCCCGTCACCGAGCAGGTCGTTCGAAGGGTCGTGGCCCTTCCACTTCCTCTTCCTCTTCCGTTTCGCAGGGTAGCTCAGATGACCTTGCGGGGAACACGCTCATAACCGCCTCGATGATCTCGACTTTTCTCGATGACGGTGGAAAGCCAGTCGCATGAATTATTGATAGACACCGATGACGAACGCGGTCACGGGGTCACCGAGGTTGCACTTGACGTTAATTCGGCCAATTACGATTGCAACTGCGTGTCGTTTCTTCCACGTTGCGATCAGGAACGTTCCAAGACGACGCATGCTGACAGACGTGTCACGGAAGGGACGACGAGGACGAGGACGATTATGAGGGGGCCGAAAAATCGGGTGTCAGCTTGTCGTTGCCCTCGACGATTGTTATGGACGCACTGGGGCGTCGGTGGCGGCTGCACTCACCATTATCCAGAGTTACAGTCATCTTGCAAAATGCACTTTCACTTCTCGACGTATCTCCGGATGCGCCCGGCTTCGCGAGGTCTTTTTCGTTCCGCTGCGGCCGCCGGGCCGCGCCGGACGTTACACGCTCTTTCCTCTGATTGTGAACGTTCGTTAAACTGTTTTTCCCTCTTTATCGGTTTCTCAATCGTTAACTCATCGACGAGAGTACGATGCTCGTTCCTTTTGCGGGAATGTTTTCATTCAAGCGCTCCAAATACAAATATACCGTGCTCCGGAGAAGACCGCGCGACGGACGGTGAACCTCCCTCGCAGTATGACGTTTCATCCCCGGTCGGTTCCGCGAATTGAAATACTGAACTTGTTTAATGGAATTGAAACCCGTGGTGAATGCTCAACAGTCTCTCCGGCTCGGTCGGGCGACGTCGAATAGCTGTTCATTATCGGTTTCGTTGTTGCGGAATAACGATCCGCCCGAGCCAAGCGAGACCGATATTTCGAGGCGGAAACCGCCCGTCCACCGTGGCGTTAATTAAAATTTGCCAGCATCGGTGAGCTTCATGTAAATCAGTATCGATTGCACGGAAAACGGGGATTTTACCTCGAGCAGGTCGACCGTAAGTGCGTCAAGGACAATTCGGCGTTCCTTGTCAGTCGTCGGACGATCATCTGATTCGATCTATAATACCAGTGGGATCGGATTCGTCTTTCGACGGACGTCCTTTCGGCGTCTTACAGCATGAACCTCGTGAACTTATATCCATCCGGGTGCACGAGCAGTTGCAACTCGAATCGGAGCATCTCCATGTAAAAGTAAACGTATCCGACGACGTACGCCAGCATTATCGAGGTCGATGCAGTAGCGACGATTCTTCGGACCGAACCGGATAGGAAAACGAAAAAAAAATTATAATAAAAGAAGAAAGGAGTATCAGAAAAATTCGGAAAATTCAGCCACGACGGTCGAACTGTGATTTCGGAAACAGGGGAGTCCACACTCTACGCGGTCCCGACATCAACTGAAAGACTGGAGGTTTACGGTTGGCCGTGTGCGTAAGGCATTACGTGCGTGTGCGTAACAGAGGCTACACACGTGTGCGGCACGTACCTGTGCATACAGGGTGACGCGCGAGAAACCGTCCAACGGTTCCCATCCCTCGGACAATTTTCGTGATACGAATTCCTCGCATAACTACCGAATGACACGTGAGGAATTCCTTTTCTCGCGATATCCTTTATGTCCTGCCGCGACAGACCCCGTCCACGCATAGCTTTCGCCCGGTCGACTCGCCTTCGAGCAATTACGAACGGCAATGACAAATTAATTGCCTACATTTTCCCGTGGCAATGCTTTCACGACTGCCAACCAGCTAATTATAAGAAATAGTTTCCTCTAATTTATTAAACGTAGAGAATATTTTAGAAAGCTCCATGTGATATGCTAGTGTCGCGTAAACATAATATAAATACTTCATAAATTGCCGTGTAACCCGCCAGTAGGTCAAGCCAATGTGACGAACGCGTCACACTTAAATATTACAAATACAATTACTCTCGTTATACATGGGACTTGTGGAGCTCCAACAAAGACCATTTCGAAAAATTTACTCCGTATGGATTTAACGAACAATTCTCCCACTGGAACGCTATTCGAGCAAGAACCGTTTCGCTTTACTTCATATCTGAAGCACTCCCGCTACATTTTACCCGCATATCGGATTCGTGTCCGTCTCGAATGAACGTTTTAAAGGAAAACCGGAACCCGGCCGATCATTTTTACTTCCCGGTTCACCGTGTATGTCACCGTCGTCGTAGACCGATTGTGTACTGATTGTGGGAACCCTTCGACGTGTGTTGGTGAACGTGCCCTCTCTATCTCTCTCTCTCTCTCTCTCTCTCTTTCAGTTACATGCGTACACAAAGGTAACGACACTTGCGCGTGTGTGTGCCTATTAGTGTGCATCACGGCTGCGTGCACACCCTACATGCAATTCTACTCGTGCGCCTCATGGTCAGGGCGGGACGCATTATTTTCTGCAATAATGCGAATGAGTGTTCTTTGTGCGGGTTCTGCACGAAGGTGGACACGCGTGTGGCCAGGAACCCAAGATTTTCGAGCCACGCTGCCAACTGCGTTTCAGGAGAAAGAGAAGGACAGGTGAGGTGAACGAAGAAGGGGAAATAATCACAGAGAGTTCAATAATCTGTCCCGTACTGCGAATCGCCGGCATTCGATCGTTTGCATATTGTTTTTCGTAACGGTACCCCCGATTTTCCATAATTCGCACGAGCCGAGACCTAGATTGAAAGCCGAGATTGATCCTGGGAACACGATGTAATAAGACTTGTGTCCTCCAATCGTTCCGATCCATGGGAGCATATGGTAACCCTCCCGCCGCCACCGTTCAGCTGTAAACGATCGTTCCTTTTGTTCCGTTCGAACAAAAACGAAGCAAATCCAGCGGGTTTGTTTTCTTTGTGGATCTCTCTTTTATTGCAGTCACGAAAAAACGAAAGCATCGAATGTTTTTCAAATGTAAATTCACATTGTGACTCTATATTTTTGACGATTTCGTGGCAGCCGTACTTCTTGAATCCGTTGAAATTCTTCTAACCTATTTCTAAACATTTCGATTCGAAATGAATGTAATTTTTGAGTAATTTCTGGTTGGGAAATGTGTATTTTATTTAATGGATACATTCGTCACATCCTTCCGTTTCGTCATCGGAAAGAGGACCATGATCCTCTTTCGCGTGGCACGCGAGTGTTACCTTTTAAAGTGATTTTCTCAGGCAGCAAAAATGCAACAGCGGCGACTAGTGAACGTAGATTTTTCAAGGTTTCAGTTATTCGCGAGTTTACACGGGCAGGGAATGTCGATGAATTCCATCCATCATTGCTGCTTGACCTATATCCCATTAAGACCTTTCAAGCTGGATAACGGGTGCGCTGGACACAATATCAAAGCAGGATGTTTCCAAATTCAGCACCGGACGCAAAAATCACCTGTTCAATTTTGTACTTTTTCTTTGCGCCCTGACAACCAATACTTATTTATTTTGATGGAATCTGAAAACCGTTCTTCCATTTCAAAAAAGTTCCATTTCACGAATTTCTTGTGCGGTAACTGTAAAAGCAATGCAAACATTTCTTACGCAACATGATTCTACAGACTTATCCAACAACACGAGTATATATTTTCATATAGCATTATAAATATTTAAACATTTTACATAATACTCGCTTAGGATATTCTTCTATTTATTTTCAAAAATAAACGCCTGCGGAAAAAATGTAGCTATACCACGTAACAGACCCGGTATTCGTTGTACGCTTTATAGAGTTGCTTCGTATAAGAAACATTCGTCTAGATTGTGCGGATAATGCGAGAAAAATCCAGTTTTCTCTACGAAATTAAATGTTTTAGGAGTCGAAGGTGATAGAAAGAAGTACTACGTGTACAGTACTCACGCACTAGGTCTTGAAACGCAAAAAAAAGATACAAATTGTTAGACAGTGTTATGGACGATCTGTACCCGCGATCAAAATGACGCATAGGCGGCAACGCAGTCTGGCATGCAGAATCAGCGAGGCGCGGCGTGTATGCGATAAACAAGACGGTTTACATAATAAGTGTGGACGGTTTTGATATTCTTTCCTCGAGGAGAAAAGAATTATCGCAGCTGGCATCGCATTAGCTCATCTTATGCGCTTAGATCGACTTTGTCATGGTTACCGTCCCAACTTGAATATCATTGATATTTTCTTGTGTTCATTGTGTGCTGTCAACAAAGTAATTGATTAAAATAAGAACCCTATTGTTTTATAAACATGCGCCTAGATAATTTACTGTCCACGTTGACATTTCAGAAACTTTTCTCCAATATGTATAAACATAGAGGCTGTCAACTTCATTCTGATATTTTCTAGCCATTTCTGCAGAAATTTGTATTATTTACCATAATTTGTCCTGTTAGACAACGAATGTTTATGCAAATGCATATTTTACCACGTTTTTATAAACTCGCTTTCTTGTCCGTCTGTTTCTCTGTTTGTCTGTTCGGTACAAAGGACCCCGCACAAATCATATGGAAAAT
The DNA here is from genome assembly GCA_933228785.1 of Lasioglossum pauxillum. NCBI lineage: Eukaryota > Metazoa > Arthropoda > Insecta > Hymenoptera > Halictidae > Lasioglossum > Lasioglossum pauxillum. The sequence continues at coordinate 38,742,463 of OW121699.1, read as the reverse complement.
CTATCCCGGTTCAATCAGTTGGATTTTTTATATGTTGTAGCTTATGATCTACTGAACAAAAGATGCAATGGGCACAAAGTTCAATAATGGACAGTTATCGAGTTATAATCAGTCAAACATGACAAATTCGAGCTGCCGAATACTCAAATCTCGGGAAGTAATTTATTTTTTGGAAAAATGTTTGAAACAAGAATAATAGGTTTTCAAAAAATCTGTTAGGTGGTGTCATTATTTTTGAATTTTCAATGACCTGGAAAAGGTCTGTGAACAAAAATCTTTCACAAAAATCTTTGCGTGTCACAGCACAGATAAGGACCCCACGATTCGTCACTCCCGTAGTATTTGTTGACTCCAAACCCTCTGCTGTGTGTTTGTGTGGGTGTGCGTGCGTGTGTGTGCCGTTTAATACAAAAATGATCTTATTATGTATTACTCAGGATTCTGTTGTGGTGGTCTCTGAGCGGCATCTAATATTGTGTTTAATAACGCTGAAGAAGGATAACGAACATCAATATATCAATAATATAAATATCGGACGTAGCAATGCCAGAAAGTAATAGCATTCGGCAGCAATAACGCTAGTACGTTGTCAACTTCATTTAGGTCGCGCAACATGAAAATCGAAGGAGTGGGGTGGCGGGAGTAGGGTGGCGGGAGTGGGGATGCGGCAAGCGTGTAAAGTAAATCCCAACAAAAACATTCTCTAAACAGGAGCCAAGTTCTTATGGCCGTAAAATGTTGTAAGATCAAACAAAATACGGCCAAGTTCGTTAGCTTAGAAATACCTCTTGCAATACTGAAAAAAGCGTTTGAAAAAATTAGTTTAAAAGAACGCTATTTAATTTTTAAAGAGTTACATGAAGGGCTAAATTATTCAAACTTGGCCGTTACTTTTTAAACCAATGGCCACAAAAGGTGTTAGGTAGCGGCCAAGTTGGAATAATTTAGCACTCCATGTAATTCATTAAAAATTAAATAGCGTTCTTTTAAACTACTTTTTACAAACGCTTTTTTCAGTATTGCAAGAGGTATTTCTAAGCTAACGAACTTGGCCGTATTTTGTTTGATCTCACAACATTTTACGGCCATAAGAACTTGGCTCCTGTTTACAGAATGTTTTTGTTGGGATTTCATCACTTTTTGTTGAAATTTCATCAATTATCAAGTTTATGGTTATTATTACTCTTATCCCTGATTCATTAAATCCTAAACATTTCTTATCTTTTTTGGTATATATTGCAAAGAATAAAATGCTGCAACGATAAGATTTTTCGTTTAAGACCTTATTTTTTTATGACAATTTCGCATTCATTACGAAAGAACCGATGCACTAATAATATGCATACTAATAATTTATCTGTATCTATATCTAATAAGCAATTTTTACTTCTGTCGCGCGTGATTTTCCACGCGCAAGGTATTTTTATGGTTGGGCATACCCTATATGCTTTCGGTTGAGCCTAATTTTTTTTTCTTTTTACCACGTTTTTATTTAAATCAAAAGACTACATACGTCATGTGGTTGGGCATGCCCTACATGCTTTATGTTGTAGAGATATAGTCATGGGTCGTAGTTGGGTTATATGCCTGCAGAGCGCGCCACTCTAAAAACTTTATTACTCGTTTGTGCTTCTTCTACTTTTGCTACACACGTGCTGCTGTTCTTTTGGTTTCTCTAAATAAATCTACGCTTTTATTAATCCAATCTGTAACGTGTTTAATTTACGCAATCCTGATAACCACTGTACAATTACAACACTTTAGGTTAAGCCTTTTGAAAATATCGTTATTTTTGCGGTAGGACGCACTGTTTCCGAGATACAGCCATTTTTTAATTTTTTTTTGTTTAAAAAATCGAAAGATTACATACGTCATGTGGTTGGGCATACCTCATATGCTTTTCTGTTGAGCCTTTTGAAAATTTCATTACCTTTGCGGTAGGATGCACTGTTCCCGAGATACAGCCATTTTCTATATGTTCTATCCTACGTACTTATTTCGTAATGTTTTTTTGCAATACCACCCCTTTAAGGTGTAAAATTTCAAACTTTGACAATTATTCCTTTGAGGGTTTGTTATGGTGGACCTGTGTACCAAATTTCAAGCTTGTAGGTCAATGGGAAGTACCCAAAAGGTTTTGATGATCTGTCAGTCAGTCAATCAGTGACAAATTTAGCGATTTTTGAGGTCCTATATCTCGGAACCTACTGATGTTGGAAGATTAATGTTTTGTCAATATTGAGACATGATAGCATTTAACAATTTATAATTATAATTAACCGAGTTATAAGCCTCTAAAAAACGCCTAAGTTGTTTCTTGTAAAAGGAGGTAGTGCCAGAACTTGGCTGGTGCACTACCGTGCACCTACATATACTTGACAAGATTTGAGTATTCGGCAGCTCGAATTTGTAATGTTTGATTATAACGCGATAACTGTCCATTATTGAACTTTGTGCCCATTACATCTTTTGTTCAGTAGATCATAAGCTACAACATATAAAAAATCCAACTGGTTTAACCGGGATAGATTTTCCACATGATTTGTGCGGGGTCCTTTTTCAATTGATTTTAAACTAACTTCCCGATAAGCTAGAGACTTGAAATCTTAAACATAGCTCAGAACTGACATAGCTCTGACAAAGCAACATTTAAAAAACAAATTTTTAAAAAAGCCAATTCGTTTAGGAGATATAAACTATTAAATTTAACCGTTATACCTCCCCGCGCGACGTTCGGTGATCGCGATCAGTGATCCCCACTCCGCGCGACTGCGCTCCCTACTCCACTACGCGTTCCCATTCTGACTCATTCCCGCTCCACTGACCCGCTTCGCACCGAAGGAGCTCAGTGTGCGTTCGAGCTCCGTGCGGTGTTTATAAAGTTACTACGTATTATTAGACTATAATGTTTGTTTACCACGGGAAAGAACAGTTACACCGACATTCTCTGTCGAACGTTTATCTTTGACATTTTACCACGGCGCGGCGTTTGTTTTTGATAGGACGCGGTCACAATGCCGTCTGAAATCTACTACATGTCTCTGTTATAATCTCATCAAAATGTTTAAAATCGATGGAAAAATTTCACACACACACAAGACTAAAAAGTAGAAAATAATTATTGAAATAAAAATAAAATTTTTAAAAATACCACGTTTTTAAAACGGACTAAACTGTATAAAATAATTTTTCCTAGCCCCATACAGATTCCAAACCCCGTACAGATAGTCCTGAAAACTTGTGATTGTAAATTTTTAATAGCTATGAAAATACTTGTAAGATTTAAAAAGGAAAACGTGGAGCGCAAGCAATAGATATAATTGACGCATGAATAGTTCAGCTAAATCACTAACAATTTTATTGCACTGCAAATGATATGAACTGTTGTGCGAGTTTTCTCAATGGCAGCTACTCTCTACACTCCTTACTATGTATTATCTGGCGCCCCACGTTTTTCGTTTTAAATCTTACAAGTATTTTCATAGCAATTAAAAATTCACAATTGCAAATTTTCAGGACTATCTGTACGGGGTTTGGAATCTGTATGGGGCTAGGAGAAATTATTTTATACTTTTTAGTCCGTTTTCAAAACGTGGTATTTTTTGAAAATTTATTTTTATTTCAATAATTATTTATAGAAAGTAGGTAAAGTTATAATAGGACCTGGACAGAAAGTTGTCTGTGGAGGATTTTGAAAGTATAGTTTGTAATAAATAACCATTAACATTATGTTTACTGTTTTTGCGATGGCAAGTGTACGCGTGACTTCTCTTTACACGATATTTCGAAGAACGAAATTATACATATAGAAGACTTTTGTAGCATAGACAAAGACTAAAAAACAATATTGAAAGTACAGTATCGGAAATCTCGAAAAAATTCACGGGAAACACGAACACCACCGAGAACAACACCGTTCCCGGCGTCGAAATTCGGTAATTCCCGGGTTCCAGCACCTGTAACAGCTCCATTAGAGTCAATGGAAAGTATAATGCCATTGCGCATCGAACCTCTGCAATGACGTAAACGAGTTGTAGAATACATTCCCCAGAGATTCAGCTTCGAATAAAAAATGTAGAAGCGTGGAATTAATGAGACCTCCTCGTGCGTGTGAATGTGCGCGAATGACGCGATTGTCATGCGACGATTGTTTGCAAAATGAAAATCGGAGCAGATCGGACTGAGCAGCGAGGGAACAAGAACGCGTGACACGGCAATTGTACACCTTTTAACACGTATATAGTATTAGGGACAGTCTAGTTAGAGCTGTCAGAGTGCTCTAAATTCGAAAATGCTAGCTTAAAGGATCGTGGTGCTTCGCCTGCATAATTAACAATTAAGAGTGGAGGTACATTAAACATTTTTCTCATATTGAACAATACCGCCTGTGACTTCCGGTTCTCCCTCGTCAAGAAATAATAACGGAACGATGTACAGTAGTGTCCCGATGTATGTGAAAATTTCGGGACTGAAATGTCACTTATATCGTGTAGAGAGACTACTTCTTGACATCTTACTTCTTACCATCAGCGTCGAACGCAGGAGAAGATAGCAAGCGAATAAATCGTCAACAACAGAGTTTCATTTTTAATGATTTGTTTATGAAACTTTCACCAGCATATTCGCGACATTTTTCTGATATACAGTGCTTATCTACCGCGCTGTTGTACATGTACACAGTGCAGTGTACATCAACTTTCGCATACATCGAGACATTACTGTACTTCATTCTTTGTACTTCAGTTCAATAGACATAAATGAATAAATACGTACATACAATTCTAAATTACATGTAATTGAAACTGTTCGTTATTATCTTAAGCTTGATATTAATACTACAGACACAATTAGAAAACACGTGATCATCCGGAAGGCTTAACTAACTCGAGCGCGACTCACTCGTTGATCTGTCGTGTGAACACCTACCGTGCAAAGGTTTTAAGCGACACGCGACATGGCGTTTAGCAACCACACGTGCTTTGCAACTATTTTTGCATCGCGATGCCCGATAATAATGGACTTTCCCCCATAAATACTCCCACGGCAAGTGGCGCGAAACCATGGAAAAACAGCGGTGTTTCTAGACGACGATCGTCGACGATAGGAACGGTTTAAAGACACGTACCGCGCGGCATACGCACACGTACGATCTAAAGGGAGTGTAATGCTTGTGTGTTGGTAGCGCGAGGCACGGAGCACGTGCGTGAACGCGCATGAATACGTAGGAGGGAATACGCGCGAGTGTTTCGGTGACTAACTGACACGCTGTGCGTGAGGTCAAGCCGAGAGAATGTTTCTTCTATAGCTCATTGTGTCTCCGTATGCTTTCTAGCACTATCGTTTGTTGTTCCGCTGCTATCAACTCTTAGCGAGGTTATTCAATTCAGCCGGGTATGTAGCAGATTCTACAGTGCTGGACAGGACTATAAGTTTTTTCGTGTATTTCTACATTTCGCATATTTGAACGAAAAACATTGTACATTTTATGAATCCTATCTTTTCTATACCATTCCTAGAACGGCGCGATCGATGAGGTCACAAAAAAATACAGTATTTTATTGATAAATGTCTCAAATGTCTGGCCGACAATTGACCCAGAACTATCCCCACTCCTGTGGGGTGTACCCCCTTGAGGGGCCAAGAAGCTCGAGAGGCCTCGGTTGCCGAGAAGTATGACATCATACGGCTCGGTTATATCGGCGAGACCACACTAGTCCAATGATAAAACTTCTATATTTTTCATTATTCTTTTATGGAACTTCCGCCAACATATTCGTGGCATTTTTCTAATGAAAATGATACCAAATATGATATAATTCCGATAATATTGACTTGTGTAATGGACTCTTTCTTTCCTATACGCTGTCCTTCTTTGCGTCGAAAACTTTCATCGTTCATTACACGAATAAATATAATCGGAATTATATCATATGTGGTATCATTTTCATTATAAAAATGCCACGAATATGTTGGTCATATACCCATCAATAAATAATGAAAAATAAAGAAGTTTTGTTATTGGATTAGTTATGTTTACTGTCCTTTTCTACGTTCGGCAAAAGTCAAGGAATAGTATCCCTGGCGGATAATTGTCCCCGAGCAGACCAGAGTTGGGGACAATTATCGATAAAGTACTGTAGTATCCCTATACGATCTATCTCGGAGCACGGCCCCGAGCATCCAGCTTACAATTAGACCAATACTCTATTTTGGTTTAGCCAAGATGTTAATGAAGCCGAGCTCTCGAGACTTTCTCACCAGATATCATGCTTCAGGCATAAAGGATAAGGAAACGGTAACATTATTGTATATTAGAGATATTCTTAGTCGGTCGCCAAGACAAACGTGGAAGCTTGTAAACACATGTTATAGCATAATTGATCGATTTAACGGATACCGGAAGCCGTACTGAAAAATTAATATACACGAAGTTTATATTCATATTATTTCTTTTTTTAATATGCGAACGTATCGATTCCTTTGAAATGCTTGTGAAGAAAAAGCAACATTTTAAAAAGCAAATATTCATTTTCCAACCGAAACTATAATAAAGTTAAATCGGTTCCACGTACCCCCTTTTTCGTAACAACCGAAGGTTATCTTTTCAGGGTTAAAAAGGAGGAAGAATACAGGCTCTACGCATCTCATAATAGGATATTTAAAATAAATATAATCTTGACTGGCTATACAAGGATGCGACTGTTTTATAATAAGCGTTGTTTACTCAAACATATCAATATTTCCATCAGTTATTGACGTCACTAGTGACGATTCAACGTACAGTAAGGAGCATAACTGATTCCACACACTTTAAATCAGAATAACTTTTATATGAATGGACCAAACGACTTAAATTTCTCTGTAAGGTTAGCGGAATTAGTTCAGTAAATGACGTCTAATAGATAAGTTGAAAAAATGAATTTGGTCGGAATTGTGAAAAACAATACTAAAAATTGATTTTTACAACTTTTTAGCTAGCCCAATAACAAAAATTTTAAAAATGTGTTTTGTTAACTGGTACAAATTATATACGCTCTGAAACTTTCATTGAAATTGGTTAATTGGTTTACGAGTTATACACGATCGAAAGTGGTAAAAATTGCAATTTTGCCAGATTTTCAAGATTTACCACATTTGATCGTTTATAACTCGTAAACCAATTAACCAATTTCAATGAAATTTTCAGAGCGTATATAATTTACACCAGTTGACTCCAGACATATCATTTGAATTTTCGTTATCGGCCCAGCTAAAAAAGTTGTAAAAATCAAATTTTACTATTGTTTTTCACAATTCCGTCCAAATGCATTTTTTCAGCATATTTTTTACACATAATTTATTAAACTAATTCTTCTAGCCTTACCGAGAAATTGAAGTCGTTTGGTCCATGCATATAAAAGTTATTCTGATTTTAAGTGTGTGGAATCAGTTATGCTCCTTACTGTGTAAATGCGTGGCACGTGTGTTCTGAAAGCCTGGCAACGTCCATGCCGATTTCCCTCAGACCTATTCTCTCGTAAAGCAGTCCATAATGGTTGCGTTTCACCGCAACGTTACAAGATGGCATCGGCCGCCGTCATTTTACGAAAATTACAACAAAACTATCGACATATATGAAATAGATCAGCGCGCGTCGTCAACCTAGAAAGGAACCATTGCCTCGGATGTGCTCCGATATGGAGCACGCGCGAGATTAATCTTGTTTGCGTGAATCGAGCGCGCCCGTAAATCTATTTAACTATTTCCCTGGTACGATGTAGTACAAAGCGGTGATTAGATTCCGCAAAATAACGAGCGGAATGGCGGTTCGCAGCGTCACGCGGCGTGTGCATTCTTCTTATACACTACGTCAACGTGGAGCGAAGCCGAAGACGTATATTCGAAGAAGTAGACGTGCCGAGCGAAGTGAGGAGGGCAGTAAAAGACAAAGAATAGGAAAATGCGAGGGATAGTGGAGAAGAGAGGGACTGGGATATGGCGGGAAAGAGGGAAAGCGGGAAAAGGGGAGCTTGTAGACATGTATACAGACAGAGTTGGGAACGCGTAGACTGCTGCCTGCGAGGAATGCGTAAACGGTAGAACCGTTTTGTAAGTGGCGAGAGAGAAAATGTGCTTGGTGCCTGAATGCACTCGAGAGACACCGATGAAAAACTCTGAGAGTTCCTCGACGCCGACCGGTTAAACGATTTCGACAAAAACCGCGAATACCGCGCCCTGTCTACACAATTTTCTTCGTTGTCATCTTCTTCTTGTTCCTCTCCTCCGGAACACTCCGCGCTCGGCTCCAGCGTACGCCCCGTTTTTAATTATTCCCCGACTGTGTGCAGGAGCTGACGGTCGCAGGCGGCCTCTCAGACTTCTTTTCGCCAGCTACCGGCTCGTTTCGCAATTTGCGTAGCCCTTGCGTTTATCGCGGGACGCTGCGTCTGAAATTACCAGGGGGCGTTCCACCGGCTTCCGGTCCCATTCGGAACGCCGCCGATGCCTTTAGAACGCGACTAATTCGCGGATCGTTGCTGGCCTTTTTCGCGTTTTCTGCAAGGTCAATGACGCTTGCAATTAGTATCTGGAACATTGACTTCGACGTTGATTATACATACTGTACTATAGTGTGTCGCGTTCACGCGATGCCTCCACATCGTCGCAGCACAGTGGGACAAAGACCCATTCTAGGTGGGAAAAAATCAGAAATCGTTTTACGTTGTTTACATACGCCCAAATATTTACTTGAAACTTGACTTTATAGTGTTTTAAAGATCATACGAAGGTCAACTTCATTTTCTTTAATGGAATGATGTATGAAGGCGCGTGATTCGACTCACCGGCCGCAAGAATAATTCCACGAATGTTTAGAAATATGGTATTGGACCGATCTGTACGTGAAATCAACTGCACGTAAGCCAGTGAACTAGAACGTGAATTATCAATAGAATCTTCAAACGCGAGCTGAATGGTCGACGTGAAACGCAGCGTTGGTATCGACAACAAAAACACAGGGGCAGAAAGAAGTCAATTTGCAGGCGCATTATGCGAACGACATGCAGTCTCCACATCGATGTCACCCGTGCAGCCGCCAGTTTTGTCACTGGTGTGAATAGTACGGAACGTGTTCGCGGAATAATCGGCTAACTGTATGCAGACAATGGCGGAGGCCACTCGGTACGCATCGTTGACTCCAATTATGCAAGGAGTTCTCAACTTGGCACCGCTGCCGCTATTTACTGGCCGGTTACATGACCACGTTCGCATAATCAACATATCGAACCTTGTCCCGGGCCCTCCAATATTCGACACATTAAGCGGTTATTCTGTTTTTTTTAAATTCTGGCTTTAACAGTCTACTTACGGGACCCTTCAAAGTACAGGATTGTTAATAAAAATCGCTAGTTACCTGAATAAATACATTTCTGTTATTTTTATAAACTGAGGCGAGAAATAATCACTTTTGTGTGATATGCATCAAACTCTTTAACACGTTCGCTGCCATCAGTTGTTTCGCTGCCTATCTTCACTGATCGAATGTTTTATTAGAAAAGTTCTTGTGTCGGATGCGCGCGAACAATATTTTGAAAATTTATCCGCCCTCGCATCAAAGTAGGACTGCGAACAATTAACCGAGACGCTTGAAAGCGTTACGTTCAACGCAAAAAAGAGGAGGATTTCCGTTCCATAGTCATCGGGCGATCGTACTTATACGTCGAAAGAGAACACCGTAAAACTTTTTCATTGTTCCTGTGCCGACACGGCGTCGGCAGATCGTGGCTAATGAGAAAGTAACGACAACCGTAAGCATTAAACGCACAGATAATAAAATAACCATTATATACGTGGGGCTCGGGTGTGCGTGTCGCAACTCGCAACGCACCGCGTCGGCCACGGCGGACTTTTATGGAAAATTACATTTCCGCCCGAAGCTTCTGGTCAATGGGAATCGCCACGACTCGCTCCGACTTGCTTTCTTTTTTATCGAGATATAAAAGTCAACTCGAGTTTCTTTATTGTAAAAGGTAAATTTCACTCTTGTGCTTAAAGAGCGAATTGAACTCCGAATCAAAAACTACAAGGGCGTATGGGGTGAAAAACTAATAGTTACCGATATGTTCTGTATAAATAACTTGTAATACACAAGCGATGGTAGCAATGTTCTCCATTACAATTAATACAGTTTTTTATTTAGAGGATTCATCTTATTTCTTTACAATTTACGATAAAGAAACTCAAGGTGATCTCGATAAAAAAGCAGGACAGTATGCTACTCTGGAATCGGTGCAACGTTCGATTCAATAATCACTTAGGTTGCTATATATTACCCTTGTCCGTCCCCTGTTAGAATATGCTTCAACTAATATGGTCTCCGAAAAACGTTAAATTGAAATCATGCTCGAGAGAGTGCAGCATAAATTTCTCAGGTTTTGTGCATATAAGACAAACAATCCAATGTCAATCTTTGATCATGATTACTCTAAAATATTAAACATAGTCAACCTGGAAACATTATCTGATCGAAGAATAGTATCCGACCAGAGCTTTATTTTTAATTTGATAAATAATAATATACATCGTCCTGCACATTCCTGAGGCAAATCAATTTCTACGTATCTGAACGTGTTTTGAGAACGAGAGCAGGATTTTAAACAATGAAATCCAAATCCACATATGGAGTAATAAATCCTTTAAATCGCATTATTGCAAGCTCAAACATACTGTATAATAATACTGATTTTCTTAATGGCACGTTACAGGCATTCAAAAGAAAATTACGCAAGATTATTGTCAATATAGTACCTGTATTTGTTTAGTTTCGCGCTTGTTCCTTCTTATGTAAATTTTAGGTTAAGACTTTTCTTTTGTTATGTTACTTTTTGTTTTTATCAGTTCTACTGTAAACAACTGTAAGCATTTGTATAAACGGACCTCGGTCCGTATATAATAATAATAATAAATTTTAAATAAATATCCATAAATTCGTGGCACGTTTTTAGCTGGATCACCCTGTGAAGTTGGGATTCGTGAAACTGGTGCGTGGAGCTTCTGAACTCCATGCTTCTCATAGGTAACCCGGAGCTACCCGTGTGGAACGCGAATATAGATTCCCCGGCGCGGCGTCTACGCGACGGAGCGAAAATTATCCAACCTTGCGTAACGTTCGGCGGCGATTCGAAATTTGCATTGAAACGCTCGCGAATGACTCTGCAATGTTCGCGTTGGAGGGTGAAAGAAAACTCGGCGGCTGCGGCTGGTTTTTGTCGCACCGGCCGATAACGATAAACCATTATTGCGCCTGCGACACGTTGACCTTTGCATCCTAGCTCTCCGGCTAAGGCACCAATAGGCCGGACGACGATTTAAAGAATGCACGAATTATGTACGGGTGCACGGTGCGTGACGCGAATGCCTTGTTCCCCGTTTCCGGACGAATTATCGCTGCCTTTATAGACATGCTTTCTCGGCTGCACCGTTAGAATCGACGCGATGATATGTTACGTAAATATTTATGAACCACCCCTTATCATTAAGACACCGTCGTGCGCGAAATGGACGATAGAGGAACAGGAAACAGCACGGGAGGAAATGATGACAGCGATGCATCCAGTGACCGAATGTCTCAGTGAATCGCAGTAATATTCGGACACTTCGTCGTTCATTACACGAATAAATATAATTGGAATGATATCATATATGGTATTATTTTCATTATAAAAATGCCACGAATATGTTGGTCAAAGTCCCATCAATGAATAATGAAAAATAAAGAAGTTCTGTTATTGGATTAGTTATGTTTACACTTCTCGGAGACGACGGAAGCCTCTCGAGCTCTGTTGTCCTTTTCTACGTTCGGCAAAAGTGAAAGAACAGTATCCCTGGCGGATAATTGTCCCCGAGCAGACCCGTGTTGGGGACAATTATCGATAAAATACTGTATTCTAAATACAATTACATTTACTATTTCCAAAGAATCAGTGTACAGTAAATTTTTAGAGTATCTATTTAATCGTATACTCCACTTTCACGAACACGTCAAGTACCACATCAATTCCCATAATAGTCACACAAGTTGAAAAAAAACCAACTTATTTAATAATACAAAAATAAAAAAGACAATTTTACCACGTTTTTATTAGCTCGCTTTCTTGTTTGTTTGTTTATTATAAGAATGTTTTTTGTGACACTTTCGCGCCTCGTAGATCCTACTAGAATTCGGTTTACTTAATAGATTGTAGTCGATTTAATTCTGTACGTTCAATTGTTTAATGGATTGTAGACAAAATGAACTTTCAAGTAAAAAGATTATTTCGGTCATGTACGACCGACGTGGCACTCGATGTGTTAAAAATTCGACACGCTTTGAACTTGAACATAACTTTCGCACGAGTGCGCCACGGAACACAGTGGTCAAAGAGCATGCCCGCTGGTGTCAACGTACGCCAACTAAAGAACAGGATCATTCGACAGGAAGTACTATCTTTATACACCGAATTTCAATCAGACGGAACTCTCGACCGGCTGTCTCGCGACCCGTATCCGGTCAACGATCGATCGGACGATTGTGATGGAAACGCGTCGCCGCTTACTAACTAGCTTACTGACTAACGTTACCAGTGAGAAAATGGATAACGATGCCGATATGAATGCGGAAAATTTTCCTAGGACTAAAAGAGGTACACGTCACAGTCTTCCTCGCAAAATATTACGAAAATTCTACGCACTTATATCTATACCACCTTCTATCTATATTCATCTTCCTTATTTATTAGATTGTCATCCATTGGTTTGGAAATAAAGTAATTTCGGTATTTTGAGGTGAAACAAAACCCAATTTTTCTAATAGACAACGACGCCACAGCCATATTTACCGATGATAGCAAAATCGCTAATGCTGATTATGTTTGTTGTTCTTTTTTGGCTACAACTTAAACATTCGGTTTAAAAAAAGTATCGATAGAAACGCGTCGATCTTTATGGAAGAATGCTTGGCCCTGTGCGACGCTATGGACATTACACTTCAGCATAGAAATCGCTCTTTCACTATTTTTACTGATTTTTTGAGTGCCTCGCTTAGTCTAAATTCCATCAGTTTCAAAATCAGAGCAAATCCTTTCATTCTCGAAATTAAAAAGAGGTGTGTGAAATTCTTTCAGGACAACTCACATTCCATAAAATTTTTCTGGATCCCTTGACACATAGGAGTGTATGGAAATAAAGATGCGGACTCCCTTGCAAAAGCTGCCACATCTTCTAACTCAGCGGACATTTCTCAAGTTCCTTTCACCGATTTTACTTGCCACCTCAGACTAAAAGACATTCTCAACACTCGATCCTCAATTACTGAGCAAGGCACCATCTAGGGTATACATTATTTCCAAAAATTCTACAACCCAAATCAAACTCCCTGGTTTGCTCAAAATTTTGATGACTACATTAAAAGGGGTTTTATATCCACAGTAAACCGTATCAGGGCCAATCATTATAATCTCGCTGCCTCTCTGTATCGAGTAAATATTGTTAGTGATCCTAGTTGTAAGTGTAATTATAGCTCCGGGGACTTAGATCATGTTCTATGGCAGTGTCGTCTTTAAGATTCCCAAAGAATTAAATTAATAAATAAGTTGCGCAAAATTAAGTTTTTTCTACCATTAAAAGCGGACATTTTCTTGGCTAAACGTGATGCTAAAGCCTGCGAATATATCTTCCACTTTTTAAACGACTGCAATCTACATCTCTAGCGATTATGAAGTCTGTTATTTTACACTAACTCTAGGCCTACTGTACAATTGTTAAAGATGAAATAAACCTATAATAGGTTTCAGTGCCTTAATAAAAAAAAAATAAAACCTACTTTTTTTACTCAAGCAATGAACTTTCACTAATGATGTTGACCTGAAATCAGATTTGGATCAGATTTCTGCTGATAAGGACCAGAAGTTTTATGAGCGCGGAATTGCGAAGAAAAGAACATCGAACAAAAAAAGTAGGGTTTTATTTCACCCTTAAAATACCGAAATTACTTTATTGCCAACGCAATATATTGATGAGCTTTTTCTAACATAGCATTTTTCAGCCGAATTGTCCTCGGTCTTCTCAGTCCGAATCCAGCGGACTGTCATGAAAGAGTGATCCCCCCTCCCTCCCCATCTTCCGTAGAAATATGAATGCCTGCGTTCTTAGAATTTCACCATTATGGCTCCGTTGCCACAAGAATACGGCATATACGAGAATAATTTCGGGGGTTGTCGGACGTCGGGAATTAAATTACACGATTACCGTGGCAATTCGTCAGCTTATGGTGTAATTCGATGCGTGACATCACGCTGATGCCCGCCGACATGCGGGGTATGTATCCGTCGAGCGGACAGAGTTCATCGTCTCCTTGGAACGTGGAAACTCATCGATGGAACCGTGCTCACAATGATAACGAAGGTTTATAAGGAGATCAAAAGAAACGTCGGAAGGAGATAGATGTCGCTAGTTTGCTTGTAAATCTTGCGGGTAGATTGTTATTCAATTTAGAATCATTGACACGCCATCATTTACACGCTAAAGAAGTACGAATACATTTTTAACTGTAGCATTACACCTTATTCGATCCAGTCATTCTATCCCCCCCTTTCCCTTAAAGAAGACAAAATTTGATATAATCTTGCGTTCGGCGATTCAACATAAAGATCAGCATAAGAAACATACAGAATTTCTACGAACTCGTGAAATAAAAACCAAAATAAAGATGAAGCCGTACCAGCTACCTGAAACGCGACACTCCGCTATTTTTAGTTTCGTAGATAACGAATAAGAAGATAGGTGACACATGTCGCTCAATGCAGGGTTAATGTCGCTTACTAACGTTGCTTAAGGATGTTCTGGAGGTACAGTGGGAGACAAAAGTACAAGAAATTCGAAATCCATCAATATATTGGCAATGAAAGCCATCCATGATTATATTTTACATACTTTCGTATACTTTTTTTTACACTGTTGTCGCGTTTCCATGCTAGGGATATGACAGACGTTTTGTAACAGTTTATAATTTTTTGCTCTGTAACTGTTTAGTGAATCCTAATAAATTTTGAACACATAATTAATTACACAATTTTTACTATATATAAAAAAACTGGAGTTTCTAGTTGCGTTTTTTCAAGGTTTAAATAGGGTTTGAAGTGGAATTTTATGAATTCTCCATAAGAAGACATGTTAAAATGTGCAAACTTTAAGTTGCTGTAATTCTTAAACGGTGCAGTGAATCGAACCCAAACTTTGGTAATTGCATTAATTTAGTAAGAATTATATCTTGTCAAATGTTCAAAAATTTTGTTGCGTTTTTATGCACCTCCTTAATAACCATAGCAGTTGAAGAAGCGACGTAAAACAATCAATCAAAAAATGGTTAATGCCTAATTCCAAATTGCTCCCCGTCACAGCTGGAGAGCAATCGGAGAAACTGAACAACTTTGCTGCAGGTAACATCGACGATACTGATGCTACGGACAAAGTTCTTATCTCTGCTACACATATATGCATTATTTTCATTTCAGTTTTCTAGAATAATGTAACAGAGGTGTTCTTTTTTTGTTATTGAAGCTCTTCAGACCCTGAAATGGGTCCATTTCATATAGAAGCGTTGCTACTATGTATGTACTACTATTAGGTTGGAAAGAAAGTTCTTGCGGTTTTTAACTATTAAATTCAAATGCAAAACCGTAAGAACTTTCTTTCCAACCTAATAATATCACAACGGGTGCTGTTGATTTTCGAGAACCCGATTAATCCATTTCGTTTTCGTGGAAGTCGCACACCAAGCACTGTTACGATTGTTAGATCGAATGGAACGAATAGAGGTTAGCGCGATTCGGAACCGAGGCACAGTTACGATTTTTCACGCCATTGGGGCGCGCCGCGATGCGGTCATCATAGAATAATACAGCTGATAAATTTTTCCCCGATAACAATTCTTTTCAACAGAATGGAGGGCGATAAGCAGGCGCCTGTGATGGCGCACGGCGTACACAGCGACAAGCTTCCCACTGCTGTGTTTAATTTAACGGCGACTGTCTTTCAACTGCCATATAATTTTGCGCACGGAACAATGTGCATTTTTCCCAACTCTTTCTCAAACCTAAACACAAAGTGCACGCGGGGTCCCAACTTTCTAAATAAAGTAAAACGCAGATCATTACTCATTGAATTAATTGTCTATGAAACCCGCTGCCGCCGCTTGAATCGCAGTTTCCGTTTCAAGCGAGCGAATCGGACAGCAGTAAGTGTTAACAATGCGAGCGTTCGATCGATTAACTTGACATTATCGTGTATCAGGCATGTATAAATAGCGCTAACCGAGGGTGGACCATTATCTCGCAAAGCCTCGAACAAAAGTCCACGATTTCGCTGAAGTCTCGTTCACGAAAGACCAACTGTCGCGGATATCGTCTTACACGACGGCGCGGCGCGGCAAAAACTCGAGAACGGATCTCGTTCACGGAAACCTAAAACATTCCTGTGCCACCGCTGTTTCAAGCATGCTTCTGAAACGAATTTTCCAGGTTTTCGGGTGCGGCTATAAATCAGGCGAACAGCCTGGAAGGCGTGAGAAAGTTTTCCCCGAAAAATAACGTCGTCCAGGCCCGGCCCTGCTGGACTCTGCAGTCGACAGTACGCAGCCGCGCTCACTCATCGAGTGCTCGTAATTAAGTGCATAACGAGGCTTGTTTACACGGAGTCCGGTCCTCATAATCTCCAGAGCCGCTTAGTCTGCCGTTTTAATCGGACTCTTCTCAGAACGGAATTTATGGCACGCCCATGATGTACAATAGCACGGAGTTGCGTCTCGTCATGCCTCGCGATGCTTTCGATAGAATCTTCGACGTTCGCTCATGATTGCCCGTAATAACCAACTGTTTCGGACCGGAGAAGCTGGTGAATATTCCGATGAATGACCATTACTCGCGCCTACAAGATTTATACGCGCTCGAAGATAGCAATAACTTAGCACTGACGGAATACGGAATCAAATCAGTGGCCAATTAAATTATTTACGCTCAGAGGTGGGCATTATTTGGCGAAACAAATATTTCAAATACTATTTAATATTTTAGATTTTACTTTGCTGAAAGAAGATAGTATTTTAAATAAGATATACAATTTCGAAAATAAAATATTTCTATTTTAACAATCTGAACCTCCAAATAAGATATTTCTATTTCAACAATTTGATCCACAAAATTATTTCTATTTTAACAACCAGAAACACGAAATGAAATATTTCACTTTTTGCATTGTTATAATACTCTGAAAAACTGCATAAACATACAGTCATAATTTACACTCATAAATGTATTGGATTCGAACCATTACTTTCAGGAATAATATTTAAAATTGAAATTGAAAATAAAGACAAAATACAAATATTTTCAATATTCTTCAAATAATTTTAAAAAATTACTGCTTCAAATAAATTATTTTATTTTCAAAAATTACTGCATCAAATAAAATATTTTATTTTTAAAGATGTACACACACTTTAAAATAAATAGGATTATTTACTATTTACTATTTAAAATACTATTTTCCCCAGCTCTGTTTTCGCTTGCTTTCCCGATCGTTGATATCCTGTCGAAGACGAAAAATTAGGTGCAATGAATATATTGGCATAGAATTTTATCTTCGAATATGGACGAATAATGCAATCACCCACATATGGTTGACATAACAGTGATTATGTTAACAACTCGGGTATAATTGCGTTGGCCAGACGATGCCGTAGAATCTCATCGCGATGTTATATTATACAACGTCTTCTAAAATAAATGTAACTGTAGCCACAGCAAGGACCGTGGTTCTGGACGTTTTCTCCGGCTAAGGTTTCGAGCGTCGTGTTTCGCGAGGCGGTTAGACACGTTTACACGCGTGAGGGTGAAAATGTCAGGCATTTACCACGCGATCGCCGCGGTTTCTCTCACCTTTGCGACCGCGTATGCACTGCGCCTCTTTCGGCGAGGCCGGTTCGCGTAATAAATACTCTTCCGTGACAAGACCATGCGGTCGAAAACACGGGAACCCCTTATCGATCGGTATCGACGACGCTGCGCTGGTACGGTCGCGGCTTAACAACGATGCTCCGAATGCCGACAAAACCCCCCTTTCCTCTGCGCCCGGCTACGAACCGACCTGATTAAGCATCGGAGAGCGCGGTCTTAAAAGGCTTAAAAAGAACCCTGGCCGTTTAATCGGCTCGACCAGATGACTCAATTTAAACAAACCGGCGACGATTCGTTCGTGGAAAAAATCCGATTCACGATTACTCGCGCGAGGCACGCCGTTTGGGACACGTACGGCTTTTACGTGAGCTTGTCAAATTTCACCTGTTCACGGAAGGGTTGATCGGCCGGCTAGAATGCCGAGGCTATTGTCCGAGAAATTGTATGTGTATCTCTCTCACCTTTGTTGTCGCAGACGTCGCACAGAACCATCTCTGGGTTGATGAACGGGCTTGCGTGTGCATCCGACCGCGTGGTCACGCCTGCACTGAGACACTTTATCAGAGGAACGCCGGTCGTCGGACGACAACGCCGGGACGAAGAGGAAGACAACGTGGAGGAACGCCGCGTGCGTATCGACCGAGTTCAATAACGCGTAACCGGGCTGGTTCGAGGACCGCGTGTCTCTGAAGGAGGATTGAGAAGCAGAGGGATGGAAAAGCTGGGGAACGAAGCGAGGAAACGAGCAGCTATAGCACAGCACGCGAGAGCACAGGGTATCTCTCTTCGAGGGAAAGGATCGCGGTGGAGGATGTTGAAGAAATGCAACAGAGGGAGGGAGGGAATTAAATCGGCACGCGAATTTCACGGGCGCGATCGCGTTGATTACTGTTAGCGGTTTGACAGCTAGGTTTGCACTGGAGAGCAACATCGGCCCATACGCCTGTCTCAACGGGGACACGATGGGCTGCGAGCTGTTGGAGGGGCGAAGAGGATCCTGCGTTTCATTGTACGCACACCATGGGCCACCATGGAGGGGCAGAAAGGACGCCAGATCAATATTAGGGCGTAGACTCAAGGGCAAGGGCCGTCACCGCCTATAGATACGTATACTGACGTATACGCCGCACCATGCGTGACTCTCTCCTGCGGTAAGGAAAACCGAGGATATTTTTGGGCGCATCGTCACAATGTATCGATGCACCGTCGTACGATTGATCGCGCAATTGATCGCACGATCGATCGCTCGTGGAATCCTTATCGAGACCGTGGGCTATTGTGTTTCGAAGTTATCTGAGGCCTTCCGGTGGCCGGAGGACAATTTGTAATCTTCGCACGGCCGTGCAGATGGTAACCTCTGCGGTTTTCGCGCAGTGTGTTTTGATTGTCAATAGGCGGTTACGTTGTTGGGGAAAAATGTAGGTGTGTTGGCCTTCCGTCGCGCATCCCGAGGACAAATGATAAAAGCAAGCAGTCAGTGATGAGTAGAAATCGATATTAAAGACCCACGGATAAATTGTATATGTATGTACCCGTAGCACGATACAGCTGGTGGTACACTATTTAGAAATTCAAAGATTCTATAAAGCCAAAATACATAATTCGTTGAATGAAATAATAATCAAAGTAACGTAATTACGTAGCAACTGGAAAATGAAATAGTCGAACAGAAGAATGTAAGAGATAATCAAAATAACTCTGCGGCACATCTGTGTTTCGTATTGACGTTGCGCATTCCATGCGAGCGCGAAGGAAGGAACCTGCGGGCGATTCGAAGCGGAGAAAACCCGCCCAGGGAAAACCGTGGAAAGTAGGCAATTTCTTTTCTTTTCATACGGTTCCAAGAACGTCGACATTTCATAAATATTTAACGCTCCTTGCGTTCCCCGTAACCGTGACGCAAGATGAAATGTACGCAAGACCCGTTGAACGATTAACACAGCTTTTTGCGTAACCATTTTTATAAATCTCAGCCGCGCAAATCGAATGCAGGAGAAACAATCGCTTACCGCGATGCGCCACAAGACTCGAGAGCAGTACATAATGGCAAACAGTATTTCAAAACACATTCAAATGACAAATAAATTACCAACTTGCGGGCGCACGGTCAAAAAATTGTTTTACCATTGTATCAATTTGATACGCGAGGGACACATTAAGCTGTCATAAAAATAACGGACGGATGTGATTCCAATAAATTATTTTTAGAAAAGTATACAGTCTAACGTCTACAGAAAATACCAGAGCTTTTGCGTACACAAGTACGATATTATCATAGATGATAACGTCCGAGAGAATATGTAGACCCTTCAGCGCCTCTTCTCCGAAGGCGGATCCGAGGCCGCTATCTTTCCCTTTCCCTTTCCCTTTCAGCGTTACAAGTGTGCCTGAAACTGTAACGCGATAAAACTTTTTCAAGGAGGTACGCCGCGGCGCTGGTAAACGTTTTCGTGCACCTATCTGATACATGGCAGACACGTAAGCGGGGAGATAGAGTAAATCCACGTGTACGAAGATAAGTACTAAACCGAGCGCCGAAAGACAGAGAAGAACGAACGATCGGGGATTACGTAGACCGAGACGTTCGCCGTCCCGGGACTTTCATCGCGGAATCAAGGTGAATGATCGCGATCGACGAGGAGTGAAATTAGATGGTTCGAGACCGGTGGCGTGAGAATCGAGAAAATCGGCTCCGGCTATGCGGAGGAAACTACCGTGCGTCATGCCAGAATCATTCGCAGCCGCGATTTCAAGCTGCAACTCGAGCTCTGGATTTCCGTTGACAGCGTCGCGGGCCATTTCTCGACGGGTCGTAAAAACACCGAAGCGACGAGACGATTGTAGAAAGGCTTGAACAGTTGCAGTTTATGCTTGATCCCGCTGTTACGATGTGAAGAGGGCAGAGCGTGTGCCTGTTCCTTCAGGCAAATCCATATGTCGGGACATATGTTAGGGAAGCGGTACCCTGACCTGCGCCAGTAACACGCTGGGGAGAGGGAGCATTGGAAAGTCTACGCATAGGGGTGCTTTAGGGCAAGGGATTAATGGCCACGTCGGTTGTAATTTTAAACACCTCGGCAAACGTGGCTAATCCAATCTACCGGCTTATGAAACGCACCCTTTAAACCGACCGAGAGCCTACGCGCCGCCGTCGGGGGTCATCGAAATGGCCAGCAGAAATTCCAATAAATCTCACTTAACGCCAGACCACGGTGCGCCCGTGTGCGTTAATCAGCCTTTTACACGCGCGTGAACGCTCGCTCTCCCCGGAGCATTGAGACATCGTCTCCGTGGGTCGAATGGAATGCCTATGTGGTCGTGAGTCCAACGGTAATCAAACACTTCGGATCTTTTGATTCGATCAGATTTCCCAAATCTCAAAGTCGAACTCGGAGATTTTAATTTCGATTCGCAGGATTGAACTGTTTGCTAAGTAATTAAGCAGCCTCCCTGATCCATTTTCCCCCACTCGACGCCTATCTACCATCTGCGCAACGAAAGTTTGGCTGGCTCACCTTTCTTCTGATCCTCGCTATCCGAATGTAGCTCGACGTCGTGCAGCCTCATGGATTGCACGAATCCTCTCCAGTGACTCCGCGATCTTCCCCGCTCGTTCAAATCGGATTTCAGGTCGGCCAGCTGTTTATCGGACTCCTTCAGCAAGCCGTCCAAGATATCCGGCCTGTCGAGCTCCTTGGTCTTCCTTTTCGCGACTTCGCTAGCGTCAACGACGTTCGGGCGATCCTTGAAGTTCGACGTGTCAACTTCGTCTCTCCCGACGCCTCGAGAGCTTTCCTCGCTATCGTTTCTACCGATATCGTCTCTGATCCTGTTCACGTCACCGCTAAGTCTGCTCCTCGACTCTTTTCTTCTCCGTACAGGAGGACGTGGCTGCGTTTCTTCCGTCGGGATTTTTTCCTTCGCATGTTTGGAATCCGCGCCGACGCTGCTCTTCTGAGTTGTCGTTTTACTTGGCACCCTGCCGTTCACTTCCTTCGACACTTTATTCGAGGAAGCGTTCTTGGGGTTGTTACAGCGATCCTTCAACGACTCTCGATTAGTTCGCGACGCCTCCAGCAGCTTCTGAGCCAGTAATCTCGTCTTATTGATTTCCGTCCCCGCTCGCTTCTCCGGTTTCTCGGACTCGTTCTTCTTCTCAACTTTTTTCTCACTGGACCTCACCATCGTCCGCGGAGGACCGTCCGACGCCTGGAACATTTGTTGTATTTTCAGTATGTCCGATCGGATCTTCGCCGAATTCGACAACTCGGTCTTCTTGTTCGTGGTCGAGTACTTCGAGTCGGGCTTCGTGGAGATCCTGGGACACCTCTGCGCCGGCGGAGTGTTTCTGAGTCTCTCCAGATCTTTTAGGTCGGCTAGCATCGAGCTGGGCGTCCTCGCGTTTCTAGGGGAACTATCGACGGCTATGGTTCTCGGCCGGTCTCGCTCCTTACGGCCGATCTTCTCCATCGGTATCAGAGCCGGATCGACGAACACGGTGTCTCGTATCTGACTGATGTTCCGCAGCCTCGGCGCGCCGACCTTCAGCCCGGTCGTCCTCATAATGACCTTCTCCACGGTCTCGATGTCCCTTTCACGGCCCAAACGTCTTTCTTCGATCAATTTGGCTCGTTGAACGTCGATTGCCGACACAAACGGCCCGCGATACACCGGGCTGTTCACAGGGCCAGCGGAACGTGTGTTGGAGATATGATTGTTCGGCCTACTGGCGCGCAACGGCGAAATCCTGACCAATTTCGGCGCATCCCGAGGATCATCCGTTTGCAAAGTGCCCCTGTACACCATCTTCGGAGGTTCTGTTCACTACTGCAGTTCAGCAATCATCAAGAAGTCATCCTCGATGGTATGTCTCCAGTCTGAAAAAAGAGGGATTCAGTCTATTAATGGAAGCCCACTGGTGCCTGCGTGTACGCGTATCCTACTTAAAAGCGTATTTAAAACGCGAGGCGTGGAGATGTAGATCATCGTCTTCCGCTTCCCGTATCTAAAGAGGGGATACGTAGCTAGTGGCGCGGACGAAACAGATTCGTTTCCATGTGTCGATCGTAACTAAACCTCGCATCCGTTTGAAAAAGTTAGACCCTTAGATGCTTGGTCATGTCTATTATATTCCTCAAACCTTGATCCAACTTATTGCGATAGTTTTAACTGACAAATATAATTCGACGATACTGAACGCTTGGGATCAGTGTTCGAGTCTTTCGCATTGAACAATTACTGGAGAAATCAAAAGTTATAATAGTAAACAATGCATTGTTGTTTAAAAATGAGTGAAAATACAGTAATTCTCAAGCACGCAGATACAAGTACGCGGATAAGTTGTGGAGTCTATTATTAATACTTCACATTAAAAGTTAATAGAACTAATTGAATATAAGAGCGACGGGGAGCCGCGAGTATATCTACGAACCAATACTTGCTTTGTACTACAACGATGATCATTAGCACTATATTTACGATCGTTAGCACTGTAGCGATTATTAGCATTATAACGATCACTGACGCCATTATGACGCGATGCACGCATTTATTTGTATAGTACTTTTACCTTCTCGGTTTTTACAGCGAGAATTACATTTCATGCATTATAATGAAGACTACTTTCAGACGTAGCCGGCCAGTTGAGGTGTTGTAGAAAACAACTCTTTTCCTCTTTTTCGTCTCGTTTAGTAAGCCTAGCGTTACAAATTGAATACATTTATGTTTCCGCTCGTGAACGACGACGCGACGCACATTAAGTCCACGCGCTCGATCTAGCTGCTCATTTGATAAACAAGCAACTTGCCAAAACGATGTTTATTGAATGTATATTGATTCCTACATGTCCATGACATTCGAAAACGATGAAATTGATGGGATTTATTAAAAATTGTGATTAGAACAAGCATTGAAAAATCAACATTTTCTGAATACTATTTTCCATCGATTTCTTATTGATACCCTGGAGAATCTATTTAATATTATGTGTCCATTTTTGTTGCAAATGAATAGTATTTGTTTATATTTAGAGTATATCTTTTGTACTAAAATTTAATATTTATAATTTATTGAGATAACAATGCTCAATAAACTGAAGAGAATCTTCAAAGTTTTCAATCTTTGGTAAAGGGTATCTTTCGAGTCTCTTATCGTCCCTTATTATATCAAAGTGCATTATTATCAGCGTTCTTTTCTCTATAAATCATGCAAGAATCACATCCCATTCTGCCCCGGTACATAAGTTATTATTGTTTAAATAGTCACTTGAACTGCGGCCGAACCTCTGACATTTTGATGATGCAGTCGAACAATTAATATTGAAAGATGTTGAAGAAGAAAGTGATGACAATAATGATTTGTCAATATAATATAATATAATGTCAATTGTTATTGTTGTTCATACAATAAAAATTATATTTTTGTTTTTTATAATTAATATTATGTTTTTAGCACAGTTTTAAATAAAATATTTTTAATTATGTTTATAAAATCCATTACTTCGAAAATGATTGATTATTGTATCTATTTAAAACCTGAACCTAATTTATCAGACACTTCCGATAATCTGAGAAAAAAATGTTTTAAACAAAACTTCGTTAACATTCAGCAGTATACAAAATTAAAAAAGAAATTTTTAATGCATAAATAATAATTAAAGTCACCTCGAATCGTTAAGAGCCAATATGTATTTTTGACTTCATAATATTGTAGCTGATATCAAAACGAATCCAACAACCTAAATTACTATACCTTTAAACTTTCAAATAGTGCTAAAATATTAATGAACAGCTAGATCGAGCGCGTGGACCAGTGTGCGACGACGCGACGGTTGCATTTGAAGTTCTCCGATCGAGTCCCCGATACACCCGGATAAAAGGAGCTTTGCCCCGCATATTTCCCGATCGTCGAGATCTCGATCGACATCGAATCGATCAACCGGTTAAATCGGCTTGTATCCGCGCGGGGTTTTCTCCGAGGATTGACGCGCGTAACTGTTAATCGACGTAAATTACAATCGAGAGAGAGAGAGAGAGAGAGAGAGAGAGAGAGAGAAAGTGAGAGCGAGGTGAAAAAAGAGAAGGAACAGCTAACCAGTATATTATTCGTGGCGAAGGCTGCGTCTCAGGAGTCAGTGGGTGTCACCATGTAGGCAGTGACCCGGCCATCTTACGACACGTTTACCATTGGCATGTAGGTGTCCCCGCAGTTAATACGCGACAGTCCGTTTCCAATGCATATATCTGCCGGTGTATTTAATCGGTCTTAACTCGCGCATTCTAATTACGCGGGATGGGATACGTCGGGGGTGACAGTTGACGAACGCGAACGAACGAACGAACGAACGAACGAACAGCCCGTAAATGGACGTCGCGACCGATCACACGGAACGGTTGTTGCGCTCGCTCATTCCATTAGGATCGATCGAGTCGTGCCGCTTTGTGTATCGAGCACCGATCACCGTGGCAATTGTTATGCCGCGGATATCTCCGGATAACTCCACGATCCGTTATATAACGCGCCATCGCATCGTATCGTTTTGTCTACCTCGCCGCAACCGGCAATCATCCGCCCGATACCGATGATATTATTACCTCTCGTTGCCAAGCTAGCTCGACATTAACACAGCAGATACAGCGTGCAAGTTGCACGTTCTTGCGGTCGGACAAACTTAGAAAGAGAAGCTCAGGACTACAAACGACATGCGCATTTCTCTCAATCGTAAATGATATCTCGCGAGCACTTAAAATATTCGCGCCGGTCTGTATACGTTTTTGCGGTTTTGCAAAGTGAGACGTTGCACCTCAAGTATTTCGATACCATCATCCATCGCGGCTACGACAGATAACGACAAACATCGCAGCGTTCCTCCGGTTCTGCGGTTCTAGCCTCGTTAAGAGAAATCTACGTCGATTCGCTTCCGTGCGGAAAGCCTTTTTCTTCCGGGTTCGACAAAAATTTCACGAAACGTGTCGTGCAACAACGTCCCACTTCTTTGCCCCCCGTTTTGCCACGCGTGTACAGCACCAGCTCAATCTGCAATTCCGTTCACGTGAACTTATTACGACCGCTTCTGCCTCGGCTCGCTTGACCATTAGTCACGGTACGGGAGCCACGGTTGAAAAATCCCATGCTAAATATTCCTACATGCTCTCCGATTTGATCCGCACGTCCGGAAAAGAGTTCGGCGATTCCCAGACCGTACGGTATGTTCCAATGACATTTTTCTGCCGCGAGAGTTGTTTCGAAGTGAATGAGAGGAAACCATAATAGCATACGTACCGTATCCGCAGTGGCCAGGCGGTTATGATCGAAGGATGTCTCTCGCGCGCACGCGATTCTGGCAGCAACGGTGTTACGGTAGCCTGTGACTCGATTGTATCTTCGATATCCGCGGACTGGTTGCGTGGAATCTCTTTCACTCGTCCCGTTTCGCCGTGGAATCCCAGCAACGGAAATTGCTCTATGCCCGCAGCTACTCTCTTGTTAGCTCTGCAACGACAACAACAAAAAACGAATGAGGTTCATGCATTTTCCATGAAAAGAATGCGGCGCAAGGCTTGTTTCACCGGGAACCGTTCACGCACCCGTTCCCCTTCCCGTTTTCTTTTCGCTTTTCCCCTTTGTCGCCGCTGTTTTCGCGGCTCGTTCACGGGATCCCGAGCATCATCACGCTTTGTCGAGTCGACGTCGAACGAATCGAACTGGAAACTCCGTATCGTTACTCCGATTCCCGGCAAGCGGGCTCGTTCGCGTTACATAACGCTTTTCCTTTATGGGATTCGCAAGGTTCTTTTTTCTTTTAACCGTTTTGTGATGAATTAGGGATTAATTGACAGGATAGCGGACCGTGTGTCCGTGCGCGCAACAGGGATAAATCCAACAACAAGGATAATCGCGTGCTCCTCTTCAATAACCCTTTCGTGCCGTACACGGTTTATCGCGAGGCGAAGATCGCTCGGTATACATATTTATGTTGAGAACTTAGCGGATCCGCTTCCTTCGACTTAGTGACAGCTAACCGCGACTAAACTAGACCGATCCCATACCCGAGGATGGGAACCGCCGCGGCAGGCCAAGAAACATTCTATTTTTACGCGCGTTTGTTGATAGCGCACCAAGGCTTCCCCGTAATAAATGCCCCGCTATCTTTGTGCAACAAAGGGGCGAACGATTTCCGATGGACACTGGAATCGCTAGTTGTGTCACGCCTACACGTTGCGAGCAGACGCCCTTCTGAAAACTTACGAAACGCGCACGGTTTCTTCATTCACCATCCGGATGTGTCGGCGGCGATGTAAAGTAAACGTATCGATTTGGTAAACTCACCCAAATGGTCCGATCCCACGTGAACAGCTGCGCCACAGCCACCCCCGGCTCAGCCCCTGACAAAAACCACGAGCGTTCGATGCCACGCGGTTGATTCTGCTACAATGGCTGTTATCAGGACCGATTTTCACATTATCACGTCGCCGGTAACTAGCACGAAACTTCTCTTTCTGCTGTTCACTGAAATCGAGTCCCCGGCGAGCATCGCTCTCTGTCTCTCTCCCTCTCTATCTCTCTCTCTCTCGGTTTCCAGTAGTAGTTAAGCAAACACCTGAAACGACGCGCACGTGATCGTGGCCTAAGGGAGTCGCAGTTTCAGCATAACACGCGCGAGAGGATATCCCTCGTCGTTCCGGCTGGTAAATCACCGGAGGATACGCGTCGACCGTCGTCTGGACGCCAGCAGCAACCGCACCAAGTTCCTTCGTGCCGTAAGGAGCACTGAATGGGTTTGCCAGCGACGAAACATAATCGCGTTTACGAGCCAGCTGTAGGTACACCACTCTTTTCCTTTCCTTTCCATGCGAGCCAGTCGAGTACCGGAGGATCCCCACTACGTACACGCGTCGAGCACGAGCGTACACCCACGCGACACCCGGTATACGTGGGCAGCCTCGCCTGGCATTGAGGAGGAATCAAGAGGCAACAAATGCTCGATAACTGTCAAATGTCCTTGCCGGTGCTCTCCAGAGTCCGCGAGATCTACAACGAGTCACTTCAACATTTGGACAGCGCCAGTGTCTATCTAACGATAGTATAGATTTTCTTCTTCTTTCGTTCTTTAACGTCGCGATGTAACGAAAAAAAACTTTATAAAAGAAAAATTAAAATTATTTTATAAAACAAATTAAACCGACTTCGAAAAAACGCACTAAAAAATGCACTAAAAAGTATGGAATAATTTCCATTTAATTTATCTACACACGAACTTAAATGCAATACAATCTTTTCGGAGGCGGCGCAAAAATTAAAAATTATCCAAATGACTGAAGATACATTAATATGTGAAAGCATGTAGAAGAATTTAAGAATTTTCATAATTTCCAGTGTCGAAAATTTTCAATTTTGCACCGCCTGCGAAAAGATTGTATTGTATTTAAGTTCGTGTGTATTCACATAAATTAAATGGAAATTATTTCATACTTTTTAGTGTGTTTTTTCGAAGTCGATTTAATTTGTTTTATAAAATCTTTTTTATTTCACACTTTTTAGCGGAACGAGCAGAATTTGTAGAACAACGTAGGATGGTTTCTCGGTCTTATTGATTATTTGCTATAAAAACCACAAAGAATGAAAAAAATGCAAAATTTGTGTTCATGGGACCACCCCGGGGACATACTCTACAAGATGCAAAAGATTTCGTTCCGATTGGTCCATCCATCTCGACGTAATCGGTGAACATACATAGAAAAAAAGCGAAAAAAAGGCACATAGAGATCGAATTGAGCAACCTCCTCCTTTTTCGAAGTCGGTTAAAAATTTTTAAGAAGTGATTAAGTCATTTTTAATCATGATTGTTTGTCCCGCAGCTTCTATAATTAAGACCGTTTCTAATTAATTAACCACAATGTGGATGCGCCAGAAATTATAATTACATGCTCGAACATTTTTCTCGACGCTATTAAGCAAATCAGACGGGTGTGATAGTTTGCATCGAAAATGTGGAATATTCAAGCAGCCGAGTACCACGGGGTATAATTACAAACAGACGATACATTTCAGACAAGTCTCACGCGGTCATCGATCCATGTTCGTGTCGCTGGTGATCGTAAGACCCGCAATTTCCATCTACTCGCCCGTAACCGTGGTGACGTCTTCTATTGAACGTTATCGGTGAACCGCGTTTCACAAACGCCAGCTCGCTAATGTAAACGTTAATACCCACCCACGAGGCCTGAACATAGCAATGAGCTTCTTGGCGGACGCAACGTTGGATTTACGAGACAAGCGGATCAACGCAACATTTCTCCGCTGACAATTTCTCAATGAAATCATTCTCCAAGCCGTCGTCTGGACCGCGTAATAGTGCATTGCATTTGCGATTACGTTTCTCTTGAAAGACAGCAGATTTATACTCAGCATAAAACCACATACCGTTGGCACGTTGAACACGCTCGATCTGCTCCCGAAGTGTAAATCTTAATCTCTTCTACATGAGACGGTATACAGTGGATCCAAGAAGTATGTCAATAAAATCTATGAAAATTACTTACAGTAAGGAGCATAACTGATTCCACACACTTTAAAGCGGAACAACTTTCTTATGAATGGACCAAATGAATTCAATTTCTCTGTAAGGCTAGAAGAATTAGTTTAGTAAATGATGTGTAAATAATATGTTGGAAAAATGCATTTGGACGGAATTGTGAAAAACAATAGTCAAATTGATTTTTACAACTTTTTCAGCTGGCCCAATAACGAAAATTCAAAAGCTGTGTCTGGTCAACTGTTATAAATTATATACGCTCTGAAAATTTCATTGAAATTGGTTAATTGGTTTACGAGTTATAAACGATCAAAAGTGGTAAATCTTGAAAATCTGGCAAAATTGCAATTTTTACCACTTTCAATCGTTTATAACTCGTAAACCAATTAACCAATTTCAATGAAAGTTTCAGAGCATATATAATTTATACATACCAGTTGACAAAACACATTTTTCAAATTTTCGTTATTGGGCCAGCTAAAAAAGTTGTAAAAATCAATTTTTAGTATTGTTTTTCACAATTCCGACCAAATGCATTTTTTCAACTTATTTACTACAGACTACTTATTTATTACAGGGAAATTGAAGTTGTTTGGTCCATTCATACAAAAGTTACTCTGATTTAAAGTGTGTGGAATCAGTTATGCTCCTTACTGTAAATCTCGAAAAATTTCCTATATTTAAACAGCGATCATTTTGTAAAAAATTACACGTGCGACTTTGAAGGACTCATTTTAAAGCTGGAGGCCTCTGATTTCATAATCCATCGATCATTTCATTTTAAGATTTTTGTTCATGATTTAGCAAAAGAGAAACTAAAGACAGAACAAATTTTTATCATAACTGAAACTACGATGAATTTAAAGATTGAATGTGAGCCGAGTTTGAATTATATAACCATTTCGTAATTATTTTCATAGCATGAACAATAAGAAAGAGTCCATTGTGAGGTTCTGGCCAAGGTTTGATGATTTCGGAGTACATACACCGTGAAACGGTTCGGGCATTGATGTGTACAGCTTCATTTCCCGGCCGAGCTCGTTGCGAACCGAGCCCGTCGCCGGGCATCATTGTTCCCTCGGCGACAATAGTCATTATCGCAGAGCATTATTGTTTTCCGGGTTCGCAATCGTTCGAACAATCATTGTTACCGGGGAGTATAAGTCGCAGAGACAGTCTAGCCGGCACGAAGCGCGATAATAATAGCATTCTGGACAAGCCCAGAGATGACACAACCTGCCAACAATGACTGCCACGTGTAGCGCGGTTAAACGGCGAACAGACTCTTTTCAAGTGTTATATTGTTCTGCATCGGCCGCGCGATCGATCGTTCGCAGTGTGCACAATTTTAAATTGTTAAACTCGAGGTCGTCCGGTCTCATTAGGGATCAAGATGGGCGAGCCGACGGATCGTTCATCGCGGCGAAGTTCTATGGCGCGGTGAGCATCGATCGTTGACATCGAAAGCTGTTGCTTCGAGTCCTCGGTCGCTTCCAATTAATATCTGGCGATGAGCGTCGTCGTATCGATGACGGTCCATTCCCGACAGAAAGTGCACTCCGCCGTCTCCGCCAAGGTTATCCGGTTCTTTTTACCGGCGATCGAATGAGCGGGGAAAAACGAGGATCGAAGATTACCCAGTCCTCGGACAAGATCGCAGGCTCGCTCGAGATTAACGTCTCGCGCCTAATCAAGCCCCGTTTATCCTTTACTGCACACTCGGGGTATAGGACGCCCCAACGAATGTTTAGCTTCAATTTCCTCTTGGTTACTACTCGAAGATTGCTTATCTACCATTCGAAGCTTCCTCTTCGTGACAACGGACATTGCACGCACAGCATCAGTCTTCTTCCATATCCGAACTACAGTAGTACAGTAGTTTGTGCTTCAAGCCAATGTATTCACTTTCAATGGTACATATTTACAAACAAGTGTTTCGTTTGGCACAGCAATGGGTTCACCCATTTCCCCTGTTATTGCGAATCTGGTGATGGAAGAATTGGAAAACGTCTCCATTTCAAAGCTACCTTTCGAATTAACAAACCTGATCAAATTACAATTTTATTGGATACTTTCAACAGTTTTCATAACAGACTTCAGTTCACTCATGAAATTGAGATCAATTCAAGGTTGAATTTTCTTAACGTTAGTATAATTAAGACGGGTAAAGAATTAAAAACAAATTGGTACCATAAAACTAGTGGGTCTGGCAGATACGTAAATTTTCACTCTTTCCATCCGTTACAACATAAAATAGGCCTCATCAAAGGTCTAATTGATCGCGTGCCAACCTTCTTGCAAATCCAGAATGTAGATCTGATCATTTGATGCTCATTAGAAATGTACTGCAACGTAATGGATACCCTGTTAATCTTATCAAAGATTCTGTTATCAAAGAAAGAATATTTGAAATATATCACCCCCTTTTTCGTCGAAAAACGTTCAAAATAACAGATCCTATTAATTGGAAAAACACTGTAGTCATTCCATATGTGGAAAATATTTCTAATGACATACAAGAGTAATTGTATGTAATTTTTGGTTCAAATATTCTAAATGTCAATTATTAATTTACCATAACATCTACATGGTATATAAGCACATGTGAAGTGGCTATGGTGGACCGGCATGATTCATAATTGCCGCAAAATATTGATTTGAGAACTCATCGATCTCTGTGTTCTGATTGGCTATCGTTCGAGAACAATTTAAATTGCAAAATTGCTTAGTGAGTAACATTTGATCGAACCCGTGGCGCCGAAATCATTAAATTGTTTATTTACAGCAGTACAGTTTTATTTCGCAATAAGAAAATCGCTATCCCCTCTTCTTCTGTTGAAGTTCTCGCACACCTCTAGTTATAGGGAAGAAGTGTGCCAATCTTTTTCACCGATATTCGTTGCTGTTTCCATGGAATGATAGCCGCGCAATTATCATCGAAACGGTAAATACGAGACGCGTCGCTCGCGTTTTCCTCGGTTGTCAGCCTCAATCAGATTCAGCCCGGGAGCACGCTTCAAGGATTTCTACGCGCGTATACCTGAGAGGAGAGCCCGTCGCGGCGCGAGGGATCCTAACGCGCGCGCGCGCGTGTACCTTTTTCTAATGAAGTAAAGGTCACTTCCGGTCATACGGAAACCGGAAACGCAGCGCGTGCTCGCCCGTATCCGGCCTATGCACGGTTACTTATGCTCGCGCTCCCGGCAGGCTACCTTCGCTGCAGGATGCGCCTTTGTTTACACGCGAGCCTACGCGTCCCTGGAAATACCCGGACCGTAGGACGATTCTACTTTGCTTGGGTTGGAAAAAAAGGACTTCTGACCCGGGCAACTCTGCACCGCGTGTCGTTTATTCCTCGGAACCGATTATATTCGGCGAAAAAGGAAACTTGGAGGCGTTATTTTAGCAACGCATTAGCATGCGTGTATGAGTCAGAGCATCAGTATGTCTTTCTTCGATCCGACAGACGAAAGGAATCTGTGGACAACAATATCGACGCAGAAAGGCGAAAGCTGGGAGCTTTTTCTAGAGATACGAGGAGCGTTTATACCTTTAGTTCTATCTCTTTCAGAGTTGGACAAAATGTAATTTCAATTAGAATTACAATTACTCACCAATTTCTGCAATTACATGCAATTATAATTGGTAATTGCAATTACAACATTAATTAGATACCTATTCAATGGAAATGTCTAAAAAGAACAAACAAAAATCATATGTTAGGAAATATTTATTATTCATTAAATATTTATTTGTAGCTAATTATTTGATATTTCACAAAAACGATTACCATTACTTTTCAAAATGACCCTCATTTCAAAGTTGGAGTCGGATAATATATAACATATGCTTTTCGTTTGTTCTTTTTAGACATTTCCATTGAGTAGGTATCTAATTACTTTCTTTTAATGCCATTTTGGCGTTAAGTAATTGCACCTGTCAATTACAATTACTTATAATTGCATTAAAATTACTTGAAATTGCAGAAATAAAACTAGAGGGCTATTGTTGCTCGCTCGCTTCGCTCGCTCGCGAGTAGGGTTGTTTTTGCTCGCTCGCTTCGCGAGCTCGCGGGTAGGACTGCTCTTGCGAGAGGGTTAGTGATACGCATGGCTAGTAGGGCCTACTGCTATTAATGTTTTTTATTTGGTGTGTGACTCTCCAAGAGTCACACAAAGAACTTCCCGATTCGTTACTCCTTCGCCAACATCGCTAACATCGTTTTTTTTTTGTACTTTCATCGATATTCTCCCAAAATGTATTCTTGGGAGTAGAGATGATTAACCCACTCTTGCATTGGAATAACTTTCGATTATTCCAAGCGGTAACATTAGCATCAGTTAAAAAAAAAAATTTTTTTAAATCTAAAAAAAAAATTAAGAAAAAAATTTTTTATGTAATTGCGTTTGGTTTTTTGGTGGAAAATTTTCGTCCTTCCTTATAAATTGCATTGTAGAATCAACTCTTTTCGAAAAAAAACTAAAAATCCAAAAAACTAGACCAAAATGGACCAAAATCTAATCAGTTCTAAGTTACAGAGGGGCACATCGATTGCATCATTCATCATCCTGATCGCGTTGTTACTTTTTCTGAAAACGTTAACGAAAAATTTGATACCTTACAAACGGACATACAAGCATACACACACACACACACACACACACACAAACATTTTGATAAAAATAGTCTAAAATGACTCCAATGACCATGAAACGTGAAGATCTGCTAAAAAATCGATTTTCGATTTTCGGGGTAATTACAGTAACTTCCCTATGAATCGGGAAGTTAATTACAATTACATGTAATTGTAATTGCAATTACTTTGGCTCAACCAGTAATTGTAATTGCAGACCACAATTACAATTACAGTAATTGTGAAAGGAGTAATTGCAATTACTTAACACGATTACAGTAATTGTAATTGAGTCTAACAATTACTTCAGTGTAATTGTTCTTTTAAACCACTAATTTTTATGTTTCGGACCATTTAACCGTTTTCTTATTGTAATTTTAGTCCAATTTTGCATATGTAATTGAAGATGTAATGAAATACTCATGTAATTAATTACTGCCCAACTCTGACTCTTTAACGATTAAAATAATGTCTTAGAAAAATCTTGGGACGACGGTCGAGACAAGCAAATCGACGTTGTAAAATGAAAATGTGCGAGTCCTCTAACTAAACGATACATTGGGAGTATTTAAGATCGAAGTGGCAACGTGTAAGCAAGTTTATTGCAACGTACGTAACAAGTTTCACTCAGCCGCGTTTGAAGTGACGAATGGGACGAGCAATTTCAATGAAATGCATGGGTGAGTGAAATATAGTGAGATCGTACATTTCGAGCAGTCGAATAATGTGCTATAATATACGGATGTATCTATTTGACAGGATTAGAAGATGCAGAGAAATTAACGAGGGCTCCGGTTTTTCGCCAACCAGACGGTGGATGCCGCTCGATTCCCGTGGGAAGATAGTCACGTGGGCGAATTTCTCTCCAAAGGTCGTAGATCACGTGTTCACACGAATCAATGTGTCTTCGCTTTTAACGTGATCAGCAAATAATTGTAATTATTACGCAAACTTGCGTGTTTGCTTTACAGAATGTTATTATTCGAACCTTTTAACGGTATTGGATTGCGTAGCTTGTTACAGGATCGATCACAGCCGAAACAGAAACGAACAATTCATTAACCTGCATCAACAAATGAGCAAAGATCAGAGTAGAGATCATTAATTCGTAGAAAAGCTTCTAAAAATGTGGGAATTAAAACGCCGTTTGTTAGTCAATCACAAGCAACGAATACATTTTTTAAAACAATTACGTCGAATAATGAAAGTCGAACGACGGTATTTCATTTTACACATTCGATTTATTTTAAACATACAATCGCTTTATTCTCGAATCGACTGGTTCGCTATAATTACACTCAGCAGAGAAGGAACAAAGCAAAGCAGTCTCCACCCATGCTTCACGTAACTAATAACTTACTAACATTGCGATCAATCGTAAATGCAGACCGTTCTCACGAATTCAACGGGTGTTTGGTAAACGAAGTAACTCGCGACTAATTGGAGCAGAGACTAGCGTAAAAATAGAAACTCGTGACTCGAAAGATTTATCGAAACTCGCCGAAACGCTAACGGGCGAAACGATACGCGGAAATTTGCAACGAATTACTCGCGGTCTGACGATGTTACAGCGGTACGAAGTGAAAGCGGTTTCATGCGCACATCAACAAAACGAATTAACAGGACGGGGTCTTGTTAATCGACAACGATGCGTGTTATCGTCAAAGTTTCTTCCAAGTACACGAAATACACAAATATAGAAGTGTCTTATACTTTCGTTCGACACTGTGTAAACCATTATTATGACGAGTGATCTCCGTTAACTCGATCTACATTTCTCAGAGAATTACACGCGTGTCTCTTCCTCTCCTACCCAGCTTCTGCCGCATCTTCGTTCGAGTCTTTTTCAGTTTCCATGGAAAGCAACTTTCTGCCTTTTTGTCACAGTAATTGTAATACATTTTCTCGAACATTAATATCAGGCACCCTACAACTACGCCGCACACCAGGATAGATAGGATTGGCGCGATTCTGCCCACCGTGACTGCGGGATACTTATTTTCGGAAGGACTACTCGCCACGAGGTACATCTTTCTCAGCTTGTTCAGCACTCCGTTGTCTTTCAATAGCTGCAACCTGAAAATCATAGGTTCAGCATAGCGAGAAGCTCGTTTTGTTCGAGACAACGAAAACGGTGTAATGGAGAGGTAGGATAAAAGGGGCGCGTATAGAATGGGACATTAAAATTATCTCGATGGTGAAGAACATTCCCATGACAGAAGTATTTTTGTTCTAAAGAAACAGCAAGTTACAACGTAATTTACATTATTCTATTATTCTAATCCACTATTCGCATGTACAGTCGGTGTACAAAGTATTCGTACACCTATTAAAAACGAATAAATTTTTCAAAATTGGACTCAAGTTTTTTTGAGACGTTAGAAGGGTTAGTTTACTAACTAATGTGTAAATAATTTTTTTGTAATTGTTATTGGTTGCAATTACGAAGGGAACAGTAAAGACCACGATTTTTAGATTTTTTATCAAGTTCTATTTTTATCAAGTTTTTATCGATTTATAAATCGATCAAGGATGTTACGAAATATAATTGATTGAAAATAGCAAAAATCGTAAGAATCTGCGATAGCTTTTTTACCTGTCAACCAATTTCAATGAAACTTTGTACATATATACATATTATATATAACTTACTTAGATTTACAAAATACATGTTTTAAATTTTCATTACGGGCACAGATAAAAAATTTAAAAACCGTGGTCTTTACTGTTCCCTTCGTAATTGCGACCAATAACAATTACAAAAAAATAATTTACACAGCTACTAAACTAATCCTTCTAACGTCTCAAAAAAACTCAAGTCCAATCTTGAAAAATTTATTCGTTTTTGAAAGGTGTACGAATACTTTGTACACCCACTGTAGCTATTAGGTCAATCGGAAAGTTCCGTCTAGTTTAGTGTCGAGTAGCTGTAGCTGGAACTGTCGTTAACTATAACGTCTAAAGTAATGTTAACTTTTTAGTTTGGACATCTTTCAATAAAATTCAATACATAACAATATACGCTTGCATCAATAACGTCGTTTTTTTCTACATTGAAAATGTCGGAATTTGCCGAATAAGCGTCATTTGCGCAAAGTGTTAATCTTTTGCTTCAATTGGAGGAAAAGTGCAGCTGAAGCTCATCGAATGATTGTAGACGTTTATGGCAATAATGCTGTTTCCAACAAAACATGTAGAGAATGGTTTCGACACTTTAAAAATGGTGATTTTACTGTGGAGGACAAAGAGCGTTCTGGACGGCCACGAGTATTCGAAGACGAAGAATTGCAGGCATTGGTGGATGTAGATCCATGTCAAACGCAAAAACAAATTGCAGAAGTGTTAAGCTGTGTTTAATCTGTCATTTCTGATTGTTTAAAAGCCTTGGGGAAGGTCTACAAGGAAGGAAAGTGGGTTCCATATGAACTCAAGCCAAGAGACATTGAGAAGCGAAAAATCATCTGCGAAATTCTGCTTGCGAAACGTCACAAAAGTTGTCAAAGAAACGTTAGAAGCACTTCGCTGGGAAGTGCTACCCCATGCGGCTTATTAGCCAGACTGTGCCCCTTCTGACTATCACTTGTTTTGGTCGATGGCACACGCACTTGCTAAGGAACGATTTAATTCTTACGAAAAATGGATCTCTGATTGGATACCCTCCAAAGATGACTCATTCTTTCGTCGCGAAATTCGCTTGCTGTCCGAAAGATAGGGAAATGTCATCGCTAACGATGGACAGTATTTTGATTGATGTACTTTTCCATTTTGTTTCTTAAATAAAGCTCTACTTTTTGTAAAAAATCGGACGGAACTTTCCGATTGACCTAATATTTTCATAAAGTTGCGACAGCTACATGCTGCCAAACAATGCAAATTACGCCTCGTAAACGTGGAAATTGTACTTTTGAGGGCGACTGCGGCCTAGATTGATCTTTTATCTAGCGCATTTGACTACAGAAACCCCCATCTTTGCATTATCGAGAAATGAGAAAGTGCATACCAGACCCTTGCAATGCTGAAAACGGAAGTCTACTCCCTTCAGTTTGCAACTCGAAATTAAAGCGTTCCCTGTACCCTACCTCTTCCCTGCGTTATTTACTGGTAATTTAGGACTTGTCTGTATGGGCTGCGTTCGTTCAGAGCTATGGCCAAGTTTTCAATCCTGTTGGCTCCAATGTGTACAACCGCGCACGGTATGTGACCCACGGAGTTCACGATTGCCTCGGTTATGTAGAAGCCTACTTTTTGCGTGCAAACCTACGGCGGAGCGCAAACAAACTCATGGATCGAAGTTTCCGATGAAATATTCATAAAGGTCTCACCTGTTGAAAGCCATCCGCCACCGACAGAGGCAAGTCTTCCGTCTTCTTCAGAAGACTCTGCAGCCTCAATGATACGCTGTCGTTGTCCGACTGAAATGAAACTTCTTTAGTGACTGGTCGCCGCACAGTGGGCTGGATCAAGTTTAGTGACATTTCACGAAAAAGTCGACTTTCTCATAACAATTTCTAATAAATTTGTATTGATTCCTAAATGTCCATCAACATGGAAGCTGAAAAAATTAATGTTTGTCCACAAAAACAATAGTTAATATAAATTCACAAAGAGACATTTAACATGAATTTAAAAACGTTTTGCTAAGATTAATTGTCGTAATATATAGAATGGACATGATTTTAAAACAATTAAATTGAAAAAATTATCTATAATTATTATAAATTATTATAAAAAATATCTTTTGACACGCTTGTGACGCGTTTTTACCTCCTCGGTATATTTTGTATGCGTTGATTATAAAAAGATTTCTCGAATTTATATTTCACGTATTCCAGAAAACAGAACATGTATGAAATGTAAATATAAAATACATATTTAATAAGTAAAAAATAGTTTGGAAGATTATACTTAAACAATTTTATTTTAATAAAAAGTAGCAATGAAAATTAATTAAAAATTATTGTTTAACAAAATTAAAAAAATTTTATTTGTCTACAGTTAAAATTGACTATTTTGTAAATGAATTTTAGTGCAAATTTCATCCCGATATCTCTTATGGTTCAAGAGTTATAACTAGACTGCGGATTATATGCATTTATAACAAAAATTGGTACGTACAATTTAAAGCAGTGGACAATTTAAGAACATCAACTTATTAGTTTCTGTTCAATAAAATAATTAAAACACGAAAGAAATTTTGATGTAACCCCTGTTACATGAAATCGACGTAGACAATTTTTATTTTGCATAAAGATCCGCAGTCTAGTTATAACAAAATGTCACTAAATTTCTCGATCCAGCCCATTGTGCGTCGTGTCGAATCATCGTATTCGCGGCATCAAGCTTACAATTATTATATCGTAATCTGCGCTATCTCTGAAAACAATTAACTTATAAGATCCATCGTACGCGAACTCCTTCAAAGTAGAGAAAGGCAGGCTGACTGTTGCGAGGGTCAAATTGCTGATCAACGAAGCAGAGTAGGCGGACATGATAACCAACGATGACACGAAAATCGACATGAAGGCGACCCTCAGCGAGGATTCGCGTGGAAATTCTGGAAAAGATTCGTTTAGCCTTTTCAACCACATTCAGCTTAGCTTCGATAATGGGACATACAGCGAGAAAGTAATGTTTTCAAAAAGAGGCGCTGCAGAAATATGTATTTAGAACTACTAAAGCAAATTACAATATCCTTGGCACGAAATGATAACTAACAAGAAAAATATAATAACTTTAATGTTATCGATACCTGTCAAGCCCTGCTGGCAATAAATTCCCCAAACGTTTATATAATAATCTCCGATGTCTTTCATAACGAGGCGACCTCTCGTCTTCATGAGAGTCAGAATTATCGGCA
The DNA here is from genome assembly GCA_933228785.1 of Lasioglossum pauxillum. NCBI lineage: Eukaryota > Metazoa > Arthropoda > Insecta > Hymenoptera > Halictidae > Lasioglossum > Lasioglossum pauxillum. The sequence continues at coordinate 38,702,474 of OW121699.1, read as the reverse complement.
TAGACAGGATCATGAGTACTATCCCCATCCAAACGTTTATATCAAACTCCTGAACACAGAAATATTAGTGTTATTGTCGGGCACTCGTGTAGCGAGACCATTGGGTGGAAAAGATCTTAAAACAACAATGGGAAACCTTGATATAGGCGGCCCAGCGTACTGCGGAACTATCGGGCTTCTTGAAGTACACCTTTACGCGGGATAGGATTAGCGGTAGCGTGAAGTCGACCACATTCTCCCGGTGATTGGTCATGCTGAAATCTGCGACACCTATGTCGACCGTATTCGAAACCAGCTCGCCTATCACGCCTGTCCAGGTTTGCGTTTCCTCGTTAAAATTGCCATACGAGTCCAAAGAGTTCATCACCTTCATCGTGAAGTTCAGCGTGATGCTCAGTTCGTGGACTACAGTACCAAGAAACTTTGTGAGGACCCCGTCCTTGGCCGCGACGAACGCGGACTCCTTGAATGCAATCGGATCGCGAAATGAGACTCCTTTCCGCGATCAGTCCCGATAAATCATGGTAGGGGGGAGGGAGGGGGATGCATAGACCTCAAAAGAAGCGATATTGCGCTCGCGTTCACGTCGCCGCGTTTTATTGCCGTCGTAAATCATATCTGTCGCCGATTCGTTTCCGTTCGCGGGACATGTAACGCAATTATCGAGCGGGTGTGTGTTCAAACACCGATCACTGAATCCTATAGTGCACCTACCTCGACGTAGGCGATTCGCAAAACTTCTCTGTGCAGGTTATTCCTCCTCGCGTACAGGCTCCTGTTCGTTATGGGATGGAACCCCCGTTCGGCCGTCCACACAGCTAAGTCGGAAACCACCGTACGATTGTCCCGAAATGCGTACCATTCCCTCAGGAGCGGCTGGCCGTAGCAGAACACTATCATCTCAGTGTTGAACAGCAAATTGAACGGGTTCCCGGTAGGGTTTTGACAGAAAGATTTCAGGGGATTTCCCTGGTGCGGCAGAAACATCACAAACCAGACGGGAAAAGAGATATCGATCTGTCTGGTAGCCATTACGAACTCGTTCATGGTCTCCTTTGTGCTGAGAAGAACGACGTACAACGGACGCGCTTCGTAACCTTCGTACTTCTTGGTCTCGCGCGGAAAATCAGAAAAGCTGACGATCATGGTCAGGATACCACTATGGGAGAACGATCGAGACCATATTTGCGTCACGGTCGTCTCGTTGAAATCTGAAACGATGCTTAACATTTTACTGACCAGTAAGTACCAAAAGAAATACAATAACCAAACGAAGAAATACATTTTTACTTAACTCCTGTTTTCTATAATCGTTGCAGAAAACTGTTATTTCGCATAAAAATTTACAGTCTGATCATAACTATGACAGTGGCATAGTAATCAGTAATGGAGACTACGAGAGTTATTTATTCTGACAAGTCATTGTATTTGTAATAAAAACAACAGCTTTGTGTATCATCATTACAACAATATACAATAATATGATATCGTTCGCCGAGCAATAATGTAATGCTTCCACAACCGAGTTCATCGGGCGGTTTGTTAGAGGAATTAACTTACCGGTGGAATGATTGGAGTGCACGATTATGATACAGGTCGATCCATAATAGTTGCGTATATCCGTGATGAGTAATATATAATTATAACTATCATTTATATTCACGGAAAGACCGGTCACTGTCAGAATCAGTAGCACACCGATATCGTAGCAATTAAACCTTGCCATCTCGTCCGACGAAATGACATTTATCGTTAAAAATTGTGTGTTTCGAACTAATTAATTCCTATAAGAATTTATTTTTCCCGATATTTTTATTGGTGGTTTCATTACGGAAAATGAAGCGGAAAATTCCTGAGCAGCAAACTAGTCGAATTTTTTTCTCCTCTCGCGATTTCCGTGTACCTCGGACGATAACTAACTAAACTGAGAACCAGGCAAACCGTGACGCGGCCGTTCGAATTTATCGAATCTATGAATCTAAGGACGCCAGCATGGCAGTACCTCATTACGAGCGAAACACAACGTTCTACGGTAGCCACTACCAACACGATCCTGGAACGAGTTGTGTACAAATTGTACAAAGATTAACACCGATAGGATTATCTATGCTCATATTTATATCCGAGAATAAATCACATTGTCAACTTGTGCATCGTATAGAATTACAAAATATCTACAGTGGGGATCCGAGAAGTATTTGTACACTTAATTTTCGGTGGAAAAACTGAAAATTTATCCGTGTGCCGTTTTGTGTAGAAACTGTGAACGATGCTCATCAAGTACGTAATTAAGTGTCCCTTATTGTTCGATGGATTGATGATCAGACCTCTCTCGATGCCTATATTTATTGTAGCATACTTCCCCAGCCAGTAGTAGTAGCGCAGTAGCACTGCCGAGGATGAATATCATCAACACAGATATAATGCTGCCGAATGAGACCGGTTGATATCCAGTATCCTCCTTAAAGTCTGTCTCGTACTTGTCGCGATTTAACACTCCGGAGGATAACAGTTTCTGCAGGCTGTAACAGAGCGACAAATATTTCGGGAATACTTTAACTACCGAGCCTTAAAAGTAATTTGTTTTCTTATAAAAATGACAAGATTGATTTTATTTAGACTTTGTGCGGCCCCTATTGTTTCTCCCATCGGGGAGGGAGGTTTTTCTTATATTTTTTTCCATAATCCTGAAGACCACCCTATACAATAACCCTATCCATACTTCTTACCATATACCCTCCTTATCCCTCCCCGATGGGAGAAAACCACTACCTTACCTTCTCGTGGTTTCCATTGAGCAACGACACCTTTTTTTGTAGAACATAAAATTCGTCTAAAAACTAATATCTATAAATGAAGTCATGATTAAAGAGGTGTCGATGGACAAGAGTGGTTACTAATATTGTTCTCCAGGTATAAATAGGGTCATTTAGTCGTATACAGTCTGCTGGTGTTTTCTCGAGACCAGCGGTATAGACAACGGACCATAATAGCGGTGCGCTCGACTCGCCTCTACCTGAAACGGAGGTACACGGCGTACTTTACCAGCTCATTGTGACGCCAATTTTGATGACTCCATCTTTTTCAAGGGCTCATTTTAAAGGGGAAACTTCAGGGAATACAACCATATTTTTTTCAAAATTTAAATCACTCTGGCCCCTCATCGAAAAAAACGTAAAAACAGAATTTGTTTAAATTTTTCGACGTTATAAAGTTGATTTTCGAGGTTGAGAAAATTATTTCGTAATAGCCCAATCCTTTCCGAATAAAACAAAAAAATGTAGCTCAATCGGACAAACAGTTCCTGAGATAAAAATTCATAAGTGAGGCCCGTTTTCGCCAAAATGGGCAAAAATTGAAAACTTTGAAGGCCTGCCATTTCTAAAAAAATTCGAAACCGGCAAAATGATGACTTAAACCCCCCTAATTTCACATGGACTACAACATATTTTAATTAGAACAAAATCGACGATGGTGCCTGCAATAAATGATCGAGTTGGCATGGAATGACCCTAACACCTTTTATGGCCACTGGTTTAAAAAGTAACGACCAAGTTTGAATAATTAAGCCCTCCATGTAACTCTTTAAACATTAAATAGCGTTCTTTTAAACTAATTTTTACAAACGCTTTTTTCAGTTTTACAAGAGGTATTTCTAAGCTAACGAACTTGGCCGTATTTTGTTTGATCTCACAACTGGTTACGGCCATAGAAAGTTGGCTCCTGTTTACAGGATGTTTTTGTTGGGATTTCATCAATTTTTGTTGAAATTTTATCAATGATCAAGTAGGTATCAAAGAAAAAAAAATCCTTTTCTAATCAGCAAGATAAAATCCAAATTCAATGTATCGAAGATTAACGCTCTGCCGGCGACGCTCGGATCCGTTTGCCCCCCGCCGCTATAGACGATGCTCGGTGCAGATTCTTTTGTTTGCGTTAGAGCGATTGTTTTTTTCATCAGTATTTGCTGCGACTTCGAAGCATTGTCGCCAGTTGAGCTCTAAACGGAGCTCACACATTCCCCTCTTTTTCCCCTTCCAATATCCTATTCCAGCACCATGCGCACACTCCAACGTCCCCCACTAACGGTGCCCGTGCCGTAGACTGGACTGTCTAATTCCCCTCGATTTTCTCGACCTGGCGACACTGCTTCGAAGCTAATAAAACGTATACTTATGTACGTTATGCTGCTATGTTCTATCCTACGTACCTATTTCGTAATGTTTTTTTTCAATACAACCCCTTTAAGGTGTAAAATTTCAAACTTTGATAATTATTCCTTTGAGTGTTTGTTATGGTAGACCTATGTACCAAATTTCAAGCTTGTAGGTCAATGGGAAGTACCCAAAAGGTTTTGATGATCTGTCAGTCAGTCAGTGACAAATTTAGCGATATTTGAGGTCCTATATCTCGGAACCTACTAATGTTGGAAGATTAATGTTTTTTCAATATTGAGACATGATAGCATTTAACAAGTGTACGAAATTACATCTCTCCACCTGCCTCCAGTGCCGAGTTATAAGCCTCTAAAAAACGACTAAGTTGTGTTGTGTAAAAGAAGATAGTGCGAGAATTTGGCTGGTGCACTACCGTGCTCTTAGATACAAGAAATCCTTGATCCAAGAGAAACCCTCGGGTCCGTGAAAACTTACCTGCATAACGTTAATTAAACCAGGCCTGGGCAACTGGTGCTCCGAGAGTCGATGACGTAGAATCGGCTGAAACAAGTACGAAGGGGCCGACTCGCGCTGGTTGGCTGGGTGACTCTCGGAACACTAATAGTTGCACAAGGCAGAATTCAACCACTAAATACAGTTCAAATTACATCGTGTTTAGTGTTATTTTAATCAGAAAAATTCCACAACCAAGTTGATGATAGTCCCATAAAAAAATGATGACAAATAACGAAGTTTTGTAACTGCATAAGTGGTTCACACAGACATACCCGACCATGTATCGGATTACGCGGCATATTTATGCTTAGCACTGCTCTGCGACCGAGGCAGCACGAGCTTCACGGTCCCTCGCGGGGTTCGTCCCGTAATGGAGGGGATATTCGATTTCGTAAATTCTACAGTTCTCGTTTTCTTAGATTAAGGTACTGTGCATACATAAATGATGTCTAGTGAAATATTGTTAATACTGTTTCAAGTTACTAACTGATAATTCAAAACTGTAGTGAACTGGTTGTCCTTTGATAAAACCATAGCTAAACTATCCACTCGACCGTCGTAAATGCTGATGACGTTGCACGGCATATAAATGCTTTGCGATTTCCTTTGCATATCGGTACTGAAACCGATGTAGAATGCCAGTTTATCATTATTACAGATCTAGAAACGTTTAAATCGAATAATACAATGCTATGTTGTTGCAATGACGTAAGGGTGTCAATATCCTCTTGAAATAAAACCCACCTCGTTAAATCCGTCTTGCGAAAATAACGGCAAATCTTCCTTCGGTTTCATTAATTTCGTTATAGCTTTCGACACAGAATCGCCCGAACGCTGAAAATGTAATTAGATTTCTTTCTGACGCTGAAGTAATTGTTTCTTTTTTTACAACTCTTGAGATATTCAATTCCATTTAAAATACTTTCATCCATGTCACTAAACTTAATCTCATAAAAAAAATCTCGTAAAAAAAATAAATTGTTCTCACTGATGAGACTTCCAAGTTGCTCTTTACTTTTTATATTCTTCGCACAAACTTACAAAGATGATGTCATAGTTTGCAGATCCTCTTGGTGTGATTATGCTATACGTGCCATCCTTGATAAACTCGTCGATTGATCTGAACGGTACGTCCCGGACATGTGCTGTCAAAAAGCATATCAAAGACGCAGAGTAGCCAGCGTTTGTCACAACCGATGCCACAAATAAGCTTATATATGCCAATCTGAGTGATGAGTTCCGTGGGAAATCTGAAAAGAAGTTGCTGTCGATGAAACTGTTACAGTACCTACATGTAAAATATTGCAAATATGAAAAGCTTGAAAAATATTACAAATATGAAAAGCGTTTTTTAGAAATAAAAATATTGAATACATTCAACCGGTAGTCTTTTCCAACAGACGACGCTCACACGCGACACTCACACACCGCTAGACCACGTATACGTACGCGAGGATTGCAAGGGTCCGGGATTCCACTTCTGATTTCTCGATAATGCAAAGACGGGGTTTTTTAATAGTCTAAATCGCTAGATAAAAGATCAATCTAGGGCGCTGTTTGCCTCAAAAGTTCTTCTTTTACGTTTCCGAGTAATGGTTTTGCAATATTTGGCTGCATGTTGCCCGTGAGATGACGCTGCAGTCACGCGTCGGCGCGGCGTGACGTACTAGCCTCTCCGACGGACAACATGCAGCCGAATATTACAAAACCATTGCTCGGAAACGTAAAAGAAGGACTTTTGAGGAAACAGCGCCCTAGATTGATCTTTCATCTAGCGATTTTGACTACTAAAAAATCCCGCCTTTGCATTATCGAGAAACCAGAAGTGGAATCCCGGACCCTTGCAATGCTCGCGTACGTATACGTGGTTTAGCGGTGTGTGAGTGTACCCTAGCGGTATGTGAGTGTTCACGCACGAGTGTCGTCTGTTGGAAAAGACTCCCTTTTAAGCGTATGCTATTTACGAAGTTTTAATTGCGCGGGCGTGTTCATTTAGTTTAACGATAATTATCAGATACGTAAAATGAAAAATACGATTATTCAAAAGGATCAATTCACCTGTCATGCCTTGAACGCAAAGAATGCCCCAAATTCGAAGGCACTCCTCGTGAATCACTTCTACTGCAGGACACGAGCACAATTTACATATTATAAATGTCGTAACGATCAAGGTAACAAATCCTGTTAAGAACGTAGCGACCCATACTGCAAAACTGAAGGCCTATGGCACACGAACCACAAAGATTATGGTTTCCACTAATTAAACGACCGATAATAAAATTCTGCGCTGTACCTTGTAATAGGCGGACCATTTCACGGCGAAGATCTCCGGTTGCTTGAAATACATACTTTGCCTGACGGTCATTATGGGAGACGAGAAATCCACGTAAGTGAGTCTGTTATTGAGCATCGAAAAATCGCCTATACCGATGTCTGCCTCCCCTGAAACAATTATTCCCATCGCTCCGCCCCAGCGTTTTGTCGTCGTATTAAAGGTTCCGTACTCAGCATGCCGGGCTACGGGTTTGACAGTGAAGTTTAAGGCTCTCTCCAGCTCTCCAACAATGTTGCCGAGAAATCCACCTATTTTGTTATTGTCGATTGTGAGCAGTACCGAGGACTGTAGATTAAAATGCATACATTGAAAGTTCTGTTTCGAGCCGGGACAAAGGAAGAATCGATTTAGTTGAGGTGGAAAATTTTGGAAAATCTAGCTAGTATCTTTATTTGAACTTGTCTTCTGACCAAAGGTAGTCACTCAAAGGGTTGTTTCCGGAAAACAACCCCTGGAAATAAATTATTTTTTTCATCTAATAATAGCCGACTTAAAATTCTGAACAAAAGATTCCAAATAAAACTAGATGCTAAGTAGTATAGGGTTAAAGTACGGATGAATGATGTATGTGTGTATCGTATGTGTGCGTTGTTGATAGGCAGCCCTATATATAACTAAATTTGTAATAACAAAGAATCGTAATTAACAGAAGAATTATAGAAATACGATCGCCAACGAATCGCAAAAAGATCAGACGGTAACGAGCGGCCGCGACAAAAACACGTACGTCACGACGGTTATCCATGTGTCTTGTACAAATAAATACGGCTTATTCCTTACAGTAGTGACTGTGGAAATAATAGATGAAGTTCTTTTCACCCCGTGTAGACATTTGAAATTCTACAGTATAATGTTTTAGGCAAAGAACATTGTTTACCAGCCAAAAAAACAAAAAAAAAATTACGTGGGGGCGGACTACCCCTGCTTATCTACAGTAATATATAATTATAACTATTATTTACATTCGCGCGGAAAGACCAGTCACAGTCAGGATCAGTAGCGCCAGATTTATTCCTACCGACATTTTTATTGGCGATTTCCTTATCAGAATTTGTAGAATTAATTGAATCAAATCATGAAAAATTCTAGAGCAGCAAACTGATCGAAATTTTGAAAAAAAATGAAACATGACATGGGGGCGGATTACTCATGCTTATCCTGCTAGACGGAAATTTTTCGCATAGGTAGAATCGATCTCTCTTTGGTTTAGGTTGCAGATTCTCCGTTCCAATTGCGTTAGTGAACAGCCCTTACCGGAACAAGAACTCCTCGCAAAACAATGCCCTTTAGATCGTTCCTTCTCTCGTATAAACTCGCTGTTGTGAACAGTTTGAAATCCCCAGGCGTGTTTATATCCCACTTAGCTATTTTGAAAATTTCTGTACTCTGACCATCTATAGAGTACCATTCGTACACAGTATCATCTCCAGGACACATGACGAACATTTCAGTGTTGAACGACAGGTGAAATGGATTTCCCGCAGGTTTGTGACAGTAGTCAACGGTAGTCAGGTTGTTCCGTGGATACGACATGAACATCACGAACCAAGCGGGGAAGGACATCTTGAAGGTCTTCGTGATGTTGGAGAACTGGTTGAACGAGTGCGGTCCAGGTATCACAACAATGATCATCGGTCGAACAGTATTCTCGTAGTATCTCGACAATAAGTGCATTTGGCTGTGAGAGACGGTCAAGGAAGCGATGTTGCTTCGTCCGAGCATGCTCGTCCACACGTGTGTCACGTACTTCGCATCGAAAACTGTATGACGCGAAAAAGCGATAACCAGAAAAAAATGCTCATTATGCAAAGCGTGGTTGCATAAATCTTGCACTGGGGTAACTGTACTTTATTTTTGTATATTGTTCTTAATTTATCATGAAATAATAATATGTGTAACAATGATGGAGATTTTAAGAAATAAACAGTGTAAACAAAGTTTACATTGTAAATGCAGCTGTAAAAAGTTATAAACGTCACAATGTTCCTAATTCGAAACAGCTTCGAACTAAAGATAATAAATGTTATTCAAATATTTGTTAAAAGAATGTATTTAGTTATTTATATCATATTGTACACTACGGTATTAAAATTAATAAAAGGTTTATTCTTTATTACATTTATAATGTAAAAAAAACATTATTTGTTACTGTACTCTGGATTTATTTCAATTATTACTTACTTAAATATACATAGTGTTTCCGTAGGCTCGTATATTTCGAATTCTAATCCGCAATAATGGTTACGCAGCAATTGGAACGGGGCTCTTTTTTGTCCGCAATGATACGTACAAAATGTTACCGATTTTATTTTTTAATATTTTCTTATGTTGTATTAGGTTTTGAGGGCTACCAATTTTTTGTGGTATTCGGAACACATCATTCTTCCATAAAATGCTCACACATATTATTATTTCATGATAAATTAAGAATGCTATTAAAAGAAAGTACGAGCGAAGCATGATACCGCAGTAGTCGGTACAATTACTCTATTACCTATTTTTACTCTATACCACTTTTGCATTAAGCAGCTAAATTCATGAGAAAAGCGAAGAGCAGAGAATAAAAGAAGATAATTATCGATTAGAATAAAGTAACCAATAAATCATACCATCGAAGAATTTGTCGTCTCTACAAGGTTGTACTAGAATGACAGCGGAAGTGAAACAGTAGCTGCGCATGTGTTTTATTAGTGGAATGTATAATTCCGGTTTAATACGATCAGCGATCGATAAACGAACACCGAAATAAATGAGATTCAAATATACAATTGAAAATCTCATATTGTACGCGTATACATCGGTTTTTTAAGGGATGTTTCGGAACGTTGCACTACTGCGTGGAACGCAAATGACTGAACTCCCGTAAGTCGAGATAGTCAGTTTTATGGTGGATAATTCCAGCGTGTGTAGCGATGAATGTGCTGAAATATTGAAGAGACGATCGTATAGCGCATAGTGCTCTTAACAACGTTGATAACAAGTTTCTTAAACGCGACGCCAGCGAACATGACGGTCATCGAATATTAAACAGCATTTAATTATGTTATCGATTCTAATACGACTACTGTGGACGTGGGAGACGATAACGGATAAAGTGCATGCAAGATGTGAAATATGAAAAGCAACGCGGGAAGATAATAGATGATTATAATGTCGTCGCCGTCGTACGTCCAATTGTGGCCACTTCAGAAAAATGAACAGCGATATTATCGGTAAATTCATTTGAAAGTTCGCGGCTAATTGTGTCTGCGCACCAAAGTCCAACATATTTCTATCGTGTATGAAAATTGATTTCAATTTACAATAATCCAATTCGAACAATCGCGCCGATCTAAATTCCATTAGAAAATTGCGTCCAGTGATGATTAGCTAGACTTTTACTTTTCCTTTGCCGTCGACCGAGTACGTGCGAGGGAACATCGTTATTTTCATGCGTTCCGTGTTATGTATAACGATCACAGTGTTTTATATAATGACACCAACCAAAGAACGGGTTTCAAATTCTTACTGTGCCCACATTTCCGCCGATTTACAAAAATTGAACTACAATATACAGTTACTCGAATTAATATTCGGACGCTCTAAAAAAGACGATTACTATTTTAATATTGTACTATACGATTTGAACTTTTTTGCGAAGCTAGAGCAATTAGTCTACTACAGGATGTGAAAAAATTTTTTCATAAATAGCAATTGATCTTTTTTATGTGTGCCTATATTGAAAATTTAAAAAGTACGTTTTGTAGGTCTGTGTCAATTATATGCACTGTGAAAGTTTTATCGAAATCGATTGATGCGGAGAGAAACGACAGGCATTGGAAGATGTAAGAATTCTTAAAAATATATCTGCAATTTTTGCCATCTTTAAACGTTTGTAGCTCATTGCAACGTCGACCGATTTCGACGAAATTTTCAGACTATGTTTAATTGACACAGATCTACAAAACGTATTTTTTAAATTTCCCATATAGATCCACATAAAAAACTTGTAAAATGCAACTTTTAGTATTTTTTCTATAATTCCGATCAATTGCAGTTTTTGAAAAAATTTCTTTTCACATTCTGTAGTAAACTAATTGCTCTAGCTTCCCCAAAAAGTTCAAATCGTATAGTACAATATTAAAAAAGTTATCGTCTTTTTTAGAGCGTCAGGATATTAATTCGAGTAACTGCATTTATACATGCATGTATATAAAACGCTAAGCGGGTTAAATAATCTACTCTAATGAATAAGTAATATTTCGTGAGTGCGTATGTAATATTTATTGTCTTAACTTGAATTCAACCTGAACCTGAGATTTTTACTCATTTACCTTAAGTTAATTCAAATAAGAAAATAATTAACAATTCTATTTCTGAATATAACGTATTCAATTATATGTGTATGTATTCAATGTTATAATCGAGATTGTTTTTTATCATTAAATTGTTATTTTGAAGTATTAATTATATTATATCCATTCAATATTTAGTTTGTATATCGGAAAGTATACCGGAGATTACTATACAATATAAACCATATAAATGAAAATAGAATTATAATTTTGTTGAATGATGTTTAAAAATATCTTAAATATGATGTAACAATCTTTATATGATGATTAAAAAGTTGCAGCATACGTGTGATATACATATGTATGTCTCCTGAATCATCGTTCTTTCGTAGAATCCCACGTGATCATTTGTCCAATTTTGCATTTCATTCAAAAATGGCGCCGATTACAAATATGTAGAAATCTACTAATTGTTCGTCCAGAACGATGTTTATAAGCGATAATAATAATTATTTTGTAATAACAGACTATCAAAATACTAAAGAAACCATTTTTATTGGTAAAATGTACAGAGCAATTTCATAGAATATTCAATATCGTTGTGACCGCCATTTTGTATTACACTACGCAGCAGAGTTTTGACAGTCATACGTAAACTGTCTGTATACATATAAAAGCGTCTTGGCAGAGTTAACCAGACATTAGGAAAAGTATTCGTTTAAACTGTGCAAGTGTGATCATTGCTAGTATATTTGTAGCATACGAATTTTTCTTATTTAACACCGTTATAGTATATGGTTTAAACATGTCTATTTTTAATAATAGATCTTTTGTTACAAATCATTGTAAAATTGTTTTAAAAAATTATGATGGCTCTACTATAGAAATTCGAAGATCTGAATTTCAGGTACTTGATCTCAACTTTGAATCTTTGTGTAAGAAATTAAAGCACACATTTCCTGAATTACGGGACAAGGACTTCACGGTATCATGGATAGGTAATGATTATATATTTATAAAATGATGTTAATTTATGAATTTATATTTAAAATAAGGAGAGTCTCATACTAATCCTTTAGTTTTCTAATATAATATAAGGTTACTGATTTAAACCTGTTATTTTCAAAACGAGTTTTATTTTTATAGATGAAGAGGACGATGAAATTAGGATAACGAGCACTGACGAACTAAGTACTGCTCTAGAGATATCTAGGAAGATATATGCTAGAAACATGGACAGTTGTCTATTAAATCGACCAAGTGTTAAACTTCATGTTAAATTAAATCAAAAGGATAAGAATACACGATTTTTCCAGAAAGAAGCAATAATTCATGATAATATTATATGCGATGGTTGTAATAACACCATAAGTGGTTTTCGATACAAATGTATGATATGTAAAGATTTTGATCTATGCTCTCAGTGTGAAACATTAGGTTTGCATCCAGAGCATTTTATGTTACGTACATTACAACCATTGGATTTGTCAGCTCAAAGTGACAGGTGTTTCATACATTACATCAAAACATTTCTCAGAAGAAAGAATCTAAATCATTGTAATAGAGAGTCATCATGCCATGAAAGGAAAAAGGAGAAACAACCTGAAGGAAATGCAGCAACAAACGAGAATATGGTTGAGGAATCTCCGAAAAAAAATATAGAATTAGTTGACCTAACTATCAATGAGCCACCACCCTTCTCTGATAATACATTTGTATCACATAACAATACTATTTCAGCAGTAAATCCACTAATGGAGGAATGGACAATTTTAGATAAAACTGACATCAGTCCTGCATCTTCAGTTTCATCCAATTTAAATGAATCATCTGAAAATAATGTAAGTCTACAGTTAAAATAGACGTAATGTGTTTTTCATACTATCTGCTAAACTGTGCCTCTTATTGAGCTTTCTCATGTTAGTTAACGACTGCACCAGTGACTGCAACAGCAACTGTGCCAGTGACTATACCAAAAACTACAACAGCAACTACATCAGCGACAGCACCAGTAATTACACCAGTAACTACATCAGCAACTATATCAGCAGCGACATCAGAAAATACATCAGCAACTGCAACAGCAATTACATCAGAAACTGCATCAGTAGCAGCTAGAAAAGCAGCACCAAATCATTTGGCAGCACTGAATCATTCACGGATTTATCCTGCATTACCAAAAGAGTCAAGAATACACCATCCAAATCCTAGAATTCATAATGCTCTCGTAACTATGATATCAATGGGATTCTCAAATAATGGAGGAGTGTTGACTCATTTGTTAGAAACTGAAAATGGAGATATTAATAGAGTTATAGATATACTAGAGTACGGAAAGACATAAATACTGAGATTAAAATTTATAGTACATGCAAGAACATAGTAGTTAATACATGCATTATTGTCAATACGAATATAAATATTTTAGCTTTTTTTCTTTTATATTTTATCTTTGAAATTTAATGGATAAATGTGTTTAAAGTGGTAATCAATTTATTTTGTTAAATACATTCCTAATCATGTACTGTGTCATTCAGATCAATAAAATATACTTATAAAAGTATACTTTTAATTGTTTATAATTATAATTATTTACAAGTAAGAAAATAAGTTGATAAATTTTTTAGCAATCACTTTTATTTATTCTATAAAGGTTTACAACGAAACCAAAGTTCTAGCGGATTTCTATTTGACAAAGTCTCTAATTCTTTTTGTCCATCAAAGCTGATCTCTCTAATCCATTTTCTATCTTTATAATATTCCATAATGGCATTAAATTCTTCATAAGTGTAGTTTTCAACAACAATCGGAAGAAAAGGATCTAATAGTTCAAACCCTTCTTTACCAAGTAAATACCTCGGATATTCAGAATCTCTTCTATTCTAAAAACAAAAGTAATTACACGTTATTATACTTTTGTATGTATATGTACATATTAGTTATACAATATTACTTGTTGCATACCGCATTTGCTTTTGTATCCACTGACAATATTGCAGCACCATTACACCAATTGTAATCGACGCTATTTAAAAATGTGCTGGTCAGTGATATTCTTTCTGGTGGTATACGCAACTTTTTTTCATCTCGAAGCGCTGTGATATCAGAAGTAAGTGTATTAAAACCATCTAAGACAGTCAACACTCTACATTTGCCTTCTGTACTGGCTATTTTAAGTTCGTTCACAAGAGCATCAATAATACCACAAGCAAACTTAACTCTTTGTACCCCAAATTCAATCATATTTAGAAGCGGTTCTCCACATGCTGTAGTTTCTCGTGAAGACCATACATAATCCTTAGAAACTTTGAGCTGCAGAACAATTATCTTATTCACATATAATATGAAATAATAAGAAGAATTGTATTAGATGATTGCAAAAGTTTGTGTCTAATTGAAAATAAGAAACTAGTGTTTATATTCTAAAATAACAGTTCTATTAATCAATTATATAGTCAGCACCATTTTTTACAATTGCCTCCCAATGTTTTACAATCTGGTGGATTTCTTTTTCATAAGAACTGCATGGTTTTTATTTCTAAAAATAGTCGTGAGGTCTCTAAAAATTAAGCACAAACTTCCACAATAATCCAATATGACATAGTACTTACATCAAGTAGTGATAATATTGGTGCATTTAAATGTTTGAAATAATTTAACCATGTCCCTGCATGTAAAGGAAGATCTAGTTTGCCAGGAACAAGTGGGGATTCAGTAACCTCAGTTCTTGGATATTTAAACCAATTATTAACTAAAAATTTTTAAAGTATTTATATTATATACAAAATATAGAGGAAGATATACATAATTACAATTATCTTACTTGATGGTACGTATAGCATAATATACTTCTTTGCGAGACCGTAGTGAACTAAATGCAATATTGTTGATGTTTTCCCAACACCAGTTTTACCATCTAATGCGTACAATTGTAATAAAAATATAGCGACATTTATATAAATTTTATATTTTACTATAATACTACTTCATTGGTATATGCTCGCAAAAGATTAATTATTATATTATATGCTCTCAATTGTAATTGAAGAGTTAAAAAGGATACATAAAACATATTTATTTATCGGCTTCGAGTAATCTGTTTGTTCTAAATATGATATAAGTTCAATCGCTGGTCTTCTAATTAAAATACCAAATTCTCCGAATACTTTTACTTGTTGTTTCCACTCATTTGGCATTCCATTTTGAAATAGCTTTTCTATACCTTTCGGTACTGTATACACTCTTCTTAAATGGCTTTCAACATGATTTGGAGGGTAAGATTCAAAAGTACGAAAAGTCTCAGTGTCTATATTTTGTAATTCTGGAGCAGAAACTGTTGCCAGTGTTCGTCGTCCGCTTGCAACGCATATTCCTCTAACCAATGAATCTGATGAAAAAATTTCATACGTATTAGAACGGTTGGTGAGAATGTTTACAATAGTAAATGAACGCATGTGATAATTAGAAATAGAATATGAGAAATAAATTGATTCAAGATATTATAACAATATGTAAACATAAATGATAAAAAACATACAGGCACAAACGGATAACATGTTGTTTCATAAGTAGAGGCACTCAGTATCTTTTATTGAATATAACTCTTCCGAAATTCATTGAGTAGATAAACAAAATACAATAAACCGTATATAAATACGTATTCGGATTCGGATACAGTGATACAGACTGTGACATAGAAAACCTACTTGAATAGAGACGAAACTTCAACTTTTTTTGCGAACTCATTTTCAGAGGGCATACGTCACTGATATATATACTATGGATACGAGATTCCCATAAGCCAGCCGTACAGCAGTTGAAACATATTGAAGAGTGACTTTAGATGCAAGCGCTGCGAAGAGGACACCACTGTACTAACGGAACTAGCGCGAAGTTTGAAAGATTGAATTTACAAGGGACGCGTATTAATATAGCACAATAATACGAACTGCTTGTATGAAGGTTAAAATTTAAAAAACTGGTTGCAAAAAATAATATTCATGGAAATAGTGAAATAAATATATTTATATATAAATATAATATAAAAGAAACAGGAGTAATGATTATTGGAATTCGCAGAAAGTGAATAGTAATTTTAAAAATGTTTCTAAACATTAAACATTTAATGTTTAATGTTTCAACATTTTATTTTTTTTTATTTTCACTAAATATGCACGACAAAACACGATAAACAGTAAAATACACGCCTGCTCCAAACCACGCTGTAAACCAAAATGGTTAAAAATGGTCGTTCTCCCCAACGCGCAACTACATTGCGAACAACGCCACCTGAAGAGTGGCAAAGTGTAGAGCACTACGGGGGTGAAGAGGAGTACGGGGGAATATAGTACAGCGGTGTCCTCTTCGCAGCGCTGGCATCTAAAGCCACTTCAATATGTTTCACAGCATCTCGTATCCATAGTATATATATCAGTGGCATACGTGCGCACAGAATATGTATCGTCAAAGCCTACTCTAGTACAAGCCGTGCTGTACAACTTGACAACACTGTCGTGTTTACAGTTCGAGAGTCCGATTTTCAATAATGGGAGTCTTGTGTTTGAGTCTCAAACATATTTCAATACATATATACATATCATACATATTTCAAACTTTGAGATTATAATTAACGTTTTTTTCATAGAAAATCATGTTAAAATACACAGTTCATTGTTGATTATGTTTAAGCAATGTGTAATTATTATAACTATGGTAAGTAGAAGTGATATTAAAGCATACTAGTATTTATAAATGCGGTATACATTTAGTGGACTCTCGGAACAGTTTGGTGTTGTGATACATAATATTTGAAATATTTCCAGTGGTTTTAAGAAAATAAAAGCATGAAGCAATGGGAAATCATCTTTGGACTAAAATGCAACATTTGAAAATGAATGAAGGGATATATAAGTCAATAGAAGCCCGAAATAGACGAAATTATTGTGACGAAGTCGAAGAGGTTAAGTGACTGCATGTATACGTCAAAGAGGTTGGGTAATCAGTTACTGAAGAGAGAAGTTGTGCAGGTAATATATTGTAATATTGTCTTATAAAGGATAATTTTATAATTGTTGTAAATTTTTGGAAATGATATGTGCATTAATTTCTAATTGACTATTGTTTATAGTTATAACATAATCATTTATGTAGTAAAATATTAGAAAAAATTTATAATAATTTACACAAAATACTGGGATAATCTTTACCACAAATGCATCTATCTAAAAATGCTAAATGATGTATATCTGACTAATATGTTAATTTACATAAAATGTGTTTATGATTTTTAGATTTCAGAAAATCTAATTCCAAATTAGGAACATTTATTATGGCTTCGATTATTGCACACATGTGAGTAAATACAATTGTTACATCTTCTGTAGAAGTGGAAAGACCACCCCTTTGTAAATGATCAAAATATTAATTATTTACAATTGTACCTTTATCCTCCATAATTAATAATTTATATATATTAAAATTTAATTTTGTTGCAACAGAATGGAACCCATAACTGGATATATAAATCTTAATGGAATCATCAACAATACAAGTGGATAAATAATCAGTGTCAAGAATTTTTTAAAAACTGCTTACATCAACAGAAAGATTATGAAGATCAGTATTATCATCATCGGAATTCATGAAATATTAATTCATTACTTTCTTGAAAAACTTGTAATTTCGTGACATTACTAATCACAATCTGCCCAGACAGCACAGCCGGCCCAAACCTCCCGAGGCCCGTGACCGGCAGGTTACTACCTAACACAATGCTTGGATCGGCTCGAGGCTGATTCCGTTGGATCCGTGCCTGCTTTTTATGCGCGCAATGGCCCGGAAATAGCCAGGCATGGGCTCGAGCCCACAGCCTGACGGCCGTGCCAGATTTCAGCTAGATTTCAGCCAGAGTCTAATGTGGCCAATCAGTGCTTCGATTGAGCCCAACTTTTCTCGCGCATGCGCGTCACAGTGCGGGTCGCATGGAAATGAGGATTGCAAGGGTGCGGGATTCACGTTCTCATTTCTTAATAATACAAAAATTTGATATTTCAGTAGTCAATAACGCTAGATAAAAGATCAATCTAGGCCGTGATCGCCCTCGAAACTCCTATTTTTACATTTACGAGTCGTAATTTGCATCATACGGAAGCATACAACTGCGCATGTAGCTATTTTCATAACATATATAATGCAAATTACGCCTCGTATAGGAAAAAAGAAGACTTTTGAGGGTGTTTGCTGCCTAGATTGATCTTTTATCTGGCGTTTTTGACTACTGAAAAACCCCTTGTTTGTATTATCACGAAATGAGAACGCAAATGCCGCACCCTTGCAATCTTGTAAATGGGCTGAAATCTAGCTGAAATCTGGCACGGCCGTCAGGCTGTGGGCTCGAGCCCATGCCTGGCTATTTCCGGGCCATGGCGCGCATAAAAAGCAGGCTGAAATCGAGCCGGTGTGCTGTCTGGGTGTGTTTTAAGGGTGTGGGTCGGATTTTGACCTTGGTCGAGTGCGAGTGTGGTAGTACCTTAACACACCGATAGATACTGTATACGTACACGAGATTGCAAGGGTTCCGTAGATTTCGTTTGCTGTCTCTCTAACGCACATTTGGGGCCCCTACGTAGTCACAATCGCTAGATAAAAGACCCACAATTACGGGATGCTTCCATATATGGCCTACTTTTGCGTTTTCGAGGCGTAATTTGCATTATTCGGCAGCATGTAGCGCAGTTTCACAAATATTGGACGAAGCGACAGTGCTGCCATTGTCGAGACACATACATTTTCTTAAATATCGAGAGATTTAGGGTTCTTATAGACCAAAATGTAGGCATCCCGGAATTCAGGGTCACATACAATGTCAATGAAACCTTTATTATGTTAAACTATACGTGTTTAAACACAGCAAACGAAATCTACGAAGTAGATCCCTATACGGGAGATTTTGGTGCAAGTATTAGTTCCATGGCATTTTTAGCTAGGAGCGCTAGCGTTTTTAGTCACTATTTTACCGATGTTTTACCAATACAGTGACTGAATCGGTAAAACAGTGACTAAAAACACTAGCGCTCCTAGCTACAAATGCGGAGGGCACCGATACTACGACCAAGGTCAAAATCCGACCCACACCCCAAGAAATCAAAAGTATCGCTACATACAAGCATGCAAAAATAAATTTTTGAATTTGTTATTTTAATACCCCAATGGGGCGAAATTACAAGTTTTTCTTTTTAATTATTCATTAATTTTATGAAACCATTAATTAAATCAGAATCAATAAATTCTATAACTAAATTTTCATGCTCTTCAATTATTCTTTCCCTGCGCTCTATCATAAGTCTTGCATATCTGAACAAAACATTCTCCAGTACATCGTTAGGAGATGGAATATTCTGTTACCTTTGGATATCAGTTTCTGCAAAATGCAGACTACAAACTGCAGAATATTTTGTTGGTGTCCAATTTTTACGGTGAATAGCCATCCATTTTTCCACAATTGCTCATCCTTGAGGAATTTAAATACAGAAATATAATTATTTTCTTTCAGCGTACTATCATAATTTCCCTTACAAGTGGGGACACAACAACGCCGTGGCATTATTAACTAATAAATATATTATAAAACTTGTGAAAAGAACTATGTAAAACAAATTTTCTAAAAACTCTGTATGTATATAATACATATGATTTTGTAAAAATTTAGATGTGATATTATTAAAATGTTATTAATACTAAATTGAAATGTATTGAAAAAACAATAGATTCTATTAAGTAAATGTGCTACACAAAAAGATAATGACCTAAACAGTTAATAAATAGTACTTATCTCCATTATTGCACTTTTTTATTTTCGAAAATTAGCTATACTACATAATAATTAGTACACGATATGTACTACACATTGATGAGAAAATTTGAAAACTACGCGGGAAACTGAGAGGCCGGTAGGGGAGATTGAGAGTCTGATTCAGTGGGTTGGGTTAGGTATATTGGTATATATATATCAATCGGACTCTCGCAGTGTTGCCGTTTTTACCTTCAGCACGGCTAGTACTAGAGTAGGCTGTGGCCCTGGGCTCGAGCCCCCTACAGGTAATATCCGCGCCAATGCGCGCACAAAAACCCGGCCAAAATCGAGCCGGTGTGCTGTCTGGGTGTTTTCACTTTTAGTCTATATACATACACCACGGGCCCAAAGGACTGAGCGTTAAGTAGATTTTTATATGTAGTAGAATTTAGTAGATCATCGCTGTCATATATATAACGTCGCGGCAACATTTCAAATATAAAATTGAATCACATATATTCCAAGTCATAAAGGATGTGTTTTGAAAAATTATGAGTGTTTTTATAAGGAATGAATACATTTTCGATGTGTAGGATCAATAACAACACGATAAAACTGGATAAAACAAAACGACGCCACGATACTTCACAAAACACTACCGCAATCGCGTGATCCTACAGGCGCTACAGTTTTGACAAGTTGATATCCCTTCCGTCTTTTGCTTCATGTTTCACCTCCTCAGAAGACCTTTTGGTCCGTGGTCTACATTCTGATTGGTTCACTTATACGACAAGTAGCGCAGCACTTTCGTAATATATGCACATAATTCATTACAAACGTCGACGAAGGATCATTTTTGTTACGCATGAAGTTTACTTTTACTTTAAACTAACATCGACTTATTTTATTAGTGTGCCTACTGTACATTAAGGACAATGTCTTATCAATTATATCGAAATACAACATTAGGTAATACATTACAAGAAAGTCTCGATGAACTAATTCAGGTACGTACACATAAATTTGTCTAGCGTCAGGTTAGTGTTCTCGGTGAACACTGGATATAAATAATAATATGTTAATTTTTATGTAAAACAGATGACGATACATAATAATAGTGCATGGTTAACGTGTAAACATGTGAAAATATTTTTAACGTATTTAGTTTACCTTCTTTTCAGTTAATCACAAGATTGTATATATAAAAATTTTTAATACTAACGAGAACTGAACAAATGTTTATTTTAAATTATGTAATATAATTTTATAGTATGGACAAATCACACCACAATTAGCAATTAAGGTGTTATTGCAATTTGATAAGGCAATCAATCAAGCGCTCGCAACCAGAGTTAAATCAAGACTTACATTCAAGGTACATGCCTTTAATTACATATGTTTGATACTCATTATATAAAATATATTTTCACTATCAATAACACATTATTCTGACAAAATTTTTAGGCAGGTAGACTAAATACATACAGATTTTGTGACAATGTGTGGACTTTTATGCTAAACGATGTTGAATTTCGAGAAGTTCAAGAACTTGCCCTAGTTGACAAAGTTAAAATTGTTGCCTGTGACGGAAAAGGTGAGTATTATTGTACGATCAATTTAAAATTCAAACAAGTAATACAATATTTTTTGTCGTTTTGCAGCATTGGATGCAGATGCTGCAACAAAACGATAAGATAATTCTATTTTATGACTAAGTATATTTACATTTATTATACCACTAATAAGAAGGTAATAGCCATAGAGAAACCTTACAATAGACATTAAGACAAAATACAATATCTTTAATATAGGTATGTAATTATTATTCACTTCCCACAGTCATAAGTCTTATCATATAACAATTATACATAATCATTATAATATATTAAAAGTAAAAACATGAAGAGTAATTGCTTTTACCAGAATGTAGCATTAGTTTTATCTTTATAGTGTATTTGGGAACTAATAGACTATTATATATTATATTATGTTTAGGACAAATTATTTTCAAAGAACCCAAAAGCATATTATAGAATATAATTCTCTTATATGGTCCAATTTATTGTTCCAAAGATGTAAATAATTCTACGAATGGGACTGCAAAGTTTATTAAGATATTTGCATAAGTGATACAAAGTGGCATTAAGATTATATATGAACATAATTCATTACAATGTAACTTTGTACTATAAATATAAACCTTGAATAGTAAAAAATTTCGTTTTATTATTTATAATAATTTAGTTATAATTGAATACAAGATATTAATAGTAAGGAGCAATGTTCCTATACTTTTTATCGTTATTACAATTGGTTGTTTAACACGTTTATTTCGTCGTGTATACTTTAATAAATAAGATACAAATACATCGATAATGTACTGCCCGTCCAAGAAGAAACAAGGCAAAATATTAACAACTGCCATTCCTGCAGAGAACATAGTAATATATTTACAAAGTTTCACCACAGTTTCTGGCAATTTAGGGTTCATAAATGAATATTTAGGTATCCAATCAGATATATCAACTGTGTGATATATATCTGCTGGATGACCAAAAAATAGAACATCCTTTCCTTCTCTTCTTCGTATTTGAACAATCTATAATGTATGTAGAATCATAGTATCATTATCTGTTAGTTCAATGATTAAATAAATGAAGTTACATACTTTACATACATACCTTACTAACATTATCAAGGGAAGGCTTTAGACAGTGAGTATCATGAAATACACATTGATTACTTGCATGACAATAATTTTGTGATTGATTAGTTATGGTTCTAACTGGAAGACAAGAATGTGGAGGTAAGTGAAGAGGGGCTGCTTGTGGTCCCTCGATGTATTCGAAACACAAACTTCCACTAGCTTCGCTGTCTGATGTACAACAATTTACAGCACCATTAGTTTTTTGCCTAGATGGAATTGACTCATCGTACTCCTGTGTTAAAAATAAAAAATTAGTACTTCTAGTTACTGAAATATGTAATATCAAACAATATTCTTACCTGAATAAGTGATTGTTTGACACAATATCCAACAGCAGGTTGATTTGTTGTGTTTAAAATGCAATCAGTCCAGTCCTCGCTATGTTTTACATAGCAATCATTAATTTGATATACTATATCTTGCTCTAAAAGTCCTGCTGAACCCAGTAAAGAAGAATTCTAAAAACAAATGATTACAATAAGAAGTTATTACAACCGACATATTAAAAGAATAGGTATAGAAAGAAAGGAAGAAAGATGTTCCACTTACAGGTAGAATAGTTTTTATATACACTCCATTTCCATATAAATAAAAAGGTGCCCATAGCAATGTAGAGGACATCAGAATAACTGCAGCTATTGTTGCAAGTACAATGTTATGCCAAACACCTGCACAAGTAACTCGTAATTGATTCTTCAATGGTAATGTACGAAGCTGCACCATACTCAAGTATACAAAAGCCACAGGTATTATGAAAATGAGCAGTATTCCCACACCAAATAGTTGAACGCCTTCCCTTGCCGCAGCCAATGCATGTCCTAATTCATGTACAATGCAACATAGTACTAATGTAACAATAAAATATCCATACTCGCTAAGGGGCATATTTACACCAGGAAACTGAAACAAATATATGAAATAAATTGCTTAAGTGAGCTTAAGCAACTAAATAATCTCTGATTGATTAAAAATAAATTTACCATTGGTTTTAAGGTAAAATCAGAATCATTATTATTATCAAGTGATGGACCACTCATCCATATATTGAAAGTCATCTTTAAGATTGCTATTATGGATAGGGGTAGTAGAATAGTAGTAACAATAACCCCTGCATTGAACCAAGCGCTCCAAAATTTGGAGCGTGTCATTCCCCATTTTCTTATTCTACGATTCAACAATGTTGTCATCCATTTTATTCTCAAAACTTGTACTTCTAATCCGCTGTTTTTCAAAAAGTAGATGTATGGGTAATGTGAGCATGTCTGAAAGATAGAAAACAACATTGTTTCAAGCATTGTTTATAAATGAAACATTTCATGAATGTTTATAGAAAAATCATTTTGATGATAATTAATTTGTTTTTGGCGATGTTTACCTTAAAAATTGTGTCAAAAAAGAATAACGAACAGTGAATGAGACCTATTGTGATTAGTATACTTAAACCATCCATTGCCCACAACTTGTACCACAGAGTACTCCTACAAAGTTTGTCACCACTTCGGAGTACTATTTAGGGGCGGTGTTGCCAGTTCTATATATATATATGTATACAGTTTTGTATCTTCGTAGCTTTTTATCGAACAGTGAGCAAAAAAGGGAAAAGGAGATCGTTTCCAAAGAATCGAAAATGTTTGGAACAGTGGAAAGCGCGGAAATATTTAAAGCACGATTCATGATTCATAATAAGCATTCTTTTCTATATAAAGCATATTTCACAGGACTCCAATTTTAGGGAAAATTCCGAAATCCCATATTATAGACTCATATATACAGGGTGTCCCAAAATTCCTTCAACAGCCAGAAATAGGAGGTTCCTGAGACCATTTGAAGCAACATTTTCCTTTGCAAAAATGTTATCCGCGACTTTGTTTAGGAGTTATTAACGAAAAACACGGACCAATCAGAGCGCGACCTAGACGCGAGTTGGCACAGTCGGCCAATCGACAGTTGGCGCGCCGGGCCGACTGTGGCAACTTGCGTCCAGGTCGCGCTCTGATTGGTCCGTGTTTTTCGTTAATAACTCCTAAACAAAGCCGCGGATAACATTTTTGCAAAGGAAAATGTCGCTTCAAATGGTCTCAGGAACCTCCTATTTCTGGCTGTTGAAGGAATTTTGGGACACCCTGTAGATATGATAGACTGCGCGGCCTGTACGAATCATGGATATATTCCTATATCCATGGTACGAATAAGTTACGAATCGCTGAAGTGTGAGAGCCGTTATGGCTCTCATCTGGCCACACTGGATCAAGGTACCCCATCAGAGGCTAAAATTGCCGTGCATATGCGAGAAATCTTGCACAATATCTCACCACTGATCTAAGGGTTGCTATATATACATATGGTCTATATAATTCTAAGAGAAATAATCAGTAATATAATATAACATAAACAGTTATATATTTAGTGTAATGAATCCTTTAACGTAAGTATATTACTCTCGTTAGAAAATGGAAATACAATTATCTAATTTTTTATAGAATTTGTTATAAAATGGTTTTAGAAATGTTAAGAACATTCAGAAACTAGGAGAACAAGAGCTACTGAGAGGCAGTAAATCATCATGGCACGATCAATACAGAGATAGCGCATGGATTTTTGTTGGTGGTTTACCATATGATTTGACAGAAGGTGACATTATAACCATCTTTTCACAGTAAGCATTTAATTATTTTCTGAATTCAATGTCTATCTAAAATATAGATATATTAATAGTATAAATGAATTTAATCGAACAAACAGTAATTATATTAAATTCTCTTAGGTATGGAGAAGTAGTAAATATAAACTTAATTAGAGATAAAGACACAGGTAAACAAAAAGGATATGGATTCTTGTGTTACGAGGATCAAAGAAGTACAGTTTTAGCTGTTGACAATTTTAATGGTACTAAGGTATGAGTATTCTCAATTAGATATAATACATTGCTTAAATTAACATCTTACTGACCAGGTATTTTGAACCAGAACTGTCCCATGTTGCCAACTATAATTTCTGCACTTGAATATGAAATGAAAAGAATTTAAATAAACTTCAATCAAATTCGTTTGTGGTCTAATGTCAGATTCATTACTATCTTCTAATGAAGTATCATCTTCCAGATGACTATCGAGGTTGTTCAAAGAATTAAATAAAATGTATGCACATCATTCGCTCAAAAGTTTATCACTGTCACAATGTATTCTTTTTGTAGCTCTTACCACATTAAAAGATAGATGGAAACAATCAGCAACAATCATAATTAACCCCATGCCTTATAATATCGTATCAGATTTATGATGAACAGTCAGTACTTGGCAAGCTACATGTTCGCATATTCTTAAATCTACCCTGTATATATATGTGTGTTAGTAATGTCCTTTAAACCGAGATGAAATTCTATTTTGGTTTCGTTAATGTATAGTTATTGGAGAACATGTAGGCATACAATAGATATAAATTTTCTCCTTTTTTAGGAAATTACAAACTACAAAGAAAATTCTAATCACTGAAACCGTAAAATAAATCGTAGTGACCAGTCAGCAAGGTGTTAAGTGACATAATTCAATTGTAGCATTAATTGTATTTATTATTATACTAATTATATTATATATCTCAGATTTTAGGAAGGACAATACGAGTTGATCATGTTGCAAATTATAAAGCACCAAAAGATTCAAAAAATATTGACGAAGAAACCAAACAATTAAGAAAAGAAGGTTGTGCTCCAAAAACTGTTTAGCATTAAAGTTATACATTAGTGTATTTTTATTATGTTCCTTACATTATAAAAAATCATTACATGAATAAAATAATATATATATCACAGTCACAGTTTCCATTAATATTTATACATAGAGATTATAAGCTATTGGCCACAGCCAGCCACAGTTTACTCTATATCAGACCTGGGCGACGCTGGCTCGAAAAACACATGTTGCTGTTTCTCTCCTTCTCTTGCTGGGTAAGCTCTCCTTCTCTTGCTCGGCATGACAGTCCCAGAGTGGTAGCAACATGTGTTTTTCGAGCCAGCGTCGCCCAGGTCTGCTCTATATAGTACTAGCACTCAGTGATGCCAGATGAGGGGAGTCACGGTGAAATGATCAGTGAAATGATGTACCCCCTCTCTGATGACGGAAAATGAGTGGTGCGAATTCTGGCTTCACTGCTATATATATATAGCACTAGCCGTGCTGAACAACGTGGCAACACTGGACCCCCCCCCCTCAGGAACCTCTCATTTCCGGGTTCTGCAGGAGTTTTGGGAGTTTTGGGACACCCTGTATATGTGTAGTGCTGATCACGGTGCACCGTGGTGCTGATGTAGTGTCATTTCCATAATGACTGCTGATTGCTGCTGATATAATTATTTTTATGAAGTTTGATAACCATTTATTCTGGTGTGACACACACATGTTTTAACACCTATTGGCAATTGCAATGAAAATTGATGTACCAGTACCAGTTTAAAGTATTGTAATGAACTCAAACTTACACGTTCCAGTAACTCATTACATGAATTACATATTGTTATATCAAATCTGTACAGAAAAAATGTACATACACATCATGCATCAGTGAATGTATATAATATATTACGTGTAACATCGAGTAGAACATGTTCCTTCAAATTCTCATGAGAAATTGCCTTTGTTTTTGGTTATGACAATTATGAAATTATGTAAAATTTAGAGATCATACTCGACATGAATTAGAGCAATAAAAATGGTTATAACGAAGAATCACTCGATAAGTAGATCGTCTAGTTGTTTACGAAAATATCGGATACTTTTTCTATTTGGTATTACTGTACTATGTATACAAATTTATTTAGCACATACATTTTTTGGTCTGGAAATTCGAAATCGGAAATCTAGTCGATTATATTCGGGAGAAGTAAGTCTCGGTTACTTTCGTATTGTTTGCATTGTAAATGTTGTTGATAATTGGACAAACATTAATTGCTTTTAATGGTATTACACAGGACGATATATCTCAATCCGAAGAAGATGAAGGTTTACCAAAAGGTTTTAGTCAATTGAAACTTCCACCTGATAAGCAAATTAATGGGAATAAGGTCTCGCAATCTCAGCGAAACCAAACTACTAGAATTAAATTAGATCATAAATCATTAAACTTTATACCATCT
Source organism: Lasioglossum pauxillum (assembly GCA_933228785.1). Classification (NCBI taxonomy): domain Eukaryota; kingdom Metazoa; phylum Arthropoda; class Insecta; order Hymenoptera; family Halictidae; genus Lasioglossum; species Lasioglossum pauxillum. The sequence continues at coordinate 38,674,566 of OW121699.1, read as the reverse complement.
TGCGAGTTCAATGGCAGAGAAGCCGTGAGTGCTGTAACACGTGCACAAAGTCAAACATGCAAACAGCGCATTGTCAATGTGACGTGCCTTAATCAACAAGGGTTATTATATCCAGAGAAAATACAGTCTCTATGTCCTCACTCTCCAGGATTTATAGAGAAACCTGTCAGTTTAGGATGTTTCAAAGACGATAAAGCATTGCGCCTACTTTCTGGTTATTATCATGTTTTTAAAGGGAACAATTCTCCAGATCATTGTGCTTTCTTATGTCTGCAATCAGGGTATTTGTACGCTGGCACTGAATATTCGTAAGTATAATTCTACTTGTATTGTGATGAGTAGACTACAGAACTTTATGCAAAATAAAAATTGTCTGCATCGATTGCAAGAAATAAAAACTAAATCTAATGTTATTTCTTCCCCTAATGATTTTACTAAAGGAGAAATCATATATTTACATCATCAATTTTAAAAATTTTCCAACAATTTTGAATTTCATCTACTCACTTTTGTTATAAACGCATAAAGATCCGCAGTCTAGTAACGAGTCACATTATTTGCAACTAATGTACAAGATGTCAGATTATTAACCGTTTTAGTGTTGCACAATGATATATGGACCAATATCATCAACTAGGTATAAGGATTAGAGATCACGAGTTTGAACGTGTATTGAAAATTCACGTGTACACTGTACACGAACTACAATCCGAACTACACGTGTATTTCTGGTACACGTGAAATCAAGATCTCTAATAAGGATACACCTATCATCCAATGTACAGTGACTCCCATTAATATTCGGACACTCCAAAAACAATGAGAATTTTTTATATTAAACTATACGATTTCAACTTTTTTGAGATTTTAGAGCAACTAGTTTACTACATGATGGGAAGAGATATTTTTTAAAAAATTGCAATTGGTTGGAATTGTATAGAAAATGCTAAAAGTTGCATTTTGCAACTTTTTAATGTGGGATTTAATCTATATTGATAATTTAAAAAATACGTTTTGTAGATCTGTGTCAATTATATGCATTGTAAAAATTTCGTCGAAATCGGTTGATGCGGTAAGAAATGACAGACATTGAAGGATGTAAAAATTCTTAGGTTTCTTGCAATTAGATAGCCGAAAATCGTGAAAAACTGCAATTTTTACCATCTCTAAACGTTTGCAGCTCGTTGCAACATCGATCGAATAAAATTTTCAGAATATGTTTAGTGGATTCCGATCTACGAAACGTGTTTTCTAAATTTTCCATATAAGCTCGCACAAAAAAGTTGCAGAATACAACTTTTAATATTTTGTCTGCAATTCCAAGATCTTGCAATTTTTTTCAAAAATGTTTTCACGTTGTGTAGCAAACTAATTGCTCTAACTTCTCAAAAAAGTTGAAATTGTATGGTCCGATATGAAAAAAGTAATCGTCTTTTTAAAAGTGTCCAAATATTAGTGAGAGTCACTGTATGTTGTAGCCCACTTTTCGGGAACCTCGTAATCCCATTACCATTTTCATTTCACGGGTTTTAGACAAGTTTATGCCAGAATCTTCGCGCCACAAATAAATAAGTAAATCTATTTCTGTTCTGAATCGTTGTTCCGTGTGCTGGATCGCTTCATTAATGGGGTTACGTGGTCCCACAAAAGTGGGTCGCAAAAATACATTGGTGCTGATATGGCTCCTGTCCGCACTAAAAGGATTAAATGAAAAGTAAATAAATATTAAAGAAAGATTAATTGACATACAAGAATAAGATTTGTAGAATTCTTTTTGTTGAGGAAATAATACAATAGTTTTCACATGGAACATAATAATAATAATAGTTTTATATATTGTAATTATGAAATTGCCGTTCTTACGGCTTTCTCTCATTATACATATTTTCCAAAAATGATTACATGTTCAAGTACGATTACATAATTTATAATAAATATATTTTAATTGTTATTTAATCTATAAAATTTGTTTATTTAAATATATATATACACATGTATAATAATATGTCGAAAATATTTTTTTAAGTGATTTATTTTTCTTATTTTATTCTTTTTAGACCAATAAATCTTGTTTTTATACAAAAGGGATTCGATGGAATTCAAATACATAAATTGAGATAATAATTAAAGGATAAGGTACATCAAAGTGATCTCCTGCAATAACTTCTTAGTTACAGATAATAGAAATACTGTTTGTTTATCATAATTTTATGATTTTAAGGGAAACATGTCAACTTTCAATTAGAATCATAATTGTTTTTAACATTCTAATCTATATTTTGAATTTTAAAGGACGGGCTATGGTATTAATTTATAAATAAATTTTGTTTCTATTTAAAGAATTTTAGTAAATTGTAATACCATGCGAGAAACAAACTAAAAGGGATGAATTAAAGCTAAATATATTCCCTTAAAATTATACAACTTTCACATGTTTTTATATGCGTTTCATTAATGTTTAATTCCAGTGTTGAATGTTTCTGTGGAATGGACAAACCGCCACAATTAAAACGATTACCAGATTCTAGTTGTAATATGAAGTGTCCTGGTAATCCCAAATATTCTTGTGGTGGATATTTAACAATTAATGTGTTTTGGACTGGAATTCAAAGTAAGAATCCAAAGAAATAAGTAAAATAAAAACGTATAATTTTTAAAAATTATAAATCTCTATAGAATATTACTTCTTTATTAATAGGATTTAAAGCACGGGAAGCTAGAAATGCAAGTATAGAAAGTGAAAATGAAAAACCTATTCGAATAGCTTATTTACTAACAGTAAACGGCAGAGCGAGTCGGCAAGTTAAACGCCTCATTAATATTCTTTATCATCCTTCACATTTATTTTATATTCATGTTGACGCGGTAATTAGATAATTCTGCTTTCAAGTTTAACAAGTGTCTGTATCATTATAATGTTTAATGTAATTTTCCAGCGACAAGATTATCTCTATAGAGAAATGTTAGAGGTGGAAAAGTCATGTAAAACAAGCAATATTAAAGTAGCAAGAGGAGAAGGATTGCGACATGCAAGCATTTGGGGTGGTGCAAGTCTTTTAACAACTCTTTTGAAGTCTGCAGAACAAATGCTTGCGCATCAACATCATTGGGATTTTCTTGTGAATCTCTCAGAGTCTGATTTTCCTATAAAAAGTAATGCACAATTAGTTCAGTTTCTAAGTTTAAACAAAGGCATGAATTTTGTGAAGTCACACGGCAGAGAAGTTCAACGTTTTATCACTAAACAAGGTTTAGATAAAACTTTTGTAGAGTGTGAAACTCGTATGTGGAGAATAGGTGATAGAAAGTTACCCAATGGTAAATTTTTCGTTTTGTCTGCTTCCAAAATTATTCGTATAACATAATTTTAATAACAGTGAACTGTTATGCTTTTAGGTATTCAAATTGATGGTGGTAGCGATTGGGTGGCATTAAGCAGAGATTTTGTGGAGTATGTTGCTAGTCCAGCTCCAGATATACTAGTGACTGATTTATTAAAAGTGTTCAGATACACTTTACTTCCCGCTGAGTCCTTTTTTCATACAGTTTTACGCAATTCTAGATTTTGCAATACATATATAGATAATAATTTACATGTTACGAACTGGAAAAGGAAGTTAGGATGTAAATGCCAGTATAAAGCGGTAGTCGATTGGTGCGGTTGTAGTCCGAATGATTTCAAACTTGAAGATTTTAGCAGAATTCGAAATACCATAGACCGGAACTTATTTTTTGCTCGGAAATTTGAGTCTATTATCGACCAAAGAATTATAGACAGAGTGGACGAATGGTTGTACCCTGAGAAAATAAATGAAACCGTTACAGCTAAAGGCTACGATGCGTACTGGCAAAGTTTATATCATGCAGCAGATTTGAGTCCTTTGACTGATGATGCACAACTAACTATTTCAAATTCCTTAGCCAGACTAGTATTTAAGAAACTGAAGATAGACTACGATGAAATTCATCTATTAGAAACAACTGCCTATTTTAAACAAAATCAGTATGTTGGCATATTAATTCGTGCAGACGTTGTAATAAAGCAGTCGTTAGCTCAACAAAAACATGCGGAAAAAGTAGAAGCTCTGGTCTATTTAAGACGTAATTTTTCTACTAGCAGAGAATGGTTAGGGAAGATACAAAGTTTATCAGTTAATACCGACTATGATCAAAAAGAGAAAACATTTAGAAATTTAGTCGGAAGTATAGGACCATACTCGTATCCAATTTTATTGTATGAATTTGATTCCGGGATGACTACACCCCAAAATTTATCAATACTCTGGGTGGACCCATATGGGCGATTAGCAGATATTAATTATATACAAGTTGAAGAAATGACATTAGTAATTATACAATTTCTTTTAATCGACAATTTTTTCGTGAAAATCTTTCCACTGTAAATAATTAATGTATTATTTATTTATTTTCAGACAGGGTATGTTAAACCACAGTTCAGTGAACACTTGGTTGCGGGTACATGGAGTTTACTTTTAGTTACCGATTCCATGTCGGTGGCGAAAGTGAATTTTTTGGTAACTCCATTGGGATATTGGAAAAATAAAAAGATTGACCCAGAAAAAGCAAAAACAGTAAATAACGCATCGGGTGATAGTTACGAAGTTACTGAAGAGATGAATAAAAAGTGGTCCCATTTATTACACTCTGTAAATTTTCGCGAGCGAACTGCATATAGCACCGGTGATGAAAATAATGTCAATTCTAATTTGGATCAATGGATAGACAAATTAGTACAGGAACACTATGAAATTGACAAAATATGCAATGCTAACGATGTCACTATTTCCGAAGTAAAAGTGCAGAAGTGTATTAATACTTATTGGAGCTCATTGAGCCCAGATTCAAAGGCTGATATCAGTAACTTATGTTAAAAGTATTGATTAGTTTTTTAAATATGTGCCATTTTCAACACTTTTAAACTTTAACCTGAAACCTACTAAATATGCATAAGGTTAACAATTTTTTTAGATATTTTTATATCAAGTAAATACTATATATATATAATTATGTATATATATATATATATACGTATCCGTAAGAGTATTTTAAAAGTATATTACATCCATAAAATTAAAGAATTTTTCTTCTATAACAAAGATAATTTTCTTCACTTTCCTTTGTATTTAATCTTTTTAATTAATTTTAACACAATGAAAAGGTATCTTATTCATTGACCGTTTTTGTGTTTAAAGTTTAAAGCATAGAACGTATATACATGACTTATTATATCTACGGTATTTTCTGTACTAACAAATGACAAGCATATGAAAATTGATTTAAAGTTCTTATACATTTTCAAGTAAAGTAGACGTACACCCGAATTACATGAAAAAGTTTGATTTGAACATGAAATCTAGATCTTTATTAGCATGGTTATTTATAATTTTTATTTAATATTAAACTCGAAGAAACTTTTACTTATGGTAATATTACTTTTCTTATTGAATGTGCCACAGCTAAGTTTATAATCAGCTTTTATATACTTAGCAGGGACACACCCAGTCAGCCAGGTCTGCTCCGAGTAGATATCGAGCACAACCTAGCGAGCAGATGGCGGGCATTATCGCAGTCAGCCAGGCCTGCCCGGAGCAGAAAGCGAGCCCAGCCTACTGGACAGATGGGGGTAGTATCCTGTAAGAACGCCGCTCGAAGCTGCTCGGAGCATTGGATGCACGGAATCTACTCGGAATCAGTGTGCCTAGATGGGATGCTTTTTTTCGCGCATGCGCGTCCAAAACAGTAACGTACCTATGATGCGGCCGAGGCGATGATGTAGCAGTGCCCTGAGGCAGCGGCGATAATAAGTGGACACGCTTAAAAATCGCATAAATTTTTAGAAATTGGTCCAAAGGACTTGAATTTTTTTAAGATGTTAGACCGGCTAGTTTGCTAGAGAATAAGTAAACCAAAATTTATAACGATTGCAATTGGTAGGTTAATTATACAAAATTTTAAAATATGATGTTTTGCCAACTTTTTCATCTGGGCCTGTAACGATAATTTAAAATTATATATAATAATTAATAATATTTCAATATTTCATATGTATATACGGATATACAGGGTGGCCCACATAACTCTGAACAGCTCAATATCTCGAAAACTATGCCATCGATTTTAAAGTTCTTAGTCTTAAATTGCATGGAACTGAAGGGTCTTTCTGACTACATAAACGTGAAGTGGCCTCCCTTCTCCTTTAACGGGGGAGGGGAGGTACCTTTGTAATTTTAAATGGAACCCCCTATAAAATGTCACATATTTAGATTCTACCGGAAAAAACAAGTCAATTTTGTCTGAAACATTTTTTTGTCAGATACTTCCATGATGAGATATAACAGTTTGAAGTTTCGAGTTGTAGGTACTTGAAGCGCTCGGAAATAGCGTTATGGAATTGTACATACGCGCTTGAGTCCTTTGCTTATTCGTGAAAAAATAAAATGTACTTTAAATTAAATGTTCAAAATGTCCACCACGGACTTGTAAACATTTATTTACTCGAAACATCAAAGTTCTAACATTTTTTAACATTTCGGGAGTCACTGAAGCGCAAGCGTCACGTATTCTTTGTTTCATATCCTCTTTTGTCGTCGGTGCGGTGGTTCAAACATAACTTTGTCCTTTACATACCCCCATAAGAAAAAATCTAATAGTGTTAGATCGGGGGATCGAGGAGGCCATTGACGAGGTCCCCCACGACCTATCCATTTGTTCCCAAATTTTTCGTTCAAAAATTGCCTGGTGATGATTGCAAAATGTGGAGGAGCGCCGTCTTGTTGGAACCACATTTCTCTTCTAACGTGCAGTGGCACATCTTCCAAAAGCGCAGGCAAATGATTTTTTAAGAAATCACAATAACTTGCAGATGTTACAGTTTGTTGAAAAAAATAAGGTCCAATCACAAAATCTCCTATTAGGCCACACCAAACATTTAAAGACCATCGATGTTGAAAGGGAACACATCGCATCCAATTTGGGTTTTCCACTGCCCAATAATGCAGATTATGTCTATTTACATGCCCTGAATTCATAAAAGTGGCCTCATCGGAAAAAAGTATTTTGCACAAAAAGTCATTTTCCACAACACCCTGCAGCCACTCACAAAATCTTACGCGGTGATCGTGATCTGCTATCGAAAGCTCTTGTGATAAAACCATGTGATATGGATGATACTTTTGCCGTTTCAAAATTCGTTGAATTGATGAACGACTAATATGTGATGTTTGTGCAAGTGTACGTTGACTAATATGAGGATTTAATGTAATTGCAGCAAGAATACTGGCACTATTATTTTCATTAGTGACAGCTAACAGTTTATTGCGAGTTTTTTTACACAGTTCACCGTGCTCGCGAAGCCGCTTTTCTAAATTATGAAATGTTGCATGACATTTTTTGATACCATAACGTTCAAAAAACATCACTGCTGCACGCCGATAATTTTTTTGGTATTCACCTAACGTTAATAACATATTCACTTCTGCGTCAAAAGTAGCCATAATCACAATGTTACTGCTTGAATAACAGCTCTAAACTGAAAACGTTTTCATAGATAAGTGAGTCAAACTCAAGAATTGTAAATATTATTGTTTGTGTTTCTTCATGAATAAGCAAAGTACTCAAGCGCGTATAATTCCATAACGCTATTTCCGAGAGCTTCAAGTACCTACAACTCGAAACTTCAAACTGTTATATCTCATCATGGAAGTATCTGACAAAAAAATGTTTCAGACAAAATTGACTTGTTTTTTCCGGTAGAATCTAAATATGTAACATTTTATAGGGGGTTCCATTTAAAATTACAAAGGTACCTCCCCTCCCCCGTTAAAGGGGAAGGGAGGCCACTTCACGTTTATGTAGTCAGAAAGGCCCCAGATAGCCAAGCGATCCTCGAGCACAGATCGAGCCCGGCGTGTCGGGGTCAGGTAGACGGGCCGAACGTCGCTTGAATGGGCAAAAGGCACACGATGGCTATAATCTGAGGAGGGCACTTATGACCGTGAGGGCTCGTAACGTTCCCTCGGCGCAAACCCGGCACAAGCTTCCCCTCGGCCCGTCGGTCCTGGTTCCTGCCAAATTTTGACCGTGTGGGCTCGTAACGATCCCTCGGCAGCTTGTGCCGAGGGATCGTTACGAGCCCACACGGTCATAACTGCCCTGGCCAGAATCGAGCGTTTTGGCTATCTGGGGCCCTTCAGTTCCATGCAATTTAAGACTAAGAACTTTAAAATCGATGGCATAGTTTTCAAGATATTGAGCTGTTCAGAGTTATGTGGGCCACCCTGTATATACAAATACGCTTGTCATTAATTCGTTTTTCATAATCAGTTCATATCAACTTCTTAACATTCGGCATGGCGCTCAAGGTGCTACATTTCCTCGCGAAGCGTACTTTACTGAGGTTGGAAACGCCGCGCATGCGCGAAAAAAAGCATCCCATCTGGGCACACTGCTCGGAATCTGCCGGGCCCGCCCTGGCGGTGCAGCTGCGGACGCAGCGCCCCAGCATTTCGATGAAATCGGGTAGCTTGAGCACCCCGCAGGCTTTTAAAAAATTGGTATGATTTTATTCTGAAAAATGAATGTATAACATGTGTATTCCTGTATATTTTGTATCTCGTAGGACACGTCCTGGAGTCTTTTTGTTCGGAACAGATTGTTTCGGTACATTCCTGCTAATATAACTGCCTCAAGGCGTCAGGGCCCTGGCCGCTCTGCTGCGTCATTGTAGATACGCTACTGTCCTGGCCGCGCATGCGCGAAAAACGGTGGGTTCAATCAGAACACTGCGCCCCAGTATTTGTCCAGTGTCGCCAGATCCCTTTCCCCTCCCACTATCCCATTCCAGCACCATGCGCACACTCCAACGTCCCCCACGTAGACCACGATGCCCGTGCCGTAGACTGGTCTGGTCATCAGAGAGGGGATATTTATATTCCCCTCGATTTTCTCGATCTGGCGACACTGTATCTGCCTACAAAGCATCTGCCCGACAGAAAATGCCGGGCAGATAGAAGGAAGCTCGGTCCTGGATTCTGCCTCCCCGCAAGATGACAGCACGATGGCGCAGAATCTCTCCCCGCCAACTCGTCAATTAGAAAGAGAAAGCACTCCTGTAGCTATTGCTCTCTCTCTCTCTCTTTCTCACTCCTTGACTTGTCCCGTCTTGCCAGGACCGAGCTGCCGATCTGCGATCTGCCCGGTAGATGCTTGGGAGGAGGATGCCAGGCAGCTGCGGACGGAGGTGCCCGGCAGAAACCGTTGGCTATTAGGGATTCTGTCCGAACAACGATCGAAGCATAGTATGTTCGGAATCTGGACGAATCTGCCGAGCACATCCTGCCAGCATAAAGCGCTACCTCTGCTGACGCAGCTGCGTGGTAATCTCCTGGCAGTATCTGCCCGGCAGAAGCTTCCGGGCAGATGGAAGGCAGCTCATTCCTGGATTCTGTCTCGCCGTAACACCGAGATCCGAGCTGCCTTCCTTCTGCCCGGAAGCTCCTGCCGGCAGATGCCGAGTCTTTCTGCCAGCAGCAAGTGTTGCCTCTGCTGACGCAGCTGCCCGGCCAAAACCGAGCATTTGGCTGACTGGGCATATATAGTTTATTATAATGCTGTACTATAATATTAATTATAACTATAGTTTTCAAATGTATTTACAGAATTTATATTATATTTATACAAAACATTGTTACATGTGCCTTCAATTTTATTCAGCATTAGAATATTTTGATTTCACTAATTAATCATATGTATATATATTATAATGATTATAAACAATTGTTTTTAGTTCTGAAGTTTAACAATGATACAGTATTACATGCCAAGAATAGTTTACCATATATTTTGTTTTGTATAAACTTCTATTCTTTGTTCATAGTACAGTTTTAGTTCTAACATAGTTCAAGTTTTGTTGTTTCTCCCTATATGTATTTGCATACATTTATACTTCCAAATTAAAAGAAATGGAGAGACTTCATGTACTTTTAAGATTATACTGTACATAATAATGTATTATATACACTGTACAATAAATTGGATACAAACTATACAAACTGAAATTAAATTTTGGCATATTCTTTTAATATACTGTGACTCGGAAAAATATTCGGACGCTCTAAAAAAGACGACAACTTTCTTAATATCGTACTATATATGATTTGAACTTTTCTGGGAAGCTAGAGCAATTATAGTTTACTACAGTATGTAAAAATAATTTTTTTCAAAAATAGCAACTGACCGGAATTGTAGAAAAAATAGTAAAAGTTGCATTTTACAACTTTTTTATGTGGGCCTAAATTGAAAATTTAAAAAGTACGTTTTGTAGATCTGTGTTAATTATATATATATCGGCAGCTTGTGCCGAGGGAACGTTACGAGCCCACACGGTCATAACTGCCCTGGCCAGAATCGAGCATTTTGGCTATCTGGGCGGGTTTTTGTGTGCGCATAGGCGCGGATATCACCTGCATGGGGCTCGAGCCCAGGTCCTGACGGCCGGGCCGGGGTTCAGCGTTCAGCCTGTTTTTGAGAGGGCAGCACGGTCACACTAATATGGCCAATCAGTGCTTCGATTGAGCCCAACTTTTCTCGCGCATGCGCGACACGGTGCGGGTCGCATGGAAATGAGTTTCGCAAGGGTGCGGGATCAGTGATGTGATCTTGACCCACCGAAACTCGCGCATGCGCGACCAAGACAGTAGCGTATCTACAATGACGCAGCCGAGCGGCCAGGGCCCTGACGCCTTGAGGCAGTTATTCTGGCGGGAATGTACCAGTGTTATTTCCTTGTTTTATTATGTATTCTTTTGCGTAGTTATTGCAGTGCTCTTTCCCTATCCCCACTGGTAACTGGATAATTTGCCTCTTGCAACTCTTTAGCAATTTGATTCCAAATTTTATTGTGCCTTTTCATTCCGTTTTTGAATTCATTTTCCTTTTCCCTATATATGTCTATCAAGAGGAGTACTGCCACATCGGGCCATATAAACCCCTTTGACTTTTCGCCTCCAGCAGTAACGTCAGGAACGTTATCTGAAAAAAGTAATTTGTTGTCATTACCGTTACAGACAAAAAAAGTAATAATGATCGTTACAGAAAAAAATAAGTAATGAAAACCTTCTTGTCTAGCAGCATTTCGTTTGTATTCCACCACCAAGTTTTGTGCAAACTGTCGATCTGTAAAATTATCGTTCGTTACTTTTGACGTTATAATTTATATGTAAAATATATGTTAATTGTATATATTTATACCTTCAGTAGCCCTCACGGCGGTTTCCTCGTCAAGCAACAACGTTACGAGTTCGTTCGTTTCTTCCAAAACAATCGGAAACTGAATTTTCTCCATCTTCACAAAGTTCTTTGTTACGATTGCTTTGTTTGAAGCTTTCGAAAGTGCCGCTGAGTATAACCCCACTACTGCCCCTACTGCATCGACTTCGCACGAAACACTTCAATTCTGAACTATGTAGACTGATGCACGGTTCATGCGGGAGAAGTGGTGGGCATCTGGGGAATTCTGTGTGCTCTGACATGCGCACATGCGCGCATTGAATGAAACGGAACGGTTCTCTATGCAGTGTATGCGCATTATGCGTGCAACGGAACGCACCCAATGGCAGGAATGTACCGAAACAATCTGTTCCGGACAAAAAGACTTTAGGACGTGTCCTACGAGATACAAAATATACAGAAATACATATGTTATACATTCATTTTTCAGAATCAAATCATACCAATTTTTTAAAAGTCTGCGGGGTGCTCAAGCTACCCGATTTCATCGAAAAGGTTACGTTACTGAGGCTGAAATTGCCGCGCATGCGCGAGAAAGTGCACCATCAATCGGAACGGAACACTGCCTACAGGTAATATCCGCGCCAATGCGCGCACAGAAACCCAGCCAAAATCGAGCCGGGTTGTGCTGTCTGGGTTACGATTTTGACGAAATTTTCAATGTTTTCTTTGAACATCTAATATATAATATTTATGTATTGTCACCATTACTTTTTTTCAAGGTTAATAAACTAGATTACAGCAATATACATTGACAAATATGTATATAATTTGTGAAGTTTTGTCTGACAAGTAGAATAGAAGACTCTTCTCATTTGAAAAATATATATTTTCATCGTATCGCTTATAAGATATTTTGTGTTGTTTCCTATTTGTATTAGTTTAACCATTTAAGATTACGTTCAGAACAAATTAATTGTTATCAATTTTTCATAAATGACTTATATATATAAATGATATTTTAATACTTTAAATAAGAAAGTTGATGAAAGCTTTACAGCCGGTATTTATAAATAAAGTTGTGTATAATAAGAATTTTAAATTATACAGATTACTTATTTTTGAAAAATATTAGCGCAGTTTTTATATACGCACTTATATATATATATTCCATGCTCTATGGCAATCTATGGAAACCATTATGTCCATGATGGAAACTAACAAAAATTTGTACACGAAAATTCCTACGTATATATTTATGTTCCTACTATTTATATATGTGCTACTATGTAAATCGTGCAACACAACAATATTCTTAACAGATTCTGGGACCACATTTGTCACGTGATTTCATATACTCAGTAATTTATATCAACAATTTTTTGAAAGTAATGAATTATTTTACTTGCCAGATAAAACTTCACAAATTAGATTTAAATTTAATATATTTGTAAATGTATTTTGCTGTAATCTAGTTTATTAACCTTAAAAAAACAAAATAATGGTGACAATACATAAATAGATGTTCAAAATAGTATAACAATTATGTTATAAAGTAGTTTATAATTGTGTTTCATCTACTCTAATTTAGAAAACTAAATAGATAACACTAAAACATAACCACACACGATTTATATATGGTAAAATCACAAACGTGAAAATGTATAAACTATTGTGTCAGAGATTTATTTATCGGAGTCAGTATACATCGCTTTGTATACGTCAATGTCATGCTGATATTAAATGGAAAAGCAAAGATAAAGGCAGAGTGTCCGATATGAAAACATATTGGTTTAATAGATACATAGATTATATTAAAAATTATGATCGTGTATTGGAAAAGAACTTTCCGCAAACTATGCAGGTATATCGCATGTTTCGAGTTGGCACTGGAGACTTTATAACAGAATTTAAAAGATATATCACTGTGATACAAAAACCAGATAGAAGTTTAACAACAGAGGAGTTAAGATTAACTCACACGATGGGCGCAGACTTAAGAAAAATGTGTCCCGTTTTATTAATACTCGCTGTACCTTTTACAAATTATATAGTATTTCCTCTAATATATTATTTTCCAAGATATCTTCTCACTTCTCATTACTGGACCGAAGAACAAAAACTTAAGTTTATGCTGTTAGATCAGAAAAGGCGATTAAAACATAATAGACCATTGTTTAGATGTATGCAAGCAGAACTCCGTACTATTAAAAAGAAATCATTGAAAGTGAAATGGAACGATGTTATTGCGTGCCTTGGTAGTGGCACACATCCGCATGTAAATGATATTATTGCCTGTTCTGAATTATTTGCTGATCGGCCGTACGCATTAAAGAAACTTAAAAGCAGGCATATAGTATGTTATATGCTTTTAATTAATTTTACATAGAGTTACAGAACAATATGCTTATGTTTATTGTAATTCTATAATTTCATAAACGATGTAATAATTTTGTGAATCATATTTTAGAAAGAATTGCTTATCATACATGACATATCTACTTGGAGGCTTTTTAAGAAAAGAAAATTAATTGAAAGAGGTATGCTTATTAAACATATGGACGAAGCCATACAAAGAGAAGGAGGTGTTACAAAGTTATCGAAAGATGCGATACGTTGGGTGTGCATATTAAAATTATGATATACATTTTTAACATACTTCTGACTTATATATACTTAACTGCGTATATCATTATAAATTATATTATCAACATTATAAAATAAGATAAGAATCAAGAATAATAATACTACGATCTTCGTTTCGTTTACAAGTTATTAACAATTAAAATGTATCGATTGTATAGTGGATGAATCAGTTAGCTCTATATCTTTATCTCTGTCTTTTGCACGACTACTTTTGAATTATCTTCGTCTTTCGCATGATGTCTATCCTCGTATCTTCTTAAATAATTTTTCAAATATATCTATATAATTTGAAAACAAAATTGAAACCACAATATTATTATTCTTGACTTTCATTTTATTTTACATTATGAACTCATTCCGTAATCGCGCGCTTACCTTGCGCAATTACATAGATACGCTTGTATACATAAATTATGTATTGTTTTAGGCACTCTTTTTCAGAGGTGTTAATCCTGAAACTATGTCGATAGAGAGTATGCAAAAGTGGCTTACACAGTGGCTCGAAGTATCAAACACTGTTAATGAAAATACAATTTCATTGTTATTACATTGCCCAATATTGTTGGCATATAATCATTCTTCTAACTGGAAACTTATATATGGATGATGTGTTTCGAAATATATATAAAAGTATTTGTAATATTATACGTAAGGTATTGTGCAAATATAATATTTAATTAGTGTTCACGATATGGGAATTTCTTTTAGTTTTGGAACATAAAACCGAGAGAATGATTAAATTTTCATTCTCTACTACATATTATAGACATGTACCCACCCAGATAGCCAAAATGCTCGATTCTGGCCAGGGCAGTTATGACCGTGTGGGCTCGTAACGTTCCCTCGGCACAAGCTGCCCCTCGGCCCGTCCAGGGCCGAGCACCTGGACCGACGGGCCGAGGGCAGCTTGTGCCGGGTTTGCGCCGAGGGAACGTTACGAGCCCTCACGGTCATAAGTGCCCTCGTCAGATTATAGCCATCGTGTGCCTTTTGCCCATTCAGGCGACGTTCGGCCCGTCTACCTGACCCCGACACGCCGGGCTCGATCTGTGCGCGAGGATCGCTTGGCTATCTGGGCAGTTAGTAGACTGGGTACACTCCCGTCCAGAAGTCACCGAACGCTTATTATTAAAATTTGGATGCGGGCAATCTTTTTAGTATTAGAAGTTGTGTTTAATGTAGAGAACATGTCAATCTTACATTTTTTTTCTTCAATAATACAATTCTCTTATTCTATCTAACTCATCCCACAATTCTCAATCTCCTTTTCAAACATTTATTGAAATTGTATATATATATATACCCAGGCAGCACAGCCTATAACCTGACCCCCTGATCTGCAGATTACGGGCAAACACAACGCTTGGAGCTGCTCGAGGCCCAGGCAGCTCGATTTTGGACGGGCCCCTGTGCGCACCAATGCGCCGCAGAAATTCGAGCCCAGGGCCTGCAGGCCGGGCCGGGATTCAGCCTGTTTTTGAGAGGGCAGCACGGTCACACTAATGTGGCCAATCAGACCGATGCCAGTATACAAAACACAAAAAAAATAAGACTTGAAGGCGATTGATGCCTAGATTGATCTTTTATCTGGCTATTTTGACTACTGAAAAACCCCGTGTTTGTATTTTCACGAAATTAGAACGCAAATCCCCCACCCTTGCAATTTTGCAAATTGGCCGAATACCGGCCCGGCCTGCAGGCCCTGGGCTCGAGCCCCTACAGGTGGCATGCGCACCAATGGGCTCGGCCAAAATCGAGCCGGTGTGCTATCTGGGTATATTTAATTTTGCATTCAGATCTTATTGTATAATAGCTACATATAACAAAACAAATCAATAAAGTCAAGCTGGAAACTTGTATCCTTGTTTAAATTACTATTTTGCAAGAAATAAGCAAGTATCCGATAGACAGAAATATATATTATATATATGAATAGTAAAAAAGTTTTACAGAAATTTGGAACGGGAATGAAGATGGTATTGGGTTTGAATTCATAAAAAATATGACACTCTGTGTAAAGAGAAAATACTTTCATTTCAGCAAGTGTACACTTTTCTTCATTTATACATAAGTATATATATACATGTTATAAAATATAAGTTTTTGTCTCTTGTATACACCTAGATACAGTATAGTACAAAATGTAATTTTATATCGGATATGAAATATAAATTTCACTTACGATCAGGTTCTAAATGTGATATGTTAATAGAAATAAATAAAGTACACACGTATACTACAGTGAAAGACTGAAAAAATATATAAAAAAAAAGATTTTTATACATAGAATTAATGTTTGCATTAATCAATAGGTATGTAGGCAGGTAGATTGCCAATTGGCGGTCGTTTTATTAATTTAGTATCAGAAACATCCTCTGATATAGAATTCTCAAGAGTAGACTCGAAATTTACAGTATCGTCAAGTATTTCTATTATACTATCAGTCTGAGCTACAGCCTTCATAAGGTTTAATTTTTTAATAAGACCGTCTCTTCTTTTATTAAAACTTTTATCAGCAACTGTGTCCGTTTGCTCATAATATCTGAGTCTGTTTTCATTATTGGAAGGGGACATGTCGTTCAATTTTGAATGTGTTATTTGATCATTACGCACATTGTACTTTCGTTTCAAATGATTCTGTTTTGTTAAGGATGTTTGTGATTTGTGAGGGTAAGGACAATGCTTACCTTTACTGCACTTCTCCATTTTCTCAAATTCTGGACATAGATTTTCGTGACGTTGTTTGCACTGTAAGAGAAAAAACTTCTAATTTATTTCACATTAGGCTTTTAATATATTGTTAGCATTATATAAATAAATATATGATACAATATATACAATATACAGAGGTATTTTTTGTTTCGTTGGAACTTTTCTGATGTTATTTCATTCTATACAAAACAGCTAATTAAATTTATATATACAAAAAGGATATCTTATGAAACTTAAATATTGATTAAAATATATGCATACATTAAGTTCGTTTGAAAAATTGTTACTTTTAAAGGATCATATAAAATTTTACATTTTAATCGATGAAGAAAATCTAATGAAATTAAAAACAATGTAATATAGTTGAGGATATTATGTCAGCGATGCACATGTAAATAGTAATTTTTTATTTAGGATTTTAGGATTCTTACTATTGTACGTGTGACACATGTATAGATTTCACAAGTAGTAATATAAAAATATATCCATATTACCTCTTGACCTTTAGCACAATATCCTTGCAAAAATTCTCTACAGATTGGGGTGTTAGAAGAAACTTTAATGTGACGGTATGGACATCCATCCCTTGTACAACAACCTTCTAAAAAATATTTACAAGTTGGCATTTTTTCAGGACCTATATCATGAGACAATGGGCACTTATCTAGTAAGCAATTTCCTTGGAGAAATCTGAAAACATTTTATCGTTGAGAGTTAAGTTGAGTATTATTTCTTTATATATATACTGCAACAAAGCGCACGCTAAACTTACTTTTTACAAAGAGAAATTTGCTTTTTATCATGACGTTTTAGACAAGTTCCTTTCTCATGATTAGAACAGTATCCAAATCGTTGGAATATTAAACAAGGTTGATTGTTTTTCTGCATTTTGTTACGCAGTATTTGTATACTTCTCTGTTTAACTTTGTTGCTGTAATTTTCAAAGTTTAGAGTTATTATAATGATACAAAAGACCTACAAGATTTTGTAGACATGCAACAGGTAAAGTAAACTTAAAATTAGAAAGTTTAATTATAAAGATGCACAGTGTAGTTATTTGTTTAATTTTAATGAATACATTACTATTAGGCTGCAGATATTTACATAAAATAAAAATTCTCTTCGTCGATTGTAAGAAATATGAGCCAAATACAAATATCTTCTACCTTCTCTAAAAATTATATAGAATTGCAAATAATATGTCAACATTCACAAATTTGTGTAATCTCTTTGCTATTTCAAAATTTGACAAACACAATTTTCCAGCAAATGCATAAAATCTGCAGTCTAATTATTATTTACTACATTATTTCTTGCTTTAAGAAAGCGTTGCATACCTAATATTAGTTTTATAGTTACTCTTCTGAGATAAATTGGGTGAAAGTTTTGATCCAGCAGTTTTATTAACTATTTTCATTTTGGAATTTCCTAACGCTTCTTTCAAAGGTTTTATCCTACACAATTTTTTTCCATTTGTAGCCACAATAAATTTATCACTTTTTATATTTGTTGTATGTTTTTCTGTAATAAAATAACAAATTCCTATATACCTATATCTTTATACAGTAAACAATGTCAGTATGTTATCACTTACTTTTTACTCCATAACTTTTCCGAACTAATTGGTTTTTAGAGGACTTGTAGACAATTCCGGCGATTGTAATTAATTCCATTTTTTTATTTCTATAATTATCAAATTGTTATCTCTAAACTACAATTTCATATTACCAAGTTATATAGTAATCAAATAAAATACATACATGACTTTCGCCTGAGTTTGATTCAAATGGTCTTTGACATTAACAGTTTTTGGAATAGTTCTATCTATTCTATATTTATTTATTTTAGGTTTTATAATTGGAGATTTCATAGAACTTGTATCTTTGCTAATCGATTGCTGTGAAGTGTTTATCGTTTTGGTTTTCAAAAGTTTATTGGAAGAAGATTTAACAGTCTTTACTAAATTTAACGATTTCTTCATTTTAGAAATTTCTATTTGGGAAGTATTTAAAGACTTTCTTGAACTTCGCTTTACACGTATAAGTTTTCTTTTAGACAAGAGTACAATGTTAGAATTACTTTTTCTGGGGCAATTGACAGTTCTTACAGAATTTACATTTTTAATAAATTTTAGTCTTGAACAAACAGAATGGCTAATGGTCGGCGTTATTGTTTCTTTCTGTTCAACTGGTTTAGGTTGCATCGACGAAGATAATTTTTTTATTAATTTTGGATTTACATAGACAGACTTTTTTATTGAGTTTTGCTTCGGCAAGAAGTTATCTTTACTATTCGTTGTTACTTGTATAGAATGAGTTCCAGTGTTTTCATTAGAATTGATAACACTTTTCATCATTTTTGGATTAATGTGCACCAAAGATTTCTCCTGTAATCTTGGATTAATATGTATAGAGGAATGTTGCGGTTTAAAATTTGGATTAATGTATACATTAGTAGTTGTTGTTTCATTATACAAAGAACCGCTGCAAGTTTTAGAAAGTGTTTCAGATTTCTGAAGTAAATTTGCACATTTAACAGATTTTGTAATGCCCGCACTTCGATTCAGAAAACTTTCTTTCGTGTGGCAAGATTTGTCTAACGATTTCTGCTTATGATGTTCTATTAAACCTGAAATAGATAACATTATTTTATTATAAAGTGGGAATTTAGATAAAATAATTAATGCAGAAGCAGTTTTTTCGACACTTAGTTGTCACATCTTTTATTGTGACCTCCCTCTGTACTATGTAACTTTTTTCTTTGGAATATTTTTTCCTCATATAAATAATCCTAAAAAACATATAGGTATAATATTTCATTGATTAGCAAATATATTTCATAGAAATATGCGAATAGAAAATGTAAAAAAATCTAATTAGAACAAAGAAATAATTAACTTCGTAATAGTAAGGTTGTACAGTTTAAAATTACAAACTCGACTGATTTCTATGAATCCCATTGTTGCGATTGATACAAATAAATCGAAAAATTATGATACATAAGGAAACCATTTTTCAACTAGCTTTTTAAAGAAAGGAAGAAAATAAAATTAGGTTTATAAATTGTACATGAGATTTGAAAACAATGAAACTTATACATTGCTTATTGAAGATTGTTGTAGATAAAATAAATAATGTACGAAATAACGTTTTCTTAAATAGTAATAGTAGCTAGGAACGAATTATTTGTTACGTATGTAAAGTCTATGTTGACGCAAGAATATATCAGTTATATATCAGTGTATCATTTGTTAGAAGCTGTAACGCTTTCAATTATTGTATTTACATAGTTTTGAAAGTTTATCGTAATAAATGTCATGAACATTTCAGTGTATATCATTTTTTTGCGGGACACACTTCGAACATGTGAGAGAAGTTTTTTTTATTTCATTGTGTATAATACCGGAGAAGTTATTCAGAATACAAAACTTACGTGTCAAATATTGGATTTCTTTTAATAAACTTTCATCCATATTTGATCGTTCCATACTGCGTCTTTATGTAAACATAAAAATTCAATAAATAAAAGAAGAAACACTTGAAAATAACAGCTTTGTGATGCAACAATTTCTTTCCCTAATTACGTTACGAAGCAGTTGCAGCATTTACATGTCTCCCACTGCTATAGAAACAAACTAACCAAACCAAAGAGGATTAGATAGAGGTGAAGGTGCTGTGGCCACTTTTACAGCGCCATCTATTATGTCAAATACCGAACTATACGTTGCAGTTCTATTCAGCTTATTTCCCTTCTTATATTTTTCTTGTACACGCCGACTGAAATATGTACGCCATTTGTAATCAAATCGTTGTGAGTGGTTCATTGCTTCCTATATTTCCAAGTATTTTTGGTTTTGTGTTTTCGAAATTAGACAAAAATGCCTATACATTGCTGCATTTGGAAGCAAAAAGTGGAGCAGAACGTTCGTAGTTTGTTTAATATACCCAAAGAGCCACATATGTAAGGGGGTAGTCTACCCTATGGTTACAACTAGAATATTACTAGAATCTTACTAGAAAACATCGGTTTGCGCGCTTCGGTCGTTTGACCTTATTTGAGCAAATTTTGGGCTGGGTGAGGGCTCATTCTAAAGAGGAAGGTTCATCACACTGCGCTCTGGTCATGAGGTCAACGAGATTATGTTTAATATGTATAATATAAGTGCCCAAAGTAGAGAAAAAATCTAGGAAAAAAACCCGCAGATTTCAATGCATTTTTCTGTCTCTGAAAGACTTTTTGACTGCCCTAATGACCAGAGCGCACTGCGTCAAACCTTCTTCTTTACAATAAGCCCTCACCCAGCCCAAAATCTGCTCAAATAAGGTCAAACAACCGAAGCGCGCAAACGCATTTTTTCGACCCAAAATCTAGTAGGATTCTAGTAAATTAGCAAATAACTAGAATCCTACTAGATTCTGGGTCGAAAAAATGCGTTTACGCGCTTCGGTTGTTTGACCTTATATCAGCAAATTTTGGGCTGAGTGAGGGCTCATTCTAAAGAGGATGGTTCATCACACTGCGCTCTGGTCATCTGAGCAGTCAAAAAGTCTTTTAGAGACAGAAAAATGCATTGAAATCTGCGGGTTTTTTTCCTAGATTTTTTCTCTACTTTGGGCACTTATATTATACATATTAAACATAATCTCGTTGACCTCATGACCAGAGCGCAGTGTGATGAACCTTCCCCTTTAGAATGAGCCCTCACCCAGCCCAAAATTTGCTGATATAAGGTCAAACAACCGAAGCGCGCAAACCCATGTTTTCTAGTAAGATTCTAGTTGTAACCAGCGGGTAGACTACCCCCGTAAGGGGTAGATTTTGGGTCGAAAATATGGGTTTGCGGGAAAACAAATGCTGACCTTATTTCAGCAAATTGTAGGCTGGGTGAGGGTTCATTCTAAAGAGGAAGGTTTGACGATAGTCGCTCTGGTCATTAGGGCAGTCAAAAAGTCTTTCAGAGACAGAAAAATGCATTGAAACCTGCGGGTTTTTTCCCAAGATTTTTTCTCTACTTTGGCCCTTCATATTATTAGATATAAACATAATCTCGTTAGCCTAATGACCAGAGCGACTATCGTCAAACCTTCCTCTTTAGAATGAGCCCTCAACCAGCCCACAATTTGCTGAAATAAGGACAGCATTTGTTTTCCCGTAAACCCATGTTTTCTAGTAAGATTCTAGTAAGATTCTAGTTGTAACCAGCGGGTAGACTACCCCCGTAAGTCGAGTCAATATGCAGGGTAGTGTCACTCAATGTACTTTTCTGTTAGCACGGAAATCCAGCGCCATCTGAATTTTGTGTTACACAACTAACGGGTAAAACGCGGGGATTCAAAATCCATACTACCCATTCCTTGCTAATTTATAATTTTTATTTAAAAATAAAACAAATTAAAACATTTTAATACATTTTAAACATAGTTTATTGAACATTAAAACAATTACAAATAGTATATGTACAACTTTTTACTTATTAATAAATTGAAACCATATTATCAAGCGCGATAACACTGTTTCATTACAAATATCGCAAGTTACACATATTTACAAATTTTTTCATAATAAGACTACATCAAATGCATATCACAGCAATTAACAATGACCAGGCTCAAAGAAAAGCGCAAAACAATGTATAACACACATCGAGATCGTATAATACACTTCCACACACATCGTACATCTCGTAACACACACCGTAGATCTCGTAAAACACACCGTAGATCTCGTAAAACACATCGAGATCTTATAACACACATCCACACAAATCGTACATTTCGTAACACACACCGTAGATCTCGTAACACACATCCACACACATCGTACATTTCGTAACACACACCGTAGATCTCGTAACACACATCGAGATCTTATAACACACATCCACACACATTGTACATTTCGTAACACTTACCGTAGATCTCATAACACTCATCGAGATCGTATAACACACATCCACACACGTCGTACATCTCGTAACACACATCGAGATCGTATAACACACATCCACACACATCGTGTATCTCGTAACACACGTCCACACACATTGTATATCTCGTAACACACATCGAGATCGTATAACACACATCCACACACACCGTATATATTGTAACACACATCGAGATCGTACAACACACCTCGTATATCTTATAACACACATCACATATCGCAGAACATACATCTACATCGTATAACGCACATCGTATATCTCATAACCAGAGTAGGGCAATAATCAACTAATATTTAAAAATGACTAATAGTCTTTTTGAATTTCAGTTATAACAAAATAGTCATTAGTCAAAACTTTTTGATTAGTTAGTGACAGTTAATCACAGCTCTAAGTAATCGTTAGCTATAGCTTATTAGTGAATTAGTAGTTGATGATCAGTCATCTTTAGTCATCAGTCACTATTATGCGCTTAACATACATTAATATTATTAATTAGTTATCACTAATTAATCAGAAAGTTTTGATGACCATTAGTTATTTTTAAATATCAGTTGATTATTGCCCTACTCTGCTCATAACACACATCAACATCGTATAATATACATCGCATATCGCATAACATACATCGCATATTGCAGAACATACATCGAGATCATACAACACACATCGCATATCATATAACACATCACATATCGTAGAATGTGAGGGTCATCTGCCCTTCCTTTGCGCAATCAACGATCGGCTCAAAACACTTACCAAAGCCAAAGTTGCACCAAAAGGAGGTCATGGTGATAATTTGGTGGTCTGTGGTCAGTTTGATTTACCATAGCTTCCTGAATCCTGGTGCATCCATTAAAGCTGAAAAGTACCGCCGCCAAATCGACGAGATGCATGAAAAACTTCAAGGTGTGTGCCCAGCACTGGTCAGCAGAAATGGTCCTATCCTTCTCCACGACAACGCCCAGCCACACGTCGCCAGACCGACCCTTCAAAAGTTGAACAAATTAGGCTAGAAAACTCTAAATACCTCATCCACCATACTCACCAGATCTCTCGCCCACCGATTATCACTTTTTTAAGCACCTCGACAACTTCTTGCGTGTGAAATGCTTTAAATCCCAGAGAGATGCTGAAACGGCATTCAACGAGTTTGTTGCCTCCAGGACTCCAGAATTAAATTCAACCGGAATAACAAAACTTTCCAACCTATTTCATTGAAATCGTATATTTTTGTTTACAACATGCACCAAAATGTTGTCATCAATTCCATCTGGCGGACACTTTGAGAATTACTCTTGCAAGTAGTGACATCTTTATTTTGTGTTACGGTACTAAACTTTTGCTAACAGTTCTCCTATTAGAGTGACACTACCCTGGTCAATATGTCAGGCATGGGCAGGGTAGTGTCACTCTAATAGGAGAACTGTTAGCAGGAATTTAGTACCGTAACACAAAATAGAGATGTCACTACTTGCAAGAGTAATTCTCAAACTGTCCGCTAGATGGAATTAATGACAGCATTTTGGTGCACATTTCTTTACAGATTCTTTTTTCTACCACAATGTTCTAACAGCGCTGCCGGCGATCTTCGCTTAGAGCCTGTGACGTCAGAATCATGGCTGCTTGTGCGCTTGCGCGAGCCACAATCTATTTTTAGCACCATGTGTTGCTTTACGGAACCGAAACTGAAGTTTAGCGATCTAGCGTACGAATCGCAATCTGGAGTGATCTGGAGCTAGCCTTCGCGTCCCCGTATAGCGATTTTTATTTTTATTTTTAATTACTTCTTTAATTGCATTTTTTAACCTGCCATAAAAAGTAAAATGTAAAAACTATCTTAAAAACATATATTCATTTTATATAGGAGTATTTTATTACTGTAAAAATTGCATTAATAAGAACTGATTTATGGCACTTATTTGGTCTGATTGTAGAATACCAAATTGCAGAAAGTATTTATTAATTTATGAAAGAATTTGTGGATTTATTATTTGTCATATAAATAATAAAATAAATTGTACAAGTTTATAATGTTTATTTATTTTTACAAGTTAATAATTATATAATTTTTTTCTTTACATATTATATATACATATATGTTTTTTAAGGTGGGTGGGAAAATGCATTTACGCACTGACCCCACGCGACTCGCGGGAGAGTGTAGGACTCCCCGCCCTGCAGCGGGACTACCCACTAAAACGCCACCCACCAACCACATGCTATTCCTCTGGCGTTTCTAAAAAACTAATAAAAATAATATGATTAATAAAAATTTAAGTATATTTATATTTTAGTACAAATCTAATTAGTCTCATTAATTAATTAATCACTCGAAAGGGGAAATCATAGGTAGTGGAGATTCAGATAATTGGTCATTGTTTTTTGAGTATTCCAATAACAGTTGGCAAAATTATTTTTTTTTTAAATAATATAACAATTGCAATATGTCTTGAATACAAAAAGAGTGTGCTTAATAAAACAGAAAAATATCAAAAAATAAAGTATGCTGGCTTATCTTCGGTCTGTCCATACTGCCGCAGCAAACCGAATCTACTGCCGCAGCAAACCGAATCTACTGCCGGCGGCTAGTGTTTGGAGCGAAGTGGGAGACAGCGCATGTATAACATAAAAATATGACTACATCTTATAATATATGGTTACAGCTAAAAATATATTTTTATTAAGATAAAACAGTGTGTTGGCATATTGTTTTATTTCAACTAATATATATTTAGTGAAATCTTTGTCGAACTGAGCAAACAATCTCAATTGATTAAAATTAAAAATGTAAGTATTTTTTGCATTGATATTTAATAGTGTAGGATATCTAGTAATTTATATGTGATAAGGCAAAATATGACATCTACTTAATACGGTGTGATTTGATACGGGCCTAGCGTCAGCCGTCCCTTTAAACGTCGACTGGATCGAGACACGCACACGACTGCGCTATGCCTCAGCTACATGGTTAGCTGGAGTGTATTAGTCGGTTTTTGTCTATACGTATAACTTCTCGCAATCAAAGATTGCCGAAAGTTTAACCGTGAATATCTCGAAAACTATTCATTTGCGGCATATGGTTTCTTTAAGACTTTTTTCTACTTAACGAGAATTTTTTAACAATAATTTTTATTTTTATAAGCAATTTTGCGGGGAGTTCCTTTTACAAATGTCCACCGATCCAGAGGTATAGATTCACCCCTAGGCCGTGTGCATTACTACAGAAGTTGTTGATAAAGCAATTGGTGCTTTAATAAAAATATAAAGTATAGAAAATACTTTGTAATTAATAGCTTTCAAACCATACATGCAAATAAATTAGAAAGGAAAATTTGTAAATATTTTTAAAAAATGATGATTTCAATACTTGGATTTTAATGAATTAGATAAATTGGGGACTAAGGTTCCAGGTACTTAACACGTACGACACACCGATTTCAAAATAGGATAGGGTAGGTCGTGGTATCGTGGAGTGTCGCGGAGGAAGCGGCTGGTTTAAAGTTTAAAGGGTGTCCCGCGTGTGACGGCTCGATGAGTCGCGCCTTTGGCGGCTCGATGCCGCGAGATCACACGAGATATCAAAAGCAGCGATCGGTAACGGTGAGAAATTGGACATTGTATATATATCGGCTGAAGACGCTGGAAGCGATCGAGCTCAGCAGAGCTCAGTCTGAATTGAACAACCGAACGTGGACATTGGTGCACTTTGTCGTTTCAGTTCTTTTTTTTATAACATTTTCCATAATTTTTTTCTTTAGGATATATATAGTTACGATTTCATAATTTTTATATATTTTCTGTAGTGTTTTAGGTTTAATTTTAAATTAGGTCTTTATGTGTTAAAAGTGGTTAAAAGTTATAGCCACTACATAGCCCTCGGATTTACCAGTTAAAAAACAGGTATGTTTATAATATTTTATAAGGGTTCATAGGTGTTAAGAGGAATAAACATTTTGACTAACGAAAAAGTAAATCACATTTATGAATTTTTGTGATAAGTATGTATGTATTGGGTCGTACGGAAAATCATTTCGTTTTTCGTATAGAAATGACATTGCTTCCATATGTTGATACTTTCCTTATTTTAAATCGCAAAATCGTGGTGTATCTTGACAGCAGACATTTCGGACGTAACTTCCTACTTTGTAGTGCTTTCTAATCTTACAATTATGTCTTTATCATCGCATCAAATATGCAAAATCAAAGTACGCATTTCCATCACCTTTTGCTTTTTTGTTACCGCAAGGATAAAAATGCAGTGCACGAAAGAAAAATTAGTGCGCTGTTTAAGGAGAGCAAGTATGTACCATCGATTACTACTTTTTTCGCTTTTTTCAACATTTTTTATGCGGTGCAAATTTTTTATGTCGTGCAAACAAGAAAAGTCATATAACTCAATATTTTGCTAATAAAAAACAGAAATTTTCCGGCATGGGATCTTTAAGTTGTCGGAAAAGTCGCAAGAGATCATAGAACAAAAAGTCATGAAACTTATTTTAAATGGTAAAAAATTGGCATTTAGAAAACGAAATGACTTTCCGAACGATCCAATAGTAATTGTGTTAATAATTTTTTCCATTGAATTAATCATTCTTGAATATCGTACGTATCCACAAAATAATACAAATTTTTAAAACATTAATATTAAATAAAACATATTCTTTACCATATTAAAGAAAAACTATTCGCTTTTGAAAATGTTTATGAAAAGATTTAGTTGAAAAAAGTGCGTTCATTTTATTTTAGTTAATTACATTGATTTAATTCATCATTTATTCCGTATAAATGTCCAAACTATTTTATTAACATTCGCTTCAAATGTACATACAGTGGGTAACGAAAGTATTCGAACGCTCTTTAAAACAAAATAACTTTTTTATAATTGTACCAAACGACCTGATTGCCATATATGTAAATCGGTTGACGCAGGAGAAATTGACACGCATCGAAAGATGTACGATTTTGTGGATTTTAAGCAAAAACTGATCAAAAGTCGTGTAAAACTACGATTTTCAACATTTTTTTGACGAAATTTTCAGCATGTGTATAACTAACATAGATCTACAAAACATATATTTTAAATTTTCATTAAGGGCCCTAATAAAAAAGTTAAAAAGATGCCTTTTTTATTTTTGCATGTAACCTTGTAAATTATAATTTTTTGGAAAATCTTTTTTGCATATCATTTCATAAACCAATGCTTCTAATTGATTATAAAAAATATAATAATATAATAATATAATAATATAATAATATAATAATATAATAATATAATAAAAAATATAATAATATAATAATATATAATTGATTATAAAAAATCAGGCGTTTGGTACAATTATAAAAAAGTTATTTTGTTTTAAAGGGCGTTCGAATACTTTCGTTACCCACTGTATATCGATGGTCAATTGTAGAAATATTGTTCTGAGCAAAACGCATTTGAAGTTTTATATGGGACATTTAAAAAGCTCAATTATCTGATTCATTATTGAATTAATTTTAGATTTCAAGATGGTACATTACGTACCATGCTGTGTGCCGGGATGTAAGGATAAGCATTCACCGCGGCATCGATTTCCGCATCCACGTAATGATGAGGAGCGGTTTAAGAAGTGGCTACAAATTATTAATAATGAGAAACTAAATGGCATGCAGAGAACGAGAATTTATAAAAATTATAGAGTTTGCCATATGCATTTCACTCCGCAGGATGAATGCAGGAATAATTATTTGAACAAAATGACTGTACCCTCCAAAAGTATGAATTTATATTTTTTCATGTTACATATTTTTGTTTTATTTCTTATATTGGTATTTCAATTTTTGTTTCAAATTTAATTGATAATTATTATCTTCTTTTTATTTATTTTCAGATATTTCGATAGACGCAGCGGAAGAATTGGAGGTATTGCCGAGTACCTCATCAGTACAAGAACTGGAGGTATTGCCGAGTACCTCATCAGTACAAGAACTGGAGGTATTGCCGAGTACCTCATCAGTACAAGAACTGGAGGTATTGCCGAGTACCTCATCAGTAGGAGAATTGGAGGTATTGCCGAGTACCTCATCAGTAGGAGAATTGCTGGTACAGCCGAATACATCAACGCTACAGGAGGCAAAATGTGATTCACCTAATGCATGTAAGCAATTATTTATTCTTTACATTGTTATTCTATCAGAATAAGTAATTTATATTTTTATGCAAATTTTTACATTTGCAATTAGAAAGAATATGGTTTACACTTTACCAGTGGCGCACCCAGGGGGGGGGCAGGGGGCTAAGTCCCCCCCCAAGAAAAAATATTTAGCATAGCCCTTGACATATATGTTAGCTAAAAAAAAAAAAGGTCATCGCGCAAACTAGCGCTGGGTTCAACTCGGCCCCCCCCCCAAGATTGCATCCTGGGTGCGCCACTGCACTTTACTTTAGGGCAGTGATGAGCAACCCTGTGGCCCGCGGGCCGCATTTGGCCCGCTAACAAACTGCCTGCGGCCCGCCGGAATCCGGCGCGGCGCGACGCAACAAAGTATTTAATATTGCGTTCGTTGCCGGTTGCGGTCCGCGCGTAGTCTTATGTTTCCACTTTTGGCCCACAATACGCCGCGGGTTGCTCACCACTGCTTTAGGGGATCTAAATTGTTAGATTTCTTTTTTATATTATCCTGTAAATGTTGTAAAAAAAATCGTAAGTTTGTGTTGAACAAATTTCAAGGCGCGTTCGCGCGCCCGTGCCTTTCAAAAGAGCTAAAAATCTGAACGCTTACTAATCTTGCTCCTTAGAATTTACGTTTTTAGAGTTTTCTTATCAAAATTTATATGATTAGGGTAAACTGTACTATTGCTGGCACTGCACTAGTTATTGACACTTTTCCTGGTAAAGAAAATCGTTCTTTAATGCTTCTTAATTATATTTCAAAGCATCGTTGTAAGTTTTCATAACATAGTTCCATATATGACTGTTAGCAACGCTGCGCTCAGCTGCGGTGGAGGACATCCAGTAAGACTGAGTAAGACCGACGGATGACCACAGTGCAGTTGAGTGCAGTGCAGTGCAGTGCAGTGCAGTGCAGTGTAAATGAATGTAATTAGTGTTTTGGTGTTTTGTTAAAATTTTCGTCATAAGTAGGTATACTTCATCGCTTTATAAGCGTTTAATTATAGATCAGATAAATCAAATAGCCTGTTTAACGTTTACTTCTTACTCTTTATTAGACATAACCTCAGATTTTCACGTGCCAACGAATTACTAAATAGATATACAGTTTTGGATTTTTTTTTAATATTCGAAAGATTAATGCTTTGGATCTTTAAAACAAATTAGAAATATGATTTTAATTCGTTGAAATAAGTCTTCTTACCAATTCTTGGCACTGTTAATCATTGTACAGTTTACCTGAGTTTACCCTATATCAGGCATGCACAGATGTACGATTTGGGAGCCGGAGCCCTCGACCCGGCTCATGAGCCGGATCGAAGCCGTGACCTAGCTCGGACGTATGGAAGTTGAACCCACTCATTGTAAGCGTGACTTGTAAACACAGCGCGAGAGAAGACCAGTGGGAGGGTCGTGGTTGGTTCCCCTTCCATACGTCCGAGGTAGGTCACGGCTCTGAGAGCGCACGGAAACCGTTTGGGAGCACAAGAGCCGCTCTGAGAGCTAAGATCTGTGCATGCCTGCCCTATATTAAATAAGAAAAAATGGAAAATTTTTTACAGTCTAAAGTAAAATTGGCTATACTCGGGTTTGGTGGTGAAATTCGCCCCCGGTGGGTTTTTGATCGAAAAGGGCGAAAGTACTCCAGAAATATTTTTCCAAAAAATTATTCGAAAATCGTCCAAACCAAAAATGTGTTTACAATGGTTTAAAATGTGATTAACTTAGAAAAAAAAATTGACCTGACCGAGATTCGTACCTAGTCCAAAAACTCCTACTCTCAGGAATTTGAAAAAAAATTGAGCATAATTCACCTAGGGCGAATTTCACCACCAAACCCGGGTATCCAAAATATTTTTTTCATTCACAAGTTTATGAAACAAAAAAGCTTTTTCTTTGTCAATTTTTCATGTCATCATTTTTTCCTAATAATTTTTAATGTTTCTCTCATTTGTTTTGTATTTAGGTTGTAACACAGGTGCTGTGAGATTCAAAAACATGACACCTGTGGCAAGGTGCTTATATACGCAAAATAGAAATTTGAGAACTTCTTGTTATATTTATAAAAGAAGACTTCTCAATTTCAAGAAGCGATTGCTCCTTGCACGCAACATGCAAAATTTAAATAATTCAGGGCTCAGGAGGGAAGCATTCGAATTTTGCATACAGCAGTTGAACAGGAAAATTACGAAACCAAGAGGACGTCGATATTCTACAAACGATAAACTAATGAGTTTATCATTATATAAAACATCTGGAGCAGCGTATCGCTTCTTAGCCCAATGGTTCAACTTGCCATCGAAATCAACAATTTTACGGCTACTGAGTCAAATCCCCATAGGGGAAGGGTTCAATGACATCATAATTAATAATATTCATAGTAGTATTAGTTTACTTAGGCCTATAGATAGATTATGTGTTGTAGTTTTTGACGAAATTGTTTTGTCCCCAGGTATCCATTACAGTTCCACGCGGGATGTTATGGTTGGTATAACAAATGGAGAAATTGTCAACCATGCATTGGTCTTTTTATTGAGAGGAATTACTAGAAAATGGAAGCAGACTGTGTGCTATTCGTTCAGTAGGGGACCCGCAAAGGCACACAGTATTAAAGACCAACTGGTTACTTTAATAAAAAAGTTGAACGGAGTTAATGGTAAATAAAAATATTAGTTCACGTTAGTTTGTACTATTTTTAAATAAATCCTACTATTTGTCAGTGTTCATGCAATATTTGTGGATAATTGTGGATGTTTGAAAGCATATAGGATGCCATGTTTCATTTATAATACAACAAACATGATTTTTGGTCCCTCATAGTATGATTAAGGATTAATACTATTTTTTAACTCACTATCATTTCAGGTTTACAGATAGTTGCTACCGTTTGCGATCAAGGTTCCGCAAATAGGTCAGCAATTGAGGAGTTGGTGGACATGGGAGTAGCATCTGATGTCGCTAACAATCGTCCTCTGAAGAGACGGATTTTAGTTGATGGAGAGGACATCATACCTTTGTATGATGTCCCTCATATTTTAAAAGGTGTTCGAAATAATTTACTGAACAAAAATTTAGTATGGCAACGAGACAACGATATTGTGGAGGCGAGATGGCGGGATATTGTCGCGGCGTACAAGATAGATACTCAGTCAGACATCAGACTACTCCCTAAAATTACAGAATTTCATGTAATTCCGGAAAAAATCCGAAAAATGAAAGTATCGTACGCCGCCCAAGTCCTTAGCCACTCGATGGCTGCAGCTATAAATATTATGGCACGCCATAGTAAATATTAACATTACAATTACAGTCCACTGTTTATTATAATTAAAAATTGAATTTGAAGTAAAGTATGTATTTCTTTTCAGATGAAACTGATATTACAGGAGAATTCTTCATGGACAGCAAAAGCAGTGGGACTGCAATAATTATTAAGGAATTCGACGAGATTTTTGACAGCCTTAATGGACAAGGAAGGCAACATGGACCATTGAAACAACTCGCAGGACCCGTAACAAGGAGATCATCCCACGGACAGTATTGGAAATTAGCTGTAAATAAAATAAAACGTATGTATTTTAAGAGCGATGCACAACGGTGCTGTTTTCCACCGTCCTTAAAGAATTTAATGTTAACAATCCGCGGTTTTATCGACTTGCGGAAAAAGCTATTTTCTCTGGGAGTAAAAAGTTTTTCTCCAAGGCAATTCAACCAGGATTGTTTAGAAAATCATTTTGGACAAATGAGACAGCACCGCGTTCGCGAAAATAAAATTTCTGGAATACAATTCGAGGAATCACATAGAGCTTTGTTAATTAAACAAATTACTAGTAAGCAATCTCTAGCCGCGAATTGCGAAGATACATTCGATGAAACTTTAATTCAATTAAGGCAATTGTTACATTCAAATACACCGCAACTCAATAATGAGCTTAGCTACAATAGTAATTCTAAAATTGATATTATCATATTAGCATCCGGTTCTTTCATCAATAAACAATTGAAGAATTTTGTATTGAAATTGATTTCTCGATTTGTATTACAAAAATTAATACCAAAGTTTAATTGTACAAATTGTACATTACATATATTAAAACCAGCGATAAGTAGAAATAGAAATATTGTTCTCAATGATTATTTTGTACGGTGTTTATGTAGATGTTATAATATAGCGCGCTTGGTTTTATATAGGTGTAATGTGCACAGTAATGTAAAAAGTACAATTAAACATTTTATAAGAAAATATGTCGTTTTCAGTTTTGCGTGCGACCACAAAAATGCAGTTATTGATTTTATCTTAGATTATTTAGTTGTGTATGCAATTCGTAATTTCTGTACATATCTTAATGATTTAATGCGTGGCAAGCGCGTAAGACTTTTACCAACGTCATGTTCGCTTATAAAACAGTGCATCGCAATTCAAAATAATAAGTATAGGAAACATTGTAAATAGTAGTATGTAATTATAAATGTGTCTGCTGTGTGTCATGTAATAGTGTTATGCGATATATATGCAGGTAGGAACAAAACGGATCACACACACTTTAAATCGGAATAACTGTTTCATGAATGGACCAAACGACTCGAATTTCTCTGTAAGGCTAGAAGCAGTAGTTTAGTAAATGACGTCTAAAGAATATCTTGAAAAAACGCATTTGGTCGGAATTTTGAAAAACAACAGTAAAAATTGATTTTTATATCTTTTTTAGCTAGGCCAATAACGAAAATTTAAGCGATGTGTTTTGTCAACTTGTGTAAATTACATACACCCCGGAAATGTCATTGAAATTGGTTAATTTGTTTACGAGTTGTAAACGTTCAAAAGTGGTAAAAATTGCAACTTTTCAAGATTTTCGGCTTTTTTACCACTTTTGAACGTTTATAATTCGTAACCCAATTAACCAATTTCAATGACATTTCCGGAGCGTATGTAATTTAAACAAGTTGACAAACACATCGCTTAAATTTTCGTTATTGGCCTATAGTTAAAAAAGTTATAAAAATCAATTTCTACTATTGTTTTTCAAAATTCCGACCAAATGCATTTTTTCAACATATTCTTTAAACGTCATTTACTAAACTACTGCTTCTAGCCTTACAGAGAAATTCAAGTCGTTTGGTCCATTCATGAAACAGCTATTCTGATTGAAAGTGTGTGTGATCAGTTTTGCTCCTAACTGTACAATGTGTGTTATACGGTCTCGATATGTGTTACGAGATGAACGACGTGTGTGGATGTGTCTTATACGATCTCGATGTGTGTTACGAGATCTAAAGTGTGTGTTACGAAATGTACGATGTGTGTTATACGATCTCGATGTGTGTTACGAGATCTACGTTGTGTGTTACACACATCGAGATCATACAACACACACATCGTATATCTCGTAACACACCGTAAATCTCGTAACACACATCGAGATAGTATAACACACATCGTATATCTCGTAACACACACCGTAGATCTCGTAACACACATCGTATATCTCGTAACACACACCGTAGATCTCGTAACACACACCGTAGGTCTCGTAACACACACCGTAGATCTCGTAACACACTTCGTACATTTTGTAACACACACCGTAGAGCTCGTAACACACATCGAGATCGTATAACACACATCGCACATTTCGAAGTTATTATTAAAGAAATGTACGATGTGTGTTATACAATCTCGATGTGTGTTACGAGATCTACGGTGTGTGTTACGGTATGTACGATGTGTGTTATACGATCTCGATGTGTGTTATGAGATCTACGGTGTGTGTTACGGTATGTACGATGTGTGTTATAAGATCTCGATGTGTGTTATGAGATCTACGGTGTGTGTTACGGTATGTACGATGTGTCTTATACGATCTCGATGTTTGTTACGAGATCTAGGGTGTGTGTTACGGTATGTACGATGTGTTTTATAAGATCTCGCTGTGTGTTACGAGATCTACGGTGTGTGTTACGGTATGTACGATGTGTGTTATACGATCTCGATGTGTGTTACGAGATATACGTTGTGTGTTACACACATCGAGATCATACAACACACACATCGTATATCTCGTAACACACACCCTAGATCTCGTAACACACCCCGAGATCTTATAACACACATCGTATATCTCGTAACACACACCGTAGATCTCGTAACACACATCGTATATCTCGTAACACACACCGCAGATCTCGTAACACACATCGAGATCGTATAACACACATCGTATATCTCGTAACACACACCGTATATCTCGTAACACACATCGAGATCGTATAACACACATTGTACATTTTGTAACACACACCGTAGGTCTCGTAACACACACCGTAGATCTCGTAACACACTTCGTACATTTTGTAACACACACCGTAGAGCTCGTAACACACATCGAGATCGTATAACACACATCGCACATTTCGAAGTTATTATTAAAGAAATGTACGATGTGTGTTATACAATCTCGATGTGTGTTACCAGATCTACGGTGTGTGTTACGGTATGTACGATGTGTGTTATACGATCTCGATGTGTGTTATGAGATCTACGGTGTGTGTTACGGTATGTACGATGTGTGTTATAAGATCTCGATGTGTGTTATGAGATCTACGGTGTGTGTTACGGTATGTACGATGTGTCTTATACGATCTCGATGTTTGTTACGAGATCTAGGGTGTGTGTTACGGTATGTACGATGTGTTTTATAAGATCTCGCTGTGTGTTACGAGATCTACGGTGTGTGTTACGGTATGTACGATGTGTGTTATACGATCTCGATGTGTGTTACGAGATATACGTTGTGTGTTACACACATCGAGATCATACAACACACACATCGTATATCTCGTAACACACACCCTAGATCTCGTAACACACCCCGAGATCTTATAACACACATCGTATATCTCGTAACACACACCGTAGATCTCGTAACACACATCGTATATCTCGTAACACACACCGCAGATCTCGTAACACACATCGAGATCGTATAACACACATCGTATATCTCGTAACACACACCGTATATCTCGTAACACACATCGAGATCGTATAACACACATTGTACATTTTGTAACACACACCGTAGGTCTCGTAACACACACCGTAGATCTCGTAACACACTTCGTACATTTTGTAACACACACTGTAGAGCTCGTAACACACATCGAGATCGTATAACACACATCGCACATTTCGAAGTTATTATTAAAGAAATGTACGATGTGTGTTATACAATCTCGAAGTGTGTTGTGAGATCTACCGTGTGTGTTACGGTATGTACGATGTGTGTTATAAGATCTCGATGTGTGTTATGAGATCTACGGTGTGTGTTACGGTATGTACGATGTGTGTTATACGATCTCGATGTGTGTTACGAGATCTAGGGTGTGTGTTACGGTATGTACGATGTGTGTTATAAGATCTCGATGTGTGTTACGAGATCTACGGTGTGTATTACGGTATGCACGATGTGTGTTATAAGATCTCGGTGTGTGTTACGAGATCTAGGGTGTGTGTTACGGTATGTACGATGTGTGTTATAAGATCTCGATGTGTGTTACGAGATCTACGGTGTGTATTACGGTATGTACGATGTATGTTATAAGATCTCGGTGTGTGTTACGAGATCTAGGGTGTGTGTTACGATATGTACGATGTGTGTTGTAAGATCTCGGTGTGTGTTACGAGATCTACGGTGTGTGTAACGGTATGTACGATGTGTGTTATACGATCTCGATGTGTGTTACGAGATCTACGGTGTGTGTTACGGTATGTACGATGTGTGTTATACGATCTCGATGTGTGTTATGAGATCTACGGTGTGTGTTACGGTATGTACGATGTGTGTTATAAGATCTCGATGTGTGTTATGAGATCTACGGTGTGTGTTACGGTATGTACGATGTGTCTTATACGATCTCGATGTTTGTTACGAGATCTAGGGTGTGTGTTACGGTATGTACGATGTGTCTTATACGATCTCGATGTTTGTTACGAGATCTAGGGTGTGTGTTACGGTATGTACGATGTGTGTTATAAGATCTCGATGTGTGTTACGAGATCTACGGTGTGTATTACGGTATGCACGATGTGTGTTATAAGATCTCGATGTGTGTTACGAGATCTACGGTGTGTATTACGGTATGTACGATGTGTGTTATAAGATCTCGGTGTGTGTTATGAGATCTAGGTTGTGTGTTACGGTATGTACGATGTGTGTTATAAGATCTCGATGTGTGTTACGAGATCTACGGTGTGTATTACGGTATGTACGATGTGTGTTATAAGATCTCGGTGTGTGTTACGAGATCTAGGGTGCGTGTTACGATATGTACGATGTGTGTTATAAGATCTCGATGTGTGTTACGAGATCTAGGGTGTGTGTTACGGTATGTACGATGTGTGTGGATGTATGTTATAAGATCTCGGTGTGTGTTACGAGATCTAGGGTGTGTGTTACGATATGTACGATGTGTGTTGTAAGATCTCGGTGTGTGTTACGAGATCTACGGTGTGTGTTACGGTATGTACGATGTGTGTTATACGATCTCGATGTGTGTTACGAGATCTACGTTGTGTGTTACACACATCGAGATCATACAACACACACATCGTATATCTCGTAACACACCGTAAATCTCGTAACACACATCGAGATCGTATAACACACATCGATATCGTATAACACACATCGTACATTTTGTAACACACACCGTAGATCTCGTAACACACACCGTAGATCTCGTAACACACACCGTAGAGCTCGTAACACACATCGAGATCGTATAACACACATCGCACATTTCGGAGTTATTATTAAAGAAATGTACGATGTGTGTTATACAATCTCGATGTGTGTTGCGAGATCTAGGGTGTGTGTTACGATATGTACGATGTGTGTTATAAGATCTCGATGTGTGTTACGAGATCTACGGTGTGTATTACGGTATGTACGATGTGTGTTATAAGATCTCGGTGTGTGTTACGAGATCTAGGGTGTGTGTTACGAAATTTACGATGTGTGTGGATATATGTTATAAGATCTCGATGGGTGTTACGAGATCTACGGTGTGTGTTACGAAATGTACGATGTGTGTGGATGTGTGTTACGAAATGTACGATGTGTGGATGTGTTTTATACAATCTCGACGTATGTTCTGCGATATGCGATGTGTGTTGTACGATCTCGATGTGTGTAGATGTGTGTTATACATTGTTTTGCGCTTGTCTTTGAGCCAGTTCATTGTTAATTGCTGTGATATGCATGTGATGTGTTCTTATTATCATAAAGTTTGTAAATAATGTATAACTTGCAATATTTGTAATGAAACATTATTATCGCGCTTGATAATATGGTTTCAATTTATTAATAAGTAGAAAGTTGTACATATACTGTTTGTAATTGTTTTAATGTTCAATAAACTATGTTTAAAATGTATTAAAATGTTTTAATTTGTTTTATTTTTAAATAAAAATTATAAATTAGCAAGGAATGGGTAGTATGGATTTTGAATCCCCGCGTTTTACCCGTTAGTTGTGTAACACAAAATTCAGATGGCGCTGGATTTCCGTGCTAACAGAACAATACATTGAGTGACACTACCCTGGGCATGGGCAAAAATAGCACGCGAGCTAGGGAATTCAAGGAATACCCGTGGAATACCCCCACTTCTCCCGGCCGCGCGTCTCGCTCCCCGTGGCGGCCATAGTGCTCGGTGCAACTACGGCTGCTAAGGGGATTGAGACGCGCGGCCGGGAAAAGTGGGGGTATTCCTTGAATTCCCTAGCTCGCGTGCTATTTTTGCCCATGCCTGCAATATGTATAAGGGGGTAGTTACACGGGGGTGGCTCTATGGCGCACAGTACGATGATAAGATTTGATAGGTCCTTCGTGATTGTAGCAGATTGAAGTCAGGATTGACAGTCTGACTGATCAATCAGACTGTCATTCCTGATTGACCGTATAGGGGCCGCTATATGAAAGCGAGCATCAAGAAGACGAGCTCAACCATGTATACATAGCAGATACATATATCCAGTGTCGCCAGTTAGTAACCGAACGGTTACTCGAGGGGAATACAAGGTACCCCCTCTCTGATGACCAGAGCGGCAGAGGAGTTCAGGAGTAGGGTAATATGTGACACGTTGGGCGTGCGCGACGAGAATTTAGTGGGGCGAATGGAAGACACGTTGCGCGTGCGTGATGAGGACGCAACAATGACATGACATTTCGCAGGTTTTAGGTTATTGCAGCGTATCTACGAATCGTTCTGCAGATTATG
This sequence comes from Lasioglossum pauxillum, assembly GCA_933228785.1. NCBI lineage: Eukaryota > Metazoa > Arthropoda > Insecta > Hymenoptera > Halictidae > Lasioglossum > Lasioglossum pauxillum. Next base: position 38,635,584 of record OW121699.1, on the reverse strand, counting down.
AACTTTCTTTATTATAAATGAAATGAATTGTAACATGGGAGTTTCAGTTGTGAAGCGGAGTATGAATATTGAAAAAAATGTTGAAATTTATAGTACTATATATTAAAAAGTTTGGTATAGGGAAGATGAAAGAAATTGTAGAACTGAATACTGAATGTAATAAATATATTATGGGTACATAATACAATAAAATTGTAGGAAAATATAGTCTACCAGCTATACCCAGACAGCACAGCCTGCCCGAGCCCACCGCCGGCCCAAACCTCCCGAGGCCCGTGACCGGCAGGTTACTACCTAACACAATGCTTGGATCGGCTCGAGGCTGATTCCGTTGGATCCGTGCCTGCTTCTTATGCGCGCAATGGCCCGGAAATAGCCAGGCATGGGCTCGAGCCCACAGCCTGACGGCCGTGCCAGATTTCAGTTAGATTTCAGCCAGAGTCTAATGTGGCCAATCAGTGCTTCGATTGAGCCCAACTTTTCTCGCGCATGCGCGTCACAGTGCGGGTCGCATGGAAATGAGGATTGCAAGGGTGCGGGATCCACGTTCTCATTTCTTAATAATACAAAAATTTGATATTTCAGTAGTCAATAACGCTAGATAAAAGATCAATCTAGGCCGTGATCGCCCTCGAAACTCCTATTTTTACATTTACGAGTCGTAATTTGCATCATACGGAAGCATACAACTGCGCATGTAGCTATTTTCATAACATATATAATGCAAATTACGCCTCGTATAGGAAAAAAAAAGACTTTTGAGGGTGTTTGCTGCCTAGATTGATCTTTTATCTGGCGTTTTTTACTACTGAAAAACCCCTTGTTTGTATTATCACGAAATGAGAACGCAAATGCCGCACCCTTGCAATCTTGTAAATGGGCTGAAATCTAGCTGAAATCTGGCACGGCCGTCAGGCTGTGGGCTCGAGCCCATGCCTGGCTATTTCCGGGCCATGGCGCGCATAAAAAGCAGGCTGAAATCGAGCCGGTGTGCTGTCTGGGTATATGTATATACGCTATGGGAAAGGATGGTAAAGGGCAACAACTATTGAGTTATTGACGGTGAATATTAATATATATATTAATGAACATATTAATGAACTCTACTCATATCACATCTCATATAACATACAATAATATCGTTCTGCAGAACGATTCGTATGATTCATTTCATAACTACGATACGCTGCAATAACCTAAAACCTGCGAAATGTCATGTCTTGTTGCGTCCTCATCACGCACGCGCAACGTGTCTTCCATTCGCCCCACTAAATTCTCGTCGCGCACGCGCAACGTGTCACATATTACCCTACTCCTGAACTCCTCTGCCGCTCTGGTCATCAGAGAGGGGGTACATTTTTTCACCGTGACTCCCCTCAACTGGCGACACTGCATATATCTGCTAATGGCTAATGCCGATACGGCATCCGATTCATTACATCTGTCGTCATGCACTTCGCATTTGATTAGAGCTTTTGATATATAGTTATATGTATATTTATCGTTTCATTTTATTAGATATGTTATCATTATGTCAATTTGACCCGTAGGTCACGAAGGACACATTAAGTTGCGAAAATGACGGACGGATGAAGGTTAGTTAACAATAAGAAAACATATAAGTAAATTTTACATTTATTAAACAAATATACCGCACCGAGTGCATTATTCTAGTACGAATTGCGTCACTAATTAATTACACGTAATATTGGACTTAAACAAATTGAACTAATTCTGCAACAGCAGTAATCCACGTGGCAACTCCATATGCACCGGCATCTTCATTTTGTAGGTATTGGGATTGTTTTGCGTAACTAGCTCGTCCTACTCTGTAACAGATTATATTTGATCATTCTACTTGAAATAACTATGAATAAACTGAATTTTGTGTAACAAATTAATTTTACGAATTTGATAAATATTTTTTTTATTTTGTATTGCCATTTCATTGACATGTTTATCAACAGAATTTACCATAGAAACCAACTTTGTAAATAAAGACAAAATAAATATATATTTAAACATTTTTTAAAAATTTAAATATATTTAAATATTTTTTTTTATTTTTTTTATTTAAATATATTTAAATATATATTTATTTTGTTTTTGTTACGAAGTTGGTTTCTATGGTAAATTCTGCTTATAAACATGCTAATGAAATGGCAATACAAAATAGAAAAATATTTATTTATCAAATTCGTAAAATTAATTTGTTACACAAAATTCAGTTTATTCATAGTTACTTCAAGTAATAATATCTATATCAACAATAATAATAGTAAATATATAATAAATATTCAATTTTAATTTAAGTGTCGAACTCGTTTATATAGTATACCTACCTCGGTGCCATTTTCTTTGTTGCTTCGCATGCTTGCCAAGCAGCAGTCATTATTGCATCACAAATATAATTTGTTTTTTCATTCAACGTTTTCTCACAAGCTTCACATACTGCATTGATCACGTCAACCTAAAGGATCAACAAATGTTCAAAGTAATAACATACCATACTTTTCATAGGGAAAAGATATTATTCTATGTATGCATACAGTCAGTCACATAAGTATTCGTACGCCCCGTAAAACAGAATAACTTTTTTATAATTTTACCGAACAATCTGATGTTTTGTAAGCAATTAGAAGCATTGGTTTATTAAATAATTTGCAAAAAAGTTGTTCCAAAAATTACAATTTACAAGGCTGCATGCAAAAATAGAAAAGGCATTTTTCTAAAACTTTTTTATTTGGGCCCTTAATGAAAATTTAAAATATGCTTTGTAGATCTGTAGTAGCTACACGCATGCTCAAAATGTGTGTAACTACTACAGATCTACAAAACATATGCCTTAAATTTTCATTCAGGGCCCAAATAAAAAAGTTTTAGAAAAATGCCTTTTTTATTTTTGCATGCAACCTTGTAAATTGTAATTTTTGGAAAATCTTTTTTTGCAGATCATTTAGAAAACCAATGATTCTGATTGTTTACAAAACATCAGGCCGTTGGACACGATTATAAAAAAGTTATTCTGTATTAAGGACGTGCGAATACTTACGTGACTGAATGTATGAAGCTAATCCCAGATAGCACAAAGACATCTTAAGATCGTATGATATATCGAAAATAAATTCTAATTACGTATAATAAATTTGAAACTTTAAATTGTATATTAAAGACGTTGAAAAACCGTAATCTAAGTAGCGAATTTAAATCTGAAACAATTTTCGAATTGCTATTATAATAGGGCCGTGTATTATAAATCTGGCATTCTTAAAAATTTCGGGTTTTCGCAGCTTGGATTGGCAATTAATGATTGTTTAATTAATATTGTTGAAGACTTGCAATGCACCAGAACTTCGTCAGAATTGTTATACGCATAATTAATAGGGAACTCGAGGCAAGAAATTAGCATTTTCGGTAGCGGGTCAATTTTGCAAAATTTCGTAGAAATTAGTATGTATGCCTATCAAGTAAAAAGCTGATTTTCCATGTTTGTTTTTTGAACTTTTACATCTATTATGGAAATGTATATTTTATAAATATTGCGTACCATAGATCTATCTCCTGGTTTTGCTTTACCATATTTTATCAAACAACACAATCCATTGCGAAGTGCTCTGGCCGAAATTGATGGCCAGCCTTCTTTTTCTTGAGCCGATGCCAGATCTGTCGCAAAACTGGTAAATAATAAACAATACAATGCTCCAGACGTTCCACCCATTTGTTCTTCAGCTATGTGTGCCAACTCGGAGAAAAATGACGAAGGGTGTGATATAGAAAGACTCGAGAGTCTTTGCAAAATATCTGAAGAGAAACGATTAGAAAAAAGAAAATTAGAAAAAAATGTCATTATCATATATTGATTTTAATTTTACTTTTTACACTCACTGAGTGTATACAAGAAATTAATTTAAAAACTACCATTGGTCGAAATTGTGAAGAAAAAAGTGAAGGTCACGACATTTTTTTAACTTTTTCATGTGTACCTGTAATAATTATTCGAGACCCAATAATTATATGTATTTATAACGTAAAAATTGTGAACGACGAAATTAATTGAATATTTTTAGAGTGGTTTAAGTAATTTTCTTTTTAATTAACTTAATAAAACAGTTGGTTCATATAATGCGTATATACAGGGTCATCCGTTTTTTAAACGGACAAACGTAAACCAGCTATAAAGGACCCCAAATGAAACAATTTTTACCCCTACCACTTTTTTTGATTCGGTCTTGAATTTTAGATAATCGCAAAAAAACCATAATTTTTCCACGACGTCATACAAAAATATTTTGTTAACAAAAAAGATGCCCCTATTTATTTTAAACCAAACAAAGGAAAAATCATCAAGATTCATCACTGGAGTCCCGAGATATTCAAATTTATGTGAACTAAAAAAATTATGGTTTTTTGCAATTTTCTAGAAATCAAGGCCGAAACAAAAAAAGTGGCAGGGGTAAAACTTGTTCCATTTGGGGTTCTTTATAGCTGGTTTACGTTTGTCCGTTTAAAAACGGATGACCCTGTATATACAGTATACAGTATATGTATATGTATATAAATTATTTTTTTTAAAGAAGTTCAACTTTTGAAACATAATTTAATACTTTCGATTTACCACATCCTCGAGTGTATAATATACCTGGTAGATTAAAGTGGGGAAAACATGGCATATTAAAATGGGAAAATTTTCTTACGTACCACTAGCAAGTCTTTTAAGCGTCGAACCACAATCGCCGTCGCCACATCCTCTATCCAGATTGTTGATAGCAGTTTCCTTCTCAATTAACTGTTGGCAGGCTCTTGTTAAACACCTTTCAAATAATAACCGCATGCTTGCATCAATTTCTATCCCTACGTGCTTTATATTACTTCTGGTTACTTTATCCTGTGTGACTCTTTGTTTAGCCTTCGAACGAACGCTATAAGCACAGCCTGGCCATTTTGGCGCATTGGTAGGACTATCCAGACAACCGATAAATGTATCCATATAATGTTCTGGTAATTTGAGAAGAGTAATATGGATTCCAGCACTGTTCAATGAAGTCATTAAAACGCCTGAATATATACGCTCAACATGGATGTTCAAATTCCCTGCGAAAAAAAATTCAGAATTCTTATTCCTCTTGAAGAGAATAAGTATACATATGTATAAATGTATACCCAGTAAGCCAAATGCTCGGTTTTGGCCGGGCATCTGTCCGGCAGCTGCTAGTAGTTATTTTTTGTAATTTATAATTTAAACAATCTTTAAATAAATAGATTTTTATAATTTGTTTCAATATTCGTTATTTGAATTGTTATTTCAATAATTTATTGTTAAAATAATTGTTTAAACAAATAAATTTTTATGATTTGTTTCTGTATTCAATATTTGAATAATTATTTCAATAAAAATTTGTTGTTACAATAATTGTTTAAATAAATAAATTTTTATAATAACTTTCTATATTAAAATTTATTTATTTAAACAATTATTGTAATAACAAATTTTTATTGAAATAATTATTCAAATATTGAATACAGAAACAAATCATAATTTATTTGTTTAAACAATGATTGTAACAACAAATTATTAATGAAATATATTAATGAAATAATAATTCAAATATTGAATATAGAAACAAATTATAAAAATTGATTTATTTAAACAATTATTTTAACAATAAATTATTGAAATAACAATTCAAATAACGAATGTAGAAACAAATTATAAAAATTTATTTTAAAAAAGCACCAGGCTTTGTAGTTCTGCGATAAATAAAAATCGTACTAAAGTCTGAGGAATTTTACATTCTAGCATTTTTTGAAAATTTTTAGAATCCATAAGTGCATAAAGATTCGCAGTCTCAATCACTTACCGAGTTGGTTCACCAAATCGTGAACAACAATCCCTTGTTCCAGCTGACTCAATGCTCCAAAATTATTAATAATCGCTGCAACGGTATCTCCACTAACTAAAGACAAGGAATCGCATAAATGTTTCAACATGAACGAGATCACGTCACTGCAAGATCGTAATTTCTTCTTTTCATATCCAGCTTCCCCATGAACTCCCATTCCACATTCTATTTCATCTTCGGCGAGATCAAACATTGGAGGTTGACCTGTAAATGTATAAAATATAATTAATGTTAATTTTAATTTCATTGATTTATTAACGCTCATGGAACTATTTCGTACACGTAGATTAACAATTACAACGAGTTACGAGAATTCTCATGCATCTATATGTACATAAATATTTACATAATAATATTTCATGTATATATTCGTAACAAGAGAAGACAAAAAGCAAAATTCTGTTTCTTCGATCTCTTTTCTTAATCACACATGTATCCTTCTATTCTATTAATAACTAGTAATAATTAAAACGTGTATTCTGCGCATAAAACGCGGGGACATTGCAGCAAAGAAAGAATGTAATAAATTTTTTAGTTTCTTTCAATTAGCATACATCTTTTAACGAGATGACTGAGCGCAGTAGCAGCACTCTGATAGTCAGTGCATCCCCATGATTTTGTTTTGAGAATAAAATTAGAGTATACTGCATATACATATGTATACAGGGTGAGGCGCCAGAAACAAGCTTCCTGAATAACTCTGCTGCTATTGGTGTTGGGAAGAAATGCATTAATCAGATGTTAGTAGTTTTTTTGTAGGTGGACGCGTACATGACATATGAAGGTCAACTTCATTTTCTTAAATGGAATGAGGTATTTTTTAATACATATCAATCGATGCAGCTGGACATTCGTTATAAAAAAGTACTAACCTATGTATGTCGAAAAATTAGAAGTTCAGGAGATATTTCAATTTAAGTAACTCTAAAATACCATTACTGTCGTACTAACAATAAGACGTTAGCGTTTACTTGTTGTTGTTAAATGTTGAACAATTTTTTTTAATTGCATGCACGTTGCGAGGGTCAAAAGTGCAAAAGGAACCATAGGTCGCAACTCAACCGCGACGAGTAAAATATGATGCAATTAAACAAAAATTCCCAGATAGCACACCGGTTCGATTTTGGTCGGGCCCCTGTGCGCGCCAATGCGCGCATGCCACCTGTAGGGGCTCGAGCCCCTGTATTCGGCCTATTTGAAAAATTGCAAGGATGCGGGATTTGCGTTCTCATTTCGTGAAAATACAAACACGGGGTTTTTCAGTAGTCAAAATAGCCAGATAAAAGATCAATCTAGGCATCAATCGCCCTCAAAAGTCCTATTTTTTTACTTTAACGACGTCTGCCACATTCATACGACCCGCCTTGTGTTTTGTATACTGGCATCGGCCTGATTGGCCACATTAACTATTGGGCTGGAACGATTGGCCCTCTCAAAAACAGGCTGAATCCCGGCCCGGCCTGCAGGCCCTGTGCTCGAGCTTTTGCAGGTGATATGCGGCACATTGGTGCGCACAGGGGCCCGAACAAAATCGACCTGCCTGGGCCTCGAGCAGCTCCAAGCGTTGTGTTTACCCGTAACCTGCAGGTCAGGGTCTCTGCAGGCTGGGTCAGCTGGTAGCTATGCCAGGCTGTGCTATCTGTGTTGTTCACCTTTTGACCTTAAAATTGAAGGTCGAGGTCAATTTTGCGGCGGCACTTTCCTTAGTTCAATTTCTACCAAATGAGGGTGTAGAATCATCCTATGGTAGCCGTAGCCGCGACATAATTCAGAAACTTTTGCATTTGAATACCAACCAGGTATAGCACACGCGGTCAATCCGACTGCATACGTAGCCATGTTTTTCAAAACGTTTTGTGCAACGTCATAAATTTCTTCCAGAGGTAATCCTTTCTCAGCCAGTGCACCTGCTATTTTTATGACGAATAATAATCCAGTTAGTCCACGTTGACCGGCGACTCCTTGCTCCTTGATCGGTATACTACAGTCGTCATTTACAATGATCTCTGTCACCTAATATTTCGATCATGAACGAGATCGATCAAATTGTTCAGAAGTATCGTCATACAGAAATTCAGAAATGATTGTTGAAATATGTCAAAATTAATCTAATCTTTGATTATAATCGATTCAATATGATTCAATATTGGTATGTTTCAGTTTGTTTATGAAATAATTGGTTGTTTGTTTGATGCATCGTTCTACTTTCTAGCCCGAGTGATCCTCACTTGACGTGTGAGATTTAAACCTAAAAGACGTATTTTCTTTGTGCTCATTAACTCGTTTGCTTGTGTTAACAAAATTCAGGTTAGTTAATTTTGTTTATTTAATTACATAATCTAATAATGATTATAGAAGTAATGAAGATGTAATTCCTTTCGCTTACTTTTTTTAACGAAAAAGACAAATTGTTGTATTCAGAAATCCTTGATCTTTTCAATGGCTTACGGATTTTGATCTTTTTAACCCTTTGCACTCCGAATTGTTTTTCAATTTTCTTGCCAACAACTCTCTACTGTTTGAAGTATTTCACTTGAAATTTACTTTAAATGGCAGTTCCTTGACTGCTACTTATTTTAAACAATATTGTTTACTAATTATATTAAATATTACTTGAAGTTCGTTGTAATTTATATTTGTAAAACTTATATTGATTTTTCACTAAAAAACGAGACAATTAAATAAATAAAGGAAGAAACAAATACATATAAACACCCGTTTTATTTATACATTTCTCTTTCTCTGATGTCGAGTCACACTCGGCAAAGAAGTGCAAAGGGTTAATTTGAAAAATTGTCATTTGTTTCTGTTTTTCAACAATTTACAAATATTTCTCACCTTACCTTCGCACCATTTTGTCTTGCTTTTTCGACTGCAATGCCAAAATTAAGGCAGTCGCCAGTGTAATTTGGAATAATCACTAAAATTCCAGCTAAAAGTACAGTATGTATTATTTATAACAGTATATATTTTCAATATATTCCCAGATAGCACAATACGCCTTACAGACGTCGTTTTCTCGTCATTTTTACGTCTTTACGTCTTACGTTTCTAAAAGACGCCCTTTATACATACATAACGGCGTCTATCCAAAAAGACGCCTTTATGGACGTGTAAAAGGCGTCTTTTTGAGACGTCGTAAGTTTTTTTTACCAGGGCTGTGCTGGGAAAGACGTTCAATGCAAAAGGATATGTGTTGCGATGGCGGTGCAGCAAATATGGAACCTGCTACCGATGCGGTTAACATTCCATTTCCAACGAATCCTGGAACAAGTCCCGTTATAATGTAATAGTAAGTCCCGTTAAATGTAAGATACGTAAGGTACAACGTATTATACAAGAATGTAAATACATAAAACGCCAAAAATTAATGCGTAAACCACCGCTAACTATAAGCTTACGTAAAGAAGCTCGTTTACAATTTTCTGAGAAGTATGTTCATTGGAAGAAAAAATGGCGAAAAGTTATCTTTAGTGATGAGAAGAGATTTGTGTTAGATGGACCGGATGGCTACCGTTGTTATTTCCACGATTTGCGTAAAGAACAAAAAATGTTATGCAGTCGACAATTCGGTGATGGTGGAGTAATGGTGTGGGCGGGAATTAGGTACTACAGAAACACGGAAATTAAGTTTATAAGTGGTTAAATGAATAGTGCAAAGTACATTAGTTTAATCGACGAACAATTAAAGAAACATGCTGTAAAAGTTGCCAGTACAAACTTTATTTATCAGCAAGATAATGCAAGTGTTCATACCGCGAATAATTGTAAAAGAATAATATTTTACACGGGAAAATATTCAAATTTTGGAGTGGCCAGTCAGGTCTCGAGATTGAAATACTATAGAAAATTGCTGGGCCCATTTAGCCAAATCGGTATATGCCGGCGGAAGACAATTTTGAACCCACGACGAATTAAAAAGTGTATTGAACGAAATTGGGTATCGTTAAGCAGAAGCGTGGTTACAAAATTATATAAATCTATACCGAAACGTTTATTCCAAGTTATAGAAACAAAAGGCGGAGTTACAAAATATTAAGGCATTATTTTTTTATACATATACTTTATTTTTCAGTTATTTTAAGAAATGTGTGCTATCTTTTTGACGCACCGATTTTTCGTTTAATGTCACATATTTTCCAATAAAATTGTTTCTTCTCGTAATAAATGCATAGAAACATATTGAAATAATTTTTTGATCTTATTACCCAGTATCCAGGTCACACACAATGTAATATACTACTTGAACAGCTAAAAGACCATTTATTTGTATAATGTGTTATCTTTTTGTCACGGAATGTAGATCAAGATTTGTACTTTTCAAATGTTGCATTCAATCTTTATTTGGGCGTTTAATATCCTTCGAGCAATTGTAAAAGTTACTGTATATTATAATATGTCCATTAAACTTTGTTTCCATACGTTCAAATTTATATTTTAACAATTATTTATTTAACCGTAGATAGGTTTATTGAGCGTATAGAGAACAACACCGAAGTCAGTTACCCCATAGTACTCTGATTACGCGTTCACCAATAAACAAGCCTCGAAAATTGTGTACGGATTAATTTAAGATACAAATATGTTCAAAAGTATCAAACGTATATTATTATAAGCAAACTTGTAGTTATGTACCTGCTGCAAAAGGCTCGTGCCCGCTTCCACCGCCGCATATTAGAGACACTTTATCCTTTTTATCTTGGAGCTAAATCATATAATAACAAGGTTCACTAAACTTGTATTCATACGAAAACAAAATGGAGAACCATCATAATGGAAATAAACTTTGTTTTTTCGATTCTATACATACATTTGGCATTAAGAAAACTCTGTGTGATTTTTCATAATCGAGTTGTGGATATGCATACGACAAACCAGAAAGAGACTCGGTCACTGCTTCATCGAGCGAATTAACTAGGCTCTTCATGGCACTGAATTGAATTAGAGCAGCACTTGCAATCGAACGATGGTCCACGGGATCGTGATGCGATGCACTGAAAACTGCGACCCTGGGGGACGCAGGGAAGATCCCATTTGAGAAGAGACCAAATGCTAATCTTTGTTTGAAGGTTACAAGTTATCGCGCACTTATGTAAGACTTTATTATGTATTCGTTTGACCGCGTCAGAAAGTTCGTTTGACGCATCAATAAAGTCGATCGTGAGCGTAACAAATGTTCCATCTGTATCTTCCTACGGTGAACCCAGACCATTCGTCCTGCGTTTTCGGGGACAGATCTGTATTTCAACTTTCAACAGCCCGTCCCCGAATTTTTTAAAGAAATACGAGACGTAGAAATGTTATGTATTTTTTTTATTTTTTCAGCCTCGTATTTGCGGGACTCGATATTGTATCGATCAATGAGCGTAGCCCAGATAGCACACGACGTATTAAAGATGTCCATTTTACGTATATTTCAAGCCTGAAAGTCTTACGTCCTAAGAAGACGTCTTCAAGACCATAAATTGTGTGGTTTTTATATACCCATAATCTAGCAGCACTAGCATTGGTATTATTTGTTCGAGTTAGTATTTTTGCTTCAATTTCAACTCTGCGATTTCAACTTCAATTTTTCAATTTCAGCTCTTCAATTTCAACGTCAATTCAACTTCAATTTTTCAACTTCAATTTCAACTACAATTTCAACTCGCAAAATTCAACTCCTCAAATTCAATGTCGACTTCAATTCGAACTCCTCATTTTCAATTTCAATTTTTCAATCTCAATTTCAACTTCAATTTTTCAATTTCCATTTCGACTTCAATTTTAACTCTTCAATTTCAACTACAATTTCAATTTGAATTTCAACTTCAATTTTTTAATTTCAACTTCAATTTCAATTTTTATTATTTTTATATTGACTTTAATTGCAATTGTTATTTTTATTACACTTTTTATGTCAATTCCACATGCGTTCCATGGTCCCAGACAGCACACCGGCTCGATTTCAGCCTGCTTTTTATGCGCGCCATGGCCCGGAAATAGCCAGGCATGGGCTCGAGCCCACAGCCTGACGGCCGTGCCAGATTTCAGCTAGATTTCAGCCCATTTACAAGATTGCAAGGGTGCGGCATTTGCGTTCTCATTTCGTGATAATACAAACAAGGGGTTTTTCAGTAGTCAAAAACGCCAGATAAAAGATCAATCTAGGCAGCAAACACCCTCAAAAGTCTTCTTTTTTCCTATACGAGGCGTAATTTGCATTATATATGTTATGAAAATAGCTACATGCGCAGTTGTATGCTTCCGTATGATGCAAATTACGACTCGTAAATGTAAAAATAGGAGTTTCGAGGGCGATCACGGCCTAGATTGATCTTTTATCTAGCGTTATTGACTACTGAAATATCAAATTTTTGTATTATTAAGAAATGAGAACGTGGATCCCGCACCCTTGCAATCCTCATTTCCATGCGACCCGCACTGTGACGCGCATGCGCGAGAAAAGTTGGGCTCAATCGAAGCACTGATTGGCCACATTAGACTCTGGCTGAAATCTAGCTGAAATTGGCTGAAATCTGGCACGGCCGTCAGGCTGTGGGCTCGAGCCCATGCCTGGCTATTTCCGGGCCATTGCGCGCATAAGAAGCAGGCACGGATCCAACGGAATCAGCCTCGAGCCGATCCAAGCATTGTGTTAGGTAGTAACCTGCCGGTCACGGGCCTCGGGAGGTTTGGGCCGGCGGTGGGCTCGGGCAGGCTGTGCTGTCTGGGGTGTTTTAGAGTTATTTAAATTGGAATATCTCCTGAACTACTAACTTTTCGACATACATATAGGTTAGTACTTTTTTATAACGAATGTCCAGCTGCATCGATTGATATGCATTAAAAAATACCTCATTCTATTTAAAAAAATAAAGTTGACCTTCATATGTCCTTTACGCGTCCACCTACAAAAAAGCTACTAACATCAGATTAATGCCCCCTCGAAACCAAGCAAGTTCCATCTGATGCATTTCTTCCTAACACCAATAACAGCCGAGTTATTCAGGTGGCCTGTTTCTGGCGCCTCACCCCGTATATACAGGGTGAGTCACCTAACGTTTGCACCTCAAATATCTGTTGTTTCTAAAGATACGTAAAATATGGTAAGGACAAAGTTGAATGCTACAATATGGCTGACATGTTCCAAAAGAAAATTTTGTTTTTATGTAATTTTTTTAGAGATATCAAGGTCACCTTCATTTTTTTAAATGGAATGAGGTACATCAATCGATGCAGCTGGACATTCGTTATAAAAAAGTACTAACCTATGTATGTCGAAAAGTTAGTAGTTCGGAAGATATTTCAATTTAAATAACTCTAAAACACCATTAATGTCGTACTAATTGTAAGACGTTACACAAGTAAGTAAACGCTACGTCCTTAAATCCTTTTTTTATTTTTGCATACAACCTTGTAAATTGTAATTTTTGGAAAATCTTTTTTGCAGATCATTTAGTAAACTAATTCTTCTAATTACGTACAAAACATTAGGTCGTTTGGTACAATTATAAAAAAGTTATACTGTTTTAAAGTGCGTTCAAATACTTTCGTGGTTCACTGTATATATGTATATAAAAAAAAGATTGGTCACTTATTGAATTCTGTTTATTACAAAAGAGTTATTATTTACAAAAGTAATAACTATAAATAAAGTGCCTTGCAAACTTTATTACGCATTCCTCACAGATCCTTTGACGATTTTTATATCATCCACTGGTCTGTCATTCTTGTCTGTTTCGACTAAACCAATTCTCTTCACGATCGCCATACCAGAATGGATTCTACCTGTTAAAAAATTGTCGTTATACAATATACACATACATATAGTACAGTGTAGTTGTGTTTAAAAATAAAAACATATGCAAGGTGTACCATCCAAATGTAATCACCTGATCGTCTCTTTCATCTGTTATCAGTAGACTGTAGATTTCATGCATTTATGATAAAAATGGGTAAATAAAATGCAAAACAGTAAAGACATTTAAAGGATTTAGAAACACCTTTGCGTTATTTTCAACTCCTTAAAATTATTCAAAAGAGAACTAAATGTCGTGATTATACGTCGGCAGCTGCCCGCTAGACTCGCTTTCTGCTCGGGGCAGTCCTGGCTGACTGAGGTCTTGGAGAGTAACAAAATATCAATAAAAAATATTAATATATTAATATTAACTGTGATATGCACTTCTAAAAATATATGTAAACAAAACTTTAGTCAATGATCTTAAAACCGTACAAAATCAATCTTGAAACAAAATTATGCTTTGTCGCCCAAAATTTTTTCTATCATGTGGCTGCCTGTAGATGATACACTTTGTATTTAAACATTATTCACGAAGCATACCAAAAATCGTGTGTTTTCCATCTAGCCACTGTGTAGGTGCTAATGTAATAAAAAATTGTGATCCATTTGTGTCTGGTCCAGAATTAGCCATAGACACTATTCCAGCACCTGAAGCAAATATTATATTAAATATTAAATCGTGCGAAACGAATTGCATTTTTATAAATAGTTAATTTGTAATATGATTTTCTATACATATATTGAATACAATAAATATTTATACATAATATCATATATATGTATGTATAATACAATTTGCAAATTTATTAATTCATAATAAATACCTGTGTGTTTTAAGTCGTCATGTATTTCATCATCGAAGCATTCGCCGTAAATAGAAACACCACCTTTGCCCGTTCCCGTGGGATCTCCACCTGAAATAACAATTTTGTAGAAAACTCTGAATTTGTATATCTTTAAGAAAATAATGTAACGATAAAAAATAAACAGAGGAAGAACATGTATAGTACTTATAGATTATGACCGAGAAGTTTCAATAATGATTATAAATATCTTCGACAATTTTGCATTATCATTATTTTCATTATCACATAAAAAATGATAAATAAATTCTAATTTTTTTCGTCGTTTTACGCCACAAAAACAGATTAATACTACCGAAACTATTATTATAATACATTTTTTTGTTTAGAAAATAGATTAGTAGAAATAACCCAGTCAACCAGGCCTGCCGTAGCAGAAATCGTGCCCAACGTGCCGAGGGTAGCTAACGGGCCAAACGTCGCTCGAAGCTGCTCAAAGCACACGCCCCCAATAGCCAAAAATCCAATTTTGGACATCCGCCTGGGCGCGCATTTGTAGCGTTTTCTGCCGTCCAATGAACCAGGTATTTGGACATGGGCAGAACGAAGGCAGGAAAAAAATTATGGCGATATCGGTAACATAATAGTATACCTTGTATCATAAAATCTCTAATGACTCTATGAAACTTCGTCCCGTTGTAATATCCACGTCGTGTAAGTTCAGCAAAATTTCTACACGTAATTGGTACATGTTTCCAATAAAGTTCAATGACTAGTTCACCCATGCTGCAAAGAGTATTCATTGAAATTTTTGATCAAATGTGAAATTGTTGCGAAAATAAAAGAAACATACATTATTGAGACCTACATATTTCAAATAGTGATATCGCGAAACCTTTTTTCGATTTGTAGATACAAATCTTAATTATCAATTTTCGAGAAAAATTCTTAGAAAAATCGGGAATTTAAAAGAAAATTCTATTGTACTAAAATAGTACCTTTTTAGAATCCCGAGATTCTTGAGAATTTGTCGGAAGAGAATCTCGAGAAATCGACAAAAATTCCTGACTTTCGAGAAACTAGAAAGTTGGAAAAACGTGATTGCTATATACATTTATATATGTAAATACTTTATTTTAGTCTACTCGTGTACTTTTTCTTCTTCTTCTTTATAAGGAAAGTTGTATATAAGTAAACGTAAATATAATTTTATAATAACATTTTGTATCTGCTTACGTTGTTTCGAGGGCTACAAACGGTGGTTGCCAGTGTTTGTCAGGGATTCCCGATATGTTCGCAAGGGCCATTGTTTATTCTTGCGTTTTAAATTGATTGCAATTCTTCTTGCGTTTTTATTTTTCTTCACCTAATACAAAACGTTAATCGTTGATTGAAGATCTAATAAAATTCAATTTTCAGAAGAAATATACCAGTAAGCAAGATACTCGATTTTGGACGGGCATCTGCGTCAGCAGAATGCCGTACGTCTATGTCACAATAAGTATCGCTTCATGTGCTGTCCAAAATCGAGCAGATTCCGAGCAGCGTTCTGGCAACATAATGCTTGCCATCTGCTGGCATCGTACGGTTACAAGTTGTGCTCGATATCAAAAGCGTCGGGGAAGTTCGTTTGCATTTTTCGTAGACGGACACTATTTTTTTTAGCTTCGGAGGCCGAGCCGAACGTAGAAAAGTGCAACGCGTGTAAAGAGACCGCGTGCGGTCGAAAGGAGTGCGATTCTCCGCGTCTCTTTCTTTCCCATATGCTGCCTTTCCGTGCGCTCGAAACGATTTTTTCAAATATGTAACGACATTTTTAGTAGTTACTCTTATGTTTTCACTATAAGCTTCCAAAAACTTATTTTCATCGATTTGATAGTTCTAGACTTATGACTGAATGAAAAAGGGTGACACATTTTGTTTACATGTCTGTAAAACCAACAATTTTTAAGATATCGAAAAATCCTTTGAGAGATTCGTTCATAGGTCACTGAAGACTACAACATATTTAAATTTTAACAAAATTCGAAATTTTACTCCAAAAAGTGTCCGTTTTTGCGGGGAATGACCATATTAACATATTTATTCTTAATATAGTCGTGCACATTTTCATATTTTCACATTGCAGAAACTTAAGCACAAATATTTTATTATAGAAAAATAAAATTCAACAATAAAGCAACCTTGTTTACTATATCATTTAGGTTAGTAAAACGAACTTTTGGTATTCAGCTTTCTATTAAAATATACATGTTACTATTTAGAACTGTTATTACAACTATAGGCTAAATACAACTATTGATAATTATATAGTGTCACTTATTTTTAATATATTACAAATACAGGTTTTTAGTTTTATGACATTTGTCGAGTAAGGTTATATTTTATATATATTCGATATATGAGTATTCTGGTTATTATAATGTGTACAAATTTTCAAAGAATGTAAATTTTAAAAACTATAAACTACATCATTTTGACATTACAATAAATATCATCATTTTCGTAAAATTCTAAACTTATTTTTGTATATTAGTTCATACGTTGCCGTTAGCTTAGTATTTTATGTTTTTACCAGTTTTTAAGCAGCCACAATTCTCGAATGTTTTTATGACACTTGTATGCACTTTATCATAGAATTTGGCCAGCTAAATGCAATTAACACAACAATGATCAGATTGGACAAATAAAATACACACTCGGTAACACTCGGTAAGCAGCAACCAGCTGCAACCATGCAACCTGCAACTTATGGCACACTACCACACGCATGACTGCATTTCGACCGCTGGAATTTAAACAGAAGTAGGTATATTAAAATTATTTACATCTCTAATATATTTTCTATAAATAAATAATAGCAATATGTATATAAACTGTGTATATATATGTACAACTAATATTCCGCATTTAATATTTAAACATCCCGGGCTGTTCGTCAGTTCGTCAATGTATTTAAATGTAGTAATGTATTTAGTTCCACATCGAAAACCACACTGTGAAAAGTGTAAGTAATATATTTTTGCTTACTGTATTATTAAGAATAAACGTGTTTTCGAATTATGCTTTTTTGTATAGAATCTTCTAACAATGTTGGTAATAAATTTACGCAATTAAAATCAATAAAACGATATGAAAAAATTAATAAATTTATAGATAACCTATACGAGTCAGTCAGTTTTCTAATGGAAAATCTGCAAATATTTTATTTGTTATATTTTGTTTATTCCTTTTACGGATTGAAACGTGTTACATTAATTACTAATATTATCCCATTAGTCGAAATAGTCAACTATGCCTCCAAAGAAAAATCAAAATACTTCGAAAGGGAATAAATCCAAAGCATCAGAGGGCAGTAATACGAAAGAAGAGAAAAAAGGAGGAACTGCAGTAAAAGTACGTAAAGAAATATGTATTATACATATTTATCTATACTAAGTGTAAGTCATAATTAAATTTGATGTTTATACCCTTATTATTAGTAATAAAACAAGTAAGAATAAAGGACAACGTGATTCATAAAACCTTTATAATCAATATAAGAATTTATATATTAACTTACAATAAAAGCAGTAAATTATTAATAAAGATCTTAATAAAGCATAGTTTTCTAAAGTGTAGATTTGCTATTGAAAGTTAAACACATTGTTTTTACTTTTAATTTGCTTGATTCTTGTTCTTTTTAGCCCATTATTAGATCATCTAATCAATGATAACTAGACAGCGGATTTTATGTGTTTGTGACAAAAACGAGTAGGTGTAATTTAAAACAGTAAAAACATTAGAAGAATTTAAAAATACTGTTATATTATTTTCAGCCTATTAAACATATTAAGAAAGAAAATAAATCTCTATTTTACTTCAGTTTGTTGAAATTCGAGTAGATAATTTTTATTTTGAATAAAGATCCACTGTCTAACGATAACATATTTATTAATGTCAATGTATTTTGTTTGTTGCAAAGGTCAGACATATATTGTGCGAGAAACAGTCGAAAATTTTGGAAGCTCTGGAGAAATTAAAAGCTGGACAAAAGTTTAACGAAGTTGCAGCTACATATAGCGAGGACAAAGCACGCTCTGGGGTAAATATGTATATTATTATACAGGGTGTCTCAGCTAAAGGAGGCCACCTAAATATTTCCTTTATTTTTAATGGTACAAAAAATATTTATGGCATAATTTAAATGGTATCGAAGGAGGAATATCATAGAAGAACAATTTCTTTGTCCAGTTATTTTTTCATAGTTTTTTCAAGATCATCGTTATTTTTTATCAGAAAAACTCATTTTCTATGTACAAGCAAATATTGTATTTACTATAATTTCATTATTTTATTCATGATCCTTCCATTGCATCTTATTATACATATTTATGTAATAATTAAATATGCTTTACTTGTAATTTTAAAAGAATTGATATTTGACTTATATTCTTAAATAAAATGTTGTTTGTTTGACAGTAAATACATGTATACAATACATTTAATGATTATTTTAGGGAGATCTTGGATGGATGACACGGGGATCCATGGTTGGCCCATTCCAAGAAGCTGCATTCGCGCTACCTGTTTCTTCGCTTGGTTCTCCAGTTTATACAGATCCTCCAGTTAAAACAAAATTTGGGTATCACATTATAATGGTGGAAGGTAAAAAGTAGATAGTTCTAACTGTTAGTACTTTCAATTGAATATTATTGATGATGCTGTGAAAGAAAATAATTTTTTTTTACAACAAGAACCATGTATGTATATATTTGTCTATAAAGTATGGACAAGACACATTTTACATGCTACTTATCCGTTATAATTAAATTCTATTGTACTAACAATTGAAATTTAAAACGGAAAAGATTACGAAAGGATAAGTATGACTTTTGAATTTTTTAAATAATCAAATGGTCAAGGAGAAATGTAAATATCCATAACATACGTTTGTATAAATATCCTTTATTTAGTATCATTTACAATAAAGATTTTTACTAAATTGTGATGATATAAATATTTTAACTTCTAAGAATCTTACAACCAACATAAATAAAATATAGCTAATATTTTACACTGATGTAATACAATGGCAAATGATTCTTTACATGGGACAATAGAGAGAAAAAGATGCATGCAATCAAGATTCACCCATAAAACAATATCTATTTAAATAATCTAAATACTAGAAACGAGAAAAATAAAATTAATATAACCAATAGGGATGCAAGAATTTCTAGCATTACTTATAAAGAAACGTTTAAGAAACCGAAGGATGCAGAAAGCAAAATTTATATTATAATAATGCAATATTTATAGAGAGGTAAAATGGAGGCAAATGAATGTCGATCATCAGAAGTTTCTGAAGTGTAACAGTTATGAAATAAATATGCGCATACATCTTTCTTAACTGTTACTAAAGCAGATATTTTCCGAGAACTTTACTATACAGAGAATTATACTATTATTTTCGATAGTATACTTGTCAGAAATCTTTGTAAAATTTGGTAATTGTTTCTCAAATAACGTGTCGGTTATTCAATACACGCTAAAGTCATTGCAGCTGCTCTCTTTTGCGTGTGGTGCTTATTTTAGAGACGAATATTTGGATTGGTGAAATGAACGTATTTCAACAAAGAATCATTCTCCTCGCAAACCCATGGTTTTTTGTGATGGCAAGCAACATCGTGCCAGTTAACTCCGTCATTATAGAACTGATTAAGTACAGCCAAACAATTTTCTGGTGCGCCTGCTTGCTGAATAGGCTCACGATTATCGGGTTGAGGTTTTCCAATGCTAAAAGAAAGCACCATTATTTCTGAAACTGACTGTTCATCAGCTTGTTAAATATCAAATTGCGATAAAATATAGAATATTCATTTTACCCGCCAGTTTCGGACCAATCGTTTTGGGATCTGTCAGTAGTTGGTGCAAGTTTTTGCAATTCAGCAGTCCAGAACCAGCCATTAATGTGAAGAGGCTGAAGATCAGGCCTATCGCAGCCTTTGAAATCACAAAGACGTCCGGATGTCCAAATGTATTTTACCTTATCTAAAACCGGTAATGATTATCGGTCTATCATGCAGCACCGCCATTGATGTATAAGAAATGTAAATTGTGTTAGTATATCTACTTTGAACAATGCGGCTTTTGATGAATTCATTTTCACCAGAGGTTTCCAAAGATACGAGATCCATACACCTTTGTCTACAGAAGTTTCTTCCTGCCAACCAGTCTACTTCTTGTCCATTTGTTCTCGGATCAGCCCATGAATAGTAATAACCCTTGCCATTAAAACGTTCATGAATAACCCCTGAAACATAAGTAACCTTATATAAATACTTACAGTTAGATTACCACAAAATTTCATTAAAAGATTATAGTGAAACTTATTTTTTGACATTTAAAATCTTAAAATATTATAATTTTGTCGAAAGCGATTAGAACGACTAAAATTGCTGGGTTTATTTAACTGTTTTGCAGTTAATCCATTATAAATGGTAAATATTTTTACACTCGTAAGTGTTACAATAATAAAGTTATAGTATTATTTGCAATAAAGGAATCATAAGTCTAAACAAGTTGATATAAGAAACAAAATATGAGTAAGTTGAAATTATACATACTTTGATTTTAAATGCGTGTGTGATTGATAGTAATTATAAAAATTCTTCCATTCTACTCAAAAAGCATTTATGACTGTGCTAATATGAACGGTCAGGCAACTATTTAACATAATTAACTGTTTTATGATCGTTTAGAGATTTCTATTAATAGTCCATTTATGCAAACACTGAAAGGATATTACACGCTACCACGGACAGAAAAAATTATTCGCTAATTCCAACACATTCTTGTTATTTACAATATTGTATTCCAATGAAAGTATGGTTTACAAAGCTCTATAGAAAGTTGCATTTTTTAAATATTTTATTTGACGTGTGAAGGTCATTTCAAGGTCAATTTCAGTGTTTTAAATGGAAACATCAGTTTTTTTATTACACCAACTTATTCGATGAGAAAAACAAGTCAGTTTTATTCGAAACGTTTTTTAATTCGACAATAACTTTTTAAGTTATTCAATGATAATGTCATAAGTGGTGCATAGTCTAATGGCGTCAAATCAGGAGAGCGCGCTGGCCTATTAGGCACTTCTTCTGGTTCTTTATCATTGAATAACTTAAAAAGTTGTTGTCGAATTAAAAAATGTTTCGAATAAAACTGACTTGTTTTTTCTCATAGAATAAGTTGGTGTAATAAAAAAAATTATGTTTCCATTTAAAACAGTGAACTTGATCTTAAAATGACCTTCACCTCGTCAAATAAAATATTTACAAAATGCACCTTTCTATAGAGCTTTGAAAACTATACTAATTTCATTCGAGGTTTTTTTTCTAAATACGATGGATAAAGGGATACCCCGTGTAACAGAAATTTTGGGACACCTTGTATATATACACTTATAATTCTTCATGATTAAACAACTGAAAATATAAAAGACTTTTAGCGGGTTCGAAATACAAATAAATCACTAATTCATTTTCTAGTAGATATCGTAATTTCAAAGTTTAAATTACCTCTCTACAATAGTGTTTACACAAGTACTCTTGGCTCTTTCTCTCTGCTATCCGTTTAATAGAAATAGAAACTTTGCTCGACCCTATCCGTAATAACCAAACCAGTGATTTGCGATTCAGTTAATACCTTACTTTCCCCAGAACGATTAAACATTTAAGGGACTTCCGTCAGTGGCGCACCCAGGAGGCCTTGGGGCCCCCAAGAAAAAAGAAAATAGAACACTGGAAAATTGGTCAAACTGTAGAACAGCTGCTTCCTCTCCGATTTCGATGATTTTTGGATATGTTACGCGTAAAACTCAACATTATGTACATATGTAAGTAGCGTGTTACTGTATGGGCAACTTGAGCAAATGCCCAAAGCAAAAGGGGGCCCTGAACACAAACCAAGATCCATGATCCAAATTCTACGTTTTTCCCCGGAGGGTAGGGCCGGTAGCCGAAGCAGCAAATGCTGGGGGCACCGCGCTTTTGGAGCAGAAAATGTTTAACTTGTAAAATTGTGGGGCTACCAGCCAAACAGCCCTGGCTACCGCTAACAGATATTTTTGCTAAAAAAAGAGAAGGTCATCTATTGTGCTTTATTCTATTGTATTATCATACAAAACCTAGGGCCTCCTGGTAACATTTGCTACATGCCCCACGCTGGTTTAATCCGGCCCTGTCCGGGCCCCGACGCGCTATGTGGCAATTCTCGCACCAGGCCACAAAATTTCATCCGTTCAACTCGGACCCCCCTGCCCCTCAAGATTAAATCCTGAGTGCACCACTGACTTCCGTCATTTTTATTGACATTCCATCGTGATAATGATTCCGTCTTCCAAGGTGAAAGTTACAAAATCAATGTCGCTTGTAAATTCAGATAGTACGGTCACGGCGCGGCGGTTTAAAGATTGACATCGTTCGGTGTATGCTAATTTGTACAAACTACTTTCCCAGAGAAAAAGAAAGAAAGTTTGTCACAGTTTGTATAGCATATTTAGGATGTCCCACCTAACACCGCAGGTCGTTTTCACCCATTCATCGACCAAATATTTTCCTTCGCGTCAAGTCGACAGTCAGGGCCTACTTACAGCTTACAAGTATAATTCCGAAGCAATAACATTGAATAACCACGAACTTACTAATTGTTGGTTTTACGTATATTTTGTAGCTTTGTATGGAACGAAAGTGCGTCGACGTAATAATCCAGCAACCGATGAATTACTATATGTTATACCTCGCTCGGTCATTAATATTAATTAATGTAACACTCCAACCATATAATAGAGATATTGTCAAAGTAAAACGATAACACTTCCTTATTTTTTATGTACACATTAGAGGATAAAAGAGATTTTAGTTAATCAGATGAAAAATATAACGTATTAGTTCGGTTACGAAATTTTTATTTTTACTCGCATTGAAGAAAATGAATTTTCAATATGTGTGTATTAGTGTACAAATAAATGTTTGACATAGATTATTTGTTTTGGATTCAAGAAATAATGCAGCAAGTTCTAATTCCTCATTATAAATAATCCAACAATACTAATATACAGTGACCCGAATTAATATTCGGACGCTCTAAAAAATATGATAACTTTTTTAATATTGTACTATACGATTTGAACTTTTCTGGGAAGCTAGAACAATTAGTTTACTACAGGATGTGAAAGGAAATTTTTTCAAAAATTGCAATTGATCGGAATTATAGAAAAAATACTAAAAGTTGCATTTTACAATTTTTTTGTGTGAGCCTGTACTGCAAATTTAAAACATACGTTTTGCAGATCTGTGTTAATTAAACATATTTTGGAAATTTTGTCAAAGTCGGTCGACGTTGCAATGAGCTACACACGTTTAAAGATGGTAAAAATTTCAAATTTTCGGCCTCTAACTGCAATAAATCTAACGATTCTTACATCTTCCAATGCCTGTCGTTTTTCCCGCATCAACCGATTTCGATGAAACTTTCACAGTGCATATAATTGATACAGATCTACAAAACGTATTTTTAAAATTTTAAAATGTAAAGTACAACTTTTAGTATTTTCTCTACAATTCCGACTAATTGCAATTTTTGAAAAAATTCCTTTTCACACCCTGTAGTACTAATTGCTCTAGTTTCCCAAAAAAGTTAAAAAAAGTTATCGTCTTTTTTGGAGCGTCCGAATATTAGTTCGGGTCATTGTGTATACATATAGAAGGTATTATACAATTTTTTAATGGAAAACACAACCGACGGAAAAGTTCGTGGCTCATGACAACGTTCATTGATTTTGACAAAACTTTTATGTACACAACGTATTTTTTAATTTTTTATTACAGGTTTATAGAAGAAAATTGCAAATGACAACCTTTATTATTTTCTTCGCAATTATGCACAATCAATTGTAATTCTCTTAACATTTTGTTACACACCAACTAGTAAACTAATACTTTTAAATTTTCAAAAAAACGTTCGGTGGAATTTTTTAAAAATAATTCAGGTTTTTGAACAGAGACTTTTTTTATTCACTTGTATGTATGTTTATTATTAATTATTTTTGTAGAGCCTGCAATTAAGTGTTTTAAAACATTTTTCTGTTTGGTCTCATAAATTTAAGAGATGAATCAATTCGAAAGATAATTAATAAGAAACAGTACAGATCAGAGAATCATGAATGAATATTATTTGTCAACATTATGTTTTCAGTTTCGTCAACAAATTCCAGCGATAAGTTTATTATGGAAAGTACAAATGTCAAGTTTTTGAAATCAATTACTGTAAATCTTAAGTCTCAATTTTTGTAATTAATGCAATTATTATTCTGAATGTATAATTAAAATTCTATGGATAAGCAGTCTTGCTTTTATGGATAAGTCTATTAATAAGTTCTATGGATAAGTCTTGCTTTTAATTCGAAGTAATTCCGCATGATTCAAGTATGCAGTGTGTTTATGCGAACAGATCATTTTTGTACTTACTTTGTGCGCAAAGAGCAGGAATCGGCGGTTCCAAAATCCTTCCGGTAGATTGAAACTGTGCCGTGGACACAGCAACAAGTGTTCCCAGGATAAGAAATCGAAACATGTTTTCTTATATGATCTAGGCATATAATGAACGTACAATAATATTTAAAATAATTCCAATGAAAAATTACCGATACTATAACCGTATAGAACGAACTATCGAATATAATTTAAGAACATCTATCTGAAACTCTAGCACACAATTTTCTTAGATCTGTTCTTGTTGATCAAATTCAGGACCAGCGCTATCACAATATTATTCTCTTTTAGTATATTGTATAACAAGTGTTCTTTCAATTTATTATCGCGTTTAACAGATCAGTGTAATTTTTATTTGTAGGATGGTGATAATTAATAATATAAAGAAAACGAGAGCCACATTAGATGTAGTCCTATGTATTTTGTAATATCAAATCGACGATGCTCACCCAAAGACGTTCTCCAAAGAACTGAGGCGCTTTCTTCCGAAGCATCCCTATATATACATATGTATGTATATATTACAACGGGGACATCGTGTCAGTGCTTTTACGATAGTATAAGCATTTTCGAGGAACACCCGAATAACTTCGTTTGCCCCTTGTCATTTGAACGATTTTCACCTTCTCTCCACATTTTATGGACTTCCGACGAAATGAATACTATTCTCATCATTTCTATACTATGTATCTCCCATCAAATAGTTTGTCCATTAACATGCCAGCCATTCTACTTTACAAATAATAATTTACAAAGCATTTTTCAATGTAAAAGGAAATTATATACATATTTGTAATACATTGCTGAAGATATACAAAACAAAGTTCAAAAAAGTCACTAATGAAATAATACGTTACGAGTAAAAAGATGTTCATTGTATTCGTCGATTTCTTGTTTTGAAATCAGGTTAAAACGGTATTTACAAATAACAAAATTAATCTACAGTCACGCTAATATCATATAACTAGTTAGCTAATGTAACGTTGAAGATACATATTATTTAACCTGACAGCACACGACGTCTTTAAGACCATAAACAGAGTTAGTGTTTTTGCTTCAATTTTAATTCCAATTTCAATTTTTGTTGTGATTTTAATTGTAATTTCTATTATTTGTATTGTGATTTTAATTGCAATTGTTAATTTTATTACGCTTTTTATGTCAATTCCACGTGCGTTTTTTTTATGAAGCTAGGTTTAACTTTAAAGTCCTTTTTGTCGAAATCTATTTTTACTCTTCTCTTCTTTTAATTTAACATTTTGGACCTTTAAGACTTCTTAGGGACGTCTTAAAAACCTCCCGAATGTCTTACGAACATCTTCTGAACGTCTTCTAGACGACAAACAGATATCTTTAAGACACCGTTTTCTAACACAAGACGTTCAGGGAACGTTCGGAAGAAGTTTGTAGGATGCCGACGTCTTTAAGACTTCTTTGTGCAATCTGGGTAATTCTTACCTTTAAAAAATCTTATATATTGTATATAATCTTATATTATTTATTTATATGACAATGCAATTTTTTAAATACTAGTCGCAGTGACTCAGGCGTTTTTATTAAAATTGTATGCAATTTTTGTTTGTTGGTAAATCAATAAGAAATGAAATTCTTTAATGAAATTATTAATGTTCGAAATGATTCGAAATTTTATGAAAACTTATCATTGATTTAATGCAAGAAATTTTATTAATACGAACTTTTTATTTACATTGTATAGATTGTTGTTACATATGACTCCAAAAAGTGTTAATATAATATTTATTCATTGGTAGATATTAATAAAACATATAATTTTAATGAAAGTTTGATTTATTACACGAAAAAAAAGTATTTTGAAAGTTATTTTTACTTTCATTTTGATGTGTATGTTAGTATAGGATCATTGTTCGTAATTTGCATAATTAAGACACTACTTTGCATATAGAAGTCATTAAGGCTGACATATACTCGTAATGTTATTGAATTATGTGTTAGAGAATTTCAAGAAAATGTACACTTTCGCTGAAACATCCCTAAAGTCCAAAATAAATCGCTATCGTTTTGTGCTGAAAATTATATAACGAAACGTTAATATTTATGAGCTTCCATAAATGATACTAATCAGTATACTAAAAGTAATATTATGAGAAAGTTTAACGTGGCAATACCTTACACATAGAAAGTATAATTGCAAACTTAACAGACACATGTGTTCATATTTTTATGTTCCAAAAAGTTCTACAAGACAATTTATTATTTATCATTGGGTTCATTCATATTTCCAATACTCTTTTACATTAGTAATCGAGAACACACACACACACGTTTCATGTACCGTTAGACATAATAATTTTAAAAGGTGATGTAGGTGACCTGGAAACCCAAAACGTAAACCACGTCGATTGGTTGAATACGATTTCTTTGGTTTATAAGTTTATTGATGAATTAATTTGAAAACGTTTATTAAAAATCTATATACACATATATGTACTAATAATATAATAATAAATATTTAAATAATATTGCGCAGTAAATTTTAACGTATTAAGAATGGGAATTTATAAGAAGATTAAGGGACAAGAAACATAATCTTTTCATTTGTTATAAATATATAACTATTCTCTTTTATGAACTTATTGTTTACAATATTTATATTTTTAAAATAGATTCAATACTGAATGAATACTCAATATTAAATGTAAACATATACCAATAAATTGTACTATAAAATTATTTTTGTTATGTTTACAAGAGATTTAATCCATTTAATACCGCAAATAGATCTCCGATAGTGTACCACAAATTATGCGAGATCTATATTTTTCCGATAAATATAAGTATAATAAACAGATCTGTTTATATTTATTGTTTCGATTACATGAATCTTACATACTCTAATTCGACGTCTTACATTAAACTTGTAAATTTTTAGTGAAATTGATATATAATTTTATTATATATTTAAATCTCACTGAACGATTCATTTATTTTTTATTTGCAATATACACTTAGTTTGTCTCAGATCATTTTCAGAACGACAAAATTGAATTTCTCGAAGAAGAACAATGTGAAAAATTGAGCGGAATGGTGCTAGGAAAATAGGAAAGTTCTATATTGTTATCATATAATGGTTTGGCCTAGAAGATGCGATTACCGGTCGGGGGAAAGTGTTCGCGAAATAAGTGCAACCGCAACATCACAACATAATTTCTGTACTTTGATCAAAATAAACTAATTCGAAAAATTACATGCTGCTTTATTAGCTCCTGAGAAAATAGAAGAAACATCGAATCCAACTAATTTGATTTTCCAGACGAGTAAAAGCTAAAGCTCTGCTTCAATTTGTTTCATTTTTATTAATTTAACAATTTTGTCTCTTTGCCTTTTCTTCCGTTTACTTTAACGTTATACTTATGTATATAATATATCCACAAATCGATTATTTATTTTTTGATGCAAGGTGTGCCAAACAAAACGTTACGAGCTGTTTTCTCAGAATCTAATGAAGATAATATTCACACTTCCGTTTCTTAAGTAAATAGTCCAAGGAATAAGTTAATCTTTTAATATGCAATACATTTTTTAAGAGCAACTACTAGTGGAAAAAACGGGGACCTAACATTTTTATAAATAGGATTAATAGTATTAATTTTTTGTTATTGTAATAGCTCTCATTATAGTTACTTCAACAATTTCTTATAGTTCATGATGGTCCAAGATAGCACAAAAACGTCTTAAAGACGTCTCGAATGTCCTACGAACGTCTACTGAACATCGTGTTTTAGAAAAAAGTACGTCTTAAAGACGTATTTTTGGAACGTAAGACGTTCAGACCTAAAAACGACGTAAAACTGACGTCTATGAGACGTCTGGTGCTATCTGCATAAATATTTACTTATTAATTTCCGTTTCGAAAGTCAAAACCAACGCTGAGATAGCTATAGTTTCAGTTTTGAAGTTACGTAAACGGTAAAACTAAAGCGAATATACAGCAGGAAAAATCGAGAAAGTAAATATAAAAGTGAAAGAGAAGAGCAAATAGCTTTCGTTGACAGTTCGAAACGAACCGAAGGTTGCACCATAGTGACACCCTTTTACTAATTGAAATATGTCTTCCTCCACGTATATGTACGCATATTATGTACCTAAAAAGGCTAAGATGCACAATGATCGTTTTCCAGATTTACGTTTACCTACTTTTAGCAGCTATGTCGAAACACTAATAAGTGTGCAGTGTTATATTTCGAATAATAGGGCTGTTGCTTTCCCTATTCGAAGGTCAAACATTTTGAAGCTCCGAAGGTTCGAATTTCAACAGAGTTTCAATTTCAAAAACTGCGAAGGTGATGAGTTTCGATTTTTGAAACTTCGAAGGTGATGAGAATCGAGGTTTTGAAGTTTCGAAATCCGAATCTCTGTAGTAAATTAGAGGATTAAAAGAAACGGAGTTTCGAAGCTTTGAATTTCGAAATTTTACTGCTAACAATAAGTTATATATATATATATATATATATATATATATATATATATATATATATTGAATATTCCGACACAAAATATTTAGGAAGATGTAAACTATCACGGCATGATAATTGTTGCAATGTACGCATATATGTATAATAAATACGTGTACGCCGATATTTGTATATTAAAAATTACCCAGATTTGAGTATGTCGTCGAAAACCACAAACAACTGCATAGTAATATCATATTGATGTTATCACATCAAAAACTGAAACAACATTTTTCTAAATAAATTTTGTATAACTTTGTAATTAATAAAACTACTTACATGCATCAAAATAAAAGAAACATGCGTAAGGATATTTATACTCGTGAATCTATTAATCTATATTACTGACAAACTGTACTTCGTAAGTATTTTATTACATACTTCATTTCCAAAGTTGAAATACACGCGCCATATACATTTGGAGCCTCCAACCATGGATATAGGAATATAGGGATGGAGCATGAGCTGGGATCAGTGGCAAGGGGGGTGTTCAGGATTGAGGAGGAGGCAGGGTAAAATTTACGCCTAAATTTGATTGGTGGCATTTCTGCGCATACTCTGTACCGCCAAGTATGAAATATGTTTACAGATTGCTTACATATATCTGACAAGTTGAATATAGAAAAGTGATAGTTAACCCTTTGTCCTATAATAACGTATGACAGTCGCGATACGAATTATGTCCCAAATATTGTAATGAACGTTGTTAAATGATAAAAAGTGAAACAGAATGTAGAAATCTTCTACACTTTTTGATTTTATGCAATTAGTAGTTACATATTTCATGTTTATGTACAATTTCAAATAATTAATAAATCTGTAGTCTGAAAAAAATTTTAGGACGAGGGATTAAAGAAAACTAAAATTAGAGAATATAGAAAAGAAATTAAAACGTGTAACACGAATTAACACGACACTGAAATGAACCGGTACAGAGGCTTGGTGACGCTCAGTGACGATTAGAGATGCTTCAAAATGCTCGATGCTCACAGGTTATATCACGCTGTGTGAATCAGTGTGAATGCGTGGCGGCCGTGGCGCTGCATACATAATGACGTACTGCGCTTGCGCCCGGACACAGCCAATGAAAATTAGGCGTCAATTTTACCTCGTCCCCGTCCCTAAATTTGCCACCCCCGCAGCGACACGCTCCATCCCTATATTCCTATATCCATGCCTCCAATACCCGTAGTAAAAATGAAGTATACCGAATATTCAGTTTTTACTAACACGCGAACATCGGTAACATTGAGCACGAACTGGCACGAACCCTCTAGGTTCCACGGGGCTCTAGAGCCTCATGGAACCTAGACAAAAAAGTCCATACGATGCAATGTCTGTAGGGATCTTAAGTCTGTGGTAATTAATAGTATACTATTATTAATATAATAATAATAATAATATTATTATAATAATAATAATATTATTATTATCGAAAAACACGGACCAATCAGAGCGCGACCTAGACGCGAATTGGCACAGACGGCCAATAGACGGCGCGTCAACTGTCGATTGGCCAACTGTGCCAACTCGCGTCTAGGTCGCGCTCTGATTGGTCCGTGTTTTTCGTTAATAACTCCTATATAAACAAAACCGTGGACAACATTTTTGCAGAGGAAAATGTCGTTTCAAATGACCTCAAGAACCTCCCATTATCGGGAAGCGAAGGAGTTTTGGGACACCATGTATATGGTCTAAGGCAGGCATGAGCAAAAATAGCACGCGAGCTAGGGAATTCAAGGAATACCCGTGGAATACCCCCACTTCTCCCGGCCGCGCGTCTCGCTCCCCGTGGCGGCCGTAGTGCTCGGTGCAACTACGGCTGCCAAGGGGATTGAGACGCGCGGCCGGGAAAAGTGGGGGTATTCCTTGAATTCCCTAGCTCGCGTGCTATTTTTGCCCATGCCTGGTCTAAGGTCTAAGGGGGTAGTCACACGTTGGTTACAACTAGAATCTTACTAGAATCTTACTAGAAAATATGGGTCTGCGACTGAACGTTGTTTGACCTTATACGAGCATATTGTGAGCTGGGTGAGGGCTCATTCTACAGAGGAAGGTTAGATCTAGCGCGCTCCAGTCATTAGGTTAAGAGATTATGTTTATATCTAATAATATGAGGGCCCAAAGTATAGAAAAAATCTAGGAAAAAAACCCGCAGATTTCAATGCATTTTCTGTCTCTAAAAGACTTTTTTGACTTGTGTAATGACTGGAGCGCGCTAGATCTAACCTTCCTCTGTAGAATGAGCCCTCACCCAGCTCACAATATACTCGTATAAGGTCAAACAACGTTCAGTCGTGATTGCATTCACATTAGCAGAATTTCCCCGTATTACGGACAGAGTGCAGAGCAAGCTAGAGCCAAATTTAGTTCAGTTAGTTTAGACGAGATGGCGCCTAGTCAGGAGGACCAATGCGTAAAGATCCGCAGTTTAATTATAACTTCGCGTTTCCTTAATTGCAAGGGTGTGGAATGTAAAAGGGGAAGAATAATTGGCAAATGTTAAATTTTATGCATTTATTTTTTTAATAACAAACAAATATAACTCGAAATCATTTTATATAATATGGAAATAGCAAGCAACGCCATCTCGTGTTCATCAGGTAGTGCGTGTTTCTCAGTGTTACCAAACTCTTTTTTTGCACAGAGGTTGTTCACACTGATTTTCTAATTGTAACCAACGTGTGACTACCCCCCTAAGCAGAGAGGATATGAGAGTGCTCACGCCCGGGTTTTCGATGCCTCCA
The DNA here is from genome assembly GCA_933228785.1 of Lasioglossum pauxillum. Lineage (NCBI taxonomy): Eukaryota > Metazoa > Arthropoda > Insecta > Hymenoptera > Halictidae > Lasioglossum > Lasioglossum pauxillum. Next base: position 38,603,323 of record OW121699.1, on the reverse strand, counting down.
AATCCTAGCCTGGATCAGATCCTAGACCGACGGTAGAGCGGTTTCCCCTGGTTCCCCCCTCCCACTCTTAGCCTGGATCAGATCCTAGTCCCAAGGTAGAGCGGACGCTTAGCCTGGTCCTGTCTCATGCTAATACATGCTGTGGTCTCTGTTTCGTGGTAAAAGTGGGCTCTATCCTCGGTGTAGGAGCTGTTCCATGCTAAGCGTGAGCGTGCCACAAAGTCGTGGCAAGTTAGACCCGGGCGTGAGCACTCTCATATCCTCTCTGGTCTAAGACAAAAAATCTTTTCGCATCGATTCTGTGATTCCGACCTTTCCAGAGAATCGATTCCACATTTCGATTCTGAATCGACTAGAGAAACGATTCGTTGAGGTGAATCGAACATCCCTACTGTGCATGCATATGCATGTGTAAGTAAGTATAGCATGCGTATTGCGTATATGTACTTACGTAGATACGTAGGCCGCAGCGCAGAGGCGCAGAGTAACAGTATACACTTCACTAAACAAGCATAATGAAATAAATGAGTGCTTTTATTCAGATATAACATAATGGGAAGTCCAGCGCTAATTATTTCCTAAGTATCTAGCATCATTACCGGACATATGTATTAAGAGAAAATCCATGAAAATAATATTTTCTATGTGCACTGAAAAGCAGTTTATATTTTTATTGTGCAAAGAAACAACATGTCCGCTATCTTGTTTGGCGTCCGAATCAATTTTTTATTTATCACATATCGCAGTGTAAATGTGAGATGATGCGATGAGACCTTCAATTTTTGTGACAATGTACTGCACCGCGATACATACCTTCAGATTTTGTATGTGAACAATGACGGAGCCGGAACTTTGCCGGCTCTGCGCCGAGACCAAAGAAAATTTTATTGGAATTTATGATGCTGAAGGACAAAAATTAGCTATAGACGCTAAAATAGCCAAGTGTTTGCAAATTCAGGTGAACATTCGTATTCTTTGAAAGTTTATATTTAACGTGATCGAATTTGGTATTCTGAAAAATTCTGTCTGTCATTCTCATTTTCATTAATTACAATTACCCGATTTTAGACAGACAGCAAATCTTTTTCTATTTATTGGTTTATTATGTGCATACTTTTCACTTTTTTTATAGGTATGTGTCATATTTAAGTGGATGTTTTTGCAGGTATTGATAAGCGATGGATTGCCGCTTACAGTTTGCATAGACTGTTGTATATTATTGAATCAGTGCAATGAGTTTTTTGAGAAAACCAACCAGGCACAAACGTCTCTCAGGCAATTACTTATAAATACTAAGTCTGAACCACAGTCATTAGAAACAAACATAGATTATATTCAAAAAGCTGACGCATTTCCAAAAGAGGAGGAAGAAGCTGGAGACACTGTCGCGGACTGTCAGCTGTCAAATAATTACATTCATGAATCCAATGTTTCACACAACTATTTCATCGAGGAACCAAAAAGTATTAATCAAAAAAAATACGAGGTTAAGGAATCAGAAAACAATGCAAAAGAAAAAAAATGTAAAATACAAATGAAGAAAACATTGCCCAAACAGACAAAAAAAAAGCTAAAACGGAAAAGTCAGAATGAGAAATTGGATGATACACACCTATATATAAATTCTGATTTAGAAAAAGAACACAACAGTATGAATGTAAAAACTAATGTTAAGATTCCGGATAATTATATGACAGGTAAAAGTGTTCCTAAGATCAATATAATATCAATATATGGTGACTCCCGCTAATATTCGGACACTGTTAAAAAGACGATTACTTTTTCAATATTGGACCATAAGATTTGAACTTTTTTCAGAAGTAAGAACACACAACGTTTGTTACACAATGTGAAATAAAATTTTGAAAGAAATTGCAAGTTGTCGGAATTGCAGAGGAAATTCTAAAAGTTGGATTTTGCAACTTGTTTATGTGGGCTTACGTGGAAAATTTAGAGAACACGTTTCGTAGACCTGTATCAATTAAACATATTCTGAAAATTTCCTCAAAATCGGTCGACGTTGCAATGAGTTACAAACGTTTAAACATGGTAAAAATTTCAAATTTTCGGCCTCTCACTGCAATAAATCTAAGGATTCTTATATCTTTGAATGCCTGTCGTTTTTTCCTATATCATCCGATTTGGATGAAACTTTCACAATGCATACAATTGACAAAGATCTACAAAACGTAGTTTTTAAATTTTTAAATGTAAAGTAAAATGCAACTTTTAGTATTTAGTATTTCTCTACTCTTCCGACTAATTGCAATTTTTGAAAAAATTCCTTTTCACATCCTGTAGTAAACGAATTGCTCCAGCTTCCCAAAAATATAGTCGAAAAGATCGGAATCTCGGAGAATTTTCGGGTTTCCCAAGCACGTTTGGGTTCTCGAATAATTTTCTCGAGGATAATCCCGGAAATTTTCGAGAACCTTTTGTGGATTACATGAAAAAGACTAGTGAAAAATTTATTCCTCCTAAACCCAACTTTTTAAATCGCAAGATAGGACCTATGTGGAGCCGAATAAGATGGTCAAAATTACCCTTAGAGGTTTTCTGACCATGAAAAACCCCTCTGAGTAAAATTTCAGCCCTCTAGTTTGCCCATGAGGGTAGTTACAGGGTAAATTAGATTTTGCGCTCTTCTGCGCATTTTCCGGTCTTTAATACATTCTAAAATTCTGAGAAAATGTGACATATTTTGGATCCTACAATGCGTTTTTGAGAATTTTTTCAAATTTTTTGTTGCGAACTGTGGTGATAAAAAATGAAAAACCCCCAAAAAATTGGAAAAATATTTTTTTCTCGAAAATATGAAAACATGCCATTCTACTGTTAGGTTCCCTGATAAAGTACTATAACAGGCAGTGTCGTCAATTTTTTGTTAGAATGGCATGTTTTCATATTTTTGAGAAAAAAATATTTTTCCGATCTTTTGGGGGTTTTTCATTTTTTACCACCACAGTTTGCAACAAAAAAATCTGAAAAAATTCTCAAAAATGCGCCTTGGGATCCAAAATATGTCACATTCTTTTCAGAATTTGAGAATGCATTAAAGACCGGAAAACGCGCAGAAATGCGCAAAATATAATTTACCCTGTAACTACCCTCACGGGCAAGCTGGAGGGCTGAAATTTTACTCAGAGGGATTTTTCTTGGTCAGTTTTGATTATCTTATTCGGCTAGGTGTTATCATATTATTATAATAATAAATATTATTTATTTGTATATTAAATTGTATGTAAATTTTACCATGCGTACTTACATTGATCGGAGTATGCTGTTATGTATATAGGTACAGATTCGGATTTGGAGATCATCGAATCGCATACATCAGAAGCATTAAAATTTGGACATAAAAGAGGAGACAGTATGGATAGGTACCCTTGGCTTTGCACAGACTGTAATGATAAATTGCCAAGCTTAGAAGGATTAGAGGTACATCACGAGACTGTTCACAATCAACAAGCGAAATACATGTGTGTTTTATGCTGTAAAGTTTACGATAAATATTATGGTTTCCTTACTCATGTCAAACGACATAAAAATAAAGCGAAATTCAGGTAAATATAATTTTTTTTTAACCGACACACGTGACCACTTATTATTTTGTATAGCTTGTTAACATACAATACATTTTCATATATAATATATACGGTGCACATATATACGCATGTATGTATGTATATATGTATGTATATGTATATATACTTAGTTGCGAAGATTGTGGGAAATCATTTGTACATAAAAAAGTATTAGATTCTCACAAAGCAATTCATAGTGAAGAACGGCCTCATGTATGTCAAACTTGTGGAAAGGCATTTAGACAACAAAGTGCTTTGTACATCCATAGTCGATGCCATTTACCGGATACAATGAAGAATAGATTTCCATGCGATCAATGCGACAAAAGGTAATTTAAAGTTGAACACTATAATTTCCAATGTTCACGATTTCAGGTGTAAACGAATCTCTTACATTATGTTTCTCGAACATTAAAAGATAAAAACAACTTTTCCAGATTCTCAACAAAGCCTAACTTGGTTACACATAAACGAATTCATTCGGGCGTTAGGAATTTCACATGCGATCAATGTGGTAAAAGTTTTATCCAGAAAGGAAATTTGGAGGCACATTTTTTAACACATTCAGCAGACAAGCCTTACAGTTGCACTCAATGTTCAAAAGCGTACGCTTATTATTTTATAACAAAATCTAGATATAGTTTGTGCATTTTTTAATGTAAATATATATAATAACAGAGTCAAATACAATTTGTAGCTTTAAAACTCCGTTACAATTGAAGAAACATGAAACAGTTCATACCGGCGCTAAGCCGCATCAGTGTGCTGTGTGTGGAAGAACTTTTAGAGAAAAAGGTACATTAAGGGAGCATCATAGAATACATACTGGAGCAATGCCGTTTACATGCGAATTTTGTGGTAAATGTTTTCGCTTCAAAGGCATATTAACTGTGAGTTAATTGAATATTTTCGTTTATATTATACAGGGTGTTCGTGGCTATTACTAACCATCGTTTTTCTTTTCTAATACTGCTTTTTGCAAATAGTGTAATGGTGTATGCGATTTTGTTTCTGTTTGCACTACTCTTTTTTAGAGATGAAGGTGACCTTCAATTTTTAAAGTGGAATGCTATATGTATATTTTTTTATATCGTTTGAAAGTGTGCGTCGAGACAAATATGGAAAAGGAACACTTTAATTTTTTCCTAATACTTATTACTTGCAAGATAAACGATGGCTAGTAATAGCCGCGAGCACCCTGTATATGAAAAACTCATATGATATATACACCACTAATGATTTACTTTAATGTTAGACTCATAGAAGACAACATACGGGTGAACGTCCATATAGTTGCCTTGAATGTCAACATCATTTCACAAATTGGCCAAACTATAATAAACATATGAAACGCAGGCATGGCATTAATACATCTCACACAAAACATTTGTCTCAATCTCAACCATCACAGCAACAATTACATCAACAGCAGCAACAATCAGAACAAACAGTCCAGTCGAATACATCTGAAGACCCTTTATCTGCTATATCCCATTCAGAATCGTCAACAGTCCAAGTAAAAAATTATTCTCTTATCAAATACTCTATTTCATGCAAGGTGTTCAATTCTCTGATCGGTAGAATATATTATTATTAAACTAGTTTCTTTAAATGGACATTGTACAGGGTGCTCCTTTTAAGTAAGGCCACTTAACACTAAACCTACCACTGTCGGTCAAATAACTGGTCTTAGATTTTTAATTTTATAGTTATTGAAACGTTGCTTACATGGAAATTGATTCTATAAATTTATTTATCCAAGCAGGTATTGCAATAAAAATTGCACACAATCTATATAAATAGAGCCTTGTCATTTTTATTGAATGAAACATTTTAATCGCTTTCAGTACTCTGTAGGTTTAGTGCTAAATATCTCTTCAGGTTATTGTTATGCAAAATATATTTGTTACGTAATGTGCATGGTCTCAATGGACCAAATATCTGGCAACAATATTTTTTTCCAAAGGTAGACTAATTTCTTTCGTTTTGACACATACCCAGATAGCACACCGGCTCGATTTTGGCTGGGCTCTTGTGCGCGCCAATGGCGCATGCCACCTGCAGGGGCTCGAACCCAGGGCCTGTAGGCCGGGCCGGTATTCGGCCCATTTGCAAAATTGCAAGGGTGCGGGATTCGCGTTCTCATTTCGTGATAATACAAACACGGGGTTTTGTCAGTAGTCACAAACGCCAGATAAAAGATCAATCTAGGCAAATCGCCCTCAAAAGTCTTATTTTTTTACTTTAACGACTTCTGGCACATTCATGCGACCCGCCTTGTGTTCTGTATACTGGCATCGGCCTGATTGGCCACATTAGTGTGACCGTGCTGCCCTCTCAAAAACAGGCCCGGCCTGCAGACCCTGGGCTCGAGCTTTTGCAGATGATATGCGGCACATTGGTGCGCACAGGGGCCCGAACAAAATCGACCTGCCTGGGCCTCGAGTAGCTCCAAGCATTGTGTTTGCCCGTAACCTGCAGGTCAGGAGCCCTGCAAGCTGGGTCAGCTGGTAGCTTGGCTAGGCTGTGCTATCTGGGTAACTACATTTTTTTTTATTGCATCGTGTAACTGATCGAAAAATACATTCGGATATGTATGTAATATATGTAATAACATGACCTTGATCTTCGAAAATTAATTTGGATTTATAATTTCCAAATCGATGTATTGGTCGTACTGGAGTTGTAGGATGGCCACCGCATTCACCAGACCTCACTCACAATGGACTTTACTTTGTGGGGAAAATGGAAGCAAACAGTTTATAATGAACGACCAACTACACCAGAGGATATGAAGAACCGAATAGTTAGAACTTGTGCTGATATTAATTCCGAAACAATTGAAAGATCTGTACAGTCAGTCATTGCACGTTTCAAGAAAACTTTAATTTTCGAAGATCAAGGTCATTCCAAGGTCATATTATTATACATATCTGAATGTATTTTTCAATCAGTTACATGATGCAATAAAGAAAAATGTAGTTATGTGTCAAAACACATCTTGAAATTACCTTAGGAAAAAAATATTCTTGCCAGATATTTGGTCCATTGACACCATGCACAGTACGTAACAAATATTTTTTGCATCACAATAACCTGAAGAGATATTTAGGTGGCCTCACTTAAAAGGGCCACCCCGTATATCTATGTATTTACGCTTTTTTTGTAATTGTAATTGTAAGTTAAATCAGTGAATGATACGTATTATACTACTATTATTATACTACTTCTAGCCTTTCCTAAAACTATCAAATTTTATTAAATATTAATTTTAATTGAACACCTTGTATTGTATTTTATATCATATATCCTTTATATTTCTTTTGTTTATTTTGAATGTTCATAGGTAATACAAGCTGTATCACATGCATCAGCATCTCAACCCATCGTTGTACAAACTATTCCAACTACGGCCATTCAAAATTTTCAATCCGACGTAACTGTTACTGCGCCGGATGCTGTATTTCGAGAAAGAAATGCAACATACTTTAATGCAGTGCCAGCTACACTGCAAAATTTTTTACCTCCCAACTTACCGTATAATTTTTATAATATATCTAATGTTACATACCGCGAATGATTTCGTTCGACATAGAAAGGTTTACATTGTGTTATATAAACCAGTTATCAGTAAAAAAAAAAGTATAAAACAGACTATAATTACTTAAATGTACGGATATTTCGAATATATGCAATTCTGTTACACTGAAAATATGTATATGAACGTAACGAAACGAGATTAATTTACTCGTATAAATTATTTGAACCTTTTACTTTTAACAGTCTAGAAATTATATGAACATAGTTGTTTAATGTTAACATTATGCGACGAAAATGATTTTGTTGTAGATAATAAGTGTACAAATGGTTTAACTGTATCTTTTACTTCAATTACGATTATATACTTCGGAAATAAATAGAAAATAAAACTCATGATCAAAATAATCCTGCTAACGGTGGTATATAAAAAACTTTCGATCAAATACTGATACTGTTTTACTTTATTAAAAAAGCGAGATAACAACTTTCGTATATATATACGTGAGAACAATAAAAGTAATTTTTTAAATAAAGTATGAAGAATTTTTAACGTTACCATGAATTACGGTTTTTATTATTTCTATTATTTCTAACAATTTGTAAATTTAAAGAAGTATTAAGATATGTCACCATTTTTTAGGCATTTCCAGTAGTGCAATTAAAAAATGTTTTAGACAAAAGTTTCTCAGTACTTGGTGAGCTACATGTTCGCATATTCTTAAATCTGAAAAAATGCTTTTTACGTAAAAAAAGTAAAGGTCACCTTGACTTTTTTAAATGGCACCATATGTTTTGGACATCATAGGATTGTTTCTGACGTCGAAACGAATTTAACAGTATACTATACCATGACCTTCAAATGACCTCAAACTTGAAAATTGGGTGCAAACGTAATTTTAATGAAAAATTATTTCTTACAATATAAATCAAGTTACATCAGATGTTCGAACTGCGATCCATCTTCTACGATACAGAACTCTGCTCTTTGATGACATAATTTAACGGACACACCCTGTATAGTATTGTAACATTAAAATTTTGTTAGGTTTGCCAGTTTTCTGCTTTTAAAGTACAAACTACTGGATAATTCACAAAACGTTGTCACGGTAAATTTTCCAAGATGAACTATGCTATATGCTTTTTACTGTATGAATTACTTTAAGTTATAGATATATATATAAATTTTTAGTAGTATTTTCAACAGATAAAGTAAGGAACCTGCTAATATTGAGAAAAAATGATTTATTTCTTTAATAAATAAATTTTTTATCTAAAAATATAGCAACAAGTATAATTACTATAAACAATGTAGCTTGTATGCATTTCTGTTATTGGTGTACTAAAAATATTTCATGTTTTGGGCATTAACAACAGATATGTATTTTTAAATTAACTACAATTGGAGATTACTTAAGTAATCTGTTTGAGTTTTACACAAATTGAATTTGTTTACCTAAATTTATAATACTTGTTAATTTTTGTAGGAAAATTTTAGCCAAATCATAACAGCTGGTTTATGTCTACCACATGATTTACATAAACAAATAATAAGAAAAATCTACTATGAACTAGTAAGTGGCAATAAAAACTATATATGCCAATAATTAATTCATGAAATCATGATGTACACAGCATTTCCTATGAATTCTTTACAGTTGAATTATAACGATTAATAAAAATATATATATGGTACGGTGTGATAATCATTTTCAATATTAATTATGACATACAATTAAGTTTACACAGTTGTATAACATAATTTTAAGCTATTTTATTACTAAATAAATTAAAGTACATTTATAATAGAACATATTCTTATTAAGGTTTACTAGACGCAAGCTCTTTGATGCGTGTAAGTATATCGTCAGACTTTAAGTTTTGTAGAGAAACACACTGCTCTTTTCCGTATTCTGAAATACATTATGAACATATTAATATAACAGATAATTCGCTACTTTGGAAGAAAACAGGCACAACTCGAAAACCATTGGAGAAAATCCCATTTAAAGATTTAACCAAAGTTCAACTTAATATCACTTATCTCCATAAAATCACATCAGCAATATCTTCTACTTTGTTTAAAGTACATACTTAGAGTTAACTTTTGAATACATAGTTTTTTATTTTTTCTAACCGAAATATTAACCCTGAAGGTTTAATAGACATGTGATACTTTTCTTTAAAAAAGACTTCAATTATAGCTAAGTGACCGGATATGCGAATTACATTTGTGACACTCTTCCACATAAGAATATACCACTTTTTCATTTTGATTGTGACATAAGCGAACAAACGCAATTTTTTGAGTTATGCCGGTTTTCTTCCAAAGTAGCGAATTATTGAATATGACTTGAATTTGTAGCTATAAAGTTTGATCGAAACAATTGCCACAGATTTGTGATCTAAGTATAAGATGATGTAAAATATTTTTCAATATCATTTACCATATCGTGCATATAGAAACGGTTCGGTTGCAGAACATTCTCTAATTAAAATTGGAAACTGTGGATTATTTCTTTTAAGAGGTACATACTGCTGTTGGATAAAATCTCTGAAAAAATAGGTTAGGATTTAAACATCATAATTATCGACAAATATTACATTTTCTAATGATTCTAATTTCATATTTAAAAACAATATCATTACCTAACACCTTGACTACTCGTAGATGTTTGACACAGAAGAATTCGTAACTCTTTTAAATGTGGACCAAGTTTAACGGCAGCCATTTTTTATTACTAAACACACAGCATGCACACAGTCTGCACACATGCACAGCAATACACAGTGCGAGCGTACTGAAAAGACAGAATTGCAGAATGCTATTTATGAAATTATGTATATATATATAATTTAAAGTTTTCAAGATTACTTGTACTCTAATAAATAATTTTGTACAATTTTCTAAGCATTATGTAAATAATTTGAATGATTTATTAAATTTAATTATTAATTGTGAATCATATTATATTTTTCCTAAGATAGAATATGCACATAATATGCAACATATACAACGTTCAATTTAAATTAAAATCGAAATTGCAGCTGGTTGTCACTGATTCCGAAAATGTGTCTACTTTGGTCTAGTTTAGAAATTGGAGAAGCTCTGGTGGCCAGTGTTTTGGTGGCTGTACTGATTTTCAGTACTCCAACCACGGGATTACCCAGACTAAATATATAGCACACGTAGTCACAGATTCTCCTCTTTGGCAGTTTGTCGTAACTTTTACCAGTGTCTGCTTTTACTATATAATCATGACTTTAAATTCGGATGATTTGCTAAAGGAAGTTTTAAAACTTGACTGTGTTAAAAAATTAAAAGTTAGTGTTGAGAATTCAGTAAAATATGGAGCTTTAGTTGGAGCAGCCACAGTAATGTCTGGGCTTCTTTTTGGACCTCGGGGACTTGTAGTTGGTAATTATTTTTTACATAATAAATTTTAATTTAGCATTAATTAAAGGGGGTAGACTCGTTTTTCAGGATTTCAAGAGTGCGGGATGCGCCTTCTCATTTCTCGATAATGCAAAGATGGGATTTAAAAGATCAATCTATTTACACCGCAATCACCCTCAAAAGTCCTATTTTTACGTTTACTAGGTGTAATTTGCATTATTCGGCAGCATGTAGCTGTCGCAGCTTTATGAAATTAGCTATTGCTGTGAGATGACAAGAAGGTCCCTGAGGGCGTGTATTTACGTGCGCAACTATGTATATGCTTCCGAATAATACAAATTACGCTGCCGTATAATGAAAATTACACCTCGTAAACGTAAAAATAGGACTTTCGAGGGCGATCGCGGTCTAGATTGATCTTTTATCTAACGCTTTTGAATACTGAAAACCCCATCTTTGAATTATCGAGAAATGAGAACGCGTATCCTGCACCCTTGCAATCTTGGAAAAATGAGTCTACCCCCTTAAACAATCCATAATACAAATTGTAAATACCAAATGGTTTTTGTAGGTGGTGTATTGAGCAGTTGTGCAGCTAGTTATGCATCATACGGAGAATTTAAGTCTGTTCCATATATACTTTTATATGAAACCACTCCAGAAGAAAGGAAAGAATTAGCTGGAAAACTATGGAAATTAGTTAACATAAAAAATGTAAAAACCCTTCAAAAATTCATGCATTTAATAAAAACTAACAAAGGATTTCTGGAGGCCGTAATACAAGTTCTAACAATGTTTTTGTCTACTAAGATGGGATGTGAGGTAGTGCTCGTGTAACATTGTATTATGTGTGATTCTCTCATAAGAGAGAGATTGTAATCTAGAATAAAATAAAATTTCTCACAGTTTTTACCTTAGCTCGATGCTGTTGCGTGGTGGAAAGTGGCCAGTCTCGTTATTTAATTGCCATACCTCGTACAACAATAACGCTCAGTGACCAGACCAGCAGTCGAGGGGAATACAAAGTACCCCTCTCTGATGACCAGAGTATAGAAATGGGCCGGTATTCGGCCCATTTGCAAAATTGCAAGGGTGCGGGATTCGCGTTCTCATTTCGTGATAATACGTCGAAGTAAAGTTGTTGGACAGTGTTATTTGGTCCCCTCAGGGTTTCAAAAACATTTACCAACTCCCTAATCTTTCCACTTTCACCCTATCGCCTTTTCAGCGGGACCTACAGTTTATAAAGGTGGGTTAGAACCACCTTGGGTCACCACAGTTTTTTAAAAAGACACATCGAATAATTCCAGAGGTGCCGACATCGGGGATTGGACCTGCGACCACGGAGTCCGCAGGCGCGCGCTTCACCCACTGAGCCACTGTGCGCCCCCATTTCGTGATAATACAAGCACGGGGTTTTGTCAGTAATCAAAAACGTCAGATAAAAGATCAATCTAGGCAAATCGCCATCAAAAGTCTTATTTTTTTACTTTAGCGACTTCTGGCACATTCATGCGACCCGCCTTGTGATCTGTATACTGGCATCGGCCTGATTGGCCACATTAGTGTGACCGTGCTGCCCTCTCAAAAACAGGCCCGGCCTGCAGACCCTGGGCTCGAGCTTTTGCAGGTGATATGCGGCACATTGGTGCGCACAGGGGCCAGAACAAAATCGACCTGCCTGGACCTGGAGCAGCTCCAAGCGTTGTGTTTGCCCGTAACCTGCCGGTCAGGAGCTCTGCAGGCTGGGTCAGCTGGTAGCTTGGCCAGGCTGTGTTATCTGGGTGTGCAATGAAAAAAAAATGTTTGAATTAAATCTGGTAGAAATCGATTCTACGAAAAATTATTGTTAATATCTGAAAAGCGGTGATTCATTTTAGGGGATACACCGTGTATATTTTATTTGTGTATTTTTTGTACACTTTATTTATATATACTACACATAATGTATATGTTACTTGTATTTATTCAATGCTTTTCCAAGGGTACAAGTTAATTTAAATATACTCTAGGATAATGTTAGTCCTGTTTTATACCCATCGCTCACACTGTTATTTTGTTACATGTTATTATTGTTAAATATGAAATTCAAAAACTTTTCAATTATTTAGTTAAACCTTGAGGAAAACATAGACTGTTTAAACTAAAAAATAATTATTTTTTATTGATAACTCGTGGTTCTTCAAGTACCTACGTTATGATGAAAACGAAAATTGAGGCGACCAAGATAAGTTATTAGTGGCAGAATCAACGGACAGCTTCAAAAACTTTCAAGCGGCGTCGGACAACGTCTCCGCATATGAACTATTAATGTATTGCAAAACTATTCTCAGTTTTCATTGCATTTTTATGCTATCTACATTACTTTAAGAGAAAACTTTTTGAAAAATATCATTTTTTTTTATTTGCTTCATAGGATCATTATACTTGATTAAGAAGTAGCTAAAGAAGCATTTACGTATCATTATGAGCAATTTTCAAAAATTGACAATATATCGTTTGTATATTCAAGAAATGATCAATTAAAGTAGTGTACACATAAGATAGAATTAACAAAAATAAATGCTTCTCTTGTCTAAGAAATTTTTGGAACCTATTACTCTTTGTATTAACTGTTATATGTGTTATATTGATTCTAGAATTATACATATTATAAAAATACAAGCAATTTTTGTTAATATCATCTTATGTTGAGCAAGCTTTTTTTTACAATATCTTATTTCATTTATTTTATAGATACAGAAGTTTCTTTTTAATTTATCTTTTAAAATGAAATACATTTGTATGATTTTGATCTTTCGAGTTTATTTTACAACACTTTGAAATATCTCTATCCATTTTGTTAAAAATGCAAACAGTTCACAATAAACAGCATATATGTTGAGAAAATATTCTGTTATATTAAAGTTTATAGCATACTTCTATTATATTATATACATATTCTTAATATTTATTATTTTGTACTAATATGAGAATAACTAAATTATTAATCATAGTTGCTTAAGTAGATATCATTCTATAATTTTCTATAAGTAGAAATATAAATTTAAGAAATGTACATTTTCAACAGTTTTAATTCTAAAAACAGAGTCTAGAATTTAATGTAATTTTATGTACATGTCAATAAAAGTAGATTTTATAATATAATCATATAAACATTAAATAAATAATAAGTCTAATATCTATTTTAAATTTTAAATAGAATTTACAAACATTAGTTTTACAAGCCACGGATTCCAATTAATTTGAACAAATTTTAGTGCATAAATTAGATATTGTGTATATTATTGATACATTTCACATTTCTTTTGTTATTCAAATCTTTTTACCTCCAGGTATTTATAAATTTGCACATTTAAATACACATAATATTAAAAAAAAAAAGGAATACAAAACCATGTATCTACAAAGTACATTTACAATTTTATAGGCATATAAATACTCATGTCTTACTAAACACAAGTATGAATAACACAAAAAATTATAAATAATTATACGTAAAATTAAAAATATTTATCACATCGTTGAAGATTAAATTATATAATTATTTTAAATATGTATAATATTTTACAATGGTTTATACTATTCTACAATTTCTTATAGAATCAAAAATTCGTTGTTAAATTTGAAATCATTCACAACAGTAGTGAAGCGTATGTATACACATATATTATTATGTATACATATATTACTTATTTATATCTTCAACTAAAAATATTATTATTCAACAATAATATAAAATAAAAATTCATCCAAAAAGTCATACATTATAAAATTCTTCTATGTTGAATATATTAATATATAAAATTTAATATACCCAAGTTTAATAAATATATTCATTAAAGTGGAGAATATATAAAGCATATACTATTGGTTCACTACAAATAAACTCGCTGTTTAGAAAAAAAATAGCTAATTGTCTCTCCTAATGATATATAATTTTGTAAGAAAAAGTGAAACGTGGACATACATATTTCCTCTAGAGATCACGAGTTTGAACGTATATTGAAAATTCACGTGTACACGTGTATTTCGATACACGTGTACCCGTGTAGTAAACAATGTGGGTAACAGATGTGAAATGAGTTACTATTATGATCGTCGATTTATTGTAAGCAATATAATCACAATATTGTTAGACAAGAGAGGAATTTTGTCAATGATGAAATTTGAATTGTAAAAAATATTTTAGAAAAATAAGTTTTCATAAGTTTACACAATTACTGTACATTTTATTGCATTCGTAATAACAAAGTAGATAATTAAAGAATCTATCTGTAGTGGAGAGGGGACCAAACAATCAAATAGTACTCAGCTATACTATGTCTTTCTCATCAATTTGCAATTTTTCATATCAAATACTCTTTATAGACTGCTAAAATCTTTTGTTTTTGATCCTAAATATTTTAGATAGATAGTTATAAGATGTAGTGTATGGCACAACATATATTGACATAGAGGTACTTTTTTTGCGACACTACAAGCATACTTCTCTATGCAGGTATTAAAAAACGAAAAGAAGTATAGTACACATATGTACAAGTTGAGTACAGAATGAAACGAATGATCGAAACATAGAAGAGTATTAAAATATAAAATTTATAATAGAAAAGTAAGAATTATGTTACAAATAAAAAATGGAATAGAGTATTTTACTTTTACACGGGAAATAAATTTATTTATACTTACACAAACTTAGTTTTCTAAACTTTTTAAAATGGCATAATATGTATAGATAATTTATGAGTGATAAAAATATATTTATTATTCTATAATATAATTATAGATTAAAAACCATAACTTTTTATTTCAATAGTCGATAGATTATTCTGAAATTATAGAGATCAAGTTTTAGTATATTTGTTGCGTAACATTATAAGTACTAATATCCCTAACCTATATTGTACTAAGTACCTACATACCTTATATTAAACATGACATTTGACAATGTCATTTGAATTGTCACACATCAATTTGTATATCACTGTCTTCAGCTTCACTTTCAGTACTAATCATAGCATCTTCTCCTACTAACAAGGCGGCAGGTAGATTTTGTGGTACATTATCGATATCTAATCTTGGAGTTGAATAAACATTTAATACTTGAATTGTTGTTGGAGAAGTTGAAAGGCATTGTGGTACTGATCCTAACGGATCTGAATTTAATGTATCGCAGTCCAAAGGAGCTGACAGTTGTAACTGTAAATTATGTAACTCAGGTATATGTGGCCGAATCTGTAATGATATAAGTAATAAATCGTTTAATAGCTGTGTAAGCTCATGGATAAAGTAAAGTCGCGATCTAGCTCCCTGAGGATCTTCACGATCACTTTCTCTTCGCCTACCCTTTCCACTGGGAGGGGGGGGGGGGGTATCCCCGCGAGAGGCTAAGAAGCTCGAACTGTCTCGGTCAGTGTCGCCCCCACCTCTGATTATAACTAGAATATTACTAGATTTTGGGTCGAAAATATGGGTTTGCGCGCTTCGGTTGTTTGACCTTATTTGAGCAGATTTTGGGCTGGGTGAGGGCTCATTCTAAAGAGGAAGGTTCATCACACTGCGCTCTGGTCATCATAGCAGTCAAAAAGTATTTAGAGACGGAAAAATGCATTGAAATCTGCGCGTTTTTTTCCTAGATTTTTTCGCTACTTTGGGCCTTCATATTATTAGATATAAACATAATCTCGTTAGCCTCATGACCAGAGCGACCTGCGTCAAACCTTCCTCTTTAGAATGAGCCCTCAACCAGCCCACAATTTGCTGAAATAAGGACAGCATTTGTTTTCCCGCAAACCCATATTTTCTAGTAAGATTCTAGTTGCAACCGAGGTGTAACTACCCCCTTAAGGGGGTAGTCTACCCTATGGTTACAACTAGAATGTTACTAGAATCTTACTAGAAAATATGGATTTGCGGAAAAGCAAATGCTGTCCTTATTTCAGCAAATCGTGGGCTGGGTGAGGGCTCATTGTAAAGAGGAAGGTTTGACGCAGTGCGCTCTGGTCATGAGGATAACGAGATTATGTTTAATATGTATAATATGAGGGTCCAAAGAAGAGAAAGAATCTAGGAAAATAACTCGCAGATTTCAATGCATTTTTCTGTCTCTGAAAGACTTTTTGACTGCCCTAATGACCAGAGCGCACTGCGACAAACCTTCCTCTTTACAATGAGCCCTCACCCAGCCTACAATTTGCTGAAATAAGGACAGCATTTGCTTTCCCGCAAATCCATATTTTCGACCCAAAATATAGTAGGATTCTAGTAAATTATAAAATAACTAGTCAAATAAGAAATCCTACTAGATTTTGGGTGGAAAATATGGGTTTGCGGGAAAGCAAATGCTGTCCTTATTTCAGCAAATTGTAGGCTGGGTGAGGGCTCATTGTAAAGAGGAAGGTTTGACGCAGGCGGCTCTGGTCATCAGGGCAGTCAAAAAGTCTTTCAGAGACAGAAAAATGCATTGAATCCTGCGGGTTTTTTCCCTAGATTTTTTCTCTACTTTGGGCCTTCATATTATTAGATATAAACATAATCTCGTTAGCCTCATGACCAGAGCCGCCTGCGTCAAACCTTCCTCTTTAGAATGAGCCCTCACCCAGCCCAAAATCTGCTCAAATAAGGTCAAACAACCGAAGCGCGCAAACACATATTTTCGACCCAAAATCTAGTAAGATTCTAGTTATAACCAGAGGTGTGACTACCCCCGTAAGGCGCTTTTTTTGCGCATGCGCGACGATTCTAGCCTCAGACGGCCTTAGTCAAGTACGAAGATCGGGCAGTGTTCCGATTGAACCCACCGTTTTTCGCGCATGCGCGGCCAAGACAGTATAGTATCTACAATGACGCAGCAGAGTGGCCAGGGCCCTGACGCCTTGAGGCAGTTATATTGACAGGAATGTACCGAAACAATCTGTTCCGAACAAAAAGACTCCAGGACGTGTCCTACGAGATACAAAATATACAGGAATACACATGTTATACATTCATTTTTCAGAATAAAATCATACCAATTTTTTAAAAGTCTGCGGGGTGCTCAAGCTACCCGATTTCATCGATGTGGTTACGTTACTGAGGCTGAAGTTGCCGCGCATGCGCGAAAAACGGTGGCTTCAATCGGAACACTGAGATCGGGTGCCTTGGCCGCCCCGCTAATTTTTGGCCTCTGCCGTAGGGCAGCGCCAAAGCCGCCACAGTTCCCCACAAACTTCGGACGTAGATACGTTCCAGACGAAACTCGCGCATGTGCGAAAAAAACGCCTTACGTAACATCACTGGTCAGGAGTAAATTGGAATAATACGAAGAGTAGGTCCCTGACTCCCCTAGCTCGAGCGGGAGTAGAGGGACGCGGTCCATTGACCGTCCCGGGTGAGACAAGGTTTTTAGCAGTGTCGCCAGTCTGAAAAAATCGAGGGGAATCAAGTACCCCCTCTCTGATGACCAGTCCAGTCCAGGGTTGCCATATTCCCCGGGAACCAGTCCCCTTACCGCTGCGCCCCTCGCCCAGCTGCGCCGCTGAGCCCGCCTGGCTTCCCCCACTCTTTCCACTAACGCTGAGTCAGCGTCGTCACGCGTACCGCGTGGAGCAAGCTAACGGGTGTTCCATAAAAACCGTACGCTTATGTAAGCTTTCTAAATACTTTTAAAACAAAATGTGTAGTATAAAATACTGCAAACGACACTCCAAAACTTCGATCCTTGCTACACTGCACAGTTGCACACCAAACGTCTGTAAACTGTTGTAAACTGAATTCGCAAGCTGACTTCACCTAAGCCAAGCCGTCCGTGGCGTCGCGTGGAACAAAAGACCGCCCGTTAGTACTCACTCTGCCTCACTCTATTCTCGTTGCGCAACATGTCACATATTACTCTGGTCATCAGAGAGGGGGTACTTGTATTCCCCCCGATTCCTTTTCGATTACCCCTGTCTGGTAACACTGGTATGGGTACGCTGACTATCCGCGGCCCGAGTCCCACACTACCCCCTTCTGAGGTATGCATAAGGCATTTTCCTCCTCACTCTTGACAAAAAAAAAAAGTATAATGAGGCATCTATTAGAAGACTGCTATACAGTAGAGGGCAGCGAATTACGAGAGGAGGAAATAGTTGAGGGCAGATCAGGAGAAGCGGTAGTAAGCTGGTTGCGAATGATAGAAGTTAAGCGCGGAGAAGTCAGAAATGAGCACTAGAACAAAGGTATTCACGAGAGGATGTGTAATATAGGACAGGCCTGGGCGATGCTTGCCCATGGAACAGATGTGGCTGCTTCTCTCTTTCTCCTGCTCGGTAAGCTCTCCTTCTCTTGCTTGGTAAGACAGTCCCGACCATGTCCACTCCGACGGAGGAGTAGCAGCAACATGTTTTCCACAGGCCAGCGTCGCGTCGCCCAGGCCTGATATAGGATAAGTGAAATAAAAATTAATATAGTGCAGAAATGGGAGTATTGTGGGCAATAATTAAAGTATAGTCAAGCATATGTATATGTGTGGTATGGAAATGAGTGAGTGTGATAGTAAATTGTATAAAACCAAGTCCATTTCTGGGCTGCGAAGTCGAAATAAATAAATTATAGTTTCTCTACACGATCTTCTATCTCCGCTCGAAACAGGCGATGGGAGCTAGATCGCGACTTTACTGTACTAATTATTGAAAATTTGATATGTTACCTTTAATCCGTCTGCTGTATGAGGATTTCTACAACCTCTGCATCTACACTCAACGCAAGGCTTACTTTCAACATAACAGGGACACCGTTGACCACAACAAGTTAGTTTTCCAGGTATTGCTGTAGCATTGCCGCATCTACATCCTTTTCTCTTACTTCGAGCAGAACTCGACCTTGGTTTCTTAAAGCCAGACGACTGCTCAAAATGAAACCAGTTCTATTACTGTTAATTATTATAGAATGTTGACATAAAAATAAGAATTGCAGACTAATACAGATGTAAGTAATATCCAATAAGTACATACTACATATATTGTATCGTATAATGAAATTGACATATAATCTCTCATCTGCATTAATCTTAGTATGGGACCTATTAATATATTGTATATATATATATATGTAAAATTTATTTAGATCTAATGTTAGTAATGAAAATGTGTTAAGTATTAATTAGATTGTATACATTACTAAAGATTGTTAAGTGATTAATGAAGATGTGTATATAATTTAGCGTTTAAATAAAAGTTATAGTGCACTGTAAATATCCTGTAAGGCATAAGATTAATCGAATATCTATTGAAATTACTTTGCTGCCTTTTGAAGATTTTTTCTGAGAAGGGGTCCCATATTTAAGGTGGGAAGATGGAATACATTTTACCCCTCCTACAGAGCTGTGTTGACTTCCATCCATATCCTGCTGTCCTACTTCTGTATCTTCCGTAGCAGCTGCTTTCCGTTTTATTGTTATTTTGTTACCAGATCCAGCATACATCACAGAGTATATCGAAGATCCATTTGACACAGTACGAATAGCAGGTGATTCTGTGCAATATATAAATGAGTTGCATACATTAACAAGTTTCGATTGTTTTTTCCCTTTTTTTTGTACAAATTATTCACACATTTATAAATAAATATATAATTCTCTAATAATAGTTGTCAAGTGAAATAAAGTAAATAAAGAAAGAAAAAAGAAATTTAATTTCTTTAATAAAATGTTCAAAAAATTAAATTAAATTAATCTAGAGAAATAAGAAAGTTGCGAAGAAGGCAAGATCATAAAATCATAGTTTGATTACCGAAACAAGCGATCGAAAAAGGTGGAGAAACTGAAACCTTATTTACAGCTGCACAAAACATTTTCATTAATATAATTAGTTTCTGATCAAAAGTTTTGATATATTTGAAGAATACTATACATGTATTTCGTCCGTTTGATTGCTCCTTAGCTGATACTTAAGATCTGTTTCTCTCTCTCATATTATTTAATTCAAAACATCAACTATTCCCCGAACATTTATTTCACACATATTTCAATTTCAGAGACTTCTAACTTGCTTCTATTGATCATGTGTGATAGGAGAGATTGTTTCTAGTTATGCGAAACTAAAGTCTATAAATATTTTTGAGAAAATTAGAAAATTTAGATTAATATTTTTTACAAAATATCCGTTTTCATTCTACGTCGTTTAGAAAATGAAAAAGTTATTATATTTTGAAGTTCTTCTTATCCTTCTTAGTAAATATTATATATACAAAGTTTTAACAGCCTTTGAAATAATAAAGAAATTCTTCTATAATCATTTTCTTTTTTTGATGTAATAGCTATGCGTTTCTTTCTGTATGTATGTATTCTAACATTTAGCAATATACTTTGTGACAGGCCTGGGCGATACTGGCTCGCGGAATAGATGTGACTGCTTCTCTCCCTGCCGAAGAGGAGTAGCAGCAACATCTGTTCCACGAGCCAGCGCCACCCAGGCCTGCTTTATGGTAACGATCCATGGAAATCAAGAAAGTGGTCCAAAAAGTTGATATGTATTACTGGTAAATAATAATTTTTTATTTTAAAAAAGTAAATAATAACATACAGAATATTTGAATGTCATTTATTACATTTTTAGGTACTAAATATTAGGGTGGAAAGAAAATTCTTGCAGTTTTTAACTATTAAATTCAAATGCACATATCTCAGCTCAAATAAAACTTTATTAATAAAAATAAAGACCATTGCAATCAATGCACTTTCGCCAATGAGAAACAAGTTTTGTTATTCCAGTTGAATAACCCCAGAGAGATGCTGAAACAGCATTCAACGAGTTTGTCGCCTCCAGGACTCAGAATTTTATTCAACCGTAATAACAAAACTTGAAGTTTTTCAGTAGTCAAAAGTCCTATTTGTTTTCGTTTACGAGGCATAATTTGCATTATTTGGAAGCATACAACTGTGTATATAGCTATTTTAATAAAGCTGTGACAGTACATTCTGCCGAATAATGCAAATTACACCTTGTAAACAAAAAATAGAACTTTTGAGGGAGATAGCGCCCTAGACTGATCCTTTCCGAGCATTTTTTGTATTATCGAGAAATGAGAAGGCGAATCCCGCACCCTTGCAATCTTGGAGAGAGCAGTCTACTGCCTTAATGATTATAATCTACCAATAGCATCGCAGAGCCAGCTCTCCCAACATATATGTACCGCTATCGTTAAACCAGAGAAGTTTCAATATAAACTATGACAACTAGAGAAAGAAGATTAACTATTACACCAGTTAGTACTGCATCGTTTAACTATTTTATTTTTAACCATCTCAAAATGGAACATGATAATAAAATAAAACATGATAATAAAATATTGAAATATAGAAAGTATAAACATACGTTACTCCATTAAATGGTAATGAATAAAAGAAAGAATGATCATAAGCAAGATTATTTCCTTTATTATTGTGTCTATGTTTTTGAATATTATAAATGTTCGTATAGCTTCTTCTTTATATATTACATTTTATATATGGATAAAATTATAATACAAATAATGAGAATTCATTGATTTATTTATAAAGAAGCAATATACTATACCAGATATACTTTGCGATATTGTTTCAGAACTTTGTATCGTGTTTCCTTGGGTCTGGGTTGAAGTTGTACTTGTGTAAACACATGGTAAAATACTATACGCAGACTTTGACAAACCAGCAGTACTTTTAAATTCATCTTTGAAGCCAGAACCTTCTTGTATAAGTTCCATAAGACTGGTAACACCAATAGTTGATGCATTATTGCCTGTTTTATTGGAAGACACTGAAAGTATTAAACTTCGATAAATGTTTGTGTTTGTCAAGTATTCACACAGTTTTTTATAACACTGTAACAATATTCGTAATTGGACATTTTCGACATATTTGTCATAGTCCTTGCACCAACCACACGAAGGTTTAAGTTTTTTACGTCCACCTCTACACCCACGACACACATGATGTTGACAATTAGTTTCAGTCGGCGTATGAGGTTCAATTAATAAATTTGAACACACAGTACAACTAAGGCTTTGTCGCAAATAAGGAACTAGCCTATATAGATCCGTCCATGAATTTGGATCATCAGCGTCTGCTTGTAAAACTAACCGACACGTCGATACGTACAAACTCGTGGCGTTCATTTTTTTTCTAAATTTTCCACGAGCAATACGTATTATTACACCGGGAACTTAACTAAACAAAGCAACACGACATTGTCAATACACACAAACAAAACATCAGCCATATTTAATTTTCTATCGTTTACATCTTAGACCATATATACTTATAGACCCGGCATAGGTATAGTATGTGTATTAGGACACTGATATATACTATGAATACGAGCAGCCATACAACGGTTGAAATGAGTTGAAAAGGACTTTGGATGCCACCGCCCCCATCGGAGATGCTTATGTATTAAAGGAAATAGCGCGAAGCTTGAAAAATATGGTTCACAAGAGCGCCGCGCCGTCGAGATACCTCGTTTGTGATAAGAGCACCGACGAGATATAGAATAGACATACAAATACATCCAATATGTATTTTGGCGGCCCTTTTTTCTTGTCACTTTCTGTATTACCAACTCGGTTTTGGGGCCACAGACAGAGTCTCGTACTGGCACTAAAATAGGCTGACAGCACAGACGAGATATGCTTGAGCTCAAATAAGAAGGTACTTACTAGCCGACGAATTTAAGACTCTACTGCGCATATGACTCTAACGGAACTCGTTCATTGGCTAATCCCCTTACTCGTACTTCGCCGACCACGCGATTATTGGCTGACGCCATGAATTTCATAGCTGACGCGCAACAACATGCGCAGAACAAGTACCTTCTTATTCCGCCTATCTAACCGTAGTCCAGTGCCTACTCACTCCACTGCTCACTCCACTCATGGATATAGGAATATAGGGATGAAGCATGTCGTTGCGGGGTGGTCATCTTTTTAGAGGGGGACGAGGTAATAGTCGCACATGTTTCATTGGCTGTGTCCGGCACAAGCGCAGTACGTCATTATGAATGCAGCGCCACGCATTGACACAGAGTTACATAACCTTCTAATGCAGCCCAGCGGCCAGAACGGAGAAATCGAAGAAATCGAGAAGAAATAATGTAACCCTCTCTGATGACCAGAGTAACGTGAGTAACGTGAGAGTATGTGACGTTTTCAAAAATCTTTATTTTTACTGACATGTTTTTTAGCGAAATGTAGTCTTTTCTGCTTATTAACTTTGCTAATAAACGGCTTCTTTCGAGGAATACGACCATGAAAATCATTTTTACGAAGGATTATTCGACAAAGTTCAGGGTGCATTTGTTGAAGAAGTAGTCTCATAAAAAATACTAAGCCCAGGATCCTTTCCGTAATTAAAGTTCCCAACAGCTGTGAATCGCACCTCAGGGTTTATGACCTGACAATCCCCATTGAGGGAGAAGCCAGAACCGCGCTAAGTAAGTATGTTCCTTTCACGAAAAAACAGTACCCTAATATACTTAGATTGCAGGGCCTGACTCTAACAATTAACCCAGGAACGACCAAAAGTCCCACTGGTAAAACTTTCTTAAAAATAACGGAGCTCAATCGCCAGGGTCGTAAACACTCTATTATAACGTTTGGCTGTTATTTTTAAGAAAGTTTTCAGAGATTATAAGAAACCGTTGATTCAACTTGAAATAATGAATAGAGTACTGCAACATTTTATCAATGCCAATATATTTAACAAATTAAGAGATCACAATAACGATCAGGGTTTAATGGAAACTCATACGTCACATTTGATACGTTTGATTGCTAAGAGATACATTAAAATAAGATTGTACTACGTAGCGATTAATAGAATAGATAAAGCAAATAGCCAACGATCATTTTTAAATAAACTGACTCTGTTTAGAGGACAATAAATTCTCTGCGAAGCCTGGTGTAAATTATGTTGTAAAACTGAATCCATTTCTTGGCCGAAAGGCTTAAATAAAGATATACATACATATAAACCTATTATGTGTAAAAACTTATTGTACCCTATTTTTAATTATAAGAAAAAATGACATTTATGATATCTTTATTAATTATTAAATATATAACACCTATTTTTTTTTCATTTACTAAAAATAATGATTTTAAAATATAAATAACAAATTATGTAAAATTAGTATGTCCTTTAATTCGTGTTGCACGTTTTAATTTCCTCTCTATATTATCTAATTTTAGTTTTCTTTAATCCCTCGTTCTAGAATTTTGTTCACATTACAAATTTATAAATTATTTGAAATTGTACATAAGAACATGAAATATGTAACTACTTCAAAAAATGTAGAAGATTTGCCGTTATCGAAAATTTATACAACTTTTCATTTCCTTCACTGTTAATTATTTAACAACGTTCATTATAATATTTGGAACATAATTCATATCATGAGTGTCATACGTTATTATAGGACAAAGTGTTAACTATCACATTTTTTTTCTAGTTTCAACTTGTCAGATATATGTAAGCAATCTGTAAACATTTTTCATACTTGGCGGTACAGAGTATGCGCAGAAAAACCACCAATCAAATATGTGCGTCATTCGTACCCTGCCTCCTCCGGAAACCAACCCCCCCCTTGCCTAAAATGCTAGCTCACGCTCCATCCCTATATTCCTATATCCATGACTCCACTGCCGGCCAACGCTGCGCCGCGCCGTAGGGCGGCGATGTTTGATCTCGGCTCGGGTATATCGGTGTGAACACCACACATTGACTCGACTGAATCGAAGTCTCAAACTTCTTAATTTTAATGATCGGTTTATGGGACTTTAACTAGCTTATTCCTGGCGTTTCGCTGATTAAAATGGTACCAAGAACGATATAATTGGGCCAATATTTAGTGGTTTAATCGACGATGAAAGTTTCGAATGCAACGAAGAAGAGCGTATTGAAGAGAAAGAGACGCGAATAGTAGCCGTCGCCGGCACAGTTCAAAGGCCCGCGTTGTCGCTGTTCTTCGTTGCGTTTGAAACTTTCATCGTCGATTAAACCACTAAATATTGGCCCAATTATATCGTTTTTGGTACCATTTTAATCAGAGAAACGCCAGGAATAAGCTAGTTAAAGTCCCATCGTGATATCATAGAAAATAAAGAAGCTAAGATTTTGGTGTTTCATTGTGATGACGCACGGGCCTTTAAACTGTGCCGGCGACAGCGACACGCTTCGGCCACGCGATCCTATTTCATTCTGTCCTTCTCTATGTTCGGCTCGTCGTTTGAAGTCTCGGCGCGGTCGACGGAGTCATAAAAAAATAGCCTCTCTACGCTACCCAAGTCCGTTCAAAACACGGGTGTTGGGACTCCGATCGAAGAATTACTGTAGGTCTATTCTATATCATTCTTTATTTATCACACCTTTCCGAGAGAAGTCCGAACACCCCTATAATACACCGTGGGTAGGACGTAGGACGGTAGGACGTTTGGACTGGTTTGGACATAAACTGGACTTAGAACGTACGTCCTATGGATGTACAGTACATATGTATAATGAAATATTTATGTGTAGCAAATTACTTCTACAAAATACAACAAAAATGATAAATATTATCATAATAATAATCGTATAAGAAAAATTATAAAAATTTCAATAATTTATACCTTTCCAATGTTATAATTTTACATGAAACTAACGAATAAATTTTAATTTGCATTATTATTTCAAGTTCTACATATATATGTATGTTCTATTAGTATAATTTAAACAGTTTTATCATATTTCGTTTAATCTGTTGCAAAGAAAATATATTGCCAAATACAGCCTCTGGAAGAGATGGTTCTATTTTGGTCGTATCAAAAATATTAATCTTTTTATTCTTACGAATGATTTATTAATTTATTATATCATTTTAGAATTTATAACAAAACGTGTATCTTACTTTGTGAGTATAGTATAAGTACATATATGTGTATAATAAATGCAATTTTTGTCTACTTGTTCGAACTCCTATGAAAAGTAAATAATAATAAATAAGAACAATATAAATGATACACAGGAAGTTTCACAGTAATTTATTCTTTTCAAATTGAATGTAATAACTTAAGATAATTAAGATTTTATTTTATATGGTACTATAATACAAGCTTCACTAGTTTATTAGTATGTTATATCATGTTCTGTAACAGCATAACAATTTTTGTGAATAAAACTTGCTAAGAACTCGTTTTTGCTGCATCTTTGGAAACTTTGCTACAGTCTCTAGATGATTGTTGCCTTATTGTTGTATTCAAATCCTCTTGACAATTAGAATATGCCATACCTAATCCAAATCCCGCTCCAGTTAAAATAGGCCATTTTCTACCTACAAAAAATCAAAAAATGTCATTAAGCATTCAAAATTAAGCCTTCATTCAAAAATTGCTTTTTCAGTATAAAAAAAAATAGTTCTTAAATTTATATTACATTCAATGTTAAGGAACATATACGAGTTCATGATACCTAACCTATTTCCCCACACTTAATGATGCAATTTTTAAAAATACGATAGCATGATTTCGATAACTACCTACGTGAAAATGTAGAATAATATTTGATATCTTCGAATATACAAATTAGATAAGATTTTTCTGTCACGAATCGTACTATCTTAACCTTCAAAATTAAGTTTCTAATATCGATGTCAGGTGATGTAAATTAAGAATATTATTACATATTCTATAATATTTTCTTGTAGTGAAAAAGTAGAATTAGTTTAATTTGTAATTGAGTAAATATTAAAATAATTGTGCCTTACGTTTGAAGAAGAACAGGGAAAACACACCACCAAGTAAAGTTCCTCCTCCTAAGAAAAGGTTACAGTATTAGCAGCGAATAAAAGTTAATACTTCTTCGATGCTTAACAGGACTTATAAATGTAAGACAACATTTACCCAATTTAAAAAGTGCATCTGTGAAACATCGATCCCATTTTCTTCCAATTTCGTCTTCAGTCCAAGTAGTAGTACCAGCCATTTTTCTGTATGTATTAAAGTAGATCTATAATATTGGATGTTATGTCATACGTAAGTTTCTGGTCATCCCGGGAAAGGTTATCGAAGCATTAAGTATTTGTAAAAGCAATATTGAAATAATTTGTTGTTACTTTGGTTTTTCAGTAGTATAGATGTATGTATATGCAATGTGTGATACAGAGGAGACCAATACAATTAAATAGTTCCCATTTCATCAATCGGTAGATGCGAGGTCTCGTATATACACACTGGTATACAGTACGCTATTGTTACATGTTTGAATGGAAAAGAGTGATATTTATAATTTAATGTGTCATATGACCGCGTTATTTATTTAATATCGGCTAAATAGAACAATTGTTTCGCCCTGCAGTGCCCTGCAGCTTTATTAATTTCATTAGAATCCGCTCGCTCTACTTTTATAGTTTGGTTCTATAGTCGCGCCAATTTGAACGTGAAATCCAGTAAAATCACCATTGATCACCATTTATACCTAGTAATTTGTTATATAAAAGTTAGTTCAAGTTGTTGCATAAAATCACTAACTGGGAGCGGCGAAATGCATGAATACAGCCGATTTTCGCAAATCGTTTGTACCCAGATAGCACAGCCTGACCGAGCCTACCACCTGACCAAACCTGCAAGGCCCCTGACCTACAGGTTACAAGCTAACACAATGCTTGGATCGGCTCGAGGCCCAAACCGGTTGATTCGTGCCTGGATTTTATGCGCGCATTGGCCCGGAAATAGCCAGGCATGTGCTCGAGCACAGGGCCTGCCGGCCGTGCCAGATTTCAGCCAGTTTTTGAGAGGGCAGCACGGTCACACTAATGTGGCCAATCAGTGCTTCGATTGAACCCAACTTTTCTCGCGCATGCGCGTCACAGTGCGGGTCGCATGGAAATGAGGATTGCAAGGGTGCGGCATTTGCGTTCTCATTTCGTGATTATACAAACATGGGTTTTTTCAGTAGTCAAAAACGCCAGATAAAAGATCAATCTAGGCAGCAAACGCCCTCAAAAGTCTTTTTTTTCCTATACGAGGCGTAATTTGCATTATATATGTTATGAAAATAGCTACATGCGCAGTTGTATGCTTCCGTATGATGCAAATTACGACTCGTAAATGTAAAAATAGGACTTTCGAGGGCGATCACGGCCTAGATTGATCTTTTATCTAGCGTTATTGACTACTGAAAAATCAAATTTTTGTATTATTAAGAAATGAGAACGCGAATCCCGCACCCTTGCAATCCTCATTTCCATGCGACCCGCACTGTGACGCGCATGCGCGAGAAAAGTTGGGCTCAATCGAAGCACTGATTGGCCATATTAGTGTGATCGTGCTGCCCTCTTAAACTCTGGCTGAAATCTGGCTGAAATCTGGCACGGTCGGCAGGCTGTGGGCTCGAGCCCATGCCTGGCTATTTCCGGGCCATTGCGCGCATAAAAATCAGGCACGGATCCAACGGAATCAGCCTCGAGCCGATCCAAGCATTGTGTTAGATAGTAACCTGTAGGTCACGGGCCTCGGGAGGTTTGGGCCGGTGGTGGGCTCGGGCAGCCTGTGCTATCTGGGTGGGTGCGCATGTAGCTATTTTCATAACATGTATAGGAAAAAAAAAGACTTTTGAGGGCGTTTGCTGCCTAGATTGATCTTTTATCTGGCGTTTTTGACTACTGCAAAAAACCATGTTTGTATTATCACGAAATGCGAACGCAAATCCCGCACCCTTGCAATCTTGTAAATGGGCTGAAATCTGGCTGAAATCTGGCACGGCCGGCAGGCCCTGTGTTCGAGCCCATGCCTGGCTATTTCCGGGCCAATGCGCGCATAAAAACCAGGCCCAAATCGAGCCGGTGTGCTGTCTGGGGATATATTTGTAATTTATTTTTTTTGCGAATGGTTTGGAAGTCATGTCTATGCGTATTTTATTGTCTTATCAAATTCGGTGACTGGCCCTTTGGAAGACTATAAATTTGAGGAAGATTTTTCTGCGAACTTAGCGATATATTATGTTTCTATATATTCTACTGTATCGTATAAAACAAATATTCCGAAATACATTGGAAAATGTGTAAAGAGAATTTTATCTATTTTAGCGCCCTCTTGTAATCGATCCTACCCTTCTACTAGAGCATTCTATGTAGTAATGTCCACTGTATATATCCGATTTGACAACATGGTCATGCAGAAACATCACTATAAAACTGCAATGACAGAGTTTCCGGCGTAAAAATAAGCCAAAATTCGTGCTGAACATGTTTGCTAAACACTGTAAAGAGAAAACGGGATAGTTTTAGCCAATGTTGACTTCATATTAAAAGTGTATAATTCGATAGACATACACGCACGTTAAAGCTGCATCACAAATAATGTTATCGATTAATTTTTTAAGAACCTCGGAATCAGTAAGCAAACGATCGAATAACATTAACAGAAGAGTGGTTAATATAGAATTATTAATGAGGTTCTCATTTTTTATCGTGATTTTCATTATAACAACTAATTTATTGTCGTCGGCTGGTGGAATCGAGTCATTGGGAAACCCGTATAAAATCTTAGGTGTCCACAAACGTGCAACCTTACAAGAAATTCGAAAGGCGTATAAAAATCTTGTCAAAGAATGGTAATTATTAAAGCGACTATTAAATTTTGTTTTATCGTTGAAGCGTGGGCGTTTGTTCTTGATTTTTATGTGTGGCACAATCAATTTACGTATGATAATGTCATACTATTAATAAAATTAACATTTTATATTTAGTACTGTATTCATCGCAGACATCAAAATATCTGCTGATTGTTTACAAAATTGTGTGTTACATCTTTAGGCATCCTGATAAAACCGATCACCCCGGTGCAGAAAATAAATTTGTAGAAATTACAAAGGCTTACGAGGTAAAATTAATGTTCTCTCAAATAAAAACGTGTTATAGATGGTTTAATGAACGTCGTGTCATAAGCACTTATTTCCATAGATTTTGACTGATCCAGAAAGGAGGAAAAAATTCGATAATCATGGCATTACTGAAGAAAGTATTCCCAGGCAAAGAAGAGATAGTAGTCAATTTAATGTTCTCGATCCTTTGGAAGAATTATTTGGAGGGAATTTCAAGTTCCATTACCAAACTCGAGATATTTCACTCTTTTATAAGATGAGCATCACATATCGGTTTGTACATTTTCTATAATAAAATTAATTTCGATTAGATGCATTTGCGTAAGCTCCTCCGACATTTTCAATGCGAATGCGTTTGTTACAGATCATTTGAAAATGTAATAATACCAAAAACCTATCGCACACCTTATATAATATTATTTTATTCGGATTGGTGTTTTGCGTGTTTGCAAGTAGAACCGACATGGCGCCGTTTGGTTGACGAGTTAGAACCGTTGGGTCTTGGTTTAGCGACTGCGCATGCTGAGAAAGAATCTGCATTGGCAAGAAGATTGAGTATTCATTCAGTGCCATGCCTTGTTGTGACGATAGAGGGTCGCACTAGCGTGTATAAGGAATCTCTTTTCAGTGTTCAGAAGATCGTCGGTACGCATTTGAAATATTAATTGAGTAGTTTATACATTATGCTACTTTTGAAAATCAAATTTTAAATGGTTTTCATATTTCAGACTTCTTACGAAGCAAATTCCCATACAAATTGATACCTACTATAAATGAGAACAATGTAGACAATTTTCTCTCAGGATGGATAGATAATCGAATTCGAGCTTTAATTTTTGATAGGAAAGAATCTATACGATTACGGTATCTATTTATTGCATTTTACTACAGAGATCGTGTCGCATTTGGTTTTGTCCAGGTAAAAATTTCATATTCAATTGAGCAACAAGAAGTATACATCCTCTCGGTGCTATACAACTTACATTTTTACAGGCTGGAAACGAAGACACGGAATCGATTGTAACAAAGTATAAGATTTCTGCGGATTTAGATACTTTGTTATTATTTAATGAAAATTCTGAGAAACCTATGGCATCTGTTAGTATGAAAGATATATCCAGTGACACAATGCACAATATTATATCGAACAATAAATTCCTTGCTTTACCAAGACTCTCAAATCAAGCAATGCTGGACTCTGTTTGTCCACCAGAATGGTTAAGACCACAAAAACGATTGTGCGCAGTTTTAATATCTCAACAAAATAATCCTCTCCATGATTTTGCAAGACATAAATTTAGACAGGCAGCTTTAGAATCATCTTACAGGTAACATTGTTGTAGAAGCGTTGTCATTCAAGGATTATGTCAACGTAACAACAGTTATCTCATTCAAATTTCCAGCACTGAGCGAGTTAGGTATACATATGTGTTTAAAGATACACAACCAGAATTTGTATCGGCACTGTCGACAGGCGAAGGCAGTCCCTTAGAACCTTTGTTACACATTGTCATTATCTGGAGAAGAGATGCAAATCATTTGAAGTACGAGTGGTTACCTACTGGTTGGATTGAGGCCGCTGAAGATGAGAACCAGTGGAACGAAACACGTCGAAATTTGGAACAAACTATACAAAGATTATTGCGAGCTACCGAAGCACTGCCGTATGCTGCAGTCGTAGGAGAACTAGCCGATGAACATGCACAGGTAGATTTATGAATTTTTGTAAACGATCGAAATGTGTCTTTAGTCTCAAACGACTTCAGTTATTTTGCCAAACTAGATGATATGTAATGAAAATTTTGAAAAAATTTTAAAAGACTTAAGAACATCAGTGTATTAGTTTCAGTTCAATAAGATAATTAGAAGAAGAACAAAATTTTTATTTGGCTCCTCCGTGACTTGTAATCAATGCAAACATATTTTATTTTGCATAAAGATCCGCAGTCTATTAATCACCTATAACTCGTAAACCAATCAATCAATTTCGATGGAATTTTCATCATTTACATAACTTATATAGATCTATAAGATATTTCTTAAATTTCCGAACGAGACAAAATAAAAGAGTTGTAAAAAGCAATTTCTACTATTTTTTTGTATTTCAGATTAAACGCAATTTTTCCAAAATTTTCGTTACAAACTCGAAAGAAACTGAAGTCGTTTGGCTTATTTATAAAAAAGTTATTCTGATTTAAAGGCTGTGCCATAAATTATGTGACTGACTGTACATGTCTACTGTAATTTAATTTCTTCTATAGGGTACTGTAGATAAACTTATTGGCAAGGCATTGTTAGCTGTAGATTATATATCGGATAGTCTTACTAAAGAGCAGATTTTGCCTTTGGTATCGGTAATCGCTACTCTAATATTAATCGGTGCTGCTGGATACGGAATGTCATATTTAGTGTAAGTAACTTGGAATTATAAAAACTTTTAACATCATACAAGTTTCTTAACATGATATTTTATTGTAGGAAATTAGAAGAAGCGAGTGTTGAAGCTGAACGTGCTCAATGTAAGGATACCAGTATATCAACACCATCACAGCCGCAGTTACGATTACATGAATTACGCGCAGAAAAATACAATGGTTTAGTTCGACTATTAAAACCAGGCTGTAGAACCATTATACTATTAGTTGATGCTCAAAGTAGACTAAAATTATTACCAGCTTTTCATAAAGCTGTGTGGCCTTATAGGTGAGCTGAACAAATTTGTATACAGGGTAGTCCACGCAACTTGTTCACCCTCAATAACGTCCAAAGTAGAGATCTCGATTTCACGTGTACACGTGTAGTTAGGATGTTCGTGTTGGCGTTTGTGTATTGTTTACTACACGAGTCCACATGTACACGTGTACTTTCATACACGGATACACGTATATTTTATCCAGATAGCACACGACGTTTTTTAGACGTCGTTCTTACGTCTGTACGTTTGTACTCTCTTCAATATTTTGGCATAAAAAATATAACATTCCATTTAAAAAAACGAAGTTGACCTTCATATCTCCGAAACGCCTTCACTTACAAAAAAAGTATATGAATTACATAATGTATCCGTTCAAACCATACAACTTTTCTAGACAAAGTTTTTTCATATAATGCATACTTTGGAAGTTATTGAGGGTGAACAAGTTGCGTGGACCACCCTGTATACAGGGTGTCCCAAAACTCCTGCAGAACCCGGAAATGGGAGGTTCCTGAGGTTACTTACAGCGACACTTTCCTCTGCAAAAATGTTGTCCGCGGCTTTGTTTAGGAGTTATTAACGAAAGACACGGACCAATCAGAGCGCGACCTAGACGCGAGTTGGCACAGTCGGCCAATCGACAGTTGGCGCGCCGGGCCGACTCGCGTCTAAGTTGCGCACTCATTGGTCTGTGTCTTTCGTTAATAACTCCTAAACAAAGCCGCGGACAACATTTTTGCATTTCCGGGTTGTGCAGGAGTTTTGGGACACCTGTATATTGTATGTACTATGAGAAAATAAAATGATTCTGTCTTTTATCACAGGAAAAATAAGACCCTTATGTTTGGGCTCATGTCTCTTGAGAGAGGACTAGATTGGTATAAAAAACTGCTATCCCTCACTTTGCCAGAACAAAAGGAATTAAATATAAATGCCAAAAATTGTGTTGGCACAGTACTATCATTAAATGGGCACCGTAAATATTTTTGTATGTACCATGCCAAACATCCAGAATGCAGTAAAGGCAAAGGTTCTAAGGTATACATTAAAAATATTTACATGAAAGTAGTTGCATTGCACTGGGAAATCAAAGAATTTATTTAACAATAATTATATCGCCAGCGAATGGAACGAATGACAAAACAATTAACCAGAAGAGTAGATGACGCTGAAGCTGGTGCATTTATTGGTTTTAATAGTTCTAACGAATCTGACCTTTCTGAAGATGAGGTATGAAATATTATATGTAGATATAATTTCTTAGAAATTTTGTTGTCAAAATGAAATCTGAATAATTTATGTGAATTATTTTCTTCGCAGAGTGGAAACAGTGTTTTGTATCAGGATAATCTTCTGGATGGTCTACCTATGTGGCTAGACAGATTATTTGAAGGTTTAACACATCGTTATTATGTAAACTATTGGCCCGAATTCACAGCCAAGTAATTAAACACCGGTATGCATTCTTGTAATGTGTATACTTTTAGCAGTAGCAAAAGGGATCCAACTAGTCAACATATTTCACTTGGAAGTCTAATAATTGAAGAGATACATCTTTACTTTTGTCCAAACTAAAAACATATTCATTGTATATGAAACATAATTTCTAAAGTTACTCACGATGTTCCGTATACATAGATTTTAGATAATCCATTTACTGCAATTGAACAAAATTTCATACTATATCATCATAGTCGATAATATTCTTGTAGATTTAAACGTTTGCATTATTTTGATCAGTCATTATAAGTAATGATAATCTCTGAATTTTTAATATTACCTTAAATAATTCTAGTCGATGCCATTAAAGACATAACAGTATTTATATTATTTGTTTAAATATTAGGCACTGTATAATATTTATATATTTGTAATATGTCAATAATTTCCATTCATTTCGATTTCTCTTGACATAATGTATGGTTCTACATATAAAAGTACATTAGAGCAATCTTTACTTTCCATATTATATACAAAGTTTGATAAAATAAATTTTCCTCGGCGTGTCTTTTGATCGATATTTCATGATTTTTCTGAACGCTTTAAAATTGTTTAAATTAATCCATAAACTTCATCATACAACTCAACATCGGTATCATTTTGATAAGTGTAATGTCATTACTAGACTCCAGATGTTTATGCAAAGTAAAATGTTCGTGCATCAATTGCAAGACGCTCGAGCTAAATATAAATTTATATTCTTCATCAATAATTTCAATATGGTGAAAATAATATATTAACACTCTTAAAGTCTTCGAATATTTTCACTGTTCTAACTTGCACTTGCTCATTTTTGTTGTAAATGCATCAAATCCGGAGTCTAATCATTACCAAACAAAGATCAATTGCGTTATTTTTATTATTAATTTCACATTTGGCACGGGTTTTACAAACAATCTGTAGCATAGCGGAGTACAGTACTCTCGCGATAAGTGTCCAAAACACGGGTCGGCCAGACATTTATCTATAAGAAACTATTGTTTGATCCACTGAACGTAGAAGAGGACAGCGAAGCTTGAGCTCCTGAGCTCGAGGAGTGTAACATAATATGAGTCGGATATATCGGTGCAGTGCAGCCAGAACGGGGAAATCGGGGGAATGCAGTTTACCCTCTCTGATAGCCAGACCAAACTACGGCACGGGCACCGTGGTCTACGGTCTTAGTGGGGGACGTTGGAGTTGGTTGGAGTGTGCTCATGTGCTAGTCCAATAACAGAACTTATTTATTTTTCATGATTTTTTTATGAGACTTTCACCAACATATTTTCACCAGCATTTTTCTAATGACAATATATTATGTTACACTCCTTGGCGACCAAGACCTCTCGAGCTTCACGGCCCCTCACGGGGTATACTCCGCGGTAGTGGGGCTAGTTCTCGGACAATTAAAGGCAAGATCTTTTGGATATTTATAGCGAGAGTACTGTACTTTATTATCAAACTTTGTGTATAGCGCATTAATATTTAAGAATGTATTTTTGTTTCTCTCGCGGACATATATTTATGTTACCTTATACGTTTTTTGAATCTTATATTTTTATTTACTGTAGAAACTGGTAACAAACATATTTCTACATCCATTAACTCGTTCTAAGCGAAAATTCATAATTATAATAATAAAAATAACAATAATAACTAATGATACGTGCTTTATACAAGTCATGTGCCGATTAAAAAAAAATAGATACTTTATAGTTGATCGAAAGAGAATGGTTAATATTCTCATAGAACAATACTTTAATATTAAATAATACAAAAACTAGTCCCTTTTCAGCTATATTTAAGTGATGTATATCTTTAAATTATATTTTGAATAATTGAAAAAGTCGATATCACAGGGCTACTCATTTGAATAACAAGTCATCACATAAATAATGTCACTTTCATACTTCAGTTAAGCAAAATAGAGTGTATAATATTTGTTCATCGTTGATATATGTATACCTATTTTTATGTTAATATAAATTATATATGAAATGAATAATATTTATAAATTAAAGTATAAAGGGGTAATATATCGTGGTATGCTTTATTTATTGGGTACCTTCTATTTATTGTTTGTTTTAAAGATTGTTATCGTTTTACAACTTAAAAGATTTTATAGTAATATAGAATTTAATCTAGAGGAATATATATAGTCAGTCTACATAATCTTTAAAAAGATTAAAATTAAACAAATTACTATCGATACATTTCCAATTTCTTATATAAACGACAACGCACATGTGATACTTTATGAAATGTCTTATTAAGGAAATCTATCATATACATGTATGTACATAATGCGTATCATGGTAAGAAATGACTTGGCTTATGTGATGACTGAAAATAAATTTATGTTCATTACATGTATATGTACTAGAGATCACGAGTTTAAACGTGTATTAAAAATTCACGTATACACGTGTAACGAATATATACGTGTTTGAGTTTGTGTAATGTTTAATACAAGGGGACACGTATATTTTACCCAGGTAGCACACAGCGTCTTGTAGACGTCGTTTTCACGTCTGTACGTCTCATTTCTGCCATAAAAACGACTTCTCCAAAGAGGCGTCTTGTAGACGTCTAAAAGGCGTCTTTTGTGACGTAAGACGTTACACGTGTACCCGTGTAGTAAACAATACAAACGAACTTCAACACGAACATCCGAACTATACATGTACACGTGTATTTCAGGTACACGTGAAATCGAGATCTCTAATATGTACACTTCAATCATCATATTTTACAAAATTATCTCCTAAATCTTTAAATGCATGGAAAAGAGCGATGTATAAAGAATTGTTTACATTGTGTATACATTCTATGAAAATATTTAAAACATGGCGAAATAAAGATATGTAAACAAAATTTGTGTTGGTTTCATTTTGAAAAAATGTAAGGAATAATTTACGAAATGAAATGTATATGAAAAAAATACTCATGGATATAGTTTACTGCAATGAATGTTTTATTCCTGTTAATTCTGGAAATACCTCATACATCACAATTTCAAAGATATCCTGTAATAAAACATTAAATATATCCAACAGACAAGTTGCAAATTATGAACTTTATCATAAAATAGTAACTTACATAAATTAATTGTTTATTTAAATTCACATTCTGCAAAGAATCAAAAATTTTGATTGCTCCACGTTGAGCACTTTGGGCGCCAACTAGATTAGTTAAAACTTCAGGTACATTATTTAGGAATTGTCTTCGCGCTTCACCTCGTGTCTTTAATTTCTCTTCATCTGTGCGAAGAACATTCCCAGATACTAAGTGGCCATTTGGCCACCAAGATTTTGTAAATAATTGCACATAATAATGAAGCATTGGCTCTGAGAATATCCACGCAATAGTGTCCCTGATTTGCCTGAAAAGTATATTCTGTGCTCCTGTCTATTGTATGTAATCGTTGAAATCATTTAAAAGATTTATTAATTGTATACCTATTGATTGTTCGACCATAAGTTATTTGAACAAAAATAATTAATGATCGCCTCAGCCATCGAAATACCCCTCTTAAATCAAAGATTTCACCCAGAAGTGTATACAAAGGTTCTGCTATTGCATCTTTATTGGAACTCAAGTATCCATCTGTGACTGATCGTGCACTGTCAGTATCATCCAACAAAAGAGAGTAATCTTCTTCATCGTCCTTATCACGAATATCACTGCTAGTAATAGACCTAATGTAAATAGTTCAAATGGTTATTACGGTATTGCATGGTATTCTAAATTCTAAATCAATTATAGCCGGGGATGAAATTCAGTAGACACCCTTTAAAAAACTAATCATTTTTTTAAAAATTCGACCAACCGACTTGCGTTTCTGTAAATGTTAGAAGTAAAAGTAAAAGTTAGTTTCCTAGGTAATGTGCATAAAATTTTGTCCCCGACTGTACACATTCTCATACGTTTTGAATAACGTTGATAAAGAAAATCGAGATTTTTTAGGTGATGGAGGTGCATGTTTCAAGTGTTCCGAACTTGGACTAAGAAATGTATACAATGCTTCGCTTTGATTCAGTTTCTCATCTTCTAAAACAAACTGAAAATAATAAATATACTATTAGTTGAATCATAATATAATTTAGAGAATAATATAATAATATATATTTTAATAAGTATAGAAAATATTTTAAGAAACTCACATTTAAATATTTTTGAATTTGTACTTTTGCTTTGTCTAAGGTATTTTTATCAGATTTCCCAAAGAACTTTAAAGGTTGTGATGGTAAATCTAAATTCTTTATGCTAGAACAGAGTTGACGAAGGTTCCTGTGTAACTCTTGAAAGTCT
This sequence comes from Lasioglossum pauxillum, assembly GCA_933228785.1. Classification (NCBI taxonomy): domain Eukaryota; kingdom Metazoa; phylum Arthropoda; class Insecta; order Hymenoptera; family Halictidae; genus Lasioglossum; species Lasioglossum pauxillum. The sequence goes on along the minus strand of OW121699.1, from coordinate 38,564,468 downwards.
TGCAACTTTCTCAACACCACCCAACCGCTACAAATACTATCGCTGTTATTTTCGTCTACAGCCATATGAACAACCAAAACAAATTGCGGCGATTCTCCGTTGTCTAGTATCTGTTTTATAAATATTTGTTCCATTAAAATACTCAAGTCATATTTGTTCTATTTGCTGATGATTATAATTTATCCTTGACTTACTTCTGCACTTTGTACTTCTGCTCTCCAGTGACCTAAATGCTCTGCCCACATTTCTGTGTGAGTTAAATGCGCTTCCAGTTGCCTTTTCTCACTTTGCAACCATTCAACTTCCTTAGCCAAGAAATTCAAAACTTTACTCTCTGGTTTTAATGAAGCCTTCAACGCTTGCAAAGCCTGCATCTTGTTGTTCAACTTTTCTTGTAACTGATCCAATTTACTGCGTGCATAGTTTGAATGTTCCCCGACAAGTAAGGACACATTTTCTGCTAATACTCCATCTGTTATATGACGATCTTCTACTAAATCTAAAAATTATTCACATGATACTTGGCTAGATTACATCTTACAAAACTAAGCACTTTTATACGAACCGTCTGTTCTTTCATTAAGTAATGCTTGCTGCATGTTTTTATATTGTTCGCTGACCACAAATGATGGATAATATTTCTGTTCCAAGATTTTAACAACATTGTGTTGTACTTCGTAAAACACATTAGGCCCTATATCACCTAACAAAAAACTTTCCATCTTTTTCCGAATAGATCTGTCAACTTTAATCTCAGCAGTAGGAGATGTAATGTAAGTATAAAAAATTTCAGCACCCAATTGATGCCAATGGGATTTATCAGCATTGCGCAATTCCTGCACAGCTGCCCAATACCCGATCAAATCTTGACTAGCAACTTGTTCTAGAAATTGCGAAAGGTATCTTCGACCGATTACATTATCCAGGATGTATTGCAACGGCAATGTATCATTTGCCTATAAAACATACTTATCAAATATAATTGTTAGCGACAGGTAATAAAGAAAACTATTTTTGCAACCTGAACAGTATATCCGTTCCATCCCAATGATTGCATGTGACATTCACATGTATTTTTAGCATACGTCAGTTGACTGATATACCTCTTTAATTTTCTAGCTTGGATAACATCAGATTTTCCAAATGCATTATTGTCTGGATCTAAACCTTGGGCTCTTTTCACATTTTGTATTGTCGTGGCTTGCATAATTTCCGTAACGATATTATATCTGATATGTTTCAAAACTTCTAAATCCTTGGAACTTTTAATCATGCGTATAAAGTCTTCAAACGATTCAGCATACTCATATGTTTTTCTATGCATTGCTTCTGCGAGCTGCTGTTGATCAATGTAAGATAAAATCTTTTGGTTGATATAATCAGGATCGGTTATTAAATCTATTGCTGGCTTTAAGACTGCAAATATACAATAAGTAAAATACACGTTGAACATATGGTTCTAGAATTATTAGAGATGTACGTGCACCCAATGTCTCCCCAACCATCGGGTATCCGACATTTTCGAGTTGTCGCACAACCCTCTAAACTCTAATAAATACATACAGTAAGGAGCATAACTGTTTCCAGTTTCCACACACTTTAAATCAGAATAACTTATTTATGAATGGACGAAACGACTTCAATTTCTCTGTAAGGCAACCAGTAAGCAAAATGCTCGATTTTGGACGAGTATCTACACGCACATATGCCGGCAGAAAGACCGGGAATCTGCCCGGCTCGGCCCCGCCAGAAACTGTTCGGGCACATTGCTGGCCGCTCGGTCCTGGATTCTGCCCGGCAGATGGACTCGATTTCTGCTCGAGGCAGGCCTGACTGGGTGCACATATGTAACATATTGGGAAATCGGTTGACAAATAAATAATTGTAGAAATGTAAGGAAAGATATAATTGTAGGAATCCCAACATTCGTACATTTTTGTTTCAATACGAAATCAGCAGTTGTAAATTGTCATCAATAGTTTCAAAGTTTTTGGTCGGTCCGCAGTGTACTTGACAGCACTTGGCAGCGTGTTTGACATGCCTGCTGTAAGACTAGAAGAATTAGTTTTGTAAATGATGTCTAATAAATAAATTGAAAGAATGCATTTGGTTGGAATTGTGATAAATAATAGTAAAAATTGATTTCTACAACTTCTTTAGCTGGGCCAATAACGAAAATTTCAAGATGGGTTTTGTAAACTTGTATGAATTATATACGTTCTATATTACATTGAAATTGGTTAATTGGTTTACTATTTATTAATATATAAACGATCAAAAGTGGTAAAAATTGCAATTTTTCATGATTTTCGGCCTTTTTACCACTTTTAGTCGTTTATAATTCGTAAACCAATTAACCAATTTCAATGAAATTTTCAGAAAATATATATATAATTCATACGAGTTTATAAAACACATCTTTGTTTGTGAAAATCAATTTTTACTATTGCTTATCACAATTCCGACCAAACGCATTTTTTCGACTTATTTATTAGACGTTATTTACTAAACAAATTCTTCTAGCCTTACAGAGAAATTGAAGTCGTTTGGCGCATTCATAAAAAGGTTACTCTGATTTAAAGTGTGTGGAAACAGTTATGCTCCTTACTGTAAGTTCTACAGTGAACTTACTTTTACATGCAAGAATTTCTCTCAATAAATATTTTACTGGTACAAGAGAGTAAGAAGGTGGTAACAAAAGTAAAATGTATAGTTCACAGACTCTTCTCAAATAATCTAATTCAGAAGTAGGTGACATTATTTGCGTTGATAAAATAAATACTGGATCTTCACCTTCCGATCTGTTTATAAATAATGAAAATATGTAGTTTTTATCAATAATTGTTATATAACAACGAAAATAATATAGCTGAACATACGAAGCTGCTTGAGCAATCCTGATCTTTTCGAAATGAAATGTTATCTTGTTCACTATGTTACAAACAACTAATTTTGTGTGATCCACTTTAGATAAACGTTCGTGAAGACTTTGAATTGCTCCCCATAGGTCTTGTTTCATATTGTCTATTAGTTGCTCAGAATTGAAAGACAATTCACTAAGCCAAATACCGATAAAATCTTGAAAAATCAAATCCAACAGATTTTGTAGAGCTCCGTCCACCATACGAGTGAAAACCAGTGGATACTTGGCATATTTTTTGGTATTCGAAGTTGGAGCTGTATATCCCTTCTGAAATTATGTATAGAGTAATCAATGACCATAGTTAGAAAATTCTGTCAGTCTTAATTAAGTTTAGTCTAGTCTATTAACGATGATTATGAACGCTAGAAACAAGGTCCACTGAAAAATCTAGCATGAACATCATAATTATTTAATATCGATTCTAAATGAAAAATATTGGATTGGCGAGAAAGTAATTTTGGTATTTCAAGGTGAAATAGAGAGCCCAATTGTTTATTCAAGTGATGAACTTTAATCAATAAGATATTTTCCCTTTTGTTCGATGATCTTTTGCCAAATAGAATAAATAAGAAAATATTTTATTGATTAAAGTTCATCGCTTGAATAAAGAAATTCAGTTTTATTTTACCTTAAAATACTGAAATTACTTTCTTGCCAACCTAATACAATGAGAATGGAGGAGTTCATAAACTGAGAAAAAAGGTTCGACGTGCAATGTCTATTGTTTCGATGTGATACCTGTTATCTTATCCATACGTATCAGTAAAAAGACTTGGAGATGAAAGGTATTTCAAAGTCAGTATTTGCAACAATAAATGTATACTTTGGAAATATTACTTACGTGTATACATATTTATGATAAATGAAATATGAAACCCTTTGTATAATATAATCGTCAACGAAATACAATAGATTTTTCATCCATAATATATTGGCAAAAGAGTTTGGTTCTCACTTCAAGTACCTATAGATTAGTCTAGATATAAATTAATTTTTGTATGAACGTACCATCAACAAATTATGGAAAGCGTCGATCTCCGCAACGGTTTTCAACGTGCCTGCACCAGTTTGATGTTTCGGAGAAAGAGCGATGTTTATGAACATAACAATCAAACATCCCATACAGAAACATGATATGGTTAGCACTCCAAATATGTAGCACCATATTAAATTATTCCAGTAGAAGAATGCGGTAACAATTGGAATACACAAAATACCGACCGACACCATTGTTCCTTCTTATTCTAATTGTATGACATTAAATATTACATCTTCAATTCTGTGATTAGAAAACCAATTCGATTCCACAACAAGAGACCGCAAATAACACCACCATCGGCATCGTTGATCGCGAACTGTCGCGAACTAAGGTTTAAGATACTCTCGAAAGATGACACTTTCTCACCACGTGATTCAAAGTGATTCAAAGCCAATACAGTTCCGCTGGTTTTTAGATTTAGATTAAAACTTTATTGATATGGACGCTTGCGTTTTTTTCTCGAAGAAATATATAGTTATAAAATGAAACGTAATTGTATAACTGCAACCAATTATATTAATTTTACAGATTGTCATTAACGATTAATGAATCTTTATGTGAAGCTTATAAAGAAAAAAGTTACCGCGATAAGCATTTACAAAATTTCAAAGTATAAAATCTTTATGGGTACATTTTGGTTGCAATTATCTATTGAAATAATATTTATATAATTATAATTTTGCAGGTAGATGTATATATACAGGGTGTCCCGTAACTAGTGGTACAACCGAGCAGGGAGTGATTCTACATGAAAAACTGAGTCGAAAATACAGGGTGTCCCAAAACTCCTTCAAGTCCGGGAAATGGGAGGTTCCTTAGGTCATTTGAAGCAACATTTTCCTTTGCACCAATGTCAACCGCGGCTTTGTTTAGGAGTTATTAACGAAAAACACTGACCAATCAGAGCGCGCCCTGGGCCGCCGCGCCGCGCCGCGCTCGCATCAGAGCGTTGGTGGTACGCCGTGACATCGCAACGAACAAGAGTTTCTCGATTATGTGAATGCTCTCCGATTTCAATGAGCTTTGGATATGTGGTCAAGACCATTATTCTGAACAACATTTCTCTTTAGAATTTGTGGCTGTAGGCTTTAGTTTACGAGATTATCGCGAGAAACTTTACTTGTAAATTCATTATGGGTGTTCATGATAACGGACACGGCCTGCTAATGTCTCCGAAACTAAAGCCGACCGTCAACCATTTCAAAGGAAAAAGATATTTAAAACGTCGAGTTTTATAACATTATTTCAAGGTCATTGAAATCGATGAAAACCCGGATCATCCTTACCCGACTTACGGCAACTTTACCCGAACGAGAAAAGAGGCAGAAACTGATTGTTTTAAAAACTCACTTATTCAGCCGTAAATCCATTTGCTGCTTCGAAATGTGTGTCACTGGGTCACTCGGTGACGAACTGCACAGATGCCCTCGGGTATACGGCAGTAACGAAAGGTAAGGGACGTACGGCCAGGTCGACGAACTGCACAGCCGGTGGTAGATAGTAATAAGGCCTAAGGGATGCGCGGTCAAGTCGACGATCCAGAATTTCACTTTCACTTTCGAATCGATAAATAATTCGTATGTTTATTTCATACAGATGCCTTGAAATTTGTCCACACTCACAATCACTGTTCACATTTGTCTACACGCATAGTTATGCACTAATAATAATTTCCATATCCGCAGTCTAGTGATTAGTTTAAATATCACTATCAAAAACACAACTAATAGCAACCGTTAGCTTTGAATTGACAAATCTTTGGAGATGTTCTCTCTACCGCAGCTCGAACGACACTGATTTTCTGCAAGATTTTTCTAAAGAATTTAGGAAGGGCATTTAGCGTGTCGAAATTCGAAATGGACGCTGTTGCACGTTTACGAAAACGACGGGACGGTCAGACGAAAAACAGGAAGCGAGAAGGACCGCTGTAAAATTTATGGCAAACACATGTTTAGTTTTTCCTGCAGATTGGTACGTAGAGTCGATGGGTAACCGTTCGAAAACGTCATCGGTCCTTTCACCCAGCAAGGGGTAAAAATGTCAGGTCAGCGTAGCATCCCTATTGTCCTATACCTACTTAAGAAGCTTTCTAAAAGAAGGACAGACGACGTTTTCGAATGGTTACCCATCGACCCTGCGTATCAATCTGCAGGAGAAACTAAACATGTGTTGCCATAAATCTTACAGCGGTCCTTCTCGTATCCTGTTTTTCGTCCAACCGTCCCGTCGTTTTCGTAACTGTGCTACAGCGTGCATTTCGAATTTCGACACTCTAAATGCCCTTCCTAAAATCTTTAGAAAAATCTCGCGGAAAATCAGTGTCGTTCGAGCCGCGGTAGAGAGAACATCTCCAAAGATTTGTCAATTCAAAGCTAACGGTTGCTATTACCTGTGTTTTGATAGTGATATTTAAACTAATCACTAGACTGCGGATCTTTATGCAAAATGAAAGTTGGTTGCCGCTATTACAAGGGACAGCAGCCAGACAGATATTTGATTCTTACTGTGATCACTTTAAGAAGTTGAAAATAATACATAGGTGTTTTGAAATTATTTTAATCTCCCTACTGTCTTAAAATGTACCTACTCATGTTTGCTACAAATGCATGAAATCCGCAGTCTAGTGATTGCATTACCTGATTGTTGTGATTTGTGCAGCAGTGCAAGGGATATGGAAATTATTATTAGTGCATAACTATGCGTGTAGACAAATGTGAACAGTGATTGTGAGTGTGGACAAATTTCAAGGCATCTGTATGAAATAAACATACGAATTATTTATCGATTCGAAAGTGAAAGTGAAATTCTGGATCGTCGACTTGACCGCGCATCCCTTAGGCCTTATTACTATCTACCACCGGCTGTGCAGTTCGTCGACCTGGCCGTACGTCCCTTACCTTTCGTTACTGCCGTATACCCGAGGGCATCTGTGCAGTTCGTCACCGAGTGACCCAGTGACACACATTTCGAAGCAGCAAATGGATTTACGGCTGAATAAGTGAGTTTTTAAAACAATCAGTTTCTGCCTCTTTTCTCGTTCGGGTAAAGTTGCCGTAAGTCGGGTAAGGATGATCCGGGTTTTCATCGATTTCAATGACCTTGAAATAATGTTATAAAACTCGACGTTTTAAATATCTTTTTCCTTTGAAATGGTTGACGGTCGGCTTTAGTTTCGGAGACATTAGCAGGCCGTGTCCGTTATCATGAACACCCATAATGAATTTACAAGTAAAGTTTCTCGCGATAATCTCGTAAACTAAAGCCTACAGCCACAAATTCTAAAGAGAAATGTTGTTCAGAATAATGGTCTTGACCACATATCCAAAGCTCATTGAAATCGGAGAGCATTCACATAATCGAGAAACTCTTGTTCGTTGCGATGTCACGGCGTACCACCAACGCTCTGATGCGAGCGCGGCGCGGCGCGGCGGCCCAGGGCGCGCTCTGATTGGTCAGTGTTTTTCGTTAATAACTCCTAAACAAAGCCGCGGTTGACATTGGTGCAAAGGAAAATGTTGCTTCAAATGACCTAAGGAACCTCCCATTTCCCGGACTTGAAGGAGTTTTGGGACACCCTGTATAGAATAAAATTTTTGGATACAACCAAGATAGCACAGCCTGCCCGAGCCCACCACCGGCCCAAACCTCCCGAGGCCCGTGACCTACAGGTTACTATCTAACACAATGCTTGGATCGGCTCGAGGCTGATTCCGTTGGATCCGTGCCTGATTTTTATGCGCGCAATGGCCCGGAAATAGCCAGGCATGGGCTCGAGCCCACAGCCTGCCGGCCGTGCCAGATTTCAGCCAGATTTCAGCCAGAGTTTAAGAGGGCAGCACGATCACACTAATATGGCCAATCAGTGCTTCGATTGAGCCCAACTTTTCTCGCGCATGCACGTCACAGTGCGGGTCGCATGGAAATGAGGATTGCAAGGGTGCGGGATTCGCGTTCTCATTTCTTAATAATACAAAAATTTGATTTTTCAGTAGTCAATAACGCTAGATAAAAGATCAATCTAGGCCGTGATCGCCCTCGAAAGTCCTATTTTTACATTTACGAGTCGTAATTTGCATCATACGGAAGCATACAACTGCGCATGTACCCAGACAGCACAGCCTGCCCGAGCCCACCGCCGGCCCAAATCTCCCGAGGCCCGTGACCTACAGGTTACCATCTAACACAATGCTTGGATCGGCTCGAGGCTGATTCCGTTGGATCCGTGCCTGCTTTTTATGCGCGCAATGGCCCGGAAATAGCCAGGCATGGGCTCGAGTCCACAGCCTGCCGGCCGTGCCAGATTTCAGCCAGATTTCAGCCAGAGTCTAATGTGGCCAATCAGTGCTTCGATTGAGCCCAACTTTTCTCGCGCATGCGCGTCACAGTGCGGGTCGCATGGAAATGAGGATTGCAAGGGTGCGGGATTCGCGTTCTCATTTCTTAATAATACAAAAATTTGATTTTTCAGTAGTCAATAACGCTAGATAAAAGATCAATCTAGGCCGTGATCGCCATCGAAAGTCCTATTTTTACATTTACGAGTCGTAATTTGCATCATACGGAAGCATACAACTGCGCATGTAGCTACCCAGACAGCACAGCCTGCCCGAGCCCACCGCCGGCCCAAACCTCCCGAGGCCCGTGACCGGCAGGTTACTACCTAACACAATGCTTGGATCGGCTCGAGGCTGATTCCGTTGGATCCGTGCCTGCTTCTTATGCGCGCAATGGCCCGGAAATAGCCAGGCATGGGCTCGAGCCCACAGCCTGACGGCCGTGCCAGATTTCAGCTAGATTTCAGCCAGAGTCTAATGTGGCCAATCAGTGCTTCGATTGAGCCCAACTTTTCTCGCGCATGCGCGTCACAGTGCGGGTCGCATGGAAATGAGGATTGCAAGGGTGCGGGATTCACGTTCTCATTTCTTAATAATACAAAAATTTGATATTTCAGTAGTCAATAACGCTAGATAAAAGATCAATCTAGGCCGTGATCGCCCTCGAAAGTCCTATTTTTACATTTACGAGTCGTAATTTGCATCATACGGAAGCATACAACTGCGCATGTAGCTATTTTCATAACATATATAATGCAAATTACGCCTCGTATAGGAAAAAAAAAGACTTTTGAGGGTGTTTGCTGCCTAGATTGATCTTTTATCTGGCGTTTTGACTACTGAAAAACCCCTTGTTTGTATTATCACGAAATGAGAACGCAAATGCCGCACCCTTGCAATCTTGTAAATGGGCTGAAATCTAGCTGAAATCCCAGATAGCACAGGACGACTTTAAGTTGCCGTTTTCATGTCCGGTCTACATCTTTACGTCTCACGTCTCAGTAAGACGCATTTTAGGCGTCCATAAAGGCACCTCTGCTGGGACGCCGTTTTCACGTTAGAAATGAGATGCATAAAAGGCACCTGCCTTCGAACGTGAAAACGTTGTCCCAGCAGAGGTGCCTTTAAGGACGCGTAAAAGTTGCCTCTTTCGGTACGCCGTTTTCAGGTTAGAAATGAGATGCATAAAAGGCACCTGCCTTCGAACGTGAAAACGTCGTCGCAGCAGAGGTGCCTTTAAGGACGCGTAAAAGTTGCCTCTTTCGGTATGCCGTTTTCAGGTTAGAAATGAGATGCATAAAAGGCACCTACCTTCGAACGTGAAAACGTCGTCCCAGCAGAGGTGCCTTTATGGATGTGTAAAAGTTGCCTCTTTCGCAACGCCGTTTTCACGGCAGAAACGATTGAAGTACTTACGAAAATATGTATATCTCTTAATCGTTAATATACTGACACTATACTTCATTAAAAAAAAGTAGTTTGATTTTTACCTAAAAAATATTTTAGGTAAATAATTAAATAATTAGGTTACATAATTATTAGAAGAGATAAACTTCTGTTAAAATATTTTTTATATAATAATATATATGATTTGATATGATTTGAGCGTATAAGAATAAAAAGTAATGAATCTAACAGTAAAGGTTCGCATGGCTCAGCGAGGAAACCATCATGAAGTTAAATGGTAGGCCCGAGTTCGATTCCCGCCCAGAGTATGCTGCATAAAAACTAAATTGTAATAAGGTTTTTTCGAAGAGACAAAATGGAATATTCTCTCTCAAGTAGTACATGAAACTAGTAATATATATATATATAGATTCTAATTTTTTCTTAAATTTGAAGATTTTGTACGTCTTTTCAGATGTCCAAAAAGGCAACTTTTTTGCATCTTAAAGCGACATCTTAAAGATGTCGAAAAGACCTGTGAGAGACGACTTTAAGTCGCACAGTTTTGTAACAAAGACCTGTTAAAGTTGTACACAGTACGTGGAAAAGACGTGAAAACGACGTGCCACAGACGCAACGTACGACTTAAAGATGTACGTTACGTCTTGCGTCAGGCAACTTTTAGGCGTACTTTAAGATGTCTTTGTGCTATCTGGGATCTGGCACGGCCGTCAGGCGAGTCCATGCCTGGCTATTTCCGGGCCATGGCGCGCATAAAAAGCAGGCTGAAATCGAGCCGGTGTGCTGTCTGGGTATTTTACCACGTTTTTATTAGCTCGCTTTCTTGTTTGTTTGTCTGTTTGTCTGTTTGTTCGGTGGCAAATTTTGCAATTGATTTTAAACTAACTTCCTGATGAGCTAGAGACTTGAAATCGGTTACATGGCTCAGAACTGGATGACAATGCATTATTCAAAAAAAAATTTTTTAAAAAGTCTATCCGTTTCGGAGATATAACAATTAAATATTTACCTTTTCACCCCCCCGCGAAACCTACGTCATCGCGTTCAACGGTCGCCACGCCGCGCGACAGCGCTCCCTACTCCACTACCCGTTCCCTCTCTCACTCATCCCCACTCCACTGGCCCGATTCGCACCGAAGGAGCTCAGTGTGCGTCAGTGTGCGTTTGAACTCCGTGCGGTGTTTATAAAGTTACTACGTATTATTATACTATAATGTTTGTTTACCAATCGAAGGGACAGTTACACCGAGATTTTCGGTCGAACCTTTATCTTTGACATTTTACCACGGCGTTTCGATATGATGCGGTCCCAATACCGTCTAAAATTTACTACATGTCTCTGTTATAATCTCGAAATAATGTCTACAAAAAAGGAGCAGTTCGTTAATGATGATTTTCACAGAGAAGTCGCCAAATCACCAGGTATGCCATTAAATATTTTACCACGTTTTTATTAGGTCGCTTTCTTGTATGTCTGTTTGTCTGTTCGGTACAAATTTTACAACTGATTTTAAACTAACTTCTCGATGAGCTAGAGACTTGAAATTTTAAACATAGCTCAGTACTATATGACAATGCAATATTTAACAAAAATTTTTTTAATTTACAACAGCCTAGTTTAGGAGATATAAACTATTAAAAATTTAACCGTTACACGTCCCCGCGCGACGACCGGTAGTGCCCACTCGGTTCCCACTCCACTGACCTGCTTCGCACCGAAGCAGCTCAGTGTGCGTTCGAGCTCCGTGCGGTGTTTACAAAGTTACTACGTATTAGTATACTATAATGTTTGTTTACCAAGCGAAAGAACAGTTACACCGAAATTCTCCTTCGAACCTTTATCTTTGACATTTTACCACGGCGTTCGTTTTCGATATGACGCGTCGCAATACCGTCTGAAATTTACTACATGTCTCTGTTATAATCTCATCAAAATGTTCAAAATCGATTATAAAATTTCACACATGCAAGACTAAAAAGCAGAAAATAATTATTTAAATAAAAATAAATTTTTTAAAAATACCACGTTTTTAAAACGGATTAAAAAGCATAAAATAAAATTTTTAAAAACGCCACGTTTCCAAAACGGACTAAAAAGTATAAAATAATTTTTTTTAGCCCCATACAGATTCCTAACCCCTGAAAATTTGTGATTGTGAATTTTTAATAGCTAAGAAAATACTGGTAAGATTTAAAACGAAAAACGTGGGGCGCAAGATAATACAGAGTAAGGAGTGTAGAGAGTAGCTGCCGCTGAGAAATTTCGTACAACACTTCATATCATTTGCAGTGCAATAAAGTTGTTAGTGATTTAGTGTTCATTCATCAATTATCTATTGCATGCGCCCCGCGTTTTTCGTTTTAAATCTTACCAGTATTTTCTTAGCTATTAAAAATTCACAATCACAAATTTTCAGGGGTTAGGAATCTGTATGGGGCTAAAAAAAATTATTTTATACTTTTTAGTCCGTTTTGGAAACGTGGCGTTTTTAAAAATTTTATTTTATGCTTTTTAATCCGTTTTAAAAACGTGGTATTTTTAAAAAATTTATTTTTATTTAAATAATTATTTTCATAACATATCCCAGATAGCACAGGACGACTTTAAGTTGCCGTTTTCATGTCCGGTCTACATCTTTACGTCTCACGTCTCAGTAAGACGCATTTTAGGCGTCCATAAAGGCACCTCTGCTGGGACGCCGTTTTCACGTTAGAAATGAGATGAATAAAAGGCACCTGCCTTCGAACGTGAAAACGTCGTCCCAGCAGAGGTGCCTTTAAGGACGCGTAAAAGTTGCCTCTTTCGGTACGCCGTTTTCAGGTTAGAAATGAGATGCATAAAAGGCACCTGCCTTCGAACGTGAAAACGTCGTCCCAGCAGAGGTGCCTTTAAGGACGCGTAAAAGTTGCCTCTTTCGGTACGCCGTTTTCAGGTTATAAATGAGATGCATAAAAGGCACCTACCTTCGAACATGAAAACGTCGTCCCAGCAGAGGTGCCTTTATGGATGTGTAAAAGTTGCCTCTTTCGCAACGCCGTTTTCACGGCAGAAACGATTGAAGTACTTACGAAAATATGTATATCTCTTAATCGTTAATATACTGATACTATGCTTCATTAAAAAAAAGTAGTTTGATTTTTACCTAAAAAATATTTTAGGTAAATAATTAAATAATTAGGTTACATAATTATTAGAAGAGATAAACTTCTGTTAAAATATTTTTTATATAATAATATATATGATTTGATATGATTTGAGCGTATAAGAATAAAAAGTAATGAATCTAACAGTAAAGGTTCGCATGGCTCAGCGAGGAAACCATCATGAAGTTAAATGGTAGGCCCGAGTTCGATTCCCGCCCAGAGTATGCTGCATAAAAACTAAATTGTAATAAGGTTTTTTCGAAGAGACAAAATGGAATATTCTCTCTCAAGTGTACATGAAAGTAGTAATATATAAATATATAGATTCTAATTTTTTCTTAAATTTGAAGATTTCGTACGTCTTTTCAGATGTCCAAAAAGGCAACTTTTTTGCATCTTAAAGCGACATCTTAAAGATGTCGAAAAGACCTGTGAGAGACGACTTTAAGTCGCACAGTTTTGTAACAAAGACCTGTTAAAGTTGTACACAGTACGTGGAAAAGACGTGAAAACGACGTGCCACAGACGCAACGTACGACTTAAAGATGTACGTTACGTCTTGCGTCAGGCAACTTTTAGGCGTACTTTAAGATGTCTTTGTGCTATCTGGGATATAATGCAAATTACGCCTCGTATAGGAAAAAAAAGACTTTTGAGGGTGTTTGCTGCCTAGATTGGTCTTTTATCTGGCGTTTTTGACTACTGAAAAAACCCATGTTTGTATTATCACGAAATGAGAACGCAAATGCCACACCCTTGCAATCTTGTAAATGGGCTGAAATCTGGCTGAAATCTGGCACGGCCGGCAGGCTGTGGGCTCGAGCCCATGCCTGCCCAGATAGCACAAAGACATCTTAAAGTACGCCTAAAAGTTGCCTGACGCAAGACGTAACGTACATCTTTAAGTCGTACGTTGCGTCTGTGGCACGTCGTTTTCACGTCTTTTCCACGTACTGTGTACAACTTTAACAGGTCTTTGTTACAAAACTGTGCGACTTAAAGTCGTCTCTCACAGGTCTTTTCGACATCTTTAAGATGTCGCTTTAAGATGCAAAAAAGTTGCCTTTTTGGACATCTGAAAAGACGTACGAAATCTTCAAATTTAAGAAAAAATTAGAATCTATATATTTATATATTACTACTTTCATGTACACTTGAGAGAGAATATTCCATTTTGTCTCTTCGAAAAAACCTTATTACAATTTAGTTTTTATGCAGCATACTCTGGGCGGGAATCGAACTCGGGCCTACCATTTAACTTCATGATGGTTTCCTCGCTGAGCCATGCGAACCTTTACTGTTAGATTCATTACTTTTTATTCTTATACGCTCAAATCATATCAAATCATATATATTATTATATAAAAAATATTTTAACAGAAGTTTATCTCTTCTAATAATTATGTAACCTAATTATTTAATTATTTACCTAAAATATTTTTTAGGTAAAAATCAAACTACTTTTTTTTAATGAAGCATAGTATCAGTATATTAACGATTAAGAGATATACATATTTTCGTAAGTACTTCAATCGTTTCTGCCGTGAAAACGGCGTTGCGAAAGAGGCAACTTTTACACATCCATAAAGGCACCTCTGCTGGGACGACGTTTTCATGTTCGAAGGTAGGTGCCTTTTATGCATCTCATTTCTAACCTGAAAACGGCATACCGAAAGAGGCAACTTTTACGCGTCCTTAAAGGCACCTCTGCTGCGACGACGTTTTCACGTTCGAAGGCAGGTGCCTTTTATGCATCTCATTTCTAACCTGAAAACGGCGTACCGAAAGAGGCAACTTTTACGCGTCCTTAAAGGCACCTCTGCTGGGACGACGTTTTCACGTTCGAAGGCAGGTGCCTTTTATTCATCTCATTTCTAACGTGAAAACGGCGTCCCAGCAGAGGTGCCTTTATGGACGCCTAAAATGCGTCTTACTGAGACGTGAGACGTAAAGATGTAGACCGGACATGAAAACGGCAACTTAAAGTCGTCCTGTGCTATCTGGGTGGCTATTTCCGGGCCATTGCGCGCATAAAAATCAGGCCCAAATCGAGCCGGTGTGCCGTCTGGGAAGGCTTCGTTTTCGAGAAAATCGAGTTTATGTCCTGCCAGGTTCGCGTGCTTTAGTATATGCCCAAAGTAGAATTGGTTAATCATGGTCAGACGCGTCAGACGATTCCTATGCAATAGCACGTGTATTCGCTGTATTTTCAAGCTCGATTTTCTTGGAAACAAAGCGTCAAACAAAAAAATGTCAGTTAGTATTGACTTACATGCTGAAAAAATATACGTTCTCATCACATATGCAATATGCAAAATAATATTTGAATATCGAAATATGTGTTTACATAAACATCTGCAGTCTAGTAATAAGCAATCATATTAAAGAAATACAGGGTGTCCCACGCAACTGGAACAGGCTCTACCTCCTAAACCAGGCATGGGCAGAAATAGCACTCGTGCTAGTGATTCTTCTCAAGGAATACCCCCACTTTTCCCGGCCGCGCGTCTCAATCCCCTTGGCAGCCGTAGTTGCACCGAGCACTATGGCCGCCACGGGGAGCGAGACGCGCGGCCGGGAGAAGTGGGGGTATTCCACGGGTATTCCTTGAATTCCCTAGCACGCGTGCTATTTTTGCCCATGCCTGTCCTAAACGGTCGGGAATAGAGGAAAATGTTATAAGAAAAAGTTGAATGGAATCAGACGGTGCATACTACGCAACTAATTTTATGCACTTTTGTGCATCGGTGCATCAGAAAAATGCAACTGCACTGTTTTTTAAAATGGAAACCTACATTTTTTACCACAAATCGATGCAGTTTGTTGTGCTCTACATAAAAGTACTAACATACTTATGCCCTAAACTTATTCGTTAGGAAGTTATCGAAGCTAAAAGTTCTCTGATTTATAATGGAACATAACGTAGGTACTACTGAACACTTTCCAAGACCGAAATAATTCAGTTCCTTTTACACCTTTTAGCTTCGATAACTTCTTAACGAATAAGTTTATGGCATAAGTATATTATATATAATATACTATATTATTATATATAATATATTATATATATAAGTAAGTACTTTTATGTAGAGCACAACAAACTGCATCGATTGGTGCAGTCAAAAATGTAGGTTTTCATTTTTAAAAAAAGTGCAGTTGCATTTCTATGATGCACCGATGCACAAAAGTGCATAAAATTAGTTGCATAGTATGCACCGTCTGATGCCATTCAACTTTTTCTTATAACATTTTCCTCTATTCCCGACCGTTTAGGAGGTACAGCCTGTTCCAGTTGCGTGGGACACCCTGTATACTGCTAATTAACATACAGCATCTGCTGTATTCATTCGTACACAATGGTGTAATCGACCTTGCTTTGCGTTCAACCACCCTCGATTGCGCATGCAGTTTTCACAATACCGTCCGAGGTCAGGTTCTACTAAGTTCTAAGCGAAAACAATGGGCTTTTTACGTAGCAGGTGTCAAGGGTACTACAACGTAGATACAGTAGGATCTAAAAATAGATAAAAAAATCGAACAAATAGAAAAGTATACCGAGATGAGTAATTACTAGGGGTGTGCGGGTACCCGAGCCTCGGGTTAAGTCGGGGAATGATCGGGTCGGGTCGATTCGGGGTCCCGAAAGTTTGCAATATTCGGGTACCCAAAGTTAAAGTTGGGGCAAGTCTGCGGTCAAATCAGCGTTTAGTAAACGGTGTTTACTACAAATCGAAATATTATTACAACCGATGATTGGACATCTTAACCCTTAGCACTCCAGTCTAGTGATTCATATGGTACACCAACAACTCCAGCAGTATATTAGGAAGCAAAACAGTCGTATCGCCGCGCCGCGGACGTAGCAGTTCATATTTGAAATATCGCATTATCGACAGAAACGAAGTGCAAAGGGTTAATATGCACAGAGTTACTTATCGCTGCTTTAATCACAGACTTGCCCCAACTTTAACTTCGAGTACCCGAATATTTCGGGATCCCGACCCGAACCCGAACAATTTCCCGACCTAACCCGAACCCGAAATTTCGGGTACCCGCCACCCCTTAATAAGGACTTGATGGAAACAATGCAAAGTAGTTTGATGAAAAGATTTTTGATTTATATAGATTATTGAAATTGTAAAGGTGTGTTGTCATGGGAATTTATTGAATATATTTTTTTACTCCAGTATATATCGCTGCTCCGGAAGTATAATGACGCAACTGTGAAATTTTGTGAAATTGACTTCATTGTGTTGACGGGCTCAAAAATGCATTTACTAGATGTTTGTAAATCGACATAATTGCACTTACAAAATTTTCATAACGTTTTCTTCATATTTTTACTTGTTTTCCTTACTCCTATAACGACAGAAGTGTAAAATTTGTGATGCTTTTTCAGAAGAACAATGACGTATTTACATGGTACTGGTTACTGCGAGGCTGGTATTTATTATTTTATAAATTGAAATAACTTAAAAGTTGCAATAATAACCCACAATGTCTATAAACTACTCTCATAGAAGAATTAAACCGAATCTATAGGCCATTCTGTTAAGACAAATTGGAATTATTTTTCTTTTGCTTGTCCTGTAAAATTTCAATTTTTGCAGTTGTGTCATTATACTTCCGGAGCAGCGATATGTTGTAGTAAAAATCGAACAAAATATAAATAAGTTTAATCTTGGTATTTTTATAATATAAATATCAGTCACTTTTGATGGTTGGTAGGTTTAGTGTTAACAAAAGTGCATATGTTGAACATTTTCCTTTTTTCGGTGAATATACCAACAAATGTATTAGTAACGTCATCTCTTAGCAAAATCGACATTATTAGCCGAAACACCTATTATAAATAAATAAATTAATACAAAAATATATACGTAATTTAGAAAAGAAGTGGCAGTGGTTATATAAAAAGTTAGAGCAATGTGATACAGAAGCACGATCATCGTCGAGACGGTGTCCTTGAAATAAAGAAAGTGGAGAAAGTGGGGGTATTGGAATTGAACAGCACAAGAAGTGATTCGAGATAAATAATTTGAGGCACCGTCTAAATTGGGAAAGAGAAAATTAGGGTACTTTTGATAGAGCGATGTCGTGAATGACAGCGAGGGTGGGAGAAACCTTCTCCTTGGTCGGTTCAATTTATCCGTTCCTACTGTACTTTCCATTAGCTACGCGAAGCAATGTACACGTTAAAGGTCGGGAACACAGGATAAATGAAACATGTACCATGAGCACCTGTTCAAGCTGCCGTCACCTATAAAATACCCACGTTTTATCTTCGACGATTTGTTTTAAACATGATGCCGTCCTTGCGCAGTCTCGTCGTTCTGCAACTTTTTATAACGAACACCTATTTCGGCGCCGCATTTCATAATGAAAAAGGTCATCCAGACGTTGAGCTTATGGGAGTGAGTTATTATATATATGTATATATTATATATATAGTATATATATGCTATATCGCGCAATCGCCGCGTTATGCTTATTTTTTATTTTATCGACTATGTTTCTCAAAATATTTTTATTTCAATAGCCAGAACTAATACGGAAATACGGTTACCCGGTGGAAGTTCATAAAGTACTTACGGGAGATGGCTACATTTTAGAAATTCATCGTATTCCCTATGGGCGACACGATAAGACATCCTCCAGAAGGCCACCGGTTCTGGTGCAGCATGGCTTAGGCGGGAGTTCCGCAGATTGGATTCTCTTAGGACCACCTAACTCGTTAGGTAACTAAATACCAGTACATTGCAATATTTTAATGTTTTTTTCGTTTTGTATTTGGATGGCAAGTAATTTCGGTATTTCGCGGTGAAATAAAACCGAATTTCTTTATTCAAACGATGATTTTCTTGCTTACTCATTTTCGCAAAAGATCATCGACCAAAAGGGAAAATATCTTATTCGTTAAAGTTCATTGCTTGAATAAAAAAATTGGGCTCTCTATTTCACCTTAAAATACCGAAATTCCTTTCTTGTTCCAAATCAATATCATACCTTCTCTTTGCAACGAAATAAATCGACTGCGGATTTCATCGTCTTATACATACATATATTAGTGATTTCAAATCTCCAGAATGTAATTAAACAGATACGTTTGGTAAAATTTGAGAAATTATAATCACACAATAGTTACAAAACGGGATACTGTTTGTATTTTATTTTCAGTAGTATCAAATGTTTAGTTTTTATTTAATTTTTATTAATTCGGATATAACAAATAATTAATTTCCAGTGTGCTTTCTAGAAATTTATTGCCAATTTCTACGGGAAAAGTAGAATTATTTGTTAGACTGTTTCCTTTACCGATCAAGACGTGTCAATACTCTTTGAAATGTTGCTATAACGAATCTGTAAATTTTTATTGCACTGTTACAGTTCAAAAGGCAGTTTAATGGTAACAACGGACATACAGTGAGTGTAAAACATATTCGTACGCCCTTTAAAATAGAATAACCTTTTTATAATTGTACCAAACGAGCTGATTTTTTATGATCACTTAGAAGCATTGGTTTACGAAATGGTATGCCCAAAAGATTTTCCAAATAATTGTAATTTAGAAGGTTACATGCAAAAATAAAAAAGGCATTTTATAAAACTTTTTTATTTGGGCCCTTAATGAAAATTTAAAATATACGTTTTGTAGATCTATGTTAGTTATGCACATAATGAAAATTTCATCAAAATCGGTTGACGCGGGGAAAAACGACACGCACCGAAAGATGTACAATTCTGTGGATTTTTAGCAGAAACTGATCAAAAGTCGTAAAAAACTACGATTTTCACCATTTTTAACAGCTTGTAACTCGTGTGTATGTTAATCGATTTCGATGAAGTTTTCAGCATGTGTGTAACTACTATAGATCTGCAAAACATATATTTTAAATTTTCTTTAAGGGCCCAAATAAAAAAGTTATAAAAAATGTCGTTTTTATTTTTGCATGTAACCTTGTCATTTACAATTTTTGGAGGATCTTTTTTGCATGTCATTTTGTAAACAAATGCTTCTAAATTTATCATACAAAATCAGGTCGTTTGGTACTATTATAAAAAAGTTATTCTATTTTAAAGGGCGTACGAATACGTTTTACACTCATTGATATGATACTGGTCAATGAGACAATGATGGCAAGATACTCGATGACCTATACTGTCCTATACTAATCTATATGAACACACTGAATTTCATTCCCAAAGTGTCAAATAATTTGTAACTGTATTATTTTGTTATTTTTAGGGTATATACTGGCTGATGCGGGATACGACGTTTGGCTCGGGAACAACAGAGGCAATATTTATTCGAGGAACCATACGACAATGTCTACAACAGATCGTCGTTATTGGGATTTCAGGTAATGTCGCTCGCGTGTTAAACAACCTACAGAGGATTAGTGTCGCCAGATCAAGACTTGTTTCCCACTCTACCTTTCCCCTTCCACGACGCTATTCTCCCACGCTTCCGCCACGGACCGGTCATGTGACTCGTCTAGTCTCTGTCGGACGTGTGTCGCAATGTCACGTGCCTAATCTGATACTGACAGGGAGAGAGTAACTTTTCTCCCTCAATTCTTCAATTCACACATATCATGTACGTTCACTCATAAAATGCAGCCAAATATTGCAACACCATTGCTCGGAAACGTAAAAGAAGGACTTTTGAGGCAAACAGCGGCCTAGATTGATCTTTCATCTAGCGATTTTTACTACTACAAACCCCCGTCTTTGCATTATCGCGAAATCAGAAGTGGAATCCCGGACCCTTGCACAGTATCGCCAGTTGAGCTCCAAACGGAGCTCACACATTCCCCTCTTTTTCCCCTTACACTATCCATTCCAGCACCATGCGCACACTCCAACGTACCCCACTAAGACCGTAGACCATGGTGCCCATGCCGTAGACTGGACTGGTCATCAGAGAGGGGGTACTTGTATTCCCCTCGATTTTCTCGACCTAGCGACACTGCCCTTGCAATCCTCGCGTTACGTATACGTGGTCTAGCGGTGTGTGAATGTACCCTAGCGGTGTGTAAGTGTTCACGAGCGAGCGTCGTCTGCTAGAAAAGAATGGACGACGATGCTTTTCATTTACTGTTCGAATTACTTTTCAACTAGAGTTGAAATGCCTGCCTATGGGGAAAGCGAACGTAAACAATTAAAAATGAAAAAAGATAGGAAATTGTTTCAACAAGTCGCAACATAAAGTACCTACACAGTTATACACACGTTCAAACTTGTCGCATATCCAACAGTGTCGCGCGACAGATTTTTAGCATGCTTTACATATACAGGGTGCGGCAGAAACAACTCCCACATTTTGAAAAATCACTGTTTTATATGGGAAATAAAAAGTTTCTGGTAATACCTCGTACCACTTTCTTTTTAATCCTCCTTTGAAATGTGGGAGTTACTTCTGTCGCACCCTGTATGTACTGCAGTACGATCAAGTACTATACACGTCGGACGATATACGACCGCGTTGTACTAAAAGTTGTACAACACCGCCACAAACGGTGCAACTGTCATTCAAACGGCCGAAGCAACTTCTGTCCTAGAATTAGTTGTACGATGAATCGTATCGTCTGTAGGCCGATTTATTAGTGTCAATTTTTCTTTCTGAAATGTGACATGACTTTTCAGTTACCACGAACTTGGCGTACACGATCTTCCCGCAACGATCGATTACATACTCGGCCGGACTAAGTGTGAGAGGCTTTTTTACGTCGGACACTCACAGGGAACCACTCAGTTTTGGGTGATGATGTCGCAAAGGCCAGACTACAATGGGAAAATTGCTTTGATGATCGGCCTTGCTCCCGTCGCTTTTACCGGGAACATGCGCGGACCGATTACAAAACTGGCTAAATTAACATACATGGGTGTGGTAAGGTCTACGTGAATTTCTTGTCGATTGCATAAAACTCCCGTAACCGATACCCATTACGTTTCCGCCGTCCTTGAAATGCGTTGATGAAAGGTCCGATGAATTTCTTCAAAATCGACTTCGAATATCTTCCTTACATTCAAAGTGCTTCACATTTTCACATATTTCAGCACAAACTATGAATTTCATGCATTTTTATCGTATTAAATCACAAATGAAACACAAATTTCAAACGCATTTGTCAAGCGTTTCATACATTCGTGTTTGCGAAAAATTGTACCACCCTAAATGGTAAAAATGGTACTATCCTCTATCGATATTTTTTCTTACAAAACAGTTATTATACTTTATTGCAATTACTACACAGCGGATCTTTATGCAAATTAAAATTTTTCTATCAGATTTGCAACCAACTGGAATGAAATAGAATTTTCTTTTTTAGCATGTTTCGTAGTCGAAAATTATTATTTTCGACGAATTTTAAAAGTATTTTTAAATTCGTCTAATGTCTTTAATGTTTCAAATTACACCTACTCATTTTTGTCGTAAACGCATAAAATCTGCTGTCTAGTAATTTTACTGACTAGAATGTTAATTACTTGAGCGTTGCTATATATATATATATATATATATATATATATATATATATATATATATATATAGCAACGCTATTGAGGTAGATATCAATTTCAAGAAAAAAAAATATAACGATAGCGGGGGATTTGAACGAGCAACCTACAGATTACTAGTATTCCTCTCTACGCCCTCGACCACTCATCTTCATGTTGACTCATTAACGCAAACTCTTTATAACCGAGTAAAGCGATTTTCAAATGCAATTTTCTCGGAAAATCTTGAGTATTACGCGCTATAGCTTTGCGAAATTACATATGGAGATGACATCTTCAAATACTGCAAGTTTCAGGAAAATCGGTGACCCATCGACGCGCCGTCTCCTTGTAAGATTTAAACTTAAAATGCTCCGAGAAACCCACTTTCAAGAAAGTATTGTACAACATTTTTGGAACAACCTTAGAATAAATATCGCATTGGCAAGAAAGTAATTTTGCTCAGATAGCACAAAGACGACTCAAAGATGTCCCGAATGTTCTACGAACATCTTCCAAACGTCTCCTGAACGTCTTGTATTACAAAACGGTACGTCTTAAAGACGACTGTTTGACGTCTAAAAGACGTTCGTAGGATATTCGGGAGGTATTAAGATGTTCCTAAGAAGTCTAAGTGGTGCATATATATTAATTAAAATAAAAGAAGGGAAGAATAAAAATAGATTTCGACCAAAACTGTCAAACTGAATTGACATAAAAAGTGTAATAAAAATAACAATTGTAATTAAACTCACAAAAATTGAATTTGGAATTGAAATATGAATTGAAATTTGAAATGGAATTGAAAGTGGGATTGAAATCGGAATTGGAATTGAAATTTGAGTTGAAATTGAATTTGGAATTCAAATTGGAATTGGGATTCAAATCGGAATTGCAATCGGAATTGGAGTTAAAATTGAATTTGGAATTGAAATATGAATTCAAATTGCAATTGAAATTGGGATTGAAATCAAAATTGGAATTGAAGTTGGAGTTGAAATTGAATTTGGAATTGAAATATGAATTCAAATTACAATTGAAATTTGAAATGGAATTGAAATTGGGATTGAAATCGAAAGTAGAATTGAAATTGGAGTTGAAATTGAATTTGGAATTGAAATTGTAATTTGAATTGAAATTGGGATTGAAATCGGAATTGGAATTGAAATTGGAGTTGAAATTGAATCTGGAATTGAAATTGTAACTTGAATTGAAATTGGGATTGAAATCGGAATTGGAATTGAAATTGGGATTGAAATCGGAATTGGAATTGGTAGCACATCGGTGTATTAGTATTTAAAATGAAGAATTTATGTCAACATCTGTTAATTATTTTTATAGAGAATCGGTGAAAAGTTCGGCTATCCAGAAGTGCGGACACGTTCCAGCTGGGGAAAGTTCGTGACGAATCTACTTTGCAAAGATCAGACACAATCGATAACGCCGCTCTTTTGCACTAATTTTCTGTTCTTTGTTGCTGATTTTGGCCAGTCAAACTTGAGCGCGGTAAAATTAGATCTTAAGTAATTAATATAAACTCGACAACTGTTCTGGTGATAATTTACATAACTTTCAAACGATTTTCAGGACAATCTGACGGTAATTCTTGGTCACATTCCGGCGGGAGCTTCTTGGAAACAAGTGGTTCATTTCGGTCAGGGGTATATAGGAAAAGGTAATGTAGTTATAAACTATAAATGACGGAACTTCGAAACTATATGAAAGGTAAATGTATTTTTTAAAAAAATGCGAATGAATGTTTCAGACTACTTTAGACAGTATGACTACGATA
Organism: Lasioglossum pauxillum; assembly: GCA_933228785.1. Taxonomy (NCBI): domain Eukaryota; kingdom Metazoa; phylum Arthropoda; class Insecta; order Hymenoptera; family Halictidae; genus Lasioglossum; species Lasioglossum pauxillum. The sequence goes on along the minus strand of OW121699.1, from coordinate 38,540,331 downwards.
GTGAAGAAAAGAATTATCGTTTGTATAATTCTTCAGTGCCGCCAGAGTATAATTTGAGCAAAGCGATTGCTCCAATTGCACTTTTTAGTAGCGATGGTGATTCACTAGCGACACCAAAGGTATTAAAACTTTTTATCGTACGATCTTGGGAAATTATAGGTGTAAAAATTATTAGACTAATATCGATAAACTTTTTAAACATCTGGTATTTCTTTTGTAAATGATGTTCCATTTACAATATTTTTTTGTTGGTTTGACACATCTTGTATGCAATGTCCAGTACATTGAGTGTGTTGAAATATATATTATATATTTTACAAAGTTTTGTTTAAAACGGGCAACAATATTCAAACAACTCGAATAAAAATATAAGCGATCATTTCACAGAAATGTCCAATTAATGAATCCGTATAAATGATAATTATGTTTCTTCATTATATTTACGTTCCAAGATATTTCTGCTAAAATCAAGCAAACTAGAAAAGAAAACATTAAGTCTAGTAATTTGCATACCTCTGTAAAATAATACAAAATTATGAGAGCACTGTTACTAAATATCATTATATTTCTTTAGGACGTCGATCTTCTTCAAAGAAAACTTATTAACGTGGTGTTCCATGAAAAATTATCTATTCAAACGTTCAGCCATTATGATTTTCTATGGGGAAAATCTTCTGTAAAATTCGTGTTTGAGCCTATATTAAAATTATTGGCGACCTATAAGTAAAACTGTCATTATACCTGACAAAAGTGAGATGTATATGCGATAAAAATTAATATAATAAATAATATAATAAATAGAATTAAATAAAGATATATATACATATATATATACCGACAATTATCTGGTAAAGAATTGTGTACATGGGGTATTATAAATTGTAAAGTTATACTTTTGTATGCAGCTCTTATATAAGAATTCATTCCCAGGAATTTTTTTAAATATTTTATTATAAATAAAATGCACTACACAAAGTTCTGATTCTGTTTTAATTATAAGATTAACTTTCAGTTACTAACCGATACGTATTGGATACTATTACGTGAAATTATAATAACTACAGTATTGTACAGCCAGGAAGATGTCAACATGTTGGAAAACCAAATTTCAAGTAACAAAGCATAAATCGCTTTAAAATTCCTTTCATATATATATGTAAACGATAACAAGCATTTTTCTTTCTTATTTTGAGCGCAACAGTAGAATATTTAAATAACATAGTTCTCATTTTATAATGTATTTCATAGTCTTTACTCGCAGTAAAAGCTATATTTTCATTAATATATTTTTAAATATATTCTTGGAACTGCCGCTTGGAACATACTTTCTGACACACGAAAAATATTTCTTTTGAATTGTGATCATGAAGAAATAATAAAAGTATAAAAAATTGTAGTGAATAAAAATAAGAGCAACAATTTCTTGGTTCTGTTCTGACAAGTTATAAAATAATTTAATATTTTCATTTTGATTGTACTATCCTATGTTATAAAATAATTACGTTATGTTGTACGTTTAAAGTATTAAAATTCATTATATTATCTTTTATATGCGGAATGAAATAAAATGAAGTATAATAAACACCTCGTGTTTATGTATACATGCATAAATATATATATTATTTAGTATACAGGGCGAGGCACTTAAATAAAATGATAATTATAATATACCATGTGTCGACTACAATTTAAGTATTTGTTGTAATAGTATCGTTAAATAATTTTATTCTCTTTTAAGTTTTCAATGATATGTTATTTTTACTTTTACAAAAATGTATGGAACACGAATGTAAAAATACATTTTATTTATTCATGTTCAAGATAAATGAGATATTCATTTAAAAAAAATGATAACGCGTGATTATCGTTACATACGACTATAAAAATATGGTAACTATTATTTTGTTATACTTAAATAATAAAAAAAAAATTATATTATTTTATTTTCATATTCCAATATTAAAGTTGTAAACTAAAATGATAGTTTTTATTTTACGTATTACAATATAATATATATATTACAAGTAACACAAAAGGTTGTAACAGATTTTGTTAATTGAATCGAAATGTCTCACTCTGCATAATATAGTATACATATCTGGCATGTAACAATATAAAGATAATCGTTAACCTTCTATAAAATGTTTTCGTATAATGTGTTTTGGCAATTTTATTTTCGTGTGTGTCCTTACTCTAGATTTCTTTCGAATTATCCTAAGTTCATGTCAAATCTCATAACTCTCTAGTTCTTTTATCAAGACTTTTAACAGTTTTCTATATTTATAATAATCACAGGAACGAACAACTGTCAGCAGTAAACAATTTTGTTAGAGTATATCCCTTAAAAAGTAACTTAAGTATATTCGATTCTTAAAATTGCACAAAATTAGACGCTTTCAGTGATCACTTCTTACAAAATTATTTGCGAAATATCATAATCTTTTTTTTCTAACGTGTAAACGTAAACCATTAACACTGGAATTCCTAACGGATGCAAAACAGTATGATAGTGGAAGACTTTTATTCTATTCTACTAACATAATAGCCGTTGAAAAATCAACGGCTGGCTTATTTCTGGAGGTATGTCATTATTTTAGACCAGGGCTAGACGGCGCTGGCCCGTGGAACAGATGTGGCTACTTCTCCCCTTCTCTTGCGGAGAAGGTGAGAAGTGGCTGCTTCTCTCCCTCCCGAAGAAGAGTTGCAGCAACATCTGTTCCATGGGCCAGTGTTACCCAGGCCTGTTTTAGACTATAGGCTATAGTTAATGACATATTTAATCTCGTATTAGCAACCGTTTTCTTTATAGTTGTACCAATTTGTTATTGTTTGAAACTAAATATAATAAAATCCTATTAATGTCGCGAATTTCCACACCATCTTTCCATTTCCACCATTTCCACATCGAAGATTTTTTACCGTTAAAGTGGACAGAGGAGCTGGCATATATATATAAAATTCAATCAAATTATTAAGGAATAATATTTTCTTATTTTGTGCAATTTTTACCTCGCAGTCACAATTTACTTTTCTTTTAACAATATACGGAAAAAAACATCCTGCAGCAAAATTGTTTACTGTGTAACTTTCACGTTCTTGGAGCACGTAATTCACGAACAAAAATACTTGAAAAAACTTGTAACGCTATAATGTGATGTGATTAAAATTCTTTTTAATATACATTGTGATCAACATTTCTCCTTTAAAAGTGTGTTTAGTAGTGTGTGTATGTGTATATATACATATACATATATATACATATATTTAATAGTAATATTTATCATTAAAACATATATATATATATATATATATATATATATATATATATATGCATATGTATAATATATTTATATATTATAGATTCAAACTGTCTGTATAAAAAAAAAAAGAAATGTAGAAAAAAAATGAGTTCTTCTAGAAATATACGTACACGTTTTCTGTATTCTTTTAAAACGCAATTAATCTGTAATATACAGTGTTCTTCTTAAATAGATATTAGTTTGATAGAAATATATTGTTGCTATTGTTTTCAATGAATACGTTCATGCAAGCGATATAATAGGATCGTATAATGCTTGTAAGTATTTAATAGAACGACTGCATAACGGAATGACATATTATCTACGAGATTAATCGAGCAGTCAGGTACATTTTCCATTTTAATTCATTTCTCATCTAAAAATAGCTGAAAATAATACCCATTAATACGCTTACTTGCAGCACCATGTGAAAGAAGTGTCAATATGATCGTTATACATAATACGTGGCGCAAATTAAGTACTTTTTCTTCCAATACTTAATATAAGGATTCTGTAAACTTTAACGTTGTTACAGGTTTTCAAATCTCTTGCAATCTACAAAATTTATATTAACTATTGATTAGAGGCAATTTTGTAATATTAAACAAGCCTTATTTAGCTTAATTTAATGGAAGGCAAAACATTTGCTTCAAGAGTCCTTTCTTTGGACTTTCATCTTCCTCATCATCGTAATTGTGTTGATCATAGTTGCTAATGATCTCATTGTTATTGCTAGAGCCGTAAGTAACATCGGTGATACTTAGAGAACTGGAGCATATCGGACTTTCGTATCGGAATGGAAAAGGTGGCGATAACCGATATTCGTTATAATTATTGTCGTTCTCATTCTCTTCGGAGTACGTCATTAAAAAAACGTTGTTATGATAACCTCGATTTCTTGAGCTGATGTTCAATAGAGGATCGATACGGAGCATCGCGAGTTTGTCTTGTAATTCATACATGTAACACGGCTGCAATTGCTGTTGATATTGATTGTGACGTTGCACAATAACGAGCGGTTCTTGTCACACGCAGTCTTCCAGAGACATGAGTAACGGATTCACGTATTCGAAGCCTTCAAATTCGCTCTGATCAATTTTGTCGATCACCCTCCTGGATAATATCAGTCTCCGTCAGTAATATTCGCAAATTCGCTTCAACAAATAACTTAGAATTGAAAACTTACGGATCATCCGGCGTTAAATGAACAGGTTCGTCCGTAAACTCTGGTGGGAAGTTGGCTAGATCACGATCAGAATCTAAACGTGGTTTGTAAGGCGGTGTGACCTGCTTTTGTTCCAACTAGAAACGAAATAAATAATAGGCAATACCAAACCGTTCAAATGTTAATATCGTACTCGTACAGAATTTCGAATAATTACCATTTCCCAATCAATTGCTTTGAAGAACGGATGTGCAACGATATCAAGGAAAGCAGCTGGCCTTTTGCCACAACCTAATCTCCGAACAGGATCTTTACAAAGGAAACCTTTAAGAACGGAAGCCGCTTTGACTGATAACGACCTAGGTATGCGAATAGTTTTCTCTAAAATAACTTGGAATAGATAGTCTTCAGTGTTCTGATCGGGATTTTCTGACGCGCCCGCGACATCAAACGGGCTACGGCCTGCAAGCATTTCATACAACAGTACACCAAGTGCCCACCAATCTACAGAGAAACTATAATCATCACCCTGTAATATTTCAGGTGCGATATAATTTGGAGTGCCGCAGAATGTGGAAGTTGTGTCGCCCTCTCGGACGCCTTCTTTACACATTCCGTAATCAGTTAATTTAACGTGACCTTCGTGATCAAGCAGTACATTGTCCAACTTCAAGTCTCTGTATATTATACCTGTAAAAAGAAGTTATTGTAAATTTCCCTCGTAGCCATAACATCATAATGCGATTATGAACGAATTACGGTAGTTTGTCGCTCATAAGACGACGTTTAATTGATTTATGCTTCTATAAGTGAACATCATTTTGTTTGTTAAATACTTGAAATCACACTTAAAACTTTTATACATTTTTATTTATGTAACTGACAGAAACCATTGTATAATAGTGAAGTCGTGCAGTAAATAAGCAGTGGTTATGCTTGTGTAATTGAATTTTAGATTGAAAAAATAGCTTCTAATATTTCTATGATTTTATTGCTAATTGCTTATATTTTAATTTTGAAAATTGCTTCTACTAAAAATTAAATTAGCACGCTTGTTACTTGAATGAAAACTGAGGGTCATCGAATAAAGCTTGTTTGAAGCATGTTATCTGTGTAAAAGTTTTACTGTGTTCACTTCCTTGACGCAATATTTCTAAACTGATTAAAGAGACCGTGTATCCCGTAAAATTCTGAAAAATTGTAGCTTGTAATCTGTCTTTTTATGACATAACTATCGCTCTGTAAATATTTACCCTTTTCGTGTAAAAAGTTTAAGGCGAGGCTAATCTCAGCTGCGTAGAACCGAGCGTGTTCTTCCGGAAGACGACGTTGTCTTTGCATGTGGAACATAAGATCACCGCCCCGTACAAACTCGATCACGAAAAATAATCGCGAGGGGGTCTGAAAGCATGAGTGCAACCCCACAAGAAAAGGATGATTCGAGGCAGTTTCGAAGACGTGTTTCTCCGTTTGAACCCAATCTATGTCCTCGTCGTCGGTCACCAAGGCTTTCTTAATCACTTTCATCGCGTAAATCCTCTTCGTACGCTTCAGTTCCACCATCAAAACTTTCGCGTAGGAACCACGACCGATTACCTTAATCAGTTCGAAATCATTTAGAGAATATTGCCTCTGCATATCATTCGAGTTGTCTGCATCGTTTAGCGCATCCAGCGGCGATTCCTCCCTCTCTTCGCTTCCAGTTCCTGTAATCGTATATAGGCCATATTATAGTTGTCCGACTAATTTACATTTTTTTAAAGAGATACACCTATTCGTTTGAAAAAGTTGAAACTGTACTTACTGATACAGTCAATACTAATCCTAGCAAAAAGTATTCAATCGAACTAGTCGACATTGATTATACGGGAATTATTTAAGTATATTTTGAATTTACATAATGTATACATACATATTGTGTCGTGTATCGTATACATAATTAGTTGTACGTATATTAAATAAGTAGATACAACGATTTTGTCATATTATAAAGAATATGTAGATGAATGATTAATATATTTACCTATTTACCAGCTATGAAATAATGAAGTATATTCACAGGAGAAATGTGAAAATTTCAAAGAAATGTGTAAACAATATCCGAAAGTGCGAGAATAGTATTAATTCTCTGAACAAAAGAAAATTTATAATTTGGAAGATGATTCATTCCGCATTTCACTAATGAAGTTACTTCTTTTCACGTTGAAGTTCTACTCGAATATATAGGCAACTCTATTATTCTGCTTCTTTCGCTATTGCTTTAGTTTTCTTTGACCAAATACTTTTTCTTATCGGGAGTAGTATATGATGTATTTATTACATGTCCATTTAAAACAAACTCGTAGTCTTTCTCATAAGAAAACATCACAAGTAATAAATATTAGGAACTAAACATAATTTTAAGATTCGATTTACAGATTCTTAGTATTCAGCTAATTAGTACAGGGGATTCTCTACTGTGACCGGTTCCAAAAATCGTTTTCCAATTTACAAATATAACTTTTAAATATTGGAAATAAATTGAAAAGTGACAATTCAATACAGTTTGAAATATGAAGCATATTCCATGTATGTATGCTGCACGAGTCGAAAGTTCCTTTTCGGACGATGCCCATGCAGAAGAACCTCTTTGGTTTATTAATTTCATACAACTGCACCAGTTACTCTGGAAGCTGTAGCGTCGGATGAAATGAATATCTTTACTTGAAAAAATGCTGCATACTTTTCAAATAGACGTTAACAAATCTATGCAATTTCGAATTGATGTGCTTAATGGTTTTCCTGAGAAAGGTTTCCGCGGCTCGGCCGCCTTTTTTACCGTCACCGTAGAGAGCCCCCTCAAAGACGTTCTTACGATTTCGTGAGTGCTCCTCGATGATCGGCGACTCTGAGATCTCATCTTCGACATGAGGTACGTTACTGCATTGAACGACATCCATCAATTGTTGATCGCCGTTCCTGTCGATCGCCTGCGCCTCTATACTTGGGATCTGCTGTTGTTGCTGTTGTTGCGTGCTCAAGCACGACTTCCTCACCACTTTGTGACATTTCTTGTGGACCAGCAGCTTGCATTGGATACACTTGAACCCCTGTCGACCTAGTCCCCATATCCGATCCTGGCAGAACGCGCAAAACGCCTTCTGCGGAAGTTAAATAAAGAGAAGAACTTATACGGACCCAATTGGCGCGCTTTTCTTGTGAAGCCCTCAGAACGAGAGTAGTGTAAGTCAAGGAGAGTCCGTAAGGCTAATTACAATTACTGACTTCATTCTACACTCTTCTTTTTTCTCTTCCGCGCCGACCCTCCTCTTTGTCCATTACTTCTTTCATTATCCCCACCCCTCTTCCGCGAATTCTACGTGTGCTTTCGTCTTCTTTCAACCGCTCCGGTCTTCCCTTCTTCATCATCCTCAATCTAAACGCAACAACCCCTATCATACTTCTCTACCCGTGGTCCCTCCTCAAACACTCTGGAGACTCTTCCTACATAGGGTGAATTACTCAAAACTGGAACTTAAAATAACTCCGTTGTTTTTAATAACACGAGAAACTCCCTTGGGAAAAGAAACGTTTCTTCTAAACCAGTAACGCGACGAATAAAAGATTATTGTATAATGTTCGTCCTTGATGTTGGGCAACACGATGATCTTTTATCATTTTAGGGCAACTTTTAGGACAAGCTAATAGTAAAGCCATTATCCTTTCACAGTCCATGTACGAAAACACGTGTATCTAAACGCAAAGGAAGTTAAGTCTTTACGATAGAGATTTGTGTACACAAATTAAAATACCTTGTGAACTAATGTCATAAATGTAAATGTATCTACCTGTATCTAATGCAGACAATTTTTATGTTGCATGGAAATCCGCAGTCTAATAAAATTGTCAACAGAAAATCTTTTTTACCACGAAATACATTTTCTTGAAATGTGTCGATCATGTTGTTAAAATCAGCAGAGATACTTCCGGTTGCAGCGTTGGGTAGTTCACCCTGTACATTAACCTTTGCTGTTCCTCCTCTCACTCTTATCCATCCCTCGTCCGAGTGAAATCGACTTACACCGCCCTCATTACCCCTCGGCTGGAGCGAAGAAGAGACCAGGTAGGTACTGGGACCGTTAAATACAGAATAATTCTCGGTGACCACTAGCCAGCAAGTTCCTTTTATCAGGAATCAAATATATCCGACCGACAGAGGGTCGCTTCGAGAGACGGCGGTGTGTGACAGGTAACAGTGTGTTCGTAGCCACAATGGAAAAAGATGGTGTGAAATTATATTCGAGAGCAGCGAGAAGCGTGGGTGGATGGTGTATCCGGAGGGTGGTTCGGGTGGAGAGTGGACGGGAGGTTTGTGAAAGCGATTCGGGGGTCAGTAATTGAATGAGTATATGATGCTTACCCGATTGAAACGTTTCGCCTGAAATATATGACCATTCACTCGGTACAGCTTCCTCCATCTACGTGCGCCGCGTCTGTAGATGCTGCCTTTGGAAAATGAAAAAACATAAATATCACAAACGAACAGAGAGCAATCCTGTCTTCAATGTCTGCGAACGGTGTTTCTCGTTCCGGGGCATACGTATTAGCTGACCGCGGAGCTGCCCTATCGAATTTATCCTACGACACGGCCGCACACGAGAGCCGAAGATCTCTCGAAACTTCGCGTGCCTTCATTTATGTTCTATTTACAATCCCCCCTCTCTCTCTCTCACACACACACACACACACACACACACACACACTTTCTCTCTCCATCTCGCACACACACACTCTCACTGTACGAGTACGATAAGGAAACGCGCGTCTCGCGGGACGCTTAAGGAGAAAAGACGGATCCATTGGAATACCGCACCGAAAGATCTGCAGCAAAAGTGTGATGCGTCTGAGTCGCTCCATTACGAGGCACGTCAAACACTGAATAGCCACGGCAAGGGCAGAACAACCGAGTCGGCGAGTTTGTAAACACGACAAAAACATGTGAACCATAAGCCCCGCGGTATTCATACGGGGAAATTCGGTCTATGTTAGCAAGTGTGATCGAACGATCTATTCGGTGCTCATCCTGCCGACACGCATCATACGTACATGATGAAACTTAACAGAAGGAGAACGAAACGAATCGAAAAACAGTCGACGTACACCATGAGAAATTGATCAGAATGAAATCTCTTGATGCGGCAATAATATATCAAACGAAAAGAAACAAGCGTCGATCAACGAAAGAAGATAATACGGTAATCGTTTACAGTAGACTCCCATATAACGCAATGAAACAATTGTTTAAAATTACTGTGTGCATTTGTATCTTCTGTGGCAGTAGGTGTACAGTCGTCTTGCGCAATGTTTTGTACACTATACTGTACATTTACTGTAACATAGAATAGATACACTACTGAACAAAAGGATAATACACTGTACATGTTTGTATATTATGAAATGTGAATTTTGTACGTTCTACTGTGCATGTTTGTGTATTATGCGTATTTGAAACAAGGAAATGTTTTGTACGTTCTATGTATGTGTTGTGTGCAACTTCGAGTCGAGAATAAGCACAGTGTCTTATACTTCTATCCACCTCAAGGTACATCGTGTTTACATTTCTTTCTCTCCCTTCTCTGCCGTGTTCCACAAACTGATCCCCTGGTATACTCACTCTGGAGATGACACACAACACATAGAATGCGCAAAATGCACATTTCCTTGTTTCAAATACATATACGTAATGTACAAACGTGTACAGTGTCTTATGCTTTTGTTCAGCACTGTATACAGTCTTTTTAAACAAGTTTCTGGTCGTGTTGTACGAGAGTCCACGGTACATGAATCGGTTAGCCAGACCAGTCGTACACATCTCATGAGAAACTTAAAAGAACGTATTGCTAATCGTATAACTCGCTGGCTAGTTTATTCGTATTGGGAGACGAGTGCGTGTGTTAGAAACTTGCGACTATTGTTGCGACGAAAAACTCACTGTCTTCTCCCTGACAGGGCATTCCAGGTGCAGGCGGAACGTTAGGAAAAACTGGAACAGAAACGGACAATTTTTTTGAGTGCACTATCATTTTTCTGTCGCGTTAAATTGTTGGCGTACGTACAACAACTCTACCAATTCGCTCGAATGACACTTCATAATACCATGCTTATTGAAAATAATCTTAGTTCTCTAGGAGATAAAGATCATTGATCATTTTAATTTATTAATTTCAATAATATTGAAAATAAATCGTTTCTATTTCTGACTAAACAAATGTTCTAATATCCTTATCATAATTACAAGACTGCAGATGTTTTCATATTTACATTATTCTGAGGATGTACGAATTTTACACAAAGAAAACCGGGCTCAACTTGATATTTGACAAATTTGTTTAGGAATATTAGAAATTGCATAAATTTACGAAAATGACGAAACAAACTGTACGCGTTTATTGATATGTAAATATAATTACTGAAGTAGTATATATATGCATAATTACTAGACTGCGGATCTTTATGCAAAATAAAAAATGTTTGCATTGATTGCAAGACACAGGAGCCAAATAAAAATGTCATGCTTCTTTTAATTATCTTATTAAGGTAAAACTAGTACACTGGTGGCCTTAAATCTTTCTAACACCTCCACTGTTTTAAATTGTACGCACCCATTTTTGTCATAAATGCATAAAATCCGCAGTGTAATCATTTCTATGGTACTTTGCTATAGTGAATTACTATAGTAGTATATGTATATAATTACAATAACTTGATGTAGTACTTAATCGTTTATTTTTGCTTGATTTCGTCGTCTGCAAAGCAGTCTACGAAAAATTGTATAAACAACTTACCAGATTTACTATTTAGTTAGAATCTGATACAGTCGTTGTAAAAAGTATTCGCACACCCTTAAAACCCAATAACTTCTTCAAATGTGGACCAAACGGCATTTTTTTAGATGTTAGAAGAATCAGTTTACTAGCTAATGTGCAAATAATTTTATTTCGATGCAACTTCGCGCGTGTGTGTAACATATTTAGGTCTTCCAGAGGCACCTTCTAAATTTTCATTACAGACACGGATAAAAAAGAAATTGTGACCTTTACTTTCTTAGTTAATTAGTTAATTAACATTACAAAAAAACTCGAGCCGTTTGATTTACTTTTAAAAAAGTTGTTTGTTTTTAGAGGGTGTACTGGTTTTTACACCGACTGTACATAGACTCGCGTACCAGAGTTGGGCAGTAATTAATTACATGAGCATTTAATTACATCTTCAATTACATGTGCAAAAGTGGACTATAATTACAATAAGAAAACGATTAAATGGTCCAAAACATAGAAATTAGTGGTTTAAAAGAACAATTACACTGAAGTAATTGTTAGGCTCAATTACAATTACTGTAGTCGTGTTAAGTAATTGCAATTACTCCTTTCACAATTACTGTAATTGTAATTGTGGTCCGCAATTACTGTAATTGTAATTGTGGTCCGCAATTACTGTAATTGTAATTGTGGTCCGCAATTACTGTAATTGTAGTCCGCAATTACAATTACTGGTTGAGACAAAGTAATTGCAATTACCAATTACAATTACATGTAATTGTAATTTTATTTCTGCAATTTCCTAGTAATTTTAATAAATAATAATTTTAATAAATTTAATGAATATTTCCTAGTGAAAACTACATTGTCAATGTAAGTGACAAGTGAACCTATTTCTTAAGAGTTGTAATTTAATAAATAATAAATATTTCCTAACATATGTTTTTTGTTTGTGCTTCTTAGACATTTCCATTGAGTAGGTATCTAATTACCTTTTTTTAGTGCCGTTTTAGCGTTAAGTAATTGCAACTACCAATTACAATTACTTGTAATTGCATTAAAATTACGTGGAAATTGCAGAAATAAAATTACAATTATGTGTAATTGTAATTGGTAATTGCAATTACTTTGGTTCAACCAGTAATTGTAATTGCGGACCATAATTATAATTACAGTGATTCGTCAGGTAATTGCAATTACCAATTACTATTACATGTAATTTTATTTCTGCAATTTCGAATTACAGTAATTGGCAAGTAATTGTAATTGAAGTTACATTTTGCGAACGTAAACTTCTAAACAACTACACGCTCGAGCCTCAAGGTCGATGATAAAAAATCGTTTCTTCTACAGGGTATCCCAAAAACGTTCTACTTCCTTGAAAGAGGCGATTCCCAAGGTCATCCTCAAGAAGTTATTAATAGAAAATACGGACCAATCATGGCGCGGCAACAGCGGACAGACTCCGGCTCGGCCAATGCCAACGCTGGCCCGTGTTTTTCGTTAATAACTCCTTGACAAAGCCGCGGAGAACATTTTCGCAAAGGGAAAAGTTACTTCAAACGAGCTAAGGAATTACCTTCATCAAAGTGGTACACCATTTTTCGGAAACTCTGTATATTTTATCAACCCAAATAGACCGTACTAATTTAATCTAATTCTTCAACCCCTTGTTATCAACCTATGTTTATCATACGTCGCAGATATTCGTTAGAGATAAGGGTCTATGTCACGTTTCATTTTCACCAACATAAATCCGACGTGGAAGATCTGCATTTAACGATGTCGATGTCGATCAAACAAATTGAAAATCATATTGACTCGCGCGTCGGAAAATGTAAATGCTGATTCTCGACTGCTGCTACACGAGAGTGCAGTCACTTGAATTCTAGCCGGCGGCTTCACAGTTGCCTTTTCATTACGCATTCGCCATCGTCGAGGGGGTAATGGCATATCTAATTTGATTGTAGTTCCCCTTGGTTGATCGAAAACTCGGTTTTCGAGGCACGGAAAGAATATCTCATGAATATTCAGCAATGCAAAATCATGCAGAATCATGCAAATTCATGCGGCCACCACTAATTTATCATTTCTTTTCCCCATCATTGACAGCCTCAAATTGTACACTTCGATTGTCTGTCTGAACATCCACTGGGGTACGTCATCTCTGTTCGCAAGTTCCGCGCGTCCGAAACTTATGCTTGAGGCACACTCGAGTCGGTCTTCTCCGTGCCCCGAATCGAAATTTTCCGGGATCAATCTTAGAACGTTAGATGGAAACGGTAGCGAATACTAACAAAGATCGTGTATCACGGACAACGTCATCATAACGACGCGGCGGTATCCTCGTCAGCACAGCATAGACAATGATCGGCAACTATCGAGGATGGAATCGCACACCGTGTTCACGAACGTGTTCAACACTGCACGGCCTACCAAATGTCTTCAGGATCACGATCGGAATTGGCTTTTTTCCGTTACATGTCGAGCCTAACCGCTGTGCCTAGCCGAGGCCACATAGGTGTACCCTATACTGTCACTTTTATTCAGTGACTTGATCATTAACCGCTGCCCGATAACGTGTAACATTCGATTGAAACGATGCGATCGCGTTATCGCTTATCGACGAGGAGCCTTCGCGGGCACGGATAGGTGCAATGTTGTTTTCAATCTACGCCTTTACATCTCGCTCGCCATCGAATAATCGATCGAAACTATCGGCGAGATTTGCCACAAAATTAAAGAAACCGTTCTACTCTGTTTAGCGGCCGAGTATCTTATCAGCAAGTATCGGCAAGTTTTGCGGTATATAATTCGTTTTGAAACAGATAACTAATGTATATTCTTCGTTTGGTTACTCAAGTAATTTTGCCGAATGGCCAATTTTTTTATTTCATATCAGATTCGAAAAATTCGGAAACAAGAGGATCTGATATTTTCAGCATAAATGCTCGCAAACGTTGTGCCCGAAACAATTTAGGAAAAGCCTTCGCGTGTATTAACGATCGATATACATACGTGTGTAATACCTCGCGAAACGATTTCACCGCAGCGAGTATCACTATAGATATTGTTTGTCGCGAATTAATACAACTAGCTACGTGTTAATTACGCCTGTTACCCAGCGATTGCTGCAATCAAACGAGAGCAAACAAAGACTCCTTGATACATGGTGCAGCAGCAGCTTATACGTCTTCCTTTTCATCCCTTATGCTGTTACTCGTCTGGCTCGACCTTCGAGAATATGTTTAGTATTGTTTATTGTTTTTTTATTTTTTATGTATTGTTATTATGTAATTATGTATCGTTAGAATGTATATAGTATTGTTTCAACGATCGATCTCGAGTGTATTAGATACGAGGATTCATGACCGTTTTTGTTCGTAATAGTAAGAAAAACAAAACTGCCATCAACTCGAAAGGAACACTAACTTCCGCATGCGAAGCATATATCGTGTGGCATCCAGCAAATTCAGAATGAAACGATGTCCGTGAGTCGCGCACTGATCCTTCTGAAATCGTGAAATATGGGACTAGGCAGAGATAATTAGATAAGCGCACATGTTAGCACACCATCTCGAAAACACACGCTATTCTTCGCGATCAATATGTTGCAATTGCATCCGAGCATTCGGCTCGTTCGGTTTGAATCAAGATTGTGTTGACTCCGTCAACTGAGTAAACCGAGTGGATTTGTGCGGGCCACGACGTGCAATAACGTGCAATATCGAAAGGTTATACAAACAACAGGGCTGCGATACGGAAGAAACGAAGGCGGTCGATGCACCTGTGCTTCGTTGCGAATGAATTGACCAAGTTAATGAAGCGCGGAGAGGGTGTCGAGACCTACCCCAGGTAATGTCGTTGAACCAAAACTGCGGGAATCCTGTGGTATCGTCGGCCGTGGAAGGAGCAGGATCCGGACGTTGATTACACGGCCCGTGTACGCGACACCTACTAGGCCCTATAGCTTGATTGCTGGCCGCGTACATCATCTCCGTGGCGATCACTTCGTCCATATCGAGTTCCGAGGTGTCATCGACACCTTTTTTGCCGAGTAGCTTCATCCTGGACGTCGAGGATCCCGGTTGCACGAATATTTCGTCGCGCGGACTGTTATTGGGCGAACACTCGCCTCGCATCCCAGCGATCGGCTGTTCGTACTCGGCGGAATCGCTGCTGGGCGAGGG
The DNA here is from genome assembly GCA_933228785.1 of Lasioglossum pauxillum. Classification (NCBI taxonomy): domain Eukaryota; kingdom Metazoa; phylum Arthropoda; class Insecta; order Hymenoptera; family Halictidae; genus Lasioglossum; species Lasioglossum pauxillum. The sequence goes on along the minus strand of OW121699.1, from coordinate 38,524,880 downwards.
TGGGTACGTGCTGGTGCTCGACTTAATCGGTCGATCACGCGGCAAAACTTGAATTCCCGTGGACGAGGTGGAAGGTACTTCGACGGCCGATGGAATCTTACGGCCAGCTGCAGCTGCCGCCGCAGCAGCCAGTGCCGCGGAATAAGAATAGAAGGAACCACCCTGTATCATCATACTGCAGGGTGGTTCCTCGGCTGCAGCACCAGCAGCAGCAGCACCACCACCACCACCACCGGGCCCGGACGATGTACCGACGCCGATCTCACCCTGTACTTGCTGCTGTACCCCGTACAATCCCGTGCTGATTCCCGGCTCGGTTTGGTGAAACTGTTGTTGTTGTTGTTGCTGTTGGTGCTGCTGATGCAAACTTTGCGATTGTTGTTTATCCTTCTCCCGACGGGGTGATCGACCCCTATCGCTGACTGACGTTGCGCTCCAATAACCCCACGCCATTTCGTCACGAATTTACCCGTATTTATCTTTCTCCACTTCCTCTATCCTGGTTGTCTGATATCGTCCGCCAGCAACCGTACACCACTAGCTCCCGTCTTTTGCTCGCTATCACCCTCTAACTCCCACCCCCGAGTTTTCCCTACTTTCCTACCCAGCGGTACGTGCGCACACGTTCTCTCAATCTCTCTCTTTCCGGCCCGTTGTCTTTCCCTTCCACTCCTTCTTTCACCCCCGTGCTCCTCTGTCCTCGCCTCTTCTACCGTGGCCGACCTCTTGCAGGAGCCCGGCTGAGAATGCGACGAGTCAGCGCGATCGATGCTGGTTTATCGCCACTTTCGCAACCTCTCCAGTGACAACAGCGATTGTTAAAGATACACCGTCACAACCTCTCAACACGAGCTCGCGGACCACTAAAACAAGCCTAGCCCACTGCGTGTATATTCTATCCGGGCTATCCCGTTATCTTCCCACGGATAAACCTCGGGGAATGATCAATCGGCCTTTCACCCTCTCCACGATCCACCCTTTTTCCCTTCCCAACGAGATTTCCGGTTAGCTTCTTCGCGCGGCCGTTCTCGCCACTCCGACAGCCTCTCTGACGGATCTTCACGAGGAAACTGTCGCCCAGCTAATCTGTCCGCGTAAGAATATCGACTGCTGCTGCAGTATTCATTAACTGCCGTCACCGCCAGACCAGTTTTACTCCACGAAATGCGCAAACGCTAGGATAAAGTCACGCCGAAAACAGAACTGATTTCTGTTTGACAAACCGCCCCAACTCTTTTTCCTTCCCGTAACCTCTCCTCTGTTCTCTCTGTTATTTCCTACCCGACCACCCACCGCCCATCATCCTCTCCCTTATCCTCCACCTCCACCTACCCCCCCCCCCGCCTACCCCGCCCCTTCTTCTTGGCTCGCACTTCCCTATTCGCTCTAATTCTTCTTCCTCAATATTTCCTTCCGTGATCCCCTTTCTATGTTAATATTCTTTCTTCTCCAGCCCTACTTCAACCCTTTCTCTCTCGTAATCTCTCTCTCGCCCTCCTTTTCACGTTCGCTTTGCTAGCTACGTTTTCGTGCCTTCCCACCCTTGCCCTTTTTTCTTCAAGAGCCTCTTTTATTAGTTCTTATCCGCGTGTTTGCCTTCTTTTCCGACGAAGTCCGTTAAATACTACATAATCGGAGCTCCAGTAAATACGCACGATTCTTAAGGGATGCAGGAAATTTTGAATGCTTATCGATCATGTAATGCGAATCGGACGTAGTTATCCGAGGTCGTAGTTATTCGAGTTATTAGTCGTTATTATCCGTGATGAGAGTATGAATATTAATGTACGATATAATTCTCTCTAGTACATCTAAATCTAAATTGTTCAGTACTTCACACGGATTCCAATGTTAATTGGCGACATACAAACGTTGTAATTAATAATATCATACAAATATTGTATGTGTGTATATGAAGATATGGAATGTACAATAATATGTTGAATGGAAAACTATCACAAACGAGACACAAACAAAATAAATGTGCAATGGAGTATAAAATAGATAACCAAGAAAAAATATATTTATATACCACTATCATGATTTTAAATAAATTATTTAAAATCGTTCAAGAATTATTTAAAAATGATAATCGCATTATGAATAAAATTCACAGATTTGTTCAGAATTCTATCAGGTCAATAGTAGACTGTGTCAACGGTAGACTGCGAGTACAAAGTGAAAATTATCTATGTTGATTACAACAAATAGGGGTCACATTAGAATTAGAGATCATGAGTTTGAACGTGTATTGAAAATTCACGTGTACACGTGTACCCGTGTAGTAAACAATACACGAACTTCGACATGAACATCCGAACTACACGTGTACACGTAAAATCGAGATCTCTAATTACAGTATTTCTTCTTTTAGTAACTTTAATCAATTTCAAATAATATAACAACATTCTTAATTTTTTGGTAATCAAATTGTAATAAAATGCATAAAATCCACAGTCTAGTTATCACTAAAAGTACGATAGGTGAAAGAACCTTTTGGATGGGTTTCTAAATGTCAACTACAAATGTATTTGCTCTAGTGAAACATCACTTACCATGTATGGTTATCTCAGGGTACTTCTCTAGTTCATAAAGACGCAATGCTTCATCCACTCCTTCCTGAGAAGCAATCCTACATGGATCCCCCTCATCATCAACCCATTTCATTGTAAATTGATCTTGACCTGATGCATCGAATCCACATATCGTACGCATTTCCTCCCGCAATGTATCGAACGAAATTCCAGGTGAAATATATGTAATCTGCACTTCCCTGATGTAAAACAAACTTGACTGAATGGAAACTTGAACAGATGGAAAACTTAAGTATATGGAAAACAAGTATAAATCATATATTGAAGGGATTTCGTTTATATAAAACGTGCATAAATTACAAGAACATGTAAGCAATATATGCCCAATATATACTTACTTCATATCATTGAAATATTTAAATAAGTTTCAACTCATGGGAAGTCATAAATCATTGTATTAGAAATGCTATATTATATACAATATACTTATGTAGATAATATATGAAAATCAATATTTTATTTCTTAGCTTTATTATTTTTGATTTTTTCACTGTTGTTTTCACAAAAAAATACATACTATTACAAAGAAATTATATATTTATATTACCCATTGTAAACAATTTTCACTCGAATATCGTCATTCTCTGTTTGTGTAGGCATTTTCAAAATCTGTATCGATCTCTTCTTGCTGAAAAATAAAAATAATTGAAAGGTATTACTGTCAACTTATAATCATTGAATTATAAAAACATTTAGATTAAATAAAAAAACATAATAACAAATCGTAAATATTTGTACAATCAAAATTGTTTAGTATAATAACGGATACGAAGCAGGAAAGCAATTTATAATAATCTTACAGAATTCTGTATTAATCTTGCGAAATTCAGAATACTGTATTAATTAGAGCTCGATACAAATAAATATTCTAATATTCTACTTAATTATATAAATAAGTTCATACTTGTTTTCGTTTAGTTTGCTACAATTAAAAAATTATACATAATTGTTATGTTTGAAATCTAGTTGAGTTTATGACAACCTTAGTTTTGTTGTACGTATATGATTTCTGACTCACCACAAGTATTTTCAATAATGATCTAACTATTAAGTTAGATGAAATAATCCTGACGTGTACTTCTAGTAGAATAAAATATCGTCGTTATAAAACCACTAATTCGAAATAGACATATGATAAACAAAATTAAAAAGTACCTAACACAGCAAAACGCGTTGTCACTTGGCAGTCGCCATGTATGTATTTACTGTAGTGAGTGTAGTTGACTGTAGTTGACTTGAGTTGACTGTAGTCAACGACCATAGACTTATAGAGATAGACAGACTGCGCGGCCTGTACGAACCATGGATATAGGAATATAGGGATGGAACGTGAGCTAGCATTTTAGGCAAGGGGGGGTTTTGGTTTCCGGAGGAGGCAGGGTACCGGAGGACGCACATATTTGATTGGTGGTTTTTCTGCGCATACTCTGTACCGCCAAGTATGAAAAATGTTTACAGATTGCTTACGGGGGATCTATACCAGGCATGGGCAAAAATAGCAAGCGAGCTAGGAAATTCAAGGAATACCCCCACTTTTCCCGACCGCGCGTCTCAATCCCCTTGGCAGCCGTAGTTGCACCGAGCACTAGGGCCGCCACGGGGAGCGAGACGCGCGGCCGGGAGAAGTGGGGGTATTCCACGGGTATTCCTTGAATTCCCTAGCTCGCGTGCTATTTTTGCCCATGCCTGTCCTAGACCGACGGTAGAGCGGTTTCCCCTGGTTCCCCCCTCCCACTCTTAGCCTGGATCAGATCCTAGTCCCAAGGTAGAGCGGACGCTTAGCCTGGTCCTGTCTCATGCTAATACATGCTGTGGTCTCTATTTCGTGGTAAAAGTGGGCTCTATCCTCGGTGTAGGAGCTGTTCCATGCTAAGCGTGAGCGTGCCACAAAGTGGTGGCAAGTTAGACCCGGGCGTGAGCACTCTCATATCCTCTCTGGCCATACATAAGAGTTTTCTCCCCCTGGTCGTATTTCAATAACAACCATAACGACGAACGACGGTCCCATAACCTCTATAATACACAGTAACTGTGATAAAAACTGATGTTTAAATACCAGTAAAAGGTTAACTGTGTACAACGTTTTCCAAGTAAAATAAAGGTAAAAAAGTTTGTTTTTACCAATAAAATTAAATAAAATAAGAATATTACCATCTACTTGAATTGTTGTTGAAAATTTAACGCTATTGTTTTAAAATTTCAGTAACAAGATGAAGAGATCACATTCTAAAAGTGATAGAGATGACTCTGAATTCAGAAGTCATCGTTCAAGAGATCGCCATCACCATAGCGACAGAAGCAGTAGAAGGAACGATCATTATAAAAGAAATCAATATTATGAAGAATCGTATACAGACGAACGATCTCATGGACGACGTGACATGAAAAGGTCGAGAGATTATGAAGAAGACAATAAAAGGAAAGAAGAAAAAGACAAAGCAACAAACAAAACCATGGATAAAAGAGAAGGAAAGAATAGCTCTAATAAAGTAACAGAAAGACAAAATCGAACAGTTGATTTAATAACATCAAGAACTGGAGGTGCATATATTCCACCTGCAAAATTAAAAATGATGCAAGCAGAAATCACTGATAAATCAGGAGCTGCTTATCAACGTATTGCATGGGAAGCTTTGAAGAAATCTATCCATGGCTACATTAATAAAGTTAATGTAAGTAATATAGGACTTATAACTCGAGAGCTTTTGAAAGAAAATATTGTCAGAGGTAGAGGTCTGCTCGCTCGATCTATAATTCAAGCTCAAGCAGCATCTCCAACGTTTACTGCTGTTTATGCAGCTCTTACTGCGATCATCAATTCTAAATTTCCTAATATAGGAGAATTAATAGTAAAACGTCTTGTAATACAATTTAAACGTGGGTTTAGAAGGAATGATAAACCTCTTTGTATTTCGTCAGGAACATTCATAGCACATTTAGTAAATCAAAGAGTAGCTCATGAGATATTAGCATTAGAAATATTAACATTACTAGTAGAAACACCAACAGATGATTCTATTGAAGTAGCCATTGCATTTCTGAAAGAATGTGGTATGAAATTGACTGAAGTTACCAGGAAAGGTATTGAAGCTATATTTGAAATGTTACGAAACATATTGCACGAAGGACAATTAGATAAAAGAGTTCAGTACATGATAGAAGTCATGTTTCAAGTTCGAAAAGATGGGTTTAAAGATCACGAGGCAGTTCCAGAAGAGCTTGATCTCGTTGAAGAAGAAAATCAGTTTACTCATCTGGTGACATTAGACGAAGCAACCGATTCTCAGGACATATTAAATGTTTTCAAGTTTGATGCAGAGTATATTACTAACGAAGATAAATATAAACAATTAAGTAAAGAAATATTAGGTTCAGACGTTAGTGGATCAGAAAGCGAAGAAGATGATGGAGAAGACAGTTCAGATGAAGATAGCAGCACTGCCGTAATGGAAGGGAAAGAAGACGTAATTGTAGATAATACTGAAACGAATCTAACAGCTCTTAGAAGAACAATATATTTGACGATTCACTCTTCTCTTGATTTTGAAGAATGTGCACACAAATTGATGAAGATGCAACTGAAACCTGGACAGGAAACAGAACTCTGTCATATGTTCTTAGATTGCTGTGCAGAGATGAGAACGTATGAAAAATTTTTTGGTCTATTAGCAGGTCGATTTTGTGCCATTAACAAGATGTATGTTACTCCATTTGAACAAATTTTTCGAGATTCGTACCACACGATACATCGTTTAGATACAAATAAGTTACGTAACGTGTCAAAGTTCTTTGCTCATTTATTATTTACCGATTCTATTTCGTGGGAGGTACTGTCTTGTATAAAATTGACCGAGGATGACACAACCAGTTCTAACAGAATATTTATAAAAATCTTATTCCAAGAACTTTCGGAATACATGGGATTATCTAAGCTTAATCAACGTGTTAAAGATGTTACATTACAAGAAGCATTCGAAGGATTATTTCCCAGAGATGATCCAAAAAATACTCGATTTGCTATAAATTTTTTCACATCAATCGGTTTGGGTGGTCTTACAGACGATTTACGAGAACATTTGAAAACTCATCCGAAACCAGCAATAGTACCTGTAACAGAGGAAAAAGCTGAAAGCGCATCTAATGAATCCTCCCCATCTAGTACAAGTACATCGCCATCGTCCTCATCTTCATCTTCTTCATCTAGTAATTCAAGTGACTCTGACTTCTCTTCGGAAGAAGAGGAAACTAAAAAAAAGAAAAAATCAAAGAAGGATCGAAGGAAAAAACAGACTATAAAAGAGAGCAAGAAGAAACATAAGAAAAAGGACAAACGAAAGGTGAAAAAACCAAAATAGAATACATGTACGATAATTCTTTTTTTAATGTAATAAATAGAAATAATGTAATTAATTTGTAATAAACATGTTTTTATTAATCATTACTTCACTTTTTGAATTATTTACTATATGTATTTTCTGCATATGTCACGTTACAATCACGAGTTCGAAACAAAAGAAATTATTTAATAACAAAATTTGTCTTCAGTTATCATTTCTGATAAGGCGTATCAAAGTAAGAAAGATATTGTTGTTATGTGCGAATGTATACGAATTAATACATGGATAAGCCTGTAAGATCCCGAGATATTTTTGGACAAGATTAAAATAACACTTTCGAGATAGACTAACGAAAATGCTGTTTTGTCGCTTCTTTAAAGAAAATCAAAATAAATCACCGCTACTGCGGTAGCCTAACATGCGCAACGTTAAGCTTGCCCTGGCAATGAACGTGGAATTAGGTGCGCGCTCTGTCAATGTGGGTGTTGACACTGTTTTGACGGGAAGATCACGTGATTAAATAAAGTATTTACGTTATAGACTTGCGGTTCGTTACCGGTGACGAGCTTACAAACGAATAGTCGCCGGTGGCTTATCGCTTCAGTTTTGCAGTAAGCGCGAGTGTGAGAAAGAAATAGTCCGGCGTTGTTTGTATACAATCCAAACTGGTAGGGATAGTGACGAGTTTATAACGTGGAGGATAATAAATCGAACTCGTAACGAGAAAATATATTGTACTCATGTCAGCCGTTTCCACCATCACCAGCAATGCTGTCGTCGTCCGACCAGACTGGACCAGACCGACATTATGCTATGATCCGTATATACGCAGACTCAATCATTCCAAATCTTTCGGAAGCGAGCGTGGATACGCGAGATCTGTACGTGCATAGTGCATATATATACACACATATATATGTGTGTGTGTGTGCGCGCGTGTCACCGTGTCACCACACTGGTCGAGAATACGATACAGACAAAGCTGTTAAAGTAGTACATAGATAGAGAAGCACGGTAGGAGGCTAGGCATAATGCTAGCTCGGTGGACGTTGCGGTGTTAAAAAGGGATATAGTGAACTTCGATCGACGACGTGACACTTGTGAAAGAGATCGAAGACGCGCAAAATTTACGATAGTTCTATGCCATCCGAGCCGAGGACATGAGCGAGAGAGGCGGTTCCATGTATACAACATAGGCAGATACAAAATTCTCTGTAATTAAGAGTGTAATGCTCCGTGCGTTCACAAAAGTGTACAATGATCTACATCCACTTTAAGGATCCCACGACGAGACCTCCTTGTGTTTACATACGCGCAGGATTATAGTGTACGCGTGTGTGTGTTGTGTGTATCTGGGTACGTGTACGTGTGCAGAAAAAAAGCAAGGTGGAGAGTATTTGTACCAGAAAAAAGACACTAGTGGAGGGAGAGGAAGGGTGGAGGGAGGGAAGGAGAATACACGCATGCAATCGACGAAACGTCTTGCTACGAAAACGCACTTATATATTTGGTTTGTGTGAATATCACGGCGTTAACATTGGATGGCCGAGTTGTGGATATTTTGCGGGGCCTCGCGTTGCCTGTGAAAAAACAACGTGCAACGCGATCAGAAAATATGCGTATCTTTTTGAGCGGTTCTTCGTTTCCGAGTTCGCGTGCGATCGATACGTCAGTTGGTCGCGATGCGTTAAATCAATCCGTTGTCTGACGATGCCATTCATAACGTTCATCGATCGAACATGTCATCGGTTTCATGATTACTTGAATAAATAGTGTGATTAACTATTTATTTGTGCTCGTACATCGTCGCGAAGAACGACAATAGTGTCGGTGGTGTCGGGTGGTAGTGACAGTGAAGAAGACGACGAGGAAGACGACGAAGACAACGACGACGGTGGCGGCGACTGTGACGGCGGTGGCAGGGACAGTGGTGGTAGAAATAACTGTGGCGGCGGCGGTGGCGGTGGCGGTGGCGGTGACGGTCGAATTGGTCGAATGGCGGTCGCGGTGGCGATCGTGATAGCGACGGTAGCGACGGTAGTAACGATAATACCGAAAGCATCGACGATAGAAACGACGGCAGTGATAACGAAGATCGCGAAACAATGGATATGCTTATAACCGAAGGGATTTCTTGCACTGTAATAAAACGATAAATGGAGAAATATGCGAAGAAAATCAACGAGAAGTAAAAAGAGAAGAACCGATTGCGAGCTGTAAAGGAAGATCCGTGGACAAACAAAAGTGGACAAATGTGAAATCAGAAGGAATTAAACCGTCTCGACGACTGCGGGTTCGTTTACAGTGGAGGCTACATCATTTTTTCGTTTTTTTTTCAAAGTATATATATATACACATATATATATCTGTATACACACATTCGTTCTACAAGTACGAATTATCATGTGCATGGAAGCGACGTTGCGATGGACAATAGACTGTGGATAATAGATAGTCGGGATCTTTGTGTTGAACATAATATTACGGCAAGGGGAACAGACTTCGAGAAAGACATATATGAACGGGTTAAGCGTGTACTCTCTCGCGTGCCAAAGGAGAAGCGACTGGCTGTAACAGTGCATCATCTGAGATGAACACATCGTATGGTTGGTCACTAGTGCTATTTATCAGCCCGTGATCGCAAATGCGGACTACTATGAATGACACGAGTGTTGAATTAAGTAGTGCAAAAGTGAACGCATGTAGGTTTTGTATATTGTAGGTGGTAAATACGCCTATGTTACGGATCGGACGGACGAGCGTGGTATGTCACGAGCTGTCTCGAAGATTTCATGCAACGAACGAGCTCGCTATCTTGTTGAATCCTTGTACACGCGAGACGAATAATGGAGACCCTATTGCCTGGCAATACAAACAGTCAATCGTACAGCCCGCAATTAAAGACCGTCTTAAAGACATATCAGCTATCCGCTGTGAAAAGCTTACAGGGTCCGAGCTCGGCCTTGCTTGGTATGGACTGCAAGAGCCTATTACAAGATCAGGCACCTTGTTACTCCCCTTCGAGTCGATCGAGTAATTGTGTCATTGATTCAGCATTCGAGCAAGTCTCCACGAAAGATATAGAAAAAGATAATAATTTAACAGTGACACCTCTCATCCCGTGTAAAGTTCGCAGGACAGATCAACCGCTCGAAGATTCTGACGAGGATCCTCAATTAGAACGCTCGAAAAATGTTTGTGAGAAAAGAGAATTGGAATTTCAAATTCCAATTTTAACTGCGCCCGATCAAAGTTGTTCCGAAAGGTGCGAGACTGTTTTGGAGGGTGAAAGGATATCTTGTTTTGTGGTAGGAGGTGAAAGGAGGTTATGTTTACCACAGATTTTAAACACAGTGCTGCAAGATTTCTCGCTTCAACAGATCAATCAAGTGTGCGATGAATTACAAATTTATTGCTCACGATGTACAAGAGATCAGTTAGAGGAACTAAAACATTCAGGAATTTTGCCGCGTAATGCTCCTTCCTGTGGCCTTATTACTCAAACCGATGCCGAAAGGCTTGTCAGTGCTTTGCTTCTAAGGACAGATTCGTGTGACCTCTCTAGAATTGGTCAGAATGAGGATAACACTGAGAAGAAAGTGTCTACTAAAAGTGATAGCGACAAAGAAGCTATTGTCAAATTTAAAGTATATCACGAGTGTTTTGGGAAATGTAAAGGCATTTTTGATGCGAATTTGTTTGAATCCGACGATTCAGTGTGTATAGAATGTATCGAATGTGGCTGCCAATTTTCACCTCAATGTTTTGTTAGACACGCTCACAGATCTCTTGAAAATCGTACTTGTCATTGGGGTTTCGATTCTGCAAATTGGAGATCGTACCTATTGCTCTCGCCGGAACAAGAAAATTATAATAAATCACTGAATATATTTCGAGAATTGAAAGAGAAACATCTGATATTGGGTTCGAAGCGAAAGTCAGAGGTATTGTACATTATATATTATTTCTTTGAAATATTTATATTCAATAAGATTTTCCAATTTTACTGCTTAATTAATGCTAATTGTATATGAAAATACAAATAGAAGAAGAAAATAAAGAATCCTTTTCCAGTTGCGCCATGATTCTGAAAAATTGGCTAAACGAATTAGAAGAGACGTAACGAGAGACGAATGTCCAGGAATATATAATGGAAGTGGCTTAGGCTTGTATCATCCTGTATCACAGGTAGCTAATGCAACTGATCCATATCTACAAATGCAATGGGCAGTTTTTGAATTAGCAGCTAGAGGGGCATCAGCTTTTAGACCTTGGAATACTACAAGTACTTGCAAGCACAAAGATAGGTAAGGAAAAGCATTGAATATACAGTTAACTCTCATCTGTCTCTCATTTTCGCAATTTAATGTGTCCCTCATGTGTCGAATAAACACAATGGTAAAAGATCAAATGAAATGAAACAAGAAATAATTCACTTTGCTAATTATTTTATTGAGAATCAAAAATAGATATTTACACAATGTATTGCTCATTTCTACATGTCCGACTTCGCTTTGTTTCAATCTTATTGTTCTTAGCTTTTACTCGTGGCAAGGAGAATACATAATGTCTCTTTTTCTCTTGTTCAAGTTGATGTCAACTTTTGATTTTCAAAGCCATACATTTTTGTGTAACAATTACAAAACAATAGACTAGCTGTTGAAGAACTTGAAAAATCATGAAAATTATGTGTGTCAGATTAACACACCAGGGTCCTTTTGGTAACAAATGTTATGACATTTTTTTGTCACATGTTTTGCTATGAACAATATTAATACTTTACAAAAATAAAAGCCACGAAGTTTCAGATGAATTGTTCTACAAATGGCAGAATAATATTATCCTTTACATGAAAAATATATCAAATTGACACGAGGGATAGATGAGAATTAAAGTAAGGAAGGTTGTATAATAAATATATAATTTTTTCTGTAAACAGTTCATCGTTGGTGCCTGCATATCTAAGCCGAGGTCCACCTGTACTGCAACATCCAGAACGCGTAGTTCCTCTCTCTGAATGCAAACGTTTCGAACCACATTTTCAACCAAATGTAGCCTTAGCACCTATACCTGCACCATCAGTGCCTGTAGTACTTCCACCCTCGGCTCATCATCAGCGACGGCATCACCATGAACACAAACGTTATAATCATCACTTATCAAGCCCGAATGACAGAGATAAGAAAGAACCACCGCCGGACAGTGTGAAACTCGAGAAAACATCTCCTAGTTCTGGATCTAGTGTTGGCACTTATTCTGCATTCCCTTCATGTACACCTGAAAGCAATCAGAAAGAATTGCCACAGAAAATTAAAAATGAAGTCGGCGAAGAAGAAGAGAGTAGTACTGCGGTAACATCTTCTACAGTAAACATAGAACCACCTTCAACCGACATTGGTACCTCCGCGCTGGAAAGTGATTCTGACTCTGAAGGAACCACAGCAATAGATTTAGAAGATAGATTAGTGGCTTTAGAAGTACCACAAGATGTCCTGGAGCTAGCACGGCGTATAGTTTCAGAGAATGCACAGTTGCGACGTCATCGGCGTTCGGATGCACGCGAAATATCTCGATTACGCAATCAATTGCAAATGCAACAGCAACTACAATCATCTAATGGTGGTGATAAAAAGGAGGAACCAGCGAATGCAAGCGCAGCAGACAGTACAGAAGGTAGTGAAGAAACGGAAGCTATAATACCATCAAATAATAAAGAGTCTGAATCTGTTGTTCTAGCAGTTAGTAAAGAATAAAATCAATGATTAGAGTTTTTTAAATTATTTAATATTAGGTCGTCCCATAAGTTCATGCCGCGGATATGTTTATACAATCCAGGGCCAAATGATTCAAACGATTTATTCTTACTCGATTTATTACATAGCGCGATAAGCAACCGAAGGGATTAGAGTTTAATGATCAAGTTCAGTCTATAGAAGGCATTCGAAAGAAACAGTTAGTGAACACCAAGCATTTCGTCTTTTACATAGTGAAAAACCATGAGGGAGACGCGTATTGATTTTCGGCATCTTATGCTGTACGAGTTTCGCAAAGGAAATACAGCAACAGTTGCCACAAACAATACTTGTGCCGTTTACGGAGAAGGTTTTATCACCCCGTACGTGCAGAAAATGGTTTGATCGATTTAAGTTTTATCTTGAAGGTCAATCAGGTTCTGGACGTCCAACCGAAGTAGACAAGGACAAAATTTGTAATCTAGTAGATGAAAGGCGAAGTTTGTCAGTTCGAGAGATGTCGAATCATTAAATATCCCGAAATCATTTGTCCATAGACACGGAATGGTAACATAGCTCACAGAACGGAACCGCCGTGATCGCGTAGGAACATGCATATTTTTCCTTGCAACAAAAATTACGTGAATTTGGTTGGCAACTTTTATTACACCCACCATATTCTCCAGACATTGCTCCATCGGATTTCCACCCATTCTGGGCAATGCAACATTTTTTAGCCGGAACAAAAATTTAATAACGTCGAAGCCATAAAAACAGACATCGAACAATATTTTAACGAAAAACCAAAAATGTTTTACAGTGACGGTATAATATCTTTACTAAAAAGATGGGAAGAGGTTGTAGAACGAGAGGGTGATTACATTTTTTCGTAAACTCTAAAGGTATTTGAGGTAAACTTCATATATTAATTTAAATTTTTAAATAGTAGAACAATAAGCAGCACGAACTTATGAGACGACCTTACAAAACTGCTCAGCAATTTTTTGCATCGCTTATCTTTTGGCCAGATAGGCGTGCATTAAATTTAGTATTAGATCTACTAATAATGATAAAATTCTAAATGAATAAAAATCTGTTTAGGTTTATGTGATACATAGAAAGCCTTCAACATTGTAAAATTTGATTTCAAATTTTTATTGTAATCGTACTTCATTGTATCGATTTTTTAGTAAAATCGAATGTAGATATTGTAATATATGGAAAAGCAACATAAGTTAACCAGAATTTACCATGCCATTTAATAGTTATACTTAAACGAAGATAAAGTAAGTTTTTCATGCATATTAAATATTCACACCACAAAGATTTTTATGATCACTTGTTTAACTAACGAATTAAACAATGATCAGAAAATAAGAGATTAGATTGCTTTCCATTTACTTTTTATAGTCATGATTGCATAATGTAAATACATTCAAAGTAACATACGTGTATGTTTATATTAATAGCATTATCATGCAAAATATTGCTAAAGTACAAAAAACCTTTAGGTGCTATATTGTTATATTAGGAATGTTCTAAGCATAAATCTAGGTGTATTTCAGCAGTTCGTACTATACCATAATATTAAACACCTTGATTATGTTTTGTTTTTATTATCTTTATAGCGTCGAATACAAATGAAATTTTATTTCTCGCTAATAAACTCAATTTGATTAATTGCACATAAATTAAGTTAATTATTTAAAAATTGAAAATATTCGAGTGATATTACAGGGAATCGGGAAAATTTAACTTATATTTTCAAAAGTATCATGACTTTTTGTATATACTTCTTATATTATTTTGTGACAAATAGCTAATTCCAATTCCAATAAAATTAAATTTATTGTATTGTGAACAGTTGGAATAAGAATGGGACGAATGTTATTTTATTAAAGCCGCACGGAATCGCGATATGTGTACTTTTCTTGTGTTTCTTTTTGCAATATTGTATAATATTCCCAAGTAATACTTATTTTATTAATGATTTTTAATTTTTGACAAAAATACTGTACAGTATAAAATTGTCACAATCACGTTTGTATAGAATGATTATACTTTTTGGTATTAATATTTATTTGAGACATAGCATCTACATATCATTTTAGTTGTATTTAAAATTTGGACAATATTTAACCATATGGGCCGTGAAATATTAAATGTGATTTATTGAAAATAATTTTACATAATTGGAAATTAAGTTTTATAATAAGAATGTAATTGATATTTCTAGGGGATTGTGGAGCAAAATTATATGCACAATTTTACCTTTTATTGACCACTGTTCTCCTTTCTGCTCATATTATTATGGTGTGTACATGCAATAATAGAAAAATACATTTTTTGAAATATTTATGAAAAATCAACACTGATTTAGAGATATACCTAGATACGCACTAGATGTTTAAGAGTAAGATAACATAAATACAGAAGATATATATAAATATTTGTATATATCTCGAATACACTTTTTTTAACTTCCATTTTGTTTTTTGTAATTTCATTATACTCCTTTATTTTGTTAAATTTTTGTCATTGTTTTGCTTGTTTTATCTTGCGATGTATGAAAAAGTATAACCTAAACGCAAATTCCTTCTGTTCGAGTGCAATTTTTAAAAAATTGTATCTCAGATATTATATTGTTTTTTTTTTTTGAAATGTGATTAAAAATTCCATGTGCGCGCGCGCGCGCATAAACTATTCGAATGATTTAAAATATATTAGAACGGTTGTTTTATAAGCTTGAAAAGCTTTTTGTATTGGATACATACTAGAAATAGGATATAAATCCTACACATATTTACATACTATAGTGAAACCAGTTAGTTATACATTTGTGTATTCGAAACATACATACACATATATTTCGAGACTGCTTCGAAGATCTCTTATCATATACGTTTTTCTAACATAACAAGAGTGCCAGTAATTCTTGTATCACATCAAAGCACAAGGCATAAGAAATTTCCATTTTCAATTTTATTATTCGCTACGCTAGCTTTTTAAATAAAAGTGAACGATAAATTTTCAAAGCAATCTGTTAGATGAGGAAATTGAAGGTGTATGATATAATGGATTATATAGGATAAATACATTCACTATTATACTTCGTATAACATTTGGTCAATACATATGACATATATACTTTACATCATATTGTTGTAATATTATAAGCATCCCACCTACGGTTAAGAATGTAATAATTTATGATTTTCATACACTCTCAGTTTATTATAGATATATCTGTTAGAGTATGTCGTAAAATAGTATCATATATGAATTGCATAAAACTCGGTTTATCAATATATTTGAGATCTGCATATGAAGTTTCAATGAATCATGTAACTGCCATGACTAAAGATGTATTTTTATTTCGAATGGGTAATGTATTAAGTTAAAATGGGAAATTACAAATAAATACACAATATGCGACGTCTGACTTTATTAACATTTATGTCACGACATTGCGACGTCTTGATGTGGATTTCGTTCGTTCGAATAAATAACAATTCGCTATTTGGCTTTCACTTGATTATGGTGTGATTCATCAAAATAATGTTACCGAATATTTCATAAATAAGAGGAAATCGTTGTTGTTATAATATATTTATTTTAACTTTCAAAAAAGATGATGAGTCGTGTGCAGTAGCTAAATGTATTAACTATTGCATATGTTATTATGAATATGTACATTCGATATTTGAAGCACATTTAATATGCGTGTAATTAATACATTAATATTCAAAAACTCGTTCGATTTTCATTTCGACTATAATATAGGTTTCTCTATTTGTGTTGGAAGTAGAAATACGAAATACTAATCGAACGAGTTTTGAGGTCTATTGTTTGTTCTGTCGCGTTCATGGATCGAAATTCAAGAAAATAAACTATTGATAAGACGTTTGTTACGCAATAAAGGATCGTTCAATGCAAATAGTTTCATATAATTAGGTAATTTCAATACGTTGCTTCGTGTATGAATTTATGTATGAACAATACATAGCGTATCTATTATATATTATGGTCTCGACAAAGTTGTGTAAGTAGTAGGCGTTCTTCCGAATACGAGTTCAAAACCTTTGTTTGAATTATCATAAGTTTAATTCGTCGACGAGATAAATAACAAATAATTTACCGGGGACGTGGTACCGTATATTTCTACTATTAATAATCTAGTGTGTCTAGAGAGCCGGGGGATTCACATCCTCTCAAGCACACTATCAATAGTTTATTTTCTTAATCATAAACACACTTATTCCACGATTAATGGCATAATAGATTTCGAATAAATGTGTTTCATAATAACACAGAAATATTTTTAAGAAACGAAGCGTGTCATTAAAAATAACATATAAAACAAGTGCAATATGAAAGTACAAAATTTCACCTTTCATTTGAACTTTGTATATTTTACAAAAAAAAACAAAAGAAAGAAACGAATATATGGACGACTTCTCCGGTATTCTAAATTCTAGTTATAAGAATTTCGAAAATGTTTTACCATTAGAATCTCAAGAAACTGTATAAGTCCATGTCCCTGATAAACGTACTTATATATTATAGCGTTCAACTTTTGAATATTCTCTGACGATAAACGAAGAAGTGGTTTAGAACGATTATTGATAAACAATTTTCTAATCGCTTGAACGTTATTCTGAATTTTGTATAATCGAATATTTATATTCGAACGACGAATTCCATATTATTTATGGATCGATATATATAACAATGGATATTAATGTAGTTCCAGTAGTGATCCGATTGATCTTTGGTATAATTGTAGAGTAAATGTACATATAATTATTTTCCAAAAAATACTCATTGTTAAATGTATATGACGGAAACTGTTATAGATAAGGCTATTATCGTCATTTATATTAATTGAGATAATAAACGACATTTCGATTAAATAAGATTTTTCTATATTATTGCATTGCTTCTAAATACATGATAGTGTATATTTAAAAAAGAAAATATTATTTATATATTATACATATGCGACAATCGTATATTTTTATTTTTCTTTCTCGTGTGTGTTTTATTTTTATTGAATAATATATGAAACGCGGCACCTGTCCGTAAGTTCCTTTCGTATAGGTTAATCATGTATAGATGATTAAATATATATAATATCTTTATGTATATATATATATCTTACTTAAAGTTACTTAAAGTTATATATATATAATATAATTAAAAAATATAATTAATATTGTAACTTTAAGTAAGCTATACATAAAGATATATATACATCATTTATAAATATATATACAATATATATATAAATCCATTTTGGGAATTCAGAAACTTTGAATTAAATAATATTTCAAAAGTTGTTATTTTGCATTGTTAGTAGCTGTAATAAGGATATTTTAAACGAAAAAGGAAAGAATATTGTGAAACAAACTTTTATATGTTACCAGAGATGCTTTATTGTGCACACATGCAATCACACGAAATAAGTTATATACCTGCATTACGTTCGTGTATCGCTAAAGCGCCGTCTACCTGTTGCATTCACCACTATAAGTGCCTGAATTCCAGTTTCATCCAAAATCCTTTAGGAGAACGAAAGACTAATTAGATTTCTGGTTCGAGACTTTACCGTTATACTCTTAGTATATTTATATATTCTTTGATGTAAAATACCTTAAATATTTTTCGTTAAACTTTACTATTTACACACGGAAGATCTGTATAACGTTTATTAGCATGTTTAAAATATGTGCACTTCTGTTATGTTGTGTCTGGCCACAGTGAATTTTTGACATTTAACGATTCATGTTTTGGAAGTGTGATTTTAAGGCAACTTTGAGAGAACAGAATGGCTTTTTTATGCCCAGTGCGTATACGGCGAGGAAAGAAAAAGAAACGTGAGTAAAAAATCATTATTTTATGGTTTTCTAGATACTTAATATCCCCGTACGTATTACGTATGCCGAGTGATTCATGTTTCTACATACTGTCATTTTTATGAAATAAGATCAACATTTGAAAGTATGAACATCTTTTATATACCTATTGAAAAATGGAAGAAATGTTAAACAAAAAGTATTCGATTCGAAATGACAAAGTTTTACTCGTATATAGATGAACATTTCTAAAACTACAGTTATATTTTCTGCATAATACGCTATACTTTTCTATTTATCCTACGATAGAAAGTATTATAACAGTTCTTCCTACTTTGAAAAGCCTAAAGTTTCCTCTGTTAAAATTTTTGTCTGAAAAAGAAAGATTTTTCAAAGATAGAAGACTAGAGATAGTAGAACTGTATAATTTCGATATAATTTTCTCTAATATAGCTGGAGTACATAATTTTAATTTGGAGAAAGATTGTGTTGGAGGAGGTGGTACGGGATTGGGTTTAGGAACCAAAGTGCCATTGCCGCCTGGTCGTATAACGGGAAGTGCTAGTATTGAAACTTTAGTTAGAGTAGGTATTGAAAAAGAGAATGGACTTTCACCGGATAGTAAAATGGTCATTGTCCACGACTTTATGCCCTGCGTCGATGATGAACTTCAAGTGAAACGTGGCCAGGTCAGCAGCTTTTTTATTCTGTACTGCTTAAAGAAAATGTAAATAACTCTTTATGTGGTTCTTTTTATATTTGCTTCATGTTTCATAAAGTTATATTTAATTTCATTCTGTTTAATGTTGAATGTAAAATGCATTCTTTGACGGTGTTGTTTTGTTCATTTTCTGCATGTGTTCTAGGTTGTAAATGTTTTGTATAGAGAGAATGATTGGGTGTATGTAATAGCAGCTGATACTCGTATGGAAGGCTTTGTACCACATTCATATTGTGCACCTTACACATCGCAGCTTGCTGAATTAACACTTGCTACTCTTATGAACAATGTGAAAAAGAAACTACCAAGGTCTAACGAGACTGATTGTGATTTTGCTGGTACAGGTCGTTCGCAAACAGTTGATGCACAACAAACTGATACAGGATCTGCATCAGACTGTGAAAGTTATGCTCGTAATGTGACCACAGCTGACACAAATGTTAATAGATCTAATATTACACAATCACAAAATTCCATACAAACTATATCTTCTCAGCCAGATGTACACCCTTTTTTTAAAGTAAATATACAAGTATTTATTAATCTCCTATCTATAATGTAAACGATTCGAATCGACTGAAACTTTATGAATATGTCATAGGATCCATCAGCTGGAAGATATATTGTACTTTATACTTTTGTCGCTAGAGATGAAAATGATGTTAGCGTAGAAAGAGGAGAATTTGTGACTGTGCTCAATCGAGACGATCCTGACTGGTTCTGGGTACTTAGACACTGTGATGGCAACGAAGGATTTGTACCATCTGGATTTGTATATCCAGGACATGTTCTTCATTCTTACGCAACAACAACTAGTACAACTACCACTACTACTACTGCACCTACAACATCTGCAGAAACGCATAGTTTAGGTAAGTTTGTTTGATCTCCAATACATTAAAGTATGAACTAGTTGAATGTTTGCGCTAGAGAAAAACTTAATTTTTGCAATATATAATACACAGGGAAAGGTAATAGCACTATACCAGGAAATGAGTCGTTACAACAAAAAGGTTTACGAGATTTTCGAGATGAAACTAACGGGACAGAATTAGTTGTACTTTACGATTACAAGGCGCAGGCGCCAGATGATTTGTCAGTAAGAAGAGCTGACTGGATTTATGCAGATTTGGGAAATCAAACTGTGGATGGCTGGTTATGGGCATATGCACCTAAGACGCGCAAATATGGTTTCATTCCAAAAGCATATGCCCGTCCCCCTGCTATGACAAGCTTATGATACAAACTATAATCTTATGTATCTTGCATTTTATGCATATATTCAACTAATAAAGTACTTTTATATAATAATGCATTTTAAACAATACTCAGCCATGCGGATACAACACGAGAATTATCTCTGTGTAAGTACTTTTACTAACGTTGTTATTAGTGAGAACTTCTATTAAGTTTACCATTTATATCTTTCGATAATATAGTTAATGTACAGTAACATTAACATTGAGTGTAGCACAATCGGATGTAATATGACGAAGGAGACCTTCGTGCAGGACTATACAATCACCTGTTGACAAAATCTCTCGAGGACATTGGGCTGTTCTTAATGAATTCACTGGACCTGTGTATGTCAGGGAACGTAAGCCTTCAGCATTAAACTTATCTACAGCCTGTTTTTGGAATAGTTCATTTTTTATTATATTCATATCGTATATCATGCATATAGATTTAACTGCATATCTAATTGAATATGTTCGATGAATATACCTGAATACTACATAGAAGTTTCTCTGTAGTGTTACCAATATCTAATCCAGCAACCCAGGCAATAATTATACTTTTCTCGCAGTAATTAATTTTGTTACATTGATCTGTTGAATGTAATCGAGCAGCTAGTACTGGTAATGGCAATCGATTCCGGAACTTTGGATTAATTTGACTGCTGTTAAATAGTCTTGCAACAGGATCTCTTATTATGAAGATATGTTTAAGGAACACATAAGATGTACATACACGTATGTGGTATCAGCTAGGTATAAGCTATACTTACGAGAGTTTACCGGAAACTAAAAGAAGAGCAAGACATCGACTAGAATTCAGAGATAAAGCATTGAAACTAACAATTAGTGTGCTTTTAATGCCTGGTTCCACATTCAAAATGGGAACTTCTGGATGATCGAAAACAAAATGATGTGTCAATGCTGAAAAAGCAACGTTTATAGCGCAATCAATTCGTGGACATCGGATTGGTCTGCGAGAACATTCCGCTGTAATTTGTCCATTAATTTTCGTCTCAGATATGTAAAAGTCCGGGTTTCCTTTTTTGTATAGATTACAATAACTATGTTGCCTTTGTTTACTGTCATTGGCGTCTCTTTCTTCTCGAATATTGCTTTGATCATTAACTCTATTGCAATGAATGTTGTCCTCAGAATCGTCGACATTAGGACATCCCCAAATGGTCTTTTCTGTATTTGTTATTGGTGTCGAATAATTTTGATTCCTAGACTTAATATAAGCTTGTTCAGATTGGTGATACCTAACATGACACTCTGGTTGTTGACGTGGAACTTGCATTTTTCTTGGACAAATATATATGGAATTTAAACTAGTGTTGCTTTCTTGGGACAAACTTATTAAATTCGAATGTTGAATTTGCGCTTGGCAAAGAATACAACCTGCATCTGTAATATGCAATCATAATCTGAGACTTCTATGCCTTGTATTCACAAATTCTCTAAGACTAATTTAATCAATTCGCAATATTAATATAATAAAAGAATATATAATTACAATAGGTTTTGCAAAAGTCTACTTTAAACCACCTGATGGAATAGTAAATTGTTGAATACAGTGTTGGCACAAAATGTGCTCTTCAGAACAAGGAATATTTTGATGAAAAGTGGTGTTCATATTCTCAGCAGCAAGATGACAAATAGCACAAAGTCCAAGTATTGTATTTGAGTGCTGCGAATACTTTTCTTCATTATCTTTCTTCTCGTTACCTTTTTTCTCTTCGTTAACCATTCTAATCCTACAGTATTTTTCCCCTTGCACTCTTCTCTCATCATTTGATTCTTCTGATTCTGCATGCTAAAAATATTCCATTAAGCTTTTGTTATACTCGTCAAATTATCCTTTGCAAATCTTTATCTAATCTTAGTTTATAAGTAGTTTATTGAATTATAAAGTACATTCATTACGTTAAACTATCCAATATTAAATATTATGTCTTTAATGTACTTAGTTACATGCCTCATTCTGAATCTGTATCGGGTTGCAGTATACTTTGTTAACTCGATAATTTTCTTTTTCCATCTCTTTTGTCAACTCACGGGTCAGGTCTTGCGTCTCTTTGAATGATAACCTTAACAATCGTCTATGTTGCTTTGTTAAAGTATGATATTATTGCTGTAAAATGTAGCCATTGTACTCCACCTATTGTTATCACAACTTGGATAATTTTAATGAATACTATGGCTATAAATTTAAATACGTGAATACGTTGTTCGAAAAAAAACTGTACGATGACCAGAGTACAATAAAAAATATATATTGTTTATATATGTGCATATGGGAAGAAAAATTAAAGGGAAAACATGTTTTCGTTCAAAAAGATTTAATATAAAAACGTAATAATATGGTTCTAACAATGAAAAATCGTCTTGTCAATAAACGAATATTTATCAAGATTAGAGAAGAAGAAGAAAATCAGAAGTATTACCAAATATAATATCAAAGTCAACTGCTCACAAGTTATTTTTGTCAAGGTTCTTGAACATTTCGTGTTCCAATAGTTTTGTGAATAATTTCCAGCATAATATATTTTAGGCAAGACTTTTAAATGGATTCTATGAATGCGTATATAAATAAACCGTTTTGATAATCTTGTTAACAAAAATGCTTATATTTTCGGTCCGCTATAATTTATTTAATAATGTTTTTCGTTCATCAACGCGATAAACTTTGATACGTACGATTTTTCAACTACATTTGAAGAACCATTTTGACATATGTATTTTTTGTCACTTTCTGATACCTTCAAATATTTGAAAACTCATCAAAAACTGTGGATTAGAAATTTCATATATTTAGTAATGTCACTATTTTAATTTTATGCTTTCACAACTATATTCATACATCAGTTTCTCGAATGTAAATTTTAGATTCATTTGTTTATGTCATTTGACAGAAAGGACAATTCAACAATTTTGAAAAACTTTTAAGGCGAGTAATTTGCTACATAATGAGAGTTATTTATACGAAAACGTAGTTTCAAAAATTGTAATTTTAATAAAATTCTACATGTGCTAAAACCGATTTTCTACGTTTTCATTTTTTTAATGTATACATGTAATGGAGTGGAACTTAAATATGCAAAATGTTTGCATTATTTATTTATTGCAATATTTATACATTAATTGCTCTTGTATAGTCAAAAAGAATTTTCATATAGAAAAAATGATTTCGTCATACCTCGGTGAGAACAAATATTTAGCAGAGAGGATCTCTGTATTTAGCAATAAATTGATACAAATTAAATTGTACATATTACCGAAACAATGACTTTTATATTGTCCTCTTCAAGTGAAACAACTTCGTTAGTAACATTGTGACACGATGTTCGAAAGTAGAGTTCTCGATTTCACGTGTACACGTGTATTTAGTTCGGATGTTCGTGTTGAAGTTCGTGTATTTATATATTGTTTACTACACGGGTATCTAAATTTACTGCACGTGTATTTAGATACGTGTATCCGTGTATCGAAATACACGTGTACACGTGTATGAGACATTACACGAATTCAAACACGTATATATTCGTTACACGTGTACACATGTACACGTGAATTTTCAATACACGTTCAAACTCGTGATCTCTATTCGAAAATTAATAAAGTGTAAAAAGAGATTCAAAAGAAGATTATAAAATGTTTCAACAAACAAAGTCAATCAACTATATTCCCAATTAAACTACAATACGGTAGCGTTACATAGAAAATAGATGATGGTACAAACCATTTATCAATAACAATATTTTGGTAATACAATATCGATGTAAGAAGCTCTAAGAATATAATAGGCCTCGCCGAAGCGTAATGTCTTATATGCATGTACATATACAGAATGATAGCAGGCAATTGGCAAGATCTAGAGTCAACATAGTACATAGAAAAATTACCAATAGCAAATCGTATACCAAAGTAAATGTTTTAGTAAAACATTACAAGAAACGTGGCAAAGCTAACATTTGTATAACTTATTCTGCATTTCTCTTTTTTTTCAAAAATGCAATTCACATAATTTTTGGTGGTATGTAACAGTTTTATAAAAGTGTGTAATGTAAATTACGGAGTTCTTTGTACACGAAAAGATGCAAAATTACAAATGCAATTGTACCTAATAAGAAACAATCTGTAAATTAATGATACTTCTTTTTGTACAACATATTTTTGATTAGTTTATTTTATGCTATTGATGTAAAATCTATACCTATTTGGCAGGAAACGTTTGTAAAATTAATACTACTTAGTTCTTACATCACCGAAGAAAGTATAGCATGAACCACGTTTGCAAAATTAAGATAATATAATGTTCGTCCATGGTGGCATATAAATTTTTTTTAAGAATAATCACGCGTTAAGTTTATCATACAGATTATCACATTTCTTTTGTATTTGATTGTAACTTTTAATTCTTATTAAGAAATTTCGGAACATACATTATTTTCAAAGTTGAATTTTTCAGTACTCAGAGGTCTAATATTACTTAAGTGTAAATTGTCTAGTAACATATACTTGTGCTTGTCATTTAAATTAATCATACTACAACTTTTACCACTACCACTTGTTAACAAATGTTTTTTATCAAGCAACATTAATAATGGTAGCTCCTTAACATTTGGTGTTTTTGTAGTTGTTTCTTTAATAGTACAATGATCGTTATAATCATTAGTTATTTGTTTTAAATTTACTGAAGATGAACTGGCACTATGAGATAAAAATTGCAAAGAATTAGATCTATTCCACTTCTTTGTCAATACTACGTCTTCTTGTAATTCTGAGTTCGTTTTACAATTAGTGTGAGTATTCAATTGTGCCTTATGCAAGTTTGTTGTAGTATATAGATCATGCTTATGAGCGTCAGTATAGTTTAAATTTAAGATTTGTTTATTTAATTCAAGATTATCAGTCTTATTATCTAAAATATCATTCATACTTTGATATTTTCCTATGGAACTGATATCAAGATTCGAAGATAAATTAATGTCACTATTGCTTTCAAGTTTGCTATTATTAAAGCCAAATTTGGAGGTTTCATTTGGCACATATTTTGTTGTACTTTCCACTTCTTCAATGGACGTTGAGCCTAATCTGATCAGATTAATTTTTATAGGACTATTACCTAACGATTTCGATATACTATCTCTAAAGTTAAATTTGCGTTTGTTCGATACCACAGACTCAGCAGTTACATCTTCTGCTGCATTTGATCCTTCACCAGATGACGGTAAGGACATATTAGCCAATGGATTTTTTAAAGACTGTAGATTCTTTAACAATTTTTGAAACTGATTTAAACTATGTATAGACAGTTCTTTAGTCTGCGAAAAATTACGATTTAATTCTTGTGTAAAAGTATTTGATTTTGTACTGTCTTCGTTATAATATCGTAATTTCTTACTGTCGGTGTCATGTGAATTTTCGAAGGATAAATTGCTGAGTTTTTTCATGTTAGCCTGCAATTCTAATTCCCATTGTGTAGAAATTGCTTCGCTTCCATCTACCGATCTCTTCTCGAGATGTTCCTTATCTTCTTGCAATTGACAAGCATTCTGCAACACAATGAACATTGTTAATTTTCTTAAAAACCAGATTGTACCAAAATTAGACTAAAGTTACAGACTGTTTCACTTACATATTCTTGGATTCTATCACATTTATTAAGTTGATGATTCGTAATATCCTTTATTCTATTGTCGTTTAATTGATTAAACTCTATATCGTAGTTTAGAGTTTTTTGTGGACTAACTAGTTCTGCACCAACACCTGGTTCTCGAGGACCATTAGCTATAAAATCTGGAACAAGAAAAGTAATATAAATAATCCACTTAAAAATAATTATTGAGTCAATTAACGTTAATAGTATAATACCATTATCTCGCCGTTGTTGATGTATTTGATTACTAATTTCTTCTAATCTATGCAGACTTGTGGCATAATTAGTTTTTGCAACTTGTATTGCTTTCTGTATACATTCAACTCTCTCTTTTTGTGTTTCCAACATTTGATCGCATTGAGCTTTAACTTCAAAGTAGGGTCGTGCTTTTATTATAGCACGACGATGTTTTTCTTCTAATTGCAATAATCTTTTCTCAGCATCATGGAACAGTATTGCTCGTCGATGATGCTCTCTGCCACATTCTGCTTTCTGGTTTTCTGCATCCATTACCTGAATAAAATACATTGGACTAGGACATGCTATGTAGGTTCTTTATTTTATATATAACTTACTTTAAGAGTTGCATGGTTTAACATATCTTGCCACGCCTGATCAAAGTTCCACTCATGCTGATGCGACATAAACCTGCTTTCGGCTAAAGCCACAGTTTCTTTTGCTGCTGCATGAATTTCGCTTGCTCTTTGAAATAATTGAGCTTGTTGTTGGCATTGCACCTGCGCAACCAATTTTACACAAGTGATTCTATTGTTCTAAAAGTCTCTTCAGATGTTCTCTCACCTGAGCACGACGTGCAACTTCGAGCGCATCATAATAACATCTTGCTTTTTCAACGTAACTATTTCCTACTTTGTTTATAATTTCCTTTAATCTCTTTGTAGTCTCAGATAACAATTGTCTGAACGCAGTATGAGCTTCCTAGATAAAAAAGTATTTTATATTAATTTTAATAATAATGATTCTTTTTATAATAAAATAACTTACATTTAATTCAGTTTCGAGTTTATTTATGTCGTCCGTTGCATCGTTCAAATTCTCCAGCTCAATCTACAATGTATTCATAAATATTGTTTATAAAACAATCGAATGCATTAGACGATAAATAATTATGGAAAAATACATAATAATTTTAAAAAAAAATTAATTTAGTAGTAATCATAATTTTTTATTTGAGATCGTTGATTAACGCGTCTTTTCTTTAAAAGTAAAAACAAAAATTTTCGATGAAGAAGAAGTGAAAGCAAAGTGGAACATGGTACCAGGCTGTGTTAGGCCTCGCCGTCGCAATTAGTAATTATATTCTTTTTACATGTATAATCAATTGCATACCTCGCTATTATCAAAAACAGGCTTACAAATACAATAAAAGTATAAATAGAAGATGCGTCATTACAGATAATTACCTGTATACGAGGATCTAAAGATCCATCGGCGTTGTCCGCAACATCCATGCTTTAATACTTGACATTTAATTGAACTTGACGTATAATCGTGAACGTCAATTCATTGTGAGTTTCAATCTGTACACAAACATTCCGAATCATGAAAAATGTATAACTCTTGCTGCATGAAATTACTTACTATCGTTTACATTTCGAAAAAACATGATGACAAACAATTACAGGTAACATTGGTGTCAGCGCTTACACTGGCTTACACACTACGAAGCACTACGAAGTACATACTACGAAGCTAAATTATTCTCGACTCGGCAGGAACACTACATACAGTGTATACATATACATTAACATATATATAGTATCGTATCCCTACCACAGAAAATACATATAGTATGCACTTATCTTACCACCTGTACTTGATATACATATAGATATATATTGTATATATATATATACTCTGCAATGTTATTGAGTATCAATGTAATATATATATTTGTTTCACTCCATATATGCAGGGTGTCCCAAAAATCTTCTACAAAGTAATTTGAAGTAACTTTTTCCTTTGCGAAAATGTTCTCCGCATTAATGAAAAACATGAACCAATCAGAGCGCGTTTACAGCAGGCGGATTCTAGCTCAGCCAATGCCAACGCCACGCTCAGTGAGACATATATATGTCTTAGACTTAGGGTGCAATCACAGTGGATCCGATGTCGGACAATTCGGCCGACGTCCGACGTTGTCTCTTTTTCGCACGCTCGAAAAAAGAGACAGATGCGTCGGACGTCGGCCAAATCGGCCGATATCGGATCTACTGTGATCGCACCCTTAGACTGCGGATCTCCGTGCAAAATAAAAATTATCTGAATCGATTGCAAGAAATAGAAACTAAATTGAATGTTATTTCTTTCCTTAATCATTTTAACACTAAACCTACCGAGCCTTAAAAGTAACTGGTTCCTTATAAAAATGACAAGATTGATTTTATTTAGACTTTGTGCAGCTCCTATTTTAATTAAACTTTGTCGATTTCTCCTCTATTAATACTAAACCTACCATCACCGGTCAAAATGACCGGTTCCAGATTTTTTTATTTTACGATTACTGACATATGCTCCAGTCAGCCAGGCCTGCCTCGAGCAGAAATCGGCCCATCTGCCGGGCAGAATCCAGGTGTCCAGGACCGAGGACCGAGCGGCTAGCATTGTGCCTGAGCAGCTTCTGCCGGGCATGCTGTATATCCAGCCAGCCAGACCTTCCTCGAGCAGATATCGAGCACAGCCTGCCGAGAAGAAACGTTCTTATTTAGTCATAATCAAAAGTCCTTCAAATATTTCCATTCCTATAAAGTTTCATGTTTTTCGCAACTTCAACTTCAATATGGCACGTCTTTACCTTATCCGATCAAGTTCATCTTTTGTAGGAATTATATAGATTATGTTGCTATAATAATATATAGTATGGAAAGGCTTGTGTCCCAGATAGCACAGCCTGACACAGCCCACCACCTGACCCAGCCTGCAGGGCCCCTGACCTACAGGTTACGGGCCAACACAACGCTTGGATCGGCTCGAGGCCCAGGCCAGACAGTGTGCCCAGATCAGTGATGCCATATAGAGCTCCAAACGGAGCTCCCGTACTCTCCTCCTTTCCCCTTCCACTATTCCATTCCAGCACCGTGCGCAGGCGCACA
Source organism: Lasioglossum pauxillum (assembly GCA_933228785.1). Classification (NCBI taxonomy): domain Eukaryota; kingdom Metazoa; phylum Arthropoda; class Insecta; order Hymenoptera; family Halictidae; genus Lasioglossum; species Lasioglossum pauxillum. The sequence continues at coordinate 38,495,631 of OW121699.1, read as the reverse complement.
CTCCACGGTCCCCATCGCGCACGTGCAACGTGTCTCCCATTTGCTCCACTCATTCCCCGTCATCAGAGAGGGGGTACATCATTTCACCGTGACTCCCCGCATCTGGCATCACTGGCCCAGATTAAGATCACTGATATATATACTATGGATACGAGATTCCCGTAAGCCAGCCGTACAGCAGTTGAAACATATTGAAGAGTGACTTTAGATGTAAGCGCTGCTAAGAGGACACCGCTGTACTAACGGAACTAGCGCGAAGTTTGAAAGATTGAATTTACAAGGGACGCGTATTAATATAGCACAATAATACGAACTGCTTGTATGAAGGTTAACATTAAAAAAAACTGGTTGCAAAAAATAATATTCATGGAAATAGTGAAATAAATATATTTATATATAAATATAATATAAAAGAAACAGGAGCGGTGTGCTGTCTGGGTGTGACAAACATATCGGTAAATAAATTTTCCTTTATAATTGGTCCATAAATGTTACATTTTATAATATGTATTCACATTTTGTATGCTGTTCATTATGATCTCATCAATCACATTTTTGTTATACAGGCTTTAGATTCAATTATATATATAGATTATATAGATAGATTTTACTCAATTTTACTTTACCTAGAAACTATATAGAAACTTTATCCTAGTAACAATAAATGTTATTCGCGAAGATTCTGTAGCTTTAAGATTGGTAACGCTGTACATACAGGAAGTCTCTTTCTAGTGGCCCACGTGACGTCTTTTCCTTTAAAATCGTGCTGTTAAGAGGTACGTATGGCCTGGCTCGTAACAGTTTTTGAATCTATCTGCATCTGCGATTTTACGCCAATAATCGTCTCGACATAAAGAAATTCTTCAAAATGTGATCGACAGCTGCTGTTTTATTGGAAAATGTGTGACTTTGTTGCTCGACAAATAATGATTGACGCGACTGAAAATCGCGTGTCGGCAGGTCGGGCTGCGACATTTAGGTCGGTGGGCACTGATGTGATAAAGTTTGTCAGTGAATTTTTCTATGATTCCAGAACGCAATGGGACGTTACTCTCACGAACCGGAGAACGCGACCAAGTCGTGCAGAGCGCGCGGCTCCAATTTGCGAGTGCATTTCAAGGTAAATAAATTATACATTGGTAGATCTAACCTTCAAAAATTACAGTAGCGTGTGTTTACAAAACTTGTCGTGACGGCACGTTTGGTGAAACGAATTTTCGTATATTAATCTTAATCCATGGTTGCAGAACACGCATGAAACAGCACGTGCAATTAAAAATATGCCTCTGCGAAGAGCGCAAAAATATTTGAAAAATGTAATTGAACACAAGGAGTGCGTACCATTCCGTAGATTCAATGGTGGTGTTGGCAGGTGTACTCAAGCAAAACAATTCGGCACCACGCAAGGTCAGTTTGAATGAATAATATACATTTCCATTGAATCAAGAGTATTTACTGTTTCCCCGTTTCTTAACCTCAACAAATTTTGCAGCTGTTAACGAACGCTTCTTGTCTTAGGTCGATGGCCCAAAAAGTCAGCAGAATTCTTACTGCAGCTTTTGAAAAACGCTGAAAGTAATGCCGATGTCAGTGGATTAGAGATCGACAGACTTGTGATTAATCACATTCAAGTGAATCATGCTCCTTGTTTGCGAAGAAGAACATACAGAGCCCACGGTCGCATCAACCGTTAGTACCTGCGATTAATTTCTTCTGAACGTATGGAATTATTTACTAGTGATTTTAGTAACCTAATTAATTTTGTCTGTTTCCGTAGCTTATATGAGCTCGCCATGTCACATTGAAGTAATTTTGACGGAGAAGGAAGATTTTGTTGTCAAAAGTCCAGAAGAAGAAGAGCCTTCCAAAAAGAAACCTAGTAAGAAGAAGCTTGCTAGGCAAAAGGAAAAGATGATGAGAGAATAATTTTATCTATTAATTGGATACTGAATGTACTGTGGAAAATGAAGATTGCACTGTTCTCTAATTCTTTTCTGATTTTATTTATTATCCAACCTCTTCACGTGTAATTGAGAACATGAAAGACGTTCGCTTCAATAGCTATAGTAATTTTAGTTATTAGTATTTAGTTATTAAGAAGTTATTGGAAGACTTCTAGTAAGTAAAGTGTTGAGAAAAATTATTTTTCAAAATCTACAATACAATAAAAGTTTATTTCGCTATTTAGAAGATTTATTAAAAGTACAATACATTATTTAGTCTACATTTGTTGAAGTCTTTATTTTATTGTGTGTTACACATTTGAACATATTATAAATGCATAATAACCACAGGACGAATAATTCAGTATAAATCAGGAAAAAATAAAGGGATAGCTTTAACCACTGGAAGTTGAATATTTTTCAAAAATAATTATCTTTAATTGTTACATTTCTTTTTATATTTCAAATCCTTGCAATTGTTACAGTTTAAATTAGAAATATGTAGGAGTACACAATGTACTTACAATGGTAATGTTATGTGAACGAAGGATGAAACATACAAAAGTATGTAGTAAAATGTTCTCGAAAAATGATCTCTACTCATATATAAGTGCTGTATCTATACATTTTACGTTTATCATCAGTATACAAAATCCACACGCTCTGAACATATTCTAGAACGTTTCATTGAGGGTTTAGTGCTTTGAAAATATATAGAAATACTTTGAACACTTTATGTTGCTTTATAAAGAAAAGCGCTGTACTAATTCGTTATTTTAATTTATTCTTTTTCTTTAAAAAATTAGATATGTCTAGACAGCTTCAAATATTATACCTATTCAATATTATACCTATACAATTGATCTCAGAATTAAAAACGGTCGAGGATTTTTAAATAAATGGTTATAAAGATTGCAAAAAATGTTTAATTTATAAAAGCAAAAGATATGTACAACTTATAAGTCGTAGGATTTCTTAATGTTGAAATTCATTGTTCACGAAGTGATTTGGATTATTTTTTCTAAAGTGTGAATAATTCTATACTATCATGACATGTATCTCCTAAGATTTCTGCTTTATTGTCGTTAGAACTTGATGTATAAAATAGGAATGTACGTTTTGATTATAGCAATACTGCTGTTTATAATGTCATCCGTTAATAAACTAAAGTGTAGATACATGAGCGTGGGAGCGCCGGTTTGGATGCGTTTAAAATTTTCTTTCAAAAATGTATACATGACTGTACATTGAATTAGGATTGATAGAATTCTCCACTGGTGTCAAGAAAGTGGTTCACGAGTTGTGTTCGGTAAGAATAAGCACAATAATCCTCCACCTGAAAAGGAAAAGCAAATATTAGAAAAGCAATATTATTTTCTCTTCTTCTTCTTGAGAAATAAAATCGAAATAAATTAATTGTAAATTCGATTCTATCCAAGTGAAGTTGTGGAGGAACCAACCAATTAAAAGAGCAGCGACGATGAAGGTGGGTGCCGGACAGTACATGTCCAAAAGTTGAGCTATTACAATGTTCCCAATGATACCACCAAGACGTGCCGCGACCATGGAAATAGCAATTCCGGTCGCACGTAGATGCGTAGGGAAAACCTCAGTTATTAAACAGTCCAGTGCTGCATTTCCGCAGCTTATCACACCGCTGAAGAAGGCTGACACGATCAGATTCTGGTGCTTGTTGTACACGAAGTATAATCCAATCGAGCACAATCCTGACGAAAACGTACTAAACACTGCAGAAAATATATAATCATCAGTTTATGTATTCTTCATTCTTTTTCATTTCATTTCTCACTGTTTATTTACTAGCTTGTTCCACAGGAAACTGCTATTAAGGGGTAGACTCGGTTCTAGGATTACAAGGGTACGGGATGCACGTCCGCATTTATCGATAATGCAAACGATGGGGGTTTTCAGTAGTCAAAAGTGCTAGATAAAAGATCAATCTAGGTCGCGATCGCCTTCAAAAGTCCTATTTTACTACGTTTTTACCACGTTTTTTTATTAGCTTGCTTTCTTGTCTGTCTGTTCGGTACAAATTTTGCAGTTGATTTTAAACTAACTTCCTGATGAGCTAGAGACTTGAAATTTTAAACATAGCTCAAAATTGGATGACAATCCAATATTTTAAAAAAATGTTTAAAAAGTCTATGCGTTTAGGAGATATGAACTATTAAAAATTTGACCGTTACACCTCCCCGTGCGACGCTCAGTAGTACCCACTGTATGTACTACCTACTACCCACTCGGTTCCCACTCTGACTCATCCCCACTCCACTGACCCGCTTCGCACCGAAAGAGTTCAGTTTCAGTGTGCGTTCGAGCCGTTCGAGCTCCGTGCGGTATTTACAAAGTTACTAAATACGTATTATTATACTATAATGTTTGTTTACCACGCAAAAGAACAGTTACACCGAAATTCTCCGTCGAACCTTTATCTTTGACATTTTACCACGGCGTTTGTTTTCGATATGCGCGGTCGCAATACCGTCTGAAAACTACAATACATGTCTCTGTTATAATCACATCAAACTGTTTAAAATCGATTGAAAAATTTCACACACAAGACTAAAAAGCAGAAAACAATTATTTAAATAAAAATAATTTTTTTTAAAAATACCACGTTTTAAAACGGACTAAAAAGTATAAAATAATTTTTCCTAGCCCCATACAGATTCCTAACCCCGTACAGTTAATCCTGAAAATTTGTGATTGTGAATTTTTAATAGCTATGAAAATATTTGTAAGATTTAAAACGAAAAACGTGGGGCGCATGCAATAGATAATTGATGCATGAATAGTTCACCTAAATTCCTAACAATTTTATTGCACTGCAAATGATATGAAGTGTTGTGCGAGTTTTCTCAACGGCTGCTACTCCCCAGATAGCCAAGCGATCCTCGCGCACAAATCGAGCCCGGCGTGTCGGGGTCAGGTAGACGGGCCGAACGTCGCTTGAATGGGCAAACGGCACACGATGGCTATAATCTGAGGAGGGCACTTATGACCGTGAGGGTTCGTAACGTTCCCTCGGCACAAACCCGGCACAAGCTTCCCCTCGGCCCGTCGGTCCAGGTGCTCGGCCCTGGACGGGCCGAGGGGCAGCTTGTGCCGAAGGAACGTTACGAGCCCACACGGTCATAACTGCCCTGGCCAGAATCGAGCATTTTGGCTATCTGGGTCTCTACACTCCTTACTATGTATTATCTTGCACCCCACATTTTTCGTTTTAAATCTTACAAATATTTTCATAGCTATTAAAAATTCACAATCACAAATTTTCAGGACTATCATATATAAATGGGGTTAGGAATCTGTATGGGGCTAGGAAAAATTATTTTATACTTTTTAGTCCGTTTTAAAACGTGGTATTTTAAAAAAATTTATTTTTATTTAAATAATTTACGTTTACGAGGCGTAATTTGCAGTATTCGGCAGGATGTAGCCGAATTGAATAGGAATTGAAATTGGAATTGAAATTGCGATTGCGGTCTAGACTGTCTAGAGTGATCTTTTATCTCGCACTTTTGACTACTGAAAAACCTCATCGTTTGCATTATCGAGAAATGAGAAAGCGTATCATTAGGGTCTACCCCCTTATATAAATGAGAAAATTCACACGAAGCCAATTTTGACTTTATTAATATCGAATACTTGTAAAAGGATAAGTATACGCACAGTCTTAAATAATTACAATAATGAATTAGTCGCATCAGCCGTTTGTAATAAATGGCGATGTTCTTTACATGCTATACATTCAAATATTAATTTTGTCTCAAATCCTGAGCATTAATTAAATTGTTAACATGACATCATGTCAACCGACGGTTAATATGAAAAATAAGATAACAATCGATTTATATACCCACCAAGGAAAAATTTGCGGCCGAGACGGTCCATTCCCAAAACAGCGACGATATTTGCGGGAATAGCAGATGCTACGGTGATTAACGATTCCATGAAGACGGAGGCACCGATTTTATCCGAACAGAGGTTCTCGATTTTATGGGAGCCTTTTTGAACCACATAATCGGTCACTTGACATATCGATGCCACCTCGCCTGGATGGTCACGATGGAATTCGTCGAAACGATTGAACAGCTCGGGGAACCACATCATTAAACCATAATAACCGATGTGAAAGGTGAAGTTGATGATGATCGAGATTATGGTGAAACGAAGAATCGGCGAGACGAATAGTTGTCTGCTGTTCTTTACGATGTCACCGAGCATTGTTTTACATTTATTTTTCTCGACACCAACCTTCGCCGGTTCTGGCTCTTGGAAGTCATCGAGGATTAATTCTTTTACCTGCCGAACAAATTTAAAAATAAGAATACACCGATCGTGTTTCTAACAATTAGGGGTAGTTCCCTTAACAACGGACAATACCTATATAAAATTAGTAATTATTAATTACTTATATAATATTATAATTATTAGACTCCGGATTTTATGTATTATGTATTAATATATTATTTTCACCACATTCAAATTATTAATAAAGAATATAAATTTATATTTAGCTCCTGCGTGTCTTGCAAGTGATGCACAAACTTTTCATTTTGCACAAACATCCGGGGTCTACTAATTATCTTTCTATATTGCGCAAGGGGGATTATGACAGACACGTTGATTATTTTCCAAAATTAATTTGGTTTCTAATATTGTTAATTTAGAGATAACGCATTACATTTGCCATGTATTTAAAGAAAAACTTAAATGTCCGGTGCTAGGGGAACTCCTAAATGTAGGTGGTGCTATAGAGATGGGAATCCCATCCTTATGAGACACACCCTGTACATACACCAGGCCCGAACAATTTCCTCCTCGCTGTCGCTTCACGACTCCCACTACCAGTGTACCGGTTCTCCCCCTATCCGAATCCAATTCGGGTTAGGTTTTCGATCCCTGCCTGGGAGTAGGGCAATGTCGCCAAAATAAACCAAAAACGGTTGATTTTCCCACTCCGCCTTCTCCCCTTCCACTATCCCATTCCACCACCAAGAGCATACTCCAACATCCCCACTAAGACCATAGACTGGTCACGTAACGTGCCGCGCGTGACTCAATTCGTGTTGCGTCTCAGTCGCGCACGCGTAACATGTCGCGTATTAATCTGGTTATCAGAGAGGGGATAAACTATATTCCCCTCGATTTCCCCGATCTGGCGACACTGGAGTAGGGAGAGGAGTCGTCTGCGGCTCACGAGCCGCAAGTTGTCCAGGCCTGCTGTATTATTCGTCCAACGGAAGATGGCACAGAGAAACTTTGTACCGTTGAGTGCTGACAAGAAGGTCCCTGGCAGGAATGCGGTGACGTAGGCAAGAATGCGCGCTCGATTCGTTGGCTTGGAAGGAGGTGCCTTCTATTGGCCGAAGCGGTCACACACACACTACTACTGCTATGCATAACGATAGACCCCTCTTGCCTCTGTGCCCCCCCGGGGACCTTCTTGTCAGCACTCAACGGTAGGTACCACGTGATGTCCCTACTTCGCCACACGTCCTCCGCGATTGGCCGAATCGTTTGACGAAGACAGCAAACGAGCGTATTGAGTGTGACTGCAATAGAGGAATATGGTGACGCCGAGCTCCTATGTCGACTGCTCCCGCCAGACCCGCAGGGGGGATTCCTGCAGGTGGAAAGGCCGTCCGGATACGGGCAACCGGATGATTCCTGTAAGGCCCTTTGGAGGGTAGCGTCTCCACGGACTCGATGCGTTGGCGTACCAGTGCCGAGAATGTACAGTCCCTGCTCACTTTATTAGACTCACCTGAAGAATTGGTGCTTTTTGAAATCTTATAAGGAATTCAACGCTGTTTTCAACCTATGGGGTAATGATTTCGTACTACATATAAGGTTGCCTATCGAAATGTAAAATTTTCTTGCAAGAGCAAAAAATCCCCCTTTTACCATGGCCCAACAATTCAACAGCCATGAATCCGATTGAAAATGTCTGGGAGTGCCTGAAAAGAGTACTGGCCAAAGAAAATATAACAACAAAGACCAAGTTGATAGAGAGAATAATCTATCACTGGCACCATAACGTTATATTAAAAGAAATTGCACAAACTTGCATAGATAGCATGCCCAGAAGAGTTGCGGCTTTAAGAGCAGCTAAGGATTAACAAAATATTAGTGTTTTAAGAATTATATTGATCTATTTGTGTTTGTATCCATTGTTTTTTGTAAAATAAATATATGGAAAATTCATTGTTCATCATTAAGTGATATTTGCATAAGGCATACCCATTATTCATGGTAAAACTCAGAATATCATAATTATAGAGGTGAGTCTAATAAAGTGAGCAGGGACTCTCAAACTGGAAGTGGCTTCGGCTACGGAAAGTTCCACCCGTCGACCTAAACTGGTACCGCGGGGACCGGGTGGCTTAGGGGCATGTACGCCGGAGCTTGCTGGTGCTCCTGGGGTACATGCCCTACACTCTGGTCGTGTGAAAGACTATCGCGAGGGTAGTGGTTGATAGCTAAATGCTGGCTAGGAGCCTCTCGGGGATCCGGCGGGTGAGTTGCGTCCCAACAGCTCAGGTACCGACTTGCTCAGTCGGTAGAGCGAGGAAGGACGCTCGGTACCACCAATTGTCTGGTCCTAGGCCCTGCAGCCGGAGAGCATACTGGTAGTTCCCGGAACGCGCTGATTGGGTGTATCCCAATCCCTCGCCCATGGGGGCCGTGTGGGTAGGCTTCTAGAGCAGGTACCGCACGTTAAATTACTCACGACGTATGCTCCCGCCAGAACCTAAGCGCAAGAGAGGGATCCGCAGCCTAACGAGTGGGGTCTCGCAGATCCCCCTACACCCCCCTGTCAAAATCTCTGCCATCTTTCGTTGGGCGAATAATACATTAATGTGTATAAACTTACCGTGTAACTTTCACGCGGTTTGCCAGTGTTAATGGCATAGATCCCGCGGAAGATCTCGAGCGCTTCCTCGTATCTTCCGCAGGATAAGAGGTATTTAGGGGATTCAGGGAGCAGCAGGAGCAGCCCCGCGACGATAAACGACGGAGCAGCGCAGATCAGCAGGAAGATTCGCCAGGAGTTATATGTGAACGTCGAACTCACAATGCCGATTTCATTAGGGATGATCAACCATGCTAAACCTGAAGAAAAACGGTACGATTTTGTTTACGTGTAACCCACGCAAGAAACGTATAGTATTAGAAATATTGTTTAACACAATCAAACTTCTCACAATTTGTAGCGTTTTGAGAAGGTGATAGACAAGATAAAAAACAACATAACTCATAATTTGTTCGTTACAGTAAAGTCGCGATCCTTTTCTACGTTCGGCTTTCGTTTGGACTCTCGGCGCGGTAGACGCAGTCATAAAAAAATGTCTCTACACCAGGCATGTCCAGAAGTTGCTCGATTGAAGGCATTCTCAAGGAATACTCCCGGCCGGAGAAGTGGGGGTATTCCACGGGTATTCCTTGAGTATGCCTCCGCGCGTGCTAGTTCTGGCCATGCATGGTTTACTGTATCGTGAACAACTCGTCTTTGACAGCATATCTTCATATTGTTTTTTATAGTTCAAGTTTAATCACGTTCACATGTTTCTGCAATTAGTTCGGACAAATTGCAGAGATATGGATGCTATCGACTTTAAAGTGAAAATTTCATGAGTTTATAATTTGTTTGCAAGATATCGTACAATAGTATACGTCAACTTACCGGCGACAAAGAGGTTCCCAAGTGTCCAGAAGGCAGCCATAAAAGACAACATCGAGCCTCGCTTAGACTTCGGCTGGAACTCTGCAAAGTACGACCAGATGACAGGTCCACTGCCTCCGAGGCTGAAATGACAGAAAAACGATATGAAAACCCTATATATTATGAATTGATTAACACGTTATAATCACGAGTAGTTATGATCGTAACTATACCGTGTTCGGTGTCATTTTAATTAGAAAAACGAGATGAATACGGTGGCGAATCGTTCATTAAAAACGAAAATAAAAAATTAGAAAAGTTTCAATCTTTGGCGGTTCTATAATGCAGGCATGGCCAGAACTAGCATGCGAGCAGGCATTCTTATGGAATACCCCCACTTCTCCCGGCCGCGCGTCTCGCTCTCCGTGACGACCATGGTGCTCAGAGCAACTAGCAATTGCTAGTTCTGGCAGTGTGCCCAGATAGGACGCTTTTTTTTCGCGCATGCGCGTCCAAAACAGTAACGTAGCTATGATGTGGTCGAGGCGATGATGTAGCAGAGCCTTGAGGCAGCGGCGATAAGTGGACACGCTTAAAAATCGCATAACTTTTTAGAAATTGGTCCAAAGGACTTGAAATTTTTTAAGATGTTAGACCGGCTAGTTTGCTAGAGAATAAGTAAACCAAAATTTATTACGATTGCAATTGGTAGGAATTATACAAAATTTTAAAATATGATGTTTTGCCAACTTTTTTATCTGGGCCTGTAACAATAATTTAAAATTATATATAATAATTAATAATATTTCAATATTTCATATGTATATACGGATGTATATACAAATACACTTGTCATTAATTCGTTTTTCATAATCAGTTCATATCAACTTCTTAACATTCGGCATGGCGCTCAAGGTGCCACATTTCCTCGCGTAGCGTACTTTACTGAGGCTGAAAAAGTCGCGAATGCGCGAAAAAAAGCGTCTCATCTGGGCACACTGAGTTCTGGCCGTGCCTGCTATAATGTGTTGTTGGGAAGGAAAAGCAAGGGGAGCGTTTCGTCCTAGGCCCGCTAGAGGACCCATCAGTAAGGCTGTCTAGCGGTCTCTGCCTTGGACACTGGGATATCGGAACAGTGTCGTCAGATCGAGAAAATCGAGAGGAATACAAGAACCCCCTCTCGGATGACCAGTCTACGGCACGGGCACCGTGGTCTACGGTCTTAGTGGGGGACGTTGGAGTGTGCGCATGGTGCTGGAATGGGATAGTGGAAGGGGAAAAGGAGGAGAGGAACCAAGGAAAGGACCCAAACTAACTATAGTTTTAGCCTCCGACCGAGCACTACTGTACGCAAGATTTCAAATGGGACACCATAAACGATGGCATGCATGTACAAACGATATTGTGGTACTTACGCAGCACCGTTGAGAAAACGGAAAAGCATGAAGAGTTCATAAGACTGGCTGAAGCTGGAGGCCACGATGCAAAGGGCGTTCGTGAACGAGATGGCGATGAGAACCTTCCGACGGCCCAGGGCGTCCGCGACGGAGCCCCAGGCGTACGCGCCGGCCATCATGCCGATGAAGATGATCGAGTTTAGCCATCCCTTGGCTTGCGTGTCGAGCTTTAGGTCACATTGTGCACTCGGCAATATGAAGGACATGGAGATCACGTCCATCTCCTCGCTGGTGCTGACGAAGCCGCACACCGTGAGGAGGAAGTAGTGAAACTTGCCATAGTCTAAACAAATGGGAAGTAAAATCAACGGTGTCTCCTTCGTTTACAACAGGCATGCACAACTCGTAGCTCCAAGAGCGGCTCGTGAGCCGCTTACCAGATCACAAACCCAGACCCAGCTAGGATGTATAGAAGGGGAACTCACTAAGCATGCGAGTGTAGCACAAGTTCACACGGACACTGTTGCAGTTCTCCCTACTCTACGTGTGCCTGCCAGCTTCGATCCGGCTCACGAGCCAAGTCGAAAGCTCCGGCTCCCAAATCGTCTAGTTGTGCATGCCTGGTTTAGAATATATACAGGGTAATTCAGCTAACCGTATCACCTAAATTACATTACTATTTGGTACATGTACATATGACAAATAAATGGTTAAATAATATTACTAGCTGTACCCGCGACTTTGTCCACGTGCAATAACAAATCTAAAAGTTATAAGCAGAAACGTGCCCAAAATAGGTCGAAAAAGTCGTCTTTGGTCACTGACGTCACAATGACGTCACAAACTTTTGAACGAATGGACTTTTTCGAATGCGGATTTCTTCTAAACCTTCCCGAAGAAACGCTGCGTCTAATCGCTCAAACCCCAGCTTTCTACGTCCAGTCGTTCTCAGTTGATGCCGTCACAAATAGACACGATTTTATTATACATATATTATACAGGGTGTTTCGTAACTGGTGGTACAAGCGAAATGGGGGTGATACTACATGAAAAAATAAGTCGAAAATATAGACTAAAATTTTTTCATGTGCGGCTTTGTTTGTGACAATATCGACTTCGAATTTTCGCCGGGTACGTGCTTTAGTATATGCGGAAAGTAGAATTGGTTGATCATGGTCAGACGCGTCAGACGATTCCTATGCAATAGCACGTGTATTCGCTGCATTTTCAAACTCGATTTTCTCGAAAACGAGTTGCCAAACGAAAAAATGTTGTTCCTTTTTTTCGACTTATTTTTTCATGTAGCATCACCCCCTTTTCGCTTGTACCACCAGTTACGAAACACCCTGTATATATAGAGATAGAGATATGTAATAATTGTATACAGGGTGTTCGACTACAGGTGGGAGAAAATTTAAGGGGTCGCATACACCTCTGTTGGTCAGGTACTATTACATAGTTCTTCATCCCATGTACCCTTACAGTTTCTTATTCAAGGTTCAATTGTCTCTTCAATCATAAGATTAAAATTTACTCTTACACTACTTTACAATAGAGAAATCCAAGATGGAAAATTTACTTTTACACTACTTTACAAAAGAGAAAACCAAGGTGGCTTTTATATTTTTGTTTGGACTTACCGGTAAGTTCAATAGCTTTCTCGAAATCTGCTTTAGCGTAGGATCCTTTCTCGGGATCTAGGGTCTTGCCCTTGGTTCCAATACCTGCGCAAAAGAAATCATCTCGTTTAAAGGACTGAAGAGCAGAGTAGTTGATTTAATTAATTGCTACCTACGGGCAAGTTCGAGATCCTTGGAGCTACAGCCGTTTAGCCGCTCGTCTTTTACATCACACTCTGAAATGGAAAAGTTCAAACACCTATATGTATAGTGTCTTTATGCCTTCGGTACATCTCGCTCATGTTAACACCCGATCCTATTACGGGCTCGCTAACTATAACTTATCGCTTCGCGTTTAAGGAGTCGCAAATATCGACAGAAACTATTAACCTTTCCCGGCGAATTACGAAGTTTAGTTTCAACCATAAGAAGCACTGGGAATGATCGATTTTCAAGCAGATTGTAAGTCAAAAGAAGGTTGTTGCTCTGTGTCTTCTCTATTCACATCTTGCGCAAGAGCTTCGTTGTTTTTGCTAGCAAAGTTCAACAGATTCTACTTGCAATAAGAGAATTTATTACTTTTATTTGACAAATGACATGGGAAAAGTATTTTCGTTTTGTGTCCAATTCAAACGAATGATTTCCGAATAATTTTTTATTTCAAATACTCGACTCAAATAAAATAATATATAATTTTACGTGACACTTTTCAATAAACGAATTCATAATAAATTGAGTTGACGGCAATGTGTTTATATAATTACACTGTCCAACAAATTTCAACTTTTTTTATGTTTTCAATATAGTGTTGGGTGGATGTTATAGAGTTTTTTGTGCTGATTCCGAATCTGTCCTTAATTTTTCCCCTACACGCACAGTTTTTGAGAAACATGAAAAAAAACATATTTTTCAATTTTAAACAAATATTGTGATGTTATTATAAAAGATATTGAATTGTTCTTTACGGCAAAGGATTCTGCAGACTTTCCCGAATCCAGTGATACCCAATACTAATAAATTATGATTGTTTAAACATGTTTTAAACTCTATAAGATCAATCCAACAGTATATTGGAAACATTTTTGGTGTTGGACAGTGTTATCATTCAATAATGTGTGCTTATCCTGTATGCATGATACACGAGACGTACATATAGAAATTGATATTTCAGTTTATCTACATTTTGTTTAAATAAGAATTTGGGAATACGTACTATGATTGTGCTTAGAGCCAGGTTCACTCTCTACCATTCTACGATATCGACGCAGTTGGGTGAATCTGGCGTGGTGATAGGGTCAGCTAAGAAACCTTCGTTCTCGATGATGGGCTTCGATCGATATTAAATTGATCTCGTTCTCGCGGTTTGCTGGATCTCGGCGAATTCTTCCTGCTGAATCTGCGCTGATCTGCTGCTGCTCGTCGGCGGGGCTAGGTTCTGCGCTCACTTGCGAGCTGGAACACGACGCAAAATCAGATCTGTCGTTACATAAGTGAAAAAGTGACGCTTATGCTAGCGGGTATCCACGGTCAGACGGGTGGCAAAATTTTTCTGGAGACATTAACGGCGCTCGCTAGCACTCTTTAACACTTTGCACTCCGAATCCCTTTTCAATTTTGCTTCTCATTACTAGGGATGGGATCAAGTTGTATATGTACTCACGAATCCGAGTCAAGTTCAATAACCAAGTTTCATTTCATGGGTTTCGATTACTACTCAAAAGCAATAAAAGTTTCAATGATTATACTTGAAAAGTATTCATTGTATACAAATAGTTATCAAACCTCGGAATGAGTACTTACAAGTTTCGAAAAGATACTTATAAGTACTTCGATGTTGAAAGTAATCGAAACTTTCACAAGTAGTACTCGAATCTTGGAAATCAGAACTAGGTTTTCAGCACTTTCTTTATTAAATCCGTAACTATTTAAGAATAATATTTCATTTACAATATTTGGTTTTATCCTATTACTTTTTTTATCCATGATATTTCCTGCTTTTGAAAAACACTTTCTGAAGGTACAGAAGTGGATATTATACAAAGATAGTCACGTGCAATTTTTGATAAAATGGGGTAGTTGATTGAATTTTCACGCCAAAATAATAACGGGTATTCTTTTCGTTCTAAATATTGTGATTTTAGATAATTTTCCACTTCTAGCACAGCAGACGATTAGATAGGTATCGCATTATTTGTAATTGCTACTTCATTGCCAAAGGATGACCAAATTGATAATTCGCTATTGTGCCGATTTTCGGACATCTGCGTCTGTGAACTATCACATGTTGTAGATGAATTATCATTATTAATATAATTAGTGGCTATGTCAGTCAAGGAATCCCGTGCTCGAGGGATAGATTCATCTTTAGAAAACAATAATTTTTTAAATCGTGGATCCAATAATGCAGTTAACATATACAAATGATTGTTCTCGACATCACCTAGATAGTGTTCGATATAATATATCAGTTTTTGTCGCAAAGTACATTTCAAACTACAATCATCGGTAGAAGCATGTAAAATTATGAGACCCCGTTTTCTCTCTCATCTCCACAGCGTGTTTACAAAAAAGAAGTAAACAGACGCCGCGCCGGAACAGCCTTACGTTGTCACGGAGCGTGCAAGAATACGGAAATTCGTAACGATATTCCTAAAAATTTCGAATGTTTCGAAACTGTTCGATCAAGATTCGGGTATACTTGCAAGTATTATTTACGTTTACCACAGTACTTAAAGACTCGAAACTATCTGGCAAAGGTTCGAGTATACTTGAGGGTACTTTTTTTTTTCGTAGTACTTATAGAGATTTCGAATTCCATCAATTAAGGTTCGAACCTGTTTGCGAGGTACTTGATCCCATCCCTACTGACTACTATAGCTACGATTCTAAGTGTCTTATTTAACACTGCACCGTCCATCTTCTAGCAGTCTCTTTAAAGTTACAGATCAACAATTTCCCGATAAATTGTTTAACCCCTCACCCTACGCCCTACAATATCGTGTCAGACTCGTGTTTAAGATTCTGAACAGAGTCCAATAAATACATACGGTAAGGAGCATAATTGATTCCACACACTTTAAATCAGAATAACTTTTATATGAATGGACCAAACGACTTCAATTTTTCTGTGAGGCTAGAAGAATTAGATTAGCAAATGACGTCTAATAAATAAGTTGAAGAAATGTATTTGGTCGGAATTGTGAAAACCAATAGTAAAAATTGATTTTTACAACGTTGTTAACTGGCCCGATAACGAAAATTTAAAAAAGGTGTTTTGTCAACTGGTATAAATTATATGCGCTCTTAAAATTTCATTGAAATTGGTTAATTGGTTTACGAATGATAAACGATCAAAAGTGATAAAAAGGGCAAAAGTCTTGAAAAATTGCAATTTTTAACATTTTTGATCGTTTATAATTCGCTGTCCAAGAGCAAAGTCCAACTTCGCAAAAACTAGGACGCACTTACTCCACTCCACCTTAAGTGAATTGTAAAAACAAATCTACGCCAGCTTCTAGACTGCAAAACCGGTATAATAATCAGTAGACAGCAGATTTTATGCATTATAACCATAATGAGTGGGTGTCATTTAAAACAATAAAAATATTAGAAGAATTTAAAAGTACTGTTACATTATGTTCCAGTTATTACATGTATATACTGGGAACGAAAAGAAAATTTGATATCATTCCATTTTGTTGCAATTCAGGTAGAAAATTTTTATTTTGCATGAACATCCGCTATCTAATAATAATCAGCCAGTACGACCAGCTCATTTTTACAGATTTTTGACACAATTCATTCAATTCAACTCATTTAACACAATTTTAATAAATTTCAGCTTTGCAATTTCTGGATTTTGCGCTGTGCACTGCGTTCAGTTTTGTTGAAGTGTAGTTATGTTTCAACAGTCGATCAACAGTATGTTTCAACAATCGATCGCGAATAGACGTCGATATATCTTGGCTTATGGAAGATCAAGACAAGATTCACGTTTATTTGCTTTTACATCGAAACGCATGCTTCTATGGCGGGGCGAGATCACGTGCTAGAAATCAATATCAAGGGGTTAAGCAGGGCTAATTTGTAATTGCACTGATAATAATGGACGTGGGCCGTAACGATTTGAAAGGCAACGATTTGGTGGTTTCCCAACGATGCACACGACAATAGAGTCTGTTTACAAAGAGACTGCTGAGAGGGACGTGATTCGCATCGCAGAGAATCTCATCGTCCCCCAAGAGATAATAAGAGTGTTATTGCAACACTATGTCACGGGGAGAGTTAAGCCCTACATAAATACACGTTTCGAGACGCAAGTCAAACTTGTTTACATGAAAAAGTATACAGATCAGAGATCGAAAGAGTTAACTATTAGATTCTTTTGAAAACGTAGTTAATTATTTATGTTTCTGAAATTATTCATCATACAGGATGCCCCAGAAATGTACTTCCTTGGGGAAGGGGCGATCCTGAGGACATTTGAAGTAACTTTCTCCTTTGCCAAAATGTTCTCTGTGGCTTCGTCATGGAGTTATTATTTTACCACTGTATGCAGTGCCGTAACGAGGGTATGAAGCGCCTGTGGCAAGTGTCTAACTTGCGCCCCACCGTAACCCAATAATGACAAAAAAATAAAAAATTTTAATGTAACAAGTTAAATTTTACTAAATGCAATATATTAAATACTATTAACCTCATCAAAATGAGTTGCTTGTATATACAATAACGTATTTGTCAAGGTATTTGTATGAATAAATAATCTATAACCTAAATAACAACAAATTTTTATCCATATTCAATGACGACAAAATAAAAGAAATACAAAACATAGGTATATGTTAAAATAATATAATAAAAACATAAAACAGTTCAGCATTTTTATAAAGTAATTGTTCTCAGAGCTTAAGGGTCAAAGTCGCAGATTTTCAGCCTTGCCAGGGCATTTCGCCCTTACGTGATATCTTTAAACGTTTGTAGCTCATTGCAATGTTGACCGATTTCGATAAAATTTTCAGTATGCATATAAGTTACCGAAATCTATAAAACGCATTTATTAAATTACCGTTACAGGCCCAGATAAAAAAATTGACAAAACATCATTTTTTAAAATTTTGTATGATTCCTACCAATTGCAATCGTAATAAATTTTTGTTTACTTATTCTTTAGCGAACTAGCCGGTCTAACATCTTAAAAAAATTCAAGTCCTTTGGACCAATTTCTAAAAAGTTATGCGATTTTTAAGGGTGTCCACTTAATATTGCCGCTGACTGTACATGTTCCTCCTTGTCTATACTTTTTCGGAAACAGTAGCCACCCTTGGCCGTTCTCGTGACCGGAAAGCTGATGAATACGTCCGTGACGTTTCATGCTCCACGTTTATTATAATATATTATAATAAGCCTGCGAGTGAATTTACTACTTGTAGAAAATTACAAACTTTCGTGTTAAGGCGGTAAACTCGTTTCCAGGATTGTAAGGATTTCCGGGATTCGCGTTTTCATTTCTCGATAATATACAAAAATGGGATTCCTCAGTAGTCAAAAGCGCTAGATAAAAGATTTTTTTCGTTTACGAGGCGTAATTTGCATTATTCGGCAGCATGTGGCTATGAAAATATGTCAGAGAATAAAGTTTATTACATTTAATGAAATGACAAAAAAAAGTTATTACAGTCTTATTTAAAGAATTACAAATATTCAAACAAGATTAAGTATTATATATGTATTTTACAAAGTTACTGACTTTGACGTGACGCTTTAAACTGTCATAACTTCCGGAATTGGCCGAAAGTGGATATAAACTTTGCAGGATCTTTTAGAGGAGATGTTGCTGGAAATCTTCTCTGGAAGTGTTCGAATCTCAACTTTATCTCTTGTCAAAGGTGAAAGACATTGACGATTTTCTTTAGTTCGCTAAATATTCTTTTTTGTAATAAATTCTAAAGAATAATTTGTAGTTCCTGGTGCGTTCTCAACGTAAATATACATTAAGGTGAAGTGGGGTAAGTGCGTCAATGGGGCAAGTGCGTTAATTGGTTATTTTTATTATAATATGAACGAAATTTCTCTAGCTTGTATTTATTAATGTAGTATAAGTTAGTATGAACTATTCGACATAGATGTCGACCAAGAATAAAGGTGTTTTCCTCGCTTAAATTCACCAATGCCAAACAGTCACGTGCGATGAGGTACACGTACAACTTTGAGGTTGCCCTGAACGTGCGAAGGTGTACAAGTTATTAATATATTATGTGTTGTTATTTTAGGTAAGTACAACAAATATTGATGTAGGTTTACATTAAATAAACCTACATCAGACTGGAAACCCATCAGTTTGATCAGCTTTGCAAAAACTAGTGCGCACTTACCTCACTCCACCTTATTCATAGAAAAAAAAATTAGGCACATAATGTTCAGAGGTTTTCCAAGACATCATTATGAAAAAAAGGAATTTTTTCGGTGAAAAATGGTATCTGAAAAAGTTTGATCTTTGAACGGTTAATGTAACGAGAGTTTTCAATAACTTTAATTACTATTATCGTTTTCGGGTGTAATGGACATTTAAGAAACATTATACATTCGTTAACAATCGATACGAGGACTTTGATTTTTTAGCCCATGAAAAGGTAGCGCGTTGATCTGGCGCGGCGCGGCGCGGCGTTGTGTGAACAGCGATGTTCAATGCGTAAATAAATACTAAATGTTAAATAAATGTACGTTATATATTCATACAAAGGAAAAACAACTAAACCAGCTTCCCTGGTTAATGCCTACTCGCATAAAGGAAAAATTATAACAAGTTTTTCATAACGATTAGAAGATTCCTCGTAATAAACGTGACATAATAATGCAATTAAGTTTCGTTGATATGCTCCTCTTCTTGCATTCTACACTTTTGCACGCGCCATAGATGCATACAGATACGCAGGATACTGATTGCCTTTAACGAAAGAGCGATCGCGCGATAAAAGCGTTGAGGTTATTCTTTGGTTAACGTCTTGCTAACCGAGTACTACAGACAATTATGATGTTCGTTTCCAAGATAAATCTACAATAGTCTCAATCTCATTAATGCAGCCAAGGTATCGTTGATGGATATGGGACGATGAAACGTGCACTCCTTGTACTACTCATGGTTCGGTCGTATTTTTCTCGTTACACCGAAGCATTACATCTGAAACACTACTGTGGACTATTTTCGTTGGGTTTAACAATGTAAACATCTTCGAGATCGCAGTCGTGCAATAAATAACGAATAAAAATTCTTTTGTAGTACAGTGTACAGGTAATCAACTTATTCTGAACAGACTAATATTGTACACAATGTACAAATAATCAAATTATTATGAACAGGTGGATGTAAACAGTGTAATGTGTACAGTGTACTTATAGATAACACTGTCCAACAAATTTCAATTTTTTTTATGTTCCCTAATTACTGTTGGGTCCTTCTTATGGAGTATTTTGCGCTGATTTCGAATCTGTTTTTAATTTTTTTCCTATACGCACAGTTTTTGAGGAACATGGCTTTGAAAAAAAATATATTTTTCAACTTTAGACAAATATTGTGATGTTATTATAAAAGATATTAAACTGTTCTTTATAGCAAAAGATTTTGTAGACATTCCCGAATACAGCGATATCCAATATTAATACATTATGAATGTTTAAACATGTTTAAAAAATCATTAAAGACGGAGAGACACCACTTTTGCACCAATTTTTGAGGATATTTTTCAATTTATCTCAAAAAATAAGGGTCCAGCGGAAAATCGAACTATACCACTCGATAGAGCAGACTTTTATCTTGAGAAGCCGCCCTGTCAAGTTTGGATCGTCGACGTTTTTTTCAAACCAGAAAGCAAAATATCTTCGCCCGACATGAGTTGCCGCCAGTGGCGCTCGGGACGAGATATGGCGCAGCGACGGGATACAGAGCGGCGAACGACCGTTGTAGTGGTGAGCGCCACTGGCGGCAACTCATGTCGGGCGAAGATATTTTGCTTTCTGGTTCGAAAAAAACGTCAACGTTTCAAACTTCAAAGCGGGGTTTCTCAAGATAAAAGTCTGCTCTATCGCATGGTATAGTTTGATTTTCCGCTGGACCCTTATTTTTTGAGATAAATTGAAAAATATCCTCAAAAATTGGTGCAAAAGTGGTGTCTCTCCGTCTTTAATCATTGTTTAAACATGTTTAAACAATCATAATGTATTAATATTGGATATCGCTGTATTCGGGAAAGTCTACAAAATCTTTTGCTATAAAGAACAATTTAATATCTTTTATAATAACACCACAATATTTGTTTAAAATTGAAAAATATGTTTTTTTTTCAAAGTCATGTTTCTCAAAAACTGTGCGTATAGGAAAAAAATTAAGAACAGATTTGGAATCAGCGCAAAAAACTCTATAAGAAGAACCCAACAGTAATTAGGGAACAAATTTGGTGTTGGACAGTGTAATCAAATTATTCTGAACAGGTTGAAAATAATATAAAAGTATTTTCAAATTCGTCTAATGTTTTTAACGTGTTAAATTACATCCATTTGTTTTTCTTATAAATGCATCAAATCCGCTGTCTAGTTAGCAAACTTCAAATAAGTAGTAAAAGTGAAAGTAATTTGATCACTCTCTATGTCAACATAAGCTGTTAAGAAACTGTCCAAGCTATTTAGATGTATATGTACAGCGGCGTGTTTATACCCCTCGTGTACTACATAATAATATAATGAAGAATAATAGAGTGTACTGGAACGGAAAAAATGTTGTTCCCGCATGAAATCACAAAGCCATGACCTTGAATTACAGATGACTGCACCCGTTTAACACACAAATAGAACACGTTACGATCGCTTTAATTATTACGTGTTCCCACAATTCTATTATGTTCGACGTAATGATCCGACGCACGTAACCGTCTGTGTTCGCCACTGTGTTTCTTCGTTCTGTTTACCATCGATCGAATAAAATCCCATCATTTTTTAAGAAAGCATTGTCACGGATGAAATGACCGGAATCACGCAGCTTACCGAATCACTATAAAAGATAAATAGCATTCGATCGTGACACAGTGTGTGACGATAGTATCGATAAAAAGATTGAAACGGATTCGTGTATTTAACTTCATCTTGTTCCGAACTTTCATGGTACAGGGTGTAACAAAATTTAGTGTCATGGTTTTGGCAGATGGTCGTACACCTTCGGATCGGTGGACGTTCGTTAAAAGAAATTGTCGCAGCAATTGACCTTGACCTTGAAACTCAAGGTTAAATCTTTTTATGCTTGTATCGCATTCTACTCACCATGGGGACCAAACCTAACTTTTTTTGTTCGATTGTTTTACGTCGCTTCTTCAACTGCTATAGTTAATAAGCGATGGGAACCTAACATAACCTAATCTACGGTTCCTTTGACAAGTTTGGTCTCTATGGTGAGTAGAATGCGATACAAGCGTACAAAAATTTGATTTCTAATTTCAAGGTCGAAGTCAATTTTGCGGCAATTTCATTTAACAAATTTCCACTGATCCGAAGGTGTACAGTGTACAACCACCTGTCGAAACCATGACACTAAATTTTGTTACACCCTGTACAGTGAGCCACGAAAGTATTTGAACGCACTTCAAAACAGTATCACTTTTTTATAATTGTACCAAATGACATGGTCTTTTGTAATCAATTAGAAGCATTGGTTTACCGTTTACCAAACGATCTGCAAAAAAGATTTTCCAAAAATTACAATTTACAAGGTTGAATGCAAAAATAACTAGAGGGCTATTGTTGCTCGCTCGCTTCGCTCGCTCGCGAGTAGGGTTGTTTTTGCTCGCTCGCTTCACGAGCTCGCGGGTAGGACTGCTCTTGCGAGAGGGTTAGTGATACGCATGGCTAGTAGGGCCTACTGCTATTAATGTTTTTTATTTGGTGTGTGACTCTCCAAGAGTCACACAAAGAACTTCTCGATTCGTTACTCCTTCGCCAACATCACTAACATCGTTTTTTTTTTGTACTTTCATCGATATTCTCCCAAAATGTATTCTTGGGAATAGAGATGATAAATTCACTCTTGCATTGGAATAACTTTCGATTATTCCAAGCGGTAACATTAGCATCAGTTAAAAAAAAAATTTTTTTTAAATTTAAAAAAAATAATTAAGAAAAAAATTTTTTATGTAATTGCGTTTGGTTCTTTGGTGGAAAATTTTCGTCCTCCCTTATAAATTGCATTGTAGAATCAACTCTTTTCGAAAATAAAGTAAAAATCTAAAAAACTACTTGACCAATATGGACCAAAATCTAATCAGCTCTAAGTTACGACGGGGCACATCGATTGCATCATTCATCATTTCAGAATCATTCATTCATCATTTCGCGTTGTTACTTTTTCAGAAAACGTTAACGAAAAATTTGATAACATACAAACGGCCATACGCGCACACACACGCACACACAGACATTTTGAT
The DNA here is from genome assembly GCA_933228785.1 of Lasioglossum pauxillum. Taxonomy (NCBI): domain Eukaryota; kingdom Metazoa; phylum Arthropoda; class Insecta; order Hymenoptera; family Halictidae; genus Lasioglossum; species Lasioglossum pauxillum. The sequence goes on along the minus strand of OW121699.1, from coordinate 38,472,519 downwards.
AAAAATAGTCTAAAATGACTCCAATGACCATGAAACGTGAAGATCTGCTAAAAAATCGATTTTCGATTTTCGGGGTAATTACGATAACTTCCCTATAAAATCGGGAAGTTAAAAAAAGAATTTTTTTTAACTTTCTTATTTGGGCCCTTAATGAAAATTTAAACTATATGTTTTGTAGATCTATGTTAGTTACACACATGCTGAAAATTTCATCGAAATCGATTAACATACCCAAGAACTACAAGTCGTTGAATGCGGTGAAAATGATAGTTTTTCGCGAGTTTTGGTCAGTTTCTGCTTAAAATCCACAGATTCTTACATCTTTCGATGAAATTTTCAGCATGTGTATAGCAAACATTCATCTACAAAACGCATATTTTTATTTTCCACACGGGCTCTAATAAATAAGTTATAAACGGTACCTCTTTTACTTTCTCACGTAATTCTTAGCAATTGAAATTTTTTCAAAATCTTTTTCGCATATCATTCGGTAAATCAATTCGTCTAATTGCTCAAAAAAGTCGGGTCGTCTGGTCCGATCACAAAAAAGTTATACATACTGTTTTAAAGTGCGTCCAAATATTTTCGTGGTTCACTGTATATATACCCGTGGTTTAGTTTCGTTTTTACCTTTTGCAATATTATTGTTTGAATTTACTTTTGTTGTTTATATAATATTCAATATAAAGTGTAACAGAAAAATGATCCTGTCCAATAAATAATGATGTGATCTATGTAAGACTGGTTTTTATGCTCTACATTCTAAAAAATATGACAAACTTTAATTGTTATAATACTCTCGAAAGATGAACAAAAACATGAACTGAATATACTATTCAGTAATAAGGTGTTGTGCGATCCTCCCCATGCACACACATGATTTCCTCGGTGGAGGTCATGTGAAGGTCAACATATTGCACATCGTTGAATTTGTTTTTTTCATGAGTTATAAGACCGACGTAAAGTATACATATAAGTAAATAGTGCTAAAATCGGACAATAAGACGATGCAACGACAAGCCCACACATTCCAACCAATCTTAGTGAATTCCTCAACGACCAAAAGACCATTGCACTTGTTCTTACCTCCCTCAAAAAAGTAAACCGATACCACAAAATTTAAATATATCCACAGTCGTGTATTATTGCGCTAACAAAATGTTGTATTTATAACTGTATACCAAAAGTACCAAAAGTGGTCGCTAATGACCTCGATGTTAACGCGACCTTTATACATAAATGATATATATATATAAAAAAAGAAAAAAAAGTATAAAAAAATTAAATCAAAACACGTGTATGTGTATCAAAACGCGTGTATTCTCTGTACTTTTTATAGTATTAATGTTTATGATACAATTTCCTTGTAAACATATTTAAAATAACGTTTCATAAAAAAATTATTTTACATAAGACGGTTCTCCAAAATATGGAAAGTGTTTCTGAATTGAAATGCAGCAATAATTTCGTATTTACAATAATGTTGAATACTGTAAAAAACACGAATAATTTAAATTGTTCTAACACTATTGAAAAATATATAAACACAGAAAATTAATTATTATTTCGGAAGAAGGTGTTGTGTTGTATCGGTTCAAGATGGGGTACATGATGTTCTTCGATGAATAATTAAAAATTAATAACTGAAAGATATGTAATTATGATTTTTTGATGGATAATATAATAGAAAACAGGTGGGACATTTGAAGTAGCATAAAAAAGAAAAAAAATAATTGTCGACCGTGACAGGACTCGAACCTGCAATCTTCGGATCCGAAGTCCGACGCCTTATCCGTTAGGCCACACGGTCGTTGAAGGGTAGTTTCCTGAAATTAGTATTTCTACAGTGCTAAATCTGTTGCCCCTGTAACGTTTCAATATGAAATCAACTCGGTGCGCAACAGTTTCAACAATTTATTTATAACATTACCTTATAGAATTTATATGTTATATAGATATTATAATTTGAAAGAACTGAGGACCACGTTATTCATTGAAATAAGCATGTTTGGATTTCTGGCGATCGTTTCTTGTTTATGCTAAATGTTATTTATGCGTTATTAAATAATCTTAGATATATTATTAATGCGAGAGTTTACTACAGAGCCCATCAGTATTTCTTAATCATTGCCAAATATGAATAGCATTCAAATGATTGGAAATTGTTTTTTGCGTATACTAAAACTAGCAAATAATACAACAAATTGTTTATTGTAAGTGATAAAATTCTTCTTTACACTTCTTCATTTTCTAGATTGCAGTTGAAGGAGCTGCTGCTATAAAGAAACATCTTTACGCTCGAAGAAGTTGAATAAATTAATAAAAAGCAATAAAACATCAAGTACTGTTTCAAATGTGCCATTTTGCATTTGTGGCGTTGTGGTATCATTTTGCACAGATACAACCTATTACTAACAGAGCAATAGATATACAAAACGAGAACTGTAGTTATTCAACTATATTTGCGAAAATGTACAAAATTGGATAGTGTGCTAACTTTTTGTCGCGGAGTATATATACAATCGTTTCTTATGAAATCAGTTATACATTATTTTTCTAATTGTAAAATAAAAAACCTGGAACCGATCATTTTGACAGCGGTGTCGGTAGGTTTATTGTTAATTCTGATTTTATGTCGAAGAGAGTCAAGATCGAGAGTAACTTCTAAGATCTGCACAAGGATTTAAAGATGGCGACACAATTTCCAGAAAAATATCAATTCAATACCTTGGCCAGTTACATTGCAGACCCTGAAGTCTCAAGTATGTAATTGAGAGGGGGGCGTGTCGTAGCTTAATGTCGTTCTAGAAAACGACTGAATATTAGCAGACATTGACGGACATCCTGTACCAAATACTCGCTAAGGAGGCGACATCACGCGTGTCTCTACGAAACTTTCCGCGAACTATGCGGAACGCGATTATTCTAATCTGCTTTTGCAAAATTATGCGGAAACAAAGACGGACATATTTTCTATCCGCATAACAAGCGTCGGACAAAGAATAACAACCGAGGCAGTTGTACTTTTAAAATAGAAACCATCAATAACCGGGGCTTGAAGTTAAGAATTATATGTAGGGATGGGTGCAATATGTACTCACGAATCCGAGTCGAGTTCAATAACCAAGTTTCATTTCATGGGCTTCGATTACTACTTAAAAGCACTAAAAGTTTCAATGATTAGCGAAGAAAAAAGTCATTTTTCACCAGGACAATGTATCGGCTCACAAAGGTGTTCTTGCAATGGCCAAATTGAAGGAGTTACGCTATGAATTGTTGCAGCATCCACCATATTCACCAGACCTGGCTCCCTCTGACTTCCATTTGTTCCTAAATCTCAAAAAATTCCTACATGGCAGGCGTTTTTCATCAAATGAAGAAGTTATAGCAGCCGTAGATGAATATTTTAGAGGTCTCGAGGAAAATAATTTCAGAGATGGGGCAAATGAATTAGAAAATCGCTGGAAAAAATGTATTGAGCTTAAGGGAGAATATACTGAAGAATAAATGTATTTTGTCTCATTAGTTCATGTCATTTCATTGTTGGGCTACGAACTTTCTGAATGACCTAGTAACCTAGTATTTTCTTATGCACCAATCGATGCAGTATTTTATTCCATATAAGAAAGTATTAAGCCATGTAAACAAATTATTAGTGTACGACTTATTTTAATTGTGAATTATATTGAAGTTATTAATTAAATTTGTTCATTCAAGCACATATTGTGATAAAGTGCCGAGAAAGTTGAATTTAGTCTTGTAATTTTTATAAAACATTTATTTTTAGTTACATATTGTGCTCGGCATACATAGTTAATGTTACTTTAACATTAAACCAACCACGACCGGTCGAATAATCGCTTCTAGATTTTTATTTCGGAATTATTGAAATTATAAAGATGCTTTCATAAGAAATGATTTAATAAACATCTTTATTAGTAATAAATTAAATCTTGTCATTCTTTGAGGCAACATGTGTCTGTTACTTTTATAGCTCGGTACGTTTAGCGTTAAATATATTTCAAATTCAATGGAATAGAACTTGCCAGTAAAAATCCGGAACAGACCTAATTGTGGTGGTCACCAAACATAATTAACATTTTTTTTTTTTTTTTTGTTTGTTATTTAACGTCGCTTTTTGAACTCCTTTTCGGAATTATTTCACGACGGGACCTACAGTTTTTATAAGGTGGGTTCCGAACCACCTTGGGCACCACAGTCTACAGAGCACATGGAATAATTAACATTTAACAACATCCTTGCAGTAGTTTATTCCCGACGTTGTCTCGTTGCGTAAGCACGCGAGTAACGATGGGTGGTCGAATTTTACGCAAACGATAGGTCGATTAACGAGAAATCTTATCCGGTCGATTAATTAATAGTGGTAGGAAAAATGATCAAAGAAAATTTGTTCTGTTTATCGAGTGCTTGTACATGCTGCACCTGCGGTACGCATCATTGACGATAGCAATTACATCAGCCGGATCATTCAACTCAATTTCGTAACGGATAATTGACAATTTAACTCATGTAGTTAATTACACCGGCGTGCAACGACCTCAATGCGGAGTCGCAAACCCTTTATACCTTCACAAGGTGCTACACTCCGTGACAAAACGATAGCACACTATCCAACTTACAATTAGTTGATTTCCGCAAATGTCGTTGAATAACTACAGTTTTCGTATTATACAGTTAGGAGCAAAACTGATCACAAACACTTTAATAAAAGATTTACTGATGCTTTCGGCGCACTGGTTCGATCTAATTTTACATCAAAACAATTTAGCCACTTGAATTAAATTTTCGACGTTTCGATCTATGTTATACACACTTTAAATTAGAATAACTCTGTTATGAATTGACCAAACGACTTCAATTTCTCTGTAAGGCTAGAAGAATTAGTTTAGCAAATGACGTCTAAAAAATATGTTGAAAAATGCATTTGGTAGGAATAGCGAAAAACAATAGTAAAAATTGATTTTTACGACTTTTCTGACCGGGCTAATAACGAAAATTTAAGATGTGTTTGGTCAACTCGTATAGATTATATACGCTCCGAAAATTTCATTGGAATTGGTTAATTGGTTTACGAGTTACAAACGATCAAAAGTGGTAAAAAATTGCAATTTTACAAGATTTTCTGCCTTCTTGCCAATTTTAATCGTTTATTACCCGATAACCATTTAGCCAATTTCAATGAAATTTTCAGAGCGTATATCATGTATACGAGTTGAGCAAACACATCTTCTAAATTTTCGTTATTGGCCCAGCTAAAAAAGTAGTAAAAATCAATTTTTACTATTTTTTTGTCGCAATTCCGACCAAATGCATTTTTTTAACATAGTTTTTAGACGTCATTTACTAAACTAATTCTTCTAGCCTTACAGAGAAATTGAAGTCGTTTGGTCCATTCACAAAAAAGTTATTCTGACTTAAAGGGTGTTGACTCAGTTATGCTCGTTAGTGTATATTGGGCAAGATATCTTGCTGTAAAATAAAACGACGCGAGTCAATTCTATTATTCTTGTCCATCTGAGTAAACAAGGATGCAGATGTTAGATTTTAATTCACAGAAATGAAGAGAAATATCGACAAATGTGTACTACGTAATTGTTATTAATATTATTACAACACAAATGACTTTGAACTTATTTTTCTCCGCTGCACGTGTCGAACAAAATGAATTGTTAAGGGGGCCGGACAATATAATATCGACCTGCATTATCAGCCGTATTCTATTATCACATTTGTAACGTGCAGTTTAGGAAACAGACAGTGGTGCTACTAGAGCAAAATTTCGAAACTTCGAGGTGCTGTATTATTATTTGTGATAGGCGGTGTCTGCCGAATATTATAAATTATTCCTCTATAACGTAAAAATATGCATTTTGGGCACCGGAGCATTATAGATTTGACTTTTAGGAATCACAATTGACTACTTCTGAACTCCTCATCGTAATGTTGAAGCGTCATTTTGTATTCTCGTAAACCTTGTAATTGCATATACGCATATGCGAATTTAGCGATGTGTTTGTGTGCCCGCACACTCTTGCACGTAAACTGTAAACGGACGAATAAACAAAAGAAGATCATTAATGCCAAAACACAACTTTCTTTCGTCCGTCATTTTGGACGTCTATTAAGTATTCGTTCGACAGTAGGCAATAGTATTCGATGATGTCATCTGCAGTTAGTATAGTACCTACGCGGGGCAGTATAACCATAAACCTTTACTGTTGGGTGACAACTGCAAACTCGACGCGGTCGACGCGACCTTGACCGTACTCCTAATTATGAGGCACGTGCGTTTCACCCTAAGGGAGAGGTACCTATTATATTTGCTGTAGTCTGCTCTGGGGCAAAGAGACCTGACATAAATAATACACTGGTAATCATTAGGGATGGGATCAAGTAGCTCGCAAACAGGTTCGAACTTTCATTGATTGAATTCGAACTCTTTATAAGTACTTCGAAAAACAGAAATAGACTCTTAAGTAGGGATGGGATCAAGTACCTTGCAAACAGGTTCGAACCTTGATTGACGGAATTCGAACACTCTATAGGTACTTCGAAAAAGAAATAGTACTGCCAAGTATACTCGAACCTTTACCAGACAGTTTCGAACACTTTACATATACTGTGGTAAACGTAAATAATACTTGCAAGTATACTCGAATCATGGTCGGACAGTTTCGAAACATTCGAAATTTTTAGGAATATCGTTACGAATTTCCGTATTCTTGCACGCTCCGTGGCAACGTAAAGCTGTTCCGGCGCGGCGCCTGTTCACTATTTTTTGTAAACACGCTGTGGAGATGAAAGAGGAAACGGGGTCTCATAATTTTACATGCTTCTACCGATGATTGTAGTTTGAAATGTACTTCGCGACAAAAACTGATATATTATATCGAACACTATCTAGGTGATGTTGAGAACAATCATTTGTATATGTTAACTGCATTATTGGATCCACGATTTAAAAAGTTATTGTTTTCTAAAGATGAATCTATCCCTCGAGCACGGGATTCCTTGACTGACATAGCCACTAATTATATTAATAATGATAATTCATCTACAACATGTGATAGTTCACAGACGCAGATGTCCGAAAATCGGCACAATAGCGAATTATCAATTTGGTCATCCTTTGACAATGAAATAACAATTGCAAATAATACGATACCTATCTAATCGTCTGCTGTGCTAGAAGTGGAAAATTATCTAAAATCACAATATTTAGAACGCAAAGAATACCCGTTATTATTTTGGCGTGAAAATTCAACCAACTACCCCATTTGATCAAAAATTGCACGTGACTATCATGTATAATATCCACTTCTGTACCTTCAGAAAGTGTTTTTCAAAAGCAGGAAATATCATGGATAAAAAAAGTAATAGGATAAAACCAAATATTGTAAATGAAATATTATTCTTAAATAGTTACGAATTTAATAAAGAAAGTGCCGAAAACCTAGTTCTGATTTCCAAGATTCGAGTACTACTTGTGAAAGTTTCGATTACTTTCAATAAGAAATACTTATAAGTAATTCGAAGCACTTATAAGTATCTTTTCGAAACTTGTAAGTACTCATTCCGAGCTTCGATAACTATTTGTATACAATGAACACTTCAAGTATAATCATTGAAACTTTTATTGCTTTTAAGTAGTAATCGAAACCAATGAAATGAAACTTGGTTATTGAACTGGACTCGTATTCGTGAGTACATATTGAACGTGATCCCATCCCTAGTAATCATAGTAGCTTTGTTTTCCACCCCAAGGCAACACCACGTGGTGTTGACTCGGGTCACTTCAAACGAATGGCATTCGGCTCTGATCGAAGAGAGGTGAAAACTATTACATCTATTAATCCTTCAGGGACATCTGTGCACCGTACTGACTCGAAACAGTATTCGAAATTGATTACACAAGATTAGATTATTAGTCAACTGAGGCGCTTTATGCATTTATGGCAGAGTTGCGCAGAAGTACAATTGAATTATTCCAGGAATTATAATTCCAAAGTAACTGAATTACATCGTAATTCAGTTATATTGTCATTCGCAATTGCAATGCGAGTACAATTATAAAATACTATAATATATAAAATACAATACAAATTATAAATAAACGTAGGTCAATACACAAGCATTTTTAAAGATGTACCGTTTTCTTAATCCTTTAAATACAGGCATTCAAAAACGAGTAAGTTAGTTTGCATATCTCCACCGTAGGTCTGGAGAATAGAACATTGCACGAAAGCGGAAGGAAAAGATGCAGTTTCTGTAATCGCCTGATAAACTCCAACCTCCGTTCATCAAACGTGGGACACTGCTTTTACCACTTTTGATCGTTTATAACTCGTAAACCATTTAACCAATTTCAATGGAATGTTCGGAGCGTGTATAAGTTATGCAAGCTGACCAAACACATCTTTTAAACTTTCGTTTTTGGCCCAGTTAAAAAAGTTGTAAAAATAAATTTTTACTATTGTTTTTCACAATTCTGACCAAATGCATTTTTTCAACGTATTTTATAGACGTCACTCTCTAAACTAATTCTACTCGCCTTACAGAGAAATTCAAGTAGTTTGGTCCATTCATGAAAAAGTTATTCTGATTTAAAATGTGTGTGATCAGTTTTGCTCCTAACTGTATATGTAATACAAAAACTGTAGTTATTCAACTACATCTGCGAAAATTAACAAAATTGGATGGAGTGCTATCTTTTTGTCGCGGAAGAACTAGTAATACCATGAAACATATATCTTTACCAGGTTTTACTACAAAACTCTCTTTCTTGAAAAAGAAACGTGAGCTGCTTTATCTTTTTATGTGGGAGTGTTATAGTCCCTGTACGAGACGATCGAACCCCGTGAAGCTGGCTTTGCCGTGTCGGACGGCCTTCAGCCGGACGCGATGTATTGTCGCAGATTTCGATCGAACCTCGGCTCGGGTATCACTCGTGATCGCGGATCGAACGGTGGAAGAGAGGAAACGAGGTCAACCTGCTCTCGAAAGCTCTAATCGGCGTGTCAAGCGTGTGGCACTGAAAGTAAGGCGGTTTGTAATTATCGTCAGTCTCGCAAGGACATAATAATCAGTCTCGTTGTCGACAAATTTACCGGGGCGGCCTGGGGGAGGCGGGCAACAGTGCCGTCGCTGAAAAGCGGTGTCATCACACTCGTTAAGATCGGTTCGCACCACGGCACTTCGGCTAATTGACACGTTTTCGACAAACGTTTCGCCGATTCATCCTCAAGATCCATCGCGGACGCGTGTCCGCGCAAATCCAGCGCCATTCATCGGCCTCACTATCTTCTTATTAGGGATCATAACTGTTGTAACCAAAATGACGAGCAGAGTCACTGGCAGTGATCGCCAAGAATCATTTCAAAATATATTCGAATGACTAATACATTATCAACTTGTAAGTTATTTCTTTTCGAATGCGGAATGTATTTCGATGTATCAGGTCGGTAAGTATAAAACTTGACAAATGAAGGACGTCTTACAGACGTCGTTTTCTCGTCTTTTTTTCGTCTTTACGTCTTACGTCTCTAAAAGACGCCTTTCACACGCTCATAAAGGCGTCTTTTTTGAGACGTCGTTTTTACGGTTGAAGGAAGGTGTCTTGTATGTGTACCATTTCTGCCGTACAAACGACGTCTCAAAAAAGATGCCTTTATGGACTTGTAAAAAGCGTCTCACCGAGACGTCGTTTTTAGATTAGGACGTCAAAACGACGTCCCAGACGATTCCTATTCAACAGGGTTGGACACGTTTCGTTTGAAATGAGACGGCAAATAATCATTTGAAAGAATGTATTCTTTGTATTTTACAAAACCGCAATAAAAACTTATTATTTATTTGACGTTTAAATCGAATAAATTATTTCCAATAATATTTTATTTCAATTACATTGTTCAAATGAAATATAATGAACGATCTCGCCTGAAGAGAAGAGGTTATTCAAACAACTCTAACAACAAGTCAATTATTAAATTTAGATATGCTACTTTTTGTAATTTAATGATTGAAGATTTGAAATTGTTCTTTAGTGCACGAAAAAAATAGAATTTGGAGAAATCATTTGAATTTTATTTGAGGTTCAAACAATGAAATAATTAAAAAGAAATTATTTGGCTGTTCAATGAACCAGTATATACATGTACATGATTATTTTAAACGGTATGTAGCCAAATAACTTATTTCGATAATGCCTAAGCCTGCTATGACCAAATATAAATACAAACATGAACTATTCTACAGGGTATTTCACCTGGCTTGACCACCTTATATATCTTTGTTGTTTTTGAAGATACGTCAAATGTTTGAAAGATAAAGTTGAATGGTAAAATGAGGCTCATACGATACCAAAAAAATTTTTGTTTTTATATAATTTTTTTAGATATATGAAGGTCACCTTCATTTTTTAAATGAAATGGGGTATTTTTGAATACATCGATCGATGCAGCTGAACATTCGTAATAAAAAAGTACTAACCTATGTATGTCGAAAAGTTAGTAGTTCAGGAGAGATATTTAAATTTAAATAATTCTAAAATACCATTACTGTCGTACTAACTAAGACGTTAGCGTTTACTTACTAGTGTAACGTCTTAGTACGACAGTAATGGTATTTTAGAGTTATTTAAATTGAAATATTTCCTGAACTACTAACTTTTCGACATACATGGGTTAGTACCCTTTTATTACGAATGTCCAGCTGCATCGATTGATGTTTTAAAAAATACCTCATTCCATGACATTCCGTGACCTTCATATCTCTAAAAAAAATTACATAAAAACAATTTTTTTTGGTATTGTATGAGCCCCATTTTACCATTCAACTTTGTCCTTCAGACAATTGACGTATTTTCAAAACAACAAAGATATTTAAGGTAGTCAAGTTAGGTGAAATACCCTGTATATTTTCGGTTTACAGGCTTAACCCCTCTTTGGCTGTACCACCAGGTACTCTGTATATATTTCTGATTGTACCATGAATATTGAGACACCCACATTATATCAGCAGGAGGTGTACACGTAATAACGTATACAACGGAATTATTTAACATGAACTATTAGGTGTCGAACTGTAGTGGGTTCGCGTAACGCTTGTTATATGATGGACACGTCACGTAAACACATATCGCTCTTGTAATATTAGTCTTTCAGGTTATTACTTCTTTCAAAGATTAGATTTACATTTACGGAATGAATTATTCAGGTACACGTGGTCAAGGAGACAACACTGTAGACCGTGACTGTCTCAAAACTAGTGTTCCTTTTCGCATTAGAAAAAAGTTGTTGCATGCAAGGGTAACTACTTCGACAATTCAATTGATTTGTTTATGATCTATCTGTTGTAACCAGTTTTTATAGCCAGACTATTATACATAACATTTCAAGCGAAGCGTGCAGAATGTATTTAATCCGACCAGCTCCGAACAAATTTATTTAGTCTGTTACGATCTAGAGCATATGTAGTCCGAGGCCCCCCTCTTTAACAACATTTTTTTGCGAACCCCGTCCCAACCCCAGGCATTTTTCTTCTTCATGTAGGATTTTTATTAAATGAATTATCTGAATAAAAGCGAGAAGTTGGGGATGCAAAGTTAATGTCGAAATTGTTTCCCGGAGAACCTTTGATCTAGGGAGTTGACGATTTCACATAGTATGTCGGAAAAATAAGGGAGCTTCTTAAATTAAAAAATGGTAAATAATCCTAATGAAGCGACAACAAGATCAGGAACGACTCTCGATGCAGTATTTGCAATACATTTAGACAAAATTGAATCAAGAATATTTATATCATATTTTAGCTATCACAAGCCAATTGTTTCAATGATAGAATCATGGAAAATCATAGAAAAAATAATGAACGATCAAAATTTGCGACGCAAAGAAGGAGAGCGTATGGGAAATGCTATGAACTATGTCTCTTTCTTTCCCATACGCTCTCTTTCTTTGCGTCGCAAATTTTGATCGTTCATTATTTTTTCTATGATTTTCTATGATTCTATAATTGAAACAATTGGCTTGTGATAGCTAAATCTAAAATATATAACGGAGCTGGTCGAATAATATATCTAAAATATGATATAAATATTCTTGATTCAATTTTGTCTAAATGATTTGTCTTTTGTTGTCGCTTCATTAGAATTATTTACCATTTCCAATCTTAATTTACTTCTAAACATTACTAGACTGCAAGAGGTTCCACTTCTGCTGCGCGTGGTTTTCCACGCGTATGTTTTTTTCTTTTTCAAAACCAAAAGACTACATACGTCCTGTGGTTGGGCATACCCTATATGCTTCCGGTTGAGCCTTTTGGAAATTTCGTTACTTTTGCGGTAGGACACACCGTTCCCGAGATACAGCCATTTTTTATTTAAGACTAGCTCGGCTAACCATCCCCACCACTTCCGTTACGCATTTTCGTGTTGCGAATTCCGTGACGCGAATTAGGCTTACACCCTGCCAAAAGAAGTTTCACTTAAAAAAAGAAACAATTAGTTATTTTGTCGAAATTATTACTCCTTATTCAAAACACACCCCTTCCGCGTCAGTACACTGCTGAGCACGTTCGAGCAATGCTAGCACAGATTTTTTAATTGCATTTTGCGGAATCGCCTCAATGACCCTCGTCACGGCTCTTTGGACTTGTATAACATTTGTCATAAAACGTTCCTTTCATGGCCAGTTTGAGTTTTGGGTACAGGAAATAGTTAAACGGTGATAAATCAGGCGAATACGGAGGATGTCGGGGCAGACAGACTTCTTTTTCGTAAAAATTCACAAACAGCGATGGTCCTGTGAGACGGTGCATTATCGTGCAACGAAAACCAACTTCCCGGCGCTCGATATTCGGGCCTCACTCGAACGATTCTCCTCCACAAACGCTCCAATAACATCCAGACAATGTTCACTATTGACATTTTCACCCTGTGAACCGAATTCACTTTTGCAAAATCTCGTCCAACATATTTTCAGCCAATTTACCTCTTCTCCGTTAGCATTTTTTCTTACCCGTTTTTGAATTGAGTCCTGTAGATTTTTTGTTGAAACGAAATTCTCTCGTTTCATTTCGTGCAAAATAAATTTATTATTTTGTTTACATTGTTTTGTAACATCATAATAATCCTGTGGTGTGTAGAAGAAATTGTTTTTTCGTAATGCCATATTTCTATAAATAATTTCTCCGCCACCTATGTCTATGGAAATTGGACTTGCACTATTTCTTTTATTGATCAATTTTAAGTACACAAAGTAAAACAAAGCATTGGCATTTTTTGAAGATATTAAATATTAACTAGTTACAAATAAAAGGTTTACACTAAAGCACAAATTATGTGATATCTCATTTTTTTCAAACAAATGGACTTACACCACTTTCAAGATAAATATAAGTAGTCAAGGAACTGTCCTTTGAAGTGAATTTAATATGAAACACTGAAAATAGTAGGGAGTTGTTGGCAACAAAACTGCAAAATAATTCGGAGTACAAAGGGTCTATGGTGGTTTCAGCTTTAAAATGAATCCAAAATTGTTGTACTGCGATCCTCTGTACGCAACGGAAGCTAATAAATAAATTGCGTTCTGTTCATTGGTGAAGTGGAGCATTGCTAAATAGGAGATAATCCCGGCACTGGTGAATAGTGAATATATTCACGTATGACTGGTAAGTAATTAATTATTCTCCAACTGCATTCCAGTGTCTTGTTTTTTTCCACTGGATACAAACCGCGCCAGGGAGGAAAGTAAAGCATGAGAGACCACAACAACTTAGCAATTCAATAAATAAAAGAATGGGAGCGAGTGGTTGATTCGAATCAGAGATTCCGATTTTCCCATTCACTCGCATCTACAGCGTTTCTGTGTTTTGAATATGGTCTCGCGACAGCACGAGGTAGAGCGAAACTTTAAATATATGAATTATTCAATTTTCTAGTGCAATCTCTGCGAATGATTTACACACCTGTCGTATAATCATAATTCAGAATTAATAGAACATGCGATGTTTTCATTTTTCTAGTTTGCGCCGATGCAGATTATTTCGTAATTAACGATCGTTGAAATTACATTCGTCGTTCTTGTTTGCCCTAACGATTATTATTCTATTCGACCATTATCGTTGTTATTAGACCCCGGATCTTTATGACTAGACTGCGGATTTTATGCATTTATGACAAAAATGGGTAAGCACAATTTAAAGCAGCGGACATATTAAAAAGATTTAAAGACATCAGTGTATTAGTTTCAGCTTAATCAGATAATTAAAAGTAGAAAGGAATTTTTATTTCGCTCCTCCGTCTTGCAATCAATGCAAACATTTTTTATTTTGGATATAGATCCGCAGTCTATTTATGACAAATAAAAAGGTTGTGCATCAATTGCAAGGCACAGGAGCTAAATAATTTTTTACTAATAATTCTAATGTAATGAAGATGTTACAGTGATATTCTCAGTCTTTTAATCTTTGCTTGAAATTGTGTACCGACTCATTTTTATTACCACGCTTATATGAACTTGCCGGGTTGTTGTTGCTGTTGTATGCGACAAATCTTGTAATCGAATTTTAAACCTCTTCCCGTAGTCCAATCTCGCTGAAATTTTGTATCCACACTTGCTTCCGATGACAATATTTGCCGCCATACTCGTGGGACCATAAATAACTAACCTAACCTAACTTCTTCCTTTATAGGAATATCCAAATTTAATAGGATATTTATTTGTTGGCTATAAAAACGGGATAATAAATTATCAAATCATGTTACAATATTTTCCCTTTTACAAAAGATCTTGGTTAAAGTGGTAATTAAAATCGATTACAAGTAGAGATGGGATCAAGTTCAATATGTACTCACGAATCCGAGTCAAGTTCAATAACCAAGTTTCATTTCATGGGTTTCGATTACTACTTGCAATAAAAGTTTCAATGATTATACTTGAAAAGTGTTCATTGTAAACAAATATAATAGTTATAGAACTTCGGAATGAGTACTTACAAGTTTCGAAAAGATACTTATAAGTACTTCGATATTGAAAGTAATCGAAACATTCACAAGTAGTACTCGAATCTTGGAAATCAGAACTAGGTTTTCAGCACTTTCTTTATTAAATTCGTAACTATTTAAGAATAATATTTCATTTACAATATTTGGTTTTATCCTATTACTTTTTTTATCCATGATATTTCCTGCTTTTGAAAAACACTTTCTGAAGGTACAGAAGTGGATATTATACATGATAGTCACGTGCAATTTTTGATAAAATGGGGTAGTTGATTGAATTTTCGCGCCAAAATAATAACGGGTAGTCTTTGCGTTCTAAATATTGTGATTTTAGATAATTTTCCACTTCTAGCACAGCAGACGATTAGATAGGTATCGCATTATTTGTAATTGCTACTTCATTGCCAAAGGATGACCAAATTGATAATTCGCTATTGTGCCGATTTTCGGACATCTGCGTCTGTGAACTATGACATGTTGTAGATGAATTATCATTATTAATATAATTAGTGGCTATATCAGTCAAGGCATCCCGTGCTCGAGGGATAGATTCATCTTTAGAAAAAGCTAATGTTTTAAATCGTGGATTCAATAATGCAGTTAACATATACAAATGATTGTTCTCTACATCGCCTAGATAATGTTCGATATAATATATCAGTTTTTGTCGCGAAGTACATTTCATACTACAATCATCGGTAGAAACATGTAAAATTATAAGACCCCGTTTCCTCTCTCATCTCCACAGCGTGTTTACAAAAAATAGTAAACAGACGCCGCGCCGGAACAGCTTTACGTTGTCACGGAGCGTGCAAGAATACGGAAATTCGTAACGATATTCATAAAAATTTCGAATGTTTCGAAACTGTCCGACCATGATTCGAGTATACTTGCAAGTATTATTTACGTTTACCACAGTATTTGTGAAGGGTTCGAAACTGTCTGGCAAAAGTTCGAGTATACTTGAGGGTACTATTTTTTTTCGTAGTACTTATAGACTGTTTGAATTCCATCAATCAAGGTGCGAACCTGTTTGCGAGGTACTTGATCCCGTCCCTAATTAGTTGATACATATGTAAAGACTAAAAAGTAGAAAATAAAATATTATATTGGGTATGGGAATAAGTTTCCGCCCTTTTGACAGATGTCGTTATACTAAAGTACCGATCACATATTTGATGGAACGTAGTACATGTGTTTGAAAGGTGTGTGTCTAAGCTTCAAAACGCAGTTAGTGGCAGTTGTTTAGAGCGTGAACAGCAGTCAATTTTTCTCGTCAAAAATGTCGACTTTTCTTCCAAGTAAGCAGCATTTGCGGGAAATTGTGTTGCATTATTTTGTTTTAAAGAAAGGTGCCGTGGATATGCATCGTTTGCTCGTGGATATTTACGGGGGCGATACTCCATCAAATACAAGTTGTAAACGTGGTTCCGGCGGTTTAAAACCATGATTTCGACGTAAGGGACAAAGATCGCGATGGTGCGCCAAAAAATCCGAAGATACAGATTTGCGAGCATTACTTGATGAAAATCCACGTCAAAACTTGAAGAACTACAACTATTACGTTTGAAGCGAGCATTACAAGAAAAACGACCGGATTGGGACAACAGGCACAATAAGCCGATTCCGTTACATGACAACGCTAGGCCACATGTCGCAAAACCCGTCAAGAAATACTTGGAAGGAGTGAACTGGAAAATTTTGCCCCACCCGCCATATTCGCCGGACATTGCTCTTTCAGATTTCCACTTGTTCCGATCCATGCAGTCGGCCATATCCGGAGAGCAGTTCACTTCCTATGAAAGTATCCGAAATTGGCTCGATGAATGGCTTGCATCGAAACAACCACAATTTTTTCTATGAGGAATTCGTTTATTACCTGAACGGTGGGAGAAGGTTGTAGATGCCGATAGAGCATACTTTGAATGAATTTACTTTCCATTTGAATTTCTGAATAAAGAGCTTCTTTTCAACAAAAAAAGGGCGGAAACTTATTACCATACCCAATAAAAAAACTTTTTAAAAACCACGCTTATATTACAATGCAATAAAAAGGGAAAAATAATCTTTTTCCTAGTTCTCCATAAAATACTAATTTTATAACAGAAGAAATAATTGAACTAATTGCTTAAAATTTTGGGGAAAAATATCATTTAACTGGATTTGGTATTTTATGGACAACCAGGAAAAAAATTATTTTCTCCTTTTTAATGCTTTTTAATATACGCGTGGTTTTTGAAATGCTTCTTGCATTATCAGCCGTATTCTGGTATTAACATTTGTAACGTGCGGTTTAGGAAAGAGACAGTGGTGCTACTAGTGCAAAATTTCGAAACCTCGAGGTTTCGATCGAGGTGCTGTATTATTTTCTGAAACATTTTTCGAGTTTAAATAATTAATTAATCAACTAAAAATACACATTACCGCCTTTGTACATGTCCTGGCTATGTCGTTGCAGAGCGATTTTTTCGAGTCGAACGATAAATCTCTCAATATTTACGAAAATCTGTCAGTGACAGGCGGTATCTGCCGAATATTACAAACTATTCTTCGATAACGTAAAAATATGCATTTTGGGCTCCGGACAAGCATAGATGTGACTTTTAGGAAAAGTTTACTTCAAAAGAGGCCTGTGAAAATCACGTGTCGCAATTTTTCGCTCAGAAATCACAGAAGTTCTACAGTGACACGTGATCATTGTGTTACCTCAAAAATGGCAAAAGGAGGTCAATCAAAACGGCACACACTCGATTTAGTAAACTACATTTAAAATATGGAAAAGACTTGATTTATTTCTGCATTAAAATACGAAGAAACTTTGTCCCCAACCCAATGAGATGTTATCGCAACAGCGAAACAAGCATTTTATTAAAATGAGTGGTCTGATTAAACAAGCACTTTATTGAAATGTAGTCATTGTTGGTTGTTGCATTATGCATGTCAGAGTTAATTCAACCAACCCGGAATAAACGGTAACGATAACTACAAATTGGAAAAATATTTTTGTTGTATAATGTTTATGTATCATGCTCTCCATAAAAACTGAATTGATTTACTGAAATATAACTACATACACCGTGTGTAGTTTAAGTAATCTATCACAACAGTAGGTTAATATAAAGATTGAAAAATGTAAAATACATATCGCTGCTCCGGAAGTATAATGACGCAACTGTAAAATTTTGGGAAATTGACTTTATTGTGTTGGCGGGCTCAAAAAGGCATTTATTTTCGTTATAACCCGCATGCTTATTTACCACAATGTCTATAAACTACTCTCACAGAAGAATTAAACCGAATCTATAGGCCATTCTATTAAGACAAATTGGAATTATTTTTCTTTTGCTTGTCCTGTAAAATTTCAATTTTTGCAGTTGTGTCATTATACTTAGGGAGCAGCGATACATTAATCGATCATTCATCTTTTTCTGTACTTCTGTTTAAAAATCTTATATCTTCCCCGCTTGTTACTGTGTCCTAACCGCCTAAGTTTAATATTAGATGAAGGTTTGAAGGTATCATTCTTTACATCGTTGATTTCAAATTATGCCCTACAATCCAAAGGACAATGTTCCCCATAGACGCCTCCTGTGCTCTGATCGTGGTAAACAGGAAGCAATCATCGTGAAATCATGCTTTTCGTACTCACTTTTAATCTATTATAGCGATCAGCCGTCAAGTCTTCCTGCGCTTCGAGGTGTCGTCGTTCGCACTTTCGTTGACTCGCGAGAATCGTTAATGTCATAGAGCTAGTACGAATTTCACACCAGCGCTTGTATCACCTTGCACTTTATCACTGTGGTAATTGTTTCAACGCAATCGCATTTTCGTAGCCGGCGAACTGTTTGTCAATGACGGTCGAAGAGAGCAGCGTGAAGAGGACGCTTGGTCCAGGTGAGGAGGCTTGGATAAGGACACGCGTTGCTCGAGTATACTTCTCGAAGTATACCACAAAGATCTTCGATCCTGCGGTCGTGTGCTCGAAGGAGACGTTCACACCTTTTGTTCTCTGAGGACCGTGTGGTCATTCGTTGAAGCAGGAATATATTCTTATTCACTTGGGTCAGCGATTCGGACGTGTGTCACTTCGATCGTTCGATGACTTCGACCTCTCAGAATTTGTCCTTAGCTGTCTATGTATCTCCGATCTTCTGCACCGGAAGGAAATTGTCAGAGAAGATGCTCGAGCAATCAATAGCTGTGGACAGTCTTCGAATATGGTAATTCGCGGATGCTCGTACATATACAGCAACTTACGATTTAATAATTTAAATAATTTTCGAAGTGTACGATCTGACAATTGTAAAGTTTAACCGAGCGGTTCTTCTTCAGATGGTTGATATTTCGAGCTTCCGACTTTAGGTTCTTGACTCTTCCAGGAGAGGAAGCTGTTCGGAAATCGTTGATACACAGCGAGTCTGAGATAACACGGAGATTTGTTGGCTCGATGATGATCGACGGTGGTCACACTGATTCCCCGACACGATGTCCGTGATCTCTGGTTCGAATCGTTCCGGTGTACGTTTCAAGTCAACATTTAATAGGTTGATCCGCGAGAGACGGTGCGTGGAAATGAAATGAGTGTCGGAGAGCATTGAAGCGCTAAAAGCTACCTGCCACCTCCCACTAACTATCATGGTGGATGCCTGTCGAGTAGTAACGTTACCGTGCGTTTCCTAGTCGATCGAGTGACATGCCGATGACAACCGCGAAGGGGCATGTCCTCGTTAGTTGGCTCTAAGGACGCGTGATTCTTTAAGGGAGTAGATTCCTTTTTCCAGGATTGCGAAGGTGCGGGTTTCGCGTTCTCATTTCTCGATAATACGAAAATGGGGGTTTTCAGTAGTCAAAAACATTGGATAAAACATCGATCTAGGCCGCTGTCGCTCTCGAAAGTCCTATTTTTTTCGTTTACGAAGCGTAATTTACATTATTCGGAAGCATACAACTGCGCATGTGGCTATTTTCATAGCTACAGTGTGTGTAAAAAGTATTCGTACACCCTTTAAAACAGAATAACTTTTTTATAATCGTACCAAACGACCTGACTTTTTAAAATCAAATAGAAGGTTTACGAAATGATATACGAAAAAGATTTTCCAAAAATTGTAATTTACGAGGTTGCATGCAAAAATAATAAAAGCATTTGTTTAAAATTTTTTTGTTTGAGCACTTAATGAAAATTAAAAATTATATGTTTTGTAGATCTAGGCGAAGTTTGCGTTTACGTCCGTGCTCAGAATTGGATGAAATTTTACAAATAGATTGTCAGAAGGATTTTTGGCGACTCGAAAAAAATTTGTTTACCATTTTAATATCACTCTTTACCTTACCGACACTACTTCTGTATTTTCGTATACGTGGACAAATATAAAAGTTAAGAATATCTTATTAAAGTAGTATTTTGTAATTGACAGTAGAACAAAAAATTCAAGGAATCTGCGTGTCACAACGTTAACTTTTTTTCGCAGCAGAATGTTTGATTAGAATAAATGCAGAATTTAATTAGAATTAATTAGAATGTCCGTGTTTAATCAGAGCGGTTTTACATATTCTTGAAAGATTCAGAAGGTATACGGTTCTAATTTATAGAAAAGAAAATGTATGTTATAAAATTCCAGTTGTTTTTCATAACTAATTAAAATGTTAACAGTTTCGATTGACCCCTTGCGATAAAGGATGTAGCAAATTGATTTTTTGTCGCACCATTCGATAGGGCTCCCAAAGAAAACCCTCTGTGACCAGCTTGAAGTTCAGCATAAAATCACCGATTTTATATTGAAGTTTTCAGAGTATCACGTTTCCATTATTGTGCCAGTGGTGTGTTGTCGTGAATGTAAATTTTTTCAGATTTTTCGAATTATGCGAAAATGTTTAAGAAAATTGGAAATGCATTTATTTCTAAACTTTTTGCATCATCGGCCAGCAAAGTAATCCTACAATAGCATCTCAAAAGGTCGTCCGAATGCATTTTAAGGGTAATCTGTTTTAAAGGGTATATGGATAGTTATTTAACTGACTGCATAATTTTTCGAGGCGCTTCGCACTTTTACACTTTTTCGATTTTATATTCCCGAAAGGTACGATTAAATGTTTACTAGACGAAGACAGCACAAGAAATTGCGACAGTCCTTCGTGCACAGATGGAATGAGCCTTGCCCCAGTGACGCCGAGGTCGACATATATGTTTCCATTTTTCATATTACCTTACTCGAGAAATCTGTTCCGCGGCGCGGCGCCACAAGTGCTCCAGCTTTTGTTTTAAATTGACGCTAACCTTACCACGACCGGCTTCGTATATTTTTTACTTTATAATTACTAAAATTACAAAGATATTTCCATTAGAGTTTCTTCATTCAAGCATATATTGTACAAATGATAAGAAACCTAAATTTTTTTAGGTTTACCTAGATTTTTATAATATAACGTGCAATATATCAATCGCATTTTATGCTCGGTACGATTAGTACACTCTGTGACAAAACAATAAGACACCTCTAGATTTCTAATGTTTTTCAATATGTACCAGTGATGTGTACAAAGATTTTGTATATTGTAGATCTGTATAGAGTATCCTCTGTTTAGTAATATACCAACTCATGTCGGGCGAAAATATTTTGCTTTGTGGTTCGAAAGAAACGTCAAAGTTGCAAACTTCAAGGAGTGATTTCTCAAGATAGAAGCCTGCTCTATCGGGTGATATAGTTCGATTTTCCGCTGGACCCTTATTTTTTGAGATAAATTCAAAAATGTCCTCAAAAATTGGTGCGAAGTGGTGTCTCTCCGTCTTTAATGATTGTTTAAATATGTTCAAACATTCATAATGTATTAATATTGCATATCACTGTATTCGGGAAAGTCTACAGAATCTTTTGCTGTAAAGAACAATTCAATATCTTTTATAATAACATCACAATATTTGTTTAAAGTTGAAAAATAAGTTTTTTTTGTAAGTCATGTTTCTCAAAAACTGTGCGTCTAGGAGAAAAATTAAGCGCAGATACGGAATTAGCGCAAAAAACTCTATAAGATCCACCCAACAGTAATTGTGGAACAAATTTAGTGTTGGACAGTGTAATTAAATTACTATTCTTTTTCACTATGACTTATCGTTTTGACGCACCGGTTTTTCATGTAAACTGGTATAACTCCTAAGACACAACGTAAATGAAAGCAGTTACTTTGTATGTTACTAAACAGAGGATACTCTATACAGATGTACATATACAGGGTGTCCCAAAATTCCTGAACTTCCCGGAAATGGGAGGTTCCTGAGACCATTTCAAGCGATATTTTCCTTCGCAAAAATGTTATCCGCGGCTTTGTTTAGGAGTTATTAACGAAAAGCACGGACCAATCAGAGCGCGACCTAGACGCGAGTTGGCACAGTCGGCCAATCGACAGTTGGCGCGCCAGACTGACTGTGCCAACTCGCGTCTAGGTCGCGCTCTGATTGGTCCGTGTTTTTCGTGAATAACTCCTAAACAAAGCCGCGGATAACATTTTTGCAAAGGAAAATATCGCTTCAAATGGTCTTAGTAACCTCCCATTTCCGGGAAGTTCGGGAATTTTGGGACACCCTGTATACAAAATCTTTGTACACATCATTGGTATTGAGAAACATTAGAAATCTAAAGGTGTCTTATCGTTTTGTCGCGGAGTGTATTAAGGGACTAGACTACTTTTTCCAAGATTCCAAGGGTGCGGGATTCGCGTTCTCATTTCTCGATAAAATACAAAAATGGAGTTTTTCAGTAGTCAAAAACGCTAGATAAAGGATCGATCTAGGGCAATATCACCTTCAAAACTCCTATTTTCTTCATTTACAAGGCGTAACTTACATTATTCGGCAGCATGTGGCTATGAAAATAGCTTGGCGCAGTTGTATGCTTCCGAATAATGCAAATTACGCTGACAAATAATGCACATTACGCTTCGTAAACGAAAAAATAGGACTTTTGAGGGCGACAGCGCCCTAAATCGAATTTTTAACTAGCGTTTTTGACTACTGGAAAACTCAATTTTTGTATTATCGAGAAACGAGAACGCGAATCCCGCATCCTTGCAATCCTGGAAACGAGTCTACGCCTTAATGAACCGAAAAATCACGCATCCGCTTCAGGCTATACGCCTCAATAATTTTCGATGCTCGATTACCATGCGATGAAAAACAATTTAATGGAAATGCAAATGACGTTGGTTTTTTTTTAATGGGTGCGCAATAGACGACTTTACGCAAACAGACAAAGTACATAGTGAGGTGGAACAGAAATGTTTATAGAAAAAAACAAAGACAATCAGTAATACATACATATAAGTAGTTTTGTAAATATAGTTATGTTTAAAGATCGAAATAGACAATTATATTATGAGATTAAATTGATTATAATGAGCATACTTCATCTTGAAGTTCCTATTTGTTTATAGATTTATGGCTTTTGTTAAACATATACACGTAGTAATAGTTAACACATATAAATAATTTACTATATTCCTAATTTTTTTATCAATTTAATCTCATCTTTGCTATAATAATTAATTAGTTTTTCGAATATGTGTCTTTTCGCCGTCAGCTTTTTTAGAGACTCGTCGACGTCACAATAATTAATTAGTAGACTGCGGATCTTTATGCAAAATAAAAATTGTCTGTACCGATTGCAAGGAATAGAAACCAAACAGAATGTTATTTCTTCCCTCAATAATTTTAATAGAGGAGAAATCATATATTGACATCTCCTATTTTTAAAATTCTTGTACAATTTTTAATTTCATCTACTCAATTTTGCTATAAATGCACAAAGATCACCAGTTCTCAGAAACAGAAATTTTTTCACAGAATTTTCCTGTTTTATGCAGTAAAAGATAACTGTGAATTATATAAAAATTTTACCATGTAGAAAACCGTGCCACTTAGCCTTATCTTTCAAGTGAACTGTGCGATCAATGTTTTAATAATCGTTGGTGCGATTTTTGGAAAGCTGGTTTCGAGAAAACTGTATTCAGACTTCGAGAAAAAAATTTAAACTACCACGAACAAAAACTTTTTCATCGTAGCATGAATCATCGATACCAGAACCATAAAATAAATCCTTGGGATTGTAAGCCAGCACTCCGACAAACAAGTTAACCGATATGCGCGCTATTCCTGCTCCTTTTATAGTAGGTGTTAATACAACACACATACAGCAACAAATAACTAAACTCTTATATCGGAGGATTTAATCTTAAAACGCAGAACTGTTTAAAACAAAAACTTCTTGAATCGGAAAAGACAAGAAACGAAAATATGGCCTCCATGGCGTAACAAAATGCAAACTAAAGAAACGTGAAACCGACATTTTCTATAGAATAAAATAATTAAGCCTTCATATATGAAATTAGTTAGAACATCGTCTCATTTTAAAGTTTAAAATATTTACTTTCATGAACATTCATTTCATTCATTACATGATCATTCATCACATTAATTTTTACCTACACTCCGCGACAAAAAGATAGCACATTAT
Organism: Lasioglossum pauxillum; assembly: GCA_933228785.1. Taxonomy (NCBI): domain Eukaryota; kingdom Metazoa; phylum Arthropoda; class Insecta; order Hymenoptera; family Halictidae; genus Lasioglossum; species Lasioglossum pauxillum. The sequence goes on along the minus strand of OW121699.1, from coordinate 38,447,991 downwards.
AATATAATGTAATTATTAGCCGTATTCTATTATAACATTTGTAACGTGTAGTTTAGGAAAGAGACAATGGTGCTATTAGTGCAAAATTTCGAAACCTCGAAGTGCTGTATTATTTTCCGAAACATTTTTCGTATTTAAATAATTAATTAATCAACTAAAAATACACTCCACCGCCTTTGTACATGTCCTGGCTATGTCGATGCAGAGCGATTTTGTTTACTCGAACGATAAATCTCTCAATATTTACGAAAATCTGTTAGTGGCGGCCATCTTGTGATATCATGCATGCTTCGTATGCCTCGTAACAGGCGGTATCTGCCGAATATTACAAATTATTCCTCGATAACGTAAAAATATGCATTTTGGGCTTCGGACAGACATAGATTTGACTTTTAGGAATCACAATTGACCGCTTCTGAACTCCTCATTGCAATGTTGAAGCGTCATTTTGTGTTCTTGTGAACCTTGTAATTTCATGTACGTATATGCGGATCTAGCGATGTGTGCGTGTGCCACCACACTCTTGCACGGGCGCGCCGGCAACCTTAAATATATGTATATTTCTGGAAAAACAAAATGTAGAAATAACAGACATTATTTCAGTTGTTCTGCTTATCGAATAATATGATCTGGCACAATAACCGATAACACGATGACGAATTAAGAATGATCGTTTCGGCTTAATGCGGCGGCAAGTATAGCAACAGGTGGTCGAAAATCGCCAAAAAGTAAACATAGAAATTCCTCGATAGATGTCACTGTGTGGGACACTTCAAAAATTTGAAAAACAATACGAAGCATAACAATTTATTGTTATCTGATTTTTCCTACAACCTAAAGATCTTACCAATAAAACCGAAACCCGCAGATTTGTTTGGACCGAAAAGGTGGCAACCCTGAATGTACCGTAAAAGAGCGAATGTCGCGACGCAAACGTTGGCGAATTTTTCCTATTCCGCGGTTCGTGTAATTGTGCGCTCGTAATCACTCGAACGAATTATCCCTGGCTGATTGTAACCCCGCCGGAACACGTGTTCTCAACGTCAAGACCTTTAAAAGTGGTTCGAACCGGTTGCGTTCCGAGAATAATACAATGCTCCAGATCTTTCCGATGTCCCCGCGCCACGATCCTGGATCTTTAATTACGCGAAATTCGCGCAGACTGTTTACCCGATACACGGAAGGTCGTCGTATCGTCAACAAGACAGACAGTGCCCCGTGCTGATTAATGGAACACACACGAAAAATGTTCCCCCGTAACTTCTCGAATCTCCTCCCGTCGTAAATTCTATTCCCCAAATATTGGACTTACGTCACTCGATAACTGTGCGGGTCAAATGACGCGGAATGAATTGCTAAATTTCACGTTGAGTGACTTTAACCACTTCTATTGCGATGTGGCAGAAAACACTACGCATTCGAAACTTCGGTTTATTTAGCGGCGTGTACGTATGTTGTACATGTGCATACGACACGAGTATGAATTCGAATCGTCAAACTGTACTTCATCTTGATTTATAGAGACCTGTCATCTGTCCGCCAGCGATTGTGCTACTCTGCTGTTGGCGACACTGGATTTACGGAGCACTAGAAGTTACCATTTTACATTAGTTTAAAAAAATAACAGGAATGTGTCCATCCAAATTTTTAGCTATATTTTCTATGATACAGAGTATTTCACCTAACTTGACCACCTTGAATATCTTTGTTGTTTTTAAAGCTGCGTCTAATGTCTGAAGGACAAAGTTGAATGGTAAAATTGGGCTAATAAGATACAAAAAAATGTTTGTTTTTATGTAATTTTTTTTAGAGGTATGTCACCTTCATTTTTTTAAATGGAATGAGGTATTTTTTAATACATCAATCGATGCAGTTGGACATTCGTAATAAAAAAGTACTAACCTATGTATATCGAAAAGTTAGTAGTTCAGGAGATATTTCAATTTAAATAACTCTAAAATACCGCTACTGTCGTACTAAGACGTTAGTGTTTACTTACCAGTGTAACGTCTTAGTACGACAGTAATGGTATTTTAGAGTTATTTAAATTGAAATATCTCCTGAACTACTAACTTTTCGACATACATAGGTTAGTACTTTTTTTATTACGAATGTCCAGCTGCATCGATCGATGTATTAAAAAATACCTCATTCAAAAGGACTGCAGTCCAGGGCTCCATTCGCGGTAAAAAAAAGATAAAAATAACAACAATTTAAATTAAAATATACAAAAAATTTTGGTACTTGAGTTAATTTGGAGTAATGAAGGAGGTAGTAGAATGAAGAGGTAGAAGGAGCTCAGGGCCTCGATATTAACGGTTCGCTGCTGAAAGAAATAAAGGGATGCTTATTTATAGTCTGAATAATCGCGAACTAAAAATATTAGATTGTAACGCGTGAACCTAGTGTTAACTCATCCAAAACGATTTTTGACACACATTCCTGTAGTCGTAAAATTGAAGAGAACTTGATTTATTTTTTCTTTAGGGAAAAATAGAAATATCCTGCACTGGTTTCGAGGAGCAAAAGAAATTTGTTTGTTCCTTTACTAATTCCTGTGAGTCGACAGTTCTAAACCGACATTTTATAATTTGTCTATTTTTTTTGTATTTTATATTTCATCCTCCCGATTTCTTCCATAAATATTAGATGATTGCATAAGTTCGTGCCCTATTTTCACAGATCCTTCTCTAATTGTAGAAAAGAATGGTGACTATATAATTGATTGATAAAGCTGTATTCATTAAAATTTAACCATTGCATTTTACTTTCAAATCGGGTACGAACTTATGCAATCACCTGATGCATAAAATCCGCAGTCCATTTATCACGTTAGATACAGTAGGCCATTAAAGATTACCACTAGACCGAGAATTTTTATGCGAAGTAAATAAAAATTGCATTGATTCCGAAACGTAGAAACTACATAAACATTTACTTCGTTTCTTAATAATTAGAATCAAATGGAAATAATACAATTCTTGAGACTGTTAAATGTTTTTTCGGGTAAACTTTACTTTACCGGACTCAATATTTGTGCCTTTCTCCTATAAATTATGACGTATTTGGTATGTAATGCAGTAGATTTGTACCCGGGGCGGCTACAGATCGAAGTTTCGATCCTGTAGGATCAATGGTTCAGGATTTATGCTTGATTGAAGTTGGGAAATCTGCAGTGTTTTTGACAGGTAAGGGCGTCGCCATATTGATTTGATGTAACGGTCACGCGCCGCTTACCGAGCAAAATAATTAATGAGTTGGTTGGTGATTAGATCGGGGGGGGGGCAGCAAGGACCGGCGCGGCAGTTCGATCGGCACTACAAACCAATATGGCGGCGCCCTTACCTGTCAAAAACACTGCAGATTGCTCAACTTTAAGCAAGCATAACTCCTGAACCATTGATCCTACAGAATCGAGTCGAATCTGTTTTTTCTATGTTACATTTGCTCTACTCGTTTTTATATGTATAAAATCCGCAGTCTAATTGTCTCCGTTTCTAATACATGTATTTTCTTCACTCTCTATTTTTTTTGTTGATGTATAAAATTTCATAACTTACTGCACAAGCATGAACATCTTACTAACTTTCTTAATGGTAGAGTGAACTACGTACATACCAACTATTAAGTAGATGTAAACCAACGAGCTCTAATATTTTCCAAACGATAAATATTATATTACTGTGTCCTTGTACGTACAGTGAACCACGAAAGTATGTGAACGCACTTTAAGTATAACTTTTTTATGATCGGACCAAACGACCTGACTTTTTTTGAGCAATTAGAAGAATTAATTTACCGAATGATATGCAGCAAAGATTTTGAAAAAATTTCAATTCTTAAGAATTACATGAGAAAGTAAAAGAGCACCATTTACAACAACTTTTTTTATTAGAGCCCGTAATGAAAATCTAAACTATGCGTTTTGTAGATGTATGCTAGTTATACACATGCTGAAAATTTCATCGAAATCGGTTGACGCAGAAAAAAACGACACGCATCGAAAGATCTAAGAATCTGTGGATTTTAAGCAGAAAGTGGTTAAAAATACGCGAAAAAACTGTGATTTTCACCACATTTAAACACTTGTAGCTGTTCGGTATGTCAATCGATTTTGATAAAATTTTCAGCATGTGTATAACCAACATAGATCTTAAGAGACATAAATTTTTAATTTTCATTAAGGGCCCAAACAAAAAAGTTTTAAAAAATGCTTTTATTATTTTTACATTCAACCTTGTAAATTGTAATTTTTGGAAAATCTTTTTTACAGATCATTTAGCAAACCAATGCTTCTAATTGCTCATAAAACATCAGGTCGTTTGGTACAATTATAAAAAAGTTATACTGTTTTAAAGTGCGTTCAAATACTTTCGTGGCACACTGTACATAATTTTTCCAAATAATAATGGACGCGCGTGCACAACAGCGTCCACATGAAAGTCACCTTCAGAACTTATGGTGGGAAACATATAAGGTTGTTCTTTACCAGAAGGCATACGTGCGAATGGTTTATATAAATATTTCAATAGCTTTATAAACTTTCCAAGAATGTTTTCGACAAAGTTGTTATTAACTTCGCTGGGAAACTAGTTATGCAAGTGTATGCTTCATCTACATTCACCGTCCTCAGAGGAGACACCAGATTTTGTGTACACTTCTCAGAACACTGCTCAATAGCATAATACAGTACATTCGACGTACTTTGTGTTTAGTTTTGTTAATACTGTTAATTCAGTCCAAGGTCAGATCTAGTAACAGCAACCATGCGACTGTATATTGGCAACAAAGCATCGCAATTGTACAATAAGAGATGTCAATTATATTAAATAAAAAATAATAAATATGAATGCAGCGAAACAGAACAATAAAGACAAAAATGCAATGTAAAACTGGATGCAGCCCTAATCTCACAGGACTCCATAAGGAAGACAATGGAACACCTCAAAGAAATAAACATATTTATCAAAATATAATCCAGCAAAACCCACTGTTATCGTTTCGGACTTTATGCATTTATGATAAATAGACTGTAGAATTTCATGCATTTATGGCTTCTGACAATTTTCAGAAAATGCTGGAGTATAAAATTTGACAGAATTTAATAAGATTTTTATTGATTCCAGACCTGCACAGGCTGAAAATAAGATTTCATTTAATATTCCACTTTCTTGAAATTCGTCTACAAAGATTGCAAATTGCATAAACATTTGGAGTCTAATGGTGAACGTGAATAGGTGCACTTTCAATTCTTCAATTTCAACTTCAATTTCAACTCTTGAAGTTCAACTTCAATTTCAACTCTTCAATTTTTCAATGCTATTACAAATGCTTTTACCCATGAAAATAGGATGTTATTCGGTACCACTTTCTCAAAATTTTTCTACAAAAATTGGAAATTGCATGAACATCCGCAGTCTATACATTAATTATAAAGTACAATGTATATATTTGTATACCTTTCTTCAGAAATATATTTTGAGTCGTGACACTTTGAGACATATAGTTTAAATTTTCATTAAGGGCTCAAACAAAAAAGTTCTAAAAAATGCTTTTATTATTTTTGCATGCAACCTTGTAAATTGTAATTTGTGGAAAATCTTTTTTGCAGATCATTTAGTAAATCAACTCTTCTAATTGCTTACAGACCATCAGGTCGTTTGGTACAATTGTAAAAAAGTTGTACTGTTTTAGAGAGCAATACCATTTTGCAAGCCGCACACTGGCCAGTGGTTTTTACCTTACCGACGGAGATAAATGGAGATAACGATGACTGCATAGCCGGAACTATTTGTAATATATTTAAATGTGAAGCTTGATCTACATTCTATGTAAATTTACAAGATTATAAACACTTACTTTCTTATTTACAGGAAGAGCGCCACGAATTGTTTAACACTACGATAAAAAATTTTCAGTCCCAATTACCAATCGAAACTAGTAATGTTCTATGATTTTTACTTATCAGAAAATCCAATTTTGATGGACAATGAATACATATCTGTGTACTACTTTCTTAACTACTTTCTTAAAAATAAAATGAAAATCTCACTTTTGACATACCCAGATAGCACAAAGACTTCTCTAAGACGTCTGCAGATGGACATTCAGATGTCTTACAGATGTCCCGAACGTCTTGTCTTAGAAAACGGTACGTCTTAAAGACGTCTGTTTGAAGTCTAAGAGACGTTCGGAAGATGTTCGTAAGACATTCGGGACATCATTAAGACGTCTGAATGTCCAACTGCAAACCTCTTTGTGCTATCTGGGTTTGGCCCTGACCTTTAAAATATGTTTCATTTCCTCATTTTTAATTTTTCACATTTTTAACAATTTGGTAAACTGTAATTTTTAGATTCTAAGATTCGTTTACTGCGCCATAATCGGGAGGTTTAAACTAATTTAGGAAAATAACAAATTTGATATATCGAACTGATAGTTTTAAATAATTGTTTCTGGTACCAGCGCATAAAACCGTCGGTCTATTAATAAATCTTGGCTACATCGTATTCACGTTGATTAGGACAGAATCTTCGTAAATTGATTTCATTTGCCTTCAACTCTACGTCTGTATACAGTACTGGACCAATATATTCGGACAGATTGCGAGCCTGGGATGATCGTGATCTCTTCTCGTGGTGTTAGATTATTGCTGCGAGCAAATGCAAGTAACTATGAATACAAAATATGTAAATAGAAAAATAAAGAAATACAAGAAGCGCAAGAACAGGGCAAAGAAATGTCTACAAATCGCAGATCTCGTGCTGTGAGAAATTAGCTATTTAGAATTCTTTCGAATCTGCCCCCAAAAACGCAGCGGCTGACTTTCAGGCCCTGGACTAACACTATTTGCGGGTTTTCTCAATTAACACAAATTTTGCGTATAATTTATTTTTTCTTATGTTTCTAATTTAAATTGTTTTTATTCTTTTGTTACCGCGAATCTTTGATGCTGATTCGCTGCTGTAAAAAAAAGTGAACACTAGGTCGAATTAATTTCTAATTCTAATTAATTTTCTGGGCGCTATTAATGAAAATCATAGAATATAACATTCAAGGAGTCCATGACTTCGCTGAATGGTTTTAACGCCGCGAACAGCGTCACGAGTGTGGCGATCACGATTTTGTACGTCACTTGAAGAAAATCAAATTAATTTTGTGTACGTATAGCCATTTAACAATCTAACACGTTACGTTCGTAAAACTTATAACTTCTCTATGACAATATCTTTTCCTATACTTTGCAAGTACATTTCATCGGATGTTGCAACTACGAAGGCTATTGCTGAAATAAATGCCGGTCGCGCGACGTGTTGGTTCTCCAGCGTAATGGGTCGGTGAAATCAATGAATTCAATTTGTACTGTTTTAATTATCTTCGATCAAATGGTCGCATAGAGGATCCTAGTAGAATAATTAACCAATCTTCACTCTACACTGTAAATCGACAAATTACGTTGCATTTATAACGTCACATTTTAATGAAATTGGTGTCACATGACAGCAACAGAAAATCGTTTACAGTTACGTAAAACTGGTAAATGAATCTTCACCCTGACTATGAGAGCTAAATTATCTTCGAAATTCTCGATCAATTCTTGTTTTACTAACAGCCTTATACAATATAGCAACAATAATATAAAGCTCCGAGTTTTCCGAAGAAATTTCAACGAAAAAATGTCTAGTTTCGAACCGTGCAGTGGAGGGTTAATATAAAGTGTCAATATTTAAAATATCATAATTTTGCCAGAAAAAATAGTAAAAATAACAAGTTTCGACTTTCATTAACCTCCACTTTCTCGGACCACCATTCATTTCTGTCTAGGATATTTGTTTTCTGAGACAATAATTTTTTCGGAACGAATCTATCACGGGTCGACTGGTTTAATTTTAATCTACGATTTTTTCGGTTCGGTTTCATAGAACATAAATGAGGAATAAGTTTCCTTGGTGTAAAAGATGGCGGTAAAATTTTCAGTCAAAGATCGATAGATCGACTAGAAAAAATCGTGTATCAAGTTTTAAGCGTTCGTCGTAGAGGGAAAGCTTCAATCTTTAAATCGTCGGTGGGTTCAGTGGCAAGGAAAATGTTTCAATGTTTTCACAGAGACGTTTCAATTCGTACACATTTTCGACGAGAAAAAAGTTCAGACAAAGATGGCATATTGCTGTACCATTTTCTTTCGCGGAATGATCACACGAAATCGCTCGAAACTGGGAAAATTAGTATCCAAATACTTTTTGGTCTTATTATACATCGCACGCGGTAAAACGTTTTATCAACGAAAGATAGCGAAACAAACGGTGCTAGAAAACACGTTGATGCGAATTAATTCGTCGAAACGCGAACGGGCCGATCGTGCTGGCGACCGAACAGCTCGCCGAGGACGGCGAGTAGCGAGACACAAGGAACAAGAAGAAACAAGCAAAAATATCGTGCGTGTGACTTACGGAGTGCGGTTTGCCAAGTCTCGGAGAAGTTGCCCGAATTGGGAAACAACCGAGCGGCGATGGTTGAGCACAAACCTTATATAGGGGAGGCCACGAGTAACTAATCTCCCCCACTCTGCTCGAAAAGAACCAATGCAAGCCTGGACCCGTCGCAACGAGACGCGGAGGAATCGTCGTCGAGTGACAGAGCCTCGGCATCGTGGTTCCTCTGGATCAAGCTCTCTTCGGGACACTTCCGGTTCTTGGCTCACCACCGAGGAACACGAGGGCGGACACGTGTCTTCGTATAAACAGAGAATAACGCGAGTACTCGCAGCCCGGCCGCCGTTGCGTAATTTCGCCACGCGACGCTATGCGACGCTAGGTATACATGCTATGTGCTCTCTCGCATGAGAGCAAACGATAAAGCCGAACGCGGCCGACCGACAGCAAACGTTCCGATTTTCTGGGCCGTGCCGCGCCGCGCCGCGCCGCGGTTCGAACGTTCGATCACCGTAATTCATTTAAAAATCATCATCCGAGGGGAGCGTCGCCTCGAATTCCACGGTGTCATCGCTTACTGTCGTACGATCATAAATCTAGACAAACGGACGGACTGATTTATTATATCCCCGCTGAACTCTCGCGTCGTCGACGCGTCGTCGTCGTGTCGTTTGCGCCGTCGCTCGTTTCTGCTGCTCTCTTTCAAACATAGACGATGTTTTTCGGGGTTTTCTCAGATACCATAATTGTTATCACCAAAATTCGAAAAGTTCTGGCGTAAGAGCCAGAATTATTCTTTAAATGTTCTTGCTTACGGCATTATGAATGACTACAACATTTTTCTGATCACTAGTAAGTATCATTTTGGTTACGAATATTGGTATATTGACAATGAGAATTGTTTTCGATTATGTAAAATAAACCTTTTCTACCTGACTTGCAAAAACTGAAGTGAAATAGAAATCTATTGTCTTTCTTCCGAGATAGCACAAATACGTCTTAAAGGCGTCTGCAGTTGGACATTCAGACGTCTTAAAGATGTCCCGAATGTCTTACGAACGTCTTGTGTTAGTAAACGGTACGTCTTAAAGACGTTTGTTTGACGTCTACAAGTCGTCCAGGAGACGTTCGTAGGACATCCGGGAGGTCTTTAAGACGTCCCTAAGAAGTCTTAAAGGTGCATAAATGTTAACTACAAAGAAAGGAAGAGTAAAAATAGATTTCGACAAAAACGAGTTTAAAATTAAACCAATAAATAGCTTTATTAGAAGAACGAATGTGGAATTGACATAAAAAGTAACAAAAATAACAATTGCAATTAAAATCACTATAAAAATAATAAAAATTGAAGTTGAAATTGACGAATTGAAATTGAAATTGAAGTTGAAATTGAAGCAGAAATCGAAAAATTGAAGAGTTGAAATAGAAATTGAAGAATTGGAATTGAAAAATTCATGAGTTGAAATTGAAATTGAAAAATTCAAGAGTTGAAATTGAAATTGAAAATCGAGGAGTTGAAATTGAAATTGAAAATCGAGGAGTTGAAATTGAAGAGTTGAAAACTTCAAAAAGATTTATTTTGTGGATCACAATTGGCATCAATGGTGGCTACACAGTTTCAGAAAGAAGTGTATGCCGAATTGTGTCATCGGTTATTAAGAAATAATGGTTTACATACACGAGTTCCAAGGAGAAAACCATTTATTAGCAAGAAAAATAAAATTATGCTATTTACAATCCGCCGAAAAATTTATTTATAAAAGTAACTCGTTTTGGGGCATACTATTATTCTCTGATGAGAGTAAATTCAACGTTTTTGGTAGCAATGGATGTAAAAAACGTTTGGCGGAAACAGAACACAGAATTGGAATCGCGAAATCTACGGCCGACTATTAAACATAACGGTGGATCTGTATTAGTTTGGGGCAGTATGGCATCTAGTGGAGTGGGAAACCTTGTGTTCATTAACGGAATAATGGACAAAATAAAGTACTACAAAATTTTGCAGGAATACTTAAAAGACAGATTACCCAAAGACTAATTACTGGTTTCAATCGGACAATGATCCTAAACATACCGCTAAAATAGTCAAAGAATGGGTATAATATAATGTTTCACACGTGTTGCCACATCCACCTCAAAGTCCCGATTAAAACCCCATTGAACATTTATGGGATGAGGAACAACGAAGATTGAGAAGTACAGTTATTACTTCGAAAGAAACGTTAGAACAAAATATTATTGCAATATGGCAATTAATAGGTCCAGCGGTTACTTCTAAGTTAGATCACTCAATGGAAAACAAACTTAGGGCTGTTATAAAAGCAAACGGTGGTCCAACTTCTTATTAAAACTTTAAATTATTCAATTTAAATAACTATTACATGTTCCGTTCGAATACTTTTGTGTGTCACTTTTAGTACGTGTTTATAATAAATGTATTGTAAAAACGCTGTATATTGTTGGATTATTTTCTAGTATTACTTATGTAGTCTTAAGACCCACCTCTTGTTGTATGTGGCAAATTACATCAAATACTACAATATAACATACATATTTCATTAGTTGAATGTTAGAATTATTAAAACCCGGAGCCCCCAAATGAACGCTCTGCTGCTGTCTCTAGTGTAGGATACGATACTGGCACTAATGTTAATCACATTATTGATTAAATATATGAGTTTTTACAGAGATAACAATAGTACAGAAACTTTCAGCCCTCTAAATTACTATCCACAAATGATAGGTATGTAGTTCTTAGAGATTACGAGAATAGTATGCTTGCAAATATACAGATATGCTATCTGAGCATAAAGAAAATAAATAGTAAAACGAATGGTATAAAAGCAGCAGCCTAATTTTTCAGATACGGCAGCATGACTTGAAAGAAAATGTACGCCACTATTGCCCAAATACAATGTTTACTTGCGCCAGAATCGGAAAAACGTAATCCCAAAGGCGCAGTCATTAGAGTCCCAATCCTAACCCAAACACCACGCATCAAATCACTCGCGTCACTCTTGTCAAAAACAAGGGAGAGAGATATACAGTGTTCCCGCGATTGTTGTGAAAACCTCGGGGGTATCGAGCCTCAGGAAACGAAATGGTACCATGTTTTTTTACGTGTGCTGAACATAGATTTCTTGGATAACTTTTCCAAGAGTAAACGACGATCCTGAGTAAACAACGGTGCTAAGCGGGAAATTGTTGCATTGTACTAATGCTATTCCATACCTGAGATGATACATCGAGTATCATAAAACCCCAATTTATACACCCTAATACCTTAATTTCTTTGTAGCGAGATCCACCGCCCAAGGGGGAACCCCCTAGTAGTGGGGATAAAAAAGGTAACATCATCCGCATACCCGAAAGTCACATCAATCGCGAGAACGCTGTACTCCATTTTATATCTACTGGCAGGGCCCGCTCTGGGAGCGGGCAACCCGCACATTTTTTCGGGGCGCCAAAATTTAGGAACGCCATTTTGGTAATTGTGAGAAAAATATTGATGTGTTAAATACCCAATTAATAGAGAATTTGCTTTCATTAAAACTTAAATAAAATGATTAGATTTTTATTGAAAATAAAAAATATGTACCTTTATTTAAAAAATATATACATATATTCTTAAGGGCGGCAATTTGTTGTTTTTGTCCGGGGCGCCAAAATTTAGGGGCGCCATTTTGGCCGTAATTTGTGAGAAAAATATTGATGTGTTAAATACCCAATTAATAGAGAATTTGCTTTTATTAAAACTTAAATAAAATGATTAGATTTTTATTGAAAATAAAAATATGTACCTTTATTTAAAAAATATATACATATACATATATTCTTAAGGGTCGGCAATTTGTTTTTTTTGTCCGGGGCGACGTAACCGCTAGAGCGAGCGCTGCTACTGCCATTCATTACTTATATTTACAACGTAAATTTATTTTGTTTAAAAAGTACCTTGTAACACGAGCAAATTTTTTTTCATTTCGATTTCCATTTCCGGTAAATTGATAAAAAAGATTTCGGACAAAAGTTGGTTAGTAATTGCATGCTGATAAATCGCAATAAGCAGAATTTGCAAGAAGCTCCTTACTGTATTAAAAATTAAAAAGTAAGCTTAATTTTTTGTAGTCTGTTCAAAGAATTATGGAAGTCCTAGCTCGAAAATGAGTTAGCCTAGAATTCTAGAAGATACAAATTTTTCTCCGTTTTCCATATGGCGTCGAACGTAATCAAGGCTGTCGAACAAAAGAGTTTAATAACACCAATTTGGAGCGCGATAAATTCAAATATATGCGAGACACTCGCAGACGCCCAGAAGCGATTACGAAATATTTATTTCGGCTTATATGTCCACGGAAACAGATGTCGAAACGTCGATCTTCCATGGCGGCCAATCGATGAATCATTGGTCGAAGAGGACGAGGCTGCCCGGAAAGCAAATGAAAATACTGATTTCGCAGCGGGAGCACCGCAGCAGTCGTGTAGATTTGTAGAGTTATAAGAGAATCGTGGGGACTTGATAATGGAAACATTGTTTGCGGTAAATCTTAAGGAGTCTTAGCAAGCGCCAAAGTGGAACCAGATTTTTGCTGTGTTGTGCAATTTCGTGACTAACAGGGAAATTCCGCAAAAAGAGTGGCTATAAATTCGGTATTTACTCCGTAGGTCTGTTAACTGAGCTTTTACAATTACACGTACTGCGATAAATAGCCTGAAAATATCTGCGCAAACAGTTGAAAAATAGTTTCTCTCTTAATGTCTCTACAATATTTCTAAAATTAAATTCAGATTTCTTTCACCCATACACAGCGGTGGACAAAAGAAAGTTCAAATAGTAATTTGCACGATCAGAGAGTATCTAGCCCAGGGATGAGCAACCTTTTTTTACAAGGGGCCAGCTACAAATTTAAAAATGTCGTGCGGGCCGCATGTGAAAAACTTATGATAATACAAACACTGAATGATGAAATCAAATTATCTCTTTATTAACACAATAAACCTAGTATAAAAATTACAGAAATAAAACACTCATTAATAGAAATACTATTAAATCATTTAATCTCTGGCGAGCCGCGGGTTGCTCGTCCCTGATCTAGCCTGATGGCTAGAGTAAGATGTGGAAATATGAAAGAAGGGAATAAATATTGGAGAATGGAGGAAGATAGAATATGCATGGTATACGAGAGCCACCTGGGGAAGCTAAAGCATCTGGCAACGGAAGACTGTCAACGTGTAGAGAAAATAAATATAACTATAGAAAAGATAGTACAAGATAAAAGAGTGGGAGAAATAGTAAACTGGCTCAGGAGTATCGAGAAGAAAAAACTTTTTAAAAACTACGCTTATATTAAAGTGCACTAAAAAGGAGAAAATAATTTTTTTAGACATTAGTGACTATAAATAAAAGCGTGGAGCGCCAAACTATATTGACGTGATCTTCGTGGGCACTCCACGCTTTTATTTATAGTCACTAGCCTAAAAAAATTATTTTCTACCTTTTAGTCTTTTTTAAATGGAACGCAAGATATAGTAATACTGGTATGAAATAGTACGATATAGAATACGCGAGAAAGAATGACGGGATAAGTTCGAGACACGACGTCTCTTGATGGAGTCCGAAATGGAACTGAATGAACGGAACACCACACGGAGCTCCTTCGATGCGATGTGGGTCAGTGGAGTGGGAACACGTAGTGGAGTAGGAACCGCTGGCGCGCGGAGTGGGGATCGCTGAACGCGATGACGTACTACCGAGCGTCGCGCGGCGAGGTATGTATAACGGTTAATATTAACAATTTTTTTCTCCTAGACGCACAGTTTTTTTTTTAATTTGTTTTTTAATATTGCATTGTCATCTAGTTCTGAGCTATGTTTAAAGTTTCAAGTCTCTAGCTCATCGGGAAGTGATTTAAAATTCGATTACAAGATTTGACGCATACAACAACAACAACTCGGAAAAGAATCGTAAACCAAGCCCAATTTCTTGGCCGCGACGTCGTAATAAATAAATATACTACTACTACTAGTAATTCGCACGACACAACCAATACTTTTACAAACTGAAATTTCATGTTAAAACAGCAATGGATTTTTTATAAATATATAGAATAATGGAATAGTTGGATAGTTGATATAAAACAATGAAGCAGTTGCAGAAAGTTTATTAGAACTTGCTACAGGCTAATACGTAAAATTGGCAAGTACAAAATCACATGTAATTTTTGAGGAAATGAATTTGTGTCAATGGAAATTTTGTCAGTTCATTTTGCACCTGGTTTCACTTCGAAATTTTCGAATGGACAGATTGCATAATTGTTGAAGCATACAATGACCAAAAGTCAATATGAAAATATCTAGCCGTCGAATTTCGCTGTATGTACTCGCGAGAACATTCTTATGAATAGAAACTACACTTCTCCATTTGTTATGACAGTGCCTCTAAAATTCGACAATTTCTAGATAGAGTATTTAGAAACACGAAACTAGTTTCTCGTAAACCAAATATCGGAAAGTACCCGAAGTTCGAGTCACTCACTATTTCTGTACACGCATGTTGCAGGACGACGTGTATCAATTATCGACAACACTGTACTAACCATTCTGTAACTATTTGACAAACATAAATTAGATATTCGACAACTGTCTTTCTCTTATCACCTCCTATTCCTTTGTTTTTTCAGATTACTTCCTTAACTTATTCGAAATTGTATACAGAGTGAGTCACCCAACGTTTGTACCTCAAAAAATATCTTTGTTGTTTTCAAAGATACATTGAATGTCTTAAGGACAAAGTTGAATGGTAAAATGGGACTCGCTGATCGACTTCCGAGGCCTCCACATGTCGATCATTCATAAGAAAAGTGTCACAACTCAAAATATATTTCTGAAGAAAGCTATAATAACAAATATATATATTGTGGTGTACTTTATAATTAATGTATAGACTGCGGATGTTCATGCAATTTCCAATTTTTGTAGAAAAATTTTGAGAAAGTGGTACCGAATAACATTCTATTTTCATTGGTAAAAGCATTTGTAATAGCATTGAAAAATTGAAGAATTGAAAGTGCACCTATTCACGTTCACCATTAGACTCCAAATGTTTATGCAATTTGCAATTTTTGTAGACGAATTTCAAGAAAGTGGAATATTAAATGAAATCTTATTTTCAGCCTCTGCAGGTCTGGAATCAATAAAAATCTTATTAAATTCTGTCAAATTTTATGCTCCAGCATTTTCTGAAAATTGTCAGAAGCCATAAATGCATGAAATTCTACAGTCTATTTATCATAAATGCATAAAGTCCGAAACGATAACAGTGGGTTTTGCTGGATTATATTTTGATAAATATGTTTATTTCTTTGAGGTGTTCCATTGCCTTCCTTATGGAGTCCTGTGAGATTAGGGCTGCATCCAGTTTTACATTGCATTTTTGTCTTTATTGTTCTGTTTCGCTGCATTCATATTTATTATTTTTTATTTAATATAATTGACATCTCTTATTGTACAATTGCGATGCTTTGTTGCCAATATACAGTCGCATGGTTGCTGTTACTAGATCTGACCTTGGACTGAATTAACAGTATTAACAAAACTAAACACAAAGTACGTCGAATGTACTGTATTATGCTATTGAGCAGTGTTCTGAGAAGTGTACACAAAATCTGGTGTCTCCTCTGAGGACGGTGAATGTAGATGAAGCATACACTTGCATAACTAGTTTCCCAGCGAAGTTAATAACAACTTTGTCGAAAAGATTCTTGGAAAGTTTATAAAGCTATTGAAATATTTATATAAACCATTCGCACGTATGCCTTCTGGTAAAGAACAACCTTATATGTTTCCCACCATAAGTTCTGAAGGTGACTTTCATGTGGACGCTGTTGTGCACGCGCGTCCATTATTATTTGGAAAAATTATGTACAGTGTGCCACGAAAGTATTTGAACGCACTTTAAAACAGTATAACTTTTTTATAATTGTACCAAACGACTTGATGTTTTATGAGCAATTAGAAGCATTGGTTTGCTAAATGATCTGTAAAAAAGATTTTCCAAAAATTACAATTTACAAGGTTGAATGCAAAAATAATAAAAGCATTTTTTAAAACTTTTTTGTTTGGGCCCTTAATGAAAATTAAAAATTTATGTCTCTTAAGATCTATGTTGGTTATACACATGCTGAAAATTTTATCAAAATCGATTGACATACCGAACAGCTACAAGTGTTTAAATGTGGTAAAAATCACAGTTTTTTCGCGTATTTTTAGCCACTTTCTGCTTAAAATCCGCAGATTCTTACATCAATTATCTTATTGAAAACGAAAGAGAGATAGCAAGCAGAGAAGACACAATCGAAATGCACTCCTTCATACATCGGCAATTGTGTGCACCCATTTTTCAACCCATGCTAGAATATGCATGGTTTGAAGCAGGGTTGTCAATATAACGGGAAATTTTCCAAAATATAAATCAGGTGTGTTTCCCAATAAAAGTAAACAAAAGGAAATGTGCATGTAATGCACTTGCATTTATTAGATGTGCTAGATCCTTTTGTGTGTGCTTTGCTTTTTATGTTTCTAGGATAAGTACCATCGCTGCATGTAATAATGCTTGTGAGTATTGAGTTAATACCTATTAACTTTATCTCTATAGTTATTTTATGCATGTAACGCATGATTTTTATGATATGCTTTATTAAGATTAAATATTCATTTTTGCATGTGAAGAGCAGTATCACTATATATATATTAAATAATAGTATTATAGTAGTACAAACGAATATGGAAAGTTTAATTGATAAAAAAAATTCTGATCGACAAGGAATCGAACACTGGCCAACGCTACGCCGCGCCGTACTACATATTCCGGCACGCTACCTCCAAGCCACGACGCACAGTGTGTCGAGTACATGGGCGTTCAGGAAAAAGTCATAACTCTTAAACTATGCAATTTTCGAGTAAAGTACCTTAATACTTTTTGAAATAAAATGCAAACACGAATCGATTGGTGTATAAAAAAATTTTTTTTTTCAATTGCGATGACTTTGTTTTTTTGTTTTTTTTTATTGAGTTAGTTTCGATGGACTTGTTGAAGTCGTCATCTAATTTAAGTTAAAGTTTAATATGCCACCAATTACTGTAAAAAACTTCACGGAGGTACCTCGGGGTACTTTTTTTAAAACTCTAATCAAAGTTGATAAATGTTAAACATAAAAAATTAGGACAAATTGCGATTATTTAAAAATAAAATTTTTGGGGAGATTGAAGATCTTGTATATATAATACTAAACACAACCTGTAACGCATGTTTAAAAAAATGCACGGAGTTTCAGCCTTAATTTTATGCACAGTAAAGTTTCAGCCTTAATTTTAATAACAAATTGATTTATTCAGTTAAAATTTAAGGCAGTTTTAGAAACTACGTTTTGTTACAAACATTTTAGGATACATAAATTTGCCGATCTTAAACTTTGATTTTCGGACTTTTTTCCATTGGACGACACACTGTGCGACGGTAAACATTGGTAAACATGGAAATAAAGCCTATATTCATTACCATGAATATAGGAAACCTTTAATTATAAATATCTTAAAAACTATTGAGTATCTGCGTCTATAATGGTATATACACGTTAACAGGAGAACGAGATCTATAACTTTACAAAGTTTCAATCAAATCTGAGACTCATCGACCTTGCGATCTCCTTGTAAGATACGTAATAAAAGAATGTAAATACAAAAAACTCCAAAAATTAATGCGTAAAGCACCGCGAATTAAGCAACATAAAGAAGCTCATTTACAATTTTCTGAGAAGTATGTTCATTGGAAGAAAACAAGGCGAAAGTTTATCTTTAGTGATGAGAACAGATTTACGTTAGATGGACCGGATGGCTACCGTTGTTATTACCACGATTTGCGTAAAGAACAACAAATGTTATGCAGTCGACAATTCGGTGGTGGTGGAGTAATAATGTGGGCAGGAATCGGGTACTATGAAAACACGGAAATTAAGTTTATAAGTGGAAAAATGAATAGTGCAAAGTACATTAGTTTAATCGACAAACAATTAAAGAGATATGCTGTAAAAATTGCGGACACAAACTTTATTTATCAGCGAGATAATGCAAGTGTTCATACCGCGAATAATTGTAAAAGAATATTTTACATGGGAAGATATTCAAATTTTGTAGTGGCCAGCCAGGTCTCCAGATTTAAATGTTATAGGAAATTGCTGGGCCCATTTAGCCAAATCGGTATATGTCGGCGGAAGACAATTTCGAACCCTCGACGAAATAAAAACTTGTATTGAACGAAACTGGGTATCGTTAAGCAGAAACGTGGTTAAAAAATTATATAAATCTATACCGAAAAGTTTATTCCAAGTTATACAACCAAAAGGTGGAGTTATACAAAATATTAAGACATTATTTATTTATACATATACTTTATTTTTTAGTTATTTCAAGAAATGTGTGCTATATTTTTGACGCACCGATTTTTCGTTTAATGTTACATATTTTCCAATGAAATTGTTTCTTCTCATAATAAATGTATAGAAACATATATGGAAATAATTGTTTATTCTTATTACCCAGTATCCAGGCCACAAACAATGTAATATACTACTTGAAAATCTAAAAAACCACTTATCTGTATAATGAGCTATCTTTTCGTCGCTGAGTGTATCATCGATTAATAACGTCTTTATCGAGAAAAAGTAAAAGCAACTTACTACAGATCATTTGCTAAGGAGAACATGCCGGGAAAGGCATCGCGTCGAGCAAAACAAAGGCAAATAGAGGCAATCATCTCGCGACGAGACAATCGATTACATGATAGTCGTATATCATTGCGTATATTAATGCTGAGCACTGCAAGACAATGTAGTCGCGGTTCTCATCGTGCCGCGCGTATCTCGGCGCGCCTGAATACACACTATATTTAATTTGTTCACAAGAATCCTCGATAACGATAGTATATACTCGGAAAAAAATTTTGAAACTGACTTCTCCGAACCTAATGTAATAGACTACGGATTCAACGGTAAAATAGCAACATTGGACGAATTTTAAAGTACTGTTGTATTATTTTCAACCGATTGAAATTATTGAGAAAACACATTAGTGTAGCATTGTAACTTCTGTATCTCGCAATTAATACAGATCATTTTTATTTTACAGAAAAATGCGCAGTTATCAAATGCTGAGACCGGTCGATGCTCCATACGTGCATAGTATATAGCATTGTCATAGATTATTTTCATTCATTTCTAATTAAAGAAAATAGTGGCATTTATTTACTGCAAGATACAAATAACTAATAGTTATGTTTTTTTTTGGCTACAATGATTACTATAGACTGCAGATGTTCATGCATAATTGTCTGTATTAATTACAAGAGCTGTGTACACATTTATTTCTTTTCTTAACGATTTGATTGAGTTCGTAACGACACAATATTACAATATTCTTTAAATGCTTGTACTGCCTTGTATTCGACTTTGTACTCGTTTTTGTCATAAATCCACAGTCTTGTGATTACATTTCTTGATGAAGTTTAATTTCCTTCTGTGTATTCTTCTGATTTCAAGGCTACGAGTGGTTCTATCTTGTACTTCCTCCTTGGGATTCGGAGTCTCTAACATTTGAATTTAGAGGCGGTACATTGATAACGTACCGTCTTGCTCACATCAAATTATAATCATACGCGGTCAGTTAAACACTAGACAGTTAAATGGAAATATGCAAATAAAATCATTAAAATATTATTCAGTTTCGATCGCACAATCTTTATTCTTTCGAACACTTTTCGTTTGATAAGTGTTTGATAACATTGAATTTCCGATTCGCGAAAAATCGTCAATATTCAAACCGTGATCAGGACCGGCCTTTTCTATAAAGGTGCCTGGGTGCAAGAAACCATTTGCGGCCCTAAATTTTTTGTAAAGTAAAAAAAATTACAAACACGACCATATATTACTAATGCATGTTTATTTAATGCGTGATTTTGTTTTTGCTGATACATTAATTACGTCAGAAAAATTATATTATTTTAGTTCTTGATCATGTTGGGGCCCTCTCAATCGTGGGGCACTGGTGCATAGCATCCGCCGCACCCCCCAAAAGACCGGCCCTGACCGTGATAATTTCGTTAAAAATATAGAATAAACCTAGCCTCAGTTTAAAGCTTAAAATACTTACTTTCATAAACTATCGCACTCATTTTTACCCAAGGCAGTTTCACCTAAGAACAGACATTTAAAGAAAACTTTCATGAATAAATCATTGATAAGTTTAAAGATTTACGCCTCCTGTCTACAACGACGTAAAATAAATTCATGTAGGATTTTTTGGAGCTGTGTTTCCGTTTACGTCCGTGCTCAGAATTGGATGAAATTTTAGAAATAGGTTCTTTTTTGACTAAAATGATGATTGTCGGAAGGATTTTTGGCGACTCGAAAAAAAATTTTTTATCATTTCAATGTCAGTCCCTACCTTACCGACAAAATTTTGTTTACTATTTTAATCTCACTCTAGAGTCTAAAAGTAGAGGTTGCATTAAGAATGATTCAATTATAGATCACATGTGTAAATTTTTATGACGCTACGATGTCAACAAAGCTGGTGGTGATCCATTTTTGCAATTAATTGAAGATATTAAATATGCATATTCTGGAAAGTAATATAAAATGTTTTCAAAATTCCAATTGTTAAAATTGAATATCTACAACGGGAAAATTATGCGATCAGAATTAGTTAGGATTAGGTGGTAGGGACGCGGAGGAACTGACGGCCGGCCCAATTTCAACTTCTATTGTAATTGTAATTTTAATTTATATTATTTTTATTGGGATTTTAATTGCAATTGTTACTTTATTACACTTTTTATGTCAATTCTACATGCGTTCTTCTGATAGAGCTAGGTTTTACTTTAAACTCGTTTTCGTCGAAATCTATTTTTACTCTTCCCCTCTTTTAATTTAATTAAAGACCTCCCTAATGTCCTACGAACGTCTCCTGAACGTCTTCTAGACGTCAAACAGACGTCTTGAAGAGAGGGTCTCCAGATCGAGAAAATCGAGGGGAATACAAACACCCCCTCTTTGATGACCAGACCAGTTTAGTGGGGGACATTGGAGTGTGTGCAGTACGCATGGTGCTGGAATGGGATAGTGAAAGGGGAACAGGAGGAGAGTATTTCCGCAAATTTGGCAGCCATTTCGGTGCCATCTGGCATCGGATTTGGATATTTATCTGGCGACACTACCGCCAGAAGAGCATGGCGCTTGTTTCTATCTATTTCAGAGTATGTCAATTCGCTGTTACATTGTCTAATCCTCAAGTAGGATTCGAACATTAAATTTAAATTTCGTTTGTCTCGAGGCACGTACTCGTACACGATCATATAGGCTTTTTTGTCTATACGTATAATTCTACACTGCTAAATTTTGCAAAAACAACTCTCGACAACTATTTGTTTGTGATATATGGCTCCTTTCAAACTTTTTCTCTTCTCGACGAGTAGAAGGCTTTGATATGAAAACAAACTTTAACAATAACTGTCTTTGTTGTAAACAATTTTCTATCAAGTTTCTTTTACAGATGTCCACCGATCCAGAGGTGTAGACTCACCCCTACGACAGATGACCTTTACTTTTTATACACCCTGTACATACCTACGTAGATATACGTTCGACGATCGTAGACACGATTGTGCGTCTGTTCAAATACATACCCGTGAAAGTAATACGAATCGTGCGTGTGTACGATCATGTGCGTTCGCTATAGTGTACGCGGCTTATACATAGTGAGTCATCGAGCGTTACTGACGTCACCAACATGCTCGGGGGGACAATCAACCGGCGAGCAGCATAAAAATCGCGCGGATCACGCGTCATATAGTGCACGGTTGCACCGTGCGTGGGTGGAAGCTGAATGAAACTCGGATACGTATCGTTTCGGCGAAACCGAACAAGTCCGAAGGGTTGTTGCGTCACAAAGCTTCCTGATTCGTATAAATATGTCAGCAACTTAATAGAGAACTTTTAAAGGGGGGCATCACGGTTTTCAAGGCTGTTTTTCGCCGATTTTTCAAAACTATCTTCTCGCGAACAATTCACCTCTTTGCATTAGGATTTCGCACACAAGTTTTACAAGTATTTGAAGTATATACGCTACTTTTGAAGTGAAACTTCTTTGCTGAGGATGCTACAATTTTCTAGCGTTACAGAAGTGACGAAATTTCACGAATAACCTCGAATAGTTTGGCAAGTAACATTTTCATAATTAATTTACTAACTTTGAAGACTTCATTGGTGAACCTTTAAGATTGTAGAATGTGAAATGAAGCCTTGGCTACATTCCCATTTCAGTTTTATGCAGGTTTGATGCTTAAACTGTTAGTTATTAACAAATTTTGGAGAAGTGGTATGTTATGTATGTCTGTCCTTGTCGCACAGTTGGATCCTCCTTGTCTTACGCATTATTGGGA
The DNA here is from genome assembly GCA_933228785.1 of Lasioglossum pauxillum. Taxonomy (NCBI): domain Eukaryota; kingdom Metazoa; phylum Arthropoda; class Insecta; order Hymenoptera; family Halictidae; genus Lasioglossum; species Lasioglossum pauxillum. The sequence goes on along the minus strand of OW121699.1, from coordinate 38,425,068 downwards.
ACTTCCGAAACAATCAGCCCGCGCAACAATTGTTAATAACTAATTAACCAGAGTTAATTTGTCAACATTTGCAATTGGATAATATAGCATTAACTTCCAGCTACTTTCACATGCAGATTCTTATATTTTGTTCCGACTGGAAGATTTATAAACAATTATCTAAACCCTTGTTCTAAACTAACCTGAAAAATTTTGACAGGTATCAGGTAAGTAAAAAAACATACGCATGGAAAACCACGTGCGGCAGATGTGAAACTTCTTGCAGTCTAGTAATGTTTAGAAGTAAATTAAGATTGGAAATGGTAAATAATCCTAATGTAGCGACAAGATCAGGAACAACTCTCGATACAGTATTTGCAAGACATTTAGACAAAATTGAATCAAGAATATTTATATCATATTTTAGCTATCACAAGCCAATTGTTTCAATGATAGAATCATAGAAAATCATAGTACATAGAAAAAAAATAATGAACGATCAAAATTTGCGACGCAAAGTAGAGCGTATGGGAAATGCTATGTACTATGTCTCTTTCTTTCCCATACGCTCTCCTTCTTTGCGTCGCAAATTTTGATCGTTCATTATTTTTTTCTATGTTCTATGATTTTCTATGATTCTATCATTGAAACAATTGGCTTGTGTTAGCTAAAATATGATATAAATATTCTTGATTCAATTTTGTCTAAATGTCTTGCAAATACTGCATCGAGAGTTGTCCCTGATCTTGTTGTCGCTTCATTAGTATTATTTACCATTTCCAATCTTAATTTACTTTTTAAAAGCAAAAATGTACAAACTTGCGTGAGTTATATATTTTTATGTACACAAACATGTGTCGACTGTTGACCGTTGAAAACCAGAAAGTGAGGAAGGTTTATAGTTCAAACCAAAATAAATAAAAGATCTTGATTATTTAATAAAATGGCGGCATTCTTACGACGCGAGTCGCATTCTTCAAAAGCTCATAACTACGGCAATATTTTGAATTCGTATAAATCATTTTGCACGTATATTCTACAACACTTGCACCTGAAGAAAATGTTTAAAAAATCGATTTTTGAAAATGAAAATTCCAGAATACATTAATAAGCTAATTCGGTGAATTTTTCGGCGAGGAAAAACGTAAGCATAATTTACAGGGTAAAAGATAGTTAAGAGGAGGATGAACTTTGCAATAAAGATTTATGCTAAAACCAACTTTTGGAGAAACTGGTTCTCGAATTTTTCCAGAAAGAGTGAAAACATAATTAAGACTATAAAAAGAATATTTACTTATGTATATGTACCAAAAATTCGCCAATTTTTAGACTAAATAAATCTCTAGATCTAGACCAAATAAAATCATTCGCCTAACAATTTAACTAACAATTATACGTTTAACTTATGTCCTCGTGAATTAGTATATCAGAAATATTATTTAGCAGCGTGTAGTATGCATGATAATCTATAATCACTAGACTGCAGAACTTTATGTAAAATATAAATTTTTTGCATCAGTTACAACAAACGAAAATCATATAAAAACATGTTTCATATTTTAATACTGTTCATGAGCCGCAACTGATACGTCAATGTTCTTCAATTATATAAATCTGTCTACTGTTTTAAACTGCAACTACTCACTTTTATCATAAATGCATAAAATCCGCAGTCTAATAGTAATCACCAATAGCAATTCATCTTATCATCAGATATTCAGTTATTTAACTAATAAATTAGATTCTTGATTTCTATTAAAGGAACTAATATTTCGTTTCTCCATTACGCAACGCTAGTCGATCCGAAACAATCCTTTACCGATTTCATACACTCGGATCCGGTTTCACAAGAAAATTTTAAATAGATCAGTCGTATGCGAACAATAAATCTGTCCGTCAATGAATCTAGAGACATACAAGCCTCGGCCGTCATATTGTAAATCACGAACTCGGTGCGCTAGATCTACGCACTATGTTTGCTGCAATGTACTTTACATACGTCATGGCAACATTCGACATTATTCTTCGCATATTTTGATGAGATTTCGAAACGATAATTGCGACGAATATTCCATTCTTCTTTACGTTTTCTCTCCGCGAACATCGAATGGGAAAAGTGTGGAACGAAACGTCGAATATCCTGTTTAGCTAACTTGGACATGTACTATCTTAACATGTATAGGTTAGTGTGAAATACGTATTCTTGCTTTTCAGTTGTTGCATGATTGTTCAAATATCTTTCTTCGTTTCATCTCGAGTGATTCATTCGCATATAACTGTGGAACAGTCAAAAATTCGTGTAATTTCTGAGTAGGAGTTTCGCCGTGGACAGTGGCGCATTACCCTATGGGCAACTTGAGAAAATGTCCGGGGCCCCAAAGCAAAAGGGGGCCCCGGACACAAACCAAGATACAAGATCCAAATTCTACGTTTTTCCCCAGGGGCCCCCCGAAATTCTAGTTTGTCCAAGGCCCCAACTAGTTATAACGCGCTTCTGGCCGTGGAACTATAGTGTCGGAAACGACCCATAATGTCGACGCCGCATTTAGTGAAAGATCTACAATGAAAGGCACAGGGAGCAATTCGTTCAAAAAATTCAAATATGGGAATTTCAGAAGAAGTTGATGGTAAGTGTTTGGTGGTCCAGGTGTCATCCATTAGTGCCGTAACGAGGGCGTGGTGAAAGAGGCGCCCGCACGGGCGCAACTGGGTTTGGGATGCAAAACAATGAATACCGATCCGGTTGAGGGTCGCTTGGACGCTTTTCAAATCTTGCAAAAAAATTACGAACTCTCATTACAAAACACGTATCCAAATCTAGACATAGAATTAAGGATTTTTATAACAATGCCTGTAACAACAGCTTCCTGCAAACGTTCGTTCAGTAAATTAAAAATTGTAAAATCGTACCTTCGTTCTTCTATTGGATAAGAGCGATTAACAAACATGTCTATAATATCAATTGAAAAAGATGTTGCCAAAACATTAAATTATGACGATATAATAGATGTGTTTGCAAATGAAAAAGAGAAAAATTACTTTATAAAATATGCTGAACTGTTTTATGTTTTTATTATATTATTTTAACATATACCTATGTTTTGTATTTCTTTTATTTTGTCGTCATTGAATATGAATAAAAATTTGTTCTTATTCAGGTTATAGATTATTTATTCATACAAATACCTTGACAAATAAATTATTGTATATACAGGCAACTCATTTCGATGAGATTAATATTATTTAATATATTATATTTAGTAAAATTTAACTTGTTACATTAAAATTTTTTATTTTTTTGTCATTATTGGGTTACGAGGAGGCGAAGTTGGACACTTGCCACAGGCGCTTCGTACCCTCGTTACGGCACTGTTAACCGTAAACCTATAGACAGAAAACAAGCATTTACAAAAATGAGTATACACCCCATACATGAGATTCTTCATTACATAATGAAGTTTACAGCTAAAATTTTACAACTAAAAAATTTATAGCATATTTTGCAAAAATCAAAGTTGTGATGTTGTAGTAGATGGTATTTCTAGTGACACAATCGTATACAGGGTGAGTCACCTAACGTTATCACCTCATATATCTTTGTTGTTTTTAAAGAAACATTAAATGTCTTGAGGACAAAGTTGAATGGTAATATGGGGCTCATGTGATTACAACATGTCTTTATTTAATTCTTTTTAGGGATATCAAGGTCGCCTTCATTTCTTTAAATGGAACCATCTTTTTTAAACATCTACAATGACAGTCCCTTTCATTAGAAATTCAGTGACTATAATTACTCAAGGTCATTCGAGGTCACGGACAGAAAAAACGTATAAAACTAAAATATGGAAACAGAATACGTTTATCATCGGGGAGACTTGTAGTAAACATGCTAAGAGGTCCTGCAATGCTATGGAATGCTTTCGAACATCCTCTAGCCCAATGATTCCCAAAGTGGTCTATATCGACCGCTAGGAGTCGACTCCGAACTGCAAGAGGTCCATGTCAGTGAAAACAAAAATTAGGGGTGCATGAAATGTAACTGGGGGTCCACGAGTATTCCGTAGCGAAAGAACGAAACACGTGGAGTCTTCGTCGACAAGGTTTATGACACGGACGTGACAGAAGGCTATTTTTGAGATTAAGGCATATTCTACATTTGGCGACCATTTGGCATGCAACGTCCGTTTCCATCTTCCTCAATAGCCGCGACGTGTTATAAACTGGGAACATTCGAAGGGCCATCCCGAACCTAGCGTACAACGGTAACCGTAATTACCTAGGGTTGGCCTGCAGGAATTCGCAGCACTTGTAACTTGTAAAAACTTGCTGTTCCGTCACAACAACCGTATTCCTCCACAAAGGTCCGTATGTCCTCGCGAAAAGAATAGCAGCACGAAAGATCTGTCCTCGTACCTTTTTTATGACAAGATTGTATTCTATCGGGAAGAATCGCATTCTTTGCAAGGAACCGTATGTCTTCGCGAAAAGAATAGCATTACGGAGGGTCGGCCGTCGTACCTGATTTTTAAAATTTTTCACTCTACAGTTAAAACTATCAGTGAGTATCACTGTGTTAGCTGTCAAAAGCACATTTGAAGTTGATGAATTTGTAACAATTCAATATTAGAAAGGCGGGGGGTCTACCGAAAACAGAAAAAATTGGCACGTGGTCTACGAGACAAAAAAGTTTGAGGACCTCCGCTCTAGCCGATTACGCTGTGATTTATTTACTAACAGTATGTTTCCAAACACGATTCCGCTATGTCTTACACAATGATTGAAAGGTGTGACATGATAGCGGTTTACTGTGAATGTAGACAAAATGCATTGCAGGCCCGATTGCTTTATGAAGAAAGGTACCCTGAGCGAAACACTCCTTCTAGGCTGACTTTTACTAATATCTACAAGTTATTTAGAAATACTGGAAGTGTAGCTGTAAGAAAGCGTAAACGAAAGAATCCCATGACTACTGAAGACAATGAAATTAATATTTTAGCAGCTATAGCTGTCAATCCACATGTGAGTACGAGAGAAATTGACCGAGAAGCAAGCATGAGTCAAGGTAGCGTAATGCGTGTTCTGGCCCGACATAAATTTCATCCGTTTTACATATATCAATATCAGGAATTCATCAGGTTTTTTCTATCCGTGACCTTGAATGTCCTTGAGTACGAATTCGTAACGAAAGGAACTATCATTGTAGATGTGTAGGAAAGGGTGGTTAGATTTAAAGAAATAAAGGCGACCTTGATAACTCTAAAAAAAATGACAAAAAAACCTTGACCTTGACATATGTTGTCGAGGACAACGTTCTGAACAACTTTTGTCATTGCATCCATCCGGTGCTCGGTCTTAGTTTTCGAGATATTTGCAAAAAAACTATTGCTAATACTGTATTTTCGCATGGGTGGTTTCAAAAATAGCATTTTAACTTCGAAAGTATTTCGAATTTCCCTTTGAAATTTTCAGAGAATATTATTGAAATATGATACTTTCCAATATATTTAGGATACTTTCTAAAAAGTTGAGTTTTCCGACCCGAGAAAGTGTAATGTCCCCTTAGAGATCTGATATCTCAGATATCATTTAGGTAAGGTGGAGTAGAGCAAGTGCGTTAATTGGTTATTTTTATTATAATATGAACGAAAGTTCTCTAGCTTGTATTTATTAATGTAGTATAAGTTAGTATGAACTATTCGACATAGATGTCGACCAAGAATAAAAGTGTTTTCCTCGCTTAAATCAACCAATGCCAAACAGTCACGTGCGAGGTACACGTACAACTTTGAGGTTACCCTGAACATGCAATAGTTTACAAGTTATTAATATATTCTGTGTTGTTATTTTAGGTAAGTACAACAAATATTGATGTAGGTTTACATTAAATAAACCGTTTTTATTATATTCTTTAAAATTTATTGAGAGAAACACTAAGATGCACTTGCCCCGTAAATATAACTACACGGGGCAAGTGCGTACTATCACGGTGGGGTAAGTGCCTACTGTATGGATAACTATAAAACTAAACAATATAATTTAATGCAATAAGAAGCATTTTGCAGCAGACTTGATAATAATTCTTTTCTTGCCACATAGTACTTGAAACAAGGTTCGAAAATATTTTTAAACTTTGTTTTAATATCACTGTATCCCCTTTCATATTTCATTATAAAAGTACATGTTTGTTTAAAAATGGATAACTATAAAATTAAACAATATAATTTAATACAATGAGAAGCATTTTACAGCGGGCTTGTAAAATACTTTAAAATGCTGTAAAATGCAGGCTTATTAATCATTTTTTTTTTGCCCCGTAGCAAACTTGAAACAAGGTTCGATAGCATTTGTAACTCTCAGAGACGGACTTGCCCCATTTTCGGGGCAAGTGCGTAGTAGTTGACACTTCGTACAATATCCTATCAACATGATAATTTTCAAGCAAAATTAGAGTCCTACATAATACTAATTCATCAGAATAATAATAACTGTGGCAAAAGTTTGATACCAAGAGCGTTAAGCTTTTACATACCAGACTGAAAATACATCAGTTTGAAGTCCAACTTTGCAAAAACTAGGGCGGACTTATCCCACTCAACCTTACCTCGTGGGTACCCAGGTACCGGGATATCTCAAAGTTTCAATTGAAATCGCTAGCCCTGATTGGTACGTTTGCTTGGCCTTGTATACTAACGCGACGGTGTCTTGAACAATGACAGAAACAACGAGAAAAAGTATACATCTACAAAAAATTCGTCATTCTATTTTTAGAGTAACCAAGGTTTGAATCGACGCGACCAGGGAATTATTCAGGCGATTCTGGTTAGTATGCAACAGATGTTAAAATAGGAATTCACATGGTCAACCGTAATCTACTAATAAAGTTTCAGCTCAATAGATGAACGTTACTCGTGCGCAGTGTGCAACACCGGAGCGAACAAGTATCAAAAAGTACTACTTTAAACACGATTACATCCACCGTGAGTGTTCGTACGTGTCACGAACGGTCGGTATCATCTATTTCCGGTCGAAATCATACTAGGCTTATTAGCGTACCCTGTAAGCTGATTTGACGACGAAATCGCTTATCTGCTGCACCCCGTTGAATATTTACAACAGTGGAGAAGCGAATCCAACATTCGTTCCTAATAATTTCATACTATGGAATAGTGTAAACAAACGTCGCACAAACAAAACGATCGAGGTGTGTATTTTAAAACGAACGTGGACGATCCGACACTTCCTGGCCTGTTCGCAATTTGCGCGACACAATATTTTCGTCAATCAAAACCACACATTTCAAAAGCTTCGAGTTATTACGATATAATGAACGTTCCTTACTAATTATTACCAATGCTATAATGAACAAATTAATTACTTCTTAGCAGAAAAATATCCAAGGTTAAATACCCATTTATAAGTGCCAACCTCGCTTTTCTGAATATATTTGAGATTAGATGTATTGTATTGTAAGATCGATCGAATTGAGTTTGATATACTGATTGTCAGATTAAAATGAAATACTAATTATAATAACGTTTGTCAAGAAAGTTTATAAATACATAATTTATGATAAACAATGTTATTTGCGCTGAAAATCCCTATTTTATAGAGACCTATTAAATTTCTATTGGAACTAATTATAAGGGTGGCCCACATAACTCTGAACAGCTCAATATCTCCGTTACTTTTCGTTGTACAAAAAAACTTCGTAGGACAAAGTTACACTGTTTGAAGGGCCACATATAACGGTGTAAGGGAAAAGAAATGTCAAGGTCATTTTTATGAGATTTCAAGGTTATCGATGTTTTTTTAAATGGAATGAGGTATTTTGTAATACATCAATCGATGCAGCTGAACATTCTTCATAAAAAAGTACTAACCTATGTATGTCGAAAAGTCAGTAGTTCAGGAGATATTTCAATTTAAATAACTCCAAAATACCATTACTGTCGTACTAAGGCGTTACACAAGTAAGTAAACACTAACGCCTTAGTACGACAGTAATGGTATTTTGGAGTTATTTAAATTGAAATATCTCCTGAACTACTAACTTTTCGACATACATAGGTTAGTACTTTTTTATAAAGAATGTCCAGCTGCATCGATTGATGTATTAAAAAATACCTCATTCCATTTAAAAAAACATCGATAACCTTGAAATCTCATAAAAATGACCTTGACATTTTTTCCCCTTACACCGTTATATGTGGCCCTTCAAACAGTGTAACTTTGTCCTACGAAGTTTTTTTGTACAACGAAAAGTAACGGAGATATTGAGCTGTTCAGAGTTATGTGGGCCACCCTGTATAATGTTCGAGATTTGTATGGCTTCTTTATTATAACGTGAACTCTGTTTCATGGCATAAACCCTCACGTGATGCGTTTCGGCTCTGTCGTGCATGTGTCGCAATTAGGGTTTGCAATCCCGCGCCATTTTCAATCCCGCGGGACTAAGGATTTCGTTCTTCATTCTTATGTATATACATCTAGGTGCACGGTAGTGCACCACCCAAGTTCTCGCACTATGTACCTCCTTTTACACGAAACAACTTAGCTGTTTTTTAAAGGCTTATAACTCGGCACTGTAGGCAGATGGAGAGATGTAATTTCGTACACTTGTTAAATACTATCATGTCTCAATATTGACAAAACATTAATCTTCCAACATTAGTAGGTTCCGAGATATAGGACCACAAAAATCGCTTTTGTCACTGACTGAGTGACTGACAGATCATCAAAACCTTTTGGGTACTTTCCATTGACCCACAAGCTTGAAATTTGGTACATAGGTCCACCATAACAAAAACTCAAAGGAATAATTATCAAAGTTTGAAATTTTACACCTTAAAGGGGTTGTATTGAAAAAAAACATTACGAAATAGGTACGTAGAATGGAACATAGCAGCATAACATACATAAGTATACGTTTTATTAGCTTCAAAGTCACAACAAATACTGATGAAAAAAACAATCGCTCTAACGTAAACAAAAGAAACTGCACCGAGTATCGTCTATAGCGGCGGGTGGCAAACGGATCCGAGCGTCGCCGGCAGAGTGTTAATCTTCGATACATTGAATTTGGATTTTGTATTGCAGATTAGAGAAGGATTTTTTATCTTTGATAGCTACTTGATAATTGATGAAATTTCAACAAAAATTGATAAAATCCCAACAAAAACATCCTGTAAACAGGTGCCAAGTTCCTATGGCCGTAAAAAGTTGTGAGATCAAACAAAATACGGCCAAGTTTGTTAACTTAGAAATACCTCTTGTAATACTGAAAAAAGCGTTTGTAAAAATTGGTTTAAAAGCACGCTATTTAATTTTCAACGAGTTACATGGAGGGCTAAATTATTCAAACTTGGCCGCCACCTAACACCTTTTATGGCCATTGGTTTAAAAAGTAACGGCCAAATTTGAATAATTTAGCCCTCCATGTAACTCTTTAAAAGTTAAATAGCGTTCTTTTAAACTAATTTTTACAAACGCTCTTTTCAGTATTGCAAGAAATATTTCCAAGCTAATGAGCTTGGCCGTATTTTGTTTGATCTCACAACTTTTTACGGCCATAGGAACTTGGCTCTTGTTTACAGGATGTTTTGGTTGGGATCCGTATTTAAGACTGACGCACAATATGAAGCAATGTCGTAATCATTGGAAATCGTCATGATAATCTTGCCGAACCAGTACGTCGGCATGTCAAACACAGGTTTCATTTATTTATACAACAATTTTAACTCACGTAAAATATCACTCGATTTTCTGTTATAGTTTTACAAATGGAGAATTTGGAGAAAACAAAGATTCAAAATTGAGCCAAGAAAATGTTTCAAAAAATCGGATTTTTCGGATTGCTGAAGTTCCGTCGTCGTTTCAAAAATTTACTACATAGAAAAGAAATCATTTTGCAACTAATATATACCGAGAAAAAGAAATAAATTAACTGAGAAAATTGTCACAATAGCAGACGGGCATAAACTAATTAAAATGATCAGCATACTATTTACCAAAATTCGTCACTGCTACAATATAAACCCTAATTTTTGAACGAGTCCGCGAAAATTGATACGTCGAATCATTTTGAGCGCAAAGATAATATTAAGATACAACTATAAGTTCTTCCTCAAACCGACACGGAGGTAATAGGTTTATTAGAGCTTCAAGACAGTCTAACAGAGCTGGTTCAGGCTTATGATTTAGCAAATAAAGAGCCGCTTAATGTCGTACATTTCCTAATAAACCAGTATTTCTCATAATTTGGAATTCCCACGCACGCATTAGCAGATCAAGGTCGTAATTATTGAGCATCCCATTTAACGTGTTATTAGAAAGATTTCAGTTAGAATGCGCAGTCTGCTGAAGCTTTTAGCCCCGGGGCAACCGTCTCGTGGAAAACGTACTTCAAGATACGACGTAAAGAAAAATTGCCCGAGGACCAAAACTTGACAAATCCTTGAGAGCAAGAATCATTCGGACAAAGCTATCGTTTAGCAACCATCGAGAAGTAGCTTATTAAATGAACGGATTAGAAGAGATCGAATCGGAAGAAAGTAAATTTCGCTTCACTTCCTGTCCGGGTGAACCCGTTAAATGGTAAGCACGTATATGTACATATTTACCTAATCATAATATCTCGCCCCGAGATAATCCCGAACCAGCAGAGGTTCATTCAGCGGAAACCGCACGATACCTTCTGATTCAACACTTCCGGCGGCACTTTTCTGTTCTGTTCTGTCCTTTGTTTCTTCGTTCCTTCCCTTGGTAGGAAGTGCTATCACGACTCGGCGTGGCGTCGATAGCGGGATAACTAAATCACTACGAGGGGGTCAGTTCGCGGCGAGTACGTCTGTCAATCTGTTAGTACCACTGCCATCTCAGGGACGTCGCACGGGACCGCGAAATCAAGCTCAACCGCTCAAGCTCTTCCCACTCCTTCGCCTCCCTCCCTCCCCGCCCCCGCCCCCGCCGTCGAGCACTAGAAAAAAGGTGTAGCAAAGACGCAAAGGGAGATAATCGACGACCATTGACAGCTTCACGGAAGTAATAAAATTCACGGTTAAGGATAACTACCGAACCGCGAGGTCCTCCCTGGATCAATCAATTTACGATCGACGTGGGGTTGTCGTCACCTAACCCGCCATGTCATCAGTCCCAATTTATAGAGGACCTCGACGTTTTTCTTGAATACAATAGCCCCCCCGTCGTATAAAAAAAACTGTAGAGTAAACTGTATGGAGACGCCACATTTGCTATATCTTTTGAGGTGGGGGTTATGTTACTTAAGTGCCTGTGTACACTCATACGACAAAAAGTATTCGAACGCTTACAATTCTAACATTCAACTACTGAAATATGTATGTTACTTTGAAGTATGAAATATGTATGTACTTTGCCACATATAACAAGGGGTGGGTCTTAAGACTACATAAGTAATACTAGAAAATAATCCAACAATATACAGCGTTTTTACAATACATTTATTATAAACACGTACTAAAAGTGACACACAAAAGTATTCGAACGGAACATGTAACAGTTATTTAAATTGTTTATTTTAAGTTATTTAAAGTTTTAATAGGAAGTGGACCACCGTTTGCTTTTATAACGGCCCAAACTCTGTTTTCCATTGAGTGATCTAACTTAGAAGTAACCGCTGGATCTATTGATTGCCATATTGCAATAATATTTCGTTTTAACGCTTCTTTCGAAGTGATAACTGGACTTCTCAATCTTCGTTGTACCTCATCCCATAAATGTTCAATGGGGTTTAAATCGGGACTTTGCGGTGGATGTGGCAACACGTATGAAACATTATATTATACCCATTCTTTGACTATTTTAGCGGTATGTTTAGGATCATTGTCCGATTGAAACCAGTAATTAGTCTTTGGGTAATCTGTCTTTTAAGTATTCCTGCAAAATTTTTGAGTACTTTATTTTGTCCATTATTCCGTTAATGAACACAAGGTTTCCCACTCCACTAGATGCCATACTGCCCCAAACTAATACAGATCCACCGTTATGTTTAATAGTCGGTCTTAGATTTCGCGATTCCAATTCTGTGTTCTGTTTCCGCCAAACGTTTTTTTACGTCCATCGCTACCAAAAACGTTGAATTTACTCTCATCAGAGAATAATAGTATGCCCCAGAACGAATTACTTTTATAAATAAATTTTTCGGCGGATTGTAAAAAGCATAATTTTATTTTTCTTGCTAATAAATGTGTTTCTCCTTGGAACTCGTGCATGTAAACCATTATTTCTTAATAACCGACGACACAATTCGGCATACACTTCTTTCTGAAACTGTGTAGCCACCATTGATGCCAATTGTGATCCAGAAATAAAAGGATCTTGTCTGATTGTTCGTATGACTGTTTTCTCTTCTTTTTCAGTCAGCTTTTTTCGACATCCACAACGGGGCTTAGTAGCAATGTTACCTTACGTATGAAATTTCTTCACAATATGTATTCGTGGACTTACTTCTGCTTGCAGGTTTTGCAATTTCACTGTATGATTTGCTTTCCTGATACATACCATTTCATTATTACTTTTCTGATTGACTTGCTTGTTTCGGATTTCTTGCGATTCATTTTGTTATAGTGTTTATAATGAAAATTTGCGACAGAAATTCTTAACACTGTTTGTTTCCATTCTGTGAGCGCCGGAAATTGTTTGTTTACATTCTGTTAGCGTCGGAAATTCTCAGTTGTCCAAAATTCGAATACTTTTGTGAACCACGTCTGGTACGTGTTTACAATATATGTATTGCAAAAACGGTATACGTTGTTAAATTATTTTCCAACTCTGTTTATGTGGCGTTGAGACCCATCCCCTGCTATATCTTATTAATTGAATGTTAGAATTGTAAACGTTCGGATACTTTCGCATATGAGTGTACTTCCTTGAAATATGCGAATCTTGAAATCAGTAATAATATTTATTTGTTTCGGCCTCGCGACCAAGAAATTGGACTTGGTTTACAGTATTTTTCTCTATGTCACCCCTCCCTCCATCCATATCCCACGCCGTACGCTATGCCTTATTGTCTATAATCGATGCGATTCTGACTTGGAATCATTTGAAGCAACTTTTTCTTCTGCGAAAATGTTCTCCGCGGCTTTGTTAACGCGTTATTAACCAAAAGCACGGGCCAATCAGAGCGCGGCTACAGAGAACAGATTCTGGCTCGGCCAATGCCAACGCCACTCTGAGTGGGACCTGTTGCCGAGCTAGAGCTTCGTTAATAATTCCTTGAACAAACCCACGGAGAACATTTTCGCAAAGAAAATATTTAGTTCAAATCACCTGAGGAATCGTCCTTTTTAAAGAAGAACGATATTTTTGGAATACCCTGTATGATTATATTACCTAGAGTTGAAGCTAGAACTTCCGAGCTCCTAACGATAACTTAAATTATAATTTATGTTTATCAAGATTCTTATCGAGGGTAACTCTTCAAAGGGAAACATGTGATGAGTTCTAAAACAGAAATACTATATGAACAACAATACATTGAACCCAGACTTCGTTATCAATAATGCTTTCAAAAACGTCTGTATCCTGAAGGTTAACACAAAAATTCTCGAAAATGTAGTAGTCTCCTAACAACTGTCCAAATTGACTTCGTTCATTGTAAGTATTTTCATATTTATGACACAGGACCTTCCTGATACATACCATTTTATTATTAATTCTCCGATTAACATGATTGTTTCGGATTTTTTGCGATACATTTTGTTATAGTATTTATAATGAAAATTTCGACAGAAATTCTTAACACAGTTTCGCCTGGACTGCTTGCTAAATTGTTTGTTTAAATTCTGTTAGCGTCGGAAATTCTTAGTTGTCGAAAGCTCAAATACTTTTGTGAGCCACGTCTTGGTACGTGTTTACAGTATACGTATTGCAAAAACGGTATACATATATTCTTAAATTATTTTCTATTTTTTTTTATTCCAATTTGTACAAACAAAAGGTGGAGTTACAAAATATTAAGACATTATTTTTGTATATATGTACTTTATTTTTTAATTATTTTGAGAAATTATTTATTAATTATTTTGCTATCTTTTCGATGCACCGATTTTTCATTTAATGTCACATATTTTCCAATAAAATTGTTTCTTCTCGCAATAAATGCATAGAAACATATCGAAATAATTTGTTATTCTTATTGCCCAGTATCCAGGTCACGAACAATGTAATATGCTACTTGAAAAGCTAAAAAACCATTTATCTGTATAATGTGTTATCTTTTTGTCGCAGAATGTAACAAGTTATATCGAGAGTTTGGATACTTCTTGTAGTAAAGTAAGTTTATGACCTTGGGTTAGCACTTTTATACGTAGGATGATAAAAGGATCGATTGGTGTAACAAAAAAATTAAGTTGCATTAAAGAATAAATTGCAATTGTACCTGGCGGGTGTATCGGTGCATCCACATAAAAAATTAGGTCGTAGGAAGTTAGCAGTTTTTCTTCTACATTTACTTTAAAAAAGAGCAGTATAACTTCTCCCAGTTCCCAGAATCACCCTGTATATTACACCTTAGACATTATATGAGGTGCTATCATTTGACATCGCATATATTTCCAAGAATTATAAGAATACAGAAAGAAACCCCGATGATCGTGCGTCGTCCCTGAGGAGATAATGCACATAGGGGGCGTATGTCACCTCGAGGAACTAATTACGATAGACACCTTCACGCAACGCGATTAAACGATTGTTTAGAAAAAACTATATATAGGAAAAGTGTCCCTTATTTCGGCTCCTACCCTCGATTCCTGAAAATAAATTTCATAAAAATATAATATATAATCATAAATATAATACAATAATATCCACTAACAAACTCCTGCACATTTTAAATGAGCACAATGGTCAGCCTATTTCTCCCTTCTTGTGAGTACATACTCACTTCTTGTGTACACGTTCATGTTGTAAGAAATGTGGAAAATGTGCGTGTTAACTCTGCGACGGCAAAGTTTGGGTCTATTTTGACCGAGAGCATCAAAATGTGTCTACCTGTCGGGAACACTCCGTTATCAAATTAAAAATTTCACTTTACCCGCTACGGAAACTGCTAGACAAGATTTATTCGAAATAATTAAAGAATGCTGCAGAACCTCAACTTTGATTACTATTATTGAGGCTTGTTAATCATTTCACTACTAGCACACACAGCGCAGCGTCCCGTTTGATTGACCTACAAAGGAGAAATGTGTGAAATAGCACCCATTAATGCAATCAACTGATTAGATTAATAGCAGTGCATTGATACACAATACCATAATAATAATTTACACATGTTTCCTTGCAAAGTGATTTTCGAATGGAACGAAAAAAGGAAGAAAACGAGCGTGTCTAACTCGGCGAGTCGAGAAAACTTTTTTACTAATCAAATATATTGGCATCTACATTAACGAATTAAAAAATAAAAAGAGAAATCAGCGAAGGGCCGGTCTCTGCACCCCTGTGCCCTGCTCGAGTTAAATTACTATAGAAGACTTTATCCACTTTAGGCACTGGCCGTCAAGCAATCATCCTATTGGCGTGCCATCGTATCATGAATGACGGTAAGAAAAGCTACCGAGAGCCGGTTGCCACGAGTTCCCCTGAAATACTATGTGCCGCTCACTCTCTTGTATTCCCACGGTCCACTTCGCCAAGACAAAACAATACGAAACGATGTTTTCAATCGGCCCCGACAATAGTACCACGTAACGAGTGCTCATCCTGACGGATGTTGCCAGCGGTTGACATGTCTGTCAGCGTGACGTTCTAACGAGCCGAAGAAAGACAAAGCATAATTGTTACCAATTCAAGGTAATTCGATCGCTGATGGGGTCCCGAGAGATGCGAACGATACGAGCAACCTTCCGACACATCCCGTGAAACGGGTCGGCTCGTTTGATTCCAGCGATACCCGCCCGGAATGCTAGAACGCGGTACGCTCGCGTTGATCGAATTTTACTTGACGCTTCTCTATCAAGGAATTAGTCCGAGCGTTTTACGTCGCTCTGTCCGCGAAGCCTTCTTATTGCGTCTCTGACCACTTTAAGAAGGGACTTGCGAGATAATGACCCAATTAGATGTCATTTACACGTGAGTCACATTGTCAATTTATCCATGTCCGGCTGTCAGACTCTAATGTCTCACGCGCCATCGTTCTCCACGTTTGGTATCGAAAGGTAACTGCCTTGAGCAACAAGCACTGTGTTGTCAAACACCGCCTCTCTGCCACTTCTGCTTCCATGGAGATTCGTCCTGCGACCACAACAAACGTCCAACATCTTCCATCCTTCGGTACACATGTCTCACTCAAGACAGAGGCTTAGCTCCTTGACCCTCTTGCTGCAGATGTCTGCGATTATACTTTGCGAGCGAAACGCATGTTCCGAACAGGATTTGGTCCTTATTTGCTTTGATTCTGCCGGCCACAGCCTGTCGTCAAATACCGAGCCAAAAATTCCATGCCATATGGAAGCCAAATTGAGACCAAACCTTGGCCTCGTCATAGAGGGCAGGTCGGTCGCACTAAGAGCGGAGCCAGTCTTGCTCTAAGAGTTAATATCGAACAAAATCGGAGTAAACTTTGCTGTAGGAGGAAGAATAAAATTTTATTTAAATTTCTGAATTGTACAATTTTAAGTTGCATGCATTTTTAATAATTTAAATGTTTATAAGTCTTGAAATAATTGCAATAATCGATTTCGCCCGATATTTGCTCTGAAAGCAAGGTTAGGTTTGCTCTTAATGCGACCGAACTACCCTTTGTAATTAGGCCAAGGTTTGGTCTGGATTTGGTGGTCTCCGTTTAGCATGGAATTTTGGCACCGAGCAAACCTTGTCGCCAAATTCATACCAAATCAAGATCGAATTGCTTACTGGGAGACTGCGGATTTTTATGTACAATAGAAATTGTCCAAGTCAGTTGTAAGAAATAATTCGAGTAAGTTGAGAACAATATAACAACATTAATCGATTTCTCCATGGCTTCACAGTTTGTATTCGACTAAGCCATTTTTGCCATAAATGCGTCAGATCCGTAAAATCCGCAGTCAAGGGAGAATTGGATTTTATGCGTTTATGATAAAAATGTGAGAAAAATGAAATTATATCATTTTCAACTTACTGAGCCGTACTTTTAAAGCAAGACTAGGTCCGCTGTTAGTGCGACCGACCTGCCCTCTCGCATGGAATTTTGACACCAAACTTCGTAGTCTAATACTGAACCAACTGTCTCCGCATTAGGCTCGGCATTTGGTGAACATCAGTGGAGTTCAGCTCGCATAATAAAACAGACGGGAGAAATGCGAAAGCGGTACCCCGTCTGGCACTCGAGCGAGCCAGAAGTTGAAGGAGGAAAAGGTAAGTCCTGGACGTGTAGTTTTCTTAGTGGGTATTGAGGAAACCGAAGACCTGTTTCCCCCGAGTCCCACACTACCCTCCTTGGGGGGGGGGGTCACGCAAATGTATTTTTTCCATACGTCCTTGAACTAAAAAAAAGGCTTAGTATTTGGCGACAGGTTGTGGTATACAGATTCAAAGCAAATAAGGACCAAATCCTGTTCCAAACATGTCTTGCCACCAAAATGACCGACTTTTGACCTACTTGCCGACACGCAATAGTTGCGAAAACTTATTTTGAGGATACCGGAACATCGAACCAAATTGGGGGCAAATCCCGAAGAATGAGGTGTTATGATCACCATGGTACCCCCTGAGACAGTGCTTCCCAAACCGTGCGACGTGAAATAATTAACATTATATAAAAAATGAGTTTAAAATAATTAGCTACTAAAATACATGCATATATATATTTATAATAGGTGCGAATAAAATTGTAAAACGTAGACCACGGCGAAATATCCATCGTGAACGAATGTACATAGTGGTTTTTTGGTTATGTTCTGACCGTTATAGACTCTATCGCATCCGTAGGAACACGGTTCCGAAAAAGATGGAGCGCCGACAGTGAACGCGGCAGTGGACGCTTTAATGCCGGTGATCTCTCTTCCTATAAGAAAGTAAAATGACCCTTCCGTTTGAATAAAAGCAACAGACATAATTGCCAGCGCACTGTGTCTGACGGTGTCCTATTAGCGAGAGGGGTCGTTAAAACTGGTTCAACGTCGAATGACGTCGGAGCTCTCGTTTTCTTACCTAGCTAGTATACATATCCGGTCGGCGGACACTCTGCAACTTTCCTACTTCATTCATCGACGCATTCTGTGGCCTTTGAAGGTTGCACAGGCAGAAAGGAGCGGGCACGGTCGCGCGCCGGCGATCAGAGTAGCCGGCGTGCACGCCGACCAGTTTCAACATAATAATTCCTTCTTGGAAATACGTCGTGGTACCACTGCATTCTATGGTATTGCGAACGGGATATTCGTATTCGTTGCATGTGAACCGAAGCCGCGAACGCTTTGCTCTCCTGGGCTTCCTATGATTTCTTTTATCTGGATCTTCCCACAGTCGAAACACTGCTTACCGTTCCTAGAAAAGTCACAGTTCATCCGACAACAATCGGAATATAATTAAACACCGATCGAGAAATCACGCGTATCATAATTAGGGTATGATAGCTTCTAGGTAGTATTCAAGTTCGCGTATTGCGATTATGTATCGCCGGAATGCGACAAGATAAGAAATACGGGATCACGTGACCGTATAACAGGAAGTCGTAATGATAAGGAGCACGGCATCAATGAAATGGGAAACTACCAATGACTGGAACACTATCGTCATCTCCGACGGTCCCTACGTCACCTTTAGGTCAGCAACCGTGACGTGGCTTTCACCAGCCGTACAGACACAGTCGCCTCCAGCGCTACAACTTCTTGCTATCGCTGAACCACTTTCGAATTAAAAACCCTCCTGGAAAGGACTATTAAGTGACGTTGTGCAATATCTACTAAAAAAGATTTCCACGATACTATTTTAGACTAATGGGGAATTTTCTAGACCAAATTCGAAGAATACGATCAGAGGACGCCAACGAGGTTTTTGTTTCTTCCAGATCAGAAGATTTAAATATCCACAGAGTCAATGTTAATTGTCCGCTACCGATACACAAAATAGAGTGGTCTATCCTGGTTAACAATCAACTACGTTTATACGTTCACCTGAAAGTCTAGGATCTTTCAGTACATCAGAAAAAGAAAGAAGCAAAAGTCTAATTCTCTTCAATCCCATTTCGGACTAATGATACTTTTGAAGACTAAATCCAGAGAGGATATCACGATGAAAATGCCAGACGATGTTTCAAATTTAAATTCCCCTAAAGCCAAAATTGCCGGCCACCGATAGAAGCAGTCTACTTATTAGGTCCTTGTTTAAATTCCCAACCCAGACCTAACCTTCCGGTACTTTACTCTGTAACTGGAACACGCTCCCTTATAAAAATAACAAGATTCATTTGATTTAGACTTGATAAAGACATCTATACAATAATTTCTAACCAAATAATTGTCATTATTTCAATAAGTGCAAATTCAAAAATCTGGAACCAGTCATTTTGACTGGTGGTGGTGGTGGTAGGTTTACTATCAAGCAAAGTGAAGAAAAGAAGAGAAGTCATAGTACTCCAGTTGCAAGGAGCAAAGCAGTATAGGAATAGTGAATCGACAGGAATACATCCTGGGAAACGGCGATACCGAACGAACTCCGCGTTCCATCGAAAATTCCGTTCGTCGATTCTCAGGGCGCACACAGGTATTCGTGGCTGTGGCGGTGCACGTGCGCGTGAGCACCCTATCAGGGAAGTAAGAGGGGAAGGTTATCGACGGCGCCTCGGAGAGTGAAGCGAGCGAGATAGATAGAGAGAGAGAGAGAGAGAGAGAGAGAGAGAGAGAGAGAGAGAGAGAGAGAGAGAGAGAGAGAGAGAGAGAGAGAGAGAGAGAGAGAGAGAGAGAGAGAGAGAGAGAGAGAGAGAGAGAGAGAGAGAGAGAGAGAGAGAGAGAGAGGCGAGAGAAAGGAGGTGAGAGAGAGAGACGGTTGAAAAAAAAGAAAACCGAAGGAGATAGTTCAGCCAGGTAAGAGAGACTGTATAATAGGTGTAGCCGGCGAGTTCGCGTTGCAGTGGTGTGCGGTCCGGTGTGCAGTGGTATAGACCGCGTGCCGGGATACGCCGGTAACCGGTGGTGGGGAGGAAACGTGAATGATCCATAGAAGTTGTGTCCTCTGTGTGTACGGGGCCGGGTGGGTGTGTTGGTCTATGGAGAGTAATGTACCGATGGAAGGGAACGGGGTGGTAGTGGAACGGTGGGAAACGTGAAAGAGATGGTAGGGATACGGCCGGGTAGAACGGTGGGGTGCGGGTAAAGGTTCGGCTTCGGAAATGGCCGCGGGAAAGTAGAGAGCGTTACGTCGTCCGGCAGGCAGGCGGTAGGCAGACAGGCAAGCAGGCGAGCCGAAGTTTTTGGTGTGCAGCGCTCGTTAACCCGGCGCTTCGGGCGTGCGATTCACCAGGGACAGAGGGTCAAAAGGGACACCAACCCGGGACACGTACTGCCTGCGATGTTTTGAGTGAAGCCGAGGCTTTCGGGACCGATTCCGTAGGAAATCTATCTGGCCGGGTCGGTGGAGTTGGTGTCGGTGTCCTGGTGGACGGACAGCCAGTGGCTGGGTAGAGAGCAGTGCGGGCGGCGCGGCGGTGCACGAGGATGGCCGGCGACGACGATGCACCACCGAACAATGAGATCCTCGGTGTGGACGGAGAGGGGCAGGGTGCGTCAGCGCGGGGGGAACCGCATTCCAGAGTGGGCGGCATCCTGGAATGCGATCCCCCCGGTAACAGGAATTCGCCGAGCGAGCGAGCCTGCAACGAGCACGACGACGGAAGCGGTGAAACCGTGATTGCCAACGACGATTGTAACAACACCGCCGAAGCCGTTGGAACCACCGTAATTGCCGACGACAACGGCGGCCTGTGCCGATATGCTATCGGCACCGCCAATACCGCTATGTCTTTCATCGAGGTTTGCCAGGTAATAACCGGGATTACCGGTGTTACGTGCTTTAATCTCCGCTGGCTGTCAATGAGTCCTCTCCTAGTCTGCTCTCTCTCCTCTCCTCTTGCTTCAACTTTGCCGCTTTCCGTCTTCTTTCCGCGCGCTTCACCGACTCGCTCTCTCTCCTCGTCGCGCTCACGTGAATCCTCCAGCCGCTTACCGATGTCAAGATCGATAGACAAACAATTTCGGAAAATGATCGTTTCCTCTTGAATTCATTGATCGGGATACTATGTCTGGGAACCGGTGTCGTGTGTCAAGCTATTTGGCATTTGAAGTAACGAGAACGATGCACCGTTAATCGTTCAATTACTACCACGCTTTCTCCTTTGCATTTATTTCAAAGACTTTTCGTCCAGTACACTGTTTGCAAGTAGTTAATCTTCTTTTTTTTCTTTCTTTTTAGATCCGACTGCAGCATCTTTTCCCGCAATTAGTTTCGTCCTCTCAGCGGTACAGCCTCTGCGAGGACTCCATCGAGCTAACAGCGGAATGTTTGGGCAACGACGTGATACGATATCTGCTCAAGGAAGATATTTATCTTATATCACGGGACCCTGTCTCGCGTAGTATGAGACACAACGTGCATCAGATGCTGAACAAACATAGTATCTTATTCGCAAGCATGGTAAACCGTTTGAACGTGATGCCGGACACGGCGTACGAGGCATTTATGGGAGTCGCGGACGAGCTGTTTTTGCACGGCGGCGTTACATGGCCGAGAATCGTCTGTCTGTATGCGTTTATGGGAAGACTCGCGCTATGGGCTCGCGATAGGCGAATGCACACCTTGAAGAAAAAATTACCGCTCTATGTCTCCAGATTTATCGGCGAGAAAGTCGCGCATTTTATCAAAGGATATGGAGGATGGGTACGTGCAATCTATGACACTGATTCCATAGTTTGCGTCGTTTATAGAACTTGCAGATTATACTTTTATTTGTATATCGTTACATTTCGATAGCAGATTATTTGTTATTCCTGGAAACTTACTTATGATTGATGTCTCGATCTTAGGGTTTGACTAATCATTTCGTCATTAGTACTCTGAGCTAATGTTATTCGCGTAGAGATTAAATTAAACGACGATCGATCATCTCTTATCTACATCTTGATATAATTCTTTTGTGTCTGATGTTTATATATTTTCGTAGGACCAGCTGTGTATAGAATATCCTGTGGCAGAAGAGATTAGTGGAGCTATATGGAGGAGTCTTCTGATGACTGGTGCAACCCTTGGTTTGGTTGCAACTATTTTAACTATAACTTCCTGATATACCCTTACAAATCAAGTCTCACAGGGTATGTTTTCCGCAAGACCTTTTAGCGTACTTATATTCTACCAAAATGCGCTGAGAAACAATTTCCAAGAGTTCGTAAAACACTCTCACATTGCTAATGAATATGGAATTGTGTGATTGGAAAACTGAATGTATTATGTCTTTGTAACGGATGCAGGATATGGATTTATGTTCTTCTTGTAGCACACACAATCTTCATATCAATGTCACTTCGTTTAGAAACGTCCTACTTTTTATGTAACTACAACAAATATGTAGCATAAGAGAAGGATAACTATACAAGTTCCCTATTATATTCATATTTTGTACTAATTGCAGCTCGACGGAGTAGTTAAATTAGTATACAGAAATCTTATTTAATGTTAATCTAGCCATTTCATATCAAAATAATTTCATACGATACTCAAAATTGACCTTCCAGATATAATTATACCAAACAAGATTCTCAAAATTTTATTGAATTTAGGTAGAAGCAATCTAAATATATTTATTTATAATTTATTTTAGGTAGAAAATATATTAAATAATAAATTCCTCTCGTCAATCAAAGACCATCAAAATGGATGTGTAGAATTTATAAAAAGTGATTGATGTAATAGTGCTCGTTAAATATATGATAACACCGTAAAAAAACAGTGAACATTATATATGTGGTAGCTTCTAATAACATTACAAAATTTTTATATAAGTATTTGAAAATAATAAACACTTCTGCAAAATATCAATTTTTTTTCTATGTGTGTCAGTTCTTCTATAAACCTGTAATAAAATAAATGTCATCTGCAAAATCAAATACAAAAGTTTTATGTGTGATGCGTTTATTTGAACATTTAAACATTTTACGTTAATAAAATATTTAGATGTCTTTCTTTCACGTTTATAAATGAAGCTTTCATGACCGTAGAATAGAGTTGATGATTCAATTCAAGTAGCTGATTCTTATGAAAAATGTTCAGTCAATTTCATTAAAGATAATTAATACATTGATTTACGCTTAATAATCACGTTTCATATAATATTACTCAGTAATCTACGTGGAGTAATATCGGTTTTATACTCTAAAATATGTAATGAAAAACGTGAGGCTCTAATATCTATCTGAAAATAGTAAAAAAAACAATAAGTAAACATAAAACAAAGATCATTGCCAATAGATAATAGATAATCTTAATAGTAATAATATAATGTCTTGTGAAAAGAACAAACAGAGTAGTTTGGGATATAAGATCTTATTCCTAAACAAATTAATTTCAAAAAGGTATTTTCGTTAAAAACAAACTAATATTTTTTACCGCTAGAGTTATTAAAAATATATTTTTTAGATATTGGTATATAGTTTTATTTGAAATAGTATACTTGTTCAAACATAAATACAGTCTACGTACTACTCAAAATATATTCCATTTATTGATTGATACCAGAATGCATGTATTCTAAAACCAAAATGTTTCTATTTTTAATGTACATGGATATTAGTGAGTGTATACCATTATATGACTGTTTTACCTTCTGAACAAATAAGACAATATTATTTCAAGTACTAACGTGCAGCATTAATTCTTTTGGTTGCGGAATTGAACGGATCATTTAAACTAATTATATTTTA
Source organism: Lasioglossum pauxillum (assembly GCA_933228785.1). Classification (NCBI taxonomy): domain Eukaryota; kingdom Metazoa; phylum Arthropoda; class Insecta; order Hymenoptera; family Halictidae; genus Lasioglossum; species Lasioglossum pauxillum. The sequence goes on along the minus strand of OW121699.1, from coordinate 38,401,162 downwards.
CGTAGGTTTTGCGTACATATTGCCAATAACCGATCATCGACACGTACTACGATCGTGTGACTAGAGAACACTTTCTCTCTAGCGATAGAGATCGTTACTGTCGAATATCATATTCTTGATATCTCGTTGACAGATTTCAGCACTATTTGTGTTTACGTTTCGCGGATATGTTTAACAATTTGAAAAGTTTCAGCTCGACTACTGAAAAATCATCGCATGCTTCCTAATAAATATATGATGATTTTTAAGAAGTAATCATTACACAAATCACATAAAAATCCTTTCTTTAAATATCTATACTCGAATATAAAAAAAAAAAGGAAACAGAATTCCTTGATATCTATGTATAATTTTACGCGTTACATGAATATACAATAAACTAGAGAATAATTTCCTTTGAATATATCTAACAGTTCTCTTAATTCTACTCAAATTTTGTGACTGTACAGAAAACAACTGCATTTTACCTTTTTTTTTATTTCCTAACGTGGATAATAGTAAGAATCAACAATTTTTTCATTTTTTCTTTAATAAACCTTCAAATGTTTCTACTGTAGTTTTGCTAATATTGATATTACAACTATATATAAGTATGTATTATGCATTTATGTGTGAATATATAACTATATAACTGTACAAACGGAACCGTTATTTCGTTCCCCACTTATACAATAATAAGTGATCATTGTGTCATGGTCATTAACCGTAAATTAATTGATTAATGGTACATATCGTCAGCACTATAAGAATATTATTTAATCAAACAAATTTGAACGAAAATGATCGTTTGCAGACTCTTTCAAATTTTAAAGAAATTGAAACTACAACATATATGATGCGCATATGAGAAATTAGCCATTTAAAAAATATATATATCTGTATAGTATTAATAAATAATAAGTTTTATCAAAAGAAAAATAATTGAAATTACAATTTCTAAAAAACATTGGACCCTTCACGTCATGCAAGTATAATTCCAATAATTTGTCCGAGCGTAACAACGAGAAACAGAATTAAAATCTAGCTCCAATTCAATGTAAAAGTTACTTATGATATTGACGATATAATCACTTTAATTCAGTTTTCATAAAAATTGGCAATTATAGCCTGGACGTATCGTAGTCCAAAATAGAATGAACATTATCAAATTGTCACCCGAATCTTATTTGCACCAATATTCTGTTATGTTCAATTACCCCTTCATAAATCGAATGCGCAGATCTGAGATTAAGAGACAGTTCAAGATATTCTAGTCCTGTAAGTAACCTTTTCATGTACTGCTTAACAAATTCTCGAAGAGTTTCCTGTTCTTTCATATTTACTTAATTACTTTTCTAGAGAATCTTATGGTAGTCTGAAAAGGTACATAGTTATGCTACAGCGATAAAATATATCAACACTTTGGGAACGGACCGTTCCCTGCGGAACAGTTTCGGTAGATCGGCAGATTCACAGAAGGTAATAAAATTCTCAAGAGAGACAGCATCATAGTTGCCACGCGTTGAGCTCAAATTTAGGCGTTCAAGACATCAAAACAAACGCAGCGGCATCAATCGATGCTGATTTTTAAAATTTAAATTACGACTTTCCTTATCTCAAGGCTCGGTACGAGCTGTCAACGTCGTCCCCAAGGTGTTAAGCGAATTTCAGAGAAACTCTCTTTCAGTACTAAATCGTACTGTTTCGATTTGTTTCACATCTCCATGTTTTTTTAACAACTGACGTGTGTATAAAATCGATTGAATACTCGAGAATACCATTGCAACCCATATTTATGAAGGATCAAGACATTACGACTGTATATAGCACACAACTAGCGCAAATCGGAGCCCGTAATCAATATAAAAGAATTTTACATGTAGCGATTTTAATAAATTCAAAATTCATAACGATATATGTGTTGCCATAGATCATGTTGTGTTTAAAGTATATGTAACACGTAAATCACTTGGTGACATGTTCTATCTTTTTGTCTCTTTATCAGCTTTCTTGATTTATCACAGCTGGGGCAACAGTAACAAGATAAAGAACTTGTTGTACATCCCCGAAACACAAAATTGGTACAGTTCTCTATTCCACATAATCCCACCAATCCTTTTCGTATCCTTCGTGTACATGTTCTAAAAGCACTTTCCTCCGACTATCGCAGTATCTTAAAAAATAAACAATAGTACTATATGTTTGCTCTTGTTTTTATAGTGTTATATGGATGAGCTACTTGCATTGCTTTCCTCGAGTGGCTTACCTATATTTATCTTGAACTTTTTGTTTAATGTCAGCAAGGTTTTCACTTGTAATATCTCTTTCCAGATATTCCGAGAGGCGTTCTGTCGTTCCTTCTAGATCTTTTTGGTTGTCTTCGAAAATCACAGACTGGTTATTTTTTCTCAAATAGTAAGCAAAAACGTAAGTATACATAAGAGTCTGTCTACAGGAACACAAAATATCTACAGCTTTTTTCAGGAATTGTACCTAAAAATATGAACACAAAATTGAATATTAACGGTGCACACGCATAACACGAGTTACTCCCGCTTAATTGTATTGGTTTTACCTCGATCCAGGACATATTGTGTTGTTGCATTTCTTCCATTTTTTCTTTTACACTCGCGTAAAGTTTACTTTCAAATTTCAGTGACTGCATATGATTCATGTATCTATTACAATAAAATAAGTATCGTTGCAGGGCAGATCTTTTTTTCTCTTGAGCATCTCTAGCAGCTTTCGCTTCTTCTTCATCATAACGATTACAATTATACCAACTAGAACCGTGTGGCTCCCAAGGTCCGAGACACACCCAACAAAAGTCAGTTTTGCAATTCTGATTTTTGCACACCATATGATTACATCCGCCATCTTTCTCAATAGTAACATTACACTTGGGGCATTCTTTTGTATTTGCGGCGATCCAATTCGATGTTTCTGAATCATCATCGCATTTTTTTATCCATTTACGTAGTAAATGACATTTCACTGGATCGTGCCAATTTTCGCCGCAATGGAAACAGAATGTATGTCCGCATTTACAAGTTACAGGTCTGGCTTCAATGTACTGTACTTTTATAGCATTATTACAATCTGGAGATGGACACCACCTTAATAGCCTATTACACTGTAAAGCCAAACGACAATTAATGTATTATATATATAAACGACATAAATGCAAACCAATAGATAATATGGAATAAAACGATAGTTACTTCAACAAAACTATTGGTTATTAAATGCTGATATTTCAGCTTGACTTTAGAGTCTTTTACAAGTCTCATAACGCTGGCATCATCAACTAAAATGTCGCAAGCATGTGCTGCGCATGCAATTGTTTGACCAACACCTTCTTCCATAATCTTGGTTGTAAGATATTCTCCCCAACAACCAGTACAAAAACGATGTCCACATTCAAGCCCAGTCATCATCTAGTAAAAATTTGAAAAATGATATTACATTTCGAAGATATTTTTAGGCTTATCAATAAACTGCAGATCTTTATGTATTTATGACAGCTGCAAATTTATAAAATACAGAAAAACAGTTAGATTATTAACATATAACAATACTCTCGGTTTAAGTTCTCTGCAATGAATCGTTTAGAAAATCAACTATGAAAATGGAAATAGCATAAAGATCTATAGTTTACACATTATATTATATTGCACATACTGCAGATGGTTGAACCATGAAGCAGATTCCGCATTCTTCTGTACCATTTGTCATCACTTTTGTTGACTAAAGAGAAAGTCATAAACATGCGGTATTATGGTTATCTGAAATGCGTAGAAAGAAAAAGGAACGCTGAAACTTACTAGAGCACTCTGGGATGATTGACTTCTATTTATTAATGGACCCTTCCTAAATGGATTGATAACGCGTGCTTCTGTAAATAATTTCTCTTGATCTCCATCGTAAAAACGTTCCATTAATTTCTCTTTATCCCATTTAAAATGATTTAACAAAATACGTGTTGTTGTCGCTGGTATCTGCAATGAAAATTATGTAATCCACAAATTGTAATTGTATTTATAAAAAAAAACTATAAACAATTAGAGATTTATTTTATTACTTCTACAACTGTGTTGACTTCTTTTATAGAATCGATCATGTGCTGTACTATCTCTTCCGTCGACAAAACTTCGAAGGGATAATCATCAACATCTGTTGTTCGTTCTCTTGGATTCTCAGCTTCAATTTCCATAGCAAAATCCACATCGTCTCCGCTGGACTCATTACCAGAATCAACATCATCGTACGTCTCTTCTTCGGAATCCATTTTGGTATGAATTTATTAAACGATCAAAATTTCAACGTATACTTTTTTCTTATTTTATATAGTTTGCACCTACACAGAAAACCATACAAATCATACGAAATTTTTAGCAGAGATTTTAACAAATATACTCTTTCAGATTCTAAATATATACTATGTATACTTCGTTCATTGACTAGCACAATGAAATTGTAAACAAATGTGTATTCTAGTAAAGAGAAAGCAGTATATTGAAACGTGAACATTTTACTTCAAGATTTACAAGATAAATCAACTTTTTAATCGGACCAACTGAGGCACTTCCACGAACGCGAGAACCGTTTCGTTGCTCCAGGGACGAATGCGTACAAAATAAAAGTATCACAAGGAAATGCATCACACCTGTACACGCGAAATATTGTTGTAGCGGAACAAGGTGAAAACAGCTTATGTTTCAGCACATGACGTCATCGTCAGCTACTTTCCGAATAAAGCCAGAAGCTTTATCATCCGTTTTTCCTTTAGCTTCTGCCGACAGTATCGCGTAAAATCTACTGTCACTACACTCTGCGAATCTTCCACTAACATAGACGGTAAAAAAATTTTTCCAATAATCCTACAATGCTCGTAAGCAAGAATAAAATCAGCTGCCAAAACATCAGAGTTGAACTCCGGTAGCTGATACATGTAATGCTATTTCCACGGGGGAGCGATGAATGGGCTACCGTGGCTCTAGCCAATCCGGTGTCTGCCGTGTACAATATTTCTCCGATATAAGCTCGAGATTACTATAAACTTCAAACGAGAAACCTTTAATTTCTTTCAAAAATAAGAAAAAGCGATTACGAACGTAACATTACAATGGGAATATTAATTATTTACTATGCGACAACATAACAATGATAATCACGAGCTTATAGCATGAAAGTAAGCTAAACCTATAGCGAGGCAATACTATTACACATAATGGCGTCTCGTGTTTATCGAACTATATATACTATTTCGTATTCCTCGATTTTTGTTAAGACATTTTTTCAACGGTTCACTAACATTGTAACAAATATTCTAAGTCATACTAATAAATTATCAATAAATTCTTTATATAAATTCTATCTATATATATATATATATATATATATACATATTTACATATGCGTGTGTATGTGTGTTATTCTGTGTGTTTTTTGTATACTAGAAATATAGTGTACATGTAGAAATTGTATTATTTGGTAACGAGGAGATTATTAAATATCTTTTGAACAAAAATATCCGTGGAAATCTCGTACATTGTGTAATAATGAAACTCGAGTAAATTTAGTTTAACCAGGTTTAACTGACAATTTCTTCAACAAACACGAAAAAACACTAAATACACTTAACGCGATATCTTGGCATTTGATCGACGTTGGAACACTTAGAAAATGTACAAGATGTATTACCATGCACGATAATGTTTTCAGCCATCGCACCCAATCAAGTTATCGAATTAGCAGGCTAATCAGATAAAAACCATAAATTAATCGAAAATGCACTGTTTGCCATGAACGAATGGACGAGCTTATAGCTCGAACACTACAGTCACGTCCACTATCATAACTTCTCTTCGATTAACTTGGAAAATGTTACTTTCTTTTCTCACTGGTCGAAGCCAAGGCTAACTAATGAGTGAACTGGAACGGATACAGAATTTCGTGTGATATTAGCCGAGAAATAGAGAATCAATTAGTAACACGACAACGAAACGTCTCGTCACCAAGTGGCGTTTCACTGACTCGAGTCAACTACTTGAAGTTTGCTTCGTCGCGGCGCACAGCTGACGCACATGAGCGTCTCCACGAAGGGCACAATTTTGACATAACTATTCCCAGCGTCTTACGGTATTGTTCCCAGTGTTTCGTGTCCCAATTTAAACATACATTCGGCGGAATCTAATTTGCAAATCGAATAAGAATCTCAGAGGTGTAACGAGATACGTTGAAAACATAAAATAAAATTCTATTATCTGAAAATTACGTGTTTGGTGATGGTGATACCTATTTCGATAGTTTAACGCAGATTATATATTTAAGACGCATTATGTAATCTAATTCAGAAAGAATGCAATTCCTGTAATGATATTCAATTTGTATTTCATGTTATAATAGAGAATGTATGTAAAAACATCAGGATTATTTACGATTCGAAGCGATCTGTTTACGTGCATATAGAAGTTTAAGTAGCTACGCCAATGTGTATACGAACGATAAACGGAGTGGCTCACGGCGCTCCGTAAAGTGAACTTAACCCCACTGTATCGTAGTACATTCGGGACAGACATTGATGTGAATCACTCAGTTATCGGGCGAGATGAGTTTGCCCAGTGTGAGTGATTATTCTTTGATAGAAAAACTCGGCTCGGGGAGTTATGCGACCGTCTACAAAGCGATCAAAAAGGTATGTACATTTTGAGGTTCATAACGAACAAGCAATCGAAACATATGATGACAGTGACGTAACTAATTCGGCGGGAGCCACAATTTTACTTCTCGAATCGCGATTTCCGTGCATACTTTATCGTAAGATAACACAATTCAAGCATCTTCTGCGTCTTATTGTGTCGGTGAAAGACAAAGATAATACAAAGTGGTTTTTACATTGTTCACGACTTTATTCCGTAGAAAGGCACTGCAATGCAGTAACAAATTACTTGATGTCGAATATATGTATCACGCTGACGATCTAATTAATTAATAATGTCACTAGATAATTCAATCAATTAACAATGCTGCTCACTTTAATGCACGAATTTGACAGTTTTCAACTATTTGACTACCATAACGATTAAGCGCAGATTCGAATTTAATGAAAGATCGTTATCGCGAATTTGAACGCGAATAATGCAATAAATTAAAAGATATCAGATGAGAGCAATACATAACTTTAGCAAATAAAAATACATACACAAATTAAAGATGAACCTTACTCCAATTTGTTCTGCAATACATTATTTATGAGATTATTTATATTTAGTCACGGCGAAAATAAGTTTTGACAATAATAAAGATATTCAGTATTTAACGATTTACAAATGCATACATATTTATACAAAGTTACAACTTTTAACTTTAAAAAGGTTTAACAAAAAAAATCATTGACTCATTTGAAGAGAATTGGTATTTTTTGCCATTAAATCGCCATTTGCACTGAATTTATTAGGGACTCTGTTAATTACACTTAATTTATCACCATCGTCGCCATATTTTAACTATATGATACTGACATTATCCATAAGAAACAGATACATTTCTAAAACTATAATTTCAATAATTTCTATTAACTCGTAGTTCTTGAAAATTTGTTTAAAATTAGTATCTATAATGACAAGATAGAATCTCGCACGTTTTCATTGAAATATTGTCAACGAGTCAAAATATTTTAACGTTAGGACATTGTTAATGTCTACATAAAAATTTGAAGAGACTTTATCTCATCGAATTTGAGTTTGCCGTACGATATACACTACTGTGCAAAAGAAAAAAACAATGCAATACAATTTCTACATAAAGATATTGTTTGTCATTATATCTTATAATTATACTGGGTGCTTCTTTCTTTTGCACAGTGGTGTATACAGGTTACAAATAAATTTATTGGTAGCATTATTGAGATGAAAATTTCCGTACGCTTAAAAATATAATTTTCAAGAACTTTGCAACTGCTCGAGACTCACCGGGTGTGTTCACAACAGCTCGACGCGTCTCGCACCCATCGCTACCTGAACGATAATAATACTGATCACAGTTTATGCGAATACACTAACCTTTGCGCTACTTTTTATTTTCTATCATAACGCAGAGCAGAATATATCGGTTGGTCTCGCGTGTCGCGGATTCCAGTGTGACTTTTAATGTATTCCAATCAGACTGGTCTCTGTCAGTCGAGTGGCTTCGTTGATTTGAGAGGTGGCCAGAAAAGATGGTTGCATTGAAGCTTGAAAGAAGTAAGTTATCTCAAGGCGATATAACGTAATCCTATTGTTGGTCGTTTGTAGGATGGATGCCGAGAGGTAGTCGCAATCAAATGTGTAGACAAGTCGTCGCTGTCCAAGTCGGCTATCGATAATCTCGTCACGGAGATCAATCTTCTAAAAATTCTGAACCACGAGCATATCGTAGAGATGAGGGACTTTTTCTGGGACGACGGGTTAGTAGAGCCCCAAACATCACTAAACGCACAAACTAAAATAAGGACGATCTACCGGGACGCTAAAACAATTCATTTCGAGTCGGTAATGTAAACCGTACAGTCGCTTTTCGATTAAAATCGTGGGACTTTTAGTCTTCCGCTGTTATCGACACGCTCGAGTCAAATAGAATCGTGATCAGTCCCGCACTCTAGCGTAGTCGATCGTCTCCTGTTCCGAGCTGTGCGTAAAGACAACTCTATCACCTAGCGTACCTTAGGCATATATACATCGTAATGGAGTACTGTGACGCCGGCGACTTATCGAGTTTTATAAAGAAGAGGCACAAGCTACCCGAACAAATTTGCCGGGGGTTTCTGCAACAGCTCGCGCTGGCGCTGAGATATTTACGAAATCACGATGTCTCCCACATGGACCTGAAGCCGCAGAACCTACTGTTAACGAGAAAGCCGCAATTGGTGTTAAAAGTCGGAGGTTCGTGCCCGCCAAAAACAATTTTTCTTTCCTGTTGGCAGCAGTCCCCGACGCCATGGACTCGATCTTTTCATTTCAGACTTCGGTCTCGCTCAATATCTCTCCAATTCCGAGCAAAAATTCGCCGTTCGAGGCTCCCCCCTCTATATGGCGCCGGAAATATTATTGAAACGGAAGTACGATGCCCGTGTCGACCTCTGGAGTGTCGGCGTGATCATGTATGAGTGCCTTTTCGGCAAAGCACCTTACTCCAGCGGTAGTGTCCAAGAATTGGCAGAGAAAATCAAGGACACTCGACCTATAGAGGTGATTACCGATATTGATCTCCTTTGTGAGACCAAAAGCAAAATATCCCCGGCCACACATATATGTATAGACACATGTACAAGTTAGTTCACACACCTGTTAACGGTGGCACTCTGTCTACCATCTGCCATACTATTATTTACATATGTACACTATTCGCAGGGTGTTCCGACGTTACTACGTTCATTGCGATACGAGCCACGATACGTACACTCGCCTCAGGCTAGTCATGTCTCATTGAGCTTTCATTGCATGTTTGGATGTTTGTCATTTATGTTTTTTGCTAAGAAAACTGCTACCGCGAACGTATGAAAGTTTAATGCGAGGCTCTGTTAACCTTTCGTCGAGTATGGAACTCCGGGAAAAGAAATATGGTGGTTAACTTGTCCAATAACTACCATTTGTCCATACAAGAACATTTGGTAATATAAGAAAATATGTTAGATATCGTCATGACATTCTAATCGCTTTGTTGAAAAGTTCCAGAGATATTTACAATTATAAAGACTGCAGTGATAAGTAGATATGTGAACTACTAAACTTACAGTTACATTACTTACGAATTATTGAAACAATACTTTTATTTAATATCTGTTCCTGACAGAATGGGTTTAAGACTTTCGTTATGATTCAAGTATTACAAGAGGGCCATTCTTATGACTTGTACTTATGTACATACATGTAAATTAAATAATATATAGTATAATTTTATCGAATTTTCATTTGAATTATATAATCGAATACAACTTTTAATACACAGCACGTGTTTCTGTTCAGTACCAGTTTCTTTTGGTTAATTTGTAATTGCAACTTTTTAACGAAACGTTTCGTGAACCATGATATTTACAAATTACGTGTTTGTAACATTTTTTTAAACTTCTGGTCACGAAACACAGTGACACAATTCAACCGCTTAACTTCGGAACACCCTGTCTAAATATAGAAATGTATATACGTAAAGGCAGTTGCGCAATTAACTATAATTATAACTTATACGTAACTTATATATTTGTGTTTTTATACATGCAATGTATATATTCGTGTGAAAAGAGTATATGTATAAGTAGTCTGCACTTACCGCGCGTAACTAATTTGTGTACGTGTGCGCAGTATCCAAACAGAGCGGAACATCTTAACTGTAATTTTGTTTAAATTGAAGGTAGACCATATTGCGTTGTAGAAACAATAAAATCATACTTACTTAGATTTTTGCGCGATTTTCATTATTATGCATGTCCGAATAAATAATTCAGAATTTCTCACAAAAGTATGTTTGTAATCTCAGTAATTGTAAAATGAAAGATCAGAAACCCGTGCTGTCGCATTTTTTCGAATCCAGTAGCGTTAATGACGGACGTAAATTATGTAAAATTATTAAATAAAGTAATTTGCTGATCTACATACAATGGCCCACAAAAGTGTTCGTACGCCCTTTAAAACAGAATAACTTTTTTATAATTGTACCAAAAAAATCTGATGTTTTGTAAGCGATTAGAAGAAATTACAGGGTTACATGCAAAAATAAAAAATGAATTTTTTAAAACTTTTTTATTCGGGCCCTTAATGAAAATTTAAAATATATGTTTTGTAGATCTATGTTAGTTATCAACATACTGAAAATTGCATCGAAATCGATTGTGATATACACGAGCTACAAGCTGTTAAAAATTGTGAAAATCGTAGTTTTTCACGACTTTTGATCAGTTCCTGCTTGAAACCCACATAATCTTACATCTTTCGATGCGTGTCGTTTTTTCCTGCGGTAACCGATTTCGTAGAAATTTTCAATATGTGTATAACTAACATAGATCTACAAAACATACATTTTGAATTTTCATTAAGGGTCCAAATAAAAAAGTTTTAAAAAATTCCTTTTTTATTCTTGCATGTAACCTTGTAAATTATAATGATTTGAAAATCCTTTTTGCATATCATTTGTCCGAAATGGAGCTGAATGAACGGAACACCATAACCACACTGAGCTCCTTCAATGTGAAGTGGTCCAATGGAGTGGGAACGCGTAGTGGAGTAGGGAGCGCTGGCGCGCGGTGTGGGTATCGCTGAACGCTATCACGTACTATCGAGCATCGCGCGGCGAGGTGTGACGGTTAATATTACAATTTTTTTTTCTTCTTGACGCACAGTTTTTTTTAAAATATGTTTTTTAATATTGCATTGTCATCCAGTTCTGAGCTATGTTTAAAGTTGAAAGTCTCTAGCTCATCGGGGAGTGGTTTAAAATTTGATTACAAGATTTGACGCATACAACAACGACAACTCGGCAAGCTAATATAAGCGTGGTAAAAATCAGGTCGTTTGGTACATTTATAAACAAGTTATTCTGTTTTAAAGAGCGTACGAACACTTTCGTAGGCCACTGTACATATACTGAAGATTGTGTGTAGATTAGATATAGATTGCGCACAATCTCGAGAAATGCATTTTTATAAATTTTGTAAGCAATCACAGTCATTTTGATTGCTGGTAGTTCTATCATTGTGAACTTTATCATTTCAATGTATTTAATCATGAGGAAAACATGTTAAGATAGAAAATCAGTTATTGAATACTATTATATCGCGATAACGCTGAAATTTTAAGAAAATATTAGGAACATTTAGATGTTCTGCCATGTTTTGAGTGAGACGTTTATGTATGAATGCTCGATATGTGTGAATGCCTTCGAAATGTCGCTTATAACGTGTTAACAATAAAACTCGTTTGTTCCTGATAATTTTTTCATGAAGCTTTTACCGACATGTTCGTGACCTTTTCCGATTAAAATGAGACCAAACACGACACAATTTGGATCATATTTACCTGTTTAATTCACGATACAGTAGAACCTCGGTTATCCGAACTGAGTCGGTAGAACATGATAACAAAAAAATTACCAATTTAAAGTGCTGATCTTTACTGTTCTTATGTGAAACACGTTTTCGAAGAATGAAAAATATCATCGGTTCGGATAATCGAGGTTTCAGTGAAAGAGCCGTCAATTAAACGAGTAAATGGTAAATATGATCCGAATTGTATCGTGATTGGTGTCATTTTAATCAGGAAAACGTCACGCATATATTGCGAGAGGTTTTATAGAGATCTTTTATTTTATAATGATCTGCATTTTAAGTTAATGTTTCATTCGTTAACGTTGATGTTTGTGGGTTAGTTACCAAAAGGATGCCACGTGTCGCGCGGGTGCAAGGATTTATTGCTGTCCTTGCTTAAACACGATCCTGACCAGAGGATAACGTTCGATGATTTCTTTGTCCATGACTATTTGGATTTGGCGCACGCGCCGACAAAGGAGAATTACGAGAAGGCAGTGGAGTTGATCCAGCAGGCGGTAAAAATGGATACGGAGAAGAATTCAAAGGAAGCGTTTTATCTTTACTGCGAAGCGCTTAGATACTTCATTCCTGTTTTAACAAGTAAGAAATAATCGATCCCGGTATAAATAAATTCTAGGCGGTTGTAAACAAAAACACAGTGGACCAATGGCTTAAAAATACACGGTATTTTATCAGATGAGACTGAACTAAAACGGAAAGAGATTTTAAGGTCACACGTAAATAATTACATTAAGAGGGCTGAAATACTAAAAGCTTCGTGTATCGAGGGCGGTAGCGACAAGGACAAAGCGAACCCCTCGATGATCCAGAGTGTGGCATCCTCGAACGAACGATCATCGTTAATGTGTCCTGAACTATGTTCGTATCAAACTTTTACTAATCCCTTTGTTAACACTTAATATCTGGTAGCGGTAAATACGCATAAAACAATATTTCTTCTGGCTCGCGATGTTGCTTAATGAACGAATAATTTTCTGCTCGAGCTTTAAACGGTTTCGAAATTAATTAAAGGTCCGATATAAGACAGTCATATAACTGTAATTAAGAGTAACAAAGTTTTAAACGCGTTCTCTTTTTGCATCAATTGTTATTATATTATGAGGACGGCAAAATTCTCCGATAGAATTTCAATGAGTATTGAGATAAAATTCAACAAAACGTGACATTTACTGGAATGGAACGGAGTCTCTACTTGGTCATGTTCAGTAATAAAAACGAAGTCCCTCTATAGCACGACATGCGATTGAAGAACGTAATTGATGGAACCGGCTTTACAGCGTTTCATCGATATTGTTTGTAACGAAGAAATATTACTTTATGCCCATGCAGCGAAGTTGGAAAATGGATTGCAGTATTTGGGTCTTGAGTGAAAGGGGTGGACGTGAAATTACATTGTTTGTTGTTGTTGCGTGTGTTTAGGGACACTTAGCAAAAGTACCACCAAAATGCTAGACGGATTGGAGATAGGAGAAGTGGCCGAACAGTATCTTGCCGAAGGAAGCTACGTGCACGCGTTGGAAAGGTTTCAGTCTTGCTTGGGGATTTTGGTACCGCTGTTAAAGAAGGAGCCACCAGGCCGAAGAAGAGATTTATTGTACAAACAGGTGATTAAATATCCTCGTGAGGATAGCAATATATAATTATCTTCGATTACTTTAGTGTTACATTCACGAAGTCGCTCTTCGACTCCTTCACAGGGTATAAGTGTTAAGCTATTCCTTCAATTAATTTTACAATAAAAATAAAAATTCGAAGGAGAAAATTACAGAACATTGCTAAAGACATTAGTTCTTGCAGAAAACTATCCTCATAGCATGGGGTGAGAAAGGTTGAGTATCTTTTAATAAGTAATCCCGCTGCATAACTCGAGTCTTGAATTTTTTAATTTATCTAACAAATATCGGGTTGTGTATCAAGTCCTTTAGCGTTTTCAAATAACATCTTGGATTTTGCTGGATTAAATCCATAATTTCCGGCTATCGTTCATTCACTCTGGGCGACACTGGCTCGAAAAACACATGTTACTGTTTCTCTCCTTCTCTTGCTCAGTAAGCTCTCCTTCTCTTGCTTGATAGGACAGTCACTATCACGTCCACTCCGACAGAGGAGTTAGCAGCAACACGTATTTTTTGAGCCAGCGTCGCCCAGGCCTAGTTCATGGTATTGAAGACGTTACAACAACCCTCATGCCTCATAGTAGAAGATGAGGGCAATATTTAATTGAATATCTCGGAAACTATTCGAACTGGAGGGATGATTTACAGGGAAGACTAGTGTATCTTTTCATAAGGAATACAACACTGCAACTTAATTTTAAATAGCTTAATAAGAACATTAAAAAATAGTACTGTTTTGTTAAATTCTTCGTGCAAGTGTTCAATTTGTTTAGTCGAATCCAGCTACGTAACTCGATCTCGAATTTTTTTAACTTGTTTATCAAATATCGGGTTGTGTAATAAGTCCTTACTCATTTTCGTGGAAGAAACGCTACTTTCTTTTTTGCGGAACTCACCTAATCAATTATACACTTGCCATTCTGATAATATCTTGGATTTTGCTGGATTAAATCCGCAATTTCATCCACATTAATTGTCGATGGCTTGCCACTTCGTTTTCGATCATCGACGTCAAAATCTCGACCTTTAAACCTTTCAATCCACTTTTGAATGGTTCGTGTCTTAACACCATCACCATGAACTGTTCTTTTTAATCTCACGTGCATTTTTTTGACGAAAATGAATGTATGAACAATGCACTTTACCCTATGAAGTTTGAAAGGAAACTGACCGAAGGTGCAGATACGGAGCACATACATATCGACGTCGTCGCAGTCAAAACAAGTCAGTGCTACAGATAACACTTCTTTCGCTACGAACCGCGGCCGATGCGAACGAACTTATTACACAATACATTCAGATATATATTTGATATTATATATTAAAAATATAACACTTTTATACTTAAATTTCTCATGCAAATATTGACCATTATGGGGGTAGACTAGGATGCGGGATGCGGGATGCGCCTTCTCATTTCTCGGTAATGCAAGCGATGGGGATTTTATGTTTACGAGGTGTAATTTGCAGTATTCGGAAGCATACAGCTAGTGATGGGATCTGAATCACTTCGAATCGCTTCGATTCAATATTTATGACAAAACATTCGAATCACTTGCAACCAGGGATGCGAACCCTAACCCGAATAATCAAGTTATATGCGGGTTACAGTAGGGTCATAAATACCGTAGTTGTAACTTTTTAATATAATTTTTCTTGAAATTCAAAATGTCTGTACTGTTTAATCCTGATAGGACGAATACGGGGGTCACTTTGACTCCAAAGAGGTTCTTAGCTCTTAACAGGGACTTTATACCGGTATTATTATGCCAAGATGCTGTACCGAAACCGAAATAAATGCCGGTATTTTTCGGTTTTTCCAATGCGAAAGATGCCCCAAATAAAATAGAACTGCGTGCCGCTTACCACAGAACCCTCAAGAAGCACAGTTACCTACATTGTCCGTCATAAAACCTTCCGTGCGAAGGAACAAACGCGAGTCCGAATTCAGGTAAACTACCCACCGACGACGTATCTACCGTGACTTTCATAAAACATTAAGTCAAAAACCTTCCAGATGCACCTCCCACTTAAGTGAGTTTTAAATAATAGTTTCCTTGTGAGTTTTCCACATTTAATCTTCGAATTTTCAATCTCCTATCACATTTTTTTAAAAGTATCTTTGCTTAACACATTACCGACCGGTGATTATTGCATAATTTTGAAAAATCTATGGTACATGGCTAAACACTTTTTAATGGAATCATCAATAGCAACAGTAATTTTCATTGTGAATTAACAAGTCACCCCCAATAACGTCATCTAATAGTTTCATTCAAGATTGCAATGTGAAAGAAAATTTGTATGCTTTCTTTTGGTACAGCACAATTATTGAAAATCCTATTAATAGGCTTCCGGTAGGTAAAGTGTTAAAAACATATATGTGCACGATACAATAATATATGTATGTAGATATATTTTTAGATTATTTCATTTTATTTTAATGAAAACAATAAAAAAGAGAAATCCAAAACCAAATGAAAAAGGAAAATTGCAATACAAGAGGGATCTCTTTTTTTCCATAATACATATACAGGGTGTTTCGTTTATCTGATAACGGAAATATCTTGTGACGCACTGAAGTTACGAAAAAAATTGGTTTACAAAAATTGTCCGGTATGAAGGGTACAATCATATAGTCTAATTTTTTTGAGGACTAGAATGGTGGGGAGGGGAGATTTCAAAGTCAAATTTTGTTTCTTAAATGGAATGTCGTATTTTTTATGCCATAGATCAATAAAGTATCAAATTCTGAGTATAATAGTGTTGACCTTCATACGTCACAAACCTGATAGTTAACGAGATATTATCGAAACAATTTTCTTTCTTCTTTGGATAATATTTCTTTAACTATAAGGTTGAAGACATATGAAGGTCAACACTTTTATACTCAGAATTTGATACTCTATTGATCTATGGTATAAAAAAGAATATTCTATTTTAAAAAATCAAGATGACCTTGAAATGTCCTCTATGCCTCCATCCACGCAGAAAATGTTTGTATCACAATATGACTCCCACTGTACCGTGCAAATTTTGTTCATAACATTTTTCTATATTATTACAAATAACGGATATATTCCAGGTGGACATAGTTATTGCTTGATATTTTCAAATGGAGTTTAAAAAGTCACCTAGTTTCTGTATCATGAATCGATAGACTGTCGAATTTTGAGCAAAATTTATTGACCTCCATATGTCCTAAATCTAATAGCTTACGAGATATTATCGAGCAATTTTCTTTCTTGTTTGGATAATATCTCTTTAACTATAAGATTGAAGACATATGAAGGTCAACACTTTTATACTCAGAATTTGATACTCTGTCGATCTATGGTATAAAAAATAGGACATTCCATTTAAAAAACTTAATTTGACTTTGAAATCCCTCTCCCCACCATTCTAGTCCTCAAAAAAGTTAGACTATATGATTGTATCTTTCATACCGAACAATTTTTGTAAACAAATTTTTTTCGTAACTTCAGTGCGTCACAAGATATTTCCGTCATCAGATAAACGAAACACCCTGTATAGTATTCGTATATCTCTGAAGTAAACTGTCTAGAGTCTAAAGTATCTATCTTATCTTACTAGTAACCCGCTCCGAGCGGGTTAACCCGCTCTCTGTAGGCCCTGAAACCCGTTCTCTCCGGGTTAGTATGGGTTACAGAAACCTCCCTTGGTTAACCTGGATTGGGTTAGGGTTAGTCCGCGGTTCGCATCCCTGCTTGCAACATAATTCGAAGCTTAGAACTCTTGAAACTCTTGGACGTCTTAAAAGTCATCATTGTCTTGAAAATCCTGAAAGCCTTAAAACTTTGGAAGGTTTGTAAGAATTGAAACTCCTGAAATGTTACATCTATCACGAAACAATGATTACGTCATTTCAGCATTGGGATGAATAACAGTACGAACGTACCAATATTATAAAAAGTATAACATTTATTAAGATTATATATCAAGACTTTTAAAATTTTCAAGACTTCAAGAGTTTCAAGAATTTCTGATTTCGAATAAATATCGAATTGATTCGAAACTCTGTGATGATTGATTTGTTCGAAAATTTGCAAGACAGAGTATTGTATGCCCATCACTACATACAGCTGCGCATGTAGCTATTTTCATAAAGCTGCGAAGGCTACGTGCTGTCCCATCACTGGTTACCATCCGCACTTTTAGAGCTGCCATATTTTGACAATTACTGAATAGTCTGGACTCAATGTGTTAAACATCTGGTGCGCTTCTACATAGTTCAATACCATCCTTAATAAATGTCTTAGGATCACGGGTGGGTCAAGCGTCGACCGTACCATAAATTGACAATACTGTTGGCAGCGGAGGTTGCTGGTGGTACGATTATTGCTATACCTGCGCTGGCCATTTTTTACCATTGAGAAAAAAATACCGAGTCGTACCCCCACATAATTATTCAAAATGTTAGAATTACCTACTTAACAAACGCGTGAAGTGCCCATTATACATATATGTTTGACCAACACTTTTAATAACAAATTTTTTTACAAAACATGAAAATCAATTTTTTTACAATCTATTAAGTAAACAAAATTTCATTAGGACTTACGAGGTGTAAGAATACTATAAAAACCATTGTTACGACAAAATTTGTAAAAAAATTTCACTTTATCCAGATTTTGTATTTAGGAATAGATACATTTGTCACGCACGAATATTAATGAAAACAGATTTAACATTTGGATGAAAAATTTAACAGAAAAGTGCTATTTTTAATGTCTTCAAGTCGAGTTATGTAGCTGTATTCCTCATTCAAAGATAGACCATTTTTCCATTTAAACTAATATGTAGTTTTCGAGATACATACATGTATTCGACGAAATATGGTTCTCACCCATAACTTTTTTTATCATTTTGTATAGGTACTAATTCTAAAATATTTGTTCCTAACCCAATAAAGAAAACAGTATACATAATTTAAGAGTAATAAATAAAGAACATTCATCCTTAGTATATTACATATATAGTATATTACATACATAATAAAATATTTTTCACACTAGAGTCTACAGTGTACATGAATTTACATTTTGCAAGATACTATCGAAATCATTTTCTATATGTATTCGCCATATTCAAGTGTACGTACGCATTGAAAATGACCTCGATAATATCGTGTTAACTATTAGGTTCAGGACACATGAAGGTCAGTGAATTTTTACACAGAATTTGAGACTCTATCGATGCTCAATACAAAAGGTAGGTCATTCTATTGAACAAATCAAGCTGACCTTGAAATCTTTGAAACGACTTCACCCATATAAAAAATGTTGCAATATTTCCCCTTCTATACCATGCAAGTTTTGCATATATCATTTTTTCATATTGTTAAAGATAACGGAAATATGCAAGGTGGTCAAACTTATTGGACCACCCTGCATAGTATAATATTTCTACACACTATATTTTTGAAATATCATAGAACTAGGAACAATTTCGTAAGAAAATTTCTTGATCCCAATATTTTTGTTCAAGAAACAGAAGCCTGATTTATATTGTTTCGTATTACACAAGATTTTGATTGAATCAGTAGTTTCGACAGGATTCAATGAAACAAATCATACATTACGGAAGTATGTAGTAAGATTTTCAAATAGAATCAGACATAACGTTGCAACTACGTACCATAACTATGTATTGTTTTAATTGAATATATAATTTTGTTGTATGTTGTGTGATATTGTTGCATAGGTTCAGCTCTGGATGAAAGAAGCTGAAAGCACCAAAGGACTCCTAGCGACGAAAGACATCGAAGACTCCGTCCAGCGTGGTTCCTATTCGTTCGAGCAATGCATAGTACAGTAATTTTAAATGGGGAGATCCTCTGACCACAAACTTGATTTATCACGTGTTTAATTTTTTATTAATTTAGGATATACAAGGTGTCCCATTTTGAATTCCCGGGGCAAACATCTTGGAAAGTATGAATGATATGAAAAAATTTGTCTAGGTAGAATTTGTTGATGAAACGGCTCATGCTAAAATTACGCGCAGGCGGTGTTTCGAAAACGCCTCGATGCCAGCAAGAATAACATATTATTACAATAAAAAATATTGGTTACAGTTTAGAAATTCGAAGTTGACTATCATAGGCCTTTTCAAGGTCATCTCAAGATGAAATGCATAAAAGACATGCATACATCTTCTATTTAAAAAAAATGTTTCATATCATTTATATTTTTTTGGATATGTTGAAAAATTTTCTACATAATCCACATTTAATGACATTTTATAAATTATTAAAAAATTATCATTTCATGAATGATTCGTGAAATTTTGAATTTGTTGATTTGTATATTAACACTAAATATTTTCACAGCGAAATACTTGCCTATACTAGGTATTACAATTTAACTAGAAATTTATATTTCTAATAGCAGATTTAAATTATTTAATTTATACATACCACTATTGGGTAGCAAATCTATACGCCCGTCTTCCAAAAAGACGTAAAGGTACATATCAAACATTTTGTCAAACCGATTCAAAAATATCTATAAACATAATGTGATGTTGGGACGTACATTATGTTGTTTTTGTATTTTTGTTCACTGGTTTCTTCAAATACGAATCAATCATTGTAATTTTAAATTGGTTTTGATTTTAGATAAATCGAAATAAATTTTTTCGATTGTTCGTAAGTAACATTAAAATAAACTTTCGAAACCTTTTTCGATATGTTAATTCAGATAATAAGGTCGCGCGGTAACAGTGGCCGACGACGCATCCGACGCATCGCTCTTTTTTCGAGCGTGCGAGAAGGAGACGGTAAGATGCGGCTGTGAACGCAGCCTTATAATGTCAGATAAAAATTTGTCGTAACTGTGACCGCAGCCTTAGAATTTCAAATCAAGCATTTTTTATCGTCTACAAGAGTTGTATTAATAGAAATCACATGAATCTTTTATAACATTTTGTAACCTTCGCTACAGACAAATTTACAAAGATTACCTATTTTTGAGCATTTTAAACAGAGGGTCCCTTCAATCGAAAAAGTGTCCTCGTTAGCGCACGTTGCAAATCCAACACGAGTTATTTACAGTTTACATCACGTTGATGTGTGTTTATGTATATAAAATATATCAACATCACTTTATGAAAAAATAAACACTTTCATATGAAACTTTTGTTGTGCTACCAGGTAACCTAACATTCTTCAAATAGTAGGCATATTTTTTCAATGATTTACTGACTTGTATGTTGAATTGACTACACTCTAAGATCGTCGAAGTTTCAAAGACTTTACAAAATCTGAATCCTGTCTATAAACATGTAAATAAGTATTAGAAGCTCTTGTTTACTCTTCTTATTTATTTAATATCAGAAAACATGGATTTAAAATGTGTGAACAGTTATGTTTACGATTAAAAAATATTATAACACTAAAATTTTTAGAATTACAAAATGCAACACTGGAATTTTTCAATTTAAAAGTGCCTTTTGTGTAATAAATTATAAGATGATAATGGAATAATATTTTCCCACTTTTATTGCTCCAGGACAATGATAAGACTACAATGTGCAAATTTTTAGTGCGCGACTAATTAAATAAGTTATTAGTTGCTAAGACGTTTCGTTAACCTACACGAATCACATACATACATTATACAGTGGGTGTACCAAATTTTCGTACACCTTTCAAAAACTGATAACTTTTTTATAATTGTACCAAACGACCTGATTTTTTATAATCAATTAGAAGCACTGGTTTACGGAATGATATGTAAAAAAGATTCTCTAAAAATTATAATTTACAAGGTTACATGCAAAAATAAAAGAAGGCATTTTTTAAAACTTTTTTATTTGGGTCCTTAATAAAAATTTAAAATATACGTTTTGTAGATCTGTGTTAATTATACACATGCTGAAAATTCCATTGAAATCGATTAACATACACACGAGCTACAAGCGGTTAAAAATGGTGAAAATCATAGTTTTACACGACTTTTGATCAGTTTCTGCTTAAAATCCACAGAATCGTACATGTTTCGATGCGTGTCGTATTTTTTCTGCGTTAACCGATTTCGATGAAATTTTCAGTATGTGTATAACTAACATACAAAATCTACAAAGGCTCAAATAAAAAAGTTTAAAAAAAAATGCCTTTTTTATTTTTGCATGTATTGTTGTAAATTATAATTTTTGGAAAATCTTTTTGCATATCATTTCGTAAACTAATGCGTCTAATTGATTATAAAAAATCAAGTCGTTTGGTACAATTATAAAAAAGTTATTAGTTTTTGAAAGGTGTACAAATACTTTGTACTGTATCTATATTTTCTCACTATTAAAAATTACATGTACACTAGTGATTATAAAGTATATATCTTTCTTGTTTACGATTTTGCATTTTTTAAAAACAGATTTTTCGAAATCAATTTAGCAGTCCGATTTACCACCACTTTGCCGATCACCATATTTACTTTAACGACTTTCACTATTACCAATATATAAAAAATACATTAAAAAATTATAAGGAAAGCACACCGAGCAAATAGTCTTTGTCTCTCGGATAGAGAAAAAACAAATCTGTAGGCAAATAATATTTAAAATACACGAATTTTATTTTGAATAATTCAGGATCGTACAATGTTGCACGCATTCGAAAAATGTTAATCATTTCATAAATGTATTAATTACAGTGTAAGTGTAATATTTAACTCACGCTTAGTTGTTGGTAAATAAAACGTAAAAAATTCCTACCCTGTCCTCCTATGTTCCGAGTTGTAAACACTCCATGTCTAATGATAAATAAACGAAAAATGGAAATATTATATGTTCAAACTGTATTTGTAAATTATTATGAACATTGTAAATAAATAATTATAGATATAAGTTTCATGTATAATGTTAGTGTGAAAGACTGAAAAATGTTTTGACTGTATGTACGAACATAATATAAATTCACCATTACGTTCAGTTGCGTTATTTGCAACATCATATTCTATACTCTTAAAATATAACAATGTGTGTATATACGTAAAATGAAATATGAAACCGTGCCATCATTATCGTATATATAGTAAAATGTTTTCGATACGTATATTAAAGTCATGAAACATATTTAAGTAATATATATTACAGTATTACATTTTTACTGAGCTTTACAGAATATTAACACGAATATTAACATCAATAAAAACATTCTACATCACATTATTCATTCCAAGATATTGCAATTTAAACATATACATTAACGAGCATAACTGATTCAACACACTTTAAATTAGAATAACTTTTTTATGAATGGACTGAACGACTTCAATTTCTCTGTAAGGCTAGAAGAATTAGTTTAGTAAATGACGTCTAAAAATATTTTGAAAAAATGCATTTGGTCGGAATTTCGAAAAAAATAGTAAAAATCAAATCAAAAAATCAATTTTTACTATTTTTTTTCGCAATTCCGACCAAATGTATTTTTTCAAAATATTTTTTAGACGTCATTTACTCAACTAATTCTTCTAGTCTTACAGAGAAATTGAAATCGTTTGGTCCATTCATAAAAAAGTTATCCTGATTTAAAATATGTTGAATCAGTTATGCTCGTTAGCAGTTAGTGTACATATCGATATATCGGAAAAGATTTGAACATCTTATATTGGAATTAACAAAACACAACGTTTTAACATATTTTGAAAAATTTGGTAAATAAACAACCTATACCGCGCCGCGTTTCTTCACAACCACAGGTATTTACTTGTATCGTGTGATACTAATAATCCTTGAAGGGCATCATCCGTTAACTATTTACACTTTGTTTTCATCATTAATCTCATTGTCAGCTCTTCGGAAGCAGTTTTGCGCACTTTCTTATCTAAATTGTATATTATTCATTTGATTATTTCCGATAGACAACAAATAATCTAAATACTAACCAAAGTCGTTCGTATGTACACCATGTCCTTGTACGGAACACAGCTCTAGCGATTGAGGATAGTTCAGCGCGACCTTGACACTTCCAAAGAAAATACGATTGCAAAATTGATTCGTAAATATAGATGGGTTGAGCAAGAGTACAAGAGAACTCTGAGAAATATTACGTTCGACTTGCGGGAATGGTAAAAAAAAGCAATTTTCTAAAATGAAAGTGGTGAATATCGTTCCAGATGAGGAATTGGGACCTGGAACGGAAGACGAGGGCGCGCGCGTCGTGGCGCGTCGCCCTTACAACTTCCGGTAGAGACACGTGACCCAGCTAACGGTCTGTGTTGCCCTGAAGCGTCATGGAAAATTCCCATTCCCGAGCAACAACCCTCCCCCCCTTCTCTATGTACATACCCCCTGCTCGCCCCCACCCCAGCCGAGTCCCCACTATGGCGTTGTCAGGTACTTGTATAACCCCCACTCCAGCACAAAATCTCCTTCCCCCACCATCTGGCCATTGGTACCGGATGTGCGGCAACGTCGCAACCGTTAAGTACATAAGGACGAGTGGTAGGGAGGGGAGGGGGGACGGTAGGGGGGTACAAGAAAGAACTGGCAACGTGTACCACATTCAAATCTGGACGGAACCCGGTCGGCCTCTCGGCTCACCTCTGCACTAAACAGCAGAAAACGCGGGTCGCGATAGAATCGCGTGTAAATTTGGAACGAACGAGCGACACGCGTTCCGTGCGACAAATCCAAGGATCTTTCGGTGCGTGTACGCGTCTGGTGTGTGTCTCTCCGTTGTCAAGTGATACAAGCAGCCGAACTGAATTCACAGTGGGAAAGAGCGCATTTCGCGACGCCCTCGTGCGACTACCCTTTCGCTTTTCCCTCCCAGTAAGTAAATGTAAATTTTGCGCGCGCGCACCTAGTTTCATGTAAATGTCACGGGAACGTAGGGGTAGCGTGACCGTGTGGCGGAAGTGTTGTTTCGTGCCGTGGAATTATGTGTATGGACATTCAGGTTAACGAGAAGAAGAAGAAGATGAACGAGAAGAGTGTCGACGAGGACGTACAAATCGTCGAAGCCCGAATCAACAAAGGTAAGCTTTGAGGTTATGGGTGGCGGCAACGGCGGCGGCATCAGACTCGCGCGTATCGTTTCCCCCACCTTCCCTCGTCTTGCTTCTCTGTCTGTCTCTCTCCTCCGTACGATCATTTGTATTCTTCTCTCGCTAGTTAGTTATTCCCGTCCTTTTCTTCTCCCATTCTGTTTCTCACTCGATTTTCTACCACATCCAATCACGTTACTCTCGGTGTTGTGTGTCAGTGCCCAGTCCTTCGGAATACACATCATGCTTTCTGTTTTCTGTGAGCTGCGCCTCGTGCAGACCCGGCGAAACGTGGGTCCCCCACGATGCGACTACCTGTCAACGTCTGCGACATACTCGCGTTTACCATTTACCGTTCGAACATTTACACGTGGACCTACGAAAAACTGTTTTTATCTGTCCGGAAAAGATTGATGTACGTTTCCCATCGATTTCCCGGTCTCCCAATGTTTGTGTTAGTGCCAGTGCCTCGTTATTAATAATCCTTTCGTTTGTAAACATTCCGTCTTGTGTCGAACGTTCTCTTGTGCTGTATTATGCGGGGCAAAGCAGCTTTTTTGTGAAATATTAATTATAGTAATTAACGAAACCTACCTCGTGTGCAAACAAATCCGAAATTCTTCACATATGAATTTACTTTACAAAATTTAACTAAACGATACGTAATAACGTTAAAATTAAAAATGCATAAAGAAAGTGTTCCAACAAAGCTTTTGTATGTTAATTAATTATTTTATCACGAATGTAGGGGTCACGTGACTTCGCAGGGTGCATACAAAAATAAAACAGAAAATACAATTTTTCGTTGATTTAAAATTTCGTCTTGATTATGTATAAATAATAGATATATCATCTTCAAAATAAGTGAATATTTTGTGACCATATATATATTCGTTAAAAATTATTCTTTACGTACTGTTTACTTTGATTGTTTACAATTATCAATATCAATCCCGAGTTTTAATAGAATCACGAAGCAGGATCAATAGAAGAATGTTAATTCCCATTTCATTTTACCCGCGTATGCTTGCTGAAAATGACGTCACGGTTTATTTAAAGCAAACTGTAAGATGATCCTGGTAATATCGTAGATGTTTTTTAGAAAGAACCTGTGTAACGAATACATACTCATTTAGATTAGAATATGAAAATGAAACATGAAAAGGTTCAATTTTTCACTAACAATCTCTACCCTATTATTCGAACCATAAGAAATGTTTTCCGAGAGAGGAATATTTTATTTTGTGCGAAAATGAATTTGTTCAATCTATAAAAACAGCACGTCATTGCATGTACTTAATTTCCAATTCGTGTCTCGAATTTGTATACATTAATTGATTTAACAGTTAAAGATGTTTAATGATATGTGCCATTAAAACCGTTATATGCTTCGTCATGCCACAGCAACTGCACTATACAAAAAATGGTTTATGAATTGTTTTGACGTGAGTACTAACATATAATATAGCGCAGAATATTTTTCGATTGTTAAACGCGATTGTGACTTGTTCATCAACCAATTCAATATCATCCTATCTTTCAATTATTTTCATGTGCGGTTAGAATCGAATTTGTTGGAAAGAGAGTTTCCCTCGTGTTTCTATATACACATAAACATCGCAATCAAGTGTGATTAGTAACATCAATGCATCATTCCACTATTAGTAGGTGAAGAACTAAGTGATACAACACTAAAGGTCGAAGAACGTCAAAAGCGTATCGAGTATTGGCATTGAAGGGGGATAGTATGGCAGCCGTCTTTGAATTTGTTATGATCAAACGAAATGGTATTATTTCCACGTTATATGCAAAGTAATATTATGAAAATCTTGACTGTTGCTTATTATAATTGTTAGCACCGGTTATTATGACAACAATGTCATTTTAAAATATGCAAACACTGACAGTACATAGCTTACCTGCAAAATCAAATTTAATAATACATATATTCCATTTAACATCTTTAACGGCGTAATACTCTTGTTATTAAACATTCCTTATATGCCTACAATAATTTATTTTTGTAACATATTTTTACATTTTTTATTTTCATACAAAAAATGTCGGTTAGAGCCAAAAATGTCGGTTAAAGAATTATTAAAAAAAAGTTCGAACACCTCGGGGTAATAGTTCCGTGACAATTTCAATTTCAAACAGAATTATCTAAATTTTATTGTAGCTAACTATAAAGTTAGAAATAGAGGTAGATACGTCTTTCAGATTATTGGGTCCGTTCTAGTTGTTCAGATCTCTATACTTCGTGTAACACGGATCGCAGTTCGCTTCTCCAACCGTCCGTCCGCCCGCCCGTTTGCTCCGCCATCACATATATGCAAAGGCAACTATATATACTGTATATACGAGAACGCGAGCTAGGGGGAGATATGTGCAGGCGTAGTATATAATGTACCCGCTCCCTATGTACTACATAAGAACCGAAGAATGATGTAACAAAGAGGCAGTTTCACGAAGTTTGCCGAGCTCTCCCGAGGCGGCGGCTTCGTGCAAATCGCATGCGTGCTTGTGTACGCATGGAGACACACACAATGAAACTTGTCAGCTGCTGCGAGTGTACGCCGCCATGTGCAATTCTGCGGAGTTGCGCAAAAAATTACGTCTACAAAAATGATAGAGCATGCTTGGACGACCCTTTTCCATCATAGCAATCGAACGTTCACCTTTTCTTTCCGACAACTTTATTCTTTCTCTCGGCATCTAAGCAATGCGGTAACCTTCGCGTCGGACGTCTTATCATGATGGAAGGTAGCATGTTTCAATTATACATGCCTAGATGTACAATATTTCGCCGTATTACGTAACATTTATTCTAGGAAAATCATAATTGAATAAAACATAATAGGGAACCATATCGTTATTAAAAGAGAAAAAAAGATTACCAGAAAAGGAACAGGAAACATTGGTTAGATAGGGAAAGGCAAAATGTGGTTATGGCAAAGAGAATGGTTAGATTGGAAGAGGGCACATCCGGTTCACCGCCATATTGTTCTTTGGTAATCTCTTCCCCCTCCATTTCCAACTGCTTCCCCTCCGCGTATTTGCCGTGCCTTCACTCGGCATAGCAACAGCAGCAATAGAGGACTCCTATAAATAGATCGCTACAACCTTCCAGTGTTGCCAAAACGACTGGCCCAACGTGTGGCGTCGAAGAAATCTAGCCAATCAAGGCCGCGTCCTCCATTTTCAGATGGCAACGTCGCATTATTCTAATGTTTGAGGAACTGGTACAAGTTTCACAGTCTCTTCGTATATAATTGGTTCCAACATATTTTTAATTTGATAAGCTTTTAAAGGTTCTCTGAGTATATCATTTCACACAAGGAAGCATATAATATACGTATATA
This sequence comes from Lasioglossum pauxillum, assembly GCA_933228785.1. Classification (NCBI taxonomy): domain Eukaryota; kingdom Metazoa; phylum Arthropoda; class Insecta; order Hymenoptera; family Halictidae; genus Lasioglossum; species Lasioglossum pauxillum. The sequence goes on along the minus strand of OW121699.1, from coordinate 38,373,114 downwards.
TTTACACTGTTTGTGGAATTTATATCGCGTTGAATATGATAATGATACACTCATTTAGCATGCTTTTTTTTATTGCGTGCCTCTTTCAGGTATCGATCATGTGACGTTGCTTTTTTCCGTATACATCTTCTATGCATTCGTATATATTACTGAAAAGTGAAAAAAGCGACGAAGTGGGCGTGCCTGCAGCGAGAATCGGCAACGCTGCGGCCGTAAATCATGATTAAAATAATAAGTATAATACATATGTAGTACATAGGTGGCCGGCGGGTATATGTATGTAAGAGCTGCGCAGAGGCACAAATAGCAATGTTCGTCTGGCTGGGTTCTGCGCAGCTTCGGTTCCCCCACTTTTGTTATTCGCCCCCACTATCACGCAGAATCCCACGGGTTAGTTCCAGGAGTGGCGGTGGGGGGTAAAACGCGGGTGTTAGAGGAGAGAAGGGCACCTGAAACCACGACTATATACCCCCGCGTGCGTTTACCAATCTTGGCACTTTGCCTGAAAGAGCATATCGACCGTGCGACGTTGTCACATCGTCTGTGCGATCTTACGCGCTGGCCCTGGCCACTCTTTGAACGGTATGTACCTAGCTGCTGCAGCCGATCCCTGATACACGATGCGAAATCCGATCAACGATATATGGTTCACCTATTTATATGATTTAGCGATGTGCCTTGTGCAAAGGATGGTATACTTATATCCAAAAGTAGATATAAAATTAAACAATATCATATTTAACGATGTGGTAAAGATGAAAACTCAAGTCATAATATGATATATTTCTGAATGATAGTTATGTATATGGAAGTCTTTTTTCTTATGACTGACCATGGATGTGGTTAGGTGACAGAGTAATGGAAATAAACATATTTTGTACACTTATATGGTGAATGTGAATGCCACTTCTAGTAAACAAATTGATATATATATATTTTTATAGCGCAATGTAATACAGGCGCAAAGCACTCGATGACTCTGTTTAAGTATATGGTGCGCGCCGGAACGCTATTCGTAGTCTCAGCATGTTTCGAAAACGCAGTGCTTCGAGTAAATACAATATATACGAGTTATGTACTATAAGGTTTGCCCACCCGTTTCTGTTTCGCTCTTCCCTACAGTTCTTATTCGTTGTCGACAATGTGCGTACAGTCAGTTTCAAATCGTTGCGGAAACACGAGTCGTCGTGTAAATTTTTTAATACGTGCATTGTCTTCCGTATAGATGTTATTGACGGATTAACTAACTAGGTGGATTTTACGTTCATATAATAACAAAGAGTGATAAACCTTTTTACTACGAGGGAGTTGATCGTCGGTCACATGGCACAGAACAGACATGCGTATTAACCAAGGACATAAAGATTTTCCAATTTTTTCTTATTTTCATCGGCACTTGTGTGTTCGATATTATAAACCAACGCGGACTGACGATGTGTTAAATGTATGGTGACAATTTAATATTTTAGTGTTAGTGTACTGAACATTATATCCATATATACGTGTAAACACAACATGAAAATTATTTAAATAATTAGTTGGAGGATCTTATTAACTTCATACTATAAAATCGTGTACATCCTTCTCTTGTCACTGTTCGGCATCGACTAAAGAACTGCCGCCACGCAACGCTCTTATATACCACTGTGTATTGAACATCAAAGTTCGCGACTATATCGCTATTAGGATAAAGAGAACCACTCCATATTCTACATTTCTTTCATATGGAAAATATCAGTGCACTGTTTTCCACATTGAACTTTCAGTATTCTGTCACTACTTAACCAATTTAGACATTAAAACACATATTATTATTTGTTGTCGAACCTTATATGCGGTTGCATTTGGGTTCGCTAAATGCAAATTGCTAGTACATGCATTACACTCCCTTTATGCGAAGAAACTAGACACTATATAATTAATAATATTAGACGTAACAGATAGATGGCGACAGTTATCGGATAGCTTCCCAGATCCATTTTATCCCGAACAATAACGATCTTTCCAGATAATACTTATTTGACACTACGATAATTAAATGAAAAAGGAGCGGCAATGAATTAACAATTTTCCAAATGTCAAATCCGTAACTATATCTTCAGATAATAGATCCCAAATTTCGGCTGTCCGTAGTAATCGAAGTAGTACTGCGCATAGAATCAATGTTTCTAAATTTGGAAGAGTTTCTCGTATACATTACACATATAGTACATATTTTTGAAATTATAAAGACTTCGTCGCTTGTTGTTGTGTATACTATATTGGAGTGAACTCGAAGAAAATTCAAAAACTCAACACGATGGAACAGAACCTGGATATTTGAAGGGACGATTGTTCAAAAATATTGAATGTATGTGATACAAATGTCAGATGGATTCCTAAAAATCAAAGTTAAAGCGAGGTAGTCGTGTATGCCCAGAGGACGACACTGGACATGTATACAGTCAGGGATAAAAAGATTGGACACCCTATTAATTTGTTAATTTTTATTTAATTGAAAACATAAATGAAATTTCTTATATATATATCGTTTCACATCGGTTTTGTTTGTTTGGCTCAGTTGGCAAAATGTTATTGTTATTGTTCCGCATGAACTTACTTAAAAAAACGTAAATTTTCAAGACAAATTAATGGGCAAGAAGATAGGACACATGTTTAAAACTGGATAGATGACAATAATAATTTATCAGGAAAATTATTCGTTTCAGCAAAGGTTTCTATAATTTTTTAATTGTTTCTCTCTTAATTGGTGCCATTCATGTACGATACGTTGTTTTAATTCATCAAAAGATAAAAAATTGTCGGTTCTTGGCATATACCTTTCACGATTAAGGTTCCCCGGATATTTTCCGGTTTAAAATTCTAGGTTTAAATCCTGGTTTAAAATCGCACACTTTTAATATAATGTTGACGCAGGAGGACGGTCAAAGCTCTTTTTTGTTCCATAATTGTTTGGATTTTTAACAAATTTACCGATTACATACGTTTCTACTTTGACTTGAGACTTAGCAATACTTTTCTTGATACAATTTTGAAATGGTTTCCATTACAAACGCGCTCAATGTTTCTCCACGGCCTATTTTACGCTGAACGAACAGAACTATTTAGATTAAATACTATGTACGTCTCACGGCATACGACATTAACATTTCCTGTGCAGATTTACAATTGAGAAGAGAAAATACGACGCGTGTCCTATCATTTTTATCCTACTCGAGGACTACAATGTTCATGTCTTTTTTCCATAACATTTCTGAGAAATTTTCCGTACACATATTTACAGCTACGTGTACGATACAATTGATTTACTAAAACGTACATCTTCTTCGGATATTTTATGGAAACACAAAGAAACATAGAGTGTCCTATCTTTTTGTCGGAGACTGTACCTAGCGGTACAGTCCGAGTGGAAAACTAAGCGTATCGCTGTGGCCCGTAGGATTCGCGGTCGGCTAGACCACGGAATGCCTAGTGTCCCGTGCAGCTGCAGCCAGACAGCTCGATGCTACGGCATGGCCTACTGGGCGGCCTGGAATCGAAGATTTGCAGACGCCAAGTTCGCGTAAAATGGCGCTATCCTCGACCGAGAGCACCTTAATCCATGGCAAAGCTTCGCCGGGGTCCAGAGATACGCCTGATCAAAGAACATGTACGTAGTCAGTGTCAACGGGTACCGTCTACGTATGTTTATCTACCCTCGATGTATCCTTCGAGACCCGAGCGTGGTGAACTGTTTCACGCCACCTGCTATAATTGTAGTCAGCGGACAAAGTGAAACGTCGAGGGAAAGCGTGAAAACTAGAAGCCGAGAGAGTCGAAACAGGACGAACTTTTCCTCCATCTGAGCCTGGTTCTTCTCCTTGTCGTGTAACATGGTCGTGTGTCGTCTCATCGACAGTGCACATCGGTAGACGGACGCACTCGCGTATAACCTCTTTGCTGGTTCGCGTTCACCGAAATGTGATTTCCCTTTAAGTAAGGCAACACGCAAACACCATTGAAGATGAGGAACGACATTACGGACATGCATACTGCGACCGCTGATAGCAGCACGGACGCCATATGGCTCGAGAAAAGGAGTCCGTCACAGACGGCGCCCGATCAAGTGTCATTCAGTACGTCCTAAATACATCTTTCGGAATCAAAGGAAGATGTTGCGTTTCGCCGAATTAGTACATAGAATCTAGTTAATCGTTTCTTCACAGTACACTCCAGCCCGTTTCACATTGACTCCTTCTTTTCGTTGGAAGTCGATGCTGGTAGAAAAGAGCGCGAGGATTTGCTTTTTTTCTCCTTTCTTCATTCGGTTCGCGGATATAGACGAAACGAACGGTGAAACTTCGTACGTTGTGTTCCACAGTGACAATCGGTGTATGTAGTTGCCATGTCTGAACTGTTTGTTTAAATGTGATCGTGAAGATTTATCATGGAATCACTTGAATGTTTGTTAAAATTTATTTCAGTTTTGTGATAATTATTTGCCAACATTACGAAATTTGAGAACGAGAAAATTTTTAAGGTTGCGCGCGCGTGTGTGTGAAGATTAAAAATAACAGTAATCGTACATCATCCAAATGAAATGTATCGATTCTTGTAATGCATTGCAAACGTACAGATTCCGCGTTTCTTTTGCATAATCGTGCTTGATATGGAAGCGGACATAATTACGTGTACGGCCGTTATTGTTTCTACCATAGGCTTGTCGTTAAAATATTAGTGTTTGGAAGTTTATGCAACTTGTAATTAAATAGTGAAGTAATCGCTACATTAGTCATTCTATCATGTGAATTATTTTCACGTAAACGGTACCTCTGACATGCGCACCGTTTCGTACACGTGTATTACACCGTCGAAAAAATGTTCGCATCGTGAGGATCTGTTTATACACTAAATCTGAATCGCACTAGATAGTGTTGAAAATAATTAGAATCGTCGCTCTTGTGCAGTGCGTACGGCTTGATGATAACGGTTAATTTGTCCGTGTTCATTACCGATTACACATCGTCATCATGCATTGACACGCGAATGCCAGTTTTCCCGCGCTCTTCTCCATCGGCTATAGCTATAATCATCATGTGGTGTGTTCCAAAAATGTTGTACTTCCATGAAAGGGATAATCTCTGAGGTCGCTTGAAGCAACTTTTTCCGTTGCGAAAATCTTCTCCACGGCTTTGTCCAGGAGTTATCAACGAAAACCACGGACCAATCAGAGCGCGGCTACAGTGGACAGATCCCGGCTCTGCCAATGTCAACGCCCTGCTCAGTGGGACCCTTGTCGGGCCGGAATTCCTCCGCTGTATTTGCACTCTGATTGGCCCGCGGATTTCATTAATAACTAGACAGTAATAGGCAGCGGATCGTTATGCGATCATAATCAATAAAATAAAAATAAAAAAGTTCTACTTGCATTACAACAAACTTGAGTGACATAGAAATTTATTTTCTTTCGTAATATGTTTAATAGGCTGAAAATAACGTGACAGTATTTTTTAATTTTTCTTATGTTTTCACTGTTCTGTATTACACCTATTCATTTTTGTCATAAATGCATAAAATTCGCTGTCTATTAATAACTCCTGAATAAAGCCGCACACACCACTTGCGCAAACGAAAAAAAGTTATTTGGAAGTATGTACAACATTTTTGGGACACCCTGCATAACAATTTGGAGTGATCCTGTTTCGATGAATATCTTGCATTAGATTTTTAAAGAAAAATTATTACTGTTCTTTTGTTATACCATTTCAGTAGTTACCTTTCTATTGACTATTTGTTTCTATTGGACTATACATAAGAATATTGATTTTTTTATAAGATGTAATAACAAATAACTAGGGGTGTGCGAGATTCCAGAAAGTGTTCGAGATTCCCGTAAAATAACCGGGATTCCCGAAAATATCCGAGATTCCCAAGAATTTTCGGGATTCCCGAGTATGTGCGAGATCCCGAGATGATTCGGGACTCCCGAAAATATACGGGATCCCGCGAAGATTTGGGATTCCCGAGAATATACAGGATTCCCGAGAATTTTCGGGATATAGAATAATATTTGGGATTCCCGAAAGTATCGTTATTTGCAATTACTTTCTACAATATTACTAACATAAACATCCCCGACTACTTAATGCATTTACATGTGGATTCTTCAATAATTAATAGATTATTATTTATTCTTATTTTTATACGGGATTAGATATACATGATTTATAAAAAATGATTGAATATTTTAAACTGAAGATATGAATATACACTTTATTTTTGCATAGACTAGTTACCCTAAAACGAGAATACAATAAAGAATAGAAAAGTCAAAATTCTTTTGTAAGTTAACACTAGGTTTACTGGACCCATCAAAATGACAGGTTTTAATATTTATAATTTACGATTATTAAGATTATAAAGATGCATTTATGAGGAATTATTTAACAAATTTATTTCTTTGATTTCTAATGAAAGTAATGTAAAATGTAGACCACTTTTAGTGGTCCGTAAACCTAGTGTTAAGTCGAAATCTTGACTAGTAAGTCGACAACTGGTACAAGATTAAATCTAATCGATATATTTTCATTTATTTGTTTCAGCTTTTGATCAAGTTGTCGTTAAACAAGAACATCCTGATGAGGCGGAAATCCGAGAATTGGCTGCCAAAATGGTGGAAGCAAACAAGGCGAAAATGGTAAACGTTCCAGGGACACAACAACAACAACAGCAACAACGGCCTGCACTGTGTTTCCCAACGAATATACCAAGAATTTTAAGATTTTTTGATAAGAGGCCCGCCGATTCATCGACCGGCGTCGCGACGAAATCGCCTCCGGCTGAAGGAAAAGTACCACCCGATGATGAGAGTCAAAGAGGCAGATTCGGATGGACGAGTTTCGACGACTGTCACATACCGTACATATTTCGCTCCGGCGAGAAATACTGTGCAGTACGAATCCTAGAATCTAAGTTGCTGAATAAGTACCTGAGCTACCTACACTCGGACATCTACAGCTGCACGTGCATTAGGAGTTATTATATTACGGAAGCTGAGAGTAAACTGTTTACCGAGATCAATGTGAAACATTGCGAGAATCAGTTCGGCAGAGACCAATTCACGTGTAAAGATTTGGTGGTACGTCTTTCGGACGCGAAGGAGTTCTACACCTTTTTAGACGTGTGCTACACGAAATTAACTGCAGGTACAAACCCGAATGTATCCAGCGGCCACAAAGCGGACAAGTGCGGTTTCATCCGAATAAACAAGGAATCCGTTGTTCCTTACACTGTGAAAGATGGCCTTCAATACGTTCCCTTGTTTTATTTTGAGGGCGAGACTGAAAACTTAAAGCTGAAAGCAGAGAAACTTGAAGGGTGGGACTTATCGTATCTGAAATTTTGTTGCAAAGTACAGGGTATACGCAATGAACTGTTTGCGAGTGAGACATGCTCAGTGATTAGTTTGAATGACATTAAAAGTTATTTCCCTCCTGGCACTGGTTTTGAGGACTATTGGCCAACCAAAGTTATGGACTCTCAGTTGTTAGTGAATAGTAAAGGTGGTGGTGGGGGTGGTGGTTGGACAAAACAACCTCCGACACCACCAGCAACTAAACCTGTTTCTGTGCAAAATAATGTGAACAAAGCGACAATTGACGCACGTGCAACTCCTATGCATAATATGTTACCGTGTGGATCAGTTGCCAATGTGTCTCAAGTACAACGTACTGTCAGCCAACCAAGGCCTGTCACAACTACGCATCCTGCACATTCTTCGCCAACAGTGCTTCCTTCTGGAAGACCAAACATTGTGACACAACCAATTCTGAACACAGTGCAAAATGTTAATGGATGGACAGGGCTTGTTGGTGGTCAACCTACTTTCCAAACGGCACTTGTTTCTCAGGCAAATTCCATTATACGAATGCCGTCATCTCTAAACATGCACAATGTAAGTTTCATTCAAAAATATCAAAATTTGTAGCTCTAACATAATAAGTAAAGATATTAGACCTTCCTAGGACCTTCTCGTCAATTATACATTTGAAATGTAGATGAGAATCTTGTGAGAAATCAGAAAATAGTTATATTAACCTTTCGGGATGGACATATTCTTTCGAATCGGATGGTAAATTCAAAAGTAGTAACAAAAATGTTAAGTGCTGTGGTATCTCTCGATGACAATTCTTAGAGTTTAATTCACATTGCAAGGCTCGGTTCAAGCTATCCCCAAAATATTAAGGAAAACTGAATATATTATAAAGTACAAGATCAATAGTATAACTGTAATCTCTTATTCGTAGGAAAAGAGCTGATTTACTTTTATCAGTTGTAATAGTTACCATTCTAACACAATAAATTCAAACTAATGATATTTGCGTAATCAAAGCGAGGTGCACAGCTATTGTAATTGCTATCATATCTCAGTTTTCTTCTTTCAAAAGCAGACAGTAGCAGTCTACACTTTGGAACATTTGTGGAGACCTGTGAGCCAAATTATTTTTTTTTGGTAGTTTAAGAATATTTTGAATTAAGTAATAAGAAAGTATATCATTATCTGCATAAATTAATTCAAGTAAACTACTGAAAGCTATTGTTTATTATAATAATCATTGCTAGATAATAGATTTCATGTATACATCTATGATAAGGATGAATTACGTGAAACAGAATATTCGCAGATTTCGCAATATTTCAGAAAATTTTGGAACACTGTCATTTTCTAACCACCTTGTGAAAATTCTTAAAGATGAAAAGTAAATTTTTATTGAACTCTTGTTTCTTGCGTTTGCTTCAGAAAATTTTGATTTTGCCTGAAGATTTTATCTGCAGTCTAATCGTCGGCATTGAAAGTTTGAATAGCGAATCAGAATAGCCGTTACGTTGCTATTAAAACTTTAGATACTCATTTATTTTATTTAACTATTATATTCAATATGTTTAGATTTATTATATTCAATTTTGATAACACTTGTGAATATGAATTTTATATTACAGCAAATATCTGCGCAACCAAAAAATTATTCACAACAAACGAGTAGAAGTAGAGGGGGTGGTGGCAGTGCAGCAGCTCAGTACTCTGGAGTATACCCAGTTACAACTATGCAGACTGTTGCTCAAGCCCAACCACCCCCTCTTGTAAGAGCAACAGTCCATTCCAGTCAACCTAATCTTGGGTAAGTAATACATTGTATTCTTAAATATTGATGTCTCTTAATATGTTCTTTTAAATATTATAAACAAAGCTTTGAAATATTCAATACAGTTTTGTTGTTTCACATTTAGCATTTCCTCTTGACTTACATAGCATTACCGATACTTTATGCTTGCTTTCAATTTAGTGATTGAATACAGTATATTGTATTCTAGGTGTGAGTTTAATGTTAAGAAGCACGCAGTGAAACATATTATTACAACCTGTTCATACTTGATATTATTCACATCTAGTTACTCTCTCTATTATTTTTTCTTTTTAACGTTACTCGAAATACATTGCAAGATACAATATAATTGTTCATTAAACAAATAGACATATTATTTAATATTGATACGTTTCTTTTTATGTTCTTTATAAAAATTTCAAATAATTTTATTTCAAAATAGACACTGTTCATACAATATTTATTAGAGTAAGATGAGCATGCAGTATCAAATTTTAGGGTTCTTTTATTTTGACATACACAGTTTGTTTTTGTAAAATTTTATTATTTATTATGTGGTGAACCTGCACTATAGCTTTTTGCATTTGTACATACAACATATGATTTTTTTGTATAGTTATCCAACCTATGGGAAGGATGACTGGTGAGTCCCTGTAAAATGTACTATAGTCATGATTACTACATAAAAGTAAGATAGCATGCACAAGAATACTATGATTAACCATCTTTTTATTTCCGCAAAACGCAATAACTACATATTGCCTGTATTGCCTCGTTCAACTTTACTCATGTATTCACTCTTTGTTAATGTTTTTATTCCTTTCGTTCACTAAACATACATATTCCCTTTTGGGAAGTAGCCTTTTTTTTTATTTATTTATGATTCAGGTTGTAGTCAATTTCTTTGTCTCCCATATTTCACTAAATTAGATGTTGATATACATGGGAAATGTAAAGAAAAGTATTATTTGTTATCATTATATCAAAGTTTCAGTCTTTCTTGAAATTCTTCGAAAGTACAAAAGTATTACTAAAGTACAAAATCTACTAGAGTTTAGAGACATTTATATAAAGTGCTGACGTTACGTTAAAATTTATATTAGTACTTAACACTATTAAACAGATCAATGTATACATTTTGTAGGGAATCTCTAATGTATTATATTTAAAGTTTAATACCTAATGTATATATTTGTGTATGTATTTCTTTTTGCTTCGATATACTCTTTTTATAAATACATAGATCATACATGAAATATATACCTACAATAGCAAATATTACTAAGTATTTCATGTTTCCCAAGTATGACAAATCAGTTGATTTAGAATAATTTTTTGCATTTTTATACTTTGAATGACTTAACGAACAATTTTTCTATTTTAGGGTCACATCAACATATACCACACCTTCTTTAGGTGTACCTAATGCTGTCACTGCAAGTACATACCCACAAATGCTTGGTCTAAGCGAACAAGTACAAGCTCTAATGCCATCACCTACTTCAGCATCCACATTGTTACATCCGCAAAGTCATACACCATCTGTACATAATGCATCTCATGCAAAGTATCCTCCACCATTAATACCAGTTAATGGTAACAATAATAGTGCCAGGTATGTAAATAAATATCATGATTAGTATGTATGTAATACATATCTTGAAGTATATAATTTCTTGAATACGTATTTACAGAGATTCTAGGGGTAGAAAACCATTAATATCAATTCCAGAAGCACATATATCTCCCTGTCAAGTTCTACCTTATAAAATTCAGAAAGCACTCGTCGAAGATAAAATGGTACCATGTATTAATTTCAAGCCATATATCAACTCGGAATTGTTGATGACGCTTCCTGACTTCGTCGCTCATTATTTTCCTGGCTGTGACATTGATATTTGTCGACAAGTCCTTACGGATGTATTACACATAGACTTATATCAAGGAAATAGGTAAGACAATTTCTTTCAATAATTGTGATAAGTAATACTATTATTATTAATTTGATATCTTCTCATTGAAGGTTACAAATGAAAATGTTAATGGAAGCAAGAAAATGTTCATCCTTTCGCGACGAACTACCTTTAATTCAAGTGAAAAGTATAATGAAATACATGCCCCAGTTGAAATATATGTTGATCAATAGAGGAGATATGGCAATGCCGGCACCAGCGCATTCTTCAGAGGAACACCCATCCAAAAAGCGGCAACGCACCAGCTAGGATTGGCTACAGCCTTACTGGCCTACTTATGACTATTATCATTCGGCATTTTAAAAAAAGCCGATCACTTTGACTCATGTGTAACAAAACAGCATTACCTGCTTTGAGGAAACATAAAACACAGATGAATCTATATTGACGTCATGTGCCAGAAAGAGTGCACAAATCTGAAGGATTACCTTTTACATACAAGGAATCTGTGACACACTGTGAGCTACTTCTTTCTCCAAAGTGTATCTACGAGACGAAAGTCTGTTTGTAAATAAAACTGAGATGTATAAAACTAGCGTTGCACAGTTGGCAATTCGAATATGTTTTTATATTAAGATCAACAACACATTTCTTTGATATATGGTTTGAAACCAGACATTTCGAAGCACACACTTAAGGCAAAAACAGAATATACCGTAACTGTCAATAAGATCATTCCTCTTTTTTTATTTTCATTTTTCTACCTCTGCTGCAGAGTATCTTACATTTAGTATTTCTTTGTAAATAATAAATGAAAGTTTTAATCTTAATATGTGATCCGGAGAAAGAAAGTGCTGATATGCGATTCATTGATAGACATAAAGTGGAGTAGGTGTGTTGTTTAAAATTCACCTACACTCCCTGTTGAACGGATATCAAAAGAAATTTGGCATTTGTATATTTAAAGAAATGGAAGTAATGCTTCTTCAAGTTCCTAGCTATTACTAATATGTATCCTGATAACTAGCTGCAAAATAATTTAATAATGTTAACAAATTCACAACAATGATTTAATTGTCGTAATTTTTGACGTGAATTGAGCCAAACTTATTAGATAAAACATTATCGCAATTTTTGAATGTTGGAAAATTCTATTTTCTAAAATTCAATTATCAAGATCACCGTACACAGTGATGCAGCTAATTCTGTTCTTATATTGTCAGTGTGTAAATAATGTAAGCAGAAAAACGCAGCTTAGGATACCATTAAGAACATGACACATATTAACAATCAATGAGATATGTATTACGAGTACAATCATTCCAGAAAACGTAGGCGGTATGCAATTAATTCTGTTTAATTTTCATTAGATCATACTGTTCCTTTATGATACGCTTAATAAAGTATTGTTAATTTTCTAACAAATTAGTAGTTGAATAATTGTTTATACAGAGTTAGAAACTGTTTTAATAGTTCAGTTAATATTAACGGATTCCATGCTTGTTAAGTATTTATCAACGGCAAACATATCTCATGAATGTTAATTTTTTAATGTTGATCTAAAAGACTCTTATTTGCACAAAGGAAAATCTGTAATTATTTGTGAATTTCTGGAAGTAGAAAATGGCGGAAAACTACTTGTAAGTCTGCGAAACTGACAAATCGTAGAACTTATAAAACCGCCTAGATGGTCTTCCGTTTCAAATCCTTTAACGACAGCTTCGCTATTGGAGGAACCTCGTCTGCCATGTCGAATTTGTCGTATCTTAAATTTTTTCTTTCTTCTTCGACCCGCTTGCCCTTCTGCTTAGTTAGAAATTGCCTGTGTTTGCCTTTCTCTAGTTTCGACTTCTTAGCTTTGTTACCAGTTTTAACCTTTTCGCAGGCTAAGCGGTTTTAGTTAGTTTAACGTTTCCGAATATTGTGTCTGTTGATCCTCATCCATCGGTGTGGAATCTGACGTTTCCGGCAAGGCTACCTCTAACAGCGTTTACGTTAACTTATAACCTCGTCTCGAGCAGATGCGTAAACTTGACATCTCTTGTAAAATTTACAGCCGCGTCCAAGTCGCGACATATTATACCAGAGTTGGCAATAAATAGTTCATTTGCTCCCCTCGAAACTGTATGTGACAAGGTGAATTTGATCGCCTCATTTTTCGCGCACGCTGTGAACGTCGTTCACGAACATCCTGGCTCACGACATCTCCCTATCGGATAGTCTTTTTTTGTATGGAAGAAATAGATTTAAATCTTTTTAACTTAAAGCGCAAGTTCGTTTGAAAGCGATTATTTAATATAATTTTCTATATTCAATTCAAAGAAAATAAACAAGTAGGGTACGACTAATTAATAAAAGTGAAATCCAATACGACGTATAAGTAAATGGTTTCAACTGGTCCTGCCCTCGGAAAAGAGGCTTAAATTAGTATTACTGACTGATTAACTTTCACATTCGCTATTACTCATAAAAGAAGCTAAGTGTGTATATGCAAGAAAAGGTGTGTGTATGTATATATGTATGGAGATATAATTATAGTGATAAATTAATGCTGACCATCATGGATTTTCCATATATGAGAAAGGCTTTAGGCATCCTGTTACGGTGGAAATGGTATATTTTGTTATTTATAAATTACATTTAGTCATATCATAACTTTCAAAGATTCTATTGCCATTGAAAAGACTCTATATATGTACCATGGACTGGTGTCTACCCTTTTTCAATGTTGACGAGGGGAAACAAAAAGATAGAGATAAAGCAACACAAGAAATTTCTACACGAAAAATATTCAATTAGAAAAATCGTGCAAAGATTTTAAAATAAATATTTAATGTTTGCATTTAAACGACCTGCCAAATTGACACGAACCGATAATTCATTTAACGAGAATCGTTTGGTTTCACAGGCGTATAGGTATCGTATTGTATATATTTTGATCAGTGAAGTTTATTGCGTTGATGTTGTTCTTGTATTGAATTACGCATGCGTTGTTACAAATAAGTAAATGCAATATTTTTATGAGAGAGAAACGGAGGAGGTATATTGTAAAAGATGATAAACACGGTATGTGTGCTACGGGGATGAGATACACAAATATGAGTTCAAGTTCGAAGAATTTCTTAAATTATTTTAGTAATAATTCCAGTACACATGATACTGTACACTACTAATTATGCTCTATTACTGCAAGGGGCGAGTAGAATAATGTATTGCTCGTAGTGTGTCTCAAAATAAAGAAAAGCCGAGAAAAGACGGTGATCTGTGGGCCCAGTCCAAAAAATTAAAACTTAATTATTTTTAGTATGTTAGATTAGAGCATTTATTTGTTAACACATGTTAAAATAATGCGTGTATTATACTTTACCACATTATCATCTGTACATATAGATCATAAGAGTTAGAAGTACTAGACATTTCAAATAAATTCATGATATATAATTAATAAAGTGTTGATTATTTTGTGTATGACGGTTTTTTAATCTTAAAAATTTTCAGAGAAACAAACGTTACATTTCATAGTACATTACGACTCGCAACGAGAAGTTGTAATTGATTGGTGTAGTTGAGCTTAAGATGGTATCAAACATTGTTACTGAAACATATGTGTATTTAACGTATAGCACGTTAATGCATAAGTATTTCGTTATATTGTTTCTCATTACTTTTTTCAATATTTTATGATAATAGAATCAGAGTTAGCGTTAGCGGGTATGATCCGAACTGCGGCCATGAGGAGTTCAAATACTACATATTTGGAAATATAGTTTTTAAATGCCTCGAGATATATTCAATCGCACTCAGCTGGACCGGAAAGACGTCATGTATATTTGAATTGTCAGTGCTGGCATCTGTGACGGTAGCGAACGAAATTTCACGAGACTGGCCGAAGCAATCAGTCGCGGTCGCCATTTTCTCGGGTAGTCATCGGGTACGTCGTGTTTCTTTCGGGTCGCTGTGTTTTTTGGGGCAAGCACCGCCGAAAAATTTGGGGTACGGCATACTCGTACGCTCCCCCAAATGGCTTGTCTGAACACCCTTAAACAGGAGATCAAAACTCTTGAGTCCGTCTTCCCTAAGAGCCATGAGAGATTTCAGATAATGTCTGCGAGTGTGGACGAACTCAGCTGCAGGTTCGTCGGTAAAAATGGGAAGAAATACGAAATACACGCCAATATTACAGTAAGTGTAACACACATGGTAACGATTTGAGATGATAAATCGATTCGAAGCCATCGCCAGCGTTTTTCTGTTCGCATGGGACCATGTTAACTTTCCATCGCTGTCTGCGTCCGATTGGACAAAGAAACAATAACACTCGTGTTATTATTTGGGCCTTTTGACAAGAGCCATGCCCGGGCAGCACGTATTTACACCGTGCACCCACCATGCACGCTTTTCCCACCACAGTTTTTCGGTGTCTTTATAGAGGATCTCGTTCTATGTAGATACTATCGATTCTTTTTCACTTCAATCAGTTTGTTTCCGACGAGATTTTCAGACGTATTAATATTGCGGTAGAGGTCAATGTATGCCACAAATAGAGGGTAAGTCTCTCATAATAGTACCTGTTCTCTCCATTTGTAGGTACTTACAGATTAAGAACAAAAAAATAACGTTTGTCGTTTACATCTCGCAGACCGCCTCAGACAGTTATATTCTATTTGCGCGAAATTATTTGTTTCGTATA
This sequence comes from Lasioglossum pauxillum, assembly GCA_933228785.1. NCBI lineage: Eukaryota > Metazoa > Arthropoda > Insecta > Hymenoptera > Halictidae > Lasioglossum > Lasioglossum pauxillum. The sequence goes on along the minus strand of OW121699.1, from coordinate 38,357,368 downwards.
CACAAGATAATTTTGATAGATAAACTAGATTCCAAAGAGTAATATCCATTTGCGTTGTTCTTACCGTTGCCATTACCGTTGCTTCCAATGCGAAATTATCTTCGATTGTCATTTAATGCTCTTTGCTTGTTCTACAAACGTACAAACAAAATAAATAAATAAATATACATATATTATATTATCATATGATAGTATATAATATATATTGTATAATTATAAAAATAAACAATATATTCATTCATGTATATTGTTTATTTTCTACACGCGATTCGATTGATTTACGATGAATAACTCGAAATATTGATCGTGTTCAAATGAAAAATTTAACGTTTAACGAAAATATATCACATGTTTAAAGTTATTTTCCACATCTATTTTGTTCAATTGTGACACAAAGTTGCATACATATGGAAGTATAATACAGTGATTATAGTTTTGTTCTGAATTCGATTTCGATCAGATTCTGGGACCAAATGGAAATTCGATACTTTACCAAAAAATAATTTTATTTTTCGCACAATGTGAAGCGGAACAAAGGCTAAATGCGTGAGCTTAATTCGCGAATATTGATTGCGTGCGTTACTATTTACATTTTTTTTTCATTCGACAGTTAGTAAAATCGATAATCTTTATTCGGTTTTTGCCTTGTGCATCAGTAGATTACCATTTAACATTACGAATTAATTTACGATACGTGATGTACGTATATACACGTCCGTGTCATTGACATTAATTATTGCCGTTATCGATCAAAACTACGTATAAACATTCCTTATAAATAGATAAATATTCGTTGCATAGTTATTACCTAACATACTTTTTTAGATTAGGTACATAATCACAAGGTTTTCAAATTGTTTACATTCGTTGCATATCATTCTATGCGTTCATTGAGTTTTCTGTATTCCCTTTATTTAATTTTAACAAACACTGCTCATTTGTCATGTTCTCAGTTTTATGCGAGATTTATCTCAAGCTATACAGGCCATCAATAGTCCATGTTATTGCATTCATTATGAGATTATAAAACTAATTGTTAGTAAGAAGGGATAATGTAAACTATACATTCTGATACAAGCATATCTTTCTGTTTAGAAAATATATAACTAAAGTGATGTAATCTTAATTCTATCAGATTATTAAAATATCTTCAGTCAGGCCTGGGCAACGCTGGCTCGAAAAACGAGGCAGTCCCCACCACGTCCACTCCGACTCTTCCTTCAGCACAAGCCCCACGATGCTGCACCGGCACGTTACTCACCACTACTACATAAATATGTACATGTACATAAGACCCTGCTAGTGCAGCATCGTGGGGCTCATGCTGAAGGGAGAGTCAGAGTGGATGTAGTAGAGACAACCTTGTCGAGCAGGCACAGGAGAAAAGCAGCAACATGTGTTTTTCGAGCCAGCATTGCCCAGGTCTGCCTTAAGTGATAAATTAATGTGTCAAATTGTAATTAAATAGTGATTGTGAGACTATAAGTTAATAATTATAAAGCATATTTGAAAACTTGAACTCTAAATGTTGAATCTATGAATGGAAATACTGAATTATATTTGTTATGCTTTGTAAAATGCTTACAGATGCTTTAATTATTGTTTCACAGGAAACCTACCCTTCTACCCCACCAGTCTGGTTTGCAGAATCAGAGGAGACTAGTGTTACAAATGCGGTACAAATTTTAAGTAATACCACTGGCCGTGACAACCATGTCATTAATCAAGTCGGGATTCTCTTGAAAGAATTATGCAGACTTCATTCATTACCGGAACCACCTGATGTTGAACGATTGAGAACAGCTTTGGATCCATTGCGTTTGGGTGGAACAAATGAAACCGTTGCGCAAAGGATGGAAGCCGACGATGTTGAAGACATTGACGAAGATGAAGAAAGCGAGACTGAGGAAGACCTTCATTTAGATATGGATGAGGGTGACGCGAATGCCAAGAGTAAGGTAAATACTAGGAGTATACTAAATACAAATCTATTTAAACCATTTTATGTTGAAATATATGTATAATATCTATATCTAACTGACCTATTAAATTTATATTCCGTTTTATTAACTTTATAGGGTGAAGAAATGGATCTGGAACACTTGGCGACATTAGAAAGGTTGAGACAAAATCAAAGACAAGACTACTTAAAAGGTTCACCTTGTGGAAGTGTACAGGCCACAGACAGACTCATGAAAGAATTACGTGACATTTACAGAAGTGACAGTTTCAAAAAAGGTACCATTTTATATTTAATTTTGTTTTTCATAAAGATGACGTTTATATTCTTTATACTGTTTACAGGGATGTACAGCATAGAATTAGTAAATGACAGTTTGTATGAATGGAATATCAGGCTGATGTGTGTTGATCCTGACTCACCGTTACACAGCGATCTCATACTACTAAAAGAAAAAGAAGGCAAAGATAGTATTCTTCTCAACATGCTTTTTAAGGTACATTATTTATTGAAAATTGACGTTGTTGTTTCATCCTGTTTCAACATTAAATGATTCGATGCTAATGCTAATGTTTAGAATACGAAAGCTCACATTTCCAGTTTTTGTTGTTACAGGAAACTTATCCATTTGAGCCCCCATTTGTCAGAGTTGTTCATCCCATGATCTCTGGTGGATATGTCCTTATAGGAGGCGCTATTTGCATGGAGCTTTTAACGAAACAAGGTTGGAGTTCAGCGTACACAGTAGAAGCAGTCATCATGCAGATTTCTGCAACATTGGTAAAGGGAAAAGCACGTATACAGTTTCAAGGATCTGGAGGTGCTGGCAAAGTGTGCGGTGGTCAAGGCCAGTACAGTCTAGCTCGTGCACAACAATCATTCAAGTCTCTTGTACAAATACATGAAAAAAATGGTAAGTTTGCAATCTGAATGATAATATACTTAAAATCTTCGATGAACGTATGTATTTTTTTTTCTCAAAAACATGAGTTGAATTATAATGAAATATTTATTATAGGTTGGTTTACCCCACCAAAAGAGGATGGCTAATGAACAGGAATCACGAAAACAGAAAAGTTTGACGCGTGCTTACAGCTGAGACTTTAATTCGGTGTGTGCCCAACAAATAATTGTTACGATAATGATTTAATACACAAAAACACAACATTAACTAGGTAACTTAAGATACTGAATTAATCTAACGCATAATTCCTTTGATGGCTGAGAAGGCTGCCGAGCAAACAGTGAAGTGTTTGGTTCCATATGCATAGATTTTTCAGTAATTAGTGATTAGATCGTCAATCGCATTTGTGAATGTGAGACAATGATCGTTTCTTTTTCTTCTTTTTTTTTATCTGGAATTGATTCCTACATTCGGAATTAACTAAGAATCGTGATTATTCCAAATAACATTTCGTCTTAGTTCTTTCTTTTCTTTCTTCTTACGCGAGAGTACACATTATTATATGCTATACGTACGTACGAAACAGTGTTAAAGTGAACGAAACATTCTGCGAAATGCGTTTGCGCAATCCATGCTTCCTGTCTTTTCAACAGGGGGAGGGGCGGGGGGAGGGGGGAGGCACTGACGGTTAGCAACTTAGATAGTTATATTGAGAATTTTTCTAAATGTTTTTTTTATCATTGTGCGCTTTCATTCGTTCCAATATTCTATCTTTATTATAATCTTAATTCTTATTCATTTATCGTGCAATTCGTGAACGTAAGTTGTTTCGGTATATACATTTGTAGTAAAGCAATTTAAAGAAAGATATAAGATACGAGAATGTCTATGTTTCCAGAGGTAAATTGCGAATTTTGTTATCAACTTGTGTATTGGTCGACCACTGTATTGAACGAGCGCACAACCAAACCCTCGAAGAAGTACCTTGAAATAAGACGCATAATTCTCTGAACGTTATCTTGCAGTTTATAATTAAAGAGGCTCTAGAGGGTATTATGTATGGGTAGTAAACTTCCTTCAAATTCTGCGCATCGTACAAAAATTGGAAATACCTTATTCCATACCAATTTCTTTTATCTAATCGACGATACTTTATATTTCTCTTGTAAGAAAATATTTTTTACATATTTTAGGTAACCAATCTTGCAGAATTAGCTATGATACTGAACAACACTTTAACAGTGTAATACTGTCATTTATTTGTATTTAATCGTGAGCAGTTGACTTGAATTACATTCGATCAGCTTTCCAAAGGTCATGTCTCAACTTTTCGATCGTATTTACATATAGGAGTTGTATAGCAATATTAGGTAGTATATATTTCCCTAACATAACTGAAGAAAGGTAGATAGGGGTTGTATAGTTGTACATACATAGACGCGTTCGTATATCGACGTCTTGAAAAAGTGCTCTTTAGAGTCCAATGTTTCTTAAAAGTCGTAAGAGATAAAAAAAAGACAAAAGAATGAAGAACAAAAAAGTTTTGGTTGTGTGACTCGTTTAGTACGATCCACAGTTTTGTTGCATCGTTTCAACGAGCGATTGATGTGCCGAAGATCCACATAAAAATATGTTTAGTCTGTATGTTGGGTATATGCTCAAAGTTAAATTTTAGTAGTACCCTGTATACATATATATATATATATATATATCGTGACATATGATTTGCAATTCGCGAGCCCTATTTACACGTGTCTCAACATTGAAACATCAAGAAAAACGAATTTGTGCCACAACCGGAGTCCATCGTGGCCAGTTTCACATACAAGATAAGAGGATGTTCATCAGATTAGCAGTACAATTAGGATTACAAGACCAGTGCTTTTGACAAATTAGTGTATGCGTATTATTGTTGCACGTATATTTTTGATGTTCAAATGATTATTTATACATATATATATATATGTATACAGAGATTTGCAAATTGCTAGACTGGAGCTGCAAACGTATCCGAGAAATAAGAAGATTTGAAATTACAATCGTTGATACAACATGCAGATATGCATTTTCCTGATTCGAATGAACAAGTGGGAATTCCTCAGAGCTGCAACCGATACAATGGAACAGTTTAGAAACAAGCTGTGCGGAAATAAATGTCTAAATATTAAAATTAACTACAGAGAACCGAACAAACTTTTGAGCGAAGAAAATGGAAAATCAAAAGAATACATTTTTAGAATTACATTTTCTTCTCGGCATTAGTGATGTACAATTTAAGTGAACGTCCAAATTATAGAGTAAGTTTGACTGGTGATGCCTTTATTTATTAGAATTGTTTAATAATTCTGTAAGATCTGAAGAATTTTAGAGGAACTAAGTCTATTAATTGCACATCTCTGTATTTGTTGGAACAAGTGCAGCAACTTTGTTAGCTGCCACAGAATGCCAAGCTGTATACATAGCTCCTGAGTATAGGATATTGACAGTTCATGAATAAAGTGAAGGGTATTGCTTGGCGGTCGATTCGAACGGGTAATAAGAAAGGCGCTACATTTGTTCCATCCGCTATTACGTGTTTTGTCATCTACGAACGACTTTTGTTTTCCGTTTTTGTTTTGGTATTACGAACCTTGTTGATTTATTTACTAGATGCCTTTTTCCTAGTTGGGAATAGTGATCAATTCTCGCTGCATGGCAATGTCGGGGGCTAAACTGTTGCTTACTACGTTCGAAACTAACAAAATTTCTACATTTTTGAATCATTTTTGGTTTATTCTTTGCAACTTCACTTCCAGAATGTTTATGCGACTTGTTTCGTACATACATATGTACACACATATATGAGGAATATTCATTCATCGTACAGACATACATACATCCATGCGTACACGCATTCATATACACATGGTCCGATTCTTGTATATAAATATACATATTCCGTTCCTTGCGTTTCGTCTTCGTACGCGAATGTGAAACCTTAATCTTGGGTGAACCATAAAGTATTAGTAGACAAAACAACAGTTAAAGAAGGACTATATTTACTCTTAGAAGACGTGTGTGTTGGCTATAAGAGGATGCAGTCATTTTCCGTATTGTTGGAAAGCTTCTGTCGTAAAACCAAAGCGTATCATCGTTAAGAAATCCTCCATCTTTCAAAAAACTAACAAAAATTTTGGTTGAGGACTGTGATAAGTTTATATTTGTTTTTTTACTATTTGTTATAGAACAAAAAAGCGACTATTACGTGTATCTCCTATGGTAGATCCAAGACCTCATTGTTTTACTGTACAAAAAGTAAACCAAAATCTTTACGTTCTCAGTACCGAGTTAAAGCTGTGTGTGATACTGCATTAAATGAACAGTCTTCCTATCGGGAGTTATGAAATGTTTGTTTGCAAAAGAAGATCCTATCTAATCTAGAGAATTGGATATTGCATCATTGGTTTTATGGTAGAGAAAGCTTCCCACCGATGCTTCATAAACGTTGCATGCTCCGAGAGCCAACGTGTGACTTTGTAGAGTTGAATTGGTCGCTTGAAATTCAATTTTCGTTTCCGTTTCTATGTATTCTACTAGATGAAAGAAGGGAAAGCTTAAAGAGGACCGTATATCACAAGTTTATCATTTCTTAAACATTGTGAAACTTCAGACTAATTAGACTTCTCGAAGCTGCCTTTGCAAAGTATTTTGCCCGCTTTGTCTTTCGTTTCCATAAACAATTATGACAAAAAAAAACGAAACAGAGATTGCGCCGGTCTCTATCTTTGCGTTTATCGATGGAGGTACGACAAAGTGGGCGACGTAAACGATCGGTGAGAATGATATTCCGAGGAGTTCAGTTGGTCGAACTCGAACAGCGTTTTGCAAAAGAATGGTAGGCTCGAGGAGCACGGTTCGTTCTCAATTTTTGATTTTCTTGTTGCACAGAATATCAAGAGATTAAAAAAAAATAGAACGTTTGATCACGAATATCGAGGTCAAGAACGAAGACTATTGTCGACAAGCGTACGAGGATGAATCGATGCATATGTTATTGGCGGTAACGTATGTGCGATACATCACGGCCGTCTCTATATAGTGCAGGCCGGAACATGGTATAAATTTGGCAACGCTGTCTCAGTCCGATTTGAAGTCGTTTGCGTATAACGCCATCTTTATGTGTCGCCATATCACATGTTCCGGCCTGTACTAGAGACGGTTTTGGATACATCCGTAAATATGAATTATTGAACTAATCGAGCGGAGCAGTATGGGTCTAGTTTTGTTCGTGGTGTAATTATAAATGAAACAAAAAGGAGACGAAAAATCGTTTGTGAAATTCGTGCGAGCATGATCGTAATGAAACGAAAAAGTATCTAGATTTCTAAGTGTAGGTATTACAATCAACGAACTCATTGTCAGCGGACATCAATGATTTGTACAGCCGACTGTCCGACTGACACTGACAAGTGCTGGTTGTTTGACGTCGTTAACCGTTATGTTCTTTGTCAACCGCGCGCGCGCAACGGAGGAAAAAGGGAAAAAAAAGAATAAGGAAGATCGGAGGTTTTCGTTTTCTCTCGTGTACGTTAAGTTTTCCTTCTTTCTTTCGAAGAACTCGCGAAGCGAATAATAATTGTAAGCAGCCCTGTGGCCTGTATATTTTTGCTACAAATATCGTTAGTAGTACCGTTTTAAAAATGAAAAACGTTCGAACGTTCCCTCTGTTTCACTTTCTTCTTTCCGACATTTGCTTTTCTCTTTCGTTTCATTCAATTCGACGCACTGAAAGAGAAGCCGAGGACAAGCAAAAAGCAAAACCAAACAAAAGTGAAATATACAATGTGAACACGATTTCTCAGCTGTTGAACGAAAGAAAGATCTTAAATAGATGCAAAAGTAACGGGAATTTCTTGCGTGGAAATTCAACGATCGAGTATTTTTTATCCAATGCTATGTCGATATTCAATAAAGAACATTCAACCAATCTGGGCGTCGGTAGTTTTCATTTACAATCTCAGTCACGACGAGACCGGAGTTTCTTGCCTGCGTCGAAGACAACCGCGGTGAAAGAAATTCTCCTCACTCTTGCATCCGCGCTATAGATTTTCGAGAAAGAGAACAATTGCGCCCCGGTTCATTCCACGCGGATCTCGATCCGTAATAATGTAAACAAAAACAAAAAGAAGAAGAGAAAAGAGTTAACGAGCAAAGTATCCGAAAAGACGATGGCAGATAGAGACAGACTCATTGTGTTAGTCGATCACTGACTTCTCCGAGAAACAATCGAATGATTTTGACCCACTCGTTTGGTAAACGACGAGTGTAGATTTGTGCGCGAACGCATATGCTTAACGAACTTTCGACTTTTCACGGTGATTTACAGTGGATTTTCGATTTTTGAAGACTGATTAAACAAAAAAAAAAAGAAAAGCTGGGACGGTCACGTTCCCTCTTCCATGTCGCTAAAAAATAAGACTCGCTTTCCCGCGATCATTATACCGGTCTCGCCATTCTGATTTCGAACGGAGTGATGCGAACACAATCGGCCTGTATACGCATGTTCAACCTTACCATTTCTCTGATTAACTAGATGGTGTGAAAGAACCGGAAACGTTTTCCCCTCTCCCCAAAATCGCGACTGATTAGCGAGACAGCAGACACGTTTCGATTTCGTTCCGAATGTATTTATTTGTGGCAAAAATAGTTGTGAGTTCGTTAGAGCGTCGTTGAGTTCACCTCTGTGGAGTAAAACTGGCCCTTTCACGATCCCCGCAAAGACGATCCGTTTTAATCGATCCTCTATAGTATACATACTTATTCACGGAATTACTAACAGTTAGACTGCGGACCATTTATACAAAACAATTTTACACAGACCGATTGTTGCGGAACGAAGGTCAAAGAGAAATCGAATTTCTCAACGACAACGATTTGATTCAGTTGGAAATAAAGTAATGGCAAACGATTCTAAACGGCTCTGTTTTATTCCAGTAAGTTATGTACACTGAAAATTTGCAGTTCGCTACGGTAATCGTCCCTATTGGCGTAATCTTTCTATCCGCGATAGTCACCGTCGGTTAGAATCAGGGGTTGAAACGGTTCTGATAATAACTGTTTGGAACGGTTATATGTACAGAGTAGAAATTATAAAGCGTTACAGACGAATATCTCAAAAAATATTGATTATACGCAAAAATGTTTCACCAGTAGAGGGCGCGGTCGACGAGTCACAGATTTTCCTGAAACTTGCAGTATTTAAAGATGTCGTCTCCATATGTAATTTCGCAAAGCTATAGCGCGCACTACTCAAGATTTTATGAGAAAATTGCATTTGAAAATCGCTCTACTCGGTTATAAAGAGTTTGCGTTAATGAGCCAATAAGAAGATGAGTGGCCAAGGGCGTAGCAAGAAATACTAGTAATCTGTAGGTTGCTGGTTCTCGAATCCCGCTATCGACACTTTTTTTTCTTGAAATTGATATCTACCTCAATTTTAATAAACCTAAAGAAATCTATTATTTAAAATCTATTATTTAAAAGCTATTTTTATTTTTTAAGTAGAAAATACATGTTTTTTATTTGTGGGAAATGGGGAAATAAAATAAATCGAACATAACAATAATACGAAATGTTACTTTATAATACAACTTACTGTATTATTGCACATGATCTTTATTATTTACATGCTAGTATGTGTGTGTGACACAAGCCTGGGTGATATTTATCGTAAAAACATGGAAAACAATCATTTTGACGGCATTTAGCACACACTATAAACGCAGCGTTTGTAAGTACAAGTGCACGTTTTTTTGATGACTTCTATCGGAAAACATACTTTGCTCACATTCATAAATATACCGCGCCCTCTCCTTGTCAGATGAAAGTTGTTCAGTATCGAGGGGGCTATCACGTGGTAGGATTTTTATTTTTCCCGGTGAACACTCCAAGGTGAGGAAAAGGTCAACTTTCTTTTTTTAAATGGAATGTTTTATTTTTTTTTTACCATAGATCGATAGAGTATAAAAGTGTTGACCTTCATATGTCCTAACCCTAATAGTTAACGAGATATTATCCAAAGAAGAAAAAAAATTGTTTCAATAATATCTCGTTAACTATTAGATTTAGGACATACGAAGGTCAACACTTTTATACTCAGAATTTGATACTCTATCGATCTATGGTATAAGAAGGACATTGTATTTAAAAAAATCAAGGTGACAACATATGTCAAGGTCAAGGTCATCCGAGGTGCCTCACCTAAACGTAACATTTACCACACTTTTTTCGAAGGACTGCTGTCAGGAATGTCAGTGCGACGTTACAAAGAAGGCTTACTATAAGATGATCACTGTAACATGTCCGTTAATGGGGGGTGATTTACCTTAAAAAACATAAACTCGAAGCGTATTTAGGAGCCTCTAAATGAAATGTCCAGAAACATTAATAGAATCTACCATTCTGATCGGAATATATTTGCTGGATTGATCGAAGCAAAGTGCCCTCTATGTATAATTGCTCGGTTTACTTGAATTAATCAATCTAATCGTTGTCGGTCAAAGATCGTTTAATTTCCCGTGTAATATAGGCGGTTCGGGAAACGTGCGATCGATAGGAGGAGAATGGTGATTATTGAATTTATACATGGAGGTCGCAAGGAGGTAGTTTTTTTAATTGTATCATCGGCGAAGATCGATTGTCACGATTCCGTTGTAGCCACCGTCTTCGATTATCCATCCAGTCACTGAGTATAGTTAAATGAACTTTGTGTATCATGTTATGTATATGGCATCACTTAAGTATGTTATTGTAATACTTTTTGACGAAGTTTTTGAAGGAGAGAGCGTCGTTTCTATCGAAAATGGCGTCGAGATGCTTCTCACATTTAGATAATAAATACATTGGTTAATTAATTATTATATTACATTGGTTTATCGGTCGATTTGACTTTTCAATTTGTGTCAATAATAATTGTTGAATACTAGCCGGATTCAACCACGGCCGTTTCTAATACAGGCTGAACCATGGTAAATTTGGCAACGCTGTCTCAGTCCGATTCGAAGTCGTTTGGCGTTATATCACGTCACGGCCATCTGTCCAGGGCTTGGAAAGAGTTGAGATATCGGATTCGGTCCTTGAAACAGTTATGAAGGACCGATATTCTGACTAACTGTTATGAAGGACCGAAATTTTGGTTGATATCGGTGTCGATTACAGTCCTTCATATATCGGTTCTAAGTTCTAAGTTTCCAGTTATAGCAATCAGGACTTGAAACGGGTCCGAAAATAACTACTAAAATGAAAAACTATTATACGTCGGTTATAATTGAAAGTTGTTTTATTGTAATAATAGATATGAGTATACATTATTCACTATTTTTACATTCACTTTTTTATTGCAATTTTAATTTTCATTATCTAACTTAGGCATGTTTAAACGAAGTAATAATATATCATCTATAATATTTGATATAGTACTCGATCGATGTGCAGATAAATTGGGTAATTATTTAGAAGAAGGGTTCCCTCTCAGATTTTGATGATCTTGAAATATGTTGTCAAGGTCATCATTCTGAACAACTTTTTCCCATACATGTTGCCGCCGCTCGATTTTAGTTTTCGTGATATTCGCAAAAAACTGTTGCTAATACTGTATTGAATTTTTCCGTATTCCTGCATGCTTCGCAACAACGTGAGCCGGTCCCGTCGCGGCGTTTGTTTACATTTTGCTTCTAAACACGCTGTGGAGATGAGAGAGAAAACAGGGTCTCCTACCACCTAATCCTAACTATAATAATTCTATAACTATTGGAATATGATTGGAGTATTCTATAACTGTTGGATAATAGTTATTCAGAGTAACGGTCTTTCGTAACTGTTTCAATCAAGCCCGAAATGAAACAGTTTCAAACAGTTATTTCCGGGCCCGTTTCAAGCCCTGGTCTGTACATGCTACTGCGCATATGCAGTAGCTTGATTGGACTGATGTCTGTGTGTGTATGTGGTGTTGCCACATCACATGTTCAGGCCTGTACTAAAGTATATTCCACGAGAGAGTACCCCTGTTTCGCGCAGCTTAGATGATGGTGGGGGCGCAGCGAGCCTATCATCTCTCACAATTAGAGCGAAGATGCGCAAAGGCGAACGAGAACTGGTCGTTCCGCGGTGGCACTCTCTCGTGGGACAGACTTTAGAGACGGCCGTGATTTGACCCTACGCTTTGCTACCATCTGTTTGACCATCCTAAACGAGGTTTATCCTTTCTCGTCCGATGTGCTTTCGTTTTTCAATTGAAGCGGAACTACTTTTGTCCATTTTTTATACGAACGACGACGTTCTTCGAGTCGAAATTTGTAAACTCGGCTAACCTTATCCGCTGTATCTACCTATGTATCCAACCAGTTACGTAACTGAAATCGCTAATCGTTCGATTGGCTGATTACTTTCGTCCCCATTATCGTCAATCTATTAATCTTAAGGTGATTCTACGTGTCTTAAGTCCGACTACGCATGTACGTCGTACCATTTGCATACCGATCCGAGTGACAATTTTGAATGGTTCTAGTGTAACGACATTTATACTTTTCCTCTCTCTCTGTTTCTCTCTCTCTCTCTCTCTCTCTCTCTCTCTCTCTCTCTCTCTCTCTCTCTCTATGTCTCTCTTCAGCCCATCTCTCTCTTCTCCCCCTGTCTCTTTCTCTCTGTGTTATTCACTCTATCTTTATCTCTCTCTCTCTCTCTCTCTCTCTCTCTCTCTCTCTCTCTCTCTATCTCTCTCATGTCGCGTTGTTTCATTAAGTTACGTTTAATTATTATTTAGAAGAACGCTACAAAAAACAGAAAATAAAGATTTTAATAGAAAACAGGCAACCCCGACGTCATTTTATTGCTCCCAAATTGGAATCGAAATGATCAGTTGTTATCAGAATCGCCAGATGAAGATTTGCGTCTCCACTCTTACCTCCAGTCTTGCGTCGCCACGGCTCGGTCATGTGATGCGTTCCGCCTCTGTCGTGCATCTGTCACAATGTCACGTGACTAACCCGGTACTGGCAGGCAAAGGGTGTTTCGGATTCGTCAAATACTAATGTTTGGCAACTAATTGTTAGTACGACAGTAATGGTGTTTTAGAATTATTTAAATTGAAATATCTCCTGAACTACTAACTTTTCGACATACATAGGTGAGTACATTTCTATAACGAATGTCCAATTGCATCGATTGGTGTATTAAAAAATACCTCATTCTATTTAAAAAAATGAAGGTGAACTTCACATCTCTGTAGCAACTCCACCTAGGAAAAAACGATTAACGCCATATTACAGCCCCGGTTGTCCCATGCATCTTTTGTTTCGAAAACTTTTCTGCTACTATCGTACTTTCAGAGTTATTGTAGGCGGCATGATTTACAGTTTACAGCATGAGGTCGCTTGCTTTTCACTTCAATAATATACAGTTCAAAAGGAGTGGTCATTGAATGAGGTTATAATGATACAATAACAGAATTACAAATCAAAAGGAAATGTTAAAAATTTAGTTGACAACCTAATGATACTCGCATAATGACGCGCAGAGGTAATTAATGTTCTACAGTAAAGCAAATACAAAAGACAATTCCGAATTCACACGCGAAACAGCGGATCGTTTGCTTAATGAGTCAACAGACGGGCATAATTACATTTTAGAGCAACTTAAAGCAAACTATTGCCTTAATAATCAGCTTTGTATACGGAATGATATGTCCTATACATTTGTTACTATCTGTTCCAATTTCCCGCGGGAATGTTCACTACGTCCCATTTCATGTAGTTTCGAGATAACATGACTCTGGTCCGCCGTGCATCAAACTTCCAACCGAACTTATCTATTTTTCTTTTTTATTGTCGAATAACTTTACCGTGGTGTTATCTACGCTGATATATATTCTATAAGGTCAATATTACGATCATGTTCATTTCTTTTTCTGCAATAATGGCTACGGTAACTTACAATGTAAGTCTTACATCATTAGCCTCATTAAAGTCCTGCTAGAGTTTAGCTACAGGTGGGAGAAAATTTAAGGGGTGGTTCTCGACGATAATATAAGACGAAAATGAAGAAAAAATTGCGATTTCGGCTTCGTTATTTAGTTATTAACAGTTAAAAATCTGCCCAAAACGCGGCAACTTTTCAACAGAGGTGCACGTTGCGTACGTCACACAGGCGCGCAACAATCTCGTATCTAGTGAAAAATGCATGCATACCTTGGTTCTCATTTGGGGCCCCAGCGAGGTGAAAATGTTTAAACAATCGTCTGACGTCATTGACCCTACCTACTCGTTAAAATCCATAAGGGCATTTGTAATATCCGCCCTATGTAATTATCGAGTACACTTTTAAATTGTTCTCACACATATCCACAAATCCTTATCCTGCACTATAATTGTTCATAACACCGTACTTAATACACTGGAACAAACCACACGTATGCTCTAGCACTATTTACAATATCATACACACGCACTACGAGTTTACAGAGAGTACAAGTTTACTGAGGGGAATGAGGAGAGTGTAAAGAACTGGTAATCCTTTAATGTTGAAACACTGCACTTTATTGAACTTGATTTACGTCGCGAGACTCGCTCACAGACGACCAAAAACATGTTAGAGATCGGAACGAAAAATCTGGGATCGTTAGGGGGTGTTCGTGAAGGGTATATAATTGTCTGAACACTGGTTTCGCACACACTTTTAATATGGTCAGTTAAACCACAAACTTAACAATAAACAGTGTTTGCCATGGTGAACATACGCGAATGCGGTGTAAACGAAATTGTAGTGACCCGACTGCTAACGGTTGTATGAATTCAGTAAACACGATGTAAGGCGGTAGCCGTTAGTTGCACGAACCACTGCAGCGGTTTCACGAAGTTCACTAAGGCCACCCACTAGTGATCTCAGATTGAGGTGTCGAGAGCCGCCGATCATCCGGCTCGAAGGACCAAAAAAAGGTCTGAGGTCTTGTGATTTCTGCGAACGGAAATCTTCAACGCGTGCGGGAAGAATCGTCCGTACAAGCTAGCATCCATATGCACACTGAGTCAAGACACCTGATGAGAACCTCATCATGAGGTCGACGCCAGATCGATAAAACAAATGGAGATCTACAGCAAACTACCGTCCAAACGTCGCGTGTTGATATACCAATACATTGTATATCCTGTTTTCACGAATTTCGCGATTCTTCCTCATTCTGTCTGTGACCGCGAAATATCTCATGTCTGTCATCGATCACATCAGCTGTCTTGAATCAGTGTGCATACGGATGCTAGCTGGTACGGACGATTCTTCCCGCACGCGTCGAAGATTTCCGTTCGCAGAAATCACAAGACCTCAGACCTTTGTTTGGTCCTTCGAGCCGGATGATCGGCGGCTCTCGACACCTCAATCTGAGATCACTAGTGGGTGGCCTTAGTGAACTTCGTGAAACCGCTGCAGTGGATTCGTGCAACTAACGGCTACTGCCTTACATCGTGTTTACTGAATTCATACAACCGTTAGCAGTCGAGTCACTACAATTTCGTTTACACCGCATTCGCGTATGTTCACCATGGCAAACACTGTTTATTGTTAAGTTTGTGGTTTAACTGACCATATTAAAAGTGTGTGCGAAACCAGTGTTCAGACAATTATATACCCTTCACGAACACCCCCTAACGATCCCAGATTTTTCGTTCCGATCTCTAACATGTTTTTGGTCGTCTGTGAGCGAGTCTCGCGACGTAAATCAAGTTCAATAAAGTGCAGTGTTTCAACATTAAAGGATTACCAGTTCTTTACACTCTCCTCATTCCCCTCAGTAAACTTGTACTCTCTGTAAACTCGTAGTGCGTGTGTATGATATTGTAAATAGTGCTAGAGCATACGTGTGGTTTGTTCCAGTGTATTAAGTACGGTGTTATGAACAATTATAGTGCAGGATAAGGATTTGTGGATATGTGTGAGAACAATTTAAAAGTGTACTCGATAATTCCATAGGGCGGATATTACAAATTCCCTTATGGATTTTAACGAGTAGGTGGGGTCAATGACGTCCGAGATTGTTTAAACATTTTCACCTCGCTGGGGCCCCAAATGAGAACCAAGGAGAACCATTTTTCACTTGATACGAGACTGTCGCGCGCCTGTGTGACGTACGCAACGTGCACCTCTGTTGAAAAGTTGCCGCATTTTGGGCAGATTTTTAACTGTTAATAACTAAATAACGAAGCCGAAATCGCAATTTTTTTCTTCATTTTCGTCTTATATTGTCGTCGAGAACCACCCCTTAAATTTTCTCCCACCTGTAGCTAAACACCATTTATAATAATTTCTTATCGATAAAATCTATTAAATCTACTAAAATTTATTATTCGATACAATCGAGTTTTGTATTAGAAGAATATGATATCGAAGGAGGTGGCACGAAAATTCAGTAGTGCAACTTAACGTCAAGCCACATGGCCTAAAATTTTTGAGAACCTTGAAAATCGAAGTTTGTATTAGGATAATATGATATCGAAGGTGGTGGCACGAAAATTCAGTAGTGCAACTCAACGTCAAACCAGACGGCCGAAAAATTTTCGAAAATTCAGAAGCGCAACTCGACAAGTCGGACGTTCGGGAAAATTTGGTGTTCCGATAAATATTTACGCAGATTCGTTTCTTATTATATTGTCTTTATTTGTTCATTATCGATTCATACATAAAATGGTAAATTACAATTTTACTTCGAGATATTATCGTTCTGTCACTTTATCTTACTTTTCGGAAATTGTCAATTTTTCCACATGATTATCAACCTTATTTTAAACTTTCATGGTTCTACTTCATATTTACAATATTTGATCGAGTCAATATTGTTCGTGCTGAATGCGTAGGAATTTTTTCATATGCTCGCGTGTTTCTTTGTATACCAAAGTGCTCCTACGACAAAGTACCATTTGTAATTTCAAAATATTTCATAAACGAGAATTATTACCTTCCACTTTTGTATACATAAATGTTCCAAGAATCGATCTGTGAGAACAGAAATATGTTGAAGAGACTTTACTGTAAAAAATTAGATGGCAAGGTGGTCAAAGGAGTGCTTGTATACATCATTGGCAAAAGGAATTATTATAAACATTAATTAGCTAGAATTAATAAATTTATCTGTGAATTGTACTGAATAAATTAATGCGTGCGAATGTTCATGGTTTAAAAGTTATTCCGTATTTCGAATACTATTAACCACTTTTAATTGCTTGTGGGCATCGCTGTAAAATAGAATTGTTATAAACATTAACCAGCTGGAAATAATAAATTTATCAATAATTGTCACGGCGATCGACATCGATCGATATTCAGTGGGGTGGGGAGCGTCCAGCGTCGAGCGTGGGCGCACGCCCGAGATCGGCGAGAGAGCTCCGTCAATCAGTCAGTCGGGCCAGGGGGGGCGGCGTGAGCGGTCGAACTCCGGGACCAGGAATACCAGAAGGACCAGGGACCTACCAGAGGTGGACCAGAGGTTGACCAGAGGTGGACAAGAGGTCATCCACAGTTACCGTGGCCCACCTTCAATTGTTCATTCAACGATCAACGGTAAGTTTTATTACTAATATTTTTCAAAGCTTCCTTTGTCTACCCTTGGCCCAATTTCAACAAACCTGTCCTTCATACTAATTGAAATTTTCAACGAGACTTTCGGTATTGAGTCTTCTTCAAATTTATCAATTTTATATTCTTCATCAAATTTATATTTTAAGCGCCCCACTCGTGTGCGGGTTTATAATTGCTCTTGTGCTCTGCTTCGCTGGTTGTTTTCGCACTCGTGTGCGGAGTTATAATTATTCTTACGAACTGGTTCGCCGGTTGTATTCGCACTTCCGTGCGGAGTTATAATTATTCTTACGAGAATAATCACGAGAATCGCTGCGCTCGTGCCAGTCAGTCGTGAGCGGTCGGGCTCCGGTACCAGGAGCACCAGAGACTTACCAGAGGTGGACCAGAGGTGGACAAGGGATCATCTACAGCTACCCTGGCCTACCTTCAACAATCCTGTTTTGTCCTTCAACTGTTCATTCAACGAACAACGGTAAATTTTATTATTAATATTCTTCAATGCTTCCTTTGTCTACCATTGGCTTCAACGTACCTGTGGTTTAACTGTTCAGTCAACGGTTACCATCAAATATTATCTCTAATATGCTAATTGGGATTTCCATCAAAACTTTCGGCATTGAGTCTTCCTCAAATTTATATTTCTTGATGAAAATTGGTATTCCTCCGATCGGATGTCCCCCAGGGGCTCACTCACGAATGGGGCCGTGAGTGAGTACGGGGTGTTGCGTCCCCGGGGCTACCCGAAGCACATATAGGCCGCACCCGTGTGCGGGGTTAATCGTGTAAACAGTTAGCACTGCAATCGTGTGAACAGTTAGCACAGCTCTCGTGAGTTGGTTCTATTCGCACTCGTGTGCGCGGTTATAATTATTTTCACGAGCTGGTTCGCTGGTTGTATTCGCACTTCTGTGCTGGGTTACAATTGCTTTAATGAGCTGGTTCTCCGGTTGTATTCGCACTCATGAGCAGGATTACAATTGCTCTTATGAACTGCTTCTCAAGTTGCATTCGCACTCATGTGCATGGTTAGAATTGCACTTAAGTGCGGGCTTATATTTGCTCTATTCGCACTCGTGTTATTTCTGAATTTTGAATTGTTGGCTTTGGAACTTTGACAAGACCCTCTTCTAACAATTTTTACGTGTTGCTAAAATTGGTATTCCTCCGATCGGAGATCCCCCAGGGACTCACTCACGGATGGGGCTGTGAGTGAGTGCGGGGTGTAGCGTCCCCGGGGCTACCCGAATCGCCTATAGGCCGCACCCGTGTGCGGGGTTAGTTTGGCTCTCGTGAGCTGTTTAGATTCGCATTCGTGTGCGGGGTTATGTATTCTTATGTTTAACTATTATTAGTCTGTTTTAGGTAGATTACGCCAAGAAGAGGACATACCAAGAAGAGGACACACCAAGAAGAGGACACACTAAGAAGAGGACATACCAAGAAGAGGACACACCAAGAAGAGGACACACCAAGAAGAGGACACACCAAGAAGAGGACAAATGAAGAAGAGGATATACGAAGAAGTTAGTTTTATTTGCCGAGTGAGGTCCCCCAGGGGCTCACTCACGGATGTTGCCGTGAGTGAGTACGGGGAGTCGCGTCCCCGGGGCATCCGAATCGCCTATAGGCCGCTCGCGTTAGTAATTAAGATTGTATACCGTCGTGATAAATATGTCGAGTAATTATTGTCTTAACTTCTCTTTGCTCGTTTTCTTGATTCCGACACAGCCTTCTGCTGTGTCGGACCTTGCTTGTATGTACCAGATCGGTTGGAGTCGGTATTCGGCGTCGATACATTAAGAGAGGTGGTTCATTGAGATCTGTTCACTCGTATTGCCATTCTCTCTGTCATCCTACCGTGTTCACCTCAACACTTTGCGATGCCTGGTGGCAGGTACTTGGCAGAGTTCTCTCTGTTTGTCATCCTACCCGGGTTCACCTTATCGCATTGCGTTGCCTGGTGGCAGGTAGTTGGCAGAGGAATGGTATTATGTTTGAACACTTCCCGTGACCACCTCTCTTGGTGAGAACACGTCGGGTATCGGCTCTGGCCGGAGATGGGCTGCAAGCATTGTACGCGCCTCCTTCGAACCGGAGCCTTCTGCTCTGGTTCGTTTTAGTTTTTCTCTTTGAAAGAATCAGAGCCTTCTGCCTGATTCGCCTTTGATCCCCCGTGGATTGGAGACTTCTTCTCCGATTCACACCTTTTGCTCCGCAATAATTACTCGACATATCTGCGTAATTTAGTATAAGTCTGTCGTTGTTAGAAAGGGAGCCGGAAGGAATATTGCATTCGTTCCGACTCCCTTTCGGGTCTCTTGTGCAGCAACCTCCTCGTGGTGAGACCTGGGCAATCGGTATTATCCTCTATTTGTAAGAACTTCTAGTGAAACTCTTATGAATAAAGGATAATATCGAGCTAATAGCTGCACATTTAATAAATATGTTGATTTTCAGTAAATTCTATTCCTATACCTATTGCGTTCCATAACATTTTGCAATTTCACCTTCCTTCAGAACAGAATGTATGTATTATTCAAGCTGGTTCGCCCCGGGCGTGAACAATGTCATGTATCGTCTGGTTCTATTTAGATAAAGAGACGAGATAGTATCTCGTCGGTGATAGTATTATAAGGCAATTACAGAATGGATAATGTGAGCGTTCTATACTACATCATTCTTCTTCCTCGTCGGTGGTAGAACTTTTAGCGATGTGGTATTTCAGATCACTGTAAGTTCCACGTTACCCCGCGCTCGTTCGCGCCCGCTTACTGGTCCCGCTGAATAGCACAGGGGCTGACAGTCTTACAATGCATTGTTTGGTTAGTACACAGTAATATTTTCAAAAAATTGAAAATTGTTTTTTGATAGAAAAATTACATTTGTAAACTTTAAACGCGTTTTTCTCAGAGTTGCGTTTTTCAAAACGGTCTACAAGATATCTCGAGTTCTACCTTAGTAATTACATTAAAATTTTACAGTTATTTTCATTATATCTATTGGACATTAACGATCGATTTTTTTTCATTTTCCCATTATTTTGTTAAATATAAATAAAAAATTAACAAATTTTCTACCGAAATTCAATCATTAAATTATAAATACCTGCCATTTTGTTAATTTTTACAAAAATTGAAATGTGGGATCGTCAATGCCTGGAGAATACATCACAGTTTGACATTTTTTGGATTTGATATAGTTAATTCGATTTGTAGGAATTCTGTACACCAGATGGCCATCTGGAAGAAAAGATATTCTGAGCAAAGACGATGAAAGGCATAAGAACAAATTATTTTTTAAATATTACAATCATTTTTTTATAGTTCATAATATAATAAACTGAAATACAAAATCTTCTATTAATCGATCATTCACTTTTTTCTGTACTGTTGTCTAAAAATCTTATATTGTCTCCACTTGTTACTGTGTCCTAAGTCCTAATCCCGGACATTACAAGCAATCCATTTTTCTGTCTACGATTCTGAATTACCGACTCTGTAGAAAGTGCTCTGGTACGATAGCGGACTCTATCGAAATTGAACGGTCAGCTAGTGTACTACATGTGGTTGCAACACAAAAGGAGTGTGTCTGATGATGCTAGGTTTTACAGTGTTGTAAGCTTCAAAAGTGCAATGTTGCCGCATTATATTTATATAAAAACCGTCGAAAGCGTTCGAGCGATTTCTTTGCTGCTTTCCGGAACTGTCGAAATTCAGAAATATATTGTTTCTTAATTTAAAGTGTAGAATTTCCAATCGGAAATAATTTTATTAAACGATCATCTGAATATTCGTTGACTTGTTTAGAAATCATTTTCACTTTTTTAATTGTTTATGCAAATTAATTTGTAGATTTTTTAATACACGCGCATACATATAAATACCTTTTAAATTCAAAAATCGAAATATCTCGTTTTGGTTTTTTGTCAATGAGTTTATCGTCAATATAATTACGATCATAATTACTTGTGTAACAAACAATTAAAGTTCCGAGCTTGCCATTTCCGGTAGAGGTACAAGAATTCTTAACTTCGCTTGTTACATGGGTAATTATTAATTATGATTGTAACTATGTCGTGTTTGATGTCATTTTAATTAGAAAAACGAGACGAATATGATGAAAAATGTTTCATAAAAAAAATTAGGAAAGTCTAAACTTACAATTAGAAACTACTTGAAAATTAGAAACTACTTTTACTGCGAATATTCACTTTTGACGCGCTCGTAAGAAACCTACTTCAGATAGCTTTACAAAACATTGGAAGCGTAATTCACTAATTGTAAGATGTGTGTTTATATATGATTGTGACACTAGAAATATGTACCAAGTACTACATCGCTGTAAATATAATTCAGAATCTCATATGTACTGTCCAGTGAAAGAGTGTAAACTAGCGGGACGGGAATGGGGCTAGAGGGACGCAAAGAACACCCGAGTGGTTAGACTAGAACGTAGACGCCTATTCTCACACGCATTCTTGGCTCTAACGCGCTATTGACGGAGACGGACACACACACTAATCGGGCGCGTGACGCGGGAAGCGAGTCAGATATAGAGAAACAAACGAGACAGAGCGAACGATGCGGTCATCGGCAATCCATTGGCGTGGTTGGCATAGATTGATTTCATTTTTTATTTACTTTTGTAAAATGTGCAAGGTTTATCAGTGCCTAATAGACTTACAAGAATAAATAAAACGTAAAAATTGTAAGGTCAACTTAGTCCTTCGCGGAAAAGACGTAGAAAAAATCGGTTTTTATTTTTTTTAACTACGGCGCACCAAACCATAAAATCTGAAAAAATTCATCAACAATAACTATAACAATATATCGGTACTGTAAAAATATAAATGTCACTTTAGAACTTCCTTGTGAAATCTGCATTTTTTCGATTTTTTACGAGCAGAATTTTCAGTTTAAAAATCTGAAACCAATTGCAGAATATGTATTTGGGTCCTTGACATGTGTCAGATTTTTCTCAGAATTTCTAAACATCATTAACTAGGAAAAATAGGCCAAAAACTAGTTTTTGAAAAATTTTACCCCATAACTACCCTCCCGATCGAGATACGGGGTTGAAATTTTACTCAGTACAGTTTTTCTTGATGCCCTATCGAATGACCCATTGTTGATATAATTCGGCTCAAGGGCACCTTTGGCCATCTTATCCGGCTATACTTTGGACACTCATATTATTAGATATAAACATAATCTCGTTAAACTCGTGACCAAAGCGTGCTGCATCTAACCTTCCTCTTTAAAATGAGCCCTCACCCAGCTCAAAATCTGCTGAAATAAAGACAAAAAGCCGCGGCCCGCAAACTCATTTTTCGACCCAAAATCTAGTTAGATTCTAGTTATTTGCTAGTTTTGTCACGTGATTATCTTACCGCCTTAATGCTGAAATCGTCACTCTCGAATAAGATAACTGATCGAGCAAGCGCGTCTTCCCCGGAAAAATCGACATCGATCAGCGGTCGATTCTAGTTACGCTTCGATAACACCAATACCGTTCGGGTGAAGTTTCTCTGAAGTCGATTCTAGGATGCAGTGGTCGGCCCCGGGAGTCCTTGTCGAAGGACGAACTCACTCCTTATTTGCCCGATGCGACGCGACGCGACGGTTCGAATCCATGCTGTTGGAACTTGCTAAATTGGCCGGGCTCGGAATTTGTAACGGAAGCCACTGTCACGGACGAGTTTCGATGCAATTGGACAAAGGGTGGACGGGGATGCAGGTGCGTGGCCACATAAAGGGGACTCGAGGAACGACGGGCACATTTTGCTCGCGCGTTAGTTTCGCCAGAATTCACCGGAACCGTGCTACATTGCGTTCGCTGTTTATGACGCCGCGTTATCGCGGACGTATAGACATGCGAGGATGGCGGTGGGGTTTTCGGGGTTGGGGGTTGAAACCCCGTGCCAACAACAAACCAGTGATTTTCTCGTGGCTGAATCTCAGCTATCACTGACTCCCATTCCGTTGACTAATTCATTCGATTGCCGCTGATATTCGCGCGTCACCGGGACGCATGAGTAATTTAATAACCGGCGGATCTGGCTCAAATACGATACCCTAATTCTTCTAGATTTCTTACACTCGTGGACGAAATGATAGAGCATCTCTGCCATATTTAATTTCTAGAAGAATCGCATTTCTTGCTGCACACCTGCTACTATTAGATTGTTGCATATTGTAAGGAAAGCCAAAATAATTTATTAACAAAATTGGGCACACGGATAACCAGGAGTTAACGACCGACGTGTTTATCGCGGGCGCTCGTTTCGATCTGTCTTCTGTTCGCAATCTGTTGGCGATCGTAATTTTACAATTTTTCTGTTATTTCTGATTTTCTACTTTTATAAACTTATTGTTAGCTACCCGGTCAGCCAATTTCGAGAGCTGCTGCTTCCGCATACGCCAGCACTACCCTCGTTAAGAGGGCAGCACGGTCGCACTAATAGAAATATTGCAACGTCTAATATGGGAGGCGTAGGTTAAAAGAAGAAGACACTATGTAATACATTATCGTTTAAACCACGACCACGAAGCGACATGTAAAATAATAACTCTATGAAACGGAAATATTCGTTAATAATTAATGCTGGTGGGTTTGGCAGCGTCGTGTGCTAACGGAGCAAGGGGTGAGTGGATCGCCAGTCGTGGCAGAGGCTGGTGGCCTCCAGGAACCATGGACCTGGGTGAAGATAAAGAAAATTTAGTTTACAATTTTCTATCTACAGTAATTCTTCAATCGAAGTCCCAACACCCGTGTTTTGAACGGACTTCAGTAGCGTAGTACAGTAAAAGCTCCTTCGTTGTCCAAAGCCCACGGTTTTGAGCGGACAACGAACGTGCCCGGACACTATTTTTGATTATAATACTGCGTCTACCGCGCCGACCGCGCCGAGACTTCAATCGACGAGCCGAACATAGAGAAGGACAGAATGAAATAGGATCGCGTGGCCGAAGCGTGTCGCCGTCGCCGGCACAGTTTATGCCGGAAATTAAACGGTTTAGCGATAGGATGATTGTGTCCGTGGAAGTCTTGCGGATTCGTACAATATTTTTTGTATGCTAAGTATAGCCAAACGAATCCAGTTGGACAGTGATTTACACAAGACGAAAGGCCCGTGCGTCATCACAATAAAACACCAAAATCTTAGCTTCTTTATTCTTCATTATTTTTTATGGAGCTTTCACCGGCATATTCGTGACATTTTTCTAATGCAAAATGATGCCAAACACGATGTAGTTTCAACTATGTTTGGTAGTTTAATCGACAATGAGGGTTTCGAACGCAACGAAGATCAGTGTATTGGAAAGAAAGAGAGGCGAACAAGCGTCGTCGACGGCACAGTTCAAAGGCCCGCATTGTCGCTGTTCTTCGTTGCCTTCGAAACATTCGCCGTCGATTGAACCACTAAATGCAGTTGAAATTGTAACATATACGTATATTTTTAATTTCATTAAAACGTAAACTCTTAATTACAGTAAGGAGCATAAATGTTTCCATCCATTTTGAATCAGAATAACTTTCTTATGAATGGACCAAGCGACTTCAATTTCTCTGTAAGGTTAGAGGAATCGGTTTAGTAAATGACGTCTAATAAATAAGTTGAAAAAATGCATTTGGTCGGAATTGTCATAAACAATAGTAAAAATTGATTTTACAACTCTTTTAGCTGGGCCAATAACGTAAATTTAAAAGATGTGTTTTGTCTGCTGGAATTATATACGTTCTGTAAATTTCATTGAAATTAGTTGATTGTTTTACGAATTATAAACGACCGAATGTGGTGAAAAGGTCGACAATCATAAAAAATTGCAATTTTTTACAAGAGTAAATAAGAGCCACCTGAGTAAGCATGCATCTGCGATTGGATACGGATACGCGACTGTCAGGCGCCTCTATGACGCACGCAACGTACACCTGTGATGGCCGGGTTGCCGCATTTTAGGCGGATTTTAATTGTTGATAATTATAAAATAAAGCCGAAATTGCAGTGTTTTTATTCTTCATTTTCATCTTATACTGTCATGGAGAACCTCCTCATTTTCTCCCACCTGTAGTCGAACATAAAAACTGTAAAAGTCTTAAGAAGATGGTAAGATTGTAGTTCGCGTGTATTATCGTTTATGATAATACTATCCCGCGCAACGCGCGTTTGATTGTCCACCGAAATCGACATCCGGAAAATAGCAGTCGCAGCATTAATTTGGTGTTTATTTTTCACAGACGCGCGCCCAGCCTAAATTTAAACACGTTCGTTTAATTAAGCGATTCGATTATCGTTGATGCGAATGCGCCCAGAATCGACGTGATCGTATTTGACCTCGGTTCTTTTTAGCGTTTAGTTCAACGACAGAGAACGCTGTTTTGCGCGAGTGAACATATTCCGTTATCGTTTATCTCGCTGCGTCGCAGCTCTGTGATTCTGAAAAGCGTGAAGGGACGATCGCAAGTTGCAAAATTTCATTTAACCCTCACTGATTTTGGCTTGCAAGGAGACTGCACAGCCTTGCCCTCACGGATTTAGTTGAGATTTTACAGAGTTATAGATCTCGTTCCCCTGACTACGAAAATACCCTATTATAGGGTAGACACTCAATAGTTTTCGAGATATTTGCAATTAAAGCTTCATAACCTATAAAAAACTAGTTTAGTTCAATTTATTAGCAAGCAGTGGTGTGTCGTAGCGGTAGCGAGCTGAACTTCTACTCCGTAGGCCCGGGTTCGAATCCCTTCATGGTAATATTTAAAAAAATTTTTTTTTACCAATATGACGGCGCCCTTACCTGTCAAAAACACTGCAGATTGCTCAACTTTAAGCAAGCATAACTCCTGAATCATTGATGCTACAAGATCGAAACTTTGATCTGCAGCCGCCCCGGGTACAAATCTACTGGATTGCATACCAAGTAACATTCTCATAATTTATAGGAGAAAGGCACAAATTTTGAGTCCGGTAAAGTAAAATTTTTCCCAACTGTAAATAACTTTGCGACTACGATTCAACAGTTTCGCAATTTTAGTAATGGAACAATTTTCATTACGCAAATTTTGAATTGTTAATATTTCAGGGCCAGTCAATCCTGTACCGCGACACATCGTTGAAAATTACCGAGTAGAACCGCTAGATGGTAGCACTACAAACGAATATGGCGGCGTGCTTACCTGTCAAAAACACTGCGGATTGCTCAACTTTAAGCAATCATAACTCCTGAATTTTCGATCCTACAAGATCGAAACTTTGATCTGCATCTGCTCCGGGTATAAATCTATTGGATTACATACCAAATACATCATAATTTGTAGAAGAAAGGCACAAATTTTGAGTCCGGTAATTTTACTTTGTTCGTATTTGATTTTTTACGCTTTTCTATTAAATATGGCCGGGTGCTTTTTTCTTTCGCACAGTAGTATATGCGATATTGTATGTATATTGAATTTCTCGTGTTAACAATTAGCTAATAATTACCTCGCGACTGAGTTTAAATTTATGCCGATTTCACTCTTGTTGACTAATCCGTTTAATCGCCGATTGAATTTGCCCGTTGCCAGCAGACATCAATTAGATTAATGATGAAGGAAGAAGCATCGGTGGAACCAATACGCCCCGTTAATTGACTGTAATTAATCTTTATTTCTTGGTTATTGAATTCAACGTGTCATTATACATTACATGAATTGTTAAACTCTTGTGCAAATCGTTCTTTCTCTGTGAAGATCAATTTGTTCACTAAGTCATACTTTATAGAACTAAATAATATTATTGATGATCTTTTTTATCAGATGTTAACGGTTTCAATTACATTTAAAATTGCAGACAAAAAAATTTTTTAAATTAACAGTACCAGATTCATTAAATTCTTTTTAATTGAAAATATTTTACCTGTCCAATTGCTTGTTGATCAGGAAGGCACAACACTGGACATATTTTCCCCTGTATCTTCCGTAGAATGTCCTGTTGAAGGTACTACTGTAATATTTTCAAAAATTTAGTGTGTAGCACTAATACTATATGCAGGAAATAATCAACAAACAAATATAAAAATATAATAATATAAGATTGTTCACCT
Source organism: Lasioglossum pauxillum (assembly GCA_933228785.1). Taxonomy (NCBI): domain Eukaryota; kingdom Metazoa; phylum Arthropoda; class Insecta; order Hymenoptera; family Halictidae; genus Lasioglossum; species Lasioglossum pauxillum. Next base: position 38,329,821 of record OW121699.1, on the reverse strand, counting down.
TTGATTTCACTCTGTGAAGTCACAGTATTCTTACATACCGTGTTACAGTAGTGTTTTCATCAATCGATTTCTTAAATCGTATAGAAACATGTGTGATACAAAATATTTGGAGCAAACTCTATGGTTATTATATATTATATGCTACGTCCTGTAGTCTCTTTGTCCGGTAAGATTATTTCGGTACATTCCCACCAATATAGCTGCCCCAGGGCTCTGGCCGCTCTGCTAACCAATAGTAGATACGTTACTGTTTCCTGGCGCATGCACGAGAAAAGATGTGCACAATCGAAGCACTGCACGATAGCACGATTACGAATGCGGTTGTTCTCGACGTTGATGGTAATTGTTTTTTGGGGGGAACATTTGTTTTTCGAGGGACCTTTTGTTTTGTTTGTGGGGGAACCTTCTTCGTCGTGAGGAAGGCTCCTCGTCGGTCTATGGGCTGATTTCAATGACGTTCATTAATCAACGCAAGGCGATGCGTTGATTGGGTATTGCCGAACGCTGCATTTCCCGCTCAACAGACCCTTGATGATGACTCGTCATCCTTCACGGTTGAGTCAAGCAGCCTTCGGGTGGAAGGAGAGAAGTAAGCGATACACTCTAGTGGACGGTCTCTTGCGACCGAACATGTCCCTTCTTTGTTATTTTACGTAAATTCTTTTTTCTATTGTGTAAACATTTATGTAAGAGGGCTTCGGTCCGTTTATAATAAAATAATAATAATTTTCGGGCTCTGACCCGAACACGGGGAAAATACTCAACCGGACCTGAACCAGTGTTGTTAGATTGGACGGGCTGCGCGCGCATACACGACGATCCTAGCGTCAGTGAAGTACAAGGTTGGGTTACCTTGGTCACCCCGCATAATTTCGCAAAATATTTTTTTTATGGAAAGGTCCCAGATGCGCAGGGTTTTTGGGGAAGAGCAATTATAGTTGTTCGGTATTACCCACGAAGGCCAAAGTACATATGTACTTTGGATATAGTGTCGCATGGTTTAACGATGTTTTGAAGCATTCCGGCCGTTGCTTAGGACTGTAGGACACACATACGTTCCTGCATTTGGTCGCGCATGCGCTTGCAACCCGCCCAATCTGACAACACTGACCCGAACCCGAAATTCTCGGGTACCCGCCCACCCCTAATAATTTCCAGCGTATTACCGGAACAGACTGCAACGTGGTGGTAGGATACATCGAATTCTCTTATTTCATCTTGTCATCGCAAAGCCAACACGCGTTAATCGCACAGCATTGTTAGCGGTGAAGCGTTATGCACCGTTACTTCAACAATATCCATGTAATATGTGCTCATAGTAATTTGTAATATAAAATGTATATCCGCTGGTGGGGATGAGGGAGGGTGGAGGATTGGTGGTGCGGTGTATAACGTAAAATTACAGCGGCGTATCCGATTATTGAAAATCTTCCGTTGACCCTGATAATCTGTTATGCGGGAGTAATAACGCGACCAGATAAACGAACGCGAATGAGTAACGATGAAAACGGATACACGCTGGGAATTCGTTTGCCGTAGCAACCCAACAAATTGGAACTACGATGGTCCTCCATTCGGCGTGTTTAGAGCGATTGTCCAGTACAAGATTGCCGCTGGCTCAGGGGCACTTAACGCTTCTGATTCGCACAATAACTTGTGTTTTTCACATTCGTAGAACAAGAACTCTTATTGTGAACTCTTAGAAAGACCAAGGTTCAAATGTTCATAGTAAAAAGTTCCGTGGAAAAGTTCATAATAAAACGTTCATAGTAAAAGTTCATAGTAAAAAGTTCATAGGAAAAGTTCAATATAAAAAGTTTATAGTAAAAGTTCGTAGTAAAAGTTCAAAGTAAAAAGTTCATAGAAAAAAATCATAATAAAAAGTTCATAGGAAACGTTCATAAGAAAAGCCCATAAGAAAAATTCAGAAGAAAGGTCACCTTTCACTTCACAGTTTAAGTTTACTATTCAAGGTTAATAATCTTCTAAACAGAAGCTTCGTAACGTGCAACTTGTAAACTACTGTACGTTCAGGGTAACCTCAAAATTGCACGTGTACCTCGCACCAGTGATGCCAGAACCGTGGTACTGTGGTACTAAACCATACCCCCACCATAGCCTACTATTTCCCCTACGTTCTTTTCCAACGCGCCCGCGCGCTACACTCACCAGCGTACCCTAAGTATATGATACAGTAGAGGTACGCTGGTGAGTGTAGCGCGTGGGCTCGTTGGAAAGGAACGTAGGGGCAGTGCTGCCAAGTCGGCTCCAAACGGAGCCACAGTTCTCGGAAATACTCTCCTCCTTTTCCCCTTCCACTATCCCATTCGCCTCACTCAATCCTCGTCGCGCACGCGCAACGTGTCTCCCATTTGCCCCACTCAATCTCCGTCGCCCATGCGCAACGTGTCACATATTACTCTGGTTATCAGAGAGGGGGTACATCATATATCGGCGTGATTCCCCTCATCTGGAAGCACTGCGTAGGGGTAATACATAGTAGGCTATGGTGGGGGTATGTTTTAGTACCACAGTACCACGGTACTGCCATCACTGCCTCGCACGTGACTGTTTGGAATTGGTTGATTTAAGCGAGGACAACACCTTTATTCTTGGGCGACATCTATGTAGAACAGTTCATACTAACTTATACTACATTAATAAATACAAGATAGAGAAATTTCGTTCATACTATAATAAAAATAACCAATTAACGCACTTACCCCACTACATCTTATCTGATTAAGCTGAAACCAATACAATGTTGTCTTTAAATTGTTTTGATATGTCCACTAATTTAGATTGTGCTTGCCCATTTTTGTGATAAATGCATAAAATAAAATCTTGTCTAGTTATGAGTAAGGATGAGTTAGACACTATGAACTGATCTTGCTACTCTGCACGCGGACAAGTTCCCGTTCGCCGGGTAAAAATCGTACGAAAAACCGAGGTGAAAAGTGTGCACTAATCCGTGGAGTACAATTTTTAGCCGTTCTCATCTCACAAACATGAACAGGGTAAGACGATGGCGATGTATAGAGTATAGAGTACAGACACATACGTACGCCGCGCCGGTAGGAGTGTACGGTGGCTAGTGAAATATCAACAGGTGCAGTCAGTCGGTTGTTTCGCTTAATCGGTTCCTATTCTGTGACCGAGACTTCTAAGCTCCACCCTGTAATTCGTGATAGCCCACGAGAGAATCCAGCCGATGCGATTCCAGTGTCTTCAGCCAGGTATGATTATCCGATCGCCTTTCGGAATCGTCCAGATTCTAGACTCCAGAACGTGCGACCACACTGATTGAAATTGGAATAACCTGGTCTCATCTTCCCTTAGAAACCACTGGTTCTGAAACTAGAGGAACTGTGACAGGATTTCAATGACCCCACTCAAATGTTGTTCGAGACAGTAACGTCTCGATATACACTACCGTCCATACATATTTGACCACCTTCAGTTTATCGAAAATATACAAAATATATTTAAAAGAAGGCATCCCAATGTAACTTTTGCCACATTATTTCTTTTATACACTCATATAAAAGTAATAATTAATAGTAGAGATAATATTGGCTTGGGGAGAAAGTGAATCAAGTTTTTTGAATATTTTAAATGAAGTTTATTAAATCAAGTATGTGCTGCTTTGATCGACCACCTTTTGCCATTTTGATCGACCATCTTTTGCCATTTTTGAGAGAGAGAGTAGAACCACAGACGAGCTATAGGAATAGACCTGACACCTTATGGGACTTGGTGTCCACAGAAACCTGTATTATCGACACCTTAAAATTCCAGTGATAGCAATAATTTTCTTTAAATTGTATTCATAATTTGCTATTAAACCGCCTATAAATATTGTGCCGCTAGAAATAATAATAATGCATCTTTTTAATTCTATTGTAAAGTTAAATCTAACCACAAAAATATTCAACACGTGAAGACACAACTGACTGAGGATCGATATTAAAATCTATGTATTATATTTTCTAGATTATAAATGGGTGGTACGGGTGGTCTGGGACACCCGGTATAAGAATAACAAATTAATATATAAAAGAATAACAAATTATAACTATAGGGCTATTGTTGCTCGCTCGCTTCGCGAGCTCGCGGATAGGACTGCTCTTGCGAGAGGGTTAGTGATACGCATGGCTAGTAGGGCCTACTGCTATTAATGTTTTTTATTTGGTGTGTGACTCTCCAAGAGTCACACAAAGAACTTCCCGATTCGTTACTTCTTCGCCAACATCGCTAACATCGTTTTTTTTTTTGTACTTTCATCGATATTCTCCCAAAATGTATTCTTGGGAGTAGAGATGATAAATTCACTCTTGCATTGGAATAACTTTCGATTATTCCAAGCGGTAACATTAGCATCAGTTAAAAAAAAAAAAATTTTTAATCTAAAAAAAAAATTAAGAAAAAAATTTTTTATGTAATTGCGTTTGGTTCTTTGATGAAAAATTTTCGTCCTCCCTTATAAATTGCATTGTAGAATCAACTCTTTTCGAAAAAAACTAAAAATCTAAAAAACTACTTTACCAATATGGACCAAAATCTAATCAGCTCTAAGTTACGACGGGGCACATCGATTGCATCATTCATCATTCTGATCGCGTATTACTTTTTCAGAAAACGTTAACGAAAAATTTGATACCATAGAAACAGACATACGCACACACACACACACACATACGAACATTTTGATAAAAATAGTCTAAAATGACTTCAATGACCATGAAACGTGAAGATCTGCTAAAAAATCGATTTTCGATTTTCGGGGTAATTACAATAACTTCCCTATAAAATCGGGAAGTTAATAACAAATTAATATATAGAAGAATAACAAAATTAATATATAGAAGAATAACAAATTATAATAACAAATTACAAAAGATATGTATATATCGGTGAGCAACCGCAACACCATATTTTGCTTAGTGAAACCAAAATTAATTTTACGCGCTTCTAATTCCAAATTACAACGCAGAGTACAAAAATGAAAATTATAATACGGGACATTCGTGGAATCTACGGCTCTAGTGTGGTAAATGTTGGTCACGTTTCATCAAGTACGTATATGTTACATTTCGTAAAACATTGTAGTTGTGAAAGCTGTTATGAAGACAAATGGGGATACCGAACGCATTACGAGGGTATTCTGGTGTAGAACTTCCAAACCGTGGTTGTTCCAATTCGTAAAAATAACGAAGTTATGGAGATTTTTGAAATAAGTACATACGTATATCCATATAACTGAAAGAAAAAACATTAAACGTATATTCCTCGAAACCTTAGTTTCTGATACGGCTGACACATCTCGACGTCTAGCTCTCCGATAGACTTCAAACTTTGAAAGAAACTTCGGCGGACTCGCCAGTATCATATGAATCAAGATCTTCAAAACGAACTTGATTTTCTTTCATTGTTCACGAAAAAAAATTAAAGAGCCGAGCTTTAAAGCATCACGATTTTGTGAAACAATGATATACTTCATTTCTTTTGTTTTTTAGTGTATACTTAAAGTAATGGTACACCAAATTCTATTTTTACGCGATACATACATTCTCGGAGAGTACGTGTAAAAAAATTAGTCCAAAAAATATATTGTCACTATGATTTTCACCATTTTTAACCGCTTGTAGCTGTTGGGTATGTTAATCGATTTTCAGCATGTGTATAACTAAGATCTACGAAACATATATTTTAAATTTTGATTAAGGGCCTGAATAAAAAAGTTTTTAAAAATCCCTTTTTTATTTTTGCATGCAACCTTGCAAATTGTAAGTTTTGGAAAATCTTTTTTGCTTATCATTTCATAAACCAATGCTTCTAATTGATTATAAAGAAATCAGATCGTTTGGTACAATTGTAAAAAAGTTATTCTGTTTTAAAGGGCGTTCGAATACTATCGTGGCTCACTGTATGTATGTATTTAGTAGTTTGCATTCGAAATGTTCGTGACCCAACTCGTTATTTCAGTAGAATGGGTTAAAAACAAACAAAGAAATTATAGTACATCAGTGCGGGGAATAAAAAATCACTCTACACAGTTAAGAGGTTGCTAAATAACGAAAAGATCAAGAAGAAACGCTATTCAACGTTTGCCGTGGAGACCTGCGAAAGAAGGGGGATGGTTATCAGCGAAGATCATCGTAAAATCTCGGCGATAGGCAGCCGGGGGTTGCATGGGGATAAAGCGTAACCGCAAAGAGCAGTCGTGTGTTCGTCGTTTCGGGGCACATAACCTGAACGGCCGCGGCCGGTAGGTCGTTGGGAAAGGGCATGGTCCTGTGTAACAGAAAGAGAGAGAAAACCGTAGAAACTATGTAGGCGCGTTGCACGCTCATAGGGCGCGTTCCCTGTTTAATTAGCGGACAAATTAAACGTCGGGACAGCCACATCCGACATGGCCACGTAATTAGAGGTATTATAAATTAATTATAACGCCGTGGCGCAGCCAGTTTTGTGGGATTCAATCTCGGAATGGGCTCAGCATTGCACGCCAAATGAATGCCAAACAACTTATGCCTGGCACCGGCCTCCTTCCGCGCCCCATTGGCTTCTAGCTCTTTACTTTCTCCACTCTTTCTCCCAAGCCTGACTTTCTTTTATTGTTCCCCCGTTGTTCCCGCCTGTTACAATCCCCCCCTCTCTCTCTCTCTGTCTGTCTACTGAATGATTGACGGTTCTGACTCGATACGCACCACAGATAGGATATCAAACCGGAAGGATCAAGTAGACAATAGAGACGAAGGTGTCACGCGTATCCGTGATACGTCTGTTATTATGTGGGGTAAACCGTGCGGCGTGTTTTGTTATTGTCAGTGATATATTCCGGGATTAATTTAGCGTGCTAATACGATTACAGTCCGCGCAATTATTGGCTTGTGGAATTATAGTGAAAAATAACACTACCACATTTATCCAGTATTTACACGGTACGTCTTCTTTACAAAACGATTAAATACTCTGATTACATAAATGTATCAAATATAAGTGCTCACAAAAGCATCTTTACAATCTGAATAATTGTAAAATAAAAAACGGAGATCCGCCATTTTGACGGATTCGGTAGTTCTAGGGTTAATATCTCTTGTCAACTACCATCATTATTGGGCTGCAATCAATTTATTATAATAGTATGTTAATTATACTAATAATTGTAACAAATGTAATATTAATAATCCATTGTATATTATTTCACAATGATCCAAATCACTTTCTTGAAATGTTCAAACAAGATGTTACCATATTATTTGAACAGTATACTTTTCTAAAAGTTACTCCTATCTTTATTAGGATCAACTTTAGAAGCCACACCTCAGGTATTTTTATTATTTTTTATTCAAAACATTACAACTTACTAATTTGTGAAATTTCAGTATCTATTGTTCAATCTTGTGTACTTGCGACCTTAACATTATTATATTTTAATGGATCTAATTAATGAGAATGTCTAAGTAATTATTTACCTCATGTAGAATTTTAATCCTATTATAATTAAGAATAACTTTCTGATTCAATTCATCTGACTATTGTTTATTATTATTTAATCTCTCAAATTTATTAATAATTTGATATCAATGATGACGATATGAACATCGTAAATGTATAAGATTTACAGTGAAATTATACTGATTAATAAATTAATCATTAAATAAATATAATATAATTAATATAAATAAATTCTACAATTAATCATTAAATAAATATGAAATTATTAAAAGTTATATTCGACATTAAAAACGCAACGATTAAATTAGAAATACATATAACGCTAAATCAATTAAATCGAAAATTTAATTTTTAATTTCCGTAAGTCAATAAATGCGAATTTACGTAACGTCAAGCTTTTATTTTTTGTGAATATTAAATTGGAATATGAAAGCGCGCAATGTTGCCAGTCCTTTACTGATTGTACAAACGTGTATACTCCAGAAAATCGCGATTAATTATGAATGGTGTGGGTGCTAATGCGTCTAGAACTTTTCCTAAAGTAAAAGCATTTTAATTGATAAGTCACTGTTTATTATATTTATTTATTGATAGCATCAGAATAAGAACAAATTTATCTCCAGTTCTGCTGGCTGTAACTTTGAGAAACCCTGAAGGTCGAGCAGTGACAAAACTACTTTTTTTTTAATTAATTTTTGTGTATGGGACATTTATAATATTATTCCGATTGAAACGATACCAAATATGGCATAATTCAGAGCATATTTGCTTGCTCCATTGGCGATTCAGTAGAACCTCCATTATCCAAACCAGTAAGGAGTTCCGCATGTAAACAACTCAATCTAAATCGATCCACAACACGGTCTATTGTACAAATCAGTAAAGATTTAATCTTGCGCTGTAGCTACGTATACTTGGCCCCAAATAAGAAGGTACTTGTTCTGCGCATGTTGTTGCGCGTCAGCCATAAAATTGTTGGCGTCAGCCAATGATCGCGTGGTCGGCAAAATACGAGTAGGGGGATTAACCATATGCGCAGTATAGTCTTAAATTCGTCGGCTAGTAAGTACCTTCTTATTTGGGCTCAAGCATACCTGATCTTTTATCCGAACGATGTTCCACTGATTAGATCAGATAATGGAGGTTCTACTGTATCGTAAATCAAATTGTATCGTGCGTGGTGTCACTTGAAATAGAGAAGTGTCACATATATGATACAGTTGGTAAAAGTTTCAAAAAACAATCACCAAAAACAAAGAAGCTTTGTCACTGGAATTGATTTTCATAAAATTAACTAGTGTAAAGTGCCCAAACATGGTATAATCGCCTATTATGGCACTACCTTATATAATCTTGTAAGGGAGAAGTCGCACTCTAGTGAGAAAATCCTCAAACAATAGTTTACCATGTTCACTCAACAGTGTGCAGTGCAATCGCACCATTCTATACTTGAGCTCAAATAAGAAGGTACTTACTATGCGACGAATTTAAGACTCTACTGCGCATATGACTCTAACGGAACTCGTTCATTGGCTAATCCCCCTACTCGTACTCCGTTGACCACGCGATCATTGGCTGACGCCATGAATTTCATGGCTGACGCGCAACAACATGCGCAGAACAAGTACCTTCTTATTTGGGCCCAAGTATAATAGGTTATTTTCAAAAAGTCAAAGTATTTCTTTTATAAATCAGATACGCTTTATCAAATGGTGATATTTTTCACTTCCGGTTTCGGCCGGAAATAGGTGATTGGGACCGGAAGTTACATTTTTTAAATGGGACATGGTATTTATTATTACGGATTCAGATTCTATGCGAAAAAAGAAGAAACTTTTGTCTGAAACATTTTTTCAAGAAATGTCATATTATGTCCATTAAGTAACCTTCAAAATGAGTCTTGGCGAAATAATGTTTTCACTTTTTGCTCTTGGCATAACCCAGAAAGATGCCAGAAAGATGGCAGAAGATCATCGAACAAAGTGCAAAATATTTTATTGATTAAAGTTCATTGCTTGAATAAAAAAAATTGGGCTATATTACACAGATAGCGATCTAGTTATTATACTATGTATCTTATATCCATTATGAGATATTTTACTTGATATTTGTTTATCTAATGAATAAAATAATCTAATCTTCCGTCTTTCCAAAATCTTTTCGTCGCGTTTCAATTGTTTGATGAAATATGAAAGTACACCGATTCTCTCTATTTTTGTATTAATATTTTAAAATCCACCTTACCCTCTTTTTCTTGGTTTTAGATGGACAGAGACTTTTAGAGAGATCACTGGATTTGCTCGTACTCATCATTTACGCGTTTCGGCAAGGTTTGAAAGAAATGAAGTAGATCTCGTATCAGGTAGGTGCGAAGATGAAAGCCGGAACTCGTACAATGATATCATTTTGGTTCGTCTTTCTCTTTAATGTTCCTCTTTGACGGTGAACTTTAATTTCCTATGGGAATTCGTGGACACTCTGCAGGTACAGTATCTATTACCCCGGTCTCGCCGGTTTGTCCTCGACCAGATCTCTCTTGCTTCTGCACCTTGAATACTATATTCTGCCGCTTATTGCGTCCACGAGGATCAAACACAAACCTTTATACATACATCCTACAAATTATCGAAACGCTTCTGCTACGGCCACGTCTAATAATTGGTCCGGCAGGGCCACGTTTCTCATTCCGAGGACTATAAACCACGAAGGCTGTGCTACCATTTTATTGCCGAATTGTAGAATTTTCGGACGGGTTTTGCTCAAGAATATATTCTGTCTTTCAACGATATGTAACAACATTGATTTTGTACGCATACCAAATATTTATTGCAATATTTGTTACTCAACAGAACAATACAGGGTGGTCATTTTATCTGAAGACATTGAAATATCTCGAGAACTATGCATCGGATCAGAACAAGTGGGTAATGAAAGTTGTTCGTCGCGATGGGGGACATCCAATGATACCAAACACGACACACCCACCGGCACCCCCTGGGTTGGGGGTTGATAAAAAGGTTGGGGGAAGATAAAAAACTTAAATGGGAACCCCGTTTTTCATTGCAGATTTGAATTCTCCAGAAAAAAATACACAAATTTGACCTAGGAGTTTTTGCATTTTGGTTCACAGATGGCCCTGTAATGGACAAAAATCAAAATGGAAAAAATCGTTTAAAATTGGGGATATCTCGAGAAATACACATCAGATCAGAAAAATAAAAGTAGACGTATGTGATATTTTTAAGAATGCTATTCAATAACACCATAATTGACCCTCCACCCCCACCTCCTGAGGGTGGGAGAGAGAATTATTTCAAAATCTTCAATGGGGAAACCCTTTTTTATAGCAAATCTTGGTTCTCCATTGATTTTATATTATGGTGTAATTTCTTTCGCAGATGTCGTTGCAATCGAAAGCAGTTGGAAAAATTCATTGCTTTGTTTATCAATCCTCAGTAGGTGGTGTTGGGGGGTCAATTATGGTGTTATTTAATAGCATTCTTAAAAATATCAAATTCGTCTACTTTTATTTTTCTGATCTGATGTGTATTTCTCGAGATATCCCCAATTTTAAACGATTTTTTCCATTTTGATTTTTGTCCATTACAGCGCCATCTGGGAACCAAAATGCAAAAAATCCTAGGTCAAATTTGTGTATTTATTTCTGGAGAAACCAAATCTGCAATGAAAAATGGGGGTTCCCATTTAAGTTTTTTATCTTCCCCCAACCTCACCCCCGGAGGGTGGCGGTGGGGGGTCGAGTTTGGTATCATTGGATCTCCTCCTTCGCAACGAACAACTTTCATTACCCACTTATTTTGATCCGATGCACAGTTCTTGAGATATTTCAATGTCTTCAGATAAAATGACCACCCTGTATAGTTATATCAAATGAGACAATATGACACTAATGTATAATTGTCTAATTTTAAAATTTGACACGTCTACATTCAGAGTTGGACAAAAATTTAATCAACGATTGACGACTTCAATCGTTAATCGCAATTAACAATTAATCTCCTCGTTTAGTCGTTAATTGTGGTTAACGATTGAACACTTATTAATCGTTAATTGCAGTTAACGATTAAATACTTATTTGTCGTTAATTGCTGTTAACGATTAAATTTCTACTTTAGTCGTTAATTGCGATTAACGATTATTCATCGTCAATCGGATAATTGATTAATGATTAATTGCTGAAATTTCGAAATGAAATACGTAATCAGAACTGTATGAATACTGAAAAAAATGTAAACTGAGTTTAGGTGTATTATCATTTGGTCTATAATACAAACTCTGTTTACGTGCTTTGATGTTTGACGTTATTATTCCTGGAAAGCTACGACCATGTTTTTGTTGAAACATGTTTTTGTTGAAATATATTATTATTTCTGTCAATTCTACATCCGCTCTTTGTTCCCTCTCTCTGTCTCTCTCTCCCTCCTCATTACAATTTGAGGATAGACTGTGAGGCAATTAACTTCAACAATTGATTAAATCATCCGATTGTTCGATGATTCCTCTTTTTAATCAACGATTGACGATTAAATCCGATTTTTCGACGATTTCTTCATTTAACCAACGATCGACGATTAACTTCATCAATCGATTGAATCAATCGTCGATTTTTCGACGATTTCTTTTTTTATTCGTACACATTAATCAATCAATCATGATTAAAATTTTAATCGATTAATGCCCAACTCTGTCTACATTGAGCCCACTTGTATAGCAAATATTTATTATTAGGTAGAAAAATAGTTACTGTAAATCAGGTAATCTCTAAATGTGGCGATAATGTATACCGCCAAATTTTTAAATAAATATTTGATCTTAAATAATTATTCATTATCAGATAGAAGCATATAGTTACTTCAAATGAGACAATCCAAACGTGGCAATAATAATTCTTGCTGGATAAAGTAGCATACTTATCACAAAGAAAATTACGTTAGAAAATGTTGTTAATATATTTACGATGTATTGTCTTAAAATAAACGAAAGACAAAGAAATTTGGCCATGAAATTCAAGGTCAACGTCACATTTGAGGTGATAACGTTAGGTGACCACCAGTTTATTACATTTACCGTAACATATGCAGTGGATTCAAGATGTATTTGGACACTATACAGGGTGTTCGCGTCAATACTAGCCAGAGTTTTTTTCCGAAAACTATTGCGATTCGAAAAAAATTGAAGAGGAAAAGGTTTCACTGTTTTTTGCAAGCAATATCTTGATGTCTGTAATGTTTTTGTCTGCATTATTTTTTCAGAATTGAAGGTGACCTTTAAATTTTTAAATGCAATGCTATTTATTGTTTTACATCATATGATACAATATACTTGATATGAAAGCGTATGCCGAAATATATTCATTCAAAGTCAAAAATGGAAGAAAAATTTTGAATACAGTAAAGTAGACTATAAATAGGTAAATGCAGGTAAATGTTCAATATGATTACCTTGTGCATAAACTGGAGGTCACCTTCATTTCTAACAAAATAATGCAGCTAAAGAAGATCACAGATACCATTACAAATTGCTTGCAAAGACAGTAAAGTGGAGTGGGGTCAGTGCGCCCTAGTTTTTGCGAAGTTGGTGAGTAAAAACTTAACGCTCTTGGTATTAAACTCTTGCCACAGTTGTTACTGATGAATTAGTATTATGTAGGATTCTAATTTTGCTTGAAAATTATCATTTTGATAGGATATTGTACAAAGCGTCAACTAGGACGCACTTATCCCGAAAATGGGGCAAATCCGTCTCTGATAATTCAAAATGCTTTCGAACCTTGTTTCAAGAGCTACGGGGCAAGAAAAGAATGATTAACAAGCCTTCTATAAAATGTTTCTTATTGCATTAAATTATATTGTTTAGTTTTATAGTTATCCATTTTTAAACAAACATGTACTTTTATGCTGAAATATGAAAAGGGATACAGTGATATTAAAACAAAGTTTAAAAATGCTTTCGAACCTTGTTTCAAGTGCTACGGGGCAAGAAAAGAATTATTATCAAGCCTGCTACAAAATGCTTTTTATTGAATTTAATATATTGTTTAGTTTTATAATTACCCATACAGTACGGACTTACCCCGCCGTGATAGTATGCACTTGCCCCGTGTAGTTATATTTACGGGGCAAGTGCATCTTTAGTGTTTCTCTCATTATATGAGTACAATACAATACAATAAAAACGGTTTATTTAATGTAAACCTACATCAATATTTGTTGTACTTACCTAAAATAACAACTCAGAATATATTAATAATTTGTAAACTATTGCATGTGCATGGTAACCTCAAAGTTGTACGTGTACCTTGCACGTGACATGGGCATTGGTTGATTTAAGCGAGGAAAACACCTTTATACTTGGACGACATCTGTGTAGAATAGTTCATACTAACTTATGCTACATTAATAAATACAAGCTAGAGAAATTTCGTTCATATTATAATAAAAATAAGCAATTAACGCACTTGCCCCGTTGACGCACTTACCTCACTCCACCTTATAACATTTTCCTCTTTCATCTTTTTTATCACAGTAGTTTTCGAAAAAAACGCTGGCTGGAACTATATTTTAGAAAAATACTTTTTCCAAAATGTCTGTGCATACATACATACGACTGTATGTGTGATTTTTCAATTTAGTTTGTCAAAGTGAATAAAAACAAAATTTTCAATACTACATATAAATTAATGTAACCCAACGTTTTCAAATGAATTATTCGATATAAATTAGTAATGGAGCAACGATAACGGAATTTTAGTCAAACATACGATATCGTATTAAAAAGTCTTTTTCACATAAACGTAACATTTCATTGGAGATGTATTACAATGCGAATTACGAAGATCGTTAAACAACGTACAGGGATTAAAGTGCTTTATTTTGTAAAAAGTTTTCAATTTTTTTCATTAAATGTTCTTTTCTCTGCGTGCGTACACGTTAATGAAATTGCAGGATTTAAATTGATGTCGATTGGACGCGAACGTTTTCATTGCTCCTAATTGAAAATAAACGACTTATCTCTTTTATTACTGTACTATTATCGTTTGTTTGATCTCTTTAAAGGTATCAGCGAAGTTGAAAGCTCTTGGTTTACTTTGGACGTTTGTTCGCCGATCGACTTTGCCATTTTCTCCCTTTACACCACTTTTTCGCTTATTCATTATCATTTTTAATTCGGAAGGATTCGGTAACAATATTATATCGTTTGAATCAATGAACTTGTTCGACTAACACGACTGAAAATTATAGCATGCATAAAACAATCGTTGCAATAAACATTTAATTGTTCTTACTGTGCCGAATAAATGAAATGAACTTCCAGCTTTCGAGCTTGTTACTAGACTCCGGAAGTTATGCGTTTAGGACTAAAATAAATACAGTAAACCCTTGATCTAAGAAAATGGAAACTCTAGGATGTAAGAAAAAGGACCCCCTGTAAGAAAATGTAAATGATATTTTTTAATAATATAGAATAAATACCTCATGGAATATTGTCACGCAAAGTTTCACTGTTCGGACATTTTAGCGCAAAATTAATAAATACTGTATCCTTCGAGCAATATCGATGTTATTGTCTTTTTGTAAATACCGTACCCTCAGTAATAAGATGTTAGATTTTTCTGTTCGTTTTTTAAGGATGCAGATCTGAATGATTTAATACATAAGGCGATGGCTGCATCCTTCCTTTACCAGGAGATTTTCTGCTTTCTAATTATCCGTTGTTCTTCCGAGATAACAGGAGTGCATGGCTTCGCTTCATCGATACAGGCCTTGAAGGTAATATTATCGTCGATATAATAATATTGATTCTGCTTAATTAAATTAATATATGAGTAAAATGATAAATAAATATTTGACAATCTCTGGTGTAAGGAAAGCTTTTTTCCAACCACCCATTATGCATTCTCTAAGGTTAATCTATCTATTGGGTTGGCAAATAAGTTCGTTCGGTTTTTATGATTTATTCCAATGTAAAAAACCGAACGAACTTATTTGCCAACCCAATATTTATCTACGTCTGATACTTTTACGTTGAACTCTTTTAACATCTCATTGATTTAGGCTGTTTTGTGATTTTTTTTAAGAGTATTAAAAATGTTGTGAATTACCGATATAGAGTTGATTTTAATTTTTAATAAAAACTGGAAGAATAACTATCTTTTTTTGCCTAAAGAGAAACTTTCTTTGAATCGTTTTGTTAAATGTAACTTCCGTAAATTTTTGGTTATTTCTAACGAGGATTCATCAACAAAATGCCTGTTGGTTTTTATACGAAAACTAACGAAGATTAAGAACAGAATAATAACAAAGATCTATTTTATTTGTTCCATTTGTTAACTTCATTTTTTAAAATACGTAGCTATTCTTAAATAAATGAAATTGCATTATTTCTCGGCACGTTGAATGTCAAGGGGAGAGCTAAAATCCTGGAGTTGTTGAGGTTTCGTCTTATCAAAGTTTTCGAGTCAGAGAAGTTTAACAGAACAAAGTTCGACTTCTAGGGCTTTGTGCCAGGGTGAATGTTATTCGGATTGTGTCCAAAAAATTAGAAATTAAATTTTGAAGGGCAAAAAGTTTAAAAATATTAAAATAAACTTTCTACTTTTAAAAAATATGCGACTTTGATTTATAGAAAGAACCTTCGATTTGTAGAGGACGAATTGAATTTACACACATATGATAAGTGTTATATAATTCAGGTTAAACAAGTCCCTCTGAATATTTGCGAGATTGTTGGCAAACTAAAGTACTATCGCAATAAAACGGAATCTTTTTATGAGTAGGAGAAATTTAAAACACTAGAAAGACAAGCAAAATTTAAGAACATCGATGTATGATTCTCAATGTATTAATTAATTAATATTTCGTTGCTTGCGATTGGTGCAGAAAATTTTTCTTTTGCATAAAGAACCATAATTTAGTTATCTTCACTGTGGTCAGTGACAAGAAGTACTTAATACTTTTTATTATAAAAATTTTTTATAAAAATTATATAAATATAAATATATTATAAACATTTTTTATAAAAATGTATTATTTGTCAAACTTGTGTTCCTTCGGTGGTTCCTTTTAGTAAAGAAAATAGCCTTCATTGATCAATCAATTCAAATATAGATAATTTGATTTGAAAAAACACGGTTGACTTTCACGTGTCCTTGTCGTATTAACCTAATAACAAGCAAACTATTTACGTTAAATTACGTGATCCTATTATACGTATTCGAAGAGAATGATTTAATATAGAAGTTTTTTATAAAGAATGTAATTATCGTGGTAATACTATAATTGTATGAAATAAACATATATATATATTTAAGTACATATGCGAATATATGAAACGAGACTTCAAATTCTTTTTATTATTTTATTTATTTTCTAGCACAAAAATAAAATCTCTTTAACGCAACGTACTGTGGCAGTGGCGCAGATGCTTAATTTTGGAGAGAGCCAAGAGTTTTCTAAAACTCATAATTCACACGAGTGTCAGTTAGCTGTTGAATGGAGTTGAATTATGTTTTAACCCTTTCGCCATGGCATATGGCAGATCTTCCTCGCCAATGCAGTGCCATTGTACGAGACAATCTTTCATGGGACTTCCACATCACCGCTTATTTCTATTGTACAAATTATTGAATTTTTATTCCAATTATATTTAATGAATGTTTGGTCTGCCAGAACGTTCTAAATAATTTTAAGAAACATCTTTTTCAGGTATTACGTTCTACATTTGACTGAATCTTCTAATTACTTTTTGTAATTATAAGCCTAATGGGGTTATGGGGTGATGAAGGTGTGTTCCAAAATTAGTTGATCTTGAATATCAAAGTATGTTCGCTAGAGGAAATGGGCAACTGACGCTTCACTACACTACACTTACAAGGATTGCAATACCGGTACACCGGTATACCAAATACCGGTATTTCGTGCTATTTTGCAATTTCGTGAAGCCAGCATTTGCTAAGGTAAAATACCGGTATTTTCGGTATTAGCTAGAAATAATAAATATCTTTTTTGGGCGTCTACTCTCATTTGAAATATATATTTACAGTAGTGTCAACATCAATCATTTGCTGAAACCTAATCTCACATTTGGAAGGGGTTCACCGCTGACGTTGTGTGTGCTGTTTAAAAAATTACATTTCAAAAATATGCAGTTAATAAATTAGTTAATGTTTTTTTTCTATTAATAGATATTTGTATAATAGACTACACAACAAGATTTTTATATGATATTTATTCTAACAACGGTAGGGCCCCAAGTGTCCGACTTCGATTTTGAAAATCTTTTTTGACGCGATGGTATATGTGGATCCTTAATGATGTCTGCAAAATATTAGGTGTAGTTACTCAATAGTTTTAAAGATATAAACAATTGAACTTTCATGCAACCTGCTTACACGGCTAAAATATCAACAAGGTAGAAAGTTCCATTGTTTATATCTTTAAAACTATTAAGCAACTGTACCTAATATTTCGCAGACATCATTAGGGATCCATATACATACCATAGTCTCACAAAAAATGTTAGTATCTATACTATCTCTTTACTCTTAGTAATTAGTATCTTCTTAATAATAGTACTATATGTTTTGTTCCTTTATTGCATTATAATACTGTAATGGTTTATTTTTATACTTCTTATATATTTTGTTTCTAATGTTAAAAACTACTATTTAACTGCTCTTATTAATAATATTTGATTATACCATTTGTCCCTTTATTTTATATTCGTACATAACAAAATTGTTTATATTTTTATAGTTTATTATTTTTGGTATGAAACTAATAAACACGGTAAAGAAACAACTGTGTTGTTGTACCTTTTTGAAAATTCCTTATACCGGTATCAATACCGGTATTCCGGTACAACGTTTAAAAAAATACCGAATACCGGTATTGTGTTTTTGGTCCGGTATTGCAAACCCTAACTACACTACAGTCTTCAGAGCACGAAATTTATTGTTAATACACTGATGGACGCGCGTGCGACCACAGACACAGCTCAACCATGAATGCCTGCAGGGGACACATGGCTGCGCGGCAAATCTATCTGCTTCAATTTTTCGAATTAATTAATTTTAATCAATTTTCAGGCGTTTTCAATAAAGGAGGTTCCAGGAGGCAGAAAAATTCATTTTCGACATCTACTCGACATCTCACTCAAGTTGTGTGACACTTACGCTCCAAGTTTTTTAGTAAAGCCCATAGAGTCAAATGGTTAGGGGTGGTCTATCACTTACCGTCGCTATGAAGAAAGACTTGCGAATGTATATACAGGGTGGCCCACATAACTATGAACAGCTCAATATCTCCGTTACTTTTCGTTGTACAAAAAAACTTCGTAGGACAAAGTTACACTGTTTGAAGGGCCACTTATAACGGTGTAAGGGAAAAAAAATTTCAAGGTCATTTTTATGAGATTTCAAGGTTATCGATGTTTTTTTTAAATGGAATGAGGTATTTTTTAATACATCAATCAATGCAGCTGGACATTCTTTATAAAAAAGTACTAACCTATGTATGTCGAAAAGTTAGTAGTTCAGGAGATATTTCCATTTAAATAACTCCAAAATACCATTACTGTCGTACTAAGGCGTTAGTGTTTACTTACTTGTGTAACGTCTTAGTGCGACAGTAATGGTATTTTGGAGTTATTTAAATTGAAATATCTCCTGAACTACTAACTTTTCGACATACATAGGTTAGTACTTTTTTATAAAGAATGTCCAGCTGCATCGATTGATGTATTAAAAAATACCTCATTCCATTTAAAAAACATCGATAACCTTGAAATCTCATAAAAATGACCTTGAAATTTTTTTTCCCTTACACCGTTATATGTGGCCCTTCAAACAGGGTAACTTTGTCCTACGAAGTTTTTTTGTACAACGAAAAGTAACGGAGATATTGAGCTATTCAGAGTTATGTGGGCCACCCTGTATATATATATATACAAACTTTACCTAACAACAATACTTTACCTAACAAAACACAAAATTGCGGGAAAAAATAAAATACAAAAAAATGCGGGAATTTATTACACAACCCTATATTTGCCACTTATCTCGTCAACACTTTCATACTCAGAATTTTATACTTTATCGATCTGTGGTATAAAAAATAGGACATTCCATTAAAAAAATCAAGGTGACCTTGAAATCTCCTCTATGCCTCCACCCACGCAGAAAATGTTTGTGTCAAAATATGTCCCCCCCTGTACCGTGTAAGTTTTGTATATCATTTTTTCACATTATTACAAATAACGGCAATATTCAAAGTGGACGTAGTTACTACCCCACCCTGTATACATACATAGTAATAGTAGAAGACATATGATAGTGGGGAAACTGATATGGTACACCGGTAGTGGGAGTCGCGAAGCGTGTGCCACGGTGGTGGGACCAGCGGGAAAGAAGTTGCCAGGGCTCGCTCTAGAATAGGCCTGGCCAACCCAAATGGTTTCACGGGCCACTTTGATGACGCGTAAGATAAACATGCTTTTAAAAATTGCAATACAAATACAAAATGAATAAAACTTTATTGTTATACTACCATTCAATACAATTCACTCTCGAGTCTTAATTAATGAGTTCATCCTTTCTTTCACTTAATTTTTGTAAATCTATATTTATGTTCGACGTTGCATATCTTAGCTGGTTTTCTAAATTGGCATCAATGAACGAAGCACGTGATGAACTCATTGTAAATTTCAACTTTGAGAAAAATGTTTCACAAATATACGTAGATCCAACGGCATTTACAACTCGTTGTGCAAAATATCTTACGTTGGAATATCTCTCGGATGTAATATAACTATTGTATTTTCATTTATTCAATATTCTTTTTTTGAAACAAAAATTTCAATAGAAATAAAATTTAACGTGGCGGGCCGCGTGTTGGCTAGGCCTGCTCTAGAATCTGCATTGGCAGCATTTAAAACGATATTTTCTACTCGAGAGATGCCATTTAATTTTCAACGTCGCATATGATATTGAAAAGAGTAATACAATTAAAGACGACCTTAAACATATATTTGTGATGTGCGTGAAGAACGTGCTTTGAAAAATTTTCAAATGTGGTTTTTTACCTTTCCAATAAAACAAAATTGAATCGGCCAACAACATCCGATATCGAAGGATTTAAAGTTCCAATTGAAGCTGCAGTTTTTAAATCCAAAGCTCTAACAGTCTTTTCGAAAAGGAATAAAGAAAAATTGATCGATAAATTGAAGTACGTCACTGAAAATGATGGTTAATACAACGATGACTGAAAATGATGGAATTAACCATTAACCATTGTATTAACAACGAAGACTGAAAGTATAAATGTATTCATTTATTTATTTATCGATGCCGTAAACCAAACGATTGAGGAGCACGTCAAACAAGTGTCCTCGTTCTGAATCATATTCTGGACATTGCCAGAGGCAATATGATTAAGGTCTTGAGCTTCTACTCCGCATTCACAGAACCATCAAGAATAAAGTGTCCTCTCGCGAGAGAAGCATTTAAATTATAGTTGCTCGAAAACCAAGGTATTCTTGCATTGTTAAAGAAGTGTTGGAGTTATTTTGGTAGTTCTAATCTTACAGTTAGTGTAAAAAAATGATACAATTTATGAGAGCATCTAATGAATGGGTATACATAATTAGAATAGTAGTCAAGAGAGTCGTATATCAAATAAAATATTCTCGAGACAATATAATAATCTATTGTTCTGTGTTTCGTAGCGCATTTCGTATCCCAGCGATATTTCATACTAACAAGGGAAAACATTGAAGCGTCAATCAACGATTTCGATGAAATTTTCCTACAATATATTTCCTATAAAAAATGTTTTACACATTTTTCACTACAATTATTATATTTTAATGGATATTTCGGAAACGATTGTGTTACTAACACAAAAATGGTGTATTGTTGTGTTGTTCGTATTTTTCACAAATAAACGGGTCCAGAAAAAATAATAAAACTGCCACTTTGTAAATACATCATTTAAACAAATCTTTTATTTGGGAGTCTGCTTGTCTAGTCAAAATTATTCTCTCATTTCTAATAGGTTTTGAGATGTTCGTCAAAATATATTCGCTACCTCTTTTTGTCAGGAATAATTTTAGCTCTCCGACATGAATATTAATAGAAAGAATGCGTGTCAAATATTTTTACGAAGACTAAAATTGTTGCAACGTTTCATAAAAAACGATGATTGGCAGTTCAACATGTTCCCGTTCCAATATGGAAATGCCTGTTTGTTGGTGGAGTTAGAATTTTGTCGATATTTCTAAAATTCGAATGTTGCAGTTAACAAGGCAATCCTTCTTTTTACCAAAATAAAAAAAAAAGATGATTTGGGTAGGGGTGTACCCGAGATTTCGGATACCCTAAATGGCAGTCGGGTCCGGTCGGATCGGGGTCCCGAAAGTTTGCAATCTTCGGATACCCGATGGTGTTTCAAAGTTATTTAAATCGAAATATCTCGTGAACTACTAACTTTTCGACATATATAGGTTAGTACATTTTTGTAACGAATGTCCAGCTGCATCGATAGATATATTAAAAAATACCTCATTCCATTTAAAAAAATATCGATGACCTTGAAATCTTGTAAAAAAATTACCTTGAAAATTTTTTACCTTACACCGTTATACGTGGTCCTTCGAACAGTGTAAGTTTGTCCTAAGAAGTTTTTTTGTACAACGAAAAGTAACGGAGATATTTAGATGTTCTGTTTCTTCGGACTCCAGGGTGAGGACGGCAGGGTGAGTCCGAAGAAACAGAAAATAAAACTTACTAATAGTCTTTTTGAATGTTAATCATAGCAAAATAGTCATTAGTAAAAACTTTTGATTAGTTAGTGATAACTAATTAATAATATTAATGTATGTTAATAGCACAATAGTGACAGATGACTAAAGATTGATGACTGATCATCAACTACTAATTCACTAATAAGCAATAGCTAACAATTCCTTAGAGATGTGACTAATTATTTGCCACTTAGTTATCACTAACTAATCAAAAAGTTTTGACTAATGACTATTTTGTCATGACTAACATTCAAAAAGACTATTAGTCATTTTTAAATATATATAAAAAGATATTTATTTCCCCTTAGGGTTTTAAATCCGTTACATACTAAACCTTAGCCTAATTTACATTTACATTTTTACATTTTTTTTTTCTGTAGTCATTTTTAAATATTAGTTGCTTATTGCCCAACTCTACCGGGAAACTATAATTATTCTCAGCACTGTGGATCATAAAATTTACAGACGTGGTGTGTTTTGTTACGGACCGTCTCCAATACCCAGCCATAAAGTTTTCATTACCCGCCTAAATAGGGGCTGCGACACACCGTGCGCCGCGTCGCGTGGCGTCACGCGTCGGCTCGGGTTATCGTGTAATTTTTGAAGAATCCTCCGAGCGGATTGCTGAAGACGACTATTCTACCGTGAGGACCTTGCGCCGGAATGCCAATAAAACTCATGAGAGCTCGGGTGCGAGCACGAGGTACATCCTGTAATTTCGATCAGAGGGTAGACGACGCCGCGCGTCCGCGTTACATCGGGGGTTTCGCGAGGGAGCACGTTCGACGAGGGCGCGAAAGGAAAGCTGGAAGCGTCGAGAGAGAGCGGCGCGGCGGTCTGGTTCGTATTGGTATTGGTTGGTATCACCCCGCGATAAAGGGGCCAAGGGGTTCTAAGGGGGTAGCTGCGTCGGCGTGTTGCGCCGTAGCTTTTGCCGCGGCACCCGCCAGTCCATAGGCGAAGTCCTAACGAGGAGCTGGCGTGCGAGCCGCGTCTTCGGAAAGCTCGCTCTCCTCGCGATCGCAGCCGATATTTACGTGTTCGCGCGCGCGCGCATCGGATCTCGTTTGTAGTTTCGCACCGTTTCGGACCGCGTTCGCTTGCCAGCCGAGAGTGCCCGGTTTCAGTTATTCGCCGCCGGTCGCGATCTATCGTCATCCGAAAGTTTCCCGTCATCGAGTCCCGGAGTATCTTCTTCTGATCCAGTGCGATTCGGTGAAAATCGTCGGTGACGAGCTAGTGTCCGCGGATCGATCCCCAGGATACGGACAGAGTGCTGGGAACGCGGTGATCCATCGATGAGCCTCCTCCGGTGCGGAGACTCCGGCGACATGTGACGGGAGGTGTCGATCGTCCGTCCACCATAAATCTCGATCCCCCCAGTGTGTGGATCCCGTATATACCCAGACACGTCCTTCCCGGAGATTTGTAATCGACGGAAGGTTGATCGAACAACTTGGTGATTTTATTCGAGGATACTGGTGCGTTCCCGTGTTACGGTTTTACACGGTTTCCTCTACTCAGCTACCTAGCTACCACCCGGGTCGACGACAAGTGTGTGGGATGTTCGATGAATTGTTTTCGTTTCTGTGATTTATCGTCGCGCGGAAGTGATTGAACGGAGATCCAGGCCAACTGTACGTGTATACGTGTAAGTTTCACGGTCCCGCGGATGATGCAAATCGAATTTTTGGTCTGATGAACGGTAGTGGACGGTTGCCGGCTCGTTCAGTGGAGAGCTTGTTAAATTTAGGGTTGCTCTGCGGCCTTCGTAAATAACTGGAAGCGTCAGTTGAAGCCTTCGCGATGACCCGGGAAAAGATTGCGCGAGAAAATCGAGTGAATTATATTATTTACCGTTGCCGGGAAATTTTCTGTTTTTACTGGGATCGCTGTTGCGAACGTATAGCTTTTTTTCGGTGATCACCTTCGAATCTTCGTGTTCATCTTGTGTTCGCTATTGGTCGGTCACACTTCTGTAATGGACATATCGTTGAGGTAGTCGTGATCGACTTATTTTATTAATTGCCTTGAACTCTCTACAAGATATAATGTGATTGTTGAACATATCCTGGAGGTAGTCGTGATCAACTTATTCTATTTATTCTGTCTTGAAACCACTACAAGATATAATGTGATTGTTGAACACATTGTGGAGGTAGTCGGGATCGACTTATTTTATTTATCCTGTCTTGAAATCTCTACAAGATATAATATGATTGTTGAACATATTCTGGAGGTAGTCGTGATCAACTTATTTTATTTATTCTGTCTTGAAATCTCTACAAGATATAATATGATTGTTGAACACATTGTAGAGGTAGTCGTGATCGACTTATTTTATTTATTCTGTCTTGAAATCTGTACAATATATAATGTGATTGTTGGACATATTGTAGAGGTAGTCGGGATCAACTTATTCGATTTGTTCTGCCTTGAAATCTTTACAATATGATGTGATTGTTGTACACATTAAATGTGGT
The DNA here is from genome assembly GCA_933228785.1 of Lasioglossum pauxillum. NCBI lineage: Eukaryota > Metazoa > Arthropoda > Insecta > Hymenoptera > Halictidae > Lasioglossum > Lasioglossum pauxillum. The sequence goes on along the minus strand of OW121699.1, from coordinate 38,305,057 downwards.
CGTGTTTAACTTGTGTGTGAAATTTCTATAACATCATGTGGTTGTTATACACATTTTTGGTCGTGGTCAGGTTCATACAACATAATTAGCCTTATTCTTTTTTGAAATTCCTGCAACACGTGATTGATTGTTGTACATATCATTCCGTTTGTAATTTTCCGCGAAATTTCCATAACACCATGTGTTGTTATACACATTGTTGGGTGCGGTGAGGTTCAACATTATCTGCTATATTCTTTCCTGCGATTTATACAATATGACGTGGTCACCATACATGTTATTGAACGGGGTGATTTCAAACTTTTCTGCTTCTTCTTGTTCGACGCAGGCTGACAAAACCAGATTATTTAACAAGGATTTATTTCAACGTGGATTTCTGATTTCGCATTGTGCATGTTTTGTCCTCTTCTTTTATAGTTAGACTGTGGATGTTATACTATTTACAACACGACGTAATTCGAAGAATTCCAGAGTATTGTTAGACTATATTCGACTTCTTAAAATTATTCAATGAAAGATGTAGATTATTTTTATTCTGCATAACTGAACATAGAGTGACACTTTGACTGCCACGGCCGTCATATGGGAGCGACGCAATAATTCGTCTATCTTTAAAAATTAATTTTGTTCGTTATACAATTTTTTGAAGTAAACTTTGTCGAAATTTGTATGACTTAAAAGAATTCAATAATTCCTACTACGAGCTTCGACTTTTCGGGTTTTATTGCAGTGAATTAAATTACTTGTGATTTTCGGAATTAACGTGTTAACTTGTTGTTACAAGACACTGCAGTGTGTGTGTGTGTAGTATCTAAAACACGACCACTCATAAACCTGTAGTTGCTGATGACCCTTGTGAGGTTGATGCAATCGTTGAGATCGTTCTTTTCTAAATCATTTCGTGGAAAAACGTTGTATGGTGGTGTCGACGAATACAGTTCTAATAGTCCGTAAATTTCTTAATCATAAACTTAGACTCTAAATTCATCGACCTCTCTCTCTCTCTCTCTGTGTTGTCGGGAAACCAGGTAGAGTTATTCATTACCGTTCCGGAACTTTGAATTATGAATACCTGGACCTATTGCGTGCTACCGCGTTCCTACTTTCTTTGAATTTTAGAAATTCTTCGCAGCATATTTGTAGAAGTGATCGTCATTGGTAATATTAAATTATAAGTGAGCTTTGAAACTAATTATTATCGATGTGACATCTCCAACTCTGTGCGCTAAGTATTTTCGATGTATTTCGAGAAGCTACTAATACAAATGAATTAATCAACGCTACTAGTACAAATCTTTTCGAGTGGAACACGGAATCCTTCGACTTCGTAAACACAATAAAATATGTAAACTGCGGATTTATTGCGTGTGAATTTAATTCAACGGTTCTCCTAATTACAAAAAACTAAAATCCCAATTCGTCTCGCTGTACGATTACTTTTTGAAACCGTAATCGCAATCTGTATGAATTTAAATTAACGATTCTGTTAATTATTCAACTAAAGTCGCCTCGCTCTAGTGAACATATGTGCGAACCTTTTTTTAAAAAAGTCACCGAATTCGCCAATTCTTGGAACCATCTTCATGATCATCGTGACCATCTTCTGAGAAACTAATCGAAATACCAGTAACCAAAAAATCACAGAGGTACATTTTTTTTTCAAAACTTCAGTAAAAAATGATGAACATTAATATTTCAAAAACCTTTTTGTGCAGCTTCGAAGGTTTTGGCATATTAAATTGAGACGAACGGAATTAATCGAATCAGCGTTCGGCAAATGGCACAAGCTTGGAAAAATGTATAGGTATTGTCTGTTTTATTTAACGATAAATTCATATATTCAGAAAAATTATCGGAGACCGGGGCTAGCCGACTAACTTTTAACATATTTAATTTTTATCAATGAACCATTAGTATTTTTCTGACGATTGGTGGGGTTAGCTGACATATCCGATGGGGTTAGTTGACTTAACAGTTACTTTTAAGTGTTTCAGAAAAAATAATGATATTAAACAATACTTGAATTTTTATTTGTTCATACATGTCTACTGTAGTGAATCAGATGATGATTTGTAGGCAAAATTAAACCAAATCAGGCTTACAAATCATCGTCCGAGTCACAGTTAATACATATATCTGATGCATTTTTCGTGAGCCCATTTGCTGCAACGTGTGCACTGCATCCAGTTTTCACCACAAATGCTATCAGTGTAAGAATTCATTGCACATTAAGCATTCTGAATCATCTTCTGATTCTGAGGACAAGGAATCTTTCTTGAATGACGTAGATCCTATGCTTAGTCAAATAGCCCCGTTCGACATTTTTATCATTGTAAGGGCCACACGCGCATAACCCCGATGCGCCGCACAGTGGTGTAGAAGTCAGTTCTAGTGCGAATTAATTATTGTGCGAGTAAAAATAACTTTTAAATATTTGAGTAAAGTAAATAAAACATAATTTACAATACTGACTACTTGTATGTTAATATAATAATTATTAATCTAGTACTACATTCATTAAAATTTTTAATGGCTTTCCAACTCTTGTGGGTTCAAGTTCGTGAATGTTAACCTCATTAAAAGGGAATACTATGGTCGATTCTAACCAAGTCTTATTTTTTTACAGAAATCTATCTTTATAATTATTGCCTATTTTCCAATGTTTCTCAATATTTTTGATAAAGTTCTTTAAAATTCCTTCAATAATGTGTCCGCTCACATTCCTTCCGGTAAAAAAGGCCTCTAGTAATCCACTAACGCAATCCTTTCGTTTCAAATTCTTCAATTTGAACCATTCTTCGAACAACTCTAAGCGGGTGATCGTAGATACGTTTACTAAAATATTAAAGTAAAATGATAATGGAATTGCCGGGGATCGCGTTTTCTCTTTGCCGTTTATGGAGATGAAGTAAGCTTTGAAATTAAATACTTCGGAACGCGTGCAAATGCGTGCAAATTTTGTAAAACTTACGACATTCTAATAATTTTTCTTAAAAAGTATCAGTTCATAAAATATATCATAACGTGTGTGAAGGAAACGTAAACCTACCATTTCCAGTTACAGCCATACGGATAATATCATATATAACAAGATACTAACACAATTTATGCACACTTCAAGAAAGAACTCGATATTTTGAGGTTATAATTTGTAGCAATTGACTAACTCAGAAAAACAAAATGTGGTTACTGGAATGTTGACAGTTTTGTCAACAATAATACGGTGATGAGATTTACTAATTTTGCTTTTGTTATTGTAGTATACATATCAAACTATCATACAAATATAAATTTTAACAGATTTAGGTTAGTTGGTATGTTTAATTTATTCGCGCTAGAATTGGCTTTTAGACCACAGTGCGCCGGATAAAATAAAATACCTTAAATTATAGTCGATGTATCATATTTCCATAAACTAATCATGAAAAAATATCAAGCAGTACTTAATGGACAAAAATTGATAAAAAGTCGAAAAAAAATTTTTACTTACCGCCGATGTTTTAAGATTTTTTATTCTTATTGGTATAACACGCAAGTTTCGGTCACGACAACACATTACATCAGTGTTTCTCAACCTGTGTGTCACGAGAGATTGTCAAATCGGCCGCAAGAGTTTACGATAAATAATTAAAATTGCATGGGTTTTGTAACTTGGAAATAGTATTTGTAATTAGCTCAACTTTGGAACCTCGTTTTGATTTAATTTGTTCAAGAAAACAGGCTCGGACCTCTCATTGAATAAATTGTGTAAATAAATAATTTGTTTTGTTTTTTTTTGTATCATACAACGTTTATATTATTTATATTTAGGTGTGCCGCAAATAATTCCAGATATTTTTAGTGTGTTGTCAATCAAAAGAGGTTGAGAAACACTGCAGTGCATGGTGAGCTGGACATTATTATGTTTCAATATCGCGGAAGCAGCATCAGCTACTCTATAGTATTACAAACAGAGTTGTGTTGAATTACGATTGAATTTCTTCACGAATTACAATGACAAAGTAATTCAATTACATTGTATTAAATTATTTCGTAATTCGAAATTCAGTCGCTTCATTCAATTAAATTACAGTAATTTGTAATACTGGTCTCTTATTCGATTAAATTACAATGTAATTCAATTTTACAATTTGAAATACAATTAAAATTTACAGTGTAATTATGAATTATGTATAAGACGAATAAGAGGTGGGAAAGAAAAGAAAAAGATTAGTAGCAATGACGAACATGAAACTATTCGTGCATGCATATGGTGTGATCAAAATTAAACTTGTTTATTACGTTCTTTTCTGAAAAGAAATATAAATTATAGAAAGACATAGGACAACATTACTATAGTATTCATTGATGGCAATTGTCAGTAAGTTTTAAATTAATTTTAATGAACACTCATTGTTTAAACATCCTGTCACTAATTGTAAGATTGCTGCATTCTCGAAAGTTGGTCATCGTCGCATAAGAAAACATCCTCATAAACACAAACATAAAAGTGAGTTGTCTGTGAACGCGTAACGGAAGAAACACACAGATGAAAATGAAAAATATTTTTCACATTAACACTAAACCTACCATTGTCGGTCAAATGACCGGTCTTACAATTTTAATTTTATAATTATTGAAATTATGACGTTGTTGTTTACATGGGTTATGATTCGATAAGTTTCATTATCCAAGTGCATATCGCAATAAAAATTGCACGTGTTACGTCCTAAGGTGGACGTATTAAAGATTTGATAGTTCAATTGAAGTTTAATTTGAAAGATTAGAATTGAGAAACAACGTAGTTTTGAACCTACCTGCATTCACCGGTTTCGGTTCGGGTAATTGAGGATTTCTTAAATTCTATGTGGCTTTGATCGTGGAATTGGAACGAAGAAATTGAAGTTGGGTAAATTCTTTAAAAATGATTTGATATTTTAATTCGAATAGAAATAAACAAAAGTATATTCTAAGCACCAAATTTCGGATACATAATGTTTCTCGAAATCTTATTATAAATGGTTAGTAATTACCACTAGGTAGATTTCGCCTTTGATTGGAATAGTCGCTTCTGCGCTGAATTTGGATGATGTGGTTTGTTTTGTTGGTGTTCCGGGGTTTAACACGCCTTTTCCTTTTTTCGTGGTGATTAACTTCACTTTGAACAACACATAAAAAGCAAACTGACTGATTTGATAAGTACCTTTGACTGTTGATTGATGTTTTAATGTAGACTGAACTTGTTGACTGTATTTTGTGGACTGGGCTCCTGATGAGGAACCATCCCTTTTATAGATCGGTTAATCCTTTGTTCTAGGCTTAATCTTCATAAGGTGTGTTACATCATCACCAATTCCTCTTAATCGATTCCGTTTTAATCGCTTTCATCTCAGTCACCCTCTTGTTAATCGTGTGCATTGCATTTTTTATCCTCCTCTTGGCTAGATCATATTACTGTGCGCATCTCATAGATCGAATAATAATTCATCGCTCATTGATTCTTCTGAAAAATCTTCGCAGTCTTCAGTGATGAACAGGCTTCAACAGATATTCGCTCATAATTTATATTTGGAAATGACTCAATCATTTAATGAAATAAATTTCGCTACGTATTTATTTCGTTCAATAAAGATTCAAATTCAAAATGAGTTTTCCTAATTCTATCGCACGCAATGTGGTGTAATATACTATAGTTCGACATTGATTATCAACAGTAGTATTTAATACTTAATTTCTCGTACAACATTATTAGAGCAAGCATAAAAAGAAATTCAAAAGGTATATGTTATACATGATTGATTATATCAATTATTAGCGATGGCTGAACCACCGGACGTGACACATGAAATCTAAATAAATAGAGCCTTGTCATTTTTATCAGCTAGAACATTTTAATCGCTTTCAGTGCTCGATAGTTTTGGTGTTAAGCGAGTAATGTACACATTGAGTAATTTGAATTATATCGCATTTCAGTTACATTTCATTTCAATTATATTTCATTTCAATTACATCGTATTTCGATCACACTCATGATTCGCATAATTAGCAATTAAATGAAGTGATAGGTTCGAATTGTGTACTGCAATTACAATGTAATTCAAATACTGTGTATATAAAATACAATGTACTTAAATTAGCACAACTCTGATTACAATTAGAATGGATTAGTCGACTAACCCCATTAGTCAACGAGCCCCGGTCTCCCCTAATATTAAAAAACTGTATATACCATGTGACCAAGATGTTATGACGAGACTGCGGATCTTTATGCAAACTAAAAGTCGTTTGCGTCGATTGCAAGAAATAGAAACTAAATTGAATGTTGCTTCTTCCCTTAATGATTTTAATAGAGGAGAAATCGTATATTGACGTCTTCAATTTTAAAAATTTTCCAACAATTTCGATTTTCATTGTGACATACATATCTTCGGATTTAATACTTCGAAAATGTGCATCGAACACGGTGCTCGCACAGTGGATTGCGTCATTAGCATCGAAAACTAGGGAAATCGCGTGTCTTCTCACCTGCGCGCATAACAATGCGGCCGTATCTCAGCAAGCTGGGGTCTGGAGATTGTTGGTTATTCACCTGCGATTATAAACATCGTGCCGGTCACCGCAAAATTGGGGCACACCCAGCCAGCTCGCCGTTTCGTATCGGAGGTTTCCGGCGTACGAGAAAATAGGGAGGAAAAATGGTGGCCGGGAAGGAGGCGGGGGATGAAAAGAGATGGGGGAGAGAGTGGAAAAAATACGTGTCGAGGAAAATGGGGTAACAAGGGGGAGAAAGAGAGGCGGGGAGTCAGGGACGCGGAACCGGGAAACACCGAACAATACCAATTGCGACAAATTACACGTTGCTTTATCCGGTAGCGTTGGCTTGCGATTAAAAGGGGATGCGACGGTACACCGAATACTTCCAATGGGGTGATTCACATTTTTATTCGTTGCCTTCTTCGATGCAAGAGCGAACGTCATATGGACGAAACTTACCGTAGCCATCGAGGGAATTTAATTAACGTATCTGTGATTCCACGCTTCGCACTCTTCCTGCACGTTTTTCGCTTCTGAATCCGCAGAGCGGATTTGCTTAGAATGCCGATGGCACTCCTCCCGCGGAGGTCTCGATTTCATTTTTATGACAATGTCCGACGTCGTACAGCTATTCTAGCCATTTGTACTCGAATAACTACGGTGAACCACGAAAGTATTTGAACGAGCTTTAAAACGGTATAACTTTTTTATGATCGGAACAAACAACCTGACTTTTTGAATTTTTTTTTGAATTTATTTATTTAATGTTGCTTCAACATCAAAGGTCATTAGCAACATTAGCGGTATATTTTCTTACAATGTTCTGTACATATTTGTATGTTTGATATACTGGTCAAGACCGGCGATATACTCCCCAAAACCTAACAGAACTGTAAGGATTCAGGCAACTTAGCATTTTTCCTTTCATTTTCATATTTTTCGCATTCTATTATTAGATAATTCATGTTAACTGGTACTTTACATATATCGCAGATCGTGTTTTCTTTTTTAACCGACTACGAAAAAGGAAGAGGTTACTCAATTCGATCTGTATGTGCCTTTTTTTTCGCTTTTTTTTCTATGTATGTTCACCGATTACGCCGAGATGGATGGACCAATCGGAACGAAACCTTTTGCATCTTGTAGAGTATGTCTCCCGATTGGTCCCGTGAAAACAAATTTTGTATTTTTTCATTCTTTGCGGCTTTTATCGCAAGTAACCAATAAGACCGAAGAAATATACTAAGGTGTTCTACAAATTCTGTTCGTTCCACTAAAAAAAGTGTGAAATAAAAATATTTTATAAAGAAAAATTAAACCGACTTCGAGAAAACGCACTAAAAAAATGCAATAAAAAGTATGAAATAATTTCCATTTAATTTATGTGAATACACACGAACTTACATACGATATAATCTTTTCGGAGGCGGCGCAAAATTGAAAATTTTCCAAATGACAGATGTTGCTGATTATGAGTTAATTGGAATATGATGGACTTGGAAATCAGTAGGTGAGAAGAGAAGATACATTAATATGTGAAAGCATGTAGAAGAATTTGAGGATTTTCGTAATTTCCAGTGTCGAAAATTTTCAATTTTGCGCTGCCTCCGAAAAGATTGTATTGTATTTAAGTTCGTGTGTATTCACATCAATTAAATGGAAATTATTTCATACTTTTTAGTGCATTTTGTTAGTGCGTTTTTTCGAAGACGGTTTAAATTTTTTTAATAATTATTTAACAAAAATGAATGGGTTATTTCTGAGTGCCCAATTCTGATTCTAGAAATTGAAGTTTGAATTTGACGATCTACTGGACTTGGAAACTTTCGCCACTCAATTTGAAGGATTGAATTACCAATGCATGTCATTACATGCAAACAAGATTTTGGAAAAATTGCAATTGCTAAGAATTACATGAGAAAGTAAAAGAAGCACAATTTATAACTTTTTTATTAAAGCCCTAATTGATTACGAAAAAATCAGATCGTTTGGTACAATTATAAAAAAGTTATTCTGTTATAAAGGCCGTTCGAATACTTTTGTGGACTAAACTAGAACAGAAAACTAAACTTAAGGAAACTATAGTGGACTACGTATCAGGATTAGCCACATTTCATTTGAAATAAGATAACAAATAATCATCTGAAATAATGAATTATTCTAAATACCTTATCATTTATATTTTACAAGAAACATCGAAAACTTATGTCCATTTGACGTTTAATCAAATCAATTATTTCCAAATAATATTTTACTTGGATAATTTCAATAATACTGTTCAAATAAAGTAATAAATGATCTCGGTTCGAGATTATCGAAGTAATAAATGAATTATTAAATTTAACTATGCTAATTTCTGTAGTTTAATGGGTAAAGTTTAGCTCCATTCGCCTTTAAAATTGTTCTTTAGTACACGAAGTAATAGAATTGTTAAGGGTACGAATTATTCGATGAAATAGAAATTGATTCGAGTTTCATTTGAAATTCAAATAGTGAAATAATTTTTTAAAAATTATTTGGCTGTTCACGTCAACTAACATATGATTATTTCAAATGGCACGTAGCCAAATAGCACAGTATATTATCTTAACGATTATTTTTCAAATAATTTATTTTGGTTATATCCTAGCTCGTAGAAGTAGTGCGGGATATTTCGAATACCAATCAGTTTGTTTAAGTTGAATAAAAATCTGCAGCGGCGCGCAGTGAGCTGGAATTGCGAAAGCTGGGCAAAAAGTTCATGTGTCTAATAATCTTTTCAGTAGTTTTTGTTTTTCTTAGTAATTTTTAGTAATTATGTACGACTATCGCCTCGTATTGTTATTATCTTCACAAGCAAGCGAGTATATTTTAAATGCGTTCAATGTAGCTTTTTCTTATTTATAAAACGTTTTGTCTAATACTGAATAAAATCAAAATAGTAAATAAATAAAATTCCTCTATTTTTTTCGTAGCTAAAATATTGTTTCAAGCGCAAAGGAGTGTCGATAATATTTCTGCTCGAGACTTATCTCGTAATCTTAACCAGATTGATTATTGCGATGTGAATTTCATGAGGAGGAGGGAGGAGTGTCAAACACTCTCTTGATCTACCCGAGAAAATTGCATCTCCATTTCGTGATGCAAGTTTATTATCAGACGTCAGTGATCACGAATCTACTACTTCACTTTGAACAAAATTGCAATCCAGCTCTGATACAATTTTTCAAAATACACTGACATCAGTCAGGATCCGAGAGCACCCAGTTTTTTCATGTTCTGCCACTCTACTGCTTATCTCTTGAAATAAAATATACAAAAAATTATTCAAATAAAAGTAGGGGTACTTTCACACAGGGTGCCCCAGAAATGTTGTATTGATGCTATGATATAAATGATCGTCACATTGAACCCCTTACATGATATAATTATTAAGTTATAAGCTATAAGTTATATCTCTTAAAAAAATGATTTTTTCACATAAGTAGGTCAATGCATTAGGTGGTGCAATAAAAAATATATGATGGATGTCATTAGTCTCAGCAAATATTTCAGAATAAGAATAAATAATACAAATTCAATTCAAATACTCTTTGTATCCATTGCATGTCGTATGTATGTAAATTCGAAATAAGTGACTCATAGATTCAGATGATAAGGAAAATACAGATTCATTTTGTCTGCCGCTGAAGGAATTGAGGGAGCTTTACTTCCATTTTCTGAATGTATATAGTATAGGCAGAACAAGTACGTAAAACAGTACCTACAAGAAATTGTATAAAATACTGCTCAATAGTGTAATATAAATGAAAAATATCGCGAACGTGTATTTACGTTTACCAGGTTTACGAATAAAGTGAAATATTTGTGAATTTAGTGTAGTCTACCTTCGACTTGTAAGAGTCGCCATTGAAACCATGTGTAATTAATCAATATTTTATGCATAATAAATGTAATATTTAATAAAAATTCTTTTTTGTTGTTATTCTTGTCATTTTGTAATAACAGAAGTCTTGTTATGTCGGAAGATTGTCGAATTATATCTTATTAGTGGTTGGTTAGAAGTACGGTATCATTTAAATACCTCCTGCTGTGTAAATGTTAGATATCATCTATTTTGTCACTAAACAATTAAATTGAATTAAATTAAATTAAATTAAATTAAATTAAATTAAATTAAATTAAATTAAATTAACTTGAATTAAATTAAATCGATTATCTATGTAATGAAGTTCTCCCATCATAATTTGGCTGTGTAATATTAAACTACGCACGGGGAAACGAAATTATACCAGACATTAGCATGTGTACTACACTCAGTAAAATAAGTCTCCGTACACCCTTTAAAACAGAATAACTTTCTTATAATTATACCAAATTACCTGATGTTTTGAAAGCAATTAGGAATTGGATGTAGAAGGAAAGAAGAATTGGACGTAGTTGGCCAACGTTGTTGTCAAATGATGTTAATATCGTATAATACCCTGTCGTGGACTAAAGTCATTGCGAGTCGAAATCGTTGTCGGCCAAAGTTATTGTCGGTGAAAACTGTGTCGATGAAACCTGTCTCAAACTTGTCAGAAACATCTCGATACCGAAGCTTTATTCTTCAGATCTTTCACTGCGTCGCACAGTGGGCCCAAACGCCAATCTAACTGATAAAAAGTCGTATTTTCAATCACATACTATTACTTACTTTTTTGTTTGTTTCCATTCTTAAATTCCTGTAGATCTTTAAATTATATTCTGTTTTGCTCTGAAGATTTTTTATATAGGGTAATTTACGCAAAAGTCTATAGTCGCTGCGGCCTTTAAGAGTCCCCCAGAACGGTCAGTGCTTTTGCTATTATTAAATATTATTAAATTTGCTATTATTAAATATTTTGCCTTTCATGGGTTTTGTAGAAGAAAGTACGTACTTTCATTCTGTAATTACAGAATTTGCAAAAGTTAATGAATTTTCCAAATACCCGGCCTTTAAGAGTCCCCCAGAACGGTCAGTGCTTTTGCTATTATTAAATATTATTAAATTTGCTATTATTAAATATTTTGCCTTTCATGAGTTTTGTAGAAGAAAGTACGTACTTTCATTCTGTAATTACAGAATTTGCAAAAGTTAATGAATTTTCCAAATACCCGTGTTCAAAGGTAGTCAATTTTTTACTTCATGCATTTCAGTTTTTCAAATGAAAGTAACCAAATTTACGCGTATTCGTCGAATCTCCTGTTTGATTTCGTAATGTAGACTCTGTTCGTTAATTCTTGTAAAAATCAGCTGCTACTATTTGGAACTAATTGTTTAATGTAACTTTAAAGTTTGTGAACAGTTTGCGATCACTCATAGAGATGGTTTAAGATTTTTGAGGTTCATAGTACTGACTGAGAGGAGTAAAAAATGCTTAATCAATGTAGGTCATAAAATTAATACTTCTAGCGTAAAACGGAATTTGATGTTTTCTTGTGACAGCACATAAACGAATAGGATAGCTGTATGAGATTTAAAAGACTGATATCTTATATTACTTACTTAATTGTATGTAATATGAAGAATGTTTTGTGAAAGATATTTTTTATGTATTCTGAAAATTGAGAGGATTAGAGTAAAAATTGCACGAGTAAACATGACAAGCCATGATGACTGTGTGCCCACACGGCGATAGACGAACATTCAGTAATCGATGAAAACTCTGAACAGGATTCTGGTTACTATAAATGTTTTTAGAATCCAAGACTTTCGGTTTTTCGTAAAAGTCAAGTAACTGGTGACTACCTGTCTATCATAAAATGAGGACCTGACGCGACCGCGGGGCCTCGGCTGCGGCCGCGAAGTCTCAATCATGGTCGGGAGGAATCGGCCTCGGTCGTAAGGGTTTTCCCGTAATAAACACGAATTTTTGGAAAAAATGGTTATATTTCCCTGTTCAGAGAACGTCAGTATCTCTTCGTGCGTTTTGCCGTGTCCATCGTTGAGTAAAATTTCATTGTGTGTGCTTTGACAACAGTTTTTTATGACTATAAAAAGTTAAAAATATTTTTTTGTGGTCCAAATTACCATAAAGTTAAAGATTGAAGTCTCCCGGTTACAACGACTCCATACAAGTTGCAAAAGGAAGCTGCGTCTGATCACTATGATTTTTTATCAGCCAGATTGGCATTTGGGCCCACTGTGCGTCGGACAGCACTAATTTTGAAATGGTCTTTTTTCCAACTTTCTGGGCCAAATACTCGACTATGCGATGTTCAAAAAGTTATCATCCCTTTAAAAGTGTCCGAATATTACTGTGATTCTCTGTATGTAATAGAATCTAGTACTTCAACCCTCCCGCGTTCTAAAAATCAGAATAAAATTCGATTTACCGAAATATACCGGGGTAGTTAACGTGTTGAACGGTTTACTATGAACGAACGGTATCGTTCATCAAAAGTGTGTGCAGATTTTTACACGAGAAAGAACCGAAGGAAAATATGCTCCGATCGTGGGAATATCGAGATCCTGTTGACGCTTTTATATTGTGTTATTCAATTTCGACAGCATACGTTTCATGCGCCACTTTTTCCCTCACAGTGTATAAAAATTGTGAAAGCCCCGGTAAACTCGAAAAAAACTCTGGTTTAGAGCTTCCAAAGGAAATATAAATTTTGAATTTGTTTGGAAAGCGCGCGATTGAAAAAAGCAAATAGAAAAAAGCGAAGTTTGGAGTGGGTGTATGGCTAAGGACGGATACAGAAAACGCGCGAAACGTTAAGCACGGATATATCAGACTCTCGAAATGTTGCGAGATTACAAGGAAATCGTCGGCGGATCGTATAAATTTCGCGAATCCCTGTGCGGTGGTTTCGTTGTGGGTTTACAAGAACGACTAAATCCGCGCGGGCACGCGTGTCGACGCGCTTTCGCAACGCTGGAAATCTGGTTTTTATAGGAAACCCGAATTTCGAAAAAGCCGGGTTTCGCAGCCTGGTGTCTAAAAAAACTAGTTAAACCGCTTTTCGAATGTTTACAAAAGGTAATAAAATATTTTTAGCTTTCAGTTTGGCTTTTTATAGGTTGGTCCGTAAGTTCGTGCGGTTTTTATTTTACGATGCATACACAGCCGATCCAAAAAGTTTTTAGACCCTACACTTTTGTTTCTCGAAAAATTGTACTTCAACTTGCAGCAGTTGAACAATACAACAATATAAATACATAGTACTGTATATACAGGGTGAACATTATAAAGCGTTACAGACGAATATCTCCAAAAATATTGATTATACGCAAAAATGTTTCAAATGGAAGTTATTATTTCCACATATTAAGCTGATTGATATTAGTTCAGACGTAAATTGTACATTATGCAGAATTCAAGCCTACTTGCAGTACAAACTATTTTCATTATTTTTCTTTATTAAGTTGATAATTCCAATTCAGTTCTTCAGTGCCAATAAGTGATACATGTTGTGTCAATAACTGTACCAAATGTGCCAATGACTGTACTGTTTGTTTTACGATTGTTATTCACTGAATTTATTTTCTAATAAAAGATTTATGACTCGTAAAACTCGTTTAAACATTTCAAAAAAAGATTAAAAGATTTTTACTACGATTTTGGCTTAGGGTGCCAATCATTATACAGTTTACCCGACGTTCACAAACAGTTTTGCCGAGCTTTTTGGGATTCTGGCCGACCGGTGCCGTGGTGTCGGCCGAGTTCCGCGGTGGCTAGATAATTGTTTCCTCATCGGGTCCACCCCCATTAGCATTACAAAGCGATTCTTGGCTCCCCTTGGGTCCCCGTGTTTTCCGCGTAACGTTATCCCGTCGTCGGAATAACACCCCATTGGACGGTCCATCGATGCTTCCTGTCCGGTGATTGACACGCGGAAAATTACGAGTGACCGTCGCCGCGCGCTGCGTCACTGCTAACAAATCCAATCCAAGCAGTCGCCGCGATTATTCGGGAATTAAGCGTGCTCAGAACGTGATGTTTCCAGGTGTCGTGATCGTGTCATCATGCCGGGCTTAACGAGGGAGCAGTTAACGTCTGGGTCGTTAGGGAACGCGGAATGCGAGTGGACGCTTCTCTCACGCCGCGTTACGAATCCTCGAAACTGCCGCGGCGATCGTTAGACCGGTTCGGTCTTCACTGAGAACAGTGCTTTACGGTACGCGTTCACTCTTGACACGCTCTCTATCTTCCTGATCGACAGGTAACGATGTACAAGGTGTCCCTGCCGATTCCGGCCAACTACAGTCTGCCCCGAAACTGTACAATAGGGTGCACTTTATTTGTTGACCTTCGAATTTTTGTAGGATTGTGACACCGGCCAACAATAATAATCTATGCAACATTTTCGATCGATCGAACAACGGGAAAACTTGTCGCATCGAGCTTGAAAATGGTTTATTACTATGTTTTTATTAGCTTGTTTTCTTGTCACTCTGTCTGTTCGGTACAGATTTTGCAATTGATTTTAAACTAACTTCCCGATGAGCTAGAGACTTGAAATTTTAAACATAGCTCAGAACTGGATGACAATGCAATATCTAAAAAGAATTTGTTAAAAAAGCCTATGCGTTTAGGAGATATAAACTATTAAATTTAACCGTTACACCTCCCCGCGCGACAATCTGTAATACGTGATCGCGTTCAGCGATCCCCACTCAGCGCGACAGCGCTTCCTACTCCACTACGCGTTCCCACTCTGACTCATCCCCACTCCAAAGACCCGCTTCGCACCGAAGGAACTCACAATCAGTGTGCGTTCGAGCTCCGTGCGGTGTTTACAAAGTTACTACGTATTGTTATACTATAATGTTTGTTTATCAAGCGAAAGAACAGTTTCACCAAAATTCTCCGTCGAACCTTTATCTTTGACATTTTACCACGGCGCGGTGTTCGTTTTCGATATGACGCGTCGCAATACCTTGAAATTTACTACATGTCTCTGTTATAATCTCATCAAAATGTTCAAAATCGATTGTAAAATTTCACACATATAAGGCTAAAAAGCAGAAAATAATTATTTAAATAAAAATAAATTTCTTAAAAATACCATGTTTTTAAAACGGACCAGAAAGTATAAAATAATTTTTCCTAGCCCCATACACAGATTCCTAACTCCGTACAGACAACTTTTAATATCTATGAAAATACTTGTAAGATTTAAAACGGAAAACGTGGGGCACATGCAATAGATAATTGATGCATGAATAGTGCACCTAAATCACTAACAATTTTATTGCACTACATATGATATGAACTGTTGTACGAGTTTTCTCAACGGTAGCTACCCTCTACACTCCTTACTATGTATTATATTGCGCCCCAAGTTTCTTGTTTTAAATCTTACAAGTATTTTCATAGCTATTCAAAATTCACAATCACAAATTCTCAGGACTATCTGTACACGGTTAGGAATCTGTATGGGGTTAGAAAAAATTATTTTATGCTTTTTAGTGCGTTTCAAAAACGTGGTATATTTTTAAAAAATTTATTTTTATTTAAATAATTTTTCTGAAACACGGTTTTCTTCATTATAGCACATCGTAAATATATACTTCTATATATCGTTGAAATTTGTCTTTCCGCGTGCTCTACAACTACAGTGTTCCCGCGATTGATGTGACTTTCGGGTATGTGGATGATGTGACTTTTTTATCCCCACTACTAGGGGGTTCCTCCTTGGGCGATTGATCGCGCTACAAAGAAATTAAGGTTTCAGGGCGTTTAAATTGGGGTTCTATGATACTCGATGTATCATTCTCAGGTATGGAATGGCATTAGTACAATACAACAATTTCCCGGTTAGCACCGTTGTTTACTCAGGATCGTCGTTTACACTTGGAAAAGTTATTCAAGAAATCTATGTTCGGCACACGTACAAAAAACGTAGTACCATTTCGTTTCCTGAGACTCAATACCCCCCAGATATTTCAATTTAAACTAGAGGGCTATTGTTGCTCGCTCGCTACGCTCGCTCGCGAGTAGGGTTGTTTTTGCTCGCTCGCTTCGCGAGCTCGCGGGTAGGACTGCTCTTACGAGAGGGTTGGTGATACGCATGGCTAGTACGGCCTACTGATATTAATGTTTTTTATTTGGTGTGTGACTCTCCAAGAGTCACACAAAGAACTTCCCGATTCGTTACTCCTTCGCCAACATCGCTAACATCGTTTTTTTTTGTACTTTCAACGATATTCTCCCAAAATGTATTCTTGGGAGTAGAGATGATAAATTCACTGTTGCATTGGAATAACTTTCGATTATTCCAAGCGGTAACACTAGCATCAGTTAAAAAAAAAATTTTTTTTAAATCTAAAAAAAAAATTTTTTTTATTCTAAAAAAAAATTAAGAAAAAAATTTTTTTTATGTAATTGCGTTTGGTTCTTTGGTGAAAAATTTTCGTCCTCCCTTATAAATTGCATTGTAGAATCAACTCTTTTCGAAAAAAAACTAAAAATCTAAAAAACTACTTGACCAATATGGACCAAAATCTAATCAGCTCTAAGTTACGACGGGGCACATCGATTGCATCATTTATCATCCTGATCGCGTTGTTACTTTTTCTGAAAATGTTAACGAAAAATTTGATTACATAGAAACGGCCATACGCACACACACACACACACACACATACGAACATTTTGCTGAAAATAGTCTAAAATGACTGCAATGACCATGAAACGTGAAGATCTGCTAAAAAATCGATTTTCGATTTTCGGGGTAATTACAATAACTTCCCTATAAAATCGGGAAGTTAATAACTCAAAAACACCATTACTGTCGTACTAACAGTAAGACGTTACACAAGTAAGTAAACGCTAACGTCTGTTAGTACGACAGTGATGGTGTTTTAAAGTTATTTAAATTGAAATATCTCTGCATCGTTTGACGTGTTAAGCAATACCTCATTCCATTTAAAAAAATGAAGTTGATCTTCATATGTCCTTTACGCGTCCACCTACAAAAAAGCTACTAGCATCAGATTAATACCCACTCGAAACCAAGCAATTTCCATCTGATGCATTTTTTCCTAATACCAATAGCAGCCGAGTTATGCAGGTGACCTGTTTATAGTGCCCACCCTGTATATATACAAAGACAAAATACATTCCGCGACAAACAGATAGCACACTATCCAAATTTGTTAATTTTCGCAAATATAGTTGAATAACTACAGTTTTCGTATTATATATCATCGCTGAGTTAGTAATAGATTGTATCTATGCAAGATAAATGCTTGTTTTCTGTCTAACGTAAACCGTAGTGCTGACTGTTGCGTCAAAATGATAGCACAAAGTCAATTTGTATTCCCCTAGTAGTGTCACATCAATCGCGGGAACACTGTACCTGTATGATGTGCTATCTTTTTGTCACGAAGTGTAAATATAATAATAACAACAATAATAATAGTAATATTAATATTTTATAGTTCTAAAACACGAATGTTCTTACTAAATTTCGCGTCTGTTGCCCGAAGTTGTATGCGAAGTATACACGAATTAAGTGAATACTTACAATTAGGCTTGGAACCTACGCGTCCACCTACAAAAAAGCTACTAACATCAGATTAATGCCCCCTCGAAACCAAGCAATTTCCATTTGACGCATTTTTTCCTAACACCAAAAGCAGCCGAGTTATTCAGATGATCTGTTTATAGTGCCTCACCCTGTATAGTAAAAAAAATGTGTGTTCCTATTTGTGTCATTACAAGAGGCACAACAGAGGCAAAACAATTCTTATAGCATTAAGGATTTATTAAAATTAATGTACCATAATAGGGGACAAATAGTTCGTATATGCGCTAAGCGAGTTTAACAACTGGGTCAAGCTATAATATAATTCTATTTCTATTGAACGTGGAAAGCGGTAGAGGAAATTTTTGCATTTTTTAACAAAGCTTCACTCTGGTATAGTGAATTTTTCAAAACTTTAAAAAACTGGTTCTTTTAAGCCCAATAATTTTGTTATATGAATTGTTTCCGCATGGCATTCGGATTGAACGAACATTTCAGTCAAATCATGAAAAGGTCAATACTTACGGAAACAATGAAAATTTTCTTTGACGTTAATGCAACAAACGTTCCACCACTACATTCTGGACATTGTTTTACATTTCTCATTACACTGTCCTCTCATTCGATACGCGCATTTAAATATTATTCTTCAATTTGTTATATTTATTTTAAATTGTTATTAGAAAACTACATGAGAATAAATCAGTCTTCCTAAGTTACTGTTAAATGTCGCCTGCGATTGTTTACTCTTAAACCACATATTTTTACATTCATTTCAAATAATCTTCTTATCTTTCAGCTAGTAATTTATTTCAATCTAATTTATAATAACTGTGCTTCTCTTATTATTTAGTATGCAAATCATCGTCTCAATTTATGTGGTATTAAAAGATTGTGATACTATTTTTATTTTATGTGGTATTATTTGTTAATTCTTTATGTGGTATTAAAAAATGGTGGTATTATTTTTATTGTATGTAGTATTATTTTTTAATACCACATAAATCGAGACGATGATTTTCGTGTTAAATAATGAGAGTGGTAAAAGATAAATAAAACGATTGGAAAGGCAAGAATTGAGGAAGGACAGTTATTATAAATTAGATTGAAATAAATTACTAGTTGAAAGATAAGAAGATTATTTGAAATGAACGCGAAAATATGTGGTAGACGATTGGAAAGGCAAGAATTGAGGAAGGACAGTTATTATAAATTAGATTGAAATAAATTACTAGTTGAAAGATAAGAAGATTATTTGAAATGAACGCGAAAATATGTGGTAGCATAATATTCAGAGAATTCGTAACTTTTCCGTGACAATATCTTTCTTCATATTTTACGAGATTTCATATCTAACATTACCTTTAATAGAACACTGTAAACATTTAGGTGAATCAGCCTGTATAAACTAATTTACAATTTTTGATTTCAGATTCGCTGCCCCGCAAGGTACCCGTTCTACCGAAATAGCTGTCGAGTTGATTCGAATATTCGAATACCAGAAGAGTCGAAGAGTTAAAGAGGAGTGCAATTCTGACAATGACTCAAAAGGACGAAGCTCTGGATGCAGTCAGTGAATAGAACTCACCGGGCGAACGTTGAACTACCCCAATCTTGAAGAGTGCTTATGTTCTGCATTTAGAAGAGAGCGGACGGTATGATTATCAAAAATTGTTGGGAAATTTGGAGTAGGAGTGCTATTCGCTTACGCACCACCGTACACTAGTACACATCTGGCATACGCTATGCCTGATAAATCTCACTGAATTTCGCCTAGCTGATTCCGGCTAGCATTCTTTGATCTTCGGTGCTACAGACTACGAGTCCGCTAAACGTAAAGAATCCTCAACAACGTCCAAAGTAATCTGACGTATAAAGGAACTCAATATCGTGGTCTTGAGTGCTCCACCCGTTCGTTTCCAATCGTCATTGAATTTTTAGCTGATTCTAGTTAGCATTCTTCTGGAGACTATAACTGTGAAGAATCCCTAATTCAAATTACCCAGTGTACCAAAACCAAGAAACTGAACATCGTGATCTTGAACAGTGCTCCCGTCGTTCGCTCTCAATCGTCATTGCATTTTTAGCTGATTGTGGTTAGCATTCTTCGACCTTCGGACGACTCGTGCTACAGGCTATCACGAGACCGCTAATTGTAAAGAATCCCCATCAACGTCCAAAGTAATCTGACGTATAAAGGAACTTAACATCTCGTGGTCTTCAGTGCTCCACCCGTTCGTTTCCAATCGTCATTAAATTTTTAGCCGATTCTGGTTAGCATTTCTCTCGAGACTATAAGTGTGAAGAACCCCAAACGACATTCGAATTACCCAGTGTACCAACACAGAGAAACTGAACACCGTGATCTTGAAGAGTGCTCGCTCGCCCTTCTCGGAGAGCTTAGAGGAAGATGAAGACCGACCGTGGTTACGCGAACGTGCTTCCTTAAAACTAAGTTCCCGTGGATATGGGCTACCCGCGAGTGGAGTCGGTGTGATTCCTTCCGGAGACGATCGGAAGGACTTCTGTTCCGGAAACCAAGATTACGGAAGCATCGAGTGAAAGGGGCCGAGAAGGTGAAGGGAGACACACACACACACACACAGAGAGAGAGAGAGAGAGAGAGAGGGAGAGAGAGAGAGAGAGGATTGGCGAGTGGTCACGAAAAGGTGAGTACGTGTCGATAACAATAATCGTAGGATAAATTAATGTTGGCAGGAGGAGGGTGTGCGGAGGGATGGTCGCGCGGGACGAGCATTTATCAGCTCCTCGTACGCGATTCGATAATGCTGATTTACATATTTTCCGATAATGTCCCCGGCATATTTCGACGTGTGCCGCGCGTGCGGGCCCCGGCTGTAATCGCGTGTGTAATTCTTGTCCGTGGGTGCGCGCTCGCGTGAGCTTATAATGGCCGAGGTGGGGGAAGGGGTATTAACGAAAATCCGTCTTAAATCTCTTGTAAATTAAATCTTCGATGATGCTCCGCCGGTATCATCGTTATAGCGCCCGCCGCGTTTGATATCGATGCGCGTGATAACCAGGCTAATTCGCTTTTCTCCGGGATAATAGGGGAGCTTTATCGAGGCCTGGAGTGTATCTTAAGTTTTGAAGCTCACGTACATTATCGACATGTTCTACTATCGCCGCCCGGCATTGGGGTAATTCACCCTTGTGGGATTTAATGACGCCCGGTACACCGTTCAAACTTAATTCTTATCTCTCTTAGTACTTTGTTCTGGGTATGCCTCTCCCCCTCTTCTTCTTTCTCTCTACTTTTTTTTATCGTTTCGACGAAGTTGCAACTTCGTGAAGTGTCTGGCAAGCTGATGTGCTGCTCCGGCATCTTTAAGGCTTTTTAACAGGTTCGCTGCTGAACCACCGTTCTGAAAAATCTTACGATGATTTAGTTCGTTTACAGGACTCTACTCGCAAAAAATAGTCCGCACCAATATCTGAAAAACCGTAAATTTTGTATTACGTCATTATTGTAGCGATAATATTTTTATTCCTTTAATTAACGCATAATGAACGCTGAAACGATTCACTGTGACCCGTCCATTGTTATATGGCCCGGCTTATTACAACTTCAATAATTTTGGTCAATATAACTTCTACTATTCGATCTCTGGGAAGCACCAAAATTGCAATAAAATGTTTAGTATTTAATGAATTTATTGAAAACAGTAGACAATAGTAACTCTTAAATGTTATTCGGATTAAATGTTATAAATTATTTTCTGAAACCATAATGGAATTTAACTTAAATTATGGAATTAAATGGAATAAGGAGCTAATTATTTTATGCATATAAAACAGATTCTAGTTGAATAACTGCTGCAAGGACAAAGGGTGCCTTTCAGTTCGTTCAAATGAAATAGCACATTAACATCTTTTGTTCATAATATAACTTTTGTCGAGTTGAATTTCATTTACTCGAAACATTTATTGTTGTTCTTCATACTACAAATTTATTACGAAGAGTGTTTTGGAACCGTGTAGCGAAAATTATTTGAAACGTAGATTCATTAAATGAAAATTTCACTAATACGTCTATATAAAAATCTATCATTTATTGCAAGCAATAGTAGCAACGCTTCCATTAAACTATTTCCTCCCAAAGGTTTTGACTGCATTTGCGATAAAAATAGCAATATTCTGGTAAATAAACGTCAAGCTGCACGATAAGTGAGCGACTGAATAGCATTAGACCAGGAGCTATAATAGGGTATTTGACTACAGGTGGGAGAAAATTTAAGGGGTGGTTCTCCATGATAATATAAGACGAAAATGAGGAATCAAAAAATTGCAATTTCGACTTCAAGATTTAGTTATTAACAATTAAAAATCCGCCTAAAATGCGGCAACGCGACCAACAAAAGCGTACGTTGCTTACGTCATAGAGGCGCACGACAGTCGCGTATCAAGTGACAGATACATGCATATATTGGTTCTCATTTTGGACCCCAGCTAGGTGAAAATATTTAACAAATTAATCATTGGACGACATTGATCCTACCTATTCGTTAAAATCCACAAGAGCATTTCTAATATCCGCCCTACGGAATTATCGAGCAGAAGGGATCAATGCCCTTTCACGTTTTACTTCACCGGACTCAAACTTTGTGCCTTTCTCCTATAAATTATTTTTTATAGGAGATCAATATATAATAATCTATAGTATTTAGTATGTAGATTTATACCCGGGGCGTCTGCAGGTAGAAGTTTCGATCCTGTAGGATCAATGGTTCAGGAGTTATGGTTGCTTAAAGATGACCATTATTCAGTGTTTTTGACAAGGAACAGCGCCGCCATAATGGTTTGTAGTGACGATCGCGCGCCGCTTACCGTGCCGAATCGTTAGATGACAGTACGGGCACGCGTTAAGGCTGATTATACATATAGAGCGTGTATTGCGATTGTTATTTGCATTTTGATAGACATAGCCACGATATTGCATTTTAATTGGTCTGGATAAGGTCTGTGTTAGGTTTCTGTAAATATTTTCCACGATATTTCTTCTCAAACATTTTCTGACACATTTTCTCTATGTTAGCGATATTACCGTGTGCCAGTGCTGCAATCTAGCGGTTCTGCTCGGTAATCAATATGGCGGCACCTTCACCTGTCAAAAACACTGCAGATTGCTCAACTTTAAGCAACCATAACTCCTGAACCATTGATCCTACAGGATCGAAACATCGATCTGCAGCCGCCCCGGGTAGAAATCTACTTGATTACATACTAAATACTATAGATTATTATATATTGATCTCCTGTAAAAAATAATTTATAGGAGAAAGGCACAAAGTTTGTGTCCGGTAATGTGAGACCAATTAAAAAGTGAAAGGACATTGATCCCTTCTACTCGATAATTCCATAGGGCTGATATTAGAAATGCCCTTGTGGATTTTAACGAGTAGGCAGGTTCAATGTCATTTAACGATCAATTTGTTAATCCTGTTTATCAATTTGTTGCACATTTTCACCTCGCTGGAGTCCCAAATGAGAACCAAGGTATGCATGCATCTGCCACTTGGTACACGACTGTCGTGCGCCTCTATGACGTACGCAGCGTACGCTTTTGTTGGTCGCGTTGCGGCATTTTAGGCGGATTTCTAATTGTTAATAACTAATTAACGAAGCTCAACTCGCAATGTTTTTTATTCTCCATTTTCGTCTTACATTATTATGGAGAACCACCCCTTAAATTTGGTCCCACCTGTTGTCGAACACACCGAGACCAGTAATCATTTAATTTTGCAAAATACAGCGTGTAGCATATTACACAGTTCACCGTGTAATAGCAGGATCGCAATCTGGCCCGGAAAATATAGGAAACCGTTGCATTGTTTGCGGACGCAAATAGAAATCGATGAATAAACGCCAATATGTATTTCTACACAAAACTTTCAGTGAATGTCACATGTGAATGTCACATGAACGTGTGTGCATGTTTATTTTCGTCGACTCCTATTAGCACCGGCATGTCCCTTCATATTATAAATAAACTAACACAATGTCCGGAACATTTAAAGTTTTTTCAAAGGTAGATTCAAATTTTGGAAATTGTTTAAATCTTACTTGAAACAATTAACATTATGTAAACGTTCGTACTACTTGAACACGTGCAATTTTATTGAAAAATTATTTAAATAGAAATAAATTTTTAAAAAATACCACGTTTTTAAAACGGACTAGAAAATATAAAATAAATTTTTAAAAAACACCACGTTTAAAAAACGGACTAAAATGTATAAAATAATTTTTTCTAGCCCCATACAGATTCCTAACCCCATAAGACCTGAAAATTTGTGATTGTGAATTTTTAATAGCTATGAAAATACTTGTAAGATTTAAAACGGGTCAGTGGAGTGGGGATGAATCAGAGTGGGAACGCGTAGTGGAGGAGGGAGCGCTGTCGCGCGGAGTGGGGATCGTTGAACGCGACACGTAAGTACTACTGAGCGTCGCGTGCGGAGGTGTAACGGTTGAATTTAATAGTTTATATCTCCTAAACGCATAGGCTTTTAAAAAAATTTTTTTAAAAATATTGCATTGTCATCCAGTTCAGAGCTGTGTTTAAAATTTCTAGTCTCTAGCTCATCGGGAAGTTAGTTTAAAATCAATTGCAAAATTTCTACCGAACAAACAGACAGACGAGAAAGCGAGCTAATAAAATCGTGGGTAAAATGGAGTTGCCCTGTTCCTGTAGTAAAGTATTCAGTTAAACATACATATTCGACGAAGCGAATTTTTTATTCATATTTGAGTGCAAATAATTGTAACTAGTTTAAAAATTGATTTTTGTAAAGTCAGTTTTGACAAAGGTTAGCTTTATTTGTTTACTTGAATGTAAAATTTAGAAAATACCATGAACAGTGTTTTGCAAGAAAGTTTTTGGAGACATGGCTGCTACCTACTTCAAGACATTGAGCTTAATTTCTAATTATGTACATATTGATTCTTCAAAGAATCCAAATTTTCTGTACTAAAAGAATTGTCAAATTTCTCTTATTTTTCAATCCGGAAAACAAATCATTTTTCTCACAATTCAACACGGAAAAGAAATGCTCCGTATTTACTTTTCGTTATAAACGGTGTCAGTATAGCAACGAATAGTTATTTTGACGAGAATATCAAGGACATTCCAGCAATCGTAATTCTAATTAAAATCTGGCAGTGAATTAACAGTAAATCAACTCGAAGTCAGTGCGGATTGCCACGAGCGAACAGATGCGCCAATAGCTCGCTTCAAAGGCCGTAAATCTCTATTCAACGGGCGCGGTAATCGGTGAATGTTTTTGTTTGCTATCGGGCAATCGAATAAATCGGCGTCAACGTTAACATTTGGGACCATTTATGTTAATTACGCTGCTTCATCGAGGACACGTATTACAGTGAAATCGCTCGTGCACCTGCGCCTGTAATCGCTCGACAGAACAGACGCTAGACCCACGAAAAAGGAAGACCGTCGAAGAACGACAATACGCCACCATTACGGGATAATTTATCATTTAAAAGTGGCTTGTTTTTGCACAGCATCCTCGGTAAGCTGCGACAGCCCCGTAATTAACTTTCTTACGTGAAGACCTCTTGACCCGTTTCTATCTTACGCGAAGCCAGGTCTCGTCTTAGCTTAAACGCATCCCTTAAAAAGCTGTTTCGTCTCCCAAACGAATATATTAATTATCTTCGCAAATCTTTCGGAAGAACAATTACACTTACCGGCGTAACTAAACCGGGATCCGCAAGTTCCATTAACGCATATCTGACCGCCATTTTTTCTCTGTTCTTTCTTATAATTGTAATTTCTAGTAAGTTAGGATTTCATCTTCCGTTAACCGCGTATTTAAGAGCTGTGAATTTTGAACAATTTATAAGATTAAAAATGGTTAGCTCAATATAGTTCGTTTTAAAATTGTGTATACCGGGTGTCCCAAAAATGTTGTACTTCTTTGAAAGAGAAGGTTTCTGGAGCCAGTTCAAGTAACTATTTTCTCTGCGAAAATATTCTCCACGACTTCGTTAAGGAGTTATCAACGAAGAATACGGGCCTATCAGAGCGCGGCTACTGACACGCTTGTGAGGCGTTTTTATCTCCCCGGTACATTTTGTTTGCGTTGATTATAAAAAGATTTCTCGAATTTATATTTCACGTATTACATAAAACATTACATGTATGAAATGTAGATATAAAATACATATTTAGTTAGTAAAAAATAGTTTGGAAGATTATACTTAAACAATTTTATTTTAATGAAAAATATCAATGAAAATTAATTAAAAATTGTTGTTTAACAAAATAAAAAAAATTGCATTTGCCTACAGTTAAAATTTACTTTTTTTGTAAATGAATTTTAGTGCAAATTTCATCCCGATATCTGTTATGGTTCAAGAGTTATAACAAAATGTCACTAAATTTCTCGATCCAGCCCACTGTGTGGCGGTTCGCGCTGAGCCAGGTGTTGGCATTAGCCGATCTGGAATCTGTACTCTGTTGCCGCGCTCTGATTGGTCCGTGTTTCTCGTTTATGACTCGGCGAAGCACAAAATTTTTGGGACACCCTGTATACTTTTTTGACTGGATTTCAGAATAACTGTTTTATGCAATTATAATTAATTAATGATCAAGGGTATATTCATTATACAAATCATGAATTAAATCTTGGAGTAGGTACATAGTATAATTTAAAATTGTTGAACAAAATTTGTTGTTAATAAAACGGTCCACGTATTCAGTCGTCAATAATCCGAAATTTTATATTGAAATTAATTCTCAATCATTTAGTATTCGATTAATCACCGACATTTGATGAATCGCGGTCGCGAGAGGCGCGGCAATTTCATTGGTCTTTAAATTAATTTCTAGTTTCGCTCGAGCCAGAGTATTACGATGTTAATGAGCGGTATTAATTCGCACATTGAACTGTTCGATCGTGAGTAAATAATTTGGGAAAGACTAGTTTTTGTTTAATTTGATTCATCTTTTTGTTGTTTGTTTTGTATATTCGTTGTGATTTAAAAACCAAACTGATTTAAATGTGGGCTTTAGTATTTTTAGATGTTGAGAAAGAAAAATTTATACAGGATTCGTTATTTTTCTACATGAAAACATTGATTTCCATCACCAAAAGTTTAAAAATAATTGTAAAATCACATTTTAGATGTTGAACCCATTTTTAATCTTTTTGCTATGGTTTTATCAAAATATCAAAGAATATGAAAATATTTTGGACTGATCAATAATATTATTACAATCTTACATGTGCTTACAAGTAATTCCTTATATAAATAAAATGCGCAGACACAGGAAAATTAATACCTACAGCCACATTTAATAAATGCATTAAGGACTTCTCTTTATAATTAGATTTCATGTTTCGTTCATTACTGCATTGTAAACTTAAATTATTTAAAGTAATATGAAATGTGATGCTAGTCATCGAAGAACTTGATATATAAAAAAGTTAAGTTCTTTATATAATATGTACATATTTATATGTATATTGTATGTTATGTGTTATTGCACTTCTAAATTATTCTTTAAATTATTTTCCAAATATTATTGTTAATACTCCTAATACAATATTACATTGTCAACGAAGAACGCTCAGCTCGCAATTGTTCCGAACAATCGCTTTGTCATTACATATTGTTTTGTAATTTTATTTTGTACACAAATAGTGAAGCCGATCTAATATTAAAACGTTTATTGAGAAAATAATGCAAACTGTTGCAAACAAGTGTTAAAGCAAGCTTTGAAAGGGGTGATATAAAAAACATACCCAATGTTATTATTAGACTGCGGATGTTTATGTAGTTATAGTACAATGCACCTTTTACGTCACAGTAAAACAAGTATCAAAATAACCTTACATACATAGAATGATTATACGAACAAATGAAAATTGTATGAGCATACGCAGTCTAGTTATTATACATATTTTTCTAGTAATACTAATAGTATTTAAACATCTACAAACTTCTATACAGGGTAGAGCAATAACAATGTCCACTTTGAATATATCCGTCATTTGTAATAATATGAAAAAATGTTATATACAAAACTTACACGGTATAGAGGGGGCATATTATGACACAAACATTTTCTGCGTGGGTGGAGGCACAGAGGAGATTTCAAGGTCACCTTCATTTTTTTAAATGGAAGGACCTACTTTCTGTATCATGATTCGATAGACTATCGAATTCTGAGTAAAAAATATATTCACCTCCATATGTCCTAAATCTAATAGTTAACGAGATATTATCGAAACAATTTCCTTTCCTCTTTGGAAAGGAGCTTTTCTTGTTTTTTTCTTTTTTTTTATGTATTTATAAACTAAACGATTTTTATTGTCTAGAATATAATTGTTTAGACTTTTAACTGTAATCGTGTATTAGAAGATTTAGTCGCATTTTTACATGTATCAGCTTCTCCGTACAAGCGCCGACTTTCTGTTCGCTCCCGTCACTAGCCGCCGCAAGGGGAATCGGTCGCTGCGTCGTTACTGATCAAACCGAGCGTTCGCCGGCATACTTTATTTTTTTTGACACTGTTCCACCAAACGGACACTTCTGAGATTTTTTAACAAAATAGGTTAGAATCATAGCAATATTTTAGAATTTTTTGGTAGGTGTCAACCTAGGGGAAGATAGTTAAAAAAATTCTCAAAAAATTAATTAATTATTTTCAACTATAAATAATTAGCAAAAAATTCTGAAAAAAATCTGAAATATAGAGTGTATCTATATCTTTTATTTGCCGTTTATCTCATGTCGATATATTTTCTCGTTTTAGAGCAAATTGCATTTAAGTGCGGGAGAATTTACCTCAATATCACCCCTATCGGTTGGGATAGACATTTGAAATTTTACACAATGTCTTTTTAGACATAAAACGATGTTTTAAGACAGGAATCAGGAAAATCGGAGCGGGGGCCGCTGGCCCATGCTTATCCGGCTATACCCTTTGACATTTTGTAACAGTTTATAATTTTTTTCTCTGTAACTGTTTAGTGAATCCTAATAAATTTTGAACATAATTAATTACACAATTTTTACTATATATAAAAAAAACTGGAGTTTCTAGTTGCGTTTTTTCAAGGTTTAAATAGGGTTTGAAGTGGAATTTTATGAATTCTCCATAAGAAGACGCGTTAAAATGTGCAAACTTTAAGTTGCTATAATTCATAAACGGTGCAGTGAATCGAACCCAAACTTTGGTAATTGCATTAATTTAGTAAGAATTATATCTTGTCAAATTTTCAACAATTTTGTTGCGTTCTTATATACCTCCAGAACATCCTTAAAATTCCTTTTACACGCGCGCCACCTACTAAATTAATTCTTCTAAATTCTTGAAAAATCTCAAGTCATTGAGTTCACTCTTTTTAGAAAAGTCACATAATTTTAAATAATGCACGGAGATCTTTTCGACGGATTATTAATACATATACAAACATAATGATTTCATGAAAAAATGTTTTCAATTTTGCTGTTCACCGTATATTCGACTCACTAAGAAGTGAACTCTGGAGTTCTCGCCTGCGATGGGTTAAGACCAGAATAAAATTTCCTGATAAGGAGGTAAGAGTGTAAATGCGATTGACAGTCTTGGTTCGCATCGATATAAGTACGCACTGTTATTACGAGCGGTCTGAGGGTACGGTACAGCAACAGGAAAGCGAGCGGGCGGTAACACAATCGCAAACTCTAATGTCGCAAGACGCTTATTGTCGAAGTAGGTTCTCTAATATTCGCGGTATTAGACGTCAGAGAGTTCCGGGGAGAAAACCAATGGGTACGGGAGCTTTCAGAGTAGCCTTATCGCGAATAGTTTGAAACGATAGCAGTTCCATTAAGTAGACGTTCTGCCGCCGCGACCCTCGCCCGCGCTTTACAGCCGCTGCTTTCGCTTACACACAGGCTACCAGACACACACCAACACACCGGGAATTTCTCCGAGGTGCATCCATCGTGCAATATGAGCTGCTCAGGCTCCCGTTCACGAATGCACAATTTCTGAACCGCTATCTGAGACTGAGCAGTGCCGTCGAAACGTAAAACACAGTCGACGATGGAACAAAATGTCTCCGCGGAAATTACGCCGCGTTAGAAACTTATCTCGACCGGCACAACCACCGGCGAAACTGTTTTTTCCCGACTCATTCTTCAAAGTACTGAAGAAACTCGTCTGCGCGAACAAACTCCCGAGACTGCACCCGCGCGGATTAGCAGCGACATTATAGGCCGTACTTATGCGATTCAAAAGTGACTTATAGTCCTTATAAGGATTATAAGTAACCGAAAACTTTTTCTCTTGTTGTTAAGTGTTATCAATGAGAGAAATTTATTTCGACCGCTCATAACAGTTATCGATAGGAGAAGTTTATTTCGGTCACTCATAATAGTCATTCGATGAGATAAATTTATTTCGATCGCTCATAATAGTTTTCAAATGAGAGAAGTTCATTTCGATTGATCATGACAGTTATTGAGGAAGGAAACTTGTAATAGTTATTATTAAATAGTACAATTTTTATTCGTAACATTAATTGCTACAATCAAAATTTAATATGACAAACAAACAGATTTTGTGTTGTTCTTATGGTCTATTGCTTCATCTTTTTGTATAAAACCTTCTCAATGAACGTCATAGGCTTGCACCATCGGAGAAAGAGTAACCCAGTAACTCAAAAATACAATATTAATAGTAACTCAATAATTAAATAAACAACCAAAATTAATTTTCTTATCCATAATTATTATGAACAAGTCAAAAGAAATTCGATCATCGATAACTTTTATGAGCGATCGAAATAAATTTCTCTCATCGATAACTGTTATGAGCGATCGAAATAAATTTCTCTCATCGATAATTGTTATGAGCGATAGAAATACATTTCTCTCATCGATAACTGTTATGAGCGATCAAAATGAACGTCTCTCATCGATAACTGTTATAAGCGATCGAAATGAACTTCTCTTATCGATAACTGCCTCGAGCAATTTTTCTTCATCGATAACAGTTATCGAGGAGGATCCGATTTTCTGAACGCTAATAACTGTTACTTGTAACCAAAAAATATAACAATCGATATTTTTGAATCATTTTGTTTAATCATTTCAAATTTTTCTCTTTATAATATAATAATATTTTGTGTACATCATCTTAAATTTCAATAATAATCAACATTTTACTAATAATTTTTATCGTAGAAAATTTTAGAATAACTGTTATGTTTTTGGTCCTTGCTTTCAAAACGTTCAAGAGTTTCAAGAGTTCTAGGCTTCGAATTATGTTGCAAATTATTCGAATTTGTTTGTCGTAAATATTGAATTGAAGCGATTCGAAGTGATTCAGATCCCATCACTAGTTAGGAGACGTTATTCTATTTCAAATGATTGAATTACTGTACCCAACACCCAACAGATGCACTGTGAACCAACAAGGAATTCCATATTAGGATATCTCGACAGTGCTAAGCATCTCTCTTGCAGACTCCGTGGACCTAAATCTTTAATATTAGAGCCTGTAATGCAAACCCAGGAATGTACACATCGAACTTTGCGAGGTCTCTGGGTC
Source organism: Lasioglossum pauxillum (assembly GCA_933228785.1). Lineage (NCBI taxonomy): Eukaryota > Metazoa > Arthropoda > Insecta > Hymenoptera > Halictidae > Lasioglossum > Lasioglossum pauxillum. Next base: position 38,273,478 of record OW121699.1, on the reverse strand, counting down.
TCCCTTCCGCTGTCCCGAGTTTTGTGCTCCGCTCTTTGAATTATGTACAACACCGGATCCCGGAGTTTCAGATTTCGGATTTAGAATTTCTCGCCTGAAATCTCAAGTTTGTACTCTGTCCGAGACGCCGCGCCGCGCCGTAACTCGGATTTAAGGCCTTACACTGCGGAATCTGAATTTTGAGCGGTTAGATCTTACGTTTACGCAGATGCTATTTTTTTTTCGCGGTGCGAGGCATCGCAAAAACTTCTCCCCGTCGCGTCGTTTCATCATTGTAAAGATCTTTTTACGGTTCACCGCTGACGGGCCTCGTAACTCGGCAAATCCAGGGGCTAGCTGTTTTGTCGGCACCCTGTTTCCCTGGACGACGCGACGGGAGAAAAAACGAAAGCGTCCAGCGTGTACAGGGATCAGAAGCACGGGAACCGGAGGTCGGGGATCGCTTTCAATCCGGAGGAAAGATCCACGGGATCCTTATCTCCGGCGCAACCTTCGAGTACCAGCCTCTCCCGATCGCACTGCTATCGTCGAGGTAAATCCGGGACACTCATCGAATTGAGAAAACCGTCAAAATTTCGAGAAAATATCAATACGGTACTTCGACCATATACAGTTACTGTGAATAATTATTATTAGACAGCGGAGCTTTATTCAAAATAAAAATTTTCTTCCTGGATTACAACAAATTGGAGTGAAATAGAAATTTAGTTTCTGTCTTAAGGGTGCCGGCGCGGCGCGCGGCGCGCCCGTGCAAGAGTGTGGTGGCACACGCACACATAGCTAGATCCGCATATACACTGCCGCTCAAAAGTATGTGGACACTTCCTTAATTCTTATAACTACCTGAAAAAAGTTATGATATCTTTGGTAAATTTGATTATCTTGTATGTATTTCAGTTCGTACAATATTGGAGAACATATTTTAATAATAATTTATTAAATATCTCACCGATAATGATAAAAAATAATTATATTTTCTTTTCGTCTACATATCCACCGCGTGCTTTTATGACCGCGTTTACTAGTCGTGGCATTCTGGCTATTAACTTTTTCATTACTTCACTTTCAATAAGGTTCCACTCAGATTCTAATATTTCCCACAAATGTTTTTCAGACTTGGGACATCGTTTTCGGACTTATCTATTTATGTGATCCCACAGTTTTTCTTTTATTTATTTAAGAAAATTCAACAACTAAATTGTTTATTTTGGTACTATTAGAATACATTACATACATATTCATAATAGACTTTAGCAACAAATATTGTTTGATAATAAAAATATACATTATATATCACAAATTTCATGAACATAGTAAGTGTCCACATACTTTTGAGCGGCAGTGTACGTATATGAAATTTTAAGGTTTACAAGAATACAAAATGACGCTTCAACATTGCAATCTTGTTAGTACCGTCAAGCACGGCGGTGGTAATATTATGGTTTGGGGTAGCATGGTAGTCTCTGGAGTCGGGGAATTAGCTTTTATTAACAATACGGTGGATAGATTTCACTATCTAAATATTTTAAGAACAAATTTAGCTGCAAATGTTAGAAGAGTTCAGTTGCCAGATTCGTGGATCTTTCAGCAAGATCGAGGTCCTAAACGTACAGCAAAGATTGTTAACGATTGGTTGCAACAAAATGCTCCAAATCAACTGAATTTTCCACCGCAATCCCCAGATCTTAATATAGTAGAGAATTTGTGGGAAATATTAGATTTGAACTTACGCAAAATAAAAATTTGCGAACAAGGAAAACTTTAAATAATCGAACTACTAAAAGTATGGAATGATATTTCTGTTTCAACAACACGTAAGTTGGTTGAATCCATGCCAAGACAATTAGCTGCCGTAAATGAAGCTAAATGTGGACCAACAAAGTATTAAATGTACGTAATTTTATTAATAAATTAAGATAAATCATTCTTAATTACTCACTTTTGATTCATATTTTTACAGATCCTCAACTATTTTATGTTGCATCCGAAATATTATTTATTAGATTGAATTACGTTTTCTGCATTTACAGTCCCTGCTCACTTTATTAGACTCACCTGAAGAATTGATGCTTTTTGAAATCCTATAAGGAATGCAACGCTGTTTTCAATCTATGGGGTAATGATTTCGTACTACAAGGTTGCCTTATGGGTTGCCTACCCAAATGTAAAATTTTCTTGCAAGAGCAAAAAATCCCCCTTTTACCATGGCCCGGCAATTCACCAGACATGAATCCGATTGAAAATCTCTGGGAGTGCCTGAAAAGAGAACTGGCCAAAGAAAATATAACAACAAAGACCAAGTTGATAGAGAGAATAAACTATCACTGGCACCATAACGTTATATTAAAAGAAATTGCACAAACTTGCATAGATAGCATGTCCAGAAGAATTGCGGCTTTAAGAGCAGCTAAGGGCGGATTAACAAAATATTAGTGTTTTAAGAATGATATTGATCTATTTGTGTTTGCATACATTGTTTTTGTAAAATAAATATATGGAAAATTCATTGGTCATCATTAAGTGATATTTGCATAAGTCTACGATACCCATTATTCATGGTAAAACTCGAAATATCATAATTATACAGGTGAGTCTAATAAAGTGAGCAGGGACTGTAATTACCATCAATCTACACTTTATGTTTTTCAAATAACTTTTCCATTAATGTAACATACATCTATTAATTGTTAAATAAATGCCGTGTTCTCGAGGTGTATACTCATTTTTGACTCTCACTGCAGGTGTCCCAAAAATGTTGTACTCGAGAAAATTTCCCTTTGAGAAAATTTCCTCTGCGGCTCGTTGAGGAGTTATCAACGAAAAAAAACCGGACCAATCAGAGCGCGCGTACAGAGATCGGTTTTCAGTTCGGCCAATCCCAACGCCACGCTCAGTGGGACCTCTGCTCTGATTGGTCCGTGTTTTTCGCTAGTAACGCCTTAATGGAGCCGCGAAGAATATTTTCATAAAGGAAAAAGTTATTTAAAATGACCTTAGGAATCACCATTTTTAATTTCATTCGAAGTAGTTCCTTTTCAAGGAAATGCCACATTTTTTTTAATGTAAATTAAATGTATATTTATTACTTGATAATATATACTGTTTGTATCGCTCAAAAATGATGCGCAAGATTATAGAACAGCATACTAAATCGATGAAACAAACTAAATCTGAAAAATATTTATATAGGGTGACTCGGTTGTACCACAAGTTACCGATCGCTCTGTATATTCCCGCTGATACAGTTTCGAAGGAATTATTTTTATAAACAGTTCTCTTCCTCTCGCCGATTACTAATACCTTTAATACGCGTGCGTGTCCAACACAACGGAAATGTTTTTCCAATACTCATATCAATTTCCGGGATACAGGTTTTTGGGTGTTAATGCGATAACGGTAAAAATATACACGGAGATAGAGGCAAATACTCTCGCGTTCAAAAATCATGTAATAATTCGCCGATAACGTGCCGCTTGTCCGTGGCACTCGGCATTTCCATGCGAAAAAAAGCGTAACTAGCAAAATTCGTAACCGATGTGATACCGTTCACGTTTCCAATAACGTATCAATACCTACGGAAATATCTATAGGATGTCCCAGGTTTAAAGTGCCAAAATAGTTCCGTTACATTCTATACGTCTGGACAAGAAACAAATGTTACGTAATGTAAATGTAATGATATAGACGTTGGTTGTTTAACGCTTCATTAAACAGTTATAAACAAAAATACGGAATTCGAAGGGAACAGTTAAGTATATTTATCTAGCTTATAATTAAGCTATATTTAATAATTTTATAGGAATGGGAATATTTGAAGGAAACACTTTAGCTTATGATTAAACGTTCTTCTTATTTAGTCATAATCAAAAGTTTTTCCTTCAAATATTTCCATTTCTATGAAATTTCATGTTTTTCGCAACTTCAATGTCAATGTGGCACGTCTTCCCCTTATCCGATGAACTTCATCTTTTGCGAGAATTATTTTCTTACCCAATGGGACAATTTTTTTTGGGGGGGGGAGGGGGGCGTGAACAAAATATCGCAAAAAAAATTTCAGCAGGTATAGCTAAGGTCCACCCTAGTGTAGACACGCTTGGTCTTGTTTACCTATTTTGACTCCAACGTATACTCAGACACGATTTTAAAGGCTTGTGTCAATTTGAGAATTTCTATCGATAGTTCTCTCGAGTACTCTCAAGAGAGTACAGTAAATTTTCTATAGATGCGAAAATTTTTGTACGATAGATGCGAAAAAAATATCCTCCCCAACTTAGTAATCTGATCTCGACTCGGTACATCGGTGTGAACCACTACTAACGCGACGCGGAAAGTCGCAGTCACCGGCACAGTTCAAACGCCCGTGCGTCATCACAATGTAACACCAATATTTAATCTTCTTTATTTTTCATTATTTTTTTATAGAACTTTCAGCAACATATTCCTGGCATTTTTCTAATGCAAAATGATATCAAACACGATATAATTTCAACTGTGTTTAGTGGTTCAATCGACGATGAGAGTTTCGACCGCAAGGAAGGACAGCGCATCGAAAAGAAAGAGACGCAGACAATTGTCGTGGTCTCTCTTTACACGCGCTGTCCTTCTCTACGTTCGGTTGGGCCATTCAAGCTCAAAAAATAGTACCAAATGCGATAGATGCGAAGACATCCCCCCGAGGCCTTCGCATCTATAGAAAATTTACTGTACTCACTTATACAGGAATTACATATAGGAGATGCAAAACAGTTTAGAAGTTTTGTACGAATGAATGCGGTAGGTAGGTCATTCCACGCGAAGTCGGACACTTTTTGGAGTACTGTTTCGGATTTTATTCAAATTTGAATATGTTGTAGTCTTCAGTGACCTATGAAAGAATCTCGAAGGATTTTTCGATATCTTTAAGACTGTTGATTTTGCAAACGTGTGGAGAAATGGTGTTAACATTTTTTTACGTAAAATATTTTGAGAAAGTTTGTATAAGAAGAAAATTGAAATAAAAAGTTAGCATCGCATTGGCATTTTAAACGATACGGTAAGCAGTTAATCTTTGCCTAGCGTCGAGATCGCAGTTTCTCTTTCTTTTTCACTTGCTATCTTCTTCTGTCCTAAAGTTACTCCATACCGTCAATTAAACCACTAAATACAGTTGAAATTATGTTGTGTTTGGTATCATTTTAATAAGAATAATGCTACAAATATATTGGTGAAAGTTCCATAAAAAAATAAGTAGTAATCAAACATTTTTTAACTTCCCGATTTTATAGGGAAGTTATTGTAATTACCCCGAAAATCGAAAATCGATTTTTTAGCAGACCTTCACGTTTCATGGTCATTGCAGTCATTTTAGACTATTTTCAGCAAAATGTTCGTATGTGTGTGAGTGTGTGTATGTGTGTGTGTGTGTGTGTGTGCGCGCGTATGTCCGTTCCTATGTAATCAAATTTTTCGTTAACGTTTGCAGAAAAAGTAACAACGCGATCAGGATGATGAATGATGCAATCGAAGTGCCCCGCTGTAACTTAGAGCTGATTAGATTTTGGTCCATATTGGTTAAGTAGTTTTTTAGATTTTTAGTTTTTTTTCGAAAAGAGTTGATTCTACAATGCAATTTATAAGGGAGGACGAAAATTTTCCACCAAAGAACTAAACGCAATTACATAAAAAAAATTTTTTTCTTAATTTTTTTTTAGAATAAAAAAAATTTTTTTTTAGATTTAAAAAAAAATTTTTTTTTTAACTGATGCTAGTGTTACCGCTTGGAATAATCGAAAGTTATTCCAATGCAACAGTGAATTTATCATCTCTACTCCCAAGAATACATTTTGGGAGAATATTGATGAAAGTACAAAAAAAAACGATGTTAGCGATGTTGGCGAAGGAGTAACGAATCGGGAAGTTCTTTGTGTGACTCTTGGAGAGTCACACACCAAATAAAAAACATTAATATCAGTAGGCCCTACTAGCCATGCGTATCACTAACCCTCTCGTAAGAGCAGTCCTACCCGCGAGCTCGCGAAGCGAGCGAGCAAAAACAACCCTACTCGCGAGCGAGCGAAGCGAGCGAGCAACTATAGCCCTCTAGTTATATTGGCATAACATTGTGAGGACGCGCGCGCCTTTGAACTGTGCCGGTGACTGCGACTTTCCGCGTCTCTTTCTTTCCCATACGCTGTCCTTCCTTGCGCCCGAAACTTTCATAGTCAATTAAACCACGAAATACAGTTGAAATGATATCGTGTTTAGTGTCATTTTAGTCAGAAAAATGCCACAAATAAGATGTCGAAAGTTCCAAAAAAAATTATTAAAAATAAAGAAGTTTTGTAACTGGATTAGTAGTGGTTCACATCGATATACCCGAGCCGAGATTAGATTACTACAGTGGAGGGGATATTTTTTCTGCCTTCAATGTGTACGACTTTTCGCGACTATAGAGGATTTACTGCAGTTCTACCGAACCAACATGCTGCAGGGATCGATTGCCACTGGTTCATTTCCAATTGTTAATAATTCGCTAACTAATCCACGATTGTAATGCAGTTACTCTTCCTGTCGACTTATTCCGGCGAGCAGGATGATCCTCTAAAAAGATGGCCACCTGTAGTCGAACACCGTCGTTATGCGTGTCGTTATACTTAATCCAAAGAGCTTTCCGAAACCAGTATTCGCGACAGCAGCTCCGTTGTTTAATCGATTTCGCGATTTTACGCGTCACAAGGGATTAATTCTAATTGTCATACAAGTCTTCCGTTTGTTCCGTCTGGTGACGTTTGCGCCCCCGTGATTGTCAACGGTGCTTATTATTTTACGGAATCGGCTTAGCGATCGGTCGCGCGCGAACGTGTTATGTACCAAGCGTTTACGACCGTTTCGTTTTGCGAGCGACGCGGCGTGCGCGCACACAACGCTGCCGCCGACGCGACGGGGAATCCACTTTAATCGCGGGAAACGATTCCGGATTGTGCCCGCAATTCTTTCGCGAGTTCCGCGCCGCGCAAAATTTTCGACGAATTCGCGCGGTAACGCGAATTACGATTCGTTTTAATCGGGCGCGTGTCGCGTCGTGTTTTCAACAGGTCCAACGCTGCGACGCGCGACGACGACGTCGCCGTCGAATCGCGAGCATAAATAGCGACGCGCGAGCTGGAAATTTCACGATATGTTGTCAACTTGTCAACGGCCACTGCAACAGCCGAATTCTGCTCTTTTCGCCGGTCGGAATTTCGAATGTCACAGACAAATATCTCGTTATTGGTAAATCATTGGACGACTTCCAAGCGGCACCGTATACTTTACATCCCGGATTGTGCCTCGGATTCCCCGTTTTAAGTGACAGACTGCGCGCCGAGGATATTAGATTTTCGATGCTGAATCCTAAATTTTCTGTCTTCTCCCCCTTGGATATATTGAATTCTACAAGGTGCTCCACCCATTCTCTGTGACCTCCCAGACATTCGTAGACATCTAACAAACAAAGTTGTTCATACACTCCGCGACAGAAAGATAGCACACTATCCAATTTTGTTCATTTTCGCAAATATTGTTGAATAATTGCAGTTCTCGTATGTATTATACAGGTATGTATTATGTAGGAGTTATTAACGACAAAACACGGACCAACCAGAGCGCGACCTAGACGCGAGTTGACACAGTCGGCCCGGCGCGCAAACTGTCTATTGGCCGGCTATGGCAACTCTCGTCTAGGCCGCGCTCTGATTGGTCCGTGTTTTTCGTTAATAACTCCTAAACAAAGCCGCGGATAACATTTTTGCAAAGGAAAATGTCGCTTGAAATGGTCTCAGGAACCACCCCCTTTCGGGAAGTCCACGAATTTTGGGACATCCTGTATTATACAGGGTGAGGCACCTCAAACAGGCCACCTGAATAACTCGGCTGCTATTGATGTTAGGAAAAAATGCATCAGATAGAAATTGCTTGGTTTCGAGGGGGCATTAATTTCGTACAGGACATATGAAAGGACAATTTCATTTTTTAAAATGAAATGAGGTATTTTTTAATACACCAATCGATGCAGCTGGACATTTGTTATAAAAAAGTACTAACCTATGTATGTCGAAAAGTTAAGTTCAAGAGATATTTCAATTTCAATAATTCTAAAACACCAATATGTACTGTCGTAATAATTGTAAGACGTTAGTGTTTATTTACTAGTGTAAATAAGGCACACTACGGAGTTTATGCAATTATGACTTATCATTAATCTGCGGATTTTATTCAGTTATGACAAAAATGAGTAGGGTATAAATTAAAACAGCAACAACATTAGAAAAATTTAAAAATACTAACCCTAAACCAAATTGAATTTGCAACAAGCCATTATATTTGGGTAGGTTATACAAAGAAAATACTTTGTGCAAATTTTCAGCCCCTCATGTCGACATGTGGGGTGACAAAGAAAATCAGGTTTTCCCGCAATTTCTCTTTCCTTTTTAGTAGAAAATTCTGAAAAAATTAAGCATACTTTAGCTATTAAACATATTTAGCTATGCATTTCTTCACAATTTTTAGCTGCGAAACCGAATTTTAATTTCTAATAATTTTTTAGCTTTTGAGGCCATTACGTATTGTAGAAAGCGGAACAATCGTTTAGTTGCATCTGGGTTCGAGTAAAGAGAACGAATACCTTTGTCAATACGTAAATTGCCCGTTAAAATCCTTTAAAAACACTCAGTCCGATTATTTCTCTTGCAAACGTCAACACAATTATTCTGTATACGATCATTAATTCTCTTTGACGAAACGTAATCTCAACCGACAAAGTGGTAAAGCATTATTCGTTTTGTCGGTATTCATGGTATTTCTTTTTGACATAGCATCTACACCAAGCCTGGCTAACCCAAATGGTTTCACGGGCCACTTTGATGACACGTAACGTTACAGTGGGCCGCGCTTCAGGCAAACATGCTTTTTAAAAATGTAATACAAATATAAAATGCATAAAACTTTATTGTTATACTACGATTCAATATAATTAACTCTCGAGTCTTAATTAATGAGATATTTGTTTATCCTTTCTTTCACTTAATTTTTGTAAATCTATATTTATGTTCGACGTTGCACATCGTTTGTTAGCTGGTTTTTTGAATTGCATCAGTTAATGAAGCGCATGATGAACTCGTTGTAAATTTCATCTTCGAAAAAAAGTTTCACAAACATATGTGGATCCAAAGGCACTTACAACTCGTTGTACAAAATATCTTAAGTTAGAGTATCTCTCGGATGTAATATAAGTATTGTAAAAATTAATTTTTGATGTGGACGTAAAAATCTGTTCCATTTCATCGTTGCACTGTAACTCAATTATATCAAAGACATCAAATATAGAACTGGAGTTCGTAGTCGCACTTGCGCACTATAACAATAACACTTCATTAATTTAATATTTTTATATACATACAACGAGGAGCAAAAGTTCCAATAGAAATACAGTGCCCGAAATTTCCATAAAGCCACCACGTTTTTTGGTAATATCTTATAATTATTCTGTACTTATGATCAATTTGAGTATGATTTCATTTTAGGCGTATTAAAAACATATATATATCGATTGAAATAATAGAAATAATATTTATTTTAAAAAATAAACGTAAATATATAATTTTACATAAAATAAACTGCGAAATTTCTATAAAGCCACATATTTTTTAAATAAGTAGGTTCAAAATGAACAATAAGTTCTTTCTTATTTCTATATTAATAATTAGTAGAACTGCCATTTCTTCGAATATCTTCGAAAATACTATGGGGCATTGACGAAATCAAACTTTGAAGTGGGTCTTCTTGAATAGATGCTCATGCTTCGTTCACCGCTTTCCATAATTCATTAATAGTACTGTGTAGCTCGCAATTGCCATAAACTTTCCTTGCGAGTATCCCCCGAAGATTTTCTATTGGGTTTAAATCTGGGGAATGAGCTGTCCATGTCAAAACCCTGATATTCTTTTGACCTAACCGCTGCTTCATGTAATTTGATGTGTGGATGGCAGCGCTTTCGTGCTGATAAATGAAGTTATCGTGTCTAATATCTTCAATAAATGGTATTCAAATTGTGTCTAATAATTCTGTATATTATTCAGAATTCATTTTAGAAGTAATGCGACAGATTGGTGTCTTTGTGTCAGCTCTAACTGCAGCCCAGATCATTAATGTACCACCACCAAATTTGCGACTTATTGTTATGTCTTTTTCTTTCCTTAAATCGTGCCATTAATATTTAAAACCATCTGGCCCGTTTAAATTGAATTTCTTTTCATCATAAAAATGAACAAATTCTCATTCTTTGGACCAGGACATGTGTGTTTTTGCAAAATCAAGACGAGCCTATTTATCTTCTGCTTTGAGTGCTAGTTTCTGCACCATTTTTGTCCAGTGAAATCGGTTGGAACTTTTTAAAATTTGTTGTACGCGTCTCGTAGTTACTGACAAATCTAATTCAACGCGAAGCTGTGCTGCACTTCTCAATTCTTATTGATACAGATGTCATTAACAACGAATGCTGTCTCTTGCTCAGCATTTGATTTCCCCCTTTGGGGAGATTTTTGCCGTAATCTTTTCCCAAATTGACGTAATTATTTACAACGGTACGTGATCGATTAATTTTTTTTGCACTTCTGCGATTAGAACATCCCATATCCCTATAATTACCAATGGATGCCTTTTCTCCACTGGTCAACAATTGTCCTCGTAGCATTTTACTAATGAGAAATTAAAATATAACATTTTACGATTTCAATAAATTTACAGATCTATTTTTACGCAAATCCTTACTCTTCAATTGTAGTTACACTTTTTCTATTGTACCTAGCGGGACTTATTCACTCAGAAATCTAAGCACAAACTAAGTGGCTTTATTAAAATTTCGCACATATGCTTCGCTTCGTGCAGCAAAAAATGTATACACACCCAAAAGGTGAACATTTCCGAGCAAATACTCGAAGATTTACGATTAGCATCAACTAAATATAATTGTAGATGAGAAAAAGTAGTAAACTTGACATATTTAAAAAAAAATACGTTGAAATATAGGTGGCTTTATGGAAATTTCGGGCACTGTATAAAATCACCCGGCGCGGCGGGCCGCACAATTCAACGTGGCGGGCCGCGTGTTGACCAGGCCTGATCTACACGATCCTCACGTATCTGATTGTACAAATCGTTGCACTCTGGCTTCGCGTACTTTTATACGGGGTATTTCCACCTAACCCGACCATCTTAAATGTCTCGCTTATTTTTTATCCGGCGATAGACAAAATGGGATTACATACTCTCATTACAACAGTCTTGTAGCTCACAAAAGAACATTAAACTTCCTCAAACAAGAAATTGTTTCATAGTTACAACTGCAAGTTGATGCAGTTAAATTTTGAACTCATTTGAACAGTAGTGTTTCTTAAACGTAATAATGAAACATTTTGTTGTACCTAACCATACCGAAAAATTACAACATTTCTATCCTAATCCAATATAAAGAATATCGAATAATATTCGGCTGGCGATAAAGTTTCTTCGTATTTTAATGCAGAAATGGATCAAGTTTTTTCCGTATTTTAAATGTAGTATATTAAATCAAGTATGTGCCGTTTTGATCGACCACCTTTTGCCATTTTTGAGGTGAATCCCGTCACTGTAGAACTTCTGTGATTTTTACAGGCCTCTTTTGAAATAAACTTCACACCATTAAGAGAGTTCTGTAGAGACCGATACAAATGGTAGTCTGATGGTGCAATATCAGGACTGTACGGTGGATGCATCTAAACTTCTCAGCCAAGCTCTCTTAATTTTTGACGGGTCGTTAAAGATGTCGATCCATCAAATTTTTCAATGTTAACTCATGAGGCACCCAAACATCGAGCTGCTTTTTATATCCAGTTTTCTTTAAATGGTTTAGAACTGTTTTGTGGTCGATGTTTAGTTCCTTACCCATATCGCGACTAGTGTTCCTTCTCGAGAATTCTTTCTCGAGAAATATTGTAATGGGTTATTTCTCATTTCTCGAGAAATTACAGTATTTCTCGAGAAATTTAAATCTAGAAAAATTCTTATGAATCTCATTTATTTTATAACATATTTTCGGATATATTTCATTAAAAATTCTCGAGAATTCTTGAGAAATCAGGAACACTAATCGCGACTGCTAATTTGCCGGTCTTGCTCAACTGTTTACATGATTTCATCGACTTTTCCAGTGACTGGTCGACCAGAACGAGATGTATCTTTGACATCGAAATTTCCAGATTCAAAACGCTCGAACAAACTTTGTGCCACACGTACTGATACTGTATCACGTCCATAAACATCACAAATTTTCTTAGCAGCTTGAGTCGCATTCTTTCCTTTTTTGTAATAAAATTTCAAAATGTATCGATTTTCTTCTTTATTTTCACTGATTTTCAAGACGCAATAACTTTTGACTAAATAAACAAATATCACAATTTCTTGTTTGTAATTACTCTATGATATTGTCACCCTTCAGACGCAATCAAGTAATGCCTGATCCGATTAATATTAACAGAGTTATGACATGGTGAGACCATCTATCGGTTGGATACGAAGAGACTTTTTCCCCAACTCAATATTTTATGCGATAGTGTATTAACTTGTTCGATGAACGTTTTTTAATTCCACCTGTTTTATAGGAACAGCCAGCCCATTGTGCGTTGGTCGAAAGTAATTTTCGTAATTTCGAAACGAGCCTCCCCTCAGACACCGATACTCCAATGAATAAGAAATATTTGGTGAATCGAGTTGCATAACCTTATGCGCACGCTTGTTAATACATTGTACACATAAACATTCGATTCTTCCATATGAACAGTCGCATTAATCATTACAATTATCGAATTAGACCTGGCGAATGTATTCCATTGATCGCAATAATGCAATTCATTTTACCGTCACCAATCAACACCGACAATAACGCTGTTCGGTAAGGGAGACCGGGGCTAGTTGACTAACTTTTAACATATTTAATTTTTACCAATCGACCATTAGTATTTTGCTGACTTGTTGTACACCAAAAGTTTGCACATTGATGAATGAGACATTGACTTGGGTATACAGACTCAATTTTGAAAATCGCTTTGATTGAACCTAGTTGTGGTTTTAATCAAATTTAGATTAGTGAGAGCAATAAGTCAACAAACGCCAGTTGTGGGGTTAGTTGACATATCTGATGGAGTTAGTTGACTTAACAGTTACTTTTAAGTGTTTAAGAAAAAATAATGGTATTAACAATACTTGAATTTTTATTTGTTCATACATGTCTACTGTAGTGAATCAGATGATGATTTGTAGGCAAAATTAAGCCAAATCAGGCTTACAAATCATCATCCGAGTCACAGTTAATACACACATCTGATGCATTTTTCGTGAGCCCATTTGCTGCAACGTGTGCACTGCGCCCCAGTTTTCACCACAAAGGCTATCAGTGTAAGATTCATTGCAGATTAAGCATTCTGAATCATCTGCTGATTCTGAGGACAAGGAACCTTCCTTAGTTCATGCTTAGTCAAGTAGCCCCGTTCGACATTTTTATCACTGCAAGGGCCACACGTGCATAACCTCGATGCGCCGGATAAACTGAAATGCCTCAAATTATAGTCAATGTATCATATTTCCATAAACTAATCATGAAAAAATATCAAACAGTACTTAACGGACAAAAATTGATAAATAGTCGAAACATAAATATTTACTTACGGCCGATGTTTTTAGATTTTTTATTCTTATTGGTATAACACGGAAGTTTCGGTCACGACAACATATTACATGGTGAGCTAGTCATTCTTATGTTTCAATATCGCGGAAAGCAGCATCATCTACTTTGTAGTATTATAATTAGAATGGATTAGTCGACTAACCCCATTAGTCAACTAGCCCCGGTCTCCCCTACACATTCGTTAAATTTCTTCTGATCCACATCTTGACTTCATTATCCTCGACGTACATTAATATTTGTAAATAAGCCTATAAATAACTGGTGAGCATCCGGCGTCGATCACGCCGATGCAAAGTTGATCGAGTTCCTGGCGCTAATGAGCGTAAGTAAGTAAGTACGATCTCCAGCATGACGAGGGTACGAAAGCGACGTGGCGGTTTTCCGATAAAAATAACCAGCTTGCTCTGCAAACCGTAACCGATAAAACTGAATTATGCGGGAGGCGTAACGCGCTACGACGGAATCTCTGTAACAGTAAGCCCGAGGGACTGGGAATACAACCTGGATGAATGATACATTCGAATTAATGAAGATCGCTCGAATTTAAGTGCTGCGTCTGACCGAGGGGGCTCACGGGCAGCAACTCCGCTTTGAAGCTGCGTCGCAAAGCCGCCAGAAAGGGAAAATAGAAGTGCAACATTTTCCAAAGGGTTTGTTCTTTTTCTCTGTCGCTCTGGCGAGCCCGCTGTGTTGGCCTTGCATAAGAAAACAAACGAGAACAGAGCTAACTTTACATGACCCGCAATCGTTACGTGGGAAACTTAAACTGAAAGATAAACAAAGTTACGCGTGGCACACATTTACATTTAGAAGCATCTAGGATACTTAACAGTGACTCCAACAAGTATCGGCACAGGAAATTCCTGAAAAATTGTTTATCGATATTTAAAAGAAGTTGGTTGAAAGTTGTGTGAAACTTCACCTGAGGGAGCTAGGTGCTCGTTACCTTTTTTTTTATATAATCCTGTAAATTTTGACTAAAAAACACCGAAAATCCAAGTTTTAATCTTAGCAGTCCACTGGTTCAAAAGTTATGCATGTTTAAAGTTCAGCAAGTTTCGCCGTTTTTGCGGAGCAGCTTGCATAAGTTGTAATGCAAGACGGAGCGTGTACGATAGCTTCGATAAAAAATTGTAGATTTGTGATTACGGTCGCGAGGATTCCCTGCGAGGATTTATACAGTTAAAGAAAATGTATGCTCCTGGGGAATTAAATGTAATAGTACAGACAAGAATAAGAAAATTCAGTATATAATGTCTTAATTAAAAAATTAAAAGAAGTAGATCTGGAGGCTAACAAAGAAGCGGTTGTAAAGAAAATAGATTTCTTAATGCGAAGTTCAGAATCAAGAAACACATGATATTTTTGAATCCAGACATCAAACGATAAGATTCAAGATAGAAGAGGCAAACCTAGATATGCAAAGTCCTAAAGAATACAAGATCAGTGTTTAAAAGTTGGGATTTAATCTAAGAATTATCGCCTAAGACTGAAGTATATTTCTTTCAGGATCGCAGCTTTGGGTAAAACCATCTTCTAAAATGCTAGCAATGAAAGTTGCAAGATGGAAGAGGCAAGCCTAGAGATGCAAAGCCCTAAAGAATATAATCAGTATCCAAGAGTTGGGATTGAAGACACACGATCAGGAACACAGATATAAGAATCATCTCCTAAGACTGAAGTATACTTCTTTTAGGGTCGCAGCTTTGGGTAAAACCATCTCCTAAAATGCTAGCAATGAAAGTTGTAAGATAGAAGAGGCAAGCCTAGAGATGCAAAGTCCTAAAGAATACAGGATCAGTGTCCAAGAGCTAGGATTTAAGATACAAGATCAGGAAAACAGATTCCAGCTCTAAGAATTATCTCCTAAGACTAAAGTATATCTCTTTCAGGCTCGCAGCTTTGGGTAAAACCATCTCCTAAAATGCCAGCAATGAAAGTTGCAAGATAGAAGAGGCAAGTCTAGAGATGCAAAGTCCTAAAAAATACAGGATCAGTGTCCAAGAGCTAGGATTTAAGACACAAGATCAGGAAAACAGGCTCTAGATACAGGAATCATATCCTAAGACTGAAGTATATTTCTTTCAGGATCGCAGCTTTGGGTAAAACTGTCTTCTAAAATGCCAGCAATGAAAGTTGCAAGATGGAAGAGGCAAGCCTAGAGATGCAAAGCCCTAAAGAATATAATCAGTATCCAAGAGTTGGGATTGAAGACACAAGATCAGGAACACAGATATAAGAATCATCTCCTAAGACTGAAGTATACTTCTTTTAGGGTCGCAGCTTTGGGTAAAACCATCTCCTAAAATGCTAGCAATGAAAGTTGCAAGTATCTTGTGAGAGTATGAGTGTGATCGCCGAACGGAAACCGCTGTGTAAAAGTACGAAGATGGAATACTCACATGATGCATTCCCGGAAGTCGGGCAAATGATTAATTAAGGTTTGCGCCGGTAAGATCGGAACGACACGCGATTGTGCGCAAGAACGCCAACGCAACGCTGCGCTGATTGGAATTTAGTGTAGACTAGCAGAGACTGGTAACGCTCCCGTTTCTCCAATTAAGCTGGCCGAATGTAAATCAGACTAGGGGAAATCCCGCAGCCTGTCGGCAGGATTCACTCGCGGAAGGAACATGGCACCATGAATTCGTTGCCGAGGAAATTGTTAACCCCAGGAAGATCTTCAAGAGTGAAGTTGAATCGCGTCTCAACGGCGAATTTCATCGCTGTAAATTCGTAGCCGTGTTTTCCACAGTTTTCCGAATTCCATAAGCCTGATAAAGTGCCCCCTCTCAGATAATGGATGTCCAATTTTCAAGACCTCTGTACAGGGGACAATGTTCTGGACATACGGCGATTACCCTGGAGTTTCCATAGACGAAAGCTGTCTGCTTGATTGGGGATGTTGGCTTGGCTCTAATGGAGCTTTGGGCATTAAGCGGAAAGCCCGATTTAGAACGCTGAAATTAAAGGTGATCTTTTATTTTCTAGAAACTATGGACCGGTTCATCTTTACATAAACAGAGCACAGTAGGATCTCGATTAACCGGCTTGATCGGGAGACAAACAGCCCGGATAAATTAAGGCCTGATGGATAATCGAGACCCGGGGGAAATCATTAAAATGTACATTTACGTAAATTTATGTCCCTTCATAACATAATCATATTTAATCGCATATTTGTTTCGGGATCCGGTTAATCGAGGTATCCTATAATGTATTTCTTTTATTCTGTACCCCTTAGAGCCCGTTCAGACACGGCGGAAACCGCGCGTTTTCGACCGCGCGATTTTTGTTTTTGATTGTTCGACCGCGCGGATGCGTGTGAACGAATCCATATACGCTAATGTAAATAAGGTCCGCGCGGTTCAAATCGCGCGGATTCCGCCGTGTCTGAACAGGGTCTTAATGTATATTTATGTCGATACAAAAAGTCGTTTTGTTTATAAGATTTTTATTATTTGTGTATAATTTGTATTATATGCATATGAAATATTTATATTTTCGTTATTTTTGCCGATCGGAAAATTGTTCTACGGTAAAAACTAAGAACAGCGAATGATCTATGACTTTATGTCTTTATTTGTCAAGGTCGTGGAAATTTTTTCATATAACATTTTTATATACGTAACTATTAATATGCTAAAAATTCCTAATATTCAAACTATTATAGCTCCGTGAAAAGATTGTACAATAATCCAGCCAGGCTTATTTTAAAGCTTGGAACGTCCACGTCCAGAATCCCTACTTAGCCTTTTCCTATTTTGCAAATTCAAACGGCTCTACAAGGATGAAAAAGTTTTTGCATACCTGAATCCACCGTAGACTTGAAGATTAAAGCTTCTCCTTGAAAATTACCGCTCAAAAGAACTTTGAAAAGTGTATAATAAACGCGAAGTGGACATACTAATGAGAAAGAAATTTTCTTCTGAATGCTTCATTTCTAATATAAGTTAGAACCGTACACCAATTTTGTTAACAACAATCATTGTCCAGCTACATCCAGTGTTGGGCAAATTTTATTTTAAATAATAAGTAATAAATAAACGTGTGTTTTTAATTGTAAATAATAATTAAACTTTTTATTTAAATAAAAGTTATTTAAATAATTCCAAAAATGATCTATTTATTATTTCTTATTTGCAAATAAAAGATTATTAACTTCCCGATTTCATAGGGAAGTTATTGTAATTACCCCGAAAATCGAAAATCGATTTTTGAGCAGATCTTCACGTTTCATGGTCATTGGAGTCATTTTAGACTATTTTCAGCAACATGTTCGTGTGTGTGTGTGTGTGTGTGTGTGTGTGCGTATGGCCGTTTCTATGTAATCAAATTTTTCGTTAACGTTTTCTGAAAAAGTAACAACGCGATCAGAATGATGAATGATGCAATCGATGTGCCCCGCTGTAACTTAGAGCTGATTAGATTTTGGTCCATTTTGGTCAAGTAGTTTTTTAGTTTTTTTCGAAAGGAGTTGATTAAACATTGCAATTTATACGAAAGGCGTATCCACCGAAGAAGTAAACGTAACTATATATATATATTAAAAAAAAAATTTTTTTTATAAAATTAAAAAAAAATTTTTTATAAAATTAAAAAAAACTTTTTTCTTGTTTTCTTTTAATTAAAAAAAATTTTTTTTCCAATTATGCAACTAATGCTAATGTAACCGCTTACAATAATCGAAAATTATTCCAATGCAAGAGTGAGTTAATCATCGCCGAGAATACATTTTCAAAGAATATCGATGAAAGTACAAAAACATTTATATTACAATCTTTAAATAAACAATGAGTTCAAAACGAATTGTTAACTGAGATTAAATTGAAAATTAATATAAAATATATGATAATTAATAACATTGACGTTGAAGACGAATTGGTTAATGGAGCATGCGGAATATTAAAATTTATTAGTTTTCAAGAAAATACTAAAATTCCGTCTATATTGTGGTTAGATTTTCAATTGGCCATAGTAGGAGTGAAAGTAAGAACTCGTTATCGTGATTATATGAAAAATGCAAATATAAATCAAAATTTAACACCAATAATAAAAAAATATCGAATCAAGTAAATATTTCGAGTGAAGGAAAATAACAAATCACACGTAGTCAATTTCCAGTGGTTCCTGCTAAAGCGATTACGATTCATAAAAGTCAGGGACAAGCATACGAGAAAGTATGTATGGATTTTAAAACATCAGAAATACGAACTTTACAAATGTTGTATGTAGCACTGAGCAGAGTTTCAAAATTGAGCGCGGTTTATATATTTCGGGACAATTTAAATTAACAGTATCGAAGAAAACCAAGATCAATACTGCAAACCCGGATAATGATGAGTTGTATCGTTTGCGAAAAACTAATTAAGACAATTTATTTTGCAACATTAGTATGCTATAACAAGGAACCAAGCGAGCAACGAGCATACGATATTGGTTTAATGCGACGCCATATAGCAAACATTTTGATAAGTAGAGAACTATTGAATTTCCCTGAAAACGTATAATCTTCATAAAACGTACACTTAATAAATAATGATAATAATATACAGCAACTAACGAATCGGGAAGTTCTTTGTGTGGCTCGTGGAGAGTCACACACAAAATGAAAGACATTAATAGCTGTGGGCCCTATACTAGCCATGCGTACCACTAACATTCTCGCAAGAGCAGTCCTGCCCGCGAGCTCGCGAAGCGAGCGAGCAACAACAACCCTACTCGCGAGCGAGCGAAGCGAGCGAGCAACAATAGCCCTCTAGTTTATTATTTGGATTGAGGTGGGAATCAAATAAATAGTTTAGATCTTCTCTTATTTCTTGTATTTTATATATATATACAATGAACACGTGCGCGTTTTTTGTCTGCTATAGCAACCTTTTCAGGTATACCGCCAGTGTTTATCCAGTTATTATTTTAAATAAATTCATTTAGACTTGCTCAGATAATAAATAATTATTTTTGCGTTTTATTTGAATATCCAAATAACAAATAACTTGTTATTTAAATTTTTATTTAAATAATTATTTATTCAAATAAATTTATTTATTGCCCAACACTGGCCACATCATACACAAATATCATAGAGAAAATCTAAAGTGGAATTCCGAAAGTATTGGTGTCAAGCTTTAATATGAGCGTAGTAGGATTATCGTGAAATCTTTTTCCCAAAGTTATAATAGTTTAAATATTTTTATGAAAAATTGAAACATTTGATGCAAAACTGGATGACTACCGACGTTGTTGACGCGTGTCTCAGCTCCTGGGGAGGTACTAAAAACAGGAAAAGACTACGCCTATCCATTTTTGCGTGACAGTATCACAAAAACCTGGTGGTTAATTTTCACCTCGACGCGACGGGTGCACTCTCTAGTGAAGATCGATAACCCCAGGCCCATTCAAGATTTAATGACTGAGGTTCAGAGTGCATAATTCGGAATTCAGAGTCTATGATCCGAGATACCACGTCAGCTATCTTAAGATTTTATGATCGATCTTCAGCATCTGCATGTTGAAGTAAAAAGCTCAAAGTAAAAGATCTTATAACCTAGAATCGGGGCATTGGAGCAACGTCTCGGAGAAAGTAAATCAGAAACAAGGCTCTAAGTGGATTCTTTCAATGTCGATCTGTGTCGCATAATTCAGAAGCACTTACGGACTATCATTTCGTTAAATAACTAAATCCCAACGGAAAGGTTCAACCTGTGGAAAGCGTGTGGTCAAATTAATAGGAACAAGGAATATAATAGAAATAACAAATCCGTAAAAGATAATACGCACCGTTGATGGTTCACCACTATGCATATTTAGTTTAAACATTAGAACAATATGTTAATACGATAATACAGTTAGGAGCAAAACTGATCACACACATTTTAAATCAGAATAACTTTTTTATGAATGAATCAAACGACTTGAATTTCTCTGAAAGGCTAGAAGAATTAGTTTAGTAAATGATTCTCTAAAAAATATGCTGAAAAAATGCATTTGGTCGGAATTGTGAAAAACAGTAGTAAAAATTGATCTTGACGACTTCTTTAATTGGGCCAATAACGAAAATTTAGAAGATGTGTTTGGTCACCTTGTATAAATTATATAAGCTCCGAAAATTTCATTGAAATCGGTTAATTGGTTTACGAGTTATAAACGATCAAAAGTGGTAAAAATCGCAATTTTTCAAGATTTTCTGCCTTTTTACCACTTTTAATCGTTTATAACTTGTAAACCCATTAACCGATTGACCAAACACATCTTTTAAATTCTCGTTATTGGCCCAGCTGAAAATTCGTAAAAATCAATTTTGACTACTGTTTTCCACAATTCCGACAAAATGCATTTCTTCAAATATAAATGAATGAAAAACTTGATAAATTTAATTTAGACAAAAATTAAATAACTACGTAATTCTTTACCTAAAAGGATGGTGGAAATCATAGAAAACAAAGGAGGTTCTACACATTATTAGAAAAATATCGTTTGCTGTATATATTGTTATAAGAAATATGTATACTTCTGTTTCATGAAACATATAGTTGTGTTGTATAAAATATATATCTTTATTTTTCAAGTGTGCTATCATTTTGTTTGTGTCGGATTATGTGTTCCTCTTTCAATTAAGAGAATTCGTTGAACTAAAGTCAATCTATGTTCTGTTTACATATTCGCAGAAGGTATTTTTTACACATTACACAGAGTTTCCACGCTAGCATAATCTTAACGCGAGAAATTAATACGCGTGTTAATACGCGTGTGCTATCTTTTTCTTTGGGAGTGTAGGTACAAGTTCACTTGATATTTACGTGGAGAATGTGACTCGGTTAGCTGAAGAGTGAAAAGCTGAGGGATGAGGATGATTTAAAGGAATACTCGATCACGTGAAACGCGGGATTACGTCCAATAATCGTAAATTGATTGCCACTTAACAAGCCGCTACGGAACAAAGACGCGAATGAACATACTTCCCTCTGGCGGACGTTTCATCTTATTAGGTCCCGGACTGTCTCTGACAGTCGTATCTTCAAAGTGATGAATCGCATCTCAGCTCGGCACCGTTTCACGTGAATTCTTTCCTGTCCGCGTGGACCTATCCTCACGGACCTGTTTAATTAAACAATCGACCGTTTCAGATCTCTACGAAATTGCATTCACCCCGAAATGACCACAAATTGAGTTAGTAATATTTCTTCAAAGCGCGTGTACCAACATGACAATTCTTCTGAACAGCCCGAACACCTTGACGTTCGAAAGGATGCATACAGTTATATTATTGGTTCTAAGAAATAATTGATTCCAGTGTAGATAGAACCTTCTGTAATGACTTCATTATTTACTATTATTTTGTTTACTATACACTACATAATAAAATATATTACTATATAATAACAAAACTAATAATAACAAAGCAATACTGAAATTTTCTATTCTCGAAAATGGTCTAAATTGAGACCGAAACGTTGAATTAAATTTCATGTGATATTTTTGCAAATTTGCTTATTTTCCAATTGATCGAACCAGTGCGCCGATAACATTAATTGTAGGATAATAACAAAACGTTTGGAAAAAAATTAATTAGTTTTTAGCCGGCTACAAAATGCAATACAGAAGAATTCAACTATGAAATTTGTTCATGTAAAATGAAGGTGACCTTCATGTTTTTAAATGCCACTACATATTTTTTAGTACATGATATTATTGCTTATGTCAAGACGAGTTTAACGGTCTAGTATACTACGACCTCAAGATGACCTTTACAGTGAGGTCTTAACACTAAAGCTACCAGCACCGGTCAAAATGACCGGTTCCAGTTTTTTTATTTTACAATTATTGAAATATTAATCAAAATGATTTCATAAGGAATGGTTGAATATGTAGATATTTTTAGTGGGGCACGTATTATAATAGGCAGAGTTGGGCAAAAATTTTATTTAAATAAAAATTTCGAATAAAGTGGGTTCAGAACCCACTTGGAAGAAACCAACTTTATTCGAAATTTTTATTTAAATAAAATTTTTGCTCAACTCTGGCAATAGGGCCCGCACAAAGTCTAAATAAAATCAATCTTGTCATTTTTATAAGGGAACATTTACCAGTTACTTGTAAAGCTTGATAAGTTTAGTGTTAACAGCAAAGCAGGCTGGAGTTGTTGATTAGTGCCAAGAACAGGCTCGTGGTAGTGAGCTGGATACACTTCCGCTGAATGCGCGCGCGGAAAGCGGGCCAGCGGTGGTGTGATGGCTCCGGCGGAGGAAAGGAACGAGAAGGGTCTGTTAAAAGGCCCTGGGCGGTGGGGTTTTAACGGGTATGTGTAGGGATTTATGTAAGTCCCGTTCCCCTAACTGTCACTCAGAGGGAGGCGAGTCCCACACTACCCTTTCCGACCACCATCGAAGGAGAGGGTGTGCGTAAGAACATTTCTCCACCGCCCTTAAACAAAGAAAAAAGCTGAAGTTGTTGATATTGATCTCTCGAAAGAAATATGTATCAACAACTCATGCCTGTCTTACTGTTGAGACCTTACTGTTAAGATTATGTCAAGATTATAGTCGTTCCTTTAAATTGAGATAAAATTGTATTTTGTAATATTTTGTTGTTTTCATAGTCATTGGAAAACGTATAGATATACGGGCAATGTGGTAATATAAGTAAACGTATAGTGTAGTAAATGTTCTTGTAGGAGATTGAGAACGACAAAGAAATTCCAACGGTAAAATAAATCGTAGTGCGACGGGTAAAATGTTCTAAAGACTAAAGCCACGAGATTGAATGGGCATTAGCAGCCTCGTGACGAGGAACTCGGTGGACAATATAATATAATAACGTAATAATAATAACATGTCATTCTTCATGAGCGTCCGATGATTGAACCGTACACGATTATACTGCGCAATTTATGCTCTGCATTCGTCCTCCGTAAATCTTTGAACGGCATTAAATCAGAACATCAGTTTGGCGCGAGAGTGAAACGATTGGCCGCTAAAGGTTGCAAATAAAGTAACGACATGAAAATTTTACGAGTCGTATAAACTGTCCATAAAGTATTGGAGAGCCAAGAACCGTTCTCGTGTTTCAGGCCATATGCCACACACACTATGAGGGATAAATATCGGTGAATTACGGGACACCCGATCGCTCGATCGGTGGAACGACTTTTATTACGACATTGGCGAAAACAATACCGCCCCGGGTTTCGCCTACAAATTTTCACGCAATAAGACACGCGTTTCCCAAAGGTCTCTTGCATTTATCGAGCAGCCAGTGTCACCAAACCAGTGAGGGGAAGTGAAGGAAATACAGTTACCCTCTCTCTGTCATTACCGTATTAGTCTTCGACCGGACTAGTCATGGCCTTAGCCCATGTACAGAGTGAGAGTCAAAAGTGAGTACATGTACACCTCGAGAACACGGCATTTATTTATTTATTTAACAATTACACTGTCCATAAATTTCAACTTTTTTAACTTCCCGATTATAGGGAAGTTATTGTAATTACCCCGAATTTTTAGCAGATCTTCACGTTTCATGGTCATTGGAGTCATTTTAGACTATTTTTATCAAAATGTCGGTATGTGTGTGTGTGTGTGTGCGTATGTCCGTTTCTATGGTATCAAATTTTTCGTTAACGTTTTCAGAAAAAGTAACAACGCGATCGGAATGATGAATGATGCAATCGATGTGCCCCGCTGTAACTTAGAGCTGATTAGATTTTGGTCCATTTTGGTCAAGTAGTTTTTTAGTTTTTTTAGTTTTTTTCGAAAGAAGTTCATTCAACAATGCAATTTATACGAGAGAACGGAAAGTTTCCACCGAAGAAACAAACGTAATTACACCAAAAATTTTTTTTTCGATTTTTTTAAAATTAGAAAAAATTTTTTTTTTTAATCTTTTTTTGTACCTTAACATGATGTTTCCGCTTACAATAATCGAAAATTATCTCAATGCAAGAGTGAGTTAATCATCTCTACTCCCGAGAATACATTTTCAAAGAATATCGATGAAAGTACAAAAACATTTATATTACAATCTTTAAATAAACAATCAGTTCAAAACGAATTGTTAACTGAGATTAAATTGAAAATTAATATAAAATATATGATAATTAATAACATTGATGTTGAAGACGGATTGGTTAATGGAGCATGCGGAATATTAAAATTTATTACTTTTCAAGAAAATACTAAAATTCCGTCTATATTGTGGTTAGATTTTCAATTGGCCATAGTAGGAGTGAAAGTAAGAACTCGTTATCGTGATTATATGAAAAACGCAAATATAAATCAAAATTTAACACCAATAATAACAAAATATCGAATCAAGTAAATATGTCGAGTGAGGAAAAATATCAAATCACACGTAGTCAATTTCCAGTGGTTCCTGCTGAAGCGATTACGATTCATAAAAGTCAGGGACAAGCATACGAGAAAGTATGTATGGATTTTAAAACATCAGAAATACGAACTTTACAAATGTTGTATGTAGCACTGAGTAGAGTTTCAAAATTGAGCGCGGTTTATATATTTCGGGACAATTTAAATTAACAGTATCGAAGAAAACCAAGATCAATACTGCAACCCCGGGTAATGATGAGTTGTATCGTTTGCGAAAAACTAATTAAGACAATTTATTTTGCAACATTAGTATACTATAACAAGGAGCCAAGCGAGCAACGAGCCTGCGATGTTCGTTTAATGCGACGCCATATAGCAAACATTTTGATAAGTAGAAAACTATTGGATTTCCCTGAAAACGTATAATCTTCTTAAAACGTACACTTAATAAATAATAATAATAATATACAGCAACTAACGAATCGGGAAGTTCTTTGTGTGGCTCGTGGAGAGTCACATACAAAATGAAAGACATTAATAGCTGTGGGCCCTACTAGCCATGTGTACCACTAACATTCTCGCAAGAGCAGTCCTGCCCGCGAGCTCGCGAAGCGAGCGAGCAACAATAGCCCTCTAGTTTTAGTATTTCGATTCCCTCTATGCGATTCTTATAGTTTTTCGCGCTGATTCAGATCCTTAATTCTTCTCCTATACGTACAGTTTTTAAGAAAATGGAGTTTAAAAAATCACATTTTTCAACTTTAAATAAATATTGTGATGTTATTATAAATAATATTGAATTGTTCTTTGTAGCAAAAGATTCTGTAGACTTTCCCGAATACAGTGACATCCAATATTATGATTGGACAATACATTATGATTGTTTAAATATGACAATATGCACATTACGTAACAAATATTTTTTGCATCACAATAACCTGAAGAGATGGACCACGCAAAGGAACGCCAATTTTCGAAGATCAAGGTCATTTCAAGGTCATGTTTTTATAAATATCAGAACGTATTTTTCTATTATTTAGGTGTTCTTATTTAAACGGACCTCCCTGTATACTTCGTGCAAATACTAAAGCACGCGACCCAATGGTCCTTCAAACCCATTTTTCTCGAGAACGAGAAATCATTATACTTTTTTTTCAACTTAATTTTTCATTTAGAGTCACTTCCTTGCGGTTTGTACCTCCAGACCGGTCACACCCTCTATATCACGGCTGTTTCCCGTATCACTGTTATCGTTGTTGTTTTATTAAGCGGGGCGTCGTGAACGAAACGAGCAACCTTAGCGAAAATTTAGCCCCGTGTAGAAATTTTCATGGCGTAGTCCGCAAAAGTTTGGCATGGCGGAATAAGAGGAAGCCGGTGAGTCGTTAAGACAACTAATTAAATATTTTATAGCGAAACCTTGCAACTTCCCCTGTAAATTTTGCAGGGGATAGAATCCCCAGGCCCGTGAGGAAATGCATGTTAGTAGACGGAAGCATAAATTTGAAACTATTTAAGATCGTGCCGGCCAAATAAAGTAGCGTGTCGGAGCCGTTCCCTTTGCCGTAAAATTAGGATGTATTTCGTATAATGAAGAGGATGTAGGCGCCTTGATGTGCGCAACATCGTTTACTTTTCCTATTAAGTTAGTTTCACCCACTTTCCCCATGGTTTCATATTTTTCCCCTCCGTTTAATTAATCCGGTTACAGTATTGAGTTAAGGAGTTAGTTCCTTGTCCCGAAAGAATTCAAATGAAACTTCCCGTTTGTACTTGTCGTCACGCTTCTGGGAATATTTTTCGCTTGTTCAAAACTTTAAATGAGTTACCTCAGCTTTAATGATACTTCGTTCTGACATTTTACGGTGGTTTGGATATTCTATATAGTTCAGTCTCTGTTCTTTGCACTTGACTCGTGTTTAATCACTGAATGGTGATAATAATGATAATAATACAAATATTCGGTCGTAACATATAAATATTAGGTGTGCAAATAAGTTCCTTTCCCCTTTCTTTCCAAATTTAAGACTTTATTACGTAAAATGTAATTTTATTTTATGTAAAAAATAAATAACAAAGTGTTATAAAATCTTGTCGGGTGACTCGCAATCTTTCTGCCAATTCTTCTCGCGTCTGGGTCGGATTTTTGTTGAGCAATTCCTCTAACTCGTCGTCATCGAACATTATCGGTGAACCTGAACGATCTTCGACTTCCAAATTAAAATTTCTCGCTTTAAATCTTTGGCACCACTTTTTACATGTTCTGTAAGATACGGCGTTCTCTCTCAGTGCCGCACAAACTGTTTCAGTAGCTTCAACATCTGATTTCCTAAGCTGTAATGCAGAGAGTGACGCAAATGATTCTTCTCGTACGCCACATTGATGAAATTGTTGCACAGGACTGGAAACTCTTAGAGCGCTCGTCACGACTCTTCTTAAAACTAAGAGAACGCTCTTTCAGACGACACCAAAATCGGGAAGTAATTCGAATTCAGTCAGAAGTTATGATCGTAGAGGAAAAGGGGAAGGAACTTATTTGCACACCTAATACGTTCGGTTATGTTCGGTGCCTCTTCTGATTTATTAATAATGTACAGAATTGTATTCAATCGATTACACAATTACTGCAAGTGGCTTCTTTTCAATCACAGTTATGTACTTTAACGATTAAAATTAGAACATTTTTATATACAACAACAATATGAGGAAAAATAAGAAGCTGTAATAAGTCGTTTTATAAATAATGAGATTATTACTTAGCTATAGTACTCGCAGCAGCAGTGGTTGAGCTATACTACTTGTATGACCAATAGTTGAGATATCGTTAATTCATAAGAAAAGTGACATAAGTTTAAAAAGAAGGAAATTTTAGAGGAGAGCCATTTGAAATTTACTTAAACTGGCCAATTTTTGTTTTATTGAATATCGCAAATTTGGAAATGTAAAATAATGCGTTGTTATTTAGATACTAGATTAATTGTCATGTACATTAGTTACACAGTACACCACAATTTATATATTTATTATTATACTTCTTTTTAGAAATACAGGGTGGGGCGTTTAACCTGACCATCTGGAACATCTCGAAAACTAAATTCCAGAGAAAAAAATATTTCAAATAAAAAGTCTAAGTGCAGTAATCATATCCATTTTCAATTTTCATCATGTTTTCAAGGTCATTCCAAGGTCAACTGCATTTTTTAAAAATGGAATGTGGTATTTTTTAATACATCAATCGATGCAGCTAGTTCAGGAGATATATTTCAATTTAAATAACTCTAAAACACCATTACTGTCTTACTAAGACGTTAGCGTTTACTTACTTGTGTAACATCTTACAATTAGTATGACAGTAATGGCGTTTCAGAGTTATTTAAATTGAAATACATCCTGAACTACTAACTTTTCGACATACATAGGTTAGCTGTATCGATTGATGTATTAAAAAATACCACATTCCGTTTAAAAAAATTCAGTTGACCTTGGAATGATCATGAAAACATGATGAAAATTTAAAATGGATATGACTACTGCATCAGCCCCTCCTTGACTTAAACTTTTTATTTGAAATATTTTTTTCTCTGGAATTTAGTTTTCGAGATATTCCAAGTGGTCAGGATAAACGCCCCACCCTGTATATTTTGAGATGTCTAACTTTTCTTATGAATGAACAACATATTACTTGTATGGCCAGTGGTCGAGCTATACTACTTGGATGACCACTGAGATTGCTACTCTTATGACCAGTGGTTGATATACGACTTGTATGACTAGTGGTTGAGCTATACTACTTGGCTGGCCGATGGTTCAGCTGTACTACCTGGACGACAAGCGGTTGAGTTATACCACTTGCTTGAGATCCATGTCAATTAGATTGTTTATCTGGTTACATTGTTACATCTAGACCAGTTCGTCTGGCTTGCCTATACTCTTTGTCTGACTACCTATAATTCTATGATATTTAAGTGAAGAATGATTGAATTATACTATACTTGCCATGTGTATAATACATGAAATATCCAATTTTATGATGTCCATGTTGTGATATATTTTGACGAAAGCATATTACTAGAAACAAGAGAATATGATCATTGAGGTTCAACTTGCATTTTTTTATTTAGATATTTTTCCTTTCTTAAATAGAAATGATTTCAGTAGCTGCAGTACGAAATCTGTTTATTCGTGTTTATATTAATGTATGAAAGATCATAATGTTGCAAAATCTAGATTTACTACTAATACAGCAAATAATTAGACACAGCAAATAACATTAATACAGTTTAATTAAACAAGCAAATATGCTCCGAATTTTGTCGTGTTTGTCTCATTTCAATCCGAAAAATGTTACAAATATGTTTCATACACAACGAATCGAAAACAAAGAAGTTGTAAAGGACGATAATTATCATATTAAATTTTATGGAGGGAGGAAGACTAAAAGAATGCCAATAATGAATTTCAGACATAAAATATAATATAATTTATGTCAAACATAAAATATTAATATAATCAATATAATATTTAATTAAAATTACTATAATTAATATCATATTAACAATATTAATATTTTTAATATTATATTTAACATTAATATTTAATATTTTTAAATATCATATTTAATATTAATATTATGTTTTATATCATATTTAATATTAATATTTAATATTATGACTAACATTTACAATATTAATATTGTTAATATGATGTAATAATATAAAATATTATAAATATTGTATTCAATTTTATGAAAGAAGGAAGACAGAAAAAATGCCAATAACGAATGTTGGTGCTAAAAAGTGGTACGGCGTTACGGAGAGTTATAACGGGATAAATTGAATTTGATGTGCAAGAGTTAATGAGGACTTGAATTTTGGTTCGACTCTTGGACGAAACTTTTTGTTTGACAGTAGGAACGCATATATCTGACTTGAAACGCCACTAAATAAGCCATTCATCTTCGCTTGGTATGACGTCAACGCGACTGATTAAACAGGCTTTTGGCTTTGATCGAGGCATTTCCGGGTAATTTGAGTAATTTGAGTAATTTCAGGCTTTGCATTCGTGCTCGCAATTCCCATATTTGCGAGAGAGAACAATTAAAGACTTTGGTGAATATTAAACAAGATCCCAGGAAGACGTGCCCGCGGGATATGTTATAGTTACTATTTATTTATCATCAAGCGTTTGCCCTGACATATTCATGAATAATGTCGTTTCGCCTATACGTGTGAATAAACGCCTGTTGACGTTGAAATTGTTAATTAATACCCTAGTGTTGGTGTATGCGCAGTCTCTGTTACTCCGTTTGCAATTACGATTATTATTATTCTATTCGGGACAGAGACGTTTAGCAAACAACTGCAGTACAGTAAATTGACAATAAACAATAATATTATATATATATATATATATATATATATATATTGTTCACTCGGTCTCTGTCGGGTTCTCTAGAACAATTCCAGTACTAGGACACGAATTGTGCACATGTGCGTGTATTCACATGGTATTGAAATCCGTAAAATATCAGAAAAGTTTCAACAGAACTGAACGAAATCGTCGTTTCATTTTTTTTGTTATCAAACCGTCCTTGGTTGGTACTAAAATAACGTACAAAATCTATTCATATTGTGTAAGATAAAAAAGTATCAAGAAACAGGTTGCTAGAGAAGAATTGGTTGTAAATATTTCAATAATTTGATATCTTCTTTTTTAAAAAGGAAAAATGTTAATAAGCAAAATTGTTAATAAGATTTTTGGATCCATTTGTTGAATCATAATTGGGGTGGCATTTATTTTTTTATCTTTATATTTAAACGTCTCTTCTTCAATCCATTGAAATCGGTGACATAACTATTTGTCTAGATTAAATAATTCATTAAATAAATAACTTCGATTTTGTTAAACTATTGGACTAGAAATCAACGTGTAAAAAAAATAATTGAGTGTAAGCGGTTAAATAGAATTTAATTATCTGAGATAAGCATTCAGAATTATTGGTACACAAATAATATACATTTTTCAGTGTTACATTAAATATTTACCTATCGGAAATCGATTAATTGGATTTCAATAATTGCGCTGTATCAAAAAGAAGCTCAGAAACTCTCTATTACATTATAATCCCCAACGGAGTATTAGATGACGTTACTGGGAATGACTTGTTGGTTCACAATTAAGAAGTCTTCAGTCATAGTATTTTAAGGATAAACATTACTTTACCGGGCTCAAAATTTGTGCCTTTCTCCTATAAATTATGATGTATTTGATATGTAATCCAGTAGATTTGTACCCGGGGCAGCTGCAGATCGAAGTTTCGATCCTGTAGGATCAATGGTTCAGGAGTTATGCTCGCTTAAAGTTGAGCAATCTTCAGTGTTTTTGACAGGTAAGGGCGCCGCCATATTGGTTTGTAGTGACGACCGCGGGTCACTTACCTTGCCGCTCCCCACCCGACTTAATCTCCAACCAACTACCACCTAGCGGCTCTGCTCGACACTACAAACCAATATGGCGGCGCCTTTACTTGTCAAAAACACTGAAAAATGCACAACTTTAAGCAAGCATAACTCCTGGACCATTAATCCTACAGGATCGAAACTTCGATCTGCAGCTGCCCCGGGTACAAATCTACTGGATTACATTCCAAATACATCATAATTTATAGAAGGAAGGCACAGTCCGGTAAAGTAAAGAGTAGCCCTTTTTAATATTAATTGATTGAGAACAATAAAAGTAATATTTAGGAAGAACTTGTTCAGAATGATGACCTTATTGGAAACACATATCAAGATAATCAAAATCAGTGAGAAGGACCAACTTCGAAATAATTGCTAAAATTGACACAGGTTATCGTGTTGCAAATAAATTATTCTGTAAGTTCTTCCTCTTCCAGTTTTCTCGTTTACGAGAAAAAGGCTTGTCGAATTAACCGCGAACACCCTGCATAGCAGGGGCTATAGTTAAGGGGCTGTAGAGCTGCAATTAGCCGCTACAGTGTTACAATTTTGCAGTAGTATCTTGATATCAATGCGTTTAACTAAACGTTAAACGATCTCAATTTTCTCGCTGCGGAGTTCAGGAAGAAAGCACTTTTGATCCTCTGACTGCGGGTCAGCGAGGAACAAGATGTTTGCTCTATGCGACACAGGAGTGGTCATAATTGGAACGTTTCGCTGCGAATACCTCGGGGCGTCAACGGCGCACTACGATAACTTCCGCAGCAGACGTTGAGAGGTATTGTGCGCGATCAAACGGTTAACAAACGACCAAAAGGCTCTCCGGATCAAAAATATTTTAGGCCGAGCTACAAATCATGAAAATTTGTATGCAAACTAGTATGATAGTGCCAAGAAAAAATATTATTTTTCATCTGAGGTGCCCCACCTGGCTTGTGGGTCAATGTCGAATATATTCGACACCCATGAACAAGTCTCCACATTTAACCACACAATGTGGTTTTGTAAAAATTTTTTTCATATGTTACGGATACAGAACAGATTCAGTTCGACTTTTTCACAGGAATCTCTTCCAGATCGTCCCTGTCAGGAAGCGTCCTAGATAACCTTTCATATCATAGTTGAACCCTTTAATTATGAACCGAGCTCTGGCTCCGATTCCATTAGAAGTGACAAAAACGAGAGTCTGGCCCTAAGCCCTAAGCGCGATTAGATTATGAACAGAGCATTCCATTCATTGTAGGGGTACATAAACCCTTAGATTCTTACTCTCGCGGGCTAGTACTTCGGTAGACACGTATCGCGTCACGTCGTGCTGTACTTCGGAAAGTCAACTGTTAAAAGTTAATGAGATCGGGCTAGAATACCTTTCGCATCACAGTTAACCGTATAGATTCCGTGAGTTCGATGTAAAATCTATTAGGCAGTGTTAAAGTTGTCTTCGAGTCCCCCGCATTGCCAGTGCGTCAAAACCGTGCATTATAGTTAGGTAAATTCTTCTATCTACCTTCTATACCTTTTATGTTCATTTCATTCGCGACAATCACACAAAACAGATTCTTATAATTAGAATATATTTGTATTAAACCCATAATTATCGTGCAATATCCTAATCTAGTAATTGAACGTTCCCACACGATGCAACCTTACCGCTCGGGTTGTATCAATTAGATTATATTAGTTACGAAGCCTACTAACTATCCTAGCGACTCCCTGATTACGCATCAGGTTCGTTCGCGACTTTCCAATTGTCCAAATAGAGATTTTTCTTACCTAGTGGCTCTCCAGTTACGCATTGGGTTCGTCCACGAAAACTATACCATCCCAGCGGCTCCCTGATTACGCATCAGGTTCGTCCGCATCCTAACAGCTCCCTGATTTCGCATCAGGTTCATCTGTGCTTTTATCCAACTTCCCAGCGGCTCCCCAATTTCGTATTGGGTTCGTCCACGCTGTTCTACAACCTCCTAGCAGCTCCCCGGGTTCGCATCGGGTTCGTCTGCGCGTCGTTCTTAGTGACTCCCCAATTTCGCATTGGGTTCGTCCGCATCCCAACAGCTCCCTGATTTCTCATCAGGTTCGTCTGTGCTCTTATCCAACCTCCCAGCGGCTGCCCAATTTCGTATTGGGTTCGTCCACGCTGTTCTACAACCTCCTAGCAGCTCCCCGGGTTCGCATCGAGTTCGTCTGCGCGTCGTTCTTAGTGACTCCCCAATTTCGCATTGGGTTCGTTCGCGCAGTTTCACCTTCCTAGCAGCTCCCTGATTTCGCATCAGGTTCGTCTGCGTTTGACTCCATTCCTAGAGGCTCCCTGACTTCGCGTCAGGTTCGTCCTCGCTGTCTATATTCCTAGCGGCTCCCCAGTTTCGCATTGGGTTCGGCCGCGTACCTTAACTAACAAATTGATGTCATATTCCTAGGGTAACAACCCTTCGCCGGCCACTCGTGCTGTTCGTGGCCCTGGTTCGTAACACATAACACGATCATTTAGATCTGTATTAATACTCACCATACTTTTTTTTAACAATCCGATGACCGTATATATTTTATTTCTCGTTTGTAAATAATTTACCTAAGTAATTCGTGAATAACTGACTAAAACTGCTGACTACTGCGATAACAATTGCAAAGTGCAGAGGTGTCTCCTTCTGAACAATGAAAGTGAGAGCCGTGAACAAAATTCAAATTCACCAAACCATTGGCCTTCAAACAATGCATTCGTATAATGTCGAATATATTTGACAACAACACGGAGAGAATAATTTCATTCGACATGACGTTTTCCATTTCATGGATATGAAATTGATAGAATACCTCATGCAATACTTAAAAATGTTTAGTAATTGATTAGACACCAACATATTTAATAATTAAACAATATTTTGAACAATGGTACCTCTCTCTCTGAATTTTTAGTTGTGTCTCTGAGCCACAAAGGCTAAAGGTTAATTATGGTTCGGGAGGATTCTAAACATCGGAAGAATCGGGGATTGGTCTGCGAATTACTTTTCGCAGCGGCGTCCGCCGTTTCGAACGCGGTTGCGGCTTTCTCCCTCTCTCTATCTTTCTCTGACTCTCTCTCACTCTCTCGGTTCTGTCGCGGCTCGCAGAGAGTCCATGCTTGTTTAACTCGGCACTGTTTACCGCATTGCGAGATTATATCATGCTTTATAGTACACTGCAGTGAATGTTTAATGGAGTGGTACAATAGCGGGGATAATACCCCGTAGGTGTGCTACGTACGTACTACCTAATGCGCGCCTTATCCTCTCAGATGGTCTTGCTCTTTCGGTTCTTCCTCTCTTTTCATCCTCCTCTCCGCTTCCCTTTCTTACGGTTACATTCACTTTGCACCTTTCTTCTACCACTTTAGACTTTCCTGTGACAGTTTCCATTCGTTCAGTTTGCTGTGTTTTACAGTAATTCTTCAATCGAAGTCCTGGGTCGCCCGTGCAATCGAAGTCCAGTGCCTACCCACTCCACTGTCGGCCAACGCTGCGCCGCGCCTGGTTTGAGAGCGGCAAAAACCCCATATTTTCAAGTGTCTTAAAAAACAAATTTTTTTTTATTTTTGACCAGTAGGAGAGTGAATTAAAACGTTTCAAGGATGAATCAGTTCAAAATCAAAATTCACTTTATTGTAGAACGTCTTAAAGTCTGCCATGCTAAGCATACCTAATTTTCAGTATAAATTCAAGCGCCTCTTTGAAGAAACCGTATGTGCCTGTAGAAATAGTAATGTAAAAAATGTTTTTTTTCTGGCTTCCTTCAAGTACGAAGAGCGGAATAAATCGCGAAAAGTGTTAATTTTTAATTTTTTCGAGCAGTTTTACTCTATTGCGCCATTCTTAAAAAATACAATTAAAAAATCGATTTTTGGTCAATCCGGTCTTCGAAGTCGATTTTGCATCAATCTTTAGAAATTTTTTTTCACGAGAACTTCTAAGTATTTTGTATTAGAATTTCGCACACACACACATGGGTAATTGAAGTACCTAAGTTATTGTTTATTAGTACAAATAATCAAAATTATACGAGTTACTGCCCGGAACGACTCGCGCAACAGTTCGAACTGAAAGGGCAATTTTCCGGTTGTAAAAACGAATGTTTTCTCCGGCCGAAATTCAGAACAATGCAGTGGAATATTTAGCAACAAATTTCCTCTGTGAAAATCGATCCCGCGCCAACAACCTCGCACACATCAATCAAAAAACTCATCATCCACCAGTCACGAGTTAGAGTCCCTCTTATTTACGATGTGGACGATTGAAAGCCGCTATTGTTGGCGGATTTCCTACAAACGATTTTTCTCAGTCTAATCCCCTAGACGTACCTTTCTTCTCTGATTTTTATTAAATTTATGAAGAAACTTCTTGACGGAAGTCATAGAGTGTCATTTATTCTTGTACATAATAATTTTATATTCACTTACTATACATATATTTCTTGTTTGATATTTTACACTTAATTACTATATATATGTATGATATTTTTCATTTAATATTTTATATTTAATTACTGTGTATTATATTGTTTATTTAATATTTTATACTCGCTTACTATACATATATTTCTTGTTTAACATTTCATATTTAATTCCTATCTATTTTTCATTTAATATTTTATATTCAAGTACTACATTTTTTTCATTTAATATTTCATATCTAATCACTATTGTATATATTTTTGAGTCTCTATGTCTATTTTTTATGCTATGAGCACTATGTCTCGAATTTAGAATGAGCTTGAACAGAGGAATACCGAGTGAATGAAGGGATACATTATTTAGTGAAATTATTTCGTTTCGCTAAAACTGTGCGTTCCAAATGGGCCGATCGACGACATTTTACACTATTATACAGTATTTCGAGCGTCAATCTAGTTGCGTATCGTATCATATTGAAAAATCATGAGAACAGCGTTTCATCACACTCGGCATACAACCAACCCCGATAGAATCACGTCGATAGATCGATCGCGAAAGACTTCCGTCGAATTCTACAAATTTCTACGCGTGTGAACGCGAACAGATTTCGCAAATTGCAACGGGAAATCATGTACGGGTCGTTATCATTGAAACTTTTGTTAAGACGAAGCTACATTTGGAATCAATTGTTCAACTATTTCAAGCCAGAAACAAATTATTATTGTTTATTAGGTGTATAAATTGGTTCGTAGCCCATTCTTCGCGAGTTTATCGGTTCTTTATAAACGACTAAAGCATATTCTGAAATAAACTCCACCATTTTCTATGCATTTACTTCATCTCGCAAGTAATTAATTTCCAATACGATCACTGAAAGATAAAGTTGTAATTGATTAACCGTGATCGACACGAATTAATTGGTGCATCTAATCCACACATGTCATTTTGATTATGTTTACTTATAAAAAAATAACTTAGTACATCCGAAACCAATAAATATGTGCGCGAAATCCTAATACAAAAAGTTTAATTGTTCTTCTGAGAAATATTTCTAAAGATCGATGCAAAATGGCTTCGAAAACCAGAATACCTCCTTAAGGGGCTAGGACACAGGGCTGGGCTGGCGTCAAGAGTGAGGTCTCGCCAATAAAAGTATCTAATTGGTAATTAAATATTGATAAAACAACAACAAAAATAAGGTTCATGCTATGTAATTATGCATACAAAATGATTAATACTTTATACCTTAGTTTCTACAAAAAATGTAATCTTACATTTCAAACATTTTCACTGTGTTGTCTATTATTATGTATTTCACGGCATGCTGTTGACATCTGTAACTATCATTCATAATTTGCACTGTGTATGGTAAAATTTGTCATCGTAATATATCAATGTACACTTTTGTTTATTTACGACACCTTTTAGTTGATCTGACACTATGTAGTCGGGAATTTATTGCAATATAAATTTTGGTCCGGTTGAACGCAGATAAAACTTTGTTTACATATCGTGATGCGAAAACACAGCCAGTTTGGAAGAATGTACATATGCAGTTACATATATGTATGCAAAATAATATAAATAAAGCAAAAATATGAACCGAAACAGTTTAGGATTTTGTAAATATTAATGAGCTCCCATGAATTTTATGTTTCCGGTTTCTTATTTAAGGAAAACAATCTCCCTAGTTTTAGGGAAAAACCAGAAGTGTTATTGCATTGTATTTATACATTTTTAAAAGACTGCAATCCCATCATAGGTGCTCTTCAACAACATATAAAAGTTACTCTTAAGTTAGGTTGTCAAATCACGTTACGCGTTCCTCATTCTACTTTGTTAAGCTTATTGTTTGCACAACAAATGTAGCTGTAATAAACGTCAATTGGGGTTTCATACGCGTAATACATTCGCTGCCAGCGCCACATATGCGCAACGACCACGATTTTCCATTTGACGTCAAGCAAATCAAATTAACGTTGTGCATGTCATTATTTACAATTGTGACACGTGGTATTATATTCGCAGGATTTCTAGTTTTTCTGTGATGATTTCACGTTTTTCAGCAGAACCAGATGTATATAATAGAACGCTGGAATTATGAATGTGTTATGACAAACCCTGACAACGAATCTGTTAACGCTTTGCGTCAAATGAAAACAATTTATTCTACAATATATTTTTAATTTATTTTCTCATGTAGAATTACCTTCTCCACGTTTATACCATTCTGGAACACCCTCTAGACATTTAGAAGTTTTTTAAGGGTGCCGGCGTGCCCGTGCAAGAGTATGGTGGCACATGCACACATCGCTAGATCCGTATATACGTATATGAAATTACAAGGTTTACAAGAATACAAAATGACGCTTCAACATTGCAAATGAGGAGTTCAGAAGCGGTCAATTGTGATTCCTAAAAGTCAAATCTATATCAGTCCGGTGCCCAAAATGCATATTTTTACGTTATCGAGGAATAATTTGTAATATTCGGCAGATACCGCCTGTCACGAGGTATCCGAAACAAGCGTGATATCACAAGATGGCCGCCACTGACAGATTTTCGTAAATATCGAGAGATTTATCGGTCGAATCGAAAAAATCGCTCTGTATCAGCATAGCTAGGTCATGTACAAAGGCGGTGGTGTGTATTTTTAGTTCATTAATTAATTATTTAAACACGAAAAATGGGTTGGAAAACAATACAGCACCTCGAGGTTCCGAAATTTTGCACTAGTAGCAGCACTGTCTCTTTCCTAAACTGCACGTTACAAATGTTCCAATAGAATACGGCTGATAATGCAGATCGTACGTCAGGCATGGGCAGAAATAGCACGCGTGCTAGTGATTCTCAAGGAATATACCCCCACTTTTCCCGGCCGCGCGTCTCAATCCCCTTGGCAGCCGTAGTTGCACCGAGCACTAGGGCCGCCACGGGGAGCGAGACGCGCGGCCGGGAGAAGTGGGGGTATTCCACGGGTATTCCTTGAATTCCCTAGCACGCGTGCTATTTTTGTCCATGCCTGTCTTACGTTATACGACGTTATACCGTTATTAGAGTAATTTATAATATTCGGTAGATATTGCCTGTCTAACACGACTGGTATTGGCCTGTCACGAGGCAACCGAAGTAAGACGTCAGAAGATAGCCGCTTCACGTACCAGTGTTTTTGTTGAATAAATTTAGTGTTTGCATGGACGGCGGACACTGTATTATCGATAGACACTATAATATCGACCTGCATTATCAGCCGTATTCTATTGGAACATTTGTAACGTACAGTTTAGGGAAGAGACAGTGGTGGAAAATTCCGAAACATTTTTCGTGTTTAAATAATTAATTAATCAACTAAAAATACACATTACCACCTTTGTACATGTCCTGGCTATGTTGATGCAGAGCGATTTTTTCGATTCGACCGATAAATCTCTCGATATTTACGAAAATCTGTCAGTGGCGGCCATCTTGTGATATCATGCTTGTTTCGGGTACCTCGTGACAGGCGGTATCTGCCGAATATTACAAATTATTCGTCGATAACGTAAAAATATGCATTTTGGGCACCGGTCTGATATAGATTTGACTTTTAGGAATCACAATTGACCGCTTCTGAACTCCTCATTTGCAATGTTGAAGCGTCATTTTGTATTCCTGTAAACCTTGTAATTTCGTATACGTATATGTGGACTTAAGAAAACGGTCAACTTGAGACCCACAGTTCGTTCGAGACTTTTCATTTTCTCGATGAATAAATTACGGCGCAACAATAAAAAACTTGACAGATCCAGGACTCAGCTGTGCGAGTCTTTACACATACGAGGGTAGTCCCAGAAGTACTCGACCTTGACATATAACTGGCGGTTGTTATTTGGAAACTTACTATAGCCAAAAGTACAATCTTTATAAAACATAAGTTTGAAGTCTGAAGACGCTACGTTGTTTAGTATTTGTTTGACAGCCACCAATAGCGAACGCTTTTAGTGAATTTGTAAACATGGAAAAATTTGGTCATCGTTATGTGATACAATACTTTTATATGAAAGGTCTCAGTCCAACCAATATCAAAACCGAGATGGATTCTACTCTGGGGGAGCCTGTTTGTTCGTTTACAACAATAAAATATTAGGTGGCAGAGTTTGAACGGAGCCGTACGAGCTGCCAAGACGAACATCGCAGTGGTCGATCAAATGAGGTGACCACGCCAGAAATGGTGAAGATACTCCACAGAATGGTTTTAGATGATCGTCCACTGCAAGTGCGCGAGCTAGCAGACATGGTAGACATTTCAAAAAGTGCTGTATATCGCATATTAACTGAAAATTTGCACATGACAAAGCTGTGCGCAAGATGGGTGCCGCGTTTGCTAACCATCAGGACAATGCACCAGTTTACACATCCGGTATCGCGGTGGTCAAAATCAATGAGTTAAACTGCGAATTGCTTCCTCACGCATCCTATTCGTCAGATTTAGCCCCCTCAGACTATTTTCTCTTTCCGAACTTGAAAAAATGGCTCGGTGGTAAAAGATTTGCCAACAATGAAGAGGTGCAGTCTGCGGTTGATGGCTATTTTGAGGAGCTCGACGGATCTCACTATAAACAGGGTATCGAAGCTATTGAACATCGCTGGGAAAAGTGTATCGAGCTGAAAGGAGACTACGTTGAGAAATAAAGTTATTTTTTCCGAAACTTTTTGTGTTTTCTTTGTTAGGTCGGGTACTTCTGGGACTATTCTCGTAAATATTGGTACGCCCTGTACACCATTTTCGAGAAAAAATGCACTTTCAGTGATCCGCCTATCATGGGAAAAAATCTTGGAATAAAATGAACGATGAATTACGAAGCTTCGGATCCACTGGGAGACATAGCGATCACGACCTTGACTCGTAATTATATAAGAAGAGATCACTAAAAAAAAATGAATAGCTAGGAGGTTAATCGGTGCATAAACATTTTTTCCAGCGTGTGTAGCTTTCTCGGGTCGAAGCTGGTGGAGCTTGTTCGGTTCCCGATCAGTTTCCTGTAAATTCGGTCGATAGATACGGTGGATACACAGAGAGAAGCAGGATTTCCCATTTCCATTGCACCCTCTCGATTATTTTCTTTCATCAAGGGGTTTGCCTCTCGACTTTTTCTCGAGTGTTCGTCCTTTTCCCCGAACAGAGGAAGAGGATCGAGGGAGAAGCATCCTCTAACTCGTCCTTCCAATCTACTTCTGATTTCTTCTCCTTTAACGTTGTTAGGATTTCCAGATATTCCCGGCATCCATAAGTACGCATGGGCGAGACGCTTCTTTCGTTTCTCTCTTGCCTCTTTTCGCCTTGTCGAAACGTGTTTTCCCGGGTAGTTCACAGGGAAGAGAGAGAGAGAGAGAGAGAGAGAGAGAGAGAGAGAGAGAGAGAGAGAGAGAGAGAGCGAGAGAGAGAGGAGAAGGAAGTGAATCTAGCGCAACCGTTTCTCGCTTTATGTGCGTCTTGTTTCAACTTCTCGCCTTTCCACTTCGCTCTTCCTCCCCGGCTGTGTTGACTTTCACGGCTCGCGGAATAAAAATTTTACTCTGTCGGCTTCCGGGATGTTCGTTTTTCGGCTTCCCGCGTCTCAGACTTCACAACTTTCGGCTGCAGAGCCACGCGGCAAATGAAAGACCTGTGTACTGTCCATCCCCCAGATGATGGTCAGGCAAAGTGTTTATGTTCGCACTCCGCTCTGGCTCCCCTACCATAAGACTCGCCAGATTAACACTTGTGTCCCCACTCTACCTTCCCCTTCTACCATGCTACCGCCCGACCACGTGACGCATTTCGTCTCTGACGTAAGGGATTGCCGTAATGGTTGGGACACGTTTTGTTTTTCAGTGATAAAAAATAATTTAAATCGCCGATGTTTTTGTTTATAAATTTATTTCTATTTCTTGATATTTATTTTTTATTTTATGAATATTTAGGATATGCTATCTGTCCTGCAAACAGATTTGCAAGTGCTACCCGTTCGCGTTCGTGCGCGCCGAAATCCGCGCCGTCGTTCCCAGAGCTGATGTATCCGCGCGCACGAATGCACGCCGAAATGCTGCAGTTCCCATAGTTGTTCGCAAGAAATTCTGGAAACAAATCCGTTCCGTTCGCCGTTCGGCGCGCCGAAATGTTCGCCGAATTGCGCGGTTCGGTGCGCGGTTCGTCCAAGTGTTCAGGTCTGTACGAGGCATTACACAAATTAGCAATAACATTAATTTCAAAATGCGACATTTCATATGCCCAACCTAATAAAACGCTTCCGTCAAGCAAAGCGTGGTGAAACAGTACACGAAACTCCAGATTTGCTTAACTCGTAGCCGCACGTCAGGTAACGACATGTCAGATTGCACTGCCCTGGGGGAGGGCGAATAATAAACAACGTTTCGATACCGTTTAGTGTTTATTTGGTCGGTTTCAGCGCTAAGTGGCCCGGCCTCACATTTGTTGGTTTATTTATGGGCCGGGCATAAATATAGCCGGGATCCCGTAACGTGCCGAGACTTCTACAATTTCCTCGTTATTACACCGCAGCTGGCGCGTGATGAATCAATTTATTCCGCGTCGCGATCCCCCGCGCGAGTAACACAA
The DNA here is from genome assembly GCA_933228785.1 of Lasioglossum pauxillum. NCBI lineage: Eukaryota > Metazoa > Arthropoda > Insecta > Hymenoptera > Halictidae > Lasioglossum > Lasioglossum pauxillum. The sequence continues at coordinate 38,230,937 of OW121699.1, read as the reverse complement.
ACAAGAAATCAGTTCTGTTGCCGTTCGCGTCGCGCCGAGCCGAGCCGAACCGACCCGACGCGACCGGTTCGTCGAAGTTACGCTGGCTGGCAAAGTCGGCCATGATCTTTCTGAGCTTAAACTCAGCCTTAAACTTTCATCATGGTGCCTCCCCGTCTAGCCGGTCTTTATTTCTATCGCCTTTCTCCCTGTTCCGCGTCGAATCAGCGACCCTAATTGGACGTTGGAACAGCACGGCGCGGCGCGGCGTGCACCGACGAGCTCGCGAGCTTATTCGAAGGCTTCCCGAACCTGTCTCCATCGAATCAACTGACTACTGAGACATTCATGAACCCCATAAATCACGGGAACAGCGAGATTTCACGTCTAGAACAACCAACTTCCGAACGAACGCTCCTCCTTGCCTTCCTAGTCCCGCGGAAAAACCTCGCGATCCTAACACCCTTACTCTATAATCTTAACACTAGGTTTACGGAGTTTTTTTTTATAGTTTAAGGACAGTGGGAATAAATGCATGTACGCACTGACATCCCCCCTGAAGTCGACGCGACGGTCGGGGGGAAAGTGTGGGACTCGAAACGGTATCCAAAAATGTACCGGGCCCATACCCGCTAAAAAAACTCACTGTCCAGGACTCTTACGACACCTTCTCCACCTCCTTCTCCTCCAAAGATATTGCAAGTACAGTAAAATCGCGATATTTTCCCAACGACCTGTGTATTGCACGGAGGCATAGTCTGCAGAGACATTTTTTTATGACTGCGTCTACCGTGCCGACCGCGTCGAGTCGAGAGTACAAACGAAAGACGAACGTAGAAAAGGACAGAGCATGTAAATACGGATCGCGCGGCCGAAGCGTATCGGTGTGAACCACTACTAATCCAATTACAAAACTTCTTTATTTTTCATTATTTTTTTATGGGAGTTTCGCCAATTTATTTTTGACATTTTTCTGATTAAGCTGACTCGAAACACTGTATAATTTCAACTGTATTTAGTGGTTTAATCGACCTGTTCTTGTCTTTCAGGTTTACGGAGGTCTAGAAATAACTATTTCAGATTATTTTATAAACATAACAAGAATGCGTCTATCCAAATCTTTGGTCATTTTTCCAATAGTAGTGTAAAGTACCCGAATATGGCACAGTCGCCTATTATGGCACTACTTTATACATTTTCTTGATTAACAAGCTGAGATCCTTACTGATCCATAAGCCTTATACATATAAATATATAAAAATACATAGTATCTATTACAAACTTACTGTTATAACCTTGTTCTTACAAATATTAACAGATAATGTAATTTCTTATATATAAATATAAAAAAAAATACATAATATCTCTTACATAAGTAATTGTTGTTACATACCTATCTTTTTTCTCCCAAAATATTATAATGTAATTTCTTATATCTACATAGGAACTTTCTATTAAGTAGGAATCTCGAGTGAACTTACAACCTAATATTGCATTTATTATAGAAGTCATTGATTATCCTTAATATTTGTATGTTTGGCTCTTTTAAAAATATATGCACATCGTACGGAGGTTTCCATTTTGCATTTATTAAGTTTCTAAATTGCACCTGTCTTTCATCTCTATATTTTGGCACTACCTTATACATATCTTGTAAAGGAGAAGTCGCACTCTAGTGAGAAAATCCTCAAACAATAGTTTACCATGTTTACTCAACAGTGTGCAATGCAATCGCACCATTCTATAGATTTTAGTATCGATCCTTCGCCAGTTGCGTCAGCAGGTGTTGAATATTTTGTGGGTAGATTTTCGATAGTATTTTTTTCGATGAAGGTGAGTGATTTTGAAATGTTTGAACATGTCTGTAGTTTCAGTTTATTTATAGTAATGTTTACCAACTGTTGGTTTCGGCCGAAATTCATTTTCTCTTTGTCAGTAGCTAGTATTATCAGTCCATGTGGAGTTCCCAATATGGCACTACCAAGGGTTCCCTAGTATGGGTATAGCTATTGACATTCTTGGTGTGGGTGCCGAATATGGCACTAGGCGTCATATTAGGGACTCGTGGTGTACCATATTAAGAATGCCTTTAGCTGGAACCTGCAAATTACACCACAAAAAAAAAATTGTTCCAAAGCTGTATTAATTTTTTAACAAACTTGATCCCAGAATCTTATAGGGAGGAAATGCATCTACAACTGGTAATTTTTCGGTCAAAAAAGAGCATTCTAAAATCATCAAAAAATGACATCAACAAAAAGTGGTTCATATTTGGGCACCTTACCCTATATACCCCAAGAAATAAATTTGGCAAATAATTCACCTCATGGAAGCATCTTAATAATCGCAAATTAAGAATATTAGAACCCGTCATTTGGACATGTCCCGTAAACCTTGTGTAACTGTAAATGAACGCAAAACGGTTTTAACATAAATCACTCGACGATTATGCTACAAGACGCAGCGTAACATCGTCCTCGTTATCAGTGGACTGAGGAGTTCACAGTGAGCGATCAAATGATTACGAATATAGATGGAAATATTACACAAAGATAACTGTTTTTATGTATGTCAGGTGTCTTTAGAGAAGCCTGTCTTTGAGAATATTATTTTACTACAACAGTGCAAAATGTTACAGTACACTTCTAAATAGATTATAATAATTTGATCTCTCACTGCGTGCAGTTATGACTAGACAGCGGATTTTCGGCATTTATGATAAAAATTAAAGTAATCGAAGAAAATTTATCAACGTTATTGTACATAAAAATTCACAATTTACTGAAGGTAAATCTGAATACAGGTAGAACACAAAATTATGAAGACACTAACAAGAATTTGATAACGTTTAATTATCTATGAGTTACAGCAATCGATTGAACTCAAATCGATTAAGGCGAAATGCAATGAAAAATCATTCCAGTTTCTGCTGGCATTAAACATTAAATAGAATTGGTAAATTATTTTTCGCAATTCCATTTTATAAATGCATGTTCGATCACACTTTGTTCCATTAACTTTCATGAATATTTATAGCTTCCCAGATACATTTGCATTGAATATCAATATTTTAGTTTAGTCAACTGTGAGCCATACGCACAAAAACAGTGCAAGTCGGTGTGTACATAGTAAGCCTCACACATGTTAGCTGTTAAATACAAATTGCTAAATTAGTAGAAGGTTCTATTTGTTAGAGTCTGACTGTATTCGAAATCACTATTGACTTGTTCTAGTTGCCCGATACCTCGTTATTGACTTGGTGCACTCGTCTGACGAGCGACTATTGACTTGTTCTACTTTCCCTTTTTTGTTACGAGTATTAAACAAGAGACCTTTCGATGTATGTATCTGGTAAAATCGGCATGCAGCCGCCGTCGTGGCTCGTGTTTTCATTTGCTAAACGATGCTCTTTTTAATTTCGTAATCAAAAGACTTCTCTCATTAACAAGCGATGCGACCGAGGTATTTGTTTATCGCCACAGGAAACGCGGTACGATGTTTGGCACCGAAATATTAAAAGGTTCGAACTGGACAGGTCTGATTCATCCAAATAGCGAAACTGTTTGATTGCCACAGGTACCGGCGTATTTTTCCCGAAAATTTCACATTCCTTGTCGATGTCCAAGCTTAGGTACAACGTTAATTTTCTTTTATTGGAGTAAGGACGAGGAGACTTCTGATATGTAATTCTTCATATAACATAGTAATCACTAATCGCTTAAAATACATTAATCACGTTCACTTTGGTTTAGTTTAACACTCTATCGTGTGGTATTATACAGAGTGTCCCAAGATGTTGTACTTCCTAGAAAGGGGTTCATCCTGAGGTCATTTGCAGTAACTTTTTCCTTTGCGAAAATGTTCTCCGCGGCTTCGTTAAGAAGTTATTAACGAAAAACACAGACCAATCAGGGCACAGCTACTGGCGACGCGCGCAGAGCCAGACCTTGGCATTGGCCGAGCCGGAATCCATCTGCTGCAGCCGCGCTCTGATTGGTCCGCGTTTTTCGTTAATAAGTCCTTAACAAAGTCACGGAGAACGTTTTCGCAAAGGAAAAAGTTTCTTCAAATGATCTCAGGAATCAACCCTTTCAAGGAAGTACGATTTTGCGACACCCTTCATACAAATATGACATCTGACAGGTTTATTTCTAATATTCCATGCACGTTTAATATTAAGCACTTCCCACCATTTTGGATTGCACCCACTCTTGAAAATGCCCACTTTCGTCAGCCGTCACAATAAAAGAAACATACCGCGTTGTATGGTTTTTAACCCGACTGTATATAGCGGAATGGAACGCGTCTCTAGTAGCTCGTTAGGTAAGAGTGACACATCGAATCAAGTGGAGTCGAGCCAACAAGAGCTTGTCAAACTGAGCAGTCGGAGCTAAAGATCCGTCACAGCTCGGACAAGCAGACTACCTTCCATTCCTGTTCGCTGAAGACGTAGATAATCATAGGAATAATTTTGCCAATTTCCAGGGACATTTTGATCTGGCAACTCAATTTTCCTGCACCTATTATCATAGTAAATGAACTCGATTCAAGGAGAGCTAACTCGTGCCGCTCCCCACGTGCTCGAGGTCGCAAACTGGAGAGAGCGAGAGGAGACCCGGCGAGTGCGGAACCGATGAGAAAAATTCCCGGAAGCAGAGGAACTTGTTAAAGGAGGACAGATTGTAAGACAACCTTCGATAGAGAGAAACAGAGTCATGGTAACGTACTGTTCGTCATTCAGATGATGGCTAGACAAATAATACGGTCTCGCTCCATCCTGGCGCCCCTACTATCGCGCGCATTGTCGCTATTGGCTGAAGACGACAAACGACAGTAGGTCATACCGAGACCGAGAGGAATGGTATCGTCCCATGACAAAACTATAAGACATGCCTGGGCAACAGGTGATTCGAGAGTCGATAATGTACTGGTCATCGAATTAGGACCACGTACGAAAATTTTACTTTTATGGTTATAATACAGGGTATTTCACCTAAATTGACCACCTATAATAATACTATAGGTATTATAAATAATACGTCAAATGTCTGAAGGACAAAGTCGAATGGTAAAATGGGGCTCATACGATACCAAAAAAATGTTTGTTTTTATGTAGTTTTTTTAGAGATATGAAGGTCACCTTCATTTTTTTAAATGGAATAAGGCATTGTTTAATACATCAATCGATGCAGCTGAACATTCGGTATCAAAAAGTACTAACCTATGTATGTCGAAAAGTTAATAGTACAGGAGATATTTCAATTTAAATAACTCTAAAATACCATTACTGTCGTACTAAGACGTTAACGTTTACTTACTAGTGTAACGTCCTATTGTTAGTACATCAGTAATGGTATTTTAGAGTTATTTAAATTGAAATATCTCCTGAACTACTAACTTTTCGACATACATAGGTTAGTACTTTTTTATTACGAATGTCCAGCTGCACAAAAAATACCTCATTCCATTTAAAAAAATCAAGGTGACCTTCATATCTCTAAAAAAAACTACATAAAAACAAACATTTTTTTGGTATCGTATGAGCCCCATTTTACCATTCGACTTTGTCCTTCAGACATTTGACGTATCTTTAAAAACAACAAAGATATTCAAGGTGGTCAAGTTAGGTGAAGTACCCTGTATAATCATACAATATGGTTGTCGTAAACTTCTTCCGTTTTACACGTCTTCAGGATCACGGAGATCCCAATATACAGTGGGTGTACAAAGTATCCGTACACCTTTTAAAAACTAATAACTTTTTTATAATTGTACCAAACGACCTGATTTTTTATAATCAATTAGAAGCATTAGTTTACAAACTGATATGCAAAAAAGATTTTCCAAATATTACAATTTACAAGGTTGCAGGTAAAAATAAAAAAGACATTTTTTAAAACTTTTTTATTTGGGCCCTTAATGAAAATTTAAAACATATGTTTTCTAGATCCATGTTCTTTATACACATGTTGGAAATTCCATCGAAATCGATTGACGCAGGAAAAAACAACAGGAATCGAAAGATGTACGATTCTGTGGATTTTAAGCAGAACTGATCAAAAGTCGTGGAAAACTACGATTTTCACAATTTTTAACCGCTTGTAGCTCGTGTGTATGTTAATCGATTTTAATGAAATTTTCAACATGTGTATGACTCACATAGATCTACAAAACATACATTTTAAATTTTCATTAAGGACCCTAATAAAAAAGTTTTAAAAAATGCCTTTTTTATTTTTACATTTAACCTTGTAAATTATATTTTTGGAAAATTTTTTTTGTATATCAATTCGTAAACCAATGCTTCTAATTGATTATAAAAAATCAGGTTGTTTGGCACAATTATAAAAACGTTATTAGTTTTTAAAAAGTGTACGAACACTTTGTATACTCATTGTACATATATACAGGGTGTTCGACTACAGGTGGGAGAAAATATAAGGGGTGGTTCTATGCATAATAATAATATTGGATTTATATTAATTAGTGTTCATAGTGTATAAAGACAATGATAAAGTTTGATGCACAGAATTTAAACATATATGTATACTGAAAGTTGAATATGTACAGGGTGAACCACGAATCGTGATCAGTAGAGATTACTCTGTTATTAGCAGTCCGATCGAAAATGTTTTTATCAGGTATAGCATGGTTTCAACAGAGCTTCACGTGATTATGGCAAATTTTTCGTCAACTCTAATTTTTATGATTTTTCAAGGTCACCTTCAAATTTTTGCAAATACACCTACAATTTTTTTACGCCTATTTGTTATAGGATTTCAAGGTAAATTCGGAAATGTATTATAACATTTAAAAAATTGCAAAAGAATTGCTTTTTTAATTTTTTTTTTACAAAAAATTTGCTATAATAAAACATTGTCGATCGGACAGCTAATAACAGAATAATCTCTACTGATTACGATTCGTGATTCATCCTGTATATTCCTCAATATTCCCCAAATATTCTTCTTTAGACTTGTAGTAGATACATTTATCTTACATTATTTTGAAAAAGTACATTAATTTCCCATATTTGTTTCCGACAACATGTATGAAGTCTCGAGATCTATGTATTAATAAGTAGGTACACAGATCATTAAGAACACTCTCCTAAGACTAACTGCTCAGAAACTACAACTGACTTAAATAATTCGTGACTGAAGGTAATAAGGTGAAGGGGGGAGGGGTGATGAATAGGAATTCAACGGTTAAACTTGGCTTGTTTTGATGCGGAAATTAGTTACAAATTAGACTGAATCGCTAATGAGGTACAGTCGGGCACAAAAGTAAGTAGGTAGGTAGGGGAGGTAGTATCGATCAAATTCTATTGAACTAATATTATTACTATAATTATTCAATAAATAATTGAATTGAATATTTCTATTTTTGTGTAAGATGTCAGTTATTTGACGAGAGACTGTAAACCTATAAAATTATACTATAATATTAGTCATATTTTACCAATATAATATTAATGAATCAGTTTCATAGTTTATTAATATGACTAATATTATTTTGTTATTAATTGTTATATTAACAGTATTATATTAATACTATCTTATTAATATTATCATATTAATTATTATATTAATGCTATTAATATTATTATATTAATATTGTTATATTAATTATTATATTTATATATTATCATTATATTAATATTAGTACATTAATTACTAAATTAATATTACTATATTATTAATATCGTTCTCAACTGTATGAAGTGTACAGCTATGAGAATGTTATTTTACTAAAACGAGGAACGGTTTTAGATTCATGAAGGGAATCGCGTTTTCCGTAATTCGCAAAACACTTTTGAGATGGCGTATAAAGTATTTCCCGCCTACGGGCGATGGATCACTGACTTTTCAGCTAATTATCTTGAACATTACCGGCCGATATTAAAAAATTATACGAAACGGGAACTCTATCAATTTTTCCGCCAGTCGTAAAACGATTCGATTTATATTAAGACTCCACGCTAAATAACACGGCAACGAGGCCGTGCTTAAAACACAATTACCCGGACTGGTTAATGGATCGTTCAACACCTGCCTCTTTTGCCGGGACTACCGCGGACATTTAATGTAACGAGCGGGAACATGAAACAAATTGGAACGTAATCCTTTTTTCAAGTACGCTTGACCCTCTCCCAATGTTCCGCCAGGCAGCGCATTTTCTAATGAATGGATAACACGTACGCCGCGCGCCGTCGCCATTTTTGGTTAACGTTATGGAATGATATTATAGTCTGACGAGCCATCGATCTCATCCGTTTGGTTAACGAGATATAAATATAAATACACTTCATTCATCTGAAAAGCTGTTTTACGAATCCCCTGGTCTTGTTCTGCCCTGATTCACCGGTATAAATTGTTTTCAGAGAATAATAAAAGTCACACAAAATTGGAACAACTTATTTGGTAATTAGTAGACTGCGGATCTTTATGCATTTATGAAGAAATTGGTTGGGTGAAATATAAAACACTGAAAGATTGGAAACATTTAAGAATACTGTAATGTTGTTTTTAATGTAACCAAGTCACTAAGAGATGAAATCAGTTTTTATTTTATTCCTGCTGTCCACAATAAATGCAAAACATTTTTAACTTCCATAAAGATCCGCAGTCTAGTAATTAGGCTACGGATCTTTATGTGTAAAATAAAAGTTTGATACAACATTTACTACAAAAAGAGATTAAACCATTTTTACAGTGACATTATACTTTCTTAAAAGTTTGTTTATACAAAGTCGCATCAGTATTTATGCCATTAGCGTCCACTGTTATGTTACATTGTGTTTTATATCTAATCTGTCTAATAATCTGTCCCAAACATATTGTACTCCCTTGAAAGGGAGTGATTCCTGAGCTCATTAGGAAGCAACTTTTTCCTTTACGAAAATGTTCTGCGTAGCATCGTTAAGGAGTTACTAAAGAAAAACACGGACCAATCAGAGCCAGGCGTTGGCGTTGGCCAAGTTGGAATTTGTCCGTGGTAGCCGCGCTTTGATTGGCTCGCGTTTTTCGTTAATAACTCCTTAACGAAGCCGAGGCGGAAATTTTTGCTAGGGAAAGAGTTAGAGTAAAGTCGTGATATTTTGTAAAAGGTTGTGTTCTGCACGGAGAAATATCATGTAGGGGCACTATTTTTGTATGACTGCGTCTACCGCGTCGACCGCGCCGAGAGTACAAACGAAACCGAACGTAGAAAAGGACAACATTGAAGTGTATCAGTTTGAACCACTACTAATCCAATTACAAAACATCTTTATTTTTCATTATGATTTTATGGGACTTTCACCAACTTATTTCTGGCATTTTTCTGATTAAAATGACACCAAACACGATATAATTTCAACTGTATTTAGTGGTTTAATCGACGATGAATGTTTCGGGCTCAAGGATGGACAGCGTATGGGAAATTCTTTGAATTGTGCCGATTAAACCACTAAATACAGTTGAAATTATATCGTGTTTGGTATCATTTTAATCAGAAAAATGCCAGAAAGAAGTTGGTGAAAGTCCCATGGAAAAATAAAGAAGTTTTGTAATTGGATTAGAAGTGGTTCACACCAAATACCCAAGCCGAGATCAGTCATCACCGCCCTGCGGCGTTGGCCGGCAGTGGAGTGGGTAGGCACTAGACAAATTCTGGTTAGTAGTTCGCGGAGAAATATCGCGACTTTACTGTACTTCAAATAACCTTAGGAATCACCCGTTTCAAAGTATTCCGACATTTTTTGGGACACCCTGTATATTTCTTCTTTTCACAACTTTAATAAAATAAAAATAGCATGAGAGTCTCCGTTAATTCTTTTGCATTTCGCTTGCTAATTTTTTGCCATAAATCACTTTTTCTAAAATAAAAACGGATATAATGCACTTGTATCATCTGTAGTAGAGATTTTCAATAATTCTGCATTAGTTTTTCGCTGGAAAAAGAGTCGAAAAACGCGGTATTTATTTCTTTTTACCACGGACCAGCTTGCCGAAAAATCCGAAAAAATTCGTGATCTTACACTGATACTGCACAGAATGTAAATGATGTCGCTTCTAAACTGCAATGCGAAATCTGCATTTTTCCGATTTTTTACAACTGGGCTTTGCAACTAAAAAATCCGAATTAATTGCAGTATGTATATGTAGTGATATGGGATGTGAATCACTTCGAATCGCTTCGATTCAATGTTTACGACGAAAAATTCGAATCACTTGCAAGATATTTCGAAGTTTAGAACTCTTGAAACTCTTGGACGTCTTGAAAATGTTCATTGCCTTGAAAATCTTGAAAGCCTTGAAACTTTGGAATGTTTGTATGAATTGAAACTCCTGAAATGTTACATCTATCACGATACAATGACCATGTCATTTCAGCATTGGGATGAACAACAGTATGAACGCACCAGCATTATAAAATGTATAACATTTATTAAGATTATATCAAGACTTTTAACATTTTCAAGACTGCAAGAGTTTCAGGAATTTCTGATTTCTGGTGATTGATTTGTTCGAAAACTTTGCAAGACAGAATATTGAATGCCCATCACTAAGTATATGTATCTAGGCATTTGACATCTGTTCGTAAAAACGAGTCCATGTTCATACGTACCAACCTCAAATTCTCTACGCATCTTTATTTCCCCGGTCCCGATAATTGTTCCTAACAATTTGTACCTGCAGACTTGTTTCATGTGCATGATCATACGGCTATTTGTTTGGCTCGTATCGATGGGCCACATGTGTTCCACTTATCATGCACGCTGTCGAGTCGAAAGCGGGGATAAATTGGACCGAACAGCGAGACGCGATTAAAGTCCGTGAAGTATAATTTAAATTGCTTTTAGCTATTCAGTGTCGGTCAGTTATAATCCAATAAAAAGCAACGATAACGTTCAAGTCCACTCCTACTTTTTACGCTCGCCCGCTCGGCTACTGAGTCATTCCTCGGTTTTAACATTCAAATTGAGCATGTAATTTGAATAATCGATTGTCAACCGCGGTTCAGTTCCGACGATTAAAATTAGCAGGTAATGGTGACGGAAAGTTCTCCTAAGTACTTCCACCAGAGGTGACGTCTAGTGACACGAATAGCGCTGAATAGCGACGAGGGATTTCGAGTCTTACAGAAAACATTGGTGCCTCAATCTACTGTTTGATGTCTCTTTAAACGTTCGTCGGAACATGTATTTAACTATTCCGTACTGTTCCTCTGCGACCATATAGCTACGACGGAAAAACTACACTCCGTTAGCACCCTATCCAATTTTGTAAATTTTCGCAAATATAGTGGAATAATTGCAGTTCTCGTATTATATATCATTGCTCAGTTAGTAATAGGTTGTATCTGTGCAGGGATAAATGCATGTTTCCTGTCTGTCATGTTGTGCAACAATGATTTGTGAAGCATGATATTGCGCTAATCCAAATTATATTCACGTTGACACATAATTCGAGCAATCGTTCAGTTTTTCACTACACCTCGCACAAATGACATTGTGATGCGAAGATGAGTGCGGAAGCATGTGCCGCTATTCTACTTGCATTGTGTGTACCTAATGAGAGATAGGTTAAACAAAAGCGCAAAAGATATTGGTAATTCGCGATACGCTTCAATAAATTCCAGCCAAAACTGCTTGTTTTCAGTAAACGACGCCATGTTAATTATGTTTTACTCCTATCAGTATACAGTACACAGTGATGAGACTCGTTTAACAAAATTTGTGCAACATTCATTTGTGTCATTCACAGTACACATTGTGCAAAAAATATCAGAAAATTCTGATTTTACACAACAGGTGGCGCAATTCGTCGATCACTATCATTCACGGCCAATCATGTTGCGCAATATGCGTTGTTGCACAACATGATTGATGACGAATAGGCCGCTTAAGTCGAAAACGTAATCAGTATACTGACTACTGCGTCAAAATGATAGCACAGAGTCAAATTTGCGTGTTTCCAGTTAGCGTCAAGACGTCAAAGTGTTCAGGTCGACAAGTATTTAATACTGTGCGTATTCTAGAATTGGAATATTGCGAAATTTTCAACAATGGATCGCAATAAAAGATTGAGTGGTCCTGAAATATTAACAATTTAAAATTTGCCTAAAATTGAAAGAAAATTGTTCCATTACTAAAATTGCGAAACTGTTGAATCGTAGTCGCAAAGTTATTTATAATTCATTAAAAAATCTAGACGAATATGGAGAAAAAGTGCGCGGGTCGTCCAAGAGTGACAACTGATCGTCAACGGCGTGCAATTTTAAAAACTGCATCGAATTCTGCTGCTACTGCAAGAGAAATTGCAGCAGAAGCTAGAGTAAATACACAGATACGTAAAGTACAACGTATTATAAATGAATGTAAATACATAAAACGCCAAAAATTAATACTGAACTATGCAACATAAAGAAGCTCGTTTACATTTTTCTGAGAAATATGCTCATTCGAGGAAAAAATGGTGGAAAGTTATCTTTAGTGATGAGAAAAAATTTACGTTAGATGGACCGGATGGCTACCGTTGTTATTTCCACGATTTGCGTAAAGAACAAAAAATTGTATGCAGTCGACAATTCGGTGGTGGTGGAGTAATGGTGAGGGCGGGACTTGGGTACTATGAAAATACGGAAGTTAAGTTTATAAGTGGAAAAATAAATAGTGCAAAGTATATTAGTTTAATCGACGAACAATTGGAGAGACATGCTGCAAAAATTGCGGGCACAAACGTTATTCTTATAAAAGAATACTTTACAAGGGAAAGTATTCAAATTTTTGGAGTGGCCAGCCAGGTCTCCATATTTAAATGTTATAGAAAATTGCTGAGCCCATTTAGCTAAATCGGTATATGCCGGCGGAAGACAATTTCGAACCCTCGACGAATTAAAAGCCGGTATTGAACGAAACTGGGTATCGTTTAGCAGAAACATGGTTAAAAAATTATACATATAAATCTATACCGAAACGTTTATTCCGAGTTATTAAATTTCATTCATATTATAATAAAAATAACCAATTAACGCACTTGCCCCGTTGACGGACTTACCCCACTCCACCTTAACCAAGAAAATATGATCCAAATTGTCTCGTGTTTGGTCTCATTTTAATTGGGAAAATGCCACAAATATGATGGTCGAAGTTTCATTACAAAATAATTGGAAACAAGAAAGTTTTGTTGAATAAATGATAAATCAAATCAATGCCATACAAAAGCCATACCAGATATTTGGTCCAACTTGCACACAGGGTGTCTCAAAAATATATTTCCTTGAAAGGGGCGAATAACGAAAAACACGGACCAACAGGCTGCAAGGGTTATTGGCGTTGGCATTGGTCGAGCCGGAATCCGTCCGTTGCAGCCGCGTTCTGATTGGTCCGTGTTTTTTGGTAGTAACTCTTTAACAAAGCCGCGGAGAACATTTTCACAAAGGAAAAAGTTACTTCGAATGATTTCGTGGATCCTCTCAAGGAAGAGCTAATTTTTAGAAAGCCTGTGTAGTTGGTGCCTCTGAATATTGAACTTTCCACTGGGAAAGTTTCAACATTAAAGTACTTGCTGTAAGGTCGCCTGCGAAATTATTAACAGTAATGAGGATCTTTATGCAAACTAAAAATTGTCCAAGATGATTGCAAGAAAACCAAGGTTAATAAAAGTGTATTTTCTCTTTTGACCGTATTAAGAAATGGTAAATAATATAATGTTGTCTTTAAATTCTTCTAATGTCTTTCAATTTTGTATGTAACGTCATTTTTGTTATAAATGCATAAAATCCGTAGCCTAATTCTATGGCAAGAAGTTAGTACGTAAACAAACTTACGTAAGTTTGAAATAATGTTCTACAACTATTATGCTGATGCTCATAATTTCTCAAATAACTGTATTTGTTCCTTGTTTCGCTATCAGTGCCGAATCCGTGTTGCCACCATATTTGTCATATGCTGTTTGCTCGATCATAGATTTCGAAATAATAGTGTTCGGTTTTTTTAGTTCCTGGTCCCGGGCAGAGGAGAATTCGCTAATTACGACAACAAGGGTGCATAATGACGTTAACTTACCACAATGCAACCATCAGCCATTTGTGGCTCGGAAGGCTTTTGCATGAAAACACTCCCAGTCTATTCGCCAATTTCCTTTATTGTCACAATGTCTTTATACTAATTGTGCCACTAATTGAGAGAACTTTGCATTGAAAGCGCGTCGAAACGAAAAGAAAACTTTCAATGCACTAACGGTAAATTATTTTTAATTAAAGCAGTAGTCTTTTGTTAATTCCATTCAGAATTCGTTTCATTTATTCAATACATCTGAAATTGAGAATCGTTCAATCTACCGCCGCAGAATTGATCATTTTAATCAGGGGACGAGTGAAGTTGTTAACTTTTATAAACAAAAGTTGTTCGTCTCACTTTTACCTTTCATTTCGTTTCTATTCTAAGTTGACTTTGTACATTAGCACTCTAACTCTATCGGAGTTCATTTTGAACCATTACTTTATATTCCATAGAAGATTGATAAAAGTTCTGGTGGATCGTACATACAGTAGCGGACAAAAGTTTAAGACCGCTCTAAAGAAGACGATAACTTTTTTAATATTGTACTATACGATTTGAACTTTTTTGGAAAGCTAGAGCAATCAGTTTAATAAAGGCTGTGAAAAGAAATTTTTTCAAAATTTGCAATTGATCGGAATTGTTGAGAAAATACTAAAAGTTGAATTTTTAACTTTTTTATGTGGGCCTATAATGAAAATTTAAAAAATGCATTTTGTAGATCTGTGTCAATTAAACATATTCTGAAAATTTCGTCAAAACCGGTCGACGTTGCAATGAGCTACAAACGTTTTCGGCAATAACAAAGATTTTCGGCAATAAATCGTGAAAATCTGCAATTTTGACCATCTTTAAATGTTTGTAGGTTTAAATGTTTAAATGTTTTCACATCCTTTAGTAAACTAATTGTTCTAGCTTCTCAAAAAAGTTCAAATCGTATAGTACAATATTAAAAAAGTTATCGTCTTCTTTAGAGCGGTCTTAAACTTTTGTCCGCTACTGTATATCTGTAGATGTTTAAGCATTTAAAGAATGCATTTAATTTGTAGCATCTAATTGTAAGGAGAGCAGGAGATAAAGTACATTGTAATTTTTATATTAAAAATAAAAATAAATAAGGGACTTCTATTTTCTTGAACGCAGGAAACAGTTCCAATTAAACAGGAACAGTTTCAGAAAATGGAAAGATGACAATCTCAGAATAGGGAAAATAACAGTCAGTAAATTACAGTTATTTTATAATTAATTTAAACTTTTAACTTGGCATGGCGAGTTAATTTGTTACTCCTATTTGCTATCAACTGACAAAAATGTATCAGTTTCTTCTTAATCCAATAAATAATTATGACACTTTATTGTGTCATAATTTTGGTGGTGACAATTTTATTTGGCTTCGGTTACCAGTGTTGCCAGATGAAGACTTGCGTCCGCAAAGTTCAACAGTTTTATTTAATCTTTTAACTGATTATCTACTTCTCTCGTTTAGCCTTGAATATACGAAATTGTTCATCGACTAACAAGAATGCCGAACTTCTTCTAGTCCACTCTCTTCTGGACACGTTTGATACGCAATCGCGATTTAAATTACAGCAGCGAGGCAAATTTATCTCGACGAATTCACACCTATTACGATACCGATACATTTAGTCGCGTGACTCGCGTTTGTCTGTTACATTATTCAGAAGCTCATTTAAATGGCGGACACCTCGCGTGCGTGCACTTTCGAAACGGCGAAGAATTCGATGCATCTGGAATCGGTCGCTGTTCATTTCTACCAGCCGCGCATAATTCGCGCGAAAATATGAAACGAGCGATTAATTACACTGTACAACAAATTCCAACTTTTTTTTTGTATTTCGATTCCCACTATGCAATTCTTATAGTGTTTATCGCGCTGATTCCGAATCTGTTCTTAATTTTTCTCCTAGACGAAGGTCTAGATGAAAAAAGATGAAGGTGAGCGCTACTGGCGGCAACTCATGTCGGGCGAAGATATTCTGCTTTCTGGTTCGAAAAAAACGTCGACCACGCAAACTTGACAGTGTGGTTCCTCAAGATAAAAGTCTGCTCTATCGCGTGGTATAGTTCGATTTTCCGCTGGACCCTTATTTTTTTAGATAAATTCAAAAATATTCTCAAAAATTGGTGCAAAGTGGTGTCTCTCCGTCTTTAATGATTGTTTAAACATGTTTGAACATTCATAATGTATTAATATTGGATATCGCTGTATTCAGGAAAGTCTACAGAATCTTTTGCTGTAAAGAACAATTCAATATCTTTTATAATAACATCACAATATATGCTCAAAGTTGAAAAATATGTCTTTTTTTAAACTCAATTTTCTCAAAAACTGTACGTCTAGGAGAAAAATTAAGGACAGATTTGGGATCAGCGCGAAAACTATATAAAAATCGTATAGTGGGAATCGAAATACTTTTTGGCTGTTGGACAGTGTTATTGATGTATCGACGAACGCTTAATTGCCCGCGGATACTTTGTAGTGCTTACAGTTAATCGACTATAAATGGTCAAATCTATTAATCGAAAAGAATGCTCAATGATTTGAAGGAAAATGCCTGTAGTTTACAATACAGGGTGTCCAAAAATGTTCTACTTGCTTGAATGGGCGATTCCCAAGATCACTTGAAGTACAGTAAATCCCCTATACTCGCAAAAGCCTCGCGGAGATTTGTTTGCAAAGCTCGTTGACGAACACTATTTTTTTAAGCTTCAAAGACCGAGCCGGACGTAGAAAAGGACAGCTATGTAAAGGGAGACCGCGCGCGGCCGACTCTCCGCGTCTCATTCTTTCCCATACGCTGTCCTTCCTTGCGCCCGAAACTTTCATCGTCAATTAAACCACTAATAATAAGTACAGTTGAAATTATGTCGTGTTTGGTCTTATATTAATAAGGAAAATGCCACAAATATATTGGTGACAGTTTCATAAAGAAATAAGTAACAATAAAAAAGATTCTATATTGGTATTGCATTGTGAGGATGCGCGGGTCTTTGAACTGCGCCGGCGACTGCGACTCTCCGCGTCGCATTAGTAGTGGTTCACACCGATATACCCGAGCCGAGATCAGATTACTACACTGGAGGGGATATTTTTTTGCATTCATCTTCTACGACCTTTTTGCGACTGCAGAGGATTTATTGTAACTCTTCCTCAGAGAAATTAAGGTCGTGTTATTAATATCTTTGAATGCGTTTTAATGGCGACTAGAATTTGCACGGGAAAAAGTATATATTTACAAGAAGAAAATTGTCGATGACCTCCGTAGACAATGACCTTGAAGAAACAATAACATTTGTAAATCATTCACCTTGTGTTACCATTGCATTAAAAATATTTTTGTTATGTCATCGCAAATAAAGGAGATACTTATGTAGACCACCCTGTATATACGAATAAAAACTTAGGAGCAACAATTTTACACATAATAATTACAGTACTCATATGCCTTGAAATATTGTTAAATTTAGAATGAAATAATACTTTTACACAACTTGAAGAGAACAAGACTATCTGGAGAAAGGTGGATAAGGGGAATTTAATTTTAGTAGACTACGTGCTGTTTTTTTGTTTTAACATAATAATTAATCTGACATTTGATATGACTAATGGTAGAAGATATTGAACAAATGTCGAATCTTCTACTTGATTTTTAATTGAATTAACGATCGATTCCGTTCGTAGGAACGAGGATTATGAATAATATTACGCTGAATATTAGAAAGCCCCAAAAAAATTGTCGGTCACCATGACACAGAATCCTTTTGGTTTTCATACGCAGCATCAATTCACTCGATACTGAAGTAATATTTACGAGCATCGATCGGAGCGCTCTAATATTTCTTCTCTTCGAATCGAGAGATCCACCGGGTCATCGTCACCACCTGGGGAATAAAAATCTTGTAAATCTGCCACCGCGCAGATGGTAGATTCCGGGGGCAATAAATAGAAAATTTTTCTAATCATTTGGCAGAACTTTAATAAATCAATAGTCTCGTTAGGTCGAACTTTACTAATTTCTAACCACTTAAAGAAGTACATACATACTTTTAAACGATTGGAAAAGAACAGAAATTCAACAATTTTTTAATATATAATATTCGGTTTCTTTAAGCAATATGTACAGCAGTATAGCAGTGAACTGATCATCTAATGTAATTGTCCGTACCTCGCCTGTGACCACAGTCCGCAGTATTGCAGTAGTGCTGTAGAAGTCTTCTTGTTATAAATGTTTAGAATATACATAACTTATGTAAATGTAAACTACAAACATTTTACGTAATCCACAATGTAATGAATAAACGTACCTACGTATATATTTATTAAACCACCAACTTTTCCCGAACGTCTGACTTTTCGTTGAGTTATACTACTGATTTCCGCTAAAATTCACGACCGTCTAACTTGTCATTGAGTTAAATTACTGATTAGTAGACTGCAGATTTTATGCATTTATAACAAAAATTGGTACGTACAATTTAAAGCAGTGGACATATTTCGAAAATTTAAGAACATCAACGTATTAGTTTCAGTTCAATGAAATAATTAAAACAAGAAAGAAATTTCTATGTAAACTCTGTGTCTTGGAATCGACGCAGACAGTTTTTATTTTGCATAAAGGTCCGCAGTCTACTGATTAGAAATTGCAAAAGTAGCGAATCTTCGGAAAAAAAAACTTTTCAGATCTCTAATTTGTCGGTAACTGGCACGTCAAAAAAAATCTCGCACGTCTGGTTTGTCGTTGAGTTGTGCTACTGAATTTTCGCGCTACCCCCTTCGTTATCATATCCTCCTAATACAAAATTCACTTTTCGAGATTTTTGAAAATTTTCGTCTTTATACTAGGAGAATATAATAGAGGAAGAGGTCCCACTAAAATTCCGCAGTGCAACTCAACGTCAAGCCAGAAGACCTAATTTTCAAAAATTCAGTAGTTCATGTAAACGAGAAGCCAGAAGGTCGAACATTTTTTGAAAACCTCGAACATCGAATTTTATATTAAGAGAATATGATGTCGAAAGAGGTGTCACGAAAATTCAGTAGTAGAACTCAACGTCAAACCAGACGACCGAAAAATTTTCGAAAATTCAGTAGTTCAAGTAAACGAGAAGCCAGACGGCCGAAATGTTTACGACAAACCTCGAAAATGGACTTTTGTATTAGAAGAATATGATGTCGTAAGAGGTTGCACGATAACACAGTTGCCATAGGTAAAAAATTATGGCAGCGAGTTCATGGAGTGCTCAATCGAATCGGCAGAATCTCTGCTTCAATCTGATTTTCGGATCATGGTATTGCGATCCTTTCTCGCCGAGATAGGTATAGCGAGTTAAAGGAAAAATGTAAATTGTCCATATTTCAAGCACATTTTCAGAAACACCTGGTATATCGAAATGTTAATGAAATTGAAAAAACAAAAGAAGTGCCTTGAAGAGAAAGAAACGCTCATTCTATTGCTTTTTTGCGCAAGATTCTACGATAATTTTTTCGCTTTCTGGAGCCAGTTAAAGTTAAAAAGCCAATATTTACTTCAATGTAGAATAACTCGAGTAAAAAAATCGCACAATAATCAACAACCACACATTTTACACAGAAAAGATAGCCCTTCCAAATGATATTAACGTGATTTATCAAAAAAATTTGTTTCTCCCCGTGTAATGTTACAAAGTTGCACAAAATTTTTGTTATTTTAATTGTAATTTTTTGTATCTCGCTATAACTTTGTAAAAAACCAACATAGCAACAATTTGAAACAGAGCGTCCGAAACTAGAGATTTCACGCTTTCAAACCCTTGTTTAACGATAACGATACAGCAATTTTGGCCGGAGTTATGATGATGTAAACTAGTAGGAATTTTTCGGGTTCGCATAGGTAATCCCTTAATTCTTTCGAGAAGTGTATGTATAAACTAAAGTACAAATAGAACGATCACACCTTTTCTGCATTTCGCTGCAAGTTTGACCTTGAATGATCTTGAGTCATAGGTCATTGAACTGATCTTAAAACGCACTATTTGATGGTGGATCAATAAACATATTATTCCATAGAAAACTAAAAGTCCGACCACATGATGTCCTCCTCGGTATTGAACTACTTTCATCTGAAACATTTTTGTGTATAATCAATATTTTTGGAGATATTCGTCTGTAACGCTTTATAATTGCCGAATAATTCGCGTTCGCAAAGTGTGCCCCTGTTACTCGTGTGGCCGTATTTTAGGCGAATTTTTAATGGTTAATAACTAAGAAACGAAGATAAAATCGCAATTTTTTAATGTTTCATTTTCATCTTATCTTGTCACGAATAACCACCTGTTAAATTTTCTCCCACCAGTAGTCGAACACCCAGTACGGCTGTAAAATTTAAGGATAAAAACCGTAGTTATTGTTGCACCGACATTATTGATGACCAGTGCGTGTACGGTGATTCTTCTAAACCTACTGCAAGCTGTTTCCATCAGATTTCCGAGTGGAGCCGCGGTATCTTTATTTCGAGGCTGCTGTCGGAATAAAAGAGCATTCAATAGAATGTGCGAAACGAGCGCGAGGGAAATAGGCAAAAGACGCGCGTTGAAGCAGCTGAATGGTCGCCTGGAGTTACAGCGTCCGCGGCGACATTTAAATGTTTGACTTTGCCGGGTAAATGCGGGAGTTTCTGTGGAATTCTCGCGTAAACGGGGCGGTTATTACCGCGATACTTAATCCTATATACAGTGGGCTTTAGGCGATAATAACGTGAGACATTATTTTACCTTCGTCAGAATCTGAGGGATTAATGTAAACGATACGAAATGACTGACAGCGAATTAAGAGTGCTGCGAGGTTTTAATTTCGACGGGTTTAATCCTTCGTTATCTTCCTATTACTATATTTACTGAACGCAGGCGACATGATCGCTGTATTATTCACCATATTCCATTATCCCAAATGCACATCCCACTTGCTAATGTGTCTGTAGTCTTGGTATAAATTAATAAACATTTAATCCACTGATATCCGAATGATTTCAAGTATGCTGGTAGTTTCCTAAAGTATTAAACGTATATCTCCTTTATCTCCTTTAAAAATATGCAACAAAAATCCGTTTCTAATTGTTAGATATATTCCCCTGCGTAATAAAGTGCTAAGAAAATAAAATGCCGTTAATATGCAACCTCTGTAATTTTCATTGTGGAAAATTGCTGAGCGCGTCGATATATTTTTGTGACTCTAAATATCGTCGCAAGCGAGCGTAGCAGGAGTTACAACCCAGCGAAATTCAGGAAATGAATTGCGGTATTTGGGGACACAACGCGCACAAAACCGTACAATCCTATTACGAACGATTTCATTAAATACATTCATTTGATGTTAGTGTTGCGTACTTGTCAAAATGTCGACTTTTGAAAAATCGGTTCTCAAATTCCAGTATTTACAAAAAAAAAAAACAATACACTGGTCTTTGAATGTTGACTAATAATAATAAATATTCATATGGAACTACAGAAATATACCAAAATAAAATTTACTCTATAAAATAATAAATACAACGAATTGAAATAACCACAATCCGTACAATATTTCAATTTACCTAATAGTTATAGATTATAAAAATATAACAAAATAAAATGTACTTTATCCAAAAAGAAATACAAAAAATTAAATGTACTCTATAGAATAATAAATAAAACGAATTGAAATAACCACAATCGGTACAATATTTTAATTTATCTAATATTTATAAATTATAAAAATATAGCAAAATGAAATGTATATTACTTTATACAGAATGAAATACAAAAAATATACAAATCGTACAACATTTCAATTCATCTAATAATTGTAAACTATAAAAATATAACAAAATAAAATGTATTTTATACAAAACGAAATACAAGAGAAACTAAAATAACTGAAGTCCATACAAAATATAAATTGTAAATTTTGATTTCGTTTAGTATCGTTCTTTAGCAAACATGATTCCCAAGAACATGAAATGATTCTGTGCTGCCACATTGAACAGCACAATAGAATGCGCTAGTGGATTTGCATGTCAAACATTAACCTGATTTATGAAGATTAGTTCCCCACGTTGCTCTAAATGCAACACTGTACCTTGTACAACCAATAAAGATTGAAGCTGGTAATTTAATTAATTGTTTCATTTAATACTGTTCTATTGTACAAACTATCAGGTGTCTGTTTAGTTCGCACAATCGAAGCTTGTAACTGTAATTTTGTGCATGTAATTATTTATAATTCTCGAACAATTTTAAACTTTTCTGTGACAATATCTTTCTTCATATTTTACAAGAAGACACTTGATAAAATATTGTAACTGTGAGAACATTGCTGAAATAATTGCTGTGAATGTGTTAACACTAAACCTACCGACCATCAAAAGTGACTAATGTGTATGGTATTATAAAAATAACAAGATTAAATTTATTTATATTTTGTGCGATTTTTACTATAATATATACTAGAGTCCAATAATGTATTCGGGTCATTTCATGCAAAATCGATCACTTTTTGCAGGCATCATCGTCGATTTTGTTCTAAATGAAATATGTTATAGTCCATGTGAAATTAGGGGGGATTTAAGTCATCATTTTGCCGGTTTCGAATTTTTTTTAGAAATGGCAGGCCTCCAAAGTTTTCAATTTTTGCCCATTTTGGCGAAAGCGGGCCTCACTTACGAATTTTTATCTCAGGATCTGTTTGTCCGATTGAGCTACATTTTTTCTGTTTTATTCGGAAAGGATTGGGCTATTACAAAATAATTTTCTCAACCTCGAAAATCAACTTTATAATGTCGAAAAATTTAAACAAATTCTTTTTTTACGTTTTTTACGATGAGGGGCCAGAGTGATTTAAATTTTGAAAAAAATATGGTTATATTTATTGAAGTTTCCCCTTTAAAATGAGCCCTTAAAACAGATGCAGCCATAAAAATTGGCGTCACAATAAGCTGGTAAAGGACGCCGTGTATCCCCGTTTCAGGTACATACGAGTCGAGCGCACAGCTATTATGGTCCGTTGCCTATACCGCTGGACACCTCTAGATTTCTAATGTTTCTCAATATCAATGATGTGTACAACGATTTTATATATAAATCTGTATAGAGTATCCTCTGTTTAGTAACATACGAAGTAACTGCTATTATTTACGGTGTGTCTTAGGAGTTATACCAGTTTACATGAAAAACCGGTGCGTCAAAACGATAAGACATGGTGAAGAAGAATGATTTAATTACACTGTCCAACACCAAATTTGTTCCACAATTACTGTTGGGCGGTTCTTATAGAGTTTTTTGCGCTGACACTTACACTGAATCATGTTTTTGAAAAACATGACTTTAAAAATGAAACGTATTTTTCATCTTTAAACAAATATTGTGATGTTATTATAAAATATATTGAATTGTTCTTTGCAGCAGAAGATTCTGTAGACTTTCCCGAATATAGTGATATCCAATATTAATACATTATGAATGTTTAAACATGTTTAAACAATCATTAAAGACGGAGAGATACCACTTTGCACCAATTTTCGAGGATATTTTTGAATTTATCTCAAAAAATAAGGGTCCAGCGGAAAATTGAACTATATCACCCGATAGAGCAGACTTTTGTCTTGAGAAATCACCCTTTCAAGTTTGCAACTTTGACTTTTTTTTCGAAACACAAAGCAAAATATCTTCACCCGACATGAGTTGGCCAATTTATGTTGAGACCGCGCTAGTGGTGAGCGCCAGTTGCGGCAACTTATGGCGGGCGAAGATATATATTTTGTTTTGTGGGTCGTAAGGAACGTCAAAGTTGCAAACTTCAAAGAGTGATTTCTCAAGATAAAAGTCTGCTCTATCGGGTGATATAGTTCAATTTTCCGCTGGACCCTTATTTTTTGAGATAAATTCAAAAATATCCTCAAAAATTGGTGCAAAGTGGTGTCTGTCCGTCTGTAATGATTGTTTAAACATGTTTGAACATTCATAATGTATTAATATTGGATATCACTGTATTCGGGAAAGTCTACAGAATCTTTTGCTGCAAAGAACAATTCAATATCTTTTATAATAACATCACAATATGAATGTTTTATTGCTTACCTGGTCTCAGTTTCGCTACTTCCACTTAGGGTGGAAGTATATTCACGTGACTTTTCTGCAGGGAATTTTGCAAAGAACTAGAATGTGACTAAGTTTTGGATCGAAACATGGATTTGCGGGCCTCGGCATTTTATCCTTATACGAGCATATTTTGAGCTGCACAAAGATTGATTTGATAGAGGAACGTTAAGCGTAGCCCGCTGAACCTCATCATATTAGTCAAAAAAGTCTATTTGTGACAGAAAAATACATTGGATTCTGCGGGTATTTTTCTCGATTTTTTTCTCTACTTTGCACACTCATATCATGAGATATAAACATAATCTCGTTAAATCATTTGTCGAGCGAGCTGTATATAACGTTCCTCTTTAGAATGAGAGCCCAGCCCAAAACCTGTTCAAACAAGGACAAAAAGCCAAGGCTTGCAAACCCATGTTTCGATCCAAAATCGAAATACTAAGGTTTTTGTCCCTATATAGTTCCTTCAGTAGCCGACTTCCCCCTTAATGGCAACGTTGATTGCCGAGGGTCGAGTACTTTCCGCTGTCAATGCATAACGTTCATCGATGTCTTTAGATTCATTTCATGCGAGGAAATTCTCGTTCTACATTCTCCTCCGGAATAAATGGGGCCGCATACAGAACGACGAAACTTTCTGATTATAGATCCGAGAACTATTAATTTTTCGTTGCCGGTTCGAATACCAAGTGGAAGTGTTTGAATTAGTGTTAGGTTCCGCTATTAAAAGTTGTTCGAGTTCAATTATTTTCACACTGGCATCTGCGAACGAAACGATTTCCGACAGAAGATGGAAACTGCGCTCTCATAGTGGACCTATCTTTCGGATCTTATTCCTCGGGACTGACATCTGTTCGCCGAATTGAAGAAAGTTCCCCGACGGGTAGAGTAGGAGAACGTTTTGAAGATTTAACCGCCGCTAAGAGGTCGATGTAAATCGAAGCGCGCCGAGGCAATGCCGTCGGAGGATTATATGAAAGTGCGAGAAACGGTTCCGCACTTTTTCACTGAAGTGTGTTCTTTGACCTAAACCGCAGTATTCGTTCTACGAAAAGGGAACATGTTACTCGGAATTGAAACTCCCCCGAATTGAAAGTGCCGTTCTACAGAATGATATTTCCTTTGTACAGTGGATCCAAAAATTATTCGAACGATAAATTTCTGATTTTTGAAAAATTGTTATCGATATTCAAACTGTGATAATTTTGCACTAAAAGATAGTACAACAATATACGTGGTCTTATTTTATAGCTTGCAGCCTCTGAAAATTCACGCAAGCTGGAGTGGGGTAAGTCCGCCCTAGTTTTTGCAAAGTTGAACTTTAAACTGATGTATTTTCGGTCTGGTATGTAAAAACTTAACGTTCTTGGTATCAAACTCTTGCCACAGTTATTACTGATGAATTAGTATTATGTAGGATCCTAATTTTGCTTGAAAATTATCATTTTGATAGGATATTGTACAAAGTGTCAACTAGGACGCACTTGCCTCGAAAATGGGGCAAGTCTATCACTGACAGTTAAGAATGCTTTCGAACCTTGTTTCAAGTGCTACGGGGCAAGAAAAGAATTATTATCAAGCCTGCTACAAAATGCTTTTTATTGCATTAAATATATTGTTTAGTTTTATAGTTACCCATACAGTACGCACTTACCCCACCGTGATAGTACGCACTTGCCCCGTGTAGTAATATTTAGGGGGCAAGATCGTCTCAGCGTTTTTCTCAATAAATTTTAAAAAATGCAATAAGAACGGTTTATTTAATGTAAACGTCATCAATATTTGTTGTACCTACCTAAAATAACAACACAGAACATATTAATAACTTGTAAACTATTGCACGTTCAGGGTAACCTCAAAGTTGTACGTGTATCTCGCTCATGACTGTTTGGCATTGGCTGATTTAAGCGAGGAAACACCTTTATTCTTAGGCGACATCTATGTAGAATAGTTTATACTAACTTATATTACATTAATAAATACGAGCTAGAGAAATTTCGTTCATATTATAATAAAAATAACCAATTAACGGATTGCCCCGTAGACGGACATACCCGATTCCACCTTAATATTTTTTTCAACAATTTTTCAAATGTCGGAGGTTCAATACTCAAATATTTTTTAGAACCGTCTCTATATCCAGAAAATAGTTTTTGTGACTTGAAAGTGGTACTCTTCGTAATAATATTTTATTTAAGGGTGTAGACCACATTTAACATTCCGAAAAATCTAATTTAACCTACATTTGATTTAAAACGCCTTTACTTGGAAAGGTGAGTACTACTGTACAGTAGTTAATCTCGTATTCAAATTAAAACATCTTCTAAATTAATGATTATATATGAATAATAACGAGTACCATTGAAGAGTAAAATAAAAAAAGAATTAAAAAGGAAAGTTGACCTTCATATGACCTCTACGCGTTCACATAGAAAGAAGATATCTACACCGAAAAGTGTGCCCCCTGATATCTTTTAACTTTCGTCTGAAACATTTTTGAGTATCATCAACAGTTTCGGAGATATTCGACTGGATTGGTTTAAATGGAGAACACCCTCTATACGTATAAAATTTTTTAATTTTCTGCTGGAATTAACAAGAAAACATTGCGGTTAAAACAATAAAATAAAAGACAATAGAGATACACACGTAACGACATTCATACGCAATTTTTATCTTGCAAATGTGCAATTCACTGCATATTTAACACCAGAATTGCGGAACATTACAGGTGACTAATTTCTATTGCTTTATCAAAATAACAAGATTGTGTTTATTCAAATTTTTACTATAATTCGCTCGAGTAAATAAATTTATTCAGTAATTTCCTGCAAAAACGCCTTTGTCATTTTAATGTTTGCACAGTTTTTATCACTTACAATATACGGTTCGACAAATGAATTTCTTTCGTAACTTCTCTTACAAAGGCATCTTTACAGTGATTGTAACATAACCGCTACGTCAGGCCACACCTCCCCTTCCTACTTCTGGGTCCTCCCCACCAAAGTCCTGTGAAGTGTAGGAAGAGGTTGGGGAAATTAGGAGGGCATAGAGGAGACCGTATACTCGCAGTCATGTGAAGCAAAGCACGATAGGGACAATATGGGGAGGGGGGCAAAATAGTGGGGGAACCGGTACACGGGTAAACTTTACTTTACCGGACTCAAAATTTGTGCCTTTCTCCTACAAATTATGATGCATTTGGTATGTAATCCAGTAGATCTGTACCCGGAGCGGGAGCAAAGTTTCAATCCTGTAGGATCAATGGTTCAGCAGTTATGCTTGCTTAAAGTTGAGCAATCTGCAGTGTTTTTGACAGGTAAGAGCGCCGCCATATTGGTTTGTAGTGACGATTGGGACCCGCTTACCGAGCAGAACCGCTAGATGGCAGCACGGGCACATAGTAATATCGTTAACACACAGAAAATATTTCAGAAAGTGTCGAAGAAGAAATATCGTAGAAAATATTTACAAAAACCGAACCCAGACTTAATCCAGACCAGTTGAAACGCAACATCGTGGCTACGTTTATCAAAATGCAAACAACAATCGCAATACCCACTCTATATTATCAGCATTAAGGCGTGTCCGTGCTGCCATCTAGCGGTTCTGCTCGGTTAGCGACTCGCGGTCGTCACTACAAACCAATATGGCAGCTCCCTTACCTGTCAAAAGCACTGCAGATTGCTCAACTATAAGCAAGCATAACTCCTGAACCATTGATCCTACAGGGTCGAAACTTGTAACTGCAATCGCCCCGGGTATAAATCTACTGGATTACACGCCAAATACATCATGATTAATAGGATCCCACAATTTTAAGTCGCTAATCCCTCATGTAAGGGTAATATGAGAGTAAACACCTTAAACTTTATCATTTTGTTTCTTGGTTGTTAATTAAGATATTAAGATGAAAAAAACGACAATACTCAAACTTATCTCCTGCGTTGCATATATTTTTTTCACAATTCAGAGTAAATATTATTCAGGGTAGAAAAAAATAATTAATTAATTTCTATAGGCGTTGGAGTTGTAAGCAACCCTTTGAGTGACACCTACCAAAAAATTCACGAACAATGTTCTAGTACCTATCTAATATATGTATACCTATATGAAAGTTTCTGGATGATCGGATTGGTGGAGCATAGTTAAATAATTGAAAAACAAATGGAATTACGCCATTATAATATTATAATATGTATTATGTAATTTCACTTGGTTTTACACCCTTTCTACAAGAATAAGAGGGAGCATTCGAACACAAAAACGACGGGTCGAATGGGTTAATGTAACCATTGGCGGAATGGCGTCGCCGCTGAAATATCAGCAAAAATTTTCCAGAAGCTTGCGTTTTACAAGCAGAGTCATAATATTAATTTCGACCATAAATTCCGTTTCCACAGGCCGATAAGAACAGCATCGATCACTGGGAGCCTGCCCAGCCAGCCACAGGGTAAAGATCTTATCGAACTGTGTCCATCTAGCACGATTTGTGCCCCCACCCTCCCCTCTTTTTTCCACGGAAATTCCATAAATTATTCGGCGAACGCCGGAAATTGAGCGGTCGACGCGATCGGCCATAATCTCACTTTATACTAATTCCGGTATCGTCCGGCAGTTGGCAACAAACGGAATTAGATCGAGTTCGCAAGTTTCCCGATTTGGACGGCGGCTAGCAAAAACAAGAATGGCCGACATTTCTTCGGCCATCCTCTACCCTATCCTCTGCTTACCCCTTTTGTCTCGGAATAGCCGATCATCCTTTCACTCTTTTTACCCCATTGTGTTTTTTCGCCGGCTAGCTTAATCCGTTCATTCTTCAGCTCGTCTTCCGATAAGTAACTGGCGGGGTTAGTTTCAGTATTGTCGATTAGGATTTCGTCCGCTCGCACTTCTGTTTTTCCGTTCACTCGTTCATTTGAGGATCGATCCTTGCCAAACGTGTAATCTTCTTTTAGCTTCCTGACTTCTGGCTCAGAAGTCTCTTCTTCTTCTTCTTCTTTCTACTTGCCCCCGACTTTTATTTCAGACTTCGCGCATTGTTTACTCGTCCGATCATGGTTGACTGCTCCCCCCCCATCCGGCCTCGCCCACCGTTTGCCTATCTCCCAAGATTAGCCCTTTCTATTTCCATGATAAATCACGGGCTTCGGTCTGATTGCCCTTTCCGTTCCTTTTCTACTTGCCTCGCCGGACTTAATTCCACTTGTCTCGTCAGGCATAAATCCTCTCCTACTTGTCAGACCAAGTTAGGGTATAATGCTATCCAACGGCTGATGACTGTTGGGCTTTTCGCTACTGTCCAGCGCTCCGAAGAGAGCTGGCATTTTCAAATATGATATATTGCAGTTTTTGACATATGTTCCGTCGCGAAGGAACCGTTACACAGGGGGTTTCCCGTCGAACCTTTTTTTATGGCGAGTTCGTGACGAAAAGACTTTGTCGAGGATAAATGTGTCATTGTTATTTCGTGACCATTTCAGATGTCGTCCAAATGGTTAGCTTCTTACTACGTTTTTATTAGTTTGCTTTCTTGTCTGTCTGTTTGTTCGGTATAAATTTTGCAATTGATTTTAAACTAACTTCCCGATGAGCTAGAGACTTGAAATTATAAACATAGCTCAGAACTGGATGACAATGCAAATTAAAAAAAAATTTTTAAAAAGCCTATGCGTTTAGGAGATATAAATTATTAATAAATTTAACCGTTACACCTCCCCGCGCGACGCTCGGTAGTACCAACTCGGTTCCCACTCTGACTCATCCCCACTCCACTATTATGATTTGAATGAAGAACAGCAATTTTTAAGCCGTTGCCAATTGGGAGACGGCTGTGTGATAATTTGGGCCGATATTAGATATTGGGGTAAAACAGAAATCAAATTTATAAAAGGATGAATGAATAGTGGACGGTATATTGAAATGATACATGACATCTAAACGCTTATGCTATAAGAATTTATGCAAATAAACACACTTTACAACAAGATAATGTCGCAGTTCACGCGGCGAAAGCGGTCAAGAAATACTTTTCTTCAAGAATGATTCGTGTTTTGGAGTGGTCAGCAAGATCTCCAACCTCAACATTATTGAAAATTGTCGGGCACATCTTGCCAGAGCTGTGTACCAAAGTGGCAGACAATTCCAAAATATTAACGATTTAAAATAGTGCATTTTTGGCGAATGGGAGAATATTAGACAAAACAGTAGTAAAAAATTGTATAACTATTTACCAAACCAAATGATTAAAGTCATTAGCTGTAAAGGGGATCCTACAAAATATTGGGTATTCATTTTTATCGACTAATTCTGTTATATTTCAAGTTTTTCGTTAAGTGTGCTATCATTTTGTACCTCTATATTTCGTTAATAATTCTACTTCATTCAATAAAAATAGATCATTTAATGAAGCTTCGTTTCATATCAATGTTAAGAAAGACACACTAAAAATATGTGTATAGAAGAATTGAATTTCTAATGTTCAATAAACAGAAATTACATTAATTTCAAAGTGTGCTATATTTTCGTCCTGGAGTGTAATCCGCATATACCATATTTAACATGTTAGAATTACACATCCATTCGAAGGTGCCTATTTCTCAACACCATTTAACCCACAACCTTGATTCATCACCTTCAAGTAGATATAATACATATATGTATACTGTATACTATATGTACGTATCATGTAGGTGCGGTGTACGAGCGATATACCCATTTTGGAGAATTAGGGAAAACCCCTAATTCTGACGGCATCAGTCGCTTGCAGCCGTGTCTCGGATCTGTGTGAGGTTATGATACGTTAATCACTATTCAGCCGCAGCAAGAAATTTCGAATTTCTTGTTTTTCAATTAGTGTTTACGCTTCTCCAAACACAGATAAGTATATTAAACGATTCATTGAAAAATTACACACATTACGAAATAACAAATCTTTTACTCCTTATACAAAACAAGAGCAGCAGTACTTTACCGAAGTAATCTTACAGGTTTTAAAAACGAAAACATGTATTTTTAAGAAATATGTTAAGATTTCAAACGAAAAGTTAATTTGCAGGTCAATATTCTCCATCATTAATTGTTGAGTTCTAATGAACATTGAGAATAAAATTACTGATACTATTGATAATGATATTAGTGATATTATTGCATAATATTAGTGTACAGAAGTACAATGGATAAAATCATGTCATATTCTGAACTACCAAGTGGTTTTTACGTAGCCTACCACTTCTATATTTCACAAATTAAATATTTATAAAGAATTTGAAACTTTTAACTACGGGTATGTATTCATAGTACCTCCACCACTACCCCTATCAGTCTCACTAAATTCTTCTCACGGTCGCTTTGAATTGCAAATTCAGCGAGATGTTGGTGGCGAACTCATCTTGAAAATAATGGGATGGAAAATCAAATTTTTCTTGTGAAAGAAGTGTAAAAACATGCATTCAGAACGAAACAGAGCAACTGTTTTAAATACGTTGAATTTATGTGATAAAAGTAAGATTACGGTCACAAGATTGTTATCTTGATTTTGCAGTTCTTTTTATCATCAACGACTAGTACGTTAGTTAATCACCACATTTTCACCAAAAATTACATAATGCTATCGTCAATAAGTGATTTCTCCAGACATATTAAAGGAACGCACGACAGTCGCGTTGATTGACGTTGAAATAAACATTATTTAAAAGTAAAATTATACAATAAATATAAAACTGTAAAAGTAGCAGGCACGTGGTTGCCTTACAAAACTGACCAGAATTAATTAATTTATTTATTAAAATAAAGGTGCTCTCTAATAAAGATATTTACTAAATCATTTCTTATGTAAGCATCTTTATAATTTCATTAATTGTACATTTCATATGCAACAACCTAATACATGATCAAATTTCTTCTACAGAATAATAACTTTACTAACAATATTTTTGCTGAAGTAACTTAACGCCTTGCACTATAATATAAGCCAAGGTGACCTTGAAATCTTCCGAAATCACCTGCAAACAAAACACGTACCATATAAATTCAATCCTGTTATTATTGTAAAGGAATAAGTATAGACAAGTCTCGTTTAGGATTCGGTAGGTTCATTGTCAAATTCCATGTTCTAAAATTTTCATAAAGTGTATGGTTTAGTAGTTATTCCAGGTAATGCAGTTAGAATAATTAAGGGATTAACGCCGACAGAGAACGAAGCCCATAACAGACGAATTTTTCTCGTGTCTTTCTAAGCGGAAGAAGTTCTCGTCGTCAGAGGGGGGTATTGTGAGCTGCGTGTTACGACGAAACGCGAGTCGCTCGACGCGACTTTTTCTGGAGACCCATCTGGAAAGACGGCGGCGGTGGCAACGAGAGAGGAAAAGAAAATGGAACAGCCGAATCTCAAGTCCCAAAGATCCATTAACGCGCCGAGGGGAAACTTTCCGCACGAATAATGCAAATTATCCTCGAAACGCCCGGAGGTAGTCGCACTTTTGTCGTTGCCGGTCCTTGTCTTTCCTCGTTCCTACTTCTCTAGCCCGTCTTCTCCACACAACTTTCCTGGAAACGTTTCGTTTCGCGTTCCCTCCGCACGCTTTCGGCCGATCTGCTTTACGCCCCCCTCTCTCGGTGGGGGATCCCTTAATCGTCTTCTCGAAAGCCCGGATGTGGCACCCACGACCGAAATGAGTTGATCCGTTTACATTAACGCAACCCGCGGACGCGTGAAATCCGGTTAACAGAGGACAAAACTCGGCCGGACGTACATACGGTGAAATCGAGAAACTAACCCGGCGACCCATTACGCCGCGACGTGGGATCCATTTTTTTCCGTTGGATCGATGGTCTGTCTGGTTTTGAAGCACGGAATTCAACCCTCATACGTCCCCCCGTGTGCGCCGCAGGGAGCCCGCGAGAATGAAAGTGACAGTTCGACTGGGAAAACAGAGAAATATTACAGCTCGATAGGACCGGGGCAGGTTTCACCTGAAGAGAAATGCTATTGTCGATTGCTAGAGATACACTCCCGTGACAAAACCATAAGACATCCATAACTTCGCCGAATACACGTTTTCCAGCCCAAACTAATCCTTTTATAGATCGTATTCGCCATTTTGTACACCAAATTAACTCTTACGCGGGTCTTATTCGCCCTTCTGCGAGTCAAATTCACCCCTTCGCAGATCAAATTCGCCCATTCGTAGCACGAATTTTCTACAAATTTATTTTCTCAACTCCATTGCTCTAGGACTTATAAAACTTCTTTATCGTTCACGATGTTCTAGAGAAAAACAGATTGGCTATGTTTATTATAGGCCTGTATATTCGTCGAAGGCTATATACAGGGTGGGGCAATAACTTTGTCCACCTTGAATATTCCAGTTACTTGTAATTGTATGAAAAATAGTGCATGGTAGAGAGGATTACTTTCAATGGAATGGGATCTGAAACACTTTAAATCGCTCCGATCCAATGTTTATAACGAAATATTCGAATCACTTCCAACAAAACTCGAAGCTTAGAGCTCTTGAAGATCTTAAAAGTCTTGAAACCCAAAACTAATCCAGACCTAATCCATGCATTTACACGTGAAGTTTTTATGACCGTTGAAAACTTTAAAGGGAAATGTTGTTCAGAATGATGACCTTCACGACAAATGTCAAGGTCATTCAAGTCGGAGAGGAGGTATCACATCGACAAATTCGAAAGTCTTGAAAGTCTTGAAAATCCTGAAAATTTAGAGGTCTTGATCAAAACTTTCAAGCATTTCCAGAATTTCTGACTTCGAATAAATATCGAATTGAATCGAAATCTTGTAGTGATTGATTTGTTTGAAACCTTGCAAGACAGAATATTGAATGCCCATCACTACCTATATTATATTATGAATCGATGGAGCATCTATTATACAGGTGTGGTCCACGTAACTTGCACACCTATAATAACATCCAAAGTATGCGTTGTACGAAAAAGTTTTGTATACAGAAATTGCATGGTCTGAAGGGATACATTATGTATTGTATTTTTTTTTCACAGACGGACGCGTAAAGGACATATGAAGGTCAATTTCATTTTTTTTAATGGAATGAGGTATTTTTTAATTTATAAAAAATATTCGTTATAAAAAAGTACTAACCTATGTATGTAGAAAAGTTAGTAGTTCAGGAGATATTTAAATTTAAATACATCTAAAATACCATTACTGTCGTACTAAGATGTTAGTGTTTACTTACTTGTGTAACATCTTAGCACGACAGTAATGGTATTTTAGAGTTATTTAAATTGAAATATCTCCAGAACTACTAACTTTTCGACATACATAGGTTAGTACTTTTTTATAACGAATGTCCAACTGTATCGATTGATGAATTAAAAAATACCACATTCCATGCAAAAAAATAAAGTTGACCTTCATATGTCCTTTACGCGTCCGTCCGTAAAAAAATAAATACACTAAATAATGTACCCCTTCAGACCATGCAACTTCTATATACAAAACTTTATCGTGCAACGCATACTTTGGAAGTTATTATAGGTGTGCAAGTTGCGTGGACCACCCTGTATATTAACCATCACATGGCATAATTTGGTTCAAAGCAATAAATAATAATCATAATAACCTTCATATGCCCTACACCTAATAGTTGATGAGAAAATATCGAAATAATTTTTAATACGTACCAGGTATCTGGAAGTTAGTAGTGGCTCGAATTGATGTACCTCAACTTGAGTATAAGTTGATATCGTTCGACTCTGTATATTTTTAAGTATGTATTGAAAATTATTTCGATAATTTCTCGATAACAATTAGGTATAGGGCACATGAAGGTCAATACACTCTCACGCAGAATTTAATACTCTACCTATATATAAAGAAATTAAAGTGACCTTGAAATCTCCGAAATGCCTCTCCTCCAAAAACAAAATACATATCGTGTGAAAAGTGCCGTTCATTTTTATTTACATTGTTTTAAAATGTTCATTTCTTTCTATGTTGATAATTATAATTCTCTATTATAAATTCGTTTAATCAATACGCCATAAATAAATACAGGGTGAACATTATAAAGCGTTACAGACGAATATCTCAAAAAATATTGATTATACGCAAAAATATTTCAGATGAAAGTTGTTCAGTACCGAGGGGGACACCATGTGGTGAGAATTTTGTTTTTCCCGATGGACACTCCAAGGTGAAAAGAAGGTCATCATGATTTTTTTTAATGGAAAGACCTACTTTCTGTATCATGAATCGATTGACTATCGAATTATAAGTAAAAATGACCTCCATATGTCCTAAATCTAATAGTTAACGAGATATTATCGAAATAATTTTCATTCTTCTTCGGATAATATCTCGTTAACTATTAGGTTTAGGACATATGAAGGTCAACGCTTTTGCACTCAGAATTTTATATCTATCTATCTATAAAATGTAAAAAATAGTTATAATTTATTTTAATAATATTTTATTTTATTTTATATTTTATTATATATATATATAAAGTAGTTACAATAATAGTATAAAAAATAGGATATTCCATTTAAAAAAAGAAAGTTGACCTTCACCTCACCTTGGAGTGTCCACCAGTAAAAATAAAAGCCCTACCGGGTAGGGCAATAACTACATCCACCTTGAATATCTCCGTTATTTGTAATAACGTGGAAAAATGTTATCAACTTTGCACGATACAGAGGGGGACATGTTGTGACATACAAATTTTCTACGTGGGTGGAGACATAGAGGACATTTCAAGGTCAACTTGATTTTTTATACAGAATGTCCTTTTTTATATCATAGATCGATAGAGTATCAAATTCTAAGTAAAAATGTATTGACCTATATATGTCTGAAATCTAATAGTTAACGAGATATTATATAACGGTAAATTATTTCGATAATATCTCGTTAACTATTAGATTTAGGAGATATGGAGGTCAGCACTGTATTCTTTGAAATGTAACAATTGAATTGAATTAAATTGAATTTAATTAACTTATGCAATCATCTGATACTTTATTCAGTATGTCTGCAGGGTGTCTTAAAGTGGTATGAATGTGGAGGGGACGATTCCATACGGTAAAATAAGTGGAAAATATCGAATAAATTTTTTCATTTGACGCTTCGTTTTCGAAAAAATTCATTAACAATCCGTTAAGTTCGCGTGTGCAGCGTTCTTAAGAAGTAGTATGAGTCGGTCATGAGCAGGCGCGTGTCAGACCTAAACAAAAGTTAGATGTAGTTAAAATCTGCTTATTGACTACCCCCGGTCCCATTGTCAATCTTTAACCGATATAAACACAATTTCATATTCAACAACGAGATACTAAGTCACGGCGAATCCTCTTTGGCCGGGTCCTCGGCGTGTCTCCGGCAACAGCCGAATGAATAGTTAAAAGCAATAAATAATTAGCCGATCGCAATCCAGACGATGAAATCGATAAGCCTGAGACGGAAGTTGGTTCGATCCCTAAACACCCGAACGGGGGGAGGGGGGAGGGTAGGGGTGGCCTTAATCACGACGAAGTAGGTTTCCCAATAATGAAATATCGAAGACGGCGGAGCAAAAGGAGACCGTCAACGTGGCTGGGAGGATAGATTCTCTGATAATGAAATATCAGAGCGATAGAAATCCCGGAAAGACAGAGAGGGAGGATTGGCAAGGGTGAATGGAGGCTGGAAGACTCGGGAGTGGTGCAATTCGGTTTCTTCGAGGCTCGTATTCATCCGAGTTTCTGAACTAGCTGCGACTAGGGCGTCGCTTAGCAGACAAGCTTGCTGGTAACGCTGCCAGTGGCGTCGATGCTGCTGCTACCAGGGGTGCTGCTTGGGCTCTGGGGCAATTAGTGGAACCAGTTAATTACGTCGTTAATGAATAGGCCGATCAACGGCCGCCGAAAGAGGAAGGTACCAGCGGACGACCGGCAAAGAGGACCCGGGAAACAGGGAGAAAGGATCGTGTTTTCCGTGAGAGTTGAAGTGACGTCATACAGTGACGCCGCTGTGTATAGTGTAGTATAGCATGGCCGTCGATAGGGGTAGCGGTAACGATCGCGGCGATGCGGTTCCCGCCGACGACAACGACAACGACAATGACAACGACAACGATGGCTAGATTAATGACGGGTCCGTGGTCCATCGGGGAACAGTGATTCTGACGTGAGCCGGTGTGACGCGGTGACGAATCGTTCGGAGACACGATCGTCCTCCAGCACCTTCACCGATGGAAACGAATTGCCTCCCCTCGCCTAGTTTAGACCGATAGCCTAACCGGCATGGCGTGTCCGGCTCGATCACCGCCGCGAAATTCCTTCTTCCGCCAAGCCGTAAAACACCGGCCACTTTGACAGGCCGCGTATATGTACATGTACACTATTGTACACGCGAAGAATGGAACTCCCGGCGAGATCTCCTCGAGTTTATATCAGCTGTTAGAAGTTTACCCGGCACGTTTCAGGTTTATAAGAGCGGCTCAGCGCCGCCACCGGCAGGCGAAAAGATGCCACCATAAAATTCTACTCGGCGAAATTACGGAGATGCTCGGCGCGGTGCGGGCAAAGGTACAACCGGTACACTGTGAGCCGTTTTTATAAAATTGGTCGTACACATTCGAAAATTTTCGTGAATTAAGTTAATGCCAGGCTACTCTTCACTATATCGGACTCAAAATTTATGCCTTTCTCCTGTAAATTATGATATACTTGGTATGTAATCCAGTAGATTTGTATCCTGAAGTTTCGATCCTGTAGGATCAATGGTTCACGAGTTATGCTTGCTTAAAGTTGTGCATTTTTCAGTGTTTTTGACAGGTAAGGGCGCCATCATATTGGTTTGTAGTGTTGCGCCCCGCTTACCGAGCAGAGCCGCTAGGTGGTAGTTGGTTGGTGATTAGGTCGGGGGGGAGGAGCGGCAAGGTAAGCGGCTCGGGCCGGCAGTACAAACCAATATGGCAGCGCCTGTCAAAAATACTGCAGATTGCTCAACTTTAAGCAAGCATAACTCCTGAACCATTGATCCTATAGGATCGTAACTTCGATCTGCAGCCGCCCCGGGTACAAATCTACTGGATTGCATACCAAATACATCATAATTTATAGGAGAAAGGCACAAATTTTGAGTCCGGTAAAGTAAAGTTTACCCTAAAACTATAATATTAGTTAAATCGGAAAGTTCCGTCCGTTTTTTTTACAAAAATTAGAGCTTTATTTAAGAAACAAAATGAAAAAGTACATTAATCAAAATATTGTGCATCGTTAGCGATGACTTTTCCCCATCTTTCGGGCAGCAAGCGAATTCCGCGACGAAAGAATTAGTCACCTTTGGAGGTTATCCAGTTAGAGATCCATTTTTCGACATCTTCGTCAGAATTAAATCGTTCCTCGGCAAGTGCGTGTGCCATCGATCAAAGCAAGTGATAGTCAGAAGGGGCACAGAATGGCTAATAAGCCGCATGGGGTAGCACTTTCCTTCACCAAGGTTCTTAAACGATCGGAAATGACAGATTGAGCACGATTTAATGCTTCTGCAATTTGTTTTTGCGTTTGACATGGATCTTCATCCACCAATGCCTGTAATTCTTCGTCTTCGAATACTCGTGGCCGTCCAGAACGCTCTTTGTCCTACACAGTAAAATCACCATTTTTAAAGTGTCGAAACCATTCTCTACATGTTTTATCGGAAACATCATTATCGCCATAAACGTCTACAATCATTCGATGAGCTTCAGCTGCAGTTTTCTTCCAATTGAACGAAAAGATTAACACTTCGCGCAAATGATGGTTATTCGGCTCAAATTCCGAAATTTTCAATGTAGAAGAAAACGATGTTATTAATGCAAGCGTATATTGTTATGTATTGAATTTTGTTGAAAGATGTCCAAACTAAAAAGTTAATATTACTTTAGACGTTATAGTTAACGACAGTTCGAGCTACAGCTACTCGACACTAAACGGACGGAACTTTCCAAATGACCTAATACAATCAAAAACGAAACGATAGGACACTTTATTAATCTGTTAATTTTCATTTAGAAGATAATACCTGTTGATGACAATAATTCATTTGCGATAGTACGAGTACTATACGATACGATGAAAACATTATTGACCTTGAAAATCTGTCTGTACATTAATATTTTCAGGAATGATATTTGATCGTTACGAATAAGGGAGAGAATAGAATAAAATATGAATAAAACATTTAAAAAATTTTGTCTGACAAAAGAGATATTTTATTTTCATAATTGCACGTATGATTTCAAATAAAATAGACTATTTGCTATTTGAAATGGTATTTGACTCAGCTCTGTCAGAAAACTATATAAAGTTTTGTTGTAAACATTTCTGTGTAATCGTGGTCCAAAGTCAAATGGTCACTCTGGAATTGTCGCTTATTCGACACCGGCGAATCTGTCTCTTTGAAAAAGTATCACGTTTATCGGTTGATCGTACGTTTGTTATATCGTGTTATTATTATTGCTGGCATTATTATCAGTTTATCGAAAAAAGGCGGGGGAGGAAAAGTTGAATTGGCCGTTCAGCTCCGCGTGAATTATTGCTAAAAATAAACGAGCGATTTCACGATGTAATCAGCGCGAATTCGGCTGTGAAGTGCCGCGTAAAATTTCTCGTTCCTGCGTAACGGTAACAGGAAATGAACGGAAATTGTAATTAAGTGTTAATGAATCGTTAGAACCGGAATATTAAGCCCGGATAAGGTGTCGAGCTTCGTGGTCGAACATTTGTTGGATGCGTTGCGAATACAACGCGTCAGCGTTATGGGGAGAAATGTTTAGTCGATTGTTGCATATTAAATACCACGTATATGCTTACAGCGTAATCAAAAATTGATCGAAATACTTTCACTTCGACGGTAAAATTTAGACGTAGATAAAATTCCAATTGTTTTCATTGAAAATTTGAACACATTTGTGACCTTTTAGTAGACAGATACAGTGGGTGTAAAAAGTTTTCGTACGCCCTTTAATATAGAATAACTTTTTCATAATTGTACCAAACGACCTGATTTTTTATAATCAATTAGAAGCATTGGTTTACGAAATGATATACAAAAAAGATTTTCCAAAAATTATAATTTACAAGGTTAAATGCAAAAATAAAAAAAAGGCATTTTTTAAAACTTTTTTATTTGGGTCCTTAATGAAAATTTAAAATATATGTTTTGTAGATCTATAGTAGTTACACACATGCTGAAAATTTCATCGAAATCGGTTAACACACACACGAGCTACAAGCGGTTAAAAATTGTGAAAATCGTAATTTTACACGATTTTTGATCAGTTTCTGCTTAAGATCCACAGAATCGTACATCTTTCG
Source organism: Lasioglossum pauxillum (assembly GCA_933228785.1). Classification (NCBI taxonomy): domain Eukaryota; kingdom Metazoa; phylum Arthropoda; class Insecta; order Hymenoptera; family Halictidae; genus Lasioglossum; species Lasioglossum pauxillum. Next base: position 38,190,460 of record OW121699.1, on the reverse strand, counting down.
ATGCGTGTCATTTTTTCCTGCGTCAACCGATATCGATGAAATTTTCAGTATACAATGTACTACTAACATAGATCTAGGGTAAACTTTAGTTTACCAGACTCAAAATTTGTGCCTTTGTCCAATAAATTATGATAATCCAGTAGATTTATACCCGGGGCGGCTGCAGATCGAAGTTTCGATCCTGCAGGATCAATGGCTCAGGAGTTATGGTTGCTTAAAGTTGAGCAATCTGCAGTGTTTTTGACAGGTAAGGGAGCCGCCATATTGGTTTGTCGTGACGACCGCGAGCCGCTTATAATCACCAACCAACTACCACCTAGCGGCTCTGCTCGGTAAGCGGCGCGCGACACTACAAACCAATATGGCGGCGCTCTTACCTCTCAAAAACTCTGAAAAATGCACACCTTTAAACAAGCATAACTCCGGAACCATGGATCCTACAGGATAGAAACTTCGATCTGCAGCCGCCCCGGGTACAAATCTACTGGATTACATACCAAATACATCATAATTTATAAGAGAAATGCACAAATTTTGAGTCCGGTAAAGTAAAAAGCAGCCTAGATCTACAAAAGATATTTTAAATCTTCATTAAGAGGCCAAATAAAAAAAGTTTAAAAAAATGCCTTTATCATTTTTGCGTGTAATCTATTCTATATTATTAATTCTAATTGATTATAAAAGATAACAGGTCGTTTGGTACAATTATAAGAAAAGTTATTCTATTTTAAAGGACATACGAATACTTTTTACACTCACTGTAGATAGATAGTACAATATTGTACAGATAGTACAGATAGATAGTAGAATTTAAATTATTTACAATTTCATACTTCACCACCTGTTATTTTCGACCCTAAGCTCTCCTATAATGAAAAAGCTGTTTCATAAAACGTTTTCCGCCATAAGGACGTTCTCGAAGGCTGATATAACGAAAACACTGTGAGACTCTTTGATAAAAGTTTTAATATGAAAACTAACTAGAACATGTGAAGCACTTCTCTCTCTCTCTCTCTCCCTCGCGCGTGCATGCGCGCGTTCTCTCTCGGTCTTCTAATTTTTTTTGCTCCATAAAGTGCTCGCACTCTATGTAAGTTTCGACCTAATTACACAATTCGAAAAGTTAATACTAATTTTAATGACGAACGCCCCGAATTTCCTGGCGAGTCTAATCCAATTACAGATAAAAATCCCATTAGTATTATTATACGAGCTGTTATCCGGCGTTCTCATCGGTCTGCGTTCATTATATTTATATCTGCGCGAAAAATCTCCTTTCGATTGTAACGATCGTGTCATTTAATATTACTGGCCCACCTACCGCAGTGGCGACGTGTCCGATTTCTGGAGACTTTAACGACATTTTGAAATAATTAAAAATAATTGGGGAGCTGTCCGAAATGTCGAGGCTAAACTTCTGGTCGTGTACGCTTATGCGCTTTAGCGGTGTGTACAAATTAATTCGAATTTATTTCTTTTTAATAAAAGTAGTCACTACTTTTTCACGGTGTTATGTGCGTATTGATTCGTTATTAGTAGACTACGATTTATACAGGGTGAACATTATAAAGCGTTACAGACGAATATCTCCAAAAATATTGATTCTACGCAAAAATATTTCAGATGAAAGTTGTTCAGTACCGAGGGGGACACCATGTGGTGAGAATTTTGTTTTTCCCGATGGACACTCCAAGGTGAAAAGAAGGTCATCATGATTTTTTTAAATGGAAAGACCAACTTTCTGTATCATGAATCGTTTGACTATCGAATTCTAAGTAAAAATGTACTGACCACCATATGTCCTAAATCTAATAGTTAACGAGATATTATCGAAACAATTTTCATTCTACTTCGGATAATATCTGGTTAATTATTAGGTTTAGGACATATGAAGGTCAACGCTTTTATACTCAGAATTAGATACTCTATCGATTTGTGGTATAAAAGAGGACATTCTATATAAAAAAATCAAGTTGACCTTGAAATGTCCTCTATGCCTCCACCCACGCAGAAAGTTTTTATGTCACAACATGTCCCCCTCTGTACCGTGCAAATTTTGTTGATAACATTTTTCCGTATTATCACAAATAACGGAGATATTCAAAGGTGGACATAGTTATTGCCCAAACCGGTGGGGATTTTACTTTTACTGGTGGACACTCCAAGGTGAGGTGAAGGTCAACTTTCTTTTTTTAATTGGAATTTCCTATTTTTATACTATTATTGTAACTATTTTATATATATAATAAAATATAAAATAAAATAAAATATTATTAAAATAAATTATAACTATTTTTTATATTTTATAGATAGATAGAGTATACAATTCTGAGTGCAAAAGCGTTGACCTTCATATGTCCTAAACCTAATGGTTAACGAGATATTATCCGAAGAAGAATGAAAATTATTTCGATAATATCTCGTTAACTATTAGATTTAGGACATATGGAGGTTAATACATTTTTACTTAGAATTCGATAGTCAATCGATTCATGATAAAGAGAAAGTAGGTTTTTCTATTTAAAAAAGTCAAAGTGACCTTCTCCTCGCCTTCGAGTGTCCACCGGGAAAAATGAAAGTCCCACCACATGATGTCGCCCTCGATACTGAACTACTTTCATCTCAAACATTTTTGCGTATAATCAATATTTTTGGAAATATTTGTCTGTAGCGCTTGATAATTTCCACCCTGTATAATTTCGAATCACCCTAGTTCGAAAGTGTAATGAACTTGTTATGAGCCGGTGCCACGAGCGTGTGGCCGGCGAGGTTTGTTTGTACGGAAAATGCTAGTCAATTTGTTAGTGAGTGTGCACGGATGCACCTAACGCAAAGTCAGGGAGCCGTTGGGATATCGAGAGAGTTCGTGAACGAACCTGAAGCGAAATCGGGAAGCCGCCAGGAGAAGTAGACAGGAGCCTGACGCGAAGTCAGTCACCTGCTGGGAGGTTTGCGGAGAAACGTAGGCGAACACGATGCGAAATCGAGGAGCTTCCAGGAGGTTGAATAACGTACGAACGACCCTGATGCGAAATCAGGGGGCTTTAGGAGACGGTCGAATCTGACGCGAAATCAGGGAGTCGTATAGGCTGTTTTGGATTCTTGTATCGCGTGAACGTGTTCGATGGGAGATCAGGCAGTCACAAGGAAATGTAGGTTACGTCGAAGCCCTGTAACTTAAATATTACAGTGGATCAGAGAAGTTTTGGCACGCATATTTTGCAGTGAGGTCAATGTACCCACTGTCAGCCATGTGTAGGGTTGCCAGATCTTCTATATTTGATATGAGTCTTCTATATTTGAACTTGATCTCCTATATCATATTTGAGTATAAAACCATCTTTGTTTGAATATTAAAGTTTAAAATGTGCTGTGTCGAACGCCTCACGCGCTGAGCCAACGGAGGGAGCTGTTGGGAATGTCGTCAATGCTTTCAGCTGTAATACGCTGACAAGTAAAAATAATAATAAAGCTGATTTCATTGTTTAATTACCTCTGTACAATGTTCAAGGCTTATCGGTGCCTGATAGACTTACAGAATAAATAGAACGTAACAATTTTAAGGTTTGCTTATTTCTTCGCGGAAAAAACGCCGAAAAATCGGTTTTTACTTTTCTTAACAACGGCGCACCAAACCAAAAAATCTGAAAAAATTCGTGAACAATATATATCGCTACTATAAAAATATAAATGTGGACACTCTAGAACTTCTATGTGAAATCTGTATTTTTTCGATTTTTTGAGGTTTTTGATGTTTTAGAAGCAGGATTTTCACTTAAAAAATCTGGAACCGTGTCAGATTTTTTTCAGAATTTCTGAACACCATTAACTAGGAAAAATAGGCAAAAAACTGATTTTTCGATTTTACCCCATAACTACCCTCCGGATCGAGATTCAGGGTTGAAACTTTGCACAGTATGTTTTTTCTTGGTATCCTATCGAATGACTCATCGTGGATATAATTTCCCTGTTTCCCCGCTCTGTGATGCTGCGCGGGTTGGTATGCGCGTCACTGTGTATTGAGTGAGTGCGATGAGCGAGCCACGTGCGAGATTATGTTCATTTATATTAATATTATATACAGTAAATATTGTCTGGGTATCATAAACGTGTATTCATTATATTAATAAACTTTGGGACATATTCTTAAAAGAAAAGGTTAAATTAATACCCATCCATTTCAATTGGTACCCAATTAAATTTCTAGACTGAAAAAAACAATTTACTTTGCGAGTTACAACTATCGCCGCATTATTAATAGGAAGGCTAAGGTGCATCTGTTTTTAGTAAATTTTTATTTCATGTAATAATCAAGATTGCTGTGTATATTATTATATTTTCGTTGATTAACGTGAAATAATAAACCTGAAAATGTTGAAAATTAAATTATTTTCTGATAATGATCAGTAAAAGAATGGTGGCCAAGTATACGTACAGGAAAAGTGTATACATATTACATATACAGGGTGTTCGAAAAGTCTGGAAACGGTCGAATATCTAAAAAATAAACCATTTTAGAGAAAAATGGTTCAGACCTATATTTTATGGTTTCGCAAGGGCTATAAGATGGCGTCATTGGTTTGACCTTGAAGAATCATTTGAAGGTCACGTGAAGGTTACCTCAATTTTTTTAAATGGCACCCCCTATTTTTTATTACATATTCTTGTAGCTGATCTCGAGAGCTTCCCAAAGCACTCGAATCAAATGTTTTTTCATGAATTACTTTTCGAGTTATAAGGCTTCAAAGGTACAATACCGCCGGCATTAGCGTTAACCGAAATGTACCACGTGGAGGTTGCACGGTCGATGGTAATAGTTTTGTTCTTCGTTATCGACAGACTTGTTGTTATTACATTCAACAAAAGTAAGAAAGACCTTCGGTAGTCGCCAAAATGGTATTGACTAAAAGGGAAAGAATTACATTATTAATGATGCGAGGATATGATGACCGCGTTAGGTCCTTCGAACAAGTAGCGACTTTGTTTAACGATGCTTATCCAGATCGTGAACCCATTTCAAAGTCTACAGTTCAAAACACTGTCAGACGATTTGAAGAAACAGGATCTGACAAGGACCGCTCGCGGAGTGGTAGACCAAAATCAGCTACAAATTTTGATCAAAGTATGGATGTAATGCAATCATTTGTAGAAAATCCTTATTCTTCGATGAGGAAGGTAGCACAGGCGACTGAAGTTAGTACATCTTCCGTTCATAAAATTATGATGAAAGAAAAATGGCATCCTTTCAAAATAAAACTTACTCAGGAGCTAGCGGAATGTGATTTCGATAAAAGAATTGAGTTTTGCGATGAAATGATGCGTCGATGCGATAATGATAACACTTTTCTTGATAACATCATTTTTTCCGACGAAGCTTCTTCCGAATTAAATGGTACAGTAAATCGTCAGAATTGCCGCTATTGGAGTGACCAGAATCCTCACTGGATGCGTGATCTCCACACACAGTATCCCCAAAAACTAAACGTGTGGGCGGGTTTTTGCAAACGTGGTATTATCGGGCCCTTCTTTATCGAAGGAAACTTAAATGCAAACATTTATTTAGATTTATTGCGAAATCAAATACTTCCTGCTATTGACAATTTGTTTCAAAATATTTGGTTTCAACAAGACGGTGCACCGCCACACTATGCAGTAATAGTGCGTCAATATTTAACTAATACTTTCCCAAACCGATGGATAGGAAGACGTGGAGAAATAGAGTGGCCCTCTAGATCACCAGATCTTTCTCCATTGGACAACTTTTTATGGGGGTATGTTAAAAACAATGTATACGTAACGAAACCTGCTAATTTGGCAGACCTTAGGGAACGCATACTGCACCAAGTAAATCTTATCTCACCTGAAATCAGACGAAACGTATTAAATGAATTTTATCTACGATTAGGTCATTGTCAAGCAGCAGAAGGAGAACAATTTGAACATTTAATTCAGTAAAAACCCGTTTGCACACACGCGCGTACACACACACACACACAAACACACACACACACACAAGAGATGTAAATCCGACCGTGCAACCTCCACGTGGTACATCTCGGTTAACGCTAATGCCGGCGGTATTGTACCTTTGAAGCCTTATAACGCGAAAAGTAATTCATGAAAAACATTTGATTCGAGTGTTTTGGAGAACTCTCGAGATCAGCTACAAGAATATGTAATAAAAAATAGGGGGTGCAATTTAAAAAAATTGAGGTAACCTTCACGTGACCTTCAAATGATTCTTCAAGGTCAAACCAATGGCGCCATCTTATAGCCCTTGCGAAACCATAAAATATAGGTCTGAACCATTTTTCTCTAAAATGCTTTATTTTTGAGATATTCGACCGTTTCCAGACTTTTCGAACACCCTGTATATTAGACACCGGATTTTATGCATTTATGAGAAAAGTGTGTAGGTGTAATTTGAAAAAGTAAAACAATTAGAAAAATTAAAAAATACTATTACATTATTTTCAATCTATTGAACGTATTAAGAATGAAAATAAACTTGCACTTCATTCCAGTTCGTTGCAATTCAGGTACAAAGTTTTTATTTTGCTAAAGTTCCGCTGTCTAATATTGTATTATCTATCATTGTCATACTTATTGTTCAGACAATGAGGTAATCAGGTTCTATGTACAGCTCGTTTTTCTATACACATAGGTTAATCCTTTTTTTTATAGAGAATGATAAATTGCATCGAATAATGCATAGAAAAATACATGTTTCTATTTAATAAATATGAAGGTAATCTTAAAATCTCTGAAGCCTTTTACATTACTTTTTATATTATAGTCCTCTTTATATTGATAAACTTTGGTTGATAAAATTTTCTCATATTTTCAAAAACAGCGGGGAGAGTATACCGGGTGTTCGGGCTAATTGGGTGAATTGGGCTAGCGTTTTTCTCGTAAACAGTCAGTATTTCGGAAAGTAGAACGATAACCTATGACAATTTTTTATATTTACATTATACACAGGGATAATCAATTGCCAATTTTATCTTTTTATAATTCTTGCCAATAATAGTTTCTATGTATTAGAGATTTCAGTGCACGTTTCGCAACTTTCATTATGTTCGTTAGTGTACTATTTCCATTTATTCTCAAGAGAGCAATTTGTCCAACCATTATTGAAAAACGCAGAATTCAAAGATATGTAATAATTACATGACATGCCACAAAGCACGTATTCTCCAGAAGTTACGGCACTGAACAGGTCGGTACACTGGAATTCAGAGATAAGCGCTCGTCCTATCCCAGCCCCGTGCACTATACTTATGTGGGAGTGCGTGCTTTCTGCCATAACCCGCCCTAAAAGCATTTTAATTGGCGTTAAGATATTCCCGCTTTTGACTTTACTGATCCAAAGGGAATTTGGAGGGAGACATCAAATTTCCTTAGCAAAATTTTCGTTGTCAAGAGGAACGGTAATTAAAATACACTCTCAAAACCGTAATTTTGAACAACCTTTTGCTATAGTCTAAACGAAGAAAATACACAGGACAAATACACAGAAAATATACAGGAACAACATTACATTTATTATACGTATATCTATTAAATTAATAATTTCATAAAGATTTATCTAACTCCAAAGGTAATTGTACTAATGTACCACAACGCTATTGGAGCAAATATAAATATGCATCCATTACATCCTGTGATGTAGAACGTACTTTTTCAGCATGTAAGTCAATATTAACTAACAAACGGCAACAACTAAGTGTTACAAACATGGAAAAATTACTAGAAATTTATTGTAACACAAATTATGATGTTTCTCTATAAATAAATTGTTAATTAAAACATACTTGATAAATATCTCTTTGTATTAGTTCTGATCATATTTTTCGTGCATATTTGCATATTTTTTGTGCATATTTACATATTTTTTGTGCATATTTGCATATGTTTTTTGCATATTTTACGTGCATGAAGGTCCGCAGTCTAATTATAAGAAAAAGTTGTTGAGAATAGTAATTTTCACAGGATGTTTCAGGGCCATTGACAGCGGCGAGTTGGCTAAACTCCTAAATAATTACCAAAGGGACACTTACAAGACGTTGATAAACAGTGAAGATCGTATCAATTAAGCCACACTCGTTGTCAGTTCGATCAGACACGGTTCCTGACCTGTCGGAGACGCGTGCGATTGACCGTGTCAATCAGAAGCGTCTCACAGTCAGCGTACTGTCAATCTAGGACACTCTCATCAAATCAGTTACTATAGGGACAGTGATACGGTTAGTAGGAATGAGTCTACAGTCTACAGTCTACACGTTCAGTTTACAATGTTGTTTAGGGCGTTGCTAGACCAGTACATATACAGAAAAGTATTTTTAAAACTATTATACACAACGAAGCTTAAATCCATTCGAATTCATATATTTCAAGATGATGAACTTTTTATCATAACTCTTCTAGACGAGTTGACGACGTCATCATAACGTCAGCATTAGAATAGCAATTATATTGAGATTGTGAAGATGCATTTATGGGGAATTATTCAATAACTTATTTCTTTTGACTTTAATCATAACAAAATCTTTAGAAATCTGAATAAATACTTTCTCATAAATTAATGAAAATAATTACTAGGCTAGGATCTTTATGTAAAATAAACAGTTTGTGTATCAATTGCAAGATACAGGAACTGAATAAAAAAAATATATTAGTACTGTGTCAGTCTTCTAATCTTCCTACTATCTTAAATTGCACCTATTTTTATCACGAACAAATATTACAACAATCCGGTGTCTGATATAATCACGTGGATGTAGCGTTAAAGTTTAACAAAATGAGGAAGTTTTCTCAATATCCGATGTGTTATACAGCACTGCATTGCGGACTCTGTAAGTCACGAAGAATTACCTACGTGACTTTAATAGTCTGAGCTAACGAGGGTGTCAGTGATCCAGCAGTATGAAGTACGTACACAAGTCACGATTAGTGTTGTTTTGTCGAGAAAGCGAGTCTATAGCCGCTCAATGGAATGCCAGGGTGTTCATTTATACGTCTAGGTGGTAAGTACGATTCAATCTGCTGGCAACGACAACGTATGCGGCATTTAGCAGCAATCAAAACAGGCCTTTAACCCCAAAAAGCAAGGACCAAAAATAACTGGTTCATCATTTCATCATTTCATTCATCATTTACTTGGAGCCTACTAATAACTAGACCGCGAATTTTATGCATTAATGACAAAAAATGGATGGATGTAATTTGAAACAGTAACTAGAGGGTTATTGTTGCTCGCTCGTTTCGCGAGCTCGCGGGTAGGACTGCTCTTGCGAGAGGGTTAGTGGTTCGCATGGGGCTAGTATAGGGCCTACTGCTATTAATGTTTTTTATTTGGTGTGTGACTCTCCACGAGCCACACAAAGAACTTCCCGATTCGTTAGTTGCTGTATATTATTATTATTTATTAAGTGTACGTTTTAAGAAGATTATACGTTTTCAGGGAAATTCAATAGTTTTCTACTTATCAAAATGTTTGCTATATGGCGTCGCATTAAACCAATATCGTATGCTCGTTGCTCGCTTGGTTCCTTGTTATAGTATACTAATGTTGCAAAATAAATTGTCTTAATTAGTTTTTCGCAAACGATACAACTCATTATTATCCGGGTTTGCAGTATTGATCTTGGTTTTCTTCGATACTATTAATTTAAATTTTCTCAAAATATATAAACCGCTCAATTTTGAAACTCTGCTCAGCGCTACATACAACATTTGTAAAGTTCGTTTTTCTGATGTTTTCCGAACATACTTTCTCGTATGTTTGTCCCTGACTATTATGAATCGTAATCGCTTCAGCAGGAACCACTGGAAATTGACTACGTGTGATTTGATATTTTTCCTCACTCGACACTCACTCACTATTTACTTGATTCGATATTTTTATTATTGGTGTTAAATTTTGATGAATATTTGCATTTTTCATGTAATTACGATAACGAATTCTTACTTTCACTCCTACTCTGGCCAATTGAAAATCTAACCACAATATAGACGGAATTTTCGAATTTTCTTGAAAAGTAATAATTTTAATATTTCGCATGCTCCATTAACCAATACGTCTTTGACATCAATGTTATTAATAATTATCATATATTTTATATTAATTTTCAATTTAATCTCAGTTAGTAATTCGTTTTAAACAGATTGTTTTTTCAAAGATTGTAATATAAATTTTTTTTTTGTACTTTCATCGATATTCTCCCAAAATGTATTCTCGGGAGTAGAGATGATAAACTCACTCTTGCATTGGGATAATTTTCGACTATTGTAAACGGTAACATTAGCATTAGTTGCATAAATAAAAAAAAATGAAATAAATAAACATTTTTAAAAATGAAAAAAAAATTTAAAAAATTTTTTTTAAAGCGGGGCACATCGATTGCATCATTCATCATTCCGATGGCGTTGTTACTTTTTCAGAAAACGTTAACGAAAAATTTGATACCATAGAAACAGACATACGCACACACACACACACACATACGAACTTTTTGATAAAAATAGTCTAAAATGACTCCAATGACCATGAAACGTGAAGATCTGCTAAAAAATCGATTTTCGATTTTCGGGGTCATTACAATAACTTCCCTATAAAATCGGGAAGTTAAAAAAGCTAAAACAATTTTAGAACGTCCATATGTTATTCCCGACTTATTAAAATTGTTGAAAATAGAAAGAAATTTTTATATGGTTTCAGTATCTTATAATTGATAATGTAAATTTTTATTTTGCATAAACATTCGCAGTCTACTAATCACATAAAAGGAACATTTTTCAAATAACTACAAGATTAAAAAATTAAATATAAAAATTAAATATTTTCATGTAAAATAAAAATTGCCACCAATAATTGTAAGAAACAGCAGCCATATAAAAATTTCTTTCTTCAATAATCTTGACAAGAATGATATATTCACTTTATTTTTATTTTTTAATGCCAACAATCTAGATCTGACCAGAAATTTTTGGATCATTTTGAATAGTATTTTTCATTTTTCGTATTTCCGTTCTGTCTAGAAATAATAAGACTCCTGAAGAAAGAGCTTCTATGGGTATGTGTACCATTCATTTCATGATGTTAAAATGGAACTTTATTCCGAGACAATAGAGTCCTTTCCTCTTATGAAACGTTGGACTACAATATGCCTTCAAAAAAATTTTGATTTGTAGACCTTAATTTTAAACTGGAAACGTAGAAACAGTTTCAATGAAACGTACAGAAATGTTTCACCGTGGAATTCCTCAATTTCGCGAATGTTACAATGGACGAAATGTAGGGAACGAGTGTTGGGAAATTACCGTTGACCATTGTGAAACATCAGCAAAGAGTTGTAGGAGGAATAGAAATAATTGCGTAGTATTGTTCTGAGTATTATTAAGTCAACATTAATTGTGTCATTTTCATTAATAATTTGTTTTAAAATGTGAGCCGTTGTATAAGTAATTTAGGCTGAAACACGGAACTTCTTTTACGTCTCTCTCGCTTCAACATGATTATTTTTTCTCAACGTCATGCCAAGATGCTATCCGCTGAATTTAGTTTTTTATTATATATCATGCTATCGTAAAAAAAATTATTGTTCATTACATTAGAAATGCTTTAAAAATTGCAGGCACAAATTTGATGTATCAGCAAGATAATGCAAGTGTTAATGCAAGTGATATTTTGGAGTGGCCAGCCAGGTCTCCAGATTGAAATGTTATAGAAAATTGCTGGGTCCATTTAGCCAAATCGGTATATGCCGGCGGAAGACAATTTCGAACCCTCGACGAATTAGAAACCTGTGTTGAACGAAACTGGGTATCGTTAAGCAGAAACGTGGTTAAAAAATTATATAAATCTATACCGAAACGTTTATTCCAAGTTATACAAACAAAAGGCGGTGTTACAAAATATTAAGACATTATTTTTTATACGTATACATTATTTTCTAGTTATTTCAAGAAATGTGTGCTCTTTTTTGACGCGTCGATTTTTCGTTTAATGTTACATATTTTCGAATAAAATTATTTCTTCTCGTAATAAATGCATAGAAACGTATTGAAATAATTTTGTATTCTTATCACACAGTATCCAGGTCACAAACAATGTAATATACTACTTGAAGAGCTAAAAAACCATTTATCTCTATAATGTGCTATCTTTTTGTCGTGGAGTGTAATTGCAGAAGGTTCTTCGGGAAGAACGCGCGAATTTAGCGTTGAATTTTCCAAGCCGAGTAACAAAACTATGGCCTCGCATAAACGTTCGCAGTCTGTTGATATAATCTTATCGCGTTTCCCTTGTCTCTTGACCAGATCCTGTCGTCTGGTTCATATACCAGACTGGCGTCATGTCGTGGGAATTAACGCTAATAGCTACACGTACTATCTCGTCCGCCTCTCTTTCTCGAGGTTTCACATTCTCAGCTGTTCGTTCGTTCTTGCTATGTAAATGTACCGTGATTAGCAATTAGCTGTAACAAGCCTACATCCTCCCTCATATACATATCTCATGACGCATCGTGCTGCTTATCCTCGGTATTACGAATTTTAAATGATTCCAGCCTGAATGTAATCCATACAAGATCTCGACGAAGGAACGCGTGCCGCGAGATCTACGATAATTGTGGATTAAATTCACTTGCCGCCATGAGAGAATTCAGTGATCTTGCCGGCACACTAACGAAGAATTCTAGCGTTTGCCGCGGGCAAATGAGAATGCAGATTTTTGCTCCTTCCTCAAATACAGGGTGTCCCAAAAATGTTGTCCTTGAAAGAGCTGATTCCTGAGGTCCTTTGGAACAACTTATTCTTTTGCGAAAATGTCCACCGAGGCTTCGTTAAGGAGTTATTAGCAAAATAACCCGGGCCAATCCGAGGGCGGCTGCAGCAGACGGATTCTGGCTCAGTTCGAGCCGCGGAGAACATTCTCGCAAATGAAAAAGTAACTTCAAATGACCTGAGGAATCAGCCCTTTCAAGGAAATACCGCTGCACAGTGGGGTATTTGCCTAGAAAATGCGGTGAAAAGTAAATTTTAATTAAATAAAAATAAATTTTAAAAAAATACTTTTTCTAGCTCCATACAGATTCCTAACCCTGTACAGATAGTCCTGGAAACTTGTGCTTGTGAATTTTTAATAACTATGAAAATACTTGTAGGATTTAAAACGAAACCCATGGGGCGCAAGATAATACATAGTAAGGAGTGTAGAGGGTAGCTGCCGTTGAGAAAATTCGCACAACAGTTCATATCATTTGCAGTGCAATAAAATTGTTAGTGATTTAGGTGAACATCAATTGCATCAATTATCTACTGCATGCGCCCCACGGTTTTCGTTTTAAATCTTGCAAGTCTTTTCATAGTTCAGGTTTATCTGCACGGGGTTAGGAATCTGTATGTAAAATTATTTTATACTTTTTAGTCCGTTTCAAAAACGTGGCATTTTTTAAAAATTTATTTTTATTTAAATAATTATTTCCTGCTTTTTAGTCTTGTGTGTGTGTGAAATTTTTCAATCGATTTTAAACATTTTGATGAGATTATAGCAGAGACATGTAGTAAATTTCAGACGGTATTGCGACCGCGTCATATCGAAAACAAACACCGTGGTAAAATGTCAAAGATAAAGGTTCGATGGAGAATCTCGGTGTAACTGTTCTTCCGCTTGGTAAACAAACATTATAGTATAATAATACGTAGTAACTTTGTAAACACCGCACGGAGCTCGAACGCACACTGACCTCCTTCGGTGCGAAGCGGGTCAGTGGAGTGGGCATGAGTCAGAGTGGGAACGCGTAGTGGAGTAGGGAGCGCTGTCGCGCGGAGTGGGGATCGCTGAACTCGATCACGTACTACCGAGCGTCGCGTAGGGAGGTATACAGTTAAATTTATTAATAACACTGTCCAACAAATTTCAACTTTTTTTATGTTCCCTATTTAATATTGGGTCCTTCTTATAGAGTTTTTTGCGCTGATTCCGAATCTGTTTTTAATTTTTTTTCCTATACGCACAGTTTTTGAGGAACATGGCTTTGAAAAAAAACATATTTTTCAATTTTAAACAAATATTGTGATGTTATTATAAAATATATTGGATTGTTCTTTGCAGCAGAAGATTCTGTAGACTTTCCCGAATATAGTGATATCCAATATTAATACATTATGAATGTTTAAACATGTTTAAACAATCATTAAAGACGGAGAGACACCAATTTTGTACCAATTTTTGAGGATATTTTTCAATTCATCTCAAAAAATAAGGGTCCAGCGGAAAATCGAACTATACCATGCGTTAGAGCAGACTTTTATCTTGAGAAGCCACCCTGTCAAGTTTGGATCGTCGACGTTTTTATCGAACCAGAAAGCAAAATATCTTCGCCCGACATGAGTTGCCGCCAGTGGCGCTCGGGACAAGATACGGCGCGGCGCGGCGCAGCGACGGGATACGGAGCGGCGAACGATCGTTGTAGTGGTGAGCGCCACTGGCGGCAACTCATGTCGGGCGAAGCTATTTTGCTTTCTGGTTCGAAAGAAACGTCGACGTTTCAAACTTCAAAGCGGGGTTTCTCAAGATAAAAGTCTGCTCTATCGCATGGTATAGTTCGATTTTCCGCTGGACCCTTATTTTTTGAGATAAATTGAAAAATATCCTCAAAAATTGGTGCAAAAGTGGTGTCGCTCCGCCTTTAGTGATTATTTAAACATGTTTAAACAATCATAATGTATTAATATTTGATATCGCTGTATTCGGGAAAGTCTACAGAATCTTTTTCTATAAAGAACAATTCAATATCTTTTATAATAACACTACAATATTTGTTTAAAGTTGAAAAATATGTTTTTTTTCAAAGTCATGTTTCTCAAAAACTGTGCGTATAGGAAGAAAATTAAAAACATATTCGGAATCAGCGCAAAAAACTCTATACGAAGGACCCAACAGTAATTAGGGAACAAATTTGGTGTTGGACAGTATAATTTATATCTCCAAACGCATAGGCTTCTTAAAATTTTTTTTTAAATATTGCATTGTCATCCAGTTCTGAGCTATGTTTAAAATTTCAAGTTTCTAGCTCATTGGGAAGTTGTTTAAAATCAATTGCAAAATTTGTGCCAAACAGACAAACTGACAGGCAGACAAGAAAGCGAGCTAATAAAAACGTGATAAAAATTGTACATAAATTGTAAAACTTTTGATTCTTGAGTTAGTTAAATATCTAAGGAACAATCTACCAATAAATTAGAAAGTTTTCTGATTCATGTATCCATAAAGCACTTTAATTTGTTGAGAGGTAATCAATTTTTGTTTTATGGCTATTATATATAATTATGGCTATAATTTTAGTTGTATTTCAATTTTGGCTTCAAACATAGTTTTACGCCAATGCGTGGAGGTATATTACGCACGACATCGTATGTGTTTTGTATAGAGCAACAATGGGTTAGGAATATATGGTTTCTGTCACTCTCGGACGGAGCAGTTGCGGGGCGAAACAAACTTTGACATTTGACAACTGTATGGACTCCAGTGGGTAAACAGATTTAATATGCAACCATTTGTGCAAGAGTTTTTCCCGCACGCCTTCATGCAAATTGATACGCCAGTGGCCTCGTTTTAAACAGGGCTGTCAGACGCACCGGCATCGATGTATTTTTAGCTATTTATAATTTAATAGTTTGTTGTGCTTTATTTTACAGTATATTAATAATATATTATAACATAAATTCTTCGACATTTTTCTTCATTTAAGCGAATTCTCAATGCAACAAAATTTTAAAAGTGGATGCATTAATTGCTGATGATTTCAAAATGCATTTGCACTGTATTCTTAACATTTTTTTTTTAAATGAATATTGTTCTGACGAATGTCTTCTATTTTATTTAGTTGCGAATAAATTGTACTTAAAATATTGTACAATACGTACCAGGGATCAAAAATAACAGCAAAAAAATAACAGTAAAATTCTAAAATTTTCTACGATAAAAATCATTAATAAAAAATTGATTATTATTGAAATTTGAGATAATGTACACAAATATAAAGAAACAAATTCGAAGAACAAAATTATTAAAATTATTGATTTTTATACTTTTTTGGTTACAAATAACAGTTATTAGTGTTCAAAAAGTTGGATCCTCCTCGATAACTGTTATCGACGAAGAAAAACTGTTTCGATTGTTCAAAGCAGTTATCGATGAGAGAAGTTCATTTCGATCGCTCATAACAGTTATCGACGAGAGAAATTTATTTCGATCGCTCATAACAGTTATCGATGATCGAATTTCTTTTCACTTGTTCATAATAATTATTGATGAGAAAATTCATTTCGATTGCTTATTTAATTATTGAGTTGTCTATTCTTTTTCGGTTTACATTTTACAAGGTTGCATGCAAAAATAAAAAAAGCTTTTTTTAAAACTTAGATATGTTTTGTAGATCTATGGCAGTTATACACATGATGAAAATTTAACATGGACACGAGATACAAGCGGTTAAAAATGGTGAAAATCGTAGTGTTACACGACTTTTTATCAGTTTCTGCTTAAAATCCACAAAATCGTACATGTTTCGATGCGTGTCGTTTTTCCTGCGTCAACCGATTTCGACGAAATTTACAGCATGTGCGTAACTAGTATAGATCTACAAAACACATACTTTAAATTTTCATTAAGGGCCCAAATAAAAAAGTTTTAAAAAATGCTTTTTTTATTTTTGCATGTAATCTTGTAAATTATAATTTTTTTCATTTCGTAAACCAATGCTTCTAATTGATTATGAAAAACCAGGTCGTTTGGTACAATTATAAAAAGTTTTTCCATTTTAAAGGGTGTACGAATACTTTTTACGCTCACTGTATGTCAATTTGTAAGAATAAAATATGAAATATTTGCAACTTTTGAACACGCAGACAAGGCAGTAAATTCACAAAATTTCTTCCCGTGTCTATCTAATCGATGATGTACGTCGTCCAATTATGATGTTTCAAGCCAGGTTTATCTTTCGATCAAAAAACATGAACAGCTATCGTGATGAAGCATAGTTGTCGCTACAGCGTGATTACTAGCTCGAACGTGTCGACTGAACAACAAAAAGGATATGAGAGTGTCAACTTTGAATGGAAATTGTTGAAATATTTGAGAACGCGAGCAGTCAATAAAAACCGTTATATTCTCCAATCGACAGTCTATTTGTGTTGTCTTCTATTTTGCCACGTATGTATAACAGGTGCAGTGTGAAAGGCAGCGTATGTTTTTGTGTGAATCTACTATTTGCAATTATCCCCCACTGTTTGCTCAATAGCCATTTTTATCTGTTCATTGAAATGTTTCTTTTGCTATAGTAACCGAGTGTTTGTGAAGGCCCAACTTGATTATTACTACCTACATGGTCATTCACTAAAGTTATCGTATTTTTTTGTATGATATTGATTGTATTAAGGGGCCTATTCACGATCAAGCATATTGCACAACAATTATTGTGCAGCATGATGCTACGCAAATCCACATTGTATTAATTAGTCAATCACTATCATTCACAGTCGATCATGTTGCGCAACATGCTTGATCGTGAATAGGCTAATTGTTTTTTTACACCTGAATTAATTTGGTATAAAATAATTGTGCCGTTTACATGCCAAATTTTTCTGGCGACACGCTTCACCGACGTTTAAATTTAATTGCATTTTGTTTTAGAAATGCATTTAAAAAATTTGTTTAATTCCTTGGGTGGCAAATACAAGCATATTTTAATTTTAATGTTTTAGTTACGTTTAGACTGCGGACCTTTATGCAAAATAGAAATATTGTGCATCGATTGTGAGAACCGCCAGCAGTTCATTAAAAATTCATTTCACCCTTAATAGTCTTTTTACCTTGAGAACAACAATATTCTTGGATTTTTTATACTTTTTATATTTCATCTAGTTAATTTCTTCATAAATGCATAAAAATCCGCAGTCTAGTTATGACTCATTGTAAATCTACATTGAAAAGAGACCACTTGCAGTTAAGAATGATGCAATTGACTGAATAGAATTCTCTACTTTAAAATAAATAAAAAGTAATACCTTACATAACTGAACGTATTTATAAGAAATACAACAAAATTGGGTTTAGTTAATGCGTATGCTATCATGGAATAATTAGAGTGCTAAATATCAGAGGGTCACATATTAAACGGATTTTGAATTGTACAACTGCATAGTCATCCTTATCTACACGAGACCAAGTGGAAGTTCGAGTAGGCATGTTTTACACTCGATCTGCACCATGTACTGTTCTGCTTAACCATTTTCGGAATATCTGGAACAGTACTGATTTTCATTGTGTAACGTATTATTATCAAGTTTTGACCATCAAATGAACAAGACCCACTGAAATCTTGCATAGACTGTGTCAACACTTTAGAGGTGAAATGTTGTGAGAGACACAAGCGTTAACTACGCAGACTCGTTTAATAGGACACAGTGGCGGACCGTTAATTTTGCGTAAATGTGGAAATCACTGCAACCTCCTGATAGACGAACAGTACTTCATCATAGAAATGTGACAAAAACGTAAAATAATAAAGCTACTGTTTTCAGATTGAAAATCTTGTAGGTTTCGGTCGGCTAAAAGCGTGACGGTTGGGTGTCACACAAATGTGTAACGGAATTTGTATCTTGGGGTAGTGGGGTGGTGGGTAGTTCTTAGATGCTCGTTCGGCGAGGAGCGTGACGGCGGGTGTCACAGAGCGCTGTGACACTCGCGGTGCGACACTCGATGAATATTGATAAATAGCGTTTATTATTTTTGCGTTCCGTAATTCGACGATGTCCGAACGTATCATCCCTGATTTTTTTAAATAATAAATAAACGTGTGATTTTAATTGCAAAAATAACTAAACTTTTTATTTAAATACAATTTTATTTCTTATTCACAAATAAAAGATTATTTATTATTTGGATTGAGGTGGAAATCAAATAAATAGCTTTTGGTCTTCTCTTATGTCTTTTAAATAATACATAATTAAATAATAAATAAACATTAAATAATTCATTTAGACTTGCTCAAATAATAAATAATTATTTGCGTTTGGTAATTCGACGATACCTGAACGTGTCATCAATGATTTTCAATTTTCTCATTGCGTCCTCGCGAAGACTGTACATTTTTCCTTCCATTGTAGCGAAGGAGTGGATCAGTAATATTGATCGAAATGAACAAATGAATAGTGTATTTTCTTTTCTTTTCCGAGTACATGAGCACCCTTAAAAGGTTTAGCTCTGGCCGTTAATCACGTGCTGGTGGTACATTAACACCCGAGACCTCCGAACACGTTCCCATCGGCCGCAGAAAACACGCGAGCGACGGTCGCCTAACCGCAACCCCATTCGTCGAGGCTCCGTTCGACAATGCATTTTTCACGGGGAACAACGCGACTGTTTCGAGTTCCTGAATAAGTGAACATATTAAAGCCAGTGCAGCGGTGGTACGTCAACCATCGATTCCCGGCGTCGATATATTTTTCCTCGCGAAAGTTTGGAATTCGGGTGGGGCGGTGCGCGGGTTGGCGAGCCGCAGGGTAATATCTAAGAAATTGCTGACATTTTCATCGGCATTCCTGGTAGCGGGAGCACGGCTAAGGGGGTACGTGTGCACCTATTGGAATGCGTGCAAATGGCAGCGAGAGAGAGAGAGAGAGAGAGAGAGAGAGAGAGAGAGAGAGAGAGAGAGAGAGAGAGATCCTGACCATGTCGGTAGGGTCGCAGTAACAAAAATGGACGCTAGTTGGGAAAGAATTCAGGTCAATGAGAAAGTTGCGCCGCATCGTCGTCGCTCCGCCGATTGAAACTCCCTTGCTTTTAGATCGCGAATTGTGCATCGCTGGAAATTGCTTGCCACCGGCAAAGCATTTCGATGAAGGTAATCGCCACTTGACGATACTCGAACGCGCTTCTCCCTTTTTTCTCTCTCTCTCTATCTCTCTATCTGTGTCTTTTCTACCTATCCGTAGCGCAACCGATACCATCGCCCATCCACCCCGCGCACCCCGCGTCCGCCTCTTAAATCCTTTTTGTTCTCCACCGGATCGAGGAAAGAACGCTTCCTCGCCTCGGTTTGATAACTGGAAGACGATTCTCTTCTGGCGGAAAATTTAATCCCCTCGGCCATCTTATGGCTGTTTACGTCAATAACGAGTGGTTTTATGTCTCTATCGGCCCCGTCTTCTTTACCACCGACACACTATTAACTCGCACGTAACGTGATTTTATTTCGACGAGCCTGCGATAATAGGAGCCCGGTTGGCAATGGCTCGAACTTCACGGAAGATGTATGCCGGCCGATTAAATTTGACGGCTGGACTTTATTGCTTCCTCGAGCCCAGCAATTGGCACTGTTCGCTACTACATGGTGATGATATTCGAACGATCACTTTCGAGCCACTTCCGAGCAATTATGTTTACGATTGCGTTTTATACTCGGAAAAGATTCGAACGGTCCGCTCTCTTTGCTAAAGGGGCCTATTCAAGATCAATCATGTTGTGCAACAATTATTGTGCGGCATGATGTTGCTCAAATACAAATTGTATTCACGTTGACACATAATTCGAGCGATCAGACACACGGAGAGACAACCAGGCACACATATAGCAGCAGTGATGAGACTCATCTGACAAAATTTGTGCAACACTGCCATTCACGGTACACATCATTGCGCAACCCGTTTTTTGTGCACAAAATATCAGGAAATTCTGTTTTTACACAACAGGTTGCGCATTTAGTCAATCACTATCATTCACGATCAATCATGTTGCGCAATTAACCAATCATTATCATTCACGGTCAATCACGTTGCGCAATAAGCATTGTTGCGCAAATAGTCAGTCACTATCATTCGAGATCAACCATGTTGCGCAACATGCTTGATCGTGAATAGGCCCCTTAAGTCTATACTAGGGTGAACCTCATTTTTCATTTATAAAATTTTCAGCATGCCGTCACCTAAAATTGTTCCATTTCATGAAAAAATTATATATCTAAAATTTTAGATACATCGGGCGTTAGCACATTGAATGCGAAGTTTTGAAATAAAAATAACTACACGTTAAGTGTGAAGAGTACACAGAAAATTCAATCTAAATATGTCATACCTCCAAAAATATACAATTTCTTACATGCATCGAGTACAAGTTTAGTCTTTATGAATTAAGATTATTTCGCGTTAATTGCCCTGTCTGATTGCGGTCCTCCTAATCACAGAAAGCCTAAATAAACTCGAACTTGTCAATCTTATCGAGATGGTTAATCTCGCTAGGTTTAATAGATATTTGATCAAAATGTAATGATTAATCAACTATTCGTTGATGGTAGAAAAAGCTACAAAATGGACATGAAACTCTTGCAAATGAAGCACGCGAATCACCGTCGAATATGTGTGGTTAAGAACAGTTGTCTTTTTTGCCAAAATTTTGTAACGACGACTAACTAGCAATGACATTAGTTTTTGCATAATTAATTTCATTCGACCTCTGAATAATCTACGTATGCTTCTACAACAGATATATGTTCCATTTCTAAATAAAATTGACGAAAATTTTTCAAGAGAAGAAAAGAATCTTTTGCCAGGATAGAACGACATGTGAAAAAGGAAATACCGAATTCAGTTTCCGGGTCTCGGTTCCTCGACGAGATGGCCGTTTCAGAAATTGCTCCGCGATTTAATTCAATCGATCCCTACGCGGGCACCGGTGCAGCTGTTAATTACAGGTAATTAAATAAGTCGAGCGGCGAGCAATTTTTACATCGATGCGGATCTTTCGAGCTCTCAGGACCTCGCTAGATTATCCGATAAATCATTAGTACCCCTTGCGTAAAAACTTTAATCACCTCTGTGGCCTGTGCAGCCGATCTATCCTGTGGAATAGAACGAGATTGGCTGGCTTGAGTCAATATTCTTCCATAGAAACTTGTTGATTTTACGGTTACTAGGGACTACTAAAATATACCTTCGATCAAACCGAAAATATTAGGTTGTTGCACACGAAACAATAGTAACTTTAAATTAACACGTTACCGACCGGTAATTATGAATGAATTAATTATTGAATAATTTTGAAAAACTGTAGTTCATGGTTAAACACTTTTTAACTCCAAATTTTTGCCTTTCTCCTATAAATTATGATGTATTTGGTATGTAATCAGGTAGATTTGTACCCGGGGCGGCTGCAGATCGAAGTCTCGATACTGTAGGATCAATAATTCAGGAGTTATGCTTGCTTAAAGTTGAGCAATCTGCAGTGTTTCTGACAGGTAAGGGCGCCGCCATATTGGTTTCTAGTGACGACCGCGAGCCGCTTACCCTCTCGACCTAATCACCAACCAACACATTAATTACTCTGCTCGGTAAGCGGCGCGCGACCGTCACTACAAACCAATATGGCGGCGCCCTTACCTGTCAAAAACACTGCAGATTGCTCAACTTTAAGCAAGCATAACTCCTGAACCATTGATCCTACAGGATCGAAACTTCGAACTGCAGCCGCCCCTGGTACAAATCTACCTGATTACATACCAAATACATTATAATTTATAGGAGAAAGGCACAAATTTTGCGCCCGGTGAAGTAAAGAGAAGCCTTTCTTTATAAATAAAAATAATTGATTAAATTAAGCACCAAAGTAATCATCACAATCTATCATTTTTTGGTCGGCTTGTCATCACTATTTTTGAGTTTTTTCTATCATTGACTGACAGTACGTTCATATACTACCATATTTTGCCTGAATATCACACAATGTTGTGATCAATATGTTTATTTTTCCACTGATAAACTTTATTTAAAAATAATGTTAGACATGTATACAGGCTGTCCCAAAAATGTTGTACTTCCCTCCAAAAGCTGATTCCTGAGGCCATTCGAAGTGACATTTTCCTTTGCAAAAATATCCGCCTCGGCTTTGTTAACGAGTTATTAACGGAAATCACAACTACCCGCGCCACCACTGTCACCCAACTCACTAACTCTACGGCTTTAGTAGTGGGAAGAGGTTCGATGATGGGAACCTTGCAGTTCTCGGAGGGGAATAAGTTGGAACTCCCCAAAGTTCCTTGTATTACTTAAGTATAAGTTAAATTAAACATTTCATAATTTTTCTACATTTTTCCGCGCTTTCTAAAATATGTATTTGGTTGTTGCATGTGAAATGTCCGATTTTAGAATGTTATGAAACGTTCCGTTCAAGAAATGCTATTACAGTTTACAGGGTGTCCCAAAATTCCTTCAACAGCCGGAAATAGGAGGTTCCTGAGATCGTTTGAAGCAACATTTTCCTTTGTGAAAATGTTATCCGCGGCTTTATTTAAGAGTTATTAACGAAAAATACGGACCAATCAGAGCGCGACCTAGACGCAAGTTGGAACAGTCGGCCCGGCACACTAACTATCTATTGGCCGACTGTGTCAACTCGCGTCTAGGTCGCGCTCTGCTTGGTCCGTGTTTTCGTTAATGACTCTTAGACAAAGCCGCGGATAACATTTTTGCTCAGGAAAACGTCGCTTCAAATGATCTCAGAAACCTCCCACTTCCGGCTGTTGAAGGAATTTTGGGACACCCTGTATAGTCTATAAGTTTATTATAATAAAACTTTTAAAGTCTATGTTCAATTTTAATGTAAATGTATAATTTTACTTTTAAATAAAGTTTATTTCGACGTCAACCAACGCGACTGTCGTATATTCCTTTTATATGTCTGAAAAAATAACTTATTGACGATAGCATTATGTGATTTTTAGTCAAAATGTGGCGATTAATTAACGTACTAGTCGTTGATGATGAAAATCAAGATAATCATCTTGTAAATGAAAAACATGAATGATCATAATATCTTATTTTTACCGTAATACAATCAAGAAACTTGAAATTTGAAGATATAATGCATGTTTGTTTAATATCACTGCTAAAAATCGGACATTTCATATGCAACAACCTAATAGATTATGTCTTTGAAACAATTTTAAACAAAAAGTGGCTCTAATTGATATTTGTTTTCCCCCATGCGAAACAAAATTCACAAATTCAAACAAGCTATGCGACAAGACTTCTTCAAATAGCGCACATTGTCCACCACAAATTTTGGTTTATTTAAATGACTTGTTCTTTATTTGTACAAGTAAATCCACTTTAATGTCGCGATGTGTATTTTTACTAATTGTGTACATTTCACATTTTACTCGTATAAGATCAATTATTTTATCATCGTGGAATATGAAGTATGTGGTCAGTAAACTGGATCGAACATATTTGCTCGCCATTACAAATTCTGCATAAAATTGAATTACCGTTTATTGCATGTTCATTGCACATATGTATGTCTTTGGAAAGCAATGAATGCCCGGCTATGTTTATTATTACCTACGTAAGTATAACAACTTGAATGTTTTTATATGTACATCTGGAGTATTTTTTATTGCTTCTATACTTGTCGGTTTCATCAATTTTACAATGTGTTAAACGTAACTATTTATTTTTTAAGTGGTCTGTTGAAGCAGATGCGCTTCAAAAGTCAATTTTATCAATGTCAAACCGTATTTTTAATGTTATTCAACAAAATGGAGATGACGCTAATTAGTAATATAGAAATAACGGAAAAATAATAGTATGTGTCTGAAAAATGCAAGTGGCTTTATGAAAATATTGGAAAAATAATTGTTAATTTTGAATTTGTTTGGGAAAAATGGCTTTACAAAAATGTCGCGTTTCGTTTCCCGTTAAATTATATTTGTTTTGGTTTTTTTGGCATGAGTGATGTATTTATATATTTTGAAATCAACTTATATCTTGTAATTAATCACAATGTTGTAACTAACACAAAGTAACTGTTATGGAATAATAATGAGTAGACTGCGGATTTTATGCATTTATGACAAAAATTGGTAAACACAGTGGCTACAGCCACGTGATTGAGGAACCAATAATCGATTACCACATATTAGTAATAACTGTTTAATTAAATAAGATTATACAAAAGAATGTACTTCTACACCTTACACAGCATGACTCTCATCCATCCAGCACGCTACGACCATCGCTTTCCTGTCTCTCTCACATCCCCACTCTTCCCCAGTATCCTTTATGGTGCATTCACACTGATAGTCACTTCGCTACAAACACAATTTAAAGTAGTGGACATCTTAAAAAGATTTAAAGACATCAGTGTATTGCTTCAGCTTAATCCGATAATTAAAAGAAGAAAGAAATTTTTATTTCACTCCTGTTTCTTGCAATCAATGCAAACATTTTTTTTTTTTGCATAAAGATCCGCAGTCTAATAATGAGAATATATCAAACAGTATGGTGGCGTTATAGACTCGGTATCCCACTCGCACCCACTCCTTGTCCTTCGTTTAGTTAATTCGCAGAGGCCGCATTCCTTATTTAAGTGTCCGCATTCGGTCCCGACTGCGGACGCTTAATTGTGCACTACTGTATCCCCCCTTTTTTTCAGGGCGGTGGAGAAATGTTTTGCGCACAATCCCCACGATAAAATATTGGGGGTAGTGTGGGACTCGGCTCCCCCTAGATGAAATTTGGGGGAAACGGGACTATATCTCTACCCATACCCGCTAAAATCCCACCGCCCAAGGGTTGTAAAACCCTTTTCCCTCTTCTAACTATGCGGGGAACGAGAAGTACAGGGACCCACTATCCGTATTTACTCTTGTACTCTCTGAGGTACACACGGTAAATCCTCGCATGTTCTTATCTAATAGCACTTCCGTATCCCCTACAAATGTTGTATCACGACTGTTTCCTTGCATTGCACTTCTGTAGCACATAAACAATACAGTAAAGTCGCGTAATTTTGCAAACGGTAAACTATTTTTTTGGCTGACAATGAGTTTACCCCGCCGACAGCGCCGAAAGTACAAAGGAAGCCGAACGTAGAAAAGGGCACCATGTAAACATAGATCGCGCGCTGTTCTTCCGTGTTTGAATCCTTTCTTCCTTCCTTAATTGGATTAGTAGTAGTTCACACCGATGTATCCGAGCCGAGATCAGATTACTTCGCGGCCCCTGCGGCGTTGCTCCGCAGTGGAGGGGGTAGGCATTTGACAAATTCTGGGTAGGGGGTCGCTGAGAAATAACGCGACTTTACTGTACATGGTTACCGCACATTGCACGCCGCTATAATATAAACTTTCATACTTTCTTTCACTTTCTCCAGGCGCGAGAAGGTGGGAGAAGCGTATTTCGGGACATTTGGCCGTGACAATGCATGGGCACGACCACCGACGCAAGTAGAAAAGAGGTTAGAGCCATCCCCGTATGGTCAGGACATAACATTGTCCTCGTAAAGTTTACGACGCTCTTCGGTTACGTATCGTCGACAGTCTATAGTCTGCGCGTTCAAGAAAGAGACAAACGGGTTCGAAGGGGTGGCTGGACCCGGGTGGGCAAGGCTGGATTAGGTTTATTTTATCGAGCGTGAAATACTGAACTGCAGGAGTTCGCTCGTTACGTTCCGCGACCGTGAGAAGGGCTACATTCGTTATCAACAGGATCGTTTCTGAACGGAATCGGGATTGACTGACTCGTAAATAAATTCGAGCGACGCTGGGACATTCCGAGAATTGGTTTTGCATAAGTGCCAGGATAAACTCGTCGTAATAGCGTTAACTTTGATTCTGGTGAGCTGTTATGCGCGGCAATGATTTGAATGCTTTGTTTCATTACACCTGGTAATATCGGTAATAAATTGCATTTCACGACGGAACTGCGCCCTGCAGAGCTTCACTCCACTGGACCGACAATCACCATTTCATGGTAATCCGTAGGACTACCTAACGTGACTAAACATTTCCATTATTAGTGCACAAATTCAAATATTTTTCATGTTTCACTTTTTCTTTGCCTCTTTTTTAAATTAATTTTCAATTTAACGACTTCCACTCACAGTGTATCGGTCCCCCCAATAATAGTGTACCAGTTCTCCCCTCTACCATAGCGGTTCCCTCACTCCTAGTGTACCGGTTCTCCCAGTAACAATATACCGGTTCCCCTACTACAGTAAATCCTCTATAAATGCAAAAACGCCGTGCTCGATAAACGCAAAGAAACATCTCCTCCACTGTAGTGATCTGATTTCGGGTCGGGTATATCAGTGTAAACCACTACTAATGCTACGCGGAAAGTCGCAGTCGTCGGCACAGTTCAAAGGCCCGTGCGTTCTCACAATGTAATACCAATGTAAAATCTTGTTTATTATTACTTATTTCTTTATGAAACTTTCACCAATATATTTCTGGCATTTTTCTGATTAAAATGACACCAAACACGATATAATTTCAACTGTATAATAACGAAAGTAATTTAGGAGTAGTTGGTGCTGCATGTTTTTCACCTGAGCTAAATGAATCTCGCTTACTAAGTTTGCATAAGGACATGACTATCTTTTCTGCTGAATGTATTGCAATCAAAACCGCTATTGAGCTTGCTGCTAACTGTTCTCATCAATACGTGTACATCTACTCCGACTGTCTTAATGCTTTAACAGCACTAAGTAACTACTCGGGAAATACCAAATCCAACCCTTTTCTACTTGATATCCATAATTTGATAAACTCCTACTTCATAGAATCCAAAAAACTGCTTCTTTTTTGGATCCCTTCGCATATTGGAATCACACATAATGAAAGGTTGACGTACTAGCTAAAGAAGCATCTTTGTTGATTCTACTCTGATTTTTTCCATAGTTTTAGGAAACAAGCTAGGAAGCTAACAAAAAATTATATTGTTGTAGAAGCAGGGTTCACGAGCGTAAAATTTTTCAGATCCTTTTATCATTCTGGGCCTAAACCTTGGTTTGCTCACCTCAGACTCACTAGAGAATTCATTTGCTGGGTTAATAGACTTCGTTCTAGACACTATCAACTGAGGGCTTCCCTTTTTAAGATTAAACTTGCTGCTGACTCAAGTTGTTCATGTGGTTGTGTGGTACAGGATCCTAATCACGTGTTATGGCAATGTCCGATCTATGATAATAATAGAGATGCTCTGATTCGGAAACTTTGCGACAAGGGTTTCTTTCCACCCTATACAATAGATTCCTTTTTGTGCGGACCCTCTGTTTGTCCTCTATTTTATATACATACATTTCTTAAATCTCACTGTTTATATCAGTGTTAATGTTGTATTCGAAAATGTTCATTATATTGTCTCAATCTAGTTTATACGTTATCTACAGTGGGTGTACAAAGTATTCGTACACTTTTTAAAAACTAATAACATTTTTATAATTGTACCAAACAACCTGATTTTTTATAATCAATTACAAGCATTGGTTTACGAAATGATATACAAAAAAGATTTTCCAAAAATTATAATTTACAAGGTTAAATGCAAAAATAAAAAAGGCATTTTTTAAAACTTTTTTATTTGGGTCCTTAATGAAAATTTAAAATGTATGTTTTGTAGATGTATATTAGTCATACACATGTTGAAAATTTCATTGATATCGATTAACATACACACGAGCTACAAGCGGTTAAAAATGGTGAAAATCGTAGTTTTCCACGACTTTTGATCAGTTTCTGCTTAAAATCCACAGAATCGTACATCTTTCGATGCCTATTGTTTTTTCCTGCGTCAATCGATTTCGATAAAATTTCCAACATGTGTATAAAGAACATGGATCTAGAAAACATGTTTTAAATTTTCATTAAGGGCCCAAATAAAAAAGTTTTAAAAAAAGCCTTTTTTATTTTTACCTGCAACCTTGTAAATTGTAATTTCTGGAAAATCTTTTTTTCGTATCAGTTTGTAAACTAATGCTTCTAATTGATTATAAAAAATCAGGTCGTTTGGTACAATTATAAAGGTGTACGAATACTTTGTACACCCACCGTATATAATGTTAGCATACACAGCCATGTGTTTTATAGCTTAATAAAAAAAAGGAAAGTAATTCAGATGTTTTTTACGTTGGTTGGAACTCCGTATATGTATGCATGTAGAATTCGTTTCTATTTCATTTCCTTTGAGATATTCATCGTTATTTCTTTCTTCTTAACATACATTATTGTTAAATTGTAATACTAGTCGAGTTCATTATTTTTATACAATAGAATAAATGTAGTAAAGAATATGAAGAATATGAGAAATAATAAAAGTGAAAATATACTAAACTACGATACAAAGCAAAGGGCAATTAACTGACTGTAGATTGACGAGATTCGTGTATCGACAGATGGGCGAGTGTTATTGACATTCCTAACTTTTACGTGGCTCCTCGAATGATACTTCACAAGCTTGACACTGGATTATTACATTCGTCAATAAAGTCATCGATGAAAAAATTTCTGAACTAATAAAAGCCTTGAACTAAAAGTATTGATTAACACTAACCCCACCACGGCCGTTAAAATGACAGGTTTCAAATTTTTTATTCTATAATTATTGAAATGACAAAGTTGCTTCCATTACAAATTATTAAATAAATTTGTTGAATCAAGTGCATATTGTTATAAAAATTGTGAGAGATATGAATTAGTTCAGTTTTGCAATTTTTAGAAAACAACGTGTATCAGTCACAATTTTAATACAACCCTATCTTTTTCGTGCCACTTCTCCCATTGAGGGCGAAATCAGCCCTTGACGAATTTATTAAAAAATAGTTGAAACGAAAGTCGAGCGGTATTGTTGTGTCTACCAAACAGTGCAAAAAAAAATTTTTTTTAAAAATGTATTTTTCACAAAGAGAAAAGAATTTCAATATTTTTTGTTTCGTGAAATATCTCGAAAATAACAAATGATATTTTGAAAAAGTTGAAACGAAAGTTGGGTGATATTATGTTTTCCGAACCGTGTAAACAAATTTCTTTTACCATCCAACCTTCGTTTAAACTTTTTTTTAATATCATTTGTTGTTCTCGACGTATTTCACGAAAATGAAAGTATTGAAGTTTTTTCGAGGGCTGATTTCACCCCTTTAATAAAGTATGGTTGCATTAGACTAACTTACTCTGCTTGTGTGCAAAGTTTCTTAATTTTTTTGAGTTTACGGGTTCGGTTACTTCCCTTGTAAGCTTCGCAGAAAAGTACCTGTTTTATATTTGCACTCTCTGTCCCGTTCCAAACACCATCATCGCGAAGATAATTGCGTTCCCGGTGTGATGATAAGAATAAGGGTTCACGCTCGATTGAGAGGAGCTTAAGCCCGGAGCGTAAGCGTTACTTGTTACATCTCGTTGAATAATAAATGACGCTTTGCATAATAAACTGCGGAGAAGTTCGGCCAGATTTCCACGGGCTCTTGATCGTATTACACTCTTCTTTGAGATGTATAAAGTGTGAGTCCATAACGCCGGCGAGCACATTAAATTTACATAAAAATTCGCCGGCTGGAGTTCAAGCAACGGGGCGAGGACGAAAAGATCGAGTAGTCGGAGTTTATCTCTTGCTTGGACTCGCAGTCGCATTCTACTGGAGACGCAGCGTTGCTTTTTACCTTAAACTGATCCTGGAGCAATGAGTACCTTACTCGGGCCGTTGGAAAACGTACATCTGTCCCCGGGGACATGTAAATCCTTCTATTGTGACGGAATAGTCGGAGATAAGTTTTGTATCCTGGGCTAGCAATTTTCTTTTTCGGATGAACGTGTCTGAATATGAAAATTCGATACCCGAACGGATCAAATGAAAAATGAGTTTACTTTCTGCTGCGGGCATCTATTATTCAATTTTTTCATCAAAGCCCACGGATTTTGGTATGTCCACCATGGACAAAATGTTTTGTACTGCCTCCTGACTTACGAGCTTGGAACTATTTTGAAAAAAATTGAACACTGAAAGTTTCCAGTATTCAATTCTTTTGTCAAAGCACCAATTTCCCAGGTGTGGTATAAGCATTTAAAGCGGAGACCCTAAATGCGAAATGGCACGGTGGCAATCGTTGGCTGCAACATTGGAACTATGGAACAAAGAATGAAAAATTGTGACGTGAAATTGTTTCAACTTTTATGCAATTCAAACTGCAGCCTGACCTCGACCATTATCATGCAAAACCATAATCTTACTGGACAGCAATCCACGCGTCTTTTGTTTTGGCGCGTCCAGGTTTCATCAGAAAATAGCGGCGTGAATTTGAGCAGCATTATTGTGTTACACTAACAAAAACCGGATCAGGGCACGAGCTAACACGGTTGACAGCGTTATTTATTATAGCAGTCGTTGTAAATTATTCGCCTGAGCTACCATGTGCGCGAATCTGAATGCGATTAAATTTCCGACAGCTGCACTACTATCCCAAAATATTGAAATGTGTATTGCAGTCACGGAAATTTGTTGTAAATTATAATATACAATTTATATAAATTGTATAAATTTTCTGGTATTACAAGATCTCCATATTATATACATTTTTTCCAAAGTGAATTATACAATTATATGATGTGAAAAATTCTTGTGTTTTGTTAATACTCCCTCTGTCCCATAATAATACATGGTAGCAGTTGATAAATTTAATTTGTCCCATAATAATAGTAGCAAAAGAAAATAGATATAGAACGCAACATTTATTATCAAAAAACTAGATTACATTAAACAATAAATTAAAAATATTACTCCTAATTTTTATTTTAAGTGTTCAGATAGTTTCCGGATTTTTCAATAATTTCGTGACTGCATTTTAAACTTGTAGGTAGGATCTCTTGGCTTTTCCTATATGCGCGAGCTTAAAATTATTCGAGCCATCGTTCTTTATTGCTTCCAGCATAACTTGTTATTTTTTCATCTTACTTTTACAATGGGTTGATATTCCACTGAAATAAAACAATTGATTTCGATCAGCGGATGAAATTAGAAAAATCGTTATAATTCGCAAGAATTAGTTAACCAAAAAATTAAAAGACGTGTCAAAACGAATGGCAGATGTCATAAAACATTGATTTTGATTGAAGGACAGAGTGAGTATTATTTCAGGACATGGGAGAATGCTTTTTTAATTTTCATTCACTTTCGTCGT
Organism: Lasioglossum pauxillum; assembly: GCA_933228785.1. NCBI lineage: Eukaryota > Metazoa > Arthropoda > Insecta > Hymenoptera > Halictidae > Lasioglossum > Lasioglossum pauxillum. Next base: position 38,158,452 of record OW121699.1, on the reverse strand, counting down.
TGAAAACTGCATCGCTGCGAAACAGGCAATGAGACACTTTGACGGACGGTATAGAGGAAAATTCAATTCCTGATCGACTTAATTCGTATGGAATTTTATTTGTAATTTTCGCTCGGGTTTTACCATTCAAAATTAATTTCTGCCACGTTCGGTTTTTTATCGGATATTTTTCTACATACTTTTGTTTAAATTTATGCCAATCATGGTAAAATTCTACGACCGGTGCACGTCGACGGTAGATGTTAGCGTTAAATAAACACTTTCATTAAAATTAAACTAAAAATTTCATTAAAATTAAACTAAACGAAAAACATCGATGACTATTAAAATTACAAGAAAAAACAATCCCTCCGGGATATTGACCAAATGATTCCATTCAAATTACACATAAAAAATGTTTTACTTTGTCGAAATCAAAGAAGACATTCCGAGTAATAAATGCTATTTCGTTGTTCGATTTTTTTTATATATTGTGTTGATTATAATTAGACTCCGGGTTTCATGCATTTATAACAAAAATGAGCGAGTGCAATTTAAAACAGTGAAAATATTAAAAGACTTTAAGAGTATTAATATATTATTTCCATTATATTAAAATTATTAATGAAGAATATAAATTTATATTATATTGGGGAAAATTTTCTTCGTATTTTAATGCAGAAATGAATCAAGCTTTTTCCATATTTTAAATGAAGTTTATTAAATCAAGTATGTGCCGCTTTTGATCGACCACTTTTTGCCATTTTTGAGGTAAAACCATAACCCCGTCACTGTAGAACTTCTGTGATTTCTGGGCGAAAAACTGAGGAACGTGATTTTCACAGGGTCATTCCATGCAAATCGATCACTTTTTGCAGGCACCATCGTCGATTTTGTTCTAAATGAAATATGTTGTAGTTAAATTAGGAGGGGGGGGGGGGTTAAGTCATCATTTTGCCGGTTTCGAATTTTTTTAGAAATGGCAGGCCTTCTAAGTTTTCAATTTTTGCCCATGTTGGCGAAAACGGGCCTCACTTACGAATTTTATATCGGGAACTGTTTGTCCGATTGAGCTACATTTTCTTTTGTTTTATTCAGAAAGGATTGGGCTATTACAAAATAATTTTTTCAACCTCGAAAATCAACTTTATAATGTCGAAAAATTTAAACAAATTCTTTTTTTACGTTTTTTTTTTCGATGAGGGGCCATAGTGATTTAAATTTTGAAAAAATATGGTTATATTCCTTGAAGTTTTCCCTTTAAAATGAGCCCTTGAAAAATATGGAGCCATAAAAATTAGCGTCACAATGAGCTGGTAAAGGACGCCGTGTACCCACGTTTCACGTAGAGACGAGTCGAGCGCACTGCTATTATGGTTGACTATATTGCTGGTCTCAAGAAAATACCAGCAGACTGTATACGACTAAATAACCCTATTTATACCTCAAGAACAATATTAGTAACCAACAACTCTTGGCCAACAACACCTTTTTAATCATGACTTCATTTATAGATACTAGTCTTTATACGAATTTTATATGTTCTACAAAAAAGGTGTCGTTACTCACCCTGTATATTTTTATATTACGCTATCCTATATATTTTTCTTTTTCGTTGGAACTGCGTGTTTTTAGAAACGTTATTTTATAGGATGTTTTTGATAAAGGGTCCTAAACATTTGGTTGAGCTCACGATCGATTTTGAAATAATGGAAAAGTGGAATATTTTACATAGTTAAATATTACACAGAGTTACCCTACTCTATGATAAAAATACGTTACTGATGTAATTTCGATTGATTTTATTTTAATCAAAACAATATATCTACTTCAGGTTTAGCATTCCTAAAAATTGGTAAAAAGAATGGCACTCAAAACCTGGATACCCTCTTAAACGATGGAAAAAGGTCTATAAGCTGGAATCCTGCGAAAAAAAGAGAAAGAGAGAGAGGCGGGGGGCAGGAAACGGAAACGAAATGAGGGTGGAGGAGGAGGCGGTTCCGTGATAACCGACGCCCAAATTTAACATCCCTTTCTTTTCCCTCCGCGACATTATTTTCGCCGATCTCTTTCTTCTACCTAACCCCTGTCGCACTTTCGCCCTCTCTTCGGGCTCGCACTTCTTTCTCTCGTGAATTCCTATTTTCCGCATAAATTCCATAACGTCGCTCCGCTATCACGTTCCCCTTTTCCTTTTCCCGTTTTAGTCGCGAGTAGTACAGCGCCAAAAAAGGGGGTGGACCGTAGTGGAGCGAAAGGAGTGAACGCCGACGACTGCACCAACTGCGCCAACCGCAGAGGGGCCAGTTGCAGAACGGTGCACTTATATCATGTAGAGGGAACGCTACTTTATACCATCAGATCATGTTCGCTTCATTTTCCTATGCATAGTTCGCAGGATTAAGGGGGTAGTAGACGAGTCTAAAAATCGATTCTGATAATTGTATTTTCTGAAAGTATACCATAAAAATACTTTCCCAAAATTTTATGCTTAACACTAAACCTACCATGAGGGTCAAATGACTCATTTTAAATTTTTAATTTGACAATTATTAAGATTGTAAAGGTGTTTTCATGGGAATTGATTGAATACATTTTTTGACTCCAGTATATATTACACTAAAAAACGCATAAAACATAAATAAATTTAATCTTGTTATCTTTATACCATAAACATTAGTTACTTTTGATGGTCGGTAGGTTTAGGGTTAAATTCATTGACAAAGTTATTACTAACAATAAGTTATACTCTAACAATATATTAATATATTAATATATATGTATAATTATATATTTATATATTTTAATTTATATTATATAATTTATTTTAAATATAATTTAATATATATAGTTAATTAATATATATTTATGTTCAAACTGTTCATGTATTGTATTGTATATCCGACGTAAATCTCTCATTTGATTTAAAGCAATAAATAAATAATAATTTTGATTTCGATTTCGGGAACACCCTGTATACAATGAGATCTGTATCGTTTAAACATCCATAACTTTGTTATTCTTTGCAGACATATTTTTGGATAAATGTGCTTTAACAAAATTTAGGAAAAGATAAATTGATATTTTCAGAGTTCTAGACCAAAAAATTCCGTACCATAAAATTGCGTTATTATGAGCAACCAGGGGCGCCTGAAGATCTCGTCGGCTTCTTTGAAATTTTCCCCGAAATGGAGGCAAATGAGAGAGATGAATGACGGTGTTCCCACGACAATACGATACGGTATTCCGTATAATTAATGCCCCAATTTGTTTGTGTCCAGAATGAAACCCGATGACTGCTGGTCGGACAGAAGCATTTTTCGGTAGGAATCGATTCTAAGGGTAGAAACTAGCTTGCTTTTGATATTATTTACATTTTTTGTAAGATATTCTATCTCACACTGGGTAATTGTATAAATAAATTATTTGAAAATAACATTCAAGATTCCCCTTTGGGGAAAACAAGAGGGAAAAAACTAATTTTATGAAATTCTAATAAGAACTGAAGTATTTTTAATTATTATTTAACCTTATGTTTTTGTAACTAATAGGTACAAACTGTTTCAAAGTGCACAAGATAGTTGGCTTCTATCAGTAGTATGATTAGTATGATTGACTTGTTCCACTTGACCAGTTAATCTCTCCTATGAGTCTGACTATCTATTTACCGCATCTACTTACAAGGGAACATCGGGAACTGATACACTCCGATTTTGATGAAGCTTTGCATAAATATCGGTAGGCCTATTTAAGAGGATAGCTGTAATTCGTTCGTGACCGTTTTTCACTTTGAAGGAGACATCAACCCTTCCGCCCTTTCTATGAACGTACTTAAAAGTCGTAAACAACAAAAGATATCAAAAAATGGTTGCAATAAAAGTCGTACCGTTTCTTGCAATCTATAAAGCTGCGTATCATTTTTTAAAAATCATTCTTTCTAGAAAATTGAATTAAAAAATGATATTGATACGAACATATCGGAATCACCCTTTTGAAGGAAGTATACAATTTTAGGGGCACCCAGTATAATACGTAGAGCACTTAAATATAGTAATGTTGTAAGTGGTAGGAAAACTCGAATGGAAGTATAAATATCATCGTGGCCGATCTGCTCCAATTCTGTAACAATAATGGCTTAAAGTTAGCAGTGTAACTTTCGGATGGGATGTATCCGACGCATACGAATAAGACAAACATATCCAAATGGGTCATTAAGCTAAATATTTCAGTTGTTCAAGAAACTGCTGTATGTTTATATACGGTACATACGCAAATGTAGTGAACGGATTAGGTTATTACCTGGCAACCAAAAGGATTATGTTATAACCATTACCCGTAACCCATATGCATAGGTTAAACGCTTTTTACAATAATTTGTAACGTTTCATAACTTAACATAACGTAATATTATACAATGTAATATAAAATAAACATAAAATAAACATAATATAATGTGAAATAACGTAAAATGACTTTTATAGCATTATGATATAAAAATATATATTTTTTCATTATGGTGTATACATTAATTTTAGTGGCTCTCTCGCAATTAATTCTATTATAATTATATTTTAAACACTTGTGAGACAGAGTAAATGCATACAAAATTGTGTAGATTACATTCGAGAATAGAATGCAGTTTGGTTGTTCGTATGTAAGCAACAAATTCACTGGATTATTAAGTTTGTAACCTTTCGCGAGACAATTTCAATGATATAGTCGTTGAAGGTTATTCAAGGCCATTTAAGAACAGAAACATGAAAAAGGATTCACAAAATTAATAATAATAAATATTAATATTAAAATTAATAAATTCACAATCATATTGATATCCCTTGGAACTTTTAATATTTTTACAGTTTTATATTTGATGTATTAATTCGACTGAAAGGGTGGATTCTAGCAGCTCCTTTTGAAGGATTGTCCAGGCCACAAAGATTGTCCAGAGCTGGCAGACATATTTAATGAATTAATGAAGATTATTGAACGTCTTGGGTGATCGACATCGGAGATGAAACGTTAAAACGGTTATAATGACGATAATGTAACCAATGTGGATTCTAGCAGTCGCTTTTGAGGCTTTTTTCCATTCACCCTCTCGATTGTTCCATCGAATTTTAGCGGGTCGTACACAAAGGACAAGTACGTTCCGTCGAATGGAACTGTCCGACAGATTTTCGTTGATAATCGTTGAACGAATGTCTGGCATGGCGATAAAGGGAATAACGAATGAACGGTGACGAGGCCGAGACAAGTAAGATCCTATATTGGTCGCGAACGACTAACGATGCACGCGTGCTATTCATTAGCGGTCTCTCGCAACAGCGAGCAGACTTTAGGAATAGCGTACGCACGAGTGGAAATTTAATCTGAAGTCCCGCACCTCAAAGCGATTGGTAGAAAGACCGATCGGAATGCTCGATGGTCGCCAATAAAAACGATAGTGCATTGTGGTTTGAATAAATATGCTCGGTCCAGAGGCCACTTTGAAGCGCGGCAATTGACCATAATAGGCCGGCCGTGCCGTCCAAACGGAGAGCGAGAGAGAGAGAGAGAGAGAGAGAGAGAGAGAGAGAGAGAGAGAGAGAGAGAGAGAGAGCGAGAGAGAGAGAGAGAGAGAGGACAGGTGAACAAAGGACGAGAACTGATCAGGGGAAGAGAAATAGAAGGAAATATCTCGCACATCGGCACACGGTGAACATGCGAACTCGATGAACATACGTTCGTCAAACATCCACCGCAGAGGAGGTTCTTCGTTTCGTCGCCGCGCAATGGACCTTGCAAACCCCGTGGTGTGAGACTAACGCGATTACGGCTAACACGAGAGGAACGATCGACGTTCGAACCAAGGATCAAATGAAACTGGCGACGACGCTTCTCTGTGATGCACGATCACCGTTCTCTGGGTAGGACAGATCCGGGCGAATCGCACCACTTTCTATTTAATAGTAGAAAATCATTTTCGAATCAATAGCTAAAAATCAGGGACCAAAAATAACAGTTCAGCAATATTTATGGTTCGCAAATAAGTTCGTTCGGTTTTTTGTTCGAGTGTAAGTTTCATTCGGATTCGCTTTTCTTTTGTCAGCGCTATCGTGCAAATCGAATACACATTTGAAAGGTTATGTTTCACTATTTATGTTGTGCTGTGTTTGGTTAGGTGATCAGACGCGTAAGACTATTCCTATCTAATAGCACGCGTATTCGCTGCATTGTCAAGCTGGATTTTCTCAAAAACTAAGCATCGAACGAAAACATGTTATGGCGGAGTGGGGTAAGTCCGCCCTAGTTTTTGCGAAGTTGGACTATAAACTGAAATGTTTGGTTTTGGCTGTCCTAGGCGTATTCTACATCTTCGGATGAATGAAGATCTGTAAAAAAAAGTAGCCGCAAAATTGTCCTTGACCTTGAATTCCAAGGTCCAATTTTTTGTTGCATTGTACTCTACGCATCGTGGGGATATTGATCGTCAAAAGATTTAACACATGTTCAACAACAGTCGTGCTTAATGAAAATGTGAAGAAAATGAATTTTTCGAGATTCCAAAACCAGAATGTCAAAGCGTTCCGACAGTTCAAGTTGGACATAAGCACGCTGTAAAATGGTTCGTTTCCCTTAGTCGGTTTAGTTAAATAATTTCCGTTTAATTAATAGGGATTGAACCGCTGCACAGTGGGCCGGATCGAAAAATTTAGGGACATTGGTGCATAACTTTTGAATCGTTTGAGATATTGAAATGAAGTTTGAACTAAAAAATATTATAAAATAATCTCTTTCGAATAATACGTGTTAGAATATATTTTTTGTTTAATTTGTTAGTTAGTTACTTTTATAAATTTTTATGTAGTTGTTGAATCAGTTGCTTTCCTTATTAAAACCATTGTATAATAATTGGAAATTCAAATCTTATAATTTTCTTATATATAATGTAATTACGTTATTAGAATTTTTTATAAAATAAGAAGTATACTAATTAATCTTACCATTTTGTTGTTGAAGATGTAGGTACAAGCGGGTTTGTTTTCTTCATTTTTTAAATAATTCTGCAGCTTCTGGACTTAATTGTTTGATTTTCTTCTTGTAAGATCGTATTCTTGTGGATGAAATATATGGGTCTGATGTTAATAATAATTTGTGAAATGTATCTTCATTTGTAGCGATTCTGGAATGTTTCCGAGTATTTTTGGTCCTAATTTTTTTAAAATCTTTAGGCTTGTTTCTTAAGCCTCTTCAGATAATTGGCCAATTGGAAGTAATGCGTGCTGTATTATCTCCTTTCAATGAATTAATAATTTATGAACGGAGGCTGGCATATGATAACATCCGTAGTGGTCAACATAATATTTTGCTGTGCTTTGTGCGTATTGTTCAAATTTATCCGTATCTATTTCATAAAGCGAGGAAATTGTTTGAAGTATTACATAAAATTTTTTTATTAATACAACATCAACTCCTGTTATTTCTGACGAAAGCTCTGGGTTGGAAAAAAATCGTCTTGCGGTATTTCTGTCATTTGATGAACCCCAGCCTTGTTTGACAAAGTCAACTAATAAACCCAATTTCTCTTTGAACTGTGTCTGAATTTGTTGTTTCCTCTTTTCTCTTAATTTTTTAGTTTCCTGTGTTTTTGCTGTCCATTTTTTGAAGTCTAAATTATATGCTATGTGCAAAAGACATTCGAAGCATCTGATCCATGCGTGAAGTGTTGATAGACCAAACGAATAATGGTTGTTATTGCATGGTCTTGCATTGATTAATTTTAAATTGTTCATTTCTTTCGGACTAGCATTGCAGATATAACAACGCATTGCGGAAGTCGTATTTGTTATTGCGTTACATATTTTATTATCCACCATCGTTAAAGCCATGACATATTCTATAGTTACATTATTTATTTTTAATGGTTTTAAATTTTTTATTTCATTATTAATATGGTCAATTTCTTTATCGATTATTATTTCATCTTCTTTGACAAATTCAAACTTGATTGGTCTACAAAACCATGGGGAGGATGGACAAGGATTCATCCATACAGTTTGTCCGGTTAATTTGTCATGTAGTTTTAGCGGAACTAGACTTGAAATAAAAATACTGTCATCATTCATTTTTGTATCTATTTGAATTTGTTTATATCTCGGTAGGGATTAAGTTCCATCACAACCCCACTTGCATGCAAGCACAAGTTTTGTATTTTGTGTTATGTTCTGCATACTTTTCAGTATTCTATGTGTTGTGTGGTTTAACAAACTTTGTAGTTCCACTTTAGCGTAATTTTCCGTTATTTGGATAGTGTCTTTTGGTGGGTGGCAATTTCTCTTTTCTTTAACTAATTGAAAGTACGAGGGCCACAGATTATTTTTATAGTTAATAGACTCGTTTCTAATGACTATGTACTGAAATTTAGAGAGATCAGCAGTAATAAATATGTTCAATGCTTTCTCAACTGTAAAAGCTTTTGCTTTAGAGCCACAGTTTTCTTTGAAGAAAGTTTCAAAATTAGATTCTTCGTTATCCTGCAAGTATTTTAGAAAACGTGCTTTTTTATGCATACCACGCCTTCGAAAACTCATTTTTGCTGCATCTAACAATTCTTCTAAAGAAAAATTATTTAATAACGATCGCGTTCTACGTATTTTTTGTTTAGTACTACATTCCGGATATGGTTTCCTTTCTTTATGAGTGTGCACTACGGATGATTTTGATCATGATGTATTTGATGTCACTGATATGTTTGACGAAGATGGGATTTCTGATAATATTCCAGTAGGGTATATGAAATCTCTTTCTAACCACTTTTTATTACGGTGAAGAAATCTTGATTCATTGTAACTTGATTGGACCCATTTCGTTTTTAATTTAAAACACAGTTTCTCTACACTGACTTGCAGTTTGTTAAAATATTCTGGTGAAATATCCAGTACCTCACATATCTTTTCACATAAAAATAGGTCATCACGTAAGTCTTTACCCGACTTCCTTGAAATGTAGAACAAGTCTTGATTTGTTCTGAAAGCCTCCATTATAAATGAAAATATAAAACAAACTTAAACGGAAACTTCACTAATAAACTTAATTAAACACGTGAATATATATATAACAAATACACTATAACTAAACACACATGACCCATACAAATAAAAACGACGTAGAAAACTATATAACAGCTTACAGTTTTCAAGAAATGCTTCTGTATCGTTCTGCATCGACTGATGCAGTTAGACATTGAAAACATTGGAAAAAAAAGAAACACACGCGTTTCAGATGTTTACAATCTTGTTTTTACAAAGATGTTTTTAGGTTGCCACGCCGCGCCGCTTCACAACGCCAACGCGCGGCGACCGTACTCGCCGCGACATTGCCCGCTTTAAACAACCATATTGTTGTTCGTCGGACGACGTCGGAAATGATTCTTGTACGGTTATTTAAAGGAAGTTTTACCGGAAATATTCCTCTTTGTTAGAGCCTGGGATGTTTTGGGACAAAAAAGATATCCTTTGACAAATATAGAACATTTTTTTAATCTGTCATGTATCGTTCAGCATTATTTTAAAAATATACTATTATTAGTTATTACTAAAAAAATATATGATTTCTTATTGGGAAGAGATGCTCTATATCATACAAAAAAAACTGAGAGAAAATATGGGACGAAACGATGAGGACATCGCAAAGAACTTGAGCAATTCTGCCTGGTGAAATATGCTACTTTCAAAACGCTCAACTTTAAATGATCATTGTAACTAAAATATTTATTCAATTTCATTAATTTCTTCATTTTCGAGGTCCATAGATCCTTACAAAGCGATACAAATTCATTACTTTGCAATTTCGAAAAGTCGACTTTTTGGACGAATGTCCCTTTTTTCAATCCGGCCCACTGTGCGCTGGCTGGCGGTAAATGTCATTTCGGGGATGTGTTCCAGTTAATTAATTCGACAAAATTAATGTAGTGGAGACGAACTGTGCCGCCTCACATCGCATTGTTTTGCGTTTAACAAAGCATATTGTTGATTTAAACCAGCAAGCTAATTATTATCGCGATCCCTTCTCCAGTAGGAGTTCTGGTGCATAATTGGTCTGCGATCGGACTGCGGTGATTCATGGGGTTTCACCGTGGCGAAATTTTCGCGTTCTCCTCGTCTTGAACCTCGCGGCACGAGCTGTATCGAAATTCGCGAAGACTCGAGACGATTGCGAATTGAAACGGACCGGAACAGAGAATTCGTTGGAAATCGATGATGGGCTGCGAATCAAATACGCGCGACTTCGCTCAAGAGAAAATAACGTTGACGATGTTCCGCGCGTTCTCGTAGAACCGCCTCGAAGTTCGAAGTTCATAGTTACGCGAAAACTCAAAAATTAACTGAATCCGATTTGAAACAAGTACGAGCTCATGAAATACCGTGGACCGGGAGTTATAGTTGGTTATAAAGGACCTAACTTTAATCTAGTTCCGTGATTTACTACATTTACCTTTGCGCTGAGGCGACACAGTATGAAACTCAGTTAACACGTTCGCTCCATCATAATTTTAATTTCGCGCTGTCTTCTCGCGCGCAACATTAGTCACTCAATTTCCACGGTTAATCAGATTTCTTATCTTCGCTGCGACGACACGCAATAGTCACTGGAACAATAAGACTGATATTCTACACTGTCCAAAGCAAAGTTGCCTGGTGAGGCGAGAGAGCACGGATTCAGGGGAATGAATCACCTCCCCTCTCCCAGTGCCGGATTAATCACGTGACATTGTGAATTTGGTGACATTGTTGACATTTTACTATAACTTTTGAAGGACAAGAGACATCGGGATGAAACACTAAAATTCATTAAAAAATTATTCCTATCCACTGATAATTGCCATAATAGATATAAAGTTTTTAACTAATAATTTAAATTTTATTGTCTTAAAATAATATTTAAAATTGCTTATTTGTTACGAATTTAGTACGTTTTCTAGATAATTTAACTCATCAAGGTTTTTCTTTATAAGTTACAAAGAAAGAATTAATTAAAAAATTATAATAAAAGCTATATATTTACTGCAATGATTATCAGTAGATGGGAATCATTTTTTAATGAATTTTCGTGCAAATTTCATCCCGATACCTCTTATGGGTCAAGAGTTATAGTAAATTGTTACCTAATTTCTCGATCCAATAATCATTCATAATTTAAAGAGTGGGAACCGGAGGGAAATATGATTATTGTATGATTACTTAAAGGAAAGTGTGCTGAAAATATTCCAGCTTTGGAATATTTTGGAATATTTCTCCCTGAGATCGTTTCGCCAGTACTTCGTAATCTGTTTATTAATACGATTGACAACGAATAATAAGTTTATTGTGCCCGTAACTTATTGATAATCCAACAGATAGCTATACTCGCAGGTTTCTCGCGTTAAACGCTGCAACTATGTTCTGCGCGTAAAAGTGAGAGAACATGCCGTACAAGCGTAGGCTAATGACTACTGTGCGAGAAAAGTGGTAAGTACAGATCGTCATGGAAAATAAAAATTGCTCTAGCTAGTAGCGAGAGGTAAACATTTTCTAGGCCACGAGGAAAAATAAAAATGTTCCCTTTTCTTAAATAATGTTAATATGTCAAAAATAATAAAGTAATTTAGATTCTTTTAATGTCTTCACGATTATGTATATCAACATTTCCAATATAAATAATTGTTTTTATTGTTTTATATTATGGAAAATACTATTTTATTATGGAAACGTTTCATTTACAGAATCTGGTATTTTTTAAAAATTAATCTCGATGAGATTATACGATGAGTTTCCTTTTTCTAAAAAATTAATAATGAATTTGGACAACAAATAATTAAAAAACTTGAGGGTGTGGCCGTAGATTCCATATGATCCTCTGACCTCAAGCCAGTTTCATCTTGTAATCCTAACATTTATTTATGTGATCATGATTAATAAATTATTAATTAACGTTGCCTTTATCTACCTTGTAATGCTAATGAGTAGACAGAGGATTTTTATGCAAAATAAAAATTGTCTACACGAATTGTAGAATCCTTTTTCTAAAAAAGTAATAATGAATTTTGGATAACAAATAATGAAAAAACTTGAGGATGTGGCCGTAGATTCCATATGTTCCTCTGACATCAAGTATACGGCCAGTTTCATCTATTAATCCTAACATTTAATAAATGTTGTTATCAAACTTCTTTGGAGCCTCCGAGTTATACTTAAAACATAGAAAATATTAAAATTATCGAATTTTCCGCATGTGATGACCGAAACAATAGAACGAAAATCCGAATGTAATCCAAGCCTGACTGCCAGTATACGTGCGATAGTCTCGTGCTGCTCCGATCGTGACGGGTTAGTGTAATATTGGTGAGGAGCTCGAGCGACTATGAATATGCATTAGTGAAACATCGGTGTGAGTCATAAATGGCTCTAGCACGGGTCTCTGAGCTTTGGTGGTCGGAAGGTTAATGAGTGCGATACTACAGCTGCAGCAGTGTTCATACATATTTTCGTCTAAAATGTTTATTAGAGTAGTCGTGAACAATGGGGTTCAAAAATGTCGTTCAAGATTCTTCTTGTCTTACTAAATTGTGACACTTGCCACGGTATTTCAAGTTCTACAAAATCTTCGGCAGATACCTTGTTATCGCACGAAAAAACATTTTGGTAATCCGTCAATTTTTTCTTATTTTTTTATCGTGCCAAAAAATACCAACAAAAATCTGTAATTAGACTTTAAAATGCCACCGTATGATAGCCGTGTATAATTTCCATGCAAACGGAATAATACATTTTTTTTTGGAGTCCCATTATGTCAAAATGTGGCACACATCATTCTTCGACAAAGTGTCACAATTCACTGGGGTAAGACAAGCAAAAATCGAAAGTTGAAAAATATGAATCACCCTCATGATCATTTCTAAACTTTACTTTACCGGACTCAACATTTTTGCTTTTCTCCTATATATATTATTATGTATTTGGTATGTAATCCAGTAGATTGGTACCTGCAGAACCTGCAGATCGAAGTTTCGATCCTGTAGGATCAATGGTTCAGGAGTTATGGTTGCTTGAAGTTGAGCAAATTACAGTAAATTCTCTATAAATGTGAACGCCTCGGGGGGATTTCTTCGCATTTTTCGATCTTGGTCCTACGTTTTTCGAGCTTCAAAGGCCGAGCCGAACGTAGAGACGGACAGCGCGTGTAAAGCGAGACCACGCGCGGGCCTTTGAATTGAGCCAGCGACTCCGACTCTCCGCGTCTCTTTCTTTTCTATACGCGCTATCCTTCCTTGCGCCCGAAACGTTCATCGTCATTTAAACCACTACAGTTTAAATACCATCGAAGGAAAACTATCGAATTGAAGCGTTTACATCCGTCAGGAAAAGACACTTTTTGTAGTTTTTGAACTGTTTTAAGTAATATACTTAAGATTTATTTAAGATTTATTTAATTTTGTTTCTTATCAAAAAATTGTAATGGAGCGAGCGACGCGCGTGACTTGACACGATGTTCGGTTTTGCGTATATACCATCAATTAAACCACTAAATTCAGTTCAAATTAGGTCGTGTTTGGTATCATTTTAATCAGAAAAATGCCAGAAATAATGTAGTGAATGTCCCATAACAGTATCATGGAAAATAAATAAGATAGACTGTTGGTGTAACGTTATGATGACTCACGGGCGTTTGAACTGTGCCGACGACTGCGACTCTCCGCGTCGCGTTAGTAGAGGTTCACACCGATATACCGAGCCGAGATCTGTGTGCTAAGTTGGAGGGGATATTTCTTTCGCGTTTATCGTGAAGAGATTTTCGCGTTTATAGAGAATTTACTATATAGTGATTCGACAAGTGCTGCCATCTATCGGTTCTGCTCGGTAAGCTGCGCGCGACCGTCACTACAAACCAATATGGCGGCGCGCTTACCTGTCAAAAAACAATGCAAATTGCTCAAATTTAAGTGACCATAACTTCTGAACCATTGATCCGACAGAATCGAAACTTCGATCTGCAGGTTCACCGGGTACAAATCTACTGATTGCATACCAAATACATAATAATTTATAGGAGAAAGGCAAAAATTTGGAGTCCGGTAAAGTAAAGAGCAGCCGTTCAGCACGTCCAATCCGATGCCAGAAGCTGATTCCGATTTTTCTCAATTCACCGCTCGCCGATGCGTAATTTAGTATTCTTTTCCCGCCAAAACGGATGAGAAATGGGCAACGGAAGGAAGGCCGAGCCGGTTCCGAGGGGAACAAGGAGGAACGCCGACGTGATTTCGAGGAAAAGTGAAAAAGTATACGTACGAGGTAGCGAGAGGTGGAAGGATGCACCCCGGGTCTGCTACAGATTAGAGATATTTATGGTCCAGTAAATCAGATACTGTCTCCTCTTTTCCCGTGGATCCTGCGCGACGTTGATTCATCAATATAAGCTTTTTCCGGGTGGAGGCCAGTGTTTCCAATATACAACGGCTCGTAAATGTAAAGAGCCTGCGCGGCGCGGCGGCCGAAGGGGTAAAGATCGACCTTGCATCGCGCCGCCGATCTCGAACGGGAGACGTCGAAGCCGTAATGCACCACCTGGCGAATTGCAGCGAATTGCAGTGAGCCGCATCTGGCCAGCGTTCGACGTATCACCGGATTTCGATGTTGCGCGACCACACCCGGGGCAGAAACTTACGACCGAGTCGGTGTTAAGCACTACTTCGTGCCACTCTTAAATCCTGCGGTGCGTTTAAACACTTTTATTCCGTCCCCCGCGAACACGTGTTACATTTGTTGCCCGTGGAACGTTGCCCATTTTATCGCTGAAAAGGAACATTCGCTAACTGTTCTTCACCGCAATCGCACCATAACTCCGCGGCCTCCGGGAATATCTGCAGATGATATTCCTGCTTTTCAAGGTGCCGGCGCGTCCGTGGAAGAGTGTGGTGGCACACACAGCCATCGCTAGATCCGCTTATACGTATATGAAATTACAAGGTTTTTTCAATACAAAATGACGCTTTAACCCTTTGCGGTCTTATGTCGACATCGCATTTCGTTCTGGCGCGTCCTATGTCGAGTATCACTCGACACTGTTTCGATCTCACTCTAAATGAGATAAGATAAGAGCTGCGGTGAAGTATATGGACAGGCCATGCCTCTTGAAACTAAGGAAATTAAACGGTATCATACCATGGTTAATTATAAGCTGTAAACAATAAAAAATAATGTTTAAAAAATCTTACAATTTTATTTTATATATGTACCAATTCATAAGTACGTTGCGTTAGTAAGGTTATAAATGCTTTTCAAAGTAAACGGTACCAAGCGGATAAGCGACTGGCGAAATCTGCGCGGACCGGCTGGTACGAACCTGCGAATGCAACGCGGACCGCTAAGGGTTAACATTGCAATGAGGAGTTCAGAAACGGCCAATTGTGATTCCTAAAAGTCAAATCTATGTCTGCCCGGTGCCCAAAATGCATATTTTTACGTTACCGAGGAATAATTTCTAATATTCCGCAGACCCCGCCTGTCACGAGGCATCCGAAGCAAGCATGATATCACAAGATGGCCGCCACTGACAGATTTTCGTAAATATTGAGAGATGTATCGTTCGAATCGAAAAAATCGCTCTGCATCGACATAGCCAGGACATGTACAAAAGCGGTGGTGTGTATTTTTAGTTGATTAATTAATCATTTAAACACGAAAAATGGGTTGGTAAAAAATACAGCACCTCGAGGTTTCGAAATTTTGCACCAGTAGCAGCACTGTCTCTTTCCTAAACTGCACGTTACAAATGTTCCAATAGAATACGGCTGATAATGCTGGTCGTACGCTATCCAACGTTATACCGTTATTAGAGTAATTTATAATATTCGGCAGATATTGCCTGTCCATCACCACTGGTGTTGGCCTGTCACGAGGCATCCGAAGTATGCATGATGTCAGAAGATAGCCGCTTCGCGTACCAGTGATTTTGTTCAATAAATTTAGTGTTTGCATGGACAATGGACACTGTATTATCGATGGACAATATAATATCGACCTACATTATCAGCCGTATTCTATTATAACATTTGTAACGTGCAGTTTAGGAAAGAGACAGTGGTGCTACTAGTGCAAAATTTCGAAACCTCGAGGTGCTGTATTACTTTTCGAAACATTTTTCGTGTTTAAATAATTAATTAATCAATTAAAAATACACACTACCGCCTTTGTACATGTTCTGGCTATGTCGATGCAGAGCGATTTTTTAGATTCGAACGATAAATCTCTCAATATTTACGAAAATCTGTCAGTGGCGGCCATTTTGTGATATCATGCTTGCTTCGGATGCCTCGTGACAGGCGGTATCTGTCGAATATTACAACTTATTCCTCGATAACGTAAAAATATGCATTTTAGGATCCGGACAGACATAGATTTGACTTTTAGGAATGACAATTGGCCGCTTCTAAACTCCTCTCATTGCAATATTGAAGCGTCAGTTTGTGTTCTTGTAAACCTTGTAATTTCATATACATATATGCGGATCTAGCGATGTGTGCGTGTGCCATCACACTCTTGTACGGCCGCGCCGGCACCCTTAACGCTAGGACTAGAAAAATTACTTGTTTCTGATTCTTCTGTTTCAGACTATTCAACTTAAAATGTTATAAAATGTTTTCATTATTGAAACATGCATGTAAGATTTTTTTACGGTTAGTGTGGTGATTGGTTTGCTTGAAAACTTGCAAGGCAGAGTATCGAATGCCCATCACTAGTCGCGAGTGCTGTCAAACGTCTTCCTAAATCTAATTGCTCTTACAGGGAAATTAATCCGTGATTTAATAAAGGGGTTTTATCTAGCTGAACCCGAGTTTTGTCGCGCGCGTGCCTCGATACACGGACAGCAATTATTTCATAATTACGAAACTTGAATTTCGCAACGAGATTTCGTTTATTAACATCAACGACATCCACTCCGAGGCATCAGATTGCTCTATCCTCTCGTTCGGATAGTTCTTCAGGGCCCCGCTATCGTCTTCAGTCCTCGTTTCTCCGTTCATCGATTCCTCGGATCATCCTCGTTAACCCTTGACACATGCGAAGCAAGGATAGCGCAGTGAAACGATCTCGTGGAGAGATCGGACAGTTCGCCTGAACTCTTGTTTACCTCCTCTTAGTTTCCTTGGTTGTCTCGTATTCTCTACCAACCGAACTACTCGGCATTTTTAACGGGTTCCGGCCACGTAGATATTCACTTGCTTCGTTTTTACGATGTCGAAGTTGAACCTTTTAATCGAGTGCTTCGCCAATCATGCCCAGCTAGGGAAACGTCACGCGGGACACATAAACTTGACGTGATAAATGTTTTGCTACGATCAGTATGGATACGAGATACAGGGGACTCAAAAAGTATTTCAACACTGAGGTACTCAAAAGTACCCCCAAATCAAATTGAATTTGGAATAGCATGTTCGATAGCTTATCCAAAGGAAATACTTTGTGCGAATTTTCAACCATATGTCAACGAGGTGACAAAGTAAAACGGGTTTTCCCGTAATTTTTTGTATCCTCTTCAATTGAAAATTCTGAAGAAAAATCAGGTATCTTTTGGCTCTTAGAATGTACATCCATGAATTTTTTCAGAATTTTTAGCTTTTATATATACCGGGTGTCCCAGACCACCCGTATCACCCATTTACAATCTAGAAAATAGGTTATTTTTATTTTTTATTTTCAAAGTGTTTCTTTTATAAATTAGATGCGCTCTATCAAATGGTGATATTTTCAACTTCCGGTTTCGGCCGGAAATAGGTGATTGAGACCGGAAGTTACATTTTTCAAATAGAACATAGTATTTTTTATTACGGATTCGGATTCTATGCGAAAAAATAAGAAACTTTTGTCTGAAACATTTTTTCAAGAAATGTCATTCTATGTCCTTTATGTAACCTTCAAAATGAGTCTTAGCGAAATAATGTTTTCACTATTTGTCAAATATAGCCATATTTTTTAATTCAAGCAATGAACTTTAATCAATAAAATATTTTCCACTTTGTTCGTTGATCTTTTGCCATCTTTCTGGCATCTTTCTGGGTTATGCCAAGAGCAGATAGTGAAAATATTATTTCGCCAAGACTCATTTTGAAGGTTACTTAAAGGACATAAAATGACATTTTTTGAAAGAATGTTTCAGACTGATCAACTTTTGTTTAAAATATGTTTTTGTCAGATTATCGCAAGTACTTGAAAAATCGTGAAAACTGTTATGTGGGACATAAAGACTAAAAAGTGGAAAATAAAATATATAAAAAATCATTTTGAAAACCACGCTTGTATTAAAATGCACTAAAAAGGAGAAAATAATTTTTTTCCTGGTTCTCCATAAAATACTGAAACCAGTTAAACGATTAATAATATTTTCCCCCAAAATTTTAAGCAATTAGTTATAAATAATGTTATAAAGTTTAATATAAATTTCAATAAAATCATGACATTAGTGACTATAAATAAAAGCGTGGAGCGCCCACGAAGATTACGTCAATATACGAGGGTAGTCCCAGAAGTACCCGGCCTTGACATACAGCTGGCGGTTGTTATTTGTTACAATCTTTATAAAGCTTAAGTTTGAAGTCTGAAGACGCTACGTTGTTTAGTATTTGTTCGACAGCCACCAATAGCATTCAGCGAGAAAGAAAGTGTTGTTCCATCAGGACAATGCACCAGTTCTCACATCCGGTATCGCGGTGGCCAAAATCAATGAGTTAAAGTTCGAATTGCTTTCTTACGCACCCTATTCGCCAGATTTAGCCCTCCCAGACTATTTTCTCTTTCCAAACTTGAAAAAATGGCTCGGTGGTAAAAGATTTGCCAACAATGAAGAGGTGGAGTCTGCGGTTGATGGCTATTTTGAGGAGCTCGACGGATCTCACTATAAACAGGGTATCGAAGCTATTGAACATCGCTGGAAAAAGTGTATGGAGCTAAAAGGAGACTACGTTGAGAAATAAAGTTATTTTTTCCCAAATTTTTTGTGTTTTCTTTGTTAGGTCGGGTACTTCTGGGACTACCCTCGTAGTTTAGCGCTCCATGCTTTTATTTTTATAGTCTCTAATGTCGTGATTTTATTTAAATTTATATTAAACTTTTCTACCCACTCCGACACTAATTTTATAACACAAGAAATTTTGAACTAATTGCTTAAAATTTCGGGGAAAAATGTTATTAATCATTTAACGAGATTCTGTATTTTATGGAGAACCAGGAAGAAACTTATTTTCTCCTTTCTAGCGCATTTTAATATAAGCGTGGTTTTCAGAAAGACTTTTTTTATTTTACATGCATATCCACAGTCAATTGACCACGAACTTTTGTTACTAAAGATTCGAAGCAGTCACCTTTCAGTTGCACCAGGCGACAGCACACCTGCGGTGCTGCATCGTGAATGTAAAAATAAACATGGAATAATTATTTTCAGGGAATATAAGGAGGTGTCAGGATATCTTTTACCATTATACACCTCCTCACGTAAAACGTCAGAGTCGGAGTAAAATGATACAGGGATATCAAGTGTCATCTCTCAGACTCATACTCGGCCAAAAGATGGTGGGAAATTCGCAGTGTACGTGGGGATGGGATTCCCGCATAGTGATCTACATAATACATATGGAAATGTAGCTCGGATATTCGAGGTACTTGCCGGATGGTCGTTCAATAACGTTTTGCCGACGCGGAATATTCGGTTTTTACTATTTATATTTTAGACGCGCACGCCCGCGCGGGAAATTCGCTTTTATCTAAATTGCGCGCGTGTTGTTAATCGTTAGAAGTACTCAGGACTCGGTGCTGTACAGGTTATTCACGGAAATGGATGAGAGGAAATATCGAGTGAGTTCAACAATTCGTTTGGTCTCGATTGGGGTAAAGGGGGTTGCACCTTTTGGGCTTCGATGCGGTATATTTCTCACGTTTGCAAAGTTGTCTGAATGTTAACGTCTAAATTGGTCCTTAACCTTTGCAAAACCTGTATATGAGCCGTTCACAGGCCAAGTCGAGTAACTCCATTTTTTCAAGTATTTTAAATTTAAGTATCAAAGCACCTGGTTCAGTCATAACTTTTTTTATTTATAATAAATTTCTCAAATAATACAGATTAACACCATTATACGACAACATTTTTTTTGTCGCCGAATAATAAATAATTTATGTTAGAAACTATTCTGATTAACTCCGTACTCTAATGTAAAAATTCAAAACATTTTTTCACCAGATGATTGATATAATATTATCAAAACCAGCAGAAAGAAAGGAGGACCATTTAATGTAATTCAAATGACTCGTAAGAATTTTGTCTCAACAAAGCCTTTAGAGGATTCTATCATTAACAGAAAAAAAGAATTAATGAGTTACCAGTAAATTGGCTTAAAATGCACTGGATAAAATTAGAAAGGTCAAAACCCACGTCATACAATTCAAATATGACTTTAATCAAAATTAAGAATTTAGTGGCATAAATATAAAAGCATCTAGAGCATACAGACCACTAGGTCTAAAAAATATAGACCAGCCTTTGCTATATCCTATAATAGGTATGGATCTGTTAAAAGTCATTCCTCCTATTAAACATAATTACAACAAAAACTTAAGAACAAATCGATATGACGGGACCTCAAATCCAGCTGACGAAGAAGGCAACATTTATATTACTGATGAATCAATAACAAATAATAATATATTGTAAGAGAACAGTCATATTTCATTTTTGCGAAAAATCTTTTAGAAAATGTAAAATATTGAACTTTTTCTGCAGTAAAAAATATAATTTGAAGACTGATTTTGATGTTATTACCTTTTTTCACTTGTCAAGTCGATTAATTCCCTTAGTCATCCAAAAGTTGTGATATTAATAACAATTACACCAAGGCTATTGTATCTTATACATTCTACGTGTCCTCATACGAAAGCTACATCTGTATTTATGTATTATACAATGTTTAATTCAATTTTTATTTTAAAGAGAATTTTGGAAAAATAATGTATATTATTTCATCACATTATGGAGTTAATCGATTTGGGGAGAACTTTTTTTTCGCAATTTAAGGAATTCTTGAAAAATATTATATTTTGAAAATCAAAAAATATTTTTCTAGGAGTAATGAATATGATCAATGTATTCATAATAAAGACAAGTCAATTCAAAGATTAAAAATTACTAGTGGAAAGTTAAAAAATTGAAAATAGATTTAAAATCATTTAAGTGGAATTGTTTAATTAGTTCAGTGCACTTTTTAAGAGAAATTAAAGGAGGATTTAAAGAAGGTATAAAATATAAAATTGAAATATACATATACGTGATGTGATTGCTAATTGCATAAAATATTAATAAAATACAGTATACTGGCCTTATTCGACGGATAAAAGAATAAATTAAAGGATAAAGTTCCCTGATTGTCCTACGGCAGAAAATGAATTTTGTATCGCTCTTGTTCGTCATTTACAAAATTCTCTTCTCCGTTTTTTAATTTTATCCATCACCGACGAATAATACGTCCATTTGCCTCCACATTTTTACCAAATAATACATAATACTAACGCCACTGTGTTTATTTTTCCATTCACATGAAAACAATACACGACAATCACATTGATCGATATTGAAATCAATTTTATTTAAAAGTATAATAGAATATTTCAATCCAAACTGAAGACAGGGCCTTAAAAATCGGTTTTGCACATTAATATGACATATAATAAGTGGACTCCGGATTTTATGCATTTGATATTATTTAACTCAACACTAGAGCTAATAGCAAAATATTATTCTTACTAAACTGTCGATGTTCATGCAATGTCTAATTTTTGTAATCAAATTTTTAACAAGTGGAATTTAGTGAAATCCTATTTTTAACGGGCGCAGCCTTTGCAGATCCAAAACAAATAAAAATCGTATCAAATTCCGTATGCAATTTCTAATTTTTTACAGGCGTTGCCGTTTCAGAGAAGAATCACTACAAAAAGTTTTATTAAAATCGTCGACCCCACAGATGTGACCTCTCCTAAAATGAGTCCAATTAGATTACTATACTATATTATCACGCGTATATTAGCTTGCCTAGTTGTCGTTGTTGTATGCGTCAAATCTTGTAATCAAATTTTAAACCACTTCCCAATGAGCTAGAGACTTGAAACTTTAAACATAGCTCAGAACTGGATGACAATGCAATATTAAAAAACAGTTTTTTAAAAAAAAACTGTGCATCTAGGAGAAAAACAAGTTTTTATATTAACCGTCACACCTCGCCGCGCGATGTTCGGTAGTACGTCATCGCGTTCAGCGATCCCCACTCCGCACGCCAGCGCTCCCTACTCCACTACACGTTCCCACTCCACTGACCCACTTCGCACCGAAGGAGCTAAGTGTGGTTGTTGTGGTCTTCCGTTCATTCAGTTCCATTTCGCATAATTTCGGACTCCATCAAGAGATATCGTCTCTCGGAGTCATCCCCTCATTCCATCTCGCGTATTTCCATATCTTGCGTTTCTATATCTTACTATTTCATACCAGTATTACCATATCTCGCGTTCCATTTAAAAAAGACTAAAAAGTAGAAAATAAAAAAATATATAAAAAAACTTTTTAAATTCCACGCTTGTATTAAAATGTACTAAAAAGGAGAAAATAATCTTTTTAGACATTAGTGACTATAAATAAAAGCGTGGAGCGCCTACAAAGATTACGTTAATATAGTTCAGCGCTCCACGCTTTTATTTATAGTCACTAATGTCTAAAAGATTTATTTTCTCCTTTTTAGTGCATTTTAATATACGCGTGGTTTTTAAAAAGTTTCTTTTTTATATTTTTCTTTTTCTAAACAAAGTTATCACAGTTTAAATATCCAGAATTCTGCAATGACCCTAAACAGATTATGGTGGCACTTGAATCGCCTGTAGAGTTACCAGAAGCCCCCAGAGACTCTAGATGGGCCTGCAGCAACTTGTGGAGTTTGTAAAGATCCTCGAAGGGCCTCTGGAATTCCTCAGGATCCCTTAGGAACCTTTTATAATTCCAAAGAGTTTCCAGAGCTCGATTGATGTTCCCTACTCCATAGCTCTATTTACTATTCGAGTGTCAAAATTTTTCTATCGATTGTTATTTCCTGCGAATTCTCTGAAGGTGAATACGGAGAATAAATTTAAGACTGAATTTAAGTGAATAAATAGTTGCCGAAAGAAAATGTAATACGAGTATTGTTATATATGTATAATTAGTTCTTTTCGCTGAAGAATTGTTTTTTTTATGAGATGGTAAAATTGAAGCTTGAAGAATGCAATTTAAGCTGCAGTCATTGCTAATTAAAAAGAGTGAGGTTCTTTCTCTCACGGAATTTTTTAGTTCTGGAATTAAAGCTTGAAGAATGCAGCGTAATCTTGCAGTAATTACGAATTGAATAGAACTGCTTTGATGTATTTAAACATAGTAATGAATATATTTCAATAGTTCGGTATTTTATTAAAAAATACGGGAATTTCAAATCTTTTATATATTTTCCATTTCGTTTAACATTTTGAGTAGATACGTATAGAAAAAGTCACATATTATAATTTTAAGTATAAATATTACAAAGTGATATTTTTATATCATATTGTTATTTCTTGTATTTTATTGTAAGCTGAAGTTTAATCATTTACATATGTATAATTCATTTACAGGTAAATAATTGCAATATTAACGTTACCTAACTTCCACACATATTCTAAAGCGCCTCACTTACCGTCAGTAAAAGAGTATAATGTAACATGAAATTTTATGACATAAAATATTATCGTTCTAATTAAAATTTCGTAATAATGCTCCCTGCAAAAGTTGTATTATTTTGTCGGGCTGTTGCATAGGAACAATAATTTAATTCCGTAAAAGCTGCATAAGCTTAAAAATATGAGAGAGTTAACTTTGTTTTCAAATGTAACGTTGTATTTTATTTTGCTTTTTATTCCTGTTCAGCATTTTAACGATTATTATTAAAAGAAGTGTGGTAAGACCGAAGCTTTCAACGCCTGCAAAATAAAATTTCGCTAGATTACTAAGAATTTTCTTAAATGGTGAAATTTGTTGATTAACATTGTATGTTGTTTCTTTTCAGATTCGACGACAGAATCTGATCACTGGTCACAAACTTCAAACTACCAAGGATAACCTGCTTAACAGGTATGTCACTGGCATCTTACGCGAACGATAACGAAGTTATCAACGTTATTAATCGGTTTCTTCAAAACTAATTTTTTTGGCTGCTCTTTACCGTGACAAGGTGTCTTTTATTATTCCACAAATTCCGACACCAGATTCTATGGAATGTAATATATTCATTACGATAGTTTAATAACAAGAAAAGTTGGGGATTGTGAGCAGGTAGAAAGTTCGAAATTCCGAAGAACGCGAGTTTCCTTTTCTTATTACAGAACTTTTTACTTCTACGCCTTCTCGCTGTATGTATCTATGTGTCAACTTCATAAAAATCCGCCGTGTTTTTAATAACTTGAAATATAATCCGCGGAAGTTGAACAACCCTAAGTCCGAGCGTAGATCGGAAAAGTTAGCCCACGGAACGTTATTCAAGAATTTAATCTGCGACGATCACAGAATTTCAGTATTTAATCCTCGCGAGGTAAGGTTTAGTAACACATAAATTGTGATGGTTATGGCAGCTATAGCCAATTTTTCAAAAATATTTTTGATACGAACACGTCATTAACTGCAGCGTACCGTTAATTTTGGGGACCCGGGCTAACTCTGTTCGAGGGCTCACTCAATTAATACGAATTAATTCAAATACCAAACATGTTTGTATAATTAATTTTTTCTTAAGTTCTTAATTGAAATCGATTTTATTTTTTTGACCGCGGAACGAGCTCTTTCACTGAACGGTGCCTTGGGCCGGAGTCGCCAGATGGGGGGAGGGACCACGAATTGAGGGAAAAAAGTTACCCTCTTTTCGTAGGTACACGATTAGTCACGTGACATTGTAACGCATGCACAACAGCGACCAACCACGTCACGTGACCAACAATTAATGGTGAACTTGTCGATTAGGATCCTCCCCTCAGGTTTCAATGACGTTGAAATATGTTGACAAGGTCAACATTCTGAACATCTTTTAACGAATATCTCGTAAACTAAAGCTCTAAGAGCGCCAAAATTTTTGAAGGCAGATGTTGTCCAAAATGATGACCTTGACAATATATCTAAAGCTCATTGAAAGCGGAGAGGAGGTTGCACATCGACAAGCTTACCAAATTGCAGAAGCTGCACTGAAGG
This sequence comes from Lasioglossum pauxillum, assembly GCA_933228785.1. Lineage (NCBI taxonomy): Eukaryota > Metazoa > Arthropoda > Insecta > Hymenoptera > Halictidae > Lasioglossum > Lasioglossum pauxillum. The sequence continues at coordinate 38,133,186 of OW121699.1, read as the reverse complement.
GATTAACATAACCTAACTTAACCTACCACCATTGGTCAAAACGACCGGTACCAGATTTATTGTCCTACTATTATTAAAATAATAAAAATGATTTTATAAGAATTGATTGTATAAATGTCTTTAGTAGAGCACATATTATAATAGGAGCGGCACAAAGTCTAAATAAAATCAATCTTGTTATTTTTATAAGGGAACATGTATCAGTTACTTTTAAGGCTCGGTAGGTTTAGTGTTAAGAAAAAATGATTGACTAGATTTTGTGAACACCTTGAGTTTTTATTGTCAGACGGTCTCGTGTACGATGTTGCCTCTCTGGTATTATTTTTCCGTAATTTTAATGTTGGCAAACATCGATGGAATACGGTATAGATCGGTCCACTCTTTCGAGACGGCAAATAATCTTGACTTCAATGACGCCGGCTTAAAGGACGTCTGAAAGCTTCCGGCACGTCGCGAGCCGCGTTATGGAACAGCGCGTTATAGTAAACGGGTTAAAGATGAAAGCGTTTTCTTCTTGTTCGTTTGCCGTGGCGCGCCGGATGCTGGATTCACGATGCGACGCGACGGCTCGGTATCGACTCCGAGGCTGAAAAAGACCGATTGCTCAGGGCGCTCATTAGTTACTGTCTCCTCGCCGGCAGATAATCTGAAATCGCGTCGTCCAGTCGATATGATGCGATTACTAATTGCGCTTTTCTGCCTAGCGGAATTCTCTTCAAATACCATTTCTTCTTGGACACAATCGGCTTTGTTGCGGACCATTCGGCGCCCAATGAGAAACCGATACTTTCAACAATTTAGGACCTTCGCAACGTTTGCTATCGCGCCCTCGCACAGTATTCACGCTCTTATGCGAGTCGATAGAAAATTAATGACTTCTAAACTAATCGACCGAAGAGTCCTTCTCAAAGATGACAAGAAGGTGCATCAATTTTGTTAAAAAAAAATAATCTGGCGACACTGCTGGTCGTGCATGTGTGTCTCTTTATTATTTATTGAAATTCTTCATTTCAACACACATTATTGAAATAAATCTTTATTTAATAACCGCCATTTAAATGACCCTTTATTTAATCACTCGTATTTAAATGACACTTTACTCATAAATAATAAATGGATTCATTTATAACTTTCTTTCTGATTCGAATGACTCTTATCAAATAGAATTATATGTACATGAAGCTTTTTCTGTTGTTCTGCATAATTGAAGAGCTACGGCGAAGGGGAATTCTCAAGGGTCATGTCCCGGATGTCTATCTCGAGTACACTATGTACTACGATTCTTCATTCTTCTATAGTTTTCATGAATTTTTCCTGTTTTCCTGTTTTCTTGACTGAACAAAGTTTCATGCGAAAAATAATTTATAAAAAATAATGTAAGATACACGCATTATGACTTCTTTGTTGTAAACATTTGCGCACTATTTTAATTTACACATTGCGACAAAATTTGTTCCGATGTGTTTCCGCCTTTCTAGATACGCTCTGTTTATCATTGTTGAGCAGAGAACGCAACGAACTAAAACGCATATCCACGTCGTTCGAAATTTGTTCCGCGAACAAAATTTCGCAGGAACGTTATAGACTACCTTAAAGTTTAGAAGGCGTGGGTGATGTAACCAATTGATTGAAAAGTTTGATGAAGCGTAAACAGATGACAAACGAAGTGGAAGATGTTGGTCACTTCGTTTCAGATAGAACGACGTTGAAGAAATATCATAGCGCTTGTTCCGCGGGTATAATATCTGCTATTACTTTTTTCAAAAATTTCTTACCTAACTTCCTCTGACTCTGAAATAAAAAGATAGATCATAAATGTGTTATTGGCGATTGAAGAAACTCACAATTGACAGAAGAATTACAAAAGCCGCTATTTTGACGGGATCAAGTATTTTTAATTTACACTTACTGAGATTGTAAAAATGCAATTATTCATTTTTATTTCTTTGGTACTTGATACTTTTATCACCATATTCCTGACATTTTTACCACATTTTTACCACTGTCTGTTTGTTCGGTACAAATTTTGCAATTGATTTTAAACTAATTTCCCGATGAACTGGAGCAGGTGTGGATACGGGTGGAGCCCCTCAAACATCTGCTTTCCCCACCTCCTTTCGGTGGCGCTCCTCGCGACGCCGATGCACGAGGTCTGCGCACTTCTTGCGACGAACGAACCGCGTCCTTTCTACGTAGTAACGATGGATGCTGGTGGGGGACAGTGGGCACTACGGTGGGGATGGTCTTTTTTTGGGGGGACTCGAAATTATAAATATAGCTCAGAACTGGATGGCAATGCAATATTTAAAAAGAAATTTTAAAAAAGCGTATACTTTTAGGAGATATAAACTATTAAATTTAACCGTTACAGCTCCCCGCGCGTCGCTTGGTAGTACGTGATCGCGTTCAGCGATCCCCACTCCGCGCGACAGCGCTCCCTACTCCACTACGCGTTCCCACTCTGACTCATCCGATAACTCATCAGATAAAAAATTGTCGCTGCGAGTTCATGGGGTGCTCAATCGAATCGGAAAAATCCCTGCGTCAATCTGACTTTCGGATCATGGTATTGCGATTATTTCTTGCCGAGATATAGCGAGTTAAAGGAAAAGTGGAAATTGTGCATATTTTAAGCATATTTTCAGAAACACCTGGTATATCGAAATGTTAATGAAATTGAAAAAACAAAAGACGTGCCTTGAAGAGAAAGAAACGCTCATTCTATTGCTTTTTTGCACAAGATTCTACGATAATTTACAATAATCAACAATCACACATTTTACGCAGGAGAGATAGCCCTTCCAAATGATATTAACGCGATTTATCCAAAAAATTTGTTTCTCCCCGTGTGATGTTACAAAGTTGCACAAAATTTTTGTCAACCGTCAATGTTGTCTTTGTCTCGCTATAACTGTGTAAAAGAACAATATAACAACAATTTGAAACAGAGCATCCGAAACTAGAGGTTTCACGCTTTCAAACCATTGTTTAACGATATCATGTAAACTAGTAGCAATTTTTCGGGTTCGCAGAGGTGATCCCTTAATTCTTTTGAGAAGTGTATTATACATTATGGTACTATTTTTTTCAACGAAATTATCACGTATTATAATATGATATAAATTATCAAGTATCGACAGTTTCTCGAAATTTGGTAATTCGTTGAAATACTTTCTGGACCCACTGTACATACGCGAATAATTCCTCGAGATTGGGAAATTTGGTGTTCAAATACTTCGCTGTATCTACGCGAATAATTGTATTTTCGCGGCGGTGCATTACAGGAACACGATATTCGAAATTTCGTGGTTAGAATCTCTACGGTTCCGTATTGTATCAGGAAACGGCGAGGCAACCCATCTCGAAATTACATCCTTTGTCCGATTTATGAATCGCGCCTGGCACGATCATAATTCCTAGATAGAATGCATTAACCCACGGTTTACTTCGACGCGGATGCTCCCTTCATGCGAGCCAGTTTCGGCTCCAGGTCAAACTCCGGTGGCCAGTGAGACTTCATCCCGGAACGGGAAGACGGGATGAAGAATCATGAAAGCGGCGAGCCTCATGAGATTGGCCTTAAGCCTCGAATAAAATCTCGACGGGGTGACGATGCCAGCCACGGGAATTTTTCCTGCCGAAAGGTTTATGGATCTGTGGTCGAGCCTTGTCGGCTCTATTGCCTTGGACATTTCTCCTTCACGAAATTAAGAGACGCCGACTCATGGGGAACAGTCCGACCATGACCGACCATGATGATTCCGTTGATGTGCCCTTCTCCAAAGGAAAGACATTTCGTGTCCATTTTATGCCCACCGGTTACAACGAGGCTCTACCATGGTCCCATTAAGACCGATTCCGTTGCGATCGTTCCGACAGGAAATACTGATTCCCGGGGATGCGAATAATCAAGTTTTTCTTTTATGGTTTTTGGGAAACGAACCGGAGATTGGCCCTCTCTCGAGATTGCGGCCATTCTTCAGCGGTTAGCTCCTAACAGCAAGAGAAGGCGCCATTGAGAAATTAAATGACTTAGCACAGACTTAGCGCTCTAGAGGGTCCTTTCTTACGGAGGGGTTCATTCAATCAGATGATTTTAGCTAAGTTTTCGAAGCTCCTGAATATTTAAGAGGGTGATCAATCCTCTTGATGAAATACGAATGCATTATATCTTGCAATACTTATGAATGTGCAAGCTGATATTAAGCGACGTATTCAAAAACGTATTTGTTCGCTGCTCGACTGTTTTAAGTTTTTTTTTTTTAAATAAAATGTTGCAAGATATAAGTTGTTGCTATTATACTGTTATCCTCTACATCCTGGAAACAATGATACCACGTGTCATAGAATACTCGTGTGTTAACACCGACTAATGTTCTATTGGGAGAGTCCGAGCTCTATTTACTTCGTCATAGATCCATTTTTCTGTGTAATAATCTTAAGGTTGCCAGATATTCTATATTTGATATGAGTCTTCTATATTTGAACTTGATCTTTACGTACCTATAGGAATTTTCAAAAATCTTTGTTTGAATGAAAAAGTTTAAAATGTGCTGTGTATATCTTTTACTTGAACTCCTATATTTTGAGCCTATCTCATATACAGGGTCATCTGTTTTTAAACGGACAAACGTAAACCAGCTATAAAGGACCCCAAATGAAACAATTTTTACCCCTACCACTTTTTTTGATTCGGCCTTGAATTTTAGATAATCGCAAAAAACCATAATTTTTCCACGACGTGCCCTATGCCAAAAAAACAAAGATCCGAAGGCCATACAAAAATATTTTGTTAACAAAAAAGATGCCCCTATTTATTTTAAACCAAACAAAGGAAAAATCATCAAGTTCGTCACTGGAGTCCCGAGATATTCAAGTTTATGTGAACTAAAAAAATTATGGTTTTTTGCAATTTTCTAGAAATCAAGGCCGAGACAAAAAAAGTGGCAGGGGTAAAACTTGTTCCATTTGTGGTTCTTTATAGCTGGTTTACGTTTGTCCGTTTAAAAACGGATGACCCTGTATATATACATAATTGCAGTTTTCACTACTTCTTCTATATTTGGATAAAACATTTCTGGCAACCCTAAATAACCTCCTCATAAAAAACTTCTCGAACAAAGCCACAGCTCTGTACAATTTAATACAAAGACTCATAGGATCTAACGGATGGGCCGATTTAATAATCAAAGCTCGATCTTTACTTCCACGTCAGATTGAGGACTTACAACAATATAAAGTTCGGCTTAGAACCGAAAATAACTTCGCGCCATACTTCTGTAAATACACTTTCCTCAATCCAATGATTGAGATAAATACTGAGCTTGGATCCCTTCTCAAGGAAGCAGCAGATCCAACTTACATTTTTCTGGATCACCTCGCCATTAGGCCTACCAACTCTGTTTCCATCTTTACTGATGGAAGTAAAAAGGAGGAGATAGGAGCTGTTGGTGCTGCATGATTTTCACCTGAACTAAATGAATCCCGCCAACTAAGCTTACATAAGGATATGTCTATCTTTCCTGTTGAATGTATTGCAATCAAAACTGCCCTTGAGCTTGCATCTAACTGTTCTTCTCATTATGTTTACATCTATTCTGACTGTCTGAGTGCACTAATAGCACCAAATAACTACTCGGGCAATGCTAAATCCAACCCTTTTCTACTTGATAAGCATAATTTGATAAACTCCTACTTTGCGGAATCCAAGAAACTGTTTCTCTTTTGGATCGCATCGCGTATTGGAATTACGTTTAATGAAAAAGTGGATGCACTAGCTAAAGAAGCGTTTCTGCCAGCATCCTAGTTCCCTACTCTGATTTTTCACATAGTTTTAGAAAACAAGCTAGAACGCTGACAGTCAATAATATTCTCGAAGAAGCAGAGTTCAAGGACATTAAATCTGTCCGATCTTCCTACCACTCTGGGTCTACACCTTGGTTTGCTCATCTCAAGCTTCCTCGAGAATTCATCTGTTGGGTTAACAGATTTCGATCTGGACACTATCAGCTGAAGGCCTCCCTTTTTAAGATTAAACTTGCTGCTGGCACAAGTTGCCTATGTGGTTATCTGGTACAAAATCTTAATCACGTGTTATGGCAATGCCCGATCTACGATAATAATAGAGATGCTCTGATTCACAAATTTTACAACAAGGGTTACTTTCCACCCCATACAATATATACCTTTTTGTGCGGAGCCTCTCTTTGCCACTTACTTTATATACATAAATTTCTTGAGGCTCACTGTTTGCAACTTTTGCAGCTGTATTCGGAAATGTTCCACCATATTGTCAACCTTAGATTCTAAGTTATCTTTGTGGCATGCACAGTTATGTGCACGCTTCTAATAATCCTATGTGGGGTTTCTTGGGTTAATAAAAAAATGGAGATTTGCAATATTAAAATTAAAATATCTCTAAAAGTAATACTTTCTCGAAATAAATAGGTTAGTACATTTTTATTCAGAATACCGACATGTATCGAATAGGGCATGAAAAATTATATATATGATTCATCATTATATGATGAACGCTAGAACGTTTTCTAGCAAGTTCCACAATTAATGTTTTCAATCGAACCTGTAGTACCCTGAATGTTGTAACTCTCTTGATCACTGCTCTCTACATCCACTGCGAAAGAGGAATCGGCTGACTGACCTTTTGGTTCCGATGTGATCGGCGCAGGTCAAAAGTGTTCGGGCACGCTTGCCAGCACGCTTTTCCCGGAGATGGAGTGTAAACGAGGCCCATTGATATTGGACAAAGACAAATTCGACGCCCGAGAACTTCCCATGACCAACTTGATTCCTCATGTGAACCCACTTGACCCGGGCTACGTTATCTTGATGCGATGCCATATGGAGTTGATTTCAGCCCGTTTCTTCTTCTTTCGTCCTTCAACATGTTTTGTCACATGGACAGATTACTCTGTAATTAGCAACCAGTACATCAATATTTATATTTCATCCTATACAGCAAATAAGCTCCTTCCCCTTTTTTTCTATGATCATAACTTCTGATTGAAGTCTAATTACTCCCCGATTGTGACGCCATCTGAAAAAGCGTTCTTTTAGCTTTAAGAAGAGTCGTAATTAGCGCTCTAAGAGTTTCCGGTCCTGTGTAACAATTTCAAAGAGTATGTCGTGCGAGAAGCATCATCATTTGCATCACTGGTTACTCTTTGCATTCCAGCTAACGAAATCAGCTGTTGAAGCTACTGAAATGGTTTGTGCTGCACTAGACGAGAACGCTGTATCTTACAGAACATGCAAGAAGTGGGTACAAAAGATTTATTTAAAGCCGGAAATTTTAATTTGGAAGACGATGATCGTTCAGGTGCACCGAGAAAGTTCGATGACGGTGCGTTAGAGGAATTGCTCAAAGAAAATCCGACGCAGATGCAAGAAGAATTGGCAGAAAGATTGAGAGTCACCAGACAAACAATATCTATCCGACTGAAACAATTGGGTAAGATTCAGAAGTTAGGGCAATGGGTCCCACATGAATTAAGCGAAATGAATAAGGAAAACAGATTCCAGATTTCTGCTGCCTTGCTTTCACGGCATAAAAGGAAAAGTTTTCTGCACAAAATTACTGTTACTGGCGATGAAAAATGGGTCTTATATGACAATCCGGGGAACCGTCGACCATTACGTGGTGCACATACCTTTTTTCAGCTGAAGGTGTTCAGGAGATTTGAAGGTCAACCTAGATTTTTTTAAAAAAATGGAACCACATAGTTTTGAACCAATTATTTTTTAATTATACCGAAGGGGCTAAATATACCAAACCTATAATCTATAAGAAACAGTAACGGAGATTCAGAAAGTTAATGAAAAAACTAACAAAATGTTCGAATATTAAATTTTCACAGAAAATTATTTCCATTTTCAGTACACAGCAATTTTATAAACTGAATTTATACTTATACAAAACTTATACTTATACGAAACTTATACAAATATTCGTCATCTAATTTGCATTACTCTATTATTCAATGTTTACTTTCCATCGATCCCGTTAATTAATATTAAACTTCATACTGTCATATTATATTATGAAATTATTACTGATAATTATTATTAGCATGTATAAAATTTGCACGGAACTTTACACGAAGCTTACGGATGTACAAAATCTGCAACAATCGAAACGCTAAAATTATGCAATTGCATAATCACGGCGTCCAAAATATCAAATAAACTCTGAGAAGTCAAGCAAACGAAAATTTCAATGCAATCTGAATATTAAATGCTGTTCATATAATCCGAAAATCCTGGGACTTTCAGTGATAAATGTTCGCAAAAACAATATCCGGGCTTAAAACTCTGAGCTCTACTTATCCGATATTCGGGCAGAAAATGTTTGCACGCTTATCAATTATTATAAACGAAAGTATTGTTTAACTGTCTACTGTATTTACTCTCTATCCAATTTGAAGTTCCTTTATATATCGAAAAATAAATAAGAGCGGGGTTTGCATAAAGAATTCCTCTAAAACTTAATTTATTATAAGAATTACTCTAAATTAGATTCTTTAATTCTTTCAATATTAATTTAAATTTGAAAATCACTCTAAAAGTAAATTTAAATTTAAATTTACAATTAATTTAAACTTGAAAATCCCTTTAGAGGGATTCAAGGAAATCAAATTTAAAATGAATTGATTCTTCAATTCTTTTAAAATTAATTTAAAGTTTAAAATTCCGAATAAACAAAACAAAAAAGGTTTGAACGTGTTTCGTCGCAAAATCTTCAACAAGTTTTTTTAAAAGTCGTAGAAATGGCTGATCCTAACAAAGTCAATATAAACAAGATTGATATTTGAACAAACCATGCCGCACTAAAAGCATGTATTAAATGTATACAAAAGTTTTAATTTTCTCCCGATTTTTTTTACACATGACGTACGAAGTGAGTTACCAGTAGGAAATAAAGTTTGTTATTTACACAGTGATAGAAAATGAACAATTGGCAGTGGATTTTGTGCATTCGTAATAAAATTCGATAGATCGAATCCAGAACAGTGCAAATATTTAAAGAATTATACTGTTTTACTATTACCGGCTTGTTACAAAATAATATTTTATAAACTCAATTATAGTTAATATAATCAATAAATTATATTATTGTAAATTAGATTATTTTCAACTTTCCACGATAAACTAACAACGTGCAGTAGCAACCTAACAATTTTACCCTGAGTTTAAAACAATGCAAATTATTTTATCTTCCATCGATGCGTATTTTGAGCTCCAGACAAAATGACATACACAGTAAAGTCTTGATCTAAGAAAATGTAAACCGTACGATTTAAAAAAAACGAATATCCCCTCCACTGAAGGTCACAAAAAAATAGTAGAACCTCACGATCTAAGGGTTTTTCTTGGATTAAGGCAGTACTGTATATCCAAGAGAGTGAAATCTGCATTGTATTCATGTCTACCGAATGATTCCGAAATGCTCAGTTATCCAGGGTTTGTTCGCACATCTATCTGTCTCTTGATCCAAGGAGCATTCCGATGGTTAGTCGATTGCAAATCGTGGAATTCGCGTTTGTGGCTTCCATTAAGAGAGTTCCGGATATAGTTTCACGTTGGCAATGCTATATGCTCCTTCTATTTCGCAGCGCGTTGAACGAACGGTTCTCACCCCTTTCCTCGGCTTCGTTTTCGATGGCATTTATACCCCAATTCTAGCGTTCCTGGACCCTTAATTAATGATACTCGCTAACCGCCGTTATCATTTGTATTTACCAGCGGGGACCATTCGATTATCAACCGTCTGATAACTGGTGAATACGAAACGAGTTGGTCGCGACCTAATCCCCTTTTCCACGATTATACACGCACATACATACAGTGAGTCACGTTCAAAATTACGCATCTGATATGAACGTACGTGTCACCTGGTAAAAATATATTTATTGTCGGTACATCGTCCATGTAAAATTGTTATTCTACCAGAACGTCGATGTAAACTTTAATAACCCCACCTCAAAACTGCAGATTTTGTTTAATACGAATCATAACAAATTTTGAGACTGTTTCATTTTATTTTCAATTCAGTGAATCAGATAGGTACTGAAGAAACTTAAATAATTTTCGTTTGAATAAATTGTGCTATAGTTTTTATAAAACTGCACAGTCTACTTTTATCAATTAATATATTTATAATGTCTTATACGTCATTAATATTAAGAAGATTTGTGATTCATTGACCGAATAAACTACCAGTTAAACTGTTTATTTTATTCTTGAACATACAATTCCGAAGTGGATACTTTGTTTTGTTATGTAATTCCTCTCCATACACAGAATAATGCTCATTTATGTGCTACTCATTTCGAAGTGCACTTTCGCACTATTGACTGACAATGAGTTTCGGTTTCCAATATATTGACACACATTCCACAATACTGGCAAACATTTCGTAACTTCTAATTTTGCAAAGTTCATAGTTGTTGAACTATGGACGTTTTAATAGATTCTTGAAGAACAATAGTAACAATAATAATAATAATTTCGTGTACAAATCAGTTTTTCAATGCTCAATTTACTACAGTTATTATAGCAAGTACGTATTAATATCCTTTTTGCTCAATTTCAATTCACCTATTCTACTTACTGTATTATGTCTGCCTTGCAGACGCAAATTTTTCCTTTGAAAAAGGTTCAAAACTGAACCGAAACGTTAGGAAAGAAGAGCACTTTATTGCAAAATTGCTAGATTTCCTACGTGATCGAAACGGTAGCGCCGAAAGCATCATTAAATTGAATAAATAATAATTTCGTTTGGTATTACTAGACTGTGGATTTTCATGCAAGATAAAAATTGTTTGGGCTGCTTCGATCCTGTAGGATCAATGATTCAAGAGCTATGCTTTCTCAAAGTTGTGCATTTTTCAGTGTTTTTGACAGATAAGGGAGCGGCCATATTGGTTTGTAGTGCTGCCATCTAGCGATTCTGCTCGATAAGCAGCGTGCAATCGTCAATACAAACCAATATGGCGGCGCCCTTACCTGTCAAAAACACTGCAGATTGCTCAACTTTAAGCAAGCGTAACTCCTGAACCATTCATCCTACAGGATCGAAACTTCGATCTGCAGCCGCCCCGGGTACAAATCTACTGGATAACATACCAAATACATCATAATTTACAGGAGAAAGGCACAAATTTGGAGTCCGGTAAAGTAAAGTTTACCCGAAGTGGGTATTATACATATTACAACCCTAAGCGAAGAAAATCCTAGGTTCACCCTGGAAAACCGCTGACATTCATTTCAAAGGCAAATATTCGCGCTAAGAAAGTTTTGTTGTGCATATTGTGAGATGTAAAGGGAGTAGTGTATTATGAATTGCTTCAACCTGGTTAAGCTATCAATGCAGATCGCTACCAGCAGCAATTGATTCGCGTGAGTGACGGACTCGAAAGAAAAAGACCGTTTACAGGTGATGGAACATGGCACGTCATCCTGCAACAAGATAACGCTCGGCCACACGTTGCGAAAGCAACAAAGGATGTCATTTGTTGTTTGGGCTGGGAAATCCTGTCACATGCGGCTTACTCTCCTGACCTGGCTCCATCGGATTTTCATTTATTCTGATCACTCCAGCATCATTTAGCAGATACAAATTTCCAAACAGTGAAAGAGGTTGCAAAAAAGTATTGACGAATTCATTACATCAAAACCGCCATCTTTTTTCCGTCAAGGAATTCGATGGTTGCCTGAAAGATGGACCAAAGTCATCGAAAATAATCGAGACTATTACGGATAATAACAGATGTATCATTACATTATGAATAAATACTAAAGTTTTATAAAGGCACCGACTTAATTTCTACACCTAATATTTATAGTCGTCGCGAATGACCTCGATGTTAATGCGATCTTTATAAACAAACAGCTTTATAAAGAAGAAAACATTATTTATGGACTTCCGGTAGACGATGTGTTACATTCTTTTGAAAATAACATTACAAGTTCCGATATTTAGAGAGAAATGACAATCAGAAGAGAAGAGAATTGAATTTTGCGATGTGAAAAGAGTCTCTCGTCCGTTCCTTTGACATCTTGTATCGTGGTACGTGTTCGTAATCGCGAAGATTTTCGCGGACGTATTTCGTTTTACGACATCGTCCCCGGCATCGGCAAAAACTGTGTCCTCGCGAGTTTCTTTCGCATTGTCTCAGCGAGTAACTCTTCTCTCCAATCTTCGGCCCACGACAATACACGTTCCAAGCATTTTCGTTGCACTACACGGAGATCCGCGCTTCGACTTTTATCTCATCGGACGTATTTTCCGATCAACAGACCGGGCTCCGAAATAAAGATCGAATGTATTATAAGGAAGCCGGGATATGGGTAGCACGTATACAAGGTGGCCCAAAAATTGTTGACCACCTCGAATATTTCCGTTATTTGTAATAACACAAAAAAATGATATGCACAAAACTTACTTTGGCATGGGGGAGGAGATATTGTGATGACAACATTTTTTATACATATGAGTGAAGGCGCGTCGCAGATTTCAAGGACACCTTGACTTCTCGCAATGCAGTGACCTTCTTTTTGTATCATGAGTCCATGCAGTATCACATTCTGCGTATAATTGTCTTAAACTTCATGTGTCGTAAATCTTATTTGGTTGAACGCAATAAATTAATAAAAATAATAATTATTACCCAAATAGCAGACGACGTCTTCAAGACGTCCATGTTGTTACTTCTGTTTTACATCTGAATGTCCCACGTCCTAAAAAGACGTCTTTAATACGTCTTTAAGACCATAAACAGTATGGTTTTTATATACCCGCATAATCTAGCAGTAAGTATTAGCATTGGTATTATTTGTTCGAGTTAGTGTTTTTGCTTCAATTTCAATTTCAAGTTCAATTTCAAGTTCAAGTAAGTTCAAATTCAAGTTCAGTTCAAGTTCAATTCCAATTCCAATCCCAATTCCAATTTCAAGTTCAACTAAGTTCAAATTCAAGTTCAGTTCAAGTTCAAGTTCAGTTCAGTTCAGTTCAATTTCAATTCTAATTCCAATTCCAATTCCGATTCCGATTCCAATTTCTATTTCAATTTCAATTTTTATTGTGATTTTAATTGCAATTGTTATTTTTATTACACTTTTTATGCCAATTCCACATGCGTTCTTCTGATAAAGCTATTGGGTTGGCAAGAAAGTAACTTCGATATTTTAAGGTGAAATAGAGCCCGATTTTTTTATCCAAGCAATGAATTTTAATGAATAAGATATTCTGCAGTTTGTCCAATGATCTTTTGCCAAAAAGAAAAAATAAGAAAATATTTTACCGATTAAAGTTTATTCAATGCACCTTAAAATACCCAAATTACTTTCTTGTCAACCCAACATTTATTGGTTTAACTTTAAACTTTAAACATGAAAGAAATTTTTCTGTTAGTTTTGGCTCTAGAAAAATAGGAGCAAAAATGGGTATTGGCATAAAGATCTAGTCATTAGCTATTAGATCAACAATTAGATAGACAATCTGATATTCCATCAATTCACGATATAAAAAATAGGTTGCTCCATTTATAGAAATCGAGGTAACCTTCACAAATACCCGAAATGCCTACAACCATATAAAAAATTTTTCCATATTAGAATATTTCCCCTTCTATATCATGCAAGTTTTGGTCAATTTTTCATGTTATTACAAATAACGGAAGTACTCGAAGAGGTCGATGTTATTGGACCACCATGTATGTGCTGCCACCGCGAGAATTCGAAGACGTACACGCGTCTCCTCGCGAAAGCAGGTGCGTTTCGAAGAATAATACATGAATAACTAAAGCTGCCGGAAGCATCCGCTATCCTCGGGCTTCTACTCGCATCATCGTGAATTACCCTAGACAAAACACATTTTCCGATAACGATTTTAAATTCTAATCCACGTTACGTCTCATCGTAGTTTGTGAATGTAAGAAAGACTGTCGAATTTGATTGGGGTTTTTAAAAACAATAAGAACTAGGTTTATAATAATGAATTTAATTTTTCATGGAAATGATTCTACATTACTTCAACAAAATAAAAAGAATATATTTGTTTAGATTTTTAACGATTTTTAGCATAATGTATGTTTAAACAAATTAATTTATTGAATAATTTCTCATAACTGAACTTCATTCGAATTTAATTGAATTGAATAAAAAGATTGTTTTTATCTTATATTGAACGTTGAACCAGAGTAAAAATTCGTTCCATAAATCGTAGGAATCGCATTGTCTCGTCATCGGAAGCATTATTTGAAGGATTCGTTCATTCGGCATTACAATGACAATGGCAACCGACTCGTAAGACTATACTATAGGATATAATAGTTGGATCAACGGAAATTCATGCAGATCGTCAGACGATGTTCCTGAAACTCGCAATCCAGCCAGCGGAGCGGACTTTAGCGAATATAGGCCGACCTAACGCACCGATAAACATTTACAATAATACACCATACTCGGGCGCTATCTGCGAGTAATATCTAGTTGCACCACGGGGAGATGTCGGGTTTCCGTTTCACCGAAATCAGGGATATTTGTAATATTAATACTCCGTAACTAATTACTGTTCCAACAGTAACTTTCAATATGCGACTGAAGCTCAAGTTTGCACAGAGGATAAACCGGTTCGAGCGGAATTAATTCGATGTAACTTGCCACGATGTAATGGAATTTCCCAGCTCCGAGTTGTGCGAACCGTGGAACAAAGGGCAAGCCCATTACTTATGCGATCACGCATGCTACCGTTCGAATTTTTATAGTACTTGTTCGGTTAAGAGGCTCTACAACGGCTTCTCCATCAAAATGGCGTCATCATTACCACAGTTGGGCAAAATTTTATTCGAATAGAGACGAAGATTAACGAATAAAATATTACTCGACATTATCTAACTAGTATCCAATCGAGTAAACATTTATTTAGATAAAAATTTATCCGAATAAAAGATTTTATTCGAATGAGAATTTATTCGCACAGGAATTAGTTGGAACTGATCTGAAATATTCTTATAAAGTTACGTGAAAACAGAAACAGTAGACAATTATTCGCATAATTTGAATAATTTTGCAATTGATATAATATTGTATATAACAATATTTAATAAAATCATAATAATAACTTAATCGATGCAATAAAAACAATAAGTAATAAAAAACGAAGCATTTTTAGAGAATATTTTAATGAAATCAGACTTCAGAGGGGTTTAATTATGGATTAAAATAATTTCATAAAATATTCGAAGGGTAGCTATATAATCAAAATTTTGTCCCGGGGTTTATATTATTAGCGAATTTTATTAGTATCACAAAATTAATATTATATTATTAGTATCACAAAATTAAATGTAGCGAGGAATAGTTTATTGCTTTTAAAGGCGAATAAAAGAAGCAAATAGAATCGTATGTCGAGTTTTAGAAATTCATTGCAAAAAGGAAAGTTCCATTTTTAAATTTATGATCGATTTTATCACGAAAATAATTATCCAATGTTTGTATAGGTAGATTATTGCAGATCGACAAAGATGTATCTTACAGTGCCATTAACCACGAGGTCAATTGGCAAGTATGTGAGTAGTTGATGCAGTAGCAGAGGCCAGTGACTAATCAAGCAAGTAATCTACCATTACTCAGGAATTCGTGTAGCGTCTAATCATTGATCACGTGACAATGGTCGATGTTCAATCACTCCGGTGATTGAAATTTGATATCGACTAAACAAGTAGGATCTGATACGCCATGCGAGACAAGTATTACAACCAAGTACTGATCGTCTATCAGGATACGACAGTGATTTCGACAATTGAGCGCAGAGGGATCAGCGAGACCCCACTCTTCACGCCAGGCTGCGAGACTCCACTCTTACGCTTAGGTCCTGGCAATTCTGCCAATAGTGGAAGTCGTGTAGCGCGGAGTGGGGATATCACGTGTGCGGGGAGAGGGGATATCACGTGTGCGGGGAGTAGGGAAAATGACCATTGTCAAAAAGGCTGCTGTCCACGTGTCAGCTTATGTTGTCTCCAGAACTGCCACAAAAAGTTTCATTAAAATCGGCGACCCCACAGATGTGAACTCTCCCTGCAAGCATTCTCATATAAGCATTTTCAACCATTTATCATTCTGAAAATGAGTAACTTTTGATTTGATCTCCTTGATTGGGTGCACTGAAACGAGATTTTTCTGGCTACTAACGCAACTAAGTCCCCGGCGTTGTTGCCCAAGATCGTTACATGGGATGAGATCCAAATAATAATTATTTTTTTACAACGTTAAAAAGAGGTAACTGTGTGATCTCTGGCAACAACTTCTAAAAGAGTCATATGCTGCGAACGCTCCGGGTTTTCTGAGAGTAAACCGATAAGGATTTAGAAAATCATCAGTTATCTTCTTTTGCGCTTGCCATAAGGGAGCTGTCGATAGAGCTACTCTAACGGTGAGGAACGTCAGTAGCTTCCATGTATCAACGTTAGCACGTGTTGCTATCCCTTGACTCCGTAACCCAGTCTTACTGATACACCAGCACCCTTGCGCTGTCCTAACTGGATTGATCGCAGTACCCTTGCTGATGGGGCATCTTTATCAGTAGGTCACTTGTGGCATGCCCACATCGCAGGTCAGGATGAAGGTCTCCTTCTATGTAACTGGAAGCCTATCAAATTCTCACTTCCTATTTAGCAAAGCCAACGCAACTTATCTTCTCGATATGAAAAACATCGATATACCGAAGAGTTAATATTAATTTTCATTGTTATAATACGGCAATATTTTTTAATAATTTATGGTTTAATTTCCACTACGCAAGAAAGATAATTAACCTCTTCAGGGCCACTGACACATATGCACGCATAGTTTAATTTAAAATTATTCTAAGAAAAATAATTACAACCTCTTGGATAATTAGTCACTACAGAATCTCTTAACAACAGAAATAAAATGCTTGTCAACTTAAAAACTGAAATTCTCCACTTAAAAAAATTGTTTCCGAGAAGGTTGACAGAGAATAACTCAATACACATATAAAATTATATAATGTAAATATAAAATGGTATAAGAGAAACAAATGAAAAAAGTGTAGAACATAGAAATTACATTTGAGTAAAATAAAATAAAAAATAGATTCCAAAATAAATGATTACGGCTCTATACGAAAATTAAGACCAGCATTAAAAACACAGTTTGTTTAACCCTCATAGGTACCTCAGAAATAGTTGTACAATTAATTCTAGTAATTGTGTATTATACCTGTGACTTTGTATTACCAGAATTGTCATTTTGATGAGTTAGCGTTTAGTAGAATGTATATTTATTGTATGTCGATTTTATACCCAACCCAGGTCTTAACGATAGAACTATTGAAAGGGTCAAAATAACTTATATACATATAATGAAAATCGCATGAACTCTGAATGAACCGAATCTCGTAATTATTATGAGTCGCGTTCAGTGCTCGGCAATTCTAATGTCAACTGAAAAGAAAATAAGGCGAAATCTTTAAATTTATAATATACGTAAATATTAACGTGAAAAACGTTTTATAACACGCTGTTCACCCGATGGAGTACTACTTTCTTGTCGCCCTGTACACCGAGGAGTGAAGTAACATCCGGTCTGCGCGTGGCAAGTAGAATTAAGTCGACCTTCGTAGCAACAACCAAGATAGCTGTTTCGGACAGTTTGCTCTCGCGTTACCGCGAGACAGAAATCCAAGTGGTACCTTCAGAACCGCAACTAACCGAGTCGGTGAATCGTGTTCACGGTTGCATTCTGATCCTGATCAGAGTCGCCAGATGAGGGGAATTAACTCGAATTGGGGGGAAGAAGTTACCCCCTCTCTGCCAGTACCGGATTAGCTACGTGCCATTCTGACACACGTACGACCGAGAGGGAACACGTCACGTGACCGGGCCGTGGCGGAAGCGTGGGGGAATAGCGTCGCAGAAGGGGAAGATAGAATCGGAGAATAGCGTCATAGAAGGGAAGGATAGAGTGGGGACGCAAGTCTTAATCTGGCGACTCTGCTGCAGTAGCAGATATGCCCCTGCGTTATTCGCGAGGTACGCAATGGTACATGGAAGGAGATGCTAAGAAAAGATAATCGACACCCCCGCCCTGGATATTTTCGCCGCGAAACCAATCAGTAATCGCCGTCGGAGAACAATATGGAGGGCATAACCGGAACGATAATTGTTATTGCGCCCGTTAACACATCGAAGCGGAGCAGGTCCCTAGTGCACGGGCACGAAAGTACCGATGCCCGGTTGGTAAACGGCGGTTGGGCGAAGGATTAACAATTCCGACGGCGTTAAGAGCTGCTCGAGCGACGCGGGCTTCCCGCCCTGCCGAATTGCTGCCGATTCAATGGAGTGGCTAATGAATTTAAGCTATCTTCAGCGGCCTCCACCTGTGCTTAGGTCAGGTTCCGCTCGAACGTCTACCATACACACGGGATGAGTCAATAAGAGCTATCCCGCTGGCCCGTAAATAATGCAGGACTCCTACACTAGGGACTGCGAAATCTAAATCACGAGTACAATCGACGATGAAGTTCTAAATTAAATGGAGATGTTCGCTAGATAGAATCGACGACGAAGTCTTACAATTCGATTAATTGCCCAAAATACAGTAACGCAAATATGTATACGTAAGCCGACGATGACCCTAATCGTTCGCCTCTGCAATCATTTGTTTTCGTAGCGTATCGTTTCTTTCTATGAATTGTTGTAATAAAAAAGGTAAACCACTAGGTGTGCAAATAAGTTTTTCCAAATTTAATATTGTATTACATAAATAAGGCATAAGATTACGTCTCAAAGTAATAACCCTCATTCTCTATAACCTTTTCGCAGCTGATGGGTGAATTATAAATTCCATCCTTGAAAAATGACGGCTGCTTGCTGGTTTTAAAATCATCAATACATTTTCGGATATATTCTTCTGAGCTGAAGTGCTCCCCCAACAAGTGATGTTGCAGACTCCGTAAAAGATGATAGTCTGACGGGGCCAGGTCAGGAGAGTATGCCTTATGTGGCAGGACTTCTCATCCCAACGCATAGATCGTGTCCAGCGTTCCTTTTGCAACGTGTGACCGAGCATTGTCGTGCTGCAAATCACGTGTCCTGTTTCATGTCCAGTAAACGACCGTTTCTGCTCTGGCTGGTCGTATAAATTCATTAATTGATTTTGATAATATTAGGCACTTATCCTTCCAGGTGGAAGGATAATGGATCATTCTTCGGAAATAGACAGCAAACATAGACAGCAAAACTTTTTTGCAATGCAAGTTCGATTCTACCACTGAAGTCGACGGTTCCCCAGGATTAACCCATGATGTCCGTCGTTTAGGATTGTCATATAAGACCCATTTTTCATCGCCAGTAACAATTTTGTGCAGAAAACTTTTCCTTTTACGCCGTGAAAGCAAGGCAACGCTTAGTTCATGTGGGACCCATTGCCCTAACTTCTGAATCTTACCCAATTATTTCAGTCGGATAGATATTGTTTGTCTGGTAACTCCCAATCTTTCTGCCAATTCTTCTTGCGTCTGCGTCGGATTTTCTTTGAGCAATTCCTCTAACTCACCGTCATCGAACTTTCTCGGTGCACCTGAACGATCGTCGTCTTCCAAATTAAAATTTCCGGCTTTAAATCTTTGGTAACACTCTTTGCATTTTCTGTAAGGTACAGTGTTCTCTCCCAGTACCGCACGGACCATTTCAGTAGCTTCAACAGCTGATTTTCTAAGCTGGAATGCAAAGAGTAAGCAGTGACAGCAAACGATGCGTTTCGCACGCTATATTCTTTGAAATTGTTGCATAGCACTGAAAACTCTTAGAGCGCTCATTACGACTCTTCTTAAAGCTAAAAGAACGCACCATCAGATGGCGCCACAATCGGGAAGTAATTCGACTTCAGTCAGAAGTTATGATCGTAGAAAAAAAAGGGGAAGGAACTTATTTGCACACCTAATAGATCCATTCTCTGCGTCTCGTAGAATATTACGTAATTCATTAGAACGTTTTTCGACAGAGTTGATAACGACATTAGCTTAGACACAGTAAATCGTCTTAACTCACCCCGTAGAGAATGTACATGCATAGAACCCTCTGCATGTAACTCTCTGCTAGATGTATGAGCACGTTCTCTTCCGTTTTATCTTGTCGCGTGCTTCTATTTTTCGTTTTACTGTTCCTCATTCTCAGAAGTTCACTTTCCGGATTTACTTTTTTATTTCTTAGATTTTCCCTTCCTTAAAGATTTACTCTAGGGAGAAAAAGGCTATCGCTCTCAGTGCCGCCTCAAGGGATAGCAGCCATTCTTTGTGTGGCTCTTATTCAGGTTCCTGAGAAACATGCATGTTTATCTAAAAGCCGAACGTTCCGGCAAAAGTTAATTAACGAGTTCAACAATGTCTTGATGTGGGTATGTGAGAAAGGTGTACAAGATTACTCGTGAAAAATGTATTATATACATATATATACCCCTCGAGGGTATTATGATACGGGATTATATCGGTGAGACAACACTAATACAATGACAAAACTCTTTCACCTCTAATTAATTTTTTAGGAAACTTTTATCAACATATGTGTGACGCTTCTCTGTTTAAAATAAAACCAAACACGACATAATTCGAAGTATATTTGCTTGCTAAATTCACGATTTAGTAGAACCTTGGTTATCCGAACCTATGATATCCGAAAATGTTCATTCTAACACGATTCATTGCACAAATTAGTAACGAATTAATCTATCATTGTAGCTGGGTAATTGTTCTGTTATCCTCATGTTCCACATATTGGTACGGATAATCGAGGTTCTACTGTGTCCTGAATTAAACAAATAAGAACGATCCAAACTATGTCGTGTTTGGTGTCATTTTAATCAGAAAATGTTATGAATATGTTAGTAAGAGTTTCATTAAAAAAATGATTAAAACAAAAGTTGTTTATGATGGGAACGTTTGGCTCGAGACCCATGGTTGAAAATGTAACCTTGAAAAAGTCTGATCATTTTTGCATAAAACTATTTTAACAGATTTCCACTGATCCAAAGATACAGAATTTAGCTGTGATAGGTTTTACACATAATTTCGGTATACCCTGCACATATGAGCTCTTCACGCTGTTTATGGCAAATAAGTAATTTTATATTTTCCAACAGTATAAATCGAGGTTTACGTATATTCCAATATACAGGCGTGCTAGAACGAACAGACGCTATGTATAACGATCGAAGTTCTGAAACCAATTATATTCGGTCTGGCACACTCCACAGTGCTCCCATAACAAGAAAATTCATGCAAAAAGTGATAGTTCCTAACAATCTACCGGTGCTGATTATGCCGATGCATTGTGAAACACGTAGCTATCATGGGGAAATTGGTTTATCAATTCCACCTAACCATCCGAAACTCCGAACAGTTCGACGCGAGTACTCTACCTACAGTTTCTCGTGAAAATTCGACTGAACGAAAATTTCGTAGGGACTAATTTTAAGTCAGATCCATCACTCTTTGATGTCGATATCAGAAATTGTGATCACGTGGTCTGCTGCCTATCAAAATTACTGACCCCAGTGAGTTTAAAACATCATTATGCTGGATTTGAATTTTCTGTGTTGTAATCAAAACTGTACAAAAATCATTCTTATTACTTTATCTTTTCTATTCTTGTCTTATTAAGTAATTGGTTTTGACTTTGTCTGACTTTCACACGGACATTGGTGTGGCACTGTGTGGGTTAATAACATCGAAATAGTGTTTCTTTTCCATGACACATCTAAGTTCAATCTAACCGTTGGTCTAAATTAGGCAAACCTCTCCAAAGAATTCTGTGTATTGTTACGACCTATGTGTGCACCTGGATCTTTCGATTAATCAAGCTTTGATAGCATCTGCACGTGATACGCTCGCCGAGTCTCTCGACGAACGTCTCTTCAAAATGGAAGGGCTAACAAACACAATTTGAAGTTTCCCGTGTTTGTTTAGTAATGTTGATCATCTTATGTACTGGGAACTTTGAAGTCTAAGTCACGAGTAACAATCGCCAATGAAGTTCTAAATTAAATGGAGATGTTGGTAGATACGATCGAAGACGGAATCTTGCAATTCAATTAATTGCCTAAAATACAGTATGGAATAAATAAATATGTAATGTAAATATACAGTAAGGAGCATAACTGATTCCACACACTTTAAATCAGAATAACTTTTATATAAATGGACCAAACGACTTCGATTTCTCTGTAAGGCTAGAAGAATTAGTTTAGTAAATGACGTCTAATAAATAAGTGGAGAAAATGCATTTGGTCGGAATTGTGAAAAACAATAATAAAAATTGATTTTTACAACTTTTTTAGCTGGCCCAGTAACGAAAATTTAAAAAAATGTGTTTTGTCAACTGGTATAAATTATATACGCTCTGAAAATTTCATTGAAATCGGTTAATTGGTTTACGAGTTGTGAACGATCAAAAGTGGTAAAACTTGCCACTTTATGGAACACTACAAATTACCACTTTTGATCGTTTATAATTCGCAAACCAATTAACTAATTTCAATGAAATTTTCAGAGCGTATATAATTTATACCAGTTGACCAGACACATCTTTTGAATTTTCGTTATTGGGCCAGCTAAAAAAGTTGTAAAACTAATTCTTCTAGCCTTACAGAGAAATTGAAGTCGTTTGGTCCATCCATAAAAAAGTTGTTCTGATTTAAAGTGTGTGGAATCAGTTATGCTCCTTACTGTAGGTAAGCCAAAGATTGTATGTCATCAGTAAGTAGCGTTATCATGCGTGGTGTGAACCGTTATACCTGCTATGGCAGTTGGACTATTATAACGGGTGTGTGCAAAGTGTACAAATAGAACTACAGAGTTTACTAGAGAACTACTAGAGTCGCCAGATGAGCGGAGCGAGCACGAAGTGAGGGGAAAAAGTTACCCTCTCTCTGCCAGTATCGGACACATGCACGACAGAAATGAAACGCGTCACGTGACCGGACTGCGGCGGATGCGTGGGGAATAGCGTTGTAAACAGGGAAGCTAGAATGGGGACACAAGTCGCAGAATGGCCGCAGAATGTGAAGTTGACATGTTAACTGCAGTAATATCAACCCCAAAAATTCCCAAAAAATGAAAGTAATTTTGTTAATAAATAAAACCGAAATAAAATAAAATAATAAAACCGAAATTAGAAAGTTCAAAAGTATTATAGCGGATGTTACTGTAACCCTCTTCTAACGTAAAAATAAAATTTAGTTTATTTGAGTATATCACAATAAGAATAGATTTCTGAATTCAATCGAAAATTAATGTCATCCACGTGTGACTGACGTGGCACTTTACGTGTTAAATGACCTGGAAATGTCACTTCCACGCTATTTTTACTTTTTTCGAAAATGACGTTTATCTAAAAATTTAGAACCATTTTTATTCGTCTCGTTTTGTAATTACAATGACACCCAACACGATCTACTTGCGATTGTAATTACGAAATCATTCTGAAATGTTAACTTTCACGAATAAATTTTCGAGCAACTGATTATACTAAAAACAATAGTAATTCCATATTAAACAGTATGACGTTATCTTTTAATTTTAATCCGAAACAAAAATCTTTTTTAGCTCTAACTAGTGTTTCAATTTTGCGACTGACTTGGTATAATTCTCTCTAGCTTCGAAGAGTCAGATGCCATAAATCCTGTCGAAGAATACTTACCAAGTATTGCAATTAACCTGTAACTGGTGACGTAGAACCTGAAAAACTTCTGCAGAATTATATTTTTAGTACTTAAATCTGTGAATTATTGGTCATGCACATTGAGCCCTTTAAAGCCTGATTTACGTTATCGTTCCTTTTTTACTGCAATTTTTGTTTCTGTTACTTGAGAACTGTTCAAATAATGCGTATTTTAAAGTAGAAATATATTTTTTTAAATCGTCGAGGCATATATGGTACACCCACAAACAGGATGAAACGAACAGAATAAAACACGTTATTTTCATTTCTACCATTTACTTCACTCATATTGAATGTATAAAAATTGTATATCGTAAGAAATTCTGAACTAGCTTATTTTTATATATCGTCGGCTGAATGTAATAACTACGTAACTTACAATTCCTTATTTTAGAGAAATTGATGGGACAGTATTTTAAGCTTTTAAGATTACGGTAGGGAGACCGTTATTTTAAACATAATGCCAATATCTGCTTATATTTCTTTATTTTAAGTGGAACAATACATGAAAAAACATCATTTTGGATTAAAAAAATTTTTTTAAAAAGTCGAGTTGCCCATTTATAACATAAATAGAAATCTGTATTTATTTTTTATCAACTTTGAACACTGCTCACTAGATGTCGTAGATTACTTTAATAGGTTACCAAGATTTTATATTAAATTCTACTTGATTTCTTCTTTAATACGAAGTAGATAACTCAAAATGTCTATATTTCAAGTTACCTAGTTATTACATTCAGCCGGCGATATGTTTATACTCTATAATATAAAAATACTATATTGAAGTACGAAAAACGAGAGTTTGCTAATACGCTTAATGCATTAAGCATAATGCTTAATTAAATATTACTAACAAGCGTGGAATTACATAGTGATACATAGAGTAAATCCTCTATCGACGCAAAAGCCTCGGGGAGGTTCGTTCGCATCGATCGTAGAGGGACACTATTTTTTTGAGGCCGAGCCGAACGTAGAGAAGGGCAGCGCGAGTAGAGAAAGACCGCATGCGGCCGAAGCGACTGCGATTCTCCGCGTCTCTTCCTTTCCCACACACTGTCCTTCCTTGCGGCCGAAACGTTCATCGTCAATTAAACGCACGGGCCTTTAAACTGTACCTCTGCGACTCTCCGCGTCGCATTAGTAGTGCTTCACACCGATATACCTGATTCTTACCTGAAGAATACCCTACAGTGGAGGGGATATTTTTTTACGTTCATCTTGTAGCACCATTTGCGTCGATAGAGAATTTACTGTAATCGTAATTACATCGTGTTTGGTGTCATTTGAATTAGACAATCGAGACGAATAGAATGATAAGTTTCATAAAAAAATAAATTTTTTTAAAATACCACGTTTTTAAAACGGACTAAAAAGTATGAAATAATTTTTTCTAGCCCCATACAGATTCCTAACCCCGAACAAATAGTCCTGTAAATGTGTGATTGTGAATTTTTAATAGCTATGAAAATACTTGTAAGATTTAAAACGCAAAACGTGGGGCGCAAGATAATACATAGTAAGGAGTGTAGAGAGTAGCAACCGTTGAAAAAACTCGCACAACAGTTCATATCGTTTGCAGCGCAATAAAATTGTTAGTGATTTAGGTGAACTATTCATGCATCAATTATCTATTGCATGCGCCCCACGTTTTTCGTTTTAAATTAAATAAATTTAAAGTGAGTATGAGCTCCTTCGGTGCGAAGCGGGTCGGTGGAGTGGGGATGAGTCAGAGTGGGAAGCGAGTGGGTACTATGTACCGAGCGTCGCGCGGGGAGGTATAACTGTTAAATTTTTAATAGTTGATATTTCCTAAATAGGCTTTTAAAAAATTTGTTTTTAAATATTGCATTGTCATCCAGTTCTGAGCTATGTTTAAAATTTCAAGTCTCTAGCTCTTCGGGAAGTTAGTTTAAAATCAATTGCAAAATTTGTACCGAATAGACAGACAAGAAAGCAAGCTAATATAAACGTAGTAACGTAGTAAAAAAAGGAAATTTAGAATAGTTGAAATTTTTTGCTTCGCTTGTATTAGTGTGAGTCAACGATACTCGACCCCTCGCTGGCTCGATCGTCGAGCGTGTTTACCGCTTTACTGTTTCCAAGGGGATTCCCCAGTGGTGGGGATAACATTTGGACAGTTACGATAGAGAGACCTTCGCGACAGTTACGGAGATAATACTTTACCGGATCTATCTCGACGGCTCTGTATAAGAATCGTTTACTGGTTATATCTAAACGCAGAATCGGTGTTGTGCACCATGATTTTTTCTGTTTATCAGACAGAGATCGGGTAGTTGCAATAGCGGTAGGCCGGTTACCGAGGCCGTTGTTGGAAAGCAGCGTTACAGGCCCGCCAACGTGGACTCGTTAACACGAACCTAGCCGTAACGTATGTTTTGCATTTAATGAAAATGTGTCCGGCGTATGCTGCCGGAATAGACGCAAGGTATCCACCTCCGTTCCGTCGTGTCAGCCATTGCCGGACGAAAATCAAAATTTACCGCGCGTCGCTCTCGAACATGGGCTTTGTTAATCCGGATTCTGGGTTTATTATCTCCTATTAGCCGGGAAAAAGTAGAGGAAGCCGCAGGAGGAAAACTTGTCCGGAAATTCGCTGAACATTTCTTAACTGGCGTTGTCTGCAGGGATGAAACTTTTCTACATTTTTTCGTCCGGAGAAACTTCTTGGCGTCCGTCCCCCCTTTTTCCACCCTCATCGAAGAGGATATTTTCCTTTATTATTCTCCCCCTCCCCCCCTCCTCCGTCACTCTTTGCCTCGCGTTTCCTCTTGGAAAATGATACAAACGTTTCTTTATCAGGTATTTCGTTTTATTTTTATTGCGAGGAAGACGTTCTTTGAGAAAAGGATCGAGATTCTCATCAGACGGAAGGGTCGTAGGGTGAAGGGAACATTTTTGCTCCGAATAAGATAGCGAGGTAATTAAAGACCCATTCCAACTGGCAACATTGGAAAGTCCAGCTTCCTCAAAACAATGATGCCTGGTTATAATTATGCTTTACTACAGGGTGTCCCAAAACTCCTGCAGAACCCGGAAATGGGAGGTTCCTGATATCAAGGAAAGCAACATTTTCCTTTTGCAAAAATGGCGTCCGCGGCTTTGTTTAGGAGTTATTAACGAAAAACACGGACCAATCAGAGCGCGACCTAGACGCGAGTTGGCACAGTCGGCCAATATTAAAATAGTAAAAAAATTTTGTCGGTAAGGTAGGGACTGACATTCAAATGATACAAAAATTTTTTTCGAGTCGCCAAAAATCCTTCTGACAATCATCGTTTTAGTAAAAAAAGAACCTATTCCCAAAATTTCAACCAATTCTGAGCACGGACGTAAACGGAAACAGCCAAAAATTCTACTTTAAAAGTATTACTGTCACGAACGAAAGAAGTATAACGTATGTACACACAGGCTAAATTTTAATGTCGGCCAACCCAATATCTAGTTTTCGGTCTGGTAAAGGGATTCATGAAAGTGTAATGCTTCGCACATATCTGTCGTCTCGTTATGGCACACGAGAACGACAGTATTTGTTATGGACGCGTTCCATCGAATTTTATGCCGGACGCTACCTTTTGTTCCAATGTTGGCCGTTAATGCGGTATTATTTTAGTTTTCGTCGGCCTCGTGCAGGTATAGAAATTACTCACAAGTATTTGCATTGCCAAAGTGGTCATGTTGCGGCGCAAATACACGCCTTACAGAAATGTTTGTACAGGTAATACACACAAACGGTATTTTCGATTTGATCAAATCGAGAATTTGATCACTTCCATTCGGAACTGCCGATTTTAGACGGTTTATGAGATCAACCATTTTTGGGTTATTATGAGTAAAAAATGTTGATGTTCCCACAGTATAGCTGTGGGAAATTAGTATTTTACAAAACATTTCAAACAAAACGTACTCTATTTTGCATACATTAATTGCGCTTATATTAATGTATAAAATAAAGGCTGAACTTCACCTTACGGGACCAAAAACATTGGACTTTTTTGTACAATCTCGTATATTTTGACGAGAAAATGCCAAAACCAAGTTTTAACGTTAGGAATTCACTGGTTCGAAAGTTATGCGTGTTTAAAATTAAATGATTTTAAGCGTTGTTACAGATAAGAGCGTTATCATGCTGGTATGTACTCATACAGAATCACGAAGAAACGTGTAAAGGTCACAAACGAGTTTATAAATTTATTTTGCTATAGTATCGGAAATTTTATTCCAATTTTCTAAAACTATTTTGTGAAGATACATAATAATATATGTATTATGCCTATATCGAAAATGACTTACGGGGGTCGGAAGGCTTTCGTAATTCATCTGTTTTGTATTGTAAGCATCGTAAAATTGGGTTCATTATCTTCCCCAAAAATATAATTTTCCGTACAGCGTAATTTGAGTTGCAGTAACTTGAGCATGGTACATATTTGAAATCACCAACGCACACGTTGCGTTGATATTGATATTGAAAAAAAAATGCGGAGATCCGACACCGATTCATGCAATCTCAAACTGTAACTGATCCTCTGCTGGCAGCTAGAGATATTATTTTATTTGTCGGATTGTATCGTCCATCAAAAACGAATACAACAATGCCAATATTCAGTTACAATGGTAACACACTTTTTTACAAATTCGAACCCTTTCTTGTACTTCATTCATCGAGTATTTTCTACGAATTATTTCATCTTGATAACCTTTATTTAATAAAAAAGTGGCGAACACTGTATGTAATGAATATCATAATGTTGATTATACTATGAATCATTGCATGATTTAATAGCGTAATATACCACATCTGCCAATAATATTTTCGGTTTTAAATGAACTACAGGTTTTAATACAAAATAGAAATTATTTGCAACGGTTATAAGAAACAGAGACTCAATAACAATAGATTTTTCGTGTCAATGATTTTAATTAGTTGAAAATAACACAATTAATATTTTATAGTTTTTCTAATATTTTCACTGTTTTTCGTGGTTTTGAGGGTAGCACAATTCCATGTTAATAGATTCTCGTAGGTGGACCCGTAGAGGACATACGAAGATCAACTCCGTGTTTTAGATTAGAATGAGTTTAAAGTAGAATATTTTCCATCGCGGTTGACCTTCAACGATTTTGAACGTCCTTGAGTTACTTTTCAGTTTTTGAGGTGTTCCAAATTATACGCCAAAATTTTTTTTGCCGAAAACATTATCTTCAGAAAATTGGCTATAACTTTTCCTCCGTTAACAATATCATTGTACTTTCCACAGCGAAAATGTAGCTGGCAATTATACCTTTCGAACAGTATACATTTCTCAGAGTAATTCTCATCCTATGAAATTTTATAGCTAAAAAACAAAACGCGTCCCAACCTATACGACAGTCCCTTACATAGAAACGTATGTATATAATTCTAATTAAAAGCGGAGTTGACCTTTACATGTTCTCTACGCGTCCACCTACAAAGAAACACATTTCTTTCTATCGCCAACAGCAACTGAGTTATTCAGGTGGCCTGTATCAACAACTAAACCTACCACCACTGGTCACATAACCGGTTCCAGATCTTTTATTTCACAACTATCGTAATTATAAAGATGTTTTCGTGGTAAATGATTAAATAAATATATTTAGTAGCGGAGATATTATAATACATTGCCCGAAATTTCCATAAAGCCACCTATATTTTGACGTATTTTTTTTTAATATTGTCAAGTTTACTACTTTTTCTCAACTACGATCATATTTAGTTGATACTAATCATAAATCTACGAGTATCTGCTCGGAAATGTTCACCTTTTGGGTGTGTTTACATTTTTTACTGCACGAAGCGTAGTATAAGTACAAAATTTCTATAAAGTCACTTAGTTTCTGCTTAGATTCTATGTGAATACTGTTCAGCTATGTACAATAAAGGAAGTGTAGCTGCAATTGAAAAGTAAGGATTTGCGTAAAAATAGATCTGTAAAATTTAAATCGTAATATGTTATATTTCAATTTCTTATTAGTAAAATGCCACGAGGACAATTGTTGACCAGTGAAGAAAAGGCATCCATTGATGCTTATAGGGATATGAGATGTTCCAATCGCATAATTGCAAAAGAAATTAATCGATCACGTACCGTTGTAAATAATTACGTTAATTTGGGAAAAGATTATGGCAAAAGCCACCCCAAAGAGGGAAAGCAAAAGCTGAGCAAGAGACAGCATTCATTGTTAATGAGATCTGCATCAAAAGAATCGAGAAGTGCAGCACAACTTCGCGTTGAATTAGATTTGTCAGTAACTACGAGGAGCGTACAACAAATTTTAAAAAATTTCAACCGATTTCACTGGACAAAAATTGTACAGAAACCAGTACTCAAAGCAGAACATAAACAGGCTCGTCTTGATTTTGCAAAGACACACATGTCTTAGTTCAAAGAATGGGAAATTGTTATTTTTTCTGATGAAAAGAAATTCAATTTAGACGGGCCAGGTGGTTTTGAATATTACTGGAACGATTTAAAGGAAGAAAAAACATAACAATGAGTCGCAACTTTGATGGAGGTACAATAATGATCTGGGCTGCATTTAGAGCTGACGCCAAGACACTAATTTGTCGCATTACTCCTAAAACGAATTCTGAAAAATATACAGAATTATTAGACACAATTTTAATACCATTTATTGAAGATATTGGACACGACAACTTCATTTATCAACACGATAATGCTGCCATCCATACATCAAATTACACTAAGCAGTGGTTAGGTAAAAAAAATATCAGGGTTTTGACATGGCCAGCTCTTCCCCAATAGAAAAAGAACCCAATAGAAAATCTTTGGGGGATACTCGCAAGGAAAGTTTATGGCAATTGCAAGCAATACAGTACTATTAATGGATTATGGACAGTGGTGAACGAAACATTGGCATCTATTCAAGAAGACACACTTCAAAGTTTGATTTCGTCAATGCCCCGTCGTATTTTCGAAGTTATTCGAAGAAATGGCAGTTCTACTAATTATTAATATGGAAATTAATGGAAATAAAAAAGAACTTATTCTTAATTTTGAACCTATTTATTTAGAAACTATGTGGCTTTATAGAAATTTCCCAGTTTATTTGACATAAAATTATATATTTACGTTTATTTTCCAACAAATATTATTTCTATTATTTCAATCGATGTATATGTGTTTTTAATACGCCTAAAATGAAATCATCTCCAAATTTATCATAAGTATAGAATAATTATAAGATATTACCAAAAAACGTGGTGGCTTTATTGAAATTTCGGGCACTGTATGAGCCGCACAAAGTTCAAATAAATTTAATCTTGTCATTTTTCTAAGGCGTCATGTATCGGCTACTTTTAGAGCTCGGTAGGTTTAGTGTTAAGTGCTCGCCCTGCATTTATTAACAGGTATACCTAACAGGCATAGCTAAGCCGCTATGATTAAAATAAATTAATACGAGAAAATGGTAGTTACACTAATTGGCTTCTGGGCTCATGTAAACCTCGACGGCCTCCTTTCGCCGAGGTACCCTGTATTACTGTCATTTAATTGCACGTACAAAATATACAGACATCGGCGTAACAGATGTGTTCAGCAACGATTCACCAAAACTGTTGATTGTTAGAACACAACAGGGAGCACAACCCAGAAACACTATTACAAATTATCCTCCCCGGGGGGCCATCTAACAAGCAGGACGGTTGCAAAGTAAGTTATATACTGGTCGGCAAGCTTTACGATGACATTCGAGTCTCTTTGCCGATTGTACTCGTAAAAGTTCGATGGTAAAGTCGACACGGACACCGGACGAACGATTAATTTAATTGCCGTGCACACCTACCGCGATCCGACCCCCATTCCAACTTCATCGTTTCAGCCCATTCGATGGAGTCAGCCCGTTCGGTTCAGATTGATCCGTGAATACTCGCTACACCGTGTCGTACGATTTAACATTAGCAGCTACACAGACCACTGTTCAATGTACTCGAAAACATGCGCAAAATTCCTTCGGAATTTCTAATTCTTGCAACGAGCAATCAACAATACATACAAATATGTACGACTTCGATAGATACAATTGTAATTATAATAGTAATATATAATTTATAAAAGTATTTTTATGCTATACTATATAATTTATAATAGTATTTCTATGCCACACTATACAATTTATTTATAATAGTATTTCTATGCCACACTATACAATTTATTTATAATAGTATTTCTATATGCTATATACTATAATAACTATACCGTGGATCTTTATGCAAAATTAGAATTATCGGTATTAGTCTCAACAGTATAATAACTATTATAATTTCAGTTCATTATTACACACATACAGGGTGGTCCATTTATCTTGAGCAGTCAATTATTACGGAAACCAGCAGGAATATGAAAAAATGTTTTATATAAAATATTCTTCATATAAAGGGGCGCCTTAAATGGCGCTATGCACATTTTTCCATAATGGCCCTTTAAGGGTCAGATGAAGGGCAACTTCATTTTTTCAAATGGAAATCCATATTTTTTATTCTATATTCTTATTCTACATCGAAAAATAATAATATTTCGTATAAAACATTTTTTTCCGGAACTTACCATTTTTTAACGATACCATGATAAATGTTGCAAAGCTTGCATAATGGCACACATGTATTGTGAATCTTTATCTAGTGGGCGGTAATAACGCCACGTACGATGCTCAATGTACTACACACGTATTCCTGTCACCGCTTACTAGATTTTTATGACTTCAGATCAAACTCAGTATTTTTTGTCATTAGAAATATTGGGATATTCACCACAATTTGTTTAATAAAACCGTGCACGCTAGGAAAAAATGTTTTATACGAAATATTATTATTTTTCGATGTAGAATAAGAATATGAAATAAAAAATATGGGTTTTCATTTGAAAAAATGAAGTTGCCCTTCATATGACCCTTGAAGGGCCATTATCGAAAAATCTGCATAGCGCCATTAAATATGCCAATTCAGATGAAAAATATTTTATATAAAACATTTTATCATATTCCTGCTGGTTTCCGTAATAATTGACTGTCTCAAGATAAATAGACCACCCTGTATATTGTGTGTATATACTGCACATTTTATACTTACACAAAATTGATTTAAAAGTAAAATTAGATATCTCAATCAAAGCTGAATTTAGGACCTTGAAGGTCAAGTTTGTACTTTAAAATGATATACAGGGTGTCCCAGAAATGTCGTATTTCGTTGAGAACGGTGATTTGAAACAACTTTTTCTTTTACGAAAATGTTCTCAGCGGCTTCGTTACGAAGTTATTAACGGAAAACGCGGACCAATTAGAGCGCGGCTACGGCAGACGGACTGCGGCTCGATGATGGGTTCCGCTGAGCCAAGCGTTGGCATTGGCTGAGCCGGAGCGCGTCTGCTGTAGCCGCTCTGCGATTGGTCCATACTTTTCTTGAATAACTCCCTAACGGAGCGGCGGAGAACATTTTCGTAAATGAAAAAGCTGTTTCAAATCGCTTTAGGAATCACCCTTTTCAACGAAATACAAAATTTTAGGGAATATTGAACATGAAGATTGTAAGAGTATTTCTTGTCGAGAGCGCTTCATATGCGACCACCTTAATAAAATAAATTACAGAAAATGTATACAATCCAAAATATTACGCTGTGTATTATAACTCCAACTAACCACCAGTGGAAAATTAATTTGATATTTTTTATTATAAAATCATAGTTGTATTATGAGACTAACGTGTTAAATAAAACAAAATCAAGGAAGAACAGAATACCAATGGAACGTGTCCCTAGTTCGAGGCAATTTCACAGGCGATCATGGTAAAGAACTGGTTCGTAAAGCGTAAGGGCGGTTCCAATTTGTTCGAGTTCGTTGTTCGGTAACAATAAACGAGTTCTCGCGCGATTGGTCCGCGGCCACGTGCAGGGTGAGTTCGGGGTTGGGCTTACATGGTGGCACGATCTGACACGTACTTTATGGTTGTGTAGAACATGCCCCAGCTACAATGTAACGTACTTGTTCTGCGCGCTTGTTACGGGTAACTAATGTGCATCGCGTCCATTCGATAGCGAAATCGAATGGTCGTGCAAATCGAAAATGGAAACTGCCCGTGGAATTTGGACGAGTAAGGCACGGAAAAAAGTTGAAACTATTTAAAACCCAACCGGAAACCTTTAAATTGCACGTGGTTATGGTTATGGGGGTGACAAAGACTCCTGTGAAAATCTAATCAATTTCTCGAGTATACAAAGTTAATTAATCAAATCTGAAAAACAACCATTCGTGTATAAAAGTATAAACCTGTAGTTGCAAGTTACTTAGGTCGATATAACTTGAAAAATAAATTTTAAAAAATGTTGTCGTCTTTAAAGGAATCGAAAAATTCCTTGTTGTTGTCATTTGAAATTTGTATTATCTATTAATTACTATTATACAGGGTGTCCCAGCTAATTTGACCACCTTGAATAACTTTGTTGTTTTTAAAGATACGGCGAATGTCTGAGGACAAAGTTGAATGGTAAAACCATCCTCATACAATACCAAAAAAATTGTTCTTATGTAATTTTTTTGGAGATATGAAGGTCACCTTCATTTTTTTAAATGGAATGAGCCCCATTTTACCATTCAACTTTGTCCTTCAGACATTTGTCGTATCTTTAAAAACAACAAAGATATTCAAGGTGGTCGAGTTAGCTGGGACTCCCTGTATACTGTATTTCGAGTTTAAGGGTCCGAAATGGTTTTACGACATTTTAATATAAGAACACAGAATACTGTTAAAGGACATATAGAAATGAGTGAGTACTCGGTTGCCCACACAATGCCAAAAATAAATGAGAATTCTAATATAGAAAACAGGTGGAGGAGCTGCAAAGGTGTACAATGAATACGAAAAACGGAACAAGAAGGGATTAAAAGTGGAGAGGGAGAAAGAAGGATAAAGCTTAATGGACAAACAGAAATTATAAAGAGGGAAAGAGAGAGAAAGACAATGTGCAAACAAGTAGTTCTATGGAGTAAATGAAGCAGATATCAAACGGAGAGGGAAAGCTCTACATGAAAAGGCAGCGTCAGAAATAAGACGCAGTTAAAGTATATTAAGGCAAGAAGGAGGCAAACAATGTTTAGGAATATTACTCGCTTTTATCTTCAAGCAAAAAAACGTTTGCTTAAAAAAGAATGTTTATTATCCCCCCTCCACCCGCTGTTTTGAGGCATAAAATATTAGGGAATATTTTCCTCTTTCGTTTGAAGCAAAAAATATTAAGAAATATTAGCCGCTTCTGTTTTGAGGCATAAATATTAAAAAATATTGCCTTTTTTATTATCGCGCAAAACATATTCGGGAATATCGCCCCCTTTTGTCTAAAAGCAAAAAATATTAGAAAATATTACCCCCTTTTGTTTTGAGGTATAAAATATTGAAGAATATTACCTTCTTCTGCATCGAAGCCAGAAATATTAAGGAATGTTACCCCTTGTCGCTTTGAGATATAAAATATTAATATCACCGCCTTTTATATAATTTGATAAAACTTTAGGCTATGTAATAAATATAATATAAATGTATAAGTGAATATAATGAAAGATATTGTATTAATAATAATTATTGCAACGACGAAAAGCTCGGTAATATGCAATATTAATTAAAAGTATTGTACGTGTTAAACAGTTCTCCAGATTTTATTTTTATCTCGGTAAAGACTCGACAATGTTTCTCACAATATCGCGAAACAGTAGTTTATTTCGTACGAAATTTCGACGCAAGCGGTGCTGGGTAGTCGCGTAACGAATTCGACAGTTATGACAGCTATCTAGACGTACATATACTTCAATTTTATATCCTGAAATCGTCGGCTAAGGTTTTCACGATTTTAACTCGACGCGTGACGCGGCATTATTCTGCGTTTCACAGTATAAAACAAGCAAAAAATCAAACCGGAGAAAAGTGCCAAGCGCGAGACCAGACGAGACAGAACAGAAATACGCGAGATTCGAGAAGGAAGCACAACGCGAAACAGCAAAACATTGCAAATCGAATACGACAGTAATTGTGATTCGAAATTTTAATTACGAATACAGTGCACGAGCAAATTCCTCGTGCAAAACCAAATTGGAGCTGCAGAGTGAGTTTCTTTGCAGAAAATACTGTTTTCGAAATAATTGAAATCAAACGTGTGTTGGACACCTGGAATTACTAACATGACAAAGTAACTCATCTGCCAATTCATTCTGCTTTTAACAAAGATAATAATTGAATGGTGCTGCCTATTTTCCAACAACTACATGGCTGTATCCATAGCGCAACAATTTATCGGATCAATGTGTTGCTTTGTGCTATGCAAATTGGGTGAAAACGATCAGTCAGAAATAACGTAACCTTTATTATCAATTATATTGAAACATTTCTGAAAATGTGATATTTATTTTGAGGTCGAATAAAATCAAAATAAAGCAACAATGAATATATACAGTGAGCCACGAAAGTATTCGAACGCCCTTTAAAACAGAATAACTTTTTTATAATTGTACCAAACGACCTGATTTTTTTTAATCAATTAGGAGCATTGGTTTACAAAATGATATGCAAAAAAGATTTTGCCAAAAATTATAATTGACAAGGTTACATGCAAAAATAGAAAAGGCATTTTTCAAAACTATTTTGTTTGGACCCTTCATGAAAATTTAAAATATATGTTTTGTAGATCTATGTTAGTTATACACATACTGAAAATTTCATCTTAAAACTACTATAAAATATAAGAATGTACTAATAAAGTGTATCGATTAATATTTATTCCGAAATTAAGTAAAGTAAAACATAGTAACGGAGCAGAGTTGTGCTAATTCAATTACATTGTAATTCAATTATACAATTGAATTACATTGTATTTCAATTTTACATTGTATTTCAATTATATAGTAATTCAACTACGGGTAATTCAAAGTAATTCAACTGCAGGTATCGCAATGTCACGTGACTAATCCGGTACAGACCGGTACTTCCCCCCTCAATTCCCCAAAAGAAAATATAGTATATTGTAAATATATAGTATAGTATAAACAATTTTGCTGCAAGTTCCTTTTACGAATGTCCCCTAGGACAGATGACCAATAGTGACCATACTTTTTATACACCGTGTACATATTTTTATTATCTTATATGATGTTGTCTAATTTTAATGTCGTACTTCTTATTTGTAAGAAGGAATTATTTTCACTGTCATTTCCAGTATAATTAGGTGGTAGATAACTATACTAGAATAGCAATGTTAGAACGCTTAGGTATCTAGTGTACTTTTAAGCAATTTTCTCGGAAACTGCAGTATGCGTGAAAAATGCTGTTGCAGTACTTTCGACGCAGTCGGGTTTATAATGCGGACGGATGGAACTCGCTACTTTTGAGGTATCACGAACGACCGGCATTTTCAGCTCTCGACAATTTACATGTTTGCCTACACGATTGCATTCATCTTTACTCTATGCCATTCAACTGAAATATAAGCGGCACTAGTAAATATTGGATAATACATCACGTATCCGATCGTACGGAATACATTTATCAATTAAAATTATCGGGCCGGTGTACTGCCTGATAGGTTTAGTACACATATTTGCATAATTGAGTCGTGCATATTGTTTTGCCGGGTACAAAAGTCAAAGTGGTTTCGACCAAACTAAACCAATTTCTTTTTAAACTACACAGGACATTACTAACATTTTATTTTTTTTTTGTACGAACTACGAAATTAGCAAATCTTTTTCCGAACACTCTTTCATGTCTACTAAATTTGTCCAGATTCGCGAAAAGATAAAAAAAAACATGCACTGACTTTTGTAAGAGATTTTTACCGTAGGAATTTAAAAAGTAACGACAAATTAAGTTTTTAATTGTTTAAAAAGCAAAGCCTTAACAGTAAGACAGGCTTAAGGTGTTCATCAACAATTCTGCCATAATTGACATAAGCAATAATATTATATATTTAAAAATATGTAGTGCCATTTTAAAAAAATGAAGGTGACCTTCGCTTTTCATGAACGCATTTCTTTTTTGAATTTTTTCTATTGCACTTTGTCGCCGATTAAAAACTAATTAATATTGTGCCAACCATTTTTTATCTACACGCCCTGTATATGACACCCTGTATATTATGAATACTTCAGGATAAATATTGGATTAAATCTTACAATACTTTACACAATGCTCGAACGCAATGCTCGAAATAAATGTGATTGACACATCATTAATTGTTTAAAAATTAAATCGTAGAAGGTAAAGCATTTAAACACGGCAGAGAAATCAAACTTCAATGCACTCCTCGTATAGACATAAATAACACGGCGCATACTGTTCTTACTATTAATAATGCTTTTAAGAGAGGCATCGTTATTGACAAAACAATTTCGTACTCATTCAATTTCAAATTGAATATTTCAAGGAGTGCTGGGGAACTTTCAAAAGTCATTTTGATAATGCAATTGTTTCACCGTGGATAAAATTTACTAATTGCGATGGAATATTTGTACTAGAACAACGGTGCTGTAATTGTAGCTAATTTGTATCACTTTCAAAAAATAATAAGACAGCATTTGTTGAGACATTGCACGATTATTTTTACAAAATACATTTGAAAGAATAAACATATCGCTGCTCAGGCCTGGGGAACTTCCCCGCTGTCGCCTCACGACTCCTACTACCAGTGTACCACCCCCCCAGTATCAACTATTTCATGTTGCCCTTACGTTTGTCATCTGCGGTTCGTGAGTCACAATTTCCCCAATTCTGGTATAGTCAGCGTCCGTACAAATATATTTGCTATCACGACAATTGTATAATAAAATATCTGAAATTCCGAAGTATTGCTCATCTGTGTTTGGATTAATAAAAAATATGGGTAAAACTTTACCGGACCCAAAATTTATGCCTTCCTCCTATAATATATACATATAAATTATGATGTATTTGGTATGTAATCCAATAGATTCGATCTTGTAGGATCAATGGTTCAGGAGTTATGCTTGATTAAAATTAAGCAACCTGCAGTGTTTTTGACAAGTAAGTGACGCTGCCATATTGGTTTGTAGTACCGACAACGAGCCACATACTTTGCCCCCCCCACCAACCAACTACTACCTAGCGACTCCGCTCGGTAAGCAGTACGCGACACTACAAACCAATATAGCGGCGCCCTTAACTGTCAAAAACACTGAAAAATGCTCATCTTTACGCAACCATAGCTCCTGAACCATTGATCCTACAGGATTGAAACTTCGATCTGCAGCCGCCCCGGTTACAAATCTACTGGACTACATACCAAATACATCATACTTTAAAGGAGGAAGACACAAATTTTGAGTCCGGTGAAGTAAAGAGCAGCCAAAAATATATTCAAAAACACATAACCACGAAAGACTCCATCACAAATTCGGACATTACGTATTCGGCAATATTTCGTTGAACAAAATAAGCGTCCAGGCGTGAAAATCAGAAGAAACAGTATCGTCATAAATGTAACTAATTAATCTTTCACGGTGCTGCGCTATGCAACGAAGCGTCCATGACCATGTTCCCGCAATACAAGCGTTTTTATTTTTGCGGTCAGGCTGGCTAATGCGGCAGAAAGACCAGTGAATAAACACCAAACGCGCGAGGGAGTTGTTACAAACGTGTTCAGTTTATTCACCGACATTGCAGTCTCTCTGTTATAGCAAAAGTTCTTTCCTTTTAATATCAGCTTGTAATAGTCTGGCTTCAGCCGGAAAAAAGAACAGTTTTTCTCGATTCGAGGAAGTATTGACAGAAGCTATTGTGAGAGTGTCCGCGGCGTAAGTATTTGTTGAATAAATTATTGGTAGAATGTAGCTCTGCAGAATCCGCATAAATGGAATCTAAAGCTTTGACCAATATGATAAGTACGAAATATTATGTACAGAAATGGTATGTCGCGACTATCAATCGATGCGAGAAACGTGCCGCAAAATTAACTTTGTCCTTAAACTTCAAGTTCGAAAGATCAACCATTTCTTTAGGAATACAAAGTGCAAAAAGAACCATCAGTCATTAGTTCTCTTAAAAATTTATGTAAAGCTTTTTCATTATTAAGCCGATTTCAGTTACATTATACTTTCATTCCTAAGTCAGATGGAGTTTATATGTATAGCGTGATATTAACGAAGCCGTAGAAAATTATTTCTTTATATTTATTTGTATTTGTGGGTCGCATAATATTAACACAGTACAAACTTCATATAAGAAGCTACCAAGAATGTAATTAATAGAAACGAAATATGCATTCGTGCACAAGTAAGTCATACTCGAACATATACTGTAGCCTCGTGGTAGGTAAATGCTTTAGTACTGACCTTGTATGACCTTGAAGTGTCCGAATATTACTGTGAGTCATTGCGTAAGCGTTTGTAGTATCGGATGGTATCAGCAGAGACACGTGTCTGAAACTAAACAAAAGAAGTCTTATTAAAGTATTATTAATTAACTGATACGGAACCGTTTCGTGTCTGTGCGGATGAACTGACCCTGATAAGTACCATTGCAAACATAACCGGCGATTTATCTACTCGCAGAAGGAGTACAGCGTCTGTAATAAGATTAAAATTGGCGGAAATCCAATGTGAAATGCGGAACAAATACCTCGTTTCCAGCATTCTCTTTGAATCTCGGTTAACAGGAAGCTGCTTAATCTTTGACCTCCCGAAGGCTACCGGAGGATTCGGTAAAAGCGTAGCATGTATTCACCTATCGGTCATCAGAGATCATTCTTCCAACCTGACCAAAAGTGGGATAGAAAAGCTGTAGACTCTCTATGGCACCGAGCCTTTTGTGAAGATCCCTCTATTCAGTGAACTTATCCGGTTGAAATGAAGACAGCGAAAATGAGAGGCGAAAGAAACGTGATTCGCGTAGCCGGCGCAACGATTGCGGTACCGGTAACCTGAAATGCAGCTCGGTTCTAGTGCGCTAAGTCCAACATTTAAATGAAAGAAGAACTGCTCCCCTTTCTGAACTTCGCTTGATATCTGCGGATGTATGGGGAGTTCTTCGTCTTTACTCGAATCCGTTCCTGTTTCCGTCAGTTCCACCGTAGAACCCGTCTAATTATAGCGCACTAGAATACTAATCCTTTGCCGTAAAAATATACTTATTTTTTACTTTTAAGTTAAAATACAATTATATATTTTTATCATCAATAAGGGACTGCCGTAATGGTTAGGACACGTTTTGTTTTCTAGCTATAAAATTTCGTACAATAAGAATTACGCCGAAAAATGTATACCACTGGAAAGGTGTAGTTGCCAGCTACATTTTCGCTGCAGGAAGTATCATGATAGCGTTAACGCATAAAAAGTTATAGCATATTTTCTGACGACAATGTTTCCGGCAAAAAAATTTGCCGTATAAGTTAGGACACAAAAGTGGATTGGTATTGAATGAAGAATTTACAGATGAAGGTAAAAACTTGAAAGATATCACTTTTTCATAAAGATAACATAAATTATTTAACATTCTTTAGTATTTCTTGTTATATTTTTACATTGTACAGGAAGACAATTTCAATGGCATGCTAAGAGTATTTATTATAATTAATTATCTGACACTACAGTAACGTTCGTTTTTTTAAATGTCCTACAATTAATTTGTTTATTTTATAATAGTAATTTATATACGACTTCGTTGCTCATATACCCCCACTATCAGAAAAATGATAGGACGGTTGACATATTTGAATATTTCGCAGAATTAAAATCAGAGAATGTATAGTTTACATAACCTATACAATATTGGATATGTTTTTAAAAGTTATCATTAGACTGCGGATCTTTATGCAAAATGAAAATTGTCTGCATCGATTGCAAGAAATTTGAAGAAATACAAACTAAAACAAATGTTATTTCTTCCCTGAATGATTTTAATAGAAGAGAAATCAT
Organism: Lasioglossum pauxillum; assembly: GCA_933228785.1. Taxonomy (NCBI): domain Eukaryota; kingdom Metazoa; phylum Arthropoda; class Insecta; order Hymenoptera; family Halictidae; genus Lasioglossum; species Lasioglossum pauxillum. The sequence goes on along the minus strand of OW121699.1, from coordinate 38,091,463 downwards.
ATATTCACATGTTCAATTTTTAAAACTTTTCAACAATTTTCAATTTTATCTTCTCAATTTTGCTATAAATACATAAAGAAGAAGAAAAACTCGTTGTAGTAACTCGAAAATTCTTGCTACTAGATCAGGTATTATCATTGACGTTTATGAATACCAATATTTCCTTATACATATTTAAAAAAATGTGAATGCTACAAATGCACAAAAACTCGCTCAAAAAAATATAACTCTGTAACAAAATATTTATTGTAGAAATTTGTATAACATTTTCTCTAATTTTTATGCAAAGGATGCAACTCGTTAAAAATACTTCATTTTTAGTTCAATTATGATTACAAATTTTGTCCTTCGAGATAATACCGTGTTTCCAGTAAAAAAAAGGACTCACCATAATTGCCAGGGGACAATGCCGCATTCAGTCGCAGTCATGTTATATGTACTTTGTGTAATCAGACAAATGGCACAAATGTGATATGGAATTAGAAGAGCGATGCAGATGTCATTTGCAGTCAGGTAAATTAGGTGGGTGCCATAACAGGGCTGACAGCCATTGTAATAAAAGTGACGTTCGTTTGTAGAATTAGGACGGGTTCTGAAAATTGGTGTAATCACTGTTTGAAGTCGGACATGCGATGCAAGTTTCATTAGGTTAGACGGTATAAATGTAGAATCGGGAAATCGGGATTAACGGAATGGTTTGACACGACTGGATTAATGTAAACTTTAGTAATAAGACAAGAAATTAAATTATAAATACGATATACGAAATTAAACGAAACCACGAATAGAGACGCAACCGACACCTGACGAAAGACCACACTCATACAGCTTCTCAGTCAGTGTCAGTGCTGGTCAGTGCAGTGTTCCGTTCCGATTGAGGGTGCACTTTCTCGCGCATGCGTGACAATTTCAGCCTTAGTAACGTAACCTTTTCGATGAAATCGGGTAGCTTGAGCACCACGCAGACTTTTAAAAAATTGGTATGATTTGATTCTGAAAAATGAATGTATAACATGTGTATTTCTGTATATTTTGTATCTCGTAGGACACGTCCTAAAGTCTTTTTGTCCGGAACAGATTATTTCGGTACATTCCTGCCAATATGACTGCCTCAAGGCGTCAGGGCCCTGGCTGCTCTGCTGCGTCATTGTAGATACGCTACTGTTTTGGTCGCGCATGCGCGAGAAAATGAACCAACAATCGGAACACTGCACTGAGTCAGTGTCGCCAGAAAGTGTCGCCAAACCAGCACTCGAGGGGAATACAAGGTACCTACCCCCTCTCTGATGACCAGAGTAGATGTAATATGTGACACGTTGCGCGTGCGCGGCGCACTTTCCGATACTTTCTCGCCAATATCGCTGTCTCACTTCCCACTAAATATCTAATGCAGGCATGGGCAAAAATAGCACGCGAGCTAGGGAATTCAAGGAATACCCCCACTTTTCCCGGCCGCGCGTCTCAATCCCCTTGGCAGCCATAGTTGCACCGAGCACTAGGGCCGCCACGGGGAGCGAGACGCGCGGCCGGGAGAAGTGGGGGTATTTCACGGGTATTCCTTGAATTCCCTAGTTCGCGTGCTATTTTTGCCCATGCCTGATCTAATGTCATAAATAATACATATGTGTACATGTACATACATACGTTACTCGTTGCCGTTTTGGACGCGCATGCGCGAGAAAACTCCGCGATATTACATCATACAACATCGCTGGTCCCAAACGGTCCGCCATCTTTCCGAAGTTCGCCGGAGAAACCCGAACAGATCGACTGCACTGGACCGTAGTCGCCGGCTCCCGGCTAACCTATAAACAGTGTCCGAAGCCAAGGAAATAACGCATATACATGCCTTATTTGGAACTTTCAACAGCTTCACGATCCTAAAACTTTTCCTGGCAAGTGTTTATAATCTTTCCCTCGAAGCAGTTGCGACTATCTGTATCAAGTGTCCTATTGTTATACTGTCCTCTTTTTTCCTGACTACAACTGTGCCATCCGGGGAGACAAGTTCTCCGTTTAAATACGCGAAGTATTTGCATTATTAGAGCTATGGCGGGAAATGAGTTTTCAGGTTGCCGTAAAGAAAACTTTCCTCTCCTTTAAATCAGTTCACTCGAGTATTTTCATAATTACTTTTCTTTTGAAATATCGTGATCCTGTTCCGGGCGGTAAGCTCGAATTAATGTCTTGAAACTTTCAATCATCGTATCATTTCAATCGTGTCTTTCATACACACTCAACACAACATTTCGTACTCGAGCGAACGTAAATCTTCGGGGGCATTCATTTAACAGCTCCAAGGGACGAAAGTTTGCAAAAGTTAACGGCTCGAACGTTCTCAAAAGTTACTCGAAAAGTTGCCCGTGCTCGCGAACAATTTCTAGTCGAAATTCCTTCTGGAACCTGCGATTACCGTCCACCGATGATTCGAGAGGCCTTTCAACGGGGTTGCATTGGTGCTTCCACACCGAAAGATAGAGGAGACCAGGTATGGCTGTCAGTGTTGTCACATTTATTTACTCTGACTTTTCCCAAAGTCATAGCTACCGATCATTTTGACAAGTCTAATATAAATTAGTCTGACTTCATAAAAAATTAGTCTCACGGATATTGTCAATAAGCTTGAAAGTTAATTTAAATTATCTTTAGGAATGATTTTGTGACAATCTACTCCAAGCTTGGGTTGGCTGTCACAGTATCTGGGGTTGATTGTCACAGATTTTAAATAACGAAGTTCATAACAACATTTATAATAATCACTTATATAATACTGTCAACAAAAGATAATATTTTTATAATTAAATCTACTTTTCATTAATAATCTTTATTGTTGACGATATTATATATGTGATTATTATAAATTTTATACAGAGAGCGTTAAACATAAAATCAAACTTATGAACATTTATAAAAAAATGATTGTGCATTTGAACCAGTATGAAACATGAAATTATGTAACTATACATCATTATAATCAATCATGAAAATCGAATAAAATGAGTTATGAAATACTGAGGATGATTAATCAATCAGTAGCCATATTCAGAAAACATTAAAGCTGTATGCATCAGAACAATTCAATTGATCAAATAGTTTTTTTACCTAACGTATTTGCCAAGTTTAAAACTGATATCTTTGCGCGAAACTTTATGGATATAACCTTCATATGGACCACACTATTTATTGAAGCAAAAGAAACGCAATTTTTTACCTTTTACACGCCTTTTATAAAGGGTGCTCACGCTGACACTAACTGTAAGTGTTTCTTGCAAACAGTAAACATTAGAAAAAACTGAAAGAGGAAAAAGTTGGACTGTTTTTTGCAACCAATGCAATGGTGTCTGAAAATTTTTTTAGTCTCTATTATATTTTCAGAGATAGAGGTGACCTACAATTTTTTAAATAGAATGCTATGTATTTTCTTATATCGTATGAAAGTGTGTGTCAAAACGAATTTATTCGTATACAATACGATGATTTTCAAGGTCATACAAGGTGACAATGGAAGAAACATTTTTACTATTTGCAAGGAGAACGTTTGGCTAGTGTTATTGTGAACACCCTGTATAGAGATGCAACGTGGTAAGTTAGTTGACAAATTACTTTTATCAATGAAGATTTTACTTGGTACCCTAATTACTGAGAAAAATGTCAAAAAAATTAAAGAGAAAATGTCAAGAACGCGTTTTAAAAAATATCAATAAAAGGCACACTCTTCAAGGAAAGTTTCATCTTCTTCTAAATTGTAAAATGTAAAAGAACGAGGCATTCTCTCTTATTGTTGGAACTAGAAAGAACTGGGGTTTACCTCGTGCTGCTTCGCAAGAAAACGGCAATTGAAATAAGTTCTACCTTGCCCGTCCAATACACTTGATTCTCAAACATCAGTATGAAACAAGAATATTGCGATTTAAAGGTGCATTCTATTGCATTTCTATTGAATTGTTGGCATTATAATGTGTTTCCTCAATTTATCTCCACATTTTTATCACTGAAAACGTAGTGATATTTTCCGGAAATAAATATAAGCTACTTTATAATGTGTTCATCTTTGTATTGGTATTTTAGTTATCTCTTGACTGACATTTTACCATTTTGAAAAATATAAAATACATAATATAAATATTATATTACAGAATTTCTATGGTAGTATCGTAGTATCCAGAAAAGGAATAATTGATTCAAGTGCTTGCAGGTTCTGCTATTTCTCTAAAAATTATTAATTATTACTATTACGATTTTCATATCGCCAATTTAATAAATTTATGAATTACGTGATATTATATAAAATATGATATTAAATAAAACAATTTTATGTGTTATATAAAAATACCATATTTTAAAATATGGTATTCAAATATGATGTGCAATTAAAATCTAATCTTATTAAGTTCACCATGTAGAAGCTATATAAACTAGTTGTAAGTTCAGTTACTATTATGTACTATTATTTATAGTTAAAAGAATTACATAATATGTAATATATCAATATGTTCATGTATTGTTTATCCTACATAAATCATACTTGGTTTAAAGCATTAAATAAATAATGATAAAGTTACAATATCGTGTTAAATAAAATTAGCACTCAGTCTGACATTATCGTTTATTTTATGGAAATTTTCTTACTAAAAGTTCCGAAAGAACTTGTTTACATGTAGTATTTACTGTACGAATTCCAACACATCTGTCTTATGAGGAAATTTGATGTTCCTTTTCACCAGAATCAGAGTGTGCATTTAAGCCAAAGAGAATCTTGAAAAGTCAATGGAAAAATGTATGCAATCCTCCTGATATCACCTAAATATCAATAATGAACAATATCGCCTAAATTAGTATGCTGTTATGGAATTTTCGAGGCTATGAAGCCACGACTTTCTCGGCTTACAACCGAAACGATCGCATTATGCGCGACAGTGCTATAATCTGAAGAAACAAAGAGCGACGAAAGTCGCGTGATTCAATTATTCAGCGCTTCGCGGATAAATACACCTGATTTCTGGTGTGCTCGGGATTCTGGTGTTGCACAGGAGGTCCTTCCCGCCGATGTAATTAATAACTTGCAGCCCGAAAGCCAGTAGTTAATAGTGGTTAGTTTGCCGAACGCACAGAGGTTTATCGAGTAAACATTAGTCAAAACTACAATTGGTCGGATCCTACTGCCCGAAATCGATCGATCTGTGCTCGCTGAAAGACGACCGGTTGGCAAAACAGCGAATAGAGGATTGATAAATCTCGGCGCGTCAACCGCGGCTTTTCAACCGTTTGTTTCACTTTGAAAAGTTTCCGTTGCAACGAACAGCGGGATATTAATAAGCATCGGAGCCGGTCGGTCGTCCGAGAAAGTCGCTCGGACCACGACGACGGTGGAGACGTTGATTATACAGGGTGGTCGAGTTAAATCCGGGATAATCTTTGTTTAAAGAACAACAGATTAAATTGTAGGAAAATGTCAATATACAGGGCGAGTAACTTAACGTTTATACCACAAAAATATTCTTGTTGTTTTCACAGATACATCGAATGTCTTGAGGACAAAGTTGAACGGTAAAATGGAGCTCACACATACCAAAAAAATTTGGTTTCTATTTATTTTTCTTAAAGATATCTAGCTCACCATTATTCTTTAAAATGGAACCACCCTTTTTTAGACACCCACAAATTTCATTACGAATTCATGGACTATAATTATTCAAGGTCATTCAGGGCATAAAACCAAAAAATTTTCGGTATCGCGTGAGCCTCATGTTACCGTTCAACTTTGTCCTAAAGACATTTAATGTATCTTTGAAAACAACAAAGATATTTAGGGTAGAAATATTAGGTGACTCACCCTGTATTGTTCTGCCACTTTGTACAAAATCAGCGAATAGTATAAATAATGGAATCGCTTGATGTCAACCAGCTGCGAGGACCTTTCTGAACTTGTACCAGAACCCACTGCAGGGGCTCGGTTTACCACCTCCCAGAGTCGCCAGATTAAGACTTACGTCCCCACTCTACCTTCCTCTTCTACGTAGCTATTCCCCCACGCTTCCACCACTGCCCGGTCACGTGACGTATTTCGTCTGTGTCGTTCATGTGTCACGATGTCACGTGACTAATTCAGTACCGACAGAGAGAGGGGGTAACTTTTTGCATTGAATTCGAGTTAATTCCCCTAATTTGGCGACTCTGCCTCCTTCTTGTCCATTTTGATCATCATTTCCGGATGGTGGGCTTTAGGTGTCTTTGGTGTTGTGACGCTTTGCATTTAGCTTTGCATCGATACGCCTCTCATGTAATATCCAAGGGGATTGCAATCGAGGCTACAGGGAGATCACAAATCGAGAGACCAGTAATATCAGAGGCTTCCGTAAAGCCTGATTACATTGGTACAAAATGTTGGTTATAATGGTGACAATTTGAATCGATAGATCTATTTAGAAGAATGTATGTTTGCTAAACTTGATAGTTTAAAATATATGCAGCACAATCTATTAATAATTATTGATAATAATAATTAATAATATTATTTAAAAAATGGAATAAATGTATATTCTATATGCTTGAAAATACCGTTCATTGTGCCTTCATTATTATAATTCATTAGTATAATAAAAGAAATAATGGATTTTTGTTCAGAAAACGAACCTCGTGAACACACTGTGACGCCGCTTCAAATTTTCACGTTTCATGCGCGATGTTAGCGAGAGTAATGTGCGCCGTTAGCGGAATATTATATCACCAGATCCAATTATTATTAAGTGTGATTAGCAGCTGCCAATCAATCGTAAGAGTAGGGATCAGAGAGGGATTCGTGGAGGATATTTGGGGACACATGATTTACTTGGTCTCATTGATTATGGACATCTACTACGTTCGACTGGACGAGATTCATCTATCATAGTCGATTCAGTGACAACGTAATTTAACGTCTATCTGTGAGGATAAAAATAATTCTATAAATTCAGATTATGATTAGTCTTAGAAAAAATTGTTGCTCGTTCTTATAGTAGATAATTGTAGTTGATAACACTAATAAGAAAAGGAAGAGTTAACTAATGTATGAAAATGTACTTGGCCAACAAAATTTTCTGAAGGTGCTTTCTTCGAGATTTCAAGGTCATCGGAGTTTTTTGAAATGGGACTACATACTTTCATGACAACAGTCTTATAGCTAATAAATAATAAACAAATTCACGTGACCTTCAACGAAGATATGTTTATTAAAATTTTTTGTCGAAACTAAAACATACTCGTATCTTTCAGACATTTTAGAATGTTTTGAAGCAAGCACGAAATAAAACGAAGGGAGCACAAAATTAGAAATCGGTGTGTACCGTAAATCGTTTAATATTTATTAATCTTTGCGAAGCATCGCAGGCACACACTTTAAAAATGGGGCTACAGAAATAAAAATCCATTTTCAGGTTAAATGGCTAAGAAAATGTACAAATTCGAGGAAGCTCCTTTAGCTTTCAATGTGGCATCTCACGGATTAGGAATTCTACGGTTAACGGCTAGCTCAATCGCCACTGTTTTCCCAAATTGCGCTACAATCTAAATGTTTTCGACTAACTTGACTGCACACTTTCGAGATAGAGATTTCTCCATTAACCGTATCCGTGGAGGTAATGTTTCTACATTCCACCCATATTCTCTACGAAGTTTCATACAGTCCAGTACATTTGCAATTGAATTTGCGTCTGACGACTAAACAATAAATAAAAAGAAAATATCTATTCTGGGAATATGTAATATTTTTCCAAATAAAAATATCGATTTATTCTGAAGTTATGGTAGTTTTACAAGAGTCTTTTCAAAAAATTGTAATTTATATTTAAAATCAATATTGGCTATTATATAATAATTCATTTGTTAATACTTTAAACCAGATAGTTTATTTAGCAAATACAATATTGATTGTAGCTTAGGTATTGTATAGTTACTAAAATAATATCGTAGTAGTATATGTGTATCACATTTCTCATTTCTCTTCACAGTGCTCTTGTATTTAATAAATAATTTTACAACTGTTCGGTTATCCGAATCTAAAGCTGAAATTTGCACTCCTCCGTGTGAAAGCACAGAAAAAACAAAATTATTTACAGAAATTATACATTGCACTTTAAAATAGGTGCCAAAGTTAAAAAATTCTGCACAAACTAGCACGATTTTCTAGTTCAACATCTAGTCGAAATATTGTTAGTATCGTAGGTTAATTATTACCCGAAGCCGTGAATTCGACAAAAATGTTCACCACAAAACACTGGGTCCACATAATTAAAGGTGGCTGAATGCGTTTAAAATGCAGCCCCGTTAACGCTGTTCATCTCCCGTCCGAGTAATAGTGCAATTAATATAATTGCGTAATGAAATTTTTTATGCGAGTAATTGTAGAACCATGCGAAGGATAAATTGCAGGTTACAAGCCGTAGTCCATGGCGTGAATAGAGAGCTATTAGGGCGAGGATATGGAGACTAACACACCCAGTATATGGACGTACATGTATATGTATATACACGTTGCGAAAATTTTACACGAAAATTGCTCTCCAATTAAAACTTTGCGCTTTCGATTCTCATGGATCATTTTGCTACAGCAGCGGGTTAATTACAGGGATATCCTTTCGAACTGTTTTAATTATTCTCATCCCGGAACGAATGTCTGAAGGTCCCCCCACCCCCGCCCCCACCCACCACGCTGAAACAGATTACACCGCCGGCAAAGGATCACGAAATTGTTGATAATCTCGAATGGGATACTTCAAAAGGATCGCTTCCTTTTTTTATCTCGGAGGTATTTCACGGGGCTGAGCACATCCATGGTTAAAAGTTGAGCTTTTTGCTTGGCGATATCGGCGAATGATTAATCCGGGAAGGATTAAAAAGGCATTGTTCGCGCTGCTGCTAATGAAAACGAATACTGTTCTTCGCTCCCAAGCAGATTACGCTCTCCGAACGAGCGTTACCTCCGCGCGATCTTGTTTCTCATTCACGATCGAAAGTTAGTTGCGCCGGTATAATCTGGTAGTAGCGGTTCCGTTCCACCGGCGCTTCCTTTCTTTTTACTCTGCTAGGGGATCGCTTGCTGCGATTCGAATACGTACTAATAATCTAACGGAACGAGATGTGCATTGCACCATTGATTCGATACATAGAGCGTTAAGTATTCTGCGATCAGAGCCGCCAGATTAAGACTTGTGTCCCCACTCTACCTTGCCTTTCAACGACGCTATTCCCCCACGCTTTCGCCCGGTCACGTGACGCGTTTCGTCGATGTCGCACATGTGTCACAATGTCGCGTGACTATTCGTGCTCCCTCCCCTTTCCATTTTAACACAATGACTGACCTTCATATGTCCCCTACGCGTCCATCTTCAAAAAAACTATTATACTTTTATTCACTACGAGAACCATTTCCCGCTACGAATAATAATAAATCTAATATAATAAATAATACAGTATTTTATCCATAAATGTCCCAAATGTCTGGCCGGTACAGTGATGCCAGATGAGGGGAATAGAGGTGAGATGATATACCCCTTCTCTGATGACTAGTCCAGTCTACGGCACGGGCACTGTGGTCTACGGTCTAAGTGGGGGACGTTCGAGTGTGTGCATGGTGCTGGAATGGGATAGTTGAAGGGGAAAAGGAGGAGAGTACATGGCATCCGTTTGGATGCTATCTGGCATCACTGGGCCCGTAAGGCCGCTATCAGGCCGTTGTTATACTAGGCCACTGATGGCGCAACGCCGCACAGTGGGCGAGAAACCAATCTTTTTGGACAAAAATCTGCCGACAACTCAGTTTTTCATCGATTCAATTGCAATTTTTTTTTAATGTTCGTGAAGGACTATACTTTGATGACGTGCTGCGCGAAAATCGTTAACTGTCACAAGAAATCAAGAATCCTTATCTACAAAACCCAATAACTCCGATACTTCATCCGCCCATACCATAAATTTGCATGTCCCAGCTGAGTTGCCGACACTTCTTAACCCTAAACCTATTCAATTGGTAATTCTCAGGGCCAGATTTACAGTTTAAAATTTTGCGGTTTAGGGTTTATGTAGGGTTAAGAAGTGTCGGCAACTCACGCTGGTGGCACCACCTAATTGAAGAGCTTTAATAAATCGGTCACTGGTGGTACCACCAAGCATTTATTCCCGCTGTCGATGCAACGCTGTGCTGTGCTATTGTAGAAGGAAAATGGCATCAAACTAAAGTTTGCTTTTCCTGGCTCTTATACTAAAAAAAAAGAAGGAGAAGGAATCAGAAAATGCTTCTACATCCGATGTTAGTTTCAAGGGAAGACAAAGGATTATAAAGGGTCTTTCAGCCTTAGGTGTCATTTTAAATCAACCGAAAAACGCAATATTTCTGTGAAAAGTGGTGATATTTTTACTTTAATCCAAAGTACACACTCTGAGATTAATAATGGAACGCAATATCTGGCAAATGTCGGCCTCGGCTCTTCTTACAAATGGTCATTCTTTCGATGAAATTTGTCATTACATTTTCGCATAATTGCGGCTGTATTTCATGAATAATAGCTACATAATAAGATAGAGTTCTTGAGTTGTTGCTGGAGCATTGACGTTGATTTTATCTTTAACATAGCCCCGAAGAAAAATATCTAATGGTGTTAAATCACATGATCTCGGCGGCCAATTGAAGTCTCCATTTCGAGAAATCACACGTCCAGGAAATTTTTCACGCCAATTGTTTATGTTTTCGCGATGTTGGTTGCGCAACTGGTGGCTTAGTCTAATATGCTACATGCAAAACAATGCCCCGGCTGATGGCGGCGCCACCAAATGTTCCCGGCCGGTTGCCGATGCCGTCCACCAGATCGACAACAATTTTTGGTGGCTCCACCAGTTACCGCAGTCTAATAGGTTCCATTTGTTTCAATGCCCCAAGACGTGCCGAGCCACTGATGGAGCAACTTGGTTACGCCACCAGTGCAGTGTCGCCAGAAAGTGCCGAAACCAGCACTCGAGGGGAATACAAGTACCCCCTCTTTGATGATCAGAGTAGAGTAATATGTGACACGCTGCGCAGCGCAACATGCCACATATTACTGTACTCTGGTCATCAGAGAGGGGGTATATCATCTCACCGTGTCTCCCCTCATCTGACGATACTGCATCAGTGGCCTAGTATAATAGCGGCCTAATAAGTGTCCCAGAACTATCCCCACTACTGTGGGGTGTACCCGCTTGAGAGGCCATGAAGCTCGAGAGGCCTCGGTCACCGAGAAGTATCACATCATATGGATCGGGTATATCGGTGAGACCACACTAATCCGAATGTCAGAGCTTCTTTATTTTTCATTATTTTTGTGTGGAACTTTCACCAACATGTTCTTGGCATTTTTCTCATACAAAATGATACAAAATATGATATAACTCCGATGATACTTGTGTAATGGGCGATGAAAGTTTCAAACGCAAGAAGGAACAGCGTATTAGTTATGTTTACACTTCTCGGCGACCGAGGCTTCTCGAGCTCGGCTGTCCTTCTCTACGTTCGGCAAAACTCAAAGAATAGTATCCCTGACGTATAAGTATCCCTCGGCATTCCATCGATAAAATACTGAATATAGCAGAACAACAATTACATTTCGTTGGTTTACTCAAACCACTTAAAATTGGAGCAACCTCCTCGTCGCATCAGCCTTTCAATCACCGAGAAAATTTCCGGTCCACTGAATTGAAATTTCCCCAGAACGTGTGCCATTGTTATTCCAAATTTTGCAGTAAAATCAACTTTCGAAAAATCGTCGAATTCATTTATGTATGAGAACAAAGCTGCGGAATTACCTCGCGGTTTTCTGAATTGCAAAGCGTGAAGTATCTTCAAATCTGGAATTAGAATTCATAGAATCAAGTTTTTTCCAGTCACCGACTTTCGTTAAACCTCGTCTCCCTGACTCGGTTATCCCCTATTGTTGTCCAAAAATGTAATAATAATGATACCCTGAGATTCCCGGTAGAACGGTTTCTCCGTCTGGAGAGGAGAATCTGAAGCCGGAAGAATGTTCTTCCATCGCGATTCTTTAGGGTAGCAACACCTGCGCCAGACACTGAAATAATTTCGAATTTCCAGTGGTGGCGACAGTCACCGGGCGCCAGAATGCGAGGAATTACTCTGGCTCGACGAGCCGAGGGCGCGAAAGGATCTTCCTACGCGGTGGAACGGTAGAAAGTGTGGGACGTTAGAGTGACGACCATTGAACGAGGAGGACGAGGAGGGTTAGGGGCTCGGGAACGGAGTCGACGATAGATTCATTAGGGCGGCACCCGGGAACTTGATGGCGTGCCGTGTTTTCGCTCGAACTTCCGGTCAAATTGAATCACACGGAATTTCGTGGTAACAATCTTCTATTTGACTTGGACCAACCGACTGATTTACCCTGGCCTTTGAGTCTACATACGTGGTTCGAAGCGATTGACATTTCGGGAATCCCCTCCGTCCCTCGCTCGCTGACGACTCCGTTGTTACTCAAAGTTTCTCAATCGATCTCCCCGACAGATTTGTTGCTATCTCCGTTTTTCGCAGCTCTGGAACACTGTTATAAGGATCTGCTGTATTGGACGAGTGGTGATTTGTGGTAGGAACCTTATCGCAATTTGGGACAGATTTTTCTTATGTCACCTTATAGTCAAGGACAAAATGATGTTAAATGAGTTAATATTTAAATATTTTTTTACACTGTAGTTCTCTGAAAAATTTTCTTTACCTTTAAGTGGTAAATTGTCTACATATATTACGACTCGCATATTACTCACATTTCTAACGTCCTGTATAAATTTTCTCGGATGCCTTTAAGCATACAATTTAAGGCTAAATAATCCAAAGTTGAAGAAACTATATATACGGGGTGGTCCACGCAACTTGCACACCTATAATAACTTCCAAAGTATGCGTTGCACGAAAAAGTTTTGTATACAGAAGTTGCATAGTCTAAAGGGGTACATTATGTAGTGTATTTATTTTTTTTACAGGTGGACGCGTAAAGGACATGTGAAGGTCAACTTCATTTTTTTAAATGGAATGAGGTATTTTTTAATACATCAATCGATGCAGCTGGACATTCGTTATACAAAAGTACTAACCTATGTATGTCGAAAAATTAGTAGTTTAGGATGTATTTCAATTTAAAATATCGTCGTACATTAGAGTTATTAGAGTTATTTAAATTTAAATATTTCCTGAACTACTAACTTTTCGACATACATAGGTTAGTACTTTTTTATAACAAATGTCCAGCTGCATCGATTGATGTATTAAAAAATACCTCATTCCATTTAAAAAAATGAAGTTGACCTTCACATGTCCTTTACGCGTCCACCTGTAAAAAATACATACACTACATAATACACCCCATCAGCCATGCAACTTCTGTATACAAAACTTTTTCGTGCAACGCATACTTTGTAAGTTATTATAGGTGTGCAAGTTGCGTGGACCACCCTGTATATACATATTTGCAATTAATAATTACTAGGGGTGTGCGGGTATCCGAAATTTGTGGACGGGAAATTTGTTCGGGTTTGGGTCGGGATCCCGAAAGTCCGGCTACCCGCGATTACGGGTATCCGAAATGGTGAGTCGGGTCGGGGTCTCGAAAGTTTGCAATATTCGGGTACTCGAAGTTAAAGTTGGGGCAAGTCTGCGATTAAAGCAGCGATAAATAACTCTGACAATATTAACCCTTTGCACTCCGTTTTCGCCGATAATGCGATATTTGAAATCTGAACTTTAAAACCACTACGGCGACACGACTGTTTTGCTTACTAATATAGTGCTGGAATTGTTGGTGTACTATTTAAATCACTAGGATGGAGTGCTAAAGGTTAATATGTCCAATCATCGGTTGTAATAATATTTCGATTGGTAGTAAACGCCGTTTACTAAACGCTGATTTGATCGCAAACTTGTCCCAACTTTAACTTCGGATACCCGAATATTGCAAACTTTCGGGATTCCGACCGATATTTTTCGAGACGAAACGCGTCATGTGACCAAGCCGCGACGGATATATGGATAGGAGAAAATTGTACATAATGTTGACCTTGACAATATATTTTAAGGGCAACGCGATCGGAGCTGGATCCCCTTTTGTCAATATTTACCACTGATTTTTTTCATAATGTTTGTTGGGATAGTTAATATTTTTGGTCGCAATATTCACTGATATAATATTCACTGACTGGTGTTCACGAGGAAATGGAGCACAAAGAGTATCGGGGTATGTTAAACTGTTAATCCAGCTGTGAAACTCAAGACTCTTTTTTCTGGGACGTCTACATAGATCAGGGGACTAACGCGTTGATCTCTGCCTCGGGAGGCTTTGCGTCTCATGAACCCGATTGAGTTAGCCCCGGGCAACCGGAGGCGTTATTTCGAAGTCCTAGGGGATTTCGACAGGTTTGCTAGGATCGTTTGGCATCGCACGTCGCGCATTGGGGAGAATCGTGTATAATTAACGACCGCATCCGTCTACTCCCGCTTTATCTTTAATTACCTTGCGATAAGATTCAATTTCAGATATTAATTCGGATTACGTTGTTCGCCCTAACACTTCGAGACATTTGAAAGACGTCCTTTTTCTTTTGGCCCTTCGTCACTCGTTTCAAGTAAACACTATTCTATCCAATCCCCCCTACCCAAACATAAATGACATAAATTAAATCGTTCCCCCTATAATTCCTCTTCTGGCCCATCTGGATTAGACCTAACTTCATAATTGAGCTATCCATATGCAGCGTCGCCATAACCCTCTTGTTCATAACTAGAGTCTGGATTTTATGCATTTATGACGAAAATGAATAGGCGCAATTTAAAACAGTGAAAAGATTAAAAGACTTTAAGAGTATTTATATATTATTTGCACTACATTAAAGTCGTTGGTGAAAAATATGAATTTATATTTGGCTCCCGTGTCTTACCTATAGGTTCCAATCACCATTGATTCAAGTCTTTTACCTGATTTCAATATTCTTTTCGTTAACTATTCGCTTTATTCCTCAGTTCTTCATGACCTTGAAATATGTTGTGAAGGTCATCATTGTGAACAACTTTTCCCTATGTATATTAAATATATGTACATATATCTGAAACGTTCACAAAATAAAAACCCGAAACAATTTAATTTTAATGTTTTTGTAATGAATTAGCTCATTAGCAGCACCAAAACTAGGAAATGAATGTAAGCATAACATTGAAATTGATCATTT
Organism: Lasioglossum pauxillum; assembly: GCA_933228785.1. Lineage (NCBI taxonomy): Eukaryota > Metazoa > Arthropoda > Insecta > Hymenoptera > Halictidae > Lasioglossum > Lasioglossum pauxillum. The sequence goes on along the minus strand of OW121699.1, from coordinate 38,076,232 downwards.
TAAATTTCAGATCAGGAGCACAGAGGCCCCGAGTTCCAACTTGCCAAACAGAGATGAGTTGAGGATTGACTACGATGTTGTGTCGTATTACGGCCGTGGTGGCCTCCATTTTGGTGCACCAACTACAATTTCTGTATGCCGCCGGTCCAATTGGTAAGCAATCAAATCAATTTTTTCTTTATCAGCCCTTTTAAAATAGTCAGGTACGAAGCTATACACTCAAGCCTGCAGCGGGTAAAACAATTGGGATGGTCGGATCGCTCGAATATAATCAAAATTGATTAATTCTCCCTTCTAATTAGTTCCGCGTAATGCAATCTAATACTCACGTAATCGTGATTTCTATTCATATATGGAATGGCGAATATACCTTGGACGCTGCCTGTGAACCAGCCTAGAAAGAGCATAAATTCATTTCCATTGTGCTATTTTGGTCTCGCATTATTAGGTGGTTACATATAAAATACACGATTTTTAACTGTTACGTTAAACAAACCTAATTTTCTCCGAATAGAATTTAGTATTAATCAAAGTAAACACCGTATTCTAATCAGCATATTATTCAACGAATTCTGTTCATTTACAACAGTCCTGGCCAACACGTGGCCGCCAGGAGAATTTTATATTTCTATTGAAACTTTTGTTTCTTGTTGTATGTATACAGAAAATATTAAATGAATGAAGTGTCATTGTTGTAATGCGCAAGTGCCACATACGAACTCCAGATCTACATGTGATATTTTTTATATAATTGAGTTACAGTGCAACAATGAAATGAAACAAATTTTTGCGTCCACATCAAAATTTAATTTTTACAATACTTATATTACCGAGAGATATTCCAACTTAAGATATTTTGCACAACGAGTTGTAAGTTGTAACTGCTTTTGGATCCACATATGTTTGTGAAACATTTTTTTCGAAGATGAAATTTACAAAGAGTTCATCATGTGATTCATTACCTGATGCCAATTTAGAGAACCAGCTAACAAAAGATGTGCAACGTCGAACATAACTATAGATTTACAAAAATTAAGTGAAAGAAAGGATACACAAATATCTCATTAATTAAGACTCGAGAGTTAATTATATTGAATCGTAGTATAACAATAAAGTTTTATTCATTTTGTATTTGTATTACATTTTTTAAAAGCATGTTTACCTAAAGCACGGCCCGCTGTAACGTTACGCGTCATCAAAGTGGCCCGTGAAACCATTTGGATTGGACAGGTCTGATTTATAAGGTTGTTATCTCCATGGTTGTCTACTTTTAAGTTTGGTGATCATGTCGACGTGCTACTTCCTCTCCGATTTAAATGACCTTCAACTATGTTGTCAAAGTCATCGTTCTGAACAACATTTCCCTTTAAAGTTTTCGGTGGTCTCTTTCAGTTTCCGAGATAATCGCAAAAGACTACAACCTACCATGAGGTAGTCTTAACAACATATTTCAATATTATTAAATGATTAAGAAACGAAACGATTGAGGAATGATCATATTTCTTCGAAGGAGCACCGATTCGTCTCCGTCATTCTACAGTCGATTTAATGTATTTTGTGTATTACGTTTCTCACCAACTTGTCTGATAATCAAATCGTTTTTGTTACTCATCTAAGATGATTAATTCGATGTTCGTGGGTAAATACGACTTTCGACCACTTTGCTTCTGTCCAATTAAGGAAGACAAACCGAAACCTGGCACGTAAATTTATTTTAAACGTCAGTGGCTTTTGTCGTGCAACCCAATCTATTAGATTAAATTCTCCCCAATCCGACGTTGGACAGATCGCGCGCTGATTTCATTGTCAAGGTTTGACAATATTTCACCGCAAATATCATCTGCGGTTCTAAAGCGGTTAGCCTCGGAAGGATGGTGAATCGGACAATCTGTTCAACTGTCTGTTTTATAGGATTTTCGCTTACAGAGGATATTTCTCGACCTGCTGTAAATATTAAAAACTAATTCACAACAGTGACCTTTTAACTGAGCGATTTTCCAATTATGAGCATTTATGGAACGAAAGACAAATGAGGTTGAGATGACAAAAATTGTACCATGATAAATGTAAATATACTGGGTGAGTCACCTAACGTTATCACGTAAAATATCTTAGTTGTTTTCAAAGATACATTAAATATCTTGAAGACAAAGTTGAATGATAAAATGGGTCTCATACGACACCAAAATATATTTTGCTTTTATGTAGTTTTTCTTAGAGATATCAAGGTCACCTTCAATTTATATAAGAACCACCCTTATTTTAAACATCTACAATGATAGTCCCTTTCATTAGGAAATCAGTGACTATACTTACTCAAGGTCATTCAAGGTCACGGATAGAAAAAACGTATAAAACTAAAATATGGAAACAGAATACGTTTATCACCAGTGAGACTTTGTAGTAAACATGCTAAGGTCCTTCAATGCTATGGAACGTTTTCGAACATCCTCTAGCCCAGGCCTGACCAACCCAAATGGTTCCACGGGCCACTTTGATGACGCGTAACGTTACAGCGGGCCGCGCTTCAGGTAAACATGCTTTTAAAAAATGTAATACAAATACAAAATGAATAAAACTTTATTGTTATACTACGATTCAATATAATTACCTCTCGAGTCTTAATTAATGAGATATTTGTGTATCCTTTCTTTCACTTGATTTTTGTAAATCTATAGTTACGTTCGACGTTGCACATCTTTTGTTAGCTGGTTCTCTAAATTGGCATCAGGTAATGAATCACATGATGAACTCTTTGTAAATTTCATCTTCGAAAAAAATGTTTCACAAACATATGTGGATCCAAAAGCGGTTACAACTTACAACTCGTTGTGCAAAATATCTTAAGTTGGAATATCTCTCGGTAATATAAGTATTGTAAAAATTAAATTTTGATGTGGACGCAAAAATTTGTATCATTTTATTGTTGCACTGTAACTCAATTATATCAAAAATATCAAATATAGAACTGGAGTTCGTAGTCGCACTTGCGCATTACAACAATGACACTTCATTTATTTAATATTTTTTGTATACATACAACAAGAAACAGAAGTTTCAATAGAAATATAAAATATCCTCGCGGGCCGCACAATTTAACATGGCAAGTTAAAGTATCATTCAATTATGACCAAAAATATTGACTTTTGAATTCCCGTAACTTCGTCTAAAAAGAATCTTACATTCTGTCCGTGTTCATTTTGAAGGGCGATCTCGCATTTACGCGTTCTTGAACTTAATTTTGTCAGAAACTCGTTTTTATTATAAATCCGTGCGAAAAAATGACTCTTCTTCATTTTAAATTGTGCAAATTCAAACGGTTCTGTGGGGTGAAGCAAATCTTTTTTCTCAGTCGTTTCAAAGTGAAATTATAAAGGGATGCATCCCCTTTACAATGACGTCTCGGAAGTCGATCTGCGATCTTACTGTCACGGTTTTATTGTACCTTAAAGAAAAAGTATGTCGTCGGAAGTCACCCGAGCTGAATATAATTGGAAATTGTTACGGTGAGCTTGCAAGGTCGGTTTACGAAAGTGAAGAACGACAATTTCAAAGCGTAGATCACTTAAAGAACAATGTCACGGAAGAGCGATCGAAATAACGATAAAGAACAAATTTCGAAATCGTTAAAATCATACAGAAGCGAACGACTGTAGCGGTAGAAAATGTAGGAGACTGCACGAAATAATGAAATCACATTATTGTTAGTAAACATATTTTCATTCTCTTCTTTCTAGCAGTTTATTCTATCATTTTTTCGATATGTATTGTTGCAGTACCTGCATTTTTCAGGCCAAAAGATTTATTTACTCTTTAAAGCTACTTAATTTTACAAATAAAACTGGTCCCTAAATATTATAGATAACATTACAATTTTATTCGATTTTTACAAAATTATTCATTGAAATTTTACTGAACAGATAATGCTACATATATCTTATAAATTCGTTAAATTTAATCATTAAATGAACTTCATGGTTCTGTCTTTAAACTGTTTAAACAGTCTCCATTTCTGAATGTAAAACTCCAATAAATACCTCGAAACGAAAAAGATGCGATTTACAGTTGGTTTAGTTTCATAGTTATTAGTATAATTAACTTTACCAGTAGTACGTCCTCGCACATAAACGGTAAAAAAGACCGAACGTAAGAATTAATCTCCACGGTTCGTGAAATTGTGTGATGATCACGTCACTAAAACTCCGAAACACTTGAACGCTATGTAGCCCACTGAAAAAGCCACTACTCATTGTCAGTCATAAGTCAACAATGGATCTGGGTATCGACAACGTGTAATAATAAAACTTTCTAGCAGCCCGACAATTAAGTACCCTTATCGGACAGTGACATTGTTAATTTTTGCGGATGGGTAATCAACTTTGAAGTTAAACACGGTATCATAAGCGATCAGTATATCCGCAAATTCTCTACGAATACTGAATTGGTAATTGGTCATTGAATTCGGGAACACCTGTGTTTACCGGGAACAGTGATTTCGAATTCAAATCCGCCGCTTAAAATTACCATTTAAAATTCTGTCGACCGGAACGATGATTCTGTTACCTCGAAGTGAAAGTCTGGGTGACACGTGAGCTTCTGTTGGAAAGGAAATATCGAGGTGCTGTTCGAAAAGTCGGCGAGGGGTAGATTATACGCGCTGAATAACGAGCCGTGCGCCGAACGGTCGGTTCCCAGACATTGTCCTATAATTTTCCAATTAAGGCATCGGATTCCCATAAATCTCACGGCTACGGACAGCAACCATAAATTCAACGCTGTACAGAGCGACAAACCGACCTCTATTCGGCGCAGTTTTCGATCCGAGCCTTTACATTACGAACTAAAATGCCAGAATCGACCAGAGGAGGGAATCTATTACGTTTTATCAATCTTGCAACCCCTTAGAAACCGGCCATGATTTATAAATTGGAACATAATTGGATCACCGTACTGCCCGTCAATTCACTCACAGTATCGCTTTTCTTTTTCCTAGTGATGGGCATGACCCTTTCCAACTAGGGTAAATGTACCTATTACCGCGGGTGTACGTTTCACTCCGGTATTTTTTCCTAACGAGATTAAATTACGTACAAATAAATATTTTGCCTCGAATAAATTTGTACCAGGGACTATAACTGTTATAGCCAAAAAGAAAAAAAATCATAGAATAACAATTATATCATCGACTAAAATCGTATTAGTTACAAATAAGAATTATATGTAAGTAACCGAAAATTTTTTCTCTTGTTGGTAAATGTTATCGTTGAGATAAATTCATTTCGATTACTTATAACAGTTATCAATGAGAGAAATTGATTTCAATCGCTCATAACAGTTATCGATAGGAGAAGTTTATTTTGGTCACTCATAACAGTTGTCGATGAGAGAAATTTATTTCGATCGTTCGTAACAGTTGTCGATGAGAGAAATTTATTTCGATCGTTCGTAACAGTTATCGATAAGAGAAATTCATTTCGACCGCTTATAACACTTATTGATGAAGGAAATTTGTAATAGTTATTATTAAAAAGTACAACTTTCAAATAATGGACAATCAATTATTTCATAAATTTTTCATTTGTAAAATTAATTGCTGCAATCAAAATTTAATATGACAAACAAACAGATTTTGTGTTGTTCTTATGATCTGTTGATTCGTCTTGTTGTATGAAACCTTCTCAATGAATTTCACAGGCTTGCTGCATCCGAAAAAGAGCAGACAATTCAATAATTAAATAAGCAATCAAATGAATTTGTTCATCAATAATTATTATGAACAAGTGAAAAGAAATTCGATTATCAATAACTGTTATGAGCGATCGATATAAATTTCTCTCATCGATAACTGTTATAAGCGAACGAAATAAACTTCCCTCGTCCATAACTGTTATGAGTGTTCGAAATGAACTTCTTTCATCGATAACTGCTTTGAGCAATCGAAACAGTTTTTCTTCATCGATAATAGTTATCGAGGAGGATCCATTTTTATTTGGACACTGACAACTGTTATTTGTAACCAAAAAGTATAAAAATCGATATTTTTTAATCGTGGAAAATGTTAGAATAACTGTTATTTTTGGTTCCTGATTTGTATAATTCAATGAGAATGTATTCTCGTCGTCCAGACAGCAAAATTGTCAACCATTCTCATATTTTTATAATCTCAGGATTTGAAAAAACATTCTTCATCTAACGTAAAACTAGGACCACTTTTCTTCTATCTCGATCACCAAAGGACTGTCGTTCACATGATTGTACATTCTTTAAATTGTGTAATATGCAGTGTAATGTGCAAACATCGTGAACACTTGCAATTTGCAAATTAACTTTTCAAAAAACAGTTTATTGAAGATAATTAAGTGATTCTCTGGGGCCATAGTGGCTGTGGCTAACCACCAGCGAGATAAATGCACTATTAATAACCGTGTAGGCTTATTTAATCATATTATTCAATATTTCATTATTATAAGCATATAATAATGAAAATTCTATTGTGGCCTTTACTGTGCGGTGTATAGGGTATCTCGTGTAAATCAGCCAGTTCGAATAACAAAATCATTGATAATTTATCACAAACTGAAAAATGTTGGAAATATAATTTGAATGCAATAATTTTATGTAAGCAGTTTTATCTTCGATAAAAACATAGAAAATGTATTAAAATGATATGACTCTTCGTTATACTTTAATGAATGTATTGATTTATAATTACATCGTAATTAGTTAATGTTAACAAGTCTTATTTGTTAAAGTAATCTCTAATGTTTTTTTAACCATCGAAGACTGTCTTTTCAAGATCCCTTATGTCACTGGTTCGGATAATAGTGGCTCTACTGTTGTACGAACAATGAAAATACTTTTTACGATTTCGTTTTCTTATTTTCGATTCTGCAATATTCTCACAGCATTATTATAGAACAGTGTTGCGCAAAAGTCTTATCCAGTGACGGATAAAATAAAAGCATTCGTTATTCGCTAATAACGAATAAAATTTATTTTTCCTTGCCTGCAAATAACCACTGGAAATATGATGGATAATTCGTGATTAACGTCACAAAGTACGTCACATAAAACATTTATTATATAAACATATTTTTTATGAACCTTCATTATATTTTATAATAAATTATGATTTCACTTTTAAATAATGTTCGTATACTATTTTGATTCACTCCGATTTAAATAAATTAGAGTGATTTACTGTAAAACGCAAATGGCTAATATGATTATACTAGTCATTTAATCGTTGGTTATTCACGATGAATTAGCTAATTATTAGTCATATATTGCAACGCTATTTTCTCCAGAAATTCTATCTCACACCTGACTGAGCGGGCGCAGCAATGCTAGCGGATGATCGAATCGACGAGCCTAAACAATTTCCTCGGTGCAACCAGCTCGAATCGATCCCATTGAGTAATTCCGTGCGCGACGTCCCTTCGCGGACGTATTTCGAAATCCTGACCAGCGAGCGGGTTTATCCTTCCGGAGAGATTATGTGCTCCGTCTTTCCAGCAGATATTAGAAGTCCCTTCATTCCTTTTCTCGGCGTTGCCTCTGCACCAGGAGAATTCGCCTCGCGAGATTGGTCCGGCTAGAAAGGGCGAAGAAGAGTCCTCTCGCCCCGGAGCTGATAAATTTCTCAAGGATTATCCTGTCGTTCTTCGCCAAATAGTTAGAAAGGAGAGTAAGTAGTGGCTGTCGTCGGGATGGGGAGGGGGAAGAGAGAAGGACGAGACAAAACGTCGTCGGCACGGACCTCTGAGGGGATGGTTAACAGGACTCAAGAATATGGACGAATGTTCGAACACTCGAAGGGAAAGAAGGTAGTTTTCTTGTTTGCTTTGCTCGCTAAGACCGATCAGCTGGGTAAATGATTTTCAGGTGGGACCGTTTCGGTCGTTCCCGAACTTTTCGTCTTCGTGAGATGAAGGAGGACCTTCCTCGGGTCGTCGCGTCGCGTCGTCGTCGTTCCAAACGAACAATTCGTCGACCCGGGTTCGCCGTTTCGCTCGCCGAATTTCATGGAGAGATATTGCGGTCCCTTGTGGCCTTTCGAATTCTACTTTTCTTATTTTATTTCCCCACCGGCCTGGCTGTGTGTCACTTTCAGTCGCGGCCTTTATAACCGTCGGGATTCCTCTGGTTTTCCGATTTCGGCTCAAAGGACGAGGCCCGTCTGGAAACTGACTTTATTACTTCTTCCGCACACGCCAGCCTGTGCCAAGGCCGTCGGGCGCAACGCACGATCCTCGCTATCAACGATTGTTTAGGCTGACTACCGAGGGACTACTTGCTCTTCCTTGCTCCACGCGGATATCGGGGGAAATGATCCTCGCTTGCTAAGGCAGAATAGAGTACTGAACAAACTGATACGACACTTTACACACACTACGGGGCAGAGGGAAAACACGGAGAATGTGTTCGAGAGACTCGCATGTTGCGGCAAACGACAAAGTGATCGGCCGAGAATCGATTGTGTACACAATTGGGCTGAACTTCACCTTAGGAAACCAAACATTTTTTATTTTTTTAAATGTAATCCTGTAGGTTTTGACGAGAAAATTCCAGAAACCGACATTTTAGTGTTAGGAATGCACTGGTTCAAAAGTTATGCGTGTGTAGAGTTGGGCGATTTTAAGCATTTTCGACATGCAAGGGGCCGCTATATTGGTATGCAGGAGGCCAACACTGCTTGCAAACCTACGCTATCGATATCACACACAATAACTGTTACGGACGGTTATTGACTGTAAGTGGACCTTCAAAATGTACTTTAAAAATGCAATGATTCAATTAAATTATATTCAATATTACATTTATATTTAATATTCATCTCGATCGAAATGGTAAAAAGACACGTAGTGACATTGTAAAATTTGATTTAATTCACAAAGAGTTATTAATAGTTACGCATTAAATAATTAGCATACATTTGAGTGGAGCTGCATCAGCCCCAATGCTTCATTCAAGGGTCAGGAAATGTGATTTGAAAGTTTTACATTAATAGAATACCGACGACAGAGTTGGGAAGTAATTAATTACACGAGTATTTAATTACATGTGCAAAAGTGGACTATAATTACAATAAGAAAACGGCTAAATGGTCGAAAACATAAAAATTAGTGGTTTAAAAGAACAATTACACTGAAGTAATTGTTAGACTCAATTACAATTACTGTAATCGTGTTAAGTAATTGCAATTACTCCTTTCACAATTGCTGGTTGAGCCAAAGTAATTGCAATTACCAATTACAATTACATGTAATTGTAATTTTATTTCTGCAATTTCAAGTAATCTTAGTGCAATTACAAGTAATTGTAATTGGTAGTTGCAATTACTTAACGCCAAAATGGCACTAAAAAAATGTAATTAGATACTTACTCAATGAAAATGTCTGACAAGAACAAACAGAAAGCATATGTTGTATATTATCCGACTCCAACTTTGAAATGAGGGTCATTTTGAAAAGTAATGGTAATCGTTTTTGTGAAATATCAAATACTTAGCTACAAATGAATATTTAATGAATAATAAACATTTCCTAACATATGCTTTTTGTTCGTTCTTTTTAGACATTTCCATTGAATAGGTATCTAATTACTTTTCGCTTAAGTTGAAGAAGCGACGTAAAACAATCAATCAAAAAAAGGTATCTAATTACTTTTTTTTAGAGCCATTTTGGCGTTAAGTAATTGCAATTACCAATTACAATTACTTGTAATTGCAGAAATTGGTGAATAATTGTAATTGTAATTGAAATTACGTTTTGCCCCACTCTGACCGACAATATGTTATTAATACCGACATTGTTGTTATACATCTACAGTGGGTGTAGAAAGTATTCGAACACTGATAAATTTCAAACAAAACTGTGAAATTGTTGTTTATTAGCTATTTTTTCTGGAAACTATGAATATGTACATATTCTGAGAAGCCTATAGAATAAATACAATGCAAAAAACAATTAATTTCTTGATTAACTTGCTAATGTAATAATGAAAAACAGAAAATCGACTGAAATACACCAGCAAACAGTATTCGTACAGTTTCTAACTTTTTACAATTTGAGAAGAAAAACGTAATGTAAATTAATGTGACATTAAAAAATTATTAATTAATATTTAGTTGGATAGCCTCTGGCCTTTATAACTGCTGCAATTCTTCTCGGCATTGAATTTACTAAATTTGAGGTCAGGTGTTGTGGGATCTTGTCCCACTCTTCCTTCAGTGCATTTTGTAAGCTCTCTTTTGAAAAAATTTCATGTTTTCTGATCTGTCGTTCTAAATAATCCCACAGGTGTTCTATAACATTGATATCGGGAGATTGTGGCGGAGTTTTCAGATACGCCGGTGTGTTATGTAGTATCCACACTCTGGTATTATACGCAGTATGCTTCGGATCATTATCGTGCATGAAAATGAAATCATCTTTAATATTCATTTTCTCTGCATTGGGATCAAGATTGCGTTTCAAAATGTCAATATAGACCCTGTGGTTCATTATTCCATCAATAAATTCTAATGAGCCAACACCAGCTGCATTCATGCAGCTTCAAACAAGTACTGAACCTCCACCCTGTTTGACTGTAGGTTTTAAGTTTTGTGGTTTCAATTCTGTATTTTTTTTTCTCCAAACGGTACAGTGTCCATCAGACCCAAAAACGTTGAATTTACTTTCATCTGTGTAGATCACTTTATTCCAGTACTCCACTGGTGTAGTTACATTATTATTTTCTAATTCCAATCTTTTCTTTCTATTCGTTTCACTTATGAAAATTTTTTTACGGGCCACCCGTCCGTGATATCCTGAATTTCGTATAAAACTGCGCACAGTACTAGCAGATACATCGGTGTTTAAATTATTTTTAATGTGTTCAACTATTTTTATTGCACTTATTCTTGGATTTGTCTTTACCATTCTAATAATATAACTCTAACAGTGTATTGATTGATTTTTAGGGCACGTCCACTTCTTGATTTATTTTGTAGTCTTTTTCGTAGCCCATACCTGTCAATTAAACTTTGTATAGTAGATCGCGGTCTACTTACAATACACGAAATTTCTGCTAAACTGTTACACTGATTGTGCAAGTTCATAATAATTTTTCTTTCTTCTATCGTTGTTTCCGCACGTTTCCGTCCCATTTTTCAACGACAACTTTGAATATTTCGGAATTTTTATATGCTATTGATGCCAACAACGTTTCTAAATATACTGAGGAAATCAATCGTACTTACACCGCAATTTGTTTATGTTTAATAGTATCTTTACGTTAAGAACTGTTCCCTACGCAATTCGAATTAAGTAGTGTACAAATACTATTTGCTGGTGTATTTCAGTCGATTTTCTGTTTTTCCTTATTACATTCGCAAGTTAATCAAGAAATTAATTGTTTTTTGCATTGTATCTATTTTATAGACTTCTCAGAATATGTACATATTCATTGTTTCCAGAAAAAATGGTTAATAAACAACAATTTCACAGTTTTGTTTGAAATTTATCAGTGTACGAATACTTTCTACACCCACTGTATCTGCATGAATTTTATATATTTTCGTTTGTAACTGTTCATCCTTCTTGATCCGAAATTAAGACGAATGCGGAGGGATCGCTGTACCGGTCTTCGCGGTGACACTGCTCAGGCTAATTTTCATGAACAATTCATCCGTTACCTGTCAGTTAACATTCTATAACGAAGTAAACAACCGGAATGAGGTCACGGGTACAAAAACGTAGTATAGTGATCGTGCTGGTAATAAAAGTTCCCTAGGATGCCACCATAAATCACTGCTGTAAGCCACGTCCAATGCGAAACGCAGCTTTGTCTTATCCAGCTGTGATCCTAGACGCTAGACGTTATCCTGTCTTCGGATCGGAAAGAAAGCAATGCGGTGCAAATATCTGCAACCCCGCCATTAGTATAACAAGCATGGAATTCACAACTATTGTATCAATTTATTGTAAAGTTCGTTGAACGATTGTAACGCGGTAGAAAACTTTTCGATTTGCCTGAGCGATTAATAAAGAAAAAGTTTTAATTATGCAATAACGCACTTGTAACGAGCTTTCTGAGATGATGGTGTACAAATTTCGAACGATACGGTGTTGCAAATAAAAATTAAGCGATTTTGCAAGATACATAGAATAATGAAGAAGGTCAATTTCATGGAACCAGAGTCGTCAGATTAATACCTGTCTCCCCACTCCACCCAACCCCTTCTATATATTTATATTATTTATCAGTTAGTTACTGGATAATGAAGTTATCATCGTACAATATAATCTAGTTAATTTTAGCAGTAATACATTGTTGTTCGATGCCATTAATTTGGTGATAGTCATTCTTAAACAATACAATGGTCACCGGTGACCACCATGACAGTCCACATGTTATTATTATTATTATATACGGACCGAGATCCTTTTATACAAATTTATACAGTTTTTTACAGTATAACTGATAAAAACAAAAAGAAACATAACAAAAAAAAGTCTTAACCTAAAATTTACATAAGAATGGACAAGCGCGAATCTAAACAAATACAGGTACGATTAAGAAATAGTCTTGCGTAATTTTCCTTTGAATGCCTGTAACGTGCCATTAACAAAATCAATATTATTATAAAGTGTGTTTGAGCTAGCAATAATGCGATTTAATTGATTTGTTACTCCATATGTGGATTTGGATTTCATTGTTTGAAATCCTGCTCTTGTTCTCAAAACTCGTTTAGGTACATAGAAATTGAGTGCGGACAATCTATATTATTATTTATCAAATTAAAGATGAAGCTCTGGTCGGATACTATTCTTCGATCGGATAATGTTTCCAGGTTGACTGCGTTTAATATTTTAGAGTAATCATGATCAAAGATTAACATTGGGTTGTTTGTCTTATATGCACAATATGTTAATAACTTCACAGAGCTGAAAACAATGCAACAATATTTTTAATTTCTTTAAATGTTATTCCTGATTGCATTCGATCTCATTCTTATTATGAATATATAAAATCCGCAGTCTATTAGTAACGCAGATTTGGAGCTTACGCGTTACATTCAACACAGTAATTTGTAAACAGAATAGCTTCCTCAGCAACTAGTACTCCATCTTCCAAAATGACAATACGAAGGAATGAGAACAAAATAGATTGCACATTTTGTGCAATATATTGGAAACCAATAATGCTAGGCAAAACTTTAAATTGCGCAGTTGGATGTCATTGGACGATGAATTGATCTATGTGAAGAATTCTCATAAGAACTAATATACAGGGTGTCCCAAGAATGTTGTACTTCCTCGATGGGAGCGAATTCCTAGATGATTTAAAGTAACTTTTCCCTTTGCGAAAATGTTCCTCGCAGCTTTGTTGAGGAGTTATGAACGAAAAACGCAAACCAATCACAGCGCGGCTACAACGGACGGATTCCGTTTTGGCCAATGCCAACGTAGCACCACACCCAGGGGAACCTGTAACCGCACTCTGATTGGTCCGCGTTTTTCGTTCGTAACTCCTGAACGAAGCCGCGGAGAACAATTTCGCAATGAAAAAAGTTACTTCAAATGACCTCTGGAATCAACCCTTTCAAGGATATATATATATAGAAAAAATTAGCCGGATTTTTAAGAACGTTTCGTATATTTTCCTTCGATTTACGTTTGATTATGTTCAATATCTATTTATTAATAAAGTGCAGAAGTAAAATCAATGAATTATAAAAGTTCGCGGTCAAGGTGTCATTACACTATTGTATACAAGTAACAATAAAGCTTTAGCAAAGGAAGGTATAATCTGGTTCGAAATTGTTTCAGGTGCTAAGCCGTTTCCTGGACTGGAAAACCTGCCGAAGCCGTTCTGGCATCACCTCAGCTCGCCTTTTACCGAGGTAAGTCGGCTGCATAATTGGAACAAGGAGTTAAAATATCTTTTGAAAAAGCCACGGCCATACCCTTTGCGCCGTTTCGCTCGGCATGCTGTACGGAACTGTTATCTCTCTTTCTTGCTGGCTGACAAAGTGCCTTCAACCTTTACGTAATTTCTGCAGTGCGAAACATTTGAACGCTCTGCTGTAATTTCAGGAACAGCGTCTCTGAATGTTAATTGTGAATATAGCTGGAGAGAAAATATTAAAACATTTTACACGTATAAATGCCCATATTTCGTTTACAGAGGTAAATTTTACTTTACCAGACTCAAAATTTGTGCCTTTCTCCCATAAATTATGATGTATTTGGTATGTAATCCAGTAGATTTGTACCTGGAAAACCTGCAGATCGAAGTTTCGATCTTGTAGAATCAATGGTTCAGGAGTTATGCTTGCTTAAAGTTGAGCAATCTGCAGTGTTTTTGACAGGTAAGGGCGTTGCTATGTTGGTTTGTAGTGATCCTCCCCCCGACCTAATCACCAACCAACTTATTAATTATTCTGCTCGGTAAGCGGCGCGCGACCATCACTACAAACCAATATGGCGGAGTCCTTACTTGTCAAAAACGCTGCAGATTGCTCAACTTTAAGCAAGCATAACTCCTGAACCATTGATCCTACAGGATCGAAACTTCGATCTGCAGCCGCCCCGGGTACAAATCTACTGTATGACATACTAAATACATCATAATTTATAGGAGAAATACAGAAATTTTGAATCCGGTAAAGTAAAGAGCAGCCGACGACGGTATTATCCGATAGTAATATTGTTTGTAAAGATGGTGCTGACATAAAGATATAATTAGTACACTATAAGAAGTTAGATGCAGTCGGTCAATGTGGTTGTCAAATGATGTTAATATCGGATAATACTGTTGTTTACTAAAGTCGTTGTCGGTCAAAACTGGAGTCCGTGAAGTATTGTCGGTGAAAACTGTGTCGGTGAAACCTGTGACGGTGATTTTCATGTGACCTCTCCCTGGGACGGTCCGAAAAACTCCGAATTTATCTCAACGGGCCTATATAATTCGGCGACACATTATATTCCATCGTGTTCGCAGGTATATGAGGTGGAAAGTATCGCGACAGAGACTGGCGGCACTCCCGAGCCTAGGCCCTTTTTCGAAGATTCGGAGAGCAACATTACCGTGCAACTCGGCGCTAATGTCTATATGCACTGTAGAGTACAAAACCTGCAGGATACTCTTAAGGTACGTTCCCAATTTATCTTCTTTTATCGCCGGTCTCCGTGGCGCAACGTTGCGCATTTTGGTCGTCGCGTACGCCCTAAGAGCACCAGTTGAATAATCTTGGAATGCATCCGTCGTCGTGCTCTTAAAGGACTTTTCTTAAAGGATCTCAAAAGCGTTGTTGTATGGTCTCGCAACTGTGCACATGTTTCCGGAAAACTTCTTTTCTTTGACGGAATTCGTGCTCTTGCTATTTCATCTTCTAACGCTTCCTGTCAAGGACAGTTTACAGAGTAAGCAAATTATATCAGTCTCATGCATATGGACGTTGTCCTTTTTCGTGTAGGTACGAAGCAAAATGTTTCTTCTACTCATATTTCAAATATAACCAGAGTTGCAAATGCATGTTAATCTTGTTATTCCCTTATTAATGTTTAATTTGTCACTGATTTGGTTACCGCATCGCGCGAATCCAATTATACCTCTGAAAATTTTCAATTCTTCTTTCGGCTCACATACATTAAGCGAGCGAGTGGAATAACGTGGTTATCGTTTAATATTACAGTAACTAAGTTTTTGAAAAAATTTATGTCACTTATTACGCTACACATAAAATACAAAAAGGCAGCTTGTTATCAAAGATAGATTCTCTTTTGTATTATTAGCTTAAGAAATAAACTTGCTTGGATTTGCTCCTAAATCCAATGACGTGTGCTTTGCTATTTGACCGAATAGTTTTAATCAGAAGAAAACCGATGAATTTGTAGGAGAGGGTCCTTCCCTCAGATTTCAATGACCTTGAAATATGTCGTCAAAGTCACCATTCTGAACAATATTTCCCTTTAAAGTTTTTGACGGTCGGCTGTAGAGTTTACGAGATAATTGCAAAAAACTTGACTTGTAAATGGATGGATGACCTTGACAATATACAAGGTGTCCTGTTTATGTGAGATCAGCAGGATATCTCGGAAGACGTTGTCGTTATCAAAAAATGTTCCTACAAAAGTTGTTCGGTATGACGGGCTACGTCACGTAGTATTAATTGTTTTATTGTGCATGGAGTGGTGGAGGACATTTCAAGGTCACCTTGATTTTTTTAAATGGAATGTCCTACTTTTTATACCATATATCGATAGAGTACCAAATTCTGAGTATAAAAGTGTTGACCTTCATATATCCTAAACCTAATAGTTAACGAGATATTATCCAAAGAAGAAAGAAAATTGTTTCGATAATATCTCGTTAACTATTAGATTTAGGACTTATGAAGGTCAACACTTTTGTACTCAGAATTTGGTACTCTATCGATATATGGTATAAAAAATAGGACATTCCATTTAAAAAAATCAAGGTGACCTTGAAATGTCCTCCACCACTCCATCCACAATAAAACAATTATAATACTACGTAACGTAGCTCGTCATACCGAACAACTTTTGTAGGAACACTTTTTTGATAACGATAACGTCTTCCGAGATATGCTGCTGATCTTACTTAAACAGGACACCCTGTTGTATACAGGGTGGTCCATTTATCTTCAGACAGTCAATTATTACGGAAACCAGCAGGAATATGAAAAAATGTTTGATATAAAATATTCTTTATAGGAAGGGGCGCATTTAATGGCGCTATGCACATTTTTCCATAATGGCCCTTTAAGGGTCAGATGAAGGGCAACTTCATTTTTTCAAATGGAAATCCATATTTTTTTCCGGAACTTATCATTTTTTAACGATACCATGATAAATGTTGCAAAGCTTGCATAATGGCATACAACATGTATTGTGAATCTTTATCTAGTGGGCGGCAATAACGCCATCTATGATGCTCAATGTACTACACACGTATTCCTGTCAGCGCTTACTAGATTTTTATGACTTCATATTTGACATATTTGAAAATTTTTTATGACTTCATATTTGAAAACTCAGTATTTTTTCTCATTACAAATATTGGGATATTCACCACAATTTATTTAATAAAACCGTGCACGCTAGGAAAAATGTTTTATACGAAACATTATTAGTTTTCGATGTAGGATAAGAATATGAAATAAAAAATATGCGTTTTCATTTGAAAAAATGAAGTTGCCCTTCATCTGACCCTTAAAGGACCATTATGGAAAAATGTGCATAGCGCCATTAAATGCGCCCCTTCCTATAAAGAATATTTTATATAAAACATTTTTTCATATTCCTGCTGGTTTCCGTAATAATTGACTGTCTCAAGATACATGGACTACCCTGTATATATATTTCAAGGTCATTGAAATCTGAGAGGAGAACTATTGCAATAAACACTTTCATGTATGAAACGTGAGATTGATAGGTTCTGAACACAATGTATTCCTGTTTTTAATTATTGCGAATGGTATGATATTAATATTTAATAATCGTGTATGCAATATTTGCATGTGATTCCTGAACAAATAAATACGTTTGAAGCAATAGTCGTTGGTGAACAATGTATTTACTAATAAAATAACGCAGTTGTTCACAGACCGAAGTGTGCTCAAAAGTAGTTTAAAATTATTCATATATTGTGGAATGGCCAATAACTATACCCGACATTAGTGCAAAAGGAAATGGTTGGACATAATTGGCCAGAACCGTGCACGTCAAAGGAAGGTAATTTCAAACAGTTAAAAAGTTATTAAAATGTTTGAAGTATGTACTTCTCCACATACTACTTCCACATTCTTATAATGTAATTTTAACCCTGTAATTTTCCCTAATATTATAATAAATTTTAATAAATGTTCTAAAATCATTGATTACACCTACAAAGACCCGCCAACACCAAAAGAAGTGTAATATACTGTTTCAAAGTTAAAAAAGGATATATTCAAAAGGGATGTGGGCTTCTTGTCACGTACTGTACCTACGAGGAAGACGAGCGAAGAATGCAGGCGACCCTACCATGAATTGAGACTGATTATGGCTGGAATGTGTGGCGTTCCATGGCAAACAAGTGTATAAATTACTTTTGTTATTGCTAAGTCTGAGGACAATACTTTGTAATAGTTGTATCCACCAAAACAGGACTCTTAATTACGTGCATATCGAGTCAATTGTTAACAGCTTATTGTAAAAGTAAGCCACGATTGATGAATTCTAGTTTCTTATGATTTATAATCATAATCGTCATTATTAACTATCTAATTACACGCAGTAAAAACATAATAAACTTCATTAAAACATTCTATGATTCTATACACAGATGTGAACATTCTACTGGGTGTACCAAAAATGTTCTTTCTTGAAATGTCAACGCTCTGATTGGCCCGTGTTGTTTGTTAAGAACTCTCTAACCGAACCGCGGAGAACATTTTCGCCAAGGAAAAGATTCCTGCCAAGGACTTTTGGGACTCTCTGTATAAATGCATAAAGACCTACAGCAGGCCTGGCCAACCCACATGGTTCCACGGGCCACTTTGACGACATGTAAAGTTACTGCGGGCCGCACTTTAGCTATACATGCTTTTAAAAAATGAATATAACTTTATTGTTATACTATGATTCAATATAATTAACTCTCGAGTCTTAATTAAAGAGATATTTGTTTATCCTTTCTTTCACTTAATTTTTGTAAATCTATATTTATGTTCGACGTTGCACATCTTTTGTTAGCTGGTTTTCTAAATTGGCATCAATTAACGAAGTGATGAACTCTTTGTAAATTTCATCTTCGAAAAAAATGTTTCACAAACATATGTGAATCCGAAAAGCACTTACAACTCTATTGTAAAAATTAAATTTTGATGTGGACGCAAAAATTTGTTTCATTTCATTGTTGCACTGTAACTTAATTATATAAAAAATATAAAATATAGAACTGGAGTTCGTAGTCGCACTTGCGCATTATTACAATGACACTTCATGTATTTAATACTTTTGTATACATACAACGAAAAACAAAAGTTTCAACAGAAATATAAAATCGCCCGGCGGGCCGCGTGTTGGCCAGTCCTGACCTACAGTCTAGTTATAATTCCGGTGGTAACAACATCTTTAAATACTTTTAATCTTTTCACTATTTTAAATTTCACTTACTGAATATATTGTAATAAAATCTGCAGTCCATTTATGCCGGCTCCGTCGTTATTCAGCTAAATGACGCTTTGTATTCTTTAGTACGTGTGGACTGGTGCTGCAAAAGAATTTTTCGCCCCCGAGCTGTAGCAAGGTGCGCACACAGCGCGAGATTTATTGGAGACGACTGGGTCGAAATGTATGGGGTGAATCTTTACCATTGTTCTTCGAATTCTCGACTAGAAGAAGCGGTTTAGCCGTTCGAACGAAACAAAATGAACGCGATGATGAAAATTCTGTCGCGACTGATGAACTTGATGCTTGGAATTAATCTTGCGGCCTTCAACTCTGGTATTGTCAGTCCGAAATCGTGTTCCGTCCGTCGGATTCCTTCTTCTTTCTCGTGCTAAAAGCTTCGCGTCGTTATCATTATTTGCCCGGAAGAATTCCGTCGTGGATACCACACCCACTGACACGGGCGGCAATATAACCCGTTACTAACACCGGCAAAGAAAATTTCGCGGATAGCAGCCAAATATTTTCCTCTTAATTTCGCGGTCGTTTGAGCAGAAAAGCCGCCATCGATGTAACACGCGCCTTATTCTCGGCGAACGAAACCGAGAGACAAACTGTGGCAAAAAATTCTCCCCGGTCGTGCTTATATGAACGTTGCAGTTAGCTTTGAGAGTAATTTAATCCTGCAACGGTCTCCTGGGGTCTTACATGACCCCAACAAAATTTCGGTACTGTGTTGCACGATAATTGCAAATATTTCTTTAACTTCTTTGGAACACTTGGCTTTTCAGTCTCAAATTCAATAACCCAGATATGACAAAGACGTCTTAAAGACGTCTTCAGTTGGACATTCAGACCATGTGAATGTAACGATACCATCCTTTTCAAGGGCTCATTTTAAAGGGAAAACTTCAAGGAATATCACCATATTTTTCAAAATTTAAATCACTGAGCCCCATCATCGAAAAAATGTAAAAAAAGAATTTGTTTAAATTTTTCGACATTATAAAGTTGATTTTCGAGATTGACAAAATTATTTTGTAATAGCCCACTCCTTCCCGAATAAAACAAAAAAAAATGTAGTTCAATCGGACAAACAGTTCCCGAGATAATAATTCGTAAGCGAGGCCCGTTTTCGCCGAAATGGGCAAAAATTGAAAACTTTGAAGGCCCGCCATTTCTAAAAAATTCGAAACCGGGAAAATGATGACATAACCCCCCCCCCCCTAATTTCACATGGACTACAACATATTTCATTTAGAACAAAATCGATGATGGTGCCTGCAAAAAGTGATCGATTTGGCATGAAATGACCCAGTATTCATACAGTTTTGATTCCGTATTTCATGTCTAACTTTCAGCAGTTAATCATTAATCAATTATCCGATTGACGATTGTAATTGAAAAGAATGTAATCGTTAACCGCAATTAACGATTTATAAGTATTCAATCGTTAACCGCAATTAACGACTAAACTAGGAGATTAATTGTTAATTGCCATTAACGATTGAAATCGAAATGTATTCGTCATTCGTTGATTAAATTTTTGCCCAACTCTGCTTAAATGTCCATGAATGTTAATTAAATTAAAAGAAGGGAAGTGTAAAAATAGATTTCGAGAAAAACAAGTTTAAAGTTAAACCAATAAATAACAGCTTTATCAGAAGAACGCATGTTGAATTGATATAAAAAGTGTAATAAAATAATAAACATTCAGATCACAATAAAAATTGAAATTGAAATTGAAGCAAAAACGCTAACTCGAACAAAGAAAACAATGCTAATACTTACTGCTAGATTGTGAGTATATAAAAACCACACTGTTTATGCTCTTAAAGACGTCTTTTTGGGACGTAGGACTTTCAGACCCAAAATAGACGCAAAATGGACGCCTTGAAGACGTTGTGTGCTATCTGGGAATATATTATTACTGAATTCCTATAAAACTGGTGTCTCCAAAACTTCAATATCAAATATGTATATTCTTCGAATGTTTGGAGACTTGCAATTTTTTTAAACATGTTCGCATAATCCGAAATATGTGAAAAATATCCATATTAATAATCACGATGGGACACAGATAAATATAATATCAGTAAAATATATAATAAAATGCATGAAATCCGGCAGGCTCAACTAGTCTGGACGATAAAATTAATTCAAAATTGATGTTCGACTACATCTTAACGAAGAATTTTATTCACGTGGTATATAATCAAGCGTGAAGATTTCAGAAGGATCGCTAAATGTATTTGAAGTTATGCCGCTGTCAGATGTTGATGCTATCCACTTGATTAATGGTATTATGGCTCCGCTCGCATTTGCATACAGTGAAACACCAGAGAATTGCAAGCTAATAATTACACTAATCATGAGTCTACAAGATTATACCATTTTTAGGTGAGTGAAGTGCAAGAAGATTACCCCAATTCTACTGAAATATTGCCCAATACGAAACCCGATATAATACACGTGAAATTAATAATTGATCTTGAATGGTCAATTTCCTAAATTTGCCTTTGTTATTTTATTTTCGGCACTATGTTTATCGGATTACATCAAATCCTTTTTCGTTTAAACTTAAAACAGCTAAATCATTGAAATAAGGTTTCCCAAAACATTGAAATTTATTTAATTATTGCAATAATGTTACTAACAGAAAAACGGATACTTGACGTTCAAATTGTAATAAATTAGTAAAATGATGATATAAATCCACTCTTAATTTACGCGCGCTCTATACGTTATACTTTATATTAATTAAAATCGCTGATAATCAAAGTATGATCGATTTAATGTAAAATGACCTAAAAAGTCCAAAGAGGCGACAAAAAAGAGACCGATGAAAAATTAAATTTTTTCAACTTGATGGTTTAATTAATTTAATCTCTGCATTTATATCGTCAATCAGATTTACTTTCACGCAGTCGTGCACTGTAATAATGACATAACGAAACGTCAAGTGCCCGATTATATGAATTCCTGCCAAGCGTCACTCTAATTACACGACGATTAACAGCTAAAATGCAAAAAGTCGATCAATATGTAACGTAAAATTTACGCCATATGTTACACCATGAAGCAAATTCTGTAGTATTTGCGTTCAGTAAAGGTAAAATAATTCAATAGATAAAGGAAATTGCAGTTGTTCATTCGAATGAAACTAAAATACCGAAGAAATTTTAATTTTATTTCGTAAGAGCAACGATATACCGGGTGAACGACGAATCGTGATCAGTAGAGATTACTCTGTTATTAGCAGTCCGATTGAAAATGTTTCTACCAGCTTTTGCATGGTTTCAAGAGAGTTTTAACGTGAGTACAAATGCCAGATGAGGGGAAAGTGCACGAATTGAGGGGAAAAAATTACCCTCTCTCAGCCAGAACGGAATACATGCATGACAGAGACGAAACGCGTCACGTGAGGAGAAGGTAGAGTGGGGGATCGTCACCTCCCACATTATCGGAATGAAGAAGAGGGAGAACGAGCCAAATGTGGCTTGTGAGCCGCGAGAGTTGGACAAAATAAATTTGACGAACAATACAAAATTATTGGTACAACAAACTCATCTCTAACATACGTTCATAAGGTCTGAAATATCATTCCGCATAACCAAATGTTTAATAAAATCCACTTATTGGAACACAAACTACAATTGTCAGAACTTATAATGATATACAATACAATAGTGAGGAGCGCTAGTTGTGCTCGTATTATACGAACGATCTGGCTATGCGAGCAGTTTGTCTCCCGAGGGATTCATATAAACGAAGTTCTGTATTCGCAGCTCGGAAATTAAAAATGGAGGCACATTAACAGCGTGCTATGCAACAGCCAATGTTTTATGTATACGAATTAATGTAACTAAAAAGTACAATTCAAAGAACAAGAAGAATAACTGAAATGTATGAAACATGAACTATGTTTATTTTCTGAAGTGCACAGTTTCGAATATCAGGCCACCAGCGTATGATAAATTCTGAACGATTGTTAGTCCCGCGCGTAGAGCTGAAAACAAGAGGACTTCTGTTCAGAGACGAGAGAGAACATGGCTCGTTTCCAATTATTTAAATATATTTGCCCTTAAAACAGTCGAGCATAGAAGTCGGCGAACTCCGCCATGATGCATACGGAGATCCCACAACTGTGAAAAAAATATCTTGGCGCGCGCATAAATCTGTTTAAGAGGCCGCGACAAATTCACCGAGCGACTCAACCGTTTCTGCCTCGCATTATCCCCGAGCGGAACACCGTTCTAAATCGCATGCGGCAGTAAAAAGAACGCCACGCGGCAGGAAATAACGGCAAACGTTCTGTCGCACTTATTGCGCGACATTGCCGATAAATCGTTGTCGAAGCCACCAATCTCGCGCAGAGTTTGCGTCACGGAGGACGATGCTGTGGAACCTCCCTCGAATGACACACATGACTGTTTTGTTCGTTCGCACGCAGTTGCCCCGGAATTCAATCTTTCTAAGTGGAGACCTAACAGATCGACTCGGCAAGAAGTTGTTCTGTTCGACCCAACTCTCGAAGTGCGTGCACGCAAACTTTCGAAATTTTGATCCCGTTCGAAATCTCGCGAAAGCGTGCTGGAAATCCAAATATTCTGCCGAGTAATGAAATATCTTGACTCGCGAAGAACTTCATTAGATTGGGGATGTTTCTACACAGTGTGGAGAACTTGATGTAGAATTGCCTCAATTCAGACAAAACCATCTTCACCGTAGCGCCCACTGTCCCCTTCCAGTAAGCGGCGCACAGTTGGCTGGATCGAGAAAAGTGACATTTTGTTATAACTTATAACTCTTAAACCATAAGAGATATCGGGATGAAATTTGCACTAAAATTCATTTAAAAAATAGTTAATTTTAACTGTAGACAAATACAATCTTTTTTATTTTGTTAAACAATAATTTTTAATTAATTTTCATTCATATTTTTTATTAAAATAAAATTGTTTAAGTATAATCTTCCAAACTATTTTTTACTTACCAAATATGTCTTTTATATTTACATTTCATACATGTGATGTTTTATGGAATACGTAAAATATAAATTCGAGAAATCTTTTTATAATCAACGCATACAAAATGTACCGAGGAGGTAAAAATGCCTCACAAGCGTGTCAAAAGATATTTTTATAATAAGTTTTTACGACCTTTGTTATTTCGTATTATTTCATGTATGTGTAATGTGTTTATAAAAGATAAAAATATGAACAAATATAAAAGATAAGCCAATTAATCTTAGCAAAACGTTTTTAAATTGATAACAGGTAAACTTTTGGTCAATTTGTGTAGTTTAATTAAGTATTAAATCTGCAGCTTCCGGATATCTGCAGGCATAAAAAATGAGATTAAAATTATTACATTCAACAAGTATTGTCAGATATGAAATGTAATCTAATTAACATACTACGTTATTTGCATAGATAAAGTAGCATACACATTTCGCGACTCGTTAATCTAAATAGTTCGCTAGAATAGTCTCTTAATTATTAACTATGATTCAATCACAGATATACTTACCCAAAAACAGTGATACTCACGAAAAAAGCTAAGAAACTCTTAGACCAGTTATATTATTACCGTTCATTATATTTTTAACAATAAAATTAATAGATTACTTATATTATTGTTAAAAATTGCATACTTGTTTTAGGTAGGTATGAACTTTTAATGCAATTGCAAAAATATTCATATTTGGATGGTATTTAATTACTTATGTAGTGCTATATGTGAGTTGCTATGCGTCAGGTGACACGTCCCGATAACTTCAAACAATCATAATTTGTTTAAACGGGTCAGTCCAGATATGATTTTTGCGGGGATATGTAGAGGAAGGTCTAATGGAAATGGCCTAATTTGTCCGAAGAGGTCCAATTAGGTCCATTAAAAGATGCAAATTCCTTGCAAATGCTAAGAAAGTATATAGATTTTATACATTTCATTAATTATTAATTTTTAATACATTGCGAGCAAACAACCTCAATTAAAGCTTTAATTGTTACCGCAAAGGACAGTTTTCATTTACACAAAAGAGGCAGAAGAAATATGAAATAAGGTAATCAGGACACCTCGATGAAAAGAACCAATTTTTGGCTAAAAATTACTGCATCACAAATGTCTATCTTTGTGAATTTATGTTAACTATAGTTTTTGTGGACAAAAGTTAATTTTTTCAGCTTCGATGTTGATGGACACTTAAGAAGCAATACAAAATTAGAAATCGATATGAGAAAGTCGACTTTTTCGTGAAATGTCACTAAATTTCTCGATCCAGCCCACTGTGCGACGTTACCATGGACCAAAGTCACCAGATGTACACTTGTGTCCCCACTGTACCTCCCCCTTCTACAAGGCTGTTCCCCCACGCTTCCGCCACAGTCCGGTCACGTGACGCGTTCCGCCAATGTCGTACATGCGTCATAATGTCACGTGACGCGTTCCGCCAATGTCGTACATGCGTCATAATGTCACGTGACTGACCTGATACTAGCAGAGAGGGAGAGAGGGTAACTTTTTCCCCTCGATTCGAATCAATCCCCCTGATCAACGTTCACGGAAACAATTATGGGACCAAGTAGCAAAACAATAAAGATAGAAATCTCAATAGCATTGTAAAGATCTAGTAACAAACATGCGAAAACAATTTGCATCCATCAGGGCAGTCCAAGGTGCTGAAATAAAAATATTAAATATATTTCTTGGCTGGTATTTTGGACTGGTGCAAAATTGAGTCAGGAATAAAATATTATAAAGATATTAATCGTTCCCCGAGCTAAAATAATTTTAAAATCGCGTGCTTCTTAAAATCTATAGCGCTCTGTCTTAATAACTACATAGATAATAATTTTTCTTTTTTTTTTTAAATAGTTTCGTTGGTTCAATTTTGTTGTAGGTCACTGTACTTGCGCGGTGTAGGAATAAACCGGAAATTTTTATCAAAGTGATTCATAGCGGAGTCTGATGCGACGGGAACGATAACGGGTGGACAGTATCGCAGTATATTCATCGATAATTCGTCGCATCGCGATACAGATAATGACGGGGCGCGAAACAGGTGCATTCTGACCGGTGGATATTTTTCTAAGGGTGTTTCCGCCGATCCGGGGAATTAATGGAGGCCGTTTGAACGAGGGCGAGACTGGAATCCCGTAAATCCCGGCCTGTTAGCGTGACACGGAACAATTTCACTCGTCGGCTGCCGTAGTATCGTTGCGATTCGCTCGCGTGCAATTAGTGCAGCTCCCGGCTTACTTGTTAAGCTAATTACACGTGTATAAACTTCCGGTGGCTGTTACTCGAGAGAGGAAGAGACCGTTGAAAGTTAGCCTGGTCGTTATAAGTGGAAAAGTAGCGAGTTCCAGGCGCCAGGTATATAGAACCGTCACCCTCGCTTGATTCTTCACGGCCTGTGACCGACTTCCGAAACTTCCGGACACCTAACCCGACTCTCTCTCTCTCTCTCTCTCTCTCTCTCTCTCTCTCTCTCTCTCTCTCTCTCTATCTATCTATCTCTAGAGAGAGATAGAGTGAGTGAGGGGGGGTGGGGTGGGGTGGAGAGGAACCAACTTTGACGATCGATCGTTTCGACGGTCAATCAAAACACAGACAAAACGTCTAGCTAAGAGATTAGAGAGTTCGGGCGGCTCGACGTGGCGTCGCGTTACCACGCCATTGATCGCCGCAGCCGAGCTCGAGGAAACCAGCTCTTTTGTTGCTGTTAATGAAGTTTCAGCTTGAAGTTGCTTACTCCCGACCTCTTAAGACAACTGACAGTCTTCCAGGTGAACTTCGCGAACCGTGGATGGTGTATCTAACTGATGCACACAGCCTCCGAGGCTTCAGACGCCATCTTAGACGGCCGAGGAGTTTTCATGCCGCGGATAATTACGAGCCTCGGGCTCTTCAAGGTGTAAATGACTGCTCTTTGATAGGAATTAAACCTGAAATACGGTAGTATGCAGATTGTTAGATCTCGAGCTCCGAGGGGACGAGTAAATAACGTTTTAATCTTACTTCGACCGCACATAATTCCCAGTTTGTGTCCCTTTGTTTTCAACCCCTAGCGGCATGATTTCTTTGGCGACCGTGTCTGCTAAAATCATTTTATTGTTTGTGATTTACTGTGAATAGAGAAAGTATCTGCAGCATCCGCCTTTGTATTCAATTTAAAGGATTAATTATGAAATTCATTTCCAAGGATTTCCATGAAACATCTTCTTTATATCATGACAGTTGAACGATTAGCTGGACCACACCGTATAATGATTATACGGTAGGAAGAATATATTTGGTACCCATGTGGCAGATAATGTTGTGTATAGTGTCGGTAAACGTACTATGCGTCCAAAAAGAGATGGCACAGAGAAACTCGCAGGTACCACGTGGTATCCCTACTTCGCGCTGCACGTATTCCACGATTGGCCGAATCGCTTGACGAAGACAGCAAACGAGCATCTTGAGTGCGACTGCATTATAGCGATGTGGTGACGCGGAGGTCCTATAACGACCGTCCCGCCAGAACCTAAGCGCAAGAGTGAGATCTGCAGCCTAGCGTCAGGAGTGGGGTCTCGCAGATCCCTCTGCGCCCCACTGTCAAAATCTCTGCCATCTCTCGTTGGACGGACAGTACATTTGTAACTTAACCCTCCGTATGCTATGCCGGAGACATTCGTCATTTTTATGCGACGCATAGGTACCACCATCCGAAATACGGCGGAAGTCGGTCGTCAGCCGTCGCGTCGTATATTACAGAAATAAAACTGTATTAGTGAAATCTCGGTGTGCGTCAGCGAAATGACTCTGGCATAGGCCTAGAACTCGCAGGAGTCCGAGGGTTAATACTGCATAAAAGGCTTTATAAACGTGACAGAATATGATGTGGACTTCCATATAAATGTTACGAGCCGAGGGCTGGCGGATAGACGTGGCCGAGGTTTGTTCATGTGAACGGGATTGTCGTCACAGTTGGGTAAAATTTAATTTCAATTACAATTACAATTACTTACGAATTACTGTAATTCGAAATTGCAGAAATAAAATTACAATTACATGTAATTGCAACTATCAATTACAATATTATTTGTCATTGCATTAAAATTACTTGAAAATTGCAGAAATAAAATTACAATTGCATATGATTGTAATTGGTAATTGCAATTATTTTGGCTCAACCAGTAATTGTAATTGCGGACCACAATTACAATTACAGTAATTGTGAAAGGAGTAATTGCAATTACTTAACACGATTACAGTAATTATAATTGAGTCTAACAATTACTTCAGTGTAATTGTTCTTTTGAACCACTAATTTTTATGTTTTGGACCATTTAACCGTTTTCTTATTGTAATTACAGTCCACTTTTGCATGTAATTAAATACTTATGTAATTAATTACTATCCAACTCTGATTGTCGTGGACTAGCCGATGTCTGTTGCGTCACCGGGTCGCCACTAGATGGGAAAAAAGGGGTAGTAGTCGACTAGCCGATGTCTGTTTCATCACCGGGTCGCCACTAGATAGGAAGAAAGGGGTAGTCATGGACTAGTCGATGTCTGTTTCACCACCGGGCCGCCACTAGATAGGAAATCGTGAACTAGCCGGTGTCTCTTTCACTACCGGGTGTCACAGGATTTCGGTACAGATAAGGTATTGGGAAGATCGGCTCTCGTAATTCTTCAAAGAATTATTGATAAACGGTAAAGGTTTATCGAAATGGGGGAATTGCTAGCTACTGGTGTTTTAAAAGGATGTGGAAACGATATTAAAGACTCTCAGATGTCTTATATCAAAAGAACAATACAGGGTGAGTCACCTAACGTTGCCACCTCACATATCTTTGTTGTTTTTAAAGATACGTCAAATGTCTGAAGGACAAAGTTGAATGGTTCAGTGGGGCTCACATAATACCAAAAATATTTTTATTTTTATGTGATTTTTTCTAGAGATATCAAGGTCATCTTCATTTTTTTAAATGGAAGTACTCTTTTTTAAACACCTACAATGATAGTTCCTTTCATTAGGAATTCAGAGACTATAATTACCCATGCACGTATAAACTTTCTAAGTAGCTCCTAATCCATATAAAAGACACAGAACATTATTATTTTGCATTATCCATTAAAAATTCGCAGTCTACTCGTTAATCACTCACTAATTTTCGAAGCCTCATTTGTAGATTTCATACTTAGTCTTTAAAAACAACCAAGATATTTGAGGTGACAACGTTAGGTGACTCATCCGAACTCGTCAAATTATGCAAAAGACTTTGTTTTCTTTTTTTTAGAAAACTAACCTTCAGGCAAGCGTTTATGAACTGCAAAAAATTAAGGTCGAGACCATCATTATGCAAAGCACTTTTATACAGTAAACCTTGCAGCAATGACTCTGAAGTAGTAAAAAGTGAATAAGTCAGACATGGAAAGAAAAAAGACTAAGAATTCATTTACAAAATATAGATTATATTTTGGTGTATTATCAGCAATACGTCGAAAGCCGTCCCTCGCCATCGTCTAGACTCTAGACCATTCGGATAATTTTCTCCTGTATTTGACAGACCCAGTTAATCCTCGCAATCTAAATCAGAGTGGATTGAAGAGTGCGAAAGCGCGTTCGCACAAAGGAAAAGCCATCTGCGCCCGATCCTTGGCGTCAACGAAGTCCTCAAAGTGTTAAGAAACATTGAATATTCCATCCCGACACAATTCTCCGTTACAGCAAAGCGATTTACAAGTTCGCAACGCGGTCGGTGGATGCAAAATAACATAAGCGTAGGGACGGATGCGGGGACGCTAACAGTGAACCCCTGACCCCAAGTGTTCCAAGTTATCAGCGGACGTAATACGCGTTTCAAATGGTCAATTAGTGGAAATTATTAATCAAGTCTTTGTCGCCAGGCCGCGCACTCTGACCTTTGATTAAACATTCGTATCGTTTACATTGTTTCGCGGGACGGTGTAATTGAGACGGCGCTGGCCAGGCATCATTGTGCCATGGCGCTCGCAAAAGCGGACGCCGCCGAGCCGTCAATGGCTATGTTATTACCGCGTGAAAATGACGCTGCCACAGCACGGCGGCGTTTCCCTCGTACCTTTCCCTCTCGAGGATCGGTATTTCACTTTGATTATTTTGCCGGCGCCAAGAACGCGCCGCGCAGCCCGGCTACCACTGTTAGGGTATAAATATTGCGGCGACAGTCGAACGAACGGACAGAAGGACTTCCTTTTTCCCTTTTCCCCTTCCTCTCTCTCTTTCTCTCTCTCTCTCTCTCTCTCTCTGCTCTCTGTGTCTTTGTTCGGTGTACGCAGCGAACGCCGAGCCGAGTCGGTTCAGAAAAAGCAAAAGAGCCTCGCTCGAGGACCCTCGAAAGAAAAGATACGTTGCAGGCGCCGCGCCGCGCCGCAGGAAACGCCGCTAGACGAGGGTGAAGTTGAAAGAGGGCCGCGCGCGTCATCGTGCCCCGCTTAGAGAGGATTCGGTATCTTTGTTTGCTGGCGGATTAATCCCGGCTCAAGGCCACTTTTACGCGAGCCATCCCTGATCCTGCCTCATCCTCCAAGACCGACCCGGACTCCGGCGGATTTTTTCATATCCCTGTCGCAGCCACGACGCGACGCAGCCGAGTCCTCCAGGATTTTTCCCAAGGCTCCGTGACGTCTCGTCCCTTGATAAATTCCGATCGGTGTACAGAGATAAATTGAAGAACAAAAATTACCTGCACGAAGGCTTAGTATGCTGTTGACGCCAAGGGGATATTTTCCTTTTAACCAGTAAAAAGGTTCTTCATTTAATACTGAAGGTATTATATAAAAGTACAAAATAGGACACTATGTATAGGTTTCATCGTGTTTCAGTTATATTGCACACGTAGCTGTAAATGTGTATATGTGTACACTAAATCCTCTATAAACGCAAAAAGGCTGTACACGATAAACGCAAAAAGATATCCCCTCCACTGTAGTAATCTGACCTTGGCTCGGGTATATCGGTGTGAACCACTATTAAGGGTATAGATCCGGCTCGAGCGAGAATGTGGTGGCACACTTACACACCGCTAGACACTGTATACGTACACGAGATTGCAAGGGTCCGGCTCCGGACGCTATTCGTCTCGGTAATGCACATTTGGGACCCCTACGTAGTCACAATCGCTAGATAAAAGATCACTGTCGCGCCGCCCAATGCTTCTCACGGCTCCGCTACATGCTGCCGAATAATGTAAATTACGCCTCCAAAACGCAAAAGTAGGCCACTTTGACGATCTCGCGCGCTAGATTGATCTTTTATCTAGGGATTATGACTACGTAGGGGTCCCAAATGTGCATTAGCGAGACGAATAGCGTCCGGATCCTTGCAATCTCGTGTACGTATACAGCGTCTAGCGGTGTGTGAGTGTGCCACTACACTCTCGCTCGAGCCGGATCTATACCCTTAAGGGTGTGGGTCGGATTTTGACCTTGGTCGAGTGCGAGTGTGGTAGTACCTTAACACACCGATAGATACTGTATACGTACACGAGATTGCAAGGGTTCCGTAGATTTCGTTTGCTGTCTCTCTAACGCACATTTGGGGCCCCTACGTAGTCACAATCGCTAGATAAAAGACCCACAATTACGGGATGCTTCCATATATGGCCTACTTTTGCGTTTTCGAGGCGTAATTTGCATTATTCGGCAGCATGTAGCGCAGTTTCACAAATATTGGACGAAGCGACAGTGCTGCCATTGTCGAGACACATACATTTTCTTAAATATCGAGAGATTTAGGATTCTTATAGACCAAAATGTAGGCATCCCGGAATTCAGGGTCACATACAATGTCAATGAAACCTTTATTATGTTAAACTATACGTGTTTAAACACAGCAAACGAAATCTACGAAGTAGATCCCTATAAGGGAGATTTTGGTGCAAGTATTAGTTCCATGGCATTTTTAGCTAGGAGCGCTAGCGTTTTTAGTCACTATTTTACCGATGTTTTACCAATACAGTGACTGAATCGGTAAAACAGTGACTAAAAACACTAGCGCTCCTAGCTACAAATGCGGAGGGCACCGATACTACGACCAAGGTCAAAATCCGACCCACACCCTTAATGCGACGCAGAGAGTTGCAGTCGTCGGCACAGTTCAAAGGCCCGTGCGTCCTTACAATGTAACACCAATATTAAATCTTTTTTATTATTACTTATTTTTTTATGAAACTTTCCCCAATATGTTTGTGACACTTTTCTGATTAAAATAAGACCTAACACGATATAATTTCAAGCATATTTAGTGGTTTCATTGACGATAAACGTTTCGGGCGCAAGGAATGACAGCGTATGGGAAAGGAAGAAATGCGGAGAGTCGCAGTCGTTGCGGACGCGCGCGGTTTCTCTTTACACGCGCTGTCCTTCTCTACGTTCGGCTCGGCCTTTGAAGCTCAAAACAATAGTGTCCCGTCTACGATAAATGCAAACGATCCCCCCGAGGCTTTTGCGTTTATAGAGGATTTACTGTATTATGAAGAAAGATTTTTTTTCTTTTTCTTTAAATTTATTAACTTCCCGATTTTATAGGGAAGTTATTGTAATTACCCCGAAAATCGAAAATCGATTTTTTAGCAGATCTTCACGTTTCATGGTCATTGCAGTCATTTTAGACTATTTTCAGCAAAATGTTCGTGTGTGTGTGTGTGTGTGTGTGTGTGTGTGTGCGCGTATGGCCGTTTCTATGTAATCAAATTTTTCGTTAACGTTTTCAGAAAAAGTAACAACGCGATCAGGATGATGAATGATGCAATCGATGTGCCCCGTCGTAACTTAGAGCTGATTAGATTTTGGTCCATATTGGTCAAGTAGTTTTTTAGATTTTTAGTTTTTTTTCGAAAAGAGTTGATTCTACAATGCAATTTATAAGGGAGGAAAAAAATTTTCCACCAAAGAACCAAACGCAATTACATAAAAAAAATTTTTTTTCTTAATTTTTTTTAGATTAAAAAAAAATTTTTTTTTTAACTGATGCTAATGTTACCGCTTGGAATAATCGAAAGTTATTCCAATGCAACAGTGAATTTATCATCTCTACTCCCAAGAATACATTTTGGGAGAATATCGATGAAAGTACAAAAAAAAAACGATGTTAGCGATGTTGGCGAAGGAGTAACGAATCGGGAAGTTCTTTGCGTGACTCTTGGAGAGTCACACACCAAATAAAAAACATTAATATCAGTAGGCCCTACTAGCCATGCGTATCACTAACTCTCTCGCAAGAGCAGTCCTACCCGCGAGCTCGCGAAGCGAGCGAGCAAAAACAACCCTACTCGCGAGCGAGCGAAGCGAGCGAGCAACAATAGCCCTCTAGTTTATTTAATGTTGCTTCAACATCAAAGGTCATTAGCAACACGGTACATTTTCTTACAATATTTTATACATATTTGTATCTTTGATATACTGGATAAGACCGGCGATATACTCCTCAGAACCTAACAGAATGGGAAAGGATCCAGGCAACTTAGCATTTTTCATTCTCATACTTTCATTCAACCTTTCATTCTCATATTTTTTGCATTCTATTATTAGATGAGTCATGTTAATTGGTACTTTACATATATCGCAGATCGTGGAAGAAAGATTGTAGTCTTCAACTGGAACAATTTGATAGACACGTCGTATTTTTTCTGCTTAGTTGTCAATCTGCACAGGAACAGTTATTATTGCATGTCGTGAGAAGTCTTCAACATAGTGTCGTTTTCGATGAAAAACGGTTTAAAATTTTAATTATTTGATAGGATTATACGGCTGCACATTCTCTGCTACAAATCCAACAGTTTTTTGAATTTCCAAATGAAGCTCTGGGAAAATATTCTGAAAATATGAAGGATCGTACTAACAGAGCACGCTATTTGTGGAAAATCGATTTTTTCTATTTTAACATACGTATATGTATAGAAACCCCTTAATGAAGATACAGAAATTTCGGCAATGTGATGTATTGTTGAAACGACCATACCGGCCGTTCTAAATGACTGTTAAACAGAAATGAAAGAGGAAAATGTTTTACTGATTTTTTATAACTAATATAGTGTCATGTATTTTTTTATATCTGCAATTTTATTTCGACCAATGAAAGCGACGACCAATTAATTAAATAGAATGTTTCATTTTATTTTTTATGTTATATTAACATATATGTAGAGACGTGTGCTGCACAATAACCATCAAGGACATGCAAAATCAGAAATGAAAGAAACATAACATACATCCATCAGAGATCTAAATGATTTGGAAGCAAAAACAACAAGAGCACATGCGACAATAGTTTTGACTTTCGCACTAGAATTATTTAAATATTTGCAATTAGATTTTTCTACATATAATTTACAGGAATTAACTGTAGTTGCTGTTTTTATTATTTTTTATTTTTCATTAGCTGGAACACATTATGAGAACAATGTAATAATTATAAATAACAGTAAGTATAGTTAAATAAAAATTACTATATTAAGGTAGTCTTTTCCAACAGACGACGCGACGCTCGCGCGTGAACACTCACACACCGCTAGACCACGTATACGTACGCGAGGATTGCAAGGGTCCGGGATTCCGCTTCTGATTTCTCGATAATGCAAAAACGTGGGGCGCACGATAATACATAGTAAGGAGTGTAGAGAGTAGCTGCCGTTGAGAAAACTCGCACAACAGTTCATATCATTTGCAGTGCAATAAAATTGTTAGTGATTTAGGTGAACTATTCATGCATCAATTATCTATTGCATGCGCCCCACAATTTTAAATCTTACAAGTATTTTCATAGCTATTCAAAATTCACAGTCACAAATTTTCAGGACTATCTGCACGGGGTTAGGAATCTGTATGGGGCTAGGAAAAATTATTTTATACTTTTTAGTCCGTTTTAAAAACGTGGCATTTTTTAAAAATCTATTTTTATTTAAATAATTATTTTCTGGCTTTTAGTCTTGTGTGTGTGAAATTTTTTAATCGATTTTAAACATTTTGGTGAGATTATAACAAAGACAGGTAACAAATTTCATACGGTATTGCGACCGCATATGGAAAACAAACGCCGTGGTAAAATGTCAAAGATAAAGGTTCAACGGAGAATTTCGGTGTAACTGTTCTTTCGCTTCGTAAACAAACATTATAGTATAATAATACGTAGTAACTTTGTAAACACCGCACGGAGCTCGAACGCACACTGAGCTCCTTCGGTGCGAAGCGGGTCAGTATAGTGGGGATGAGTCAAAGTGGGAACGCGTAGTGGAGTAGGGAGCGCTGTCGTGTGGAGTGGGGATCGCTGAACGCGATCACGTACTACCGAGTGTCGCGCAGGGAGGTGTAACGGTTAAATTTATTAATAATTCCTAAACGCATAGGCTGTGTTTAAAATTTCAAGTCGCTAGCTCATCGGGAAGTTAGTTTCAAATCAATTGCAGAATTTGTACCGAATAGACGGACAAGAAAGCGAGCTAATAACAACGTGGTAAAAAGATAGTTCTCCGTGCTGAACACAGCCGTTGGCAAAATGTCGAGACTTTACTGTACTATGATGTTGCACCATTTTGTTACTGGTTGTAACTACTACAAACAGTTTTATTGACACTCGAAACGTATTTTGCCGCTCGGAAAGTACTCGCACGCTTAGAGTATTCACAGTTTAAGCCTCAATTATACGAAGCTAGTTTACTCGTTACTCGTTCGCGAGTGAACTCGTGAATGAAACGCGAGTCATGAAACGTGCAGCGTGTATCGTTCTGATTGCTCTCGGGTGAGTTTGCTATCTCTATTGATTACATCAAACGTGTTTAACAACAGTGAGTTGTTTAGCCGTCGCGTCGTTGTGCAGCGCGCGAACTGCCTC
Organism: Lasioglossum pauxillum; assembly: GCA_933228785.1. Classification (NCBI taxonomy): domain Eukaryota; kingdom Metazoa; phylum Arthropoda; class Insecta; order Hymenoptera; family Halictidae; genus Lasioglossum; species Lasioglossum pauxillum. Next base: position 38,040,202 of record OW121699.1, on the reverse strand, counting down.
CGCTGTTTAGTGGATGTTTTCGGCGATGAAAAGGGAAGACAAGAAAGCTTGTTTATTGTTTTCCGATTGCCGATCACTAGACTGCGGATTTTATGCATTTATGACAAAAATGAGTAGGTGCAACTTGACTCAGTTGACAAATTAAAAGAATTTGAGAACATTAATTTAATATGCTCAGCTTATTCAAATTATAGAAAAATGAATATCGCTTGTATTTGGCTCCTGTTCTTTGCAATTGATGTAAACAATTTTTATTTTGCATAAACATCCGCAGTCTACCGATCTCATAGGAAAATGATATCTACATCGCAAAATGTGTCTGGAACATTTTTCGGTATCATCAACTGGATCGATTTAAATGGGACACCCTGTATACTGTGAGAATGCTTGACTTTAGCCATTTCTACATAGTGAAAAACTATATAAAATATGAATTGAAAGAGTCAATTAAGAATTTATGAATTTCTGAAAAATTAGTTGTCCATCGATTATTGTAATAAATCAAACAACACTGTTTTCAATTCTCATATTTTAAGACTCATATTTTGAATATACATTTTATTAAGAATAATTAAATTCATCAAAATTTACATCTTGCTTTAAATCAGTCGTTCATTCTCAATTTTAGTTGAAAGGACTTTATTTGCTTGCTTTGAATACTTACACAACGATAAGACAACCTTCAGATCTTGTTCTGAAGGTAATTTTCTGTCCTCTGTCCGCAGAGTCCTTGAAAATTAGCAACTTTTAATCATTCTCACCGGGCACCCGGTTTCCAAGAGTCTACCAATTTTTCCGAGTCACCAATTTGAGTGAGATCTCATCCATTAGCAGCACGATACGCAATTACACTAATTATGTCTTGGCAATTGTATCCACTCATGTATAGCAAATACAGTATAGCCAAATGGAAGTGTACTTGAAGGCACGACATTGTCATTATCGTAAGTCCTCGTTGCCTCGCCTAATCTCCTTGAGAGTTTGCAGAAGTAGGACTTTCTCTTAAGGCGGTCGGTATCTGAACTATTACTCACCTCGTGGCTTGATTAGAACTTGACGAGTTCATTATGCAAATGTTAACATTTCCTCTCCGTTCGACAGACGTGTAATCTCTTTTAAAACTTGTGTCGCTGAGAAATATCAATCGTTTCAGTGATGGGCTCGGTTGGGGCCCCTCAAACGCTTGCTTCCCCCTCCAACCTTTCTTCTGTTTCCTTGTTGACTATGTTTCCACGATCCCATTTCATATTTCTTATTAACCGTTTGTACATTTTTGTTTAAACTGTCAGGGATAACTGTTCATATATAAAGGTTGTGATTAAAAGGGACTTATTATTACGATTTAATATCTACTCGTTACAAATCTTTTGAGTAAAAAACAATTAAGAGAAATAAGGCAAAAATTGTTTCAATTAAATCTATCGAAGCCTTAGTCTAACATGCGTTATTTATAGTGACCGATATGATTATTATAGCCACACTATAAGCAATATTATTAATAAATAAAGGAATACAAATATTTTTCGAGTTAAAAGCATTTTTGCATTTTAATACTTAATGCTCTACAACCGTGATAAGAATTCGACGATGTTATCATTTCGAATAGTGTAAACATGCAATATTAAAAAGTATGTATACCTTTTGTAGTGGATTTCACTGAGACATTTTAAACAAATTACGATTTACCTCTCTAAACGCTTCATTTAGGCGCACGTATGTAAACTAAACTAAAAGGTGAAACCAAATTAGCTGCACGTTCAACGCGTTAAATCGGTTAGGTGATGTAATAGTTAGCCAGGCTGGAAGTCACTTTAAATATTGTTTCCTGTCATCGACAGTAACGAGTCGAAAATCGCATTGGCGTTAGTCCCGCATAAATAATACCATAAATGTGATATCGGAAAACGGTCTGTAGTGTCCAATATTTATTATCATTTTCCGTGGGTTTCATTGGTTTCCTCCTTCACTCGATTCGTTTGACGTCGTACGAGGCTGGAGGGTGCTCTTCGCTCGAGCGCAGTGATTTCTCGCGTTCATCGACTCCAATGGGAACTATAGACTGGCCTCGATCCACTATAGTCCAGAAATATTTGATCGCGCGAGATGAATTCAGGAAACAGTTCCAGAAGCAATCCCTCGAGCTAAGTAAATGCTCCGTATAATTATGCTGTGTCTGCATTCAGGAAGCAAATGAACACTACAGTACTCTCTCCGTAACTGTGAAAACTTTGGGTCTACACAATTATAGATGAAATATACTGCAATCTTTGTAGCGTTCTGAACGTAGAGAAGGATAGCGATTGAAAAAAAGGGACCGAAGTTCGAGACGTTCGATAAACATGCAAGATCAGTTTTGAAATTCAAAAATCAGACTTCCTTACTTTTGGTTTTTTGTCAATGATACTTTTACCACCGTGTTCGTTTTTCTGATTGAAACGACACCAAACATGATACGAGCCAATTTACTGCTAACTCATCAATTCTTTTTTTTCTGTTAATGATCCTGTGAATCCTCTAAAGGCTTTGCTGAGACAAAATCCTTATGGGTCATTTGAATTACATTAAATGGTCCTCCTTTCGTTTTGCTGGTTTTGATAATATTATACCAATCATCTGGTGAAAAAATGTTCTGAATTTTTTTCGCATGTGACTCGATTATTGCCAAGATTTACATTAGAGTACGGAGTCAATCAGAATGGCTTCTGAAATAAATTATTTATTATTCGGCGACCAGAAAAAATTTTGTCGTATAATGGTGTTAATCTGTATTATATGGGAAATTTATTATAATTTAAAAAAGTTATGGCTGAACCAAGTGCTATGACACTTCAATTTAAAATATTACAAAAAGTGGAGTTAATCGATTTGGCCTGTGAACTGCACAATTATGATCGTAATTATATCGTGTTTGGTGTCATTTAATAGAAACGATCTAGAACATCATGGCATCGAATAAAGTTTAGCTCTGACGATTGATGCGAGTTCGTTTTTCGAGTGTCGGTTTGGGGAAGTAGTTTCGCAACGTTCTATAAGTGTGTCGGAGGAAAAATTTGATGACGAGGCTGGAAAACACGTATATCGCTTCGGTAGAATATGAGCTGGTGGAGTGTGAGCATTCGCCTGAGAGAAGGTGTAAAGTTAAACAATTTACGAAGCCAGCTTGACACAGGCTGGCTTATCTTATGGCAAAATTATACCGTCCCTGAGATCGACAGCGCTGATACTACGTAAACGCTGCTTGGGGTGTAACTTTTCTGACACGGATACTTGCCTGTATAAATCACTTTGTCCTGTCTTCGTTTGAATTGGAGTCTGCAACTTTTGTTGCTGGAACGGAGGAAGCATTAGATGCAGTGGCGATGGAATGAGTTTCTCTTCTTGAGGGTTAGAAGTAGTCTCGTTATTCACTATAGTATGTAATTTACATTATGTTGTATTAAATCTCACAGGAGATTTCCTAATAGAAAAAAAATAAATAAAATCGTTAAAGATAAAATTTCATTCTTAATAGTAATAAATCCTTAATTTTCAATTTTTAATAAAATCAGAAAATTTATAATTGTATAAATTAATTTTTTTCTTTTGGATTCATCATTGAGATACACAAAACAGTAATTTGTACGTTATTTCTGTCACGGCAATGACGAAAAAGATTATTGTGACTCGTACAAATGGAAAGTGACGTAGTTTTAAGCTCTTTAATATTTTTTCTTTATTAATTGTCACGAAACCACGAAGTTGCAATGATTTGTATGTTCCTAATATATATGTATACATAGTAGGACTTCCACTAACCGGCTTGATCGGGAGACAAATAGCCCGGATAAATTAAGGCCCGATGGAAAATCGAGACCCGAGGAAATAATTAAAATGTATATTATATTCCAGAATAAATTTTTTATTTTTGAAAATTTATTTCGCTTTATAATATATTCATATTTAAACGCATATTTGTTTATAGTCGGGATCTGGTTAATCGAGGTCCTACTGTACCTGCTATCGAAATAATTCCAGAGATAATATAGGGTAAACTGTACAATAATTGGCACCCTAAGCCAAAATCATAGTAAAAATCTTTTTATCTTTTTTTGACATGTTTAAACGAGCTTAAGTCCAGTATCTTTAATGTACTCAAGTATATCCGTTAAGCCTGCAATTTTCTTTTTCTTCTGTGAGGACAATCTTTCTTTGGATTTTTTAGCTTTTTCCCTTTTCCTTTTTCCCTTTCCATTTCTTTCTTCCGCCGTTTCTTTTGGCCATGCCATTTTGAACTGCCTCTATAGCCTGAAGTAAACCTGCCTCAACGTATTTTTTAGTATATTCTATGTATATAAGAATATGAGTGATTTGCACAAATAGAATAAATAAATAGTACAACGATTAACTCTTTAATTTCCATTGCAATGATTGACACCTTATTAACTTCCCGATTTTATAGGGAAGTTATTGTAATTACCCTGAAAATCGAAAATCGATTTTTTAGCAGATCTTCACGTTTCATGGTCATTGGAGTCATTTTAGACTATTTTTATCAAAATGTTCGTGTGTGTGTGTGTGCGTCTGTCTGTTTCTATGGTATCAAATTTTTCGTTAACGTTTTCTGAAAAAGTAACAACGCGATCAGAATGATGAATGATGCAATCGATGTGCCCCGTCGTAACTTAGAGCTGATTAGATTTTGGTCCATATTGGTCAAGTAGTTTTTTAGATTTTTAGTTTTTTTCGAAAAGAGTTGATTCTACAATGCAATTTATAAGGGAGGACGAAAATTTTCCACCAAAGAACCAAACGCAAATAACATACAAAATTTTTTTCTTAGTTTTTTTTAGATTTAAAAAAAATTTTTTTTTTAACTGATGCTAATGTTACCGCTTGGAATAATCGAAAGTTATTCCAATGCAAGAGTGAATTTATCATCTCTACTCCCAAGAATACATTTTGGGAGAATATCGATGAAAGTTAAAAAAAAAAACGATGTTAGCGATGTTGGCGAAGGAGTAAAGAATCGGGAAGTTCTTTATGTGAGTCTTGGAGAGTCGCAGACCAAATAAAAAACATTAATAGCAGTAGGCCTTACTAGCCATGCGTATCACTAATCCTCTCGCAAGAGCAGTCCTACCCGCGAGCTCGCGAAGCGAGCGTGCAAAAACAACCCTACTCGCGTGCGAGCGAAGCGAGCGAGCAACAATAGCCCTCTAGTTATCCTATAATGATTGGCACCTTCAATGTACAATGATTGACAGTGCCAAGAATTCATAAGGAGCCTTTTTTCAACGAATTAAAATCATATTTCTAATTTGTTTTAAAGATCCAAAGCATTAATCTTTTGAATATTAAAAATGTTATAGGTTGCAGTGCTATACGAGGGTTTCCACAATTTATCCTATTGTTATGCAGTGCATAACGCGCAGCACTTGATGCTATCGCTCTTTGTATATTCAATGTAATATCGTGTCGGAAGTCATTATGGTGAAAATATTTGTGGAGGGTCGCGAGACCTTTGCCTCCGACTTCATAGAAACCGTTTCAAGTCACTTGAAAAATATTGAAACGTGTACCTCTGTGTTTATGTTCCTCGGTTCACGAACAAAAAGGAACGGAGTCCCACGTTCCCTGCTCCCGGAACACGGCCGGGAATAGTGTTTTGGTTAGCGCTGGAACTGTCGACTTCCTCCTTGATTTCTATTTATACTTATCGCGGGGCAGGTGAAGTAGAAAATCGACGGAAAAAGTAACTTCTCGTTGGAAGTTCGTTTACCGCGAACACTTAAATGTAATTGCAGCTTTTACTTCCCGTATGGTATTTGTTTTTACGAGTGGCGAGTTATGGTGGAAAGAAATACTTAACGTCGAGCGGGATAAACGTGACGACCGGCTTCACTTTCGCCTTCGCTCTAGAATATTGACTTTAATTGCATTTCGTTTTTGCGAAGGCGTTTCACCGAATTAAACGTACAAATCGCACTTGCTGGTTGTTAGCTACTTATTTTAATCCTTTCAGTGGTGAACAAACGGGACAGCGATAAACGAATTGCATGAGCTGAGTTTTCCCCGGATTCGTCCTATTTACCACGCTTATATTAGCTTGCCGAGTTGTTGTATACGTCAAATCTTGTAATCGAATTTTAAACCACTTCCCGATAAGCGAGACTTGAAACTTTAAACATAGCTCAGAACTGGATAACAATGCAATATTAAAAAACAAATTTAAAAAAAACTGTGCGTGCAGGAGAAAAAAAAATTTAATATTAATCGTCACACCTCGTCGCGCGTCGCTCGGTAGTACTTCATCGCGTTCAGCGATCCCCACTCCACGCCAGCGATCCCTACTACACTACGCGGTCCCACTCCACTGACCCATTTCGCACCAGTGCTCCCAGACGGGTCACCTCTTTTCGCCCATGCTCGGCGATTTTAGCCTCAGTAAAGTACGATTCTCGAGAAAATGTGGCACCTTGAGCACCCGAAGAATTTTAAGAAATTGATATGATTTGATTATGAAAAACGAATGTATGACAAGTGTACCTCTGTGTATTTTGTAACTCGTAGGACATGTCCTGGAGTCCCCTCATATCTTGCGTTTCTATATCTTTCTTTTTCATACCAGTATTACTATTTGGTCGTTCGGAAACTCATTTCGTTTTCTAAAGGGAAAATGAAAGCCAATTTTTTACCATTTAGAATAAGTTTTATGATATTTCTTCTATGATCTCTTGCGATTTTTCCGATAGCTTAAAGATCCCATGCCGGAGAATTTCTATTTTTGATTAGCAAAATATTGAGTTATATGACTTTTCTAGTTCGCACGACATCAAAAATTTGCACCGCATAAAAAATGTTGGAAAAAAGGCGAAACAAATGGTAATCGATGGTACTTCTTCTCCTTAAACAGCGCACAAATTTTTCTTTCATGCACTGCATTTTTATCCTTACGGTAATAAAAAAAGCAAAAGTTGATGGAAATGGGTACTTTGATTTTGCATATTTGATGCGATGATAAAAACATACTTGTGCGATTAGAAAGCACTGCAAGGTAGGAAGTTACGTCCGAAATGTCAGCTGTCAAGATATATCACGATTTTGCGATTTAAAATAAGGTTAGTAATAACAAATGGAAGCAATGTTATTTCTACACGAAAAACGAAATGACCCAATATATCTTGCATTCCATTTAAAAAAGACTAAAGAGTAAAAAATATATTGAAAAAAACTTTTTAAAAACCACGCTTATATTAAAATGCACTAAAAAGGAGAAAATAATTTTTTTAGACATTAGTGACTATAAATAAAAGGGTAGAGTGCCCACGAAGATTACATCAATATAGTTTAACGCTCCACGCTTTTATTTATAGTCACTAATGTCTAAAAAAATTATTTTCTCCTTTTTAGTGAATTTTCATATAATCGTGGTTTTTAAAAAGTTTTTTTCAATATATTTTTTTTAATGTGTCCGAGGACGTCCGGAGGGATTTTCTTTAAGGGCCTACGTTTTTCGATGTTACTTTTGTTCAATATATGTTGTATTCTTTAGTGACCTTTTTTCGGGAAAATTTCCTTTTATTATAGCCTGAGGTTGTTCAAATTCCGAGTTTGGTCTCTTACAATCCTACGACACTCAAACTACGCTCTCTCGCGTTTTTACATCTAATTTCTTCACCGCTATCACTTATTGAAATAATGTGCTTTAAACTCGTTTTTGATTGGCGGACCGCCTAGAAGGCGCCTCCGGGAGCTCCGTTCTCTGAAACTCTTATTATCTCGCTTGTCAGTGCGAATTTCCACTTAAGAATATTCCGTTCGTCTTCTTAGGGAAATTTCCTCATAAAATGAGTATAAACTCGCCCTATCTAAGATGAAGGACAAATTTTTTGAAAATTCCCGTCCTCTCCCCTCTCGTCTTTTATAATGTTCCAAAAATGAAAAAAAGTCTTTAGTGACCTATAAACGAATTTCAAAGGATTAAAAAATTTTTGGTTTTACAGACGTGTCAAAAAAGTGTCACCCTTTTTTCGTCAAATTATATGACTTGAACTAACAAATCGACGAGAATGAGTTTTTAGGAGCTTACAGTGAAAACATAAGGGTATCTATTAACAATATTGTCATTTCAGAAAAGTGTTTTTTCACATTGTATTTTGCAATTATTTTAAACAAATGCAACGTTTTCGAAATACCTCCACCCAAAAGAAAAGCAAGTACCGTATAAGAGACAACCCCTCGAAGCCATTTAAATTCTATGTTTTACAATTTTCATTGTAAATGTATCGTTTAATATTTATTCGGGGTAATCACACTAGTTGGGACATCCCGAATAGCTTGAAAATTCAAGAACGAAAACCGCAATTATTTTTGCACGAACCTCGTAGATTTCATTGAAGACCCGAGCTTTTCGCCACGCTCATGCGTTTGAACACGTTCGACTTCACAGTCTCTCTATTACGTGACCCCTTAATGGAGTCTTTCATGTTCTGTAGTATAAATACTGTGGGTACATGCAGCGGGGCCTTTCGAGCGTTAAGTATTGAATTTCGGATAGATTCATTTACATTCCATGTAAATTTACATTTTCATCGATATTACCTTTCCATAAAACGATTGGTTCACTGTAAAAGTCTCGTAAAACGTTCCAACGAGGAAAGAAAGGATACCAAAGATTATGCAGTGGCTCAAAAGAATTGGCACACTCAGCTTTTTTGAAATAATAAAATAATATAAATAATATACGGATTCAAAATTGTTAGTGAGAAATAAAGTTCATCAAGAAGAGAAAGTTCATCACTAAAAATAAAAAAATATATTTAAAAACTTTTTAAAAACAACGCTTATATTAAACTGCACTAAAAAGGAGAAAATAATTTTTTTAGACATTAGTGACTATAAATAAAAGCGTGGAGCGCTAAACTATATTGACGTAATCTCTAAGCGTTGTTTTTGAAATGTTCTTTTTTATATATTTTTTTCTCTACTCTTTTGTCTTTTTTAAATGGACCGCAAGATATGGAAATACGCGAGATGGAATGAGGGGATGACTCCGAGAGACGACGTCTCTTGATGGAGTCCGAAATTGTCCGAAATGGAACTGAATGAACGGAACCAGTGTTACCAGACAGGGGTAATCAAAATGGAATCGAGGGGAATACAAGTACCCCCTCTCAGATGACCAGAACAATATCTGACACGTTGCGCGACTGCGCGACGAGAACAGAGTGAGGCAGAGTGAGGCGAATGGGAGACACATTGCGCGTGCGCGATAGCGACTGAACGAAGGAATAGGATAGTGGACGGGGATAAAGGTGGAGAGCCTGGAGAGGGAATGAGGTTCGTTTCAACTTCAATCTGGCCACTGAACGGAACACCACACTGACTGACCCCCTTCGGTGCGAAATGGGTCAGTGGAGTGGGGATGAGTCGGAGTAGGAACGCGTAGCGGAGTAGGGAGCTCTGACGCGCGGAGTGGGGATCGCTGAACGCAATGACATACTATCGAGCGTCGCACGACGAGGTGTGACGATTAATATTACATTTTTTTTCTCCTGAACGCACAGTATTTCTTAAAATTTGTTTTTTAGTATTGCATTGTCATCCAGTTCTAAGCTATGTTTAAAGTTTCAATACAACAACGGCAACATCGACACAGCAAGGTAATATAAGCGTGGTAAAATACGAGAAACTTGTGATAAAAACTATGGCACACTGTATGGCTGAATAAACAAATAAGTAAAATCTCTTTCTAAAGGCTAGAATTTTATCTACTCATACCACATCGTAATACAGGAAATATATTAATTGTCACGTTCTTTGTAAATATTCTCTGAGGTTTATTGATTCATGTAGATACAATTTAACAAATCTCAATTATTTCTTCCTATTTTTATTATTAACGTGTATTCCCCTTTTAACTGTTTTACTACATAAACTAACAGATTGAAATACATTGTTTAATATTTATACAATATGATGGAACTGTCAAAAAACAACAAGTCATTAACACATCGATCATGTATATGTGACTGACGTTATTCTTCGATTTGGTTTAAATAAATAATGTTCATTGTGACATATTCGAGAAAAGACACTACAATCAATTTTGCCTTTGGCATTTTTATTTTATTAATTAAATTACGTTGACTTTGAGAGATTTGTGGTGGTTCGCGTTTAACATTCAACGCGTTAGCAATGAGGATAAAAAGAAACAGTTGAGATTTGTAGCAGATCTTGCCGATTCGTGGAAAAAGTTTGAACACCTACGGGAGTTTGAACGCTTGGGGACGTTCGAATTGTTTCGCAGTTCGGAGCTTCTAATGGAGAACGCCGATCGCTCGTTTTCAACCAGTGAACGTCAAACCTCCGAACTATGCCACAATATCGCAAGTTTCGCTAAGTTTCAAGGTGATTCGAATCTCTTCAAACGCTCCATACTGCACAGGATGTGCTACCGAAAATAGCAAGTCAAAGTTAGGGGAGATTGGTGTCGTAAGTAACAATTTGGCTTTTAACTATTATTATGTAAAAACTATTGTATTTGCAACTATTGAATATTCGAATGAGTTTTAATATAAATTCATGTCAGTGGTATCGATAGAAATGAATATCATATCTATTTTCAATTTTAGAAGGCAGATGTCACTTCAAGGTCATGTTATTAATATCGCTGAATGCGTTTTAATTTCAACTAGAATATACAAGGGAAAAATATACATTTACTGAGATGATCATAACTCAAAGTTAATGTTTGTAATGAAACAGTTTATTAATTTTTAACGATTTAGTATCTAAAATCGGGTTTCCAAATGTAGAAGCCGATTTCCAAATTTTACGACTTTATCCAAATAAGCCGGTTTTTAAATCCTATTTTAAAGAACGCCTACTACGCACGAATGGTTAAAAATTATGATACACGGTGGTTAGAAGGCATTTATTTTTAAAACATTTCCCCCTGGGTTTACAGTGTCCATTTAGGGGTAGGTAAATTATGTCAGCTGTTGGTGCGGGCAAATATTGAATGCATAAATATAGTAATAGTATATGTTAGGAAAATAAAATTAGGTCAGTGTGACTAACGTGTGACAAAATAAATCTCGTCAAGATCGCAAAGTCTCATTATGACTTGTTCAAAAAATGGAACTAGAAAATAAATAGATAAGAAATAAGACCATGAAGAAGAATAAGATAAATATTGTAGATAAAATGAGAAAATTGAAACTTTTATTTAAAGAAACGTGTTTTTAACATTTCATATTTAGAAAAGCTAAAAAGCATTGAATCAAACAAAGCAAACGAAATAAAATTGAAAAACATGGAATTGGATAGCCTGTTAACGATTAATTCGATTCTTTGAAATAGCTGTGATAAGATAAAATAACAAACTTTATCGCCAGCTGAACATTTAATAGTCGATTCAGTTCTTTTTATGCTGTATCGGAGTACAATTTTTTATAGATCATTCAGGAACATTTAAGCTTCATAAAACATTCGTAAACTTCGCCGTGAAGACCGAGCGACATTCCATGCAATCTAAAGGAATTATTTGGATATGAAATCGAGTGCTGGTATGTGTAGTAACTTCAAGAACAGAGTTACCGAGGATCAAGACTAAATTTTAGATCGACATTAGCCATTTACGATCATCGCTGTGGAAATGGGTGTAGCGCCTCTCCTTCGAGATGCGGGGTTAAAATCGCTGCCATGGGAAACGTCGTTGATATACTTGAACGTCCTGTAATTGGAACTTCCAAACCTTTCAAACTCTCTCTTTGCCAAAGCAGCAGCCCCAAAAATTTCATGAAATCGAGGTAGATTATTTAATGAAATAAAAATTGGAAAGCTGAAATGTGCGATGCTGACAAGGGAAGTTATCGAACCCGTAAATTCAAAAAATTATGAAACTTTGCACACGAGTAGAGTAAGCCTAATATGTACAACCTTTTTTCGTGCTACTTCTCGCATTAAAGGAGTGAGATCAACCCTTGAAAAAATTTCGTGAAATATCTGAAGAACAACAAACGATATTAAAGAAAAGTTGCGTGGTATTATTGTATCTACCAATCAGTGTACAAGAAAATTTTTTAAAATGCTTTATATTTATTTATTTGGAGAAATGCGTAAAAAGAATATTTTTTACACAGTTTGGTAGACACGATAATACCATGCAACTTTTGTTTCAACAGATATTTCATGAATTTTTTTCAAGGGATAATTTGTTTGTTTATTTTTTTTCTCTAGATTTTCCACGTCCCTTATTTTTCGGAATTTTCTTTACGGAATTTCTTAGAATATATTCTTCCCTGGTTGCGTATAGGCTCCGTTGCTCTTCTTGCACGTCTACCGACCCTCATCAACCCCTGCACTTTCACTCTTTATTGCTTCACCACTTTCTCCGAGTTTCCTGCTTTCGTCTTCTACGGCTATATCTCATCCTCTGTATATATTCTCACTTCTTATTTCTTAAGATGGGTTCTCGTACATCAGCTAGAAAAGCAAGTGGTTTTCATAAGTTTTTTCAAGAAAACATTTGATTATACGTCAGTGAGTCTTTAAATAACCATAAGAATATTGTTCTTTCATTTCTCAAAGCTGTAGGTTTTTATCACAAAATATAATTGTTACACATATGTATGCAGGGTGTTTGCATCATTACTAGCCAGCGTTTCTTTTGGAAAACAATTGTGATTCGACAAAACATTATAGTGTTTTCCGAAGGTGATCTTCAATTTTTTAAATGGAATGCTATGTATTCTTTTATATCATATGAAAGCGTGTTCCAGAACGAATTCATTCGTCACAGGCAAGGCCACAAACAGTTCAAGTACTGTAAACTTTCTTTCACATTATATCGCAAACATTATACTCGTTGATAGATTGATTTTGCGATACAGCTATTTTATTATTCTTCTCGGAAAGTTACAAGATAAGTTAATCCGGAAAGGCTTTCCCGTTATTAAACACAACTTTCACGATTAATCCAACATCTGTCAAAATGATTAAAAGATTAACTTGTTCTGGTAAGAAAAGTATATCTCAATAGACCGACATGTCTGCTCCTCATTATTGACTTTTTTTCTCCAGTGTGGAGCTGAAGGCTGCAAAATAAATAATGAATTTAATATATTGACTATAATATTTATAATTTCTGATCCGAGGCTTTTTTTAAATGCGCAAATGAAAACAAACATTGTTGGTATCAATTGCATGGATCTAGATTGTAAACTTCTCAGTTTTGCGTCTGGTTGCGGCGGAAACAGAAGTTTTTTTTTAAACGGGACTACACATTTTCATTACAACAGTTAAAAAATTTTTGGTTTTATCGAATTTTTTTTAGAGATATCAAGGTCAGCTACATTTTTTTAAAATGGAAGTACTCTTTTTTAAACACCTACAATGATAGTCTTTTTTTATTAGGAATTCACTGACTATAATTACCCATGCACGTATAAACTTTCTAAGTAGCTCCTACACTCACCGAAATTTCTATAAAGTCACTGTGTTTTGTAATGAATTCTTATAATTATACCATACCAATGAAAAGTTTGTATTTGGTAGCATTTCGGGATTACATAAGGAAAGCATACATATCGATTTCGACACATAAGTATAACATTTATTGATAAAAGAAAAGAATATATATATATATATATATATATATATATATATATATATATAATTTTACACAGAACAAACTGCAAAATATCTATAATGTCATTTTCGTTTTACACGGAAATTAACAATTGTTTTTTTATTATTTCTATTTTAATATTTAGCGTAACCTCCATTTTTTAATTAAAAATACGATGGGCATTGACGAAACTCACGTTTAAAGCGTTTTTGTTCTAACAGACTCCCACGCTTCATTCACCGCATCTCTTAGTTCGCTAATGGCGTTGTATTGTTCGCAGTTTTTGTAAACATGTCGCGCAATTATACCCGAAACATTTTCAATAGGGTTTATATCGGGGGAATAAGCAGGCCATGGCAAAACATTGATATTTGTTTCTAGAAGCCACTGCTTTGTGTGCTTCGACGCGTGTACTGCAGCATTATCATGCTGATAAATAAAATTGTCATCTTCAATATTTTCTGTGAAGGGTATTAAAACCATGTCTAACAAATCTGTATAATTTTCCGAATTCATTTTGTGGTTTATGTAACACATTGGAGTTTTTTTGTCGGCTTTGAACGCAGCCCATATCATTAGGGAACCACCGCCAAAGTTACGACTCATTGTCACACTTTTCTCATTTCTCGGATCGTGCCAATAATATCTACAGCCATCAGACCTATCCAAATTAAATTATTTCTCATCTAAAAAAATGACAGAATCCCATTCTTTCGTCCAGAACCAGGACATGTGTGCCCGTGCGAAATCAAGACGGGCCTGTTTATGCACTTCTTTAAGGCCTGGTTTACGTTGCATTTTTGTCCACATAAATTGCCCAGAAGAATTTCAAAGTTGTTGCACACGTCTTGTTGTTACTAGGAGCTGCAATTCAGCTCGACATTGTGCTGCATGTTTCCTTTGCTTAGCCGCAGACCTCATTAATGTCGTTTCTTTGACAATTTTTTATTGCCACCTTTAAAATGATTTTTTCGCGAATTAGAGAATTAGAGAAGCCCATATCTTTATAAGCATCGATTGATGCTTTTCCTTCACTTGTTAACACTTTTCCTCTCGGCATTCTAATACACGCGAATCAAATCATAACAAACAGGATTTCTATGAGTTCTAAAACTAATACTTGTAGAATATTTGCAATTTTCCGTAGTTCTCTGCTCAGAATACAGAGAAGCACTAACTGTAAGTGACTTTATAGAAACTTCGCACTTGTGTTCTGCACCACACAGAAAAAAATTAAAACAAACGTAAATAGTAAATATAGCGGTCTAGAGGGGGCAGTCCCTCTCTCCGAGTGTCAACAAGACACAAGACCAGATACGATAAATTAACAAAAAGGGTGATATTTTTGAAATATCTATGAAAATGAAGAGACTTTATGGAAACGGCGACTGTAGTCCATATAACAGACACAGAACATTATTATTTTGCATTAACCATTAAAAGGTCTACTCGTTAATCTCTCACTAATTTTCGAAGCCCTTTATTTGTAGATTTTATTCTTAGGCTTTAAAAACACCAAAGATATTTGGGGTGGCAATTTTAGGTGACTCACCCTGTATAACACGAGAACTGTAGTTATTCAACTATTTTTGCGAAAATTAAGAAAATTTGATAGTGTGTGATCTTTTTGTCGCGGAGTGTATATTAACATTGTTATATTCTTTTTATCTTCCTGCTGTTTCTGTTGCTGTAGATGACGATATATCATCTAGCCCATATTGTCATAAATGCATAGAATCCGCAGTCCATTACTGACTGAACAGAATGTAAACGACGCTCCACCATTTTCTTCTCAATAATAATCTCGGAAGAAATTGTTACAAAGCAACAAAAATTTGCTGAATTTACCATTAGATTGCTCTTTGAGCTGTTTACTGAAAAATTTGTAACCGTTCCAAGCTAATTAACGTTTCTACAATTTCGAAAGTTGGTTTTGCGTGACAGGGTTCAATTGTTCATTGTGTTTCTTGGCAGAAGCGATTATTCGATCGATAGGATGGCTGTTTGATTTCAGCCGCAACCAATCTGTTTGATTAATGCAGATTTCGTTTCCCGAGACGCTCGTTCCTCCTGCTAATATAGGCTAAGTTATTAAGCAGAAGATAATGCCAGCCCAGTATTATATCCACACGTGGTTGCTGGGGCCGCAGCTTATGGCGGAGGGTTGCGACTTACACGCGCCGATATGCATATATACCGCGTGCGTCTTCAGATTACGGCCTCGTAATTGCTCGCGAGTGATGAATTAATTATTTAAGGAAACGGAGAACTCTCGTTAAGATCTCAAACGGCGTTGAGATTGCGATATGGATCTACGAATTCCGTCGTACCGCTGAATTAATGCGCCAAAACTTTGCGCGGGATCTCCGGCCTGTGATTAATTTGAGAAGAAATCCTCACCGCTGTTTCACGATATCAAATTACACGTTAAACAGTTTCACTCTTTCACGCGAACGCCGCTACGGGAGCTGATTGAATTCTTCTGTCATTTATCCGTATAATGCCACCGGATACGCTTATATTTCATTAAAAATTCTTTTTTAGTGTTTGTTGCTCCATTCTGACTCCTTCATCTCCTCGGAATGCTGCGTGCTGGATCTAAACATACAACAATGTCTCGATATACAGGGTATTTCACCTAACTTGATCATCTTAAAAAAAATATCAAAGGAATCAAATTTTCTCAAGATCGAAGTTACTTTTAAATAGGACTACATATTATCATTACAGCAGTTTTATAAAAAAAAAACAAATTCAACGTTTTGCAATGTGATGTGCAAAATCTGAAAAGTCGAGATTTATTATACTGACTGACCTTCTAATCTTCTTGTACTTAGATCCTAAAAAATTCGTTGACTTGCTATATTACTACAAGTATCGATTGTTAAATGTTGACAATTCATTGCGTCATCTATGATATACATACATACAAGGTGTCTCAAAATATTGTAGTTTCGTAATGGGGGCGATTGCTGAGGTCAATCGAAGTAACTTTTTCCTTTGCAAACATGTTCTCCGAGACCAGAGCTGGGGAAAATAATATTTTAAATAGTATTTTAAATAGTAAATAATCCCATTTATTTTACAGTGTCTGTACAACTTTGAAAATAAAATATTTTATTTGATGCAGTAATTTTGAAGAATAAAATATTTTATTTGTTGCAGTAATTTTTGAAAATAGTATTTGAAAATAGTATTTTATTTTAAGAATATTGAAAATATTTGGACTTTGTCTTTATTTTCAATTCCAATTTTAAATATTATTGCTCAAAATAATGGTTCGCATTAAACAGATCTCTGAGTATAACTAGTTTCCTGGTGATAAGATGCACTGTATGTTTATCAACAAACCTCAGTAAGCACATGCTGTGAACTGAAGTGGATATACGCAGTTTCGTAATAGGAAGGACTTCATGAAATCGATTCATGTTAGTGTTATGCGATCAAAGAAGTAGATGACTTTTTTTCATTTATGGAAAAAGAAACAAATAATATCAGTCATATAAACATTGCAGAATTAGAATTATTTCAATATTTGAGCGATAGTGATACACGAATTGAAAGTATTGCAAAGTACAAATACATGAAAACATTATTTTTAAAATACAACACAGCTATTCCGTCCCCTGCCCCAGTTGAGAGACTTTTTAGCTTTGCTGGACTGATTCTGTGTCCTCGAAGGAGCACCCTAACAGATTCCTATTTGGAACGCTGCACCTTGTTGTATGCGAGTAGCAGCAGTCAAATAAAAAAATAAAACGAAAATGTGGCAAATGATATAGTTTCTTATATTAAATACCATTTCTTCTTTAAATTATTGCTAAAATAAGAAATATTAAATAAGTAATGCGATTTCTGAATGTATTAGGTATAATGACGCAAAAAATAAAATATTCTATTTTGTGTTTCAGATCATTAAAATAGAAATATTTTATTTTTTGGATGAGATTGTTCAAATAGCAATATTTTATTTCGAGGTTCAGATTGTTCAAATAAAATACTATTTTCTTTAAGCAAATTAAAATCTAAAATATTAAATAGTATTTCAAATATTTTTTTCGCCAAATAATGCCCACCTCTGTCCGAGACTTTGTTACGGAGTTATTAACGAAAAACACTGACCAATCAGAAGGCGACCTAGACGCGTGTTGGCACAGTCAGCCAATTGACAGTTGGCGCGCTGGGCCGACTGTGCCAACACGCGTCTACGTCGCGCTCTGATTGGTCCATGTGTTTCGTTAATAACTCCTTAACAAAGCCGCCAACGCCATTTTTGCAAAGGAAAACGTCGCTTCAAATGATCTCAGGAACCTCCTATTTCCGGATGTTGGAGGAATTTTGAGACACTCTGTATGTAGCTCCTTAACGCTCGGTGAAGATTTTCACAAAGGAAAAAATTGTTTTAAATGACCTGAGGAATCGGCCCATTTATTAAGGAAGTGTTGGATTTCGTTTTATATTTCATTTCTGCTATCTATTACAAGCACCTTACGCGGCAATCATCCTCGTGGTCGCCAATACTATTACTCTAAGAATGGAATTTCGTCCAAGTTCGTTAAGAAGGTCCGGGACTTAATTAAAGTTCTCAGAACGTCGTTCGATGGGTCGATCATCTGCCGGGTCAGTAATCTTATTTTTAGTCACTACCAGACGTGGTTTTACATACGCTAGACGCCAGGAGAATGTACTCCGAGGATAATTATAGTTCTAAGAATACCGAAACTTTTCGGCACTTCCGTTTTTTTATCTCACATTCACGATCATTCATATTTCTTATATTAAAACTTCTGCGTTTGAACATTTCATGTTTGGTAAGGTTAGAAAGAAACAATTTCATTAAATCATCGAATGCGTGTGTGTTGTGATTTATTTGAGATCATACTAACTGTTCTATGTACATGTCAAATTGATCTTTTGTGGCACCAGTGAACAGTGATTATCTGTTGAAATCAAATTAAAATTATCTGTTTATGAAAATAGAGTAAAATACATTACAGTGCAGAGTTAAATTAACAAACGATTTTTATCATATGAGCCCAACCATAAAATTTTATAATTTTCATCCACTTTTCTGTGAAATCATTGTTTCATTTTAATCAATTACATGGTAAGTATGTTGGGTACATTTATGGATGTTATGAGATGTAAATGATCATATCACATTGAACCGCTCATATCTCTTTAAAAAAAAGATTTTTTCTCCTAATTGTAAGTAAGTTAACATTTTAAACATTGAAAAGAATATCAAGACGCATTAAGTGGCGCAATAAAAAATGTTTCCATTTCATACGTCCTCTACCCGTCCACCTACAAAAACAACTATTAACGCAAAATGTGCCCCTCTTGATACGATTCAACCCTACGTGAACCATTTTCCGCCACGAATAATAATACTGATTATGTTATATTTCAATTACACATCTGATTAAGATACTTAGTAATTGCATTAATTGAAAGATTTGAATTATGTAATTCACTTACGACGTAATTGAATTACTATATAATTTAAATACAATATAATTCAATTGCGTAATTGAATTACAATGTAATTGAATTAGCACGACCCTGTGGCCACCTTTAGCTATGACTTTTTCGCATTCTCCCAAAAATTTTCGTTTCTGGAGGCCAACCATTCATCAAGCCAAATTTTCACTTCTTCGTAAGAATGTAAGTGTTGTTCTGAAAGTTCGTGCTGCATCGATCGAAATAAGTAGCAGACCGAAGGGGCTAAGTCCGGTGAGTACGGCGGGTCGGGTAGCACGTCCCACATAACGTTTTCCAAATAGTTTAAACAAATTTTGCAACATAGGGCCGAGCATTGTGATGCTGAAAAATGACTTTGTCGCGTCTTTGGGCGTATTGTGGTAGTTTTTCTTTCAATGCTCGGTTCAATTTTATCAATTGTTGTCGATATCCATCGCCAGTAATGCTTTTGCCAATTGTTCCAACGTTTGAGTTGAGTCTTCATCCAATCATGCTTGCAAATCCTACGTCTTCAAACTTTTTCGGCTGTCCTGGACGCTCCTTGTCTTTTATATCAAAATCACCACTTTTAAAGCATTTAGTTAGGTAGGTTTATCATAAGCTGCAACCAACAATCAATAACTCTCAGCAGCCGTTTTCTTTAAATGAAAGAAGGTTATTAAACTTTCCCGCAAAACGACTTTCTTTAGTACAAAATTCGACATATTTGAAGCTATGAAAAACTGTGATTTTTGCAGAATGACAATGAATAATTAACTGGCTTTTGATGGCGTATGTTTACCTTCCGAAACGCCATAGACGTCATTAGTGTATACAAACAAATGTATTAGTAACGTCATCTTTTAGCAAAATCGACATTATTAACCGAAACACCTATTATTTTTCACAGTTTTCGAAATACAGCTGGCTCGACCATCGTATCGCGTCGAGAAGTTAATAATTCTCATCTTCCCCCTCCTCCCACCCCCTCTCTTTATGGTCGGAATCCGTTGAATAGACGTGAGAGTACTACTCATTTCCAGAAACAGGCCATGTCTCGGTTATAACCGGACGGAGGATCGATACGATCGATTCGCTCGAATTTTCTCGGTGTATCGCGTTTTATCGGATCTATATCCTCCTTAGCAGATCGCGGCCCGGCCTGTCGAGAGAGCACTCGAGAGTACGTTCAGCTTTCCGTCGATCTCGCATTTTAAACTGCTGATTCGACGAACGACGATTTATCTCAGATACTGCAGCGACAGGCAAACATTATTACGCCTTGTTATCGAGGGTTGCAGCTCTACGTGCGATCTCCCCATCAACTTTTTCCCCCGTATCTTCCTTCGTCTTTTATTCGCGTCTAATGTCACCGTACCTGTTTCTATATGTCTTCTGATCGCTTCGCTGTCCGACAAACAAGGCGGCTAACAGTGGACCGTTTCTATAATTAAATAAAAATAAAATTTTAAAAAACCACGTTTTTAAAACGGACTAAAAAGTATAAAATATTTTATCCTAGCCCCATACAGATTACTAACCCCGTACAGATGATCCTGAAAATTTGTGATTGTGAATTTTTAATAGCTATGAAAATACTTGTAAGATTCAAAACGAAACATGTGGGGCGCAAGATAATAGTAAGGAGTGTAGAGAGTAGCTGCCGTTGAGAAAACTCGCACAACAGTTCATGTCATTTTCAGTGCAATAAAATTGTTAGTGATTTAGGTGAACTATTCATGCATCAATTATCTATCGAATGCGCCCCACGTTTATCGTTTTAAATCTTACAAGTATTTTCATAGCTATTCAAAATTCACAATCACAAATTTTCAGAACTATCTGTACGGGGTTAGGAATCTGTATGGGACTAGGATAATTTATTTTATACTTTTTAGTCCGTTTTAAAAACGTGGTATTTTTTAAAAATTTATGTTTATCTAAATAATATGGTTTTAGGTTAACAAAAACATGCTATGTTTCACAGGACATCAAAACAATATAATAACTAAAACATTTATGGATGAAATTACATTCATGTCTTTGGCATGAAATTACTTTCCAGAAAATGCTCAACTAATGAGTGTTTTTCCAGAAAATACTCAACTAATGAGTATTTTTTCGAGAAAATAGTCAATAATATGTTCTGGAAAAATTAAGGAAACTTCGCAGCAACACTTCGAAATGGAAATGTTTCTCTGTGCCTCTTTATTGCACTTAATAATCCAGAATAAGAATTAGCATATTATAGCTTCATTAATTTGATCTCCCTTTTATTTCGCCGAAATAATTTCGTATTCGTTGAGCAAAGCCATATGACCAAGTAATTAATGAATTCGTGTCGAAATCATTTTGTTAATTTTCATGAAAAGGTAATAATTACAATGATAATTAATTACTTGTTAGCCTATTATCAAAATTCCTGTGTCCAATAGTTAATTATCCTGTTAGCATTATTTCAAAATTAAATAAAATATCTTTCGTACGATTACGGAAATTATACGATTTTACGAAAAGTCTTATTAGAATTTAATGATTGAAACATTACGAAAGTACACCTCGAATATCATATGTATCAAATGTATTACACTTCATATGGAGCCGGGTTTCGACCGCTATTCGAAACTCCAATATACTTTTTCCAATAGGAACTGGCAGACGAAATTGAGTTTCAACGTAACCAGCGGTATAATCACAGAGCATGCAATTTTCGCCGAGAATAGATGCTATCAACGTCCCTGAATAAGAAGCTACAATGTACTCGCGGAGTTCTCGGTTTGATTAATTTTGATTGATTAACCTCTTCGCTCGGGATACGCATTAAATACAAAGAGGCCGTAATATGCGAGCTCACGACGCTCATCGAGCATGCTACTGCGGTGCTTGTACATAATATCAGATTTTACTCCTTATTGGGCACGTAACGTTCATTGCATACGTCTATTCTCTGAAGATCGTTTGTTTCAATCTATTTTGCTATACCCTATAACCGGATATATTTCAAAAGCAACGCATTCTTTCTCTATCCGGCTTTGTATGCTCATGCAGTGACGGACAACAGATAGTTCAAACTTAATAACTTCTAGATGGTTTTCCAAACCTTCATAACTGTAAGAACTTGACGAATTTCTTTTTGATTATCAGATCTACATAAACCTTCAAGGAAGTTATATGATAAATTTATTGAGAGCTCTGAATTTGTACATTTAAAAATATACAGTGAGCCACGAAAGTATTCGAACGCACTTTAAAACAGTAAATAAGTGGGGTAAGTCCGCCCTAGTTTTTGCGAAATTGATCTTTAAACTGATTTTCAGTCTGGTATGTAAAAACTTAACGTTCTTGGTATCAAACTCTTGCCACAATTATTACTGATAAATTAGTATTATGTAGGATTCCAATTTTGCTTGAAAATTATCATTTTGATAGGATATTGTACAAAGTGTCAACTAGGACGCACTTGCCCCGAAAATGGGGCAAGTCCATCTCTGAGAGTTAAAAATGCTTTCGAACCTTGTTTCAAGTGCTACCGGACAAGAAAAGAATGATTAACCAGCCTGCTATAAAATGCTTCTTATTGCATTAAATTATATTGTTTAGTTTTATAGTTATTTTTAAACAAACATGTACTTTTATGCTGGAATATGAAAGGGGATACAGTGATATTAAAACAAAGTTTAAAAATGCTTTCGAACCTTGTTTCAACTGCTACGAGGCAAGAAAAGAAGTATTATCACGCCTGCTACAAAATGCTTTTTATTGCATTAAATATATTGTTTAGTTTTATAGTTACCCATACAGTACGGACTTACCCCACCGTGATAGTACGGACTTGCCCCGTGTAGTAATATTTACGGAGCAAGAGCATCTTAGTGTTTTTCTCAATAAATTTTAAAAAATACAATATAAACAGTTTATTTAATGTAAACCTACAAAAATATTTGTTGTACTTACCTAAAATAACAATACAGAATGTATTAATAACTTGTAAACTATTACACGTTCAGGTCCTAACCTCAAAGTTGTACGTGTACCTCGCATGTGACTGTTTGGCATTGGTTGATTTAAGCGAGGAAAACACCTTTATTCTTGGGCGACATCTTTGTCGAATAATTCATACTAACTTACACTACATTAATAAATGCAAGCTAGAGAAATTTCGTTCATATTATAATAAAGATAACCAATTAACGGACTTGCCCCATGACGGACTTACCTCACTTCACCTTATAACTTTTTTATGTATTCAATTGTATCAAACGATCTGATGTTTTGTGAGCAACTAGAAGCATTGGTTTACTAAATGATCTGCAAAAAAGATTTTCCAAAAATTACAATTTTTAAGGTTGCATGCAAAAATGAAAAAGGCGTTCCTTAAAACTTTTTTTTTGGCCCTGAATGAAAATTTAAAATGTGTTTTGTAGATCTATGTTAGTTATACGACATGCTGAAAATTTCATCAAAATCTAATAAATGTGGTGAAAATCATAGTTTTTGGTGACTTTTGTTCAGTTTCTGCTTGAAATCCACAAATTCTTACATCTTTCCATGCGTGTCATTTTCTTCTGCGTCAACCAATTTCTATGAAATTTTCAGCATGCGTATAGCTAACATACATCTACAAAACGCATATTTTAAATCTTCATTACGGGCTCTAATGAAAAAGTTGTAAATGGTGGCTCTTTTACTTCCTCATGTGATTCTTAGCAATTGTAATTTTTTAAAAATCTTTTTTGCATATCATTCGATAAATCAAATCTTCTAATTGCTCAAAAAAAGTCAGGTCGTTTGGTAAAATGCTTTCGTGGTTCACCGTACATATTATTCAAATTGATAATAGTTAGGTAACTGAATTGAACGGAGTTAAAATTACGAAGGTAAATATTATTATATTAAATATGTTATATAGCTAAATAATTAAATTAATTTACATAATTAATTTCGTACACTTTGCTATTTAAAATCGCAGTACGCAGTATAACATTTAGAGATGATTTTCCTCTAAATTGTTTAAACATTTTGTAAATTTTAACAGTGAAGGTTTGGCGGTTTGCAAATTAAATAAAAGTAAATTTTTTCTTTGGACAAATTTGAGTAAGTAAAAATCAGTGTAACAACATTTTTTAATTGTGTATGCAAATATTTTTGGTACTTGAATTAATTTGGGTTAATTGGTAGACGCCCAAACAGTGTTAGCCCAGGGCCCCAAAATCAACGGTGCGCCGCGCCGCTGCATACACAATTTATACACTAGAGAAGGATTTTATACACTATTGAATTTTTGGCGCACCTTTGGCGAGAATATGCGAAACCGCCGACAGTAACGAATCACGGAATGAAAAAAAAAAGAAAAATTGATTTCCCTCCGTATTTACTGTCGACCTCATTTGGAAACACAGGAATTTAACGAGCAAGGACGCTCTGTATGCAGCCGGTGTACCCTTGATTACAGGAGCTGCTCTCTTTGTACAATGATCATAAAACATCATCGATTAAGGAAGAAGCTCTACGTCGAGTGAATACGAAGGTAACGAATTGTCTATCCGACGTGCCGCTTTTTGTTACGAGCTGCTCGTAAAATTACAGAAGGTCCACATAATGGTACTCACTTCTTGCAATGAAACAGTAAGAACGCAGTTTTAGGATGGTGGGTCGATAACGAAGGCACAGATAACGTTAAACCTAGATCAACAATTAAATGGAAAGATTTCTGTCGAAAGAGGAAGGATTACGTCAAAGAAATATTTCTCTATGTTTATTATTATTTTTCTGTACCTACACGTCAAACCAAGTTACGTTTCTAATTTTTTTTGACAATCCTGTAATAAAAATAAATTTATAAAATAAAAATATTTAACCCTCATCGATCCCTTGATCCATCAATATGACACAGTTTTCCCGAAATAAGTTATACTGTTCTGTTGTTTGTAGGTAAGTTTGCCCATAACTTCGTGACTTTTATTGTTTTAGTACGAAACACAGAATTTTAAAAAATGGGCATGCCGAGTTTGGATATCAGATTACACAATGTTGAAAGCCTTCTTGGTCAACGGATCGCGGATAAACTTTACTTTACCGGGCTCAAAACTTTTGCCTTTCTCCTATAAATTATTATGTATTTGGTATGTCATCCAGTAGATTTGTACCCGGAGAACCTGCAGATCGAAGTTTCGATCCTGTAGGATCAATGGTTCAAAAGTTATGGTTGCTTAAAGTTGAGCAATTTGCAGTGTTTTTGACGGATAAGTGCGCCGCCATATTGGTTTGTAGATTACTACTGCCGTCTAGCGGTTCTGCTCGGTAACCGACGCGTTATCTTCACTACAAACCAATATGGCGGCGCGCTTACCTGTCAAAAACACTGCAAATTGCTCAACTTTATGCCACCATAACTTCTGAACCATTCATCCTACAGGATTGAAACTTCGATCTGCAGATTCCCCGGGTACAAATCTACTGAAATACATACCACATACATAATAATTTATAGAAGAAATGCAGAAATTTTGATTCTTTTCTTTTGAAGAATTTCTGAAAACTTTGGTAAAGTAAAGATCAGCCCCGAATCGCTATTGCGCAATCGGAAAACCAAATTTCAGCGAACAATTCACAGTGGTGTTAATTGCAAGGGGGGTGGGGTGGCGTGCACTCAGAAATCTGGATAAACGTTGCGTATACCGGTAAAACGAACTTTCGTAAGATGCAATTATTCACTGCTGAGTCCTTTATAATAATGATAAACGACTATAACGGTGCCGTTCGCCGTCTACTTTGTCCTGCGTGCTCCACCGCGCCTTGAAATAACCGGCCTTCCTGTAATCCCGGCATGCCTAACGATTCTTTAACTCCTCCGTATCAAACTTCCGGAACACCGACTACAGCCACTGTATTAAATTGTACCGTCGGAATTTCCGACGAGACGTTACGGCTGTGAGCGCGATACCACTGCGCTCCTGAAGCCTTGAATCGTCGCAGCTGGTACGAGCAGGACTGTAATAGATTAATCCTTGAACGACTTATAATAGACAACGGATATGGCGATATGGAATAATGGAATTCTAACGGCGGCCCGGTATTTTTCAATTTAATCTCCCCCGGCACCCCCGTTCTTTTGTACCATGTATAAGAAACATCGCCTTTGTACGTTCAGAGTGTGTGGATCGTACAAAATGAAATTTAATTTTTCTAAATTTTTGCATGACAGCGCCGTCAAAATATGTGTAAGCATTTTTTCGAAGAATGTTAATGTGTTCTGAATACAAAAAAAGATTGTTGGCCCTCAAAACCTAATACAACATAAAAAAAGTATTAAAAAATGAAATCGATGGGGAAGTTTCCGTTTACGTCCGTGCTCAGAATTGGATGTAATTTAGGGAATAGGTACTTTTTTTACTAAATTGACGATTGTCAGAAGGATTTTTGGCGACTCGAAAAGAAATTTCTTACCATTTCAATGTCAGTCCCTACCTTACCAACACCACCCCAGTATTTTCGTATGCGTGGACGGGCTACCACCTAATCCTAACTAATTCTGATCGCGTAATCTTCCCATTGTAGATATTCAATTAATAGGTTAACAATTGGAATTTTGAAAACATTTTATATTAATTTCCAGAATATACATATTTAATATCTTTAATTGGTTGCAAAAATGGATCATCACCAGCTTTGTTGACCTCATAGCGCCATAAAAATTCACACATGTGATCTATAATTGAATCATTCTTAAGACTCTACCCTACTTAGACTCTAGAGTGACATTAAAATAGTAAAAAAATTTTGTCGGTAAGGTAAGAACTGACATTGAAATGATAAAAAATTTTTTTCGAGTTGCCAAAAGTCCTTCTGAGAATCATCATTTTAGTCAAAAAAGAAACTATTCCCAAAATTTTATCCAATTCTGAGCACGGACGTAAACGGAAACACAACCAAGTCGATAACATTTTGTACGTATTACTGCGGACGAAAAAGAGCCATTACTGCGAATTCGAATTCGAAATATATGGGCGTACGGAAACAAACTACATGCGTATAAATCCTGAGTACAGTACAAATAATTTTTTTATTTATCACATTTTAAACGAATGGGTCTTTTATTAATTTTAACACCATAGTATATATTACATAAAAATAACTGAATACATTCCTTTACCAATTACTTTAGTTTGAAGCTGTTTTCAATTAAAAACATCGTGAAGTTTACAATATTTCACAATTGCATTTACAATGTAAACTCCTTTGTCTTTCTCAATTTTTCTTCCTTTTTATTTTCCAAAATCTCCATTCTTTCTGTGTTTCTTAAGTTTTCAGTTCCATGTGTAGATCTTTTCCTGCGCACTTCACTTTACTTTGTTTTTTATTTCTGTTACCGTTCTTTTTCATTACTTTTAGAGGTTCTACTGCACATTTCTAATAACTGTAGTTCCTGTTATGCACCCTGCTAAAAATATTATATCAATTAATAAAACTCGATTTCATAGAAAGTCGACATTCTCAAATATTTTTCTACGCAGTATTGTGAAATAAAACGGAACTTGAAAATGGACATCGACAAATAAAAGTTTTACAATTACTATATCCAATATTTTTTATTTGAAATGCGCTCAGCTTTACAGTTGAGCGGTTATTTACGCGTACACGCGGAAAATATTCAGGGGTAACGACCCCGATTTTTCACAGATTTTAACGTGTTTGTTCCTATTATTTTCATCAATATTGCTTTTTGTTCATTGCTACACGTCGTGCGTGACTGTTACGTGCACAATAATTTATATTGAATAAATGTTATAATAAAACGCATTTCTAGTAAACATTTATGTATACATCCTTATAAATTGCTCAGTTATTGTCGCAAAAGATGTATTTTTTTCAAAATTTTTAAAGGAATGTATCATTTCTTTTGAAAATATAGATTTAATATCAGAATTATTACTGAAAACCTCTGTACCTATACTGAGCAGACTAGCCGGGTCAAGAGAATTGACTCGAATTGAGGGGAAAAAGTTACTCCCTCTCTCTGCCAGCACCTGCAGGAGTATCACTATTTAGGAGCAAAAAAGTTATTCTGATTTAAAGTGTGTGATCAGTTTGCTCCAAACTGTATAGTACTTTGAAGTTAATGTCAAAAGTTGCCTTATTCGATATAAAGGGTACAGTAGGAAGCTATAAGTTTCTGGAAGCTGCTCGCAATTAGTTTCATAATTTGTTAGAAGTAGAAGTAAATTAATATATTGGGTTGGCAAGAAAGTAATTTCAGTTTTTTAAGGCGAAATAAATCCAAAGTTCTTTATTCAAACGATGAACATTAATCAATAAAATATTTTCTTATTTATTCTTTTTTGCAAAAGATCATGGAACAAAAGGGAAAATATCTTATTCATTAAAGTTCATTGGTTGACTAAAAACATGGGCTCTATATATTAAAATATCGAAATTACTTTCTTGCCAACCTATATCGAATGATTATGTATTCTCCAATGGCTACATACCGACAACAACAAAATAGAATTTTATTTGGTTTCGAAGGGATTGAATAACATATAATATTTAGTAGATTTTGCTTGACAAGGTTAATAATTTTACAATAAAAACGTGTGTAACGTTCACTCCTGTTTCTTCATGCGGAACGCGAAGTAATTGTTCCCGTAAAATACCAATGTGACGGTGGTAGCGAACGTGCTAATTGTTTTACAGCTGTTGACCTAGGAAAGCGAGATTCCCGGCCAGCTGAAAGCTGTGCACGCTGAGGTTACACTTGCTTGTTTCTTTTCGCAACTTTACGACAAAACTTGCTACCCAGACTCCCAGAACAATGTGCGAGAACAACCAATTAAGCTTTCGTTCTACGCGAATTTCTGTGTTACAGTACGTACCGACGCCATCGAAGTTGCTCATCAATCTTGAGACAACATTTCCTAGATTTGGTGAAAGTAAACCAGTGAAAGAAAAGGAAGTATTTTTTAATTTATAGTAGCAGTTTCTTTCTCCTAATATTAATTAATCTTTACTGATTGACTTTACTGACCTTTAACTGACCTTGATCGGTCACTCAGCTTTCACAAAAGTGGGATACAATGCTAACAATTTATTTAACACTAATCCTACCAAGCCCGAAACATATGAAAGTGAAACACCCTATAGAAGTGAGAAGATTGGATTTACTTCAACTTTGCACGGTTTTCATTATACATACCAAAGGGGATTAGATAGAGGTGAAGGTGCTGTGGCCACTTTTACAGCGCCATCTATTATGTCAAATACCGAACTATACGTTGCAGTTCTATTCAGCTTATTTCCCTTCTTATATTTTTCTTGTACACGCCGACTGAAATATGTACGCCATTTGTAATCAAATCGTTGTGAGTGGTTCACTGCTTCCTATATTTCCAAGTATTTTTGGTTTTGTGTTTTCGAAATTAGACAAAAATGCCTATACATTGCTGCATTTGGAAGCAAAAAGTGGAGCAGAACGTTCGTAGTTTGTTTAATATACCCAAAGAGCCACATATGTAAGTCGAGTCAATATGTATAAGTGCTGTAAATATGTATGTATATATGTATACTGATGACACTGATGTATACGTATATTTCTTTTGAAAATAAATGTAAATGTACTTTTCAATTCTATTTTATATTCTTCCTTCCTAACTATATAACATGTATGTGTATGAATTAAGGTTTCAAAATTTTTTAAATTGTATAGTCAGAAAAAAATTTAGTCTTGGAGTTTAATGTAGAGCGAACCGTAAAATGAGGTATAGAGGATGGGACTGTTTTCGGGGTGCGGAGCATGGGGATAGATGAATAGTTCGGTATTTGACTCGTTAGGAGCGCTGCAAAACGAGCCACAGCTTTTAACATAGGGCTCTTATGGGACCTTCACCTCTATCTAATCCTCTTTGATACATACAGGGTGAGTTACCTAACGTTGCCACCTCAAATATCTTTGTTGTTTTGAAAGATACGTCAAATGTCTGAAGGACAAAGTTCAATGGTAAAATGGGGCTCATACGATACCAAAAAATTTTATTTTTATGTAATTTTGTTTAGAGATATGAAGGTCACCTTCATTTTTTAAAATGGAATGTCCTATTGTTTATACCATAGATAGATAGAGTACCAAATTCTGAGTATAAAAGTGTTGACCTCCATATGTCCTAAATCTAATAGTTAACGATATTTTCTTTCTTCTTTGGATAATATCTCGTTAACTATTAGGTTTAAGACGTATGAAGGTCAACACTTTTATACTAAGAATTTGATACTCCATTGATCTATGGTATAAAAAGTAGGACATTCCATTTAAAAAAAGAAAGTTGACCTTGATATGTCCTCTATGCCTCTACCCGCGCAGAAAATATTTATGTCACAATATGCTCCCCTCTGTACCGTGCAAATTTTGTTGATAACATTTTTCCATATTATTACAAATAACAGAGATATTCAAGGTGGACGTAGTTATTGCTCTAGCCTGTTTATAAAACTTACACGGTATAGAGGGACCTTCTTATCTCTAAA
The DNA here is from genome assembly GCA_933228785.1 of Lasioglossum pauxillum. Classification (NCBI taxonomy): domain Eukaryota; kingdom Metazoa; phylum Arthropoda; class Insecta; order Hymenoptera; family Halictidae; genus Lasioglossum; species Lasioglossum pauxillum. The sequence continues at coordinate 38,009,610 of OW121699.1, read as the reverse complement.
AAAAATTTCATAAAAACAAACATTGTTTGGTGTCGTATGAGCCCCATTTTACCATTCAACTTTAACCTTTAGATATTTGACATATCTTTAAAAACAACACAGGTATTTGAGGTGACTCACCCTGTACATAATACGTGCTTAATTATTTAAGAAGACAATTCAGTCATTTCGTATGAAAGCGTTTTTATAATATCAATAACTGTAGCATAGAAAACCGGTCAATTTGACCGTGGTAGTGTTAATGTAGCTAAAATCGAGAAGTAATGATTTCTGGTGTTAATTACATTTTTGAGGTGGTATCCTCCTGATGATGAAAAGATTAGTTTGTTCACGTTCTCTTCTATTTTACGAAGTACTCGATAGAACTCGGTGACACTTCTTTTAGTACTTTGTAAAAATAAAAGATCCGAACTAATTCTGTTCCCCTGCAGAGACAATAATTGACGTAATCATGAAAGCTGAGAAAATTATTAACGAGTGAGGAGTTAAGTTTCCAATAGGGGATGGTCATTTACAAGGCCGAGACTTCCATCGCATTAGTGTGAGGATGAAATGTATCCCTTATGTGGCCTGTAGGGCTATTGGGCCTAATTGTAAGCGGTATGTGTACGTAGCGGACTCATTGTCTCTTGCGTTGCAGCCGGACGTTTACAAGACGTCAATCGCTATTGAGCTGGAGAACACGGTGGATACAAGTGCCTGTGTTTACGAGGAACTTGCAGTAATAAACTAACGTTTAACGTCTCACAGTGGTAAATGTTTCGATTTTAGGATGACGAAATTATTTTTGAATAATTCATATTCTCTTGATACTTGATAATTACGCAATTATATCTATTTTTTTGTTATGATGGAATTGAACGTAAAAATTATAACAAACAGATGTTTTTCTTATATTTCCATATTTCTGACTTATAGAAGGTAAAATCTGTGAATATAAGAAAATTACTTTAATATGATTACTTTCTTTTTAAATTATATTTACAGTAACTTCATTACATACATTTTCTTTCTTAAATTCATTATATTCATTATATAATATTCATATTACAAACTATAATTAAGCGATCTAATCGGATCGGATTTCTCACTAAGTAGCAGGTTGTAGCAGCTAATTTTTCTTCGACATTGTTAAGTAATTAATATACATAGGTAAAATATACAAAAAAATGCAGCTTGAGTCAAAGCTAATATTATCTTCAATATTAATCCTCGCAAGGCAATGTCTAATAACACATAAATAGTAAGGTGAATCTTAGACCCAGACAAATGAATTTCATAAATAGCCTCGTTTTTAATGAATTTGGGATAAAGAATAACACAGGATAAGAATTAAACAAACAGATTTAATTTTATTCATATAAGAATTCTTTTAAAAAATCTGTAGCTGGGGTCTCTGAGACCCCACATTACTTTGCGAAGGTTAACGGGCTACATTTCTTTGGGAAAATAGGAAAATCTGTTTTTCAGAAATGATGTATCCTATCGTATAGCATCTAAAGTGTAGTCTATACCCCGTCCAACAAGACGAGACAGTAAAAGTAAACATAGCCTCTCGAGTGCGACAGTACAATACTGCCTCATCTCGTTGAACAAGGTATAGTAACTGATAGAACTTTGTTCGACAAGTTTACCAAGTCCCTGTTCGAGTGTTTACAGCATTAATGGGAAAAACTAAATATTGGAGAGATGTACAAAACGCATATTTTAAATTTTGCTTACAGGCTGATATAAAAATTTTTTAAAAAGTTCCTTTTTTTATTTTCTCATGTAACTTCTACCAGTTAAAATTTCGATATAATTTGTTTTGCACGTCATTTAGTAAACCAATGCTTATAATTGATAAAATAAAGTCTGTGTGATATTCGGTTTCAGCGAAAATCGGGCGTCCCTCTAATTGTACAGCGTATCATTATCAAAAGCTACGATCTGCGTGGAAATTCGCGAAAATATGAACCTTGTTTGCGGCAGCTTTCAGAGGAGATTCGTGGCGTTCCGATATCCTCGTGGAAATGTTCATTCCTCCGGGGTTTTTCTACGTACTTTGGACAGAGACGTCCACGGCGTGGCGGGTCTCTTTGAACTCGGGATCTACAAGGTGATTATCTCTGGAGGCATGTGTCAAGAGAAACGTAGGTCCGCTGGAAGATGGTATTCGAATTCGTATCCGGTCCAGGACGCGATGTGCACCAACGCGGACAGGATGTCCGATTTACATTAAATTTACATTGCTATAACTTGGCCCCGCTACTGAGATTGATACACACCTCGTCGTTGGTGGAAACTCTTCCGCGTCGAATCTCTCTGGAATACTCCTTCATTCGATGCAACACTCGAGGAAACGTCGATACATGTCTGTGAGCTTTCTCCTTCTTCCTCTAACCTCCCTTTCTCTCTGTTGACGTGGAATCATTCTCAGGCAGCTCCTACCAGAGTTAGAATGAGTTACCCTCTCTGTGCCACTACCGGGCGAAACGCGTCACGTGACCGGGCTGCGGCGGAAACGTGGGGAATGGTCGTAGAACGCGAAGTTACAACGTTAGTTTGCGAATATCAACTCCAAAAAAGTCTTAAGGCGGTAGAATCGTTTCCAGCATTGCAAGGATGCGGGATTCGCGTTCTCATTTCTCGATAATATAGAAATGGGGGTTTTCAGTAGTCAAAAACGCTAGATAAAAGACCGACCTAGGACGCTGTCGCCCTCAAAAGTCCTATTTTTCGTAATTTGCTTCCGAATAATGCAAATTACGCTTCGTAAACGAAAAAATAGGCATACGATACCAAAAAAATTGTTGTTTTCATGTAATTTTTTTTAGAGATATGAAGGTCACCTTCATTTTTTTAAATGGAATGTCCCATTTTTTATACCATAGATAGATAGAGTACCAACTTCTAAGTATAAAAGTGTTGAACTTCATATGTCCGAAACCTAATAGTTAACGAGATATTATCCAAAGGAGAAAGAAAATTGTTTCGATAATATCTCGTGAACTATTAGATTTAGGGCATATGGAGGTCAATACATTTTTACTCAGAATTCGACGGTCTATCGATACATGATACAGAAAGTAGGTGTTTCCATTAAAAAAATCAAGTTGACCTTGAAATCTCCTCTATGCCTCCACCCACGCAGAAAATGTTTATGTCACAATATGCCCTCCTCTGTACCGTGCAAATTTTGTTCATAACATTTTTCCATATTATTACAAATAACGGATATTATTGCCCTAACCTGTATGCAAAACTTAGTGGAGGCGTAGAGGAGATTTCAAGGTCAAGGTTCAAGGAGTCGATAGACTATCAAATTCTGCGTAAAAATATATTAACCTCCATATGTCTTAATTTAATAGTTAACGAGATATTATCGAAACAATTTTCTTTTTCCTTTGGATAATATCTCGTTAACTATTAAGGTTTAGAACATACGAAGGTTAACACTTTTATACTCAGAATTTGATAGTCTATCGATCTATGATATAAAAAATAGGACATTACATTTAAGAAAAATTGAGGTGACCTTCATATCTCTAAAAAAAATTACATGAAGACAACAATATTTTTTGGTATTAAAAACAACAATGATATTTGAGGTGGCAACGTTAGGTGTGTCAGCCTGTATATGTTACAATAATATAAACATTCGCAATAAAATATAAACCTTTGCAATAACAAATGAATCTTTGAAATAAAATATGAACCTTTGCAATAATTCCAGCGAAGAAAAACCTCACAGTCTAAGATAGACTACTGGATAATATTTGCACGTGGTCATCAAGAAGATATTCAATGGTCAGTTATAATGGTACAGAAAGCAGAGATCATTTGAAGCAACATTTTCCTTTGCAAAAATGTCGTCCGCGGCTTTTTTAAGGCGTCATTAACGAAACACACGGACCAATCAGAGCGCCAACTGTCAACTGTGTATAAACATGGAGTCACGACTATAACATGTTGACTAATAAACCAACCGCGATAACGATTCCAACAGTTACAATTATGCTACTTTGTTCTCACAACTGTTAGCCTCCTTGATGTGACTATATAAATAAACATGTTTACAACTCGACAAATTACAGGACCTAAGAAGAATAACAGCAATAAATTACTATTATTTCGTTTCGGTTTTTCTCGTTTCCGGAAATTTTACTTATTTACAAACGAAAACATGTAAATTCCTATTACTGCTATGTACGTTTTTTCAACGTTTCAGCGAACAAAAAATCCGATAAGTGCGAAACAGCTTTCGACTTCACGATGCGTATTTATGAGCAATTGTTTCGATAAGATCGAATGATTGTTTAATGACTGATAAGAGAGCATCGAATGTCATGAAAGAATGGTATTGTAAATTGTCAAACAACACCTTTAAAATTAATAAATTGATACTACGATAAAAATGTAAAAAATCTTTTATTTGCTTCATTATAATTCCCATGTTTCGTTATCCAATAATCGTATAACTTTTAGAAATTGTTTAAAAGATGAATCCAGAGAATTAATGGTTAATTCATATTTGTTTCGAGTTGCTGACAATTGAATTTCTTATTTCTTCATTTTCAATTCAAGATTATATTTTGATAATTTTTCTATAAAGAACCATTTACAACATACGATTAGTTATTTCATAGAATTACACTAATACATAGAATCATTGATATTTTGAACGTATTTGTTTAATTCTTTAATTTTGTAATTCTTCCCAGAATTGAAAATCTGTAAGACGACTTATCAGAACGCGAAATGGATGTTGCGCAGAATGCTAGTCAACAAATATTATTACATACGTTTCCGATTGTTGGAAATATCGATACCAACTAAAAACAAATCCGCTGTGTTTCTTCGACAGCTTACATAAAATGTGCAACGGTTTGCCTTTCGCGGGAAGTAATACGTTTCTATTTTCATAATCAGTGATCTTTTGCTTCGATTTATCGGGAACGTAACGGCTCAGTGACATAACTCGCGCAACTTTAACCTCAGCTCCTCAGATATATAAAGTATTGGGGCCGATCGGTTCGATGTCAGTCGATCCGATTAATTAATCAAGTGTCGTCGAGATTCAAGAAATCAGAAAACCATCACCATGAAGTTTTTGCTGTTGTTTATGTTCGTTGCCGTTGCCTTGGTAAGTACTCAACTTTTACTCGAAATCGAAGAAAAACGTGACAAATAAAAAAATATAAATTTTACGACAAATAAGGATATTCGACAGTCATCTGAATTTTGTTTGTTTCAGGCGGACCAGGAGTCCGAGGATAGTCCAGATCAATTCCCGACAATATTAGCCAAAGCATTCGAAATCGACCCGGCGGACAGTCTTGAATGCTTGAATAAAACAGAAGCAACAGAAGGTAAACATTTTAATTACATGAAGTCCTTCAGTATTAGTTTATGAAATAAAGTCTTGCCTTTATTTTGATTTTCATAAAATATTAGGTCGTTCGGACGATGATTTCGTTTTCTTACCATTTCGAATAAGTTTTATGACATTTTGTTATATGATCCGTTGTGATCTTTCAGGCAACTTAAAAAACCCACGCCCGCAGAATTTCAGTTTTCTATCAGCCAGAAATTGAGTTATATGTCTTTTGACTTTTTAATTTTATTGGAACGCGGTGTTTGAAAATGTTTAATCCGCGGTCGAAGAGTTAAAGAATAAATTAAGATTTTCGCACTTTTTTACAGAGGAGATGAAAAAACTAACGTACGCCATAAATATCAGCGATCTTGACGAAATTACTTGTGAAGTTAAGGATAAGACAACTTTGAAGAAAGCGACTTGCACAATGGTTTGCTGCGCTCAAAAAAAGGGGCTTGTAAGTCCTAGCCTCTATCGAGATCTACCGGGTGTTTCGTTTATCTGATAACGAAAATATCTTGTGACGAACTGAAGTTACGAAAAAAATTTGTTTACAAAAATTCCTCGGTATGAAGGGTGCAATCATATAGTCTAATTTGTTTGAGGACTAGAATGGTGGGAGGGGAGATTTTAAGGTCAAATTAAATTTTTTTATGGAATATCCTATTTTTTATATCATAGATCAATGGAGTATCAAATTCTGAGTATAATAGTGTTGACCTTCATATGTCTTAAATCTAATAATTAACGAGATATTATTGAAACAAATTTCTTTCTTCTTTGGATAATATCTCGTTAACTATTAGGTTTAGGACATATGAAGGTCAACACTTTTATACTCAGAATTTCATACTCTGTCGATCTATGGTATAATAAACACCGCATGGAGCTCGAACGCACACTGACCTTCGGTGCGAAGCGGGTCAGTGGAATGGGGATGAGTCAGAGTGGAAACACGTAGTAGAGTGGGGACGCCGAACGCTATGACGTACTACGTCACGTGAGGGGAGGGGGTGTAACGGTTAAATTTCTTAATCATTTATATCTTCTAAACGCATAGGCTTTTTAAAATTTCAAGTCTCTAGCTTATCGGGAAGTTAGTTCAAAATCAATTGCAAAATTTGTACTGAACAAACAAACAAACAGACAGACAAGAAAGCAAGCTAATAAAAACGTGGTAAAAAATAGGACATTCCATTTAAGAAACTTAATTTAACTTTGAAATCCACTCCCCCACCATTCTAGTCCTCAAGAAAATTAGACTATATGATTGTACCCTTCATACAGAACAATTTTTGTAAACGAATTTTTTTCGTAACTTCAGGGCGTCACAAGATATTTCCGTTACAAGATAAACGAAACAGCCTGTATACAAATAAACAAATGTGACGGTAACTGTGAATCAATAATTACAGATGATAGGAAGAGAGGTACAAGTGGACAAAATGAGCACGTATATCCAAGGAATTTTTCTGGCGAATTTAGAGGGCCCAGTGCGCAATGCAGTCGGTATTTGTAAAGAAGAAGGTATTTATCCTAATCACCTACATATACAGGGTGTCCCGTAACTGTTGGTACAACCGAGCAGGGGGTGATTCTACATGAAAATCTGAGTCGAAAATATAGAATACAATTTTTTGATACAAGGCTTTGTTTTCGAGAAAATCGAGTTTATGTCCCGCCAGGTTCGCGTGCTTTAGTATATGCACAAAGTAGAATTGGTTGATCATGGTCAGACGCGTCAGACGATACCTATGCAATAGCACGTGTATTCGCTGCATTTTCAAACTCGATTGTCTTGGAAACGAAGTGTCAAACAAAAAAATGTCATTCCTTTTTTTCGACTCAGTTTTTCATGTGGAATCACCCCCTGTTCGGTTGTACCACCAGTTACGGGACACCCTGTATAATAAACTTTTTGCGCTGATTGCAAGCAACATCAGATAAATAACGATTATTCATAAGCTCCAAGTAACGTGAGAATAGTATTAATTAATTACAGTAATCGCGCATTTATTGTCAGGGGTCGTCTGTGCGATCACTGTTAAGTGCCTGCACGGCAAATTGGACGAAATCCGCTTAAAAATCAAAGAATTTTCAATAGATATGAGGTAGAGCGATGACATTTTTTTAAAATTAAAGCTGAAGTAACTTTGTAAACACCGCACGGAGCTCGAACGCACACTGAGCTCCTTCGGTGCGAAGCGGGTCAGTGGAGTGGGGATAAGTCAGAGTGGGAACCGAGTGGGTACATACTACTTTGCGCTGCGCGGGGAGGTGTAACGGTTAAATTTAATAGTTTATATCTCCGAAACGCATAGGTTTTTTAAAAATTTTTTTTAAAAATATTGCATTGTCATCCAGTTCTGAGCTATGGTTAAAATTTCAAGTCTCTAGCTCATCGGGAAGTTAGTTTAAAATCAATTGCAAAATTTGTACCGAACAGACAGACAGACAAGAAAGCAAGCTAATAAAAACGTAGTAATAAAAAAATAGTGTCTCTGAACGATCACTGCCAGTACAGAACACGGCTGTTTGACAGTAAACGCGTGATTACTGTATAATTATTAATGGCCTGGGTTAACGTTAACCATGATCTACCATAATCGTTTTTCTCTGTTGCTCTTGCCTAACATGACCGGATTATAATAACTGATCTGAACGATATCTTTCTGTTTCAGTGACAGAAATATCCGACGAGTGTATGACTGGCTTCGAATTTGTGAAATGCATGTACAAGGCAATACGGATCATGAAGTTAATAGCCTGATTTAGTGTGCAAAAAAGCTGCGCCGTTTATCTTCGTCGCGGTGTAAATTTGAGAAAATGGCCGGTGAACGAGTAACGAGTTGTTAATGACTAAATACGAACAACAACTTGCCTGTTTCAATAAAAAAACTCGTTTTTACGACTCTTATTAAACGACCGCAAATAAACTTCTATGTAAATATACGTGTGAAAATAAGTTTTCTGTATGTATAATGTAATGATTGTATAGAATTCATCAGAGATTATTCTCCGAAATATACATATTCTTGAACGCGAATTAAATAGCTTTATTCTTGAAACCTTATGTCAACATCCGAAACCGTCCGTTCGACGATATTACGGATTTAACCCTTATGTAATCAAGCAAGATGTATAGATTATTTAAAACTCGATGTGTATTGGTACGCTTGTGTCTAGCGCGTGCGTAGTAGAAGCAACGTAAGGAGCCGATGGTACGCAGAGTGGGGGCCGAGTCGGCTGAGCCAGCGGAGGGGAAAAATACCACGTCCCACGATTCCGGCATCACTGGTGACAACCGGTGTCGCCAGATGAGGGGAATCACGGTGAGATGATGTACCCCCTCATCATCAGAGACCAGACCAGTCCACGGCACGGGCACCGTGGTCTACGGTCTTAGTGGGGGACTTTGGAGTGTGCGCATGGTGCTGGAATGGGATAGTGGAAAGGGAAAAGGAGGAGAGGAAATGAAACCGGTTTCTATCTCATCTGGCGACACTGGTGCCAACTCTCGTTGAACGGACAGTATATCTCGCTGCATCGCTTGCAAGCGCCCTAATCTTTATCGATTCCTAGTAAGCCCTTGTGCTTGAATAGGGCCCTTGTTTCGACACATATCCCCGGAAGGGTCAAGTGTCGCCAACGTAGACGTCCGCATACGTAACAACGGCATGTGTAGCGAGGGCATTCCCACAACGATGAACGTTGCTACGGTGCTTTTATAAATAGAATCAAACCTTGCCTTCTCCTCGTACATCGGTAAAAATAGTTTTTTTATTACATAGTTAACGACTAGCGTGATTTTGACTTTAAATCAACAATTATGTTTTTGGGTCGTAGTTTACATTTATATTCGGACAACGTTGATTCCAAGGAGAGTATGCGTTATATACAGGGTGTCCCAGTTTTTTCCGGCCAAACTTTGCCAGTGTGTTCTACACGCAAAAGTAAGAAAAATATGTTATATGAACATATGCTCTTAAATGTTTTATTAAGGAGTTATAACTAATAATACAAAATGATAATGAACTGGCATTTCGTCGACACAGCGTACGAACGTATTATGAATATCTCTGTTTGTGTTTACATAAAGTCTTATGTTTACTTGCTGAAGTAGTTGATATCGACATTTTTTATTAACGTTTTATTAACGAGTTAACATTTCAAAATGACGTCCGTTATTACGAATACAGGATTGGCATCTAACAAAAATTGACCCTTATTGATAATACGTTCGTACGCTGTGTCGACGAAATGCCAGTTCATTATCATTTTGTATTATTAGTTATAACTCCTTAATAAAACATTTAAGAGCATATGTTCATATAACATATTTTTCTTACTTTTGCGTGTAGAACACACTGGCAAAGTTTGGCCGGAAAAACTGGGACACCCTGTATATGCATCACTCGCGTTGTTAAAAGAAATTAATAATTAACACATCAAAGACCGTGCTGCGATTGTTGAGGGAATTCCCACAATGCCAACTCATTATCAAACCACAGCACAGCCCATGGAAAGAGAAAGCAATAAAATGATATTGTTCGGAACGTAACAATACCTAGCACCACTTCTTTTATTACTGAACAAATTGTTACGTTTTCAATAGCATATGATTTTATATTATTTCCGAGTGGAGAAACTGCTGCGATAAAGGGACAGCTCCGTCCGAGTAATTTGAGTAAACCAATAAAAGGCAATTACAGAATAAAGCGTTGTTTCAAACGTGCTACGAATTTATGGTCGACCATCGATGTGAGTCATGGACTGTAGAAATTTTGTGCGATAAAACGACAAATTACACGGTCCAACAGATTTCAACTTTTTTTTGTATTTAGATTCCCACTATGCGATTCTTATAGTGTTTTTCGCGCTGATTCCGAATCTGTCCTTAATTTTTCACCTGGGTGTACAATTTTTTAGAAAATTGAGTTTAAAAAAAAGACATTTTTCAACTTTGAACAAATATTATGATGTTATTATAAAAGATATTGAATTGTTCTGTACAGCAAAAGATTCTGTAGACTTTCCCGAATACAGTGATATCCAATATTAATACATTATGATTGTTTAAACATGTTTAAACAATGCTTGAAAGGGTGGTTCCTCAAGATAAAAGTCTGCTGTATCGCGTGGTATAGATCGATTTTCCGCTAGACCCTTACTTTTTTTATATAAATTCAAAAATATCCACGAAAGTTGGTGTAAAAGTGGTGTCTCTCATCTTTAATGATTGTTTAAACATGTTTAAACATTCATAATGTATTTAATATTGGATATCACTGTATTCAGGAAAGTCTATAGAATCTTTTGCTGTAAAGAACAATTCAATATCTTTTATAATAACATCATAATATTTGTTCAAAGTTGAAAAATGTCTTTTTCTAAAACTCAATTTTCTCAAAAACTGTACGTCCAGGAGAAAAATTAAGTACAGATTTGGAATCAGCGCGAAGAACTATAAGAATCGCATAATGGGAATCGAAATACTTTTTGGCTGTTGGACAGTGTTATTATAAACAACCGGATCTTTTTTTTTATTAAGGGGGAGGCTAAATCCGAGGGCGAATCCCCGTAAACACTCACCCCTGGGACGTTCAATGGACCGCCCCTCTACTATGCCGTTGGTGCCCGAGTCTATGAAGAACTAAGGGCCTCCACTTTTCGCATTGCCCTTAGTTCTTCGTCCCTCGAGGTCCACCACCACACCTGTTCTTGTGTTTCATAGACCTGTATTTACTAATCAAGATATAGAGAGGAGACTACGTCCCTCAGTCTATGCATACGCAAGTTCTATTCGCCCTTCGAGGGTTGATGATACAAGCAGGTTAATGAATGTAAAATATTTGCCTGAAATTGCTCGGGAAATGAATCGATCAGCGAGGTTCGTTCACTTAACCCCTAACCCATTTTCTTCGCAGGTGTCCTGGGTTCGTAGACGAGGCGAGGAACTCCATTTGCTCACGATCGGTCGGGACACGTACGCGAACGACATGAGGTTTTCTCTGGAGCTCGAACAACCGAACGATTGGAGGCTGCTTTTGCACTCGGCCACTGAACGCGACGGTGGCCTCTACGAGTGTCAAGTCAGTGCTCATCCTCCATTAATCAGAACTGTCCATCTGACGGTGTCCGGTGAGTAAATGTGTCTTTGTGTACATACGCCTAGCTATCCGCCCGTATCTAGTTGTCAGAGGCCCGAACTTGCAATTTGCGGCTCCAATTTCTAGCATGTATGCCCTTTGATCTGACTACTTCGGTGTTAGTGATAATAAATCAGATCCGCGTGGACTCCGCACAAAATGGAACACGGCCGCGATAGATATCCGCTAATCAACCTTAATGAGAATTTCACGAGGACCCTGTTAATTACCGCCAATGGAAAAGTTCTGGTCACACCCAGATACTTTTTCTCTTCTTAAACACTCGCAGATTATATTTCCAGGGCCACAGTGAGGGAAACGCCCTAAAAAAATACAAATTTCTCATAAGATATTTATTTATTACAAAAAACTTGGATAAACACAAGCAAGGTTAACTATCGCCAACAATGAAAATTAAAAAGATAATAACAAATATCGGCGCTATCGGCGCCCCTGTCCTTAGTGTGTTCGAGGGTTCCGCCCCTCACCACTCTTGACAGTTTGTCAAATAATTGGTACGGCAATGTCGCCATATTGAAGTGTCGCTGATATCGGTGAAAGAATACCAACATTATGGTGAAACCTTTTTGTTTTTAATTATTTCTTTTATGAAGTTTTTGCCAACATATTTACTAACAATTGGACAATTCGCGATATAGTCGAACCTCTAAGCCATACTACTAAGAGTAGAACATGTGTGTTCGGATAATAGAACAGTTATCAAAGCTGCGGTGTTAAGTCTTTACTGATTTGTACAATGAATAGTTGGCATTACACTGTTGGCATATGAAACAAGCATTCGGAAAATTCAGATATCGGTTCGGATAGTCGAGGTCCTACTGAATCTTCAATTAAACATACGAATATGATCCAAATTGCGTCGTGTTTGGTCTCGTTTGAATAAAAAAAATGCAACAAATATGCTGGTTGAAGTTTCATATAAAAATTGTTAAAACTGTTATACTTCTTTTTATTTATCACTTTATGCATTAATTGCTGCGCAAATTCATCTGTGATATTACACATCGTTGATTAGCTCGTAGATTGATATCAATTACTCTATGATTAGGCAATGAAAATGATATGTAGCATTACGTTATTACAACATTGTTCATGTAATTTAACACTAATGCGCTCTTCAGAGTAGAACTCATCAAATCTTTTTTCCTACATTTTTACTAGGAAATGTTTCATATTTCTAATTCTGTTTTTCTTTCTCAATACATTTCTGAAAAATCTGAATAAGTTTCATATAAATGAAACTTAATGTATAAAATCTAGTTGTGAAGAAAGCAAAAATTTCTGGTTACGCGGGAAGATTAAACCAATAAAGATCAATAGCAATTTTTTCAAAATCTTAAGCGGTTTAGCACATTTAAAAGAAAAAGTGTTCACTTTTAAGGGACAAGCGAGTACTCATAAACATACCTCCATCGTCCGAGGGTTAATTCCACACCCTAAAATAATCCCCTAAGTAATTCCTCAACTTATTCAGCCCGAAGAATTAGGTTGCGAGCTAATGATTTTCATTTTCCCGATAACATTGTCCCTTCCCATTCTGAATTTGTTTCACGCGGGGATACGATTTACGGTAGATGGAAACTCGCGACAATGAACGTTTATTCGCGAGAAACGACACGTTTAATATGTTATCAAGTATCCATCGAAATAATATTCATGAACGGTACTCAACATTACCCCCTGGCGGCGATCCTTCACAAAAGGTTCTCGCACAAGGGTGGACCTGAGGACATTCTATATTAAAACGTCCCTACGGGCCACAAACTTAATTATTACAAGCTTCGATGTAACCCCCTGTAATTTTACCCTGCTTCACATGAATTATCGCTGAGACACCGTTAAATTCGGGACAGTAAAACGACCGCAAAATCCTCGTCGATTTCAACACACCTGTGCCTCGTTTAACGTAATTGCTTGTAGTTCCAACGGAAACCGTAAAACTCGCGGGGCGAAACGTTGTCGGGAAGGATGATGGGGGGGCCTAACGGTGAACCCGTGAACGGTTGCATATTACACCCTCGTCGGGTTAATCTCGTCGAAGGGGCGGCGACAAAAACCAGCCTCATTATTCTCTTAATCTAGTCCCGCAAAGTGTCCCGGGAAAGTTGGCCCGTAGATACATAATCCGCCGCGTTCCACAGGATCATAAATCACGAAGGCTCGCATCGTTAGGGTCGTCCTTGCGCCGCATAATGGCGATCTTGGTGCTGTAACGATGTCCTTGTGGCACTCTCGGCCCACCGTACCTACACCCCTTAATTGGAACCTCCCCTCACGCTTCTCCAAAATCCGTTTCGATTCGACCCCTTTCTCTCTCCCTCCCGCCAATCGTCGACACTTCTGTCGATGAAGTTGTTTATTTCGATCGATGGTTTCACGAATTTGTCGGTAGTTCACAATTTCGTAAATGAACATGATGAACATAAACATCGCCGATAGTGCAGCACTGAAACCCGTTGCACTCTCGGTATCCGTACTCTCAGATGGATAAAATTTCGAGAAGAAATACGAGGGTCGATTACTAAGTACATTAACGTCCCTCCTCTTTATTATTTAATAACCTCATTAACCTAGGAGAGAGTATAATTACCTTATTATTACCTTAACAGAGGTTATAACTAGACAGAGGAATATTACCTTACTAGTCTGTTCTATATTAGTTACTTTATATTATTTTATACTATTTTCTTTTATTATATTTTGTTCTATTTTACCACGTTTTTATTAGATCGCTTTCTTGTCTGTCTGTTTGTCTGTTCGGTACAAATTTTGCAATTGATTTCAAACTAACTTCCCGATGAGCTAGAGACTTGAAATTTTAAACACAGCTCAGGACTGGATGACAATGCAATATTTCAAAAACAATTTTTAAAAAGCCTATGCGTTTAGGAGATAAACGGCGCGGCGCTCGGTAGTACATGATCGCGTTCAGCGATCCCCACTCCGCGCGAAAGCGATTCCCGAACAAGTTTACTGACGTGAAAAAGAAATTTTGAAAAAATTGCATCGATCACGAAAATTTAAAGAACACGTTTTGTAGATGTGTATCAATTAGGCATGTTCTATGTCAATGCAAAAGCCAGGAGTCAAATATTTTATTGTTTCTTCGATAATTTTAACAAGTTGAAAATAACATATTCTCCATAAATTCATAAAATGAATAAGTGCAGTTTAAAGCAGTGAGCATATTAAAAGAATTTAAATATATCAGTGTACTTGTTGCAGCTGTTTAAGATCATTAAGAAAAGAATGACATTTCTTTTTGGCTTCTACGTTGTGCAATGTATGCAGACAATTTTTATTTTACATGAAGATCCGAAGAAAAGTGCTATTATTTTTTATACCTTACATAAAGAATATTTGTTCAAATACTGAGATTATAAAGATATGAGAATGATTGACAATTTTGTTTGCCTCGTCAACGAAAATACATTCTCATTGAATTGTACAAAATTCAGGGCAAAATATTTATGTTTACGTATTTTAATCTGATTGGGAAAAAAAACAACGGAGTAAAATGTGCACCCGCACTAATAGGTACATTTACCCTATTACAAATCTTGTGCAACGATTCTGAAAGATTAATATGCTTCGACAGTTGGATATTGAGACGAACACGGCTTAGGATATCTCGTCTCTGGAAATGATAATTCACGAAGCCAAGAATCGTTGCAGGATCCTATCCCGCGCAACAAAAGTTGAAACTTCCTGGTAGATACATGCAACTTGATTCAGGCTTTCTTTGTAGCGTATGGTGAAGCTGCTTAGTGTCGGGTTTCCGCGAACGGCAGCGCAGCTAATGTTTCCTTTACAATGAACACAGGTTATTGCAACGGGGGAGATGGTTTGAATTGTGTTAATAATACGTGGATTTACATTATTTTGCCGCGTGCTCCTAATATCCGGGGCAACGTTATTCTAGGAAACTCCCGTCCGTAACGACCGAAAATGTTCGCCCCGTGAAGTTTAATTCAATCTGCTCGAGTAACATGGGAACTCCATAGTCGTTAAGGAAAAATTGATGCTCAGGAGATGATTCGTTACATAAGCACGATTAAATATGTATGAATTCCCAGCGAGCCCGAAACAGTTGAATATTGCGCGAGACTGTGCTCGTTCAACCAGACGAGAGATCTATTCTCAACATTCAAATGACGAATCTTTTTAGTTCGTCGTGCTCCGTAAAATGGATAGATTTAAAGCGAGCGATCTGGACAATCCGTTTGGTTACGATGCATATGCAGATGCACATTTTATAAGAAATTCGTAACAAAGTTTAATCTGAATTTTTTTTCATTACTCAGTCAGCCACCATGATGTTTTACAGCACCTTGCAAATTATGCAGTACGTGCACCTAAGTATTAAGGAAATTGATTGAATATATAAAAAGTCAAGTATATTAATCAAGTGTTTTGCTATTAAAATCTCGGAAAATTATAAATCGCTTTGGCCTATGTATAACTCAACATCTGTCCATGGGTCCCATGAAAATCACCGACACGGGTTTCATCGACACAGTTTTCACCGACAATATTTCACCGACTCTTGATTTGACCGACGATAAATTTGGCCGACAACGATTTTGAGCTACAACGACTTTACTCGACGATGGTATTATGTCTCCTCACTCCACTTTTCACTTCTATGTCGCTATTCTCTGTCGTGCATGCGTCACAACGTCATGTGACTAATCCGGAACTGGTAGAGAGAGGGTAACAGAAGGGATTTTCAGAGTTTTCAATTGACAGCACTCTTAACATATGAAAATATATTAATCTTAGCTTGTTCTGATGGCATTTTTAACCGACTTCGAAAAAGGAGAAGGTTACTCAATTCGATCTGTATGTGCCTTTTTTTCGCTTTTTTTCTATGTATGTTCACCGATTACACCGAGATGGATGGATCAATCGGAACGAAACGGAAAAAAATGTTGCATTTTTTTATTCCTTTCCATTTTATTTGCGGAAGTGTAGGTTGGTGATGCCGTTGTGAACTCCACTGAATGTTAGATATTAGGAACAGTAACGACGCGACGTCGTTACCGTTATTGATTGCGGCTTTCAGATATTTATAAATTATGATTTGGAATGTGATGGTTGACAGAGAAAGACGTTTTTGTAAATCTCAGGCGGAGATTTGTAAATATTCCGACGAAAGATATCTTTGATCCTACATTTCATGTATGTTCACCGATTACTCCGAGATGGATAGGCCAATCAGTGTAAAAAGTGTGAAATAGAAAAATTTTATAAAAAAACATTAAACCGACTTCGAAAAACGCACTAAAAAGTATAAAATAATTTCCATTTAATTTATGTGAATACATACGAACTTAAATACAATACAATCTTTTCAGAGGCGGCGCAAAATAGAAAATTTTCGCCATTGGAAATTACGAAAATCCTTAAATTCTTCTACATGCTTTCACATATTAATGTATCTTCTCTTCCCACCGATTTCCAAGTCCACCATATTCCAATGAAATCATAATCAGCAACATCTGTCATTTGGAAAATTTTCAATTTTGCACCACCTCCGAAAAGATTGTATTGTATTTAAGTTCGTGTGTATTCACATAAATTAAATGGAAATTATTTTATTCTTTTTAGTGCGTTTTTTCGAAGTCGGTTTAATTTTTTTTTATAAAATTTTTTTTCATTGAAAAAGAAGGAACGTCTTTAGCAAGCATGTGAAACCAGGTGGGCCGTATTAGGTGCAGTTACTATAATACGTAATTATTTGTATTGCAGTGGATGGTACCTATTTTACACCCCGTATATCCGTGACACGGCTGCAGGCTCTAGCCACGTGTATCGTAAACCGACAGTTTACGATGCCGACGGCTCAAAAGCGTTCGACTGAATAGTGCTACATAAGGGTAATATCTCGCTGCGAGTTGCCCATTAAACTTGTCGTCTTCGTAGTCGAGGTTAATATTCCTTGGCCCGGTTTCACTCCCTTCATCTTGGTCCTCACACCTTCAACCGGTGAAATGAACGATGTGTGTGAAATTGTTCTTGCCCGCTGTGATTATTTTTCTATCCTAGAAGTGTATCATATTCGCGCTGGAACTCCGATAAATCTGCTCGCTGCACCGAACCACACAGAGATGGTATCACAATGTTCATAATAATTTATATCGTTAGGTGTATATGATGCGCACGGGATGATAGGACTACTTTATCACCTGTAACTTTGCAGTTATTATCAGAATTTCATAAAAACGTTTCCCACGGAAAATACATGGCTTTATAACAACCAACATCTAATAACAATAGCTCTATTGTACGGTGAAATTTATATCGCGTATTTTATGCATTTGTGACAGAAGTAG
Organism: Lasioglossum pauxillum; assembly: GCA_933228785.1. Classification (NCBI taxonomy): domain Eukaryota; kingdom Metazoa; phylum Arthropoda; class Insecta; order Hymenoptera; family Halictidae; genus Lasioglossum; species Lasioglossum pauxillum. The sequence goes on along the minus strand of OW121699.1, from coordinate 37,991,746 downwards.
TGAAAACATAAGAGTGTCTATTAACAAAGTTGATATTTGAAAAGAAAATGTTTTTTACATCAGTTATTTTGCAGTTATTTCAAACAAATGCAATGTTTTCGTAGCAGAGAACTTTTTAAGACTTTGAAAAAATGAGGAAATAACTGTTTTTAGAAAAGTTTACTTTAAAATTGACGAAATTGAAATTATTCGGGATCGAGAACTTCGATGACATTTTACTAAGGTGAAATGCCCTAAGCCTGTGTGCCCTAATCACGTGTTATGGCAATGCCCGATCTACGATAATAATAGAGATGCTCTGTTTCACAAACTTTACAACAAGGGTTACTTTCCACCCTATACAATAGATGCCTTTTTGCGCGGACCCTCTCTTTGCCCCTTACATTATATACATAAATTTCTTAAGGCTCACTGTTTACAACTTTTGGAGCTGTATTCGGAAATGTTCCACCATATTGTTCCACCAACCTTAGATTCTAAGTTATCTGTGTAATGTTAGCATGCACCGTCACCTGCATGCTGCTAATAATCCCACGTGGGGTTTTATAGGTTAATAAAAAAGAAAAAAGAACCCTAGTCACGAATGACTCCGGCAGAGTCATTCGGAGTCATTCGGGTAAAGGCAATTGTTATTTTACATAAAGATCCGCAGTTTAATATTATTATCACTAAATAATGGTTGATGGCTAGGATCTGTTGCGTTGCGGGTCGTGTAACCGAGAATCTACTGTAACCTTTTCCCACTCAGCTCTCGCCGCTAATGTAATTTTAAAGTCCCACGAATTCCGGTTTTTGCGGGAAGCGACACGGAGGGCAGAACTAAGTTAAAACGCAAGAAGGAATCATTAATATTGCGAAATTTTTCGTAATACCGTGGCACGAGGTTCCCGTGGGTCTCGTTCGAATAATACGAACCTCCGCCCAGGGAGACGCCATTACTGTGTACTGGAACCTCCTGGGCAATTTTATTATGACTAGCGCGGCACGTATGGTAGCGTAATGAATGAACTTCTATAATTCGAAAACCGGCGGAACTTCTCTTCCTTAATGCACTCCCGCGGACTCGTAATTCCGTGATTATGTCTCTTTGAACGATACGTGACGGTATGACTTTCCTACCGAAGAAGAAAAAGGCTTTGTACGGTTTCAAAGCATGACTTGAGATAACTCGAACAGGCGCGGCGCGCGCTCAGGAGGTTCGCGTGTTTGCATAAAAGCTTCCATTTACTTTGTCATATTCAAACGCGACCGCGTCGCCTGCTGTAGAGCAGCGTGACACCTATGTGCAATTTGAACGTCGCGTCGCGTCGCTTTGCACGACCGTTCTGCTCTATGCCTTTTGAAACAAACACTCCAAGAATTCGCGCGCCTCAAATGAGCGAGAAGACGGAAACTGGTTGTCTTCCATCTTTCGTTTCAATTCCGTCGCACCATCGGAAAAATCGGAAAATGTTTCCAGAAATTCTTCCTTCTGACGTAACATTGTTATTAGGTTGTTGCATATGGAATGTCCGATTTTAAAATGCAACTCTTGGAGAACGTTTTGATCAAGAAATACTATTACAGTCTTTAGGTTTATTATATAAAACTTTGAGGTACAGTGACTCCCACTAATATTCGGACACTCTTAAAAAGACCATAACTTTTTTGATATTGGAATATACGATTTGAAACGTTTTGAGAAGTTAGAACAATTGGTTTGCTACGTAACGTGACACAAATTTTTGAATAAAAAACTGCAAGTTGGCGGAATTGCAGAGAGAATACTGAAAGTTGTATTTTCCGACTGTTTTATGTGGGTTTATATGGAAAATTTAGAAAACACGTTTCGTAGATCTGTATCAATATTAAACATATTCTGAAAATTTCATCAAAATCAGTCGACGTTGTAATCAAGTTAGGTAGAACACTCTATGGTATACGAACTCGGTGCATAATGTATACATAGCTGTGTCGAATTAAATGATCTTCTCTTTCTATGAATAGCCTCATTTTTTAGTGAATCGCTTTTCGCATCTCACGTGTTGTTCAATTCGTTTCACGTGCAATTATATATAGAATAGTGAGATTCAACGTGTTGATTATCGCGTGACTCATATGTGAGTCACGCAATTGTTTGATTAGATTGAACAATTAAATACTGGGGCAACCTTTTATATCCTAACTTTTGTCAAGTTTAAACAAATTGTATATAATGTAAATGTGTGACTGGATTTTCAAGAAACACCGAAATCGCAATAATGACAATTTTTTGTGTTATACAGAATTAGTATGTTGGGTGTATCATATTTTGACAAGACAGATTACAAGAAAAAATATAAAAATAGTAATATTTCTAATAAACTTTTATTCCTCTTAATCTTTCTTTTATATTTTATTATGTGTGTGGTATACTCATGGTTGTTGGTTCGCTAGTCAATATGTTAAACACACAAAAGATATCACTCATGTAATTAATTTACTCTTAAAGCTTCCTCTGAAATTAAGTTTGAAGTTAATTTATTATTGTCATAGAATTCCCTCCATATAAGACAAACGGACATTTCGCATACTTAAATATTTTGTATAATAAAAAAATGTACAATTTATAAATTACGACTTTTTCAATTGAGATTTTATGTTTGTTATATAGTATGTTGTTTTGAATATGTAATGCTCCACCAATTGGACATACCTACAACGTTTTTCTACCCCCGTCGAGTGACTTAAAATTTGTTGAAATAAAGTAACAAAGGGACTTTTATCATAATCACAAATTCAATTTTTCATTTCAATTGAATTGGACAAAACGCGAAGTCACAAAAACGAAATAACTTTGTTAGCGAATAATCAAGCTATTTATCTTGTTTAATCCATTTTATGTTCACGAAAGCTGCTGCGATTTTTAAACATCCGTGATATCTCTGTTAACAAGGTAAAATGCATAATTCATGTGGGAATTAAAATTAGAAAAGGTAAAACATGAATATCCACGTTGCTTCAGGCTGCGTCAACGTAGCAGGGATTAAAGGCTGAGGTAAGCACGCACGTTTTGCTTTATCTCGCTTGTCACTTCTTAATCCCAGAGCTGACATTGTATAAAGTACGTGCGGATGCCAATCAACTTGCCGAGCAACTGCACCCTTAAGAATACGTTCTGCAATACGTCTTATCGTCTCTGAAAGACCTGCAGCTCATTGGGCATCAACCAAGAAGAGTATCATGCTAATCATTACAGAGGGTGCTCAAATTATTGGAGTGACTGTGTGAAAAATGTTTTTCCTTCGTTTACACGAAGATAAAAAAAATCGTGTGATCAAAAATATTAATGTTTCGTATATTTGCATATATCTTTTGTATACAGTATTTGGTAATTCTTCGGTGAATATACTCATGAAACAATTTGAAGTTTTCACGTAATTATAAAAGAATCAATCAATATTTAGTAGCACCGCGTTTTTAATTCTTTTTATACAGATTATTTTATACAGAGTATATTTATAGTGTATCGCTAATAATATATTGTTACGTATATAATGTATTAATAAACATGTTATATAATAACATGTGATTTGATATCCACCAAATTTAATTAAGGCTACCGCATACAAATGAATGAACTAAAACGTTAGAACTGTATGGCAATTGCTTTACGAATATCATGTGACGAGCCGATAGTATTATGCATTGAGCTGTTACTTTTTCCAGAGATTTTCAGTAATTCGAATTTCTCGAAAGCGCAATTTCCGGCAGAAGAAATTTAATACGTGTTTTTGCGTGGATCAACTGATACGGATATATTCGACCGTTTTTATTTCGCCATGTACGTACGTATACACAAATAGAACTTCAATTTCAACCAACCAATAAAAACAAAAGTTTATTTTCATGAAACTCGCAAAAAAAATCTGATAGGATCCATCCGTCATGTATATTTGAAAATATGGAAAATCAACGATTTCTGCTATCTAGAAGAACTTTGAGCAACGAGAACGTGTAACGTGAATTGTCTGTAAAGTTCGAAAATTTCGGGGGGCATTCCGAATCGAACATAAGCATCCTGAGTGCGGTCACTGATACCTAGGAGATTGGCAACTAGTCTTCCGTGAACAGAGTCTTCGAGACATCTGCTATTGAAACTCGAATAGCGTGCGAGAACATTTCCTTTAACGCGCAACTTCGAAGGACTATAACTCGGAAGGCAAGCATTTGCTGATCTATGTACGTCGTACGTTTATACAACCGCTGCGCTGTTTCGCTCTTGTGCTCAGCGGAACACGTTACGAAAGTTTGGTCAAATGATCCAGACGTCTCCGACGAGAAATTAACATAACCATTTCACATAAGATTATAATATTATCTCCGTGTTGGGGTTCGAATAAGCTCCCGAGCAAGCTTTAATACACCTGTGTTTATGAAATGTTCCCTCGTTCCTATACAGGCTGTCTCACTCAAGTGTTAGACACCTAGAATATCTTGTTGAATTTTGACAAAGTAACCCATTTTTTATGTGTAATTCGAATATGTACCAAACAGGGACCATAACTAGGGACCAAAAATAACAGTTGTTCTAAAATTTTCTACGATAAAAATCGTTAATAAAAAGTTGATTATTATTGAAATTTAAGATAACGTACACAAGATATAAAGAAAAAAATTCAAAGAACAAAATGATTAAATAATATCGATTTTTATACTTTTTGGTTACAAGTAACAGTTATTAGTATCCAAAAAATTGGATCCCCCTCGATAACTGTTATCGATGAAGAACAACTGTTTCGATTGCTGAAAACAATTATCGATGAGACAAGTTCATTTCGATCACTCATAACAGTTATTAATGAGAGAAGTTCATTTCGATCGCTCATAATAGTTATAGATGAAGGAAATTTGTAATAGTTATTAGTAAATAGTACAACTTTCAAATGGTAGACAATCAACTATTTAAAGTTGATTTTCGAGGTTGAACAAATTATTTTGTAATAGTCCAATCCTTTCCGAATAAAACAAAAAAAAATGTACCTCAATCGGACAAACAGTTCCCGAGATAATAATTCATAAGTGAGGCCCGTTTTCGCCGGAATGGGCGAAAAATTGAAAACTTTGAAGGCCTGCCATTTCTAAAAAAAATTCGGAGCTGGCAAAATGATGACTTAACCCCCATCCCTAATTTCACATGGACTACAACACATTTCATTTAGAACAAAATCGACAATGGTGCCTGCAAAAAGTGATCGATTTGGCATGGAATGACCCACAAATTTTTTTAGTAGCTGGAGTCGCATTCTTTCCTTTTTTCTAATAAACTTTCAAAAGTATCGAATTTGTTCTTTGTTCTCACTCATTTTCAAGACGTAATAACTTTTGACTAAATAAACAAATATCACAGTTTCTTATTTGCAATTACTCTATGATATATCACATTTCAGATGCACTCAAGTAATGCCAGATCCAATTAATATTAACCCGTTAAGCTACAACTAAGGGCATAGCCCGTAATATTGTACGATGATCGGGCTTGTTTATGTTTTCGGCCAAAATTTTTGGAAAGTAAATCGTAGGTTAAGGGGTTAACAGTATTATGACATGGTAAGATCATCAAAGGAAACGGTTTCCCCAACCCAATATCATTATCGAAATCAATGAAAGCTTGCTTCTCTTGTTCGGCGGCTGTGGCTGAATCAGATACGAAAGCTGTTACCAATATGCGGCTGCAATAATATGCGTATTACTGGTGTAACGCTACATGGGTTTAGTTCTGCGGACCTGTACATACAACTACAATGCCGATTTCAGCGATACCGTTCGTGTGCATTCCACTCGAAACGATCTGGCGACAATTTAACCGATCTTCGCAACAACCTCTTCCGAAACTGTGCCCCGATAAATACACACGGAAACAATGAAACGACGCACGAATTTCCACGGAGTCGCGAGAACCCACCGTTCGTTCGTCGCTCGATTTATCTTCTTTCTGGTTTCGGATTTTGAAATCGGCGGATTGGCAATAACGGTGGCGCCGTAAAAATACCGCGAACAATACCGGAACGCAATTCGATCGGCGTGTTTCCGCTGGAAACGAAACCGTTCCGTTTGTGACGGTGCTGCGATCGTATGGTTCAACGAATGCATTTTCTTTCGCAGTTAAGCTGCGTTTCATTCGGTCCACGACCCATCTGTTATTACAATGAACGGCTGTTTTATATTTAGCCTCTTCCGCTGCAAATATGTTTACTATCATGCTATTGTAGGCTCAGAATAATAATAATTCTCACGGGACGTTGCGTACAGTGATTAATGGAATTCACATCACACCAATCTTTTTTCGTACATTTAAATCAAATTTAAATTAAATTTCCAAAATGTTAGATAAGGTGGAGTGGGGTAAGGGCGCCCTAGTTTTCGCAAAGTTGGACTTTAAACTGATGTATTTTCAGTCTGGTATGTAAAAACTCAACGCTCTTGGTGTCAAACTCTTGCCACAGTTAATACTGATGAATTAGTATTATGTAGGATTCTAATTTTGCTTGAAAATTATCATTTTGATAGGATATTGTACAAAGTGTCAACTAGGAGGCACTTGCCCCGAAAATGGGACAAGTCCGTCTCTGAGAGTTAAAAATGCTTTCGAACCTTGTTTCAAGTGCTACGGGGCTAGAAAAGAATTATTATCAAGCCTGCTACAAAATGTTTTTTATTGCATTAAATATATTGTTTAGTTTTATAGTTACCATTACAGTATGGACTTACCCCACCGTGATAGTACGGACTTACCCCGTGTAGTAATATTTACGGAGCAAGAGCATCTTAGTGTTTTTCTCAATAAATTTTTAAAAATACAATATAAACAGTTTATTTAATGTAAACCTACATCAATATTTGTTGTACTTACCTAAAATAACAACACAGAATGTATTAATAACTTGTAAACTATTGCACGTTCAGGCCCTAACCTCAAAGTTGTACGTGTGCCTCGCACGAAATTGTTTGGCATTGGTTGATTTAAGCGAGCAAAACACCTTTATTCTTGGGCGACATCTTTGTCGAATAGTTCATACTAACTTATACTACATTAATAAATACAAGTTAGAGAAATTTCGTTCATATTATAATAAAGATAACCAATTAACGGACTTGCCCCATGACGGACTTACCTCACTTCACCTTATAACTTTTTTATGTATTCGATTGTATCAAACGATCTGATGTTTTGTGAGCAACTAGAAGCATTGGTTTACTAAATGATCTGCAAAAAGATTTTCCAGAAATTACAATTTTGAAGGTTGCATGCAAAAATGAAAAAGGCATTCCTTAAAACTTTTTTGTTTGGGCCCTGAATGAAAATTTAAAATGTGTTTTGTAGATCTATGTTAGTTATACACATGCTGAAAATTTCATCAAAATCGATTAACACACCGAATAGCTACAAGTGGTTAAATGTGGTGAAAATCATAGATTTTCGTGACTTTTGTTCAGTTTCTGCTCAGAATCCACAGATGCTTTCGATGCCTGTCATTTTTTTCTGCGTCAACCGATTTCGCAATTTTGTGTTTTGTTAGGTAAAGTATATACATATATGCATCCGCAAGTCTTTTCCTTGCTCTACAAACCTATCTGCTTCAATTTTTCGAATTAATTAATTTTAACCAATTGCAGACTTTTTCAATGGAAGTTTCAGGAGGCAGAAAAATTCATTTCCGACATCTCACTCAAGTTGTGTGGCACCCAAGCTCCAAGTTCTTGAGCAAAGCCAATGGAGTGAAGATGGTTAGCGATGGTCTATCACTTACCATCGCTTACCATCTTCATTCCATGAGCTTTACTCAAGAACTTGGAGCTTCGGTGCCACACAACTTTGCGGGTAAAAAATAGAATACAAAAAACGCGGGAATTTATTATACAACCCAATACTCTCAAGTCTCAGAAACCCAAAATTCTTTTTTAGAATAAACAAGCAGAAAATGTGAATATTTAATGGTTTAGTATCCCGCCTCGATGTTTCACTAAAATGCAAATAAGCCACTCACGCGCATGTCACATTATTATAATTAATGACGCGCTGGTGTTCTGAGATCCACGGTGCAGTTCCCGGGTAAACAAACAGGGTTGAAGCATTTATAGTTGAAGACGAATCAATAAGAAACACGTTTTTAGGACATATTTTAGCCTTCACTTGGCACAGCTACACTGAACACGATTTGTTTTGCTTCTAATGCTCACGAAAAGTTTATAAACAGAAATAAAGTTGACAACCATAACATTGGTGTTTCCAGTACGTTACTGTAGAAAAAAGCACTGTCCCGACTTATATGGTGTCCCGACCTTCACGACAGTCCCTTACTAATGTCGTCCCTGCGCACTTCACTTTCAGTCTCGCAGTACAGTAAATACTCTATAAACGCAAAAAGGATGTACACGATAAACACAAAAAAAATATCCCCTCCACTGTAGTAATCAGATCTCGGCTCGGGTATATCGGTGTGAACCACTACTAATGCGACGCGGAGAGTCGCAGTCGTCCAGCGTCGGCACAGTTCAAAGGCTCATGCGTCCTCACAATGTAACGCCAATATTAAATTTTTGTATTAGTATTTATTTTCTTATGAAACCTTCACCAATATATTTGTGGAATTTTTCTGACTAAAATAATACCAAACACGATATAATTTCAACTGTATTTAGTGGCTTAATTGACGATGAACGTTTCGAGCGCAAGGAAGGACAACGTATGGGAAATAAGAATTAATTTTTCGCGGCGCCACGGTTCGATCATTATTTACTATATTTGGCTCTACTGTAGCGTATATGTCAAAGTGACATACATGTGCTATTCCAAATAGTAGAGGAAAAAGGAAAGGTGGTAATGTTTTTGTGTTTCGTCCTAGACCCGCTAGAGGACTCATCAGTAAGGCTAGCTAGCGGGTCTTGCCTTATACACGGGATGTTCGAAGGCGTTTGAAGAACGTATATATACTAATAGGTGATATTGTAGTAACTTGCGAGAAAGCCTTTCCGGCAATTTGTCCCTCTAAGAGGAGGACATCTTGGGGACGGAGTCGGAACTATGGTCTTTCTAACTTTTTATTTTTCGCCATTAGTTGAATAGTTATTTTTATCGATCGTAATTTTTTGATAAATAAGAATTAATTTTTCGCGGCGCCACGGTTCGATCATTATTTACTATATTTGGCTCTACTGTAGCGTATATGTCAAAGTGACATACATGTGCTATTCCAAATAGTAGAGGAAAAAGGAAAGGTGGTAATGTTTTTGTGTTTCGTCCTAGACCCTGGAATAGCACATGTATGTCACTTTGACATATACGCTACAGTAGAGCCAAATATAGTAAATAATGATCGAACCGTGGCGCCGCGAAAAATTAATTCTTATTTATCAAAAAATTACGATCGATAAAAATAACTATTCAACTAATGGCGAAAAATAAAAAGTTAGAAAGACCATAGTTCCGACTCCGTCCCCAAGATGTCCTCCTCTTAGAGGGACAAATTGCCGGAAAGGCTTTCTCGCAAGTTACTACAATATCACCTATTAGTATATATACGTTCTTCAAACGCCTTCGAACATCCCGTGTATAAGGCAAGACCCGCTAGCTAGCCTTACTGATGAGTCCTCTAGCGGGTCTAGGACGAAACACAAAAACATTACCACCTTTCCTTTTTCCTCTACTATTTGGAATAGCACATGTATGTCACTTTGACATATACGCTACAGTAGAGCCAAATATAGTAAATAATGATCGAACCGTGGCGCCGCGAAAAATTAATTCTTATTTATCAAAAAATTACGATCGATAAAAATAACTATTCAACTAATGGCGAAAAATAAAAAGTTAGAAAGACCATAGTTCCGACTCCGTCCCCAAGATGTCCTCCTCTTAGAGGGACAAATTGCCGGAAAGGCTTTCTCGCAAGTTACTACAATATCACCTATTAGTATATATACGTTCTTCAAACGCCTTCGAACATCCCGTGTATAAGGCAAGACCCGCTAGCTAGCCTTACTGATGAGTCCTCTAGCGGGTCTAGGACGAAACACAAAAACATTACCACCTTTCCTTTTTCCTCTACTATTTGGAATAGCACATGTATGTCACTTTGACATATACGCTACAGTAGAGCCAAATATAGTAAATAATGATCGAACCGTGGCGCCGCGAAAAATTAATTCTTATTTATCAAAAAATTACGATCGATAAAAATAACTATTCAACTAATGGCGAAAAATAAAAAGTTAGAAAGACCATAGTTCCGACTCCGTCCCCAAGATGTCCTCCTCTTAGAGGGACAAATTGCCGGAAAGGCTTTCTCGCAAGTTACTACAATATCACCTATTAGTATATATACGTTCTTCAAACGCCTTCGAACATCCCGTGTATAAGGCAAGACCCGCTAGCTAGCCTTACTGATGAGTCCTCTAGCGGGTCTAGGACGAAACACAAAAACATTACCACCTTTCCTTTTTCCTCTACTATTTGGAATAGCACATGTATGTCACTTTGACATATACGCTACAGTAGAGCCAAATATAGTAAATAATGATCGAACCGTGGCGCCGCGAAAAATTAATTCTTATTTATCAAAAAATTACGATCGATAAAAATAACTATTCAACTAATGGCGAAAAATAAAAAGTTAGAAAGACCATAGTTCCGACTCCGTCCCCAAGATGTCCTCCTCTTAGAGGGACAAATTGCCGGAAAGGCTTTCTCGCAAGTTACTACAATATCACCTATTAGTATATATACGTTCTTCAAACGCCTTCGAACATCCCGTGTATAAGGCAAGACCCGCTAGCTAGCCTTACTGATGAGTCCTCTAGCGGGTCTAGGACGAAACACAAAAACATTACCACCTTTCCTTTTTCCTCTACTATTTGGAATAGCACATGTATGTCACTTTGACATATACGCTACAGTAGAGCCAAATATAGTAAATAATGATCGAACCGTGGCGCCGCGAAAAATTAATTCTTATTTATCAAAAAATTACGATCGATAAAAATAACTATTCAACTAATGGCGAAAAATAAAAAGTTAGAAAGACCATAGTTCCGACTCCGTCCCCAAGATGTCCTCCTCTTAGAGGGACAAATTGCCGGAAAGGCTTTCTCGCAAGTTACTACAATATCACCTATTAGTATATATACGTTCTTCAAACGCCTTCGAACATCCCGTGTATAAGGCAAGACCCGCTAGCTAGCCTTACTGATGAGTCCTCTAGCGGGTCTAGGACGAAACACAAAAACATTACCACCTTTCCTTTTTCCTCTACTATTTGGAATAGCACATGTATGTCACTTTGACATATACGCTACAGTAGAGCCAAATATAGTAAATAATGATCGAACCGTGGCGCCGCGAAAAATTAATTCTTATTTATCAAAAAATTACGATCGATAAAAATAACTATTCAACTAATGGCGAAAAATAAAAAGTTAGAAAGACCATAGTTCCGACTCCGTCCCCAAGATGTCCTCCTCTTAGAGGGACAAATTGCCGGAAAGGCTTTCTCGCAAGTTACTACAATATCACCTATTAGTATATATACGTTCTTCAAACGCCTTCGAACATCCCGTGTATAAGGCAAGACCCGCTAGCTAGCCTTACTGATGAGTCCTCTAGCGGGTCTAGGACGAAACACAAAAACATTACCACCTTTCCTTTTTCCTCTACTATTTGGAATAGCACATGTATGTCACTTTGACATATACGCTACAGTAGAGCCAAATATAGTAAATAATGATCGAACCGTGGCGCCGCGAAAAATTAATTCTTATTTATCAAAAAATTACGATCGATAAAAATAACTATTCAACTAATGGCGAAAAATAAAAAGTTAGAAAGACCATAGTTCCGACTCCGTCCCCAAGATGTCCTCCTCTTAGAGGGACAAATTGCCGGAAAGGCTTTCTCGCAAGTTACTACAATATCACCTATTAGTATATATACGTTCTTCAAACGCCTTCGAACATCCCGTGTATAAGGCAAGACCCGCTAGCTAGCCTTACTGATGAGTCCTCTAGCGGGTCTAGGACGAAACACAAAAACATTACCACCTTTCCTTTTTCCTCTACTATTTGGAATAGCACATGTATGTCACTTTGACATATACGCTACAGTAGAGCCAAATATAGTAAATAATGATCGAACCGTGGCGCCGCGAAAAATTAATTCTTATTTATCAAAAAATTACGATCGATAAAAATAACTATTCAACTAATGGCGAAAAATAAAAAGTTAGAAAGACCATAGTTCCGACTCCGTCCCCAAGATGTCCTCCTCTTAGAGGGACAAATTGCCGGAAAGGCTTTCTCGCAAGTTACTACAATATCACCTATTAGTATATATACGTTCTTCAAACGCCTTCGAACATCCCGTGTATAAGGCAAGACCCGCTAGCTAGCCTTACTGATGAGTCCTCTAGCGGGTCTAGGACGAAACACAAAAACATTACCACCTTTCCTTTTTCCTCTACTATTTGGAATAGCACATGTATGTCACTTTGACATATACGCTACAGTAGAGCCAAATATAGTAAATAATGATCGAACCGTGGCGCCGCGAAAAATTAATTCTTATTTATCAAAAAATTACGATCGATAAAAATAACTATTCAACTAATGGCGAAAAATAAAAAGTTAGAAAGACCATAGTTCCGACTCCGTCCCCAAGATGTCCTCCTCTTAGAGGGACAAATTGCCGGAAAGGCTTTCTCGCAAGTTACTACAATATCACCTATTAGTATATATACGTTCTTCAAACGCCTTCGAACATCCCGTGTATAAGGCAAGACCCGCTAGCTAGCCTTACTGATGAGTCCTCTAGCGGGTCTAGGACGAAACACAAAAACATTACCACCTTTCCTTTTTCCTCTACTATTTGGAATAGCACATGTATGTCACTTTGACATATACGCTACAGTAGAGCCAAATATAGTAAATAATGATCGAACCGTGGCGCCGCGAAAAATTAATTCTTATTTATCAAAAAATTACGATCGATAAAAATAACTATTCAACTAATGGCGAAAAATAAAAAGTTAGAAAGACCATAGTTCCGACTCCGTCCCCAAGATGTCCTCCTCTTAGAGGGACAAATTGCCGGAAAGGCTTTCTCGCAAGTTACTACAATATCACCTATTAGTATATATACGTTCTTCAAACGCCTTCGAACATCCCGTGTATAAGGCAAGACCCGCTAGCTAGCCTTACTGATGAGTCCTCTAGCGGGTCTAGGACGAAACACAAAAACATTACCACCTTTCCTTTTTCCTCTACTATTTGGAATAGCACATGTATGTCACTTTGACATATACGCTACAGTAGAGCCAAATATAGTAAATAATGATCGAACCGTGGCGCCGCGAAAAATTAATTCTTATTTATCAAAAAATTACGATCGATAAAAATAACTATTCAACTAATGGCGAAAAATAAAAAGTTAGAAAGACCATAGTTCCGACTCCGTCCCCAAGATGTCCTCCTCTTAGAGGGACAAATTGCCGGAAAGGCTTTCTCGCAAGTTACTACAATATCACCTATTAGTATATATACGTTCTTCAAACGCCTTCGAACATCCCGTGTATAAGGCAAGACCCGCTAGCTAGCCTTACTGATGAGTCCTCTAGCGGGTCTAGGACGAAACACAAAAACATTACCACCTTTCCTTTTTCCTCTACTATTTGGAATAGCACATGTATGTCACTTTGACATATACGCTACAGTAGAGCCAAATATAGTAAATAATGATCGAACCGTGGCGCCGCGAAAAATTAATTCTTATTTATCAAAAAATTACGATCGATAAAAATAACTATTCAACTAATGGCGAAAAATAAAAAGTTAGAAAGACCATAGTTCCGACTCCGTCCCCAAGATGTCCTCCTCTTAGAGGGACAAATTGCCGGAAAGGCTTTCTCGCAAGTTACTACAATATCACCTATTAGTATATATACGTTCTTCAAACGCCTTCGAACATCCCGTGTATAAGGCAAGACCCGCTAGCTAGCCTTACTGATGAGTCCTCTAGCGGGTCTAGGACGAAACACAAAAACATTACCACCTTTCCTTTTTCCTCTACTATTTGGAATAGCACATGTATGTCACTTTGACATATACGCTACAGTAGAGCCAAATATAGTAAATAATGATCGAACCGTGGCGCCGCGAAAAATTAATTCTTATTTATCAAAAAATTACGATCGATAAAAATAACTATTCAACTAATGGCGAAAAATAAAAAGTTAGAAAGACCATAGTTCCGACTCCGTCCCCAAGATGTCCTCCTCTTAGAGGGACAAATTGCCGGAAAGGCTTTCTCGCAAGTTACTACAATATCACCTATTAGTATATATACGTTCTTCAAACGCCTTCGAACATCCCGTGTATAAGGCAAGACCCGCTAGCTAGCCTTACTGATGAGTCCTCTAGCGGGTCTAGGACGAAACACAAAAACATTACCACCTTTCCTTTTTCCTCTACTATTTGGAATAGCACATGTATGTCACTTTGACATATACGCTACAGTAGAGCCAAATATAGTAAATAATGATCGAACCGTGGCGCCGCGAAAAATTAATTCTTATTTATCAAAAAATTACGATCGATAAAAATAACTATTCAACTAATGGCGAAAAATAAAAAGTTAGAAAGACCATAGTTCCGACTCCGTCCCCAAGATGTCCTCCTCTTAGAGGGACAAATTGCCGGAAAGGCTTTCTCGCAAGTTACTACAATATCACCTATTAGTATATATACGTTCTTCAAACGCCTTCGAACATCCCGTGTATAAGGCAAGACCCGCTAGCTAGCCTTACTGATGAGTCCTCTAGCGGGTCTAGGACGAAACACAAAAACATTACCACCTTTCCTTTTTCCTCTACTATTTGGAATAGCACATGTATGTCACTTTGACATATACGCTACAGTAGAGCCAAATATAGTAAATAATGATCGAACCGTGGCGCCGCGAAAAATTAATTCTTATTTATCAAAAAATTACGATCGATAAAAATAACTATTCAACTAATGGCGAAAAATAAAAAGTTAGAAAGACCATAGTTCCGACTCCGTCCCCAAGATGTCCTCCTCTTAGAGGGACAAATTGCCGGAAAGGCTTTCTCGCAAGTTACTACAATATCACCTATTAGTATATATACGTTCTTCAAACGCCTTCGAACATCCCGTGTATAAGGCAAGACCCGCTAGCTAGCCTTACTGATGAGTCCTCTAGCGGGTCTAGGACGAAACACAAAAACATTACCACCTTTCCTTTTTCCTCTACTATTTGGAATAGCACATGTATGTCACTTTGACATATACGCTACAGTAGAGCCAAATATAGTAAATAATGATCGAACCGTGGCGCCGCGAAAAATTAATTCTTATTTATCAAAAAATTACGATCGATAAAAATAACTATTCAACGTATGGGAAAGTTTGCAAACGAACCTCCCCGAGGCTTTTGCGTTTATAGAGGATTTATTGTAACTGGGAGGTCATCAAGACGACATTGGTTCCCGTAAAAATCTGCCAAAGATTGTGGACCGAGCCTGAAGTTTCGTGAACGGCCGTAGATCACGTTGCGTCTACGTCAGCGCGGAACAACGAGAGACTTCAGGGAGGAAGATATCGGTTGGCCTCGTTACGACGCATAATTGCGCCTTAATAGAATCAACGAACGATCGGGGAGCCAATGAACCGGTTTGAACTCGGCCAATGATAAAACGCAGCTAAACGAGATACGGCTCGTTCAGCGGCTTCGCGTTTCGCGGCGATCGACTTTTCGATTTACGATGACAAAACCAACGAAGTGTCGCGAGATTTCGTTCCTGCGGCTTGGCGCGACGCGGCGCGGCGTCGCGTCGCGACGAGTGGTCGTTCACGCGGCGAGTCACAAGATTGAACGATTCATTTCGAGGACTTCCAGAACACTTCGAGACTCTTCGAAGAAAGCTGACGGTTCCGCAGGAGTTTAGAAGATTGGAAGATGGCTCGCGTCACCGCGCTGATGAGCGGTGAAAACGCCCCCCGGTGTAGAACTTTCAGCGACGCTTCTTGTCACAGCCACTCGAAAAATCGGAAGCTCTTCTCGAAAACACGGGCTGTTTTTGAACCAGTTTCAAACGACGCCCCGGAAACAGTTTACAGAGCTGTGTAAATTAGACTCCGACGAAATCAAATATTTGATCTGTCGGCTAATAATTGCCGGCGAAAAGAAAATCTCTCCCGTTTCAACGGTAACGATTTACTGGGAGACTGTCTCGTTCCGCGCTAACACTGCGCTGGTTATTTCACTATTTTCACTTCCGGTTACCGGGACGAAAGTACTGACTATCCTTGGAAAATGAAATGTTGTAAGTTATTATTAACCCTTTGCACTCCAAATTATTTCTCTATTTTATTGCCAACAATTCCCTACTATTTTAAGTGTTGTATTTGAAATTTACTTCGAAGGACAGTTCCTTCACTGCTACTTATTTTAAACAATTTTGTTTACTAATTATATTAAGTATAGCTCTCAAACTTTGTTGTAATTTATATTTGTGGAACTTATATTTGGGGTAAACTTTACTTTACCGGACTCAAAGTTATAATGTATTTGGTATGTAATCCAGTAGATTTGTACCCGGAGAATTTGCAAATCGAAGTTCCGATCCTGTAGGATCAATGGTTCAGAAGTTATGGTCGCTTAAAATTGAGCAATTTGCAGGGTTTTTGACAGGTAAGCGCGCCGCTATATTGGTTTGTAGTGCTGCCATCTAGCGGTTCTGCTCGCTAAGCAGCGCACGATCGTCACTACAAACCAATATGACGGTGCGTTTACCTGTCAAAAACACTGCAAATTGCTCAACTTTAAGCGACCATAACTTCTGAACCATTGATCCTACAGGATTGAAACTTTGATCTGCAGGTTCCCCAAGTACAAATCTACTGGATTACAGACTAACTACGTAATAATTTATAGAAGAAAGGCAAACATTTTGAGTCCGCTACAGTAAAGAGCATCGTATATTTATTTTTAACTAAAAAATAAGAAATTAAATAAATAAAGGAAGAACCAAATATATTATAAACACCAGTTTCCTTTACATTTTTTTTTCTCTGATGTCGAGTCTCACTCGACAAAGGAGTGCAAAGGGTTCTCGGAGAACTAGATTTTATATTAAAGTCTCAATTAATAATCAAAATTTAACAATATGCACTGGCCTTTCCGACATAAATAATTATATTGTACGTTTACAGCTTCGGGAATTAAATATACAATCTTTATGTCGACGATATATCTACGTTAATCCTCCTTGAGAATGAATTAATGTAACCTTCAAGGGTCAAAGGGTATGGTAGTATGATAGGTGTTCCTGTTATGTTTTCTGACAAATTTGTTTATAAAAATTCGGAGGATGCTATTAACATAAACTTGACTCCTACATATTATTTATTTATTTATGGAGAATGGTTACATCTTTTGTTGAAAAATTAAATCTATTCTTAATAAATATTGTAAGTCAATTGCAAATAAGGTATATGTTCTATGTTTGGCATAATTTTAGGTAAAAATATCTTTTTCTGTTTTACTTACAAAGTATGTCGCTAACTATGGCCTAAATAGAAATGTTGGTGTTAAAAGTAGGTATTAAATGAAGTGTAAGTATTAAAAAACTTTTTACTGTCATGAAATACATATATTTGAAAGTTTGAATTAACACAACATTATAAGATTTTAAGGAATGTAATGTTACATCCTACTTTGTTATTATCGTTTAAAATTTGTATTTTAGAGAAGTGTACAAATTTTAACTTAATGCACAGTCTGTATTCAATCAAACAAAACCAATTATCGTTTTTATAATTAGTATGGATATTGAAATTACTTGGTATTACATGCAAACTATGTAGAATATGAAGACCAGCGAAAGGTAACAAACTTCGTACTTAACGTCTCTTTATAATTTAAGTAAACTCGGCACTCACAGTTGAACTTTCTAATTAACTTTCCGTGGAGTTTTTTTAAACAAATTTCATAAAAGCCAGTTGCCTCGACCGCGTTTAAAGTTCAATCTGAAAAGAAGTTAAAGAAACTGCGTTCCAGTACTTTGGACAAAGAGTATAACTTCATGAAGATGAGTACAAAGAGATCCTAACATTAAAATCAGTTGCCGACGTACTGAATAGCAGAGTGAAATTTTTACACCTGAATATACCTTGTCCGAAGTTCCTTTTAATACTTAAATACATAAACGCATCGCACACTGTTTTCAAAATGCCTTTGTAACGTTTCTTTTGACAAGGATCATACAAAATGTTTTGTTACAGAAACGAAAGAAAGAAGGTGGTGATGTTTTTGTAAACAATTTTCGTTATTTCAGTATGATCATTCCTTCCAGTACGGAAGTTCTATACTTTTTTTCATAATTATTTTTTATGTTGCATCAACCTGACAAGGGTCATCAGCAACTATCGGTTTATACATGAGTGGTTTTTTAGATTTGATTAATTAATTTTGTATGCTTCAAGAAATTGATTAGGTTCTCACAGGTACTTCAAATTTCTATAATTTTGTCGAATAACTGAAACATTCTTTCCGACTGAAAATTCGAAAATTTCTCGATTACGCCGTCTTTATGTAGCGAGACAATACCTATCGACGACACGGACGGTATGCACTTAATTAAAAAGTCCCGTTCCGCGCAAAGAACTTCGAAGAACCGTTGCCGTCAAACTTTCCGGCAATAAAAGTAGTCTGCACGCTTGCGTATAATCCCGATTTATGGTACCCTTCAGTCCGTCAAAGATTCGTCATTTGGGAACCCTTCTATTCTATTCTAGACACCACCGCATTGCGTAGACTTTTTCTTAAATAATTATTTAAATAAAAATAAATTTTTTAAAAATACCATGTTTTTAAAACGGACTAAAAAGTATAAAATAAAATTTTAAAAAACGGACTAAAAACTATAAAATAATTTAAATAAAAACAGATTTTTAAAAAATATCATGTTTAAAAAGCGGACTAAAAGGTATGAAATAGTTTTTCCTTACAGGTTCCAACACCAGGAGAAGTGCCTGATAGGCCAATTTTATCATTGGATAACTTAAAAGGCTGATGTCGAATTAAAAAACGTTTCCAATAAAACTTACTTGATTTTTCTCACAGAATAAGTTGGTGTAATAAAAAAAATTATGTGTCCATTTAAAAAGAGTGAACTTGACCTTAAAATGACCTTGAACACGTCGAATAAAATATTGAAAAAATGCACCTTTCTATAGAGCTTTGAAAACCATACTTTCATTAGAAGTATTTTTTTCTAAATACGATGGATAAAGAGATATCCCATGTAACAGAAATTTTGGGACACTCTGTATAGCGTAACAACGTCACTACTATTTTTCCCGAAACTATTTTCCACATGTGGAAATTTTGTTTTATATTTTTCATTTATTTTTGTATGAAATATCATCTGCACTGTATCCCTGTAGGGTATGCCGGTGAAGCCTGATACGTAGGAAATATAAAACGGTACCAATCTTTCTATCTTACAAACAGAAACGAACGGTTTGTTCTAGTTTCAAATGGGTTAATTAATCTAGACTTTTGTATGCTGCTTTTCTTTTTTATATTTACAAAGTCATAAAAAATCATCATAAAAAATTTATATGTATAAAGTGAATTTTGTTCAAGAGTATAATATATAGACTACAGATCTTTATGCAAAATAAAAATTGTCCAAGTCAATTCTACGAAAGCGAAGTTGAATAAAAATGTATATTCTTTTTAAATCATGTTAAAAAGTCGCAAGTAATATCAAAATATCCTTAGATTCGTCTTAATGTGTGTTTAGTTTTGTATTTGACCTACTCATTTTTACCATAAATGTATAAAATCCGCAGTCTGCTAATATATTAATTCTGAAAAGAGATTATTATATAAAGAGAATGCTTGAATACAAGAATGGTCGCATGCAGTTGCGATGCATTCGTAAGTTGACCGAAATTACTAGTATATGTGTGCCATAATATTGAATGGGGTTCGATATCGAAGAATTGGACATCGATATTTAATTCGTCCGCCGGAGTCTGCAAACCCTTAGAATTTTATGAAAATCCACGAACCAACGTATACGGTAGACGTAATTTAAAACATTCAGAGAATTAAAAAAACGTCCATATGTTATTTTCAGTTGATTAAAATTGCTAACGATAGAAAGAAATTTTTATGTTTCTGTATCTCGTAATTGACGAAGAAAATTTTCATTTTACATAAAGATCCGCAGTATAATGACCAAACAATATAGGATATACACTCCGGGACGAAAATATAGCACATTTTTAAATTAATGTAAGTTCTGTTTATTGAACATTAGAAATTCAATTTTTTTTAATACACATATTTTTAGTGTGTCTTTCTTAACATTGAAATGAAACGAAGCTTCGTTAACTTATCTATTTTTATTGAATGAAGTATAATTATTAACGAAATATAGAGGCATATAATTTTCAAAAATTTTTGTTTGAATAAAAAAGTTTAAAATAATGTGCTGTGTACCTCTTTTACTTGAACTCCTATATTTTGAGCCTATCTCTATACATAATTGCAGTTTTCACTACTTCTTCGATATTTTTATAAAACATTTCTGGCAACCCTAGCCATGTCAGAATATGTTGACATATTAAAATATTCATGTCCTTCAGTTTAATGTACCAAATGAGGAAAAATAGACGACGTAGATTTTATGCAAAATCAAAATCATCGTAAATTGCAGAACATAGGGAATACAAATTTTTTTCTTTAATAAAATGAAGAAGTTGGAACTTGTATATTGATATCCTCTGTGATTCCATTAATTCTTTTATTATATGTATAACACTTACTACTTCCAAATTAACAATAATTTTGCATGCAATATGTTGTTTATATCGAGGTTAGTGAAGCTGCTTGGCAAGGCAATGCCTCAAATAATCCACATGTTTTAAATGAAACTACTAGCATCCATCGTGGTATTGCACGAGATTTGACTTGCCAATATTTGTTTCATTCTAGGTCCGAATTCACCCTTTTGCTTTTGCAAGCAGATGCAAGGTCGCGTTCCTAATGCGTTTGTGAGTGAAATATGAATCTAGACTAGATTTGCTAGAATTGCAAGTTGGAACTGTTCAAACGTGAATTTATTGCCTTGAACAGCATAGTTCGGACTCTAAAAGAGTTTTCGGCGAAAATATTAAAATATTTGATCGCAAAAATTTAAAATTAAATGATTAAGGAGTTATATAGAATAGAATGGAATTTAAAATGTGTTACTGTGGGGATTTTTGTACTTCTGGGAAAATGATTTGATTTTATTACTGTAGCTATTAATCTAATTTTCGTTCATACTACAGGGTGGCCCACATAACTCTGAACAGCTCAATATCTCCGTTACTTTTTGTTGTACAAAAAAACTTCGTAGGACAAAGTTACACTGTTTGAAGGGTCACATATAACGGTGTAAGGGAAAAAAATTTTCAATGTCATTTTTATGAGATTTCAAGGTTATCGATGTTTTTTTAAATAGAATGAGGCATTTTTTAATACATCAATCGATGCAGATGGGCATTCTTTATAAAAAAGTACTAACCTATGTATGTCGAAAAGTTAGTAGTTCAGGAGATATTTCAATTTAAATAACTCCAAAATACCATTACTGTCGTACTAAGGCGTTAGTGTTTACTTACTTGTGTAACGCCTTAGTACGACAGTAATGGTATTTTGGAGTTATTTAAATTGAAATATCTCCTGAACTACTAACTTTTCGACATACATAGGTTAGTACTTTTTTATAAAGAATGCCCATCTGCATCGATTGATGTATTAAAAAATGCCTCATTCTATTTAAAAAAACATCGATAACCTTGAAATCTCATAAAAATGACCTTGACATTTTTTTTCCCTTACACCGTTATATGTGACCCTTCAAACAGTGTAACTTTATCCTACGAAGTTTTTTTGTACAACGAAAAGTAACGGAGATATTGAGCTGTTCAGAGTTATGTGGGCCACCCTGTATATGAAGATTATTGATCTCGTGGACAGGAGGAGATTATTTAATATGATAAGCATTCGTGACAGTATTGGATACATCTGAGGTAGTAATTTTCTAGTAAATACAGGGTGTCCCAAAAATGTTACACTTAAAGGGAATGCCTATGAACAATTGAAAATGTTCGCCGCGGCTTTAAGGCTGTTAAGGAGTTATTAACGAAAAACACTGACCAATCTCTGCGCGGCTACATCAGACTGATTTCGGCTCGGCCAATGGCCACGCTGCACTCAGCGCCACCAGTTGCTGAGCCGGAATCTGTCCGCTGTAGTCACGCTCTGATTGGTCAGCGTTTATCGTTAATAACTCTATCGGAGCTGCGGCGAATATTTCCGCAAAGTACTTGAAATGTTCTCAGGAATCTTCCCTTTCGAGGAAGTACAACATTTTTGGGATTCCCTGTATAATTAGATGAAAATGCGGGTAAAGATAATGAAGTGATAATTTGAAGGTTGCTACTTAATATAATTTGTAGTTTACCGTGCACGAACTTAATGAAATTTATTCGCTTAAGCTAGAGTTTGAACTTCGCCCAACTTTCATATTTTGCATAATTATAGTTTGTAAAAGGTAGAGAAGCAAATTAAATATTGTTAGAACATTATATAATGAAATACTGCAATTAATTGATATATCAATATATATAAACGAAAGTTTATGCGAAATAAAAACTTTCTACCTGAACTGCAACAAGCTGGAATGAAATAAGTATTTAATTTCTTGCTTAATAGCATATTTAAATTCTCCAAGTATTTTTATTGGCTTAAACTGGATTTTTATCATAAATGCATAAAATCCACTGTCTAATTATTGTGCATCTGTCGGTTGTAATTTATCATACTGAAATGTTTAAAAAATAGTATGTACGTAAGATAACAAATACCAATTATTTATTTTACGTATAATGAATATTATTATCATTCCATTAACCGAATACACGTAATATAACTTTTGATCAAATTAGTTCGATGAATCATGTGAATTTATTTAATCCTACGTACTCGTATATTCAAAATGTGCTACGTGGACAATAGATCATTTCGATGACTAATTATCCATAATTATTAAATAAGATTTGGATTAAATTGTTCATTCTTCAAAATATATGTATTTTATACATTCTTTTATATATTCTAATATATCGTACAAAAAAATATTAACAGAAATCAAATCATATAAAAAATGTTTCGCGAGCAGAATAGAATTATTAGCAAATTCAAATAATAATGCTTACAAACAATTGAAAGCAAAATATTAATATAATAGGGTGATGCTAGTCTCTTTCTTGTAAGATCATTCATTCAATCTTTTTTGTTGATTTTGACGAATTCTGTTCAGAAAAGAGTCTGTTTCTCAAAGTTAAACTACAAGCACATTATTCCAAAAATTGCTTTTCTATCTACTTCCCTCATTTTATGTAATCAATTATGTTCTTGTGTTTCCATCATTACTATAATACAAAATTTTATTATTATTTTTACCTTCCAAAAATATGTAAAGGAATTTACATTATTAACAAGATGACGTAATACATTATATTTTACATCCAATTTTAGCCTCATCTTTGTTATTACTTGTAATATAATTTTATTAATGGTGCTATATTTTCTTACACAATCTAGTAGGTGTGCAAATAAGTTCTTTCCCTTTTTTCCAAATTTAAGATTTTATTACATGAATCAGGTACAAGATTACGTCTCAAAGTGTTCTCTATAACCTTTTCCCACCTGGTGGGTAAATTACAAATTCCATCCTTGAAGAATGACGGCTGCTTGCTGGTTTTGAAATCATCAATACATTTTCGGATATTTTCTTCTGAGCTGAAGTTTTTCCCCGACATGTGGTGTTGCAGACTCCGAAAAAGATGATTGTCTGACGGAGCCAGGTCGGGAGAGTATGCCTTATGTGGCAGGACTTCCCATCGCAACGCATAAATTGTGTGTCCCGCGTTCCTTTTGCAACGTGTGGCCGAGGATTGTCGTGCTGCAAAATCACGTGTCTTGTTCCTTGTCCAATAAACGGCCGTTCCTGCTCTAGCTAGCCGTATAAATTCATTAATTGATTTTGATAATATTCGACAGTTATTGTCCCTCCAGGTGGAAGCAGTTCATAAAGGATGATTCCTCGAAAATCCCACCACATAGACAGCAAAACTTCTTTGCAATGCAAGTTCGGATTTGCCAGTGAAGTCGACGGTTCCCTGGGATTAATCCATGATTTCCGTCGTTCAGGATTGTCATGCAAGACCCATTTTTCATCGCCAGTAACAATTTTGTGCAGAAAACTTTCCCTTTTATGCCGTGAAACCAAGGCAGAAGAAATCTCGAGTCTGTTTTTCTTATTCATTTCGCTTAATTCATGTGGGACCCATTGCCCTAACTTCTGAATCTTATCCAATTGTTTCAGTCGGATAGGTACAGTTTGTCTGGTGACTCCCAATCTTTCTGCCAATTCTTCTTGCGTCTGGGTCGGATTTTCGTTGACCAATCCCTCTGACTCACCGTCATCGAACTTTCTCGGTGCACCTGAACGATCGTCGTCTTCCAAATAAAAATTTCCGCCTTTAAATCTCTGGTACCATTTTTGCATGTTCTGTAAGATATAACGTTCTCGTCCAGTGCCGCACAAACCATTTCAGTAGCTTCAACACCTGATTTCCTAAGCTGGAATGCAAAGAGAAAGCAGTGACGCAAATGATGCTTCTTGCACGCCATATTCTTTGAAATTGCTGCATAGGACTGGAAACTCTTAGAACGCTCATTACGACTCTTCTTAAAGCTAAAAGAACGCTCTTTCAGATGGTGTTTGGCGAACTATGAATTAATGTCAAGTTAACTGGCCGCTACTGTATATCCGCAAACAGTGTAACATACAGCCAACACCTAAATTAGCACACAGTTCAACAAACAGTCAACACATGGATTATATATAGTTCAATAGTCACATGTACACTCAAACACAGCCAAGCATAACAGTCAACAGCTATACATAAATGCCATCAGACGTCCAGTCAACAAGTAAATACAAGAGGCAATCATGTTTTCAAGACTGCAACTTTACGTTGTCATTTTACGACTCTTCTTAACGCTAAAAGAACGCTCTTTCAGATGGTGCCACAATCGGGAAGTAATTCGAATTCAGTCAGAAGTTAGGATCGTAGAAAAAAAGGGGAATGAACTTAGTTGCACACCTAATACTTGGATGCACAAGATACAAATTTAGAAAGAAATTAATGTATTCGGTCTACATTGTCTATGTACACTACAAAAATTGCACTGCAGCTTTCGCTCAGCACTGTAATTAATGCATTGAGTCCACCACATAGTTCCATCCGTTGTGGTTAGCGACAATAAAACTCCATTTATACGAACCCGTTGGGATACAAACAATTCGTGCAACTGTGTCGTTAATGTACAATAATAGGAATTCAGCCGATTTTCCCCAATATGATTTTATGTTCGTATAATCGGAGCTCACTAGCAAACACTCGCTTATGGCTTATACCTAATAACGTTTCAAACTTTGCGAATTTGGTCATAAATTTGTGGCAACAACAATTTCGTGATTGTTATCAAAGGCTTTCGGACGCAAACCATGTCGAATAGGAATGTTTTCCCAACGTTTCGCCATTATTGCAGGTGATCATCATGCACCAACAAACACACTCACACTGATATGTAGACTGTAAACTATATGCAATCGTGACAAACGTTAGTAAATGAAATATGTAACGATAGAAGGATTAAAAGATTATATTAGGTCATCCAATAAGTTCGTGCCGTTTTTCGAGCGGTTGCATATGTTAATTTTGTAATCATACCTTTAAGATTCATGAAAACACGTAATGGCTCTCTCGTTGTACGACTTCTTTTTCCATTTTTTTGGTAAAGCCATTATTCCGTCCCGATAGAAATTCTCTGGTTTCTCTTCAAAATATTTTTGCAGGCTATTTCTGAGGATGTTAATATTTACAAACGTTTTACCCACGAAAAAGTGTTGTAATGCTCCGAACAGATGGTAATCAGATGGGGCAATATCTGGGGAATATAAGAGATGTGGTAAAATTTCCCAATTAAATTCACATAATCTCTTTGTAACGCTTTTTACGACATGCGGTCTAGCGTTGTCGCGATGAAAGATTACATTATTTCTATCCGTTAAACCTGGACGTCTTTTGGCAACTGCTTCCTTAAATTTTTCTGAGTGCAATATTTGCGGGAATTAATGGTATACATATAACATTCCTTTATAATCCCACCACACACACAGGAGAACTTTACGAGTATGTAAACCTGGTTTTGCAGATTGTTGAGGTATTTGATTTCGTTGCAACCAACTCCATTTCCGTGCAGTATCCAGGGTGCTCTTTACGTTACGTTACCGTAAAATTATAATGTATTTGGTATGTAATCCAGTAGATTTATATCCGTAGAACCTGCGGATTGAAGTTTCGATCCTGTCGGATTAATGGTTCAGAAGACGCTTAAAGATGAGCAATTTGCAGGGTTTTTGAAAGGTAAGTGCGCCGCCATATTGGTTTGTAGTGCTGCCATCTAGCGGTTCTGCTCGGTAAGCAGCGCGCGATCGTCACTACAAACCAATATGGCGGCGCGCTTACCTGTCAAAAACACTGCAAATTGCTCAACTTTGAGCAAGCATAACTCCTGAACCATTGATCCTACAGGATTGAAACTTCGATCTGCAGATTCCCCGGGTACAAATCTACTGGATTACGTACCAAATACATCATAATTTGTAGGACAAAGGTAAAAATGTTGAGTCCGGTAAAGTAAAGTTTACCCCAAATACAGGATGTGTCCGTTAAGTTATGTCACCATTTCTTAGGCATTTTCGGTAGTGTAATTAAAAAATGTTTGAGTCAAAAGTTTCTCAGTACTTGGTGAGCTACATGTTCGCGTATTCTTAAATCTGAAAAAATGCTTTTTACGTAAAAAAGTAAAGGTCACCTTGACTTTTTTAAATGGCACCACATGCTTTGGACATCATGGGATTGTTTCTGACGTCGACAGGAATTTAACAGTGTATTAGACTATGATGTTGAAATGACCTCAAACTTGAAAATTTTGTGTAAACGTAATTTTAATGAAAAATTATTTCTTACAATGTAAATCAAGTTACATCAGATGTTCGAACTGCAGTCCATCTTCTACGATACAAAGCTCCGCTCTTTCTATTAGACTTTTCGTTGCCGCCATAATTAGGGCGTCTCGGTTTATGTTATTATATGCAGTTGTTATGAGATTTCGAAGTTTTTGAACATTATCGATTGCTGTAATATATACAACAAGATATTCCCAAAGATAAATATCCAATGGAGACAGATCTGGAGAACGCGGTGGCCAACGAATCGGACCATACGTTCCTATCCAACGATTTCTAAATTTAAAAAAAAAGGTAATACAAAAACCTAATGCAAAGAGCGGAATTCTGTATCATAAAAGGTGGATCGCTGTTCGAACATCTGATGTAACTTGATTTACATTGTAAGAAATAATTTTTCATTAAAATTACGTTTACACAAAATTTTCAAGTTTGAGGTCATTTCAACGTCATAGTGTAATACACTGTTAAATTCGTCTCGACGTCAGAAACAATCCTATGATGTCCAAAACATATGGTGCCATTTAAAAAAGTCAAGGTGACCTTTACTTTTTTACGTCATAAGCATTTTGTCAGATGTAAGAATATGCGAACATGTAGCTCACCAAGTACTGCGAAATTTTTGTCTAAAACATTTTTTAATTATACTACCGGAAATGCCTAAAAAGTGGTGACATATCTTAACGGACACACCCTGTATAACTTTTATTATTTGTTTTACGTCGCATCAACCTGCGACATATGGTCATTAAGCGACGGTACCTATAGTTTATTAAGGCCGGTTCCGAACCACCGAAATCGGACACCCTGTATGCAAAAAGTTGAAGAATTCCTCTTATTATTCAACTGTATGCAGATAAGCAACCCCCTGAGATAGTCGATAATTCTCATTAAATGTGGGAGATTTGACATTGTTCCGTGAATGCTGTTACGAAGTAGACTCCCCAGAGGAATTGGCTGAGCACGTTCGCCAGCGATCGTCGCCAAACCCGTAACGATCGAAAGATCAGTGCCCGATCGTAAGGGCTTCCGACCGGCAGGCTCCCATGGGATCAGGCTCCGCGCGGAGTCCGAAACGCCGCGCCGCGGATCCCAAGGTCGTGGTAGATCCAAATTACACGGGAAAGTCGGTTGAACTCGGGGGCAAAGTCGGCTAAACTGTTGTGTCGGCGAAGTTGGACGGTTTTCCTAATCTAAAGTGCATTAAGCAGAGTGACACCGTCGAGCGAAGCGTCATCGGCATCGTTCGCCGATGGGACGGGGGTGGGTTGGCCGTGTCTTTCCCGTAAGTATCGATTCCGTTTAATGCGTCGAAGCGCATTACTACAAAAGAAAACGTCAATACGTCCGGAAGGCGAGAGCGTGAAGGAATGAGTACAGGCGGCGGTTATAGGGCGGGTGGAACCGATAGATGGAAGCAATAAGCACGGCCTGGGCCGAAGGGGCATTTTTCAGCCGGAATCGACGCGATAGACTCGTACGCGATGGTTATGAAATATTTGACCGAAATACCAGGTACGGGACAGGCATAAATTCCACGGGTCCCTACACGATCGAAACCGTGGAGCGTTTCGCGTGTTCAAATGCCGGAACGAACGAACGGACCGTCTCCGCGTTCTTCGTACGTGTCTACGGTAACCGGGTATTTATCATCCCCACTTGTACGGTCACGCCGCCTGTCCGTATCGTTCCGCCCGAGATTTTTATTGTTGATTTTCGATAGGGCCGTAAACCCTTCCTTTACGGGATCTTGCGTCCCACTTGACGCCCACGCGAAGTACCCATCGCCGCGCGCCAACTCGCGGGAACAGCATGAAAGTGGCCTGCGGATCTGTAACACAAAGAAAGAAAAGAACTTTACGAGCTCGGCGTGTGGCATGCACGTTCGTACCTCCGATTGTTCGATGGTCGTTCCTTTGAACTAAATTACCTCGTTGCTAGCAGATATCTGCGGATCGAACGTGCATCCTCTCCGAGAGAAATAAGAGGATTATTCAGATCGGAGGAACGCCGAGCCCGGCTCTGTGCTCTTACGTTCATGTTACTTATTTCTTAAGTGTCCCCGGAGCTTGTTCAAATAACGTCCATCGATTTCAGAATTGTTCCGATGGTTCTGTATGAAAGTGCAACCTGTCCAAATTAATTTGAATGCGAATGGATTTTGTAAAAGAATCATGACTTGAGACATCGAAGCCGTGTGCCCGCAAAGTGCGCGGTAGAAAACGTATCAGTGTAATCTACGGGCTATTCCTGTCACCAGACACATTATCTCTAAAAAGTGTTGGTCCAATAGGAAATGCAAGTGTATAAAAGAAATGTATGTTAAGGTCACTCGTTCAACTTTTTCTTACGGGATCACAAATTCTCGATCTTTTTTATAGAATCCTGTAGATTTTTACGAGAAAATTATAAAAATCCAAGTTTTAACTTCAGAAATTCACTGGTTCAGAAGTTATGCGTGTTTAAGATTGAACGATTTTAGGCGTTCTTGACATATAATTGTCCAATGAGCGGTGCCGCTAGGTGATAGTACAAGCACGTCGAACAACTTTTCCCTATACACTTATCCATGTATTATGATTTTGTGATTATGGAATATTGTCATATTATGTTCTAACTAATTACAATGATTAGAAGAATAAATACATTTTCGTATAAAACGTGAAGTCCGCTTAAGGATGTTCTGGAGGTACAATGGGAGACAAAAGTACAAGAAATTCGAAATCCATCAATATATTGGCAATGAAAGCCATTCATGAGTATATTTTGCATGAAACTTTTGCGAATACTGTACCCTCTGTAACTATATTCAGTGGTCTACACTTGTCGCGTTTCCATGCTAGTAAGAGACAACACGATAAATTTGACGTTTTGTAACAGTTTATAATTTTTTTGCTCTGTAACTGTTTAGTGAATCCTAATAAATTTTGAACATAATTAATTATATAATTTTTACTACATATACAAAAAAACTGAAGTTTCTAGTTGCGTTTTTTCAAGGTTTAAATAGAGTTTGAAGTGGAATTTTATGAATTCCCCATAAGAAGACGTGTTAAAATGTGCAAACTTTAAGTTGCTATAATTCTTAAACGGTGCAGTGAATCGAACCCAAACTTTGGTAATTACATTAATTTAGTAAGAATTATATCTTGCCAAATTTTCAAAAATTTTGTTGCGTTTTTATATACCTCCAGAACATCCTTAACTCCAAAACCGATAGAATTGTAACACTTCCGATACTTCCGAATCCTATAAAATGCAAAAATTATTGAGGTATTTCTTACGGGATGATATAAAGTTTCGCAGAGTTTTTATTCCCAGCTTTGTTCGGAGCCATGTCTCCCCAATATTCTGGTCTCATGCCAGTGTTTTTAAATTAACAAATAAGTTGAAACAATGATTACATAAAGCAATATCGAGAATGAAAACATACCGATGGATTTGTATTCGTTACATAAGATGGAAACCGACTTTTGCACTCCTTTGTCGAGTGTGACTCGACATCAGAGATATGTATTTGGTCCATCCTATATTTATATTTTTTAGTCAAAAATACATATAGGGTAAACTTTACTTTACCGGACTCAAAATTTGTGCCTTTCTCCTATAATTTATTATGTATTTGGTATGCAATCCAGTAGATTTATACCCGGAGAACCTGCAGATCGAAGTTTCGATCCTGTAGGATCAATGGTTTAGGTGTTATGGTTGCTTAAAGTTGAGCAATTTGCATTGTTTTTGACAGGTAAGCGCGCCGCCATATTGGTTTGTAGTGCTGCCATCTAGCGGTTCTGCTCGGTAAACGGCGTTCGATCGTCACTACAAACCAATATGGCGACGCTTACCTGTCAAAAATACTGCAAATTGCTCAACTTTTAAGCGACCATAACTTCTGTACCATTAATCCTACAGGATCGAAACTTCGAGCCGCAGGTTCCACGGGTACAAATCTACTGGAGTACATAACAAATACCTAATCATTTATAGGAGAAAGGCAAAAATTTTGAGTCCGGTAAAGTAAAAAGCAGCCCAAATATAAGTTCCACGGATATAAATTCCAACAAAGCTTGAGAGCTATATTTAATACAATTAGTAAACAAAATTGTTTAATATAAGTAACAGTCTAGAAACTGTCCTTTGAAGTAAATTTGAAATAAAACGCTTAAAATAGTAGGAGATTGTTGGCAACAAATTTGAAAAATAATTCGGTGTGCTAAGGGTTAAAGTTGTGAGTTCCAATCCTGTTACAGTTCATTTTAGATTACTTTGCTATCCTAATCCTTTTCACTCTAGGTAACTAAACTTCCGTAAAAAATACTTCAACTAATAAATTCGGTTCAATAATAAAAGGCAATATATTTTTACATCATACAGGGTGTTCGCGTCATTACTGGCAACATCTTTTTCGAAAACCATTGTGGTTATGTTAGGAAAAAAATGGAGGAGGGAAAAGTTATTCTGTTTTTTTGCAAACAATGTAATGGAGTCTGTAATATTTTTTTAAAAATGATGGACACCTTCAATTTTTTAAATGCAATGCTATGTGTTTTTTTTTGTATTACATGGAAGTGTGCAAACTTTTTGCCAACAACATGCTTATTATTATCTCAGGCACATATGTACCTGTTTTGAATGTACAGGGCAATTCATTGTTAAGCTTACACAAATAATAAGTGTTTTCAATTGATAATATTATTTAACGCAATTCAGTGTTGGAAAATGGGACGTTGATATTATTTTCGAAAGAAATTTAAATCTTAGTATGGCCTTGTTTGTCTGAAATCCGGTTGCCTCTCGACAAATTCCCGACACCGTAGTTAATGATTTGCTTTGAGAGGCCACGAGTACGCTCGTTAGTCGTGAAAGCTTTTTGCTCTTTTCCATTTTCCACTTTGACAACGAAACATCGTGTCGATCGTTCCTCCTCTTTGTTCTAGCTGTCTCCGTTGCCCTCACTTTCAGTAAAAATAAAAATAGCATACTTTCGTGTAATTTTTAATTATATTTATAATTAGAGCTTGCATACAAGAGAATGCGAATTTGTAATTCTAGTTGAAGTTGTCAAGCAAGTTTTTCGTTTAAAAGATTATATCTATCGGGTCATTACAAAAGTCTTGATACGATTTTCGGTTTATCTTTAATTTCCTGTTTACTACAACAAATTTTACAATCAGTCAATTAATAAATTTTAAATTGTTTGTTAATTGTATATGTATTATATATTATATAAAGTAACTTAATGTTGTTCACAATGGTGACCTTGATAACACATTCAAGGTCATCGAAATCGGTGAGAGGGTAGCACATTGACCCCATGGATTTACAATAAAAAAAGTTTTTTGGGAATATCTCGTAAACTAAAGCCGACCGACAAAAACGTTCCAGGAATATGTTATTTAAAATGACCTTGACACCATATTTCAAGCTCGTCGAAATCTGAGGGTAGGACCCTTTTGTACAGGGTGTCACGAAATTTTTATGTCACGGCCACCATAACGTAATTCTACACCTACGATTTTCAAGGTCAAGGTCGACTTTGCGGGAGTTTTTTATGTTGATTTCCACTAAATCGTAGATGTAGAATCATGCAGTGGTGGCCGTGACATATAATTTCGTGACACCCTGTACGAGTTCACAGATATTTATACAAAATTCATTGCTGCTTTAAAATGGAGTTTCAGTTTGTAAAATGTGCGGTAGTATACATTACCATTTATGGTAAACTTTCTTTTGTCCGCCACTGTACCTTCGACTACCACTTCTTTTCTGTTTTAGTTCGCTAAATTCTGGATTATGTACATGCACAGTGAATGGTCAGGAAGAAACAGTTACGGATTCAAATTTGTCGAAAACTACCACTGTCGTTTGACTTGGAAACTAGTTGGCCGAATTCACCGCTGCCTTTGTTCTGGCTTACGGAATTACTGTACTGCATTTCCTATGCAGTTCTAATTAATTGATCCTGAGTTACGGCGCAGTGCATAATCGTCGAAGATTAATTGTATCTGAATACGTTGAAAGTTGCTTATTTATTAATGGACAAAAAAAATAAAGAAATTCGAATTTATGATCAAATTCGTAGTCTAGATTGTTGCGTATGTATAGACACGGGGCAACTTGCATAAAAATTACGCTATAGAGATTTTTACGCAGTTTTCAGTAATTATCAAAAATTAAAAAATATTCATGATGGTAAGGGTCTTACACTTAAACTTTTCGAGGATTTTTTGCTGTGTGCACGTGACCAAGGAGGCATTGATTACTGGAGTTGGAGACTTCGGATCGTTTCTGCGACTGGTGTCACAGGAACGGTATGGATTTCAATATTAAACTAGAGGGCTATTGTTGCTCGCTCGCTTCGCTCGCTCGCGAGTAGGGTTGTTTTTGCTCGCTCGCTTCGCTCGCTCGCGGGTAGGACTGCTCTTGCCAGAGGGTTAGTGATACGCATGGCTAGTAGGGCCTACTGATATTAATGTTTTTTATTTGGTGTGTGACTCTCCAAGAGTCACACAAAGAACTTCCCGATTCGTTACTTCTTCGCTAACATCGCTAACATCGATTTTTTTTTGTACTTTCATCGATATTCTCCCAAAATGTATTCTTGGGAGTAGAGATGATAAATTCACTGTTGCATTGGAATAACTTTCGATTATTCCAAGCGGTAACATTAGCATCAGTTAAAAAAAAAATTTTTTTTAATCTAAAAAAAATTAAGAAACAAATTTTTTTTTATGTAATTGCGTTTGGTTCTTTGGTGGAAAATTTTCGTCCTCCCTTATAAATTGCATTGTAGAATCAACTCTTTTCGAAAAAAAACTAAAAATCTAAAAAACTACTTGACCAATATGGACCAAAATCTAATCAGCTCTAAGTTACGACGGGGCACATCGATTGCATCATTCATCATCCTGATCGCGTTGTTACTTTTTCTGAAAACGTTAACGAAAAATTTGATACCATACAAACGGACATACGCACGCACACACACACACACACACACACACACACACACACACACACACACACACACACACACACACACACACACACACACACACACACACACACACAAACATTTTGATAAAAATAGTCTAAAATGACTCCAAAGACCATGAAACGTGAAGATCTGCTAAAAAATCGGTTTTCGATTTTCGGGGTAATTACAGTAACTTCCCTATGAATCGGTAAGTTAAAAATGCCATATTATGCGGTCCTCCCGTCGTTCTGTACCTCTTATATATCCTTACCGTCCTAGTCTTATATATCCTTCTCTCCTCAATAACAGAAGTTAACGACTTAGGAATTCACTTCTCCTCTACTTTAGACTTTTCCAACCATTTTTGTCCCATTGTCAACTCCGCTTCAAGAATGCTCGGTTTCATACTTCGTTTTTCCACAGATTTTCATTCAATCCATACACTTAGGTTGCTATATATTACCCTTGCCTGTCCCCAGTTAGAATATGCTTTAACTATATGGTTAAAAGCGTTAAATATGAAATCATTCTAGAGAGAGTGCAGCATAAATTTCTCAGGTATTGTGCATATGAGACAAACAACCCAATGTCAATCTTTGATCATGATTACTCTAAAATATTAAACACAGTCAACCCGGAAACATTATCTGATCGAAGAATACTATCTGACTAGAGTTTTATCTTCAATTCGATAAATAATAATACAGATTGTCTCGCACTCCTGAGTCAAATCAATTTCTATGTACCTGAACGAGGTTTGAGAACAAGAGCAGGATTTCAAACAATGAAATCCAAATCCACATATGGAGTAATAAATCCATTAAATCACATTATTGCTAGCTCAAACACACTTTATAATAATATTGATTTTTTTAATGGCACGTTACGGGCATTCAATGGAAAATTACGCAAGACTATTTGGACCGTTTATTTTGAAAGTGGTGTAAGTCCATTTTTTCTTGTTTTTTTTTACTTTTTTTTAAAATTTTATTTACATTAAATTAAGCATGAATTACGTGATATCTCATTTTTTTCAAAAATGGACTTACACCACTTTCAAAATAAACGGTCCATTTGTTAATCGTACCTGCATTTGTTTAGTTTCGCGCTTGTCCATTCTTATGTAAATTTTAGGTTAAGACTTTTGTTTTGTTATGTTTCTTTTTGTTTTTCTCAGTTATACTGTAAAAAACTGTATACATTTGTATAAAAGGTCCGTATATAATAATAATAATAAAATTATTTTTGGTATCGTATGAGCCCCATTTTACCATTCAACTTTATCCTGAAGACATTTAATGTATCTTTGAAAACAACAAAGATATTTGTGGTGATAACGATATAGGTGACTCAGCCTGTATGTATTCACGTTATTCAATACTGTATCATTTTATTAGGTGTTCAAAATGGCGACCTTCTTTCCCTCTTCTTACTTATCATTGAACATTGATCAGCGAAAACGTCGCTGGCAACTATATCTTTCCAACGGTACACGTTTTTTGAGTAATTCTCATCCTATGTAATTTTATAGCTAAAAAGCGAAACGGGTCCCAACCTTTACGACAGTCCTTTACCCCATGCGACTTGTCTCACTGAGTGTAGCAATGGAAGGTGTTATCGCTCGCACAGCGCAGTAGAACGAGTGGGTGTAATTGTATGTTACCGGAGGCGCTAAGAGGTTGAGTTCCACGCATTCCTCGGGCGTAAGTAGCGCAACCAATTTCAAACGAAACATACGCTCGTTGGAACGGCAGCCAACTAGCAACCACCTCGATCATGGCCGCGAATGGAGGGGTGGGGCGGATGTGTGTGGGAGAAACGGCGGCGAACGGTGGCGGTAAATTCGCGCGTCTATGCACCATGGCATAAAGTTGCTCGCGAGAAGGGTCTCTCGTGGACGGTCAGTTGATCCCCATTTCCGAGCTGGTTCCAGCAAACTTGGGGTTTTATGTCTTGCTGTGATAAAAATGGTGGTCGCCGGGGCATAGATTCCGCGAACGGTTCGGCAACCGTTTCTTCACCCGTGGAGAACGGAACCTGGTACCACACAAACAGCCTCCCACACTCCCTTGTTCCGGCGAAATAATTTCTGGGCGGGGTACCGGCTAGAAGAGAGCTTTATTTTTGGCAGACGTTCAAATAGTTAGGAACTTAAATTCCACAAGAGAGCTTTTTCGGAGGCGCAAACTGGTACCGGGGGCAGTGGCCCTTCTCTCATCCCTGCTCTCAAGAACTTTACGGCCCTTCGCTCTTCGCCTGGGTTCTACGCCGGCCACGTTCTAATCGAGTTTCGATAATGGCTCGACCATCGATCGAATTTTTCAACCGGTCCGAGGAAAAAAGCAGGATATTTGTAACGGCTGCTTTGAAATCGATGTTACGAATCGGAACTGTTCTGCTAACTGGGCTAGAGTGATTGACGTTGCGGGTGCGAGTGACTGGTTGATCAAGAGTCTTCCAGTTTTAGACTGCTGGGTCAGAGTTGAAGATAGCAGTATTGCGATGCACTGTGGGCCGTAAATAAGTGGTATTAATTTAGAAGGTCACGATTAAGGGGTTAGGATACAGTAACAAGTGGGGAAAATATAAGATTCTTAAGCAACAGTACAGAAAAAAGTGAATGATCGATTAATATAACATTTTGTATTTCAGTTTATCATATCGCTGCTCCGGAAGTATAATAACACAACTGAAAAAATTGAAATTTTACAGGACAAGCAAAAGAAAAATAATTCCAATTTGTCTTAATAGAATGGCCTATAGATTCGGTTTAATTCTTCTATGAGAGTAGTTTATAGACATTGTGGGTTATTATAGCAACTTTCAAGTTATTTCAATTTATAAAATAATAAATACCAGCCTCACAGTAACCAGTACCATGTAAATACGTCATTGTTCTTCTGAAAATGCATCATTATACTTCCAGAGCAGCGATATTATGAACTCTATAAAAAAAATGCTTGTAATATTTGAAAAATAATTTGTTCTTATGCGTTCTGTCGTCTTTGCTCGGAATATCTTTCCTTCCAGATGGCCAACTGGTGTACTGTTCAGTGAAAGAGTGTAAACTAGCGGGACGGGAACGGGGCAAGAGGGACACAAAGAACACCTGAGTGGTCAGACTAGAACGTAGTCGCCTATTCTCACACGCATTCTTGGCTCTAACGCGCTATTGGCGGAGACGGACACACATGCTAACCAGGCGCGTGACGCGGGGAGCGAGTCAGATGTATACAAACAAACGAGACAGAGCGAGCGATGCGGTTATCGGAAATCCATTGGCGTAGTCGGCGTATGTAGTCGGCGTAGTCTGCGAAGTCCCAGAGTTACCAAACTGTCAAGTTGATTTCATTTTTAAATTACTTTTTTAAAATGTGCAAGGTTTATCAGTGCCTAATAGACTTACAGAATAAATAAAACGTAAAATTTGTAAGGTTAACTTAGTTCTTCGTGGAAAAGACGTAGAAAAAATTGGTTTTTATTTTTTTTTAACTACGGCGCACCAAACCATAAAATCTGAAAAAATTCATGAACAATAACTATAACAATATATCGGTACTACAAAAATACAGTGACTCAAACAATTGATCAAATGTTTAATTTTGTTTAAATTTTTATTTAATTGAACACATGTTAGTAAGATATGTAACAAAATATTTTATTATAATACATACATAGTTTTCGTAGTTCATATAATACAGAATTAACTTAAATATGTTACACTTTTTAAACAAAATTAAATGTAATTAACAAATTATGTAATGATCAAATTTTTGAGTTTGAAAAAATGAAATATTAGTACTTCGTATACCCTCCTTTCGCTTTCAGAACAGCTTCTATGCGTCTTGGCATACTATCTACTAAACTTTTACACTGTTTAGCCTTAATATTGTCCCAAGCGGTTTTAACTTCTGACCACAATTCAATAATACTTCTTGAATTGTGATCGATGTTGGCAACTGTTCTTTTTAGTAAACACCATATGTGTTCTATTGGGTTCAGATCGGGAGACTGTGGGGCCAGTCTAAAACAGTAAAACCATGGCTGTTAACCATACTTTGGTGATTTTTGCCTTGTGTTTAGGGTCGTTATCGTGCTGAGAAATGACTTCTTCTGCGTTCTTATTCCATTTTGCCAAACTTCCAATTAAACTTTTCTGCAGGATGGATGTGTATGACGTTGCATTCATTCGACCTACAATTTTTTCAACGCATCCGACGCCCTCAGTGGTTATACAACCCCAAACTGTGATATGGCCTCCTCCAAATTTCAGTGTTGGATGAATATGATGCAACCGTACTTGTTCTATATTTCCTCGCCATGTCGATTTGCGTCCATCGCACCCAAAACGATTAATTTTCGTCTCGTTTGACCATATTACCTGGGCCCAATCGAGATCTGTATAATTTTTACATTTTTCGGCAAACTGCAGTCGAAGCTTCTTGTGCCGCTTTCTAAGAAGAGGTTTCTTTATTTTTGCACGTCCTCTTAAATTCACTTTTCGCAGTGCATTACGCACTGTTTCAGCGTTTACGTTAATTTTTTTTGCATTTGTACGGCATTATTAACGCTACCATTACGGATTGATCGTATGATTCATCACTTTGTGATAGTGGATAACTTTGATTTTCGTCCTGCTTTATTTTCTAGTATGTTTTCTTTTAAAGTTTCACGTACTGAAGACACAGTACCAACAGAGCACAGTATCTTCTTAGAAATCTCGCGATGAGAAAGCCCAGATATTAATGGTTTTTTAATTTCTGATATTTTACTTGCTTTTATTAGTCTCATTATGAAATATGACCAAAAATATCTTTTTTATTAATTATTTTATCACAAACGTATTCTCGAATGTTTAAAAATAACATTATAACTTACCAGTGATTATATTTGTGCTAAGGAATGCCAAAAATATAAGAATTTTTCACAATTGAGCTTAACACAAATAATTGATCAAGTATACACAGAATATACAAATTCGTAATACACGTCCGCTTTATACGATTACAGGGCTTAAACTGTCGTGAAGTACCGACGCAATGTTAACATTTTTCGTATATGTATCAACAGTCTTAAGCAAGATTCTGAGAAAGGTATACTGTGACTTGTTTCCTTTTTGTTCGAACATTTGATCAATTTTTTGAGTCACTGTATAAATGTGGACACTAGAACTTTCACGTGAAATCTGCTTTTTTCCGATTTCTTTGACGTTTTTGATTTTTTACAAGCAGGATTTTCAATTTTAAAATCTGGAACCGATTGCAGAATATGTATTTGGGTCCTTGACATGTGTCAGATTTTTCTCAGAATTTCTAAACATCATTAACTAGGAAAAATAGGCCAAAAACTGGTTTTTCTATTTTACCCCATAACTACCCTCCCGATCGAGATACAGGATTGAAATTTTACTCGGTACATTTCTTCTTGATGCCGTATCGAATGAGCCATCGTCGATATAATTCGGCTCAAGGGCACTTTTGACCATCTATCCGGCTATATTCGAGTTCTTTTGAATAAGTTATAATATAATGAGTAAATAAGTATTTATTTGGGACCGACGAATAACTGGCCACGGAATAAAATCGCGGGCGCATTATTAGCTATTCACAAATTATCATAGTAGAAGTTCGTAGTAGCAATATCTGTTCCTACGCCTATGAACGGCGGGAGTACGTGTGAGTCGAAAAGTGGGGATTGGGCTGAGCGTCCGCATTTCTCTTTTTGCCCCGTTCCCGTCCCGCTAGTTTACACTCTTTCACTGGACAGTACTGGAGTCCTACAAATCGAATTAACTATATCAAAAATCCCAGAAATATCATAAACTGTGATATATTCTCTAGGTATTGACGATCCCACATTTCAATTTTTTTGAAAATTACAAAATGGCAGATATTTTAAATTTAATGACTGAATTTCGGTAGAAAATTTGTTAATTTCTTAATTATATTTAATAAAATAATGGGAAAACGAAAAAAAATCGATCGTCAATGCCTAATAGATATTATAATGAAGATAACTGTAAATTTTTAATGTAATTGCTAAGGTAGAACTCGACATATCTTGTACACCGTTTTAAAAACGCAATTCTGAGAAAAACGCGTTTAAAGTTTACTTTAAGAAAAGTAACTTCTTTGTCGTCCATAATTTCCTAGAAGAAAAAGAAAATTTAGAAATACAACAATAAAACAGAATTCTGTTTACATGTTAAGGAAAATTAATAGTATAATTAAGAAACTGTGCTTTTGAAATCTTCATCGCGAGTCTGACTCGATGTTATGGTCACATTCAAGGTCACGCGAAGGCCAACATTTCGCACATCGCTGAATGTGTTGACTGTAGTAATGAAAATATGTAGTCCTATTAAAGAAAAAACCTCGATGATATTTAATAGAACCTCCATTCATCTTCTACCATATTTAAAAGCATTCTGCTTCGCCCCAAAAAAGCAATTATTTAAAAAGAGAACGGAATAGGCTATTAACGAATGAAAGAACTAAATTCTGCACGAGACTTTGCATTAGGAAGTCAGCTTACCCTTTATTAAAGCCCGGCTGTAGTGAACGTAATTTCAAAAAGACACTTTGAGGTTCAAAGGATCCACAGACCCACAGTACATCCCATCTGCACTGTAAAACTCTAAAGTTTCCAGGGTTTCTCATATTCCAAACCTGACGCTCTAAATATTACACAAACACGAATTTATTGACAAACTGTTTCAAATTTCTATGCATAGTTGGGGCATGTAAAAGTTCGAGGAACTTTAATAGTTTAAGGCTGGAGCTCGCGATAGAAGAAAATGAGCCCTCTCCGGGTAACAAGGATTCGTAGTTGGCCACATAACCGAGCACTCGCTAAACCTGAACGGTGATCATAGTAACCCGACCAGCAGTTCCAAAGGCTTCGAGAGTTTCAGAAGCGGTGTCGGAGCTGGACAACTTGGAGCTGGATACACATAAAATATTCATCACCATGAACACCAGGAATCATTCGTACAGTATGTCAAGAAGGTGATGGCGAACATCGTATTTTTCTAAAAATTTTCCCTCGACATTGTTTACGACAATGACAAATTAAAGGGGTGGTCCCATCTAAAAATATAATGGAAAATATCCTGGAAACAAATATTTTTAACCAATACCCGATATGTACAGGTATACCAATTCGAAAAACTGGTAGTCGAAAAACAAGTTGAACGATGCTGTGTTTCAATGGTTTCTGAGCTGCAGAAATTAAAGAATATCCACGGGAAGATCGGTTTTGTATAATTTGTATTAATGTTATTTAATTTTCTTTTTAATATTCTTGTTGTTCTGTTATATGAAAAATTCTTTTATACGAATACTTTGTCTCCCAATTAATTCATATAACAGAGTGATACAGTA
Source organism: Lasioglossum pauxillum (assembly GCA_933228785.1). NCBI lineage: Eukaryota > Metazoa > Arthropoda > Insecta > Hymenoptera > Halictidae > Lasioglossum > Lasioglossum pauxillum. The sequence goes on along the minus strand of OW121699.1, from coordinate 37,950,194 downwards.
TATTCCATTCGTTCTCATAATCTGGGCATTGCTACGTGACATAGTTCAGGTGTTGAAGCTCTGCTCCGCACTGGTAAGCAATGTTACATATAACTGTATTAATACTTGCTAATAAAGCATCTGGTTATCCTTACCTAAATCCTGTAGATTTTGACGAGAAAATGCTGAAAATCCAAGTTTTAACGTTAGGAATTCACTGGTTCAAAAGTTATGTGTGTTTAAAGTAGAGCGATTTCAAGCGTTTTTGACTCATAATTGTTCAATGAGCGGTGCCGCTCGGTGGTAGCACAAGCATGTCGAACAACTTTTCCCTATACACTTACCCATGTATTATGATTTTGTGATTATGGAATATTGTCATACTATGTTTTAACTAATTACAATGATTAGAAGAATAAATACATTTTCGTATAAAATGTGTAGTCCGCTTAACTTCAACACCGATAGGATTGTAACACTTCCGGTATTTCCGATTCCTATAAAATGCAGAAATTATTGAGGTATTTCTCACGGGATGATATAAAGTTTTGCAGAGTTTTTATTCCCAGCTTTGTTTGGAGCCATGTCTCCCCAATATTCTGGTCTCATGCCACTGTTTTTAAATTAACAGATAAGTTGAAACAATGATTACATGAAGCAGTATTGAGGATGAAAACATTCAGGTGGATTTGTATTCCTTACGTAAGATGAAAAGCGACTTCTGCACTCATTTGTCGAGTGTGACTCGACATCAGAGATATGTATTTGGTTTATACTTCATTTATATTTTTTAGTCAAAAACAAATATAGGAGAACCTGCAGATCGAAGTTTCGATCCTGTAGGATCAATGGTTCAGGAGTTATGGTTGCTTGAAGTTGAGCAATTTGCAGTGTTTTTGACAGAGTAAGCGTGCCGCCATATTGGTTTGTCGTGCTGCCATCTAGCGGTTCTGCTCGGTAAGCGGCGTGCGATCGTTACTACAAACCAATATGGCGGCGCTTACCTGTCAAAAATATTGCAAATTGCTCAACTTTTAAGCGACCATAACTTCTGTACCATCAATCCTACAGGATCGAAACTTCGAGCCGCAGGTTCCACGGGTACAAATCTACTGGAGTACATAACAAATACCTAATCATTTATAGGAGAAAGGCAAAAATTTTGAGTCCGGTAAAGTAAAAAGCAGCCCAAATATAAGTTCCACGGATATAAATTCCAACAAAGCTTGAGAGCTATATTTAATACAATTAGTAAACAAAATTGTTTAATATAAGTAACAGTCTAGAAACTGTCCTTTGAAGTAAATTTGAAATAAAACGCTTAAAATAGTAGGAGATTGTTGGCAACAAATTTGAAAAATAATTCGGTGTGCTAAGGGTTAAAGCTGTGAGTTCCAATCCTGTTACAGTTCATTTTAGATTACTTTGCTATCCTAATCCTTTTCACTCTAGGTAACTAAACTTCCGCAAAAAATACTTCAACTAATAAATTCAATTCAATAATAAAAGGCAAAATATTTTTACATCATACAGGGTGTTCGCGTCAATACTAGCCAGCATCTTTTTCGAAAACCATTGTGGTTCCTTCGCCTGTAAGGTGATGTTCAACCGAGTATTTAAGTTATAGTAGTTGGAGCGACCTCTATTAACAAAACTTGCAAAATCTCTGGAAGTCTGTGTCCAGTATTCCATGTTTTCTCAATCCGTCGCTTAATCCCCATAGCAGTTGAAGAAGCAACGTAAAACAATAAAAAAAAAAGAAAGTATTCTATGGTTCACCTTCGTTGTAGCCAATAATATTGACTTGTCGAAGGTCCAAAGCCACAACACGGCCTTAATAAAACGGGCAGCGTTATACGGGAGTTCGTTGTAATTCTTCGAAACAATTTTTACCAAAAGTTCGTTCGCAAATATGGGTCCAACATGTTGCGGAGGAGCAGTTCTCGCACGAATGACCATTACTTTCTTGATACTGGTACGTGCCCGAAAATGCTGAGGGATAGCTTGCCACTCTTGTTCAAAGCTGGGTTAGTAGGGGGGGGGCGGTTTGCAGGTGGAATCTGGCGTAGCAAAAAGGATTAAGCAACGTGACTAAATCGACCACTTGGAACGAATACGTCCCCTGTGTGGTTGTGGTGGCCGCAAAAAGGGAGCTAGCTCGGGGAACTGATGCCTCCCAAGTTATAAATCCGTGGTCGGAAGACACGGAATCCTAACGGGGGAAAACGCGCGTCGCTTCATCGCGAAGCGCAGGGAACTACTTTCTCTCTCTCTCTCTCTCTCTCTCTCTCTCTCTCTCTCTCTCTCTCTCTCTCTCTCTCTCTCTCTCTCTCGCATTCTCTTCAAAGGTTCGCGTTCAGCCGCCCGGAATAAATCAAGGGTTGCCAATACCAAGCGTTACGAGCTTTTATTAGAGAGTCAGCGGCGGTCTCTTGTCACCCGGCGCGTTTATTTACAAAAGGTTGCTACTTCTACCCGCTCGTTTCCCCATTTCCTGTCCAGTTTTTCCCGATTTCCTCCGGAGCTGTTTCTCTACCCCCCTCCACCCCCACCCTCGGGGACTTTCTTAACCGGCGTTTTCGTACGCGCTGGCTCGGACCCGTGAAAACGTGTTCGTGTCTCTCTCTATCGTGCTTCCGAGGTTTTCTCCGTCTATTAACTATCAATCTGTACGTTACAAAATTAAATATTGTATTTTTTAACTCTCAAAGAAAATCAAACATTTTTCCAAAGATACACATTACACTTTCGACAGTTTCACCCAGTGCCGCACCCAGGATTTAATCTGGGGGGGCGAGTTGACGTGATAACCTTGAGGAGGGGGGGACGAGTTTTGCGCGATGACCTTTTTTTTAGCCAAAATATCTGTCAACGGTACCCAGGGTTCTTCCGCGATTTTAATTTTGGAGCTAAACATTTTTTTCTTGCGGGGTGCGCCACTAGTTTCACGTAAATACCTTAATACCATAATTGTTCTGGTAGTCAGAATTCACATCGCAGTATTAGGGACATTCCTAGTGATTTTTGTGCCGCAGTAATGAGCTCCTCCTTCACTTTAATGTACATAATGTTTAGGGCATAATTTGTTTATTAAAAAGGCAATAGAAGTTTCATTTTATATTTTTATTGCATCGAAGTAGATATCCGAATAAATAATAAAAGTTTCCCCTATGCAATTTAAAACAATATAAAGAATGTACAATCATGTAAACGACAATCGTTTGGTGATCGAGAAAAAAAATGGTCTTATTTTCACCTTTTATAAAGAATGTTCTTTCAAATCTTATGATTATAGAAATATGATACATACTGATTAACAATTTCGTTTGCCTCGCCAACAAGAATACATTCTTATTAAATTGTACAAATTTATTTAGGGCGAAACATTCATTTTTACGTATTTTAATCTTCTTGGGCAAAAGTACCACAGTAATAGGTACCTCAGTAAATAATATCCGAAAATGTTTGTCCGTTTATTTCGAGTACTATTTTACCCGGACCCGGGAATGTCCGTTCGCGAAACGCGGCGCGGCGGGTTCGTCGCACCATGTAAAGTGTTAATCTTCGTTGAAATAAAAAGAGGCGGGCTTTCAACGGCAGAAACGGCTGAACGAGCTCGAATTAACGCGGTCGCAATAAATGAGGAGAAGAAGGGGGTAGGGTAGGGTAGGGGAAGGGCAAACAGTATTGTATTGGACGATACATAAACCGGTGAAAAGAGTCTCGCAATTAAAATGGCAAGTGGCGGTGGCGGCAGTTCTAACCGCGTTCTGACAGGCGAACGATGCCGGTGATCTACTTTCGCCGACACGATGTGCCCTGTGAACTTGGAATGTGCTTGTACCAGCGTTATTATTAACGCTGGCGGCCATTAAAACGGCAACCCCTCGGATACCGTGTTCCCGCCACCGCCTGTGATTTTCCCTGGGAATTCGGCTTGAGTTTCGACGGGCCGTGTAAGCGGGCACAGCTACACGTGTGCTCCAACCGTCGAGCTGGCAAGAACGATGGAAACACTGGCAGGCGGCTCCCTGTTCTGCTTACTTCAACGCCGAACTTTGCTGCTTCTTTCCCTTTTGTCTTCCCCAACTCCAACGCCCGCTTTCCGCCAACCCTTCAATTCACTTCCCCATGAAGTTTATTACCCCGAGCGTAATTTCAAGTACCGCCCCCACGTAGCTAAAATGCGTGTGTGTTACCTTCAATTTCTCCGCGACACGATGAAAGTCGTTACTTATTTAATAGCCTAACGACCGAACGACACCAGGCCGATATTGTATTCGTAAACATCAAAACGAAAAAGAAGGAAAACAAAGGAGCATCGAATTGTCGATGCTGTGGAGCATGTATCCATTAAACTAACTGGGTAAATTTTACTTTACTGGACTCAAAATTCTCCTATAAATTATGATGTATTTGGTATGCAATCCAGTAGATTTGTACCCGAGGCGGCTCCAGATCAAAGTTTCGATCCTGTAGGATCAATGGTTCAGGAGTTATGCTTGCTTAAAGTTGAGCAACCTGCAGTGTTTTTGACAGGTAAGGGCGCCGCCATATTGGTTTGTAGTGTCGATCGCGCGCCACTTACCGAGCAGTACCGCCGGTCCTAATCACCAACCAACTTATTAATTATTTTGCTCGGTAAGCGTCACTACAAATCAATGTGGCGGCGCCCTTACCTGTCAAAAACACTGCAGATTGCTCAACTTTAAGCAAGCATAACTCCTGAACCATTGATCCTACAGGAACGAAACTTCGATCTGCAGGTTCTCCGGGTATAAATCTACTGGATTGCATACCAAATACATAATAATTTACAGGAGAAAGGTACAAATTTTGAGTCTGTTAAAGTAAAAAGCAACCAAATAACTTATAGTGAATCACTGAAGAATTCGTACTCCCTAAATAAATGTCAATTTTAAATATTAAAGGTTGTTTACAATGCGAGGTCTCAATATTTTTATTCGCGGAAATATACAGGGTATTTCACCTAACTTGATTTTTTACGATTGGAAAAAGCTCAGAGAAGAAGAGTATTGGGTTCGAAGGGGAAAATGTGGTGGCAGGCAAAAACATTTTCATCGTGGTCAGTTTTTTTGGAGATTTTAAGATCATCGAAGTTTTTTTTTAATGGGACTACATATTATCAAAAAATTCAACAATGTGCGATAATGTTGAGCAATATTGTAAATAGGAGTAATACATTTAATCGTAATAGAATAGTTTTTTCCTGGGGTTTGGTATTATCGTCGTTATTAAAACTTGACATAGAAACATGTATTTGTAGGCAAATTGACTGTAAACAAGTTATTATATATATATAATATTATACTAATTATCCAATCCACCTCCAATACGCCAGATTATGTGTAGTTTCAGTAAATGTCTCTTTACCATTTGATATAATTCTATCAATATGTCCCACTATCTGATATCGTTAAAATTTAAAAAAACGTATTTGAAAACGAGAAATAATTTGTTATATTGAAAATCATTCTTTGGAAAATGTAATTTGAAACTTTGTGTTGATACTATTTTTGGCCCGATAAAATTTACTAACTTCACAGTAAGTCCTATTACGAACATCTTCCAAACGACCTGGTTTTTAAATACCATTTTTAAACAATGAGAGCTTTTAGAAATCCATAGATACGAAACCTACTTAAAAGATTGTTCACACATTCAACATTTGTAAATAAAGAAGTGACTCGAAATAGTACCATTATACTTATGAAACTGATTGATTTTTCAATGTCAGAATTGGTAACGGCGCCGTTCTAATAACAACGTTATGGTTATCAGTGTTTCATTACAGAGTTCGCTCATGGTTATAATTCTGCTCGCCTAATCACATTATTCGTATTATCCTTGCGCCCCTTCTAATGGTAATTATTAACTAATGATTTTCAGTAACAGCTTTCTCTGCTTGATGCCGGGGCTTATCGAAATTACATTTGCAGCAGAAAGATTGATTCTTAGCTCTGATTCTTACAAAAATAGTGCAGTAAATCCAAAAAATATTGGAACACTAAATTTCCGTTTCTGGAAAAATTGTCCACATTCAACCTGTGGTGACTTTATAAAAAACAATAATATACAAATAAATTTGGACTTATTTTGAAACTTGAAGCTTTCTTCGAGGAAAATTTCTTTTTCTTTTAAAAGTGCTTTCGCATATTGTAGCGCGGATGGGAAATTATGTAGAGTACCCATGGTGTATCTTGTATTACTGTAAAGGCAGTCTAGCATTAAAAGTTTAATGATTATGTCGTTGCAAAGGGAACGCTTCAATCTTCAAATCGATCGTTGCTTTATTCATAAAAAATTGTGACGTTTTTAAGACGAAAAATTTTCAGTTTTTCACCCGTTACATCGAGCGAAACTGTCGTTGGTAAAAATGAAGTGTATTCTTCTCCACATGGGGCCAAAAATTTTGCATTTTTTTAAGTACAACAGTAGATTTCGACGGAAAACTCCAAAAATTCAAGTTTTAATGCGTGGAGTTCACTCGTTTATAAAAGTTATACGCGCTTACGCGTATTTCTCGCTAATCGGAGTTAATTTAGTGTTCAAATACTTTTTGGTATGTCGCGAAACGAATTTCGAATCGTTTCATTCCCATAGAGCCGAATCTAAATGTTCTTCGCTCGTACGATTCGCAAATCGATTAGCAATCCAATGCAAAGCAATCTTTCCAAAGGATATTGCGATATCCTTAGTATATGTAGAGTGAGCTACAAAAGTAAAATTTGAACGCACTTTACTACAGTATAATTTTTTACATTTGTACCAAACAACCTTATGCTTTGTATGCAATTAGAAGCATTTCTTTACTAAATGAACTGCAAAAAAGATTTTCCAAAAACTACAAATTACAAGGTTGTATGCAAAAATAAATGTAGCATTTTTTAAAACTGCTTTGTTTGGGCCCTTAATGAAAATTTAAAGTATATGTTTTGTAGATCTATGTTGGTTATACACACGCTGAAAATTTCATAAAAATCGATAAACATACCCAAGAGCTACTAATTCTTAGAATTGCTTACTTTCATTGTCTTCAATAGCCATGGCATTCTTTCGTTTACGCTTTTTTACATCTACACTTTCAGTATTTCTGAAGAACTTGTGGATATTAGTAAATGTCAGCCTAGAAGGAGTATTTCGCTCAGGGTACCTTTCTACATAAACAATCGGGCCTGCAATGCATTCTGTCTACGTTCACAGTAAACCGCTATCATGTCACACCTTTCAATCATTGAGTGAGACATAGCGGAATCGCGTTTGGAAACACTGTTAGTAAATAAATCGCAGCGTAATCGGCTAGAGGATGTTTGAAAACATTCCATAGCATTGAAGGGCCTTAGCATGTTTACTACAAGTCTCACTGGTGATAAACGTATTGTGCTTCCATATTTTAGTTTTATACGTTTTTTCTGTCCGTGACCTTCAGTAATTATAGTCACTGAATTCGTAGTGGAAGGTACTATCATTACAGACGTTTCAAAAAGGGTGGATTCATAAAAAAAAATGAAGGTGACCATGATATCTCTAAAAAAAATTAGATAAAGACAAAAACTTTTTGGTACTCAAGATATTTAATGTATCTTTGAAAACAACAAAGGTATTTGCGGTGATAACGTTAGGTGACTCACCCTGTATATGTATAAAGGGTGTTTCGTCTAAAACAGGACACCTAAATATCTCTTCAGGTTATTGTGATGCAAAAAATATTTGTTACGTAATGTGCATGGTGTCAATGGACCAAATATCTGGACCAAATTGTTTTGCATCGGGTAACTGATCAAAAAATACATTCAGATATGTATAATAACATGACCTTGAAATGACCTTGATCTTCGAAAATTAAAGTTTTACCTTCAGATCAAGATCAAAGTCATGTTATTATACATATCTGAATGTATTTTTCGATAAGTTATACGGTATAATAAATTAAAAATGTAGTTATGTATCAAAAAACAACGATGACCTTGATAACTCCGAAGAAAATGACCTCCGCATAAAAATATTCCTGCCAGATATTTGGTCCATTGACACCATGCACATTACGTAACAAATATTTTTTGCATCGCAATAACCTGAAGAGATATTTAGGTGTCCAGTTTTAGACGAAACACCCTGTATAATATTCGTAACGAAATGTACTGAGCAATACCTCAAACGAGACATTTGTCAACTGCTCGTTATAAATAATACAACCAATTGAATTACCAAATACAAATAATACCGTTACCCCGATCCGTTCAAATTGATAGTTGCTCCTACGCGTTTTGTGGCGGCGTTGCATATTAATATTTCCATAGTTACGAAATCATTACAGCCAATCAAGAAATATAATAAATCGACGTAGAACCGCTAAATACATAATTCGCATTTTACATTACGTTTCTTTTTCGTTGAACTCTTTGTAGTTGCTTGAAATTACAAATTGTACATTCGATTTGGTATAAAATTATTTCATTAATTTGCAGCATTCTCCGAAATGTTGATTATTTATGTATGCCTTATCACGTAGAAAAATAATGTGAATTTTTCAATACAAAAAGTAACAAAATATATAAAATAAAAAAAATCGGTGAATTATTATTTTATTAATATTGTACGTTATATATTAATACTGTATACTTAGATAGAAAAACAATATTTTTCAGAAGTTAACAATTCAAAGATAATAATATATTGATAATATACATAATACTCGATTCGTCATTTGCGTTTATGGGCCCTTCATCTAGATATTGTTAGGAAATAGCGTATCAAACCAGAAACAACTGTGAACACAACCGTGAACAATAGTAAACGAGTAATTTACTTAATCGTACATTTGCATTGCGCGCAATGCATGCATGAGATCGTTTTGCGGCTGTTTTGTCGTCAGTTACAATACGTGCGCTATTTGTTTGCGTAACCATAACTATATTTTCTTCCTGAAGTAATCGATAAATCCGACAACGTGCGCTCTATACGAGAAGATTTTAATTCTTGGCAATAATACATGCACTGCACATCATTTATTACATTGCACCTGTAATTTCGTGAAGATTTTAAAATATTATATAAATGCGACGGACCACATTCTATGTTTCTTTGATCATTTTCAAACATCATTTATTTATTTTTGACAATTACTGCAAGCTACTATAGCCAGTTATTTCTTTTCCTAACAATTTGAAGGAGCACATGGTATTGCAAAAGTATATCTAAATTATTCAATTGTTTTTACTGTTTCACATTTGGTCTACTTATTTTAGGAGTTGTTATGGGAAATGCGAAATTTTTGTAGAATAATTTTTATATGTATATCTCCTAAACCTAAAAGTTCACGAGATATTATCGAAATAATTTTCAATATTAATTATTTCGATTATTTATGTTAACTATTAGATCTAGGACATATGAAGGTCAATACATTTTCACGGAAAATTCGATACTCTGTTCATGATACACAAAGGAGTACTATCCATTTAAAGAAATCAAGGTGACCTTGAAATGACCTTCAACTCGAAAACTTTGTGCAAACCTAATTTTAATGAAAGACTATTTCTACGTTATACATATACGACACACCAATCGATAATGTTCAAGAATTTCGGAAATGCATGTGAACAACTGCATGTAAGAACATAAACCGAGACGACCTAATTATAGTGACAGCGAAAAATCTAATACAAAAAGCGTAGCTTTGTAATATAGAAGATGCAACCTGATTTATTTTGTAAGAAATAATTTTTTATTAAAATTACGTTTGAACAAAACTTCCGAGTTTAAGGTCGTATCGAGGCCTTGAAATTTATTTTAATGGGCCAAGATTGCCCAACCCAGTACGTCTCGTAGTCTGGTGTGTAGGCATAGGTGTAAAAGATAAAAGCAGCGAGAACCGCAATTATTTTCGCTCGGAACAGAAAGAACAGTGCAGAATAGACACACAGTGAATGAAAAGCGCGTGGCAAAACAAAATCCTTTCCATATCTCATCCATACGACTGAATGGACGGACGTCTGTCCGTGGTGCCGTTCCACATGCTTCATCATAGAGCGTGCGGCAGAGGTGAAAAACCTAGTATCCATGAAGCACTCGACCCACCCAATCCATTCGGCAGCGAGAAGCCACAGTCTTCAAAACATGGGGCGTGCAATCAAGAAAAATCGAGACACTTCGTCATGGCTAGAAAACATCCATTTGAAAGATTGTCGTGACGCTAGGCGACCGCGATGGGGAGAGGGTAGATAAAAAGACCTCGTTCATCCAATTTCATGGGACAATTTTCAAAGCTTCGGAACCCGATCATGACAGCACGCAAAGGAACACCGGCCGCGATTTCTTCGGGATTATGTAGGGGCAGGCGTGTACATGATAATTTCGGGTTCGGGCTGGATTCATTTGGTACAAAATGAGTTGTCTCGTATCGGTATTTAATACAATTATACTACTTTCTACATGGTCAGCAAAAATTGTGGGTAAACTTTGTTTTACCGGACCCAAAAGTGCCATTCTTCTATACATTATGATGTATTTGGTATGTAATCCAGTAGATTTATACCCGGAGAACCTGCAGATCGAGGTTTCGATCCTGTGGGATCAATAGTTCAGAAGTTATGGTCGCTTAAAGTTGAGCAATTTGCAGTGTTTTTGACAGGTAAGCACGCCGCCATATTGGTTTGTAGTGCTGCCATCTAGCGGTTCTGCTCGGTAAGCGGCGCGCGATCGTCTCTACAAATCAATATGGCGGCGCCCTTACCTGTCAAAAACACTGAAAAATGCACAACTTTAAGCAAGTATAACTCCTGAACCATTGATCCTGCAGAATCGAAACTTCGGCCTGCAACCATCGCGAGTACAAATCCACTCGATTATATATCAAATACATCATAATTTATAGAAGAAAGTCACCAATTTTGAGTCCGGTAAAGTAAAGAGCAGCCAAAATTATAATTAGAAAAACCATTTAAAAATATACATTTTGTAAATATGATTTTCGATCGAAAAAATTACTACTTTTCTTTTGTGAACCCTGCCGAACCTATTTAATGTTTCGAAAAAACTTTTTGTTTGGAATGAAAAGCATTTGTTTATCTTAAAAATGCATACCGCAGATTTAGAATTACAGTTCGTCATTTATTAAATAAGTAACTCTTAATAGACTAATGAAAGTTGTCGAAGTTGTTTCCCTTTGACATGGAATATCTTTTGAGTTCCAAATGATTCCACATTTTTGCAAATTGGAATATTTTTAGTATACTTTTCCGTCTATGATGGCGCAAGAGTAATTTCCACCTTCGCCCTTCTTCAGGAATTATCATTGTTTAAAGTTCCACAGATGCTTCGGTGAATATTGATGTTTATCGAATATTGCTTTTTAAATGACCATCGCCTTCGAAAACGATTAAATTAATAAGACGTATTAAAAATCGTATAATTATTGTTTATTTTTAAACTGAATTGATTATAACTGATTTTTATTCTATTAAAAGTCAAGGTCACATTTAATTTTTAATGATTAATATGTATTTTTTATTTCATAATATTTTAGCTGATGTCAAGGCGAATACTGCTTAAACTTCCAAATACATAGTGCTAAAATCTTCCCGAACTACTAGATCGGCCCAATCACTGTGGGGTATCCAGAAATTTCGGGTACCCGAAATCGAAATCCGAAAATTTATAATGTTCTGGTACCCGAATGCCACAGATTTTCGGGTTCCCGACCCGACCCGACTTCGACTTCGGGTTCCCGAAACGTTCGGGTACCCAAGAATTTCGAACTTTCGGGTTCCGACACGAATCATCAAAAACCGAACCGAGGCTCGCGAGAACCCGCCCACCCATTATGTAGAATTGGCAGATCCGTGACGGAAGTTCCTCGTTTTCCCGTTTATTTCGGCGGAGACAGCGGCTCAGCTTTCAATTCGCGATTCAATCCAGTCGGATCAGGAGATAGGGGACGCCCGACCAGCTACGAAGCTGCGTAATCCGGATGATAACGCAGATTAAATCCGCCGTCGAAATACCAGGAGTAAATCGTATTCTGGGGACACAGCCGTATAATTATCGCGGCCACGCGTTCTGCATCGAATTCCCGCGCCCGCCCGGAGAGTTTCCTAATTTCTGAGGCACCGGCTCGGCTCAAACCCACTCCAATTCGCTGACTAGCTAATATCGAAGTGACCTTTATCTTCTTTATCGTGCCCCTCTTTGTTCCACAACGACTCTTCAGTGGCTTTTCGAAACGTTTCCGCGGAACGCGATTAACCTATAGAACCTACGCTCCATCACCTCCCCAACCCCCCTCCATCTCTCTCTCTCTCTCTCTCTCTCTCTCTCTCTCTCTCTCTCTCTCTCTCTCTCTCTCTCTCTCTCTCTCTCTCTCTCTTCGTGCACTGAATGTGATCACGCGACCTACGTATTTTCCACTTCATAAGGCTTTACACGCGTAGCTGATTGCCCGATTACTGATCTTTGTTCAATTGCCACTGTGTAGTCATTATTCCGGTCCTGGATGGGTCACATTGAAATCACCGACACATTGTTTTCATCTCCAGCTTATAATCGACAACAGCTTTAGCCGACGGCAGTATTAACCGATAACATTAGCCATATAATATTCGACAGCGATACTATTTTATACTATCAGTCACATTGATTATACAGTTCTTGTCTGCAATAGCGTATGCTGGGATAGAGTTATGCCTTTCCCTGCCTAAACTTCTGGCTTGCTGGAGGGTCAGACGGGACCCCGCTTTTCGCATTTCTCCCGTCTGGTTTATTACGCGAGTTGGCTCCACTCATGTTCTTGCCCAATAGGCCGGAATACCTCTAACACTCTTCTCTCCACTTGCGCCTCCGGTAACTGATTGTGGGCAGTGGTATCCGGTATGCCAGAAGGCTTTACTTCAGGTAAGAAGCTCCCTGCGTCAGGTTTGATCTCACCACCTATAATCGTAGCAACTCCCTGATGTCGTATCAGGTTCATCAGTTAACCAACCTTCCAGTGGCTCCCTGGTTTCTCATCAGGTTCATCGGCGTTTCATTCCATACCTAGAGGCTCCCTGAGTAGAGGTTGGATTCGTGCTCACAATCCTAGCAACTCCCTGATGTCGTATCAGGTTCATCAGTTAACCAACCTTCCTGTGGCAACCTGATTTCTCATCAGGTTCGTCTGCATTTCACTCGATTCCTAGAGGTTCCTCGACTACGCGTCAGGTTCGTCCTTATAATCCTAGCGGCTCCCTGATCGCACAGTTCCGTCCACGTGCCAAACTAACAAATTCACACTATATTGCAAGGGTAATAATCCTCCCGTCGCGTCGACCGTTCGCGCTGCACCCAGCCCTGGCTCGTGACATGTTACATCGAAATGAATAAGGAAAATAACCCGTGGAAATCTAAGAGAAAACAGATGATCAGAGAAAGAATACCGGTCTGGCGTGCGTTAGCGAAAGTAGAAAAATTTGCTTGATCGATCGAAGTGTTGTCATAACCGGATAGAGCAGTGTCTGATTGAACGGGGCAGGAATAAACGACGCGCGCGCTGTCCGTCGATACAAGTGCGCAAGGCTGATGTGAGGATGGTTGATGACGTGAAACGCATCGTCCGTTGAATCGTGACGGTAACGAACATTACCGGAAGATGAATTCGTTACCCCGAATGGGAGCTGGATGGAGGAAAGGGACAAAGTAATTCAACGACGACAGGACTCGAAAGCGAACGGCGAAATGCAATTGGCTCGTCTTGTTATTGTTAATTAACGGCCGCCACCAGAGGCGGTTGATTGATAATTCGATTGATCGACGGCGAACGGTAAAGGCCGGATTTCGTGGGCCGCGTTGACCTCGTGCCACGTTTTCGAACTGCCGCAAACAGCTCGCTGTACGTCCCGATCGGTCCTCATAATCGGCATCGCTCTAATGGATCGTTGCTGTTTGCCACGCAGAATCGAGTGTTTCCGCGGCATCATGCCGTTAACGAGATTATGCGATAGCGGCCGCTCGCAAATATGTTACAGGATGCGAACCCAGCCTCTGATGATACACGGCTGTAATTACGTATTGCGCCATCAAGAAATCAGGAGATGCGGTCCAACCAACGATTTACTGCGCTCCTGATGTCGCACCTTCTACCGAAGCAATTGTCGTTGACCTGTACCACTGTTCTAACGCACCATCTTCCGTGCTCCCAATCATTCTCACTGTCCATGTTCGCCATACTGCTGTCATTCGATTTCAATGATACACTAAAAGTATTAGTAGAACCCCGACTATCCGAACTAATTGGGATAGCGGCGGCCCTAGCGAGCCGAGAAATACATGCAATGGCCGCGTGGTGCGAACGCATCGCAAACAAGCTGTCAATGAATATTTTTTTGATCTGCTCCATATACAGGGTGCCCCAAAATTCTTTCAACAGCCGGAAATGGGAGGTGCCTGACGTCATTTGAAGCGACATTTTCCTTAACAAAAATGTTATCAGCGCGCCAACTGTCGATTGGCCGACTGTGCCAACTCGCGTCTAGGTGAATATGTTTCTATTTTTGTGCAAAATAGCATGGAAATCAGTGTTCCTTAATTGCTTGTCAGTCATTTGTAGTTCATAGCAATCATAATCAATGCTAATAAATTTTTTTTAGTTTGTTTATAACTGACGTAAATCTAGAAAATGAATATATGAGAAATTATCATACAATCTGACATTGTCACTACAGTTTTTGTAAACCTACCATTCTTATCTAATTTTAAAGATGTACAATTTTAAAAATATATCTATATAAAACAATATGTCAGAAACTATGCAACAATCTGACATTATCATTCAGCATAAAGTACAAAGAATCACATTAATCATTTCGAGATACTCTAAATGAGTTCTCTGCAGAATATTACTACACGAACATCATGGGAAACAAAAATGTATATGTGTATATACAGGGTGTCCCACGCAACTGGAATAGGCTGTACTTCCTAAACGGTTGGGAATAGAAAATGTTATAAGTAAAAGTTAAATGGTATCAGACGGTGCATAGTATGCAACTAATTGTATGCACTTTTGGGCATCGGTGCATCAGAAAAATGCAACTGCACTTTTTTTAAAATGGGAGCCTATGTTTTGACTGCATCAATCGATACAGTTTCTTGTGCACTACATAAAAGTACTGGCATACTTATGCCCTGAACTTATTCGTTAGGAAATTATCGAAGCTACAAGTTCACAAGAAAAGAAAAATCGCAAGACCTCAGGATTTTGCAAGAAATCGATTTTTGTGAACACAACTTATAAAATCATTTTTTCGTTGAAATGAATTGGTAATCCTCTAATTTGAAGGAATATTGTATTCTCATATATAAAATAAAGTAACAAATTATAAAATAAAACAACCAACAAATTTATTAAAAATTATTTCATTATTTGAATTTCAAGTGAAATGCCGCTAAACTTTAATCATTACACTACAAAAATTTGCATATGGAAATTTAATAATAATTAAACCAATTACTTCAATAACCTCTTTGTTAGGTGAAATTATTTATTATTTTATCTGAACAATATAATTGGAGTAAAAAATTATTTCATACTAATTTATTTCATTTGAATGACAAATCAGAATAAATTTTTTGTTGCTTTTAAAAGTAACAAAGTAAAGATAATAAAGTATTTAGAATAATTCATTATTGCAAATGATCATTTGTTATCTTATTTCAAATTAAGTGTGCCCAACTCTGGTAGGTGCTCTAATCGCCGATAAAAAATAATAATAATATTGTCGCTGGTAACTCCTTGTAGCCTATGTGTGACTGTAATGTAACTTACATTAGATATATATTTTCCATAATTATATTTCCATTTAAACAGGAAGTAAGGTAAGTATTTCATTATTGTAACTTACTTCTCATCAACGAATTTTTTAACTACTGGTGATACAAATAAAAAAAATAAGGTAAGCAACGTTAAGTATACTTCATTATAATTATTTTAATGTGTTTTATATATGAGAATACAATATTCCTTCAAACTACAGGGTTACCAAGTCATTTCAACGAAAAAATGATTTTATAAGTTGTGTTCACAAAAATCGATTTCTTGCGAAATCCTGAGGCAGTAGACAAATTTTGAGACCAGATTTGACATCAGCGTGAAAAAATCCATGGGAAATGATTTATAGCATGTTAAAAAAAAATTTTCCGCGCGTGGTATTGGAAAAACCACAATTTTCTTGAAATTGTGCAAGTTTAACGAATTCTTTCAAGGTTAAATTACGTTCGTACCACAATCTCCATAATTATCCCATATTCTGCAAAGTTTCAGCTTTAATTTTTAAAAAATTTCATCGCTCTATCTCATTTCCATCGAAAGTTTTTTGATTTTTACACAGATTTCATCGGTTTGTCCCATAGTGCGGCGCGCCAACTGTCGATTGGCCGACTGTGCCAACTCGCGTCTAGGTCGCGCTCTGATTGGTCCGTGTTTTTCGTTAATAACTCCTAAACAAAGCCGCAGGTAAAATTTCTGCAAAGGAAAATGTCACTTCAAATGATCTCAGGAACCTGTTATTTCCGGCTGTTGAAGGAATTTTGGGACACCCTGTATTGTACTAACCGAATCAAATACTTTTCGTGAATGATTTATTTACCAGAAACGTTTGTAGAATCCAATACTGTATAGTAAATCCCTGTCTGATAAAGGATTTTTCACATATGTACAAAAATAGAGCGTAAAAAACCCGCGTCTGGTTTTTTTAAAACTTCAACAGGCATTTACAATTATTAGAAAGTACAAAAAAATATAATTCGGTATATGGATATGTACAGGAGGGTCCCCTCTATCTTTGGACTCAAACCTGAACTTTCTGGCATTTTTACATAAACCAATGATTTTCGAAAACGTTGCGTGATAGAACACTTCTGTTTTGGGATTTGCGTTTAGAATGGCAAACTCTACAAGAATCATCCAACGAATATTGCTGAACAAAGGTGTTGTACAGTGTGATCAGAAATAGAGACATTGACTTTACCGCGCGAATAACAAAATGGCGATTGCCGGTGACCTTCCGCAGGTGTGGCTTTCAATCGCCGCATCTTTTCACGAACGATATTACGATCAATCAGTGGACTATGGCCAATTCCTCAGTTGCGGATCGATCGTGGTTTCATCGCTTGCCGCCCGCGTGTTTCTCGGTGTACAGGTGCATCCGCAGTGCGCGCACCCGATTGTTTGCACTGCTCACGTACGGATACAACACCGGCGTACAACCTGCACAACAATCAACACGCGAATGTTACGTACGCAACATACATACATCGAACATTGCCGAGGGGGGTTGGGGAGGTGCCGAGTTGAGGGTTTTGGGAAGGAGGGGGAGGGGAGGAGCGAGGTTGTGCAGGAGGGCCGCAAAGCATGGTACGTGTACGCGCTCATGCATTTATTTATGGAAGATCCCGAGAGTCACCGGGCCAGATGTAGTTATACGACGAAATCGTGCCAGTTTGCAACGACAACGTGTATCGCGACGAGAGAAACGGATTTACATCCGCAACTTTCGCAGTTTAACGGCGAAAACGCCGCGCTTACCTGCTAGTTCGTATCCCCGACGCGTTTGTGTTGCTCCACCGGCGATTCCGAACCTGTATGCTGCCCGTTTTATTGTCCGCGGTTTGCAACACAACATTCGGAGGCTGGCAGATTGAATTTCTGGATATTGTGCGGCTCGTTCCGGGACTGGACTGACTAGAATTGTCTAGACGCGTGCCTCAGTTTCCGCTACCGACGAAAAATACTGCAGAGCCTCTCGTACCCGAATACCCCAATATACAAACGTTCTATTCTCCGGACAGCGCAGCGTTTGACGACGATGTGTATCCCTAAAAAATTAGTAAATTTGAACGAACTCGAGACATTCCTCGCTCATTTTCTTGTTCATTGCCTTGCAAAGAGTATATTCTTGGATAGAAAAAGGATTTGATTAAAAAAAAATACGTCAACGACGTGCGATATGTTGGCCTTTTTATTAATAAATTAAACATTACTTATAAATTGGCACTATGAATCAGAATAACTTTTTCATGAATGGACCAAACAACTTGAATTTCTCTGTAAGGCTAGAAGAATTAGATTAGTAAATGACGTCTAAAAATATATTGAAAAAATGCATTTGGTCGGAATCGTGATAAACAATAATAAAAATTGATTTTTACAACTTTCTTAGCTGGGCCGATAACGAAAATTTAACAGTTGTGATTGGTCAACTCGTACAAATTATATACGTTCTGAAAGTTTCATTGAAATTGGTTAATTGGTTTACGAGCTATACACGATCAAAAGTGGTAAAAAGGCCGAAACTCATGAAAAATTGCAATTTTTGTATCTTTGAAGACAACAAATATATTTGAGATGATAACGTTAGACGACCAGCACTTTTTTTTTGTCCGCCACGTCGCATTTCTATCCACCTCCGCCCCTTTCTCCTTGGAGGGGTGGACGAGACTCACCCTATATACATGTAACCCTTCGAATGCTGTGCCGGAGTCATTTTTGACCGGGAACATTCAAATTGTCATTTAAGTACTCAATTCGTGGCAATTAAACAAATTGAATAGCTGTTTCATTGAGGATATCGGAAAGATTAATGTGTCTACACGAGATATCAAAAGTAAATTTTTAAAAATTATTAATTAGAGCTGTGAACGGTCCTAAGCATTGCCAATTATATAGCTATAAAAATCGTCCGTTGTCCGAGGATTAAAAATATAATCTTACGACCACTGTTCTACATCCCCATGTTCATTGAGACACTTATTATAATTACTATAATTATGCATTTACGACAAAAATGGGCACGTACAATTTAAAGCAGTGGACGTGTTAAAAATATTTAAGGATATCAATGTACTAGTTTCAGCTTGGTAAGATAATTAAAAGAAGAATACAATCTTTATTTGGCTTCTGTTTCCTGCAATCAATGCGAACATTTTTTATTTTGCTTAAAGATCCGCAGTCTAGCGATGAAGGTTTTCCTATTGTATCGTTAAAAGATTGTCATTTTGACTTGCGATAATCATATTTGCGTCCCATTTTAGGCTTCTTCGGTTGAATCGTTCACTGATGATACAGTACGCAGTTCCATATGAAATACCTAATTTGTCTCCGATCTCGTCTACCGTGATTGGCCTGTTTGCATTAATCAATTCATTAACACGTTCAACACTGTCATTTGATGTCGGAATTGACGGCATCCCTGTCAGCAACCGTTTTCGATATTCGTACAGCCATTCTCGAGTAAAGTGCGTCATTTCGAAATCATTTGACGCGATGTTTTATTGCCATTGAACTTCCCAATTGACAATCAATTTCAGTATACTTCTTTGCCTACAAAAAGCGAATCACAGCTTGGACTTTCAATTTGGACATGTTTCACGATTAATAACGAATGAAAGGAGATCGTTATACATATATAAGGGTCATTATCATTAGGTTTCGTTTAGAAAGTAAATTTTGTAGAAATACAACAATATAATCAGATCTTTGGTTTGTATCTTTTATCAAACGTTTTTAACGTTCATAATAAGTCATTGTATTTGTTTTGTCGCGGAACTGTAGATTCGCGTATGTTCCGGATCACTGCCCGCCAAGTTAATCTTGGGCAGCTAGTTCAAGGTTTGATGATCGCAAAAGACAATTTTCTATTCGCGTGACAATGAAATACGCATGAATACGTTAAAGAAAGCGTTTCGTCCCGGACCTGCTAGTGGACTCGTCAGTAAGGCTGATCTAGCAGGTCCTGCCTTATACGCACGCAGATAATGATATAATTTCGCGTTTCTAATTATAACGCACGCAAGGGATCTCGACCGATGCGATCCCGTACGCGAGGGATCTTGACCGACGCGATCCCGTTTTGTCGAGTGCCCTAATAGTTAGACACTGAACTTCCGTGATGCTAATTTTTCGTGT
The DNA here is from genome assembly GCA_933228785.1 of Lasioglossum pauxillum. Lineage (NCBI taxonomy): Eukaryota > Metazoa > Arthropoda > Insecta > Hymenoptera > Halictidae > Lasioglossum > Lasioglossum pauxillum. The sequence continues at coordinate 37,930,258 of OW121699.1, read as the reverse complement.
GATTAAACGATTGACAAGACAACGGCTCGTGCGTTGTACTTGTCTACCCGAGGACTCTACCCGAGGAGGGAAATGTCGCGACGTTAGAGTGTAAAACTCAACTGACGAACGCGGTCTCAACGCGATGTTCGTCAGGCTTCTCGAGCAGGAAATAAGATGCACTGATTGGTTCCTGCCGAAAGTTGCATTTCCCAATCAGTACACTTTTGACTATTGGAACCTCCTTCCCGTAGCTCTGAATGAGGCCCTGGAAGGAGGAGTGGGGCGATATCTTACTCGGTCGACGACGCGACGGGTCTCGGTAATTCGACACCGTGCGTACCGATCGCGGGCGGTCCTTCGGAGGGACTAGATTTATGACACTTTGTATTTTCGAGGCTGTATAAAAACTAAACATTAGCCAGATGCCTTGACTGGTCGCCGAATGACCCTAGTTTGTTTAATTCTTGAAGAGGATATTTACGCACGTTCGCATCATAAATCTTGTCCGAAGGAAAACTACGAATCCTGTTCCTGCGCGACGGAACAGTATTCGTCTTGAAACACACTATGTATCAGTCTGTATCAGTCACCCATCAAAAGTACTGTTGTTACAGACAGATTTATTATCTATTTATGTAACAATTGACAAAAAACTTATTAGATATTACATTTAAACTTCACAGTAAAATAAAATTGAAAAAAAGTATTTTCAAACACATTTTAACTTAATAACAGCTAATTTAAAATCAAGTATAAAATGCCTGTCCATTTCTGTCTAGCGAAACTGGAAATGCTCGCGTTTCTGCCCCAGAGCGCGTCCCAGTTTCTGTTGAAATATCCACGTGCGATTTATATTCTGATAGAAATACAATAAGAAAGAAATTCAAATATGATAAAACTGAAACGAAAATAAATTTTAATTTGTAAATACGAAAGTTAAACCTACGAAAGAATAAGTAACTTTATTTGCTTTGAAAATTTTTGCTGAAAATTGAGTGCCCACTACTTCGCTATTCAGAGCAACTCCCTATAAAAAAATTAAACAAAAGTCTTTAGAAGTCTAGTCATTCAGCAGTATTATCATTTTTCAATTATTTATTATTATAAGCATGCATCAAATCTTCCTCACTATACAATAAATATTTGTCTCTACTCTTATTATACTTTAAACTATTACCTGTCTTTTTAACATACTTAAACGAAGTGACACATATCCGTCACTAAGAGCAGAACTCTTTTATTACTATTGTATTTATAAAGTTCTCGAACTGCTTACAAGTAAGTAAGAAAGGCAGTAGGGGTGTGCGAGTACCCGATATTTCGGGTTCGGGTCGGGTCGGGAAATTTGTTCGGGTTCGGGTCGGGATCCCGAAAGTTTGCAATATTCGGGTACTCAAACTTTGTAAACTTTCGTGATCCCGACCCGATCATTGCCCGACTTGATCCGAGGCTTGATCCGAAATTTCGGTTACCTGCACACCCCTAAAAGGCACTAATGCTTCTTTTTTGCATATTTTACCAGTAACTAATTCCATTGACGGCATGTCTCTATTTACATTTTCTTTTAGAAAAAGAAGCTCTGAACTTACTATCAATATAGTTGCATAAAAATATATATATTATATGTATACCGTGGATTCATGCTTCATAAATTCTTGTAAAGAGACCGACGATAACAGAAAAGTCTGTGGAACATGCAGGAAATATGTAACACATTCAGTCATCTGTCCTTATATATAATGTAAAATATGCAAGACATGCACTGTAAAATGTATATATTGGAATAAATATCCGCAGTGTAGTGATACGTTCACTTACAGCCTGTAAAATGTTTGAAAAAGTAATCGCCGCCATAAATTTTAGCCTTTCGGTCTTTGTGTTATTTAATAAATAGTCTTGCTTCTATCCAATTGTCGCAAAAATGTCAAAACCCGCTGGGCACATCGCAGTCCGCGGCAACTCGACGATTCCGTTCCCTGTCTAGCATCATATTTCTCCCTCGAATCTAGCTGCTCCGCTCTCTATTCTTTTTTGTTGCTCTTTGTTTTCACTCTCAATAGACACCCGGTGTGTTCCGGTCTATGTTGCTAGTATTTTGTTTACTAGAATTTCTTTCACATAACGGTTGTGCCAGTACAGTGTGCACATTATTGACACAGAATAGAGGAACACGTCCGAAGCCCGTGGGTATCCTGCGTACCTGCCAATAGCTTCACTTTTAAATGGCTTTTCACAGTCTTCGTCTTTGTTCCTGTTGCAAGTCACCCTCTTTTTTCAACGTTCCCTCCATCGTCCACTTCCCAACATGGCCATTGTCAGCTGCTAAACTAAAATTGGACGGGCACAATGCAAAAAATCGTAACGCTAACGTGTTACGCATGCTAATGCATTGATGAGCTTTCAACGGAATTTTGATACACATTGTTTTCACCTAAAGCAACAAACGACAGTACTGTTCTCATTTCAACTATCCTACGGAGTGTAGCAAAAATGTTGTACTTGATCCCTGAGGTCATTTATTAACCGAAACCACAGACCAATCACAGCGCGGCTACAGCTGACTAAGCCACACCCCGCCCGCAGAAGCAGCGCTCTGGTTGGGCCGTGTTTTTCCTTACTAATTCCTTAACGAATCCTCGGAGAACATTTTCCTCAACGGAAAAGTTACTTCAGATTACCTCAGGAATCACCCCATTCAAGGAAATGCAACATTATTGGGACACCCTTTATCGACAGCACGAAATTATCTTTTCACACAGAGTGAGTCAATAGGAACTAACATATTTTAAATGACTCGTAAGTTGAAATATCCCTTAAATGAATAATTTTTCGGCATACATGTACAGGGTGGGTCGCCACATTTTGCCACCTCAAGTATCTTTGTTGTTTTTAATGATACGTCAAATGTCTGAAGGATAAAGTTGAATCGTAAAATGGGGCTTATACGATACCAAAAAAATTTTGGTTTTTACGTAATTTTTTTTAGAGATATGAAGGTTACCTTCATTTTTTTAATGGAATGAGGTATTTTTTAATACATCAATCGATGCAGCTGAACATTCGTTATAAAAAAGTACTAACCTATGTATGTCGAAAAAGTTAGTAGTTCAGGAGATATTTCAATTTAAATAACTCTAAAATACCATTACTGTCGTGTTAAGATGTTACACAAGGAAGTAAACACTAACGTCTTAGTACGATAGAAATGGCATTTTAGAGTTATTTAAATTGAAATATCTCCTGAACTACTAACTTTTCGACATACATAGGTTAGTACTTTTTTATTACGAATGTCCAGCTGCATCGATTGATGTATTAAAAAATACCTCATTCCATTTAAAAAAACATCGATAACTTTGAAATCTCATAAAAATGACCTTGAATTTTTTTCCCTTACACCGTTATATGTGGCCCTTCAAACAGTGTAACTTTGTCCTACGAAGTTTTTTTGTACAACGAAAAGTAACGGAGATATTCAGCTGTTCAGAGTTATGTGGGCCACCCTGTATACTGAACCTCCCAGTATAACATCCGTTTCATTCAGTAAACTTTCTTAATATAATTATGAATACACCTTTTAAGAAGTGGCTTATTTATTACGCATTTATTACCACTTCGTTCGAGCCACATAAATTTTCATTTTTTTCTCGCTGACCCCGTCCAGAAGTATTTTATACCGTATTTTAAAACGATTTCCGATTTTCGTGATTTTTTATGCCAGCCCATGAAGTTGATTGTTTGATCGTCGGTTGCCAAAACAGTGAAATGAATTGACTACGGCCGATCGCGTTAATTTATTCAACGTCACACATCCGTGGACAGCAATAATCAATTAATCTCTCATATGCCAACTACATTTCTCGAATTTTCTACCGATCCTGTAGAAGGGTTTCAGCGATTGCGTAAAATTGTCACGAGCATTGTTTATATCGAAATGGTCCATTAAAAATGCAGTTGACGTCTGTGAAATGGCTTGACAAAAAATCGACGCGACGCAAACATACACGCTTGTGTAGATACATATATCTCGACCAATTATTTAGCCGTTGTATTGTTTTGCGTTTGAAACGCACGAGATTGTTCCTCTCGAATTTTCAATCGTCGAATTTCCTTTCAAATTTTCGAGCAGAACGACTATACTGTTTCATTTCGCCTTCTGTTATTGTTTAATTGTAACTTTCATTTGCACCGGCGCGCCATTCTAATATACATGTATACATGTATATATGTCATTACATGTATATATGTCATTACATATATGTCACAACATGTATACATAATCTATATATGTGTATTCATACAGGGTGTCTCAAACTACCCGTACCACCCATTTATAATCTAGAAAATAGGTTATTTTCAGAAATTCAAAGTGTTTCTTTTATAAATCAGATGCGCTCTATCAAATGGTGATATTTTTAACTTCCGGTTTCGGCCGGAAATAGGTGATTGAGATCGGAAGTTACATTTTTCAAATGGAACATGGTACTTTTTATTACGGATTCGGATTCTACGCGAAAAAATAAGAAACTTTTGTCTGAAACATTTTTCCAAGAAATGTCATTTTATGTTCTTTAAGTAACCTTCAAAATGAGTCTTGGCGAAATAATGTTTTCACTATCTGTGTAATATAGCCCAATTTTTTTATGCAAGCAATGAACTTTAATCAATAAAATATTTTCCACTTCGTTCCATCGAACGAAATAGAAAAAGATCATCATCTTGTGCCATCTTTCTGGGTTATGTCAGATAGTGTACTTCATACGAAAATGTAGTATGAAAATGCACAATATAATTTTTATACCTTTCTCGAAATTTGAAACAATCTCTCGTGTTTGCAAATTATTCGCATTTCACGCGAAGTGGAATGCTACAGTAAGAATGTTTTTGTGATATTCAAAGTGATTTTAATTACTCCTTTACTAATACATGCTGCATGAACAGTGACAATCCATGCAGTATAAACAATTGTTTTTATGATTAATATTCATGATTAATTTTTATGATTAATACCTCGAAGTAATTTATTTAATGAAACGAGTACAGAACAGAGATTTATCATAATAATTGATAGACTGTAGATTTTCATGTATTTATAACATGTTCGCAAAATGCAATATGAAAGTGGTTATTTTAATCTGTAAAGGGACGTTTCCAGAGTGTTATCAGTACTCTGCAAATGTTAGCTTAATTTATAAATCAACTTACATTACGTAGTTAATATATGTATAACGAGTCGGACACGTTCCTCATCACACATGTAGACATTTACTAGGGATGGGTGATTATCCTGAAATTTCAGTATCGTATAAGCCCCATTTTACCATTCAACTTTGTCCTTCAGACATTTGACGTATCTTTAACAACAACAAAGATATTTGAGGTGGCAAATGTGGCGCCCCACCCTGTATATTTCAAAAATTTGCTTTAAAATTAGAATTATTATTTTTAGCCATGTGCATGTTTGCCAAATTTTCTGATCGTATACATACAGTTTACGTACACTGACTAACAAGTGGAACAAATTTTTGTTTCAATTCTATTAATTTTACTAATATTTTTCTTAATTTTTATTTTTACTTCTAATTGATAATTTACAAATTAAATTCATGTATTAATTTGTATGAATTTAATGATACATGTGCAACTTTCCGTGTCCATCGTGACAATATTCCAAACGAATTGAGTAATTGACAGTAAAGACATATCGCCCTTAACCTGCTGCTTTCATCTGGAAGTTTGAATTATTATCGCGTGCATTGCCGCATTTCGCCATGTAAATGCTCAGGACGCAATCTGCTCGATAAGAACTCGCGTGTGACGCTGATTGGAGATACAACCAACATTTACTCTGTGACCGATTAAATTAAGTCGAACGAGTACAGGAGGTTTTCAATCCACCCCAGGAATGTTGGGAGTGACATATTCCGATCATATACCATAGACCGATCGAAATACATTTCTCTCATTGATGACTGTTGTGAGTGATCGAAATGATCGATAACATTTAGCAACACAGAGAAAAAATGTTGGGTTACTTATAATCTTTATTTTTAACCAATACGATTTTAGTCGATGAAATACTTGTTATTCTATGACTTTTTTTCTTTTTGGTTACAATAGTTATGGTCCCTGTTAAAAATTGCTTTTTTTAGTTTTGCATGCAACCTTGTAAATTGTAATTTTTAGAAAATCTTTTTTGTAGACCATTTAATAAACCAATGCTTTTAATTCTTTACAAAACACCAGGTCGTTTGGTACAATTATGAAAACTGTGTTAGAGTGCGTTCAAACACTTTTGTGGCTCACTGTAGATTTGTATGGTTTTGTATAGTGTCTTATTTCGCGGAGTGTAACCACGAACTCTGTTACGTACGGAGGCTTTGCCTGCGTGACTTTTGCTCCCTTCTTGAAACCACGTGTTCATGCAGGAAGTCCAGCTCGCATGCCCAAATAAACAGTTTTTCCCCTTATGGGAAAGTGCATACATCTGGGAAACATAGACAATCTTCCAGATTTCCGTTTACCCCCACTACCATTTTCTGAACAATTTCACTACTATTAAAGTGCTCGAGCTTGGCCACCACGGGCTTAGTTAAAGACTGAACACGAATCTGTACGCGTCTATAGTGAGATTGGGTCTGATTCCCTTTCGATCGTTTTAACTTGAAAGAAGTTGCGAAACGCAGTTCTTAAGTCAAGTCAACTCACTTACCCCCGCATTTCTCAGTGCGTCAAACCGAGGGCTCGGGAATTACCTTCCGCGAATAATACAACACACTACAAGTGTATTTCCATTTCCATAAAGAATATATTGTACTCTTTATATTAGATAATTGAGAGTCTTCAATATCTTTCCTACATTCTTTAAACTCCAGTAATAAGCATTTCACTCATATCGATAAACCTTTGCCGCTCGAGGTTTATCAACAAATTCTATATAGAGTTATGAGAGCTGAACTTCCTAATACCTTACCTCTTTCCGAAATCCTGTGACACCCGGTGATGAAACAGGCACCGGCTAGTTCACGACGATCCTGTTCACACGAACAAACCTCGGCCACGTCTACCCGCCAGCCCTCGACTCGTAAAAACTCTGTTGTCGAAACAGCAGGCAACGAGCGTATTAAAAAATGAAAGAGTAATGAGGAAACGTTAAACGCTAAATCAAATCCACCCGGTATACTCCGACGCCCTGCCCCGCAATTTACTCGCAAAGAGGTATCGTTCGTTGTTCAATTTCAGCGCGCGGTCACGACTACCCGACGATGATCGATGAGTTCTTTCACACGCCATTTCCGGCGTTGTGCATCGTAACGCGATCTTTGAACGTCGGCGAGGCAGAGAGGCTGGTTCTCCTTGGGGGTTTAATATTGTGTCCACACGCTATCGCTCTATAGCAATTGCTCGACTTTACAAACATGCCGCATCGAAGCGGTTCAGCGCGTCGCAGCGTTCCCCAGAACCAGAATCACCAGATTCACCCCTTGCCGTACCAGTTTCTCTTACAATTGCAGTGATTAAAACCTCTTTATGCACAAAAATGTCGTAGAAGGAAAAAGAAAATGCATATTTTTTGTATGTCAACATTTGTTTTAATGCTTAAATATTGATTACAAACGAGTCAAATTTTATTTCATCTAAAATGAAACGCGTAACATTCATATTTATTAGACTTTGTTAAAAACCTTCACCACGAGTCTGGCTCGTCAAAATACGGCAAGGGGATAACAATTTTATTTTTTATAAAAATTCACAGTAAATAATTACAAATAGGATGGTTTCAAGGATTTTCATCACACAACAGTCTTATAGCTGACAAAAAATTAATTCAACTTACTTTTCTTAAGTTTCATATTATTTTGCAGGAAATTGCATATATTTCCTTGATTAAAAGTCGAACAAATTTTGAAGAATATTGACACCATATTTTCCTTTTAATAATTCATTTCAATTCAATTTTTGTGTCTGTCTTTTGTGTCTGTGTACAAAGAACTGCAGTATGCGTACGGATGAAATTCAAGTCGTCAAACAGTCATGAAATGGTACAAAGCATTTGCGAATGGTCGCGAGGATATCAGTGCAGAAATTCACCAAGGAAATCCGAGAATAGTGCCACTTCCAGAGTCCACATCCTGCAACTTAGGAGATTTTGTATAAAAGTATAAACGGCGAGAATAATGGGAAGACATGCCGGTGTAGTTCGTAATTATCATCATTTTAGAATGAAGTGAAGAAAGCAACCGTAATTTTTCAGGAATGATGCTAAATTGACGATTTCTTTTCGTATCGATATAAAACTGTATAATGTTACAAATGCCATAATCATAATTTAGGTTCCCTGATGTTTTTTGTAATCTTGAAACTCTAAAAAATAAGCAATAATGGACAAAAGTACATGCTGCCTAACAATTCGACCACGCTGTACGAACATGCGTATCTGAGTACCACTTTGTATACATATAATCATCTGTTAAAATCAAAAATGCAAAAAACAGCAAAATTCGTATCCCCGTTCATTATACATTATTAATCACTAGACTGCGGATTTTATGCATTTACTTTGTAGTATAATTTTATGGTGAAAATGGATTTGTGCTTAGCTTATGTAACCTGCAATTGATGTTTAACCCCTTGCCGTACCTTTTCTTTAGCAGTTACAGCGATTAGAACATCTTTATGTACAAAAATACGGTGGCGTGCTAAAAATTTCATAGTTGAAGAATAAGGTCTACTCTATAGTGGAGAGACAAGTCTTAATCTGGCGACTCCGCACACAGCCCCGATCGATGCGGTGGTTCTTGTGGGCGTGAAACTTCGAAAAAACAATCCGAAAAACGAAGCGGTCGCAAGAGATGCGTATCAGTGCCTATAAATTCGATCGGGATTCTCCTTTTGCACGACGGGTCTACCAGAAAACTTTCGTCCTTTTCTGCGGCGTCCGCTTAATGGCCCGTGAACCCGGTTTAATTCGGTCGGATTCAAATCGCTCGATTCCGAGAGGGGTTGCCCCGCGCCGAATTGTGAACGGACTCTCTGCGTTCATTCTTCCCCGCTTAATTTATCCCCCGTCTGCTTTTCAGAATCGCGTTATTTGATCGGCCCCCTGTTCGCATACACACCATTCATCGTCCGGGACGCGGGTCGCGCGAATAAAGTTCAAATTATACTGGAGTAAAGCTCTCGGGTGGTCTTTTTCTTTTTTATTTGATTAGTTAAAATGTGAATTTGTTTGATTAGCGCCCATCGATAGAGGCTCGCGGGTTTGATCGATGGACGGATCACTCTCGCCACACGTCGAATTCGCCGGCCGAATCGATTTCGCTTTTGACAAGTGCTTCCTATTCTACGCTCTCCCTCTCTCCCTCTTTCTCTCTCTGTGTCAGGCGATACACTTGTAATTTCCTGGACAACTGGTACGCATGAAACTTTGAAACCTGACCCTGTAACTACTTTTGTCGGTTTCGATGCCACCGGACACTCCGGCGCTACTCGTGATTAAAAGTATTTGGTCAAACGAACAGCGCGGCGGTGTTGAATACACGAAATTCAAGGAACGCTGTATTAGAACCAAGAAATTCTCGAAACTACCAAGCATGTTCGCGTACATGTCAATTATGCAGTTAAAAAACTCTTGCGTAGCGAGAAACTTTCGTTAATAAAATATTTCTGTTGGCAGACGATCTAGCAATAGGATCGTCTTTCCTGAATTGAGGAACTACAGTGAGCCACGAAAGTGTTCGAACGCCCTTTAAAACAGAATAACTTTTTTATAATCAATCTGATTTTTTATAATCAATTAGAAGCATTGGTTTATGAAACGATATGCAGAAAAGATTTTACAAAAATTACGATTCACAAGGTTACATGCAAAAATAAAAAAGACATTTTCTAAAACTTTGTTATTTGGGCCCTTAATGGAAGTTTAAAATATGTGTTTGGAGATGTATGTTAGTTATACACATTAGTATACATGCAGAAAATTTCATCGAAAGATGTACGATTCTGTGGATCTCAAGCAGAAACCTGATCGAAAATCGTGTAAAACTACGATTTTCACCATTTTTAACCACTTGTAGCTCGTGTGTATGTTACTCGATTTCGATGAAATTCTCAACATGTGTGTAACTAACATAAATCTACAAAACGTATATTTTAAATTTTCATTAAGGGCCCAAATAAAAAAGTTTTAAAAAATGCCTTTTTTATTTTTGCATGTGACCTTGTAAATTATATTTCTTGGAAAATCTGTATCGTCGAAATCTCTCCAACATGGAGAAATCCCGTATTTCAAAAATAATATTAGGATGTAAAGGTAGAAAAGGAATGAATTATAAATAAACAAAACAGAATTGAGTCGAAATAAATTGCATAATTTATTGGCTCATTGGGGAAAAGCCTTGTGGCATAAAAACCCCAGAAATGAATTATTTAATTATTGATTACAAAAGAAAACGAGGAAGGTGTGAGCGTTAGAGTAGCGATAATAGCAAATTATTATGTATTGATAACGTTATGTATACGACTCGGCAGGTAGAGTTCTGCTGGATCCCATACGTATATGGATGAATGTGTGCTATGCACGACCTGGTGGAGACTGGCTCCATGGGATCCGTCGAGTGTGTGTGGGTGTGTGCTTCGGCACGACCTGGCGGAAATCGTGATTCCGCGGGATCCCTCAAGTATGTAGTGTGTGCACGGCACGACCTGGTGGAGTACGATTCCGAGGGATCCCTTTTGTTGTTATGTCTGTTCGTTATGATCATGTTCAAACATGATTTGCAATGTCACGCAGTATCGCTCGCACTGGACACCACCGCGGTTCAAGTCACACTAAGTCTTTACTGATCCTTGTTCGAAGGATCTCGAAATCGCTCTACGGACGACTTTTCACGACTCTTCTCGTTCATTCCCTTTCGATCACTAAAAACTGGGACCCAACCGTCCCTTTCGTCTTTCACTCGAGGACCCGGGAAATTCCGGCGCCGCGCAGTCAACCGACGGTTTACGTTATGGCGCGCACATGTTTGTTTGGGACTGACCGCACTAAAACCGTAAACAATGAACATCCTGTCTGGTCTATGTCACGAGACGTAGATCGTTCTCGGTCCTCACTTCGTACCCTTGACTCGAGTGTATATATAAAAAAAGGAAGAACCCTCTTCGTCGCGACGAAAATTTATGGTCGCGGTCGAACAAAATCTGTTTCGCATATCATTTCATAAACCAATGCTTCTAAGTGATTACAAACAATCAGGTCGTTTGGTACAATTATCAAAAAGATATTCTGTTTTAAAGGGCGTTCGAATATTTTCGTGGCTCACTGTATATTTTTAACTTCCCGATTTTATAGGGAAGTTATTGTAATGACCCCGAAAATCGATTTTTTAGCAGATCTTCACGTTTCATGGTCATTGCAGTCATTTTAGACTATTTTCAGCAAAATGTTCGTATGTGTGTGTGTGTGTGTGTGCGTATGTATGTTTGTATGGTATCAAATTTTTCCTTAACGTTTTCTGAAAAAGTAACAACGCGATCAGAATGATGAATGATGCAATCGATGTGCCCCGCTGTAACTTAGAGCTGATTAGATTTTGGTCCATTTTGGTCAAGTAGTTTTTTAGTTTTTTTCGAAAGGAGTTGTTCAACGATGCAATTTATACGAGAGAACGGAAATTTTCCACTGAAGAAACAAACGTAATTACATAACAAATTTTTTGTTTAATTTTTTGGTTAATTTAAAAAAAATTTTTTTTCATTTAAAAAATTTTTTTAAATTTAATTTTTTTTAAATTTATGCAACTAATGCTAATGTTACCGCTTACAATATTCGAAAATTATCCCAATGCAAGAGTGAGTTTATCATCTCTACTCCCGAGAATACATTTTGGGAGAATATCGATGAAAGTACAAAAAAAACGATGTTGGCGAAGGAGTAACGAATCGGGAAGTTCTTTGTGTAACTCTTGGAGAGTCACACACCAAATAAAAAACATTAATAGCAGTAGGCCCTACTAGCCATGCGTACCACTAACCCTCTCGCAAGAGTAGTCCTACCCGCGAGCTCGCGAAGCAAGCGAGCAAAAACAAACCTACTCGCGAGCGAGCGAGCAACAATAACCCTTTAGTTTTTTATATATTTTACGTCGCTTTTTTAACTGCTGTTGTTATTTCGCGACGGGACCTACAGTTTTTATACTGTATGTGTTCGACTACAGGTGAGAGGATATTAAAGATTCATTATTGCCAAGAGTGAAATTTTTTTGAAATTCCAACAGTCCGTATCGAGGGAAAATAATTTTATTCTTACTGTGCTGTTATCGAGTCAGATCCTCGGAGAACATTTCCAAGGCAATCAAATCGCCAGAAATAGTCCATAGTAGATACATTGTGTTAGCATTTCAGTTTCACTCTCATTAACTACGTTACAGTCATAGTATAGTATCTCTCTTAACGGAGATACAAGGTAATTGTGAACAACGTCATTGAGACATATTGTCATCGGAGTGTAGGAAACCATCCGTATCAGTTTGAAGAAAATAAAGAAGAATAGAAGAACACGAGTAGAGAGAGAGAGAGAGAGAGAGAGAGAGAGAGAGAGAGAGAGAGAGAGAGAGAGAAGGAAATGAGAACAGATACGATAAACAACGATCGGGAATCAATAGGGAATGCGGAAGAAGAGGATAGTTGAATAAAAGACAATACAACGAATGTGTACATTACTGTACATACACCACGGCCGGAACATGGTAAACGTGGCAACGCTGTATGAGTCCGATTTGAAGTGATTTCGAGTTATTCGCGTTATATCACGGCACGGCCGTCTCTAGTACAGGCCGGAACATGTGATGTGGCAACACTGCATACAGACAGAACATCAGTCCGATCAGCTGGTCCGATGAAACTACTGACATCGCTTCAAATCGGACTGAGGTAACGTTGTCAAATTGACCATATTCCGACCTGTACCTATATGTTGTTATTGCGCATATTCAAGTAGCTTGATCTGACTGACGTTCTATCTCTATGAGGTGTGTTGCCACATTCCGGCCTTTGACGGCTGTAAAGATGTGTTGTTACCACGGTGTATTATATAGGTGTTCCGACTAATCACCTCTGTAAGGCTGAAGTTTTGTGATAGATAGAGGTTAGTTCTTTGGTCGCCGCCAGATGGAATACTAGTCGTCCTCACAGTTTTCATGTACGTGTGTGAATGAGATTGTGTGTAGCAGCGTGTCCATGTAGCCCGTGCTAAGGTATATGTACGGTACATACCTTAGCACAGGCTACATGGCATGCTGCTACACACAATCTCATTCACACCAGGGATCAAAAACCTAACCCGAATCAGATTCGGTTCTCAATAACCCGCTGTAACCCGCGTAGCTTCGGTAACCGGTTACTAGATGGCCAACTGTAACCCGGTTAACCGGGTAAGAGCGGGTTACGATTGGAAACCGTAACCCGAATCGGTTTCGGTTCTTGGTAACCCATGAAACACTGTAATCCACACTAAGAGCGGGTTTTAAGTACGAAGTTTGAACTTCTTTTCTTATTTATAATTATGCTTTGGTGCCAATCAGTTGAATTTATCTACAAATCGATTTGAAATCATATGAGGACAACTTATTATTGATAAAGAAATTTGGTAGAGAAATTTGTATTTTAGGTAATTATGAAGAGTATGAATATGTTATGTGTGTCTGAAAGAACGTATATATTGTATAATAAGGCTATAATGAGCCAAGAATACCTGGTATTGTGGTGTCGTTGTCAGAGTGTCGATATTGGCAATTGTTTGACGCGGAACGAAAAAAAAGCGAAACGGAGAAAAGATTGATGAACTGTTTTTCGATTTTCTATTGTTATGGGTTGCCCACCCATTCCCATTCTTATTTCACACGTTGTGTTGAAAACATTTATAGTTCAGATTGTGTTCAGTATCGATTAGCGATATATTATAGGCTTTCAAAAGATTCTTATTAATTTTTATTCATTTATAAAGTTAAGAGAATAAAGCAAGTGATATTTTACTTTCTTTAATAATTCAATTAGTTGCTTAATAGTTTGATAGTTGTAAAAGAAACTAGAAACTATAAACCAAATTACAATGGATCGTAAACATCCTGTGTGTCATTATTTTTGTTATGATTCGGGTTATATTCCGTGAATCTCTATTTAATAGTAACCCGCTCCAAGCGGGTTAACCCGCTCTCTCTAAGATTTGTGAAGCGTTCCCTCGAGGATAGTATGGATTACAGCGGGTTACAGTAACCTTCCTTGGCTTAGGGTTAGGCGTCGGGTTAGAATCCCTGATTCACACACGTACATGAAAACTGAGGATGCCCGATATGCCATCTAGTGACGAACTAACCTCTATCTATCACACCTTTCCGAGAGAAGTCCGAACACCTCTATAATACACCGTGGTTGTTACTAAGGAAAAGGAAGGGGAGCGTTTCGTCCTAGACCCGCTGGAGGACTCATCGGTAAGGCTATCTAGCGGGCCCTGCTTTAGACGCTGGGATATCGGAAGACAGTTGAGGACGGTATATATAGGGATTGGTGACGGATCAGGTACTAGCGGGAAAGGTCTTTGACTATTTGTCCATCTTGTGTCGAGTGTAGAAGGTTAGCCGCCACAGGCCTTTTTTTGAAGGACGATGGAAAGAATACCTTTACGTACACCCCCCTGGGGGGTAGTGTGGGGCTCAGGGGATCGGATGTTCGGATCCCCCACTACCCACTAAAAAAACCATCATCCGAGGCAGTCAGTAGACTCTATTGTCTTATGTTCCGAGATAGCGACTACTTCGGGGACCCGCTGTTCGCATTACTCCCGAAGGAGTCTAGCCTCGGACCAAAACCACACCTGTTCTTGTCAATTACATTCCGGCCTGTACTAGAGACGGCCATGGACCAGCTGATCGGACTGATGTTCCGCCTGTATGCGGTGTTGCCACATCGCATGTTCCGGCCGTGTGTAAGGACAAAGAGAATGTTAGTTTTAGTAGGACAACAGGAAACAATGGAGAACTGAAGATAAAAATTCTGCGACGGGTTGATCCAGCTCCGATGTCGACACAGCGGCAATTCCTAAGATTCATACGCCGGGGTTGGCTACACCAACGATTTGGCAACCTCTGAACATTCGAGCCCACGGAATAGGCGACTGTATAATACGAGGAGGAATCGGTTTCGCGGAGGAATTGCAACGTTAAACGGAAAGTGCCAAAGGATAGCGGGATAGAGACACGGGATGAAACAGTGACGGGGGACTAGAGTCCGAATTTTACGGCGAACCGGGGTCGTGAAAGGGTGGCAAACCCTATTACCAAACTTTTAAAGCGTCTTCGAGCAATATTGCCTTCACGATGCAAGATGGAGCGTCGCTATCCCGCTTTCTTTCCCGAGACCGTCTCGCCCGTGTTCCTGGCGCGGCGTCGGCACTGCATCCGCCCGCAGCGGATCCTCTTCTTACCAGTTTTCTTCCCCACCCTGTCTCGCTCATCTTTCTCTCGTCGCTCGTCACCCTGAGCACCCCATTTCCATACCAAATGGATCGAATTATTTCGAGGCCGCGATACCTTTTAATATATTTGCGGCTGAAGTTTCGACACTTGCCAGAAGGAAGTGTTAAGGGATCGCGCCGGGCCCTGGGAGAGCACTTCATCTTTTAAATTTCCGGAGACGGTTTGCGTTCTGCGAGAGTCACAAGTTTGACTGAATTACGGGAGACAGGGGCTAACATTTGTTATGTGTCAGGGAACATTACTTACTTACTCACTTACTGTATTCTACTGCAGGCCCGAGTAACTTCTTCCCCGCTGTCGCTTCATGAATCACACTATGGGTGTGCCGACCCACCCTCTATGTACTGTCCAGTGAAAGAGTGTAAACTAGCGGGACGGGAACTGGGCAAGAGGGACGCAAAGAACTCCTGAGTGGTCAGACTAGAACGTAGTCGCCTATTCTCACACGCATTCTTGGCTCTAACGCGCTATTGGCGGAGACGGGCACACATGCTAACCGGGCGCGTGACGCGAGGAGCGAGTCAGATGTATACAAACAAACGAGACAGAGCGAGCGATGTGGTCATCGGCAATCCATTGGCGTAGTCGACGCATGTAGTCGACGTAGTCTGCGTAATCGGCGAAGTTACCGAACTGTCAAGTTGATTTCATTTTTTAATTACTTCTTTGAAACGTGCAAGGTCTATCAGTGCCTAATAGACTTACAGAATAAATAAAACGTAAAAATTGTAAGGTTAACTTAGTTCTTCGCGGAAAAGATGTAGAAAAAATCGCTTTTTATTTTTTTTTAACTACGGCGCACCAAACCATAAAATCTGAAAAAATTCATGAACAATAACTATAACAATATATCGATACTGTAAAAATATAAATGCTGTCACTGTAGAACTTCCACGTAAAATCTGCATTTTTTCGATTTTTTTGAGGTTTTTGATTTTTTACAAGCAGGATTTTCAATTTAAAAATCTGGAACCGATTGCAGAATATGTATTTGGGTCCTTGACATGTGTCAGATTTTTCTCAGAATTTCTAAACATCATTAACTAGGAAAAATTGGCCAAAAACTGGTTTTTCTATTTTACCCCATAACTACCCTCCCGATCGAGACACAGGGTTGAAATAGTGCAGGCGTGGGCATTTTTGTCTCAATTGAGACAAGACCGTCCTCACCGTAACGCCCACTGTCCCCCAGCAGCATCCGTTACTATGAAGGGAGGCCGAGCTTGGCTGCGCAGACTTCGTGTATCGGAGCCGCGAGGAGCGCCACCCAAAGGAAGCTTGGTGGGGGAAGCTTCCGTTTGAGGGGCTCCACCCATGCCCACGCCTGTACTAGTGTATCGGTTCCTCCACTACCGATCTATCGGTCCTCCGCTTCCTCCACTACCGATCTGTCGGTCTTCCGCTTCCCCCACTACCAGTGTACCGATTCCTCCACTACCAATATACCGGTTCCCCCACTACCAATCTACCGGTTGATGCAGATTAGTTTTTATTAATTTTACAATTGAAACGATTACTTTATTTCACGAGCTTAAAAAAAAGATTAAGAATTTGTTAAGTAATTGAGTAGTAATTAAGAAAAATTTTAAAAGTATGTTCTGTAGATGTATGTACGTTGTGTTCTATCGACAACAAAAAATTAAAAATAATTCATCAAATTGTTGAAGAAGTAGTAAATCATATATTTTTATAGATAATGATAATAGTTTTATATTATTTTAATATAATTGTACATTATTCTTAATCTACCGGGATTACTAAAACAGAAAATAACATTTTACTCGATTTTATTTATAAACATACAGATTTCTCATATTTATCTATAAAAATTGGATGAATTAATTAATAATTTATAGATGTTTACAACAATTATAATTTATTTATAAAAATATTTAACTTGTATAAACATTCACCGTAATCACCAACTTGTCTATGCATTTAATTTAATACAACCAGAATGTTCTCACGAAGTTATCAGTTTCTTCACAATTAATTGCGAAGAGAATTCATTGTCAAATTTCTTTTCCAGATGAACTAGTAAATTTATCAAGAAAGTGAACTTCCGAGTAGTCCATCTGGGTTTAGAGAAGCAATGTTATTCATCGAACTTTAAACACAATTGTCTGTTACGTTCCAAATTAAATGACTCCTTGCGAACTACATGACTCATTAAATTGCATTCAGAAATTTCGCTTGGTAATTTCGAATGCAAATTCACTGGGAACCTGTTTGGCAGTTTTATGGCGGTCAATTATGATTTCAGACGTCACTGAAAACTTGATATTCTTGAACTGTAGTCTCGCGACTCACTTCTTTCCTCACCTATTGTCAACAGATCTAGTGTCGATTAGACAGGATATTATGCATTCATGATAGAAATGAGTAGGTGTTATTGAAAATAGTAGAACCACTAGAGGAATGTGAAAATGCTGTTACATTAACCACTTGCCTTACGATTTATATTACGACTTCACTGATTAAGACTGTTCTGGAGGTACAATGGGAGACAAAAGTACAAAAAATTCGAAATCCATCAATATATTCGCAATGAAAGCCATTCATGAGTATATTTTGCATTAAAAAAATAGATTAATTTAGAAAGCTTTCGTTTAATTAGTGAATTTCATATAATACATATTTTTTAATCAAATTGTCTTCATATTATAAAAAATTGTAAGTGACTTTTGCGAATAATTGTACCCCCTGATTGTAGCTATATTCAGTGGTCTACATAGTTGTCGCGTTTCCTGGCTAGTGAGGACAACACGATAAAATATAGACGTTTTGTAACAGTTTATAATTTTTTGCTCTGTAATTGTTTAGTGAATCCTAATAAATTTTGAACATAATTAATTACATCATTTTTACTATATACACAATAAAAAAACTGGAGTTTCTAGTTGCGTTTTTTCAAGGCTTAAATAGGGTTTGAAGTGGAGTTTTATAAATTCTCCGTAAGATGTGTTAACATGTGCAAACTTTAAGTTGCTATAATTCTTAAACGATGCAGTGAATCGAACCCAAACTTTGGTAATTGCATTAATTTAGTAAGAATTATATCTTGTCACATTTTCAAAAATTTTGTTGCGTTTTATATACCTCTAGAACATCCTTAAAACTTATTTTGTAATTCTTAATTTCCTAAAAAAGGAGAAACTTCATATCTATTGTACGCCTATATGTTCAATAGTTGTGCATTAACAGAACCAAAATAGAATTTTATTTCGATTTAAAGCAAATTAATAGCGTACATATTGTTTATTAGACTCTGTTCAGAATCTTCATCACGAGTCTGACACGATATTGTAAGGTAAGGGGTTTTAATATCAACCTACTAAACATATTAAGGAAGGAGATGTTAGAAAATGTTAGAAGTAATTGTAGCAAACAAAATTATTTAGGTATTAGGTGTGCAGATAAGTTCTTTGCCCTTTTTTTCCAAATACAAGATTTTATTAAATAAACCAGGTACACGATTACGTCTCGAGGTAATCACCCTCATTCTCTATAACCTTTTCCCACCTGATGGGTAAACTATAAATTCCATCCTTAAAGAATTACGGCTGCTTGTTGGTTTTGAAATCATTAATACATTTTCGGATATCTTCTTCTGAGCCGAAGTGTTTCCCCGACAAGTGGTCTTGCAGATAGTCTGACGGGGCCAGGTCGGGAGAGTATGCCTTATGTGGCAGGACTTCCCATCCCAACGCATAAATTGTGTCCCGCGTTCCTTTTGCATCGTGTGGCCGAGGATTGTCGTGCTGCAAAATCACGTGTCTTGTTCCTTGTCCAATAAACGGTCGTTCCTGCTCTAGCTAGTCGTATAAATTCATTAATTGATTTTGATAATATTCGACAGTTATTGTCCCTCCAGGTGGAAGCAGTTCATAAAGGATGATTCCTCGAAAATCCCACCACATAGACAGCAAAACTTTCTTGCAATGCAAGTTCGGATTTGTCACTGAAGTCGACGGTTCCCCGGGATTAACCCATGATTACCGTCGTTTGGGAGTGTCATGTAAAACCCATTTTTCATCGCCAGTAACAATTTTGTGCAGAAAATTTTTCCTTTTATGCCGTGAAAGCAAGGCAGCTGAAATCTCGGGTCTGTTTTTCTTATTCATTTCGCTTATTTCCCTAGCTTCGGAATCTTACCCAATTGTTTCAGTCGGATAGATACTGCTTGTCTGATGACTCCCAATCTTTCTGGCAATTCTTCTTGCGTCTGGGTCGGAGTTTCGTTGAGCAATCCCTCTGACTCACTGTCATCGAACTTTCTCGGTGCATCTGAAGGACTGTCGTCTTCCAAATTAAAATTTCCGGCTTTAAATCTTTGGTACCACTTTTTGCAAGTTCTGTAAGATACAGCGTTCTCGTCCAGTGCCGCACAAACCATTTCAGTAGCTTCTACAGCTGATTTCCTTAGCTGGGATGCAAAGAGAAAGCAGTGACGCAAGTGATGCTTCTCGCACGCCATATTCTTTGAAATTGTTGCATAGGACTAGAACTTCTAAGAGTGCTCATTAGGACTCTTCTTAAAGCTAAAAGAACGCTCTTTCAGATGGTGCCACAATCGGGAAGTAATTCGAATTCAGTCAGGAGTTATGATCGTTGAAAAAAAGGGGAATTAACTTATTTGCACACCGAATATTATGGTGTAGGAGACTTCAACGTGTACAGCATATTAGCTCAACAGCAGAAACATTCAGTTCGTTGGATATGGACCGAGTGTGTTTGGCGGACTATGAATTAATGTCAAGTCAACTGGCCGCTATTGTATATTCGCAAACAGTCTAACATTCAGCCAACACCTACATTAGCACACAGTTCAACAAACAGTCAACACATGGATTATATATAGTTCAATAGTCACATGTACACTCAAACACAGCCAAACATAACAGTCAACAGCTATACATAAATGCCATCAGACGTCCAGTCAACAAGTAAATACAAGAGGCAATCATGTTTTCAAGACTGCAACTTTACGTTGTCTTTTAATGACTTCGTGTTTAGTAAATACATTCTCTAGCAACGTTTGTGATGGTCTAGTACGGTATACTATAGTCTAGTATACAGTATTATAGTATATTTTAAAATATTATAGTATGTTCTTATATCTTATATCATGTGGTATACTATTATGTTATACTCTAGTATATTATTATAGTACTCTAGCATATTATATTATAATGTAGTATATTATATGAGCCGCTCACTTGTCAAATCGATTAACTCCATAAAACAGAAAATGGAAAAATGTGATGAAATAATATACATTGTTTTTCAAAATTCGCTTTAAAATAAAAATTGAAATGAACATTGTGGAATGCATAAATACAGATGTAGCTTTCGTATAAGGACATGTAGAATGAATCCCAATAAAAACATTCTGTAAACAGGAGCCAAGTTCTTATGGCCGTAAAAAGTTGTGAGATCAAACAAAATACGGCCAAGTTCGTTAGCTTAGAAATACCTCTTGCAATACTGAAAAAAGCGTTTGTAAAAATTAGTTTAAAAGAACGTATTTAATTTTTAAAGAGATGCATGAAGGGCTAAATTATTCAAACTTGGCCGCTACCTAACACCTTTTATGGCCATTAGTTTAGAAAGTAATGCATGTTCGTTTTACTGCCTATTTATACCTTGTGACGTTGCAACTTTTGCAACGGAGCTTGGCTCCTTAATATTATAATAATTTTGTCCCGTTTAATGTTTATGGTGTTTTTTTTTTGTTAGTTGATTATTTTTTCTAATTGCAGGAGGTTTTCTTTTTCTTTGTATTCTTGGTTTTGGAATTTTAGGGTCCGGTATTTGTACTTCTTCGATGTGTGGCCGTTACTTTTTAAACTAATGGCCATAAAAGGTGTTAGGTAGCGGCCAAGTTTGAATAATTTAGCCCTTCATGCATCTCTTTAAAAATTAAATACGTTCTTTTAAACTAATTTTTACAAACGCCTGTTATAGTTACAAATGAGCTCTTATATTTACGTAATTTGGATTATTTTCGTAAAATACGAAATCATGGTTCTCTTCTCTAGGTTGTGTTAATTTAATACAGATTAATAGCAAATAACAAGGATATTTGCGAAATATGTCAACTTTACATTACGCTAAATAATGTTTATGTAGCTTTGGAATGTTTCATTCGAGCTGTTCAATGAGCGCAATTCCCTTTGGTCTGACCATTAACTGTCCTAATCTATTCGTGCGACTAAATGTCCCAACTCTACTGGAAAGGTTCAGTATAATACTGCTACGGACTATGTTCAATCGGTCAAGGTCTACAGTAGAACCTTCGTTATGTAAAATAATTATAAACAACAACTAATATTCGCATAATAGAATTTTCCCATAACAGAATAACAATATAAGAAAATGTTCAATTAATAGGTGCTCATATAATATAATGTTCATATTATAGATCGTTCAAATAATAGGAGTTCATATATTAGATGATTGCTTAAGTTCGTATTCAATTTGAAAATAAAATTCGATGGTTAAATTTTGAAAAATACAGCTTTATTAATCAATTATCTACTATTCTATAATTATAAAAGAATTGTGACTATATAATTTCTTTTTTTTTACTCTTCAGCGTGCAGTACAGTTTGTGGTATCTATGAAAATCGGGCACGAACTTATGCAATCATCTGATAACATAAATTAAAATAATAGTGGTTTCCATAATACAGCAGTTAAATAATAAATATTCGGGTAAACTTTACTTTACCGGACTTAAAATTTGTGCCTTTCTCCTATAAATTATAATGAATTTGGTATGTAATCCAGTAGATTTGTACCCGAGGCGGCTACAGATCGAAGTTTCGGTCCTGTAGGAACAATGGTTCAGGAGTTATGCTTGCTTAAAGTTGAGCAATCTGCAGTGTTTTTGACCGGATCGGGCGCCGCCATATTGGATTGTAGTGACGACCACAAGCCGCTTACCTTGCTGCCTCCCTAACCTAATCACTAACCAACCTAGCGGCTCTGCTCGGTAAGCGGCACGCGACACTACAAACCAATATGGCGGCGCCCTTACCTATCAAAAACACTGCAGATTGCTCAACTTTAAGCAAGCGTAACTCCTGAATTATTGATCCTACAGGATCGAAACTTCGATCTGTAGCCGCCTCGGGTACAAATCTACTGGATTACATACCAAATGCATCATAATTTACAGGAGAAAGGCACAAATTTTAAATCCGGTAAAGTAAAAAGCAGCCACATATCCATCTAATAAAACGTCTAAATAGCAGGTGTTCATACAATGCAATGTTCAATGTACATATAAGAAAATGTTAAATCAATAGGTGTTCATATAATATAACCTTCAAATGTGTTATCGAAACTATCATCAATAGAATTGCAAATTCCCTAGTTGCCCAAGACGATGAATTCATCCAATGTCAGATAGCGTTCGACTAAACGTTAACATTCCGTTAAACAATTGATGCGTAACGAATAGATTTTACGCGTGAAAAGATACCCATGAATAGAGTGACGAGGCACTAAAAGTAAAAGCACCAAAAGCAGTAAAACAAGCAGAGGCCTTAAAAGCTATTCAAAACTAAGCCATTTTATCGAACGGCACCACTGAAGGATCTGTAGTTTGCTGAGAGAGCATTGATAAAGTTTGCATTCTATGCTCGAATTACAAAGAACATACTTGTGAAACAGATGTAGAATTTCCTGAATTTTTTATTAATTATAATTATCTTGAAATTGTTTGGTGTTGTGTGACGTTTTTTAATTGTTTCTTTAAAGTCACTATTATGAAAGAAAGTGAATAAATAAATTATACGGAAGTTTACTGTACAACAAATGAAACTATATTGTATTTGCGACGATTATGGTAAAATTTTTAACGCTTAAATTTCACTTGTCTTTTATTACGTCTGCGTAACAATTCATCGTTAAAAACTCATCAAGTTAAAAGGTTAGAAGTCGACAACTAACGGAACTCCACTCATCCTCTTACTTTTGCAAAACAGATTGCTCTTCAGCATTAGATCGCTGATGCTCTCCTCTTATTGGATATTTGTATGTACATTGTTATAAACATGTTTCGCAGGAGCTGAAAGCAGATAATTGGGCAGGTAGTTAGGTAGGTAGGTAGTTAGACGGTTCTTCATCTTTAGCCAGGCCTGTTGATCACGTTAGTTAGGTTATCCAATTACCGGTTGCTATGGGAGTGCTTGTTTCAAAGAATCCAGTGAAAGTTGCGTAACGCCCAACACAACTTAGTTCTGCTCTAGGTGTAGAGCTACTGCTGAGAGCTGACAAGAAGGTTCCTGGCAGGAATGCGGTGTCGTAGGCAAGAGAATGCGCGCCCGATTCGTTGGCTTGGAGGGGGCGCGCCTAGGTTTACACGCAGTTTCGACTAGAGCGTTCTATTGGCCGACGCAATCACCCCCACTACTCGAGCGATTCGAGGAACCTAGGCGTCTCTCCCTTATTCTCTCTCGCTCTCTCTGTCTTGCTCTCTCTCGCTCTCTCACTCGTGCTCTCTTTCTCTCCCTCCCTCTCTCTCTCTCTCTCTCTCTCTCTCTCTCTCTCTCTCTCTCTCTCTCTCTCTCTCTCTCTGTAATGTAAAAAGCTAAAAAAAAGTATTAAAAAAAGTTACTACGACGGAACTCGAACCCGTGCCCACGGCGCGGCGCGGCGTAGCAGTTTAGCTCGCTGCCGCTACGCCACACCATTACTTGGTAACAGAGTGATCTATGTAAACTGACATGTTACGTCCACAAAACTTTAATTTGCAATATCTCGAAAATCACTGTGTAGTTGTCTCTATAATGGTAATCAGGTGAACGATTACCGTAATCAGGGGAACGAGATCTATAACTCTGTAAAGTCTCAACTAAGTCCGTGACGCGAAGGCTTTGCATTCTCCTTGTAAGCATAGTCACTTTTCATGACTGCAATAGGATCCTCGTATTCACAGCATTGAACATTGGCTGTGAGTCGTGAAACACCGTAGCCCTCCGTAAATACGGGAATCCTGCTACTATGCGTCGTGTGACGTAGCAGCCGAAAGGACGTGGTCACGCGGCGATTACGGGAGCGTCAGAGGTGGGGGTAGGCGGCGCTAGCTGGAGACCCCTTTTGCCTCTGTGCCCCCCCCCAGTGGTCCTACTTGTCAGCTCTCAACAGTACGAGTTGTCGTACCGATGCGTCAAATCTTGTAATCGAATTTTAAACCACTTCCCGATGAACTAGAGACTTGAAACTTTAAACATAGCTCAGAACTGGATGATAATGCAATATTTAAAAAAAAAACAAATTAAAAAAAACTGCGTTTAGGAGAAAAAAAGTTTTAATATAAACCGTCACACCTCGTCGCGTGACACTCGGTAGTACGTCATCGCGTTCAGCAATCCCCACTCCGCGCGCCAGCGCTCCCTACTCCACTACGCGTTTCCACTCCACTGATCCACTTTGCACCGAAGGAGGTCAGTCAGTCTGGTGTCCTGTTCATTCAGTTCCAGTTCGGACAATTTCGGACCTCATCAAGAGACGTCGTCTGTCGGAGTCATCCCCTCATTCTATCTCACGTATTTCCATATCTTGCGTTTCTATATCTTACTACTTCATAACAGTATTGCTATATCTTGCGTTCCATTTAAAAAAGACTAAAAAGTAGAAAATAAAAAAATATATAAAAAAAACTTTTTGAAAACCACACTTATATTAAAATATTATATTAAAATGCACTGAAAAGGAGAAAACAATTTTTTTAGACATTAGCGACTATAAAAATAAAAGCGTGGAGCGTTAACCTATATTGACGTAATCTTCGTGGGCGCTCCACGATTTTATTTATAGTCATTAGTGTCTAAAAAATTATTTCCTCCTTTTTAGAGCATTTTAATATAACCGTGGTTTTTAAAAAGTTTTTTATATATTTTTTTGTGTATAGACTTGGAACAGTAGAACGAAGCTAAAATGTAATAAAATTGCTGTTTCAATTTCGTTTTTCATCAACGATTAAAAATCATTTTCGTGAGTAGGATCAGCGAAGGGCAGTATTTTTATCGTGAATTCATAAGCTGGACGGTATTAAACTCGCGAAAAATAATATGAGAAAATTAATGTGCGCGTTATTTGATTTTCAAGTCGAAAAGGTAATATCCTTTCCAATGGACCATTTTGTTTTGAAAAATTACTCACATGCCCACCCGGTACATATATGCTTTGCTATTATACTGATAGCAAATAGTAAAGTCTCGTTCGCGAACGTTAATTCGAAAATTTTCCATGCCAGTACAAACAAAACTGTTATTAAATTATCAAGTATGTCGAAAGAAAAATTGAAAACTAGAGTTCGAATATGAATGAAACGCCATTTAGAGTTGTTGTTGAGCGATCACATGAGACCAGCAGCAAGCAGACTCTGTGTTCTCGGCCGAAGTGGTTCGGGAAAACAAACATCCATCATGGTTTCGTATTTTGTTAAGCCAGTGGTGTTCAATATACGACGCACACGCGACTGTATCAAATTGAAAACTCTGGTAAACTCCTCAGTTCAAACAAAATAATTTATTCGACAACAAAATACAATTCCACTAAATTGTTTTTTTTCAAAGAAACTTAAGCGCCAAGGGAAAATCTGGAATCGCTTTTTTTAAAAAAAGAAGGGGTTGCTTTTTAAAAATATTGTTTCTCTCGTAGTTTTCAAGGTCATCGATATTTTTCTTAAATTGCCACGTATAATTTCGTGTTGTATCACGACATGATCTTCAAATGACCTTGAACTCTGAAGATGAACTTCAAACTTAAACTTCCTTTGTAAGGAAAATGCAGTCTTTGAAAGGAATTGTAACACCTACGAGTCTGTCAAAAGACCAACACCTAATAAAATGATACAGTAAGTAAAAGTAGGTCATTGAAAATTTCATGATCAATCCATCTCGCGTGATTTTCTCTATGTTACAAAATTAAAAATGATATTGTGGGAGTAATACTTAAGTGAGCACCCTGTATAGTAAAATAAGTAAATAGTAAAATTTTGTAATCAACCCAAATAGTAAAATTTGGTTCGGAGATGATAAAATATTGAAAATAAAATGGTGAAAATGCTGTACGCACCTCCAATGTTCCTAATTTTTACATGTATTGTTAAGCATTATAATTAATGTCGCAGTCTATTATAATTAATGTTGTCAGTTTTTATTTTGTTTAAAAATTCTGTATTGCTAGCGCTTTTAGTGGCGTGAAAACACATATCTCTTTAAAAAATGGCTAACCTATATTCTGTGTAGAACTGTATATGTGAAGTCACAGCGTAGCTGAAAATTTAAGAATCGAATTTCCAATTGTTATCAATCATTTACTGTAACTACGTTCATTGCACTTCAGTGGGGCGAATACGAGCCCCAAAGTGGTCCACAGAGACGTTAGGTCCTAAAGGGACGTGTGCTTGGTAGATCCGTTGATTGTTGTGTCCCATCTGGAGGTTTAGAGGCAGAGCATCAAAGAGTTTCCAAGATAAATGTTTCAAAGCATTATCTAACACTTCGCAGAGAAATAGGACACAAATATCGTGAATCCTTACGAGCATTCTTCGTCTGTTCTTTTTAACAAACACTTGCTTTTGTGGGGGATAGAACGAGTCAATTTCGATTTATTATATCGGTCGTACACAAGTTGCGACGACATGATACTTCTGAGGTTATTGTTGGAATAAACGACGACAGTAGTATGGTTTCATCGATTTAAAGCATAGAAAAGTGAAGATACATCGCGAAATACGGTGTCGACGCGGTGACAATAAAAATCGTGTACTGATAACTGGTTTTGCTTTCTGTCATCTCGATTATTTTTA
This sequence comes from Lasioglossum pauxillum, assembly GCA_933228785.1. Classification (NCBI taxonomy): domain Eukaryota; kingdom Metazoa; phylum Arthropoda; class Insecta; order Hymenoptera; family Halictidae; genus Lasioglossum; species Lasioglossum pauxillum. The sequence continues at coordinate 37,902,919 of OW121699.1, read as the reverse complement.
GAAATTTCAAGCTTGATATATCAAAAAGGTAAAAAGATAAAAAAATACATTCAATGAGTGACATAACCTTCAAATGACTTGGAACTGCGAAGATCAAGTTCAAACTTAAATTTCGTTTGTAAGCAGAATGTAGACTTTGCAAGAAGTTCTAACACATGTAAATATATACAACACAAAGAATATATATAATATATATAAGAATAACACAATGACTTACTTTTATTTACTGTATCATTTTATTAGGTGTTTGGTATAGAAAGACGCTTTGAGTGCTATAAGTGGTGAAAAGTGTTCACAAATTTGGGTCTGACGTATGAATTGATTCAGGCAAGATTTAATAAAAAAGGCTTTTTCTGTGGAATCACGTTTTTTGCGCTCATGTTCCTTTTTTTCGGTAGCTACTCGACTGATCGAGTTAAAATGTTGTGTGCCTTTATTTCTAAGAAAATCGCGTATTTGAAACTTTTTTATAATTTTGGGCTATAATCTGGCAGGTAGGAATTCTTGAAGGTAGGAATGCGCAGTAGTCCACACACTGACATTGTTGCATAAGTTTTCCTATTGTGTGTAAATGCTCATCTCGTACAGGCCTATGTCGCTGCACGATTCCCGCTACCAGTGTACCGGTCCCCCCACACATCAACTCCCAAACAGTGTACCTAACTACACTATGGCGACCATCCCTAGGCTAAATGGAACCCCACTTGCCTCACTCCCACATCATGACATCCCGGGGCAGTGAAGTGTTACGTCCTGTGATGGACGTATTTTAGATTTGAATAGTTAAAATTGAAATTTAATTTCAATTGGTTGAAATGATTGGAAAGATTAGAATTGAGATATAACGCAGTTTTGAACCTACCTGCATTCAACGGCTTCGGTTCGGGTAATCGAGGATTTTTTAATATTCTAAGTGATTTTAACGATGGAACGTGGAAATCGAAGTTGGGTGGTTTCTTTAATAAATAATTTGATATTCTTATATGTTTGAATAAAAATAAACAAAACTATATTATAAGCTCCAAATTTCGGATACATAATATTTTAGAAAATCTTATTATAAATTGTTAGTAATTATCGCTAATTAGTCTTCTTGCTTGATTATAATTTGGATTTTCCTGCTGATGTGGTTCAAACGATCGCTTCTGCGCTGAGGTTGGTTGATGTTGAGGTGTTCCAACTTTTAATTTAACTGAGTAATACGTTTTACTTTTAATTTGAAATTAAAGTACTCCGACAGGTTCGCGCACACACAGTACTTGATGAAATATTGATTGAACTTTTTTGATTTAATTTGATTGAAGTCAGAGAAAGAAACTTTCACTTGAATACTTTTTTTAGACAAAACTGACCGATATTTTCGCACTGTTTAATCCGTATGTTAACTGTTGTTTTATTGACTGGAGACTGCGAGATTTGTAGACTGATTGACTGTGTACTGTGTAATGAGCTATTGACTGGACTTTTGTAGACTGCAGACTGCGCTCCTAATGAGGAGTCATCCCTTTTATAGACCGATCAGTCCTTTGTTTCGTCAATTTTATCAGGTGATTATGTCGTCATTAGTTCCCCTTAATTGCTTTCATCTCTTTCATTCTTCTTAGTTAGATCATATTACCCTGCGCATTTCCTAGGTCAGTTTCTTCTTAGCTGCTTTCTTTCTCTGTCACTCTCTTGTCCAGATCATATTACATCTACGTCACACGTGGGGTGATGAACAATTTATTGCTCATCGATTCTTGATGGACAGTCCTCAGCGGATATTAGATCACGATTTATATTTGGAAGTGACTTGGTCATTTAATGAAATAATTTCGCTACGCAGTTCTTTCGTTCAATACGATTCAAATGAAGAATGAATTTCCTTAATTCTATCGCACGCAATGTGGTGTAATATACGATAGTTCGATTTGATTTTTAACAATAGTACTTTATATTTTAATTCTCGTACAACATTATTAGATTAAACATAAAAAGAAATTCTAAGGTTTATGTAATACATCATTGATTATATTAATTATTAACGATGGCTGACCACCAGACGTGACAGAAGTTACCCCCATAAAGCCTGCACTTACAAGGAACCCCGCGCAGGTCACCCACCCGATGTCACCCCTCCCTCGAAAAATTTCCTACATTTAAACTATGTCCGGGCGAGTTCTTCCCCGCTGTTGCTTCACGACTCCCACTACCAGCGTACCAGTTCCCTCCTATCAGCTATTTCATATTGGCCCTACCGTACTGTGCGTAGCATGAAAGAATTGTATCGGGAAGGGGACGGGGCAAGAGGAACGGAAAGAACATCTGAGTGGTCTTACTTCTTGCCCCGTTCCCTTCCCGCTACAATTCTTTCGTGCTCCGCACAGTACTTTGCCTCACGTGACTACGAGGATGCGATCTCCTGTATGTACACTTCTGATCTCCCCAACCTCCACCTACACTCTACAGGAGTTTGGTGGGGAGGAGCCAGGAGTAGGGAGAGGAGTCGCCTGGAGGCTCGCAAGTTGCCCAGACCTGTCGTACGGTACTAAAAGCCCTAAAAATGTGAAGATGATAGCTGCAGTCGACTCTGGGAGGAATGAATCTGAAGGTAGCTTAATTTCTACGTACCCTAGAAATACCTATCGCCCGTGAATAGGTGGCTCGATTATCGAGTTTGTTGACTGACGAGCTAACAGTGGCTACCACGCGATGCACAGTGCTTCTGATCGCTCTTCCGCAAATGGCAGTGAGTTATTGTTTTACATCCAGTATCCGTCGGCAAGGTTTACCGCGCACAAATATCGGGAACATGAGATATGCATGCACATGTACATGGGGGCGAGCATGTATGGGATCAAGATCTTGTCTTGACGTCGCGCACGTATATCCGGCAAGGTATTTGCTTGCTGCCCGTTCCGTGGCTTGACATGTACATGCACTTTTGGATGCGACGGGGAAGAGCTCTTTTCAAAAAAAAAGAAAAAACTCCTGGCAACGTAGTCCCGCGGACAACGCGAGAAAGCTTCTTCCCTAAGTGCGTCGCGATGGAAAATCGGACTGCCAACCTCCTCCACCTCCTTGAACCGCCTTCTTCTTCCCAGCCTCGATCCTCCACCTTCGCCCCGTCGGAAATGCGGGCCGAGTTTATTGGCTACGGTCGGTTAGCCACTCATATCCGAAAGGGTCGCCCTCTATGATGTAGCCTTCAATAGACTCTGCAACACACATTGGAACGTATATATAATGCTAGGCAGTTCCTTCGCTATAGGGTCACGGGCGAGCTCTTTTGATGAAGCTGAAGCTTCATACTGTGGCGTTTGCAGTGTGCGTTCGAACGGAATTGAAAAAGAACTGTCGAATTAATACGCATTGTTCATCGTCTGGTTGTCACACCTAAACATTTCGACCCTGACGGGACATGTAGGTAAATGTCTCAATACTTGTACATCATGACTCCCATTAATATTTGGGCACTCTTAAACACATAACTTTTTTAATATTGGCCCATACGACCTGGATTTTTTGGAGAATTTACAACAATTTGTTAACTACATGACGTGGAAAAGAGTTTCGAGAAAATTGCAATTGGTCGGTATTTTGGCAATCTGAAAATCAGGATCAAAATGTCGTTTATATGTCCTGTCACCGTGTGAACGTAGAAAACGATACATAGCGAGTAAACAAAACATCGACGCCAGCGTATCTCGGTGCATAATGGGCTGGAAACCTGTTTTCCCAAGTCAGAATTCAATTTATGCAGTTTCATATTTCGAATATTTTTTTGTACACATCAATTGATAACCCTTCGAAGCTCCAAAATCCAAGATATTAGCGGTTTTCGATCATTATGTCCGCGGGGACATCACATGTTCTCGTTGAAGGTCATATGAAGGTTAACATATCGCACTTCATACTTAAAGTATATAGACCCATTTAAAAAAATTTTGATGAATTATAATACATTACAATTAGGTTACAATTTTTCTCCGTTAATTGTGATAATTTTGTAAAAACAAACAGTACGACCATAAGCGTGGACTCATTTTAAAACTTGAAGCCACTACATTTGCAAAGCAGCGCCTATTTTCTTCTAAGATATTTTTACCTGATGTAGCAGATGGGTTTGCTTTCTGACCTTGTATGTCCTTGAACATCATTATGTCGTGCATGAATGAATTTGGTTTGGCACACGCTTGCATATGACATATTATAACATACATGTAGCAGGTGGGTTCCATTTCTAACCTTATGTGACCTTGAAGGTCAGTATGTTGTATACACGCTTTCATATGATATACTAACAACATACATGTAGCAGGTGGGTTTCATTTCTAACTTTATGTGATCTTGAATGTCATTATGTTGTATACATACACGCTTTCATATGATATACAAAAATACATGTAGCAGGTGGGTTCCATTTCTGACTTTACGTGACCTTGAAGGTCATTATGTATACACGCATTTATATGATATAAAAAAATACATACATACATAGCATTCCATATAATATAGGATAAAAACCCGCACAGACTTGCAAACCAATTCAATACCAGAGAGTTCCTGACTCGTCCTTTTACCTTACAACCAAGTTACAATTTATCTTCGTTAATTGAATGTCGACTTCGACTCCACCTGATTCTCAGAATATCATTCTAACAATTACCCAGATCGATGCTCTGGGATTAAATAAACGGTCGGCACTGTCGGCACCCATTCGACGTGAGTTGGCATTATCATGGAGAAGTTGATCGTTCACCCGATTCCCATCATTTTGTTGAAGAGTCATGGTAGCAGCGTCTAGCATATTGAACCGAAGTTCTGCGTTAGATTGCGAGCGAGCGAGCGAGCGTTCACCCGGTTGCGGTCCCATTTACCCAAATGTCGAAGCTCGGGCGAGTGTCATGCAAACTTTACGATAGTGAAGGCAATAAAAGAATCCCTATGATCGACATTTTGGATAGTTCGATGCGTGCTCGGCCTGACCGAATTCATACGGACTATTCCAGCTAGTTTTGGACCACTCGGACTCGATCAAGTGGTAGATAGAATCGTGATGGATTTACTGCAGCGTTCAAGAGCTGAAGTTTTGGATTACATCAGGTTTAGCGGGTTGCGCAAAATTTATCCGCTCTCGTGCGCGTGCGAGCTGGCGTTTATAAGTGTTTATCGGATTCGGGTCACTCAATATTATTCAGATCGATTCTTTGCTTTTTCGTCTTTTGGTTGGCGATAACGAGTTAATTCGTCCTTGGAAGTCGTTATTACATTTCAGTCACTTTTCATTTTCATCTTGAGTCAACAAAGTAGTCGAACACTTCGATGTGTAATATATCCATATTCGTATACATTATGTTGGATTTACATTACTTATGAATTGTTAATGATGGAAAAGTCATTCAGTTGAAATCTTTTCATCTTTTCGATATGTCAAGCTTGATAGAAATTGGTAGAAATGATCTTAAACTCCGAAAATAAAGGTCAAACTCAAATTTTGTTCGTAAGGTTATTGCAGGCTTTGCGAGAAATGCTAACACTTGTAAATATGTAGAAAGTGTCTTTTGTAACACAAAGAAAATTAAGTTGGATTGATCATGAAATTTTCAATGGCTCACTTTTATTTACCGTATCATTTTATTAGGTGTTCGTCTAGGAAGATACTTTCTACAGATCTACAGGTGTTAGAATTTCTTTAGAAGTCTGCATTCTCCTTACAAACGAAAAAGTTTGATGTTTGTCTTCGGAGTAAAAGGTCACGCGATATTTAAATGCATTTTCTTATGATATACAAGATGCAATACGAAAAGATATGTTGTTATTTAAACAGAAACATCAATGGACCTTGAAAATTACGTGGAAAAAACAACATGTTTAGAAACAACCTCTGCAGGATACTGACCACTTGATATCATTCAAATTACACATAAAAAATTGTTTACTTTGTCAAAATTAAAGAAGATATTCTGGTGGTCACTGTTAAGTGAGACACCCTGTATAACATAAGGCATAACATTGAACACCGTTACTTTAAAGAATATCATCTCTCACATAAAAGTAATAATCCCAATTATATTCAATCATGACTCCTCTGTTGGAGCTTAGAATCCTGTCAGTTGAGCCTGGTCTAATTACTCCATGGAAATGTGGAACGTCCAACGAAAGTGCAAGTTTGGTGTTTGAAGTTTCAATGGTCGTGATTTCGGATCCATATGCGTCTTTGCAGGTAATACCATTGGAAAATTATTAAATCCTAGGAAAGGGGTCTCTTTACATATATGCGACTCTGGTTTGATGAAGCTGTGGACTAGTGAACGCTTCAAGAGGATAACGAGCCCGAACATCGAAGCCGCATTTGCGCCGAGTGCAAAGCAAGAAACAGTACAAACTCGTTGAACCGGACGATCCGGCCTCCTGATGCAATCCAGTTGAAAATGTCTGGTCTATTATAAAACATGAACTGCGAGGAAAACGTAGTTTAACAATAAAAGTCCTGGTTTGTCGAATTTAAAAAGCATGAACATCTGTCGAGAAGTTGACGAAATCTAAACTATATACAGGGTGTTCGGTAACTGGTGGTACAAGCGAAAAGGGGGTGATTCTACATGAAACTAGAGGGCTATTGTTGCTCGCTCGCTTCGCTCGCTCGCGAGTAGAGTTGTTTTTGCTCGCTCGCTTCGCGAGCTCGCGGGTAGGACTGCTCTTGCGAGAGGGTTAGTGATACGCATGGCTAGTAAGGCCTACTGATATTAATGTTTTTTATTTGGTGTGTGACTCTCCAAGAGTCACACAAAGAACTTCCCGATTCGTTACTGCTTCGCCAACATCGCTAACATCGTTTTTTTTTGTACTTTCATCGATATTCTCCCAAAATGTATTCTTGGGAGTAGAGATGATAAATTCACTCTTGCATTGGAATAACTTTCGATTATTCCAAGCGGTAACATTAGCATCAGTCAAAAAAAAAATTTTTTTTAATCTAAAAAAAAATTAAGAAAAAAATTTTGTATGTAATTGCGTTTGGTTCTTTGGTGGAAAATTTTCGTCCTCCCTTATAAATTGCATTGTAGAATCAACTCTTTTCGAAAAAAACTAAAAATCTAAAAAACTACTTGACCAATATGGACCAAAATCTAATCAGCTCTAAGTTACGACGGGGCACATCGATTGCATCATTCATCATTCTGATCGCGTTGTTACTTTTTCAGAAAACGTTAATGAAAAATTTGATACCAAAGAAACAGACAGACGCGCACACACACACACATACGAACATTTTGATAAAAATAGTCTAAAATGACTCTAATGGCCATGAAACGTGAAGATCTGCTAAATAATCGATTTTCGATTTTCGGGGTAATTACAATAACTTCCCTATAAAATCGGGAAGTTAAAAATGAGTCGAAAATATAGAACAACATTTTTTCATGTGGGGCTTTGTTTTCGAGAAAATCAACTTCGAATTTTCGCCAGGTACGTGCTTTAGAATATGCAGAAAGTAGAATTGGTTGAACATGGTCAGAGGCGTCAGACGATTCCTATGCAATAGCACGTGTATTCGCTGCATTTTCAAACTCGATTTTCTCGAAAACGAGTTGCTAAACGAAAAAATATTGTTCCTTCTTTTCGACTGATTTTTTCATGTAGAATCACCCCCTTTTCGTTTGTACCACCAGTTACCGAACACCTTGTATTAGTTCCATGCGCGCAACATGAAAAAATCACGTAGGTTGGAATTATTCCAGATAGGAATAAATGACTGTTTAAAGGTTAATAAAAATCGCTCAAAGTTGAAAACATATTAAACATTTTTGCAAGGACAGGTTTCTAATGTGTAATAAATTCATTGATTATCACTATGATCTATCATGATTTATTATCAATATGATCCCTCGTTGGTGAATAATATTATATTTGCTATGCGAAATTATGCGCTACACTGAGCTAACTTTCTTCGCAGAAAAATTACTGTCACAGTATTTTGCAGGTAAGAGGAACATGTCTGTGTTAATGTGTTATATACGAACGGAATGAGCAGTATGGGTTTGTCGTTGAAGTAGGCGAGTGTAACAGTTCATTTCCGTTTTAATCCGTCAAGTGAAACAAGTTAGTTACTTCTGCAAAAAGTAGTACGACTCGGTCTGTACCGAAACAGGTGGTACAAGTTAATCCATCCTCAAAGAAAGGAATTTTTTCCGCATTACTTCCGCCTCTTCTTCGCCATCATATATTTTACGTTCCCGACGTATAACGAAACTCTGAATAAAAAACGCCGGAATTCAAAAATTCCAAATTTCGCTTTGCGTTAACACGATAACTACCAGATGGCTTAAGATGACAGCTTTCAGACTTCTCACCTCTTAATTATTAGATTTGTAAAGGTGGTTCCGTGGAAAAACGATTCTCCGAATGAGCACATTATCACGCAGAATTTGAACACATGCAGTCTTGTTATTTTTATAAGGTGATACAATCTGGTTTCACTGTTTGCGTGTCACATTTTGTAAGGATTTGCCTGGATGAAACCTGTCCTGAGCAACTTACGGCTCGCGAGCCACAAACGACACCTCTACCTACTCCTGGGTCTCCCCCACCAAACTCCTGTGGAGTGTAGAAAGAGGTAGGGGATTAGGACAGTATACAGGAGGATGTAACCTCGCAGTCACGCGAAGCAAAACGCGGTGGGGACAGTACGAAGCAGTTGATAGTGGGGGAATCGGTACACTGGTAGTGGGGGGAGGCCAGTGTTGCCCAGACCTGCACTAACGTAACGGGAAATTCCATAAAATCGTAAAACGTCGATAACTTAAACACCGTCTGGGGAACAATTGGTGTTGTTAACTCAACGCCGCACTGCAAAATACACGTCATTTAAAGTCCGTTGCAAACACAATCGAACTGCTTTCCACGGGCCGACCTCGTCATGCCCGCAATGCTCATCCGTTTCGTAAAAATCACATTCCCTATTGACCGCAACCGGACCGCAATGCGCACAATAATTCAATAAGCCAACGCGGTAGCTGAAGGGTTTTAAATTTCCCGCAACCCACAAATCTTTTCCATCGGGGAAAATGTAGCAAGCAGTAATTCACAGCGAACACGCGTCACTCTTAATTGCGTCTGTTCCGTCGACGTTTCGACACGCATAAACTCGCTATTCATTATGAGAGCCGAGTACGGAAGGTACTTTTCAAATTTCGGTTGAATAAAAAAAACACGCGAATCGCGTCCAAGGGCGAAACGTTCTCAATTGTGCGGAGCACGAGAACATTCAAGGCACCGAATACGATATTACGTTCTCGCGGAGCTCGTGAATGAGCGCGATAACTGAATGCGATTTTCCGTTTACTTTCGCGCCAGGAACACTGAGCAATCAAACCGAACGGCCCGCCGTGTTTTTTTTACAAAAATTACAAAAGAGCATTTGTTCAAACATTAATAGTCGGGACCTACAGTTTTCTGTCGGTAAACATGCGATGGAAATATTGTTGATATAACCGTTGAAAGAATGATTTGAACGTATATCAATAGACTGGCGGATTTTTTGCATTCGTAACAACAATAAAACTGTGAACGCATTAGAAGATGTTCCTATACTATTTTCGGCCAATTAAAATTTTTATTTCATTTTTGTTTATTACAATTGACATAAAAACTTTTTATGTTGCATTAAGATCCGTGCTGGTATTAAGATATACTAGTACACTATACATATACATATAATATACCTAAGTATACTATACCGGGTATTTCACCTAACTTGACCACCTTGAATATCTTTGTGGTTTTTAACGGTTCGCCAAATGACTGAAGGACAAAGTTGAATGGTCAAGTGGGGCTCATACGATATCAACAAAATGTTTGTTTTTATGTAATTTTTTGAGATATGAAGGTCAGCTTCATTTTTTTTAATGGAATGTTCTATTTTTTATACCACAGATCGATACAGTATGAAATTCTGAGTATAAAAGTGTTGACCTTCATATGTCCGAAACCTAATAGTTAACGAGATATTCAAAGAAGAAAGAAAATTGTTATCGATAATATCTCGTTAACTATTAGATTTAGGACATATGGAGGTCAATACATTTTTACTCAGAATTCGACAGTCTATCGATTCGTGATACAGAAGGTAGGCGGTTCCATTTAAAAAAAACAAGGTGACCTTGAAATCTCCTCTATGCCTCCACCCACGCAGAAAATGTTTGTCACAATGTGCCCCCCTTTGTATCGTGCAAGTATTGTTCATAACATTTTCCCATATTAAAATAACGGAGATAAACAAGGTGGACACAGTTATTTTCCTACTCTTTTTACAAAACTTACACGGTATACATAGAGGGGGGCATATTGTGATATAAACATTTTCTGTGCATCTGGAGGCATAGAGGAGATTTCAAGGTCACCTTCATTTTTTTAAGTGGAATAAGTTATTTTTTAATACATCAATCGATGCAGCTGGACATTCGTTATAAAAAAGTACTAACCTATGTATGTCAAAAAATTAGTAGTTCAGGAGATATTTCAATTTAAATAACTCTAAAACAACATCGCAGTCGTACTAAAACATTAGCGTTTATTTACTAGTGTAACGTCTTAGTACGACAGTAATAGTATTTTAGAATGATTTAAATTGAAATATCTCCTGAACTACTAACTTTTCGACATACATAGGAGTACCTTTTTATAACGAATGTCCAGCTGCATCGATTGATGTATTAAAAAATCTCATTCCATTTAAAAAAATAAAGGTGACCTTCATATCTCTAAAAAAAAATACATAAAGACAAACATGTTTTTGGTATCGTATGAGCCCCAATTTACCATTCAACCAATTTACCATCCTTCAGACATGTGACGTATCATTAAAAACAACAAATCTATTTAAGGTGGCCAAGTTAGTAGAAATACTCGGTATATATAGTAAACTTTATACGTAAACTATTTTCTATTACTTGACTACAAATGACTACAAATAAGTCACGTTATTTGGGCACCTTGTATACAGTATTTTTTCGACAATTTTTTAGTCCAATCACTGCGCCATTAAGCTAACTAATTCATGAATTAATTAATGAATCATTTCATTTTAATATCAATTGTTAAAAATTTATATTGATATTCCCACTCTTTCTTTTGACTAGAATATCTTTTTCAAGTTAAAAATGTTAATATTCCACAATAATTTAATTAAAATAAAATGAAGGGTACTTCTCCCAATTAGTGTGGAAATTCTTCATGGACATGTCCTTTAAAAATGCTTTGAACACATTATAGTGTGCCGCCAGTTAACGTGCTCGTCCATATTTGTGTGCCTCCAATTAACGTGTCTGTTCAAATACTGCTCCTTTAACAATTGTCATTCTTTTTAAAATAAGTGTGTTCACGAAGTTTCGGGTTATAAAAGTAAAAACGCGCGAATGTGAAATATACTGTACAATATAAATATGCTGCTTAGTACGAAAGTGGAATTAGGTATTGAAATTAATGGCAAACGTTTCATGATTTTCTCGATGAACGTCACGTGAAAGTCAACATATCGCACATTGTTAAATTTGTTTTTTTTTAAGCTCGAAGACTGTTGTAATGAAAATATGTAGCCCCATTTACAGAAACTTCGATGACCTTGAAATCTCGAAAGAAATGACCTTGAGAAAATACCCTGTATAATGTAAACCTTATAGTGTCAATTATGTTCATTTCTCCATTTAATTACTAGCACATTAATAGGAACAGGCTGGTCAATAGCGACAAGTACCCTAATTCCCCATTTTAGATCGCCACGTTCTACAGGAACAAGCAAAAAATCAGTTTCCAAGTGCCCGAATTTTCTTGAGTCATATCGATACTTTTTTGTTGGATTGTGACACTGAATTTTAAATTTCCCGTGAGAAGGTGGCAGCATCTTTGCGGCGAGATTGGTCAAATCATCCGTCAAAATGCAAGTATCCGTGAAGGGATTCACGAGCAGGTAGCAAACAGGACTCTGACGAGGGAAGCGATCATCCCCAATAGGAACATAAATTTCAGGGGCAATTTCACTCATACAGGTTACTAGAAGGGCGTTGCGGCCGGCGAACCCTCGCGTTCAGCAACACCGTATCCGTCGTCTGAGCATTGTGCGCGGACGGATGGAATTATCAACCCCCAAAGGCTCGTAACTCCTCCGGATACCGTGTGTGGACTGTATCATTGTGTATCGCGACACTATATCAACCTGTACAACTTCTATTGAACACTCCGCTATGATGAACGTATTTTCCATGGAGGCCGAACCGAAATGTTTATCGGGAAGATATCCGATATACTCGGTCCAATAATGGACGTATTAGGGACTATCTACTCAATTGCTACAATTTGACAACACAAACATTTTACAATCTACAATGAATAACTAAAGACCGTGTAATAATAAAACGTATCTGCGTATATCTTTATTGAACCACCAATTTTTACCGAACTTCCTACTTGTCATTGAGTTACACTACTGATTTGGAATTAGAAAAATAGCGAAACATCCGAAAACAAACATTTTTGGCCGTCTGGCTGGTCGTTGAGTTGCACTACTAAATTCTCGAAATTTTTTGGGCCGTCTGGCATGACGTTGAGTTGTACTCCCGAATTTTCGTGCAACCCCTTCCCCTATCATATTGTCCTCATACCAAATTCAATTTTCGAGGTTCTCAAAAAATTTTTGGCCGACTAGAGCTGTTCGTTGAGTTGCACTACTGAATTCTCGAAATTTTTTCGGCCCTCTGGCTGATCGTTGAGTTGCACTACTGAATTCTCGAAAATGTTTGACGTTGAGTTGCACTCCTGAATTTTTGTGCCACCTCCTTCGATATCATAATCGCCTAGTACAAAGTTCAATTTTCGACATGTTTGACAGAGAAAGAGGCTGCACTAAAATTCAGTAGTACAACTCAACCTCAAGCCAGAAGACCGAAAGTTTCGAAACTTCAGTAGTGCAACTGTACGACAAGTCAGTTTTAGAAAAGCTGAGAGATTTAGAAAACCCTAAATCTCTCGATATTTAAGAAAATGTATGTGTCTTGACAGTGGCAGCACTGTCGCGCCGCCCAATATTTGTCGAACTCCGCTACATGCTGCCGAATAATGAAAATTACGCCTCGAAAACGCAAAAGTAGGCCATCTTAGGTAGCATTCACTAATGGTGGGTCTTTTATCTAGCGATTGTGACTACGTAGGGGCCCCAAATGTGCGTTAGCGAGACGTGGTTTGAAAGGACGGAACCCTTGCAACCTCGTGTACGTCTATAGTCAAATTCGGACCGTCACCCTTAAAACGTGCTGCGGGATAATTCGGACATCTGCGTGCCAAATTTCGACCGGTTCGACGGACCCAAAGGTAGATCCGAGCCCGTGTCATAAATCGTTCCCCAATTGCCTGGCCTCGACAAATATATATAAAACATTTATTCAAATCTGTTATATAATGCTCTATAATGAGTTCTTAGAATAATTAGTTTCACTTTGAATTTCAGAATTTTGTCTTTAGAACGTTAGCCTCGGTTACACAATTATCTTAAATGGATAATATGTTGGATTATGATGGTTTGAAGTATTGTTACTTTATAGTCAAAAAAGTTTTTTTAAAGTGTTGAACTTCGAAAATTGACTTTTGGCCAGTAAAATCGCGTTCTCGGACCACTGTGAGCCGGGTGAAGGAGTCGTAACTTTCGAAAAGACCTGGGATCGAGCAGTTAATTCCCAAGTCTTATCTAAGGCAGGGCCCGCCAGATAGCCTTACCGACGTGTCCTCTAGCGGGCCTAGAACGAAACGCTCCCTTTCCTTTCCCTTCTCTTTCTCGCACAATTTGAGCTGCCGCTAAAAGAGGAAGGACATTCATTATGCCTATTTAAATCCTGTTTCTTGCAATCGATGCAGGCAATTTCTATTTTCCATAAAAATCCCCACTCTACTGATTAATTGCTCCGTTCCGAGCTCCGCATAATAGCACCTAATGGCTCATCAGTGCTCCTAACTACAAATACCGGTAGCAAAACTACTAATGACATTGTCGGATGAGAACACGTCGTTCCATTCGCACGGCACGAACGTGACACACAGCGTATCCCGAGGAACATCAAAACTCAATCTACGATGGTAGGTGGTAGTGGTGGTACTGGTGAAAACAACAGCTTCCGTACTTTCGAGTTCACTACGAGGAAAGGCATAAACCTCCGGAGACATGAATACTTAAATAGATTAGCAAATGTAAAGTGGAGACCGCGACCTACTTCGCTCGTCCTCGAAGTGGCCGCGATATACTACCACTTGGCTGATGTAAAATGAAAATTATTCGGATTGTCTGTAAACTGTTCACCCCGTTTTACTTTCTAGGAGGGAGGGGGAAAAAAAGTTTCAATACCTGTTTCTCGAGTGACGTCCCTATTCTGCTCGTCTCAAAACTTGCACCACTGACGCGATCTCCAACAATCTTATTAAAGTTGCCGGACTGGCGTATCTATTCGCTATGTGCTACTAAAAGGAACTTTGTAGAGGTTACATAAACTTAGGGACGATAAAAGTTACCTTTTGCGAATTTCCTCTTGCGTAGAATCATATTTTTTGCTCAGTATGTGCCTCTCGTTATTGCTTCAATATATAATTTTTACATTATAATTTTTCGTTTGAAAATTTTGGGAATGATGGATGATAATCTTTTACCTAGCGCTTTTGACTACTGAAAAACCCCATCGTTTGCATTATCGAGAAATCAGGAGGCGCATCCCGCACCCTTGCAATCCTGGAAAAACGAGTCTACCTCCTTCACACCTCGGCCTCCTTACCTTTTCAGGGTTTCACCCCCACTTCTGGTGCTTTACTTAGTACTTTATCCCTATTTAGAGGTGGGCGGATCTAACACTAGGTGCTTGAAGCGAGCCCAAGGATTCGCCAAGGCCGCACGTGCTTGACGACCCAATCTTGGATTTTTCCAGGCATCTGGAAACTATACGCGCTGTAGCTTCAGGCACACATCCGCGCTCAGCCCAAGAGACGATAATTTTAAGTGTTTTATGGCACGGTCTGCATCGAAGGTGCCCACGTACGGGCGACAATGCTATTATACTAAGTGACGATGACAGGCCCAACACAATAGATGTGCCAAGAACAGGCATGGCTTAAAAAACGATGAGCCAAAGGTCCTGTAGGCCTTGGGCGGTGGGGTTTTAGTGAGTATAGCGGAGGCATAAGGCCATATAATCCCCCCAAATTCCATCTCAGGGGGAGCCGAGCCCCACACTACAGTCTCCGACCACCATCGGAGGAGAGGGTGTACGTAAGAGCATTTCCCTACCGCTCTTAAACAACAGAAAAAAGACCCAACACAGTAGCCAAACTACAAAAAATCACGTACCAGGCCCACTGCACAATAGCAACGTTGGCTAATTGCCCGCGCTTCGATTGGTCCGTGCTAGGACCAGGAAAAAGTTACTTCAAATGACCTCAGGAACCACCCCATTCAAGGAATTACAACATTTTTGGGGCACCCTCTGTACCCGTTCAGAATTGGGCAAAAACAACTAATAATTGAAAATGATTAATAGTCTGATTGATTGTTAGTCAAAACTTAAAAGTAGTTAGTTGAAACTAACTACCCGTACTTTATTACCCTTAAAGACCGTTTAGAATTGAAATTTCAGACTGCATCCTTCAGTTATTTGGATGCTTGCATCCAGAGCAGATTGCAGGGTAAATGTTACATTGTCAAGGTCAACATTCTGAACAACTTTTCTTTATACAACTACCCGTCGCTCGGACTTAGTTTCCGAGATAATTGCAAGAAACTTTCGTTAAAGTAAGGTTACAAGTACACTTTATTCTCGCGCAAGCTGTCACTGAACAGTAATTAAAAACAGTGAGAAGTACAATTTCTTACAATGTTCTTTTTTGTCCATAATTTGGGAGTTACTCCGAAAGATGACTTTGACAACATACGCCAAGGTCAAGGTCATCTGAACTGCCTCCCCTAAACGTAACGTATTTACCGATTGCAGTGTGTATCATTTCTCATGACATTTCCAATTTCCCAGAATGGTGGACAGACTCATAGAATTCATAAGATTTATGGTAGAACTTGAACACAGCCTTTGACTGCGCCCGAACCATGTAACTCCCTTTAAACTGTCAAAGGTAAGTTTACTCTGCCTATCAACGAAGACTATTTTATGCTCTTTCCCCACAGTGTTATACTGTATAACTTTATTTCACGTTTTAATCTCCTGATTGACTGAGAGTATTGTTATTACCGCTGGCGACCTTCTCGTATCTCTGTCGTTCCAGACGTATTTCACCTTCCCGGAGGATGCGTTTCTTATCTGCTGAAAACAATTTTATGTACCTTGAAGGCTCCTTTCTTTCGTGCACGGATTTTTGCGAGCAATCCGGCCGTTTATTCACAGTTTTTATTCACCCCGACCAATAGAACTTCACGCGGACGTCTGCCAAGGTAGAAGAGCGCTGATAAGCTTTTGCTTTTAAACGTTCCGGACAATCGGGTTGCGTGCAGCGACGGACACTTCAATACAGAGCTCGAAGAGGAACGCTTTACGTAATTAAACCGTGATCTTTTGTCTCGATAAAGCGATTAATTTACGATGCTTGCCGCGCTGACTGAAGCGACGCGGCAAGTTAATCAGACTTACGAGGAAGTTTTCTTGGAGGATGGCTCGAGACGAGCGTGCAGCTTGCTGTCCTTAAATATAAGTCGTGTCTTCGGAATAGCACGCTTTATCTTTCATCACCATCCACTCTCGCCAGTTTCAGAGCCACCTTTTAAAAGAAATCTCTCTGAATTCTCTACTCTAGCCGGGGACGCGCCCCACGGAGGGCATTCCCCCAATTTGTTTAAAGTAACAAGAGGGGAACGTTCACTCCTTAGAAATTTTCCAGCCCGCTAGCTGAGGCTGGTTTTGTTTTCACGCGAACCAACCGCACGATACCCTCAATATCGGATCGGAACGTAATCCGTATTAGATGAAATCTTGATTTTGAGATGCTAAGGGTTGCGGGGATAGCGGACTGCTAACCCGGTAAAGTCGCAAGCGTATTTTCCAACCCCTTATTGGCTTGGGCAAGGTTGTCCCCTTGGTTATCGAGGATTTATCTCCCGGATGCGCGTGGCCCATCGATTCCTCTTCCTTAGCGTAACGGGGTTAAATCGAGCGTCCCTCGCGGATGCTGTCGTTCCACCCTTCCACCATGCCTCACGACCTTTATTTTATCTCGGAGCATTTTTCTCCGGCTCGTCTCACGCGCTACCGTTCCAACGACAGAAAGCAAACACCCCGTTTGCACCACATTGCCCGTGGTGCTAGCTCTCGAACATCCCGTTCTCATTCTTTTCACTTTCACTTTGAAATTGGTCACGGGGTTAAGGTATTCAGGTTCTCGTAAAAATGCCCGATTTTTATAATGTCGAATCTTATTCGAAAAAGCAAACACCATTGTATTTTTAATAAATGTAATAATTTGTCAATGTTGTAATAATAATCATTAATATTCCACCGTAGAGGCTGGCGTCGGGCGACGTTCATAACGCGGACATCGCACAGTGGGGTATTTGTCCGATTTCAGCGGCCACAACTAGTTCAAAATTCGATCAATATTGAAACTGCTGTAACTTTGCCAAAATTTATCCAAATTTGATGAAACAACAACCATTTTAAAGCTTGCGATTTCTACTCTTTGTATTGAATGCCGTTTTTACTAAAACGGATGTTTTAAATGCGAGATTTGTCCATAAAGAGGAGCGTATCAGATTGTAAAGTTTGTAGCTATTTTTCAATCAAGTACTGCGGATTATAATCAATATTTTAACGTTAATCGTCTACTTTATGTACACTATCAAAAAATATAACTATTTACAATTAAAATATCTTTTTAAAATAGTTATTACAAAGAATAATCTCCGTTATTTATAATAGTATGGAAAAATGTTATGAACAAAATTTGTACGGTACAGAGGGGGACATGTTGTGACACAAATATTTTCTGCGTGGGTGGAGGCATAGAGATTTCAAGGTCACCTTGATTTTTTTAAACAGAATGTCCTTTTTTATGTCCTTTTTTATATTTTTATGTCCTTTTTTATACCATAGATCGATAGAGTATCAAATTCTGAGTATAAAAGTGGTTACCTTCGTATGTCCTAAACCTAATAGTTAACGAGATATTATCAAAAGAAGAAAGAAAATTATTTCGATAATATCTCGTTAACTATTAGATTTAAGACATGTGGAGATCAATACATTTTTACTCAGAAGTCGATAGTCTATCGATTCATGATACAAAAAGTAGGTCTTTCGATTTAAAAAAATCGAGGTCACCTTGAAATCTCCTCTATGCCTTCACCCACGCAGAAAATGTTTATGCCACATGTCCCCCTCTGTACCGTACAAATTTTGTTCATAACATTTTTTCATATTATTATAAATAACGACAATATTCAAAGTGGACATAGTTATTGCCCCATCCTGTATATTATTTAAATTTCATGTGTATACTGTTTTCTTATTTTACTGTATATTGTGTGTCTATTATTATTATTTAATATTTACTTAAGTAAATACGAAAATATAGCGAATGCAAACATGCAGGATGTGAGAAATGCTGCGATTTTCGCGCCCGCGCGATGACCATTTTTCCGTAAATCAACTATAAAACACGGAGTCAGTCGTAGTCAGATCCAATTTTTCTTGCATCTTAATCAGATAACTTCAAAGAATACGATGGCACAGAAATGAACACCGGGACGCACCCGGAAGCATAACGAAATCATTACCAAAGTCTTAGAATCATCAAGAAAGTGACTCATCGTTGGTTATTTTTGAATATTAATAATTACAAACATGTGTATGGTACAAAAGTGAATTTCTCTTAAAAGTATACCCTATACTTAGCTAAAAAAACTTCTATAACACAAACATCTGTTAGTGTATGTGAATAAGGTAACAATTACTAATAGGTGAATTCGTTGAGAAATGAAAGCGGGTTAACGCAACTTCAACTTCCGACAAATTTCAGTGCTTAATGGATACATGAATGGGAAAACGAATGATGGGAGATTGTTCCTCAGACATTCAACTAACTCAAGCCACAAAAATTTTACAATTTATGTAAAATTTTTAAAATTGAATTTTGACCGCTGAAATCGGGCAAATACCCCATTGTGCGTCGCTGGTTAAACTTCACTTTCTGGGACCGCAAGGTTTGCAACCATTTTTTGTACAGTCCAGTAGATTTCGACGAAAAATATCCAACAAAACAAACTTTAAAGCGAGGAGTTCACTCATTCAAGAGAGTTATACTAATATGTAGTAGCTCATACAATGTTTAGTAATGTTTTATTAGACTTTGTGCATTTATGGAGAAATTGGTTGGGCGAAATATAAAACAGTGGAAGATTTTAAAAATTCAAGAATGTTGTAATGTTACTTCTAATTTTACAAAGTCGTTAAGGGATCAAATCAATTTTTATGTTATTCCTGCTTCTCACAATCAATACAAAACATTTTTATTTCGCACGAAGATCCGCAGTCTATTTGTTACATACAAAAATAACGTGAGAAATATTTTACACAATTGTACAGCAATTTTTAGTGGCGATTTGCAATGGAAAATACTTCTATGGGAAGAGGTAAGCAACCAATAATATTCATTTTCCGCAACGAATTATTTACGTTCAGCAATTTGTCAAATTCTGTAAACTCCGGCTCCGTGTGTATCGTAAAATTAAACTGGCGTCCGGCACGTAGTCGAGATGTGTTCTTGCACTGATGCCTTCTGACACAGTCAGAATTAGTAATAAGTTGTCGGAATATGTCCACACAGCTGAAAAACTCTCTCCGACGAACGCCTGGAATTCGTAATATTCCATGGTGGACTTGGCAACGTCGATGTCTATTCTCTTATCCGGGACGCACGTGCCCCTTGGAATCATGAAAGTTTTTTCTGCTTCCGAAGTGAACATTATACAGAGTATCACAGACTTTTCCCGTCAAATATGTACCGGTGTGTTGCACGAGTCAAAGTAAGGAGAAGTTGTGCAGGTTGCATCGTACAAGGTGATACGAGTTTTTTTCTCCAATACAGCATCTCCGGTGGATCCGAAAAGTATTTCAACATTGCATTTCCGATTCTCGAGAATTTCTCAATGTGTGAACTATGACAATTAGAAAAACGTTCAATAACAAAGAACTTATTTTAAAATACTCTGTTTTGGCAGACTATACACGGTGGTCATTTTAAGGCCACCTAAATATCTCTTCACGTTATTGCAATGCAAAGAATATTTGTTACGTAATGTGCATTGTGACAATGAACCAAATATCTGGCAAAGAATATTCTTTTACAAAGGTCATTTTTTCGGAGTTATCAAGGTCATCGGTGTTTTTTATAGATAACTACACTTTCTTTTATTGCATCGTGTAACTGATCGAAAAGTACATTCAGATATGTATAATAACATGACCTTGAAATGACCTTGATCTTCGAAAATTTCAGTTTTACCTATAACTATAAAGTTAAATTTTACCAGTTAAAATATTATTTATCACACTAAAAATATCGATCAACAGATGTGTGTGTGTGTGTGTGTGCGTGTTAACTGTTAAAACAACACTCACTTTCTCTTAAGTTATCATCAGAGATGTTCAAAATGGTGTCCTGCTACGGTGATACATTTCCTGAAACGTGCAATGACCGACTGCACAGATCTTTCAATTGTTTCGGAATTAAGGATGTTCTGGAGGTACAATGGGAGACAAAAGTACAAGAAATCCATCAATATATTCGCAATGAAAGCCATTCATGAGTATATTTTGCATTAAAAAAATAGATCAATTTAAAAAGCTTTCGTTTAATTAGTGAATTTCATGTTATATTTATTTTTTAATCAAATTGCTTTCATATTATAAAAAATTGTAAGTGACGTTTGCGAATAATTGTACCCTCTGATTGTAGTTATATTCAGTGGTCTACACAGTTGTCGCGTTTCCATGCTAGTGAGAAGTACAACACGATTTTGATGTTTTGTAACAGTTTATAACTTTTTGCTCTGTAACTGTTTAGTGAATCCCAATAAATTTTGGACATAATTAATTACATAATTTTTACTATATGTATATAAACAACTGGAGTTTCTAGTTGCGTTTTTTCAAGGTTTACATAGGGATTGAAGTGGAATTCTATGAATTCGCCATAAGAAGACGTGTTATTTGGACGGAATTATGAAAAACAATAGTAAAAATTGATTTTTACAACTTTTTTAGCTGGGCCAATTCTTCTATTTCTGACCTTGCATAACCTTGAAGGTCACTGTGCAGAATACGGATGAATTCGTGTAGACACACGCATTCACGTGATATAGAAGAATATACAGCATTTCATTTAAAAAATTGGAGGTCACCTTCATATCTAACACAATAGTATAAACACGAAAAATTTACATAGGTCATTGTGTTGCGCATAAAAAACAGCACTACTTTTTCCTCTTTCATTTTTTTCTAATATTACTATTTACAAGAAATTACTATTTACGAGAAAAACGCTGGCTAGTGATAGCGCGAACACCCTGTATAATTTTGTGCCATCCCTTTGCAATCTAAATGCTGTTTTACCTTCGCTGATATTTCGATAGTAGAGCAAAACCAAATGACACAAGTAGTTAGAAATATGTAGCGAGTATACGCCACACTATCTGAGAACGTCACTCGATTATACTAACGTGGATTCCATCGCATTAAGACATTTAGGGCAATGGAACAGAGGATAATGCTGCGAATGTGGCCTTTACGCTATCTATTTACACAGACATTTCCATATTCCCACAGGATATTATGAACTTGTTTATATTAATAAGGATAATACATAACAGTAATTAATTATACGCGGGCTATAATGTTCAAGGATTTCAGAGCACCTCGTATACACTCGGGGAAAATGATTCCCTGAAAGTATCTAAGATATTCTTGAACACAACATTCAAGTACACGGTAATTGCAGTAAATTCGTTCTCGTTGAAGGTCAGACGAAGGTCAACATATCGTACATCGTTGAATTCGGAGAATTACTCCATCAATTCTGTTCTGCCTTAAGAATCGTCGTATTTTCTAAAATATTGTTACGTCCTGAGATGGACGCATTAAAGAATTAAAGTTTAATTGAAGATAAAACGCAATTTTGAACCTACCTGCATTCGCCGGCTTCGGTTCGGAAGATCGAGGATTTCTTAAATTCTAAGTGACTTTGATCGTGGAATTGGAACGCAGAAATCGAAGTTGGACAACTCTTTAAAAATGATTTGAAATTTTGATTTGAGTAAAAATAAACAAAAGTTTATTCTAAGCACCAAATTTCGGATACATAGAGTTATTATGATCTTATTATAAATTGTTAGTATTTACCGCTAGTTGAATCTCGCTTATGTATAGAACAGTCTCGGTCGCTTCCAAATTCGTTTTCATGTTGATGACGATGATGATGATGATTGATGTTGATGGTCAATCCAGCGGGTGTACACGGTATTTATTAATTTTATAAAACTTCACTTTTATACAAACTGATGCAAAATTTTTTATAATGGCAACTAACTTTGATTGACAACTGAGCTTCACTGAACTGACTTTTTATTGATGACTTTTTACTGTCGACTGACTGACTTTCTACTGATGACTGAACTCATTGAGGACTAACTGTCCTGATGAGGAGCCATCCTTGTATAGATACATTCTTAGGGTGAGTGCATCCTCAACAATTCTTCGTAGTCGCTTTCCTTCTTAATTTGTCGTCTATACAGGGAGGTCCGTTTAAATACGAACACCTATATATCTCGGTTATTATTAGTCGTACAAAAAATCTCCACAGAATAAAGTTGTACTGTTTCAAGGGGCGAATTTGATGATGGTAAAAATTTTTTCTCAAGGTCATTTTTTTACAAGATTTCAAGGTCATTGACATTTTTTTTTAAATGGAAAGAGGTATTTTTTAATACATGAATCGATGCAGCTGGCTATTCGTTATAAAAAAGTACTAACCCATGTATGTCGAAAAGTTAGTAGTTCAAGAGATATTTCAATTTAAATAACTCTAAAATACCATTACTGTCGTACTAAGACGTTACACTAGTAAATAAACACTAAAGTCTTAGTACGACAGTAATGGTATTTTAGAGTTATTTAAATTGAAATATCTCTTGAACTACTAACTTTTCGACATACATGGGTTAGTACTTTTTTATAACGAATAGCCAGCTGCATCGATTCATGTATTAAAAAATACCTCATTCCATTTAAAAAAAATATCAATGACGTTGAAATCTTGTAAAAAAATGACCTTGAGAACAAATTTTTACCATCATCAAATTCGCCCCTTGAAACAGTACAACTTTATTCTGTGGAGATTATTTGTACGACTAATAATAACCGAGATATATAGGTGTTCGTACTTAAACGGACCTCCCTGTATTTTGCCCGGATGTTTAGTTTTCGATTCGTTTTTATCATTCTCTTGGCTAGATCAAGTGGTTCTACGCATCTTCTTGGGTAGTTAGTCACCAGTCTATTGTTCATTGATTATTTTGTGCGTTTCTTCTACGCAGTGTTTATTCTAATTTCTTCTGGACTATCTTTTACATTCTTCGGTGATGAATAAATTTCAACGGATGTTTCACTTAATTATTCGCTCGCATAATATATTTAATAAAATAGATTTTTCTTAATTGTATTTCTCGCAATGTAGTATAATCTACGACAATTCAATATTACTTATTAATTATGATATTTGATCTTTTTTATTTCTCATACAACATTATTAGGGTAAGTATTTAATTCAGAAAATGTATGTTATACATGATTGATTTCATCGATTATTAATATTGGCTGAACCACCGGACGTGACAATATTTAGAGGCTTGATTTATTATTATTAAGAAGCCACACACATGTTTTACATTGCTACGAGCTCCGGGATATGTGTGATTTATGGAACACTCTGTGCACACGACTGGTCTAACACGAAGCCGTACTACTTGCACGGGTCTGAACACCGACGTGGTTGTACCACTTTCTGGCAGATAACTAGCTACAGTCTTGTACTACTTGCGGCCCGGCCGACCATGTATGAGTTACTATCGTTTTCAAATGATCGTGTATATTCGTCAAATAGTGATACGTTCACAGTTGTACAATTGCCATATAATACGGCGTTAGCCTCGCGATGAAGAGCTTAAATAATATCTGTTAAAAAATTATTATATTTATATGTAACAGATATTATTTGAGCTCATCATCACGAGGCTAACAAAAAGAGGGATTATATTTGTATGTATGTCGAAATAAAATTCTGTCTTTCTGTTGTCAATAGACTGCGGATCGAAATCCAACATCTTATATTACACAACCTAATAGAAAAGGATACAGTAAGGAGCATAACTGATTCCACACACTTTAAATCAGAGCAACTTTTTTATGAATGGGCCAAACGATTTCAATTTCTCTGTAAGGCTAGAAGAATTAGTTTAGTAAATGATGTGCAAAAAATATATCTTGAAAAAATGCATTTGGATGAATTGTGAAAAACAATAGTAAAAATTGATTTTTACAACATTTTTAGCTGGGCCAATAACGAAGATTCAAAGGATGTGCCTGGTCAACTGGTATAAATTATATACGCTCTGAAAATTTCATTGAAATTAGTTAATTGGTTTGCGAATTATTAACGATCAAAAGTGTTAAAAATTGCAATTTTTTATGATTTTAGGCCTTTTTACCACTTTTAATCGTTTATAATTCGTAAACCAATTAACCAATTTCAATGAAATTTTCGGAGCGCATATAATTTATACCAGTTGACAAAACACAATTTTTGTATTTTCGTTATTGGGCCCGCTAAAAAAGTTGTAATAATCAATTTTTAGTATTGTTTTCCACAATTCCGACCAAACGCATTTTTTCAACTGATCTATTAGACGTCATTTACTAAACTAATTCTTCTAGCCTTACAGAGAAATTGAAGTCGTTTGGTCCATTCATATAAAAGTTATTTTGATTTAAAGTGCGTGGAATCAGTTATGCTCCTTACTGTATCTGCACTAAAAGGAAGCTCCCAATACCATTTAATTTCCATAAAGAAACCTCCTCGTATTTCCTTATTTAAAATTCTTTGAATACTATGACGATCGCTGTTATCTGCAGATTCACGTAATCGCAGGGAGAAATGGAAGGGACGAGGGCACTACTGTACTCAGCATTTACGAGAAAATGCTAGGCTATTAACTTCGTGAAAGCCTTGCACAGAAAAGTTTCTACGTGTCTCACAGTCGTTAAAATTGTACTTTTCGAACGTGTTTGAGAATTTACGAAATCGCGCTATTTGAAGTCGCGTGACTGCAGTGATCTCTCAATATAGAAGAAACAGATTAGCACGATACTTATGAAAAACTCCACACTATTACAGACTGTAGCACTTGACGAATTTTTTCCGCTTCGCTCCCGGCCTCTCCTTTACTATCATATTTTTTACCGAGACCGAAAATAACAGTTATTCTAAAATTTTCTGCGATAAAAATTATTAATAAAAAGTTGATTATTATTGAAATTTAAGATAATGTACACAAAATATAAAGAAAAAAATTCGAAGAACAAAATGATTAAAAAATATCAATTTTCATACTTTTTGGTTACAAATAAAAGCTATTAGTGTTCAAAAAATTGGATCCACCTCGAAAACTGTTATCGATGAAGAAAAACTATTTCGACCGCTCAAAACAGTTATCGATGACAGAAGGACATTTCGATCGCTCATAACAGTTATCGATGAGAGAAGTTCATTTCGATCGCTCATAACAGTTATTGATGAAGGAAATTTATAATAGTTATTATTAAATAGTAAGAAATGGCGAGTGGGGGTGGTGAACCGCATTCAGTGGATTTCAGAAGTCGCCTGAGTTGATGCGTGAAGTCTTGACGCAATGTCGAGTGCATTTTCATCGTACCGACAATGGGAATACTTCTCTCGGATGTGGAGAATGAGGCCTGGAATTTAGATTAACGATCGTGCGTGACTTCGAAATTGTCGGTGATGCCATCGTAGCATCCGCTTTATATTTTTCCCCCCTCTCCAACCACATACTTCGGTCTTTTCCTTATCATCGTTCCAACGTTCTCCCCGCCTACTCAATTGTGTTCCGCAGTACTTCGGATATCTTCCGTATGCCAGGAATTTCGAATATATGCATTTATTTTATGCGTTCTGACCCGCTCGAAATATTGTTCGCAGGTTTCACTGCTAGGATTGTTTTAGGCAAACATATCTTAGAGAAAAATTATCAAAGCTCGCATATAAATTTCCACAGTTTCAATATACACTACCGGCCAAAAGTTTGGAATCACTTGTTGAGTTTTGTAAAAATCGAACATATCGATATATTTTGATATGGTCCATCGTTATAATATCAAATATTAACTAGTTGAATAATATTTCTTAACAGATTTCAGTATTTTCTTATGTCCATAATGCTCTTGTATAGTTTATACACCCAGTGTATAACTATAATTTAACTGACTAACTATAATTAATAACTATATAATTTAACTTCTACAAGAAGCATGGATAAATATCAAATTAGAAACATTCGAAAAACTAATTGCCATGATGCCCGGAATATGTCAGGCTGTTATTAAAAATAAAGGCGGTTTTTTAATGAAAGAGCAATGTGTAGAAAAATACACATTCCTTGATAAAAAAAAAGAAATTATACAAAATTTAAAACATACTGCTTGTAAGTTCTTTGACAAGTTGATTAACTTGCCTAATCTGCCTTAATCTGCCTTGGTTGTTCTAAAGGCATTCAGTTCCCACGTTTTTCGTTTTAAATCTTACAAGTATTTTCATAGCTATTAAAAATTCACAATCACAAATTTTCAGGACTATCTGTACGGGGTTAGGAATCTGTATGCGGCTAGGAAAAATTATTTTATACTTTTTAGTCCGTCTTAAAAACGTGGTATTTTTTAAAAATGTATTTTTATTTAAATAATTATGTTCTGCTTTTTAGTCTTGTGTGTGTGAAATTTTTCAATCGATTTTAAACATTTTTATGAGATTATAACGGAGACATGTAGTAAATTTTGGACGGTGTTGCGACCGCGTCATATCGAAAACAAACGCCGTGGTAAAATGTCAAAGATAAAGGTTCGACGGGAAATTTCGGTGTAATTGTTCTTTCGCTTGGTAAACAAACATTATAGTATAATAATACTTGGTAACTTTGTAAACACCGCACGGAGCTCGAACGCACACTGAGCTCCTTCGGTGCGAAGCGGGTCATTGGAGTGGGAACGAGTCAGAGCGGGAACGCATAGTGGAGTAGGGAGCGCTGTCGCGCGGAATGGGGATCGCTGAACGCGATCACGTATTACTAAGCGTCGCGCAGGGAGGTGTAACGATTAAATTTAATAGTTTATATCTCTTAAACGCATAGGCTTTTTAAACAATTTCTTTTTAAACATTGCATTGTCATCCAGTTCTGAGTTGTGTTTAAAATTTCAAGTCTCTAGCTCATCGGGAAGTCAGTTTAAAATCAATTGCAAAATTTGTACCGATCAGATAGACAGACAAGAAAGCAACCTAATAAAAATGTAGTAAAAAACGTAGTAAAATAGGACTTTCGAGGGCGATCGCAGCCTAGATTGATTTCTTATCTAGCGCTTGTGACTACTGAAAAACCACATCTTTGCATTCTATCGAGAAATGAGAAAGCGCATTCCGCACCCTTGCAATTCTGGAAACGAGTATACCGCCTTAACGAAGCCGCGGAGAACATTTTCATAATGGAAAAAGTTGCTTCAAACGACTTCAAGAAATCAGCTTTTCCAGGTACAACATTTTTGGGACATCCTGTAAGTCAGTTGAGGTTATGTTTGTTGTTCTGTTCAACGTACGTTCGATTTCGCCGATGCATTCTTCCCCGGACTCCGAACATCTCGATGCAAAGGGTCGAATCCAGGACACGCGGAGACGATTTACAAGACGAGAAACGTAATGGGAAACACGCTGGCTTCGCAGCCGTCGATGCGGCTCCGTGGAATTGTAAATGAGCGTCGCAGTCTCGTCTTATGCATTTCATTTGTCGCCGCATACGACCTCGCGGAGCAGTATACGGTGTGGAAAATAAAATGCATGGAAAGGAGGTGCGAGGAAAAAAAAATTCAGTGAAAATATTCGCGATGCGGATCAAGGTTGAAAATATCCGTTGGGGCAAGGTGCAATAACGACGAGACTGCTCGAATACCTAGAGAAACGTTCCAGGGGAGTAGCAAGTGAAATGAGGGCTCTGGGCAAAACCTATTTAAGAACATTACACTCGACGGAAAAATTACGAAAGGGAATTATATACAGGGTGTTCGCGATAATTTGTACCAGCGGTATTTTTGGAAATGAAAACATTAGAAGAAACCGTAGAGGAGGAAATTGTAGTATATTTTACTAGCAATATTATATCAGTATTTCCAATATTTTCCTAGAGACAAGTTGACCTTCATTTTTTTTAATACAAAATCAACACAGTATGTGCCACTTTCACATCTTCAACATTTTAATGAAATTCGGTTTATACGAAGCGTCACGATAAAAAACGTCAAATTAAATATTAGGTTGGCAACTAAGTTTGCGACCTCCACATTTTCTCAAAGTGACTTTTATACAGGGAGTCCCACGTAACACTTCTCTCGATTTTTCAATGAAGTGCTTGCGATAATCTGGCAAAAAAATATGGTAAGCAAAAGTCGATCAGCTTTCAACATTGCAATAAAAAAAGTGCGAAAATTTTCTTTTAATTATTGCCGAGGCCACCTTCATTTTTTAAAATGGTACTTCAAGGTTATCGAAGGTCAAAAATATAAAGTGTCATTTTAAAAAATGAAGGTGGCCTTGACAATCCTAAATACGAAAAATTTCGAACTTTTTTATTGCAATGTATCAATTTTTGTTGAAAATATTTTTTGTCAGACGGTCGCGAGTACTTGAGAAATCGTGAAAAGTGTTACGTGGGACACCCTGTATATTTTATTACTTTTTACTCACGGGTACTTTATATCAAATTAATTGCAAAATTCAGAGCTTTCCAATGATATACAGTTCAAAAGGTATGGTTACTGAATGAGGTTATAAAAGATCGCGAATTTAATTGCCAACCTAATCATTTTTATATTGAAAATAAATTCTTAAAGGAAAGTTTCGCTACGTAGAACGATCATTATCTTGTTATTGCTACATTTTTCTTACCGTGGCTCTAATCAAATTCGAACGTCGACCTCGATTAACCGAAACTAATTTCATCCATTTATAAAGGATAAGAAAATTTTTTTCAGAATTAAAATTCGAAAATTACCACATCAATGTAAAATTCGCCTGGCAATAATAACTTCACTGAGAATTGGCAAACCATTAAAAACTTTGCTGGCATGATTTTTTAATTTGTCGAATTACGAGACGCCGCGCGTCGGTAGTATGATTTGAAAGGATCCTCGCTCGTCGATCATCTGCTTCCAGGTTCGGGACCCGATCGATTAGCTTTTCAAATTGACCATTGAACTTGAAAGTTGCCATTAAAAGGTAATTTCTGAACTGTTCGAGGGGGAGGCACTCGAGTCTAGTATGAAGACAGTTTGTTGATGTCTTGGGGGGGAAAGGTCGATATCGCAGTAGGAAGAAAAATGAATGTGACGAGAGCACAGGGAAATAGAGTACGGCGGTTCATACAGAACGTGGGTCAGATCCTCGGTGATACAGTGGCCAGTGGACGGCGCGTCACTATTCAACGTCAGTAAATCGATTTCAGTTTCTGGGAAGAGAGAGCCTCGTCACTATATCTCTTTAATACTTAGACGTGACGTTGTTATATCTTTCTCGGGCTGCAATTCCTCGGTGTTATCTAACTGGAAACGTCGCAATGAAATATAATTGAATCGCATTTAGGGCAGGGTTGCCATCCGCCCGATTTTCTCCGGATTTATTCTCCTTTTTAATGCGTTCGACAATGTCCGGGGGGATTTTCTTTGAGGATCCGGGTTTTTCGATATTACTCGCTCACAGTTCCTCCATTATCACTATAGTCATTCCACGCGAAATCCAACACTGAATTTGATTATGTTGTAGTCTTTACTGACGGATGAACTTTTTAGTCCGTTTTAAAAACGTGGTATTTCTATTTTTATTTTTTGCGTAGTTACAGGTGTATAACTCATAACTGCCAATAGAAGTTGCATGTCAATATTACTTGGTGCCGTCATTGTCTCCTCTGTTTGCCGTACCTTTCCTATCTTTACATTCGAGATGTCCACTTCGTTATTAATAATTATTTGTACGAGCCAGTTGGCAGAATGAGTTACAGCAAAATATTCTCCTTTTATGCGTGTGGACAACATAATGAATACGTACGAATTATTGGTATAATTGACAGAACACGATGTATACTGGTAACGGGTGTACCAAAAATGTTGTAAAGTGGAGTGGGTTAAGTGTGTCATAGTTTTTGCAAAGTTGGACTTTAAACTAATGTATTTTCAGTCCGGTATATAAAAACTTAACGCTCTTGGTATCAAACTCTTGCCACAGTTATTACTGATGAATTAGTATTATGTAGGATTCTAATTTCGCTTGAAAATTATCATTTTGATAGGATATTGTACAAAGTGTCAACTAGGACGCACTTGCCCCGAAAACGGGGCAAGTCCGTCTCTGAGAGTAAAAATGCTTTCGAACCTTGTGTCAAGTGCTACGGGGCAAGAAAAGAATTATTAACAAGCCTGCTACAAAATGCTTTTTATTGCTTTAAATATATTGCTTAGTTTTATAGTTACCCATACAGTACGGACTTACCCCACCGTGACAGTACGGACTTGCCCCGTGTAGTAATATTTACGGGGCAAGAGCATCTTAGTGTTTTTTTCAATAAATTGCAAAAATACAATAAAAACGGTTTATTTAATGTAAGCCTACATCAATATTTGCTGTACTTACCTAAAATAACAACACAGAATATATTAATAACTTGTAAACTATTGCACGTTCTGGGTAACCTCAAAGTTGTACGTGTACCTCGCACGTGACTGTTTGGTATTGGTTGATTTAAGCGAGGAAAACACCTTCATGCTTGGGCGACATCTATGTAGAATAGTTCATACTAACTTATACTATATTAATAATTATAAGCTAGAGAAATTTCATTCATCATGTAATAAAAATAACCAATTAACGGGCTTGCCCCACTCCACCTTATCTTAAAAGTTGTTGATTTTAAAGACGTGTAGAAAAAGTGCCATCCTTTTTTCATTAAATTGTAAGACTAGAACACTAACAAACTGACGAGGATGAGTTTTTAGGAGCGTATCGTGGAAACGTAAGTGTATCTACTAAAAATGTTGTCATATGAAGAAAGTGTTTTTTCCACAGGAGAGAACTTTTTAAAAATTTGAAGAAATGAGGATATACCTCTGTTGTTGATATTATTAAAAACCAATGAGTATTAAATTTCTAAAAATTATATTCTGTACAGTGTATATCTATTGGGAGAATTAAAAGAACGGACTAATTATTTTCTACCTGTTTTTGTAGCTAAAGTGTGGGAACATAAAACTAAAAAGTAAACAATACTATTATTTATTTTATTTATAACGGAGATGAATATTGTTAGTAACGATTGTGAATATTATTGCATTCCTCCCTAAGATGAAACTTTAATATTTTCATTCTCGACATAAAAAAGTAATTTCATAATTGTGCCCTTTTGTGTAGCAAGACAATACCTATTCGCGATCCGGGACGGTATACATTTAATTAAAAGTCTCGTTCTGCTTGTGCATACCTCTTCCCAGAGTCATTGTCGTCGAACTTTCCGGCAATAACAGTAATGTGCACACTTGTTCAGAATGGGGTATTGCGAACATTAGCAACAGCCTATTTCGATTCGTGATAGGCTTGCTCCAGCTGGTTCGGTCAAAATTTGGTTCTACTAAATCAGTAATTTGATTTACATTAATTTGACATGTAGCTGATAGATTCGCTCGGAACGATTATTATATAATAATTAGATACACATACGCACGGTATTAACGGTACTAATGCTTCACCCCAGACACTATCCACTATGTGTAATGAATTTATACAATGTTTGCTGTGGCGGAATTACCAAATCATGTTTACGACCAACAACGGAAACGTAGTAATGCTGGTTCAATGAACAATTTAAATTCCTCCATAAAAATTCGGAGAAAAATTTTTGCAGATGATAACAAAAAGTATCGGATAAATTTAGCCGAGAAATATTTAAGTCTATTAGCAGAAACAGTTTTTCATTTAGTTCATTTAGTTTCAACAGTTTGTTCTTTAATTTAGAGTATTAACAACAACTTGTGTATTCCATCGGTTCTTTCACGTTTTCATGATACAAATCGTACGGTTTTCATTGCATGCAATAAAATAAAAGCGCGATGCACACATTTGTATTCCACACATTCGCTAAAAAGTTATTAAATGAAATTAAATGTTATATATTTTTACGAAGTACATTAAATCAATATTTAATTAGAATTAAACGTTATGTGTGTATGATTATTATGACCTAAATTGCTAAAAATCATTTTATTCTTGCTTAATTGTGTCCATACTTTTTGTAGTACGCAAGACATTCTTCAGTAAATAGTTCTATTAAATTTTCCACATCCGGAGAAACTCGTACACACCTCTCTGGGCAAAGGAATATTACTGTATATATGAACTGTGTCATCAAAACTACGGCTGAACGTAATTGCTTCCAACTATTTTACTATTCATGTTGGTAGACCAACCATATTCCAGAATATAGTAGAATATACCAGAATGCAGTAGAATATGACCAACTAAGGTTGGTCCACTAAAATGAAACCACCAAAATATCAAAATTTGTGCCTTTCTCCTAGAAATTATGATGTATTTGGTATGTAATCCAGTAGATTTGTACTCGGGGTGGCTGCAGATCGAAGTTTCGATCCTGTAGGATCAATGGTTCAGGAGTTATGCTTGCTTAAAGTTGAGCAATCTGCAGTGTTGTTGACAGGTAAGGGCACTGCCATATTGGTTTGTAGTGACGACCGCGAACCGCTTACCGAGCAGCGCTCCTCTCACTGCAAACTGCAAACCAATATGGCGGCGCCCTTACCTGTCAAAAACATTGTAGTTTGCTCAACTTTAAGCAAGCATAACTCCTGAACCATTGATCCTACAGCATCGAAACTTCGATCTGCAGGTTCTCCGGGTACGAATCTACTGGCTTGTATAACAAATACATAATAATATATATAGGAGAAAGGCAAAAATTTTGAGTCCGGTAAAGTAAAGAACAGCCCTTCTAAATCTAAATATGTAACGGTTGACATGCTTTGTGATAGGCTCGAAATTGATACAAATTTTATTCCTGTTAATAGAATAGGCAAGGTATTGATTTGAAACCTACACGTACCAAAGTCTTGTCAGTCCCGTCCCTACTGACTGCACAACAGGTCAGTCAACTAGCACAGGTGAACTCTTTTGCTATGATCAATTTTTCATTCACGATTTTGTTTTTTAGCAGACGGAGAGACGACCTCAAAGGCCATCTACACGCTCTCTTGATTCACAATAGGTTTCTCTCCATTTTCCACGTGACTGTGATAGTATTAGCGATTTGACAGCCGCATTCCTATTCATATAAGCAAATTGAATTTACTTTGCTTGCCTTTTACTCGCAAATCACTGAACGCATACTCTCCTTTTTTTTTATTTTGGTCTTCTTCCTTCCCATTTATTTGGCCGCGATATCCGCCGTTTTCCGCTCTCTGTTTTTTCCTCTCGTTTCCTATTTTATTTTCAAAATGAAATTTTCACGAGTGACGAGATAAGGAGGCTTTTAGAGATCAAACGACTGCTGTGATGGTCCCGTTCTTGTTGACAATGTTCACTCCCGCACGAATGATGGCACACACGAAGTTTTGCATGATTTTTATTTATTTCCACGTTGCGACTGAAATTTACTCAAGTATATCAGTAAAATCAAACTGGATTTTACCAACCTGTTTAGTTTTACTTCACAAAAATAACATTTTCGCTAAAACTTATCGGGGAAAAAATGATAACTTAAAATATTATCAAAATGAACAATATTTTGCAGTTTTCATAGCTTTGACGGGTGATGAATTACATAAATTTTTGATACTTTTCTGAGACAATATTTTTCCCAATTTTTTTTTGAAACGTTTAAAATCATTGATCGGTTTTAAATTGATTTTAAATAAAAACTTCCCTTTAAAGTTTTTGGCGGTTGGCTTTTGTTGACGAGATTTTCGCAAAAAACTTTACTTGTAAATCTAATAATAATGTAAAATATACATATACGAATAAATATGTGGAAAATTCTGTTTCATAACACCTATTTTTAATTGACTTGCACATAATTCGTTAAATATTGAATCTAAATTGAGAATTAAATAAACAAGGTATCTCGTAGAGTTTATAAACATCTGTGTTTACGAAATTCTGTACATGGATATAGAGTATTGAAGATCTGATAATGTTTTTAATTTGTACTCGTTAATGTCGATTGAAATTAAATTTCGGTGACGTTTCGGTGAAATTTTGAGAGCCATCATTATGGCGCAAATGAGTGAAAATGAAATTAAATTCGGGCAAAGGTAAATGAATGTTCTTAGTGAAATTTTATGTTAATCATTTTATCATCAAATTTTAATAATTAATATTCTGACCGTGGCGAAGGCTGCATATTTAACCGCCCATATTTTAACGTCATTATCTTATGACAACGGAAGACGGAAGATGAAGTTATTGTCAGTAGAATTGGAACTACCAGCTTCTGATGTATACGTCAATGTTCTAGGTGGAGGGTATAATTTTCTTGCGAAATTCTCATCCTATGAAATTTTATAACTAAAACACAAAACGTGTCCCAACCTTCACGACAGTCCCTTATTGGATTTTAAAAATAGTTTAAAGCATGGACCAAAAATAACAGTTATTCTAAAATTTTCTACGATAAAAATCATTAACAAAATGTTGATTATTATTGAAACTTGAGATAATGTACACAAAATATAAAGAAACAAATTCGAAGAACAAAATGATTAAAAAATATCGATTTGTATATTTTTTTGTTACAAGTAACAGTTATTAGTGTCCAAAAAATTGGGTGCACCTCGATAACTGTTATCGATGAAGAAAAACTGTTTCGATCGCTCAAAGCAGTTATCGATGAGAGAAGTTCATTTCGATCGCTCATACCAGTTATGAATGAAAAAAGTTCAGTTCGATCGCTTATAACAGTTATCGATGAGAGAAGTTCATTTCGGTCGCTCATAACAGTTATCGGTGATCAAATTTCTTTTCACTTGTTCATAATAATAATTCATAATAATTATTACTCTTTTTCGGATGGAGCAAGCCTGTGAAATTCATTGACAAGGTTTCGTACAACAAGACGAATCAACAGACCATAAGAACAACACAAAATCTGTTTGTTTGTCATATTACATTTTGACTGTAGCAATTAATTTTACGAATAAAAACTTTATGAAATAATTGATTGTCTATCATTTGAAAGTTGTACTATTTAATAATAACTGTTACAAATTTCCTTCATCAATAACTGTTATGAGTGATCGAAATGAAGTTCTCTCATTGATAACTGTTATGACCGATCAAAATAAATTTATCTCAACGAATAACTGTTATGAGCGACCGAAATAAATTTCTTTTATCGACAACTGTTATAAGCGATAGAAATAAATTTCTCTCATCGACAACTGTTATGAGCGACCGAAATAACCTTCTCCCATCGGTAACTGTTATGAGCGATCGAAATATATTCTCTCATTGATAACTGTTATAAGTAGACTGCGGATTTTATGCATTTATGACAAAAATGTGTAGTTGCATTTGTAAATAGTGGACAAATGAAAAACATTCAAGAACATCAATATATTAGTCGCAGATAAAGAACATTATTGAAGAATAAATGAAATTATTACTTGGCTCTTGTTAATTGCAGTTGATGCAAACAATTTTTATTTTGCATAAAATTTCGCAGTGTAGTTATAAGTGATCGAAATGAATTTCTCTCAACGATAACATTTGTACTAACAAGTGAACAAATTTTCGGTTACTTCTAATCCTTATTTGTAACCAATATGATTTTGGTCGATGAAATACTTGTTATTTTATCATTTTTTTCTTTTTGGTGATACTAGTTATGGTCCCTGGTTTCAAGTGCACAGAACTATGAATTAATTATTTCTGGGTTGATATAAACATCGAATCATTGGATCCCTACAATCGTTACCTTCGTTTTACAAAGTTTTTAGTTACAATTCCATTAATGAATCGATCCTATCATAAGAGTATAGTCGATCAGTGTAGGTTTACGTGTCGATGCTGGAAAGATGAAGCATCAGCTTGCCAGCCACCTGCTGTTTCCCTTTTACTTTCAGAGATTCTCTGGCGTTTCTCGATCAACATGACGAAACCTTGTCGCATTATACGTGTTTTCTTTGCTCTATATCGCGCAAAAACATCTTGAAACGTCTTGCTTGTTACCACAACATAGTTTGACATATTGCATATTCAAGATGCAGGTTTGTTATATGTACCATACAACATCGGGATCAAGTTTAGCGTACACACGCGCATGGTAACGCCTGCGGTCCCAAGTACAAACGATTGTAAAAACCATTGTGCACATTTATGATGTATACACAAATAATTTGAATTTTTTCAAAACCACTGTTTTCTTCAACATTCTAGAAGATGGTGGATGTGCAACTAGCTTCACTTGTATCTCGTCATTACAAGATCAATAAAATGAAAGTAGTTTTTCATGAAATGAAGAATTTCGAAAACCTTCTTACCAAGTAGATTTTTCTCATTTATAGTTATTTGTAGGCCATTGAAAATTGATTAACTTGTATGCGAAACATTTCTCGTCAGACTACTACAGTAATTTTTCGATCGGAGTCCCAACACCCGTGTGTTGAACGGACTTGGGTAGCGTAGAGAGGCTATTTTTTTATGACTCCGTCGACCGCGCCGAGACTTCAAACGACGAGCCGAACATAGAGAAGGACAGAATGAAATAGGATCGTGTGGCCGAAGCGTGTCGCTGTCGCCGGCACAGTTTAAAGGCCCGTGCGTCATCACAATGAAACACCAAAATCTTAGCTTCTTTATTTTCTATGATATCATTATGGAACTTTCACCAACATATTCGTGGCATTTTTCTAATGCAAAATGATACCAAATACGATACAATTGAGCCAATATTTAATAGTTTAATCGACGATGAAAGTTTCGAACGCAACGAAGAATAGCGACAACGCGGGCCTTTGAACTGTGCCGGCGGCGGCTACTGTTCGCGTCTCTTTCTTTTCAATACGCTCTTCTTCGTTGCGTTCGAAACTTTCATCGTCGATTAAACCACTAAATATTGGCCCAATTATATCGTTCTTGGTACCATTTTAATCAGCGAAACGCCAGGAATAAGCTAGTTAAAGTCCCATAAACCGATCATTAAAATTAAGAAGTTTGAGACTTCGATTCAGTCGAGTCAATGTGTGGTGTTCACACCGATATACCCGAGCCGAGATCAAACATCGCCGCCCTACGGCGCGGCGCAGCGTTGGCCGGCAGTGGAGTGAGTAGGCACTGGACTACGGTTAGATAGGCGACCCAGGACTCCGATTGAAGATTTACTGTAAAAGTGTCTCAAAACTCGTGACATAAAATATCAATTAAAACACATATGTCAATAAAAATTCAATGTCAATCTTTGATCATGATTACTCCACAATATTGAACACAGTCAACCTGGAAACATTGTCTGCTCGAAGAAAAGTATCCGACCATAGCTTTATTTTTAATTCAATTAATAATCATATTGATTGTCCCTGTCTGCTTATGCAAATCTCGTGCATTGAGAACTAGAGCACGATTGTCAAACACTTAAATCCAGATTTACATGTGGATTAATTAATCCAATAAATCGCATTATTGCAGACTCTAGCACTCGCTATAATAGTATTGATTTTTTTAGTGGGTCTTTACACACTTTTAGAAGACAATTACGTAATTAATTATCGGATAACACCATACCTTATGTACCATGAGTTTTTGTGCATGTCCCTTCTGTGTTATTTTACGTAAATCTTTTTTTTCTATAGTGTAAACATTGATGTAAGAGGGCTTTGGTCCTCTTAATAAAATATATATAACAAGAAACTCTATACAGGGTATCTCAAGTAAGTGTAACCCCCAGAATATTTTCTTTAAAAGTCTCAAGGTCACTTGAAGACCTGGTTGACTCCTTGTTAATCTGCTTGCGAGCGTAGCAGGTAGTCGTCACAGTTTTCCCATAATTCCAAACATTGCAAATGCTGCAGAGGACCAAAGCAGTTCAATTACCAGTTCCATACTCTGCACTATCAATGTTTCGGAAAACTCTCAACAAAATATCGATTCGGTAATGAACGCAACGAAACTTATCACGTAAATTCTATTCGAAATACGTCAATCGTATTTCGAATAGCCAATCGAATAGCGCTAATTAAACCGTTACACGGTTACAAAATGTAATTGAAGCCCAGCAAGTAGTGAATTAAACGATTGAAATCAATCTCCAGTTAATAGAACGATGTATTTCGTATCTCTCCCGCGCAATGGCATAAATTATCATAAATATTAAGTATCAGACCCTGAGCGGCAACACGCCACGAAGCGGCGCGGCGCTTTGTGGGTTACGAAGACCGGGTTAATGCAAATCTAGGCGTGATACAGGTCTCCTTAATTATTTTCCCGAAGCGAAGGATCTCGTAAGCCGTGTAATCGTCCTCGTATTTGTGAGTCAAATCTGTCGCTATTAGATCCGAGGACTTTCGACTCGATCCCAATCAGATTACTAATATTTGCGTTCACTTTTTGGGGTCTGACCGTTCTTAGCCGAAAGAGAGCTAAAGATCACTCTCGATCAGTCGAATTCATTACTCGGCGTAGAATTCATTACGAGTGAATCGATTGTTTCAGAGCTTGTTACAGCGATAACGAAATTCCTAGTTGTCTCTTCCAGCTCTTGCAAATCGACTACTAACTACGGTAAATGTCCCCAGTATTAACCGCGTACCCATCAGCCAGTCGATCGTATAATTCTGTTTACGTCGTTTCGTAGTGATAAATAACAAATCTAAATACGATTTAAACTAGAGGGCTATTGTTGCTCGCTCGCTTCGCTCGCTCGCGAGTAGGGTTGTTTTTGCTCGCTCGCTTCGCGAGCTCGTGGGTAGGACTGCTCTTGCGAGAGGGTTAGTGATACGCATGGCTAATAGGGCCTACTGATATTAATGTTTTTTATTTGGTGTGTGACTCTCCAAGAGTCACACAAAGAACTTCCCGATTCGTTACTCCTTCGCCAACATCGCTAACATCGTTTTTTTTTTGTACTTTCATCGATATTCTCCCAAAATGTATTCTTGGGAGTAGAGATGATAAATTCACTGTTGCATTGGAATAACTTTCGATTATTCCAAGCGGTAACATTAGCATCAGTTAAAAAAAAAAATTTTTTTTAATCTAAAAAAATTTTTTTTAAATCTAAAAAAAAATTAAGAAAAAAAAATTTTTTATGTAATTGCGTTTGGTTCTTTGGTGGAAAATTTTCGTCCTCCCTTATAAATTGCATTGTAGAAACAACTCTTTTCGAAAAAAAACTAAAAATCTAAAAAACTACTTGACCAATATGGACCAAAATCTAATCAGCTCTAAGTTACGACGGGGCACTTCGATTGCATCATTCATCATCCTGATCGCGTTATTACTTTTTCTGAAAACGTTAACGAAAAATTTGATACCATACAAACGGACATACGCACACACACACACACACACACACACACACACACACATACAAACATTTTGATAAAAATAGTCTAAAATGACTCCAATGATCATGAAACGTGAAGATCTACTAAAAAATCGATTTTCGATTTTCGGGGTAATTACAGTAACTTCCCTATGAATCGGGAAGTTAAAAAAAGCTAAATCAATGAATTTTAGTAATAGAACTGAAAAATTGGTGCCCAATTAAATTTTAGGACTGAAAAAAAACAATTTGTTTTGTGATGTTTGTTTTGTGAGTTACAGCTATCGGCGCATTATTAAAAAGTAGTTTAAGCTGCATCTGTTTGTAGTTAATTTTTATTTCACGTAAAGGATCAATTGCGGTGTAGGCTGCTCTTTACTTTACCGGACTCAACATTTGTGCCTTTCTCCTATAAATTATGATGTATTTGGTATGTAATCCAGTAGATTTGTACCCGGAGAACCTGCAGATCGAAGTTTCGATCCTTGCTTAAAGTTGTGCATTTTGTTTGTGCGGTTGTGATACCTATTATTCTTATTTTTATCACCAGAAGTTAAAGAATTCGTTGATGAGAAGTGAGTTAAAAAGATTAAATACTTACGTTACTTCCTGTGTAAATGAAGATATAATCATGGGAAACAGATATCTAATTTAAATTACATTACAGTCACACAAAGCTTACAAGGAGTGCCGGCGACAATCGCAGCGATACGTCGGGTGATCGTTCGTCAAGTAATATACGTCAAATAAACGTTGAAATAAGTTATTATGTTTAATTTTGTTGTGTTTTATATATGAGAATACAATATACCTTCAAACTAGTGGGTTATCAAATCATTTCAACGAAAAAATTATTACATTAGTTCTGTTCACAAAAATCGATTTCTTGCAAAATTCTGAGGTCGTAGACAAATTTTGAGACCAGATTTTTAAATCAGCGTGAAAAAATCTACGGGAAATGACATATAGTATGTTAAAAAAATTGTTTCCGCGCGTGGTAACGAAGAAACCACATTTTCTTGAAATTGTGAAAATCTAACAAATTTTCTCAAGGTTAAAAACCGTTCGTACCATAATCTCCCTATTTTTCCCATATTCTGCCAAGTTTCAGCTTTAATTTTTAAAAAATTTCATCGCTCTACCTCATTTCTATCGAAAGTTCTTGGATTTTGAATCGAGTTTGGTCGAAAGTTCTCATTGTGCGCCGCTTACCGAGTTGGTTGGTGATTTGGTCGGAGGCGCTGCTCGGTAAGCGGCTCGCGGTCGTCACTACAAACCAATATGGCGGCGCCCTTACCTGTCAAAAACACTGCAGATTACTCAACTTTATGCAAGCATAACTCCTGATCATTGATCCTACAGGATCGAAACTTCATAGACAAATACATCATAATTTATAGGAGAATGGCACAAATTTTGAGTCCGGTAAAGTAAAGTTTACCCGCTGTGTACATTTATGTACTCTCATTACTTAACATGAAATAATAATTCAAAAAAGTCTAGAATTAAATTAATTTCTATTAATTATATAACGTAATATATATGTAAATATGTAAATCGTTGCTTTTTTATTATTCTTAACTCGTTTTCCACTATTTTTCGCTTTTGAAAACTCATGACCTTAAGTTGTATTTTTAAAAACACTTTCGTTGTGTAATTTTGTTGGTGAGAGTAAAGCAAAAAACGTTCTTCGAACATTTTACACTATCAAATGTTTTCACCCTGTTCAGAAAAATTTGTTCGCCGCTAGAGCCACCATAAATTCGAAGCTTGAACTTTCTCATTTACGCCGACGCCATGAAGCTTGATGTTCGATTTTTTACTACTCTTTTACGACACTTTGAATCCGCCGTCGACGTAAGAATAACTCGTACTATCTACGCGGAAGTTACATCCTCCGGCTTTTGCCACGTGTGCGTGAGTTTTATGCGTGATATACTTGACGATGATGTTTAGGGCGTATTTCTCTTCAATCAACTACAAATACTGTTTTACTAATCTTGCATTTTATACAGGGTGTCCCAAAAATTTTGTAATTCCTTGAAGGAGATGATTCTTGAGGTCATCACAAGAATTTCAAGAAAGGTAATATGTTTGAACATAGGATAAATTTGTTGATATTCTACCTCCTCTCCCATTTCAATGTCCTTGAAATACAATATGTTGTCAAGGTCATCTTTCCGAACATTCCCTTCAAAGTTTTTGGCGGTCAGCTTTCGTGTATGAGATACTCGCAAAAAATATTCTGGTAAATCTAATAATGTTGTAAAATATACGTATACGAATCGATATGTCGAAAATTTTCTTTTTTAACACCTATGTTTAATTAATCAATACTTACGCGCAATTCCTTAGATATTGAATCTGAATTGAAAATGAAATAAACAAGGTATCTTATAGAGTTTATAAACATCTGTGGTTAGGAAATTAGATGGCGTAAAGTATAGGTAATTAAAATACAGATAATTGCAAAAAGCTGTACTTATAAATGCACAGATTAGGTTTGGGTTAGGTCTGAATTAGGTTTCTTATATCGACATCTGCTGCTTTCATGGACAGTCCGTGTTTAGCGACAGGTTTGATTCGTATTTGCTAATGTTGACTAATCGTTATTATCACTGTTATGATCTAGACGCATTTAGTTGCTTGTATAATAAAAAATAAAGAGAAGTACAAAGCATTTCTTCAAATAAACAAACTTCATTAATAGGTACACACAAATGAACAAAAATCATAATATTTCATTTAATTTCAAACATAATTGTGTAAACACATATACGTAATTTTAATTAACAGAACGAATGCTACGCATATACAATTATGTTTGAAATTTAATGCAATATTATGATTTTTGTTCATTTGTGTCTACCTATTAGTGAAGTTTGTTTATTTGAAGAAATGTTTTGTACTTCTCTTTATTTTTTATTATACAAGCAACTAAATGCGTCTAGATCTTAACAGTGATAATAACGATTAGTCAACATTAGCAAATACGAATCAAACCTGTCGTTAA
This sequence comes from Lasioglossum pauxillum, assembly GCA_933228785.1. NCBI lineage: Eukaryota > Metazoa > Arthropoda > Insecta > Hymenoptera > Halictidae > Lasioglossum > Lasioglossum pauxillum. Next base: position 37,859,975 of record OW121699.1, on the reverse strand, counting down.
ACACGGACTGTCGATGAAAGCAGCAGTCGTCGACAATTTGATCGTGTCTATGAAAACATAGTGTCGGTCAAATTATTTGTCGACGATTTCACAATGTCAACAAAAACATAGTGTCGACGAAAGTTACTGTCGGTCAAATCGTGTCGATCTAAACAGTATCGGTCAAATGAGTCGTCGACGAACCCATGGTAACCCATGTTTTTGACTGTACCAATCGATGCAGTTTATTGTGCTCTACATAAAAATACTGACATACTTATGCCCTAAGCTTGTTGGTTAGGAAGTTATCGAGGCTAAAAGTTTAGAAGGCACAGCCGGTTCCAGTTGCGTGGGACACCCTGCATATTAAAAAGGGAAATGTTGTTCAGAATGATGTTCTTGACAACATATTTAAAGCTCACTGAAATCGGAGAGGAGGTAGCACATCAACAAGTTTAGCGTAAATATGATTGGAAGGGTAACATTTTCCGTCTTACTTAGATTTGCTTACATTTATTATAAGACGTTGGTTTAGCAGAAATGGAAAGTCCCAGCAGACATCCACGTAGTTCGGGAGTGCATGCATAACTTGGACGCTACGCCACAGGGACCAAACCATAGTCAAGCCATGATCAGACCACCGGCAACACAACCTCCACAACCTCCAACCAACACGTTAGCCACGGGCCGACAACTGAATTCGCCAAAGAAGCCGGTGATCGTGAAAATGGTTAGGTCTGGGTTAGGTCTTCAGATCTATAGAGACTTTTGTTCTTCGCGATGAGTACTATAGAAAGCAACATAATAATTTTTGACCTTGAGACAAGGATCAAGGTTAATTTTGCGCTCCATTTTTATACTGTGCTCGAAGATTACGCTTCTTCATTAAACAAAATATTTGACAGATTTGATTGAAGAGAATAGAAAATACGCAAGTATGGATAGTGTTAAATTGTGCGTCTTCTCAGTTTTCGAACGTTGGATATAAAAAATATAAACAGGAGGATGAACGAGGATATACGAGTACGTGAAAGAACTGTTTACGTTCTCGCGAAAACAAATCCCTCCGATGAGTCTGTATGTGTGTGTGTGTGTGTGTGCGGGGCCGCAGGTGTTCGGTCGAGGCGTCCTAGACGCCACACAATGGCCGAAATCCGGCTGAAATGGACAAAATTCGATAACTCAGTGAATTCTGCAGTAAATTTTTAGAAAATTGATATCTCTAGGTTGTTTTGGACGTAGATTTCAAATTTTTAATCAAAATTATCAAATTCAAAATGGTCGATTCAATATGGCGGACCAAAAAATAAAAACTGAATGGATTTTTTTGAAAATTGATATATATGAGTTATTGGGGATGCTGATTTTGAATTTGTATTCGAAATCAGGTTTTTTGTGTTTCTTAATTTTTTTGTTTTTTGTTTAAAATTTTTATCTTTTCTTTTTATTTATATTAATGCGGGAATATTTAATTTTATGTTTTATGTAGTGAACACAATTTTATTCTGCCTCTATCTAAATAGTAATATTATGTTCTTCAAGATTTTCAAAGCAATCTTCAATATCTAAAGATTCATCAGAAATAGTTTCATTATTAACTGAATCTTCTGAAACAACATCATCATTTTCATTGTTAGTTATATTATTTATATCAACCCACTTGATTAATGTTTTCGCTTCGGTTGATAATTATTTTGTCCTTTTATCTTTCTGTAATCTATTAGCACTAATACTAGGATCCGACGAAATAAGAAGATAATTCATTACGTCTTCATTATCGCTTTTACGAGAACAAGTTTTACTATTATAGCGTCTAGCAGCTTTAAATATTTTATTTCCAGACTCTTGAGTTTCTTCTGAAAAATAGCCTATAGGTAGAACCAACTTCCGCATAATATTAGTACCATGTAGTAGCACTTTATGTACAGAAGGGGGCATCCTATACCATCCGTACAAATTAATAAATATTTCCGCAGTTTCTTTAGCATATACTTCAAATTTTTCCAAATCTATTGTAAAACCGCTTATCATTACATGTAAGATATTTGCAAAAAAAAAAACAAAACAAAATGTAAAGTTCGAATGTAAAAACGAGCACATTATATGTCAACTTCTATCAACGAGCACATATTAACTGGTATATTTATTTGTTAATAACAATTTGTTATTAACTTTAAAATGTTATTAACACATGAAATAAACTTAATTCAAGCTAATTTTTTTACAACAGATTCACATAAATAGCCTTTCTTGATTCTGGGTATTCGCACTTAACTGTCTACATGAAAATACATACAGTATTATATTATTAATATCTTTTCAATGGGCAAAAATCGGCAAACGGGGTTTGTTTCATAACTTTAAGGATACTTTAAGAAAAAGATTTATCCTAGTCTCGTTCATCCGTTATGAGTGGAACATATTAAATTACGCATTGGAAACTTACTTTTTTAATTCAAAATCGAGTTACTACGCTGGTCAACTAAGAAACTCGAAAATAATTATTAAACATATTCAAAAAATATTTTAAATATTTTTTATCTATGCAATGTATAAAGAGCTATATAAGCAAATTTTTTTATAATTTTACATGCAACTGTAGCTGTGTACGAGCAGTTTGAACAGACACAAATATTATGAAATTAAAGCGATGAGCGAATAACAACGATACTTAAATATAAATATCTACTTATACTGAATAACTTTTAACTCATTTTACTTGTTTTTCATAAACTTCAGGGTATTGTTAAAGACGTAACATAATTGGTTTTGGTCATTTAAACAAAAGTTAAAAATCGATTTTTGTCCAGGTTTCGGCCACTGTGCGCCAGTTAGTCGTTGGCCAAACTCGGCAACGGTACGTTTTTAGACAGCTCCTCAATAAAGAGTGTACAATTCTCACGCATCCGTAATCACGTTTATTTAGTAATCCAGCCCATTTTTGATTCTAATTGAACAGATAGGGTTTGGAAGCGTAGCCAAAAGTTTTGCAATACAATTGTAGGGCTTTAAATAGTTTGATTTTATGCAATGCTACAAATCGCAAATGACCTTCGCTCTTTGCTTTGAACTCGCTTCTTCTCGATTCTCTACTTTCAGTCAATCTTTACAGAGATAATATCTTTACAATATTTGCGCTCTAACACTTTTTGCAGTCCTACATAAACTAAACCGAGTTTTTCTCTTCTGATGTCCAGCGGTTCATCATCAGATTCAATCTGCAAGCTTAGTATGCGGCTTGTTCGGAAGGCAACTAAGGCTAATCTTAGGCAGCTATATTGAACTAGAAGTTAAGTAAGCTTAGGATTGAAGTTTCGGCAGAATTGAAAACTGTGGTGTTATAATCTAGTTTGGATCCCGTTAGAGTTTTATAAATAAACAATGTTATAAAATACTTGACTTGTCACGGGCTAAATAGACATAGAGACAGTGAAATGTACACTAGTAATAATTCTAGAAAAAATAAGTTTTCACATTTTTATAAGAGAATTGAACAGTCAGATCGAGATAGCTTGTGTTAAGATTCAAATATCTAAGATCCCGAATGGCAACAGGAACAGTACAGTGGGGGTGTCGAATAATATTTCAAAGTGGTCTGCGAATACAATTTCCCGAAGCTTTTCGGACATCAAAAATCTACTTTATTCCAGGAAGAGGTTATCAAATGAGTGTGATGCTCGACCGGTCAAAATAAACGGCAAATATCCCGTCGTGTTGGGTTAGGTGTTGGGCGTATTAAGAATATTAGATCCGGCGGAAGCCGGAAAAGTTCTCACGTCCATTAATCATTGGTTGTGATTCAGTAGCGACATAACTAGATCCACTTGGCCGAGATACGTACAATTTCACGGGGGTCGCTGGTGTCAAAGTAAATCTCGCGCGAAGTGGATTCAAGAAAAATTATTGTTTCGCTCTCGACCCACTTCCTAGACAGAAACTAATATCCAACCGCGTCCATGTCAGCCGTGAAAACTTCGAAATATAATGCAGAGGCGACAGAAGTGTCAACGGCCGCGGCCTACGTCGTCTATAACCATATTGTATGATTATAACCTTAAAAGTGAAATTTTTGTACGTGGCTCTAATTCGATGACCATGGACTGTAGAAGCCAGTGTATCAATTTTGATCGCAGATTCGATAATTCGCGAACGTATCCTCATATTTGTATGCCGATACGGTTCGTAGGTAGGCGCGGCAACCGTGACGCACCGCAATCGATCTGTTATCGATTTCAATCGTGCCAGTTTGAGTTTACCTAATCATGGAATCCGGCATGTGTTCTCCCTCTCTCTCTCTCTCTCTCTCTCTCTCTCTCTCTCTCTCTCTCTCTCTCTCTCTCTCTCTCTCTCTCTCTCTCTCTCTCTCTCTCTCTCTCTCTCTCTCTCTCTCTCTCTCTCTCTCTCTTTCTCTCTCTCTCTCTCTTTCTCTCTCTCTATGTCTCGCGACCGAATATCGCAACGCCGTTATCGTCGCGATCATCGAAGAAGCACGCGCGCCACTGCAACGCAACGGTGGAATTTAGTTTCACTGGCGATCAAACTTCCGTTCTATCGCGCAAACGACTACTTCATGCGGAAATGAAGTTACGCGGGTTCCCAGTTAACACGAATTTCGCCACTCTCGGCAGCATTATGCGAGCCCATCGCGCCCCCTCCCTGCGTAATTGAGGATTGTTCGGGGTCGAGCGTGAATTATTAGTCATGCAACGAGTTCCTCAGTGAATTTCTGTTTGCGTGTTATTAACGGATGTATTTAGCTTACACGCCAGGACCGCGGTTTATTATCGCCTTTCCGACGCGCTTGATTTTGTCCTTCCATCGTTCGTGGACCGTCCACAGCTCCAGGGGAACACAATGGAGCGACACTCTCGTACGAATTTATAATATTTTAATAGTACATATCTACTGTAAGGAGCAAAACTGAACCAATAACCACAAGTTTTGTATAAATCATTATTTATGCTAGGAATATAGAAGAATAACCAAAAATCAACATTATAATTATTTTTATCATAGTTAGAAGTAACTTAAGACATTTTTTTCAATTATTAAAGTCTCCTCGTTTAGCAATGACAACAAAAACAGATTGACTCGGTTTTGCACCACGTCCAATACTTGGCAATATTTAATATATTATTTATTTTTAATATTTCATCCACAACCCTTGTGTTTCTTAAACTGCACTAATTTGCTTTGGCATACTTTCTACTAATTTTTTGCAATAATCCGGAGATATTTGTTCCCACTGTTCTTGAATTCTATCATACAAATCTGTGATTGAACTTGGTTGGGAGTCATATGAATCCCAAAGTTGTCTTTTTAGTGAACCCCATAGATTCTCTATGGATTTGAGGTCGATGCTCTGTGCAGGCCAATCCAGAATAGAAAATTTTTTAGTACAGAGCCAATTTTGTACACTTTTAGCAGTGAGCTTAGGGTCTCGGTCATGCATGATAATTAAATTTTTTTCTTCAAAAGGCATATTTTCAACAGCACCTATGAGATGATCTTGTAAAATATCCTTGTACATGTACTGATTCATGATGCCATTAATTCGGTGCAGTGATCCAACACCAAATGCTGTTAGGCACCCCTAGATCATTAGGGATCCGCCTCCATGCTTCAACGTTTGTTTCACATGTCCCACCATTTCTTTTGAAAGAAAAAGAAACAAATGTGCTTGAAAGAGGTGCCAGGAACGTAAAAGGTAATCGTGCAATAAATAAAACTTCGAATTCAGTAATTTTTGTCTTATCTTTCCGAATATAGTGTCGGTGGACTGACAAAATATTTTTGATTAAAATAAGTCCGAACACGTCGTGAAATTGGGCTAATTGCATAGACTCAATGTTAATTAAAAAAATTAAGAACACAGGCATGATTGTTGTGTATGACGTCAATAGTAGACCGATTTATATAATGTTTGGACTCATTTTAATTAGGAAAATCTCAGCAAACCACCCATGTCACAGTTGAAAATGTAAGACCAAAATGAGTAAATTTGAAATTTTCTCCAAAAATTTGGTTGAAGTGTCAAGTCTATATCGTCGTTGCTCGAATATAATTAGGCGAACTACATTTGTGCAAAGAAGGAATATTATACAAAATACTAAGCGTTTTCATAATATCTTTTTATAAATTCTGCGAGTGAATTGTATAAACGACGAAATCAAACTCCAGTATTTTCTCGAAATAAAATTGATTCACTTATGTGAAGGATTTTCAGCACGCAAGCATAAGCTACAAATTATCATTAAGTGCAACGATCGGAAGCGACGATTTATGGTAACTGTCGCGTTAGCATACTATAAGCTTCGGGTCGTCAGTAACGCAGGGCCTTGTAAAACTTCATAACTTTTACAGTGTTATGAATGATTAAAAATTCCTGGGAACCTGAGGACGAAAGTGAACGAAAAATAGTCGATGTTCTACCCTTATGAACCATAAAACCCGCAATAATTTTTCATACTTTCACATCGTCTCGCATCATATATTATTCTAGCACAGATAGTGCAGTAAAATTTGCACAATTTATACTGCATTATAGTATTCTCTTACACAAGGTATAAAAAATAAATACATTTTTATGCTGTTTTTGTTTGGAATATTTGTTCTCTATTTTTAGTTTTAATAACTGTAAAAAACCACATATCCGTTAATTGAATTAATGGTTATGATTGGTACACCTCACTTACGTCAATTCCTTCCACATCTATTCATTCTAATGCAGATAGTGCAGTAAAATTTGCACAATTTATACTGCATTATAGTATTCTCTTACACAAGGTATAAAAAATAAATACATTTTTATGCTGTTTTTGTTTGGAATATTTGTTCTCTATTTTTAGTTTTAATAACTGTAAAAAACCACATATCCGTTAATTGAATTAATGGTTATGATTGGTACACCTCACTTACGTCAATTCCTTCCACATCTATTCATTCTAATGCAGATAGTGCAGTAAAATTTGCACAATTTATACTGCATTATAGTATTCTCTTACACAAGGCATCAAAAATCAATAAATTTTATGCTGTTTTCTGTTTGAAATATTTGTCCTCTACTTTTAGTTTTAATTACTACAAAAAAAGCAAATAACCGTTAATTGATTTAATGGTTAGGTTGGTACACCACACTTACGTTAATTCCTTCCGCATCTATTTAATTATTCAATTCAGCTTACGACAGTGAGGTATTTCTGTGCATGACTGGTGGAGCATACGGAGGTTATAGTTGCCATTGGTTCGTGACAGTGTTGCACATTGTCAATCTGTCACAATAGATGAATAAACAATGGACGGTTATCGCGTACGATCGGCGACGAGCGACGCTCTATGTATTGTTCGCGATTCAAATGTAGAATTCAGTATCAGGTGCATCACTATTCTCGCGTGGTCATGTTGTTTTGTTCATGGACGCTGTCGATGACTGCAATTATTCTTATGTACACCGTTATTATGGCGCGTGACGATTTGTAAACTGACGAACTGCCATTTCGAGGAATAACATACACGTCACAATACGCAACTGAAATAACTTATGAGAACTTATGAATAAGTGATACGAGTATTATTAGTTTATTTAAAGCAATTCTTCCATTGTTCTGTAAATTATAATCTGCATAATTGAGAATTTACACAGTCTCATAAGAATATTATAAAACTCCATTATACCTTACCTTTATATACAGGGTGGTCCACGCAACTTGCACACCTATAATAACTTCCAAAGTATGCGTTGCACGAAAAAGTTTTGTACACAGAAGTTGCATGGTCTGAAGGGGTACATTATGTAGTCTATTTATCTTTTCTACAGGTGGAAGCGTTTCAGAGATTTGGAGGTCGACTTTGTTTTTTTGAATGGAATACTATATTTTTTATACCGAAATATCGAAGAATGTCGAATTCTGAGTAAAAAAGTATTAACCTTCATTAGCTCTAAACCTAATAATTAACGAGTAAAATTTTCAGGAAATAAAGTGAAATTACTCATTAATTATTAAGTTTAGGGCTGATGAAGGTCAACACTTCTTTACTCAGAATACGACATTCTTCCATATTTCGCTATAAAAATATAGTATTCCATTAAAAAAAAACAAAGTCGACCTTCAAGTCTCCGAAACGCTTCCATCTGTAAAAAAAAGAAATACACTACATAATGTGACCCTTCAGACCATGCAACTTCTGTAAACAAAACGGTTTCGTGCCACGCATACTTTGGAAGTTATTATAGGTGTGCAAGTAGCGTGGACCACCCAGTATATTGTCACATTAGATCAGTTCTAAACAGAAATTGAATATTTATTATTTTCAATATTTCAATACTTTTCAATCAATATACATATTAACTCGATATTTTTGTAGAAACATTGACGCATGCGAAAACCCCACGGAAAATGTATTTTGATTATTAAACATGTTTGTATTCAGTTTTTTATGTTATGAACAAACAAAATTTTGATGGCGTGCGAGGATGAATATTTTAAGAATTGATGTCATGTCAACGCCAAATACATGATTATTATTATTATTATTATTATTACAGAAAACAACTTCAAAGTTGAAAATTTCTATTTTTGTTTAAAAAAATTGATTTTTCTTTACATTCCATATGAGAGAAAACAAAGGCTCACAGATTCGAGTTCAGTGGATAAACGTGAATAAAAAAACGTCTTTCAAAGGTAGCAGCCTGGATCAGTTTTTTCAAAAGTTTTTTTTTCAACATTGTAGCTGTTTGTGTTGTGCATTCAGATTTATGGTCCCTAACAATTATTTTTATCGTTAAAAATAGTTTTTCCAGGCGGTTGGTTACATGTCTGCGGACTATATTGAAGAAGCAAACAACATTGAATTACATGGTAGAAGCGAAACAATATTATTTCCAAATAAATTGATTTCGATGGTTCAATAATTCATACAACAGAATATAATTCAGCTGACGTATATTTGTTCATTAGCAGTTTTGTCGAACAGAAAAAAATTTACGATCCGTGTTGAGCAGCGTTGTCATTGTTGAATGTGATCGTGTAGTAAATTGCTCAGTATATTCAAAGTAATTGTGGGCTAGCCGTGGTCAGACGTATCTTGTGTTGAAAGTGAGAATAGACTGCCTGTGGTCAGACACATTCCACGCTCAAAGTGGCAGCGAATTGCCTTTGGTTACAGACCTACTACTAAATTTCGTTCGTGATATTGGAACAGTGATCGTTGCAAAGTTGCGCAATATAACGTTATGCAACAATGAAACTTCGGGTGTTTCTAGAATTTTTAGTTTTTATGAACGATTTCGACCGTATGTACTGGACCATCGATTTGATTCAAACTGTACACACTAATCATTTTTTGGGACAATATCGTTTTCATGTAATCAATGTTCTTATTTTGGTCCAAAGTCAAGAACGGAAATTTATTCTTGAAAAATAAATAAAATTTATGAATAATATACAGTGTATTTCACTCAACTTGACCACCTTGAATATCTTCGTTGTTTTTAAAGATACGTCAAATGTCTGAAGGACAAAGATGAATGGCAAAATGGGACTCATACGATACCAAAAGAATTTTTGGTCACCTTCATTTTTTTAAATGGCATGAGGTATTTTTTAATACATTAATCGATGCAGCTGGACATTCGTTATAAAAAAGTACTAACCTATGTATGTCGAAAAGTTAGTAGTTCAGGAGATATTTCAATTTAAATAACTGTGAAATACCATTACTGTCGTACTAAGATGTTACACTAGTAAGTAAACGCTAACGTCTTAGGTTAGTACTTTTTTTATAAGGAATGTCTAGCTGCATCGATTGATGTATTAAAAAATACCTCATTCCGTTTAAAAAAATGAAGGTGACTTTCATATCTCTAAAAAAAATTACACAAAAACAAAAATTTGTTTGGTTTCGTGTGAGTCCCATTTTACCATTCAACTTTGTCCTTCAGATATTTAACGTATCTTTAAAAACAACAAAGATATTCAAGGTGGTCAAGTTAGGTGAAATACCCTGTATAATAACGGTGGTTAAATAATAATACAGATTTGCTTTTAATAATTTTGTTCAGTTGAAAATAATATAATAATATTCATTAATTTCTCTATTTCTCTGTCCAGTTATGCCCAGACTTCTGTGAGTTTAATATTAGATATATGTACATATGCACGTCGAACACGAAGATAACAATTTGTAAGATGTATATTGTTTCATATATAGCACAGTTAATTTTGAAAATTTTGAATTTTATAATAATTTTAATAATAATATATTGTAATATTCGAATATAGGACGAGGTACTTAATTAGGTACGCCTAAATATCTTCATTATTTACTCTTGTAAGAAGAACTTCTTAGAGCGAAATTACACTACTGTAAAGGGCACACACTGTGTAAATACAGAATAATTACTTTCCAGAACGTATTTCTGTTTCATATCTGTTTGACAAGTTAAATCTCCATAACTACTTTGAATTTCTGCTTGAAACTTTACGGATATATTCTCTTTATGTATGTTCCTATCGACCAAAGCAGAAAAATGAAATAGAATTCTTTTCGAGCTTCGTAGGATAATTTGTATCTTGTATATATAACTTTAAAAAAACACACAAAGAGCGTGATCATGTTTTAATGTACAGTTTCGATGTATAAAAAGTAATAGTCATCAATAGAGACTTGCCGCAAAACTGTTTATACCAAAGAAAATTTGGTTGTTAAAGTTTTCCTTACATCAACACCTTCTACTCATCGAGTAGAGAAGAAGTTTCTTTACTTTTCATTATTTCTTTATAAGACTTTCACCAACTTATTTGTGGCATTTCTCTGGTTAAAATGACACTAAACACGATATAATTCTATTCCATTTGTCTACCGGGTGTTCCAAAATGATATAAACGTGGAGGGAACAATTATGATCACTCTTCGTCCATACAGAATTGAGTATTTGCTTGAACATCATTAGTAAAAGCGTTCACGTGCCCTAATATATACGGTATAGACGAAACAACGATTTTTTTAAACAATGTTCCTTACGAATTTAGAAACTATTTAATATCTAAGCAAATGCAACAATAATTGTACTTACTAAATCGAAAATGTTACGAAAATAAAATAAATGAACAGAAATTAATTTGTATTTATGGAACAGTAGAACGCAATACTATGTTCTAATGAAGTATGAACAATTAAATGAAGATTTTATTTCATTGCGAATTCGTTGGGGTATACTAAAATGAAGGAAAGAAAGGTATCGGCTTGAACAATGGTTGACAGACTCCCATAATTATTTTCCGTCCCGACGATTCGATAATACATACATAGGGTTTGGAAGAGCCGCAGCTATCAGTCTATGATCGATTCGACAGCCAGCTCTGAATGACCGTGCCTGAAAACAATGCGACCATAACTACCACTCGGCAAACCAATTACAGTTGTACAGCTACTGTCTACATGAACATACAGGCACACCTTGCATGCTCGAATCGCGTTCAACACGAGGCAATCATAGTTTCATCGATCAGCCGTTTGAAATTCTTTTAAAACAGAAATATTGTTTCTCTGGTTTTGTGTAACCGATATAGCACATACCGAAGCACACAATTAACACATAAAATGCTTCTCCTTACAAGGATGATATGAGGGCAAATACCCTTAACTGCATCATTTTTTTCTTGGTCGTTAATTAAGATATTCAGATTTTAAAAAAAACTACTCGAAGTTACCCCTTTCATATCATATATTTTTTCACAATTGTGATCAAATTATTAAGGGTAGAAAAAAATCATTTAATTGTTTAGAGGTGGGAATTAAGCAACTCTTCGAGTCTCTGGAATAAAATCACCCAACCGGAAGAAAAAAATGTTTCGTTTCGAAAACTTAGTACAGTCGTTTTTATTCTCAGGCCGAGAACTTATTTGTACACCTAATATGTATATGTATATTATAGAAATTGTATATATATATTACACATACTGTTGCATACATGCATATTATATGTATATTTTGTTAGCAAGTTGAAAATACTGTTTACGTACGGCTCTGTCCTGGCGGCGCATTAAATTCGGCGTTGCAGTGCCCGTGGCGCATCAATTATCGCCGAGAGCTAGACAATTAACTGGTTCGTTCAATTTCTAATTAACCCTCCTTTAATTGTTTGACTTTTAATTAACAGGCCAAGTTTGATAGTAATTACAGTTCTATTATTATTACAAGCTTAACCGAGATTCACGAGATTAGCATACTTAATCAGTTTCTAAGGCGTGTCTAATATAGCCTAGTTCATTAAACTCCATTAAAATCTGGTCTGTGGTCTTCAATATCAGCACCACGCATAATTATACACTAACTTCAATCAACTCCGAAAAGAGTATCACTCGCTGACCTATATCGTTCGTTACGGAATGTTCTTGATTAAACATTCAACTCACCACGTAGTTCGCAGCGTATTTGCGAAGGCAACGCAATCTTATTTGTAGTTTTAACCTAGTTACTGTGCAAAATTTGCCGGGTTGTTTGCGCTCAAAAACTCCAGAAAAAAGCGAAAATTTGCAAGATTTACTCTTGGAAAAAGCACTGGTTCCGTTTTCGAGGTGTTTCCAATTTGAAATTATACAGAAGCGGACAGAAGTTTGAGACCGCTCTAAAGAAGACGATAACTTTTTTAATATTGTACTACACGATTTGAACTTTTTTGGGAAGCCAGAGCAATTAGTTTACTAAAGGATGTGAAAAGAAATTTTTTCAATAATTGCAATTGATCGGACCTGTTGAAAACATACTAAAAGTTGAAACGATTTATTTCCGAAAATCTTGAAAATCTGCAATTTTTACCATCTTTAAACGTTTGTAGCTCATTGCAACGTCGACCGATTTTGACGAAATTTTCAGAATATGTTTAAATGACACAGATCTACAAAACGTATTCTTTAAATTTTCAATATAGGCCCACATAAAAAAGTTAAAAAATCAACTTTTAGTATTTTTTCAACAATTCCGATCAATTGCAATTTTTGAAAATATTTCTTTGCATTCGGTGTCGAATTTTTGTTACTGGTTGCTTATGAATATCACGATAATAATGTGTACATCCGTCTGGTCCATCAAGGTTGAACTTCTTCTCATTCGTAAAAATTACTTTTCTCCAAGTCTTTTTCCAACGTACATGTTCTTTTGCGAATAACAAACGTGCCTCCTTATGTCTTGCGTTTAATGATGGTTTTGCTGTTATTCTTGACGGATTTATAATATTACTAGTCTGAAGTACACGGCGAACATTTTGAATGTGTTTCGACTCCAGCTTTCTTAGCGACCTCCCTTGCAGTAGCACAAAAATTGGAAGCAGGACGTATTATTTCTCGTATATCGCGTTCACATAATGCTGCTGGCCTTCCTGTACTTTTCTTCTCTCCATATGCACTTGTATCTTTCAGCAAATTATATCCAATTTTCGACTGCGACTAACTTCTTTTGCAATTTGAGTAATAGACAACTTTTGTTTTCTCAGAGCTAAAATTGTGCTGATTTCGCTTTTACTAATCTTTTTGCCACGACCCATTATGAGAGTAGCAATACGACAAAGCTCTAAACACAAATTGTATACTGTAACTCCGTGGGAGCTCACAAAACACTGAAGAATATGTAAATATAGTTTCAGTGTGCTATCATTTTGTTTGCGTCGGATTATGTATTTCCCTTCCAATTAAGAGAACTCATTGAACTAAAGTCAATCTATGTTCTGTTTACATATTCGCAGAAGGTATGTTTTACACAGTACACAGAGTTTCCACGCTAGCATAATCTTAACACGAGAAATTAAAGATAGAATATTTTAAAGATAAAAATAATATTTGAAGTACTTACAGCAGGTAATATACAAGGTGTCCCAGCTACGTATCAACTAAGGAATACTCTGAAAAGAATAATTATTTCTCAAGTTTTTGTCAAGTTCACACACATTTTTTATTAGGAAAACGTGTATTCTTCTCTATTGCATTTTGTAGTTGATGAAGGAGTACATTTGACTATGCCTGGACCGTGACCGTCATTTCTGTTTCTTTAGTTATACATATTGTAAACAATTGATTTGCCATTGAAATTGCACAAGGAAGAACACAAAGGTTCACCGCTTCGATTCAGTGCACCAAAGTTTATAAAGAATCACCAATTGAAAGGTAGCAATGCGAAATAAAGTTTTAACGTCGTTATTGTTCGTGTTCGCGTTCGCGTGCACTCAAATTTACGGGCCGTAACTATTGCATTTATCATTTAAAACAAACAGTATTTCGTAGATGATTGGTTGCACGCCCGTAGCCAATGTGAAAGGAAATTCAATATCACAATAGAATGAAAAGAATTCAATTCTCAGATAAATGGATTTGAGGAGATTTAACAATTCGTACTTACAAAATGGAATTCGGTTAACATCTTCGCTCATCACTCATGATTTTTACTATTTGTAAACGTTGACGATGGAATCGGTTTTTGATAGTATGGATGCAAAAATTTATTATCGAGTACATTCAATAAATATCACTATACAGGGTCATCCGTTTTTAAACGGACAAACGTAAACCAGCTATAAAGAACCCCAAATGGAACAAGTTTTACCCCTGCCACTTTTTTTGTTTCGGCCTTGATTTCTAGAAAATTGCAAAAAACCATAATTTTTTTAGTTCACATAAACTTGAATATCTCGGGACTCCAGTGATGAATCTTGATGATTTTTCCTTTGTTTGGTTTAAAATAAATAGGGGCATCTTTTTTGTTAACAAAATATTTTTGTATGACCTTCGGATCTTTGTTTTTTTGGCATAGGGCAAAATTGCAATTTTCTAGAAATCAAGGCCGAAACAAAAAAAGTGGCAGGGGTAAAACTTGTTCCATTTGGGGTTCTTTATAGCTGGTTTACGTTTGTCCGTTTAAAAACGGATGACCCTGTATACAGCTGGAATTTTTATATTGCAAATATTTTTCAGGTGGACGCTGGAACATTAACAAATGTAAAAAATATTCAGTATTCTTCTCCGAACTGTTTCAATGCTATGGCTAGAAGTAGTGAAAAGCAATTCTAGTTTTTATTATATTCGTAAATGTATTAATAAAAAATACATTTAGGTTATCAGTTTCAGTATATTTATTGTATCAATTTCAGTATATGTAGTGTTTCAATATACAGGGTGTCCCGTAACTGGTGGTACAACTGAGCAGGGGGTGATTCTACATGAAAAACTGAGTCGAAAATATAGAATAAAATTTGTTGATACAAGGCTTTGTTTTCGCGAAAAATGAGTTTGAAAATGCAGCGAATACACGTGCTATTGCATAGGAATTGTCTGATGCGTCTGACCATGATCAACCAATTCTCCTTTGTGCGTATACTAAAGCACGCGAAGCTAGCGGAACTTTAAACTCGATTTTCTCGAAAACGAAGTGTCAAACAAAAAAATTTTATTCTTTTTTTTCGACTTATTTTTACATGTAGTATCACCCCCTGCTCGGTTATACCACCAGTTACGGGACGCACTGTATTTAAAAAAAAATGAGAATTGTCATGTTTTCTTTCATCTGAGAAAAGAATGTCTTCTTGCGCCCCCTGTCGAAATCACTACCATTCTTTTTAACATGGTACAGTCAATTCTCTATAAATGCAAAAGGCTGTGCATGATAAATGCAAAAAAAATATCCCCTCCACTCAAGTAATCTGACCTCGGCCCGGGTATATCAGTGTGAACCACTACTAAAGCGACGCGGGGAGTCGCAGTCGTCGGCACAGTTCAAAGGCCCTTGCGTTATCACAATGTGACACCAATATTAAATCTTTTTTATTATTACTTATTTTTTTTATGAAACGTCCACCAATATATTTGTGGCATTTTTCTGATTAAAATAAGACCAAACACGATATAATTTCAACCAAGGAGTTTCGGGTGCAAGGAAGGACAGCGTATCGGGAGGAAAGAGACGCGGAGAGTCGCAGTCGCCTCTCTTTACACGCGCTGTCCTTCTCTATGTTCGGCTCGGCCTTTGAAGCTCAAAGAAAATAGTGCCCGGTCTACGATAATTGCAAACGAATTCGCCCGATGTTTTTGCGTTTATAGAGGATTTACTGTATTTCGAAATAACACTTTGAGAGAGTGTTCCAAAAGGACCTAACAGAATAGATTTTTAAAGAATTGATTTCCTGCTCTACCAAGGGAACGTAACGCCTGAATCCCTTACTTGTAAAATGTCAATGTGCAATTAGAAACTGGCGTTAATCGTCTCGCGCAGTCTATTTAATCGCAAACACGACGCGCACTCTTTCATTTCGGGCGAAGCACTTAAGCCTGTTATCAGATCCAGCGAGCCAATTTACCAGCTCGTAATGGCCAATTCCCGGTAGCGACAACTTTAAGCGCAGCTTTTTCGGACGTACTCCTTAGAGCGCTGTAACTACAGACGGTTCAGCGTTGTTCTCGCAAAGGGAGCCCGATAAATTTCGGCCGTCTCGCGAGGAAGAAATTTATACGGGCCACCATAAAGCGTCTTCTTCCATCGGCTTCATTTACTTGGCGCCACCGCTCCCTTGTATTTTTTCCCGCCCTTCTGAAGCCCTCGCCCGGACCCTCTGCCGCCTCCGCAGCCTGTACACCAGTTAGCTAATCTTTCGCAAGATTTATCCCCAACATGCTGAAAATCTCCATTCACCGTGGCCAGGAAGAGGCTTTCGCATCTTCCTTTCCCATCCGCCCCCCTTGCTTCCCCGCCTCTCTTCTTCGGAGACTATCTGGCTCGTCGACAAACACGCTGGCCGCCCCACGGCACGTGAATATCATTTACGGAAATTCGATTTTCAACGCGACCCTCTTTTGTTCGCCGGCTTGTTAAAGCTGCTCCCGCTCGAACCTCGTAGATGTCTCCTGCCCAAGCAGATTACCGCTCCACTGCCAAATTGTTCTCTCTTGCTGCGCGTACAGTAGTGTCCCGATAGTAGACGCACGTCGGAGTCGCGTCGCGTCATCTAACGAGGCCGTCGGTATCTTCCGGGTATTCCCGGTGTTATTATGTTTCTGATGCACCCGATTCTGAGCAGAACAGCAGGAAACCGCCTCACTTTGTATTTTCATTTAACCTCTGTACTTTTTCATATTTGATCTTCATCGCATTTGTTCATCTTACTAGCATTATGGCTGTCATTGTTTGAATTTATTTATTGAAGATGTATCACTGCGAGACTCCGGATCTTCATGCAAAATAAAAATTTGATGGATGAATCGTAAGAAAAAGGTACTTTTGTATTTTAATAGTTTTAATAATACCCTTAAATTGATCTAACGTCTTCAGAGATTTGCGTTTCGCTTATTCATTTTTGTCACGAATGCATACATTCAGACTGCATTGTTTGCATAACAATAAATTATTTCTTAAGATATTTTATGCAGCATACGTAATGGTCTACATCAATTTACAGTTATTTACATTTCTTTATTGATGTTAATACGATAAAAAAATATATTAAAAAATTTCTTAAAACCACGCTTATATTAAAATGCACTAAAAAGGAGAAAATAATTTTTTAGACATTAGTGACTATATAAATTTTTATTTACTTTTTCTATCTACGCTTTTGCGTGGAGCGCTATACTACACTCCTCAAAGCGAACCCGAAAAATTGCTACTGGTTTACACGATCATAACTCCGGCCAAAATTGCTGTATCGATATCGTTAAACAATGGTTTGTAAGCGCGAAACCTCTAGTTTCGGATGCTCTCTTTCAAATTGTTGCTATGTTGGCGTTTCACAAAGTTATAGCGAGATAAAGACAACATTGACGGTTAACAAAAATTTCGTGCAACTTTGTAACATCACACGGGGAGAAACAAATTTTTTTGATAAATCGCGACAATATCATTTGGAAGGGCTATCTTTCCTGTGTGAAACGTGTGGTTGCTCATTATTGCGCGATTTTTTTTATTCGAGTTATTCAACATTGAAGTAAATATTGGTTTTTTAACTTTAACAGGCTCCAGAAAGCGAAAAAATTAGCGTAGAATCTTGTGCAAAAAAGCAATAGAAAGAAACGTCTTTCTCTTCAAGGCACTTCTTTTGTTTTTTCAATTTCATTAACATTTCGATATACCAGGTGTTTCTGAAAATATGCTTAAAATATGCACAATTTCCATTTTTCCTTTAACTCGCTATATTTCGGCAAGAAATGATCGCAATACCATGATCCGAAAGTCAGATTGAAGCAGAGATTCTGTCGATTCGATTGAGCACCCCATGAACTCGCTGCGACAATTTTTTACCTATGGCAGCTGTGTTTGAAGTTAGTGATTCGCAGAAATTACCGCGCCACGTACAGCGGCTGCCTGACATCTCTGAATATACTAACGCCGACGTTATCCAGAAGGGTTTTCTTATACTACATGAACACTACCCCTTGCCTTTCCCTTGGAGAATGGAAAAATTAAAGAAATGACAAAATTCTAAGTCTAAAGTTCTAAGTATATTTAGAAATACGAAAAAAAAATCGATTTGGAATATAACATATTTTTGGTTGCAGGAACATTTCTGGCGTCTGTTAGACGATATACTTAAGTGTTGGTAGATTTTCGTTGTGCCAATGTAGTATTATCATCGTAAAATTCACGTTAATTAACCGGCTATAATAATTGTTGGCCCAACGTTGGATATTTGTTGGCAAATTGACATAATTTTTCGTCGTAGGCCCTATGTTGAGGATTTGTAGGTAACATCACTAACTATATCCCAACTAACTCCCAACCATTGGCCACCGTTGGCCAACCATAAATGCTACTAGGACCTTTTTCATTTTCGAAAAATCGAATATTTTGCATTTTCTCTAAGTATAAGCGCTGTAGAATATGCAGGGTATCCTACTTAAATCGATCCAGTCGAATATCTCCATGTTAATGATACTATAAATGATAATAATAATAATTGTTTTTTTAGTTATTATTAACTTCCCGATTTCATAGGGAAGTTATTGTAATTACCCCGAAAATCGAAAATCGATTTTTTAGCAGATCTTCACGTTTCATGGTCATTGGAGTCATTTTAGACTATTTTCAGCAAAATGTTCGTATGTGTGTGTGTGTGTGTGTGTGCGTATGGCCGTTTCTATGTAATCAAATTTTTCGTTAACGTTTTCTGAAAAAGTAACAACGCGATCAGGATGATGAATGATGCAATCGATGTACCCCGTCGTAACTTAGAGCTGATTAGATTTTGGTCCATTTTGGTCAAGTAGTTTTTTAGTTTTTTTCGAAAGGAGTTGATTAAACATTGCAATTTATACGAAAGGCGTATCCACCGAAGAAGTAAACGTAACTATATATATATTTAAAAAAAATTTTTTTTTATAAAATTAGAAAAAGAATTTTATAAAATTAAAAAAAAAATTTTATAAAATTAAAAAAAAAATTTTTTTCTTGTTTTTTTTAATTAAAAAAATTTTTTTTTCCAATTATGCAACTAATGCTAATGTAACCGCTTACAATAATCGAAAATTATTCCAATGCCGAGAATACATTTTCAAAGAATATCGATGAAAGTACAAAAACATTTATAATACAATCTTTAAATAAATAATGAGTTCAAAACGAATTGTTGACTGAGATTAAATTGAAAATTAATATAAAATATATGATAATTAATAACATTGACGTTGAAGACGAATTGGTTAATGGAGCATGCGGAATATTAAAATTTATTACTTTTCAAGAAAATACTAAAATTCCGTCTATATTCTGGTTAGATTTTCAATTGGCCATAGTAGGAGTGAACGTAAGAACTCGTTATGGTGATTATATGAAAAATGCAAATATAAATCAAAATTTAACACCAATAATAAAAAAATATCGAATCAAGTAAATATTTCGAGTGAAGGAAAATAACAAATCACACGTAGTCAATTTCCAGTGGTTCCTGCTGAAGCGATTGCGATTCATAAAAGTCAGGGACAAACATACGAGAAAGTATGTATGGATTTTAAAACATCAGAAATACGAACTTTACAAATGTTGTATGTAGCACTGAGCAGAGTTTCAAAATTGAGCGGTTTATATATTTTGAGAAAATTTAAATTACTGGTATCGAAGAAAACCAAAATCAATACTGCAAACCCGGATAATGATGAGTTGTATCGTTTGCGAAAAACTAATTAAGACAATTTATTTTGCAACATTAGTATGCTATAACAAGGAACCAAGCGAGCAACGAGCATACGATATTGGTTTAATGCGACGCCATATAGCAAACATTTTGATAAGTAGAAAACTATTGAATTTCCCTGAAAACGTATAATCTTCTTAAAACGTACACTTAATAAATAATAATAATAATATACAGCAACTAACGAATCGGGAAGTTCTTTGTGTGGCTCGTGGAGAGTCACACACAAAATGAAAGACATTAATAGCTGTGGGCCCTACTAGCCATGCGTACCACTAACATTCTCGCAAGAGCAGTCCTGCCCGCGAGCTCGCGAAGCGAGCGAGCAACAATAGCCCTCTAGTTATTATTATTATTATTATGAGATAACTACAAAATGTTTCAGATAACATTAAACGATATCAGGGACACACGTAGAGGTATATGAAGGTCAACTTTGTTTCTTAAACGGAACCGTATATTTTCTAACGCTCTACTCGATGCTGCTTGTTATTTCCTACAAAAACGTACTGAATCACTTATGGCCAGAAATCATTAGTTTAGAAGACATTTTGATTTTCAGTTGATTTTACTTCAACCACAAAAAATGTTCCCACTGTTTTTATAGACTTTTCAATCTGTAACATTCTGGACCAAGAAAGTGCCATCGGTTTGCCAGTCGCTGTGCAAAATCTTTCAAACAAAAACAAACGATAGAGTAGAAGCTTCAAGCTTTGTAATGAGTCCAGGTATATCGCTGTACTATTTTCTTAATGAAATTAGCATAGTCCAAGTATTGACAATTTCTCGAAAGTGGGAAAAGTGTTCAAACACTTTTCGAATTCACTGTACCAGTCACAAGACGGGAGAGCTTTCCCCTTCCTCGAAATCGTAATTAAGATTCACAGACTCTGTACCAGTGTTGACTAACCCGGTAAGTGGTTTTACGGAAATGGAAACAGTTATTCATCCCTGAAGACTCTTTCTACTAGTTAACCATACTCGTGTAGATGAAGGATAGCATCTTGCGTTGGTGCTCAAGAACCTGCTTTATAACGTGGCTCATAATGCCAACGATAATTAAAGCAACATACTGGCAACGTACTGGAACTGTTGCACAATGAACCTCACGTAGCTGAAGGGAAACAAGCGAAGAGAGAGAGAGATAGAGAGAGAAAGAGAGAGAGATGCCACCACATATTCCTAAAACACATAATTGCTAATTATAGCGGACTAGTTATTTCAACTCCTCATATCTTGGAATGGAAGCAATCAGGTTCCAACGGATTGGTGGTTCATTTCAGAATAAAATGTCGAACCTGTCACATAATCTGTAACTACTTTTTGGATTTTTCACATGATTTAAAAATATTTTTACCATATAATTTTGTACAATTAATTACACATTGCAAAGTCTTGTCAAATATGTAACAGCTCCCTTATGTTTTACACCATCACTGAACATTTCCACCTTCCTCAAAGAAGACTAGCAAGATCCAATAGTAGAACTCTTAACCAGTGTATAGATTCCTTCTTCGATGAAAATTTCAAGACCGAGCCAAAACCCAACTTCTGTTTGTATGAATTTGAAATCATAACTTCGTCTACACCAATTGACACTATACTCCGCGACAAAAACGATAAGACACCTCTAGATTTCTACTGTTTCTCAATACCAATGATGTGTACAAAGATTTTGTATACAGGGTGAATTCGATAAAGCAGGACACTTAAATATCTCCGTTACTTTTCGTTGTACAAAAAAACTTCGTAGGCCAAAGTTACACTGTTTGAAGGGCCACATATAACGGTGTAAGGGAAAAAATTTTCAAGGTCACTTTTATGAGATTTCAAGGTTATCGATGTTTTTTTAAATGGAATGAGGTATTTTTTAATACATCAATCGATGCAGATGGGCATTCGTTATAAAAAAGTACTAACCTATGTATGTCGAAAAGTTAGTAGTTCAGGAGATATTTCAATTTAAATAACTCTAAAATACCATTACTGTCGTACTAAGACGTTAGTGTTTACTTACTTGTGTAACATCTTATTTAGGAGTCCTGCTTTATCGAATTCACCCTGCATAGATTTGCATAGAGTATCCTCTGTTTAGTAACGCAGGAAGTAACTGCTATTATTTACGTTGTGTCTTAGGAGTTATATCAGTTTACATGAAAAACCGGTGCGTCAAAACGATAAGACATGGTGAAGCAGAATAGTGATTTAATTACACTGTCCAACAGCAAATTTGTTCCACAATTACTGTTGGGTGGTTCTTATGGAGTTTTTGCGCTGATTCCGAATCTGGCCTTAATTTTTCTCTTAGACGCACAGTTTTTAAGAAACATGACTTTAAAAAACGTATTTTTCAACTTTAAACAAATATTGTGATATTGTTATAAAAGATATTAAATTGTTCTTTGCAGCAAAAGATTCTGTGGACTTTCCCGGATATAGTGATATCCAATATTAATACATTATGAATGTCTAAACATGTTTAAACAATCTTTAAAGACGGAGAGACACCACTTTGCCCCAATTTTTGAGGATATTTTTGAATTTATCTCAAAAAATAAGGGTCCAGCGGAAGATTGAACAATATCACCTGATAGAGCAGACTTTTATGTTGAGAAATCACCCTTTGAAGTTTGAAACTAATGTTTCTTTCGAACCACAAAACAAAATATCTTCGCCCGCCATAAGTTGCCGCCAGTAACGCTCACCATTAGCGCGGTTTCAACATAAATTGGCCCACTCATGTCGTCTCACAGTGGAGTATTTGGCCCGAAAAGCTGGCCAAAAGTCAATTCAAAAGTTTTGTCTACAATATAAAATTTTTGCATTTTGAGATAGTTAAATATATACAGAATGATATTGCGATACTTTTTTAAAATTTTATTCCCCCATGAAGTGTTATGCTTCATCAAAGATGGAGAGTTTTCGTAGTCCAGTTTCTCTCAACTAGTCTCTGTATTACTTTGCGCTCGTTAATGATTTTTCTACACCGCTAAGAAATGAATGACAACTTTTCCCTTTATAGATGTTTTTTAAGTAAGTATGTACTTTACTTTCATTTAAAAATTATGCGCTTTTTTACTTGTGTTTTTGAGATTAGTGCTGTTAAAAACTGACCAATAATTCAGTGAAGTACATTAGAATTCAAAGAATTCAAATAGAATTTTAGTATGCTTCCAAGTGCGTCCAAGTGCTTGTTTTGGTGTCATTAGACGCGCCAAAGGTTTTTAGTTTATTACATGAAAAAAATTGGCTGCCCGTTCGCGCCCCAGCGAATTTCCAAACGGTTTTTGTGGCAACGCTCGATACAATGTAGACCAAGGATGAGCAACCCGCGGACCGCCGCACTTTCTCGTGCGACCTGCAAATCGGGACGTTTTGAATAGGCTTTTACTATAATCGCTTTACCATTCATATCTTGCTCCCGGAAAAAATTTCATAAAAAAGGAAAACCGTTTTCACCCGAAACATTACAACTTTTAATTTCAGAGGTACAAGAATCTAATACAAGTAGTAGAGACATAGAAGACGATTCAGAAATAGATGAGTAAGGATTAATGTAATATTTTAAAATAAAATAATATAAACAAAAATATATTTATATAGAATTATAAATTTGTTTGCAAAGTTTCTATCCTACACATTCTTTGAATTGCAGAATATAATGGCATTATTTCATTCACAAGAACTCTTAACGTAATAAAAGCAAATAAAATAATTTTGTTTAAAAAAATGGTTGGCACAAAAGTTGAACAGTGTTCCGACATCTATAAACTTCGATATATAAAATTTCGAAAATATTTTTTTTACAACAATTAATCAAGGGCACTTGGATTTTTTAAATGTCAAAATGTATTTTTTATTTCATAATGTTGTAGCTGATCTTAAGACGAATTCAACGATATATAATATTATGACTATAGTTTTGGCCAGCTTTTCGGGCCAAATACTCCACCGTGCGTCGGGCGAAAATATTTTGCTCGCTGGAGATTCTCCTCAAAGTTACCCAGTGCCGCCAGATTGAGACTTGTCGCCCACTCCATCTTACCACTTCTACGACGTCATTCCTTCTATTCCCTACAGTGGTGCCAGATGGGATCGTAACGGATCCCAAATTCTCGGAAATACTCTCCTCTTTTTCCCCTTCCACTATCCTATTCCAGCACCATGCGCACACTCCAACGTCCCAAGCATAAGACCGTAGACCACGGTGCCCGTGCCGTAGGCTGGTCTGGTCATCAGAGAGGGAGTACATCATCTCACTGTGATTCCCCTCATCTGGTAGCACTGATTCCCCGACAGCGAGCATCTCCACGCTTCCGCCACAGCCCGGTCACTTTGTTGCGTATGTGTCCGATACTGGCAGAGAGGGGATAACTTTTTCCCCTCAATTCGTGCTCCCTCGCCTTCAATAGCAACAGTAATTTTCATTGTGAACTAACAAGTCACCCTGAATAACGTCATCTAATAGTTTCATTTAAGATTGCAATGTCAAAGAAAATTTCTATGCTTTCTTTTGGTGCAGCACAATTATTGAAAATCCTATTAACAGGCTTCCGGTAGGTAAAGTGTTAACACATTGATTTCGCCGATTCACGTAACCGACATAGGAAACCAAGAAAGTTCGCAGCTCAAGCTAACCGTGGATACGAATAATCGTTCGCACCAGTCGTTTGCAAAGAAGAAGCGGAACGTCCGTTTACAAATGTTCATGATCAGACGTCGACCCTGATACTTCGTTATTCAGGCGACCCGTCGACGGAGCCTGAAGTTAACTCTTCTCGTATTCTTGAGGGCGCACGCGAACCTCAATTTCATTTCAAGGAAACTCCCCGCGAGAGCTTCAGCTTGGCGCATCCATCTCGAGATAGAAAAACTAATTTCCTAATTGCCATTGGCTCTCAACTTCATACATATCCCGTGGGACATTTATCCCACCAATTTGCAGTTATCGGTACACGTCGGGGCGGTGGTTATTTTCCATTTTAGGGCATTCGGCGAGCTGCATTCGAAAAGAATTTCCTAATGGATCCTCGAGGCCGATTGCGATGGATATAAACCATCGGGCGAGACGGGGACAGGGGAGAGGAAAGTGCAGAAGGAGGCCCAGTCACTAGGGAGAAGAGACAAAAGGCTAAGCGGATATAGGCGGAATAAAAAGGTGAAGATATAAGAACGAAGGGAATGGGAAGCAGTTTGGAGGAGTAGGGCGGACAAAGACTAAGATCTTCGGTTTATGCCGGTTGTGAAGTGTAGCGGGAATGCTCCCTGTATGCAAAAATAGTGGATCGTTCGGATCACATACAGTTGATATAGCTGGACAAGATGGTCGAAAGCGCCCACAAACCAAATTAGTTTTTGGTCACACCATTCGATAGGGCTTCCAATGAAAACACCCTGTGACACGTTTTAAGTGGGTACCTTCCTCGGTATCCACAAGGGTAGTTATAGCGTGGACTTGGTTTTAGTGAATTCCGCTCGATTTCTTCCGTTCTGCTAAATGGAGCATCGCGAAAAATTTATGAATATTCTACCACAACCCCTGGCACAATGTTTCCGATCGGAGGCATTGATACGGATTTTAAAGAAAACGTTCACAATTTAGAAGTATAAAATATTACTTTATGGAGTTAAAACTGATGGGAAATGAGAAGGGGCTAATTGAAAAATGAGAAACAACAAAATAACATAAACTTTCATTTATTATAACAAAGAAACGAGAAAATAAACAAAATGTAACACGGAAAAAATTTCCCGATTAATAGATCAGCTGGAAGAAAGTTTCCGATTCGATTACCACTGGCCATCACCAAATTTGTTCAACAATTACTGTTTGATGATTCTTATAGAGTTTTTTGCGCTGATTCCGAATCTGCCCATAATTTTTACCCTAGACGCACAGTTTTTGAGAAACTTGATTTTGAAAAAAAAAAACATATTTTTCAACATTAAACAAATATTGTGATGTTATTATAAAAGATATTGGATTGTTCTTTGCAGCAAAAGATTCTGTAGACTTTCCCGAATACAGTGATATCCAATATTAATACATTATGAATGTTTAAACAATCATTAAAAACGGAGAGACACCACTTTTGCCTCAATCGTTGAGGATATTTTTCAGTTTATTTTAAAAAATCGGCGTAAAATCCGGCGTAACATCTGACTGTATGACGCGATAGAGTAGACTTTTATCTTGAGAAACCCAATGTTTTTTTTTAAACAGATCTCCACCGATCCGGAGGTGTAGAATCAAGCTCTAGCGGTCGCAACATATAATTTTGAAACACCTGTGAGTTGAGTTACACGGAAGAGTCAAGGTCGATGTCGATTTTGTCGAAGGAAGATGTCGATTTGTTCGTAGTCGTGCGACAACTGAAAACTTTGGTCATCGAGACCTGCATTTATAGGCAGCAAGTGTCTGAAAAGACATTTAGTACCACGCCGAAAAGAGCGGAGCGGCTCGAACAATCACAGCGACAATGTGCCTTGATCGGCAAACGCACAGACACGTCGTCAGCGGCAAACCCTTACACACCGTGTACATGTATTAGTGGTACATATAATTTTTGGTGATTCCGTTGCCATACCTTGTCCAACGGGAGGAGGCAGGCGTTGCCCTACTTAGGTAGGCAGCAAAGGACGTAAGCTGATTCTTTAATGCACTGTTTCCCAAAGTATCGGCATCTGTGTACCCCTTCTATAACTGTCGCAACACTGAGTATCCCCGAATAAAAAGAATCAGTATTAAGTAGCAGGCATGCATTGTACACAACAGTAGACTCCCGCTGCACCAGGATTGTTGCACTAGAATCACAACGGTGCGAATCCCCTCCAAACTCTTCCTGTACCCCCAGGGGTATGCGTACCACACTTTGGGAAACACTGCTTTACTGCCTCCTCATGTCGAACACGGTATAGAAGTATGGAGCAGGGTTGCCATCTGCGAGTCCCGCCAGGCCCCTTACCCTTCCGCTCCTCGTCCAGCTGTGCTGTGGAGCCCGCCTTTGTTTCCCCCACTGTTTCCACTAACGTTGACGTACCGTCATAGAGTTATAGAGATAGATGGCGCGGCCTGTACGAAGCGTTCAAGCCTGCCATGGCGGCCGGGGTACAAAGAGTGAGAGAGACAGCCTGTTGTGGTCGCAAGGCGCTCTCTTTCTAATTGACGAGTTGGTTGGGAGAGATTCGGCTAATGAAAGTGGGGAATGCGTAGGAAGTGAAAATTGACTGGCTCGCTGCGCCCCCACCAACTATCGGTGTGCAAGTGAGATAGATATACAACCAGCCGCCACGGCAGGCTTCAACGGTTCGTACAGGCCGCGAAGTCTATCTCTATAAGTCTATACGTACCGTACGCGTCAACGTTAGTGGGAAGAGTGGGGGAAGCAAAGGCGGGCTCCGCAGCACAGCTGGGCGAGGGGCGGAAGGGTAAGGAGCCTGGTGGGACTCGCAGATGGCAACTCTGGTATACAGTATAAAAGTAGATCCTAAATACTATTTCTAGCAATCGCAAACAATTGTGTTTTCATTCGATCCAAATACGTATTACCCACAGATTCCGTATTTAACAGTAACCCGCTCTTTGTAGGACTACAGAACCGTTCCCTCGTGGTTGGTGTGGATTACAGTTTCAGGCTTGATTAACCGGGTTTAGGTTCGGGTTGGGCGTTGAGTTAGAATCCCTGACTTTGATCTACTAACAGGCTTCTTCTCTATGCTTTGTAACAATTACGATACCATGTGTTCCATTCGAAAATTCTACAGGGTGTCCCAAAATTCGTGAACTTCCCGAAAGGAAATGGTTCCTGACACAATTTCAAGCGACATTTTCCTTTACAAAAATGTTATTCGCGGCTTTGTTTAGGAGTTATTAACGAAAAACACGGACCAATCAGAGCGCGACCTAGACGCGAATTGCCACAGTCGGTCCGGTGCGCCAACTGTCTATTGGCCGGCTGTGGCAACTCGCGTCTAGGTCGCGCTCTGATTGGTCCGTGTTTTTCGTTAATAACTCCTAAACAAAGCCGCGGATAACATTTTTGCAAAGGACAATATCGCTTAAAATGGTCTCAGGAACCACCCCCTTTCGGGAAGTTCACGAATTTTGGGACACCCTGTATGTAGCCTTCGAGAAAGGAAAGATAAGCAAGTGCTACCGTTTTGTCCAGGAACATATGTAGGTGGATAGGCTGTCGAGGGTGTGGCTTGACGTGCCGCGTGGGTAGAACACGGCGGCATATGCCTTCTACGGCAGCAACGTGATTCTCATGCATACTGCCCCGGGCTGGTCTGTGCATGTGCTTGCATACACACGCGCGTGTCTGGGGACCCGGTGTCACCGCTGCAACGCTGCACCGTTGCATCGTTGCACCGTAGCCGCACGTGTACCTACCTCCTTCACCTTCCGTGGTACACGTGGACTCGGGGGCATGCACGCGTGCGTCATTCAGCGTGTAGCTGACGGAAGCGAAATTCACGCTCCACGTCGCAGAACGTCGTCTGTGTCGCGGAAAGTGCTTCATACGTAGGACAAGAGTTTATCCAGGTAACGTTTGCGCGATTGTCTTAACCGCCCGGGCGCGCGCAACCCCTTGCTCACTGGGTTACATTAGTTTAATTGTTGGCCGCGTACTGTGGCTGCGGGAACGAACTGAAATGGCTAGACATTTCGAAAGAAACTGGCTGCAGGGAATTCTCCTCGTACCAGACGCACGAGGTTTCCAAAATATCGGGTTGACAAGAAAGCTTGGTTGTTGCGTTTGAAATGTCCGATTTTAAGCAATGACATTAAACAATCGCAATTTCGTACCCAATGTGTTCTATCAAGTTTCTTGATTCTATCTTACGGTGAAAATAAAATGTTATGGTCATTCAGCTTTTGCCATTTACAAAATTGTCATCTTGATTTTGTAATTCTTTTTTTGCCATCAACGATTAGTAAGTTAATTAATCTCCACACATTTTGACCAAAAATCACATTAAAGTTATTTTTCCGAACATATATAAGGGATTCACGACAGTCGCGATGGTTGACGTTGAAATGAACTTGATTTGAAAGTAAAATTGTACGTGTAAATTAAAATTGAACATAGGATATTAACACTAAACATACCAAGCTATAAAAGCAACAGGCTTGTGGTTGCCTTATAAAAATGACAAGAATTAATTCATTTATTAATACACACTCATGTATTATTGCGCTAACAAAACATTGTATTTATAATTGTATATCAAAAGTGGTCGCTAATGACCTCGTTGCTAATTCGACCTTTATAAATAAACAATATATAAAAAAAAAGAAAAATGTTCTATCTGAATTGCAACAACGTTGCATCGTTTACCACTGAGGATATTAAAATAGGTGATCCAATTATTAAAACTATTTGAATAAATTGACAAATTTACATTAAAACAATGAATCTATAAAAAGAAAGCTGTACTGAATTCTTATTATTTTTATATGAAGCATTAATTAATTTAGCAGGAGTGTAGAGAAAATTGTTCATTAAAAAGTCTAAAAATATATTTTTTTTGCTTCTAAGTAAATCGTAATTCATTATTACGCTATCACATAAAATAATATTCAATATCTTTTTTACTGGACTACAAGGAATATTGAACTATTGGGTTGGCAAGAAAGTAATTTCGGTATTTTAAGGTGAAGTAAAAAACCAAATATTTTTATTGAAACGATGAACTTTAATCAATAGAATATTTTCTTATTTATCCTTCTTGGCAAAAGATCACCGAACAAAAAGGAAAATATCATATTCATTAAAATTCATTCCGCGAATAAAAAAAATTGGGTTCTATTTCAACCTTAAAATACCGAAATTACTTTCTTATCAACCCAATACTTAAACAACCAAGCACTAAATGTAACCAATTTGTATTGCTTTTTAAAAATAGTCTGATTTAGCGAAACATTGCAACACTAAGGGACTGTAGTAAAGATTGGGACACGTTTTGTTTTTTAGCTATAAAATTTCATAGGATGAGAATTCCACAAAAAATTTCTACCATTGGGAAGATATAGTTGCCAGCTATATTTTCGCTACAAGAAGTATAACGATAGCGTTAACGGATAAAAATTGCCGTATAAATTGGGACATTCCAAAAACTCTGAAAAGTAAGTGTTACAATGAAGTGGAAACGCCTTACATTCAATGTTTATTGAGTATGTATTTCTTAGATTATGATTTGACACAAAAAGAAAACATTGTTCAATCAATAATAACCGGCTTAATCGTCGGATTCACTTTCATAATGTCTGCATGTGAAATATCTTGCAGGCACGTTCGTGTATTTCAAGTACACAGCTTTGTTGCAACGTGTTGCATTCGAGGGACTTCGGGCGGCTCAACTTCTTTGGTATGTTCTTCATACAGACAATACAAAAATCTGTATCTTCTGAAGCAGATGGATCCGAACAACCAGATGAAAATGACAATTCTCGCTTCGCTCATTATAATTTGAGTTTGCATAAACAGCAAACTGATTACAGCAACTGAGCAAACTCATTATAATTTGAATTTGCATAATTATCACTTTCGACGTATAGAAAATCTTGAAAAGCATTGTCATAGAAAATTTTTTCGTTTTGAATAGAATAGAATCCCTTTATAGAAATTAAGTTCATTCGAATATTATATAACAAAGGAACTGTAATATTTTCTGGACCTTACAAATTTAATTAAATTTTGGAGAGTCAATTTAGTACAAATCTGACCTGGTTTCTTGCGAAAGCGGGGGAGCTAACATAGTCTTTGTCCAGCACGTTAAGTTTTAATGTGTCTAGTCACTGCGCATTATTTCCAGTTCCGCAGTCCACTGCAGAAGTCGTGCAGTGATCCCAGTCGAAAGGACTTGGCAGTTAGTTTTGCTATAACGTTACGGAAAACATTCTTTTGTGTTCAGCACAAATGGTGTTATCATGCTTTTTTTTACAAAATTATTATCGGAAACGAACGAAATTTTGGAATTTGCAATTTAAGCATTCTACTCCAGTCAATGGATGCTCATAAGGGGGTGTAGAGGAAAATGGAAGAAACACAATTTTTAACTTTTGTTTGGACTTATTTTTATAACTTGTAACTTATTTATAACTTTGTTGGGTCTTTGTTTGGACTAGTTAGGAGGTAAACATACTAAAACTTCCTACTCCTAGGAGGTGAGTTTTCTGCTTACATCTCGGAAACTATGTGTCCTAGCGATAAGACCATACTATACAAAATTAAAGTTGACAAAATGTGCCATAAGATTGACTGCATTCAGTTTTTCGCTATCTCGTATCGTTTCCGAGATATCCGTGCTCAAAGTTCACCAATTGTGAAAAAGAAATTTTTGCCTCACGTTTTTTGCCTTATTTGACAAGCTAACTCTTCAGCACAATTAGTGAACTTTGAGCGCGGATATCTCGGAAACTATGCAAGATAGCGAAAAACTGAATCGAATCAATCTTGTGGCACATTTTGTCAGCTTTAATTTTGTATCGAATGGTCTCATCGCTAGGACGCATAATTTCCGAGATATAAGCGGAAAACCGAAAATGGGGACCTTCTAGAAGAAATGGGGACTTTTAGTATGTTTACCTCCTAACTTGTCCCAAAGTTAAAAATTGTGTTCCTTCCATTTCCCTCTACAACTTTTCGATGACTGGACTATTCGCCATTTTGCCAATTTACAAGATAAATTAAATATTTTGTAGATTTTTTGTTTTAGTCATTTTATGCATTTATGACAAAATTGGGTGGATGTAAATGAAAACTGAAAAAAATTCATACGATTTAACAAGGTCCATATGTAATTATCAAGTTATTCAAATTGTTAAAGATATAAAGAAAATGTCGTTCCTCCATCTTGTAAGTGACGAAGAAAATGTTTATATCACATAAAGATCCGCAGTCTACTGATGATCTACGCCAGCGAGAAACAAGTAATTAGAACTGTATAAAAAATTATTCTGCATAACGAAAGAGTAGCTGAGTCAATTCCAAAAAAAAGAAAGATTATCACGTAAGACGTATTTTGAAAAAATTCATGGAAATTGGTAAATTTTGCAGCGTTTACACGAGACCGCTTCCCCGAGTGTTCCCGGAGCGCAAACACATTGAATCAGCGGCAATTAACTGAGCGCTCGATGCAACGCGAATCAGGCATTATTATTATGTGCGGGGAACAAGCATAGAAACGGTAGAAGTAATCTACAATGAGCGTGGATACGGTTTCGGCGGGCGTCAGTTGCGGAAGTACATGGAAAGGTTCGAGATGTCATTGTTCGCGGGGCGAGCCACGGATTTGAATTCATTGTTTGAAAGAGCCAGTTACAGCGGCTTCCCATGGACGATATATTATCTGTTATTATTGCAGCTCGACTCGCGGCCACAATGGCTGGCTTTGCCGCGGGGCCGATCTCCATATTTTAATTAAAAACCGCTTGCCGCACATGGCACATCTCGCGCCGCGCCACGCCGGTGACGCGTGTGTGCGTTCTCCAGAATATTAGGGACGAAAATGCCCGGTCAAGACCCTCTGTTCCACACAGAATACATTTTGCTTCTTCGCTTGCCGTTATCTACGGTGTTTTTCACCAGCCGAGGCCGCTGCTGACCTGACAAACGCACGAGAAATCCACCGGGTTAAATTTCAGCTTAGGGACTTAGAAATTTGTATACGATAACCTTGATTTTGTAGAGGAAATGCAGGAAATCCAAGTTTTGACGTTAGGAATCCACTGGTTCAAAAGTTACGGGTGTTTAAAGTTAAGCGATTTTAAGCGTTTCTTACCGGTAAGGGTGCTGCCACGTTGGTATGTATTCCACCATCTAGCGGCTACGCTCGTTAGACGACACGCGACACTGAGTACGTACGAACATGCGGCAGTGATGCCAGAATCATGGGTTGTGGGTTTTTTCCCCTCCGCTCGCCCAGCCGACTCGACCCCCCACTCTGACGCACCGTCGTCACCACGTTGCTTCTACTGCGCACGCGCTACACACGAACGTATCTCTACTCTGCCGACATACTCTGATAGAGGTACGTTCGTGTGTAGCGCGTGCGCAGTAGAAGCAACGTGGCGACGACGGTGCGTCAGAGTGGGGGGTCGAGTCGGCTGAGCGACCGGAGGGGAAAAAACCCACGACCCATGATTCTGGCATCACTGCATGACGGTGCCCTTACCGAGACGCTTAAATTCCTCAACTTTAAACACCCATAACTTCTGAACCAGTGAATTCCTAACGTTAATACTTGGATATTCGGCATTTGCTAGTCAAAATCTGCAGGATTATGTAAGAAAAATTAAAAATTTCTGGGTCTCTAAACTGAAGTTTAGTCATCCACTGCTCTTGGTTTCTTCGACATCTTTGCTTTTGTCGAGAAATAAGAAAACGCAGAAGAATGTTAAAAAGTGACCATATTTTAGGTAGGCACCTGAAATATTTTAGGTTCTATGACAGTGTAAGGCCGACCTTTATTTGTTGGTCAAATGATGGAAAACTTGTAAAAAAAAGTTGGATGAAGTAGAAAACGCATAGAGCGAAAAATTGAAATATGTTAATTTCAAGTTGTCGTCTCGTAAAAAATGTAAAAATTCTCTCTTTCTTTTTTACAGCCAAACATATAATTAAGAAAAAGAGAATTCATATTTATGATACGCCTACATTAACTTTATTCATAACAGAACAGAAGAATTTCATTTCGACTTAAAAGAGAGCGAATTTTGTGCATTTTATATAATTTGAATCATGCGTCTGGGTCAATATTATACGGTAAGGGGTGGCAACTGGCAATACTATTACAAACAAATGTGTTATGTTGCACAGCAAAAATGTTGATGCATACGGTGTTAAAGTGTCTTGTGGCGGTCATTTTAACGCGGTATGTGTCTGTAATGTCAAGGAAATGGAGCTCTCAACGATACCTGGAAGCTGTGTTATATGTGTCAATTCTCGAAGGGTGTAAAGG
Organism: Lasioglossum pauxillum; assembly: GCA_933228785.1. Lineage (NCBI taxonomy): Eukaryota > Metazoa > Arthropoda > Insecta > Hymenoptera > Halictidae > Lasioglossum > Lasioglossum pauxillum. The sequence continues at coordinate 37,825,867 of OW121699.1, read as the reverse complement.
CTCAAACAGAAGTCGTGAAGCGTGATGAAGCTCATAAACCCAAAATCGTTATCAGGTATGTAGTGTTCCAATGGCACTCAGAATTCAATCGTGAAAATTTAACTGCCGATGGCCATCAAGAGAATGGCAAGCCAGGGATCGTTGATCGGAATAATGTCGTCTACATCATCGATAATGATTCGCACATGACTACACGTGCATTGGCACAGCAACTTGGATACAGTGGCGCAGAAATTAATAAAATCTCCTTGCCTGCTGATATCTTGTACACTCTATTTCCTGATCATTTTAAACAACCTAATTATTTTATACGTTAGAGAATGGTTAATTAATAATCGTCAAAACCCAACAACATTTTTTAACGCAAATTGCCCTGGAAATGCTGGCTAATCTGCAAGTATCCTAAATATTTTTTGGATCAATTTTCGAGATCCAGGAACAAAATTGTTTAACATTGCTTGGAAAATTTTTTTTATTTTAAAACTGAGTTTGTTAGAGCCATTGCATGTATTTCTTCAAAGAAAACCAAAAAATGTTTATTTTATTTATAAAAACACATTCAGATACGTATAATAACATGACCTTGAAATGACCTTGATCTTCGAGAATTAAAGTTTTACCTTCAGATCAAGGTCAAGGTCATGTTATTATACATATGTGAATGTATTTTTCGATCAGTTACCCGATGCAATAAAATAAAAATGTAGTTATGTATCGATGACCTTGATAACTCCGAAAAAAATGACCTTTGGAGAATAATATTCTTGCCAGATATTTGGTTCATTGACAGTATGCACATTACGTAACAAATATTTTTTGCATCACAATAACCTGAAGAGATGGACCACGCAAAGGAACGTCAATTTTCGAAGATCAAGGTCATTTCAAGGTCATGTTTTTATAAATATCTGAATGTATTTTTCGATCAGTTAACCGAAGCAATAAAATAAAAATGTAAATAGTTATGTATCAAAAAACATCGATGACCTTGATAATTCCGAAAAAATTACCTTCGGGAAAAAATATTCGTGCCAGATATTTGGTCCATTGACACCATGCACATTACGTAACAAATATTGTTTGCATCACAATAACCTGAAGAGATATTTAGGTGTCCTTATTTAAAGGGACCTCCCTGTATACCTCTTTAAAAGGTTTAATAGGTTAAAGATAATAGAATGATATATTTTTAAATTCTTCTAACGCTTTTACTGTTAGGGTAGAAGTAAATCGAATCTAGGGTGTTTTAAATTGTGCAACGCCTGTTGATCCTGTGCAATTTCTTGTAGCTTTTACAAGGATATTGGCTCATAATTCAATGTCGCCTTTACGCTGCGCATGGGTCTGCGATTGGTCAACTGCTATTACGACAGGTACAACTGGTCTGTTTTCCTTCCGAAAAAGGAACTGTTATTTTCCAACCGTACTCTTAAAGGTCTTAAAGAACATTTCAAAAGCAATAAGTATCTTGAAAATGGTAGTATACCACTCGACTGTAGAGTGCATTGTATTTCTGAATGGAACACAGTATCGTAATTGCTACAGAGAGGAGGAATCTGCCACTAAATTCATTTTATCTTGCTGGCTTTCTGACCAACCAAAAGAAAAACAGAAATCAGAAAGGTGCTCGAGCTTCATGGTAATATCGCCAGATCAGTGGAATCGACTCGAATTGAGGGGGAAAAAGTAACCCCCTCTCTACCAGTATGTAATTAGTCACGTGACATTGTGAGAGGCGGAAGCGTGGGGGAACAGCGTCGTAGAAGGGGAAGGTAGAGTGAGGACACAAGCCGTAATCTGGCGACTCTAGTAATATCGTTCGCTAGTTTGTGAATTGCCAAACCTACAATCAATAGTTAGTTTAATGTTTTAAAATTATTAACACATTATCTACCGGCAACTGTTGCATATTTTTTGGAAGTCTGTGATCCATGGCTAGCGAATTTTTAATTCATCTTTGACAGCAATAGTAATTCGAAGCGTAAGCCAATAAATCATCCCCAGGATCTCGATTAACCGGATTCCGATTATAAACAAATATGCGTTTAAATATGATTATATAACGAGGGAAAATAAATTTTCAAAAATGAAAAATTTATTTTGGAATATAATGTACATTTTAATTATTTCCTCGGGTCTCGATTATCCATCGCTGTTTGTTCGATCGAGCCGGTTAATCGAGGTTCTACTGTATTATGTAAAAGAAAAGGTTTAATCTTCCGTTTGGTACAAAACAATTATTGAAAAGCCTACTAATATGCTACCAATAGATTGTTAAGCCCACTGGTTGAACCTTAGTCACACAAAATTGCAAAATAAGAAATTCAACAATTAACTGTTTTCGAGATTTCAAATATTGTAAAAAAGCGACAGAGTAATATATAACGTGGTAAAAGATCCTGCAAATTGTGGGAGAAAAAAGTTATGATAGATCGTCAACATTAACAAACCGGGAGAGCGAGCCATTATTCGGCTTGCTCCAAATTCAACATTGACGTTACGTAAAATTGCTCAAAAAAGGTGGCCGCAAAAAAGGCAAAAATTAACATTTGCAAAAGAACGTATTCACTGGAAGAGGAAATGAAAACGTAGATTGCGTACTAACGAAAAGAAAATCATTGTGGGTGGCGCAGAAGGATTATTATTATCATACTTAAGAAAACAAGGCTTGTGACAACATGATGAAAAATACATATGTAGTAGGTGTTGGTTGTGTGAAGGCCTTCTATCTATCATTTCACCTTCAGGATTTCTGTTTTTCTTTTGCTTGCTCAGAAAACTAGCGAGGTAGACTTTATTTTAGGTGAAATGCCCTGAACCTGGACAGCATTGTTTGCTACCTTTAATTTTATCAGGTTAGATAAACCAAAATAATTTTTCCAGAGTTTTAACATGAAATTCAGATTTTGTAAAGTTATTTAAAATCCCGAAATCGTTGTTTAGATTAATATTTTCATTGTATTAAGAAGAACAATTCTAACCTATAGTTGGACATTAAATCCCATCTGTATTTATTATTCCTGTATTCTTCTGTATTTATAATATTTACTTCCAGGTAATAGCTATTATACATATGGGAAATTATATTGATAATATCTCGTAAACTATTAAATTTATGATATACGAAGATCCATACTTTTCATCCGAATTCGATGAAAAATATTGGGCATCCTATTTAAAAAAGTATAGTTGACCTTCATATGTCCTTTACACGTCCACCTATAAAAAAGCTACTAACATCAGATTACTGCCCCCTCGAAACCAAGCAAGTTCCATCTCATGCATTTCTTTCTAACACCAATAGCAGCCAAGTTATTCAGGTGGCCTGTTTTAGGTGCATCACCCTGTACAAACTCACTCGACAGTCTGTTCGAACAACTGTTATTAGCTTTGGTTGTACATTTCTCTGTATGAAACTCAATGAAAGCGTCTCTATAGCTTCGACGTTTAATTGTTTAACAGCGTTTGCTTCGACCGAATTGAAACCGAAAATTGGCGGATCAAATTGAAACAAGAATAGATTCATACAATTTGTCTCAAACATAATTACGATTGAAAATCAAATTAAATCTTCAGTTTCTTGTATATTAAGTACTGTCCAGTGAACACCTGAGTGGTCAGACTAGAACGTAGACGCCTATTCTCACACGCATTCTTGGCTTTAACGCACTATTGGCGAAGACGGACACACACACACACACACACACACTAATAGGGCGCGTGACGCGGAGAACGAGTCAGATGTATACAAACAACGGAGACAGAGCGAGCGATGCGGTCAACGGCAATCCATTAGCGTAGTCGGCGTAGTCTGCGTAATCGGCGTAGTCCAAGAGTTAGCTAACTGTCAAGTTGATTTCATTTTTTAATTACTTCTGTAAAATGTGCAAGGTTTATCAGTGCCTAATAGACTTACAGAATAAATAAAACATAAGAATTGTAAGGTTAACTTAGTTCTTCGCAGAAAAGACGTAGAAAAAATCGGTTTTTGGTTTCTTTTAACTGTGGCGCACCAAACCATAAAATCTGAAAAAATTCATGAATACAAAAAGTAATCAGTACACGGTCTTCTACAAATCTCAATACAAAAAACGACAAGAACTCACTTTTTTTAAATAAATAATTGTGATCACCTTGATTATTTATTTATAACTATTATTTTTTATTCAATAATGTTATAGCTGACGCCAAGAAGAATCCAACGACCTATTTAACGTGGTCTTTATGTTTTGAAATAATGGTGAAATGGGCGTGAACAGCTAGCGCGTCGATCTGGTCCACTGTGCGGCAACTCATGTCGGGCGAAGATATTTTGCTTTCCGGTTCGAACAAAACGTCGACGTTCCAAACTTGAAAGGATTGTTCTCAAGATAAAAGTCTGCTCTATCGTGTGGTATAGTTCGATTTTCTGCTGGACCCTTATTTTTTGAGATAAATTGAAAAATATCCTCAAAAATTGGGGAAAAGTGGTGTCTCTCCGTCTTTAATCATTGTTTAAACATGTTTAAACAATCATAATATATTAGTATTGGGTATCACTGGAATCGGGAAAGTCTGCAGAATCTCTTGCCGTAAAGAACAATTCAATATCTTTTATAGTGACAACACAATATTTGTTTAAAGTTGAAAAATACGTCTTTTTTTCACAGTCATGTTTCTCAAAAAAGTGTGCGTGTAGGAGAAAAATTAAGGGCAGATTCGGAATCAGCGCGAAAAAGCTCTATAAGATCCACCCAACAGTACATTGGAAACATAAAAAAAGTTGAAATTTGTTGGACAGTGATATTTATGAAATTATGCGGACGTTCTTAATTCTATGAATACATACATATATGTACGCCCGATAACTTTCCACGTAGAGTCTGTGCTCTGTACATAGACGGGCGAAATGGATGGGAATTCGGGAATTTTGCGGGTCATAATTGAATTCCGACCGCAGAGTACACACCAGCATTTCGTGGCAAAACTACTAAGCCTATTCATTGTCACTAATACCTAACAGCATCGATCTGCGATGCACCCATTGCTATTAACGTTGAACGTCGGAACGCCAGACACTGGATTTCGCCAAGCGTGAAATGGAGATAATGACTGGCGAGCCAATCAGTTAACCAGACCGGGTTAGAGTAGACTAATAATGAGGATGCACCCTATGGTGTGCGCGGTTATTCGTGCATGGAACAAGTCAGACAAGCAAAAAGTGTCCAACGTATCAGGTGCACGCTTTGTCTCGATCGTGTTTGCTTTAGCTCGCGTTAATAGTTGGTATTATTAACTTGAACTGCGGGGATTGGAATAAATATTTATGTTACGTTTTTCAAGAAATTCCGTTTACACTTTTCATTTGGGAAAATATATACTGGTTCCAAACAATATTTGAACACTAAATTTCCGATACTTACACTGTTGTCATTTCGTCAAAAAAGATACTGCAACAACAAACCTGGACACATTTTAAAGCTTAACACTTGTACTTTTGTAATCCTTTATTTATTTGTTTGCAAAATGAAGGCATGTTTTCTTTCAAAAAATACTACAGGTTGAAATGTTTCTAAAATCATTAAGAATGTCTTTTGTGAATGAATATGCCCAGAAATAAGCCCCATCATTTTCTACACATTTGCATCATCTTATGAATAATTAATGAATCTCCAATATACGGGGTAACAGGTTTGAACATAATACTGGATAATTATTTTCACATAGAAATGTGATATGTATTCTGCTTGTTTATAAATTAAAATATTTTCATTCGATGAAAATAGTTCAATGTGTTTTCCGATTTCATTTGGTAATTTCAACGCACGATGATCTAGTTATCCAGAGTTAAAGGAATATTACAATTAATTGACTGTGAGAGCCAGGAATTAATTTGTACAACTTACATAATCGTGCTTGCAAGCAGATTGTGCAAGCCTTCGAATTAAGCTCTCTCCAATAATATCACAATTGCACATCTTACGTCGAACAAAGGACAATACAATCTTGTTCCGCTGGCTCTGCTAAGAAAATCTTGTGAGCGTCGTCATCAGTTTTCTTTGAACAGAAAATATAATCCTCCTTGCTCCGCAGCACTTGTCCCGGTGGAGGAGACAATAAGCAACGGATATGCGGCAATACCGCTCGGAAATTAGCGGAACAATTAGAATCTCGAGATTATTACAGGCCTGACGGGTGCACCAGGCAAAGAATTGCCGTCTTGAACTCCGTATCAATTTCTCTGGAGAAGCTACTGGAGGAGGCTTTGCGATGTACAACGCTCAAAGTACCGGATCATTTCCTTTCGTTTGCATTCCATATTTTATTGTCGAGATGCTCGGCCAAAGACTTTTCTCAGGCACGACCTGAGAATTTTATCCTTCGAGCAAGAGTCTCGGGAAGAAAAACGCTGTCTTAGACACAAAAGGAGTCGTTTCGTTTGGATAATTGGTCCTACTTCGCGAGTAACCGTTCCATTTCAAACTCTCGGTCGGCCCCACTCGATTCCGCTTCGTCTTTCCGAACGCGATTATACCGGGTATCCCGAAAGTATGGGATCACTTAATTTGTATGTAGAAGAAGTAAATTGAATGGAATTAATGGAAGGTGAAATGGCTCTTAATGTGTCGATGAAGCAGTATAAGTTTTTATTCTAACAATAACGCATTCTAAGATATGGCAAACAAAAATTGCCTGTTACAATAAATGGTCTCTTTAATTAATTTGATAGATCGAAAACAGTACTACATCTGTTAGAAAATTTTATTAATTCGCGCTTTTCGACGGTTCCAGGGTTAGTGACGCCAGACGAGGGGAGGGAACAAATATTGATAGGAGAAATTTTTTAAACAGTATAAATACATGATTTTCAATCTATTAAACATATGTATTAAGAAAGGAAATAAATGTCTATTTCATTCCAATTTGTTGTAAGTCACATAAAAAAAGTTTATTTTGCATAAAGATATGCTGTCTACTAATCATGATCAGTAAAAGTTTATCAATAATTGCTTCCAATTAACTACGGATATTATCTTTTTCATTCGTATACATTATACACGGTACATGTGGCTTATCGATCACCTAATTGCGGTTTACAGTGGCAGTACATAATATGTGGAGTACTGGAAATAACTGCGAGAAAATGAATAAGTTGGTATTTGCCATTTGCATCTATGTATACATACCCAAAGTAACAGCACGGTACGTTTCGTAAAAATAGTAACATTTGTTAAAAGGTTATGCTACACAAAGCTATTCAATCAAACGCTTTGATTTCGCCGGTTCCAGTCTTTTGAAAAGGCAAAGGAAACTCCGTTTTAAATTAATTTCATTCCAAATGTATTGTTCGACTTTTAACTTGAATTCAGAATTTCTTTTTTAAATATTTTTCACAGAGCAGATGTTTGTCTGTTTCTTTTTGGTCGTTCAGAAGGTTCCGCACATTTTCCATTAAAAAACATTTGTGCGTTTTGTGTAATTGTTTCAATCGGTTACAAATGGCCACTTTGCCTATCTGCAACTGTGCCGCAAGCTCATTTGCCGATTTTGCAGGGACTCTCTTGACAATAAGTAACAATTCCCAAGGATCTCATTGAAAACGCTGCCAACAAACTGCCGAAAGGCTTTTCGCCTTGTGTTTGCATCACGATCACGCATGATTCGGGTATCATATTTCTGGTACACTTTACACCCGCGAGAGGGGGGGGAGGGTTCTTCGTTCGTGAATAGAATGGAAGAAATCGGCTCGCGCTATATACGAAACGACATGTGCCACCTTATCGATCGCGGCGAAACGAACGCGAGGAAATTTGTGATCGTTTGCCACCGTGCGTCCCTTTGTCCGCGAAAAGATTTTAATTCTCGTATACAGGGTTCGCCTGAATACGACCACGGTTTTCAAGTTGCTGGAATTGTCGGAAATGAAAAATTGTTTGCCGCGATGGCTTTCGCACGCGTTAGCAGCATTTCAGTTTATCTAGTGGATACCGTGCGTGCTCAACAGAGGACAAAAATGTTTAAACAAATGTGTAGGACGCATGCGTTCGTTGAAAATCTCTGTCTGCGCTATGAATCAAAGTTAATGGAGGGGGAAAACATTGGTTTAAACCGGGAGGAACGAATATGCCAAGACCGAGCGCAAATAGTTTATATGTCCCTGGATGCTATAAATCACATTAAATTATACAGTGATACTTTTACCAGATGCTGTACATTATGTTCTCGGTATGACTATAACCGCAAGTAATACGGAGTATAAATTGTCTAGGTTCAACTACGAAATGTACCTGGCGTATACATTAACAGCGGATAATTGAAGTGGAAAATTTTCTTATTCAGAGCACTTCCAAATCGTTTCGGTCTCGCGAAAACGAAACGAAATGGGTAAGCGAAATTTCAAGACGATGAAAAAATTAAAAATATAGATGTATTTGAAAAATTCAAGGATATTTATGTATTATTTTTTTACCATGCTTATATTAGCTTTCCGAGTTGTAATCGAATTTTAAACCACTTCCCGATGAGGTAGAAACTTGTTTATTAAAAAATAAATTTTTCAAAAAACTATGCGTCTAGAGGGAAAAGAAATGTTTATATTAACCGTCACACCACGCCGCGCGACGCTCGGTAGCTCGTCAACGCGTTCAGCGATCCCCACTCCGCGCGCCAGCGCTCCCTACTCCACTACGCGTTCCCACTCCACTGACCCATTTTGCACCGAAGGAACTCAATCAGTGTGATGTTCCGTTCATTCAATTCGATTTCGGACAATTGTGGACTCCATCAGAAGACGTCATCTCTCGGAGTCATCCCCTCATTCTATCTCGCGTATTTCCATATCTTGCGTTTCGATATCTTACTACATAGTAACGTTGGCCCTACGTTGGGTATGATCGTTGGCCCAACTGAATAAAAGGCGACATTTCTAACGGCTGCCCCACCAACACCCCAACGAAGGCCCAACAAAATGCCAACCACAAATGCTACTAGGGGACTAGGTCCTCAAGATAGTTGCACGAAAGGAATGGACTCAAGCTTTTATTGAACGCATCATGTGTTGGCGTATTCGCGAACATCATGCATCGCGGCATCGACGAAAGTATCTGTGGCTCGAGACGAGTGCCTGGTGACGGTAGAGCGGTTCTGTAAGGGTCACATGATACACACTCCTTGCTCACTCGGATATGCACCGTTCACTCACTTAGACGTGGTTTTAATTGCTGTCTCCTCGCCACCATGCGTTCCTCCCCGTTCTTTCCAGAATGAGTTTCTGCTTCTCTTTCGTGCCCGTCAGGCTGGATAAACATAATTAAGTAAAGAATCATTCGCGGACCAACCAACAGCCCCCATCGCATCGGTATGTTTGATGACACGTCCCTCGAGCACGATATTATTGCACAGTTTTCGGAGTTTATGAACAGCATCGCGCGGGGAGAGACAATTCAGCGAAAAATGTTTCAGGGGAAAGGTTGCAACCGTATTGTATATAGAGCGCTCGAAAATTACCGGTTTTTCATTTTTTTAACTGTGCTTTTTTTAAATGTTAGTATTTCATAACTTCTACGAGAAAACACTAAAAGAATTTAAATATACTGTTACATTATTTTCAAGCTATTGAACATATGAAGAAAGGAAATAAATTTCTATTTCACTCAAATTTGTTGGAACTCGTGTAGACAATTTTTATTTCGCACGAAGATCCGCTGTCTGATAATTAGTTACGTCAAGAATGGCGAAAAGCAATAGAACAGAGTGGAAAATATGTTATTGAATAAATATCTCAATTTTATTTTTTAATTTTTATTTAAAAATGCCACGAACTTTCGTCCCGATCGAATATTTCCAAACCATCGATATTATTTTCGTTTTCACGTAACAATATCAATATTAACGATCGCAAATGGTTATCTTTTGTTTTGATCCCCAAATGAGATTTTCCCAGGTGTGCTCACAGGTACAAAATGAATCTTGATCATGATTCCTGTTGCATATTCTAAAGGCGGGAAATCCTCAGCCTGTTCATCAGTTAGAATTAGTTTCCATCGGAGCCTAGCGCGTCGAAAACTCTATTACTCTTTCACTGTAATCTCCGCCACTTTGAAGTTCCATTTAGACAACTTATGCCTTACGGAATTCTAAAACAGTTTCCCTACATCCACAAACGGATCGTTTTAGCAGCCGCCGTGAAAGTGCAAAGTTCCGAATGAAAATTTATCGAGTGTTCACTTTGGGAATTAAGGATCACATTGGATTAAAGTCAAGCAGGAAGTATCTTCTAACGGTATCAAAGCACGACCAACAAGAAAGCAAAATGCGCTGGCAGGGCGTTCGCTCGCACGCGCGCGCAAACGATCTAAGCGCGTAAGAAGGTCGAGACAGGTAGAACTACGGGAAGCTGATACGTGAAAGAGATACGGAAAGTTCACCGCGTAAACTTCAAATTGGTTGCTGGCTGCGCTGCGGTCTGCGGATGCTCGATAGGAATTCCTGATATGTACTTATTTCCCGTCGAACTTCCAGACTCGTCGTGTGTCCTGTCTTTTCTCCGTATCCCCTGCTTTCACGGTTCGTCCTTCCTATGTAAGCGATTCCCCATTTCCTTGTCTCCTTTGATGGACTTTCTTCCGGTTGCTCCTTGTTTCTCCTCACTCTTCAAAGAAAGTCTCCCCTTTTAATTAACACCAGAGCTGGGTAAAATCGTATTTGAAATAGTAATTGGTAAATGATCCTATATATGGACCGTTTATTTTGAAAGTGGTGTAAGTCCATTTAAAAAAAAATAGTGAATAAAAATTATTTTAGATAAATTCGCCTAAAAGAAATTTATACAATGAAGTTACATATTGATAAATTAGTTGAAACTTTGCGAGACTTGACATAATTAATTTATATTTTTGAATTGACTAATATGCTAACCTTTAATTTTCTCGAAACAACAAAAAATGAACTTACATCACTTTCATAATAAACGGTCCGTATTTTAAAGTATGCGTCCAACTTTAAAAATAAAATATTTTATTTGACGCAGTAGTTTTTAAAAATAGTACCTGAAAATTTCAATTTTAAATATTATTGCTGAAAATAATGGTTCGAATTCAATACATTTATGAGTATAAATAGTTTCCTAACGATATAAGATACACCGTATGTGTATCAACAAACAAAGAATTTTGAAAAGAACATGAACGCGATCCATTGCATACCCTTTGAACAAACTACAAGGAGATAATGTTTCTTTCGGTGATATACACTACTGTGCAAAGGAAAGAAGCACCCGGCCATATTTAATTGGAAAGCGTAAAGAAATCAAATAAGAACACAGTAAGTTTAGAAAAAGGATTCTACTGTTTAATTGAATAGTTCCGAGAATGTGTTATTGCGGATTATCTAATACTTTAAATGCGATAAATCAATTATTGTACAATACAATTTCTACATAAAGCTATTGTTTGTCATTACATCCCATAATTGTATTGGATGCTTCTTTCTTTTGCACAGTAGTGTATATCCTTGGATTTTGAGAATACATGTACATGTAAATACATGTACCGTAAAATATTGCGAACCTTTGAGACTTCATTTACTACCGAGTTTGAAATCTCGATTTCGTGATTTATTCGATTTTACATATACGTGCCACTATTTGCCAACCAAAATGGAAATTACGATGGATTCCGAAAAACTTGGATAAAAGTCTAGCGGGTCTAGGACGAAACGCACCTTTCCTTTTTCTTCTCTCTCTCATATTCATTTAGAGCTCCCAAAGAGGAAAACGAACTTTTACCAAAGAAATCGTATAAAATACTTTAAAACAAATGGCAAATCCAGATTCAAAATGCCACGGTTTAAATTACTTCCATTTTCACAAAACAGAGAAGTAGACTTTCTTTCCTCTACGGAAAAATAAACAAATGATAGTAGTCATACAAACATTGCAGAATCAGAAATATTTCAATATTTGAGCGATGGGGATACACAAATTGAAAATATTACAAAACACAAATATGTAACTGTCCCAGTTGAAAGACTTTTTAGCTTTGTTTTGTGCCAATAATCGCAGTCGATCAAAAAATAAAACGAAAATGTGGCAAGTGATATAGTTTCTTATATCAAGTACCATTTCTTCTTTCAATCATCGCAACGATAAGAATTATTAAATCATCCATAAGTAATGCGGTTTCTCAGAGTTTTATAACGACGGCAAAAGCGTTTTATTTTATTTCGTATTTCATATTGTTGAAATAGGAATATTTTATTTTGTGGTTCAGATTGTTGTAATACAAATATTTTATTTTGTGGTTCAGATTGTTGTAATACAAATATTTTATTTTGTGGTTCAGATTGTTAATTTAATTTAATTTTTATGTCTCACGGTGAACTTTGAAATTTCCATTTCGCATAAGAATCCGCAAGTCTAATTACAGAACCATATTGTACTCTGCGAACAGTATTGTCACTTACTTCCCGAATGTACCTGGCAATTTGTAGTCGCCATTTCCTTTGAAGTCCGGTACTTCCTCATAAAGCATTTTTCCTCGGACTATTTTTCCCTATTTTCGCGTGTAATTCTTTTTTGTGTTGTTACAGGTGTATAACTCATAACTGCCAATAGAAGTTGCATGTCAATATTACTTGGTGCCGTCATTGCCCCCTCTGTTTACCGTACCTTTCCTATCTTTACATTTGAGATGTCCACTTCGTTATTAATCATTATTTGCACGAACCAGTTGGCAGAACGAGTTACAGCACAATATTCTCCTTTTAAGCGTGTGGACAGCATAATGAATAAGTATGAATTATTGGCATAATTGGCAGAACACCATGTATACCGGTGTACCAAAAATAGTTTAATATAGTTTTTGTAAAGTTACACTTTAAACGGATGTATTTTCAGACTGGTATGTAAAAACTTGACGCTCCTGGTAACAAATTCTTGCCACAGTTATTACTAATTTTGCTTGAAAATTATCATTTTGATAGGATGTTGTACAAAGTGTCAACTAAGACGCACTTGCCCCGAAAATGGGGCAAGTCCGTCTCTGAGAGTTGAAAATGCTTTCGAACCTTGTTTCAAGAAAAGAATGATTAAGAAGCCTGCTACAAAATGCTTCTTATTGCATTCAATTATATTGTTTAGTTTTATAATTATCCATTTTTAAACAAACATGTACTTTTATGATGAAATATGAAAGGGGATACAGTGATATTAAAACAAAGTTTAAAAATGCTTTCGAACCTTGTGTCAAGTGCTACGGGGCAAGAAAAGAATTATTAACAAGCCTGCTACAAAATGCTTTTTATTGCATTAAATATATTGTTTAGTTTTATGGTTACCCATACAGTACGCATTTACCCCACCGTGATAGTACGAACTTGCCCCGTGTAGTAATATTTACGGGGCAAGATCATCTTAGTGTTTTTCTCAATAAATTGTAAAAAATACAATAAAAACGGTTTATTTAATGTAAACCTACATGAATGTTTTTTTTGTAACCTAAAATAACAACATGGAATATATTAATAACTTGTAAACTATTGCACGTTCTGGGTAACCTCAAAGTTGTACGTGTACCTCGCACGTGACTGTTTAGCATTGGTTGATTTAAGCGAGGAAAACACCTTTATTCTTGGGCGACATCTATGTAGAATAGTTCATACTAACTTACACTACATTAATAAATACAAGCTAGCGAAATTTCGTTCATATTATAATTAAAATGACCAATTAACGCACTTACCCCTCTCCATCTTACTTGATATTTTCTAATGATCTCTAAAGTAATGATTTTTCAGTATAAGACTGGAGAATAATGAACAACTGGTGCATTAAAAAAATACATGGTTCCATTAAAAAAGTTGAAAGTGACCTTCGTATGCCCACTACTCCTACACGTACAAAAAATCATTAACGCAGAATGATGTAACCATATAACTTTTATTTCAAACATTTTCATGAATTATTTCAGAGATATTCGAGCGGTTCATTATAAATGAAACACCTTGTACATCGTGTAGTGACCAAATTCATTTAACGAGAGCAATAGACATTTCAATATTTAACTGATGCTGTCGCTAATATTTCGCAACGTATGCGGTAATGAAATTGTACGGTTGGTACTGCAACAAGTACACACAAGTTGTAGTTGTTCTGAAAATTTGATCACTAATGCACATCGCTCTTACAAAGCGTGGACAGTTGTGTGACACAGATTGAGACACGTACTGTCTCCGCACAGCCGGATTTCACGGCTGAAATGCGTACTTGTAATTACGCGTGGAGGTTTGCAACTCTAGACCGGCGGACGTGTGAATTAGTCTACACAGTCGTGGATTTGTTACGAGGGTGACGTGCCACGTGAAACAGTGTGCGAAAACGTATTAATCCGAACATGAAATAATTTGACCGGGCTCTTTATACGTAAATGTACCAATGGATCGCGCGGATAGGATTGGCAATGCAAAAGCATAAATTACCTGTTTGCTATCTTTCCAGTTTACCGAAAACAATCACTTTGTTATGAAAGTCGGAATGTTAGTGTAGTTCACCGTGTAAAATCGAAAAATAAATAAAAGCTTGTTTGCAGGAAATTCTATCCAAGTATGGATAGAATTCTATCCAAGTATGGATATCCAAGTATGGATAGAATTTCATTGACCTCTCTATCTTGACACTATCAAAAAATTGTATCATTCTTGTTTGTGGTTTCTAGCAATTTTATATTTAACAAATACTTTACAAAGCTTTATTGTCAATTAGTTCTTAACAAATGCAGGAAAAATCATTTTACAAGTATTTAGAAACAGATCTGATAAATGGTAGTTCGGTTATATTAACTCTCCGCAATCACACATTCAACCATTCTCTCATGCGCCCTCTAACCGAGTCCGATAAATGGTAGTTAATATACGATACAAATTTTATTATTATACAGGGTGGCCCACATAACTCTGAACAGCTCAATATCTCCGTTACTTTTCGTTGTACAAAAAAACTTCGTAGGACAAAGTTACACTTTTTGAAGGGCCACATATAACGGTGTAAGGGAAAAAAAATTTCAAGGTCATTTTTATGAGATTTCAAGGTTATCGAGGTTTTTTTAAATGGAATGAGGTATTTTTTAATACATCAATCGATGCAGCTGGACATTCTTTATAAAAAAGTACTAACCTATGTATGTCGAAAAGTTAGTAGTTCAGGAGATATTTCAATTTAAATAACTCCAAAATACCATTACTGTCGTACTAAGGCGTTACACAAGTAAGTAAACACTAACGCCTTAGTACGACGGTAATGGTATTTTGGAGTTATTTAAATTGAAATATCTCCTGAACTACTAACTTTTCGACATACATAGGTTAGTACTTTTTTATAAAGAATGTCCAGCTGCATCGATTGATGTATTAAAAAATACCTCATTCCATTTAAAAAAACATCGATAACCTTGAAATCTCATAAAAATGACCTTGAATTTTTTTTCCCTTACACCGTTATATGTGGCCCTTCAAACAGTGTAACTTTGTCCTACGAAGTTTTTTTGTACAACGAAAAGTAACGGAGATATTGAGCTGTTCAGAGTTATGTGGGCCACCCTGTATAACAGTAAGACAGGCTCAATATATACATGTCAATACATATTGCTCAAAATATTGACATGACACACTCTGTAGGTCTTATCTCAACAATTTTGAAACATCTCCAAATAGAAATAGTAATAAAAAAATATAAATGGTAATACAGGATATAAACGAGAACCATCGCCAGGATACCTAAAACTTGAATCGTCATGTGAAGACCTAAGCGTTGATGATGGGACAGTCAAAGCTGTAACCATTTTATACATCTTCGCTAGGTAGCTTTGGGAGTGTCGTAGCCACGAGAATTTTGAATGGATAGACCGCCAAAATGTCAGTGTTATACGACCGAGTGTTACAGCTCTACGACGAAACAAGAAACGTCATCGCAGAATATAGTATCCATAAGTCTTGAATGGCTTAACGCATGTACCACCAGCGTCGCATAGAAATGACGACTTGTATCTTAAATTTTAAGTGAAGTCTACATAACGAATGTTTATTTAAATTTATAATAAAGTTTAAGTTTAAGAATGAAGATTAAGAATTTATACCGTCTCCCGTTGTTGCATATCATTTTGAGGATTATTTTTTTGACAAACTTGAAATTCGAAATTTCGAATAGTTATTCCCAATTTTCATTTGAAATAAAATTTGCTTAGGTCTGAAAAACTTCAGTTTTTCGGCTAACAATGTCAGTCGAGTGAGAAGAAGATTAATCTTCCAAACGTCGAAGACTTTTATAATCTATAAATCCATAAAAATCTCGAGTAACTGATGGAATCATTGAACATTCTCCGCTATGTGGTCCCAACATTTGATAAAGAAGATAGGGTTCAATAAAACGTAATAACCCCAAAGACTATTACCGAGACGAATGTTGCCGGAAGACTTGTTAATCATCAGAACAGATTATACGTGGTGGACGTTTCCCTTGTCGCCCGTACGAGCGAAGTGCACTGCGTTTTGCGAGGAGCTCTCGCGAACGGTGCTGCACCCGTGTAATTTTTCAACACTCGTCTAGCGGAAAATTGAACAGAACCTCCCGGGGCATAATTCATCCTCAATAATTGCAACGATAACTCGAGGAACGACTTTACATGAAAGCGAGGCTTGTGAAATTACGATGTCCCCGTAAAACGTAATGAATTCATAAAGCCCATATGTTTCAGCCCATCTTTCAACGGCTTCAATCATCCGGCGAACGATCGACTCGTCGTTGCCGTTCCCTCTACATTTTCCTCCCATTGAACTCTCGATTTTTCATCCAGAATCCTCTTTCTACCGGGTTCAACTACTTTTTCTTTTCTTTTCGATTCGATTTTGCGCCCCCCTCCCCAACCCCTCCTTTTCGTAGAACCGATCCCGATTTTTTCCTTTCTGTCCCCGCGCAGAGTCGTTTCTCCTCTTCACCCATCTCAAACTTTCTTGCATTCGCCACGTTCCCGACGACTTTTCTATCTTTTTTCGGGGGTTCCTTCGCCGGCCCACACATTCTTTTCGACCTCGCCACGTTATCTCGTTTCCTGTTCCCTTCACGTTCGCCGGTTATCCCGCAAGTAGTAAAAGTCGCGCGCCGAGCCGCGCCGCGCCGGTGGACCCGTAGTTTTTCCAGTTTCGTTTAAAACTCCGCCCACTCGTTTCTCCTTATTCAGCCTTCGCTGGTGGCCCCCGTCGTTGACTGCGTAATAGCCGAAAGAAACACTTTGTTGGGAAACACCGTCCACCCAGAGAACTCCGCGGCAGTTACGCGAACCTCTCTGGCTCGATGAATTTTCCCGCAAAGTCGGTAAGGGGTAAGTTCCTGTCCGACAAAAGGAAGCCAGGAAAGTTGGCGGACGAGAGGGCCTCGCCAGAACTATTCCCCTTTGTAGGGCGGAAAGAGAGGCCGCGGAAAGAGCCGCGAGACGCGTACCACGTGAAAAAGTTATTCCGACGTAGGTATCATATTTCGGTCGAATAAATCTAGCCGGGGCGACGTTGTTAGCGAAACTTTGATAAGGAGGCTGTCCCGTTAACCCTCGCCTCTCGACGAACGTCGGTTCATTCCGACTTGCTCGCTACGCTTTTTCTTATTGTTCATATATAAACTAAGCTACACTCTGAGAAAAAAAGATAGCGCTTATAAATTTCATCTTAGCAACCCAGAAAGTAGTATAACCCTGTAGATGTTGACGAAGAAATTCCGAAAATCCAAGTTTCAATCCTAGGAGACCAGTGGTTCAAAAGTTACGCGTGTGTAAAGTTGAGTGACCGCAAGCGTTTTTGACTGGTAAGGGCGCCGCCATGTTGGTATGTACTCAGCGTGGTCCGTCGTCTGACGAGCGGAGCCGCTGGGTGGCGCCACAAGCACGCGGTTATGTCGATAACGCAAATTTACGTCATTAGCGACGTCTATAACGCTTATTTTATAATGGGTACACTCTCCTTTGTTACTACAATTAGTTAGTACAATTTTTGTAGTGTTACTTGGTATGAATCAAGTGGCAAAATTGAATTGAAATTATGTAAATCGGTATGTATAGCGGAGTATAGCTTCAATGTTCAGTCAACTTTGATGCTGGCAAGCACAGCATGCTCATTTGTTATTCTATGCCCGCGATAGAGCAACAACGGTTAACTTTTTGTTGATCTTCCTGTTGTTGCTTGAAGAAATCCTTGTTGCCCAATGTTTACACAAGTCTGTTCGTGTTTCCTGTGCTTGGAACAAGTACTGCTTGGAGATGACAAGAAGGTCCCTGAGGGGGCGTAGAGGCAAGAGGGGTCTATTGTTCTGCATAACAGTAGTAGTGTGTGTGTGACCGCTTCGGCCAATAGAAGGCGCGCACCTTCCATGCTAACCAATCGGGCGCGCATTCTTGTCTACGTCACCGCATTCCTGCCAGGGACCTTCTTGTCATCTCTCAGCAGTACGTATATGTTGCTGCTTGTTGCTCGTTCCCATGTCTAACGGTAAAAATAACAAACATTGGAAAACAGTTTCAGAGACTGTTCAAGAGCGCAGAGCGTGTTATTAAATCTCTCGACTTTCGATGAAGTAGGGTATTTCACGGATGCACGAATAAAAGAAACAATACTAAAGCCTTGTTCTTCAGAGCTTCAACTACGTCAGACATCAAAATTCTGAAATCGACATTTTCCGACTTTGCAGGCCAAATACCCCGCTCTGCATCG
Source organism: Lasioglossum pauxillum (assembly GCA_933228785.1). Lineage (NCBI taxonomy): Eukaryota > Metazoa > Arthropoda > Insecta > Hymenoptera > Halictidae > Lasioglossum > Lasioglossum pauxillum. The sequence continues at coordinate 37,807,141 of OW121699.1, read as the reverse complement.
TGTAAACTGGTGGCTATGTAAAGGTTATGGGGGTAGACTCACGTTTCCAGGATTGCAAGGGTACGGGATGCGCGTTCTCGTTTCTCGATAATGCAAAGTTGGGGTTATTAAGTAATTAAAAGGGCTAGATAAAACATCAATCTAGACCGCGATCGCCCTCCAAAGTTCTATTTTTACGCTTCCGAGGCGTAATTTACATTATTCGGGAGCATACAGCTGCCGCAGCTCTATGAAAATAGCTACGTGAGCAGCTGTGTGCTTCCGAATAATGTAAATTACGCCTCAAAAACGTAATAAAAAAATTTTATAAAAAAGAATTAAACCGACTTCGAGAAAATGCACCGAAAAGTATGAAATAATTTCCATTTAATTTATGTGAATACACACGAACTAAAATACAATACAATCTTTTCGGAGGCGGCGCAAAAATTAAAAATTTTCGAAATGACAGATGTTGCTGATTATGATTTCATTGGAATATGGTGGAAATGGTATTGGAAATGGTAATGGAAATGGTATTGGAAATGGTATTGGAAATGGTATTGGAAATGGTATTGGTGGAAATCATATGGTAATATGGTGGAAATCAGTAGGTGGGAAGAGAAGATACATTATTATGTGAAAGCATATGGAAGAATTTAAGGATTTTCGTAATTTCCAGTGTCGAAAATTTTCAATATTGCGCCGCCTCCGAAAAGATTGTATTGTATTTAAGTTTGTGTGTATTCACATAAATTAAATGGAAATTATTTTATTAAAGATTAATTTATTTAAAGATTGTATTGTATTTAAGTTTGTGTGTATTCACATAAATTAAATGGAAATTATTTTATACTTTCAAGTGCGTTTTTTCGAAGTCGGTTTAATTTTTTTTTATACAATTTTTTCATTTCACACTTTTTATCAAGGGACCAATCGGGAAATGTACCCTACACTGATTGGTCCATCCATCTCTGAGTAATCGGTGAACATACATGAAATGTAGGATCAAAGATATCTTTCGTCTGAATGTTCACAAATCTCCGTTCGAGATTTACAAAAACGTCTTTCTCTGTCAACCGTCACATTATTGTAATAGTAGTAATTTATAAATATCTGAAAGCCGCAATCATAACGGTAACGACGTTGCGCCGTTACTGTTCCTAATATCTAACATTCAGCGGAGTTCACAACGGCATCACCACCCTACACTTTCGCAAATAAAATCGTAAGGAATAAAAAAATGCAAAATCTTTTTTCACGGCACCACCCCGGGGACATACACTGCAAGATGCAAAAGGTTTCGTTCCGATTGATGCATCCATCTCGGCGTAATCGGAGAACATACAAAAAAAGGCACATACAAATCGAATTGAGTAACCTTCTCCTTTTTCAAAGTCGGTTAAAAAACAGGACTTTTGAGGGCGATCGCGGCCTAGATTGATCTTTTATCTAGCGCTTCTGACTACTGAAAAACCCCATATCTTTGCATTATCCTGGAAACATGAGTCTACCCCCTTAAGGTAATTAAAAAATTCCGAATGTCCAAAAAGGCCGAGAGAAATCGACGATTTCTGATAATGTTCAACCGGACAGAAATATTTGACACAATTCGAAGTTCGATCAGATCGAATGTTACGTTCATCCGTGCACCGGCGACCCGAGAAATATAGTTTCACAGCTCACCGAAATGCTCGCCGTCCCTTTCCGGTGAGTTCTGTGGACTTTCATTGTCAATACAATTTGTGTCACGCTTTGCTGTGAAAGAAGGATCGCAGACAATTTCGGGCGACACAATGGGTTGGTAGTTAACTCGGGGTAACACAGGTACACCCGGCTCGGCGGCGCGGCGCGGCGGCGGCCACCGTAACACGAAGAAAGGACAGAGGGAAAGAATTGAAATGAACGGGTAGGCAGTCTTCATTTGGGGGCAAATGGGGTTTTTCCGAATGGACGTTTTAGAAAGTTTGCTGCTCGGAGGCATTGTTTGGCCGACACTGGCAAAGCTGAGGGGTGAGTCGGTCGAAGCTTTGATTAACTGGCGCCACGAGGCAAAGTCCTCTCACGATTGTTTGCCACTCTTGCTGTCTTCGTTCCTCTTTATTCCTCGCAGGTCTTCCGCTTTTCTTCTTCCTGGTGTTCCTTTCTCGTAGCAGTTGTCGTTTCCGTTGTTGTCCGTCTCCTCGTTTTTCGATGCAACAACCATTCAACCGCATCTATCTTCTCATCTCTCTTTCTCCATCTCTTTTTCAGACACACACACACACAAACATATTATATCTCCTTCTTCGGTCAGTTGCCTCGGCCAACTTGACCAGATACTTCAATTAAGTTTGCCGTGGAAAGCAAGCGAAACTACTTTTCGTACGCATGCACTCTATTTGTAAGCTGCTCTCGCCTTTGGCCCGTGAGTTGAAATCCATTTAGGGCTGCCACGTTCTTGGAAAGGTATTGATTAGTTCTCAGGATTCTGTAAACGGTGCTAAGCGTGCTGACTCCGTGAAGAGCGTACGCCGTTTATGCTTGTCAGGTTGCGTGAGTGATCGAATGAGATGTGTTATTAAGAGCCGGCCTCTGAATACTTCTTCGAGATATTCCTGCGACGTCCGATAATGCAATTCCAACGGCGATTCTGATAAGTGGGCGCAACGTAGACCAACATAGATACGATCATGTGAATGTATGTCTCGATACACAAGGTGATAATCAGAAAGTCCGATATTTATAGTACCCACCGCAATCCAATCAACATTGGTCCTAGAAGCAAACATTTCCCTGTGAAATCAACCTTTGTTGTTTATTACTGTTCCACATCATAACTGGTTCTCTTCGCAACACATTCAATGTATACAATTCGTAGACGTGACTGGAGATTTGTACTTCGACTTATGTTTACAAGCTTCTGTTTACAACCTTGTGTTTACAACCTTGTGTTTACGCGCACCTCTTGCGTTTACAACCTTGAACTAATGTTTCCAACTTCTCTGTGACGGAAGCGAAATAATGTGATCATGATACGGAACGCTGATAAATAATAGAAGTCGATTTTACAGGAATAGGATTACTTTTAGGACCTCTGTTCATTAGGCAATTTTTCCTCCTCTCGGTGGGTACTAAAAATATATAGAAGACTTGATCAGAAATTGTGTAAGGGAATCACTCTTTTTACCACGTTTTTATTAGCTCGCTTTCTTGTTTGTTTGTCTGTTCGGTGGCAAATTTTGCAATTGATTTTGAACTAACTTCCTGATGAGCTAGAGACATGAAATCGGTTACATGGCTCAGAAGTGGATGACAATGCATTATTCAAAAAAAAAAATTTTAAAAAAGTCTATCCGTTTCGGAGAAATAACAATTAAATATTTACCTGTTCACCCCCCCGCGAAACCTACGTCATCGCGTTCAGCGATCGCTACGCCGCGCGACAGCGCTCCCTACTCCACTACCCGTTCCCTCTCTGACTCATCCCCACTCAACTGACCCGCTTCGCACCGAAGGAGCTCGGTGTGCGTCAGTGTGCGTTTGAGCTCCGTGCGGTGTTTACAAAGTTACTACGTATTATTATACTATAATGTTTGTTTACCAATCGAAGGGACAGTTACACCGAGATTTTCGGTCGAACCTTTATCTTTGACTTTTTACCACGGCGTTCGTTTTCGATATGACGCGTCACAACACCGTCTGAAATTTACTACATGTCTCTGTTATAATCTCATAAAAATGTTCAAAATCGATTGTAAAATTTCACACATACAAAACTAAAAAGCAGAAAATAATTATTTAAATAAAAATAAATTTTTTAAAATACCACGTTTTTAAAATGGACTAAAAAGTATAAAACAAATTTTTAAAAAACGCCACGTTTAAAAAACGGACTAAAAAGTATAAAATAATTTTTTCTAGCCCCATAGAGATTCCTAACCCCGTACAGATAGTCCTGAAAATCTGTGATTGTGAATTTTGAATAGCTATGAAAATACTTGTAAGATTTATAACGAAAAACGTGGGGCGCAAGATAATACATAGTAAGGAGTGTAGAGAGTAGCTGCCGCTGAGAAATCTCGTACAACACTTCATATCATTTGCAGTGCAATAAAGTTGTTAGTGATTTAGTGTTCATGCATCAATTATCTATTGCATGCGCCCCGTGTTTTTCGTTTTAAATCTTACATGTATTTTCTTAGCTATTAAAAATTCACAATCACAAATTTTCAGGGGTTAGGAATCTGTATGGGGCTAGAAAAAATTATTTTATACTTTTTAGTCCGTTTTTTAAACGTGGCGTTTTTAAAAATTTTATGTTATACTTTTTAGTCCGTTTTAAAAACGTCGTATTTTTAAAAAATTTATTTTTATTTAAATAATTATTAGTCTTCCTCTTTGTAGATGGTCAGAGGGATGTTCTCAATAAATATTGAATATAAGGCGTTTTGACTTCATTTCGACACTTATTTCTCAGAGTTTTCGGGGTGTCCCAACTTAAACGGCAAAATCTTGTTTTGCCGAAAACATAGTAGTGATTTCTTAGTCCCTCATTAGTAAATTCGTTAATTTAAGCGCGCAGCTTTAATAATTTGATCACCTACCATAAACTGACCAAATAGACAATCGAACAAGTAGCTCCCGATCGCGTCGAACAATCGAACAAAATAAAGCCGAGTTTATTTCCCGAAGCGGAAGGCTAATACCGCGGGAACTGCTTCGGGATTATGCATTTATTTGCGTTCTTTCCAATCTTTCTTTCGTTGAATAAAAATCCCATATTTCCTGCTTATTCCTTTGCCAATATTTCCAATTTCATTAGGACCCCGTCTATTTCCCCGGCCGATGTAACCAACCAAAAATAAAGGAACTATTTCCCCATGTATTTTCTCCTTCTTCGGTATTGCGAATCCGCGATCAGGGAAATCCTCCCGCTACCCCCCAACCCCCTTTTTTTTATTCCGTTTCCAACCTCCGGCTCTGTGATTGTTTCATTTACTCGCGCCTTAGAAGTGCATCTCTCCGGCCCTGTTTCCCTAAATAAACCGAAACAAGGCAAGAGAGAACACGGGAACTGCTGGTAGTAAATTCCTCGAGGAATACCGTTCGCAAAATTAAATTCAACGAAAGGTTATACTGATATCAAACCAATCCGACCAACTGCTTCGAACTTATAATACAGATAGCCGATGGCCGAAAGAATATCTACGCCTGGCTTCGCCATTCTCGATGCTGTTTCTGATACTGCATTCGACCAAAATGGATAACAAATATACACAAAAATAAACAGCTAAAGAGGGTTCACCATTAACCTTTTTTAAAGTGGCTTTTCAATCATGAACATTTAGGGAGACTTAACATAAGACAAATAAAATTAACAAACTAACAATTTTGGAACAATCAATGTAAATACGGTAAGGTGGAATGAGGTAAGTCCGTCTACGGGGCAAGTTCGTCAACTGGTTATTTTTATTATAATATGAACGAAATTTCGCTAGCTTGTATTTATTAATGTAGTATAAATTAGTGTGAGCTATTCTACATAGATGTCGCCCAAGAATAAAGGTGTTTTCCTCGCTTAAATCAACCAATGCCAAACAGTCACGTGCGAGGTACACGTACAACTTTGAGGTTACCCAGAACGTGCAATAGTTTACAAGTTATTAATATATTCCGTGTTGTTATTTTAGGTAAGTACAACAAACATTCATGTAGGTTTACATTAAATAAACCGTTTTTACTGTATTTTTTACAATTTATTGAGAAAAACACTGAGATGATCTTGCCCTTAAATATTACTACACGGGGCAAGTTCGTACTATCACGGTGGGGTAAATGCGTACTGTATGGGTAACCATAAAACTAAACAATATATTTAATGCAATAAAAAGCATTTTGTAGCAGGCTTGTTAATAATTCTTTTCTTGCCCCGTAGCACTTGACACAAGGTTCGAAAGCATTTTTAAACTTTGTTTTAATATCACTGCATCCCCTTTCATATTTCAGCATAAAAGTACATGTTTGTTTAAAAATTGATAACTATAAAACTAAACAATATAATTTAATGCAATAAGAAGCATTATAGCAGGCTTGTTTTTTAATTGCACTAGTAGAAATGCCTAAAAAATGGTGACATAACTTAACGGACACACCCTGTATAAGGGGTAAGTTGACGCACCGTTTTATTAAGAAACAATCGAGTTCAATAGCGATCGCATTGTGTCAGTTCCTCCAGTTCTCAGACTTACTCCATTCTCAGTTTACCACTATCGCTGAAATTAATTCCAGACTGTTGCTCCCAGCAGACTCCATTGAGGCATGCTATAACTTTGTACTCAAATGGGCCGTTCCATTATACTCCCGTGCATCGACAGTTAAATGAGCCACGTTTCGGTCGAAGGTAGATCTCGCGCCAACGGATAACACGGTCACGTACCCGTTCCTTTATTCTCCTTTTTTCAGATATGAACGATACCACTGTCCTTTCCGCCTTTGTCTTCCGCGAAATTAAGTCCGGGATAATCGAGCCGTTTGTTTGCACGCAACGTCGCGCTCCTCCTCAATTTCGTTACGGAGGAATTGAAGAGAACAAGATCAACAAGAATTTCTCTAAATGTTCAGCAATTCATGAAGGATTGTCGCGAATATTATTTGCCGTATACCATTAACGCAAGGAAATGCGGAACCTCGGGAAACGAATGCCCTTTCCTCTTGATAATTTCATTTTACTAAAAAAAATATGTAGATTTTTTAGCATTTTTTATCAAAAAATAAATTGAATGAACATTCCCCGGGCAACCAGCGTTGCGTATCTTCGTAGAAAAATTTCACTCTTCAATTTCTTATTTTTTCCCAACGATTATACAGGGTGTCCTAGAATGCTGTTCTTCCTTTAAAGGGTTCCTTTAAAGGTATCAATAACTGGTTCAACTAAAAGTTATAACGTAGCGTTACGCTCACGAACATCTTTTGGAATAGAGTACATATTTCTTTCCTGAAATATGATTTTTTTCAAAAAATTAATCGGTCAGATTCATTGTCCCATTTCAGGATACGATATCACGTTTCCTTCGTATCGAATTCCTATTTCGTATCCTATCCTATTCTGCTTTGTATCGAAGTAGGCATTTAAAGCAATTTAAAGCATTATAGAGAAGGCACAATCATGTGAACTACAGTCCTTTGGTGATCGAGATAGAAGAAAAATGGTCTTATTTATAACTACTATGAAGAATGTTTTTTCGAAAGCTGAGATTATAAAAATATGAGAATGATATTCAGTGCAAAATAGTTATTTTTATGTATTTTAATCTCATTGGGAAAAAATACCGCAGTAATATTACATTTTCCAGTATCAGTCATCGGGACTGTTCTTTACTTTATCGGACTCAACATTTTTGCCATTCTTTTATAAATTATTATGTATTTGGTATGTAATCCAGTAGATTTGTACCAGGGGAACCAGCAGATCGAAGTTTCGATCCTGTAGGATCAAAGGTTCAGGAGTTATGCTTGCTTAAAGGTGTGCATTTTTCAGTGTTTTTGACAGGTAAGGGCGCCGCTTACAGAGCAGAGCCGCCAGGTGGTAGTTGGTTGGTGATTAGATCGCGGGGGAGGCGGTAAGGTAAGCGGCTCGCGGTCGTCACTACAAACCAATTTGACGACGCTCTTACCTGTCGAAAACACTGCAAATTGCTCAACTTTAAACAACCATAACTCCTGAACCATTGATCCTACAGGATCGAAACTTCGATCTGCAGGTTCTCCGGGTAGAAATATACTGGATTACATACCAAATACATAATAATTTATAGGATAAAGGCAAAAGTTTTGAGTCCGGTAAAGTAAAGTTTACCCGTCATCGGGGTTCTCTTTAAGTGTACCGATACTTTTTGAGTTATGAAAGATACCCTACGGCAGGAAGTTAAAGGAAGTTAAAGCACCGTTTTATTCGGTGATTCGGTATAGCCGTTCGAGTGATCTCTTTACATTTACAGCAATCGCCTGTGGTTGATCGGAATCGATTACCGGCTGGACAAACTGTCTTGCGGCGACCTCGAAGATCGCTGTAGACATTCCGGTCCCATCGAAGAAATTCGATACCGCAAAGTGCCCGTATTTATCTGTCGCCGGCGCGGCGTGGCGCGCGTCGGAAATATGTTCACGGGTGAAATAGAACCTCTTCATTGTCCCCCAGAAGTCGTTCACTCCCGATTTGCGGCGATAACGTTTTCCATCGTGGTCCGCGAATGACAGGAGGTGAAATTCGCCGTGGAGTAGGGGCCTGCGAACTCTGCAGGCGCATCTAAGCCGATTTCTCTGTGAACTTTCGGTTGCAGTTTGCTCCAGATCGGGTCACTTTGTGTACTTCGAATCTGAGGAACGGGTTATATATTTCTCTTTGACTCCGCGAATCTGATGGCTTGGGCGTGGCCGATGGAAATTGTGCCGATTGTCGTTCTGTTTGCCCCGAACTGTATGCAGAACTATTATACAGTTTCTATACTGTCACGGCTTACGAGACATTGCTCAATGTTTAAAGGAATACCCGGCGAACTACGTATCTATAGAGCTATCATTCGGGGGCACTAAATTACACGTTTTACTGTTGCAACGGTAATTTCAATTGTCTCAGATAGTCTTTCCTCGTGCATGATGTTTTAGCCTATTGCTCCGGTTTACTTCTAGAACATATTATTATACAATTATTCTTGCAATTAGACTGTGGATCTTTATGCAAAATAAAAATATCCTGCAATGACTGAAAGGAGCTGCGTAGACACTTATTTTCTAACATAGAGAAAATATATCAGAAAATGTTTGAGAAGAAATATTGTAGAAAATATTTACAGAAACCTAACTCAGACCAGTTAAAACGCAACATCGTGGCCATGTCTTCCAAAATTTAAACTACAATCGCAATTCCCGTTCTATGTATATTATCAACATTAACGCGTGCCCGTGCTGTCATCGTAGCGGTTCTGCTCGGTAAGCGGTGCGCGATCGTCACTACAAACCAATATGGCGGCGCCCTTACCTGTCAAAAACACTGAATAATGCTCATATTTAAGCATCCATAACTCTTGAACCATTGATCCTACAAGATCGAAACTACGATCTGCAAGGTCCCAGGGTACAAATCTACTGGATTACAAATACATCAATACCAAATACATCATAATTAATAGGAGAAAGGCACAAATTTTGAGTCCGGTAAAGTAAAGAGCAGCCAAATCATCCGTTGTCCGAGGGTTAAAGATGTCTGTACTATTTCCATGGAAATTTCATAATTTTCTTCAAATCGTTATTGTGAGGTTGCAGCATTTTTTAGTTGTATCACTAATCTTGCCGTGGTGCGATAGTAGCTGCTAATAATAGCTCAGGTTCTATTGTTTATGGATACATCGATTTATCAAATTAGTATCAGTATACATTGTGATTAACATATATAAATATTGATGAAAGTAACACATTTAATGTAATTTACTTCATTAATTTAATTCATCAGATTCTACAATGGGAATCTTTACATATCTTAAGTAGAATACTTTTTTCACATTTTTATATGTTGTGTTAATTTTAAGTATTAATTATTTTCTATGTTAATAAATATCATTGCTCTGGCTTAAAAATTCTTAAACTCCGAAGCCAAAATCTTAAATGTACAAATATTAAATTATTAACTAACATGTGTAATGTCAACTTTATGAAATTATTTAAGCACTTGAGTGGAAAGACATACATTAAAATTTTAAGCTTCATTTTGATTCATCCTCATAATTATCTATTTTAAAAGAGACTTATATATCGATGATTTAATAAATAATACATCCTTACGATCTTTTGTTATTGTCACCATTTTGTGTTTCACCTACTTATTTCTTGTCATGAATGAAAACATGCTATTAAAATCAACGTATCGTCTAATGGAGGTGGATGAGTAGAGGTCGTATGAAGGTTACTTGAAATTCTTTTAATAAAACTTCTGTACTTTATTGACATTATTAATTCGTATATCGAAAAACATTAGTTCAGAAAATATTTCATTTCTTATAATAAGTCCGTAACTATTAAATTTTAAGGCATGTTTAAAATTACAGTCTAGATCAATTGGCAATACCTTGGCTTGAAACATCTCCTACAAGTATAGTTTTTTAAACGATTCCAATAATGCTATGATGAAAAGATAACTCTAAAAAAATCGTCGTATTTGTAAGTAGAAATATATGTAATTATGACTTCAGGCCGGGTTTTTACGATTTTGTAGACACCGAAGGGTCTGTTTATATTCGCCAGAACAAGCCATCGCACAGTGGTCTGGAGACCCTGTTTTCGTGACCGAAACTCAATTTTTCAACTAGAAAAAATTTGGAAACATTGAAAAAATTTGTTTTCCTATAAAGTAACAACCCTTCAAAGGTCCCAAATCCAATAATATTATTCATTTTAGATAATTCTGTGATGAGATACAGCGTTCTAAGGACAAAGTCAGAAAATTCAAAGTAAAATAAAACGTTTTAGATTTCAATCATAGAATATCAGAATTTCAAATATTTAATCCATTTTTAAGCATTCTTTAGTCCATACACGAATAGCATTAATTTATAGCATTTCAAACTTTGAAAAGAATGATACAAAAACGCTTAAGACCGCTAAGCATTGGACTTGTTTCATATGAAAGCTTGAACATTTAGTAAGAAGATCATGTAAATTAGAACTGCAATCTCCTGCAATCTTGAACTATAAACGGATTTTAACAAATACGGGTCCGCGGTTATTCGATGCCTGGATACGCAGTTCCACTTGAATCTTGCACAGCAGCTTGGAATTACAATGTATGTATATGTTTTCTCTGCGCCAGTCAGAGACCCCGAAAACCTCTCATTACTAGATTTCGTATAATTCCTATGAAGAATTCAATCTTACCTACTTTTCCGCGATTTCTAGACAATAGTATGCATTGTGAAAATTGTTAACAAGATTTTAAAAATATTTCCGATGATCTGACAAAAAAATTTTTCCGACGAAAGTTAATCAGTATTCACTTTTCTACAAACTTCAATACAAAAAGTTAAAGAAAAATCTCATCTTTTTATAAAAAATGGCCGTCACCTCAATATTTTAAATATTAACATATATTTTTTACTTCATAATATTCTGACTGGTATCAAGACGAATCCAACGACCTATTAAACCTTGAAATAATGCCACAATAGTTTTGGCCACAAAAAGCGAACTATCGACCACTGTGCATCTTACTGAACCTTACTAAGGTGAAGTGCCCTAAGTCTGGACAGTCCAAAAGTGATACCTAAATCTGGACAATTGAATTTTCATAGTAAAATCAGTAATTAAGAGATTAAATAATTATATTATATATTCTGAGGCCTTAGCTACAAGTAGGTGTGAATATTATTTCATTAAGACATCAATTGAAATTTAAAAATGAATTCAAAGTTCATCTGAAAACAGTATACAAAATAGTCTATTTACATGCGAATCATGTGCATTTATAGTTCGAACTTTTTTTTAATAAGAATACTACATATTACGCAAAGCATCTTCTATTCGTCATGCGCAACAGCGCCACCAACCAACGTTTTAGGTTATGTTCGCTCGATCAATTCGTAAATTGAATTTGTCTCGATATAGGCTTTACTTCTGTCCAGGTAATAGCTTAGATTGGATTTAATATGTCCAACTATAGGTTTGAATTATTCTTGTTAATACAATTAAGATATTAACCTAAACAATGATTTTTAACTTCCCGATTCATAGGGAAGTTATTGTAATTACCCCGAAAATCGAAAATCGATTTTTTAGCAGATCTTCACGTTTCATGGTCATTGGAGTCATTTTAGACTATTTTTATCAAAATGTTTGTGTGTGTGTGTGTGTGTGTGTGTGTGTGTGTGTGTGTGTGTGTGTGTGTGTGTGTGTGTGTGTGCGTATGTCCGTTTGTATGGTATCAAATTTTTCGTTAACGTTTTCAGAAAAAGTAACAACGCGATCAGGATGATGAATGATGCAATCGATGTGCCCCGTCGTAACTTAGAGCTGATTAGATTTTGGTCCATATTGGTCAAGTAGTTTTTTAGATTTTTAGTTGTTTTTCGAAAAGAGTTGATTCTACAATGCAATTTATAAGGGAGGACGAAAATTTTCCACCAAAGTACCAAACGCAATTACATAAAAAAAAATTTTTTTCTTAATTTTTTTTTGGTTAAAAAAATTTTTTTTTTTAAATTTAAAAAAATTTTTTTTTTTTAACTGATGCTAGTGTTACCGCTTGGAATAATCGAAAGTTATTCCAATGCAACAGTGAATTTATCATCTCTACTCCCAAGAATACATTTTGGGAGAATATCGATGAAAGTACAAAAAAAAACGATGTTAGCGATGTTGGCGAAGGAGTAACGAATCGGGAAGTTCTTTGTGTGACTCTTGGAGAGTCACACACCAAATAAAAAACATTAATATCAGTAGCCATACGAATCACTAACCCTCTCGCAAGAGCAGTCCTACCCGCGAGCTCGCGAAGCGAGCGAGCAAAAACAACCCTACTCGCGAGCGAGCGAAGCGAGCGAGCAACAATAGCCCTCTAGTTTTATTTTAAATTACTTTACAAACTCTGAACTGTATGTTAAAACTCTTAAGAAATTGTTTTTGTTTATTTAAAGTGATAAAATTTAAAATAGAAAAACATGCTGTCCAGGCATAGGGCACTTCACCTTACCCTGGTTTTGTATGCAGTATTTTCCAAATTTCTTCAATTTTCCAATATTTCTTTTCGAGCCTGCCGGGTCCATCTAGCTCGAGCGTGTTGACGGTTCCTTGCTGTGCGTGGCACAAAAAAAAGGTGTTACGCCAGAAGTCTGGCTGGCTGATATAAAGAGTCCTTCATTTCGTTCATCCATATTCGCGTCACGGTGCGAACGAACTTGCCTCGGCAAAAACCAAGGCTCGATAGAGCTTCCGGGGAAGTGTCGTTTAATCGACGAAGTTTAAAACTGATGGGAGACAGCGCCTAAACGAGAGGTGATACTTCTCGGCCGCTATACGAGGGTAATTAAGCAAGACGGCCCGCCCTGTCCAGGGAACCGCAACAGATGCTGGAACACTGCCGATTTGGTATTCGTGTTTGATGACGGGTACGGCTGCACGGGACCGGCATATCCATACGTTTCACGGGAGAAGAAATGCACAGCTCTTCCCGTCGTTTGCATCCATCTTCGTGAAACAGCCGAAACTCATTGTTCCAGCGACGCGGCGTGGTAGTTCTCGCGACGACGACGAACACCGTGCAAGATTTTTTCGCGGTTCATTTGCAGCGTGCGGCTCGACGCTGAGAAATTTCAGCAATTCCTCTCGCGGTTAGCAGTTTCTGGGCACGTTTCTTATGCGGGACCCGAAACGAACCGATAACCAGGGAAACAACTTATTTCCCGGAGAAGTTGCCGCGGCAACGTGAAAGTATTCGGTTGCCGCGCGAGTTGTCTGCCACTTCGTCCGTATAAATGATCTATGGTCGAGTTACTTCATTCAAATTCAACTGCTGTTAGGCGTACACAGAGTTTCAGCCAGGCTTCGGGAATACGGAAGTTGCTTCCTCGCCGTTTTGTAGATTACGTCGGATCCGTGGAAAAATACGCCCACGATCTACGCTGATCCGGTTGTATTGGTTCAAAAAACATAACAGGGGGAGGGGTTAAGTCATCATTTTGCCGGTTTCGAATTTTTTTAGAAATGACAGGCCTTCAAAGTTTTCAATTTTTGCCAATTTCGACGAAAACGGGTCTTGCTTACGAATTTTTGTCTCGGGAACTGTTAGTCCGATTGAGCTACATTTGTTTTTGTTTTATTCGGAAAGGATTGGGCTATTACAAAATAATTTTTTCAATCTCGAAAATCAACTTTATAATGTCGAAAAATTTAAATAAATTCTTTTTTTACGTTTTTTTCGATGAGGGTCCATAATGATTAAGTTTTGAAAAAAATATGGTTATATTCCTTGAAGTTTCCCGTTTAAAATGAGCCCTGAAGAAGCGCGTCTAAAGAAGTTTTTTTACTTCAAAAATAACACAACAGTATACCTCTGGATCTATCATCATTTAAATGTTTGATTACAGTTAACTTTATATCTGACAGTAGGCACTTGTCAGTGCGGAGCAGAATTTTTGAACCTGAACTATGTCAGATGGCAATGCCCAGATTATAAGAACAAACGTAATGTATTACATACAAAGCTCCTCAAGGGGTAGTATTACTGCTTTCATCTTGGTACTACTTCCTTCTCGTGTAATCCTGATATAGAAAGCTTGAGAATAAATTCATCATTTTTCGTATTTTTTTTAAACAAATACGAAGCTATATGTAACAATACTGTATTTGTTGATTAAACCATCTAGTTTAAATCATTAATATAATAATAATAATAATACATGCTCTATCTAGCTTTTCTACCTTCAATAGCAATCGAATTATAATTCGACAAAGATTCGAAAAAAGCGTTGAAAAGCGTGATTCCCAATTTAATATTATTAATCAGTTATCACTAACTAATCAAAAAGTTTTGACCAATGTCATTCAGTATGAAAAGTTAAACACGGTACCCGATATCCTGTCTTCCATTCAATCCAAATATATCCCATCGGTAATTATTTACTTTTGAGAAGTTCCTATCTGGACTTTGGCGTATATTGTTAAGAACATTCCCCTCAAAAACATCCCAGAGGTTCTAGCGTTATCGATATTCCTTACAACATTAGTAATTATTTAAAGTAGGACACTCCCCGAGTGAATATCCTGGACTTCTGTGTGTTAAGAATGGGAACAGATTGTTTTGGCTACAATGACTCCCATTAACATTCGAACACTCTTTAAAACAGAATGGCTTTTTTAAAGTTGGACCAAACGACTTTAGCTTTTCGGGAAGTTAGAAAGATAAATGTAGCAGATACCGTGTAACAGAAAGTTTGTAACAATTGCAATTGGTCTGAATCGTGGAGAAAATGCTAAAGGCAGCTTTTGGGCAATTTCCTTATCTGAACTCGTAATGAAAACGTGAAAAGTACGTTGTAAAAAATGTGGATTCCAAATTAAATTCAAATAATTTCTCATTTCCTCCTTCAATCGATCAAACAATTATTCCCCTAATTATTTTCCAAATTACAACATTACATTGTCATCATCCGCTATTTTCTTTTGTAACAATACTGTATTTACGACAATACAAATGTCTTCCCGATGAACCGTTTGGAACCGGACAATTTCTACCACAGAATTCTGAATTTAAATTGACAAAATCTACAGCGTGTCCCAAAATTCCTGAACATCCCGGAAATGCGAGATTCCTGAGACCATTTGAAGCGACATTTTCCTTTGCAAAAATGTTATCCGTGGCTTTGTTTAGGAGTTATTAACGAAAAACACGGACCAATCAGAGCGCGACCTAGACGCGAGTTGCCACAGTCGGCCAATAGACAGTTGGCGCGCCGAGCCGACTGTGCCAACTCGCGTCTAGGTCGCGCTCTGATTGGTCCGTTTTTTTCGTTAATAACTCCTAAACAAAGCTGCGGATAACATTTTTGCAAAGGAAAATATCGCTTCAAATGGTCTCAGGTACCTCCCATTTCCGGGATGTTCAGGAATTTTGGGACACCCTGTATATACAATAATTGATTCACTTATTTAATCAACCTCTTATTGAAGTGAAATCATTTATTATACGACTTTGATATGACTTTGACCCTCTTATATCCTTCACGCGTCCACCAACGAAAGAACTAGTCACACCAAAATAATATGCTCCACTCGATACCATTCCAATTTACTTGTGAAACATTTTTTGTTACAAGTAATAACAGTCAAAATCGGCTGACACACCCTGTATAATAGCGTCGGGAATAGCGTTGCTTGATCGAAACGTTTTATAAGAATGCATTATAAATTCTCTTATGCATTATAAAATCGTACATTACATATGCAACAACCTAATAATTTCGCGGTCGAAAAATAAGAACAAATTAAATTGACAACTTAAGAAAAAACGAATTATACCAAAAGTTTTGGTACTCGAACTAATTAGGGTTAATATCGGGTAGACCCTCAAACAATGTTAGCCCAGAGCCCCAAAATGAACGGTCTGCAGCAGGATTAAGGTGGGATCTCCTTCGCGCGTCTACGCAGCTTTTTCTTTTTTTTTTAGACAGGTTGGGACCTGTGGTTTTATCCTGGGGTTTTTGGTTAAAAGTATTCTAGAGGGATGTTGCTCTCCACACTTTTAAGGGGGTAGTTCCGCCTCGGTTGCAACTAGAATCTTACTAGAAAACATGGATTTGCGCGCTTCGGTTGTTTGACCTTATTTGAGCAGATTTTGGGCTGGGTGAGGGCTCATTCTAAAGAGGAAGGTTCATCACACTGCGCTCTGGTCATCATAGCAGTCAAGAAGTCTTTTAGAGACAGAAAAATGCATTGAAAACTGCGGGTTTTTTTCCTAGATTTTTTCTCTACTTTGGGCCCTTATATTATACATATTAAACATAATCTCGTTAACCTCATGACCAGAGCGCAGTGTGATGAACCTTCCTGTTTAGAATGAGCCCTCACCCAGCCCAAAATCTGCTCAAATAAGGTCAAACAACCGAAGCGCGCAAACCCATGTTTTCTAGTAAGATTCTAGTAAGATTCTAGTTGCAACCGAGGCGGAACTACCCCCTTAAGCGAAGCGCGTCTACGCAGCGTTTTGTTATCCCAGCACCTTTTATACTCCATGCGTCATACTTTATCAGAATAGCGTCTAAGCGTGAGCCACTGTGTCCAGACGCGTGTCTACGCCAAGAAACAATATCGCATTATCCTTTTGAGGAATATTCTAGAATATTCCACGATAATGTTTTGTGAATCGTGGCCTCCCAAATGTTGCAATTTACCGACATGAGTGAACTTTCACATTTATAATATTGTTAGATTCCTTTAAATATTCAATATTTAAAATGTTATTATCCCTCATTAATTCCGCGAGATAGCATACTGCCTGGGTTAATTGATAGGTACCTGTAAATAATATTACATAAGTAGTATATAGTTTTATATGTGGTTATATTATATTATTATATAAAAAACCGAACGAACCTATTTGTCAACCCAACTCATATATAATACAATACGGTTAAATAATAGTGTTAATGCATGTATTTACCTGTAAATAAGATTCTCCAATCTTTCTCAGTTTTTTTTCGGAAAATCCATTACAGCGTTGTCAGTTATTGGTGTAAATGGCTTTCTACGGCGACTTAATTGTTTTGCTTCTACTAACTCCTGAAACGTGTTTGTTTCTATCCGTTGTTTCTTCATATGATCAATGATTAGATCTGTAATTTCTGGATCGGTATCTAGTCGTTTACCAAATTCATTGTGTAGAAAGGATGCTATTCGACACAGTGATTTAATATGAGGTAGGAGTTTATTATCCACTTTGTGGTGGAATAAACGATATTTTTGTGCAATATCACGCAAATTCATCACTCTTTGTAACCAAAATAAGATGGGTCGTTGAAGCCGTCCATGGTGATATTCATCGTAAGAAACACTGCACTGTACATTATACCATTATAATGACGTAATTTCATTTGTTTTTCAATATTTAAGTATGTTCCACCAATCTGACCATCTTGAAACTTTTTTATATGTTAGATAAGCAACAGAACATTGAATTTTTTGGAAGTGGTCACACAAAGGGATACTTGCAATTCCCACCCCTAAAAAATTAAATTATTTTCTCTACCCTTAATAATTTGATCACAATGGTGAAAAAAATGTATGATATGAAGAAAGTAAGTTCGAGTATTTTCGTTTTTTTATCTGAATATCTGAATTAACAACCGAGAAAAAAATATTACAGTTAAGGGTATTTACCCTCATATCATCCGTATACGAAGGGTTAGTGACTTAAAATTTTAGGGGGTTATCCTTCAACCTAAGACCATTGTTTTCCACACAATATCAATAAAAATTGTGGGTGGGGCCGCTGAACCAATCTTAATCTGCTAGACCCAATTGTGCGTTCAGAGGCACAGCAGAGAGCTACGACGAATGGAGTATGGATAACAAAACGCTGCGTCCAGACGCGCAAAGGAGATCCCAACTTTAGGGGAAATCTCCGTAAACAGGATCCGTAACGCGCGGGATTCGACGGTGATTTTTCCGAAGTGAAAACCGCAAAAGCGACCTAACGAATCGGGGATCGATGTCTGTTTCAGTGCCGAAGGTGGAGATCGTGGACGAGCACGGTGCCACAGCCGGTGACAAATTTTACAAAGCGGGCAGCACGATAGAGTTGAAGTGTGTGGTCAGCAATATACCGCAGCCCACCGGATACGTTACGTGGCGGCATGGATCTCGAAAGCTGAATTACGACACTATTCGCGGAGGAATCAGGTAAGCCCCCCTCCGAACATAGGATTTAATGGCACTGAAATTGATTTCACTGTGCGCCGAGCACAGTTATCATTTCACTGGAAATTGGTGTTATTATCGAGAAACGAGATTGAAGTTATAGCGTCGGTAGAATCTAATTTCATTCGGCCCGTTCGAATCTGTAAGGGTGCAGTTTCATTAAAAGGGGTGTTAACTTAACAACGGAAGTCATCATCAGGTACACGTTTACCCGAGCTCGCGGGCGTCCTGTGTATTCATTCAGATCGCTGCATTATTGAAATCACACGCCCGTCGTCGGTTCTGGCGAAGTTTCAAAAAGAGCTGATGTATTCAGGATGTACACTACTATGCAAAAGAGAGAAGCAAGGCTATAGTAAAGAATTAAGGATATAGTAAGTTTTGAAAAAGGATTCCGCTGTTTAATTGAATAGTTCTGAGAATACAGTAAATTCGCGAAATTTCTCCGCGACCTTCTACCCAGAATTTATTCAGTGCCTACGCACTCCACTGATGATTCATCTTGGCTCAGGTATATCGATATGATCCTCTACTAATCTAATTACAAAACTTTTTTATTTTTCATTACTTTTTCATGGGACTTTCACCAACTTGGTTCTGGCATTTTTCTGATTAAAATGACACCAAACACAATACAATTTCAACTGTATTTAGTGGCTTAATTGACGATGAAAGCAAGGAAGAACAGCGTATGGGAAAGAAAGAGACGCGGTTCGCTGTTCTTCGTTGCGTTTGAAACTTTCATCGCCAATTAAACCACTAAATACAGTTGAAATTATATCGCGTTTGGTGTTATTTTAATCAGAAAAATGCCAGAAATTAGTTGGTGAAAATCTCATAAAAAAATCATGGAAAATAAAGAAGGTTTGTAATTGGAGTAGTACTGGTTCACACTGATGCGCTTCGGCCGCGCGATCCGCATTTACATGCTGTCCTTTTCTAAGTTCAGCTTCGATTTTGCTGTCGGCGTGGTAGGCGCAGTCATAAAAAAATAATGTCCCTACACGATATGTCTCCGTGCAGAACACAGCCATTAGAAAAATATTTCGACTTTACTGTATGTGTTACTGCGGATTATCTAATACTTTAAATGCATTAAATCAATCATTGTACAATACGATTTATTTATAATATTGTTTGATATTGTTTGTCATTATATCATATAATTATACTGGGTGCTTCTTTCTTTTGTACAGTAGTGTATGTATTATACTTAGGTAGTTAATTACTTATGCTCTATAATTGAGCCAGAGGATTCAAGAATAATTAAAAGCACCAGTAATCAACCTAATTTTAAGAGTGTACTCGGCCCCCGGGTCATTCATTTAGTCTTTATTAACCTAATTATAAAAAGTGACGAACACCAAAGAAACTAAACAGCAATGCGATATGCAGAAATATGAAAATTATGTAAATATTTTTTATTTCATCGTCTAAGATTGAATTATAGCACAGATTTTTATGCATCTGAAACGTGCAAAAATCTTTAAACATTTTTAAGATAGAACATTTCATGAAATTAATGTATTCAGTACATTTTATAAAAACAATGTATGTTCTTGGGGATTAATATGTCGATTTTCATTTGATTGCCAATCTTAACACTTGTCGTTGAAACTATTAGTCATTCTTCGATTACATCTAGTCAGACATTTTCGAAAATTTAATATTTTTCTTTAAGCACAATTTTATTTTACTTGAAAAGACGCATTTTCATTTACTTCAAATTTTGTGGTCTTGTTCTAGACACTGAAATTTCTTCGCACAATTAATTTGTAATTGACTAAATTGATCATCTTTATCATTAAAAATTGACTAAATTGATCATCTTTATCATTAAAAATTGACAGCTTATTATTCGGTAGCTGTCATTACATAAAAATGAATTTTCCGATTTATTTAAAGACAAATAATTCAAAGAAATAATTTAATCTAGAAATTAAATATTGTTCATGAATAGAGAGAAATTTGTTTACCTCCGAATGAGAAAATGTTTATCGTCTCTTTGTACACGGTAAACAATATTCTCAAACAATTATAATAATTTTTCATTAAAAATAATCAACAGTTTTTGATCAAGGATTCAATTTCGGTTCTAAAAATGTACTTTCTCACCAGAACTAGACTGACGAAATTACGACATGTTAAATACTTTCACAGCAAACTTCATCCCATAGCTGTGTACGATGAATATGCTCATCGCAAGGACATAATAATGACGATTTGCTATTTAAATTGAAATGTTTGCTAAAACTGAAATATCTGTGGTTGTCAGGAAGAACGCTGCATGTCGCATAATTTCAGTTTCGAGATATTGCCGTTTAAAGTTTTGGTCAATAATGCTTTGAAATAGGACAGCGATTAAATTGCATTATTTTAATAAATACGTAAAACCTATACTATGAAGCTCAATTAATGCATAAACTGAAAGCGAAGTTTTTCCTGACAACCACAGATATATGTGTGAACTTCAAACATTTTCGAACATTTTGCAACAAGTACGAAATAAAAAGTGTAAACGAAAGATTGAAAAATCTTTGATCGAAAAATCGAGTATCTTCTTGCAGAAAACAGACCGTACTGTTCAAAAAGTTTGTACAATGACTTGTTACTACCATCTCTGAAGCTGCGACGATCTGTCTGGACAAGAAATATTGTTTACAGTCTTATCTACAAGCAAACTAAATTTCACGAATCTGAGATAAACAATTTACTTACGGTGACATTTTTTATCGCACGTGAAAAATGTCTGGTGATCTTTTTAAAGAATAACGTATTAATTGGTATACTGACACAAGCATGGGAAAAAGTAGTGTTTGTGAAACGTCACTGTTAAAAATCGCACATTCAATACGCGAAAACCCAATGTGCTTAAAAGGGGACTACATTGAATGGGATACGACTTGGATGAAGATTGAAATATCAAATTTTGTTTATGTGCGTTTCCGAGTTTTTTTTTGTAAAGAGAGTTGTATTTCATTGTTCAGTGGACGAGGACACGTATCAAAACGAATTGCGCATTTCGATTCCACACGATGGGATGGAATGTTTTGACCCT
Source organism: Lasioglossum pauxillum (assembly GCA_933228785.1). NCBI lineage: Eukaryota > Metazoa > Arthropoda > Insecta > Hymenoptera > Halictidae > Lasioglossum > Lasioglossum pauxillum. The sequence continues at coordinate 37,785,666 of OW121699.1, read as the reverse complement.
TTTCGACCGGTCGGCCGGTTTTTTTTAATCAGAATCTACTGGTATTACACGGTACAACATTTGACTGCATGGCCCATGCTCGAGTATGGTTTGCGGCCACTCTAGTAATTTCGTTGGCCGGCGGTCGATAGTTTATGCAGGCTGCATGGGGATTCTAATTGCTCCGATAAAGAATGGAACGTTCGCTGAATTTTGAAAGGCTTTCATTAAAGTTCTCTGAACTGGCACCAGTCGCCGGCGTGTGTGACCTAATTGGTTATAGATATGACGGAATTCATGAATTTTAAATAGCGTCGTTCGGTTAGCGCAGCTCCCGGCTTTGGTCGCCTTTCGATCAACGAAGACTCGTCGATAAAACGATTTGCGGTCATCGGCCGTTAATGCGTTCACTGTCATCCCGGTTTTCTTCTCGTTGCTTCAAAATTAAATCCGAAACGAGTACCGAGGTCGATCGTTAAGAAATCTCCCGCAGGTTATTCCGTGTACACGAATCTTCTATAGTCGGTCATTAAAACATTCGATTACTCATTTTACATAATAGTGCAGGGGCGACGAACTTCTGCCGCGGGAGCCAGAGAACCCCCACTACCAATGCGACAGTTCTCCCACTATGGAACAGAATAGCCCTCCCACTTCCTACCTGACCCGTGTGCCAGGTTGATGGACATCATACCCCCTTTTTTCAAGTTTAAGGACTGGTACGAAAAAATGCATTTACGCACTAACATCCCCCCTAAAGATGACGACCGGGGGGAAAGTGTGCTGCTCGACACGGTACTCTCGAATGTACCGGGCCATACCCACTAAAAAAACCTAACAATCCAGGACTCAAAATTGATCCTGATTCACATCCTGCTGGACCAAAGAATGGTGAGAACTGCGACCCGCTATGTATTCGCATTACTCCAGTGCTCACATACCTTCGGATCTCTTCCACGCATGGACATGATATCCCCTCTTCCACCTCCGTCCAGCACAAGAAAAGGGGGCAACTCTCCGCCAGATCAAGATTTGTGTCCCTACACTATCTTCCCCTTCTATGACGCTATTCTCCGTTTCCGCCGTGCCGCGCCGCGTCAACTACATTTTCGCTGCAGACAGCACGATGATGATAAAGTTAACGGATAAAAAATTACAGCCAATTTTCCGAAGACAATGTTTGTATAAGTTGGGACACCCCAAAAATTCTGAAAAGTATGCGTTGAAATGAGAAGTCAAACGCCTTATATTCAATCATTATCATCCGATTAAAAATGGTACAAAATTTGTTTATGTTATAACATTAAGCAATATTAAGCAGCGCGTATAAGAATTAATTTGTTATAAATTATTTAATTATGTTAATAAAATAAATAGTTAGATGGTTAGAAGATAGCAAATAGAAAAACATTGGCCACGGCAGAAGAAGCAGCATAACAGGGAAAACTCGATAAAAAATTAAGTTGTGAACCATACAATTTGTCACAATAATCAGTTTTTGAAAGGAAACGAAGCTAGTTGGACGACATTCTTTTATAAGTGATTTACTGGTCCTCGGCATCAGCATTATCCGGAATGAGGAGATTCGTGATACTCTGGGAGCAGACAAGTGTGAAGAGAAACTTAAAAATGCATTGCCTGCACATGTTTTAAGAGTGACGAAACTGACGCACAACGCCTTATTGTTAGTACGGAAATTCCTCTTTAACGATGTTAAGACGCTTTTGATTAAAATAATAACGGGAGTTTAAACTTTGTTGTTTGGAAATTCCTGCCGAAAATATCGTTTAGAGGTACTTCTACCGTTGAACGTGCCGGTGATATTGCCATTATACTCTTCGACGATGGTCATGCGAGCCTCATTAATATCTTGCAGGTATTAGGGTGTCGACGTTAATTAAATGCTCTATCAATAACGTCAAACAACTGATGAGAAGCGTATATGTAAGGCAGGTCGTCGAGAACAATAAAGTTCGCTTAGTCAGGTTTCTATAGGGTATGTACAGGATGTCCCAAAATGTATTTCCTTGAAAGTGGTGATTGCTGAGATCATTTTCAATCACTTTTTCCTTTGCGAAAATGTTCTCCGCAGTTTCGTAGAGGAGTTATTAACAAAAAGCGCGGGCGAATCAGAACGCCGCTACGGCGAATGGATTGTTCGGCCAATGCCAGCGCTACACTCTGCTGCAGCCTCGCTCCGATTGGTCCTCGTTTTTCGTTAATAACTCCTTAACGAAGCCGCGGAGAAAATTTTCGCAAAGGAAAAAGTTACTTCAAATGACTTCAGGAATCACCCCTTTCAAGTACAAGATTCTAGGGACATCCTGGATAAATATGTAGATATTCTGAAAATTCTATTTAATTATACTATTAAACCAAAATTATAAGTGTTTCAAGAAAATAGAATAGGATAAGCACAACATAGCTAAATCTTTAAATGAAATATATAAATTACGTTACATGAAGTAGTTAAATAGTTAAAAGAGAATGCTGTCGCAAGCTTAACACTAAACCAGAAGTGGGCATTATTTGACGAAACAAATATTTCAAATACTATTTAATATTTTAGATTTTATTTTGCTTAAAGAAAATAGTATTTTAAATAAAATGTACAATTTCGAAAATAAAATATTTCTATTTTAACAATTTGAATCTCAAAATAAAATATTTCTATTTCAACAATTTGATCCACAAAATAAAATATTTCTATTTTAGCAACCAGAAATACGAAATAAAATATTTTACTTTTTGCATTGTTATAATACTCTGCGAAACCGCATAAACATACTATCTATCTTACCGTTAAGAAACGATTTACACTCATAAATGTATTGAATTCGAATAATTATTTTCAGCAATAATATTTAAAATTGAAATTGAAAATTAAGACAAAATATAAATATTTTCAATATTCTTCAAGCAGAATACTATTTTCAAAAAAATTACTGCCTCAAATAAATGATTTTATTTTCAAAAATTACTGCATCAAATAAATTATTTTATTTTCAAAAATTACTGCATCAAATTAAATATTTTATTTTCAAAGTTGTATACATACTTTAAAATAAATAGGATTATTTACTATTTACTATTTAAGATACTATTTTCCCAACTCTGCACTAAACCTACCACTGCCGGTCCAATGACCGGTTTCATTTATTTTACAACTATTAAAAGTGAAGTGTCTTCATAAATTTCTTTATTCCAGCACATACTATCCCAAAAGTTGTACACAATCCAAGTAAATACCGTTTCGTCATTTTTGTAAGGTGAAACATTGTAATCGATTTTAGTGCTTGGCAGGTTCAGTTTAGTGTTAAAATTAAAGTTCGCAAAATACTCTGTAACTGTTACTATTCAATAGTTCGAACATTACTATTTGTTCGAGATCATTAGCGTTGCACAAACATAAAATATTTAATTAGATTTCATGATTGCGTGAACTTCTCAAGAAGAAATAAATTCTAGCTCTATCTCGTCGCGCGATTCCATCTTGACACCTTTTTTCCCATTCATTTGTAGTCAGATAGTGAAGCGGATGCTATTCACGCCAGACACGTACCTAGCTCCGAACCGATAAATTCAAACAGATATAGGAAATACAAAAGAGACGAAGGCAAACAAGTTCAGTGGGAATTATTTATGATTAGATGAGTGGCACTCAATCAATAAAGTCGAGGTGGAAAGAAACAGGAATTGTACGCTGTCAATTAAGTGAAGTGAACATCGTGTACTGTCACGAAAACGACATTAGATTAATGGACAATAAGCCGCAACTAGAAAGGTATTAATTTGAGACGAAACAAGCGACATTTACACGGAGGAAAATTACACTATGTAACGAGTGTCTCATTTGTATGTGACCCCAGGATATTCTAAAGTTGCAAAGAACATTGTGTACATAAGTGGAACGGTAGTGAGTGATCAGTAAGGTCACTTGAAGATCATATCGTACCCGAAGGTATTATTTCGATATGTATTTTTTCTGGAGCTACGCGATCCAATAGAAAAAACGATGTTTGCAAGATACTGGCCACTTATGCCATTCAAATTACGTATACAATGTTTCTTGTGGTTTCACTATTGAAAAAGGTATTCGGGGAGCCATTACACTCCGGGACGAAAAGATAGCACACTTTGAAATTAATGTAATTTCTTTTTATTAAACATTAGAAATTCAAGTTTTTTTACACGCTTATTTTTAGTATGTCTTTCTTAACATATATGGATGAAATGAAACGAAGCTTCATTAACTTATCTATTTTTATTGAATGAAGTAGAATTACTAACGAAATATAAAGGTACAAAATGATAGCACACTTAACGAAAAACTTGAAATATAACAGAATTACTCGATAAAAATCAATGCTCAATATTTTGTAGGACCTTCTTTACAGCTAACGACTTTAATCATTCGGTTTGGTAAATATTTATACAATTTTTTAATACTGTTTTGGCTAATATTCTCCGATTCGTCCAAAATGCTCTACTTTAAATCGTTAATATTTCGGAATTGTCTGCCATTTTGGTACACAGCTCTGGCAAGATGACCCCAACAATTTTCAATAATGTCGAGAATGGAGATCTTGCTGGCCACTCCAAAACACGAATAATTTTTGGAGAAAAGTATTTCGTGACCGCTTTCGCCGCGTGGACTGCGACATTATCTTGTTGTAAAATGTGTTTATTTGCAGCAATTCTTACAGCATAAGTGTTTAGTTGTTCATTTATCATTTCAATATACCGTTCACTATTCATTCGTCCTTTTATAAATTTGATTTCTGTTTTACCCCAATATCCAATATTGGCCCAAATTATCACACAGCCGCCTGCCATTTGACGACGGCTTAAAAATTGCTGTTCTTCATTCGAATTATGATAGTAATAGCCTACGTCGTCTGGACCATCCAAATTAAATCTTTCATCGTCAGTAAATATGACTCTTCGCCACATTGTCCTCATATTTATATGCTTCTCGGGAAATTGTAAGCGGAACGCTTTGTTCTCCTTCTTTAATCAAGGTTTCTTCTGTAATTCTCTTCGCGCAAAGTGCTTTGCGCACTTGTATTTTTGTAAAACACAACGTACATTCTTTCCGTTAGTGTTCACGCCAGCACTTTCGGCGATTTGTCTCGCAGTCATCCTCGAAGTTGATGCTGTTCTTAATGTTGCACGTTTTTCATGGGCAGTTAAACTTTGTGGGCGCCCAGAACTCTTCTTTTTCCCGTAATTTTCAGGATTTTTTTAACAAGATCATAATAACTTTTCGTCATCTATTTACAATTTTTGATATTTCTTGTTCAATCTTGATCTTCCTTTAACTTCAATATCGTATGTACTTCACATACACTTAGTTTTTTTCCACGACCCATTATTAACGCTTTAGTATGTTGTTTTATTAAATAAGAACGAAAGAAGCTAGTACCCACTTTATCAATTACGTTTTGCAATGAATGTTTGCTCTTCAGTAACTTCTGCACAACTGACAAATGTAAAACTGCTATTTGTGCTATCATTTTGTCTCGCTTGTGTGCCCCGATATTTACGTTTTCATTTCGAAAATTCTATTGAAGTAAATGTGGTGGATGATATTTAGTACAATGTACGTGCAGGCATGTCAGAATATTGACATATTAAAATATTCATTTTCTTCAGTTTAATGTATCAAATGAGGAAAAATAGATGATGTGCTATCTTTTTGTCCCGGAGTGTAACACTAAACCTACCGACAAGATTAAATTTATTTATATTTTCTGCGATGTTTACTATAATATATAATGGAGTAAAAAAATATCTTCAATAAATTCCCACATGAAAACACCTTTCCTATTTCAATAATTGCCAAATGGAAAATCTAAAATGGGTCATTTGATCCCTCGTGGTAGGTTCAGTGTTAATCGGAACACCTTGTATGTATGAAACGTATATGTACGTACATGATATTATAAAGCAATCACAGTCAAATTAATTTACAGCAAGATAAGTGAAATGACTGCTACTATAGTTAGTTAAATTCCACGGCGCGTGTCTACAGCCGGACACGACGAACAAATCGGTTGAGTCAATAATTAAAACACGAAATGCGGACAACGAATTGTCAGACGGAAATATGTTATTAATAATTACGAAATTACTGACACTTCTTGAAATATTAATGCCCCATATCGTCTGATTTTCAAATTGCATATTAGTTACGATGAAATAATTTGCAAGTTGTGTCATTTATTTCAGATTACATGTGTGACGACAATGAAAATTTATGTTTTTTTTTTAATGTTACCGTTCACGATTGTTTCTCGGCACGAATAATCAGAAATATAATAATACGAATTGAAGAGAAATACTGTTATAATTTATATTTGTTTCCCGCATTTTCACTTGTTCTTATTTCAAACTGTTTCAACTGAAATACTGCTACATGCCGACATAAAATAATAATTTAATAATTTGTGCACACATTCGATGAATATATATTTGTGTTTCATTTAATTATGCATATATATTTCGATTGCACCGTTAAATTTTGTATATCATGTTTTCATTCCTTTGTTTACAACTCCGTTTCATGGAAGTTCGTGTCATTTATTTGGGATGCTCCTTTTCATCGAAAGGCTATAGCCGGGTTTGATAGTGAAATTCGCCCCGGCGGGATTTTAATCGTGCTTGGACCATTCGATAGCCTACCCAAAAAAACCCCTCTCTGCCAAGTTTCAGCCCCCTATCTCATCTGTAAGGGTAGTTATTGAGAAAAAACGAAAAATCAGTTTTTGGCCCATTTTCCCTATTTATTGACAATTAAAAATTCTGAAAAAAATCTGGCACATTTCGGATATCGAGCCACATATTAGGTATCATTTCCAGATTTTTCTGCTGCAAGCTCTGCTTGTGAAAAATGAAAAACACGAAAAAAATCGAAAAAATGCAGGTTTTATATAGAAATCTAAAAGGTGCTACTCCAGATTTAATTTAGCAATGAGGTATTACCGTAAGTATTATGCTCAATTTTTTTCAGATGTTTGTGAGTGGTGCGTCATAGTTAAAAAAAATAAAAACCGCTTTTTTCGGCGTTGCACAAATCCACGTAAAAAATGTAAAGTAGAGCTGTAATACAGTCCGTAAATGACTAGAGGCCGATAGTACTCCAAGAATATTTTTCCGAAAAAATAGTAGGAAAAACGCCGAAAAAAGCGGTTTTTATTTTTTTAACTATGACGCACCACTCACAAAAATCTGAAAAAAATTGAGCATAATACTTACGGTAATACCTCATTGCTAAATTAAATCTGGAGTAGCACCTTTTAGATTTCTATATAAAACCTGCATTTTTTCGATTTTTTTCGTGTTTTTCATTTTTCACAAGCAGAGCTTGCAGCAGAAAAATCTGGAAATGATACCTAATATGTGGCTCGGTATCCGAAATGTGCCAGATTTTTTTCAGAATTTTTAATTGTCAATAAATAGGGAAAATGGGCCAAAAACTGATTTTTCGTTTTTTCTCAATAACTACCCTTACAGATGAGATAGGGGGCTGAAACTTGGCAGAGAGGGGTTTTTTTGGGTAGGCTATCGAATGGTCCAAGCACGATTAAAATCCCGCCGGGGGCGAATTTCACTATCAAACCCGGCTATAGCCTTTGTCTGTTTGAATGATGATGATTGTAACATGTTTATTAATTAGTTACCGGTATGTCGTTGTTATTTATTTTATCGTATTTTGGTAGGAAAAATTGGACAAATACGGTATATCAACAGTTGTGAACTTAAACAATTTTGAGAACTGGCTTGAACTTTGGCATTCCAATTTTGTAAACAAAGATACAACATACTTGTATTATTTTTCAAAGAGCAGCCATCAATAATTCTATTAAAATTTTATTAAAATTTTTTGAAATAGGAAAAATAGTATTTTATTCATTTTGAAATTTCTTTAAGCGCTCCATGGTTAGTGTCACGTGAAACTGTTCAATATTGAAGGTTCTATAAATTGACACTTCTAGTTTTCAAATCAATTAATTACATCAGTAAACCCTATAAACAACCAAATAGTTTAGTTTTATACGCGTTCATGATAGCAAGCTGTGTGTGTTTCCGAAAGTAGATCAGTAAGTTTCAAATGTTTAAGCACCAATTAATCTTGTCAGATACAACAAATTAAACGGTATTTGTAGTGTATGTAAACAAAAATCTTTAAACACTTTTAAGATAGAACATTTCATGAAATTAATGTATTCAGTACATTTTATAAAAACAATGTATGTTCTTGGGGATTAATATGTCGATTTTCATTTGATTGCCAATCTTAACAGTTGTCGTTGAAACTATTAGTCATTCTTCGATTACATCTAGTCAGACATTTTCGAAAATTTGATATTTTTCTTTAAGCACAATTTTATTTTACTTGAAAAGACGCATTTTCATTTACTTCAAATTTTGTGGTCTTGTTCTAGACACTGAAATTTCTTCGCACAATTCATTTGTAATTGACTAAATTGATCATCTTTATCATTAAAAATTGACTAAATTGATCATCTTTATCATTAAAAATTGACTAAATTGATCATCTTTAGATGTTTATCATTAGAAATTGACTAAATTGATCATCTTTATCATAAAAAATTGACAGCTTATTATTCGGTAGTTGTCATTACATAAAAATGAATTTTTCGATTTGTTTAAAGACAAATAATTCAAAGAAATAATTTAATCTAGAAATTAAATATTGTTCATGAATAGAGAGAAATTTGTTTACCTCCGAATGAGAAAATGTTTATCGTCTCTTTGTACACGGTAAACAATATTCTTAAACAATTCTAATAATTAGATACAAAAAATTAAACGGTATATATAGTGTATGTAAACAAGAATGCATACAGTTCTCGGAGTACTTACATTGTGTGTTTTTTTTGCTGGTTCGGTATTTATACGTGGACTAGTCAAAGAATCGGGAAAATTGTTTTCGCTCGTGGTGGGTTTGGGGTACGAAATATCAGATGCATGTTACCCAACTGGTATGCCATGAAATAAAGGACACCAAAAAGGTAGGATTTGTGCCGACGACAATTTGTGACCGTTGCTGAAATGAGTCCCGCTATGAAACGCTCGTTCCTATTTCCGCTGTTGCAAATGTTCGCTCGTTTCGTGTTTACCTGTCGGAACCCGATTCAATTAATGCTAAAGGGAATATCACTAAAATTGGTTTTATTGAGAATGACGTTTATTGCACAAACAAAAGTTATAATAATAATAATAATAATTATTATTATTATTATTATTATTATTATTAATAAAATAATAAAAATTAATTAATAATAATAAAATAATAATAATAATTAATAATAAAAAGATTAATTATTAAAAATAATAATTATAATTATATATATAATAATTATTAAAAATAATAATTATAATCATATATATAATAATTATTATTATTATAATAATAACAGTCAATTTATACAGTCGACTTTTTCGACCTTGGCACTGCAAAAGAAACATAGCTGTCAATAGGATAAGCATGGCCCAGCGGAAAACAACTTTTTCGTTATAGGGCAAACTAAACAATGATTGGGACCCTAAGTCAAAATTGTAGTAAAAATCTTTTTATCTTTCTTGGAAATGTTTATATAAACGACCTTAACTTCCTATTATTATAAGCTAATAGAGATTTCTCAGCAAAATCAAACAGTTTTAGGAGTCATTATTCTGTTATTATAAAATTATTTAAATAAAAATAAATTTTTTAAAAACACCACGTTCTTAAAACGGACTGAAAAGTATAAAGTAATTTTTCCTAGTCCTACACAGATTCCTAACCCCGCACAGATAGTCCTGAAAATTTGTGATTGTGAATTTTTAATAGCTATGAAAATACTTGTAAGATTTAAAACGAAAAACGTGGTCGTTTTAAAGGTCGTTTTAAAGTGTGTTCAAATACTTTCGTGGTTCACTGTATACTTTACATTAGTATTTTGTAATATACGATTAGAACTCTTATGTATAACAATGAATATAAGGTTTTCTCTTATATTTTGCAACTTCAAATTTATAATTTCAATGGGCAGGAAGACGAGGACGACTTGGTACGGCCGTAGCGACGAATGTCTCTTTTTACCACGCTTATATTAGCTTGCCGAGTTGTCGTTGTTGTTGTCGTATGCGTCAAATCTTGTAATCGAATTTTAAACCACTTCCTGATGAGCTAGAGATTTGAAACTTTAAACATAGCTCAGAACTGAATGACAATGCAATATTAAAAAACAAATTTTATAAAAACTGCGTCCAGGAGAAAAAAAATTTTAATATTAACGCGTTCAGCGATCCCCACTCCGCGCGTCAGCGCTCCCTACTCCACTACGCGTTCCCACTCCGACTCATCCCCACTCCACTGACTCACTTCGCATCGAAGGAGCATAGTGTGGTGTTCCGTTCATTCAGTTCCATTTGGGACAATTTCGAACTCCATCAAGAGACGTCGTCTCTCGGAGTCATCCCCTCATTCTATCTCGCATATTTTTATATCTTGCGTTTCTATATCTTACTATTTCATACCAGTATTACTATATCTTGCGTTCCATTTAAAAAAGAATAAAAAGTAGAAAATAAAAAAATATATAAAAAAACTTTTTGAAAACCACGCTTATATTAAAATGCACTAAAAAGGAGAGAATAATTTTTTTAGACATTAGTGACTATAAAAATAAAAGCGTGGAGCGCTTATTTATAGTCACTAATGTCTAAAAAAATTATTTTCTCCTTTCTAGTGCATTTTAATATAAGCGTGGTTTTTAAAAAATTTTTTTATATATTTTTTCGTTTGGCTCGAGGCACGCACACGACCATATTTTGTTTCATCGACACGGTCGTGTGGGCTGTAGTAGTAGGCTTTTGTCTACAATTCTACACAAACAAATTTTGCAAGAACTTTAACAGCATATACCTTCAGAACTATTTGTTTGCGACATATGGTTCGTTTCAAACTTTTGTGTGTTGAAATCAAAAACAACTTTAACAACAATTTTCTTTGTTATAAACAATTTTGCTAGACTCACCCCCAGGACAGATGACCATTACTCTTTGTACACCCTGTACAATACTTCCTTAGAACAGATGATTCTTGGCGTCAATTGAGCGTCAATTGGCGTCAATTAGAACATTTTCGAAAAGGAAAATGTTCTCCGCGGTTTCATTACGGAGTTATTATTGAAAAACACTGACCAATCAGAGCACCGGTGTAGCGGACGAATTCCGGCTTGGCCAATACCAACACCACGCTCAGCGGGACCTGTCGCTGATTCAGAATGCGTCCACTGTAGTAGTGCTCTGATTGGTCCTTGTTTTCTCGTTAATAACTGTTTAACAAATACGCGGAGAACATTTTCGCAAAGGAAAAGTTTCGTGAAATGATGTCAGGAATTATCCGTATGAAGGAGTTACAATATTTTCGGACACCCTATACTCCTGTTTCACGGCCAGTCTTGTTCAGGGAACAATGGCTCAGCCGAAATCTCTGTGAAGTGGGATCAATGCGTCCTTCGGCCTTCGGCATCGTCGAACGCGAATTTCGTTTAGTACCGGCACGGGAAAAATCAGTGGGAACCGTGATAATGAATGCGCCATGTCTTCCCCCTCTCCCTACACACCCTCTCGTCCATCCGCGCAACCCCACCCCTCTCCCTTGCGAGAAAGGGAATTCTGTCAGGCGAGCTGTTGAAAATTTAATCATCCCCGAAAGCGCTCGATTATTGTGCCGCGACACGTGACGCAGGAGCTTGTTCGCTATTCACGGTTGTCGTCGAAGAGAAAGAGAGATAGCGAGGGGCACGCGGGCGAGGGGCGAGGGGGGCCTTGAATAAAACATACGGCGTTTCCAATAAATTCGTGAAAAAGGGACGCGATTCAAGTCCGATTTTCGACTATCCAACACGTACTAGCGGCAGCGGGCTCAGCTAGACCGTAGGTTGCATGGTAATGCTTATCAGGGGGTGTGCTTGCGGGGATGAACAGATTTCGTTACCGTCGAAACACATTCCGACGATTTCCACCGTTAAATGCCGTTTAATTTCTCTCGATCTGATCGTACACTCCCGGGCAAAACGCACGGATTGTAACACGGGTGCTATCTTTCATTTCTCGAACAGTAGGGTAGACGGTACTATTACTGCCACCGCAGTACTTAATGGCACTTTTGATTTAAACGACACATATTACGAATTCCTGGTATTTAAAATCATCTTGTATTGCTTCTTATTTATATTTCAAAGCAAGATTGCAAGTTCTTATAACAGAGTTCCACATATGTATGACTGTTGGCAAATGTGCCAAGGACTGTACTATTTTTCTTACGATTGTTTTTTTTATTTGTAAGCATTTTAATATAGAATAATATGCAAAGAATAATTTACAGGAATAATGCAATCATCATTCTATTATTTTCTAAAAATGAAAACTACAGCAATGACTCGATATACAGGGAGTCACAAAAGTATTCGAACGCTCTTTAAAACAGAATATGATGTTTTATAATTTTATATAAATATAATAGTTTTATAATCAATTAGAAGTATTGGTTTATGAAATGATCTGCAGAAAAGATTTTCCAAAAATTTACAAGGTTACATGCAGATATAAAAAAGGCATTTTTTAAACTTTTTTATTTGGGCCCTTAATGAAAATTTAAAATATATATACTGTCCCACGAGAGTCCGGACTCGCGTAAAGACCAGGCGGACAATTGAATGGACAAATGAATGCCAAAAATTCTGGAAAAAATAACAGTCGTGTGTGCTCTTAGGTAGAATATTCATGAAGTAAACAACTGAAGCAACGTATTCATTCAGAGAATTCTCTAAAGATATCCAACAGTCAATTAATACTATTCTCTAGCGGCGTGGGTTTAGTTTAATTAGGTATGGTATCTTCTTGTGAATAATCACGAAAATCTGCAATCTATTAATAACATTTTAGTAATTCATTCAGAAGATATACCAAATATGGCGTCGCTCTAAAGACAAAACACATACCATTCCATTAAAAAAGAAGAAGTTTGACCTTTACCTCACCTTGGAGTGTCCACCGAGAAAAATAAATGTCCCACACCACATGATGTCTCCTTCGGTATTGAAAAACTTTCATCTGGAACATTTTTGCGTATAATCAATATTTTTGGAGATATTCGTCTGTAACGCTTTATATTTGCCACCTTGTATAAGGTGGAGGGGGGTAAGTCCGTCTACGGGGCAAGTACGTTAATTGGTTATTTTTATTATAGTATGAATGAAATTTCTCTAGCTTGTGTTTATTAATGTAGTACAAGTTAGTATGAACTATTCTCCATAGATGTCGCCCAAGAATAAAGGTGTTCCTCGATCAAATCAACCAATGCCAAACAGTCACGTGCGAGGTACACGTACAACTTTGAGGTTACCTGAACGTGCAATAGTTTACAAGTTAATAATATATTCTGAGTTGTTATTTTAGGTAAGCTCAACAAATATTAATGTAGGTTTACATTAAATAAACCGTTTTTATTGTATTTTTTTTTAATTTATTGAGAAAACCAGTAAGATGATCTTGCCCCGTACATAATACTACACGGGGCAAGTGCGTACTATCACTGTGGGGTAAGTGCGTACTGCATGGGTAACTATAAAACTAAACAATATATTTTATACAATAAGAAGCTTTTTATAGCAGGCTTGTTAATTATTCTTTTCTTGTCCTGTAGCACTTGAAACAAGGTTCAAAAGTATTTTTAATTCTCAGAGGCGGACTTGCCCCCTTTTTCGGGGCAAGTGCGTCCTAGTTGACACTTTGTACAATATCCTATCAAAATGATAATTTTCAAGCAAAATTAGAAAGCTACATAATACTAATTCATCAGTAATAACTGTGGCAAGAGTTTGATACCAATATCGTTATGTTTTTACATACCTGACTGAAAATACATCAGTTTAAAGCCCAACTTTGCAAAAACTAGGGCGGACTTACCCCACTCCACCTTACAGGGTGAGACAGTTGTAGTGTAACAGAGACGTATATCTCGGAAATGAAGCATTTTGGAGAAAAATGTTTCGGACGAAAGTTGTATGGTTTCAAGGGGGACATAAAATGGTGTCATTGATTTGACCTTTGATAGTCGTTTGAAAATCACGTGAAGATCATCTTCAATTTCTTAAATAGAACTCCCTATAAATACAGTGTTTTAATTCCGAAAAATATGATTAACCCTCCAAAATAGGGATGCCATCCATGACCCCAGGTACGTTTTATCGGCCATTTCTAAAAGGATGAAGTTTCGCAAACTGGCGATACTCCTCGAGCGAGGAGAGACGGTCGTTATAGAAGGCGCGATGCGACGCGGTGCACAATTTATCCGGACCATTCTATTACGCTTTGATTGGCCCCGAGAGCCATTTTACCGAGATCGTTTAACCGGGGGCGTCAAACGCACCGTTGTAAATAAATGACGTTCGATCGAGCCATCCTGGTATCCCAATCGCTCGTTCGGCTCTCCTATTACGGGCTTCGGGCCTTCACCCGGGGCCGATAACGTCGTTCAGATTAGAGGCAGCCGATTTTCGGCCCTCCGCTGCACCATCCGCCACGCGATCAAACATAATCCGGACAATCCAAGGCATTCGCGCCACGGTTTCTAGAACTCAAACAGCCGCTTAATTATTCAGTTATATAACAAGCAACTTTAAACAAGCTTCGCGCCGTTGCACAGTGGGCAGAATTGCAAAAAGCTAGACAGAATTCATGGTCTCTGTTAATTATAAGGGACTGTCGTAAAGGTTGGGACACGTTTTGTTTTTTAGCTATAAAATTTCACAGGATGAGAATTACGTAAAAAAATATATATCGTTGGAAACGTATAGTTGCCAACTACATGTTCGCTGCAGAAAGCATGATAATGATAATGTTAACGGATAAAAAATTACAGCCGATTTTCCGAAGACAATGTTTGTATAAGTTGGGACACCCCAAAAACTCTGAAACGTAAGTGTTGAAATGAAGTGGAAACGCCTTACATTCAATGTTTATTGAGTATTTATTTCGTAGATCATGATTTGCCACAGAAGAACATTGCTCACAATGTTTAATATTCTTTCCAGTTCAATATTCCTTCTAGTCCAATATTCCATTTAGTCCAGTACTTGAGAATATCGAAGAATATCGAATATTATTTTATGTGATAGCGTAATAATAATTTACGATTTTACTAGGAGGTAAAAAAAAATATATTTTTTTACTTTGAAATGAACAATTTTCTCTACACTCTTGCTAAATTAATTAATATTCCAATACAAAAATGATAAGAATTCAGTGCAGCTGTCTATTTTATAAATTCATTGTTTTAGTGTAAATTTGTCAATTTATTCAAATAGTTTTAATAATTGGATCACCCATTTTAATAGCCTCGGTGGTAAACGATAGTAAAGCCTCTTTATAGAGTTTCAACGACTTCATGAAATGATAAAATCATTTCGGACGTTCAGACCGCATTAATTATGCAGTTGTGCAAATCGACAAAGATTGGGGAGTAGTGGGGAGTGTCTCGAACTCCATCGATAAAGTTAGGAACTAGCATAACGCGATTACGGAGTCCGCTATGAGCTGCATTACTCCGGAGCATCCTCTCTTCGGTGTACACGGTTCGCCACCTTTCTCTCTATTACTCTTCACCTTGGGCCCCGAGGAAGTTGGTCAAGTCCGTGAGTGCATGCCCCGAGCATGCGCCACGATACGAGCTAACACAATCATGACCGCAACCGCAATATTACGTAGTTCCACGATTTATATAATTAGCAGACTCGCCCGGAATTATCGAAACGTTTCTCACGAAAAATAGTAAGCAGACTAGTAGCGGATCGATTGCATTTATGGGACAAACTAATGATGGATATAGAAAGCTATAGTGACATAAGAAGAATCTGGGGATATTCTTCTATTTCCGACTTATTAAAATTATTAAAAGAAATGCATTTTCGTTTAGCTTCTGTTTCGTACATTTGATTTAAACATTTCTTATTTTAAATAAAGTACCGCAGTCTAATAATGACACTTTTCGTACAGGGTGGCAATTATAAAGTGTTACAGACGAATATCTCCAAAAATATTGATAATACGCAAAAATGTTTCAGATGAAAGTTGTTCAGTACCAAGGAGGACATCATGAAGGTCAACTTTCTTTTCTTAAATCGAATGGTATGTTTTTTATCCACCATCAAATAATGGTTTTTAAGATGAGGTCAATGACCTATGAATCGGGGTCATTCGAGGTCAAATTTACAGGGAAATGCAGAAAAGGTGTGTTCGTCTTATTTGTACTTTAGTATGTGTTCAAAATGATTACCTCTTACTTCAATGCACTTAACAATTCTTTGTTAAATGATTCTCTAACTTTGCTCAACATTTCAACATTTATCTTAGCACAAGCTTCGCGTATTCTGACTTTCGTGTTTTCACGCGACATAGAAAAACGTTGTTCTAATCTTTTTTATGCCATATGCTATTTTGATGGTCGATCTGGGTAGCGTTGTGCAGTCAAATTAGCAACCATTCTGTAATTGTTCCTGCATTCTCCTAGTACCATAAACATATAAAAA
Source organism: Lasioglossum pauxillum (assembly GCA_933228785.1). Classification (NCBI taxonomy): domain Eukaryota; kingdom Metazoa; phylum Arthropoda; class Insecta; order Hymenoptera; family Halictidae; genus Lasioglossum; species Lasioglossum pauxillum. The sequence continues at coordinate 37,769,080 of OW121699.1, read as the reverse complement.
CAATTTTTATACATTTCCATTTTCACCACTTATTTAAGTACTATCGTTCAGCGAAGGATACCTTAGCACGAATAGTAATTAAACTAAACTGACTATCTTGCAAAAGAGCACAGTAATACATAAATACGTTTGTTTTCATTTGTTTCATTTGACCATGACTTTGCTGTTGTCCTGAGTAATGCTGATATTGAACACATGTTATTGTTTTGGTGTGGAAGTTAGAAGGCAGGAACTATAGTACAAATAAAACGAGCACAACTTTTCTGCATTTCCCTGCAAGTTTGACCTTGAATGACCTTGAGTCATAGGTCATTGAACTCATCTTGTAACGCACTATTTGATGGTGGATAAAAACAATATCATTCCATTACTTGATTGTAGAACTTACACAGGGTGAGTCACCTAAGACAAGCCGCCTGAATACCTTCTACATTTTTTGAGATAGGAAGAAATGCTTCAGACAAAAGTTGTTTGGTTTCTAGTGGCGCATTACGTGGTGTACATAAATTTTTATCAAGTGGAAGTGCTTATGAGATTAGGAGGACAACTTAGATTTTTGAACTCCTACGATCGTAGCCCTTTTCGAGACAATTTCAACGACATAGTCATTCAAGGTTATTCAAAGTCGTAAACTTTAGAATTGATGAAAAACATAAATTTATCGTAGATACTTATGAAACAGAGTATTCTCAGCATTATTAACGAAATCAAACTGTTTCAATGCAAAATGTAAACAAAGTGCTTAAATCCAAAACCATTTGCTACAACAGATGCTCAAAGTGATGATCAGCTACAAATAGACAGCGTCTGAAGCGTTCGCCCACTGATTGCGTTATGCAGTAAAGTGTGTGGTGATTAATATCAGCACAGGCCCCTTCATATCCGTTCCTGCATGTCTACTTTTGTAGTGGGTGCTGCACGATAAACATGTTCTTTTAACTTTCCCCATAAACAAAAATCCAATGACATTAGTTCTGGTGATCGCGATGGCCCTTTTCGATGTCCAGATCGTCCAATCCAACGATTTTTAAATGTATTGTTCAAAATATTAGTAACCCTCTGTGCAGAATGTGCCGGTCGTGTTGGTACCACAAAAACTGCCGCACGTTTAATGGAACATCTTCTAATAAATTAGGTAGTACGTCTAACAAACATTTTTTATGCTTTGTTTGATTTGAAGAGTCCTCTTGTCTTCCTGACTTCTCGTCATCAAGATCAAGTGCCATGGCTTCTCAACCGAAGTGTACCCCTGAGTGAATGTAAACGTAAACAAACTTTGCCGAAACGTTTAAGACTAAATTTCTGTAACTTGAAACTGACGAGAAAAGTCCATTTCATAAGCATTTGCGACAATTTCTGTTTTTCATCAATTTCAATGTTTACGACCTTGAATGACCTTGAGTGAACTAGATCGTTGAAATTATCTCGAAAAGGATTACAATCGTAGGAGTTCAAAAATATGTGGTTCCATTTAAAAAAGACTAAGTTGATTTTCTAATCTCCTAAGCACCTCCGCTTGAAAAAAGTTACGTAGACCACGTTTTGGGCCCCCAGGAACAGTAGAAACCAAACAACTTTTTTCTGAAACGTTTCTTTCCATCTCAAAAAATGTAGAAGTTATTCAGGTGGCTTGTCTTAGGTGACTCACCCTGTATACAGAATAAAATTTAGTTTCCTTAGAGGCGGGGTGGGGGAGGGGAGGGGATGAGTGCGCGACTGGTATCTATTATCTCGTATTATCAAAGTTACGAAGCCAGATCCGAAGCAGCTGTTTTTAACCTTAGAGGTTACCTAATACGAGGCGCATCCATACTATAGCTTTCTGATTTCGCATCAGGTCTGTCTGCACGCTAACCAACCTCCGTGCATTTCCTCGATTTGGCATCGAATTCGTCTACGATTCTCCGCTAACATCTCTACAGTTCCTCGAATTCGAGCTCGTCTGTGATTCTCTTTTCTAAGAGGTCCCCGATTTCGTATCCGGTTCGCTTACAAAATTTCACATGTCCCGGCAGCTCCCTGACTCCGCATCATGTTCGTTCGTGCATCCACTACCCAATTGACTACCGTTTCGCCTTATAAACACACCTCGTGGACACTTACGCTGTTCGCGACTTTGGTTTATGAGTAGACTGCGGACTTTCATGCAAAATAAAATGAAGTAATTGCAAGATACAGAACATACATACATAGACATTCGTTCCTTTTCTTGGTGAGTTAAGAACAAAACGATAATATTTTTAATTTTTAATGCTTTTACTATTTTTAATTTGATCCACTAATTTCTGTCACAACTGCACGATTGAGCAGTGTGTTCATACTGAACACTCTCATGTCCTCTCTGCTAATACACTCCGCGACAAAACGACAAGATACCTCTAGATTTCCAATGTTTCTCAATACCAATGATGTGTACAAAGATTTTGTATATAGATCTGTATAAAAAGTATCCTCCGATTTAATTACACTGTCCAACACCAAATTTGTTCCACAATTACTGTTGGGTGGTTCTTATGGAGTTTTTTTCGCTGATGCCGAATCTGCCCTTAATTTTTCTCCTAGATGCACAGTTTCTGAGAAACATGACTTTCATTTCATTCTGAATAACAGTAACCTCAGTAGTTCTGTGAATATTTACAAGACAAATATTTTCAGAATATCCACAAAGGGATGCAAGTTTGTTGAAACTCGACTGAGAGACAGAAGGAAATAGGTTTTTGGAAGTTTCTCTAACGCCTTTGAACTGGAAGGATCGTAGAGGTTTAATTATATTTTACGGCGTCACTTCGGCAATTTTGTTCAGCAGAGTGGCCAGTTCAGTAAACGCATAAAATCCATTTGTGCGGTCAAGAATCGATACGGAATTCCGTTGAAAATTAACGGGAAAACCTTTCCTCCTCTTTTCGAAAACCGGCAGCTCGGCGTCTGATTGCTATTAGTTCTGTCCTGGTGGTTTCACTGTTCACGGGGGGGGGGGGGGGGGGGGGGGGGGAGCAATGTTCGCGATAACGATATGGAATCCCGTTGGAATCTGTGTGAAATTGATATCGGTATTCCTCGTCCGTTCCGTAGCTCGTGAAAGCGCATCGGTGCGATCGTGACGAGTAAGCCCAATCATTTCTTCGGCCATCGACATGTGAAATTGTTCGATTGGCCGCGCGCGTATTGCCGATATAGTACGTCGACACACCGCACCGCATCGGCGCAACGCGGCGCGTGGCCCTTTTCGTATTATTGGTCGACGATAGCCGGTTGATCCATTACTCGGCAAATCAATTAGGACGCAGGCACGATCTGCGTCGTAACGTGGGAAAAAAAGAGTGGCGAAAACAAAGCATTTAATCGGATTTTGTTTTATCGGCTGCACGCACCGAGGCCAGCCTAGCAAATATTTCACGGAAACAACGGGAAGCCCTGCAGCCCATTTTTTTTTTCATCCATACACGCGTGTATGCAGGGGACACATGCATCCCGATGGTGGATGGGGCGCGGGATTCTTTATTTGAAAAATTCTATACCACCGGTGTGCCTCGGCTCTTTTTTTCTCTCTTCCCTACCTCCCCCTCCCCCTTTCCGCTCCCCTCCCCCCCCCGTTGCGTGTCGGGAGAATCGACGAAATTGCCGGCGATATTAGCGGCTCGCCTGATAATCGTTGATAATTTTTTTTATCGCGACTCCAGTTCAATCGCGGGAAAATTCGGTTATCGATTCTGCATGCATTTCGAGCGGGAGATTTGCGAGCCATTTTTTCCGTGCGAGCGCCAAGAACTCCCTCTCAAATTCTTTTTTATGGAGTGGCAATGATATTTAATTGGATGCGTGTATTCGGCTTCGTGGTTAGGCATGCGCGGATGTATCCTTTCCAATTAAAATAGGGTTTAAAGTTTTTAATAATAATATCACTTTTTTAATAGACATTTTTCTATGCGCACTTTTGAATGAGTACATATCTTTTAGTAGGTACGTATTAATAGGCTCCATTAAAATGTATGGGCCGCAGAACCTTTGAAAGGTCATTGTTTCATAAATTAGTTGATAAATTATTTGATAAATTACGATATTGTGAAATGAGGATAATATACAGGGTGATTCTGGAAAATGGTACATATTAGAGCTCTTTTTTAAGTAAACATAGAAAAAAATAATACAATAAGTAATCATATATCAGAATACGTTCTAATTTCCTATGACCTTATTTTTTATGTGTACCGCCAAGTGCAATTGCACTTTATTCTTTAATTCAACCCAATTCATATCGAGAGTTTATGGATGCTTCTTGTATAGGGAACAAAAATAACAGTTATTCTAAAATTTTCTACGATAAAAATCATTGACAAACACTTTGTTATTATTGAAATTTAAGATAATCTACACAAAATATAAAGAAAAAACTTCGAAGAACAAAATGATTAAAAAATATCGATTTTTATACTTTTTGGTTACAAATAACAGTTATTAGTGTCTCAAAAATTGGATCCTCCTCCATAAATGTTATCGTTGAAGAAAAACTGTTTGAACTGCTCAAAGCAGTTATTGATGACAGAAGTTCATTTCGATCGCTCATTACAGTTATCGATGAGAGAAGTTCATTTTGATCACTCATAACAGTTATCAACGAGAGGAATTTCTATTCTATCGCTTAGAACAGTTATCGATGAGAGAAATTTATTTCGATCGCTCATAACAGTTATCGATGAGGGAAATTTATTTCGATCGCTTATAACAGTTATCGGTGATCGAATTTCTTTTCACTTGTTCATAATAATTATTAATGAGAAAATTCGTTTTGTTTGCTTATTTATTGAGTTGTCTACTCTTTTTCGGATGGAGCAAGCCTGTGAAATTCATTGACAAGGTTTCGTACAACAAGACGAATCAACAGACCATAAGAACAACACAAAATCTGTTTGTCACATTAAATTTTGATTGTAGCAATTAATTTTACGAATAAAAAATTTATGAAATAGTTGATTGTCAACCATTTGAAAGTTGTACTACTTAATAATAACTGTTACAAATTTCCTTCATCAATAACTGTTATGAGGGATCGAAATGAACTTCTATCATGGATAAATATTATGAACGACCGAAATAAATTTATTTCATCGAATAAGTGTTATGAGCGATCGAAATAAGTTTATTTAATCGAATAACTGTTATGATCGATCGAAATGAATTTCTCTCATCGATAACTGCATTGAGCAATCGAAACAGTTTTTCTTCATCGATAACAGTTATCGAGGAGGATCCTATTTTCCTGACACTAATAACTATTACTTCTAACCAAATAGTATAAAGGTGAGTATAAAGAGTATAGAGGTGAAAAGAAATTCGATTATCGATAACTGTTATGAGCGATCGAAATAAATTTTTGTCATTGACAACTATTATGAGTGATCGAAATGAATTTGTCTCAAGGATAACATTTACCAACAAGAGAACAAATTTTCGGTTACTTATAAGCCTTATTTTAACCAATACAATTATAGTCGATGAAATACTCTTTATTCTATGACTGTTTTTCTGTTTGGTTATAACAGTTATGGTCCCTGTTTCTGACACAAATATCTCGTGAAGTATTGACACTCCGATGATTTTGTGTTATTACGTCTATACGTAGAATAATAAAGGGGATCGATTGGTTAAACAAAAAAATTGGGTTGCATTGAAGACTAAAATGCACTTGCACCTGGCGGGTGCATCGGTGCATCCACATGAAGAATAAAATCGTACGAAGGTACGAGGTATTACGATATATGATCTTTTTCCTCTATTATTGATTTCTATTTTTACTTAAAAAATAGAAATAACTTTTCCAAGTTCCCAGAATCACCCGGTATATTCATTAGCGTCTTTCACATAAATATAGTATTACCATTAATCACTGTGGAGCACACCATTGCAATTAAAATGCATCACCTGCTCCCGTAGGAATTACTAATAATTCAAAATGTAAATGTAATAATGAAATTGAAAATATTAATTATATTGTTGCCAGTATCGTCTTTGTAATTCACAGACCGCAAAAGTAATTAGTCATCCGCTGAAGCGTAAAATTCATTTATCAGCAATTCTAGAAAATTTACCATATTCTGAATGCTTATAATTTAATTCTGTGTTGTTGTAATATTTTTATAATATTGTATTATAATATTTATATTATAATATTTGCTCTATTATCTTGAAAATGTCATATATTTCAAAGAACAATTTTTTCAATATACTTTCAAGAAACCACTGATCTAAAATCAAAATTGAGTTTATATTTGTTCACAGCTAATAGCACAATTTTTTCAGAGAAAATTTACTGTATTTTGAAAAAAAGAAAAAGATTTTTTATTTAGTTTTAATTTATAAGTATGTCATTGTATAGACGATTTTGTCCATTTTTGTTTCGCTATCCTGAAAAATCTAAAAATAGGATTGAAAAAATTAGCTCGTTTTTTACACACTTTGATCGAATAACAAGAGCACCTTTGATATCATGCGTAGAGACAACGCTGTTTTGATAGAACGAACAAGCGCATACAAATTTCCGACGACATTCTGCGTCAAATGTTCTCACATCCCTTTGACGCACAGATTTCTCACGCTCCGAAAATAATCAAACTTCCTTTCGAGCCAACGACATAATTCCACGCTCCAGCGGTTTCATTTCTCTAATGTTAAATTGAAACATATAATACAACGTCAAAAAGTAATTGTACGATATCACATGGTTTAACTAACCTGAACGAAACGATTAAGTGAAATCTGATTGCCGCAATTTTTGTGTCTTCCCTTTCGATATAAAAGGTTGATTAAATTAATAAAATTTTAAAAATTGAATTTATAAAAAGTATGTTCGCAATTAGTCTATATTTTAAGTGGAATTGTATTTATATTGATTATGTCGAAACTCGATGTTTCATGATGCACATAAAAGAAGCTACATATTGAATATCTTTTCAGTACTTCGATTTTTAACGTCACAGCAGATAAACATCGTACCATAACTTTGTTAGTACCAATTTCTCAGTTCAAGGCTAACTCCAGGTCAAACTATAGTAGATCATTAAAGTCTACAAAACTATGCAGCAGATATACACGTAGTGTGATTTCAGAAAGTCAAGATCACCTTGATTTCTCATTGAAATGACATTTCTTTAAAGTTTTTAATAGTGCAATTTTTTAGGCCATTGTAAACTATGTAGTTAACTTTTCCTGGAAACATTTTCTTGTCAGACTATCGCAAGTGACTCCAACATCGTGGGGACTGAATTATAGACCGCCCTGTATATGAAGATAATACTGTACAGGGTGTCCCATTTTAAATTCCCAGGGAACATACAGTACAGTCACGATATTTTTCCAACGGCCTGTGTTCTGCACGGAGGCATGTCCTGTAGAGACATTTTTATTTTTATGACTGTGTCTACTGCGCCGAAAGTATATCACACAGCATGTAAATACGGATCGCGCGGCCGAAGCGTATCGGTGTGAACCACTACTAATCGAATTACAAAACTTCTTTATTTTTTCATTATTTATTTATGGGACTTTCACCAACTTATTTCTGGCATTTTTCTGATTAAAGTGACATCAAATACGATATAATTTCAAGTGTATTCAGTGGTTCAATCGACGATGAAAGTTTCGAGCACAAGGAAGGACAGCGTATGGGAAAGAAAGAGCGGTTCGTTGTTCTTCGTTGCGTTCGAGACTTCCATCGTCAATTAAACCACTAAATACAGTTGAAATTGTATCATGTTTGGTGTCATTTTAATCAGAAAAATACCAGAAATGAGTTGGTGAATGTCCCATAAAAAAAAAACCACGCGCGGCAAAAGTGAAACTTCTTGCAGTCTAGTAATGTTTAGAAGAAAATTAAGATTGGAAATAGTAAATAATCCTAACGAAGCGACAAGATCAGGAACAACTCTCGATGCAGTATTTGCAAGACATTTAGACAAAATTGAATCAAAAATATTTATATTATATTTTAGCTGTCACAAACCAATTGTTTCAATGATAGAATCATAGAAAATCCTAGAAAAAATAATGAACGATCAAAATTTGCGACGCAAAGAAGGAGAGCGTATGGGAAAGAAACGGACGTAGTTCATAGCATTTCCCATACGCTCTCCTTCTTTGCGTCGCAAATTTTGATCGTTCATTATTTTTTCTAGGATTTTCTATGATTCTATCATTGAAACAATTGGCTTGTGATAGCTAAAATATAATATAAAAATTTTCTTGATTCAATTTTATCTAAATGTCTTGCAAATACTGCATCGAGAGTTGTTCGTGATCTTGTTGTCGCTTCATTAGGATTATTTACCATTTCCAATCTTAATTTTCTTCTAAACATTACTAGACTGCAAGAAGTTTCACTTTTGCCGCGCTTGTTTTCCACGCGTATGTTTTTTTACTTACCTAACACCTGCCAAAATTTTTCAGGTTTGTTTAGAACAAGGGTTCGGATAATTGTTTATAAATCTTTCAGTCGGAACAAAATCCGATGAGAGAAACTGCATGTGAAAGTAGCTGGAGGTTGATTCTATGTTATCCAATTGCAAATGTTCATAAATTAACTCTGGTTAATTAGTTATTAACAATTGTTGCGCGAGCTGATTGTTTCGGAAGTTTCCATAATGACAAGAAGGGTCGAACTGTGCGACAAGGATAGACATACATAACATACGACTTCTCAAAAATTTGTTAATAACTAACAATTTAAACATCAAATCCGCATAAAACTGAAATGGGAATGTAGCCAAGGCTTCATTTTACATTCTGCAATCTTAAAAGTTCACCAATGAAGTCTTTAAAGTTAGTATATTAATTATGAAAATGTTACTTGTCGAACTATTCAAGGTTATTCGCGAAATTTCGTCACTTCCGTAACGCTCGACCGCGTCACTTCCATCACGCTAGAAAATTGTAGCCCTCTCAGCAAAGAAGTTTCACTTCAATTATGAGAAATAAAGAAGTTCTATAATTGGATTAGTAGTGGTTCACACCGACATATACGAGCCGAGATCAATCATCGCCGGCAGTGAAGTGGATAGGCACTGGATGAATTCGGGGTAGAAGGTCACAGAAAAATATCGCGTCTTTACTGTATCTCGAAAAACATCACTTCCAAATGGGACACATGAAGTTTTTATTCATTCGACCTTGAGATGGCGTATGGACTTTGCATTCTTAAATTGGACTCCATATTTTTCATTGTATATTATCAGAGTTGGGCAGTATTTAAGTAAAAAAGTATCTAAATCCAGATCCAACTAAAAGATACGTAACTAATATTCGTGATCTTAAGGTTCGGATACAAAAGTATCTTGTATCCGACGTTTAATTAGATACTTTTGTATCCGAAGTAGAAGGATCCGAAGTTACGGATACATTTTTAACTAGTTATGTATCTAATTCAAAGATCCTTTCGGATCCTTCAAGATCCTTTTGACCAGCTCGAGGCTTGAATGAACCCGTTCCGAGGCCCGAGGGTCGGGCCCCGAGGCCTGAGCCCAGAATACAATAGCAGTACAATAAACACGGCCGGGGGATTGCCCGGTCGTGTTTATTGCCCCACTTCGCCAAGGCGCCCGAGGCACCGATGATGGGCAAAAATTTGATTTAGATACATTTGGAAAGATATCTTCACAAATAAAGGCAGTAAGCAGTGGCCGAATTCTATCGAATTTAGACTTTTTTAATCGGAAGAACGCCACGAACTGGCTCGTGCCACTTTCGTGAGGGAATTACGAAAAATGAACAAGTTGGCACGAACAAGTTCGTGGCGTTCTTCCGATTAAAACAAGACTAAACTCGATAGAATTCGGTCACTGCTTACTGCCTTTATTTGTGAAGATATCTTTGAAAATGTATCTAAATCAAAAATTTGCCCATCATCGGTGCTAGGGCGACGAAGTGACGAGTTGCCTGGGGCGCCTTGGCCAAGTGGTGCAATAAACACGGCCGGGCAATCCCCCGAGCTGGTCAAAAGGATCTTGTAGGATCCGAAATTATCTTTGAATTAGATACATAACTAGTCAAAAATGTATCCGTAGCTTCGGATCCTTCTGCTTCGGATACGGAAGTATCTAATTAAACTTCGGATACAAGTTACTTTTGTATCTATATATTCGAGTAACTAATTACAAATTTTGTATTTATTATCCGTGATCCGAAATTTGTATCTAATTACATATTTTTCCCAACTCTGTATATTATTATTGCTCGAGGCGTTTCCGAAACACTACATGCTCGTAAGTGTAGCATAAGCCATAAGCGGTTTCCGAGATATGAACTCTCAAAGTTGACGGGCCAAAATGGGACGCCCAGAGTTTGCTAAATATTCTACGAGCTTCGTGTAAGCTAACGTGATTCTTGGTTCGCATCACTTCGGGCTTGGTCGGATTTCTAATTCCTCCATTAGAGGAGCGCGAAATGAAGCACGGAGATGAAGTAAATTATCGGCGCAAAGGCGCGGTGGCCTCTAAGTCGAAAGTTTTCATGGTTCGCGAACTTTTGCGATACTTGCTCGCGGACTTCTTTACGACTTCCGGCAACGGGTTGCCGTCTACGCGCCGGCCGGGATTCTGTTACGAAACAAAGACAACTGTGGGAATTTGTCGCGCGTAAGTGGTGTCTGCACCGGAACTTGCCCCGGACCCAACTTTTCGGAGTTCACTCCCTTGGACGAGAACGTTGTTGGCTAAACATAACAGCGGATACTGCCGGGAAAAGTGTAACGCGTAAATAATAAAATCTAGAGACGGGCTCGGCTTATGGACTTTTCATCGAGCCTCCTGTTCCCATTCATGCCACCGATAAGATAGATGTCCCCTCTACATACAATAAGCCATGTAGTGGTGCAGTTTCTTTTTAAAAATAAGTCTTTTCAATATAAAACATAAATAACCTAAGAATGAAATTTGAAAATGTACACTTGTAGCTTATGAACAGACTGCGGATCTTTATGCAAAATAAAAATTGTTTGCATTGATTGCAAGACACACGAGTGAAATAAACATTTCTTTCTTCGTTTAATTATTATCTAATTGAACTGAAGCCAATGCACTGATGTCTTTAAATCTTTTTAATATGTCCTCTGCTTTAAATGGTGCTTACCCATTTTTGTTATAAAAGCGTAAAATCCGCAGTGTACTTATAAATAAAAAAATATCTTAAACTTTATCAATTTGAAATTTCATGATAAATAAAGTCAACTTGCAGTAACCATGTCCCCTCTATTGGCATAACTGTCCTAACTATTGGCATGCTCACGTCTCCTCTATGAGCCATCATAAAAATAATTTTCATAAAGTCTTAAATAATAATCATAGAGTAGTTATATGAACTTTATAAAATAAAGTAAAATTAAATTAAATTTTATAGTTTATTTTTTCGTAAGAATTTGTTTTCTTTTGTTGTATTTTTTCATCCGTTTTTCTTCTTTTAAGAGCCGTTTTCTTACTTTTTTTTCGGCAATTGCTTTCTTTCCTCCTTATGCTACCATACGCCTTAATTATCTTACGCCTAATTAGCCACTCTTCAGTATTTTTTCGCTTCTCGGTTTCAACCAGCTTTTTTAATTTTTCTTTTTCTTAATATTTACGAAATTGAAAATGTGATTCACGAGAAACGGGCCACCTCAAGAAGAGAAAAAATATTGAAAGAGAAAAATTGCCTCCTTTAACAGTACAACTTTTCCCTCTCCATTTTCTACTATCATCAAGCCTTACTGAGTTATAATGTTAATATTATAGACTGTATCTTAAATAACATTTGAATCAATTTATACATAATTAAATAAGGAAGTTTATGAACAAGTGTTCATAAACTCATTGTCATGGACAATGGGTATGCCACGTATCAGTCACGTGACAGTGTAATACATGCACGACAGAGACGGGACGAGTCACGTGACCGACCCGTGACGGAAGCGTAGAAGGAGAAGGTAGACTGTAGAGTACACCAACATTCGCGTTAATGAAAATGCGAAACAATTGCCGCGGTCTAAGGCGTAATAATAACGTCAGCTGCTAACTAAGAAAGTTGCGCGAACGAAGCCAAATTTCACAACGGTAATAGCCCAAACAAGTTTCGGAATTCGCCGCAACGGAAACAAGTATGTTTTAATGAGTTACATTCAAATCACCGACCTTGTTTCGACCAACAAATTTTATCAAAAATCTCTTGTAATTTTCTTGTGCAAACAGTTGAATTATGTATATCAACTGTTATTAACTCTTTCCAGAGAATTAAACATTTCTTCCGACCTACAATCAGTGTTCCGATATCGTCGAGGATTTTTCGTGCGATGGATTGCCGCTGGGGGCGCTTTCAGCCTCACTAAAGTAAGATTCTCGATAAAATGGGGTACCTTGAGCACCCCGCAGAATTTTAAAAGATTTGTATGATCTGATTCTGAAAAATGAATGTATAACATGTGTATATTTTGTAACTTGTAGGACACGTCCAGAAGTTGTCCGGAACAGATTGTTTCGGTACTTTCGCGCCAATATAACTGTCTCAGGGTGCAGGGCGCAGGGCTCCACAACCTCGTCATCATAGATTCGTTATTGTTTTGGCCGCGCAGCGCCACCAGCGGCCATCCATCGCACGAAAATTCCTCGACGATATCGGAACACTGGCTACAATAATTCCACTCTATATGATTTTTTAAATTTTATGGTCATGAAATTAATATACCTTATACAATAGTTAAATGTTTAGTAATTGATTAGATACCAACATGTTTCATGAAGAAAACAAGATTTTGAATAATGGTACAGCAATTTTTAGTAGAGACTCTGAGTCACACTTATGAAGGACACTGATTTCATTGTCTTATGCTTACTATACACGGTGAATCACCTAAAACAAGCCACCTGAATACCTTCTACATTTTTGACATAGGAAGAAATGCTTCAGACAAAAGTTGTTTGGTTTCTGGGAACCCATTACGTGGTGTGCATAACTTTTTATCAACTGTAGGTGCTTATGAGATTAGAAGGTCAACTTAGTTTTTTTAAATGGAACCACATATTTTTGAACTCCTACGATTGTAATCCTTTTCGAGATAATTTCAACGATCTAGTCACTCAAGGTCATTCAAGGTCGTAAACATTGAAATTGATGAAAAACAGAAATTTATCGCAAATGCTTATGAAATGGACAATTCTCGTCAGTTTCAAGTTACAGAAAATTAGTCTTAAGCGTTTCGGCAAAGTTTATTTACGTTTACATTCGCTCAGGGGTACTCTCCGGTTTAAAAGCCATGGCACTTGATCTTGATGACGAGAAGTCAGGAAGACAAGAGGACTCTTCAAATCAAACAAAGTATAAAAAATGTTTGATAGACGTACTACCTAATTTATTAGAAGTTTTTGTGGTACCAACACGACCGGCACATTCTGCACAGAGGGTTACTAATATTTTGAACAATACATTTAAAAATCGTTGGATTGGACGATCTGGACATCGAAAAGGGCCATCGCGATCACCAGAACTAACGCCATTGGATTTTTGTTTATGAGGAAAGTTAGAAGAACATGTTTATCGTGCAGCACCCACTACAAAAGAAGACATGCAGGAACGGATACGAAGGGGCCTGTGCTGATATTAATCACCACTCACTTTACTGCGTAACGCAATCAGTGGGCAAACGCTTCAGACGCTGTCTATTTGTAGCTGATCATCACTTTGAGCATCTGTTGTAGCAAATGGTTTTGGATTTAAGCACTTTGTTTACATTTTGCATTGAAACAGTTTGATTTCGTTAATAAAGCTGAGAATACTCTGTTTCATAAGCATCTACGATAAATTTATGTTTTTTATTAATTTTAAAGTTTACGACCTTGAATGACTATGTCGTTGAAATTGTCTCGAAAAGGGCTACGATCGTAGTAGTTTAAAAAGTCTAAGTTGTCCTTCTAATCTCATAAGCACCTCCACTTGATAAAAAGTTATGTAGACCACGTAATGAGCCACTAGAAACCAAACAACTTTTGTCTGAAGCATTTCGTCCTATCTCAAAAAATGCAGAAGGTACTCAGGCGGCTTGTCTTAGGTGACTCACCCTGTAGACATTAAAACTATGTCTCCTTTAAAAAAAGTACATCGATGACCTTGAAGTAAAAGCAATTACCTTGGGAAAGAATTTCTCTTATCGTTAAATGCGCCCTTTAAAGACATAATTACAGCTTTCTCCTGAACTGGTTATTCCACACAACAATAACCAAGGCGGAGGTTTAGGTGTGATCCCATTTAGCTCGGGTACCTAGTACACAATTTCAAAGACTTTCGCACGCGATAAACCCATGAACGACCATTACCAGGTTACGAGATATATCTCTCGCAGCTCGTCCGACATAAGAGGTCGCGAAACTGCCATTTGTCCAGCAGCTTCGGTATCACTTTGAATGTCTGAATCCCGTTACACGTCGTAATTCCTGTACGATGACGCGTGTGACGCGTGGAAACGTCGGAATGAAACAAGCAGTGGGCGTCGACGGTTGCTCGATATCCTGTTCATGCGAAACAATCTACGCTATCGATTTTGGCTGACCGTGTTTCCCAGTGTTCGGGCCGGTAGTGCGAGATAGACGAGCAGCCCGGCCAGAAGAACAGAGAGAAATTACGTAGCCGGGTAACACGAACGCGGGACTGTAGGGCTGGCCGCGTAAAATCGGATAAATCCATTTTAATGGATTCGAGATATGTACTCTGGACGGGCCCGGGGTTGTGTATCTTCGCCACAAATTAAAGCCCGGCGCCTGGGACCACGCGAGAAACCCACGCGCGAAACGTGCTCGCTGCCGCGGTCGCGGCCGCGTTCGCTTTCGCGCGAATGTCGCGGTACGTGACGACTTAAATCAAGTTGGCCGAGCTCTGTGAAATTTGTGAACTGCGGATTATAGTGTTACCCCGTGTCGCTGATATAAGGGACGCGCCGGTTGTTTTTGTATCGGACTGAAAGAGATCCTGATGAACGAGCACCAGCGCCAGGGGGGGGGGAGAACCAGGCCGACCGAGCTCTCCCGCGCCATTTTTATGGACGGTCGAGTGGTTGACAAAGCTGTTTGTTTGTTTGCGAAGTCCCTCGGTTGGGAATTCCGGCGGCTTGATATACGCGGTATTCGGGCCCGGGGTAATGCGGAGGAATCGGATCACGGAAATTTCTGATCTGAATGAAGATTAACGAGATCGGAACTTGCGCGACGCGAAGTTTCTAATTTTAGGACACAGAGACTCTTACACGGTAGTGTAAGAATTACGTTCTGTAAACGGTTCATTTCGCTGTATTTGAAGTTACAAGAGTTCGTGGCTTTTTCTTCCCTTGCTCTTTAGCGTTTTTCTTTATTTTCCGTTTCATAAGGTCGATGTTCCCTCTTTGACCCATTTAGTGGTGCAGTTTTTTTAAAAATAAGTTTTTTACATATAAAACATGAAGAAATAAATAAACTAACAATAAGAATGAAAGTTAAAAAAGTATACTTGTAGCTTATGAATTACAAAAATATCTTTAACTTTATATTAATTTATATCATGTCCCCTCTATTGGCGTAGCTGTCCTACCTACTGGCGTACTCACGTCCCATCATATGAGCCATCATAAAAATAAAGTAAATGTAAGGATCTTTTTTATAATCTAACAATGAGATTATGAAGATATGAGAATGATTGACAATTTGGCTTGCCTCGCCAACGAGAGAATACATTCTACATTGAATTGTACAAATTTATCCCGGGTGAAATGTTTATTTTTTTTAACCGACTTGGAAAAAGAAGGAGGTTACTCAATTCGATCTGTATGTGCCTTTTTTAATTTCGCTTTTTTTCTATGAATGTTCACCGATTACGCCGAGATGGCTGGACCGATCAGAACGAAACCTTTCGCATCTTGTAGAGTATGTCCTGGGGGTGGTCCCGTGAAAAAAAATTTTGCATTTTTTTATTCTTTTCGATTTTATTTGAGAAAGTGTAGGGTGATGATGCCGTTGTGAACTCCGCTGAATGTTAGATATTAGGAACGCTAACGATGCGACGTCGCGTCGCTACCATTACCGACAGAGAAAGACGTTTTTGTAAATTTGTGAATATTCAGACGAAAGATATCTTTGATCCTACATTTCATGTATGTTCACCGATTACTCCGAGATGGATGGACCAATCAGTGTAGAGTACATCTCCCGATTGGTCCCTTGATAAAAAGTGTGAAATAAACAAATTTTATAAATAATTCCCGTTTAATTTATGTGAATACACACGAACTTAAATACAATACAATCTTTTCAGAGGCGGCGCAAAATTGAAAATTTTCGACACTGGAAATTACGAAAATCCTTAAGGATGTTCTGGAGGTATATAAAAACGCAACAAAATTGTTGGAAATTTGACAAGATATAATTCTTACTAAATTAATGCAATTACCAAAGTTTGGGTTCGATTCACTGCACCGTTTAAGAATTATAGCAACTTAAAGTTTGCACATTTTAACGCGTCTGCTTATGGAGAATTCATAAAATTCCACTTCAAACCCTATTTAAACCTTGAAAAAACGCTACTAGAAACTCCAGTTTTTATATATATATATATATATAGTAAAAATGATGTAATTAATTATGTTCAAAATTTATTAGGATTCACTAAACAGTTACAGAGCAAAAAATTATAAACTGTTAAAAAACGTAAAATTTAACGGGAAACGCGACAACAGTGTAAAAAAAAGTATACAAAAGTATGCAAAATATACTCATGAATGGCTTTCATTGCCAATATATTGATGGATTTCGAATTTCTTGTACTTTTGTCTCCCATTGTACCTCCAGAACATCCTTAAATTCTTCTACATGCTTTCACATATTAATGTATCTTCGCTTCCCACCTACT
Source organism: Lasioglossum pauxillum (assembly GCA_933228785.1). Taxonomy (NCBI): domain Eukaryota; kingdom Metazoa; phylum Arthropoda; class Insecta; order Hymenoptera; family Halictidae; genus Lasioglossum; species Lasioglossum pauxillum. The sequence continues at coordinate 37,752,199 of OW121699.1, read as the reverse complement.
GATTTCCAAGTCCATCATTTTGAAAATTTTCAATTTTGCACCACCTCCGAAAAGATTGTATTGTATTTAAGTTCGTGTGTATTCACATAAATTAAATGGAAATTATTTCATACTTTTTAGTGCGTTTTTTCGAAGTCGGTTTAATTTTGTTTTGTAAAATTATTTTATGATGTATTTTAATCTCATTACCCTAGTGTCGGAAATTACCCTAGTTACGGAAATATCTACGACTATATTTTTGGTAGCACTTTCTAACCGCCCACTATTCGCTATATGAACAAGAGTTTATCGCGCGTTTCTTTTCAACAGAATCATTTCAGACTATTCGAAAAGACGTCGCAGGATTCAAGGTTTATGGGACCGTCGCGAATTACAGGCGCATTTTCAATAGCGACGATACCGCGGCCAGCCACGCAGAACGATTCAAAAATATTTTCTACGACCGAACGCTTTGGCAATCGTCCAATGTAATTAGCAGTATTTTCGCACGAAGTGGCTTCCGAGGGTATCGCAAATATTCTCCCGTTTTCTCTGATTTTGGCACGAGGGTGGACCGGGCTATTTTTTCACTTGCTTCGTTCGACGACCCCCTGGGCCGCGCGTCGCGCCGCGGATTATTAAAAGTCGGTATACATATTTATTATTTGCTCCCGGATTCCTTCTCTTGGTCCCCGCTAGACCCGGCAAGAGTCACTCTCGAGTTTCAGGCAATTACTGTCTCGTATGAATTCCTAAAGGCTTGGAATTACTCCAGATACAGTTTACTCGAGTTTCACGGCGATTTTGCGTTCCTGCCGAATTACGTAACCGACGCATGATTCAATGGCGTCTGGCTGATCTCGTTCACAGTCGATTTGCTGGTTTTCGTCACGCCCGCAAGTGCCCACTGAAAAAAGGTCATTGCGCTTTGAAAGGAGTTTTACATTTCATTGAGACAAAATCGATTTTTTTTTCGTTCTCTTTGAACCCTTTGTACTCGCGCTGTTAGGTTGACCACAAAGTCTGCATGTTTCTTTTTAGTCTGTTGGTGGTATTGTTTGCGGGAACAAATATCGAAATAAAATAAATACACTGTAAGTACGTTTGCTCGAAAAAACCATTGAACCTTTTGCATTGGCATTTTGCATACATATTTATTGATATTTTAAAACTAAAAATAATCGAAATTACATGAGTTATATAGATTTTTATAAAAAAGTTGGTGGACGACAGTTGCCAGGATTCTGGTCTTTCGGGTCAGAAAAATGTGCCATTTTGTAATTTCGATGTCTGACTGAACTTCATTTCTGGGGACCAAAGATTTCCAACTTTTTGAAATACAATTCTGTAGATTTCTGCGAGAACATGTCGAAAATCCAAGTTTTAACTCTAGGGATTCACTGGTTCAGAAGTCACGCGTATGTAAAGTTGAGTGATTTTAAGCGTTCGTGACTGGTAAGGACGCCGCCATGTTGCTATGTACTCAGCGTCGCGCGTTGCCTTCTCGGAGCCGCTAGATGGCACACAAGCACACACGTGATGTCGATATAACGTAAATTTGCGAGCGACTCCGCTCATTGGACGACGTCCGAGTATGTACCCAATAAATGGGCAGGTTGATAAATGGCTTCATGTTTTCAAAACGTTCAGAGTCCTCGCAACTTTGTTCCAAATATTCTGTGGCAGTTTATGTAATGAGTAACAAATGAGTTGAACTGATCACCGGGCTATTATCGGAGTTTCGAAACCGGGATGAATGATGTATACGTTTTCGATGGGGAGGAGTTATTTTTCACCATTGGGAAGCTTCATCGCACTCGACGATCAGTCACTGAAACAATACCGATCAACTTAAGTGAAACATTATCGACGCCGCCGGTACCGGTAGGATGTATTTGTCCGTGATGAATTCGTCTTTCCAGTAGAGAATAGCATTGGTAGTAAGACAAGGAACAGTGATGTTCTATGCAGATTCAAGAGCTGTCCAGCAAATGAGACAGTAAACTTGGAAAATTGAATGACTCTTTAAGCTTCGATTTTCTTTCGACTAAACCGGCGGACGAAGTTCCTATTGAAATTTTGAATCCCTCCGACGTTCGCCGATAGACGAGGACGGAACTTGTTACAGGCGAGTAGACTGAACAAAATCGATTATATTATGGAAAATTATTATTCTCGCGCAAAGTCAAATCGCTCGGGTCACCTGAAAAGACGGTCTCGCCAGAGATAAACTTGATCGCTTGAATACATTCCATTTTAAATTAAGCTATGCAGGAACATAGTTGTTCCACTGAAAATTTAATATAGAAGAAAGTAGTCTCGACGTCGTAGATTATAAAACTCCTCTGGTATTCGATTTAATCGGCTCGCAGTACTCGATGTATGCACGTTACGAGAACTATGTTGAGGGTGCCTATGTTACAGGGTGTTCCATTAAAGTGGGCCCACTCGAATATAACCATTCCATAAAATAATTACTTAATTATTATTTTCCTTAATGCAGTTACTTATAATTACATGCGAATTTTCATTTTTACGAATAATTTTGTAAAATCCAAGGCCAACATTCGATTTCGTGACTATTCCGATATTATAATGCATAACGTTCTACACCTTGTTTATCTAGCCATTGATTCATAAATAGATCTCTATATCAGGGACTAAAAATAACAGTTATTCTAAAATTGTCTACGACACAAATCATTCATAAAAAGTTGATTATTATTGAAATTTAAGATAATGTACACAAAATATAAAGAAAAAACTTCGAAGAACAACATGATCAGAAAATATCGATTTTTATACTATGGTTACAAATTACAGTTATCAATGTTCAAAAAATTGGATCCTCCTCGATAACTGTTATCGACGAAGAAAAACTGTTTCGACTGCTCAAATGTTATCGATGACAGAAGTTTATTTCGCTCATAATAGTTATCGATGAGAGAAGTTCATTTCGATCGTTCATAACAGTTATCGATGACAGAAATTTATTTCTATCGCTCATAACAGTTATCGATGAGAGAGGTTCATTTCGATCTCTCATAACAGTTATCGATGATTGAATATCTTTTCATTTGTTCATAATATTTATTGATGAGTCTGCTCTTTTTCGGATGGAGCAAGCCTGTGAAATTCATTGAGGAGGTTTCGTACAACAAGACGGATCAATAGACCATAAGAACAACACAAATCTGTTTGTTTGTCACGCTAAATATTGACTGTAGCAATTAGTTTTACAAATAAAACATTTATTATTATTATTGAAAGTTGTACTATTTAATAATAACTATTACTTCATCAATAATTGTTATGAGCGGTCGAAATGAACTTCTCTCGTCGATAACTGTTATGAGCGGCCGAAACGAATTCTCTCATCGATAACTGCTTTGAGCAATCGAAACAGTTTTTCGTCATCGATAACAGTTATAGAGGAGGATCCAATTTTCTGACACTAATAACTTCTAATTACTTCTAACCAAAGAGTATAAAGGTGAGTATAAATATAGATAAAGACTATAGAGGTGAAAAGAAATTCGATCATCGAATAACTGTTATTCTATGACTTTTTCCCTTTTTGTTATAACAGTTATGGCCCCTGCTTTATATGATAGAATCTTTTTATGCGAGAAAAAAATGTTAGATTTACTCTATTTTTTCAAGCACATAGGGTGCATCCTCCCTTAAAAAACATTTTAGCAATACATATTTTGCCTCTATATTGCCTCAAGAAAAGCTGACAAGCATTCCGAGGTATGAAAACTTTAAATAGTAACAAAATTTAGAGATTGTCAACGTGCAATGTCGACGGCTAGTGTACGTAGAAAAGGCACACGATCTTTTGTGTGCTGGTATAAAGTCGATCGCTTAATATGCGTCATATTTCTCGACGGTTGTATGGAATAAAATCAATAAAGCTGTGAATTAATACCTGCCATCTTCCTATTCAGTCTCGAATTCTCGGCGTCAAGTTTTCATTCATTGGCAGTGAAAAGTGGAGGAATTTGCCGCGCAATGTGGAAAATCACGGGGGAAAAACGGTGTTACCGTCGAAATGAGAGATCCCGTAAGTCATCTGACACTGTTATTTGTCGAAAGTGTGTCACTGTCATTTCGTGTAATTCAAGTAAAAAATGGATCCGGATGAAGCCCAGCAGAGTACAGGGAAAAATGAACATGTATCAGAATGTAGTCAGTGTTATTTAAAAATAATGATTGACAAACGTTATTGTTCTACTACACGTAAATAGTGTAGTAAAAATACTTTGATGCAATTGCAATATTCATTCGCTATTTCGTCGCGTTGACGTAGAAGCAAATATTTGAACAAACCCGTAGCACAATACATTTTTTCATATCATAAATATTGTTCAAGAGGTGTCCATTTTTTCCGAGAATTCAGCGAAAATTCATTTTTAATCATTTTATATATAGAGTTTGGTAGAGACAATAACACCATGCAACTTTCGTTTCAACTTTTTAAAAAATATCACTTTGTTGTTCTTGAGATATTTGACGATAAAGAAAAAATTTTTTCAAGGGCTGATTTCATAAAAACAATTCCTGACAATGACATTTGTTCTTTTGACAATAGATACATAGAGATCCTTAAACTTTGTAAAGATTGTTTATTTCGATCTCTTGTTCGAAATAGTGCGGATTAGAATCCGCAGATGTTCTATATTAGAATATAGAACAACCCAAACCTAGTACGATGAAGGAGATAAGTAAATTCAAAAACTGAGGGATCGACAACCTAGAATGTCCAAAGTTAGGTAGTCTAAAACTGGGGGTTCAGAAATCAGGGATTTCAAAGTCAGGAGATCCGAAATCTGGAAGAACTTGTAATCAGGGTAGTTCATAGGAAGGGTTCCAAATCGAGCGGATCTAAATTCAAAATTTTTATATCAGAGGATCAGAAATCTAGAAAATCAAAAGTCGGAAGTGTAAAATAGTCATAATAGATTATTATTTTACTTCATTTCAGTTTGTAAAATAGGCGATCGTGTTTCAATGCCTGTAGTGGTTACTATTATGATACTTCACACGAGAGGTATAACATCAAAATAGGGGCTGCGTCCTGTTTAAACCATTTTGAAATAGTTAATAGATTTCATTTTCTGAATATTGAAACAAAAAATTTAAACATACTAGTAACAATATATGATACTAATTGAAGTTGTTATAGTATATAAAAGTTGATGACAACCCAATAACATGACCAGGTTTATTACTAACCCGCGGACATAATAATCAAGCGAGTTCTGATTATAATTACTAGCAGGGCAGCAGGAGTTAAATAAACATTCATTTCATCCCTTAATCCATTTTTTACGTTGGAAACGACATAACAATATTCACAGACTTTTTCTAATCGCAGTCTAATAAAAACGCTTTAATGCAACTAAGTATTCAAAATTTTATTATGTTTATTTCATCTTTAGTTGTTCAGAAGATGTTGCTTACAATACTTTGAAAAGGGGCACATACGTCAAAATTCCATTTAAGCAAGAATCAATATCAAAGTTTTCGTTATAGTGTTATTTAGTAAAATGCGAAACGACTAAATTCAGTTTGATTAAAGTTGCATGAAACTTCGTCGATACGTATTCAAAGCAAAAGTTATAATTTGTTATTGATATATGCTTTTATTTGTAATAATCAGAAAATTGGTTCATGTCCATAGATTGGTCCTTTTCATAGATCGGGTGAAATCGACGAAACAATTTTGTGTTTATTTAAATATAAAACTGTGCACTTTTGCCATCGATGGCCTCGATAATTTGGTAAACAGAGAAAGGTTACAGTGAACCCCGCTTGTTTTATCACTCGTAACCGATCGGTAGAAAAACAAATGCATCCCTTTACAGCATTGAACAAATATTGTATTCCTACACCGTGTTGTTTGTATGCTGTGTTTGTCTTCAGTTAAAATGAATTTTCTCTGTTTGTGTTTTTCAATTATTGGGAACTACTAGCACGGTGAAACAATGGATCACTGTTGCGTAGATCGTCAATATTTATCTTTGACTGTTGACATTTTTCTGCTTAGGTGCCCCCTCCTTTAATGAGCTCATTGCATGTCACTCAATTTAGTTGAACAAATATGTAATACTCATGTACTTGTATTGGCTGATTATGAATTGCCCAATTACAGTGACTCACATAATTGTTCATACATGCATACTTCGGATCAGTATAACTTTTAGTACACTTGTAGATGTGCTGCCTCCCCTCAGACTTCAATGACCTTGAAGTATGTTGTCAAGGTCACCATTCTGAACGACATTACTAAAGCCAAACAAATTAAAGCCAACTGACAAAATCATTAAAGGGAATTGTTTTTAAATTGATAACCTTGACAACATATTTCAAGGTCATTGAAATCTGCAGAGAATATCTCAATCGACAAGTTCGCAGATTAAAACCTTGCCTTACAATATCGTGTTAGACTCATGATGAAGATTCAGAACAGAGTCTAATAAACTGCATCTTCATCACGAGTGTGACACGATATTGTAAGGCAAGGGGTTAATCGATGAACTTGTCGATTAAATTCCTCTCCACAGATTTTAATGACCTGGCAATATGTTGTCAAGGTCGTCATTCTGAACAACAATTTCCCTTTAAAGATTATGTCAATCGGCTTTAGTAATGTCATTCAGAATGGTGACATTGGCGACATATTTCCAGGTCATTGAAGTCTGAGGGGAGGTAGCACATATACAGGTATACTATATACAGGGTGTCCCGTAACTGGTGGTACAACCGAATAGGGGGTGATTCTACATGAAAAACTGAGTCGAAAAAAAGGAATGACATTTTTTTGTTTGACGCTTCGTTTCCAAGATAATCGAGTTTGAAAATGCAGCGAATACACGTGCTATTGCATAGGAATCGTCTGACGCGTCTGACCATGTTCAACCAATTCTACTTTGTGCATATACTAAAGCACGCGAACCTGGCGGGACATAAACTCGATTTTCTCGAAAATGAAGCCTTCTATCAAAGAATTTTATTCTATATTTTCGACTCAGTTTTTCATGTAGAATCACCCCCTGCTCGGTTGTACCACCAGTTACGGGACACCCTGTGTACACACACACATAATATGTATATTGTATATGCACATACATACATTTTTGAATATCTCAAAAAGTATGAAAGATATAAAAGTGTAAAACACGTGTCCAAGGATGTCGAGGGGGAAAGAGGAGAGCAGTATCAGTTTTTTATTTATGTGGAATTTTCAAGGTCATTTGAAGGTCAACTTTGTTTTTTCAAATGGAGCCTATGTTTTCTATTATGGGATCTTATTGTACGTAAAAAAACCAGAAATTTTCGCAGGATACTTTTTTTTATCCGCTCACTAGTTTCAGGAGATATTTAAAGAGAAGTAGAGCGGGTCATACTTATACTGCGAGAAAGTTTGTAATTTCTTTATAACTGTAACAAATTTTCAAAATGCTCTCCGTTGTTTTCTAAACAATAATACAGACGATTCTCAAATTCTGAACGAACATTTTTGAAGGTATCTGTTGGAATAGCTCTACATTCCTGTACAGTACTGCGACGCAAATCGTTGACGCTTCCTGGTTGTGTTTTATAAACAACAGACTTCAAGTGTCCCCACAAAAAGAAGTCGACTGGAGTTAGATCTGGTGGTCTTAGTGGCCACTCAATACCACCTCTTCTACCGATCCATCTTAGTAGGAATCGATTGTTTAACCACTGACGAACTTGTAACGTGTAATGCGGGGGAGCACCATCATGTTGGAAGTACAATAGTTCTTCATTCAACAAAAAATGGTTATCTACTTCTCTTGAAATATCTCCGAAATTAGTGCGCGGATAAAAAGAAAAGTATCTTACGAAAATTGCTGGTCTTTTTACGTACAATAATAAAAAATATAGGTTCCTATTTGGAAAAAAACACAGTTGACCTTCAAATGACCTTGAAATCCTTGGACACGTGTTTTACACTTTTTTAATATCTTTCATACTTTTGAAGATATTCGGCTAGAAAGTTTTCAAATGAACATCCTGTATATATACTGGGTGTACCCGTTAAGTTATGTCACCATTTTTTAGGTACTTCCGGTAGTGCAATTCAAAAATGTTTTAGATTTAGACAAAAGTTTGTCAGTACTTGGTGAGCTACATGTTCGCATATTCTTAAATCCGAAAAAATGCTTTTTACGTAAAAAAGTAAGGGTCACCTTGACTTTTTTAAATGGCACCAAGTGCTTTGGACATCATGGGATTGTATCTGACGTCGAGACGAATTTAACAGTCTATTACATTACGACTTTGAAATGACCTCAAACTCGGAAATTTTAATGAAAAATTATTTCTTACAATTAAATCAAGTTACATCAGATGTTCGACTTGCGATCCATCTTCTACGATACAGAGCTCCGCTCTCACTATTAGACTTTTCGTTGTCACCATAATTAGGTCGTCTCGGTTTATGTTATTACATGCAGTTGTTATGCGATTTCGAAGTTCTTGAACATTATTGATTGCTGTATCGTATAAAAATCCACGAGAGATAAAAATCCAAGGGAGACAGATCTGGAGAACGCGGTGGCCAACGAATTGGACCATACGTTCCTAACCAACGATTTCTAAACTAAAAAAAAAGATACAAAAAAAATAATACAAAAATCTAATACAAAGAGCGGAGTTTTGTATCATAGAAGGTGGATCGCAGTTCGAACATCTAATGTAATTTGATTTATATTGTACAAGTACAATACATACAAATAATTTTTCATAAAAATTACGTTTACACAAAATTTTCAAGTTTGAGGTCATTTCAAGGTCATAATATAGTACACTGTTAAATTCTTCTCGATGTCAGAAACAATCCCATGATATCCAAAACATATGGTGCCATTTTAAAAAGTCAAGGTGACCGTTCCTTTTTTACGTAAAAAGCATTTTTTCAGATTTAAGAATATGCGAATATGTAGCTCACCAAGTACTGAGAAACTTTTGTCTAAAACATTTTTTAATTGCACTACTGGAAATGCCTAAAAAATGGTGACATAACTTAACGGACACACCCTGTATATGTATACATATGTATGTATGTTATTCATTCCCTTCAAACCGAGATGAAATTCTATTTTAGTTTTGTTAACTACAACGATTGTACAACATACAAGCATACAATAGATATAAGTTTTCCCCTTTTTCAGGATATTACGATCTACAAAAAAGTTCTAGTCATTGAAACCTTAAAATAAATCGTAGGGCAAGGGGTTAATGATCATTTTTTCGTAATCAATTACAAAAGTAAGTAGAAAATAATTGACTACTGCCCAACTCTGATACCTGTTGTATCATCTACTAAAGTTGTGGATGCGTCCTACAGAAATTAAAGATGGCACACGTGTGCTATGATTGGGAGTGTATGATGGTCCCGGTTCTTTTTTTTATAGAAAAATGGCTAACAACAGAACGCAAAGTTACGTTTACATCACATCTGCAGTTTACGTTCGGTCGCATCGCCGATAAATATTCAATGCAGGATGTCGAAGTTTGAAGCATTACGACGGCTCGTTGCGTAGATGCGCGTGATTTACTCTCGCCTCGGTGAGATTTGAATTTTACGAGTAACCCTATAACTTTTCAACGAGATGGCAATCCTGCGAATGCGTCCCCCGAGTCTCAGGTAACGCAGCCGTGAGCAACTTGCTGTGAAGCGCGTTCGGATTCCTGCGGCAACTGGGAAACTCCTTCGTAACGCGCCGTGCCGTGATTCTCGAAGGTGTAAAAAAATTTACAAGCTCTCTGTCCCGGCTATCACCGCTCCCCTTCTTCGTATCCTGGTTTACAAGAATGACGACGGATCAAGCTTCAGTTTATCGTTGCTTGAGCCAGCCAGATATGGCGCGAAAGATATTCTTCAATATCCAATGGTAGAACATCGCAGAGAAAAACAGTTTCCATATACTTGTCCAAGCCAATGAAATATGCTTATCCATTTACACGAAGCTTAAACGTATCTACATTTGCGTGGAATATTACACATTGCCGCCCATTTCTGTGAAATTTAAATATAAAAGAAATACAAAAGTAAAGAACGTCTACGATAAATGCTTGTGCTGCCATCTAGCGGAGCAGCTCAGTAAACACTAATATGGCGACGTCCTCATCTGACAAAAACACTTGAAATCGCTCAACTTCACACGCGCATAACCTTCGAACGATTGAGCTCCTAACATTAAAACATGTACGTTCGGCATTTTCTCATCAAAAATAGGATTGTATAAAAAGAAGTGCAAATATTTTTGCTCCTGAACGTCAAGTTTAACCGTTAGTTTTTAGTGCTTATTTAAATACCCTGTGTCTCACAGTACCCTGTGTCTCCCACCCAGCGGGGGGTGAGCTTGGATATTCGTCCAGTGATCGTGTTAATTTCGTGCGATCACGTCTGATTGGCTTTATCTCTGCTGGGGCCGATCAGAAGCGTCTCTATCCTACGACGATGAGCCAATATCTTGGGCACGGTTCCATCTTGAGACGACGCGACGCGTATCCGTCAATTTCTTTCTGTCGCTGCTGCGTCTCGATTTAAGGCCGCTCGAGTGTACCGCTGCGATAACATTATGTCGATTTCCTCGGTGTTTTCTATCGCAGCCGGCTAAAAGCGCACCCAACGGCTATATACGTATATATTTATCCGAGAATATTTGCTCGAGAAAGAACACGATTCGGCGTCGCGCGCCCATTTACACCAGCCGTCGTAAGAGCCGCGCGGGAGGGCGGGGGCAAGGAAAAAAGGGGACAGCGGAAGATACCGGCGGCGTGGGTGAGAGCCGTCGTCGTTCAGACACTCAGCTCGCGTTTGCAGACGAATTCAAAAACGTGAAGAGTGAGAGGAGAAAGACTGGAGAAGGAATGGGCGGGGAGAGGGGGTGGAGGATGGCCGGTTTTGGAGGAGGAAAGACGAAGAGGTCTGCGAAATAGGGGGTGGAGCGCGGAGAAACGAAAGGAAGAACAAAAAAAGCAACGAGTGCATCTTTCCTCTCGACTTCCTGGGTGTACCGTGTGTATCCTCTCGAGCAGTGCCAAGGGAATTTAATTCCATTTTCAATTTACCTAAACCCCCTTACGCAAACTCGGCTCCGTCCACGAGCACTTCTGGACTCCTCCCTTCCCCTCTCCCTCAACCTTGTACTTCTTGCCGCCTCCTTTTTTGTCCTGTTTCCTCCCGAGCCGGATGGTTTCTTCGCGTTCGAGACCCACGGGTGAAAAGAGACTTCTTCTTGTTCTTGTTCTTCGTCGTCTTCTTCGACTCGTTCCTCGAACCCTCGAAACGGTCCTCTGCAGGATCTCGGGATCATGGATTCGTGGACATCCAGCGACCAGCGACCAGCGGGCGGTTACAAGCCGGGGGTGGGAGTAGGCGAATCCGTGGTTTCGTTTTAACCCGTTCTGAACGCAAAAACGTCTTCCCTCGTCTCGGCATTCAGAGCCTCGCCAGCTTCAACTCGACGCTCTTTTTTCCGAGCCGCACCGCCGCGAAGTGTCACGCGCCAACGCTAATTAGTTCCTCCTACCCAGCTGTTCCTTCGCGTTCCCATTGCCACTCGTCGTCATTTATCCACCGCTGCCCTCCCTTTCTTCTCGGGCTCGCCTTCTTCTCCCCGCACTCCAAGTTCGAGAGCCCGCGCGGCTAAAGTTCCCACAGAGTGCCATGCCGCCATCCTCCACACCGACTTTTCCCTATCTCGACTAATCTCGCGCTGTTATCGCCTCGTTTTTTGCCGTTCCCATCCGCGTAAGGCACACTGTGTTGACGCTCGAAGGCGGATCCGGGGGCGGGACAGGATGCGCCCCCAGATATTTGTGATCGCGAACGACGCTCCGCGCGAGGGAGCTAATCAGGAATTCTCTAAAGGGTGAGTCACCGAATTGTTTGTCTAAATATAAACAAACGTGATCAATATTGCATAATATGCTTATAAAAAGGCAATGAAACTTATTATTTTAAGCGTGACGCGCTTCATAAAAAAATCTGGAAAAAATTAAAAATATTTTGAAACGAAAAATATATTTTTTGATTGTCCTGTACATTTTTAAGACATTATTATTGTAATAGTAGAATGATAATATTAATGACTTAAAAAGTGGAGTTGAACTTATCTAGACACAACTTGATTATCGTATAAAACGTCTCCATAAATATCTGGATTATTATATAATTCAGGTACTAGAAAATAAAGGAAGGTTTCGCCATCGTCTTATATAGGAATAAAACTGTAGTACGGCATAGGGGTAGAACTCCGCCCCAGTTTTTGCAAAGTTGGACTTTAAACTTTAAACTGATGTATTTTCTGTCAGGTATGTAAAAACTTAACGTTCTTGGTATCAAACTCTTGCCACAGTTATTACCGATGAATTAGTATTATGTAGGATTCTAATTTTGCTTGAAAATTATCATTTTGATAGGATATTGTACAAAGTGTCAACTAGGACGCTCTTGCCCCGAAAATGGGGCAAGTCCGTCTCTGAGAGTTAAAGATGCTTTCGAACCTTGTTTCAAGTGCTACGGGGCAAGAAAAAAATGGTTAACAAGCCTGCTATAAAATGCTTTTTGTAGCATTAAATATATCGTTTAGTTTTATAGTTACCCATGCAGTACGCACTTACCCCACAGTGATAGTACGCACTTGCCCCGTGTAGTATTATGTACGGGGCAAGATCATCTTACTGGTTTTCTCAATAAATTAAAAAAAAATACAATAAAAACGGTTTATTTAATGTAAACCTACATCAATATTTGTTGTACTTACCTAAAATAACAACACAGACTATATTAATAACTTGTAAACTATTGCACGTTCAGAGTAACCTCAAAGTTGTACGTGTACCTCGCACGTGGCTGTTTGGCATTGGTTGATTTAAGCCAGGAAAACACCTTTATTCTTGGGCGACATTTATGTAGAATAGTTCATACTAACTTATACTACATTAATAAATACAAGCTAGAGAAATTTTGTTCATATTATAATAAAAATAACCAATTAACGCACTTGCCCCGTAGACGGACTTACCCCACTCCACTTTAATTGTAAACCATAATTATTTTCATAAATACTTATTATATTTTATTAAAGTAAAACTCCGTTATTTTTTTTTAAATTTGAAAGTTTCTTATTCGTTTACTTTGTAAAGTTTTTAAAGATGTTTAACATAAATTCTACATGACTCCCATATCCTAATGATTTTCGTACCTTATAATGGTGTTCACGAGTGTAGCACTTCCGTAGCATGGTCAACATTGTTTTCCATGTTCGGGCACACTCGATGACAACAACAAGGAAGTTAAATCATGCTAAACGAGAGATGTATCGTTTCGAACAAAGTACAGGTATCACAACAGCCCGACCGAACGTGCAGCAGTTCCGCGGGAACTTATATTTAATTACGCGATAAATTGACGCGTCGCGTTCCATCCGAAAAAAGCTCGTGTAAATTACAACTGATATTGCGAACTAAACTCGTTAAATCGCGGGTATAGTTCGCGGGAGCGCAGACCATTACTTATTGTTAGCCCGTTAGCCGAATGAATTAAACACGCTTTGTACTTCTCGGCGGCCAGTGTCTCAGAGATTTATAGGATCCTGACTGAACTCGGAGACAAACACGCAAGGCTGGCTATGGGAAGGTCGTTGCAGGGAAAAATCACGTCACTGATTGACCGACAAGCCGGAGATTTACGCTGGATCGTGCCATAGATCGTTCGTTTCGGCGAACGTTAAGGACCGGCGAAAAACAGAAGAATTTTTCTACTTCAGGTTCTTCTTCTTGCGATTTATTAGTGCGGAACGAAGATTTGTAAAAAATTAATCGCTAGGTGACTAACTTTATTGACGCACAGCACATTTCATCGTATAAAAATCAGTTTGAGGCTGCTCTTTACTTTACGGGACCAAAAATTTTTGCCTTTCTCCTAAAAATTATCTATTTGATATGTAATCCGGTAGATTTGAACGAAAAGAACCTAGGTATCGAAGTTACGATCCTGTAGTGGTTCGCAAGTTATAGTTGCTTGAAGTTGAGCAAGTTACAGTGTTTTTGACAGGTAAGCGCGCCGCCATATTGGTTTGTACTGACAGTCGCGCGCCGCTTATCAAGCAGAGCCGATAGGTGGTAGCACAATCACGCGGTAATGTCGATAATTAATTAGTTGGTTGATGGTTAGATCAGGTGGGGGCGGCAATGGCCGACCCGATTATGTATTAAGAAATCTATCTCTTTTTGTAAATATTTTCCAAGATATTTCTTTTCAAAATTTTCTAAGACATTTCCTCCATGTTAGCGATATTACCGCGTGCCCATGCTGCCACCTAGCGGCTCTGCTCGGTAAACGGTGCGCGATCGTCACTACAAACCAATATGGTGGTGCGTTTACCTGTTAAAAACATGCAAATTGCTCAACTTTAAGCAACCATAACTTGCGAACTATTGATGCTGCAGGATCGAAACTTCAATTCCTAGGTTCTCTTCGTTCAAATCTACTGGATTGCATACCAAATAGATAATAATTTATAGAAAAAACGCAAAAATTTTTAGTCCCGTAAAGTAAAGTTTACCCCAGTTTGGCAGTTCATTTTTTATGATGGGAAAAAAGGTCAGAGGAAATGCAATAGGCAATAAAAAATTTTCCGTAGATCAATTTTTCAAGATTTCAAGGTCATCGAGGGTTTTTAAAATGGGATTACATGTTTTCATTATAACAGTCTCATAACTCATAAGAAAGAAAATTCAACGACGTGCCATATGTGGCCCTTCACGTTATCTTCAAAATGTATAAAAATTCGATTCGATAATGAAAATTAAAAAAATCCTGAACGTCTACACTTTTAAATAATTTAAATTTAAAACATTATAGTTTTATCGAAATCGTTAGTTGTGAATGTGGAAGAATTTATACTTCAATTATCTCTGTGAGAAGATGTTAAATAGACGACGTTGGAAAATAATGAATGGAACATTAATACCCTAAGATCAATTCTGAAAGTAAAAGCTATGGAAAAAGGAAACGATAATTGGAAGAAAAGTAGCAGGTTCAAAGGAAAGAGGGTTGACAAGGAGGTAGTTTAAGTATCTTCAAACGAAGGGTGGCCTAACTCGATCTGGCAACGTTACACCTTTTAGAAGAAGAAAAGGAAATTACTTCAAAGAGGACCTTTTGTACCAAAGGGTCATCATTTCTTGTGAAATTAATCGCCGAGAATTGCAGTAAACAGGCTAATGTAAAAGTGGCACATTTAATAATACAAACTACGAACAATATTTTTAAAATTTTTAAAATCGCGAGTTTTAGATTCTCATTAATTAGTAAAGTAAAATCTACATTCTATATGTTCTGTACATATCAGAAAATGTAAATACATTGGAAACCAGCGTATTAGTTGAAGTTAGCAATCATTTGAATATATCACAAATGAGGTCTTATTAAAAAAATGACACATATAATTTTTCGAATTCTTTAAAATAGTACAATAGCAATTTCTTAATTTATGGTCCCTCTTTCTATGACCTTGAATGACCTTGAGGGTAATTATAATCACTGAATTCCTAATAAGATGATCTAATTCCTAATGATGATGAAAAATGCGTGGCTATGTTTAAGAAAAGAAGACGACCTTGAGATGTCTGACAAAAAATACATAAAAAAAATATTTCGATGGCATCGTATGAGCCTCATTGGAACATTCAACGTTGTTCTGAAGACACTTGATGTATCTTTATAACCTAATTATATATCTATAATATAAAGTTTAATCACTCTGTATAATCTAAACCAGGGGTGGGCAACCTTCTGCATACTATGCGTAAATTTTTTCACATACGAGTTCAGATGCGCCATACAACTCGAGCACTTTTTCTACCTTCTTACGTTCATTGTTGCGGTTGGAAAATAGGAATAGGGGTAGGATCTGCTTCGGTTAGGGGAGGAAAAGGGACAACTCAATCGCGAAACTAAATTAATTAACTTAAGCCAGTTGAAAAGACACACGTTCATTGGAGCACCAATCTACAATAGTGAGAAATGATCTTTTGGACGAGAGGGCGATCGCTGTCTTGAACACTCTAATTCCTATCCTATGATTGTAAACTGTCAAAAAATTGCGACGAATTGATGAGTAAGAAGCCTGTATAAATTTAACTGAGAGCTCTCAGGTGTTCAAAATATGAAGATGGATTCATTTATGGCGCCCATACTTCAAAAGAATAAATAGAGGCGCAAGGATCCAATGCGCCACTTGTAATCATTCAATGCGCCACGTTTGGCGCATGCGCCACAGGTTGGTCACCCCTGATCTAAACACTGTGATTATTATTAGATGTTGTAAAGTATTGATGAAATACTATTTACAACGTTTCGCTAATTCACATATCGTGTTTCATACACGTTTTGAAATTTTAAAGTTCATTAAATTTTCAAGGGAATGGTATATTTTCGGAGCAAACTCTGAACGCCAACAGCTTTATTTATTTATACATGAACCTTTATTTATACTTTACTTCGTCCAAATACATCTGGATCTTTCTCCACACGGTGAATGTAGCTTAAAAAAAAGACGTAATAAAATTGTTAAAAAATTTATCTACGGTCAAGTACGAAACTTTCGTTAGACGAAACTGCAGAATACATGGAATATAGGAATGTATTCAGTAAAAACAATTTATATAATAACAACATCAATAAAAAATTAATGTCTCTAGAAAACTACAAACAGTACTACCAATATGTTTTCATACTATAGAAAAAATGGCATAAATACACATAAAACGTTATAAACTTTTCTTATGAACTTTTCTATGAACTTTTCTTATGAACCTTTATTATGAACTTTTCCTATGAACTGTTTACTATGAACTTTTACTATGAACTTTTCTTCTGAACCTTTACTCAGAATTTTTGAACCTTTCTAAGAGTTCACAATAATTGTTCTTGTTAATACGCCCTAAACACTCTGTATAGTGTAAAAAGAGATCCAAGTGTTTTATCAAATTCGTCAAACGCCCTCGGCAGGAGATTACTGTTGGCGAGTTTGCGTATACCGCAGCTTGTTTTTGAATGTAATTTCGTATTCGGACGAGCGGGGATCAAGGAGGCTTGAAGACATAACAGAGTTTCCGCGAAGATAAATCGAGAGCCTGGTGTGTAAATATAAACGTATTCGCGGCATAAACGTAGCATAATCTCTATGGGTGGAGATATGGCAACGGCAGAATGCTA
Organism: Lasioglossum pauxillum; assembly: GCA_933228785.1. NCBI lineage: Eukaryota > Metazoa > Arthropoda > Insecta > Hymenoptera > Halictidae > Lasioglossum > Lasioglossum pauxillum. The sequence continues at coordinate 37,734,954 of OW121699.1, read as the reverse complement.
CCTGCGACACCTAATCTCCGAGCTCATACTTCCTTAATCTCTTAGGTCACTGTCTTTTGACTGCGTAAATTCCAACTGGAATAAAACTCGCAGTCGCTGGAACTATCCTCCTTCTTTGCGATATACAGGGTGTTTCCGAAATCGTGGTACAAACGACTCGGTAGTGATTGTACATGCAAAAACAAGTCGAAAGGTAGGAATACCATTTTTTGAGAGTGGGGATAGGTGAACCACTTTTTCTGTTTGTCATTTTTTCTCTATGAAAAATTTCTATTCATTGTGTTTTATGAAAATATAAGAAAAAAACAAACATTGCTTCACCATTTGCAAAATCACTTGAAAACTAACGTGTGTTTTTATTATCTTTTATCAATAAACATTAATGAAAAATGTGTATTTTTTTGAACTTGCGAAACTTACTTTTTCAAATTTCATATTATTTTGCAGGAAATTGCATATATTTCTTTGATTAAAAGTCAAACCAGTTTTGAAGAATATTGATATGATATTTTCCTTTTCATAATTAATTTCAATTCAATTGCTGTGTCTCTCAATAAATATAATCGTCTATTTTGCATAGTATTGCATAGACCTACAGTGTATTCATGGGAATTTTTCTAGTTTCATCCGCTGATCGAAATCAATTGTTTTATTTCAGTTGAATATCAACCCATTGTAAAAGTAAGATGAAAAAAAGACAAGTTATGCTGGAAGCAATGAAGAATGATGGTCTTAATAATTTTAAGCTCACGCATATTGGGAAAGCCAAGGGATCCTACCTACAAGTTTAAAATGCAGTCACGAAATTATTAAAAAATTCAGAAACTATCAGGACACTCAAAATAAAAATTAGGAGTAATATTTTTAATTCATTGTTTAATGTACTCTAGTTTTTTTATTAATAAATGTTGTGTTGTATATTTATTTTCTTTTGCTACTATTATTATGGGACAAATTAAATTCATTAACTGCTACTATTATTATGGGACAGAGAGAGTATATTAAACAATTTTTTGTCGCGTCATACGGTAGTTTGCCGTACATGGGGAAAGAGTAACGTGCTTGTATCCCCCGTGTTTTCCTCCTGGGTTTAGCGGATCTTAATAAAACATTGTACAGAGTATACATATACCAGACGTGTCACGAAGCGGCATGATGCCCGGGAATCGCAGCCATTGTTTTTGCCCGCTCGGAAAAAAGTCAAAGCGCATGCTAGAAGTTCGCTGTCGAGCAAATCTGGCGCACCGAGGACAGCAGAAGTCGCGCGAGAAGCAAGTTGTCGACCGGTAGTGGCTTTAGATCGGCGCGATTAATCTCGATATCTGAGGTCTCCCCTTTTTCTTCCGGTTTCTTGTTATGCTCGTCCATTAGAGGCGAACAAAAACGCGACGGAGCAAATGAAGTTCCTGGCTTTGAAGTCTCGTTAAAACGGCTCTGGCTGTGGCACGGCGCCAGGTTTATCGCTCGTGATGGATGGTTTTCATACTTCCCTTTCATAGTTTTCCTTTTTTCATTCTCTCTTTTTTTAATAACCGTCGGTGGGCGAGCAAAAGAAAGAGAGAAAAAAAAGAAACGAACAGAGAGCAGAATGCGCGCCGCTAAATTACATATATTAAAACCTTGCGCGAGTATAACTTCCCGCTCCGTTTACCCGTTCATTCTATCGCCTCCGCTCGCTCTTTTAACACAGAGTTATGCACCCGACGTATGGATTTTATACGTTCCCGCGATAGCTCAATTATGCGGCATTAATTTACGACGCTGACCACTTTCTGTTATCCGCTATGGTTTGCGAACCCTATTCTACCGTCGCGCTACGCAAAGCGCCGCCGTGCCGGCCCGAGAGACATTGTTTCGCAGAGATTCGAGTTGCATTGTGAAAAACGTCGGTGACGTACGGATCAATTCGTTCGCACTGAAATGCGCCGCTGATTTCTATTTCACTATTTTTACACTGGTGAATTATGTGTCACAACTTCTACTCCCTTTTGTAGAACTCTGTGACGTGTCTCTCGCGTCACTTTGCATTTTAATAATTTTCTGTGCTCGTTATGTTGCGGTTGCTCCGAAAGTAGGTGAACTCGAGAGCAAGGGATTTTTAATGAAAGATTCTACGAAAAAATTATAGAAAATTTTATAACGAGTTTTGATAGTAATTGAGTTGTTTGCAATCTCATAGAATAATCATAGAAAACATTATTTATAAAGAAAATTGGAAAATTTTGGATAATAAAATTAGTGGATAATAAAAATTCAGTCGTCATAGAAATGATGGGACGTAAAAGATTCTTTCATGATTATTTTTTTCACAGAATTAAGAAAGTAATTATTTCAAAAATTAATAAAAATACTGGGTCCTCTCTGTTTTCAATGAGCTTTCGATATGTTGTTAAGGTTATCTTTCTGATCAGCATTTCCCTTTAAAATTTAAAATCTAAATGTTCTTTAGAAAGGTGGCTTTGACAACATATTTTAAGGTCATTCAAATTGGAGAGGAGGTAGCACATCGACAAGTTTACCGTAAGTGTTATTAAAAGTGATAGAAGTTATAATAAAAACTAGTACAATTGAAACAAAATAACCCTAATCAGGATCTATTCAATTATTATAAATGGTAACGATAAATAATAATAACATCTTGGTTGTCTGCGTAAATATTGAAGAGATTAAATATAATGGAGGAGATTTATTCTTATAATAATTTTATAATTGTGCGTTACTCATAGGGTTTGCCAGTAACTTTAATTTCAGTATTCATTATGCAAAATATCCAATGTTAAAAATATTGCATTGTTATGCTGAATAAAAATGCTTTGCAACGATTGTGGGCAGCAGGAGCTAATTAAAAATTCGCTTCATTTCTTAATAAACCTTGCTTCATTTAAAACATCAGAACAAAATTCTTCGATTTTTTTAATCATTTACTGTTTCAATTTTATAGTTTTATATTTTAGATTTCATCCAACCAATTTTTTCATAAATGCAAAAAAATCGGCTGTATAGCCATTAAATTGAATAACGTGTAATCTTGCATAAATAGTAATATAATTACCTAGTTCATGATAGTGTAGTAATATTTCATCGAGATTCTTGGAATGCTGAAATTGCGATATGCGAGACCTTGTTTATGTTTGACCTTTAAGTTCGGTATGTAGCAAACTTAAATACAGCAGTATAATAATAACTACTGCACACAATGAGTTCCACCATCAAGGAACCAAAGCTTATCAGAATGTTTTGTAAATGAAACTAAACATGTTCGTGTTTAACTAAACGTGTCGACCGATGCAGGATGTAAACATGAGCTAACAATTTACCTTTATCAAAATCAGTATAATATCATTAGCACCTCATTGGATTTGTCTCAGTACCTGCTGTCATTTTCTCAAGAAAAAAATATAGTATTCCATTTAACCCTCATCCGTCCCTCGTGTCAATTTGACACAGTTTTCGCGAATTAAGGGGCACTGTTCTGTTATTTGTCGGTAAATTTGCCCGAAAGTTTGTGACTTTTATTTTTTTAATGCGAAACACATATACCTAGCATTGTTCATGAAAAATAATAATGTCAAAACTGCAAGTCGAATTTGTTACGAAAGAGTCCCTGTGTGTCAATATGACACATGTACTCTTACGTACTGTCGCGGAGTTTTTCAATCACCATTATTTCAATGAGAAATTTATACGGCATTCGGAAATTGAAGGAAAATTGATTTTTTCTAAATTAGAAGAAAACGTATTACTCATATAGTATGGAAATTTACACGGGACGCGATCGAAACTGCCACACAGAAGTAAAGCAGGGTCAACGCGTAGTGCTACAATTAGTTGAAGGTTTGGGTGGACGCAATGTTATGTGTGACAATTTTTTTACTTTGCACGAATTAGTAATTATATTACAAAAACAAAAGATGACGCTTGTAGGGACCATACGAAAAAATAGAAAAGAAATTCCACAAATTTTACTCGATACGAAGAAGAAGCCACTTCATCATTCGGAGTTTGTTTTTGAACACATACTAAAAGGTACAATGGTGTCTTATGTGACAAAAAGAAGACGATTTGTTATTCTACTTAGTACATACCATATGTCAAAGCAAATGAGTAGTGAAGTAGATAAAAAATCCTGAAATAATAAAGTATTATAACGCTACGAAAGGAGGCGTCGCGTCGATGTCCTCGATGATATGGAGATGGTGGGCACATACAGATGTAAGCGCGAAACAAATAGATGACCAATGGCAATTATTGCTAATATGTTAGATATATCAGCATGCAATTCTTTTATAATATTTCCTTCACTCAATGCAACGTGGAATAAAAATAAAAAATATCGTCGACGCCTTTTTTTTATTGAAATTGGACATTCTTTGGTGTATTCGTATATGTATTACGTTTCGCACACATCTACCGCGAGGATCTAATGCGACTGCACTTGTTGTACAAATAAAGGGTATACCAACAGTGATTGTACCGTTTTGTAGTAATCGTATAATGCATACTCCACCAACAAAAAAACGAGCCCGGTGTCACATATGTGAGAAATGACCGAATGCTAATATACATAGTGCCCGATGTGATTTGTCCAAAAAAGCAATATGTCCCACACATCGCTTTATTTTATGCGAAAATTGTGCAAAAACTAAGATGCAGATGTTAACGCATCCATTTGAATACAAAAATATCGAAAAATAACTTTCTATCTTGTTATTTCGTCGATATTTTACCACTGTGTCAATTTGACACCGAGGGACAGATTCAGTTCGCGAAATGAGGGACGGATGAGGGTTAAGAAAAGTATATGATCTTCAGATCTCCTTCACTACTCCATCCACAAGAAAACAATTAATACTACGTAATGTATTCCGTCATACCAAACAGCTTTTGTACGAACACTTTTTTGAAGACGGCAACACCTTCCGAGATATCCTGCTGTTCTCACTTAAACAAGACATCCTGCATAACATCAAAATATACTATCTTACTATTACGGCACAATCAAATTCCCAGGACGTTTCGAACAGTTTTTTTTATCCTCTTCTAAAGATTAGCGAAACCAATAAAACTTAATGGTTTCGTTTCAGGTTAATTATTGTATTGCACATAAGTATTACAAAATTTATGAAAATGAATTACAATTAGGCAAAACCCTTAGCCATCATTTACTAAAAAGATTATTTCTTACAAACGTCTTTTGCTCATAACTAGACTGCGGATCTTGATGCAAAATAAAAATGTTTGCATTGATTGCAAGACACAGGAGCCAAATAAAAATTTCACTTTTCTTTTAATTATCTTATTACGGTAAAACTAATACACTGGTGGCCTTAAGTCTTTTTAACACCTCCACTGTTTTAAATTGTATGTACCCATTTTTGTCATAAATGCATAAAACACGCTGTCTACTCATAACACAACGTAAACAAGTTACGCTACGAACAATTGTACTATTTGATCTTCCTAATATTTGCTTACAGATTCGCTTGTAATTAATTTCCTATCGAATTTTTTGAATTTTTTGTTTCTCAAAACATTATTTATTTGGACATTTTGACATAGTACGAGCATAGTCTTAAATCGATATGAATCAGTGACTTTTTCGATTTTTGTCCGTGGTTCTCGACACTGTGCGGCGGGTGTATATCAGTGCAGAAAATGCAAAGCAGTCTGGACGGTACGCCCCCGAAGGGTAAATGCGAGTTTAAACAGTTATAGGAGGAGACAGTTGTAGCGTTTGCGGAGAAGGAGGAACCAACGAAACGTAAAGAAGGGGGTGGTTGGTGTAAGATCGACAAGTGGCGGCTACGGGGGCGGGGGGAGGAGGGTGGGATAAATTGAGGCGAGGGAGGAACGTCGAGGGCCGAGTACCGCTTTAACAGCTTTTAAGCTCGGCGTTAAGCCGGGATTTATTTCTGACCCTGTTTACAACGGGGAAACAATTGACCCTGAGGACGTCTTCGGGTAGACCGTACACGAGTGTCTACTACATGCAGGCCGAGAACGACCGTCTCCCCCTGACTAACGGCCCGGGCGCAGAACGCCACTCACGAAAGAAACAGTTTATTCGCGTTAAATGGACCCTTAGGGTGTCATTTTTATCTCGCGACCCGATGTACCTCACCAACCATCGACAAAATTATGCCCACGCGCGTCTCTGACGCGACGTCGCCATCATCGTTGTCGTCGTCGTTGTGTGAATCGACGTCGAGATGGAGCCGACATTAAACGATGCATAAATTTGACTCTGTTGCCTCTTTCAAATGGCCGCTGTGACGGTCTCTTACTCGGACGTGACTTCCTCCCATTTTTACTAATGTAAAATAACCAGCGCCAACTTCCGGAGTTCACGGCTAACCACGCGAACTTGACTCGACTGTTTTATTATGCCCTTTCTTTACTGTCTCGTTGTCGGTGCTGGATTCCGTTAACAAATACTTTAGTGGAAAGATACGACGGAAGTTAATACGAAAATACAAAGGCAACAGCACAGCTCGTCGCCAGATTAAGACTTGCGTCCCCATTCTTAAGGGTGTGGGTCGCAATTTGACCTTTGTCGAGTGCGAGTGTGGTAGTACCTTAACACACCGATAGATACTGTATACGTACACGAGATTGCAAGGGTTCCTTGAATTTCGTTTGCCGTCTCTCTAACGCACATTTGGGGCCCCTACGTAGTCACAATCGCTAGATAAAAGACCCACAATATGTGAATGTATCAAAAAATGGCCTACTTTTGCGTTTTCGAGGCGTAATTTGCATTATTCGGCAGCATGTAGCGCAGTTTCACAAATATTGGGCGAAGCGACAGTGCTGCCACTGCCGAGACACATACATTTTTTTAAATATCGAGAGATTTCGGGCTCTTATATAAAAAATGTTTACATTCGCATATTCAGGGACACATACAATGTCAATGTGACCTTTATTATGTTAAACTATACGTGTTTAAACACACAATACGAAATCTAGGAAGTAGATCCCTATACGGAGGGTTTTGTTGCAAGTATCGGTGCCCTACGCATTTTTAGATAGGAGCGCTAATGTTTTTAGTCACTGTTTTACCGATGTTTTACCGATACAATGACTGAATCGGTAAAACAGTGACTAAAAACACTAGCGCTCGTAGCTAAAAATGCGTAGGGCACCGATACTACGACCAAGGTCAAATTCCGACCCACACTCTTAACGTTCCCCTTCTATAACGCCATTCCCCCACGCTTCCGCCACAATCGGTCACGTGACGTGTTCCGTCCATGGTGCATGTGTCACAATGTCACGTGACTAATCCGGTACTGACAGAGAGAGGGTAACTTCTCCCTCCTAACTCGTGCGTCCTTCCCTCATCTGACGACACTGAGTAGATGGCAGACGGTGAAACGGTGCGTGCAGAATTTGACTAATGGAAAATCTCTCTCCGGAGTTGAAGCATTGTGCTGTAAATATACAGTCAGGGACAAAAAGGCAAGGCACCCTGTTGATTAGTTAATTTTTATTTGGTAGATAACAAAAATGAAATGTTTTACACTTTTTTTTTGTTTATTTGTCTCAGCTGGTTAAACTCAGTGTTGTTGCTCTGAAAAGCTTCCCAAAAGCGAGTACTGATTTCCTCTTTGATATAGATCCTCAGATATACATAGAAGGCCTGAAAATAATTTATAATGTATGATTAAACAATGTTCCTTAAGAATTTAGAAACTAAGTAATATCTAAGCCACATGTAACACTATTGTATCTGCTAAATAAACATCTGGTTCAAAGCATTAATAAATAAATAAATGTTGTTGCCCCGTATGAATTTATCTAAAAACATGTAAATTTATCAAGACAAATTAATGGGTCATGTGTTTAATGTACTTTTACACGCAGGATAGTAAAAGAGATGGGTTTGTTTAACAAAATAGTTGGTTTGTATTACAGAATAAAGTGGAATTACACCTGGCAGGTGCATCGGTGCATGCACATCAAAAATAAGGTCATAGGAAATTAGGACGTATCATGCCACATGATTTTCTGCTCTATTTTTAGTGTAAAAGAGCAGTAACCCGTCCCAGTTCTAAGAATCCACTTGAATACATACATATCGAATGACATTTATGTCATTTTAATAAGGTGAAAATGTTCCCTCGGACGGATTTTGGTTGTACGTTATCACACGAATGTAAAGAACAAATTCGGTTTGAATACGATCGAAAATTTGTTCTTCTTGGACCCGGCGAGTGTTTCACCGTGCACTAAAAGCTTTTCAATTTTCTGAACAAGAGAGATTATGGCAGGTTTTCATCTCGCGTTGTCCAATTCGCGAATGCCAGTTCCTATTTCCAATCAAACACGGTGACTCACGGAATTGGACAAATAGTTTCCTTCGTTATCTTCTGTAGTTCGTTTTACTTTGATGGTGAATCTTCAATTTTTTAATATGGTCAGCTGTGAGATATCCACTATTGTATTATTAACAAATTGAGATAAGGTGGAATGGGTAAGTCCGTTAATTGGTTATTTCTATTATAATATGAAAGAAATTTTTCTAGCTTGTATTTATTAATGTAGTATAAGTTAGTATGAACTATTCTACATAAATGTCGCCCAAGAATAAAGGTGTTTTCCTGGCTTAAATCAACCAATGCCAAACAGCCACGTGCGAGGTGCACGTACAACTTTGAGGTTACCCTGAACGTGCAATAGTTTACATGTTATTGATATATTCTGTGTTGTTATTTTAGGTAAGTACAACAAATATTGATGTAGGTTTATATTAAATAAACCGTTTTTATTGTATTTTTTAAAATTTGTTGAGAAAAAACTAAGATGATTTTGCCCCGTAAATATTACTACACGGGGTAAGTATAAAAACATTTTGTAGCAGGTTTGTTAATAATTCTTTTCTTGCCCCGTAGCACTTGACATAAGGTTCGAAAGCATTTTTAAACTTTGTTTTAATATCACTGTATCCCATTCCATATTTCAGCATAAAAGTACATGTTTGTATAAAAATGGATTACTATAATACTAGACAATATAATTGATTGCAATAAGAAGCATTTTGTAGCAGGCTTGTTAATCATTCTTTTCTTGCCCTGTAGCACTTGAAACAAGGTTCGAAACTATTTTTAACTCTCAGAGACGGACTTGTCCCATTTTCGGGGCAAGTGCGTCCTAGTTGACACTTTGTACAATATCCTATCAAAATGATAAATTTCAAGCAAAATTAGAATTCTACATAATACTAATTCATCAGTATAATAACTGTGGCAAGAGTTTGATACCAAGAACGTTAAGTTTTTACATAGCAGACTGAAAATACATCAGTTTAAAGTCCAACTTAGCAGAACCTAGGGCGCACTTACCCCACTACACTGTATAGGGTAAATATGCGAGTAAATATGAGATTAAAATACGTAAAAATACATATTTTGCCCTGAATTTTGTACAATTCAATGAGAATGTATTCTCGTTGGCGAGACAAACAAAATTGTTAATCATTCTCATATTTTTATAATCTCAGGATTTGAAAAAGCGAAAAAGAGGTTCTACTGTAATTGAAGCTACCCTGGATATGTACTTTCTGTTTGTCTTCAAAGTTTTATGTATATTCATGTTGGCAAATATTAATATTGCAATAGATTTCTACTTTCGTGGATGATGGTGAACTTCTTCATGTTCGAGACTTAAGAATATGCATTAAATCCGTGAGGTCTAACAATTTTATTGACTCGTAGAAAATTTTAGAAATTGCCATAAGGGTTATACACAAATAAAGAACCAAAACGTATGATACAGTTCACGTTGTGCATGACATATTGTGCATATTTACTTGTGGCAGGTAAAGTAGTTGTAACAAAATCATGACGTAATGTACCCCCTTTTAAGGGAAGAACGACTTAAGATTATATAGAAGGTTTTAAATGTCGATATACTCTTAAAGTGTGCTATGATCTTCTGAAGGTAAACCCAAGAGACTCCTGCACAATATCGTAAAAATACTCATGAAATTATAATGACAGATTATATATAGTACCGTATAGTATAGTAATATAGTTATTTTATAGTGGAAGGTAAGAAGCATGGGCTCGTATCAAGCATTTGATTAAATTACAAAGCAGTCTACTCAATTTACACTGTGAATTATGTATTAGTTCGTACTAAAGCTATCAAGTTTGTGAATTTGCTATGTATATAATACACTATTCTATTTGCGTAAAATAGGGTTTTGATAATGATTGCGAACTCATGACGAAGTAACAAGGAGAATCAAATTAAAATTATCCAACGCTGTCAAATCGTCAGAAATACAGTGGCACACGAAAGTATTCGAACGGCTAATCAATCAGAATAATTTTTCAGGCCATTGAAAGTATTACTTTAGTAAATCACGTGCAAAAAGATTTCGAAAAAATTCCAATTGGTAGGAATTACATGAAAAATTGTAAAAGGCGCTTTTTAAAACTTTTTCATTTGAACCAGTAATTAAAATTTAAAATAACCGTCCTGTAGATTTACGTTAGCTACACTCGTGTTAAAAATTTCATCGAAGGCGTTTGACGAAAAAAAACGGCATGTATCGAAGAATGTAAAAATCAGTGTATCTTAAGAAACTGACCAAAAACCACGCTTTTCGCCATTTTGAACCGCCTGTAGCTCGTGTATGTCAACCAACTCCGATTAACTTTTCAGCGTATGCATAACTAACATAAATCTAAAAAAATACATGTTTTAAATTTTAATTACGATGCCAAATAAAAAAGTTTTGGTTAATCTTTCCCTTCCGAGACCAACACTTTTTATTATATAGCTTAAAATCACTCTATTTTACACACCTGCTGCTAAGAGCTTATGCTGCCCCCTAGCGGAATAGCTCAGTAAACACCAATATGGCGGCGCCCTTACCTGACAAAAACGCTTGAAATCATTCAACTTTACACGCGTATAACTTCTGAACGAATGAAGTCCTAACGTTAAAACTTGGATTTTCGGCATTTACTCGTCAAAATCTGCAGAATTATATAAGAAAAAGTGCAAAATTTTTGCTCCTAGAAAGAAAAGAATAGCCAAAGTTTTAAAAAGCGCCTTTTCTCGAAAAAACAAGTAATTTAGTCCAATTTTTAAAAAGTTATTCTGTAGGACCACTGTATGCCACCAGCACGCAATATGTTGAAAAGAAAGACCACCATTTTACTGAGGTCTTATCACACTGTATCAATGGTGCACTTTGTACGATAGCATTTCTTCTTCCGATAGAGACATGAGATCGACGATCGTACTTCCCGCGGCATTAAAAGTAACAAAGATTTTCTAAACGGTCATGTTCCAAGTGACCATTCCGTGTAAGGGAATTGAAAAAAGGAAATTGATTGTTTACGTGGCTGAAAGTTCTTCCGGTGGAAAAGCCAACGAGGGCGGGAATTTTGGCAAGGTAGACCGCGCCTCGGCGGGACGAACGATAAATTCCGAAAGAGCCGCAAAAGCGGTCTTCCGCGCGAGGTGCGCGCGGGAGCCGCACGCGAGGCACCGCTTTAAACGTGATTAATACTGGAGCGGGTTCGCATTATTCCGCGTTCGGATAGAATACAGTCCTGGACAAAATGATAGCACATGGGCGCTACCTTTAATTTCTCGAAGACTACACCGAATCCGCATCCTCAAATATCTTATACACTGATGTCTGTAGAGAGGAGAGAGAGAGAGAGAGAGAAGACTGGGGCTAAAAATTGCGATTTTTAAGAAACATACAAAATGACGCAGCAACAGTATACACAGATAATCTCATCTTCAACGAGTAACTCATTGTTATATTTATTACATTTCAAAATTCTAATCTTAATATTCAAATATTGTAATAGGTCCTTTATATTTTTTCATTTATTTGTCAAATATCTGTCTTGTTTTTAAACATATATTAAATGACGAGAAAGAGAGAAAGAGAGAAAGAGAGAAAGAGAGAGAGAGAGAGAGAGAGAGAGAGAGAGAGAGAGAGAGAGAGAGAGAGAGAGAGAGAGAGAGAGAGAGAGAGAGAGAGAGAGAGGGAGGACAAAGTTTAATGGTTTAATAAGGCTCTCACGATGCCATAAATATAGGGTAAACTGTACAATGATTAAGCCAAAATCGTAGTAAAAATCTTTTTATCTTCTCTTGAAATGTTTAAACGAGCATAACCTGCTATTATTATAAGCTGATAGAGATTTTTCAGCAAAATCAAACAGTTTTACGAGTCATAAATCTGTTATTATAAAATATATTCAGTGAATAGCAATCGTAAGACAAATAGTACAGTAATTGGCACATTTGGTACAGTTATTGGCACTGAAGAACTGAATAGGAATTATTAACTTAATAAAGAAAAATAATGAAAATAGTTTGTACTGCATGTAGCCTTAAATTCTGCATAATGTATAATTTACGTCTGAACTAATATCATCAACTTAATATGTGGAAATAACTTAAGAGCCGAAGATAATGCTCAAAGAAAAATATTTTAAAGTTTACATGAGTCATCCGATTCAACTCTTCCTTTTGAGATGAATGTTCCTCTTTGGTAAATTTCGAATAATTTTTTTTGTTTATTTAAGAGAAGACCTTTATACGATGTACATGGTGGTATAATCATTTCGACTGATACGATCTCTGGCTTCTTTTTTTCTATTGCAACCATTTCTGAATTTTCTTCTGTCTTCTCCGTCTTGAGATGAACAACAGTATTTTCAGTATTGTTGTTGGCATCTATCCTTTTTATATTTTTATTGCCTCTTTTAAGCTTTGTCGCGTCCATTATCTTTAATGTACTTAAGTGTATCCGTTCGTTTAAGGCTAAGTCATCGTATGCATCATCAGTATTTTTAAGTTCAATATCTCTATCAGTCTTTAATTCTACAATTTTCATTTTCTTCTGTGCGGACAAACTTTCTTTAGATTTTTTAGCTTCTTCCCTTTTACTTTTTGGTTTTTCCCTTTGAATTTCTTTCTTCCGCCGTTCTTTTGGCCATGCCATTTTGAACTGCCTCTATAGCTTGAAGTAAATCGGCCTCGGTGTATTTTTTAGTATATCCTATAGAAGAATATGAGTGATCTGCTCAAGTAGGTACATAAATAGTACAACAATTAACTCTCTAATTTCCATTGCAATGATTGGCACCTTATTATCCTATAGTGATCGGCCCCTTCAATGTACAATGATTGGCAGTGCCAAGATTTGATAAGAAGACTTCTTTCAACGAATTACATTATTATTTCTAATTTGTTTTGAAGATCCAAAGCATTAATCTTTCGAATATTACAAAAAAAATCCAGAAGTGTACCTATATCTAGTAATTGGCATAGGTGCCAATTAATTAAACTTTCATACAAATAAATGAACCATTCGTTGGCACCTGAAAATCTGAGGTTATGTCTAATAAACAGTGAGAAGTAAACGTTAAACAGGTTATTTGATTTATAATTGAACATATACGCACTTATTACATCTGTAGTACAGTCCGAAATTAAGTTATATAAAGCGATAAAGTATATTTACTCGTAACGAAAATTTTAACAAAATACTATTTACCCTACACTGTGGTCATCCGTCGGTCTTACTGGATGCCCTCCAGCGTTGCTAACAGTCATGTGTGGAACTCTGGTATGAAAACTTACAACGTTGCTTTGAAACATAAATAAGTACAGTAAAGTCGCGGTTTACTGTCCAACAGCCTGTGTTCTGCACGGACAGTGATTATGACTGCGTCTACCGCGCCGACCGCGCCGGAAGTTCAAAAGAAAGCCGAACGTAGAGAAGGACAGCATGACAGTGGAGTGGGTACAGTGATGCCAGAATGAGGTTGAAACGAACCTCCATTTTTATCCCCTTCCACTATCCTATTCCACCGTTCAGTCCATATCGCGCACGCGCAACGTGTCTCCCATTCGCATCATTCTTCCTCACTCTATTCTCGTCACGTAGTCGCGCAACGTGTCACATATTACTCTGGTCATCAGATAGGGGGTACTTGTATTCCCCTCGATTCCTTTTCGATTACCCCTGTCTGGTAACACTGAGTGGGTAGGCATTGGACAGTAATCGTGTACCCGATCGCGGACAGTATACGCGATTTTACTGTAACAATATAAAATGATTTTCTATACCAGCAATTCTTAATATTTGCCGTTTAAATCAAAAGTGCCAATAACTACTGCAGTGCCAGCAATAATACAGTTTACCCATTTTTGTTATTTAGAGATCTCAAGGTTACCTTCATTTTTTCAAACGGGACCATCACCTTTTAAACACCTATGGTGATACTCCCATTGTTTAGGACTTCAGAGACTATAATCACTCAGGGTCATCCAAGATCGTAGGCAGAGGAAATGTGTCAAAGTATGTTTTCAATTGTATCGATACAGAATACGTTCATGTGGAATTTAAGCTATGCTAATAATAGAAAACATCAGGACGAATATTTTTTTGTTTACTTCGTGTACTATCATTTTGTCGAGAATCATATATTCGCGTGCGCGTCCGTGCACCACTGTGATTAATCAAAAGGCCGACGACGCCGGTCATATCGACTCTTCTATTGCATTTTAATTCCCGTTAATGGCCGCGCTCGTTGACCGAAGAATCGCGTCGCGTCGCGTTGCGGCTAATAAATTAGCCATGCCCGTCGTCGGAAAGTTCGACCATTTTTCTTGGACCAGGACCAACGTCTGTCCGAAACCCTTTTACTTAGTAATTATGTCGAAAAAATGTTCGACCGGCACACCGGCGCTTCATGAGGAACGCGATGCGTGCTCATTATCACAGGAATTGCGACACGAATCGCACCATCTTTTTCCATCCTGCGAAGTCGGTCGTAGGGGATTGAAGTTCTGCGGGCGATATCGAGCTGCCAAGATTGTTCTGCTCGTTTTGGAGAACGTTGTGGCTTCTGGGACGGAGAAAGATGGTCACATGAGTGACGGTGGAATTAACTTTTTCATGAAAAATGGGGAGGAAGATTGCGTCCGATCGACTGGAAAACAATCTATCTGTAGTTGCGCCGGGAATTTGTTGTGATTGACGGAACCGGATTATAGACATGGACATTATATATAATGGACATTATATCGTAATTTAACAGCGACAGTGCAGTGTGTCCTGTATGTGAACAATTCAGAACCGAAAATCACTTGTATCGTGTACAGACGATATTTTCCGATGACTTACCGCTAGCGTCGATCGTAGAAAAGTGAAAAACATTTTTCTTTTATGAAATTTTTACCAACATATTTGTTACATTTCTCTGCTTAATTAGTGCTAATATATGGGTAACTAAGTTTCAGGGTTTACAGATCTTAGATTAGACTGCAGAAACAGTTACAATTTTTGAAGGAAAATATTCTCAGCTGCAGTAATGCACCTTTATATGTATGTATTATGTATAAAAGGAAATGATCATTAACTTTAGTGTGTAAACAACTTTACCAAAAATTACTCAAACTTTTTAGTACTTGAGTAGTGCTAAGTTTGCCAATCTGGTTTTCATATCTTTTTGGTATTATCATAATTTGCATTGTCTATTTCAGTTGACAACTTTCTTAGACTTCGTAAAGAGTGTTATTGTGTAATTAAAAATATTACAAATTTTTTGAAAAAGTATGTAGAGAATAATTAATTGTCGAAATACTTTGTGGTCAAACAAATATTTAGATAACATAAACATTTTAATTTAGCGTATTTTATAATTTGACGTAGTTGTTTAAAATGTAAGATTACGGAAACGCACAGTTTTTAAAGAGACGCATTTACATAAATCACATTGAAAAAGTGCAAAATATAAATCATTTCACATATGTCAAGGACTTCATGCGCAATGCAAAAACTTATTTTCATTGAAGTTTGTTTATTATGTAAAATTCAATTGTCCTGTATCACTGTGCAGTGATTAAACAGTTGAATAAATAATGCTATAAATCAATAACGATAAAGAGATTCGAGCGAATGGATGTTCAGTACCGCTTCTGATTATTTAAACGACTTTAAACGTTCAGAGAGCAGAATGCTGTGCTTCAAAAATAATGTCATAAAATTTCACATAGCAAGCTTACTCAGTACTTGAAAAAGACTATTTAATATTTTCAATTTATTATAAATGAAGATTATTACGTGTATGCATATTGCTACGATTATTGCCTCAGTTTCTGCTGACATTTCACTAATTGCGCCTTTTTTTATTATGAAATTTGTATGAAACCGTTATTAATGTTTCTACTGATATATCATCGACGGTGCATTTTTTATTATCAGATTTAAATAAATGTAAAAATTCCAAGGCAAATACTTCATGTAGGATTTAAAATCACTGTAAATTGGAAGCAATGTTGATTGTTGCATTATAAATATAATTACACTGGGAACACTGTAAATGTAAGTAAAGAATCGTATCTTCGGATATTAGGCTTTCTAACAATTCAATTCTTCCATTCACGAATTTTCTATTCCCAAAACAAAACAAAATCGAATTTTACAAAATAATTCAAAGTTAACAAATTGACTGCCACACTAATGCACATAAAAATTACATTAAATCGTAACGCTTATTTAATAATATTTTCTAAGAATCTTATTTAATATTTTGCAAGAAACTTATTTAATTACAAGAAGAGGAAGGAGCGTATAGCAGTACATCAGTGGACTGATCATCTAGTATAATTTTCTGTACCTCGCATGTGACCACAGTCCGCAGTATTGCAGTATTGCAGTAGAAGTCGGACGATCTGCCGTGTCTCTCGGAGCCAGTCTGCATACTAGTTATAAATGTTTAGAATATACGTCATGTTTAGAGCGTTGTCAAGTCCAAGATTGCTGCTGGTTCAAGAGCAATCAAACGCTCTGGGTTGCACAAGAATGTGTACACAAATCACACACTTTGTCATAAACTCTTGTACCGTCCAAGGTTCTACAGTTCAAAGTTCAGTCCATAACACAAGTTCACTGAAGTGTTCGTGACGAGATCACAGAAAGTCCATAGAAATAATGAAAGGAAGTTCATAAAAGGTTCGAAAGAAAGTTCATATAATTAACGAATGATAGTTCACATAGAGTTCATGAGTTTACAATAAAAAGTTCATAAAAAGTTCGTAATACAAGTTCATGAGATGGTTCGTAAGAAAAGTTCATAGAAAGTTCGTAAGGAAAGTTCACATAGATGACTAATGACAGTTCACATAGATAACGGATGAAAGTTCAAATCGATGGCGAATGACAGTTCAAATCGATGACGGATGAAAGTTCAAATCGATGATGAATGAAAGTTCAAATCGATGACGGATGAAAGTTCAAATCGATGACGGATGAAAGTTCAAATCGATGACGGATGAAAGTTCAAATCGATGATGAATGAAAGTTCAAATCGATGACGGATGAAAGTTCAAATCGATGACGGATGAAAGTTCAAATCGATGATGAATGAAAGTTCAAATCGATGACGGATGAAAGTTCAAATCGATGACGGATGAAAGTTCAAATCGATGATGAATGAAAGTTCAGAATGCACAGCACACTTCAATTCGTAACTCCCGCTCACGTTCAACTTCGAATATCGGTTTAAAAACGCCTTGTACGACTCCTTCTCAAGCTCGTAAGATTCTGCTCACTATTTCTCCTACAATTCCCTACCAAAGTTCGGGAAGAGATCGTTTCTTTGGTAGGGATAACCAAGGGACCAATCACCAGTTCGGGGCGTAATCCAAATTATGTGGTACGCCTACTAAATCCGTGATTTTGTTTCTCACGCAATCCTCGTAAATAAAACAAGCCTATGAACAAGGGTCCCTTGTTCAGGTATCTGTCCCCAAACTGGTGTCGCCTTTCCGCTGAGTGTGGGCCTGCGATGCGTCAGTTGTCATTGACTGGGGGTACGGCTGGTTTGTTTTCCCGAAACGAAAGAGGACACTTAACTTTCAACCGTACCCAAGTCCGTAACTAATTCTAAGAGCTAAACACGCCAATAAATAAATCGAAACTGACAATGTTCCAAACGATCGTGGCACAGGCCCAGACACAATGTCTAGACAATTCTAGACACGTCATGTACATGTTAAATACGAACAGTTTATGTATGTCATCTACAATGAATACATAAAGACAATATAATTTTAAAAAACGTATCTTTGTACATATTTATTGAATCACCAATTTTTCCCAAATGTTCGACTTGTGGTTTGAGCTATGCTACTGATTTCCATCAAAATTTACGCCCGTCTAAGTTGTCATTGAGATAGATTACTGATTTGATATTGCAAAAATAGCGAAAATTCTGACTCGTCTGACTCGTCGTTGATTTGTACTACTGAACTTCAGAAAAAGTTTCGGTCGTCTGGCTTGACGTTGAGATGTACTACTGAATTTTCGTGCTACCACCTTCGATATCATATTCTCCTAATACGAAACTCGATTTTCAATGTCTCCGACATCTTTCATCTGGATTATTATTGAGTTGTACTACTGAATTTTCGGCCATCTGGCTTGCCGTTGAATTGCACTACTGATTGTGCATTTTCGTGTTACCTCCTTCGTTATCATATTCTCCTAATACAAAACTAGATTTTCGAGGTTCCCGACAAATTTTCTGCCGGCTGGCTTGACGTTGAGTTGTACTACTGAATTTTCGGCCGTCCGGCTTGCCGTTGAATTGCACTACTGATTGTGAAGTTTCGTGCCACCTCTTTCGTTATTATATTCTCCTCTAGATTTTCGAGGTTCCCGACAAATTTTCGGCCGGCTGGCTTGACGTTGAGTTGTACTACTGAATTTTCGTGCCATCTCCTCCGTTATCATATTCTCCTAATACAAATCTAGATTGTCGAGGTTTCAAAAAATTTACGACCGGCTGGCTTGATGTTGAGTTGTACTACTGATTTTTCGTGCCACCACCTTCGTTATCATATTCTCCTAATAAAAAACTAAATTTTCAATGTTCCCGACAAATTTTCTTTCATCTGGATTATTATTGCGTCGTACTACTGAATCTTCGACCGTCTGGCTTGCCGTTGAATTATGTTACTGAATTTTCGTGCCACCTCCTTCGTTATCATATTCTCCTAGTATTAGAAATCCGAAAATTTTTGGAAATCTCGAAAATTGAATTTGTATTGGGAGAACATGATGTCGTAGAAGGTATACGATATCCAGTAGTACAACTCAACGTCAAGCCAGACGTCCGAAAATTTTTCAAAAATTCAGCGGTCCAACTCAATGTCAAGCCAGGCGATGGAAAAATTGTCGGAAACCTCAAAAATCTAGTTTTGTATTACGAGAATATCCTACCGAAGGAGGTGGCACGAAAATATTCAGCAGTAGTACAACTCAACGTCAAGTCAGACGGCTGAAAATTTTCGAAGATTCAGTAGTTCAACTGAATGACAAGCCAGGCACCCGAAAATCTCACATGCGACAGTCTAATATCTACGCAAAATTACATGATATAGAAACGATCAGCAAGGATATACGCGAAGCGTTGAAAATGAAGGGTCCTCGAGGAAAGGATTTCCGGGCGGTGCACGAGAGGAGAAGTACTCGGCGCACTTGTATCTTAATTGTTCGCAGCGAGAGGTCGCTGAGCCTGACGTTAATGCCGTCCATAAACAATGCGCGCCTCTGCGCGATTTCAAACTAGTCAGGCCTGCCGTACCATGCACTGGCGGGCGTCTCACGGCTCGCGAATCTTCGTCGTTTTCTTTGCTGCTCGATATTTCTTCAGAGAACCACGGAGCCACCCGACGAATTACCGACGTCGCTGCAGATTACCCATCCTGTGAACTGGAAAACATGGAAAGCTGATTAGCGTCCCACTTCCACGAGAGAAATTATTCAGCCGCCGATAAAAACCGGTTTTTATGGCGTATTTTATGGAACATTCCGGCCACCCTTTCCGGATTCAACATCTCAACAATTCTGTGTTCCATGGAATTTCCTGATTGACGTTGCCGCCGCGAAGAGCAAAACCGACAACGGCCGCTCGTTAAATAACCAATGCTTTACTCCGAGCAATTGTTTCTAGGAAAACCTTAGAATTCTTATTGTATTCGGTTGGATTACTGTTTTATTACGTTGCACCGAAAGTTCGTTCGCGATATGCACGCGCAATATTGTTGAGCACCACGACATTATGAAAAGAATTCAATCATCATTCCATTATTTTCTAGAAATAAAAACTACAGCAATGAATCGATATACAGGAAGACACGAAAGTATTCGAACGCCCTTTAAAACAGAATAACTTTTTTATAATTGTTCCAAACGACCTGGCTTTTTATAACCAATTAGAAGCATTGGTTTACGAAACGATGTGCAGAAAAGATTTTCCAGAAATTCTTTCCAGAATTCAGATTTTCTAAAGGTAAAGAAGGCATTCTTTAAAACTTTTTTATTTGGGCTCTAAATGAAAATTTAAAATATATGTTTTGTAGATAACATTTTCCTGATTGAAATGAGCCCAAACACGACACATTTTGGATCATATTGTATTTTCTTGCTCAGTTCACGATTTAGTAGAACCTCGATTATCCGAACCGATACCCTGAACTCTTCACTATTCGGATCTAAACAGTCCACTTCAAAACAATCCAATACAGCGCGATTCATTGTATAAATTAGAATTATAAAATAGAATTTTCATAGTATAAATTGGAATTATAAAATGGAATTACTATTAAATAGAATTATTATTATAATGAGAATTAAGTACAAAATAGAATTTTCATTGTATAAATTCGAATTATAGAATAGAATTACTATTAAATAGAATTACTATAATAATTAGAATCATAAAATATAATTTTCATTATATAAAATAGAATTACAACTGTTCTATTATCCAAACATACTTGTGTTATTCGAGGGTGTATTGCAGGCCTGGACAGCTTCTTAAAATATTTCAATAAATCGAAATGATCAGTTTTATTTGTTTACTGAATCTCTAGTTTTAATTTACTGATACGCGACTTGGTAAAAATATGTCAAGATAGGAGACAATATGTTCAGAAAATTTCGAAAAATGAAAGTAACGTTCTAAACTGGGGAGAAAATCGTGCAAAATTTCTGATAATGAAAATGTTGTAAAATTGGAGACGTTAAAACTACTAAACAGGTCAGATGCACTTTTCCAAACAAATAGTATTTTTTACTTACATTGCCACTGTCACTGTTTATTTTTTTCTTGTCAGGAATGATATACATTTTTATGTTTGTATTCGAACACCGAGCTTCGTTATCAATCATTATTCGAACGAACAAGTTGTCAAAATCGAATCTGTTACATCACCAGATATCACTGCAACACGATATTCTTCTTTTATGCGTGAAGATACGACAGCAACGAATATCCGATGAAAACAGAAACGCAACAGTTGCGTTAGCTGCGTCAGTGAAATAACTGACAGAATTCGATATATACGTCAGTTGTATCGAAAACGATAATCCTTTGTTATCAAAAATGACTATAGTCATCCACCACTATTTAACAACTCTGATTCAGCTCACTTTCAATATTTAACTATATTCCGATACGCAGTTCTTTTCAATTTTATCACTCGACTGCGGATTTTATGAATTTGTAACAAAAACGAATTGGTAAAACAGGAGACTGTGGATACAAAAGTTCGGGGCTTCTTTTTTTACTTTTATTTGTTAACTGAAAAATATAATGCCTCTTCCATACGACATTTTATCAATTATTATTATTGGCTGAACCACTGGACATGACGCTATACACATGCTTCCAAACTAGCATGAATAAAGATAGGGGGGGAGGGCGTCGCACCTGAAATTCGCTACTCCTACTGTGCGTTAGACTCTTGCGGCGCCAAATTCGCATAACCGCATCGGTGGAACTAATCACACTAATACCTAATTCTATCCGAAACGTGCAATTACAATTCCAGATAAATTCCTCGCATTTATCTGGTATTTACGTCGGCCTGACCGACGTTCAATTGCAATATCCTTTAACCCTCGTGCTGGCACTGCTTGGTGCACCATATATCGTGTATCGAGTGCTCGCTGACCTTTTAGAGTACGTTCTGCCTTCCAGAATAGAGGGTGGAGCAATAACTTTGTCCACCTTGAATATTTCCGTATTTATCAATGTAATATAAGTTAGTATGAACTATTCCTCGCTTAAATCAACCAATACCAAACAGTCACGTGCGAGGTACACGTACAACTTTGAGGTTACCCTGAATGTGCAATAGTTTACAAGTTAATAATATAGTCTGTATTGTTATTTTAGGTAAGTACAACAAATATTGATGGAGATTTACATTAAATAAACCGTTTTTATTGTATTTTTTTAAATTTATTGAGAAAAACACTAAGATGATCTTGTCAGACACGAGGCAAGTGCGTACTATCACGGTGAGGTAAGTCCGTACTGTATGGGTAACTATAAAACTAAACAATATAATAAATGGAATAAAAAGCATTTTATAGCAGGGTTGTTAATCATTCTTTTTTTGCTCCGTAGCACTTGAAACAAGGTTCGAAAGCATTTTTAAATCTTAGAGACGGACCTGCCCCATTTTCGGGGCAAGTGCGTCCTAGTTGACAATTTGTATAATATCGCATCAAAATGATAATTTTGAAGCAAAATTAGAATCCTACATAATACTTATTACTCAGTAATAACTGTGGCAAGAGTTTGATACCAAGAGCGTTAAGTTTTTACCTATCTAACTGAGAATACATCAGTTTAAAGTCCAACTTTGCAAAAACTGGAGTGCACTTACACCACTCCACCTTATACAAAAGTTGAATACGGCTAGAGAGCGACATATTGCGATGCAAACACTTTTTCTCTCTGTCCATGGGGTACAAGTGCACCCAAGCTGATAAGAACGAAAATAAAACGTCAATGAATGGAAAATTTCCAAAGATTTTCTAGGAATGCTATCTTTGATACGATCAAAATTTGTATAATATTGTATACTTATCTTTTAAAAATCAATCTCAATTACTTATGCAGACAAATTGTTTCTTACATCTACTCCAAAAATGTATGGGGTATCCAGGTATTGTATCCATCATTTTTGCCTTCCCAATAATTCCACAAATAAATGTTTGAAACAAAAATCGCTTTGAACGTGTCTGATAAAATTTCAAACATTTTCCTTATTAATAAAAAATGTGAATGTATCAGTATAAGTGTGTCGTTGAACTCATTTGTACGATAACTTCAGCCCTGTCAAGTTGGAAACATATCGTGCTATTTGCAAAAATCTAAATGTCCAATCTAATTTTTATACATTTTGAAGGTCACATGAAGGTCACCATATCGCATCTCGTTGAATTTGTTTTCTCATGAGCTGTAAGACTGTTATAACAGAAAACAAAACAAACTTCGATGGCCTTGAGATCAGAACAGATCAAAATCTGTTTTTGTTTGTCACATTAAATTTTGGTTGTAGCAATTAATTTTACGAATAAGCAATCTATTTAATTATATTTAATAATAACTATTACAAATTTCCTTCATCAATAACTGTTATGAGCGAACGAAATGAACTTCTCTCATTAATAACTGTTATGAGCGCTCGAAATAAATTTATCTCATCGAATAACTGTTATGACAAATCGAAATAAATTCGTCTTATTGATAACTGTTATGAACGATGGAAATAAATTTCTCTGATGGATAACTGTTATGAGCGATCGAAATAACTTCTCCCATCGATAACTGTTATGAGCGACCGAAATAAATTTCTCTCATTGATAACTGTTATAAGTAGACAGCGGATCTTTATGCAAAATAAAAACTTTCTACCTGAATTGCAACAAGGTGGAGTGAAACAAATATTCAATTTCTTGTTGAATATGTTTAATAGGTTAAAACTAATATAGTAGTATATTTAAATTCTTCAAATTTTTTTACTATCAGAAATTAGACCTACCCATTTTTATCATAAATACATAAAATCCGCAGTGTAGTCATAAGTGATCGAAATGAATCTCTCTCAACGATAACATTAACCAACAAGAGAAATAATTTTCGGTTACTTATAATCCTTATTTCTAACCAATACGATTTCAGTCAATGAAATACATGTTATTCTATGACTCTTCTCTTTTTGGTTATAACAGTTATGGTCTCTGCTGTCGCCACATTTTTCGTATCATACAAAATAGGCGAGATATTTAAGATGAACAAGTCAGACGAAATACTCTGTATATTGTGTTAACATTCGGTAAAAATCCGAGTAATGTTCACGCAAAACGAAACAATTTCTGTTCCGAGGGAAATGTCGTGCAGACTATTTTTCCGACGTGCTAATTCGAGAAGAACGCGTTTCTCGATTTTTACCATAAAACACCGAGAGTCGGGTATGGAAATGGTTGACTTGACCTACTTCTCATTCGGTGGAAGCAGGTAATTACCAAACCACCGATGCGTTTCTAAAATATTCAAAGCCCTTTTGGTGTACGTTATTCCCTCCACAATGAGTTGATCCGCCTTTCCGCCGAAACGAATAGCCACCACCACCCTCTATCTCGGTGCATTGAAAACGCGACAACGTGGACGAATTTTACATGGAACTGGAACGGATTACGGGTCGTCGATTGCTTCAGCGTGGCTCGTTCCGCTGGAAAATATACGATTCCGTGGCCACAACCCTTTTCGCCGGGCTGTCCTCGAATAATTCACGACCAGCAAAGGCGAACAATTACCACGTGCATGCAAGAGACTAAGAGCTTTGATAAATTCGCGGATTTCCTTGGCGAATCCGCAAAAATTTTCGTCCGAGCAACGAAACAGTGATACACCTCCCCGGCTCTCCTGGCAGCGTTGAAATAAAGGAGAGATTTCCGGTCGGCTCCTGCCTCTTAAAGAATACCACCGCGAAAACTTTAAATTATGGCCCATAAAAAGTTTTCAAGCCCGCACGATTAAGTCGTGGATAATATAGTGGTCGAGAACGGTGGGGCTGCTTGCCCCTATACGTGTATGTAGCACACACCTGCTTGAATGCATCTAACGAGACCTGTATAGGATGGGCCACCGGTCTGCAAAGTGCCCCACTACGTTCAGCCAGCCAGCTCACCTAAATTTCAAGCCAGAGGTCTCTTAGGGCTGCCCCCTGTTAGACGAAGACCTGGATCAAAAGAATTCCGAAACAGTTCAACTTCGAGATCTTCATTTATGCATTGGCTGTGCTGCTTGCTGCACGAGCTTCGCGCGGCGATTTTGGCGCAACGAATCTTCCAACTTTTCAGAAACGTCCGGAAAGTACCTTTTAAGAGGCGCGAAAACGAGTTCCCGGCTCTCCCTACATCCCATCATTCCAGCGATGATACCGAAGTATGATTACTACAACCCGCGACGAAACTATAGGATATACAGGGTGTCCCATGTTTATTAGCTTGGGATGGATTAGGATTAATTTCTTATTGTCAGAGTTGGGCAAAATGTAATTTCAATTACAATTACAATTACTTACCAATTACTGTAATTTGAAATTGCAGAAATACAATTATAATTACATGTAAGAGAATTCACAATTTATAATTATACCGATTTTGGTAGTCATCACTGTGCCTTTGTATTTCTTTTTATATACAGTATATTTCCTTTTGTTATATGTTGCAGTTATTTACGTACTAAATAAACTAAATAAGGTGAAAGTGTAAAGAAGATAATGCCAAAGTTCTTTTGCAAAAATAGAAAACAAGTTTAACCGATTTTTCGGAAATACTGGAATTTGGAAACTGATTTTTCCAAAAGTCGATTTTTCTGTAAACAAATGGCATCTCTAAACTAATATGCAATCACATCCGTATGACATAGTAAGAATTTGATAATTTAAATATATAACTCGAAAGTAATTCAAATGATGGTACATGGTAGATATAATAACTTTAGAAAGGTCCTAGAAATTGTTACTGTACTTTTTCATGGACATCTATTAATATCCCATTTCTTTTTACCAATGCGAATGCAAAAGCCAGTCATTTATACACGCATTCGCATCTGTGTTTCCTGAAGCGGTAAATGCAATTCGGTCTTCAATTGCTTCGAAGAAATGAAGGTTTCTTCTTATTTCCTTCGTACCAATCGATCTTGTCGAACTGTAGTTTACGCGATTTTCTTGATTGCAGAAATGATGGACAGACCCACACCTGTTTTCATGCATTTATCAATTCTAAGTTTGAAGCTCTCTTGCAGCAGATGATTCTCATACTTTGGTCCATACATACTGATCCACAAATAGATCGCTACGATTGAACTGCGAATTGAAAAAATCAAATGTGGAACATCCAGTAGGTTTTTACATATAAAAACCTATATAGATAAAACATCATAAATAAGTAAATGATAAAAAATCATAATTTAGAAAATTACACCGTAATTATAAGTTTAAATAAAACGAAACACACATATACCTGAAGAATTCTCTTTAATTCTCGACTGTACATACAGCTTCGTATAAAATTCGATTATTCCAAAGAGCTGAACAAATTTTTGCACGTGAAATTATCTCTGTATGCCTCGATTATCAAACACCAAAAATTCATCAATTTTCACTGGATTAACCATTTAGCTGAATATTTGTAATAGAGTGAAAAATAATTAATCCTTTTCAATCTGGAAAATCTTTTGCAGGTTGCAAGCATTATGTAGCTTGTGTATTTAGGTCAGAAAGATCAATCAGTACATCATTTTCAGCACAGTTTACCAACTGAAATCATAAATGTTTTACATAAATCATTGAAATCGCTTTAACTTTTAATGAAAATGTTTAATTTAATTTATTTTCGATACCGTTAAAATATTATTTCACGAAAACATATTTACACAATACAATAACAACTGTAGCATCAACTAGTAATATATATTTTATCACGTTTTTATTAGCTCGCTTTCTTGTTTGCCTGTTTGTTCTGTGGCAAATTTTGTAATTGATTTTAAACTAACTTCCCGACGAGCTAAAGGCTTGAAATTTTAAACATAGCTCAGAACTGGATGACAATGCAGTATTTAAACAGAAATTTTTTACAAAGCCTATGCGTTTAGGAGATATAAATTATTAATAATTTGAACCTTTGCACCCCTCCCCCCCCCCGCCGCGTGACGTAGGACGTCTTCGCGGTCAGCGTCCCCACTCTACTACGTGTTCCCACTCTGACTCATCCCCACTCCACTGACCCGCTTCGCACCGAAGGACCTCAGTGTGCGTCAGTGTGCGTTTGAGCTTCGTGCTGTGTTTACAAAGATTATACTATAATGTTTGTTTACCAAGCAAAAGAACCGTTACACCGAGATTCTCCGCCGAACCTTTATCTTTGACATTTTACAACGGCGTTTGTTTTCGATATGACGCGTCGCGTGGCAATACCGTCTGAAATTTACTACATGTCTCTGTTATAATCTCCTCAAAATGTTCAAAATCGATTGTAAAATTTCACACATACAAAACTAAAAAGCAGAAAATAATTATTTAAATAAAAATAAATTTTTTAAAAATACCACGTTTTTAGAACGGACTAAAAAGTATAAAATAAATGTTTAAAAAACATCACGTTTAAAAAACGGACTAAAAAGTATAAAATAATTTTTTCTAGCCCCATACAGATTCCTAACCTCGTACAGATAGTCCTGAAAATCTGCGATTGTGAATTTTGAATAGCTATGAAAATACTTGTAAGATTTAAAACGAAAAACGTGGGGCGCATGTAATAAATAATTGATGCATGAACACCTAAATCACTAACAATTTTATTGCACTGCAAATGATATGAACTGTTGCACGAGATTTCTCTGCGGCAGCTACTCTCTACACTCCTTACTATGTATTATCTTGCGCCCCACGTTTTTCGTTTTAAATCTTACAAGTATTTTCATAATTCAAGCTATTCAAAATTCACAATCACAAATTTTCAGGACTATCTGTACGGGGTTAGGAATCTGTATGGGGCTAGAAAAAATTATTTTATACTTTTTAGTCCGTTTTTTAAACGTGGTGTTTTTTAAAAATTTATTTTATACTTTTTAGTCCGTTTTAGAAACGTGGTACTTTTAAAAAATTTATTTTTATTTAAATAATTAGACATGCAGGTTGGTTTAATTACTTTGGCCACCTTGAATATCTCCGCAGTTTGTAAAAATATGAAAAAATATACATACATACAAAAGTTGTATGGTATAGACGGGGAAATATTGTGATGTAAACACTTTCTATATTGGTGAAAATAACATAATCAAGAAAATAACAACAAGATAGTTGAACAATGAACGAAATGCATAAAAAGAACCAAGTAAATGCAACATTCACAAATCGTTAATTCAAATCGGACATTCAGCCACAAATATATAAAATCGAAGTTTTATAAATTTCATATTATAGCATATACATATATAATAAATAATTTTGTGTTATAACGCATTTATATTATAAATAAACTCCAAATCTTTACGCAAAATAAAAATTTTCTGAATCCATTGTAAGAAACAGAAGCTACGCGAAAGTGTATATCATTTTTTAATAATTTCAACACGTCATTTTAAAGTACTGTAACAATATTACAAAATTAATGTCTTTATATCTTCCATAAAATCCAGAATCTGTTGAGTAACATAAAATTTGTCATTTTTCAAAATAATCTACAAGTCTATTTCAAGATCAGTTTTTATCAGAAGTGAAACGCGTTAGAAGACATGCACGATTGGATGCAGTTTTATTATATGCATACGTTAAATTTCTTTCGCGTTTAACGCACAGCCAGGAGCACTCAATTTAGGTCACTTCTTCCATTAATCTTTCTGTGATTTCTATGCTTATTTTAAGTAAGCAATAAATCACACAGGTAACAGGGGTTCTTACCGATAAATGCTCCTACTAGAGAAGCAATAGCCACGAAATGCCGAGAAATGTGGAATTTGAAGATGGCGAATTCAGTGAGCTCTGCAATGAATCCGTAACAAATTGATTCAAACTACCCTACGTTCTCATATAAAATTGGTTCGATAATGGTCCAATTCGATATTTTTCAAAATATTAATTTTATTAAGTTTAATAAAATTATTAAATTTAAAAATAAAAATTTTTTATAATTAAGTATTTTATAATTAAGTTTCATTTTATTAAGCTTTATAATAAAATTAATATATTACTAAATTGGGTTACAAAGAATAACAATGTTAACTTTTATGGTCTAGTTAAAAAAAATACAATGAAACGTAGATCTAGTGTTTCAATTGTCATATTCATTTTTAAACAAATAATACACTTTAAGAAAATTACAAACACCATTACACCATTTCTTTTCTTCCTTTTTTTCGAATCACAATAGTTTTCGAAAAAAACGCTGGTCAATAATGACCTGTATAACTCGTATGAGTTCACGGATATTTTAAAAATTTTCGTTACAGAACCGAATAAAAAAGTCGTAAACCGCAAGTCTCTCTTTTCTTTCGTAATTTCGACAAAACGCAACGAACAAATACATCCTGTAAACAGGAGCCATGTTCCTATGGCCGTAAAAAGTTATGAGATCAAACAAAATACGACCAAGTTCGTTAGCTTGGAAATACCTCTTGCAATATCGAAAAAAGCGTTTGTAAAAATTAGTTTAAAAGAACGCTATTTAAATTTTAAAGAGTTACTTGGAGGGCTAAATTATTCAAACTTTGATCATTATTCCTTTGAGTGTTTGTTATGGTGGACCGAAAAATGTACCAAATTTCAAGCTTGTAGGTCAATGGGAAGTACCCAAATGGTTGTGATGATCTGTCAGTCAGTCAGTCAGTGACAAATTTAGCGATTTTTTAAGTCCTATATCTCGTAACCTACTAATGTTGGAAGATTAATGTTTTGTCAATATTGAGACATGATAGCATTTAACAAGTGTACGAAATTGCGTCTCTCCATCTGTCTCCAGTGCCGATTTATAAGCCTCTAAAGAACGGCTAAGTTGTTTCGTGTTAAAGGAGGTAGTGTATAATATAGTCTAATAAGCTAATTCTGGCTCGGCAGAGAAAACTGAAGTGTTTGGACACGTTAATAAAACAGTTATCCCGATTTAAGGCGAGTACAATGAATTATTCAAGTTTGTTGGACACCGTAACAAGAATAAAGTAGAACCAAAAATCGAGAATCGCGATGTCGCTTCATTGTTTTCTGGTAATTATGCGAAACGACACTTGCACAATACAAAGTTGTGGAATGAAATTATATTATCGCGTTCCTGTTTTCTATTTCGCGAAACAACGCTCGCGTTTCTTATTGTTTCCGAACCGGCGCGGCGCGGCGCGGCGCGGCGGCAGAGCTGCGCGATTGTAGCAAAAGTTCAACGAGCGCCAGAACCAGAGAAATTTCAGAGCCAACGGCTTGTAACATTCTGTTTTCATTATACGGCCAAACGAGCTTTACTTTCCTTTTTCGTTATTCGAAAACCGATCGTAACGAATACATCGCGCCGTGCCTTCCTGCAGCGAAGCGAGTAACGAAGGAGAACAGGAATTATCTTTCAGCGGACGATTCGCTTTAAATCCATTCCATAAATCGGATTAACGGGCGCGGCCCGTAGAAAACGCGGCTTTGCAAAACGGCAAATCGAATAAATTTGCAACCTGACGCGGAAAGTAAGCAACGGAGCAACCAAACACTTTCGGTGCATTAACGCTGGGTCCCGATAAATTTATGGAGAAATTACACACGCTCATGAACCAATTTTCTCGCGTTCGGCGTCGGCTAACTCGGAGAATGGTTGCTGGTATGTATCTACGTGCGGTATCTCAACTCTGTTGGGATTTGCGTCCGCCACGTGCAAACTTATCCGGAACGCACCATCGCGCATCGGTTACGATCGCGGATAAGCAAACTGATGAATATTGTCTACTAGATGTTTACTATTTCCAACTGGAAATTCCGCTCAAAGTGTGCTCTAATGATTCCGATTCACCGAATACTGAGGCCAGCTGAAACTGGCAAATTTTATTCCAACTTTTCGACAATTCCATGCTGACTTCTTGCTGGGAAGTGAATGAGTCTGATCCGTCACGCTCCGAGGTGAAACGCTGTTCGGGTAATCCCGCGACAGCCAAGTTTAGCCGAGCGAGCGAGAAACAGACAGGTGTGCAATCGCCATAGAAGTTTTCACTTCAGTTGTGCGGTTTTATGCGCACAGTCTTTGTGTGTTTTTTCGAACAATTACCTATCGACTCTGCGCACCAATCCGCAAGAGAAAAGAAACACCCTGTATTGTCGCTTTGTGTCGGTATCAAGAGTGTTTGTCATTGCCTGCTTTCTTGCCATAACAGATGACTCGTCCTGTTTACGTTAAAAACTGTTATGCCTTGGAATGGCACAGCATCGTGGCGCCGCGGGTCTCATATCGTTGCGCTATAAACATGCTGCTTGCCTCCATAAAATTCGAACTCGCTCGGCTAACTGCTCCAGAGACGAATCAGTTTATTCGATGAACGGGATAGACTCTATTATACTGACCTCGGAGGACGATGCCGGATTCGGGATCCCCTTAATCCTTCGCTGTGTTATGTCGGGGCTCATTTAACGCGTTACATACCGCCGTTTGCATCTCCGCCGATGCGCCGACCGCATCGATTTTATGCA
Source organism: Lasioglossum pauxillum (assembly GCA_933228785.1). NCBI lineage: Eukaryota > Metazoa > Arthropoda > Insecta > Hymenoptera > Halictidae > Lasioglossum > Lasioglossum pauxillum. The sequence continues at coordinate 37,703,385 of OW121699.1, read as the reverse complement.
GAGATAAGAATAAAGTCACCGGAATGATCGATGCACACACGAATTTGTCTACATAGCATTATACGTTCGCAGGACCGGTTGCGTTCATTGTATTTTTGATTTACGGTTATGGTACTCTCGTCATCATTTTATATCAGCCTTCCAAAATCAATCCGGTGAATACTACAGTATTTTATCGATAAAAGTACCCAATACGGGGGTGCCCAGGGACTTTGATTTTTGCCAAACGTAGAACAGAACAGTGGAGCTCGAGAAGCCTCGGCTGCCGAGAAGTGTAAACATAACTAATCCAGTAACAAAACTTCTTTATATTTCATTATATATTGATGGGACTTGCACCAACTTATTTCTAGCATTTTTCTGATTAAAATGGCACTAAACGCGATATAATTTCAACTGTATTTCGTGGTATAATTGACGACGAAAGTTTGGGGCGCCAGGAAGGACAGCGTATGGGAAAGAAAGAGACGCGGAGAGTCCCAGTCGCAGTAATACCAATAAAAGAACTTTTTTTATTATTACTTATTTTTCTATGCAACTTTCACCAACATATTCGTGGCATTTTTCTATCGAAATTGATACCAATATGATATAATTTCAATTATATTTACTTGTGTAATGAACGATGAACGTTTTCGACGTAAAGAAGGACAGCGTATGGGAAAGAAAGAGACGCAAACAAGGAATATTTTAATTAAACAAGTAAATATTATCGGAATTGTGTCATATTTGATATCATTTTCATTAGAAAAATGCCACGCATATGTTGGTGAAAGTTCCGTAAAAAATATTGAAAAATAAAGAAGTTTTCTCATTGGATTAGTGTGGTCTCACCGATATACCCGAGCCTATGATGTTATACTTCTCGGCGACCGAGGTTCGAGCTTCTTGACCCCTCAAGGAGGTACACCCCGCAGGAGTGAGGATAGTTCTGGGGGCCAGACATTTGGGACATTTATCGATAAAATACTGTATTCTGATTCAGTGTCCCCAGGGGTGGGGAGGAACACGAATTAAGGCGAAAACTCTCGCTCTCTGCCAGAACCGGATTTCTCACGTGACATTGTGACACATGCACGACAGAGACGGAACGCGTCACGTGACCCGGCCGTAGCAAAAGGGTAGGGAGTAGCGTCGTAGAGGGGCAAGGTAGAGTGGGGATGCAAGTCTTAACCTTGCAACACTTTTCAGATTGAGCATTATGGGAGCTGTACACATTGTTCATTCATAAGAAAAGTGAATCAACCTAAAATGTATTTCTATAAAAAGTATAATAATAAATACATCAATTGTGGTGTACTTTATAACTAATGTACGTGACAATTAACCCAGCACCTAAATAACAACATATTATTTAACTGCAAAATTTCCTTTTTCTGACTTACGTCACTTTTCTGATGAATGAACGACATATTCGTACACATATTTGTCACATATTGTTTAACAGAATTCATGTTTAAAGAGTATTGCATAGAATATTTTACAAACACATTAGCTAAAAAAATATAACTTTGTCATCTTTAAGTTGTTACTGTCAGTTGATTGTATTGTATTAAACTTAAAACTAATTACAGTTAAATTTTGATTATTTGTGTATCAGATGCACGTATTATTATAGTTTTATGAACTATTCAAAATTAATTTAAACAAACGTTTAACTACCACTTTTATTCAAATTACCTGTGTTTTTATTGCAAAAAGATAATATAAGTAACATAACACAATTCCTTCAGTGTATCGAGGAATTTTAAGAAAGTTGAAGTGTTACAAGAAAGAAGCATTTTTCTTCATGGTTCCAACCTGTGCACTGCAAAGTTAAGAAAGGTGCTCAAGTAGAATCCTCCCAAGTCTTTAAAAAGTTCCAATTTCCCAAAGAGTTTCATATTTTCAAAAATAAAATAGAGCGCTGGGAAGCTCTTGCATCATCGACTGCAAAAATGGGAAGTTTCAGTGGTCGTTTATACTTAGCTTGCAGAAGAAGTTAACTTTGAGAAATATGCTAATTGGTTCATTCATACGCTTGCGGGTGGAATTGGAATGCGTGGTGAATTTATACAAATTTCCATTGTTCGTTTTGCACAATACTTTTAGTAATATTTACGGATGTGGGCTACATTTTTATAAATTATGTAGCAGTTAGAAGGTTTTTTGTCTATTACATCGTTTTTACATTTTATAGATTGTAATACAATATTATAAATATGAAAGTTTCTTAAACTGAAAAGTTGTAGTAAGCAATTATAAACAAGTTAAATTTTTAACAGCCTGAATAACTAACTCAAATTGAAAGTATAAAATGTGCTTAATTGATAGATAGTTATTCTATTTCTGACCTTGTGCGACCTTGAAGGTCATTACGAATGAATTCGTTTTGGCACACGCTTTTACATGACATAAAAAGATACGTAGAACTTCATTAAAAAGATTAGAGGTCACCATCATTTCTAAAAAAGTAATGCAGACAAAATAAAATTACAGACATCATTACATTGCTTCCAAAAACCGTATAACTTTTCCTCTTCCATTTTTTTCAAATCACAATAGTTTTTGAAAAAACTCTGGCTAGTAATGACGCGAACACCCTGTATACAAATATACGTATACCTGAACATATGTAAGTCCATCATTGTACTAATTTTGTTACCGTAATTATCATAGTTTAAATATTAACAGTTTCTTGAGAATTATGAGAAATATGAGAAATATATACTGATTAATGGTTTATTCTTTACCTTAAATATATAATGATGGCGTTGGAGAGACTCAGCTCTATTTGCCAAATACAAACTTGTCCTTATACAGTCGGGGACAAAAATAAGTGGACAGTTAGTGGAAATAGGTAAAAATGAAGTTTAGTCGAATTAACATGACTATTATAAACTTAAGTTTTATTTTATATCCTTCTAGTGTATAGATTATTTAACGAATAATTGAAGTTCATAGTTACATCTTTGTGTAAACACGCCGTGCCATAACGAAAATGTTAGCTATTTATCAGGAGACAAAAATTAGTGGACACTCGATGAAATGCGTAATAAATGAAACACATAACAAAATTAATACTTGGTATTGCCGCCTTTTGCATGTATTACTGCTTCCAGGCGTCGAGGAATACTTTGTATTAACTTTTCAATATAATCGTTACTAATTTTTTCATATTCAGACTGCAACCTTTTGAAAAACTCGACCTTATTATTTCGCTGATCCAATGGAACTTTTGCGTCCAGTAAACTCCATAAGTTCTCGATAGGATTCAAATCAGGGCTCTGGGCTGGCCATTCAAGCAATTTAGTATTGGAATCCTCAAAAATTTTTTTAGTTTTCTTAGCAGTGTGCTTAGGGTCATTGTCTTGTTGAAAGACAAATTCATCGTCGCAACCTATTTTTACCACTGCTTCTTCCAAATTTTCATTTAATATTTCAATATACTTATCTGTATTCATAATGCCGTCAATTTGTTCTAACGTACCAATTCCGTTTTGCGAGAAGCACCCCCACACCATTAATGATCCACCGCCAAATTTAACTGTGGGTGTAATAAATGGTCTTTTATACGTTTCATGTTGCTTTCTCCAGACTTTGTGCTTCTTTTTTAATTGTCGCAACTCAAATTTACTTTCGTCGCTCCAAATTATATTTTTCCAGAATACTAGTGGCATATTTACATATTTTTTTGCAAATGCTAAACGTTTTCTCATATTTCTTTTATTAATATGTGGCTTACGTCTAGCGTTGCAGCATCTTAAACCAGCTTCGCGCAGTCTTCGTTTTATTGTTTTTGTTGAAACATTTAATTCCACTATTTCTGCAATACTTCTTGCTGCAATCGTTGGATCTTTTCGACTTGTACGAAAAATTCGACCGTCTTCTTGTATGGTGATACAGCGTTTGCGTCCACGACCTCTTAAATTTTTCACGGTCTTATGCGCTAGATACTTTTTATAAACTTTTCCTACTGCACTTTTAGATACGTTGTACTTCCGAGCTTTTACGCGGTAACTTAATTTCTTACAGCAATCCGATACAATTAAATGGCGAATTTGATATGAAATTTCTTTCGTTTCTGGCATTCTGCAATTATTGTATAAATGTTCTTACTTGTACGAAGCCTGAATTGGTACTAATAAGATTGATGGAGATCACTGTATGTAAGCGTGACCTGTGCCTAGTATTTGTATACATTTCTTACCTTACAATAACGTTATAACCAAGTGTCCACTCAATTTTGTCTCCTGATAAATAGCTGACATTTTCGTTATGGCACGGTGTGTTTACACAAAGATGTAAATATGAACTTCAATTATTCATTAAATAATCTATACACTATACGGATATATAATAAATAAAACTTAAGTTTATAACAGTCATGTTAATTCGACTAAATTTTATTTTTACCTATTTCCACTAACTGTCCACTTATTTTTGTTCCCGACTGTATGTATACTAATACATACACGTATACATATTCTGGTTCTGGTCTTTGACTTCTAATTTGTACATTTCACCTGATGTCTCTTTCTTTATATCTCTTATTATCAGTTGACAGTTATTTCTACCCTTACATACTATTATTATACATGTTGTATATCCACACCGCTTTCATGTATCCATATTTATACCTCCAACATTAAACAATGCAAAAATGCAATAATACAGTAACATACAGTGACATTAACATTAGGTAATCATTTATGTTTCGTATCTAACTTCCCCCTTTAATGAAGACATATTTATATCGTTCTATCAGTGTGTGTTAGAAAGACTGCCACTGATCATAGGATAGCAGCATCTTTCGTACTTAATATGCTAAAGACTTCGTCTTCCAGTTCTATGTCCTCCCTAGCAAGGAGTCTCATTAGTTTTCCTCTTTTCATCTTGTATCTTGGACAATTCCATATACAGGCAACATCTTTTTCGATTGATATTATAGGCATGTTTGTTAATCGCTCTTGTCCAATAGAAGAACGAAGGTATGATTTTACAATTTTTAATTTGCAACGCGAACGTTTGCAGGAAGCTGTTGTTACAGGCATTGTTATGAAAATCCTTAATTCTATGTCTAGATTTGGATACGTGTTTTGTAATGAGAGTTCGTAACTTTTTTGCAAGATTTGGAAAGCGTCCAAGCGACCCTCAACCGGGTCGGTATTCTTTGTTTTGCGCCCCAAACCCAGTTGCGCCCGTGGGGAGCGCCTCTTTCGCCACGTCCTCGTTACGGTACTGTCAGGGTGTTTCGTTTATCTGATAACGGAAATATCTTGTGACGCAATGAAGTTGCGAAAAAAATTTGTTAACAGAAATTGTTCGGTATGAAGGGTACAATCACATAGTCTAATATTTTTTAGGACTAGAATAGTGGGGCGGGGGGATTTCGAAGTCGAATTAAGTTTTTTAAATGGAATGTCCTATTTGTTATACCATATATCGATAGAGTATCAAATTCTGAATACAATAGCGTTGACCTTCATATGTCCTAAACCTAATAGTTAACGAGATATTATCAAAACAATTTTCTTTCTTGTTAACTTCCCGATTTCATAGGGAAGTTATTGTAATTACCCCGAAAATCGAAAATCGATTTTTTAGCAGATCTTCACGTTTCATGGTCATTGGAGTCATTTTAGACTATTTTCAGCAAAATGTTCGTATGTGTGTGTGTGTGTGTGTGTGTGTGTGTGTGTGTGTGTGTGTGTGTGTGTGTGTGTGTGTGTGTGTGTGTATGGCCGTTTCTATGTAATCAAATTTTTCGTTAACGTTTTCTGAAAAAGTAACAACGCGATCAGAATGATGAATGATGCAATCGATGTGCCCCGCTGTAACTTAGAGCTGATTAGATTTTGGTCCATTTTGGTCAAGTAGTTTTTTAGTTTTTTTCGAAAGGAGTTGATTAAACATTGCAATTTATACGAAAGGCGTATCCACCGAAGAAGTAAACGTAACTATATATATATATTAAAAAAAATTTTTTTTTATAAAATTAAAAAAAAAATTTTTCTTGTTTTTTTTTAATTAAAAAAAATTTTTTTTCCAATTATGCAACTAATGCTAATGTAACCGCTTACAATAATCGAAAATTATTCTAATGCAAGAGTGAGTTAATCATCGCCGAGAATACATTTTCAAAGAATATCGATGAAAGTACAAAAACATTTATATTACAATCTTTAAATAAACAATGAGTTCAAAACGAATTGTTAACTGAGATTAAATTGAAAATTAATATAAAATATATGATAATTAATAACATTGACGTTGAAGACGAATTGGTTAATGGAGCATGCGGAATATTAAAATTCATTAGTTTTCAAGAAAATACTAAAATTCCGTCTATATTATGATTAGATTTTCAATTGGCCATAGTAGGAGTGAAAGTAAGAACTCGTCATCGTGATTATATGAAAAATGCAAATATAAATCAAAATTTAACACCAATAATAATAAAATATCGAATCAAGTAAATATTTCGAGTGAAGGAAAATAACAAATCACACGTAGTCAATTTCCAGTGGTTCCTGCTGAAGCGATTGCGATTCATAAAAGTCAGGGACAAACATACGAGAAAGTATGTATGGATTTTAAAACATCAGAAATACGAACTTTACAAATGTTGTATGTACCACTGAGCAGAGTTTCAAAATTGAGCGGTTTATATATTTTGAGAAAATTTAAATTAATAGTATCGAAGAAAACCAAGATCAATACTGCAAACCCGGATAATGATGAGTTGTATCGTTTGCGAAAAACTAATTAAGACAATTTATTTTGCAACATTAGTATGCTATAACAAGGAACTAAGCGAGCAACGAGCATACGATATTGGTTTAATGCGACGCCATATAGCAAACATTTTGATAAGTAGAAAACTTGAATTTCCCTGAAAACGTATAATCTTCTTAAAACGTACACTTAATAAATAATAATAATAATATACAGCAACTAACGAATCGGGAAGTTCTTTGTGTGGCTCGTGGAGAGTCACACACAAAATGAAAGACATTAATAGCTGTGGGCCCTACTAGCCATGCGTACCACTAACATTCTCGCAAGAGCAGTCCTGCCCCCGAGCTCGCGAAGCGAGCGAGCAACAACAACCCTACTCGCGAGCGAGCGAAGCGAGCGAGCAACAATAGCCCTCTAGTTTAGATAATATCTCGTTAACTATTAGGTTTAGGACATATGAGGTTCAACACTTTTATACTCAGAATTTGATACTCTATCCATCTATTGTATAAAAAATAGGACATTCCATTTAAAAATCTTAATTTGACTTTGAAATCCACCCTTCCCCACCATTCTAGTCCTCAAAAAAATTAGACTATATGATTGTGCCCTTCATACCGGACAATTTTTGTTGGCAAACTTTTTTCGTAACTTCAGTGCGTCACGAGATATTTCCGTTATCACATAAACGAAACACCCTGTATGATCCATATCTTCCATTTTGTGTCCGCATTCACATTGTATATAATTAATGCAGTTTCTCCTAGCAAGTGAGCTTTATAATTGTAAGTTATAGCCCTGATCCTACTCAACATGTTTAAGGTTCGTCTTCCTATACTTTCTAAGCATTCTTGGAAATATGTATACTGTTCAAATACTTTTAGCGTCCACCGTAAACCTTTATAATAATCAAATAAATTAAAACGAAACATTCGCTGTTGCAATGTCAACTATCTTGTGAATGGTAATATTATTTCGCCGACAGTGAAATCCCGCAGTTTCCCATTAAAGAGTTTAAAGAGATTTAAAACTTTCCCTGCAATCCAGTACATTCAATGGCCACTTGTAAAGTTTGTTCGTTACATGCGCAGTAGAGTAGTGTTAGCCCGTCGAGTGACGCTAAATCTTAGCCAGCGATTCAGTGCCATTTTTCCGGCACAGTGGCGTTCAGATTACTCGTGCAACAAGGTGTTGTCCTTTCGCCTTTTTGCCGAGTTCTAATAGGATGGAATTTGATACCAAAGGACTCTGGCTCAGGGAATTTGATACAGACGATACGTAAGATTTAACAGAGAAGCCCTTAGCGCTGCCTAACCTAATTATCGGATGTAGTATCCGATACTGTACTCAAGGAACTTGATATCAGTCATCTTAGACTGTTGAGATAGAATTATCGTGGGGCGAAGAAGTTCTTAAAGAATCATTTAAAAATTTGATTTGTCTCGGGAATAATATATCGTGTCATTCACCTGTCTCAATGTGTTAGGCGCAGAAATTAATTCGTGGCCTTTACAGTTGGTAAATTCTAAATTTAATTTAATCTCGTGCCTATTATCCACCATATTGAATATTGGCGATGTTAATATCACGCAACTTCCACTGCCCAGCCCGGCCAACCTTCCGGCGGCACAGCTCATCAGACGATGTCTGAGTACATACCAATATGGCGGGCTTCTTACCAGTTTGAAACGCTTAAAAACGTTCACTTTATACACGCATAACTTTTGAACCAGTGAATTCCAACGCTAAAACTTAGGGGACATTACACTTTCTCGGGTCGGAAAAATCGACTGTTTAGAAAGTATCCGGGTAAACTTCACTTTACCGGACACAAAATTTTGGCATTTCTCCTATAAATTATTATGTATTCAGTACTTGATCCAGTAGATTTGTACCCGGAGAACCTGTAGATCGAAGTTTCGACCCTGTAGAATCAATAGTTTAGGAGTTATAGTTGCTTAAAGTTGAGCAATTTTCACTGTTTTTGACACGTAAGGGCGCCGCCATATTGGTTTGTAGTGCTGCCATCTAGCGGTTTTGCTCGGTAAGCGGCGCTCTATCGGCACTACAAACCAATATGGCGGCGCGCATACCTGTCAAAAATACTACAAAATACTCAACTTTAAGCGGCCATAACTTCTGAACCATTGATCCTACAGGATCGAAACTTCGATCTGCAGATTCCCCGGGTACAAATCTATTCTATAAGAATCGCATAGTAAGAATCGAAACATAAAAAATAGTTGAAATTTGTTGGACCGTGATAATTCTTTTTTAAACAATAATAACAATAATTTATCTTCAGACAGTTCATAACATCGTCACAATGTTCTTATTCAAAAATATGTTAATCAGTGTTAAATAAAGATTATTTTTTGAATTGAATCCGTTGAAAATCGTATTGAAATTAGTTAATATTTAAATTGTTGTAACTATAAAACTCTTTTGACACTATTTTAATCAAACTTAGGCTGCTAGAGAGCACGCTGCTTGGTTCCTGAGGTATTGTCGTGTAAAAAGTCTCTCTCGTACTTGTTACTGACCTATCCCTACGCGCCATCTGTGTTGACTATTACTACTAGCGTTCACGCATATCCAAGAAATTATTTATGAATGCCCTCCTCCCGTCCCCACTCGACAGCTAAGTGAGACACATAAGTCGAGCATAATCATGAACACGGGTAATAGGTACGCGACCGCAGAGAGTAAGTGCGAGAGTGAGCGAGAGGAAGAGGGAGTGAGGACAGTAAGGTGCGAAAACCGCGAGAATTGGTGTGTACGCGAGAGTGTGCGTTAGCACGTTAGCGGCCCGGTATAAAAGGTGTCGCTAATAGTTTCTGGAACAGGATTGATCGTCGCAGACAAGCGGAGGACGATAATTTCGTGCATTTAACGTAAAAAGTAAACTGTGGATCTTTGTGCAAAATAAAAAATGTTTGCACTGATTGCAGGACACAGGAGTCAAATAGAAATTTCTTTCTCCTTTTCATCGTCTTATTAAGCTGATTAATTAATACACAGATATCCTTAAATCTTCTTGATTCGTTCACCGCTTAAAATTGTACGTGCCCATTTTTTGTCATAAATGCATAAAATCCTCAGTCCAGTAATAACACATTAATAAACGCGATATTTTCCTCAAGCATAGTAGTTGAAGTTTTTGGTACGTGTAACCTAGCATGACCTTCGATGACCTTGTGCTATGGTGAACGAACTCGTCACACAAGACACTATCAGTCTATACGGCACAAAGTATAGGGATTCATTTAGAAAAATGAAATTGACCTTGAGATCACCTAGGCCCCACCATCTAGAACAGAAAATGTTTCGTTCAATCGATGTCTTCGTACATGTATCCATGTTGGAGGAAAATCAATCGGTCATTTTTTGAATATGATTAAAATCGGTGAGTCCGCGCCGGTTCTAAATAATTACCGAATGCGAGGACATCAAAGTAAACCGCGCGACGACGCGACAGGGTGGACCAATCGCGAGATCGTTCGGCGTGAAGTTTAAAATCCGACCGCGGCACACGTCGAGAATATACTTGGTATATTTTCTGTATATCTTAGCCAGGGTCCCGAGGGCGTGTCGGTTTCGCCTTTACGCGAGGGTGAGCCCGGTGTCCAGAATGGTCGCGCAACAAAGCCGCACTCCTTGACTCTTTTCATGCAGCTTTAATGAGGTGATACCGGTTTCCATCGCGGTGGCTGCGATCCCGGGGGCACCGGATTTTCACTCGGCGGGCCCCAAGTGTTTCCTTCGCTTTCAGTGGCCGGTAACAAAGCACCCTTTTCTCTATACGTCAGCCCCACTATCCTGGCCGCGTCTGCGGCTTTCGCTGTGTGTTCCGAATCAATCGAAGAACCATCCCGATACGAGGACTATGCGAATGCAGGATCAAAGGACAGGAAACGACGGACCGAGCAGTTTACTGCTTTGACACAGAAGTTCCTTTGTATTCCCGCTTCTTGGGTTTCTTTCTCGCAAACTGCTTTCCGAGTTGAAAGGCCAATGAAGGATTAGTAGAATGGGGGAGAAACGTTACCGTTCACTGGTTGCAATTCGGCTTCCCGTTCCTTTTGCGACTTACAGCGTTCCTCCAGCTGCAACGTCTTCCGTGTTTTGATACGAAATTCGCCCGAAGGCGGCAGAACGACTTTAACCGTGCTGTCGGAAGTTCAACCGAAACGGAAATCCAACGTTTAGTCACTTTTCCGCCAGTGCGGATCTTGATGCAGAATAAAAATTCTCCGCCCAAATTGCTGGAACCAAAACTAAATTTTTCCCCTTGCTTTATTTCATTCTTTCAATATTTCGAAATTCCTTTAGTCTTTCATTTTCATTGCATTCACCAGTCCAAATTTCACCTACTCATTTTTGTTCATTAGGCAAGAAATTGTTAATCCGTTGGCATCTGAATTTTTAGAAATATGTCTCTGTGGACTATCTGAATGCATGTTTTTCACCATCTTCCTTCAATTGTTAGTTGTTGACTAAAGTTGAACTGACACTGAAAACATACAGAAATGTCCATTAGAAAAGTTACAATAGTCGAGTTAAAAATTGCCTACCTTAATTTCAACAAACTGAAAATATAGAAGTTTAATTTTAAATTGTTCCAATGATTTTACTGTTGTGTTTCTCTTACTCACTTTCGTCACATGTTCATAAAATCCGCTGTCTAGTGATAATATAAACAAATCCTACCGTCAGCAGAACGAAAGAATAATTCAGTTAATAAAAGACAAACCAATAGTGTAGTATTAACTGTTTCCACGAGAAAATGCAATGAACATGCAATTAACATTGGCAAGATAGGAAATACTGAATAGGCGATTAAAAGGGTTAAGCCATTCTAATGTCCCGAGTACAAAGCATACCTAATTGCTAATTGCTTTTAGCTAGATAGATGTGAACGCTAGCCATCGGTTGTTACCCGTGTGGAATGACTTTCGTATAAATCACTTAACTGTACATTGATTTTTAATTCAATAGACATTTGTATATAAACATAGGGACATAAAATTATTTTTCTACTCTGATCTTTATCGAAATAGTGCAAAGTTATATTATGCTAACTTTGGTTGTAGTCTGAACATTTTAGATGAAAGTTCAGATAACAATTTTTTATTTCGAGACTTTAGATGTAAGTAGAGAAGTATATGTAATAGTACATTGTAATACGATACTGCAATCACTTAATCAGAAGTGAATGCAGCTTTAGAAAAGAAGGGAAAAGGCCATAATGGCACAGGACGTAGCCAAGTCGCCTTTCTGCATTATAACGCACGACCACGTGCAGCTGCTATAACGAAACATATGACAATGGAGCTCGGGTGGAAAGTACTCCAATACTCGTTATACTCCCATGACGTGACACCATCCGATTTTTACTTATTTAGATCAATTTGGTCTGGAATACGCCATCAAAACGTCGAGTACACTATTCGATTCCTATTTATTAGATTGACTTCCATCCCTGTGCACAATTCAAGTAATTCCTATATTTAAATATTGTGGCATAGACTGAGAAAGCAGTACTGAGTTATTAATAGACTGCGGATTTTATGCATCTACGACAGAAATGTGTAGACCAAATGCCAGACAGTAGAAACATTGATAAAGAGACAGCATATTCTATGCATTTATGACAAAAAAGAATAGGTGCAATTTAAGACAGTCAAAATATTAGAAGAATTTAAAAATACTATTAGGGTAACTGCACCAGTGAATAAACGGGCACCAGTAAATGAACGCTTTTGTATATTTCAACAAATTTTAAGCCACACGGCATACTAGCGATAATGACTTTTGGGGCAATGGAATACATGACTCTTTTTCGTAGCTGTATACCTATTGGTTTATATTGATCACGTGACCATTAGTTTCTAAGATGGCCTATTTTCACCAAGTGCGTTGAGTGTGTGCAATAGAGCTAAAACTAGTAAGGTATGTATACACGACCTTTTCTTTTACACATGAATATTTATACTTTTCTTTTACGCATGAGATAAAAGTTACTAACAATATAGATGTACGAGGGTTAAATATTGAATATAAATCACAAAAATAGCTATAAAATGAATATTTCGTTAAAAATTCGTTGTGTCTATTCACTGGTCCACGATATTACTCATAGCCCAGTAAATGAACAGAGTAAAAAAAAAGAAAAACTAGAGGTGCTATTGTTGCTCGCTCGCTTCGCTCGCTCGCGATTAGGGTTGTTTTTGCTCGCTCGCTTTGCGAGCTCGCGGGTGGAACTGCTCTTGCGAGAGGGTTAGTGATACGCATGGCTAGTAGGGCCTACTGATATTAATGTTTTTTATTTGGTGTGTGACTCTCCAAGAGTCACACAAAGAACTTCCCGATTCCTTACTCCTTCGCTAACATCGCTAACATCGTTTTTTAACTTCCCGATTCATAGGGAAGTTATTGTAATTACCCCGAAAATCGAAAATCGATTTTTTAGCAGATCTTCACGTTTCATGGTCATTGGAGTCATTTTAGACTATTTTTATCAAAATGTTTGTATGTGTGTGTGTGTGTGTGTGTTGTGTGTGTGTGTGTGTGTGTGTGTGTGTGTGTGTGTGTGTGTGTGCGTGCGTGCGTGTGTGTGCGTATGTCCGTTTGTATGGTATCAAATTTTTCGTTAACGTTTTCAGAAAAAGTAACAACGCGATCAGGATGATGAATGATGCAATCGATGTGCCCCGTCGTAACTTAGAGCTGATTAGATTTTGGTCCATATTGGTCAAGTAGTTTTTTAGATTTTTAGTTTTTTTTCGAAAAGAGTTGATTCTACAATGCAATTTATACGGGAGGACGAAAATTTTCCACCAAAGTACCAAACGCAATTACATAAAAAAAAATTTTTTTCTTAATTTTTTTTAAACTGATGCTAGTGTTACCGCTTGGAATAATCGAAAGTTATTCCAATGCAACAGTGAATTTATCATCTCTACTCCCAAGAATACATTTTGGGAGAATATCGGTGAAAGTACAAAAAAAAAACGATGTTAGCGATGTTGGCGAAGGAGTAACGAATCGGGAAGTTCTTTGTGTGACTCTTGGAGAGTCACACACCAAATAAAAAACATTAATATCAGTAGGCCCTACTAGCCATGCGTATCACTAACCCTCTCGCAAGAGCAGTCCTACCCGCGAGCTCGCGAAGCGAGCGAGCAAAAACAACCCTACTCGCGAGCGAGCGAAGCGAGCGAGCAACAATAGCCCTCTAGTTTTTTATGTAATTGCGTTTGGTTCTTTGGTGGAAAATTTTCGTCCTCCCTTATAAATTGCATTGTAGAATCAACTCTTTTCGAAAAAAAAACTAAAAATCTAAAAAACTACTTGACCAATATGGACCAAAATCTAATCAGCTCTAAGTTACGACGCGGCACATCGATTGCATCATTCATCATCCTGATCGCGTTGTTACTTTTTCTGAAAACGTTAACGAAAAATTTGATTACATAGAAACGGCCATACGCACACACACACACACACACACACACACACACACACACACACACGAACATTTTGCTGAAAATAGTCTAAAATGTCTGCAATGACCATGGAACGTGAAGATCTGCTAAAAAATCGATTTTCGATTTTCGGGGTAATTACAATAACTTCCCTATAAAATCGGGAAGTTAAAAAAGAAAAAAAAAGACTGAGCAGATTATATTAAAAGAGGAAAGAAAACAATGCAGAAAAAGAAAAGCGGAAGAGAAAAAGAAAGCACGGGTGACATTACCGAAAAAGAAACAGAAAAATTCCTAATTCCAGTTCTATAGAAAGTGATTCTGACAGCGAACATCACGAAACTCAGGAAGACAAAAAAATTCAGAATCCGGAAAATCAAACCCAATACGAAGTAAATAATTTCGTTATTGTGAGATACAACAAGGAATACTTTCCTGGCAAAATAATCGATGAAGAAGACGAAGAGTATGAAGTGACAACAATGGTAGAATGTGAAAAAGGAAAGGTATGGAAATGGCCAGAGATTCCAGATACGGTTTGGTACAAGAGACAGGATGTTTTAACAAAGATAACAGAGCCAAAGAAAATTAATTCTAGGGGATTTTTTGTGATTAAAGAGTTAAATAAATAGGAGAATATTGTTTAATAATTTTGTTCATTCATTGGACCATCATTGTTCAATTACTAGAATGTAGTGTTCATTGACTGGTATTTTCTATATTTTTTATTTAACGTTTAATAAAGACAAATAATAATAATTTCATTTTATTTGTGTTCATTTATTTTTGACAAATGAAGTATAGGGAGCCATTTGGCATATATGAGATTCCTTTAATTCACTTAATTTTTTTTTAAATACAATATTTTCCTGAACAATTTCTTAAATGTTC
Organism: Lasioglossum pauxillum; assembly: GCA_933228785.1. Lineage (NCBI taxonomy): Eukaryota > Metazoa > Arthropoda > Insecta > Hymenoptera > Halictidae > Lasioglossum > Lasioglossum pauxillum. The sequence continues at coordinate 37,688,287 of OW121699.1, read as the reverse complement.
ATTCAATGGTGCAGTTACCCTATATTAGGGTAAACCTTACTTTACCGGATTCAAAATTAGTACCTTTCTCCTAGGAATTATGATGTGTTTGGTATGTAATCCAGTAGATTTGTACCCGGCCCGGATGCAGATCGAAGTATCGATCCTCTAGGTTGAATAGTTGAGGAGCTATGGTCGCTTAAAGCTGAGCATTTTTGACAGGTAAGGGCGCCGCCATATTGGTTTGTAGTGACGACCGCGAGCCGCTTACCTTGCCGCTCCCCCCCACCTTATCCTAACCAACTCAGTAAGCGACGTGCGATCGTCACTACAAACCAATATGGCGGCGCCCTTACCTGTCAAGAAACTGGAAATATGCTCAACTTTAAGCAACCATAACTCCTGAACCATTGATCCTACAGGATCGAAAGTTCGATCTGCATCCGCGCCGGGTACAAATCTACTGGTTGAAATCTACTGAATTACATGTAATTGTAATTTTATTTCTGCAATTTCAATTGTAATTGGTAGTTGCAATTACTTAACGCCAAAATGGCACTAAAAAAAAGTAATTAGATATCTACTCAATGGAAATGTCTAAAAAGAACAAACAAAAAGCATATGTTACATATTATCCGACTCCAACTTTGAAATGAGAGTCATTTTAAAAAGTAATGGTAATCGTTTTTGTGAAATATCAAATAATTAGCTACAAATATATATTTAATGAATAATAAATATTTCCTAACATATGCTTTTTGTTTGTTCTTTTTAGACATTTTCATTGAGTACGGTATCTAATTACTTTTCGCTTAATAACCATAGCAGTCGAAGAAGCGACGTAAAACAATCAATCAAAAAAAGGTATCTAATTACCTTTTTAGAGCCATTTTGGCGTTAAGTAATTGCAACTACCAATTATAATCACTTGTATTTTTATTTATGCAATTTCAAATTACAGCAATTGGTAAGTAATTGTAATTGTAATTGAAATTACATTTTGCCCAATTATCGGGACCATAAAAATGTAAGAATTGTACCTCCCTTAAGCCACCATTATTTCTACTCATTCACCTCAGTACCTCCGTTCATTCACCTGCAGTTTATGTTCATTGATTGGCCTTTCAACCCGCATTCCACTTAATCCTATGCTAAACTTTTCATGAAGGCTGTAATTATGGGACACGGTTAGAACTGTATTCCGGGATGAATGACCTTAGCAATGCGACAGATTGCTTTTAGTGGTAGCGTTTAAAGGATTAATTTGTGATTGCTATACTTAGCAGATGTGCGCTGTAAGTATTCATTGCGTGGACAGATTGCCCTACATTGGGTAATCTTTACAGAGTTCTCAGCATTCGATACAAATCTGGAAATGAAATTCCTCGATCGCCTCCGCTGTTTCATTAAAAATAAGCGGAGTTTGGCGACAATTACATGCTTTGAGAGAACTAAAAACGACGCAACGGGAAGTTTAATATAAATTTAGATAAATACGATTTTATTGTCTTATGTGTATGTTGCAAATATATTTACTATAAATGGAAAAATTAGAATATAATAATGAATCCTTTTGATTTTGGGGATGGCTATAATGCAATATAATGTTCGTTCATGATGACAGAAATTTTAAAAAATTGTTCATTTTTCTTTTACAGGCACGTACGTACGTAATTAACCTTTTTAGTGCCAACCTAAGGTTTGGGAAAATTTACAAAATCCAAAAAGGAGCAAATTACGAAATAAAGGGAGAATATAAATTAATGCCAATTCTATTTCAATGTTTGTTGAAAATCATGCGAATAGCGTAAATATAAAACATTATGGACAACAGAAAAATCAATTCTCTTTTACAAACAGTATTTGCACATAAGAAACATTATCGTTTGATCATACCTTTATATAGATCACGTAGTATGAAGTATAGATATTGCATTTTCAATAATTTGTAATAAAATAAGTAATACCGGACCACAAAACTAAAGGATAATTCCATGCTGCACGGCAAACGTCGGGAGGATTAAAAGTTATTAATTCGTGTAGTTAGCAAAAAGTTAAATCCATAAACAATCTGTTCAATTGTTTTGCAACGAAATTAAACTGTTTATTATATAGATTTCTCTCGCATTGCGAATAGTAAGGCGCCATCGTACTTTTCGCAAGTGTTGTGCACGACGATAAATTGTTGTTCGGCACTAAAAGGGTTAAAATACTGTAATTGGATTGTATAATGTGGTAGCTAATAACCTGCACGTTAACGCGACCTGTATAAATTAATAATATAAAAAAATACATGTAAATGTCAGTATTTTTTAATATTTTGTGATGAAGATGATGTGGAGAAGCAAGCAATAAATTAAAAACTCCAACACAATGTAAGGACAAGCTTTATAAGTCATATTATTAGTACCAAAGTGATGTAGGAAGTATCTGTTACATTAAACAAATTGTTTTTCGATTCAGTAGTATTTCTGTAGCTGTTGGATGGGCAGTAAACGTGTTAATTGACAAGCGACACCGAATCGAACGCGTTTCCGGCTCACATTTCCGGCTTCTGAGCGCGTGAAAAATGCAACGAGAGCCCCGGAAACTTTTGTGCTTTACATCGACAGCCCTTTTTTTCCTTCCTTTCGTTCCATAAAAGTCAGCTTTGGTCTCTTTAGTCGCGCCAGTGCGCCGCTGCCAGAACATTATACGACCGACATTACAAACCCGTTGTCACGGAAGTTTTATATTGCGGCGCGAAATTTTGGGTTAATTATCGCCCGCGGCATTCAACGATCGTTCCGAATGGCCGCGGCTTTTTTTCTGTTACCCCGGTTATTTATGTAGCTGCTGCAATTCGCGTCGCGCCCAGTTGCCAGAATCATCCGCTAATTTCCTTTAGTGCCTGGAAATTCGTCATTAATAGTCCGGATGTTCGCCAAGCAAACTTTCAGCAATCAATCGTTGTTACGTCTGTTCATAAGGACCGACGTACTGCCATATTTATTGCAGTCTTGTCCTCTCATAGCCTGGATACGTGATTTCACTGAAATAATGCTTCACGCAATGTGTGTACAAGGTGTCCTAAAAATGTTTGAAGCGTCCGAAATATCGCAAGTCCGTATGCCGAACTTCGCGGGGTCGTAAATCCCGTTTCGCTTGCTCGCGACGATACTCGGGGCTTTGACGATGTTATAGGAGTAACACCGACTATTTGAAAGAAGTTCGACTCTTTGGAAGTTAACACACTTTAATATATATTTAAAAACTTAACAAGTTATAATAAAGGCTGAGATTCGAGGTAAAGATGAAGTTGTTTTCGATTCGAGTGATTTTCGTGATCTGCTCTACGGTATCTCGTCGTGTATAAAGTCGACTCGGCGTCTTTTCTTATTGGCTATCTTACAAATGAATGGGGATGGAAAAGTGATTTCTATTGGTGAGTGGGTGGTGCTTTTTGGTCGTAGGAGTTGGAGCGGTTCGGTGAAACTATGTTTAGGTTATGGAAAATATTAGGTGTGAATGATATGGGAAATGAGACGGAAACTAAAATGTTGCTTATACAAAGATTGCCCTGTAAATGCTTGGTGGTTCGCTCTCGAGACGGTCCCGAAGTGGTGTCCGATGACACCCAAACTCTGGGACCGTCGCGTCGAGTGTTTCGGGTTATTGCAGCGGACCGTGTCTAAATACATCTCACGTTCGGTCTGCTCGAGACCGAACAATGTTGTACTTAAAAGACATGATTTCTGGCGTCACTTGAAGTGACTGTTTCCTTTGCGATAATGGGCTGCTCTTTTCATTATCGGACTCAAAATTTGTGCTTTCCTCCTATAAATTACGATGTATTTGGTATGTAATCCAGTAGATTTTTACTCGGGGAACCTGCAGATCGAAGTTTTGATTCTGTAGGATCAATGGTTCAGAAGTTATACTTGCTTAAAGTTCAACAATCTGTAGCGTTTTTGACAGGTAAGGGTGCCGCCATATTGGTTTGAAGTGACGGTCACGCGCGGCTTACCGAGCAGAATAATTAATAAGTTGTTTGGTGATTAGGTCGCGGGGGAGGGTCACTACAAACCAACATGGCAGCGCCCTTACCTGTCAAAAACACTGCAAATTGCTCAACTTTAAGCAACCATAACTTCTGAACCGTTGATCCTACAGAATCGAAACTTGGATCTGCAGCCGCCCCGGGTACAAATATACTGGATTACATACCAAATACATCATAATTTATAGGAGAAAGGCACAAATTTTAAGTCCGGTAAAGTAAAGTTTACCCCGATAATGTTATCACGGCTTCGTTCAGGAGTTATTGATGAAAAACACGCACCAATCAGGGCGCGTCTACTTTAGATGGATTCCGGATCGGCCAATGCCAACGCCAGGCTGAGCGGGAGCCGTCAGTTGTCACGCTCTGATTGGCCCGCGTTTGTCGTTAATAACTCCTGAACGAAACCACGGAGAACATTTTCGGTCATTTCAGGAATCACCCAATTGAAGGAAGTACAACATTTTTGGGACTCCCTGTATAGATTAGGATTTATAGCGGCTTGGGGGCTATAAGTACCATTTTTTCGTACGAACCTATGTAAAATTTGACAATAAAGTTATACACTTTTATTTTCACAAACTGTAACTATTATGCTTTATTTTTATAAAATTTGTTGGTCATTTTTTAGTAGTCTATTTAAAATCAAGGATCAACGATTGAGGATTTTCCAATACGTTGTTCAAAAACTACAATAATTCCATTTATCAACGAACTGTTGGAATGAACATAATATACCAATTTCTTCGGAACTTATTATTTAAAAGAAAATTATTGAGCTCCTGTTACATACAGCGGAGTCACTTAAAAGAATATTCATATTAATTTTAATACGAATAGTCATAAAATGTTAAAAACTACAGAGTAAACATTTATCGATATTTCTTTTCATTCGTTTGTGACTTATTTAAGTATAGCATTTATCTGAAACCTTTGAACTTTTCGGCCGTCAAAGGGAAGTCTGCTAACAAGTCAGTGGAGGATATATCATTTTAATTTTAGTGCGTGTTTCAGCGTGTACGTTTCAAATATGAAAAATTGCGGATATTACGCGAAACATAAATTTCGGAAGAACCCCTTCCGCCAGTAATTTTTACGAATTTCATATCGCCGGGCTTTCTTTTACGATAGAATTATTCTCACACGGTACGAGTTAGATCCGTCGGTCTCTAATTATTATTCCCACTCGTCGACGCTCCGGTTCGGAATATTCTAATTTCTCTGGTCGGCCAAGCTGACGTTATTCCCTTCCATCTGAACGACATGGGTGCCAGTGACTGCGAAACGGAAAAGACAGAAATAATTCGTCACAGATGTCATCAGAAAAATTTCAGCATCAGGTGCACCTCTTTTTTTCTCTCTCCGAAATGGCTTTTAATACGGGGGACTTATTAGCAACGTTAATATTCTGCACATTTCATGGAATCTGCATTAATTTAATACGGTAGAGAATACCTCCATCCTAAATTATGAAATAAATTTTTTGTTAAGCAATAAAATATTTGAATTGTTAAACCATTTCATAAGTTAACTATGATTCTTTTAGGTCAGTTATGCTCGTATTATATTGAAATTATTCAATTATTATTTTCACTGGTGCTACTTATTACGAGTTACTTATTACTAGATGTGAATTTTTCATTTTTACGAATAATTTTGTAAAATCCAGTGTAAACTTACTTTTTCATGACTCTTCAGATATGCATAATATTCTACACCTTGTTATCACGTTTAACCACTGATTACTAAGTATATTAGATAGTTTATTATTAACTTCCCGATTCATAGGGAAGTTACTGTAATTACCCCGAAAATCGAAAATCGATTTTTTAGCAGATCTTCACGTTTCATGGTCATTGGAGTCATTTTAGACTATTTTTATCAAAATGTTTGTATGTGTGTGTGTGTGTGTGTGTGTGTGTGTGTGTGTGTGTGTGTGTGTGTGTGTGTGTGTGTGTGTGTGTGTGTGTGTGTGTGTGTGTGTGTGTGTGTGTGTGTGTGTGTGTGTGTGTGTGTGTGTGTGTGTGTGTGTGTGTGTGTGTGCGTATGTCCGTTTGTATGGTATCAAATTTTTCGTTAACGTTTTCAGAAAAAGTAACAACGCGATCAGGATGATGAATGATGCAATCGATGTGCCCCGTCGTAACTTAGAGCTGATTAGATTTTGGTCCATATTGGTCAAGTAGTTTTTTAGATTTTTAGTTTTTTTTCGAAAAGAGTTGATTCTACAATGCAATTTATAAGGGAGGACGAAAATTTTCCACCAAAGAACCAAACGCAATTACATAAAAAATTTTTTTCTTAATTTTTTTTAGATTTAAAAAAAAATTTTTTTTTATTTAAAAAAAATTTTTTTTTAACTGATGCTAATATTACCGCTTGGAATAATCGAAAGTTATTCCAATGCAACAGTGAATTTATCATCTCTACTCCCAAGAATACATTTTGGGAGAATATCGATGAAAGTACAAAAAAAAACGATGTTAGCGATGTTGGCGAAGGAGTAACGAATCGGGAAGTTCTTTGTGTGACTCTTGGAGAGTCACACACCAAATAAAAAACATTAATATCAGTAGGCCCTACTAGCCATGCGTATCACTAACCCTCTCGCAAGAGCAGTCCTACCCGCGAGCTCGCGAAGCGAGCGAGCAAAAACAACCCTACTCGCGAGCGAGCGAAGCGAGCGAGCAACAATAGCCCTCTAGTTTCTTTTAGTATTCCAGTTCTTCAATAAGGCTGAATCACATTAACATAGAGAAAATATCTCGGAAAATATTGGCGAAGAAATATCGTGGAAAATATTTACAAAAAGGGATAGATTTCTCAGTACACAGTGCCGCCCCCGACCTAATCACCAACTAACTAATTAATTATCGACATTAACGCGTGCTTGTGCTACCACCTAGCGGCTCTGGCCGACACTACAAACCAATATAGCGGCGCCCTTACCCGTCAAAAACAATGAAAAATGCACAACTTTAAGCGAGCATAACTCCTGAACCATTGATCCTACAGGATCGAAACTTCGATCTGCAGCCGCCCCGAGTATAAATCTACTCGATTACATAACAAATACATCATAATTTATAGGAGAAAGGCACAAATTTTGAGCCCAGTAAAGTAAACAGCGGCCACTCAAATATTTAGAATTTTGTCAAAATGATTTGTTCTATTGAAAACTGGTCTCTTTCTTACTCGGCTCCCCTATTGTGCCAATAATTTCCCCCTTCATTGGATATCCACGTTATTGAAGGGCTCCCATGTAACGACCTAAGATTTCAGGTTCTCCCAATATTATTTATTCCGAAGGAAAATCTTGAAAAGGAGTGTAAAGTTCACGGAATCATACGAGCCGAGCATAAGAATGGCCGAGAAGTGACATAACGTGTGGAAGAAAGTGGGTCCAGGGGATAATAAGAAGCAAACGGGGGCACGGTATCCAGTTGGTTTTACCATAAATGAATAGGAAACAGAAGTAATCCGTACGTATGCGGCGATTTAAAGTCCTGGTTGTTGGTCAGCGGCAGCTAAAGCGTGGAAGAAAAGTCAAATATGGCGGCGGTTGTTCCGTAGTATATGGTACACCGTAGACCGTGCACCGAACGCGTTGGGGTGCATACAAAAGGGCCCCATAACGTAATCTTTGGCCGTTGCGGCGTTCCTCCGGTGTACACGTGTACGTATTCAACCGCGAAACTTTTTGGGATTCGATTTGCGAAGCGGCCATTTACTCCGCGCTCGCACCACCACCGATTCCAGACACGTCACCTTGGGATACGCGGGATACAAATTTGTGAAAATAGGGCAGAAATCTAGAATTTACTGTGGCGGTCATACGTACTTACGTACAAGCAGTATTTTAATTTGTTAAACTATCTGTACTCTTTTGAGAAGTTCAGGTATACCTCCCCTGACAAGAATGATTCGATCAAATAAATCAAGTGCTTTATCATTGTAATTGTTCATATTTTAAACGAGGGAAATATACATATATTTCCATTAACCATTATCCATTAAATATACAGTATGCCTCCGAAAACATTCTGATATACAGGGTGTCTCAGCTGAAGGAGGCCACCTGAATATCTCCTTTATTTTTAATGGCACAAAAAAAATATTTATGGCATAATTTAAATGGTATCGAAGGAGGAATATCGTAGACGAACAATTTTTATTTGTCCATTTTTATTTATGCATTTCTATGCTCTTCTCATGCACAAACATTTTAAAAAATGGCTTAACACTCAAACGTGAAATATTAAAGGTGAAATTCAATTTTAGAGAGGTTTAATTGTGAATTCAAATTATTTCATAGAAAATATTAATATTATAGGGGATAGCCATATAATTAAAGTTTTATTTAGGTTTCTATATTATTAATGAATTTTAATAAAATATGGTTAATTCGTATGATGATTAATAATCTGTGGAAGATTAGCAGGTGGATAACGACACTTTTACTGGATAATACTGCTGTAATAGAAAGAACAATGATGCGTGTGGTTATGCGAACGACAACGCGTACAGAAGAAGGTTATGAAGAATGATGATACATTGATGCGCTAGTAGATGGCGCAAGGGTGTGCGATCTTAAGGCGAATTTCCAACATAATCATTGATTATATTTTGTGAGGAATATTTTACTGCTTTTGAATTAATTAATTAAATGGGTTAGAGAATGTTTTAATGAAATATGAATTAAAATAATTGCATAGAGAATAAAAAAGTTGTGCAGCTGGATTTCTCAGTTAAAAAAACACAATTTTGCTGATTGAAGGCTGTTTCCATCCCTCGAATACGAACAATGGCCGCTAAAGGAATGATGTGTCTAACATTTTTACAAGCACTACATTCTTGAAAAGTATCATTAAGATCTGGAGATGTTACTTATTGCGGTCGTCTCATGCTTGAGGATTTTATCAGGTTGAAAACTGGCCACGAAACTTTTTAGGATTCGATGCGAGGCGACCATTTGCCCCGCGCTCGCGCCAGCCGATTCTAGACACGTCACCTTGGGATCCACGGGATACAAATTTGTAAAAGTAGGGCAAAAATCCAGAATATATCGGGCCACGTCGAACTTTGAATTATCTTCGTAGTTTCGGGATACGGGCGCGTTCGCTGTTTCGCCGAACGTGCCTCCCTTTAGCCGAACGTGTTATGAAAGTGCTCGTACGTTCGCAGCTGCTCTTGATAAATAAATTTTTGAGGGGAGATAGGTCGGTGTCGACAATCAAAGTTGTGGTACTATACATACAGGCTGAGGCACCTGAATAACTCGGTTGTTCTTGGTGATAGAAAAAAAATGTGTCGGAGGAAATTTACCGTGGTTTCAAGGGTGGCATGATTCCAAGTTAATAGTTTTATTTAGGTGGACGCGTAGAGGACATATGAAGGTCAATTCCGTCGATTAGATCAGAATGATATACTTTTCGATGTATGTACTGTCTAATAGGGCGTTTTAAGACGCGTACGGTGGCCTCCAACTCAAGGTCACTCAAGGTCGAATCGAGAATATTCTACTTTGAGAAACATTTCAAGACGAGAGCATGATATTCTGCCTTGTCGAGGAATTTCGCCCTTATGTGATTTAAATGTTTTATAGCTCATAACTAGACTGCGACTATTTCTGCAAAATAAGAAATGTTTGCATTGATTGTAGGACACAGTAATCAAATAAAAATTGTATGCTTCTTTTGATACTCCTATTAAGTTGAAACTAATACATTGATGAAGTCCTTGAATATCATTAACCTGTCCACTGCTTTAAATGATGCGCACCCAGTTTCGTGATAAATGCGTGTTGTGATAATTGCAGTCTACTCGTCTACACGCGTGTTCATCCTAATGGTCGGTTTTTAGTCGGTTTTTAGGCATTTAGACCAATCTGACAAAGAAATGTTATGAATCAAAGTTATTCAATACCTTAGTGGCAATAACAAAAATTCTGAAAAAATGTTTATTCAATGAAAAAGTAAGGTCACCTTGACTTTTTTTAAATGGGGCTATATATTCTTAACTGAGTATTGTTATAGCTGATGGAAAAACGAATTCAGAGGCCTACTATACAATTATCTTTTGACTAGGGTTTATACAAAAGCCGACTTTTTAAAAAACCGGTTTTCGAATTTTAACTTTTCCATAAAACCGGTTTAAACCGGTTTCGAATTTTTACAGAAAAAACACAAGACATATTTACAACTTAAAATAGAAGTTTTTATTTTTTTTATTTATCACGATTCAAAAATACAAAATAGGAAAACATGAGGTACATGTGTATACGTGCATACATAAAATTATTAAAATAAAAAATTAACGAAATGTTTTATATTTATGTATATTATTATTTTACTTGTTTCTTTGTTTAATAAAATATAACTTCAAAGAACAAAGAACGTCAATGGATTTATTGCTTAGTCGTGTCTTATTTTGGACACAAAATTTGCTGTCTCTTAATCTAAATTTTTCTTCTTCTATTTGTAGCTTCTAAGGCCAAAAACTACTTCTTTATTTATTTATTCATTGCTATTTCCATAACATTTTTCATCATAGATATGTCTTGATTTTCTTCTTCGACACTTTTTTTAACATCGCAATCATCTTCTGTAGAGTAATCTTTATACGGGGTGTCCCATGCAACTGGAACAGGCTGTACCTCTTAAACGGTCGAGAATAGAGGAAAATGTTATAAGAAAAAGTTGAATGGCATCAGACGACGCATACTACGCAACTAGTTTTATGCACTTTTGTGCATCGGTGCATCAGAAAAATGCAACTCCGGTATATACAACTTGCTGTGTACTTTTTGCTTACATTAAAATTATTATAGCGGATTAATATATAAGTGTTATGTATTTTAATCAACCAAATGAGAATATGTATTATTTTTTTAATTTTTTGTTATATTGTTTGTTCGAATTGCATAATTTTCTTTTAAAAACCGTCGTACCCTAACCTTGACCTCACAGAACAACATATTTTAAGGTCATCACAATCGGAGAAGAGGTAGCACATCGCCAAGTTCACCCTTTAACTACAGGGTCAACACCTACAATAGCGAATACTTTTCGCAATGATTTTGTAACGAACTTTTCACCAGTTCGACAGTGTTGACAAGTTTTGCGAACTCCTAGAAACTCGACTAATGTTGAAAGGTGTCGCAAGGCACGCTGAACCACGCGCAAGGGATGTTAAACCGCATGCCGCGCGTAACAACACTCCGCGAAAATCAGGAATGTTTCGGATATCGGTATTAGTGAAATTAGTATCGGAGGTGTATCGAGTTGAAAGAGGACGGCCCGCAATTTGTTGCGTGTTCAGAATGCTTTATGCAAATAGTTCGACAGGCGATCATCCATTAAATGCCATTTTCACCCTATCTCGAGTCACAAAGGCGGACATATTTCGCTGGTTCCCTTGTGTTTCTCCCGCACGTCCGGTCGAACGCGTTGCGAACATTCTGATATGATCGTAATCCGCGCCGAGCGTGAATCTATTTCACGGTTGTAATAACGTTTGTTCGGGCCGCTTGCACAAACACAAGAGCGAGACGCGAATAGGCAGCCGCGACCTGTCCATTCGCGAACGCCGAGTTCTCGACACGTAGTTAACACTGAATCAATCGACGGCTGATAATAACGGCAGCTAAATGGCGCGTTCCTGATCGATATTCCGTAACATTTTTGCATGGTCGATTTCGTCACTTCCCAACACTAGATCCGACCCGCCAATTGCATTTCGGTCTTCACGCTCGCGGTTACGGAAGTTGTAAACATTCTTTCCCAGTTGTTTATTCAGAGCTTGATTCATGTAATCGTATGTCATGGTTGGGCACATGTCATTTGAATTAAGATAAATAATCATTTGTAATAATGAGTTCTTTTATAAACTTTATTATTTGTATTTTACAAATAAAAGATTTATTTTTGATGACGTTTAAATCATATAAATTATTTTCAAATAATTCTTATTGCAATTACATTGTTCAAATAATATTTTATTTTAATAATTGTTTATTTCAATTACATTGTACAAATAATATTTTATTCGAATACTTTTCAATTTCAATTACTTTGTTCAAATAATATAATACATAGTTTCACGTCAAGAAGAAGTTATCGGAGTAACTAAATTAATTTTTAGATATGTTTAGAATTATTTAGTTTATAGAATTGCTTTTTAATACACAAGATAACTAAAATTTTGGAGAGTACGAATTATCTGATCAAATGAAAGATAAAATGAAAAATTATTTGAATTTCATTTGGAGTTAAAATAATGAAATGATTTTTAAGAAATGATTCGACTGTTCAAATAAACTATTATTTTAAATGTTATTATCTTAACGATTATTTTTTAAATGTCTTATTTCAATAATGCCCGTGATATGTATGCAAGGAGAGTTTAACTGTATCACCTAAAGGAGGATGTTAAAAAATAGCCTTTTATTGCGAAAGAACATAAAAACGTAGAAATTACATCAATAATTATGTCATTTATATTTTGCATAATACTTATTGCGCACTTCTTTAAATCGTGTGAAGAATTATATTGCAGTTTTATATACATTTATAACATGTAGTTTGTAAAATTCACAATTAATTACTAAACATTCGGACAAAACAAGTGAGAACAAAAGAAATTCAGGAACTGCAATGGGGAACGTCGGAGGTATAATTATGCTGAAATACAATGCAGTTTTGAAGAGAACCCGCAAATTGAAAACCATATTACAGATACTTGAATTTGCAGGAAATACACTAGTTGAGAAATCAATAGAATTAATCATGCTGCCGAAGCAAATCTACATACAGGGTGTCCCAGTTTTTTCCGGCCAAACTTTGCCAGTGTGTTCTACACGCAAAAGTAAGAAAAATATGTTATATGAACATATGCTCTTAAATGTTTTATTAAGGAGTTATAACTAATAATACAAAATGATAATGAACTGGCATTTCGTCGACACAGCGTACGAACGTATTATCAATACGGGTCAATTTTTGTTAGATGCCAATCCTGTATTCGTAATAACGGACGTCATTTTGAAATGTTAACTCGTTAATAAAACGTTAATAAAAAATGTCGATATCAACTACTTCAGCAAGTAAACATAAGACTTTATGTAAACACAAACAGAGATATTCATAATACGTTCGTACGCTGTGTCGACGAAATGCCATTTCATTATCATTTTGTATTATTAGTTATAACTCCTTAATAAAACATTTAAGAGCATATGTTCATATAACATATTTTTCTTACTTTTGCGTGTAGAACACACTGGCAAAGTTTGGCCGGAAAAAACTGGGACACCCTGTATGTAAATAGCTGTGTACCCATATGTAAGTGTTCATTCTCTACATTCAAATTAATTTTAATGGGTAGACGTTTTACGTTCATACTAATATTTGCATTATTTCAATAATAATTGCAAAAGAAAAAATCAAAAAGCTGTCATATTGATTTGTCTAGTAGTTCTAGTGATAAATTGCCACTAGACTTACTGGTAATAGCAAAATTAATTTTATTAACTCTTGCCTTGTCGATTCTGCGTCATTTGTGACCTATGCCCTTGATCATATCAGAGATACTCATAGATTCGTCCATGTAATTGAACTTTTTTAATAACTTATCCCGTGGTTCTATAAAATGTGAATTCAAAGCATATAGATAATAAAAATTCTGGTGGGGCCAAAAGTAACCCAACATTAATGTCCACCAACATAATTGTTGAATTATCGTAACGATACAAACTGAATAGAAACTGCAATATACATTTTGTTAGGGCATCCATACTATTATCAATCTGTTTATCGTATCTAAACGGGAAAAAGTGACCCGGACTTTCAAAGTTGATCTTCTCGAAAACAAAGCATCATGAAAACAATTTTATTCTATATTTTCGACTTATTAAAACGCTTATATTAGCTTGCCGTGTCGTTGTTGTATGCGTCAAATATTGTAATCGAATTTTAAACCACTTCCTGATGAGCTAGAGTAGCTAGAGACTTGAAACTTTAAACATAGCTCAGAACTGGATGGCAATGCAATATTAGAAACAAATTTTTTAAAAAACTGTGTGTCTAGGAGAAAAAGAAATTGTAATATCAACCGCCACACCTCGCCGCGCGATGCTTGGTATTGCTGGGAGATGACAAGAAGATCCCTGAGGGCGTGTAGAGGCAAAAAGGGTCTCCAGCTGGCGCCGCCTACCCCGACCACTGACGCTCGCGTACTCTCCGCGTGACCACGCGCTCTCGGCTGCTACGTCACACTAGGGGGGGCTCCGCTCCCTGCTCGCTTCTCTCGCCAACCCCCGCTGCGCCTCGCGGTTTCACCGCTCTCTCTCCCGCTCTCTCTCTCCCGCTCTCTCTCTCTCCCGCTCTCTCTCTCCCGCTCTCTCTCTCCCGCTCTCTCTCTCTCCCGCTCTCTCTCTCCCGCTCTCTCTCTCCCGCTCTCTCTCCCGCTCTCTCTCTCCCGCTCTCTCTCTCCCGCTCTCTCTCCCGCTCTCTCTCTCCCGCTCTCTCTCTCCCGCTCTCTCTCCCGCTCTCTCTCTCCCGCTCTCTCTCTCCCGCTCTCTCTCTCCCGCTCTCTTTCTCCCGCTCTCTCTCTCTCCCGCTCTCTCTCTCTCCCGTAGCCCTCCGTAAATACGGGAATCCTGCTACTATGCGTCGTGTGACGTAGCAGCCGATAGGGCGTGGTCACGCGGCGAGTACGCGAGCGTCAGTGGTCGGGGTAGGCGGCGCCAGCTGGAGACCCTTTTTGCCTCTACACGCCCTCAGGGATCTTCTTGTCATCTCCCAGCGATAGTACGTCATCGCGTTCAGCGATCCCCACTCCGCGCGCCAGCGCTCCCTACTCCACTACGCGTTCTTCGCTCTTCGCACTGAAGGAACTCAGTGTGGTTGTGGTTCCCTTCATTCAGTCATCCCCTCATTCTATCTCGCGTATTTCCATATCTTGCGTTTCTATATCTTACTATTTCATACCAGTATTACTACATCTTGTGTTCCATTTAAAAGAGACTAAAAAGTAGAAAATAAAAAAATATATAAAAAAATCTTTTTAAAAACCACGCTTATATTAAAATGCACTAATAAGGAGAAAATAATTTTTTTCCTGGTTCTCCCAAATATTGAATATAAATTTCAATAAAATCGTGACATTAGTGACTATAAAAATAAAAGCGTGGATCGCAATAGTATTGACGTAATCTTCGTGGGCGCTCCACGCTTTTATGTTTATAGTCACTAATGTCACGATTTTATTAAAATTTATATTACATTTTTGGGAGAACCAGGAAAAAAATTATTTTCTCCTTTTTAGTGCATTGTAATATAAGCGTGGTTATTAAAAAGTTTTTTTTAATATATTTTTTCGGTTGTGCCACTAGTTACCGGTTATAACTAAGGCCCTCCACACACGGGTCGATTGAAATCGCGTCGTGAAGTTCGTACGTCTTGCTCGTCAAATACGATTCATGCGACGGACGCGATTGCTGTCCACACAGTGATGCCAGAATCATGGGTCGTGGGTTTTTTCCCCTCTGCTCGCTCAGCCGACTCGACCCCCCACTCTGACGCACCGTCGTCACCACGTTGCTTCAACTGCGCACGCGCTACACACGAACGTATCTCTACTCTGCCGACATATTCTGATAGAGGTACGTTCGTGTGTGGCGCGTGCGCAGTAGAAGCAACGTGGCGACGACGGTGCGTCAGAGTGGGGGGTCGAGTCGGCTGAGCGAGCGGAGGGGAAAAAACCCACGACCCATGATTCTGGCATCACTGTGTCCACACACGGGTCGATTGTAATCGCGTCGTGCAGTTTTTACGTCTTGATCGTCGTACGATTCATGCAACAGACGCGAATGCCGTCCACACACGAGTCGATTGTAATCGCGTCGTGAAGTTCGTACGTCTTGATCGTCATATACGATTCATGTGACGGACGCGATTGCCATTTGCACACGGGTCGATTGTAGTCAATTTGTGTTTTTCAAACATCAAGAATTGCGTTTTCACGTTTTCACTCAAAAATATGAAAACATGCTATTAATAGTGCCCGAATAAGCTACCATCAAAAGCGGTGTCCTCGATTTTTTTCAGATTTTTTGTTGTGGGAGATCATTGTCAAAAACAATAAAAACCAAACTGCTTCGACGTTTTTGCTGCTAGAAGGAAAGCTAGACTTGCAGGTTTTACCGTGGGGGTATATTAAGCTCTAATTAGTGATACTACATCGAATTAAGCAATTTTTTTACCTCAGAAATGCGATTTAAGAGAGTGAAAAAATCGTCTCCCGTGGAGTCGCGGGAATCGTACGATCCACGCGATTTTCCAACTTCGCTTCCGATCGCACGCGATTAGAATCGCGGCGATTTCAGTCGAGTCGATTTCAGTCGACCACGAATCGACCCGTGTGTGGCTCTCCATTCATTTGCATTGGAAGTCACGTGGAGGGAGAAATCGCATGCGACTGGAATCGCGTCGACCTAATCGCCGATCGACCCGTGTGTGGACGAACTTCGCTTCCGATCGCACGCGATTACAACCGCGGCGATTTCAGTCGAGCCGATTTCAGTCGACCACGAATCGACCCGTGTGTGGCTCTCCATTCATTTGCATTGGAAGTCACGTGGAGGGAGGAATCGCATGCGACTGGAATCGCGTCGACCGAATCGCCGATCGACCCGTGTGTGGAGGGCCTAACTGTACAAAAATACACAGAACGTCAACAAGTATACAGTGGGTGTAAAAAGTACTCATACGCCCTTTAAAACAGAATAACTTTTTTATAATTGTACCAAACAATTGATACCAAATTGTACCAAAAATGATTTTCCAAAAATTATAATTTACAAGGATGTACATGCAAAAATAAAAAAGGCATTTTTTAAACTTTTTTAGTTGGGCCTTTAATGAGAATTTAAAATATATGTTTTGTAGATCTATGTTAGTTATACACATACTGAAAATTTCATCGAAATCGGTTGACGCAGGAAAAATACGACACGCATCGAAAAAGACGTACGATTCTGAGGATTTTAAGCAGAAACTGATCAAACGTCGTGTAAAACTACTATTTTCACCATTTTTAACTGTTTGCAACTCGTGTGTGTATATTAATCGATTTCGAAGAAATTTTCAGCATGTCTTTATCAAAACATATATTTTAAATTTTCTTTAAGGGCCCAAATAAAATAGTTTTAAAAAATGCCTTTTTTATTTTTGCATGTAACCTTGTAAATTATATTTTTTTAAAATCTTCCTTGCATATCATTCCGTAAACCAATGCTTCTAATTGATTATAAAAAATCAGATCGTTTGGTACAATTATAAAAAAGTTATTCTATTTTATAGGGCGTACGAATACTATTTACACCCACTGTAATTGTGCTGAAAAGTGGATTCGTCCAGTTTTTTTTACCAGCGTTTACAATTACACGTATATAGTAGCAAGAGAAATGACGGAAATAGAAAAGTGAATGAAACATGAGTGTCAAAGAGCAAGATAAAAGATAAGGGCGTTGGAATAGTCGAGCGTACGACTGGAAAGGACTGTACTCTGAAATAATGGAGGAGATGAGGAGCATAGATTATGTATTTCATTAGGTCGGGCCTGTAAGATCAGAGAATTGTGTAATTCACGGTGCAATTGAGTGCCAGCTTGCAGAAAAATGGGGATGAAATGAACAGCCAGGGGGTTGGGGTGTGTTTGAAGAAGTTCAGACCGTGAACAGAAAGGTTTGTTTAAGCAAGTGGAAGGTTAAATGGAAATGGACAAAAAGATTCGCTAGGCAGACAGGAGATAAAAGAGAATGGGTCTATCAAACGGTATCATTGTTCCGGGCAGATTACCTCCTACGATTATGCGCTGTACATAAATTTCTTAGGAGTTCGTTATCCTTTGGAGCAGCGTGTTAAAGAACCTCGAGGTTATTAATAAGTTTCGAAATTTCGTGAAAATAAAAATAGAAGTTGGAAAAATGGATACGAACTGTGCTGTACAGAGCAGGTTAGTTTCACTCGGATCGATGAAGTGTTTGATGAAAGATGACTACAACGTGGACGTAGAAAGAAACGCTGTAAAAATGTTGCTTGCATTTTTTTATCAATTTTACTGAAGCTTCTTATAGTTTCTTACAGCAATAGTTTCTTCTTATAGTTCTTGCTGTGTGTCTGGAGATTACCTTCGCATAGCCACATATACATTAAGGCGTGCAATATTTTTCCTGTTACGTCAATCATGTTTATTTATTTATTTTTAACTTTATTTATTTGAAAAAAGACCTCTTGTATTTCAAGACTATCTATTTATATCCTGAAAAGGTCTAGTCCCATATGTCCACTGGTTGGATACCATTTTGGAACACTGTAGATATATGGAAAGAAATAGGTCATGAAACTTTGAAGTTGTTTTTTAAGAGAACGGTTGACACGAGACCCATATTCCTTATTACATTCGCAAGTTAATCAAGAAATTTCTTTTTTTTGCATTATATCTATTCTATAGACTTCTCAGAATATGTACATATTCATTATTTCCAGAAAAAATAGTTAATAAACAACAATTTCACAGTTTTGTTTGAAATTTCTCAGTGAACGAATACTTTCTACAGCCGCTGTAAATAACACGCGAGAAACAGTTTAATTGAAATCGTCCAGTATTGCCGCAATAAAAACTGGTGCATCTATCCCGAAATTACCCTTAGATTTATACACTTTGTAATGGTAGGTCGAACGTGAAAGAGTCCAGAGGCAACGGAAGGCTGTGACACGCGACGCGCGAGCCTGAGCCGGAACGGTGGGAAAGTGTTACTCAAGATATTCCGTTACAATGTCTCGGCTTTAGGTATTCGCGCGGATTGTTCTCGCTAATAATGCAAAGAACGGCGGACGTACGTGTCGGTCTAATGGCCTGTCGGGGCTACAACCTGGACGATGAATCTTTCGGGAGCGATTCGCAGGGAAAGTCTTGCAGCTCGCCGAGCGCGACGGAGATATCTATAACGTGTAACAAAGATCCGCACTCGAGACCATTAAGGCTCGTTTGCCATTCCCTTACTTCACGGTATTTATCTTGCGATCCTCGGGAAAGACGGAATACGTAGTTCCTTATCGGATACGTGTACAAAGCGTTCCCAGGGCGCGGCGTATAATTTTGTTGGACCTTCCGCGGCGATTCATTCCGCCGACTACAAACATTGTTGCAACGGCGAATGCTCGCCTACTCCCGTGGAATTCGACCCCCCCCCCCCTGCGCATGCCCCTCCCAGTCCCCGAACATCAACCACCCACAACCCCTTCTGTGAATTACGGAGTAGCACGATATTCTTTTGAACTCTTGCAGATGAAATCTCTGCATCCGACGCCCGGCCTCGGGCACCTTGGCCCCCGAGCCTCGGAATAATTCGCGCAGCTTCGTTGCTTCAGCGCTTTGGCCCGTTGTTATGCATCTCCCCCGGAAGCCTCGTATTTTCAGTAGTTACGGAAAATTTATTTGCCGGATGCTGTATCCTCCTGATACGTCTGTCAAATTGATATACACTGACTCCCATTGATATTCGGACATTTTTAAAAAGGCATCTCCAATATTGGACCATACGATCTGAATTTCTTTTTAGAAGTTAGAACAATTACTCAGGGGCCGACGTAAAGGTTCAGACACCGTATAAGTTGGCACAATTGCTTCTTTCCACATTAAGGTGGTACACTCGTTTCCAGGATTGCAAGGATGCGGGATGCGCCTCCTCATTTCGCACCTCCGCAAGAAAAGTGACGCAAGTCAAAAAATGGCAATTTTGAGGTTATGTCATTGAAAAATATGTATGAAGTGCCCCAACATGCACGAAAAGCGTCACATCTATACCTCGCAATTTATCATACTTACCTGAAATTTAAAAGAAGCTTAAACTATTTTAATATAAGTTTTATAGTATTCTTTAAGTTGATTTTTCTCAAATGCTGCATTTTTGAGTTGTGTCACTTTTCTTGTGGGGGGTGCGATTTCGCGATAATGCATTGATGCGGTTGTTTAGTAGGAAAAAACAATAGATAAACAATCAATCTAGGCCGCAATCGCGTTCAAAAGTACTATTGATACGTTTACGAGGCGTAAATTGCATTATTCGGCAGCTTGTAGCTGTCGCAGCTTTATGAAAATAGCTGTATGCTTCCGAGTAATGCAAATTTCTCGTAAACGTAAAAATGGGACTTTTGAGGGTGAACGCGGCCTGGATTTATCTTTTATCTAGCGCTTGTGACTACTGAAAAACCCCATCTGTGTATTATCGAAAAATGAAAAAGCGCATCCCACATCCATGCAATCTTGGAAAAACGGGGTTACTCTTGGTTCGTCGACAACCTATTTCACCGACACTGTTTTCAGCGACACGATTTGACCAACAGTAACTTTCGTCGACACTATGTTCTCATCGACACGGTCAAACCGTAGACATATGTTTCCATCGACAGTCCGTGTTTAACGACAGATTTGAGTTCATTATTCATATCGCTCTAATTTCATTACTTGATATTTGTGTAATTATTGTACAATTTTGTTATGTTTTGTAGTCTATATATTTACATTCGTAGCATTCGTTCTGATTACTCATACTTTTTATATGTATTTACACAATTATGTTTGAGATTAAATGAAATATTATGATTTTTTATTCATTTGTGTATACCTATTAATAAAGTTTGTTTATTTGAAGAAAATCTGATTAATAAAGTAGCAATAAAAACGTTGACTTAATAACAATGCTTTGTAATTCTCTTTATTATTTATTATACAAGCAACTAAATGCGTCGAGATCATAACAATTATAATAACGATTAATCTACATTAGCAAATACGCGAATTTGGTGTCAGTGGAAATGAATGAATTCAAACTTGTCGCTAAAGACGGACTGTCGATGAAAACATATGTCGACGATTTGACCGTGTCGATGAAAACTTGTGTCAACGAAAGTTACTGTCGGTCAAATCGTGTCGATGAAAACTTTGTCGGTGAAATGGGTTGTCGACGAACCAAAAGTAACCCGAAAAACGAGTCTACCCTCTCAACGCACTATTCATAAACAAACTTTTCAGGATCATTAGAAGCAACAACATAACATTAACGGTACAGAATACGTTCCACGTGGAATTAAAGATTTAAACTATATTAATAATAGAAAACAACAGAACGAATATTTTTGTTCCAAATATACTTATTACAACGTATATTAATGTTTTCAGCGCACTGGTTCGATCTGATGCTACTACTTAAGCAATTTTGCAAATTACCACAAATTTGTGAAAACATTAATATACGTTTACGAATACATTAATAAATATTAATATATATTATTAACAAATTGTGGATCGAGATAAAGGAAACAGATACTTATTACAGAAATATTCACATTTCCGTGCATTTGTTCTTCGCTCGAATATCATAACTGACATGAAAATACGTGCCAAGGATGCGTATTAATTATCATATTTTAATGTGATTTTTATTCTCCTAAAAGCAACCAAATATTTCGGCGAAAATATAATTCAAAAGAGAGACTACATTAATTTTAATAAATCCTCTATCGCGCATGTACGTTTACATTTTATACTGTTAGAGTTCTTGTTTCATTTAATATTTTAATCTAGAATATCCGTGGCGGAGTAATTATTTTTACCATTAACATCAAAATTAAAACGAAGATCGGATTTTGTTACGCTGACAGGTACAGGTAGTTAAAATAAATTAGAATCATTTTGAAGGTAATAGCAGTAAAAATAAAAGTAATCTCTACGATAAATTTAAATTATTTCAAAGTGTACAAGCAATATTAATTAATAATAGAATACATCAGTACGAGCACTAGCTTCCAGGTATTTAGTAAGTATGCATTAAAAATTATTTCGATAATATCTCGTTAATTATTCGGTTTCGGACATAAAAAGGGAAATACATTTTTCCGCAGAATTTAATACAGTTATCAATGAGAGAAGTTCATCAGCATTCATTTCTTCTTCGTCAAATTAATTGCCACAATCAAAATTTAATGTGACAAACAAACAGATTTTGTGTTGTTCTTACGGTCTATTGATTCGTCTTGTTGTACGAAACCTTCTCTATGAATTTCACAGGCTTGCTCCATCCGAAAAAGAGTAAACAACTGATGAATTAAATAAGCAACCGAAATGAATTTTCTCATCAATAATTA
Source organism: Lasioglossum pauxillum (assembly GCA_933228785.1). Classification (NCBI taxonomy): domain Eukaryota; kingdom Metazoa; phylum Arthropoda; class Insecta; order Hymenoptera; family Halictidae; genus Lasioglossum; species Lasioglossum pauxillum. The sequence goes on along the minus strand of OW121699.1, from coordinate 37,666,060 downwards.
TTATGAACAAGTGAAAAGATATTCGATCATCGATAACTGTTATGAGCGAGCGAAATACATTTTTTTAATAGACAACGAGCAGCGGCTAAACCCTTCTGAAGGTGACTCAGAAGCAGACCTTGACAACACATGTCAAGGTCAAGGTCGTTGCAAGGTCACTCTAGTTTTGTAGATATAATTTTTCATATTGTTACGAATGACGGAAATATTCGAGGTGGGAAAAATTTATTGTTCGACTTTGTACGTTGTACTTCCTCTAATGAAATTAACAGTTTTGCAAATACATGCTGTTTCCCATGGTCATGTGTATTAATAAGATTGTGCGTTGCAATAAGCGGTAATAGCCAGCGGCAAGTGGAAAGAGTTATTGTCAAAGGGGAGGAAAGTCGGGTCATTATTCGTTTATCCTGTAATCTTCTTCGAAACGCGAGGACGTTCGCAGAGGAAGAAACGGTTCTGCAACATCCGTCAACCTGTCGGCGCGCATTGTCGTGACACACAGAGCGACTCGTTCGTTTGCCACTTTATTAAGAGCACCTATGTCTTCGCGATCTAGCACTTTATGAAATTTGAGCGCGTCCCTCTCGATCATAGTCGTCAAGCTTCCAGAGATTCTGTTCTTACCCGAGTATTTTCTTATACAGGGTGATTCAACTAAGAAGGACATCCGGTGATCGATTGTACACCAATTTTTATGAACATTTACACAGTGATTTACACTTATGAACAGTATTCATTAGACCTACTATCATATAAGAATTTAACCACATTTCCCTCGTGCCCATTTTTTATTTTAACCCTTTGCACTCGGAGCTATTCTAACTGCAAAATTAAACATTTCTTCCCATCTAAGAGCGGACCCTTCTCTAAAAGTCCACCATGCCACATACAGTGAGTCACAAAAGTATTCGAACGCACTTAAATTGAAAGTTTCACGCTTAAAAAATATGAGTCATATTACGAATTACAAAACATTTTTTATTTCTATAGTAACGTATAAGTATCAGGATTATACAAGTTAAATTTAAAGTCTCTAAATGAATCATCGGCTAAGTGAATGCCACAAAAGTATTCGAACGATTATTAACAGTTTACAGGGTGTCCCAAAATTCATGAACTTCCAGAAAGGGGGTGGTTCCTGAGACCATTTCAAGCGACATTTTCCTCTGCAAAAATGTTATCTGCGGCTTTGTCTAGGAGTTATTAACGAAAAACACGGACCAATCAGAGCGTGACCTAGACGCGAGTTGCCACAGTCGGCCAATAGACAGTTGGCGCGCCGGGCCGACTGTGCCAACTCGCGTCTAGGTCACGCTCTGATTGGTCCGTGTTATTCGTTAATAACTTCTAAACAAAGCCGCGGTAAACATTTTTGCAAAGGAAAATGTCGCTTGAAATGGTCTCAGGAACCACCCCCTTTTGGGAAGTTCACGAATTTTGGGACATCCTGTATATTTTAAACAAATTACAGTGTTTTAATATTTTGTCGGACCACCGTGAGCACTTATTACGGCTTGCAAACGTCGTTGCATGCTGTCAACCAAATTTTCAGTAAGATCTTTCATTATACTGTTTCAAACTTCAAAAATTTTTATTTTTAATGCTTCCTTGGAATTAATATCATATTTACTAAGTTGTCTGCCAATTTCTGCCCATAAGTGTTTTATGGGGTTGATGTCCGGACTTTGTGGGGGTGTTTCTCAAACGTGGGGTACATTCTATATGATCCATTGTTTAACGATATGTGCAGTAAGTTTCGGATCATTGTCCCGTTGAAAATGAAAATTCTCTACTACCCCTACTTTTTCCGCACTTCGTTCCAAATTATGTTGTAATATTTGCATATTTGCTTGTAATATTTATGTTTATCTAATATTCCTTCGATAATAACGAGGTTTCCAAAACCGTTGGCTCCCATACACCCCTATACCATTATCGATCCACCCCCATGCTTCTCGGTTAGATGTAGGTTTTTCAGATTCATTTCTCTATTTGCTAATCTCCAAATTTTGTGGCATTCATCCGGTCCAAATATGTTAAATTTGCTTTCGTCAGAGAATATAACGCATTTCAAAAAAATCTTTATGTCTATTGACATATGTTTTAGCAAAATTTAGTCGCTTCTACTTACTAACTTTGCTAATAAACGACTTCTTTCGAGGAATACGACCATGAAACTCATTTTCACGAAGGATTCTTCGACAAAGTTCAGGGTGCACTTGTTTTTTAAAACTATTGGCGACTAGTATTGCTAGTTTTGGACCAGAAATTGTGGGTCTTTTTTTATTTCTCGCACAGTTATGTTTTCTTCCTTCTAATTAATTATAGTAGTTAATACTTCCTTCTATAATTATCCCAGTGGTTTTTAACTTTTTCACTATCTAATAAATGGTAGATTTACTTCTCCCTGATAATTGAGCTATTTCACCATGGCTTTTGCCTTTATTATGCCACTTAATTATCAATTTCCTATCAGTGATGCTTGTGTCTCATTTTTTTGTGTACATTATTAATATAACTTTTACAATCTTATTAATGCTCGCAGCACTGAACGCGGAAAGTGTATAATGCCAACTGAGAAAGCCAATGTTCACAGTTTGTCACTTTCAAGGTTTGTTTTGTATGACAAGTTTCATCGTTCGAATACCTTTGTGACTCACTGTACAACCGATTAAATTGAATTGCTGAGCTACTAACTAATTTTATAATAAAAGAGATTTCTTCTGCCATTTTTATTCACATTTGTTTAATTATGTTTAATACAAAGATATAGCTAGAACAGTTTTAATTTCATAGGCTTGTTATTTTGTTTTGTTTTCTAGGCATAGTTTTGTTTATTTCGTGCAACTACTAGTTTTCAATGTTTCCATGGGTTGTTCTCATGATGTAAATTTGTTTTAACAGCACGCATATCTTCATGTAAGTTAATCCCAATTTATCTCGAAAACGAAATAGCTTACAAAGTAACAAAATTCTAAATATTCGATTTATTTTTTCCATAAAATCACTGCCCTCCGGCCCGTATTACTCTGCGACGGTTCATGGTATCGTGCTGTATAAAAATTTCAAATACGGTACAGCAAATATGCGAAATTCAATATCAGTCACTGTCGACCGTCAGCGGGTGGTGCACGTGGTAAATTCTAGCAATTTTTAAAGTTACACGGATCAAAATCCTATATCTTGATGAATTAAATATTTTGTATATCTCTGCGCTGTTGGGAAAAATATTGCAAAATACCGCTTGCTCCATCACATTTGTTCGTTTTTTATTCGTTTACCTTATGACAGAAACTACATTGAGAAATAAATCTGACTAAGAATATATTTAATTGAGAAATAAGGTTTATTAAGAACATTTTGTTAAGAAATAGAGAATGATTTTTCTTATTTAATAACTAATCAAATATTGCGAAAATATCGAAATTATTTTTCTGCTAAATTACTGTCGAGAATCGTAAAAAGTATTTAAACAATTTTTTCAAACTTTTTATTTATTGCATATATTATACTTTTTACGAAGGAAGATATTACAACAAAACTCCTCAAGCCTTGGATATTTCTATCCAATCACCTTATCTTCAAGTATTTTATCAACTGCTTGATATAACATAAACAAATATATTATAAATACCGCAATACAAGTTAAAAATCATGTGAGCATAAAATAACGTTGTGAATGAAATATGAGGTTTTTTAATGTTTATTCCGATCGTATCCCAATTAACTAACTATTCAAAATTGATTAATTGTGAAAATTTAAAAACAGCGTCAAATATATATTGTTCATTTGTCAATAAATTATTCGAACTACGAACAAGCATTTCTATTTAAAAAAATTCATTAGAATTGAAAATTTGTTACTATTTTTTAAAATTTATTGAGAAAAACACTAAGATGCACTTGTCTCGTAAATATTACCACACGGGCCAAGTCCGTGCTATCACGGTGGGGTAAGTCCGTACTGTATGAGTAACTATAAAACTAAACAATGTATTTAATGCAGTAAGAAGCATTTTATATCAGGCTTTGTTAATCATTCTTTTCTTGCCCTGTAGCACTTGAAACAAGGTTCGAAATCATTTTTAAACTTAGTTTTAATATCACTTTATCCCTTTTCATATTTCAGCATAAAAGTACATGTTTGTTTAAAAATGGATAACTATAAAACTAAACAATATAATTTAATGCAATAAGAAGCATTTTATAGCAGGCTTGTTAACCATTCTTTTCTTGAAACAAGGTTCGAAAGCATTCTTAACTCTCAGAGACGGACTTGCCCCATTTTCGGGGAAAGTGCGTCCTAGTTGACACTTTGTACAATATCCTATCAAAATGATAATTTTCAAGCAAAATTAGAATCCTACATAACACTAATTCATCAGTAATAACTGTGGCAAGAGTTTGATACCAAGTACGTTAAGTTTTTACATACCAGACTGAAAATACATCAGTTTAAAGTTTGCAAAAACTAGGGCGCACTTACCCCACTCCACCTTAATTGCAATCGAAATAATGCGTTCAAACATTTAAACGGGGACCAAAAAGAATAGTTATTCTAAAATTTTCTACGGTCAAAACCATTAATAAAAAGTTGATTATTATTGAAATTTAAGATAATGTATACAAAATATAAAGAAAAAAATTGGAAGAACAAAACATCGAAAAATATCGATTTTTATACTTTTTGGTTACAAGTTACAGTAATTAGTGTCCAAAAAATTGGATCCTCCTCGATAACTGTTATCGGTTGAGAAAAACTGTTTCGATTGCTCAAAGCAGTTATCAAGAAGAGAAGTTCATTTCGATCACTCATAACAGTTATCAATGAGAGAAGTTCATTTCGATCACTGATAACAGTTATCGATGATTTCTTTTCACTTGTTCATAATAATTATTGATGAGAAAATTCATTTCGGATGCTTATTAACTTCCCGATTTTATAGGGAAGTTATTGTAATTACCCCGAAAATCGAAAATCGAATTTTTAGCAGATCTTCACGTTTCATGGTCATTGGAGTCATTTTAGACTATTTTTATCAAAATGTCGGTGTGTGTGTGTGTGTGTGTGTGTGTGTGTGTGTGTGTGTGTGTGTGTGTGTGTGTGTGTGTGTGTGTGTGTGTACGTATGTCCGTTTCTATGGTATCAAATTTTTCGTTAACGTTTTCAGAAAAAGTAACAACGCGATCGGAATGATGAATGATGCAATCGATGTGCCCCGCTGTAACTTAGAGCTGATTAGATTTTGGTCCATTTTGGTCAAGTAGTTTTTTAGTTTTTTTAGTTTTTTTCGAAAGAAGTTCATTCAACAATGCAATTTATACGAGAGAACGGAAAGTTTCCACCGAAGAAACAAACGTAATTACACAAAAAATTTGTTTTTCGATTTTTTTAAAATTAGAAAAAAAATTTTTTTTTTTTTAATCTTTTTTTGTACCTTAAGATGATGTTTCCGCTTACAATAATCGAAAATTATCCCAATGCAAGAGTGAGTTAATCATCTCTACTCCCGAGAATACATTTTCAAAGAATATCGATGAAAGTACAAAAACATTTATATTACAATCTTTAAATAAACAATCAGTTCAAAACGAATTGTTAACTGAGATTAAATTGAAAATTAATATAAAATATATGATAATTAATAACATTGATGTTGAAGACGGATTGGTTAATGGAGCATGCGGAATATTAAAATTTATTACTTTTCAAGAAAATACTAAAATTCCGTCTATATTGTGGTTAGATTTTCAATTGGCCATAGTAGGAGTGAAAGTAAGAACTCGTTATCGTGATTATATGAAAAACGCAAATATAAATCAAAATTTAACACCAATAATAACAAAATATCGAATCAAGTAAATATTTCGAGTGAAGAAAAATAAGAAATAACACGTAGTCAATTTCCAGTGGTTCCTGCTGAAGCGATTACGATTCATAAAAGTCAGGGACAAACATACGAGAAAGTATGTATGGATTTTAAAACATCAGAAATACGAACTTTACAAATGTTGTATGTAGCACTGAGCAGAGTTTCAAAATTGAGCGCGGTTTATATATTTCGGGACAATTTAAATTAACAGTATCGAAGAAAACCAAGATCAATACTGCAACCCCGGATAATGAGGAGTTGTATCGTTTGCGAAAAACTAATTAAGACAATTTATTTTGCAACATTAGTATACTATAACAAGGAACCAAGCGAGCAACGAGCCTGCGATGTTCGTTTAATGCGACGCCATATAGCAAACATTTTATTAGTAGAAAACTATTGAATTTCCCTGAAAACGTATAATCTTCTTAAAACGTACACTTAATAAATAATAATAATAATATACAGCAACTAACGAATCGGGAAGTTCTTTGTGTGGCTCGTGGAGAGTCACACACAAAATGAAAGACATTAATAGCTGTGGGCCCTACTAGCCATGCGTACCACTAACATTCTCGCAAGAGCAGTCCTGCCCGCGAGCTCGCGGAGCGAGCGAGCAACAACAACCCTACTTGCGAGCGAGCGAGCAACAATAGCCCTCTAGTTTAATTTTTGAGTTGTCTACTCTTTCTCGGATGGAGCAAGCCTGTGAAATTCATTGAGAAGGTTTCGTACAAGACGAATCAACAGACCATAAGAACAACACAAAATCTGTTTGTTAACTGTCTTTGATAATTGATTGTCTACCATTTGAAAGTTGTCTACCATCAATAAATGTTATGAGCGATGGGAATGAACTCCACTCATTGATAACTGTTATGAACGATCAAAATAAATTTATCTCATCGAATAACTGTTATAAGAGATCGAAATGAATTTCTCCCAACGATAACATTTACCAACAAGAGAAAAAATTTTCCTATATATCCTATATAATCCTTATCTGAAACCAATACGATTTTAGTCTATGAAATACTTGTTATTCCGTGACTTCTTTTCTTTTGGGTTATAACAGTTATGGTCCCTGCATTTAAATATAAAAGGTTGCATTATTGCATTGGTTGGACAATATAGTTTGCTTCCCTTTAGCCTTCAACACCGTAGGACAGGACAAGGATCGACCATGGCTGGAAGAGAAACGCTCCACTTAGCCTTGTTATTAATAGCTTTAATACCTGTGCCATTAGACCGGTACGGTGGGAAGCTGCACACCTGTGTTACTTCACACGCCGCGGAAGCTGCACGGACAGGAAGTCACGGTGCCCGTTAGATTTCTTGGTATTGTGCTCGGTTCCTGTTCCAAAGAATAATGTGTTTTTCCGATTTTATGTCCCTTTGCGTTAACAACGAGAGCACACGACGTTCTATGTTCCAGCTATAGTCGGTTTCCACTAAAGATTTTTCTACCGTTTACCTGTTACATTAGAGTAAATGAACCTATTACTGCGGGTGTACGGTTTACTGCGGTATTTTTCCCCATGACATTAAAATACGTAGAGATAAATATTTTGCCCTGAAAAAATGGCTAAACTTCCAAGGACGTCCATGCTCCGAATTGAATACAATTTTTAGAATAAGTTCCCTTTTGACTAAACTGATGATTGTCAGAAGGATTTTTGGCGACTCGAAAAAAAATTTGTATCATTTTAATGTCACTCTCTACCTTACCATCAAAGTCGCAGGCGGCCCACATGGTTTCATACCTGTAAAACTAATTCAATTAGTTAGTTTCGCGCACAAATTCCTAGCCAGACCAAACCCAGATCTATTTCTCAAAAAATTTCCCACGGTTAATTATTAAACTAACTCCATTTCCAGATAAACAACAACTTCAGTTATCTAGCCAAACCTAACTCCGATTAATGTCATTTCCGCTTACTCTTAAAATAAACTTTTCGGGTTATCCACAGTCATTAGCCGTTTCTTCTGAGAAACACTGGGTAGGTGTGTGTGGTGTCGCCCACACCTAACACAGCCTCACCCTACTAAAAAATTTGACGGGTAAGATAGAGAGTGACATTAAAATAGTAAAAATATTTTTCAAGTCGCCAAAAATCCTTCTGACAATCATCTTTTTAGTTAAATTGGAACCTATTTACAAAATTTCATCCAATTCTGAGCATGAACGTCTTCGGAAGTTCAGCCGAATAAAGTACAATTCAATGAGAATATATTCTCGTTGGCGAGGGAAACGAAGTTGTAAATCATTCTCATGCTTTTATAATCTCAGAATTTGAAAAGACATTCTACATAAAAGGAAAAAATACGACCATTTTTCTTGTATCGCCACAGGACTGTTGTTCCCATGATTGCACAAAGGCCGAGCGGCCTTGTTAATGTAGGAAAAATCGTTGAACTTTAAAAACACATAACTTTTGAACTACCGAATTCCTACCATTGAAATTTGGATTTTTGGCATTTTCTCGTCAAAATCTACAGGATCGTATTAGAAACAATCGAAAATTGTTGGTCCCGTTGGGTAAAATTTAACCTTTACGAATACCAGGCACGCGAACTTGATCGAGATTCGAAATTGATTTTCTCGACAACGAAGCCTCGTATGAAAAAATGTTATTCCACATTTTTGATTTATTAACTTCCCGATTTTATAGGGAAGTTATTGTAATTACCCCGAAAATCGAAAATCGAGTTTTTAGCAGATCTTCACGTTTCATGGTCATTGGAGTCATTTTAGACTATTTTTATCAAAATGTTCGTATGTGTGTGTGTGTGTGTGTGTGTGCGTATGGCCGTTTCTATGTAATCAAATTTTTCGTTAACGTTTTCAGAAAAAGTAACAACGCGATCAGGATGATGAATGATGCAATCGATGTGCCCCGTCGTAACTTAGAGCTGATAAGATTTTGGTCCATTTTGGTCAAGTAGTTTTTTAGTTTTTTTTTGGAAGGAGTTGATTAAACATTGCAATTTATACGAAAGGCGTATCCACCGAAGAAGTAAACGTAACTATATATATATATTTAGACATATTTAAAAAAAAAATTTTTTTTTATAAAATTAAAAAAAAAATTTTTTATAAAATTAAAAAAAAAATTTTTCTTGTTTTTTTTAATTAAAAATACTTTTTTTCCAATTATGCAACTAATGCTAATGTAACCGCTTACAATAATCGAAAATTATTCCACTGCAAGAGTGAGTTAATCATCGCCGAGAATACATTTTCAAAGAATATCGATGAAAGTACAAAAACATTTATATTACAATCTTTAAATAAACAATCAGTTCAAAACGAATTGTTAACTGAGATTAAATTGAAAATTAATATAAAATATATGATAATTAATAACATTGATGTTGAAGACGAATTGGTTAATGGAGCATGCGGAATATTAAAATTTATTACTTTTCAAGAAAATACTAAAATTCCGTCTATATTCTGGTTAGATTTTCAATTGGCCATAGTAGGAGTGAACGTAAGAACTCGTTATCGAGATTATATGAAAAATGCAAATATAAATCAAAATTTAACACCAATAATAAAAAAATATCGAATCAAGTAAATATTTCGAGTGAAGAAAAATAACAAATCACACGTAGTCAATTTCCAGCGGTTCCTGCTGAAGCGATTGCGATTCATAAAAGTCAGGGACAAACATACGAGAAAGTATGTATGGATTTTAAAACATCAGAAATACGAACTTTACAAATGTTGTATGTAGCACTGAGCAGAGTTTCAAAATTGAGCGGTTTATATATTTTGAGAAAATTTAAATTAATAGTATCGAAGAAAACCAAGATCAATACTGCAAACCCGGATAATGATGAGTTGTATCGTTTGCGAAAAACTAATTAAGACAATTGATATTGGAACATTAGTATGCTATAACAAGGAACCAAGCGAGCAACGAGCATACGATATTGGTTTAATGCGACGCCATATAGCAAACATTTTGATAAGTAGAAAACTATTGAATTTCCCTGAAAACGTATAATATTCTTAAAACGTACACTTAATAAATAATAATAATAATATACAGCAACTAATGAATCGGGAAGTTCTTTGTGTGGCCCGTGGAGAGTCACACACAAAATGAAAGACATTAATAGCTGTGGGTCCTACTAGGATTGCGTACCACTAACATTCTCGCAAGAGCAGTCCTGCCCGCGAGCTCGCGAAGCGAGCGAGCAACAATAGCCCTCTAGTTTTTCTATGTATCAGGTCGTTAAGTAGGAAACTTGACAAATGTGTTTTATTCGTCAAGTTTCATACTTAATGACCTGTAATTATAATAATCCCGCTTTTCGGCTATACCACCAGTTATCGATCACCCTGTATATTTGTCATATTGTGTCTCTAATCATTAGATCAGCCGTCGTACTGAAACCACCACATTCGTGGGTGGAATACGGTCGAGGGTCTCGAACAAAAGAAATTTTTATGAGTTTTCGTCGGAACATTCTTTACACTCTATCTTCGATCATTCTTTCTCGAATCTATGATCTCCCGTCCGCAACGCTGCTGGCTTCGATACGTTGTGTCCTTTATCGCGATAGTCGTTTCTCTTTCAAGAGCGACCTCAGTCTCCCCTTCTCGATAATTCTTATCTACGTTAACGGTAACGACAAGCGTCGTTACACGGATGCGCTCATAAGGGACGGGGGCTCGAATGAGCCCGTACTGACAATTCGCTTTTCGGGGGACACGAAAGAATATACTGTATGTAATCTCCGGCGAAGAAGATCGACTTTGTTAAGAGGTTCTCACTGTGAAAGGAAGATAAGGAGCTCGGTTTTCACGATCCAGGCATGGCCAATTTATTAGACGCCGCTCTCGATCCTCGAATCGGAATGTCCTTAATGATCAAAGCTTCCCGGAATCAGTGGTAAATCGATTAAACGGTTCATGCATGCCGAGCAGAATTCGCATTAAACGAATCGCTACGGAGTGATCTCGTTTATTTCCAATTAGCCGCGCTGTTTGGATTCACCCTCCATTACAAGTTACAATTAATTTCTGCGGGCCGAGATGAACAATTTATTAGAACGTTCGATGACCTGCTGCGCGATAAGGTCCAACTGAAAACGATTATCTTCGAGAAGGGCTCATCATTTTCTGACATCAGCGACCAGTTCTATTTTTTGCAACAACCGATCTATGCAGGACCACTCACTCAAACGTCTCTGACATTATTAATCACATCGAAAAATGTTTCAAATGAAAGTTATATGGTTCTGAGAGGGACATGATTCTAAGTTAACGGTTCTTTTGTAGATGAAGAAACAGAGAATATATGAAGGAAGGTCATCTCCGATTTTTTCAATGGAATCATGTATTTTTTAATACAACAATCGATGTAATTCATTAATCCCTATAACAAATTATTAATCTTCTTATATTGAAAAATTGTTAACCATCAGTTTAGGTCAGTGTTGGGCAATACATTTATTTAAATAAATAAAAATTTAAACGACAAGTTATTTGTTATTTGTATATTCAGATAAAAAGCAAAAATAATTATTTATTATTTGAGCAAGTCTAAATAGAATTATTTAAAATAGTAAAGTTAATTGTGATTTAAAAATACAATTTCAATTATTATTTTTATTGACAAATAATAAATTAAATTGTATTTTTTATAGGCAGCTAGGCCCGACCACTATGTTCATTGTATATACAAAATACAAGAAATAAGAGAAGACCAGAAACTATTTATTTGACTTCCACCTCAATCCAAATAATAAATAATCTTTTATTTGCAAATAAGAAATAATAAATTTTGGAATTATTTGAATTACTTTTATTTAAATAAAAAGCTTAGCTATTGTTTGAAATTAAAATCACACATTTATTTACTATTTAATCATTTATTATTTAAAATAAAATTTGCCCGACACTGGTTTAGGTGGTATTTCAATTCTAATACTACGAAATAGTATTGTGGTTTCCCCGATCTCTAAATGATGCAAAACAATGAACACATTTAAAGAATTTTGAAACACTATTGTATTATATTTTCAATTGAATAAAATAATTAAGAAAATAAATAAGTACCTATGTAACTTCTACATCTTGCAATTAATATAGCACTGATCTTTTTACACTTTTTTAGAAATGAAAATTCGCAAGTTTATAATTTATCAACCGTTGACTGCCATGGTATCCATATACATATGTATTAGGGGTGCAATTATACTTGTCCAGATTTCAAAATTAATTGGTATAGTAATGTGCCGAGTACAGCAATGATTAAGCTCTGGGAAACGGAAGATAGGTGGAAGAGTAATTACTATAATAAATATTAATCTTTCAGTCTGTATTCCATTAAATAAATTACCCAGACTTTGTAACATTTTTAGTGTTGCTGCTTCGACAGTGAACTCATACACATTTTCTTGAAGGACTTTTTAATAAAATCCTTATGTAAACGTAAGCAAACGTTTGTGTATCATAATTTTTATAAATTTCAATCAATAACTTGAAGAAACAAATATTGAGGTGAATCAAAGAAGAAATATAACTAGTTCAATGTTTATAAAAAAAAATACACAATTTTTGCAAAAATTTTTAATCACTTCATTGATTCTGCCATGGATTTGAATAAATTTATAATAATTGTCTGAATAAACCGATTTCTAAATGAGTTCGTTCGTTAATTGATGTATGTAACTAGACTCCGGATGTTTATGCAAAATAAAAAGTTTGTGCATCAATTGCAAGGCAGAGGAGCTGAATATAAATTTGTACTCTTCATTAATAATTCTCTTAAAGTCTTTTAATATTTTCACTGTTTTAAATTGCACCTGCTCATTTTTTTATAAATAATATTTTTGTATTTTTTAACTTCCCGATTTTATAGGGAAGTTATTGTAATTACCCCGAAAATCGAAAATCGAATTTTTAGCAGATCTTCACGTTTCATGGTCATTGGAGTCATTTTAGACTATTTTTATCAAAATGTCGGTGTGTGTGTGTGTGTGTGTGTGTGTGTACGTATGTCCGTTTCTATGGTATCAAATTTTTCGTTAACGTTTTCAGAAAAAGTAACAACGCGATCGGAATGATGAATGATGCAATCGATGTGCCCCGCTGTAACTTAGAGCTGATTAGATTTTGGTCCATTTTGGTCAAGTAGTTTTTTAGTTTTTTTCGAAAGGAGTTGATTAAACATTGCAATTTATACTAAAGGCGTATCCACCGAAGAAGTAAACGTAACTATATATATATATATTAAAAAAAAATTTTTTTTATAAAATTAAAAAAAAAATTTTTATAAAATTAAAAAAAAAATTTTCTTTTTTTTTAATTAAAAAAAAGTTTTTTCCAATTATGCAACTAATGCTAATGTAACCGCTTACAATAATCGAAAATTATTCCAATGCAAGAGTGAGTTAATCATCGCCGAGAATACATTTTCAAAGAATATCGATGAAAGTACAAAAACATTTATATTACAATCTTTAAATAAACAATCAGTTCAAAACGAATTGTTAACTGAGATTAAATTGAAAATTAATATAAAATATATGATAATTAATAACATTGACGTTGAAGACGAATTGGTTAATGGAGCATGCGGAATATTAAAATTTATTACTTTTCAAGAAAATACTAAAATTCCGTCTATATCGTGGTTAGATTTTCAATTGGCCAGAGTAGGAGTGAAAGTAAGAACTCGTTATCGTGATTATATGAAAAATGCAAATATAAATCAAAATTTAACACCAATAATAAAAAAATATCGAATCAAGTAAATATATCGAGTGAAGGAAAATAACAAATTACACGTAGTCAATTTCCAGTGGTTCCTGCTGAAGCGATTGCGATTCATAAAAGTCAGGGACAAACATACGAGAAAGTATGTATGGATTTTAAAACATCAGAAATACGAACTTTACAAATGTTGTATGTAGCACTGAGTAGAGTTTCAAAATTGAGCGGTTTATATATTTTGAGAAAATTTAAATTAATAGTATCGAAGAAAACCAAGATCAATACTGCAAACCCGGATAATGATGAGTTGTATCGTTTGCGAAAAACTAATTAAGACAATTTATTTTGCAACATTAGTATGCTATAACAAGGAACCAAGCGAGCAACGAGCATACGATATTGGTTTAATGCGACTCCATATAGCAAACATTTTGATAAGTAGAAAACTATTGAATTTCCCTGAAAACGTATAATCTTCTTAAAACGTACACTTAATAAATAATAATAATAATATACAGCAACTAACGAATCGGGAAGTTCTTTGTGTGGCTCGTGGAGAGTCACACACAAAATGAAAGACATTAATAGCTGTGGGCCCTACTAGCCATGCATACCACTAACATTCTCGCAAGAGCAGTCCTGCCCGTGAGCTCGCGAAGCGAGCGAGCAACAACAACGCTACTCGCGAGCGAGCGAAGCGAGCGAGCAACAATAGCCCTCTAGTTTTTTTATAAATACGCGAGGAGTCATTATATGTATGTATTATATTTGTACATACAGTATTTTAAAATAAATTACAGAAATCCATTTAACTACTGTTTCACTGTGTAATTCCGGCGCGGCGACGACGCACAGTGGGGTATTTGGCCCGAAAAAGTGGAAAAAATTCAATTTCTAAATTTTTGCGTGTGGCATAAAATTTTTGTTGTTCGTTGTAGTTAAAGGTCTGAAGAATAAGGCTGCAATATTATTTTTTCTATTTGTACACCCGTGAAGTAGTAAACTTCATCGAAAGTCGAGAGATTTTAAGGCGCGCTTGGCGTTCTTAAACAGTCTCTAAGACAGCGTCTGTTCATTGGCGATTTTCATGTATTTGAAGTGATTCTGTAAATTCTTGTATTACAAAAGTTGTTCAGGTAGGTATACAGAGCACTTTCGCATTGATTTTATTTTGTTATCATCTAAATTAGTATAGTTATTAATATTTGAATATTACCAATCATTCTGTAAGCTTTTTAAAAATTACAAAACTTTATTGACAATTTTGTTATAGTATAAAGCCGTATTGAGTGCTCTTTTTGGTGTCATTACATTCGGTAAAGATTCGTGATTATAAGCCAACAAAGTTTGATTCCGGATATGTCCGGATTCAAATTTTATAGCTAGTTTAGAATTAAGTGTTTAGCAGCGGTTTCGCGTACGCGTACGTTCGGCTACGCTTGGCCTCAAATGAAGAAGAAACATTATCCGAGGAAGAAATTTCTTATGTATTTTCCGATGAAAATTAATGGTAATCATTTTAAAATATTCTTATAATATACCGGGTGAGTCATTTAACATGAAACAGATGTATATCTGGGAAATGAAGCTATTTTGGAGAAAAATGTTTCAGACAAAAGTTGTATGGTTTAGAGGGGGGCATAAAATGGTGTCATTGATTTGACCTTGGATAGTCGTTTGAAAATCACGTGAAGGTCATCTTCCATTTCTTAAATAGAACTCCCTATTTTTTGTTGCATATTCTTGTAGCTT
Organism: Lasioglossum pauxillum; assembly: GCA_933228785.1. NCBI lineage: Eukaryota > Metazoa > Arthropoda > Insecta > Hymenoptera > Halictidae > Lasioglossum > Lasioglossum pauxillum. The sequence goes on along the minus strand of OW121699.1, from coordinate 37,650,703 downwards.
GTTTTGACAGCTTTCCAAAACACTATATTAAAATATTTTTTTCTTAAATATTTTTCAAGTTATAATAGTGCAAATATTCCACTATCGCCTTGCTTTTTCAGGGGTTCTCGATAATCTGAGGAAAAAATGTTTCGAACAAAAGAGGAACAGTATACAGACGTCTACAAATTTCAATATATAAAAGTTTAAAACAAATTTTTTTTTTCAAAAATTGAGGTAAATTTGATTTTTCAAATACTAAAATGTATTTCGGATTTCATAATGTTGTAGCTGATCTTAAGGCGAATCCAACGATATATAATATTATAACCTTGAGCCTATAAATAACGCTACAATAGTTTCTTCCACTTTTTCAGGCCAAATACCCCACTGTGCGACGTTGAACGCAATTTATTTCTAGCATTATGCAACACCGTATTTGCAAAATTTATAATTTTCAGCGAATCGAAATCATACCTTAGTTCTTAAACGAGACTAATTCTTTTCGACAAAGCGCACGCACGCAAACTACAGCCACCGCTGGAAATTGAACTTTATGTCCATTATCATACCGTTGAACGATTTAACTTCCTGTAACAGTGTGAAAGCCACACAATTTACCGGTTTAATATGGCGCGTTGCAGGTTTCGGATGCGAGATTTTGACCTAGTCCTTATCGAGTATTAACTTCTTAATTACATGATAATCGAAATTGTTTCAGTTTAATTGCAATTAAAGCGCGGCTCTATTCTCCGTCACAAATTCTATAGTTTACGCAAAATTGCTTACACGTCGGACCGATCTAATTCCAACTTTCATCCGGAACACGCTGAAGCCACATTTAAATTAATCCGGGGAATCAAATCAGTCATATTTCAAACGGGTGGCTGCACACTACTGCACAGGGTCTCCTATTCAAACTCCAGCGGCAAGTATCTCGATATGAAAACCTGTTTTAGATACAAATCGCAATGCTATTCACAATGCGAGAGAACTCTACAGGGTATTCATTCGAAAACTTTCCAGCCGAATATCTCGAAAAGTATGAAAGACATTAAACAAAGTGTAACATGTGTCCAAGGACTTCGAGGGGGAAAGAGGGGGGCAGTATCAGTTTTTTATTTGGGTGGCGTTTTCAAGTCATTTTAAGGTCAACTTTGTTTTTTCAAATGAAAACTAATATAAAAGACTAATACACGATCAAAAATATGGATTCCAATTGAAAAATTCAAAGTTGATTCTTCATAGACTTTTTCAGTCATCTGACGGTTGAAGAAATAACAGCTTGACTTGTTCTCCGGGAAATCATACAACTTCCATGGAAAACAGTTTTTCATATCATTCATATTTCTCGAGACATCTGCCATGGGAGCGTAAAACGGGACACCCTGTATAATTTCGCGGTTGTTCGCGCGATCGTTTAATGGCAAAGTTTAAATAACGCTAACCGGATTGTATCCCGGCGATTATACGACAATTAAACTGTTGGCACCGGGAAGAATTCTAATTACTTATAAATATGAAACAGACGCGTCTTTTTAGCGGAAAGTTTTCGCCGCTCCTCCACGCGTTGGAATATCCCGTCGTGACGACAACTCGGCGAAAAACGGGATTTTCGAGAGCTCGAGATATACATAGCTTGCGAAAAAAGAGATTCCGCTCACGAGAAGTGAGACGCGAAGTTCTAACGAATGCAGAAGACCAAACATAATTACTTTCTTGTGTGCTGATACGCGGAGGGACTAGCCAGCATGGGCGGACACAGGAACGAACACGGCCGGATGCTGAGGAGTTCTTCCGTTAATCAACGTCTCAAAGTTTCTTACCTTTCGAATTTCACACAGAGAAGTATTACTTTCTTATTGACACGGAGCCGTGACTCGCGAGACTCTGCCAGATATCAAGAATTATCACAGCATGTCCCAGTTCCTTCTTTTTGCTTAACTAGAAGCGAGCCCAGCGACTTCTTCAGGTAGAGGTGCTTAGAAGATTTGAAGATCAACCTAGCTTTTCGATGGAACCATATACAAGGGTCTACGCGTTAAGTTATGTCACCACTTTTTAGGCATTTCCGGGGGTGCAATTAAAAAATGTTTTAAACACAAGTTTATCAATACTTGGTGAGCTACATGTTCGCATATTCTTAAATCTGAAAAAATGCTTTTTATATTAAAAAAAAGTAAAGGTCACCTTGACTTTTCTAAATGTCACCAAATGTTTTGCACGTCATAGGATATTTGCTGACGTCGCACAGTGGTCTCAGAGCGGCAGAAAACGGCAAAAACCCTAGGAAAGCTCTATTTCGGGGAAAATCTGGACAAAAAATGATTGTAACCTTTCTTGGTCACGAAAAATAATAAATACATTAAAAAATAAGTAATAAATTAATAATAAATAATAAATTTTACACTTAAATTGAATATAAAATAAATTTAAAATGAAATATAATTCAATTTAAATTAAAGATAATAAAAAATGATTCCTCTCCATATAAAGTAACTACTTTATTTAAAAGACAATAATTTCATGTCAATTAAAATAAAATGAAATAATTTCATGGAAATTTATTATGTACAGTATGCAGGTAAGGTTTACTTACATTTTGGTCACGAAAAATAATAAATAAACTAAAAAATAATTAATAAAATAATAATAAATAATACATTTTACACTTGTTTTCAATAGTATGCATTGTGAGAATTGTTAACACGATTTTTCAAATATCTCCGATGATCTGACAAAAAATTTTTCAAACGAAAGTTGATTAGTGTTCACTTTTCTACAAACTTCAATACAAAAAATTAAAGAAAAATCTCTTTTTGTATAAAAAATGAAGGTCATCTCAATTTTTTAAATATTAACATATATTTTTTACTTCATAATATTTTAACTGGTATCAAGACGAATCCAACGACCTATAAATAATATAACATTAAACCTTGAAATAACGCTACAATAGTTTTGGCCACAAAAAGCGAGCTACCCTCACTGTGTGACGGACCGTCAAGTGTTCCAGAAAGCGGAGCGTTCTTTGACGCGTTCTCACCGACATTTCATGAGATAAAACCCAAAGCCGCAGGTTACCGCAGCTGAACTTTGCATTTATTGTTTACTTAGATATCTACGAACGTTATTTTTCCATTGGCACGTTGGCGCAGTTTGGCGCAAGAGAGATATCGTCTTTCAAACTTCATTAACGCTGCTCTTTTCCCCGTTTAATAGCATTATCTGCAGAACTACTCGAAAAAATTAAAAATAAACATTTTTCGCGATTTATTCCGGGTCTTCGTACTTGAAGGAAGCCAGAAAAGAAAACATTATTTACATTACTATTTTTACAGGCGCATACGGTTTCTTCAAACATGCGCTTAAATTTATGGCTTATGTTTACTTTTGTCGCTTCCCATATTATATTTGTATTTATCACGTATGCTATAGAATCATCAGTTTGGCTTCATGTCATCAATCTAATCAGGTTATTGGCAGTATTGCTTCTGTCGTAGTTTAGTGTATCACGATTTGATCTTTCGTAGACCCTGTATTTTTGAACTCCAATGTTTCTAGCCCTTCGCGTGGCAATTTCAACGATATTGTCGTTCAAGATCATTTAAGGTCATAAACGTAAAATAGGATGCAAGATATAGATTCACTGTGAATGCTTACGTAACGAGCTGTGCCGGAGTTATTTTTGACCGGGAACATCCAAATTGTCATTTAAGTACTCAATTTGTGGCAATTACACTAACTGAATAGCTGTTTCATTGAGTAATCAAAAGTAATCAAACGTAAATTTTTAAAATTAAAATTTATTAATTAGAGCTGTGAACGGTCCTAAGCATTGCCAGCTATAAAAATCGTCCGCTGTCCGAGGGTTTATGAAATCACTCGAAAAGTAGCTTGTGCAACCCCCACTTCTAAAAACCTAAATTTGTTTTTTACCCTTAATAATTTATTCACAATAGTGAAAAAAATATATGAAATGTAAGAGGTAAGTTCGAGTATTTTCGTTCTTTTTTCATCTTAATATCTCAATTAATTATATGTTACATATCATAAAAAATTATTATTGGCGGAAAAGCTCGAACACGGGTCTGCTTATTTTGTCTCTAGAGAGAGAGAGAGTTACCACAAAATGTGACTTCTCTTTGTGAAATCGAACCAATAATATCCTATGCAGGAAGATCAAACAGATCTTCGTCTAGGTCGTAAATCAAAGCATTAGAAAGCGGCACAGATTGATGTCGCAGTACTCCGGACAGTACACTGCATTCGGTTTTAGGGTTTCGTAGCAATATATTGCCTGAACTACATTGGCACGGCACGCCTATTGCGCAATTCAATTTACACATCCGTAAAATACAGATTTAGCGCGCTGAGTAATTTTATTCCACAAGTTTGGATACGCGACCGAGTTTAACGCGTGCACTCCTGTGTGAAAAATTCTTTTACACGGCCCTGACCGTAGTATTTCACAGCCTACCCACATGTGTTCGAAACTATCATTTCAATTAATGTGGAGTGGGGTAAGTGCGCCCTATTTTTTGCAAAGTTGGACTTTAAACTGACATATTTTCAGTCTGGTATGTAGAAACATAACGCTCTTGATATCAAACTCTTGCCACAGTTATTACTGATGAATTAATATTATGTAGGATTCTAATTTTGCTTGAAAATTATCATTTTTGCCCCGAAAATGGGACAAGAGCGTCTCTGAGAGTTAAAAATGCTTTCAAACCTTGTTTCGACTGCTATGGGGCAAGAAAAGAATGATTAACAAGTCTGCTATAAAATGCTTCTTACTGCATTAAATTATATTGTTTAGGTTTGTAGTTATCCATTTTTAAACAAACATGTACTTTTATGCTGAAATATGAAAGGAGATACAGTGATATTAAAACAAAGTTTAAAAATGCTTTCGAACCTTGTTTCAAGTACTACAGAGCAAGAAAAGAATGATTAACAACCCTGCTACAAAATGGTTTTTATTGCATTAAATATATTGTTTAGTTTTATAGTTACCCATACAGTACGCACTTTCCCCACCGTGATAGTACGCACTTGTCCCGTGCAGTAATATTTACGGAGCAAGTGCATCTTATTGTTTTTCTCAATAAATTTAAAAAAATACAATAAAAACGGTATATTTAATGTAAACCTACATCAATATTTGTTGTACTTATCTAAAATAACAACACAGAATATATTAATAACTTGTAAACTATTGCACGTTCACTGTAACCTCAAAGTTGTACGTGTACCTCGCACGTGACTGTTTGGCATTCATTGATTTAAGCGAGGAAAACACATTTATTCTTGGGCAACATCTATGTCGAATAGTTCATACTAACTTATACTACATTAATAAATACAAGCTAGAGAAATTTCGTTCATATTATAATAAAAATAACTAATTAGCGCACTTGCTCCGTTGACGCACTTACCCCACTCCACCTTATCGAATTTCACTGCATCAGCTGTTAAATGATTTCCAACAAATATTTTCCTATCACTTTGGCATTTAGGAGTTCTAACGTTAGGACGTAAAGTATCATGTGAGTTGACACAATAAATCGTTTGATGGGTGTAACTGTAAATAGAAGAAGGCCAAGAAACGATTCGGGCACTTCGAGGACTTCTGCTTACAAATTTTACTTGATTTTTACAATTGAGTAATTATGAAAATGGTGTAAGTCCATTTACAGCTCGTAAATATATATTATTATAGTTAAATTAGCCTAAAAGAAATTTATATAATCAAATTACATATTGATACAAATATTATATTTTCTTTGCTGTTATTAGCGACAAACAGGGTCGACATTCGACCAACTTTCAGTCTTTCATTTCCCAAAGGCAAAATTTTTTCACCTGTGCCGACATCGTGCTATTATATTAAGTCGTCCGGAAAGTTCGTGCCGTTTCATACTCTGTGACTCTATTATACTTTTTCATAAGAACTGAGATCTCGTTTGACTTTGCGAGCAATCAGTCTTCCAGAAGCGTACCACGTGCTTTCTCTATATTAGTCAAAACCGGTTTTTTAATCTTCTACGGAAGAAACAAGCAAGTAAAATCTACCACAGGAACGAGATTAAAAGAAAATAAGAGTAACAATGCATTATTTTTAACTTATGAAAATTATTAAAGAAATGAATGAATTTTTATTCTGCACCTGTTTTTCTCTCTCCCTCTTTGATGTAGAAAATGTTTATTTATTTAATGATATTCTTCGTTAGTGAACACTGATTATTATTTACTCATTCACTCCCGATTCTTATTTTATCAATAAAGTCATAAATTCAAATAATATCGACGATAAAGGAAAGATGAAAATAATTATAACTATATTTACAGCAATGTCATCATAATGACAGGAAATATGACATTTTTCTTAAAATTTCAATGCAATTTACATTTCAAATTTAGGTGTGCAAATTAGATATGTCAGTACGGAAGGTATGCAATTAGGTCAATTATAATAAATGAAATAGTGACGTAAGGACGTTTGGTCGTGAATTTCGGATAGGTGAAAAGTATGACAATACATATTGTTATATTGCTGTATAAAAATAACAAGTTTGTACCGTTCAGATTTTTCAGATAGATATGTAATATCATTTCTGATGGTCAATCCGTGGTGTCGATGTACTACCCCTCTTCGATTTCAATAACCTTGACATATTTCGTCAAGGTCACCATTCTGAACAACATTCCCTTGAAAATTTTGGGCGATCAGCTTTAATTTATGAGATAATTGCAAAAAACTTCATTTGGAAATGCATGGATTAGGTCTGGGTTAGATCGACAACATATTTCAACCTTGACAAAACATTTCAACGTCATTGAAATCGAGGAGGGGGTAGTATAGTTTTTCATCGATAAATGTCCCAAATGTCTGACCGCCGAGAAGCTCGAGAGGCCTCGGTCGTCGAGAAGTATGACATCATAGGGCTCGGATATATTGGTGTGACCATACTAGTCCAATGACAAAACTTCTTTATTTTTCATTATTTTTTTATGGAACTTTCACCAACATATTCGTGGCATTGTTCTAATGGAAATGATACCAAATAGGATGTAGTTAATGAACGATGAAAGTTTCGAACACTTTCTTTCCCATACGTTGTCCTTCTTCGCGTCGAAAACTTTCATCGTTCACTACACAAGTAAATATAATTGAAATTATATCATATTTGGTATCATTTCCAATAGAAAAATGCCACGAATATGTTGGTGGAAGTTTGGATTAGTTATGTTTACACTTCTCGGCGACCGAGGCCTCTCGAGCTCCTTTTGTCCTTTTCTACGTTCGGAAAAAGTCGAAAAATAATATCCCTGGCGGATAATTGTTCCTGGGCAGACCCGTGTTGGGGACAGTTGTCGATAAAATACTGTACATCGACACCATGGATTTACAAGTATAGTGTGTGTGTGTTTTGCAATTATTTCGTAAACTTAAGCTATATATTCGCCAAAAATTTTAAAAGGATATGTTGTTCAAAATGGAGACCTTTACAACATATTTAGATATATACCCAGTGCTCATTGAAATCGTTGAGGAGGTAGCTTTATTTGATTGTATTGTGTCTATTGCGTCGCTTCTTCAACTGCTATGGTTATTAAGCCTACAGTTTTAAGGTGGGTTCCGAACCACCTTGGGCACCACAATTTTAAATGGCAGTGCGAAGGTAGCACTTCGACAAGTTTACCAACTTTTTTTTTCAAAACGAAAGATAGTTGTTTAATTGGAACCTTGTTGAAATAGGATTTGCGACAAAAATAACGTGTAACAAACGGAGCTGCCTCGATTTAAAAAATAACATTAAAATAATCGTAGAGTGTGATTGCGTTGAACCAGTAGTAACGATCCGAATCTAAGCTGTTGAAACAATCCACTTTGCGTGAGCGTATATTTCTGAAAAATTAAGTCTCCAGAGCGTGATTCACAGTGGCACTGTGGCCGCACGTTTGGTGCGTTCGTCCTCATTCCGAAGTTTTGTATAACGAATCACGTTGCCGTGTTGAAAGTTCGGTCGCCACTCGGTAATGGAAGCCGACGCATAATTCCTGCAATGTTTCACGCGATGCAGCAGCGGCTGCACGCGCTTGTTGACGTTCCTTGTCCGAGCGGTATCCCACTTTAATCTGCTTCAGCCGCAGCACACTCGCGAACACTATTTTTTCTGTTAGCGACTCCTCCGGTTTTGTCCCATCGCGACGATTTTTCCCCATTACCACAGGTTTTTTTCTCTCCCCATTCAAACTAACGACGCGCAATCAATTTTCGCTGCTGCGTCTGCTTTATTGGACGATAACGCGATTTGTTTATCACTTCGTTTGCTGCGTTAGCAGCTTAGATGAACTGATTTCTATGCGTAGTACATCTGTTTATGCAAAGCAGGGACTATAACTGTTATAAACTCAAAAAAAAAGTAATAGAATAACAAGTACTTGATTGACTAAAATCGTATTGGTTACAAAAAAGGATTACAAGTAACCGAAAGTTTGTTCTCTTGTTAGTAAATGTTATCGTTGAAAGAAATTCATTTCGATCAGTTATAACAGTTATCAATGAGAGAAATTTATTTCGATCGGTCATAACAGTTATCAATGGGAGAAGTTTATTTCGGTCACTCATAATAGTTGTCGACCAGAGAAATTTATTTCGATCGTTCATAACAGTTATCGAAACAGTACGAAACCTTCTCAATGAATTTCACTAGCTTGCTCCATCCGAGAAAGAGACAACTCAATAATTAAACAAGCATCCGAAATGAATTTTCTCGTCAATAATTATTATGAACAAGTGAAAAGAAATCCGATCATCGATGACTGTTAGGATTGATCGAAATGAACTTCTCTCATCGATAACTGTTATGAGTGATCAAAATGAACTGCTTTGAGCAATCGAAACAGTTTTTCTTCATCGACAACAGTTATCGAGGAGGATCCAATTTTTCGACAATAATGACTGTTATTTGTAAACAAAAAGTATAAAAATCGATATTTTTTAATCATTTTGTTCTTCGAATTTTTATCTTTATATTTTGTGTACATTATCTTAAATTCCAATAATGATCAACTTGGTATTAAGATATTCATCGTAGAAAATTATAGAACAACAGTTATTTTTGGTCCCTGATACAATGTTACAGAGTTGTTTAATGGAAAAATTGGCAATTATACAGAATAATAGGCGGTGTCTTTTAGTTTTTGAATAATCCACACACACATATTATTGAATGTACTCTATTAAATAAAAAATTTAGAATTTCATTAAATTTTTTATTCAAATATATTTTATTAAATGTATTTTATCCACTGTACATATATCAGATAGGTAACGGAACATTGTTCCTGAATTTTTTGGTAGGTGTCGCTAAAAGGGTTACTTGCAACCTCCATCCCTAAAAACTCAATTTTTTCTATCCTTAATGATTGTCTCACAACTTTGAACAAAATATATGAAATGCTGGAGGCAAATTCGAGTATTTCCATTTTTCTTTCGTCTTAATATCGTAATTAACAACCGAGATAAAAATGATAAAGTGAAGGGTTTTTATACTGCTGCCATGTAGTCATTAAATCCTCGTTATAATTTATATTAAATTACAAAAATTAAATGTCGATACATACATGGTTCTTTTATTATGAGAAGAAGAGACTCATATATTATATGTAATTGGTATCACTTACGTGGCACTCTGCATAATTGTACTCTAAAAAATTACGTGATGTAGTTAGACGGGGTGTAACAAATTAGTTTCTTCAAGAACTTACTATCCAGTTTTTGCGACGATGGTACAGTACGTTGAAGTCAATGTTTATTGAAGCTTCTATCCATGAGAAAGTTTCGAAAGAATGTGATATTTTTTAAACTGGGAGGGTACCTACAGACTGCGTCCACTGAAACTTTGCGAAAGTTTAAACGAGAAGGACTAATAGTCAAGTTTCTAGGATATTGGCCTAACTCGTCTTATATTAGTTCATGATGTTAAGTGAAAAAGTATAGCAAAGGTGTAACGTAATGTAATCGATACGTTCTAAAGAACATGATGTAAACGAAATATTTTGAGAATCATTTTGGAAATCTACCCACTAAAATACTAATAATGGCAATCTTTGATCATCTTTTATCGTGATACGAAAAAAAATGAAAGCGGAAAAGTTATACTGTTTTCTGTAAGCATACATATGTAATTTTGTAATTCCTAACTAATTCCGTAATTTTCTCATCTACATTATTCTTTTAAAAATGAAGGTTATCTTCAATTGTTTAAATGGAATGCGTGTGCTAAAACGAATTCAAAAAAGAAAATTGAAGATGTCACCTTCATTTTAAGAAAAATGATGCAGTTAAAAAAAATATACAGACACCATTACATTGCTTCCAAAAAACAGTAGAACTTTTTCAAGTCGTTTACATTTCTGAATCGTAAACGAATCGTAATCACAATTTATATTTTTGTCCGAAAATCATTTGCACCTTATGCAGTATATTTTTCCACTTACTAGAATAAGGAAAAAATTCTTCATTTTCTGAACGACGAAGATACCAACAGAAAAGGTCAGCCTATAAAAATCTAAGTTTACACACAATTTCATGGTTCAAAAATACTTCCCGCGACATATTGTTCTAGCCTTGCAACACGTACCTTTCTTTTTCAAACGTGATACTTCGAGGGAAACAATTTTTTCGAAGAGCATCGAACCACAAAAAGTGAATGTTGTTTCGCGCCGCTGAAAAAAAAACAGGATGACCCGGCAAAAAACGAGAAAGAGTTTGGTCGCTGCATTCTCCCGTTGTCGTAGTAGGATGCACCATAAGCGCGTTATGTAGCCATGGCTGAACGGAGGGAAAGGTAGAATAGATAGCTGCAGGAAGGTTGTAAGAAATGAAGGAAGGAAGGCTACGCTCAGCCCAGGACGACACTTGCAGCCTGCAACTTTTCCCATCAGCGTACAGCAAGCTCCAACCTTGTTATGCGAAGCTTGAAGCATGTAACGCCAGATGCCGCATATTGGCTTGCACCTGACCCACACCATTCAAAGCTGAAGTTCTTTTCCCGATTCAAGCCCTGCAGCCCGCTGCACCTCTTGTCCTAAACTGGTCATTGCACTCCTCACGAAGAAATTCGGCTAATCCTATCAACATTGGCAACAGTTTCGTGCTATTTCGTATTATTACATGCTATTACCCCTTTCGTTTAAATTACTTCATGCAATTCCATTTCGCCGCTTTATTATTAAGTTGTTGCATACGAAATGTCCGATTTTAGAATGCAAATGTTATAAATCATTTTGACGAATAAATGCTATGGCTGTCTACGGGTCTAGTATCGACCACTTCTAGGCTACTTGTCCACTATCGACGCAAAAGCCTCGGGGAGGTTCGTTTGCATCGATCGTAGAGGCACACTATTTTTTTGAGCTCCAAAGGCCGAACCGAACGTAGAGAAGAACAGCGTGTGTAAAGAGAGACCACGCGCGGCCGAAGCGACTGCGACTATCCGCGTCTCTTTCTTTCCCATACGCTGTCCTTCCCTGCGCCCGAAACGTTCAGCGTCAATTAAATCACTAAATACAGTTGAAATTATATCGTGTTTGGTCTTATTTTAATCGGAAAAATACCACAAATATATTGGTGCAAGTTTCATAAAAAAATAAGTAATAATAAAAAAGATTAAATATTGGTGTTACATTGTGAGGACGCACTGGCCTTTGAACTGTGCCGACGACAGCGACTCTCCGCGTCGCATTAGTAGTGGTTCACACCGATATACCCGAGCCGAGATCAGATTACTATAGTGGAGGGGATATTTTTTGCGTCCATCGTGTAGCACCTTTTTGCGTCGATAGAGGATTTACTGTACTATGGGTTTGCGGGTGGCCGAAATTTCGAAACTGATTGATAATGATCGAGTCGGGTTGGTACCCGCGATTTCGGATACCGGAAGTGGTAATCGGGTCGGGTCGAGTTGGGGTCCCGAAAGTTTTCAATATTCGGGTACTCGAAGTTAAAGTTGTATTTATATAAGTGTAATGCTGTTCCATGATTTTTCAGTTTAATCTTTTATTTTCACTGGCAGGTTCAGAATGATTTTTGGGTCATTCCATGCCAAATCGATTTGCTTTTTGCAGGCACCATCGTCGATTTTGTTCTAAATGAAATATGTTGTAGTCCATGTGAAATTAAGGGGGGTTTAAGTCATCATTTAAGTCTTAATGGCGGTGCGCTCGACTCGCCCCTACCTGAAACAGGGGTACACGGCGTACTTTACCAGGTCATTGTGACGCCAATTTTATTACCATCTTCTTCAAGGGCTCATGTTAAAGTGGAAACTTCAAAGAATATAACAATATTTTTTTCAAAATTCAAATCACACCAGCCCCTCATCTAAAAAAAACGTAAAAAAGAATTTGTTTAAATTTTTTGACATTATAAAGTTGATTTTCGAGGTTGAAAAAATTATTTTGTAATAGCCCAATCCTTACCGAATAAAACAAAAAAAATGTAGCTCAATCGGACAAACAGTTCCCGAGATAAAAATTCGTAGGCGAGGCCCGATTTCACCGAAATGCCCAAAAATTGAAAACCTTGAAGGCCTGCCATTTCTAAAAAAATTCGAACCGGAAAAATGATCACTTAAACCCTCGCCTCCCCCCACTAATTTCACATGGACTACAACATATTTCATTTAGAACAAAATCGACGAGGGTTCCTGCAAAAAGTGATCGATTTGGCATGGAATGACTCTTGTATTTTTAGTGTAATCGATTAACAAACTTCGGTCTCAAGCAAGACATCGTAATATGCACAGTTATCTATCGCTGATTTGAACGCAGACTTGCCGCAACTTTAACTTTGAGTACCCGAATATTGCAAACTTTCGGGACCCCGACTCGATCCCGGACAAAGGCTATAGCCGGGTTTGATAGTGAAATTCGCCCCCGGCGGGATTTTAATCGTGCTTGGACCATTCGATAGCCTACCCAAAAAAACCCCTCTCTGCCAAGTTTCAGCCCCCTATCTCATCTGTAAGGGTAGTTATTGAGAAAAAACGAAAAATCAGTTTTTGGCCCATTTTCCTTATTTATTGACAATTAAAAATTCTGGAAAAAATCTGGCACATTTCGGATATCGAGCCACATATTAGGTATCATTTCCAGATTTTTCTGCTGCAAGCTCTGCTTGTGAAAAATGAAAAACACGAAAAAAATCGAAAAAATGCAGGTTTTATATAGAAATCTAAAAGGTGCTACTCCAGATTTAATTTAGCAATGAGGTATTACCGTAAGTATTATGCTCAATTTTTTTCAGATTTTTGTGAGTGGTGCGTCATAGTTAAAAAAAATAAAAACCGCTTTTTTCGGCGTTTTTCCTAAGTTGTACTTATATTCCCACAATCATAAAAATATATTATGTCATATTAAACATTCCTACGTTCAGAAAAACATCTCCCAGACTTTAAAACTTGCCTAATACGAAAAACGAAAATACTACTATGTACGGTATATTCGAATATTTCGAAGTTGATTCCAACGGCGCCGGTTGGTGCAGCGGCTATGGTCTCCGTCTGCGGAACCGCTGAAGACTTTTTGGACCGGGTACGAGTCCCGATCAGGTCAATTTTTTTTTCTAAGTTTTTTAAGATTATTTTTCTAAGATTATTGTTGAACCATTGTAAAAAACTTATTTGAACTATATTTAGACTATCTTAAAATATTTTTTCGGAAAAATATTCTTGGAGTACTATCGGCCTCTAGTCATTTACGGACTGTATTACAGCTCTACTTTACATTTTTTACGTGGATTTGTGCATCGACTTGATTTTTTTATCTTTACTGGCCGAAAGTACTCCAAGAATATTTTTCCGAAAAAATATTTTAAGATAGTCTAAATATAGTTCAAATAAGTTTTTTACAATGGTTCAACAATAATCTTAGAAAAATAATATTAAAAAACTTAGAAAAAAAAATTGACCTGATCGGGACTCGTACCCGGTCCAAAAAGTCTTCAGCGGTTCCGCAGACGGAGACCATAGCCACTGCACCAACCGGCGCTGTTGAAATTCTCTTCGAAATATTCGAATATATGTACATGGTATAATTTGCGTATTTCGTATTAGGCAAGTTTTAAAGTCTGGGAGATGTTTTTCTGAACGTAGGAACGTTTAATATCACATAATATATTTTTATGATTCAGGGAATATAAGTATAACTTAGGAAAAACGCCGAAAAAAGCGGTTTTTATTTTTTTTAACTATGACGCACCACTCACAAAAATCTGAAAAAAATTGAGCATAATACTTACGGTAATACCTCATTGCTAAATTAAATCTGGAGTAGCACCTTTTAGATTTCTATATAAAACCTGCATTTTTTCGATTTTTTTCGTGTTTTTCATTTTTCACAAGCAGAGCTTGCAGCAGAAAAATCTGGAAATGATACCTAATATGTGGCTCGATATCCGAAATGTGCCAGATTTTTTCCAGAATTTTCAATTGTCAATAAATAAGGAAAATGGGCCAAAAACTGATTTTTCGTTTTTTCTCAATAACTACCCTTACAGATGAGATAGGGGGCTGAAACTTGGCAGAGAGGGGTTTTTTTGGGTAGGCTATCGAATGGTCCAAGCACGATTAAAATCCCGCCGGGGGCGAATTTCACTATCAAACCCGGCTATAGCCTTTCCCGACCCGACCCAAACCCAAAATTTCGGATACTCGCACACCCCTGGTAATTAATTTTCTTCAGCTTTAACACTAAACCTACCGAGTCTTAAAAGTAACTGGTACATGTTCCCTTGTATAAATGACAAGTTTGATTTTATTTAGACTTTGTACACCTATTGTAATAGTAGAGCTATCTATACACTCATTTCTTATGAAATAATTTTTATTATTTTAATAATTGTGAAATAAAAAATATCTGGAAACACATAGACATTTCGGTCTTAACAGAGCACTTGTGTTTTTTATTTTTACTAGTCGGAAAACAAGAAAATCGCTCGATAAATCAGACTCGTAATTCTGTTTCTTGGGAGTGAGTAAGGGGATCGTAAACCTCTTACAAGTATATCAGACTTTCCCTCTTCCGAGGTCCCTGCAGAGAGACTGCTACAGCGTTTAATATGTTACATAATACTGTGAAAAACGGAAAAGCTACTCTCATCCGGCTTAACAATGTTCCCAAAGCACTCCTTTCGTTTACTTCGTAACGTGTAAAAAATAGTTAATTATTAGAAATAATGATTTAATTCTCTTATATTGGGTGTCTCGTTGAAATCGATCCGAAACTGTTCATTATACTAAAAAATGTTTCAGACAAAAGTCAAACGGTATCAGAGGGCACACTTTCCAATGTTGATATCTTTTTTTCTAGAGGTCATACGAAGGTTAACTTTACTTTTTTAAATGGAATCGTATATTTTTTAATGCACTACTCGACGCTACTCGTTATTCCCTACATAAAAGTACTAAATCACTTATCATTGAAAAATCATTAGTTTAGAAGATATTTTGATTTTTGGTGGATCGATTCAAATGGGACAATTTCAACATATCGTCTTTCCATAATTGTCAAATGCCTCTTGGATTCTATTGTTGACTCAGAGATCGGAACGAACAGTTATTTTTTATTTCAAAAAGAATTGTTATTCATTTTCTAATGCTTGAAACCATCTTGTGCATAAAAGAATTGTTCAAACTTATGTGCTCCCTTTAAAAAAATATCTATTCCTGTAATTCCTGTAATTTTTACATATAGCGAGAAACCGTTATGCCCAGAAACTTTTTTGAAAAGTGATCTGATGGAACAAATATTTTAGAATCTGTATTAGAAAAGATCCATGAAAACAATTTGTTTACAATGTTTGAACTTCAAATTGAAAAAAATCTTTGAACTTCAAACTATTTAGACAAATATTTCAAAGAAATAACGCATTCCGAATATCAATTTAAGATAAAACCAATAGTTGACCAATTAAGAACAATTTTCTCCACGTTCTTGCCTCAACTGCAATGATTAAACTGCGGATTTTGTGCATTTATAACAGCAATGAATAGGTGAAGAACAAAATAGTCAAAATATCAGACGATTCTAAAAATACGATTGCATTATTGGCAACTTAGTAAAAATATTATGAGCAGGAACAAATCTCTATGAAATTCCTATTTCTCGCAGTTGATGCAGAAAATGTTTATTTTGCATAATCTGCGGACTAGTAATAATTATTAAACGCGTAAGTTTTTCACGTGTTGTAGCAAAATTCTCATCAAAACCAGCTGTAGTAAAGAAGGTTAATAGATTAGCGAATGAAAATTTGTACGATCATTATACAAAAGAAATCCATTTGAACTGTTTATGATCCGATAGAATTCACTTGATCTGTCAGTTACGACGTCACAGATTTTCAGTACTGATTTTTCAGTAGCACGCGGTGCTCGAAGTTTTCCTGTATTTCCAACAGCGAAGCATAATATTTCGGAACACGAAGTGAAAACAGACTGAAGGAAAATTCCGATCGACGTAGAATAGGTGTGCACGTTCTCGGAGGCAGCTGTGTCAGCTTCGGAAATCGTTTTCCTGTAAACGCTTTTAAATTTGACGGCAACAACGTTGCTTCCGTTACTGTATCGTTTCTCTTCAACACCGTCATACTTCAGCCATCGCGATTCACGACTTCTATCGGGTCTTATCTAAACGGTGGGATATACGAATGCGCAAATAAGAGAACCGACACCTGTTTTGCTGAGCCAAGGATAGCGTGTGCCCGTTGCACAAAAGTTGCTCTGTTTAAATGGGAACACCCCATTTGACTAGCACATACAGTGAATCCGAAGACTATTTCAACATTAAATCTCCGATTTGCGAAAAATTGTCGCTATTTAAACTATGATAATTTCGTATAAAAAAATAATTTAAAAAACCTGGTCACAACTTAAACCTTAAGACTTTTACTTTCATAAATTATTAAGACAGTTTTGCACGATGTAACGGCCGGAAAATTGAACAGATCTTTTCCCTCGAAAATGATACCAATTTAAGCGTTTTTAAAAACATTAGAAATTGGTTTCGGGAATGAGTCAACGATAGGTTTCACGATCTGCGACGGAAAACACAGCTATTCAGATGTATTCGCGTGTGTAAATAATAGTGTGCTGTGGATTCGCCGGAGGAACAGAAGATTCTGAAAAATTCATCGATCAGGCATCGATTATCACGCAACCTAGATCGCCTTTCACACTTCTAAATAAACATACATATCCTTACGTCTCATTCTCATTCCGCTTCGTACTTAAAACCAAATCCACATCTTAGAATCCGGCAAATGAGTTTCATACATAGCCTCGTTTTTAATAAATTTGGGATAAAGAATAACACAGGATAAAAAGTAAACGAACAGATTTAATTTGATTCTGAAGCTGTGGTCTTTGAGACCCAACATTACCTCGCGAAGGTTAATATAATGGGAAAATATTGTGTAGAAGAAAATGATCCATGTTTATCGGAAGGAGCAGCTTCAGGTTTCAAAATGAGTCTTTTATGTTTGTACTATTGTCTATTACGAAATTGTCAGGTTAGATGATCCATTGTGTATACATATACTATGCAGAATGGTGAAAAGTGATTCAAGATTCATACAGTTGTCAGAATCGAAACTGTATATGTATAACGTTCCATTTAGACACGCGCATGGTCTCAAGATTTCAATATGAGAAGATAACCTTGAAAAAAATTGGTTCCGTCATAAAAAATAACAGGTATTTCAGTGTTTTCATTCAACTGCGGCGCCGCTTGTGTTCTTAGGAAAAGTGTGAAGTCGACAAAGCGAACGCTAGAGCCAATTGTCGAGGAGGAAACAACAAGAAAAGGGGCCAGAGAGCAAAAGAGAAAAAGACACGTTGAGGGAGAAAGGAAATGTAAGGGAACAGGATGAAGTATGGGGGAAGATAAGAAGAGAGATTGCGCAGGCAGGGAAGCAGAGGGAAACTTAACTATCTTTTGAAATTTAGAGGCGCTCTTGGGACATTTAGATACGATCAATGATTGTTTACCGAAGTTATAGGGATCTGTTCTATTATGGTGTAAAATTAAATGCGAAAGCGTAGGGAGGATGCCTTTTTCGAAATGATACTTCCATTTATGAATATTATATTGAAACTAGTTTAATCGTACTCAACTAACCTTTGCTTGCTGCTAATTAAAATTTGTTCATTACACAATTCGTTGGTTCGGCAACGTAACAATACCAATATACCAAAAATGTACACTCTATTACATGCAGTAATCATTTAAGACAAACAGACGTTTGCAAAATTAGTTTTATCGATAATTATCATTTTACGTTTTATTCCACATTCTTTTTATTCCACATTTTAAAAATGTGCGAGGTGTTGAACTTATAATGACAATATTCAGAGTCTGTCACCCGATTTTAACATTTTCTATAGAAAGTCTTACAGGGGAAATTTGAACGAGTAGGGGAGTGGGGTTTGTTTGTTTTTTCGCGAATGGTTGCAGAAAGGTCATATGACATTAGCTATACATAGAAAAGTATTAACCTATTCATGTCGAAAAGTTTAAAAGATATTTCAATCGACTACGTCGATAATTCAATACTAAGGCGTTTGCTTCTATTTATTCCTGAAAAGAATAATGTTAATGAATATCGATTTTGCATTGTCTTTTTTATTAACTTCTGTGAGCTGTAAAATTAGAACACAGCTGCAAAATCTGAAGTTGGTCAAATAAATTTTGGGATTGTATCATCACAACTAATTTGAAAAACGGATTCAACATTTTCAGTAATGAACACTAGAACCTTGTATGCTGTGCATCGCTATACAGGGTGAATTCGATAAAGTAGGACACCTAAATATTTCCGTTACTTTTCGTTGTACAAAAAAACTTCGTAGGACAAAGTTACACTGTTTGAAGGGCCACATATAACGGTGTAAGGGAAAAAAATTTTTCAAGGTCATTTTTATGAGATTTCAAGGTTATCGATGTTTTTTTAAATGGAATGATATATTTTCGTTAACGTAATGTTGTAGCTGACAAAATACCGAATTCATGCACGTAACACAATATGACCTTCAAATGACCTTCAACCCAGAAAAATGGTATAAATAAAATTCAACGTGTAAGATTCATTTGATGTATTTCTGTTACGCCAAATGTTCAAAAATATTCCCTTGAGCTGCTATACATTCAAATGTATCGCAATACACAACATAATAACAGATTCGGCGTTGACAGGAGGACAATTATGATATACCTTCACCTATACGTTCGTACAGAATGGTGTTTATCCACTACTAATTACTCAGAATACCTTCTTGCTATCAGATTTCCACAGTTTCTAAGATTTCTCGATCACTTTATCGATGAACGTTTTACAATGCGTTACTCGAAGGTAGATAAGATTGATATGATTTTCATTTATTGAGAAAGTCGACAGTGTTTAAGAGAAGCCGTGCAGTTGTACAAGGACCGATTTCCTAATCGTAATTGTCCATCAGTTTCCGTTTACTCCAATTTGTTAAATAAATTCCATGAAACTGGTAGTGTCGAAAATAAAAAACGTACAAAGGTGAGGACTGTAAGGAATGAAGCAAACACAATTAATGTTCTGGCAGCAGTGAATACAAACCCTCATGCTAGTACGAGGCAAATCGCACGAGGAAGTGGCATTAGTCAAAAATGTGTAGTGCAAATACTCCAGGAACACAAATTTCACCCCTTTCACCTATCAATTCATCAAGAACTTCATGGTAGGGACTTTGTAAATCGTGTAAACTTTTGCCAGTGGAGATTGAGACAATTGATAAACGATAGAGCATTTTTTAATCAAGTATTATTTACCGATGAAGCTTTGTTTACAAATCACGGGCAAATAAATTTAAAAAACCTGCATTATTGGTCATCTGAAAATCCGCGGTGGTTATGGACAGTCGACAAACAAAAACCATGGCCCGTCAATGTTTGGTGCGGAATTTTAGATAACCAAATAATTGGGCCTCACTTTATTACCGAAACATTAAATGCAGAAGAATACATTGCATTTTTACGAGAATCGTTACCAATTCTCCTGGAAAATACACCCTTGAACATTCGTGAAAATATGTGGTATCAACATGACGGATGTCCGGCCCATTCTTCCCGTGTCGTAACACAATTCTTAAATAACAAGTTTCCAAATCGTTAGATTGGACGTAACGGACCCGTATTATGGCCAGCTCGCTCACTATAGACCTTACACCCCTTGATTTTTATCTATGGGGAAAACTGAAAGACGATGTTTATAGTGAACCACCAACGACTATAGACGACATGAAAGAAAGAATCGTCCAGGCTTGTGCGTCGATTTCCTCAGAAATGAATTACGCAGCAGTACGTTCTGTAACTTCACGGCTGAATGAATGTATAGCAGCTCAAGGGAATATTTTTGAACATTTGGCGTAACAGAAATACATCAAATGAATCTTACACGTTGAATTGTATTTATACCATTTTTCTGGGTTGAAGGTCATTTGAAGGTCATATTGTGTTACGTGCATGAATTCGGTATTTTGTCAGCTACAACATTACGTTAACGAAAATATATCATTCCATTTAAAAAAACATCGATAACCTTGAAATCTCATAAAAATGACCTTGAAAAATTTTTTTCCCTTACACCGTTATATGTGGCCCTTCAAACAGTGTAACTTTGTCCTACGAAGTTTTTTTGTACAACGAAAAGTAACGGAAATATTTAGGTGTCCTGCTTTATCGAATTCACCCTCTATTTAAATCACTAGAGTCCATCAATATTTTGAATATAAAAATACTGTTTTAAAAACATGTTTTCGAAGCCCTATTCTTCAAGAAAATGCAATGATCGATTTTCTCAAGCTCTCTCTCACACTACAATACGCACTCAACCTGTAGCCTACTAACATAGAACAATGGACATTCTTTACCGAGAAGGGTCGCTAAGGGACCCTGAGGTTTTTTTATTGTTCTTTTCGTTTTTATTGTACTATTTTTGTTGCAACCATGCTTTATCGATGCTAGTGAAAATACCCGTTTGTTGGGAACGGTTACCTATCTTGTACTCTAGAAAATAAACTTTGTAACTAAAAACGTGGTAAAATATGCGTGAAGTAGAAATCATAAAAGTATGGTGTTGGATAATCAATAAGTTAGCAGCGCAAGGAAAACGATCTCAGAATTGTATTAATGCACAGACGTTACACTAGTAAATAAACGTTTATACGACAGTAATGGCGTTTTAGAATTATTTGAATTGAAATATCTCCTGAACCACTAACTTTTCGACATACATAGGTTAGTACTTTTCTATAACGAATGTCCAACTGCATCGATTGACGTATTAAAAAAATACCTCGTTCCATTTAAAAAAACAAAGTTGACCTTTATATGACCTTTACGCGTCCACTCAGGAAGAAACTAATAACATCAGAATATGCTCCACTCGATACCATTCAAGCCTCCGCTGAAACATTTTTGCTACGAGTAACAATAGCGAGAAAATGAAAATGTCGAAATTGGGTGGGACACCCTGTATTATAATACGTGCTCTTTAAAGATATTTATACAATCAATTCATATAAAATCATTTGTATTATTTCAATAATTGTAAAACAATAAATATGGAATCGGCCATTTTGATCGGTGCACAGTGGTCCGGTAGTTCGTTTTTTGTGGCCAAAACTATTGTAGCGTTATTTCAATTTTTAATGTTATATTATTATAGATCGTTGGATTCGTCTTGATATCAGTTAGAATATTATGAAGTAAAAAATATATGTTAATATTTAAAAAATATTAACTATTAAAATATTAAAATATTAAAATATAAGGTTTTCAGAGATTTTTCTTTAACTTTTTGTATTGAAGTTTGTAGAAAAGTGAATACTGATTAACTTTCGTTGGAAACATTTTTTTGTCAGATCATCGGAAATATTTGAAAAATCTTGTTAACAATTCTCACAATGCATACTATTGTCTAGAAATCGCGAAAACGTAGCTAAGATTGAATTCTTCATAGGAATTATACTGGTGCAGAGAAACCATATACATACATACACTGTAAATAATTCCAAGCTTCTATGCAAGATTTAAGTGGAACTGCGTATCCGCGTCGAATAACCGCGGGCCCGTATTTGTTAAAATCCGTTTATAGTTCAAGATTGCGGAAGGTTGCAGTTAAAATTGACATGCTCTTCTTAGTAAATGTTCAAGCTTTCATATAAAACAAGTCCAATGCTTAGCACTCTTAAGCGTTTTTGTATAATTCTTTTTAAAATTTGAAGTTTAACCAAATCTAAGAATAAATATCTTAATTTGCCTTTGCCGCCATAATTGGTTATCTAAAATGCGAATTTAATGATTCTGTCTTTATAACGCCATATCTCACCACAAAATGATGTAAAAGGACTAATATCTTGTATTTGGGAGTTTTTAATGGTCGTCATTTTATAGTAAGAAAGATTTTTCCGATATATTGAGCTTGAAAAATTGACTTTTGACTAGAAAAAGGTTGCAGATAACCGTGACATCCGCACCGTATAAGAACGACAAGACGCGGCCATCAGTAAATAATGACAGAGCGCGATGAAAATGATGCTGAGCCTTTGCCGGGAGGATTTGCCGCGTCCGAGGCGTGTCGGAAATATAAAATCTCATGGATCCCATATAAATCACGTGCAAGCCTTGATCCCGAAATCTCGCGTACGAGGGATCTCATAATTTTTTCGCCGGAATTTTAACTACCGCACCGACGGCGGCAAGGCAACCTCCCCTCTCGATGACTCGAGACTCGGAGTGCGGTCCTGGGAACACATTTCCATGCAACACGTTTCTGCCAGTTTAATCTGTCTCCTTTTATTTACATTTCCAGCGGCACGGCGCGGCGCAGCGCTGTTCCGGCCTAGCGTTGCGCGAGCGTTCCACGCGTTTCGATCGTCAGACAGAAAAGAGAAAGAAAGGACTACGAGAACAGCAGTGCGGCGTATTGTACCGACAGAGTCCCGGATAATCCGTAGAAGTCTACGGCGGGGCAAGGGGGACGCAAGCTCTACCCGTGAATTACCCGTGGCGTATCGTGTAATACGCGCCTCCTTCGTCCGTGTGTCCTCGAGAGTTCAAGCCTAGTGCAATTCGCTCGACGACGCCCGGCTATGAAAAGATTTGCGTTCGTTCCGCTTCGCTCGACGAGCTCTGAGATGGACCCGAAAACGAGAACAACGCGACGACGAGCAAACGACGTTAGCCTCTGTCGATGTCTTGTTTTATGACTACGGGTAAAAGGAATCATATGTAGCGCGAATAGAGGGACGGCGAGAAATGTTTGCCGGCGACATTGAAGAGAGGTGATTTCCCCAATTTGACGCGAAGCTATGCGTTCGCCTTTCGCCAGTCTATTTCTAGTAGTGTTTCCGAAGTGTTTCTCGGGAAATCATTGCGTTCGAGGACAGCAAATTTTATTGAACTCTCGGATGCTCTTTACTTTACCGGACTCAAAATTTGTGCCATTCTCCTATTAATTATGATGTATTTGGTATGTAATCCGGTAGATTTGTACCCGGGGCCGTTGCAGGTCGAAGTTTCGATCCTGTAGGATCAATGGTTCAGTAGTTATGCTTGCTTAAAGTTGTGCACTTTTCAGTGTTTTTGACAGGTAAGGGCGCCGCCATATTGGTTTGTAGTGACGACCGCGAGTCGCTTACCGAGCAGAACCGCTAGATGGCAGCACGGGCACGCTTAAATGCTGATAATACAGGGTGTCCCAAAATTTCTGCAGATCCCGGAAATGGGAGGTTCCTAAGAGCATTTGAAGCGACATTTTCGTTTGCAAAAATGTTGTCCGCGGCTTTGTTTAGGAGTTAGGATTATTTGTTTAGGAAAAACACGGACCAATCAGAGCCGACCTAGACGTGAGTTGCACAGTCGGTCAATAGTCGAAATTTCGTTGTTTTGATGTTCTGTTAAACATAGCACATTTTTGTTAACCTAAATTTAAATAAATCAACCCTACAGTTGAACCTTGATTATCCGGGCCACTGATGTTTGAATTCTTTATCGTCTGAATACTTTCCACAGAGAATTAGTTTGCGTTACACCAACCCATACGCTACACGATTTACTGCACACTTCAATAAGGATTAAGTTCAGCACTGAAACTATGTAATTATTGTATTATCCGAACAATCATGTTCCACTAATTAGCACGGATAATCGAAGTTCTACTCTACGTACCTAATAGAGTCGTATTTATTAACAAACAGTCATTAAAAAATGAAATATTTCATTGAAGTTTTAATTATTAACCAATTTTATTCTTTAGCAGTAGCTTGCCCCACTATAAGAACAACTTGCACCACAATGGGGCTAAAAGTTCCGCTTCACCCAAACGACAAATAGATGAACGAATAGTTGAAAGATCAAACTAGAGGGCTATTGTTGCTCGCTCGCAGGGTTGTTTTTGCTCGCTCGCTTCGCGAGCTCGCGGGTAGGACTGCTCTTGCGAGAGGGTTAGTGATACGCATGGCTAGTAGGGCCTACTGATATTAATGTTTTTTATTTGGTGTGTGACTCTCCAAGAGTCACACAAAGAACTTCCCGATTCGTTACTCCTTCGCCAACATCGCTAACATCGTTTTTTTTTTGTACTTTCATCGATATTCTCCCAAAATGTATTCTTGGGAGTAGAGATGATAAATTCACTGTTGCATTGGAATAACTTTCGATTATTCCAAGCGGTAACATTAGCATCAGTTAAAAAAAAATTTTTTTTTTTAAATCTAAAAAAAAAAAATTTTTTTAAATCTAGAAAAAAAATTTAAAAAAAAATTTTTTTTTATGTAATTGCGTTTGGTTCTCTGGTGGAAAATTTTCGTCCTCCCTTATAAATTGCATTGTAGAATCAACTCTTTTCGAAAAAAAACTAAAGAAACTAAAAAACTACTTGACCAAAATGGACCAAAATCTAATCAGCTCTAAGTTACAGCGGGGCACATCGATTGCATCATTCATCATCCTGATCGCGTTGTTACTTTTTCTGAAAACGTTAACGAAAAATTTGATTACATAGAAACGGCCATACGCACACACACACACACACACACACACACGAACATTTTGCTGAAAATAGTCTAAAATGACTGCAATGACCATGAAACGTGAAGATCTGCTAAAAAATCGATTTTCGATTTTCGGGGTAATTACAATAACTTCCCTATAAAATCGGGAAATTAATAAGGTGGAGTGGCGTAAGTCCGCTCTAGTTTTTGCAAAGTTGGACTTTAAACTGATGTATTTTCAGTCTAGTATGTAAAAACTTAACGCTCTTGGTATGAAGTAGTATTATGTAGGAGTCTAATTTTACTTGAAAATTATCATTTTGATAGGATATTGTACAAAGTGTCAACTAGGACGCACATACCCCGAAAGTGGGGCAAGTCCGTCTCTGGAAGTTAGGAATGTTTTCCAACCTTGTTTCGACTGCTATGGGGCAAGAAAAGAATGATTAACAATCCTGCTATAAAATTCTTCTTATTGCATTAAATTATATTGTTTAGGTTTGTAGTTATCCACTTTTAAACAAACATGTACTTTGATGCTGAAATATGAAAGGAGATACAGTGATATTAAAACTAAGTTTAAAAATGATTTCGAACCTTGTTTCAAGTGCTACAGAGCAAAAAAAGAATGATTAACAAGCCTGTTACAAAATACTTTTTATTGCATTAAAGTTATTGTTTAGTTTTATAGTTACCCATACAGTACGCACTCAACCCACCGTGATAGTACGCACTTGCCCCGTGTAGTAATATATTTGTGACAAAATCATCTTAGTGTTTTTCTCAATAAATTTAAAAAAATACAATAAAAACGGTATATTTAATGTAAACCTACATCAATATTTGTTGTACTTATCTAAAATAACAACACAGAATATATTAATAACTTGTAAACTATTGCACGTTCAGGGTAACCTCAAAGTTGTACGTGTACCTCGCACGTGACTGTTTGGCATTGATTGATTAAAGCGAGGAAAACACCTTTATTCTTGGGCGACATCTATATCGAATAGTTCATATTAACTTATACTACGTTAATAAATACAAGCTAGAGAAATTTCGTTCATATTATAATAAAAATAACCAATTGACGGACTTGCCCCGTAGACGGACTTACCCACTCCACCTTAGATGAAAGAAGTTAGAATTTTAAAATATAACAACTTTAACAATAAAGTACTCGTTCAATATGAGAATATCTATACTATTTCCACGTAATTTTATATGTTTCTTCAAAATTGGAACTTTCAGCCCCGGTCTCCCCTACTTGAAGTGTCCCTTAACTTTCGAAACGGTAAAGAACTTTTCAATTTGCATGCGGGTCACGGGTAATTTGGGCGTTCCCATATTTTCGGGACACCCTGCGTAACGTACGGGTGTTATGAATAAGGTTTCTAAGAGCCGTAGATATCCCGGTAATGGCGACTAAAAGTGCGCCGGCGAACGCGGAACCACCGCATCGCATTAACGAAGAGTGACTCAGTCGCCTAACGGAAAAATATCTGGTTGTTACGTCGCAGTTTTATACACCGCAGCGGATTCACCGAATTACGGGGCTACGGTTAACGAAGTTTAATTATTTAAAAAGGGCCGGGCGGTTGCTCACGAAAGAACGTATTTACTTACGTTTCTGCAACCGCCGCGCCGCGCCGCGTGTCGCACGTCGCGCGTCAGCGAAACGAATTCACCAAGCGACGTGAAATGCGCGGTTCGTTAAAATATGCATAATTCGAAACAATTTGCACCATTCGCGAAGCGCATGCGTGCTCCATCCTTATTTTGATGCACATATTGCATTCCTACGCTGCCGCTGCTGCTGGCTTCGCAACTACACCGCCGCAATTTTCCCAAAGACAGATATTTGTCTCATGCATTATTTCCGAACGTAGAAGGTTTCTGCATCGGTACTTTTTGCAGACTATGGTTTATAGTTTTCACATGTAAATGTTGCGTTAGCTAGAATGCTGTAGAGACCGCCGCGAGTTTGTACGTTTCTGACAGACTTTTCCACATTTTAATCCTGTTAATTGCCTCGTTGAAAATATGGCATACACAGTGTTCCCTCGGATGATGTGACTCTCTGGTATGCGGATGATGTGACTTTTCTATCCCCACTACTAGGGGGTTCCCCCTTGGGCGGTCGACCGCGCTACAGAAACGCGATCCGAGTTCGGATATCGGTGAGGCAATACTAATGCAATGATGAAACTTTCTCAATTTTAGTTATTTTGTTACGAAAGCTCAACCAACGGATTCGTGAAATTTTTCTGATTAAAACGAGACCAACCGCGATAGAATTGCGATTGTATTTACTTGTTTAATAAGCGTCGAAAGTTTCGAACGGAAAGAAGGGCAGCGTGTGGAAAGAAAAGAGACGCGCAGAGTCGTAGCGTTCGGCATAGATCAAAGGCCTACGTATCGATTCTAATGGTAACGTAAATACAAAACTTTTTTATTTTTTATTTTTTATTTCCAGAACTTTCACTAACATATTTGTAAGATTTTTCTGATTAAAATGAGTCTAAACACGACGTAATTTGGATTGTTTTTTTATTGTTTAAAGTACAGGGAGGTAAAATGTTTTATACACTGGCTTCTGGGGCCATTCCAACTACCTGGAAGAGAGGTAGTACCCATAATCCCCATGATACTTGATGTATTATACTCAGGTGTGGAATGGCATCAGCAGCAGGATAGTCGTTTACACTTGGAAAAGTTATCCAAGAAAAGTGTTATAAAGGCCATCGACACGTACAATAAAACAATTGACGGAGCAGTTTATGAGGCAGTTTCTTACATTCGTTTCGTGATAAAAGTAAAAGTGTGTATTACAGGATGACCAATTAGTAATGCATCATGTTTCTCCACTGCTCCATAAATGATGAATATAAACACAGCTTTTTTTAAAGACCTACTGAATAACCTACGCCATGTTCAGCGGTCAAAATTCGCTTCCAGGTCTCGCATGTTAAGATTTAAAGATCCGAATTCGCTTCTTGGTGCTCGAAGGATGAGCTGTAGGTAAACACATCAGTTCAAAAGCCCGGTGCCGCATTCACTTCCAGGTCTCGCATGTTGAGATTTAAAGACCCGAATTCGCTTCCAGGTATCGCATTATGTGAGCTGTTTGAAGAACCGATCACTGAACAAGACGTAGTTAGTTTCATTCATAATTTCTTCATTTTTAGTTCCACTTGCACGAAACTTCCATCAGTAGATTTGTGAGATTTCCCTGGTTAAAATACATCAAACTCGACAGAGTTTCAATCATATTTATCGATGTTACAGCGAGTTATTATCACACTTCAAATCAGTGAATATGGTCCGAATTATGCCGTATTTAGACTGATTTTAATTAGAAAAATCTCACAAATACATTGGTGAAAGTTCTGTAAAAAAAGAATGAAAAATAAAAAACATTCCTCTTTGTATTGACGTTGTAATCGATACGCAGCCTTTTGAACTGTGCTGGCTGCCTCGACGTTCAGTCCCTCTTTGTCGTTTACGCGCTGTCCTTCTCTATGTTCGGCATACGTCAAAGAACGTAAGTACCATTTCGCTCTCTGAGACTCGATACCCCCGAGGTTCTGAAATCATCCGAGGGAACACTGTATATGTTGGTTTTCGGGTTTTCAACGGTACGAGTGAAAATTTTTTTCTCTTATTAATTTTTTTTTAATTTCAAGTATATCGAGACATAGCCACCTAACTTTTATGATTCATGTAAGTATTGTGATACATTAATGAAGCAGGTTGGAGTACCTCTTAAGAGGCAATGCAATGATTTATGCCAATTTATTCCTTATTTATGCCAGTCAAATTTGTATAGTCAAGAAGCATGCGGTGTTTGTTGTGAACCGATTACAGTTCTCCTAGGTTCTATTAAAAAATACATCATTTAAATGCTAGCTGTTACTTCTTACAAACACTTCCGATGTCTTTGCTTAAAGTTCCGCGTCGTTAACCTAGTCATTTCCTGTGGTATTGTTGCAGTTACGTGCGCAATGATAAGACTCGGTTTGGTCGAGAAAACAAAATGGCAAACATTGCTCTTTCCGACTCCACGATTCAAGTGTGGGAAACGTTGGAAAACTAACATGATCGTTCCATCGCGACCTGAATTTTAAAGTCTTTATTCTCTTCAGCTCTGCGACGGTTCTCAGTTTGACCATACAGGGTGTCCCAATTTGGAATATCGCTGAAATTGTCGATAATACTAAACAACGTTTCAGACAAAAGTTGATCGGTATAAGCGGGGACACTTTCTGATTTATATATCTTTGTTCTATGGCAATCCCAACAAAAACATCCTGTAAACAGGAGCCAAGTTCCTATAGCCGTAAAAAGTTGTGAGATCAAACAAAATACGGCCAAGTTCGTTAGCATGGAAATACCTCTTGCAATACTGAAAAAAGCGTATGTAAAAATTAGTTTAAAAGAACGCTATTTAATTTTTAAAGAGTTACATGGAGGGCTAAATTATTCAAACTTGGCCGCTACCCAACAACCTTTTATGGTCATTGGTTTAAAAAGTAACGGCCAAGTTTGAATAATTTAGCCCTCCATGTAACTCTTTAAAATTAAATAGCGTTCTTTTAAACTAATTTTTACAAACGCTTTTTTTAGTATTGCAAGAGGCATTTCTAAGCTAACGAACTTGGCCGTATTTTGTTTGATCTCACAACTTTTTACGGCCGTAGGAACTTGGCTCCTGTTTACAGGATGTTTTCGTTGGGATTTCATCAATTTTTGTTGAAATTTCATCAATTGTCAAGTAGATATCAAAGAAAAAAAATCCTTTTCTAATCTGCAAGACAAAATCCAAATTCAATGTATCGAAGATTAACACTCTGCTGGCGACGCTAGGATCCGTTTGCCATTCCCCGCTATAGACTATAGACGATGCTCGGTGCAGTTTCTTTTATTTACGTTAGAGCGATTGTTCTTTTCATCAGTATTTGTTGCGACTTCGAAGCTAATAAAACGTATAGTTATGTATGTTATGCTGCTATGTTCTATCCTACGTACCTATTTCATAATGTTCTTTTTTCAATACAACCCCCTTTAAGGTGTAAATTTCAAACTTTGATAATTATTCCTTTTAGTGTTTGTTATGGTGGGCCTATTACCAAATTTCAAGCTTGTAGGTCAATGAGAGGTACCCAAAAGGTTTTGATGATCTGTCAGTCAGTGACAAATTTAGCGATTTTTGAGGTCCTACATCTCGGAACCTACTAATGTCGGAACATTAATGTTTTGCCAATATTGAAATATGATAGCATTTAACAAGTGTAGGAAATTATATCTCTCCATCTGCCTCCAATGCCGAGTTATAAGCCTCTAAAAAACAACTAAGTTGTTTCGTGTAAAAGGAGGTAGTGCGAGAACTTGGCTGGTGCACTACCATTGACCTAGATATGCAGAGGACAGCTTTGTTTTTTTAAAAATTGGAATCGCATATTTTTTCATTATCTACAGATATAAAATTTCGAAAAAAATTTTTTTTTTACAAAAAGTAAAAATCATTTTGATTTTATAAGTGTTAAAATGTACTTTTGATTTCATAATGTTATAGCTGACGTTAAGACGAATTCACCGACCTACTATATTATGACCTTGCGCCCGTTTTTTCCGATTTTTCGGGCCAAATACTCCACCGTGGATCGATCGGATTCAAGAGCGATGTTTGCCTGTTTATTCGGTTACACGTTGTAAAACAGCAGTAAAAATTCCCAGGATCGACACGGACGAAGCGGAAATATAATAATTTAGAAAACTGCTATCGAATCCGAAAAAATTGAAAGACCGAAGACGATAACGACTCCTTCGTATAATAGAGATTATGTTCAAACTCGGTAGAACGACTCGTCATTAATTCCCGGCGAGCGTCAACCGTTTACGGGGGTAGTACCCATCAACTAGAACTCGTTACGCGGCGATCCAATAAAACTGGTCCCCATTCGAACGGTTTTCTTTGTTTTACTGTCACGATACGGAAGTCGAATTCGCGCAGAGTCGACCAGACCCGGTCGCGCAAACAGACTAAAAATTCGAGCGAAACGCACCGAATGCGGAAATCTCCGAGGAGTCCGAGGTTCTCCGAGCTTTCATCGATTCTGCTAGTTCGCCTGCTCCCGTCACCGTCACAAACGTTTGCTTACACGGAGAAATATCGGAGAAACGAGAAGTTATTACACTCGAATCGGGGGCTGAGGAGGCGGCGAGGATCGTACAATGAATTCCGTTCAACGCATCCGATTCTGCACATGCATGCCGGCGTACTGCGTTCCCGCGTTTAGCCGGGTCAGCTGTAATTGGAAGAAAATGGAAAATGTTCACTAGCCTCGAAGAAACAGTGGGAAACGTGATCCGGAAACCGTGAATACCTGGTCAAAATTCAAGTTTTCATCGCAGCTTTCTGAAAAAAGTTATTGGGGTCGTTGATAACGAATTTGAGATCAAGGTCAATACAAAACGGCGACTTCAATACTTCTATTAGATGTGTGTAATAACTAGACTGCAGAGCTTTATGCAAAATAAAAATTTCTTACCTGAATTGCAACAAACTAGAGTGAAATAGAAATTTACTTTCTTCCCTATTATGTTTAGTAGGTTAAAAACAATATAATAGTATGTTCAAATTTCCCTAATGTTTTTGCTATTTTAAATTACACCTACTCATTTTTTTAAAAATGTATAAAATCCGCAGTCTAGTAATGACATTATATGTAGACATTTACAGATATAATACAGTGGAGGAAGCAAGTAAAAACGTTGTTAATTGTTGCAATCTTGGATTACCTCAAGGTCATTTCAAAGACATATGCCGAACTTGTTTATTTCTGTATTTTCATAATATCAAAAAATATGGTATTCCATTTAAAAAACACAAAGTGACCTTGAAATAACCTTGAAAGAATAATGTTATATTGAATAATGCTGATATTGAACACATGTTATTGTTTTGGTGTGAAAATTCGAAGGCACGAACTAAAGTACAAATAAAACGATTACAACTTTTCCGTATTTCCCTGCAAGTTTGACGCAATATTTCATAGTGGATAAGAAAACGTATCATTCCTTTTAAAAAGAAAAAGTTGACCTTCACCTCACCTTGGAGTGACCACCGGGAAAAATAAAAGTCCCACCATATGATGTTCCCCGCGGTATTGAACATTTTTCATCTGAAACATTTGTACGTATAATCAATATTTTTGGAGATATTCGTCGACAACGCTTCATAATTGCCACCCTTATACAGGGTGAGTCACCTAACGTTGCCACCTCAAATATCTGTGTTGTTTTTAAATATACGTCAAACGTCTGAAGGACAAAGTTGAATGGTAAAATGGGTCTGATACAAAACCAAAAAAGTTTTTTTTTTATGTAATTTTTTTAGAGATATGAAGGTCACCTTGACTTTTTTAAATGGAATGTCTTATTTTTTGTACCACAGATCGATAGAGTATCAAATTCTGAGTAAAAACGTATTGACCTCCATATGTCCTAAATCTAATAGTTAACGAAATATTATCGAAACAATTTTCTTTTTTTTCTTTTTTTCTTTGGACAATATCTCGTTAACTATTAGGTTTAGGACATACGAAGGTCAACCCTTTTATACTCAGAATTTGATACTCTATCGATCTATGGTATAAACAATAGGACATTTTATTTAAAAAAATCAAGGTGACCTTCATGTCTAAAAAAAATTACATGAAAACAAAAATTTTTTTTGTATCGCATGATCTCCATTTTACCATTCAGCTTTGTCCTTCAGACATTTGACGTATCTTTAAAAACAATAAAGATATTTGAGGCAGCAACGTTAGGTGACTCGCCCTGTATACTGATAAATTTATTGTTATAATATTTTCGAGTTGAATACAAAAACAGTGAGAAAGGGACAATCCTACGCCATCATCAGTAATCATTGTTGGTAGAAGCAATCTGTGCCAAACAAACATAATGGGCCAGCCATATTCAGGCACACGTATGCCCTATGAATTATTAAACCAGAATTTCCGCATGGTAAAGATTCATTTTTCATTCTAGATATGTTTCTACTCCATTTCTTTTTTACATTGCACGCCGAATTACATCTCATCCCATGTGCAGCGATTGTTGTATAAATTACCTTCGATGCTGAACAATTGTTCAGGTCATATGTAGATGCTGATGATTATACGTTACTCGTATTTTTCATAATTGTTCTCCTAGCACACGTTAATAGGTCAGAATCTATCTGAATATCAACCTATTTTTTACCCGTTTCCAATTATTTTAATCACCGTATTCAAACGATTTTTATTGCGTTCTCGCCAGAAATAAATGAAGGGAAATTTTCTTTTATAAAATTACTAGACTGCGACTCCTTATGCATTTTAAGGCTCACATAATTTTGTAGAAAACGTTGGATTATAAAATTCGATAGAATTTAGTACAATCTTCTATTTACATATTTTGGATCTAGAAA
This sequence comes from Lasioglossum pauxillum, assembly GCA_933228785.1. Lineage (NCBI taxonomy): Eukaryota > Metazoa > Arthropoda > Insecta > Hymenoptera > Halictidae > Lasioglossum > Lasioglossum pauxillum. The sequence continues at coordinate 37,617,154 of OW121699.1, read as the reverse complement.
GGCTTTTCCCACTAAAAATAGGATTTTAAGAGATTCCACGTTCTTCGAACACGTCTATAAAAGTTGAAAATTGCTTGAACATCGGCGGTCTAAAAAATAACTTTAACGGCCTTATAAGAATATTGTTGTTTTGGAATAAGTAGACTGCCGATCTTTATGCTGATTCCTATTTTTGTAAGTTGTTCTATAAAGAAGAAACTGGGTAAAGAATTGCTTTAGTTTGCTGACGAATTTCTGCAGGTGAAAATTATATGAAAAACCAATAATTACAGTTGATTAGACGCTGCCTTGTATTTTAAAACATTTGTATGTACATGCCATAAATGCAAAAAATTTAAACGCAATAAAAATGACATTTATTGCAATGTTTCCTTTCTCGAATAGCCTGTGCTACCATTTTCATACCTTCTTTTTATTCCATTCATAATTGAATCTCTCTTAATAATTAAATTTGTAGTTGTATATTGCTTCAGAATCTTTCCTGTCAGGAAATGTGATCTAAAATTTCAATATCACTACAATAAGTTTCAACCAATTACTGATTGGTAATTTGTTAATTGAAATGCTTTAATTTGAAATATTCATTCGTAGATTATAATATAATATAAATGGCACAAGTGATCAACAGTAAGGGCCTAGTCACGAACATCAGATCTAAATTCAATTATATGAATTTGCTATGAATAATATTTGAATTGAGTTTATTATTTGTTAGACTGCATAGTTTCACGAAAAATAAAAGTTTCTACAAGACTGGAACTAAATAGTTTCCTTTCCTAACAATATCATTATATTATTTTGAAGAGAGAACAATTATTATTACATTCTTATTTAACATTATGCAAGAATATGAGCATCTAGTATAAAAAAGTAACGTAAAAACGTGTTTTACTAAAGATACTTTCCAAATTCAGATTAATGAAATAAACATTCATCAATTTCCGTGTGTTTAAAAAATACAGCGAGAATTGGAATACCTCAAATACTATTCTTGATGACTTTGGAAATTTAATAGAAAGTATGGGTACCATTAAAATATATTCCTTTATCAGAATTCTTAAATGTAACTGACTATGTGTGCCTACCGGAAATGCGGAAGTTATTTCTGAATTTATTAAACAGGAAGGAAAAGAAGAATAGACGCGACCAGTGCCAGTGCAACGATCGATTCAGCTACGGCGCGGCGCAGCAACGGCTACACTCATGTGAACCGAATCGTCAGTTTATCGCGTACAAAACGATACATTCCGGCTGTCTAACGATGCCCGCAACCGAGCAACACGGTTTTTTCTCATCCGTCGGTACGCGGAATTTAATTTCAACGCGTTGCACCGAAATTTACCCGCAATTCTCTCCGACCTTAGCCCCCGACGGTCTCCCACGCCACCACCCTCTCGCTGCGTTCTGAGTTCCACCTCCTTCGCGTTCGACCTAGGAATTTTTTTCCGCGCCGTTAACGGAGCCACAATGAATTTCACTCGCGGCGGCCGAACCGAGAGATTTAAAGGTGCAACTTGCGTTTTCTTCTCTTCACCTTTTTTTCATTCCAACCTCTCCCGGACCGACCGTAGCCAAGCTGACGTCCAAACTTCACGATTTTTCCGTGCAATGCATTATGTCAAAAAAATACCAAGACATCTTCAATGAAACACACAAATTTTCTATTTTCATCAAAATTTATTTTATGCCCTTCAAAATAGGCCCCTTCCGAGGCAGTACACTTCTGCCAACGCAAAATCCAATCATCTAAGCACTTCTTATAAGCGTTTTATGGTATGGTCTTCAGTTCCTTCAGCGAATTTTGTTTCACGGCCTCCACCGACTCAAAACGGCGACTTCGAAGGGGTAATTTGAGTGGGTTACCATGGGTTCGTCGACAACTCATTTGACCGACACTGTTTCGATCGACACAATTTGACCGACAATAACTTTCGTCTATGTTTTTCTCGATATTGTGGAAAAACACTGTTTTTCTCGATATTGTGGAATCGTCGACAAATGATTTGATCGACACTATCACACTAGACACGTTACCATTATTAAAAAAAAATTCATATTGTTCCCTTATAATGGTAACCGCATTGATCCGAAAGTGATATTCTTTGCTGGTCTGACAAGGCTTTTGAAGGGTTGAAACAACGAAGCTGTCCATTTTTTGACATTTTGCCTGACATACATTTGTTCAATGACCCAAAAGGTACAACATATTTCAAATTCAGCCATTTTCGCAGAGGACCCATTTCACGTGGTTTAGTGCGGGGTCCTTTGAAAATACAGTAAGGTCGCGATTTGTTCCCCATCGCCGGTTTCAAGCAGGGAGGGAGATCGTGTAGGGACACTATGTTTTATGACTGCGTCGACCGCTCCGTACAAAAGATGCCGAATGTAGACAAGGACAGCATGTCATCGCCAGTTAAACCTCTAAATACAGTTGAAATCATATCGTGTTTAGTATTATTTTAATCAGAAAAATGCCACAAATATATTGGTGGAAGTTTCATAAAAAAATAAGTGATAATAAAAAAGATTTAATGTTGGTGTTACATTGTGAGGACGCACGGACCTTTGAATTGTGCCGACGACTGCGACTCTCCGCGTCGCACTAGTAGTGATTCTCACCGATATACCCGAGCTGATATCACATTACTACAGTGGAGGGGAAACTTTTTTGCATATATCGTGTGCAGCCTTTTTGCGTTTATAGAGGATTTACTGTATATGGTCTAAGGATAACCTATATTTTTAGGTTACGGCCACATGAACGTCGAAAAAGCGGACGACAGAATCATCTGTTACGCATCCATCGTAACAGTGTAACAATGTAACTGCAATGTAACACTCCTGCACTCGAGATGCGTTTGTCTGTTTCAGCTGGTGAATAACGTCGATGCGTGACATTCTCGTTTCTTCCTATTTCGAGTGTCAGTTATAGAGAACGAATATTGGAAACTTGTGACCCTGTTGAAACGTATTGTTTCGTCATAAAAGACCCTAATTTAATCACTCATAATAGCTGCAGTTTCTTCAAAATTCAAACGAGAACAATATAATAAATAAACCCTGTTCGGCAACTTGTTTAATTTGTCGTGAAAAAAATAGAACATTGTTCGTCATTATACCATGAAGCACAAATCATTTAATGAGACTTTTCCTCACGGGTCTTTAACAAGATGTGACAAGTTAACTTTCTTAAAGAAGTCATAAAATCTTGTTTACGGGTGTCTTGTTATAAGTTCCATAAATGAATAATATCAGAAATAATATCATCTGAAAGCCAAAAGTTAAGCATATTTACAAATGATCGGTCGAATTTGGCAAACATTGATTCATTTAATTTTTGTTCAGACCTCATGTCGAATTAGGAAAAAACTTGTTTGCAGTTTCTGGTTAAAAATTCATATTTTAAAGCAATTTCATTGCACAGTTGGCAATTTTGTTTCTGAAGTTAAATTTTGTCATCACAAAACTCTCTCTCTCTCTCTCTCTCTCTCTCTCTCTCTCTCTCTCTCTATGCTAAGAAGATCGAGTTTCTTATTCAAAGTAAAAAAACGTTTAATCGACGAATCAAGTCTCTTGAAACTTTCATAGCCGGCGCAAAATTCGAACTCGCAGACGTAACCATAAGATCGGAAAAGATATTACGGAGGTCTGTCTCAGTAGTTCTTCCCTCGTCCTTTTATTACAATAATCTCTTCATCGCAAGGATAACTAGAAAAATGGCTGTAATAAAGAAAGGAATTCGATAGTGCATCTTCGGGCGCAGTATTTTCCGGCGGCGTCGGAGGGGGGAAGTGAAGCTATTGGCTCTTCCATGGCGGTCGCATATCGAATATCCGGGGATTCTTCCATGCAGTCGAGAATTTGACCAGCGACCCATTGATTCGTCGTGACACGAGTCGGTAGAGAAAAACGCGTGAAATTAAATTCTTGCGAATATGAAGCGATGACTATGAAGCGGAAACGAGCCGGGGAAATCACCGGCGGCTTCCGCTTTCGAGTCCGTGGACATGTCAACCAATGGGATTACAGATGGGATTACAGGCGAAAGAGATTGACAGGGGAATGTTATTAAAAATGCTCTCTTCCCGGTGCATTTGCACGTCGCGTCGAGCTTCAAGGAATCCCTGTTCATCTGCTTTGTGGATTATATCGTGCTCGTGAAGAAGCGAATGATCGCAATGAATGGTTGCGAACAGTTCCAGGGACGCAGTAAGGAAGACTTGCACCTGGGGCCAAAATTATACTTCGCGCCCCTCTACAAAAAAAATCGAAATTTTTTATCAGATTCATTATGAGAGCCGTTTATTATGAAAGTAGCTTAAGTCCATTTTCGAAAAAATCAAACTAGCAATTTTAATATTTACATTTCTACGTTATCATTTCATTCTGAAGCAAATTGTAACTAATATATTTAAAATCACAAAGATATTGTAGAAAAGGAAATTAGCTGATTAATAGAATGATACAAATTTTGATTTTGAAAGTGGCGTAAGTCCATTTGTCAGTTGTTTGATGTTAAGGTAGTCATGTCATGTATCTTGAAACATCTTGTTTTTTTCAATTTGAAGCATTATAAATTATATCGACTGGACTTGGGCTGTTTCAAATTTTATGACAAATCTAGTTGTTAATTTTGATAGTGGCTTAAATCCATTCTTGGTAAGAAGACACATATTATTCACTTAATAATTGCTATTATTTGAATAGGAATTGTTTTAACTCTCTTAGATACACTTAAGGATGTTCTGGAGGTACAATAGGAGATAAAAGTACAAGAAATTCGAAATCCATCGATACATGGCAATGAAAGCCATTCATGAGTATATTTTGCATTAAACTTTTGCGAATACTGTACCCTCTGTAGCTATATTCAGTGGTCTACACTTGTCGCGTTTCCATGCTAGTGAGAGACAACACGATAAATTTAACGTTTTGTAACAGTTTATAATTTTTTTGCTCTGCAACTGTTTAGTGAATCTTAATAAATTTTGAACACATAATTAATTCCATAATTTTTACTACATATAAAAAAACTGGAGTTTCTAGTTGCGTTTTTTCAAGGTATAAATACGGCTTGAAGTGGAATTTTATGAATTCTCCATAAGAAGACGTGTTAAAATGTGCAAACTTTAAGTTGCCATAATTCTTAAACGGTGCAGTGAATCGAACCCAAACTTTGGTAATTGCATTAATTTAGTAAGAATTATATCTTGTCAAATTTCCAAAAGTTTTGTTACGTTTTTATATACCTCCAGAACATCCTTAAGGAGTGTGATACATTGGTATCCTATACGTATATTTTTAATTTCATTGAAACGCAAACTCTTAAATATCTCAATTTAAACTTAAATGGACTCGGGCCACTTTCAAAATAAACGGCTCATAAAAAATGAAAAAAAAACACACACACAAGCAACGTGAACTGTCACCAACAATGAAAATTAAAAAGAATGAAAAACTAATTTTTAAAGTTAGCACGGAAGAGGATAATTGTCTTCTCAACGTTTGTTGCAAATTAAAGATCTGCAGTCTACTTATTATTTATTCAGGGTGCCCAAAAATGTTACACTTCCTTAAAAGGGGTGATTCCCAAGGTCATTTGATGTAACTTTCCCCTTTGCGAATGCAGCTCTAGGTGTCCTCAATTTTTGTACACATCATTTTCTCACCAAGTCTCACAATTTACTAAGTTCGAAAAATGTGAAAAAACGTTTATGATATCTAGGGCTAAGGACTACCCAGAGTGGTCAGATCAGGGGAATTGACTCGAATTGAGGGGAAAAAATCATCCTCACGACAGTGACGAAACTAGTCACGTGACAGGGCCGTGGCGGAAGTGTGGGGGAATAGCGTCGTGGAAGGGGAACGATAGAGTAGGCGACAAGTCTTGATCTGGGATTACCCAAGGCGCACTTGTTCCTCGGTGTTTCGACTTCCCCGACTCTTCTTCCCACGACTCTACGATCCTCTTCTAAAGAAGATCTGATTGAGGTGCATAGATACACCTGAAGCGAATTCCTTCTCTGTAGGCAAGTGTTCAGCAAACTTTTCGCCGGCGCGCGTTTGCATGGAACTCCGAAACATTTTGAAACAGTAGCGGTTGTTTTTTTCGGTGGCTGGCGTGCGTTCGCGAACAGTTTACAATTTTCCACACGCCGAGGGCATCAAAAAGCATCGCGAGGGAAATGCGAGCGGACACGTGTTCCTCCCGCGCGAGCACAGTCACGGAATAGTAAATACCGTGGATCTCTCCCAGGGTGGCAATCGGGAGAATTCCGGGCCGGGTCGGATCGCATGGATCGATGTCACGAGCTTTGTTACACGAAGTCCACCGGGCAATTATCGTCACACGTGTTCTCCTGTGACGCGAAGGCAGAGGGGAACGACAACGTTCGACTTGAATTACAAACGACAACCGACCACCCCCCGGTTTCGGGTCCCGTCTTCCCGCAACCTCTAACCAATCCGTTTCCCCAACAGGGAACATAAATTTCTTTTTCTCTCTGATTTGCGCGAGGATTCGTAAATCAGGATCGTGTATAGCACGTACAAGCCGGATCACTGAAATATTTCCTGTATTTATGGCTATATGAAAAGACCGTTTGAGAATAGTTTATTGCTCGAGGGGTGTCGGCGTTTTGTTTAGCCCTCATGTAGGCGACCATGGTGGATACTAGGATAACTGTACCGATTACTGCGGTATCATGCTTCGATCGTACTTCATTTTAACCTTCGCAAGGTAATGTGGGGTCTCAGAGACCACAGCTTCAGATTTTTTAAAAGAATTTTTATATGGATTAAATTAACTGTTTGTTTACTTTTTATCCTGTGCTATTCTTCATTCCAAATTTATTAAAAACGAGGCTATTTATGAAATTCATTTGACGGGGTCGAAGAGACCCCACCTAAATATTTATGTGTTATTAGATCTTACCTTGCGAGGGTTAATATTATTCCTTCATTTATTATTATTTCATTTATCATGAAATACTAATATGTATAAGCACTCGATGAAAGAATGATGTGCTCTGAATACAAAAACTACGTTTCTGAAATAAGTGAACAAAATCCGCTGTCTAATAATATTTATGGCTGCTCTTTAGTTTACCGGGCTCCAAATTTGTGCCTTTCTCCTATAAATTATGATCTATTTGGTATGTAATCCAGTAGATTTGTACCCGGAGAATCTGCAGATCGAAGTTTCGATCCTGTAGGATCAATGATTCAGGAGTTATGCTTGCTTAAAGTTGAGTAATCTGGAGTGCCTTTGACAGGTAAGGGCGCTGCCATATTGGTTTGTTGTGACGGTCGCGCGCCGCTTACCGAGCAGAATAATTAATTAGTTGGTTGATGATTAGGTCGGGGGCGGTTGTGCTGGGTAAGCGGCTCGCGGTCGTCACTACAAACCAATATGGTGGCGCTCTTACCTGTCAAAGACACTGCAAATTGCTCAACTTTAAGCAAGCATAACTCCCGAACCATTGACCCTACAGGATCGAAACTTCGATCTGCAGCCGCCCCGGGTACAAATCTAGTGGGTTACATACCAGATACATCATAGTTTATAGAAGAAAAGCACAAATTTTGAGTCCGGTAGAGTAAAGTTTACCCATAATTATTAGACACCATGAATTTATGACGCTAAGTAGTAGGTGCTATTTAAAACAATGTGGCGGATAATAGTAGTATTATTGCTAAATTTATTTGCAATTCACAAGCATCGATATTCCATGAAAGTTATTACATTATAAGAATTCAGTGTAGCAATGTTTGCATTTAACAGTTGACTTCTGTAAATGTAAGTTTATTTCGCCTTTGTTGTCATAAATGACCTTTATTGACCTTGAAAGAAGACCTATTGACCTTGAAAGACTTTAGTGTTGCACTTTATTGGATTCGTCTCAATAGTCGCTATGTATCAGGAAACCAGTACAAAACATAGCATTCTACATAAAAGACAAAGGTGACCTTCACATCTCTGTAGTGACTTTATGCCTCTGTTTGTGCCTCACCCTGTACAGTGCACCCAGCAAGTATTTAAATACTATAGTTTCGATTCGTAAGAAATATTTAAATTAATATTTATGTACGATATTTAAATTGTCATAATGTCACAAAAACAAATACTACAACCATAAGCCTGGACTCATTTTAAAGCTTGAAGCCTTTTCTTTCTCAAAGCAGTATTTATTTTCCTCTAAGATTTTGTTTCGTCATTTTGTGGGCGAGAAATTGAGGACTTGTTCTTCTTTTTAAAAAAAAAAAAACTACACATTTAAACTGATCTCTATACTACGGATATGTGTGCAAAATAAAAATTGATTTAATTCATTGTAAGATACATAAAGTATATAGACATTCCTTTCTTTTTTTATTGGTTTTAATAGATTGTTAACAGTGCAATGGTCTTTCTAAATTCTGTATATGTTTGTATTGTTTTATATTCTGCACACTTATTTTTGTTATAAATGCATAAAATCCGCAGTCTACTAACCACAAATCGTATTGACTTGTCTTGGAATTCCTATTTACTCCTGAAAAATAATAAAATTTGATTTCAGGATAGTAAAACGCTGAAAATAAAAATACGTGCTTCCTTAAAAGAGGACAAAGGTCTTTTACTGGTAACTTGAACGTGTCTTTTAAATGCAGCTTTAGGCATTCGAAATCTTGCGCAGCGAAAGCTTCAACTGCCTTTTGCAGACTCTTTTCATTCCATTGACCGTAAATTCTTTTCGACATGTTCCGCTGTAGAAAAGAACTTTCAGTTTCTGGGCATTTGATCAGAATCTGAAATTGCTGCAGGAAACCGTATAGCAGTTCAATTCCGGAAACTTCTCGGCGCTTTATAAAATGCTTAATTTAATTTTACGTGCGTAGGTCATATAAAATACGAGAGATTTAATTAGTATTCAAGGAAATTCACCTGCGGTATTATTATAAATATAAATAACGGTATTTTTTAAAATAGTATTGCTTATTATTAGACTAGGTTTGAGTTTGTGCATTTGTGACAAACGTAAATAGGTCAATAGGTTTTATATTTATATGGAAATAATAATTGTTCATGAATGAACAGGGATTCGAAACGCATTTGTAATATCCTTATACAAATATACAGGGTGGCCCACATAACTCTGAACAGCTCAATATCTCCGTTACTTTTCGTTGTACAAAAAAACTTCGTAGGACAAAGTTACACTGTTTGAAGGGCCACATATAACGGTGTAAGGGAAAAAAATTTTCAAGGTCATTTTTATGAGATTTCAAGGTTATCGATGTTTTTTTAAATGGAATGATGTATTTTTTAATACATCAATCGATGCAGCTGGACATGCTTTATAAAAAAGTACTAACCTATGTATGTCGAAAAGTTAGTAGTTCAGGAGATATTTCAATTTAAATAACTCCAAAATACCATTACTGTCGTACTAAGGCGTTAGTGTTTACTTACTTGTGTAACGCCTTAGTACGACAGTAATGGTATTTTGGAGTTATTTAAATGGAAATATCTCCTGAACTACTAACTTTTCGACATACATAGGTTAGTACTTTTTTATAAAGAATGTCCAGCTGCATCGATTGATGTATTAAAAAATACGTCATTCCATTTAAAAAAAACATCGATAACCTTGAAATCTCATAAAATGACCTTGAAATTTTTTTTCCCTTACACCGTTATATGTGGCCCTTCAAACAGTGTACCTTGTCCTACGAAGTTTTTTTGTACAACGAAAAGTAACGGAGATATTGAGCTGTTCAGAGTTATGTGGGCCACCCTGTATAAGGTTGTGAAAGGAATGTTGGAAATGTGTACTAATCTGGGCAATCAGTTGACTACACAATGGTCAACCGTGTATTTAACACATTGACCGCTATGTGGTCTGTTTCAAATGACAGATACTGTCTCTAATGAGTCACGTGACTATATGTTTGCCGATATGTGTACACACAGGCTCTTCTAAACAAGTTAGGAGAGTCAAAGGATAGTCAAGAGGATTGTACTACAATCGGTATATAACGAAATTGCGAAGATCATATGACAACACAGGGTGATCCAGAATTCGTGCACTATAAGCGTAACGAAATCATTTATTGCTTAAGAGTAATAAGTAATAAGTAAACTGCGGATTTTATACATTTATAACAAAAATGGGTAAGCACAATTTAAAGCAGTGGACATATTAAAAAGATTTAAAGACATCAGCGTATTGGTTTCAGCTTAAACAGATAATTAAAAGAAGAAAGACATTTTTATTTCACTCCTGTGTCTCGCAATCAATGCAAACATTTTTTATTTTGCATGAAGATCCGCAGTATAGTAATAAGTAATAAGTTACTCAGGGCCAGCGTGACTTTTTGCGGGGCCCGGTTCAAAAATTGTGCGGGGCCAGAATACACATTCAAATCCTATACTTAAATTTCACAATAAGAAATTATTTATTATAAGTACAAAGGATGTTACATATATTTTTTGTAAGATAAATATTACATAATTTTTGTCGCTTTTCTACGAGGTATAAGTAGATCACGAACACAATTGTTATAATCTGGTCTGTTTTATTCTTATATCAGATGATTGTATAAGATCGTGCCCTATTTAAAAATCTAATTCAATGGTTAAACTTTGAAGAATACAGCTTTCTTAATCAATTACATGTATTAATTATTTATATTTATTTATATTTATATAATTATAGTTTGCGACATCTATGAAAACCGGACACGAATTTATGCAATCATCTAATATTATTAACTAGATATAGACCAATATGGCAGTCAATGTGTTAAGAAAGATTATTCTGTTGTACATACGGCTTTAGAAAAGCAACATTGGCTAAGATAATAGAATCATAAGTAATAATAATAATAATTTCTCCTAATAATTCCTAATCAATGTATAAAAAAATATATGATTCTATTTAAAAAGAGTGAAGGTAACCTTGGAATCTCCAGAAATTCTCCAGCTGCAGAAAAAACGATTACTGCCGTATTATACATAGATCTCCCTGACCTGGACAGCTTTCTTTAAAAAAATTTTTCCAATATCTCCAAAAATAACAGACATATTCAACCACCCTATATTTCGAATAATATAGAAAGAATACAAAAGGGTTAAAATATAAAATACGAATTATCGGCCGAAAACTGTACGAGTGTTTGACATATCATTGCAAAACAAGACCCGGCCGCTAACAAAAGAACTAAAACTGAAACCACGTAATCCCTGGCTGGTTATTTGCAGTTTCTAATAAAGCGAATGGCGCAACTGGTCGCTAATAGCAAACCAAGTCCGGAGCAAAGACGTCTTATTCCCTCGAACAGGGTGCATAAGGGGTAAGAATCTCCGCGTGGCCGACCTTCAGATGTCTCATCCAGGTCGCACCAATTTCCACCCTGCTCGCCAATCCTCCCCGCTGTTTATATTTCGCGTTTAGTTTCATTGGTGCGGAATGGGGTGAAAAATGAGTCTTTTTTGCGCAACCGCGGGACCACTTAACTCCTGCTCCCTTTCATAGAGCCAGCGGTCGAACGTAACAGGGATTGAGCTTGCTGGAGAGGGGTTGAATTTGAGAGAGAGAGAGAGAGAGAGAGAGAGAGGGGGGGGGGCATACTGTGCGACGGGAAGAGTAACGATAACGGGGTGGCAACAAGTGCTCTTAACGCCCTAACGGTTTCTCTTGGCGCGCCTCGGGGGAACGTTCCCGATGCGGTACTCTCAAAGGACTCCGTTGGTACTCCTTACGCGAGCGGTTGGAAGCGAGGAAGTAGTTGTGGCCTCGGCAGATGGCAGTTACAGGCTGCCACGACGTGGCATCCCAGCGATCCAAATGAATTCTTAAACCAGTCCGTCGCGAAGGAATGCAAGACACCACCACTAGCAGCAACGGCACAAGAAGCACCAGCAGCAGCCTCATTTCCCGGCCTCTCCCCCCTCCGCAACCTCCATCCCTCTTCCATCGCCACCCCTTTCCTTTTTGCGGCATCTTTGGCCTGCTCGTTTTTCCGACCTCCTTAGCTGGCCTGCCTCCTTTAAAGCCCACCTTCCTTCCGCATCATATCCAGAAGAGCCCCGCTGTAGTTCCTGCTTAATGACTCCACTTCTCTCTTCATCCCTGCCGGCCCCTAACCGGTCTAAAAGGTCACCGCGAGTACGCAGTCGAGCGACGTTTGCTAAAGGGTTTCCTAATAAGAGCTACCTAATGTTTTTGTTTCTTCAATAAGGTTTAGAAAAATATGGCTGTTTTCCAGCAAGATCCACAGTCCAAATATTATATAATTCTTCAAATGATTTCATTATTCTGTCTTTCTCCTACGTATTTTTTATCAAATGTTTATTCAGTTACAGTTTATTCTATGGCGCATAATGAACGTTGAGTTGTAGCGCACACTCGGTAATGCTTTACTTCGTATTCAAATCACTGCACCAAAGAGGGCGTTGTCGTTGTCTTCAGGTTCTGACTGTATGTGTAAGCAATGCAAGGTTAAGAGTGCTGTATATTATTTATTAATTAATACAGAAAAAATATATACATATATCTCCTTTACATATGTTGTCACGTCGTTTTCTAATTGTTCGAAAGATGTTGGGTCGATTTTTGACGACACCGAGATTTTATAGGCGAAAGGCCGGGCCACGCTCGGCCGCACGACACGTGGTCCTCTCGGGACAAAACACGTCCGCAGGCTCGTGATTCTTTCCTAGAACGAACGCAAATTTCGGGCGCCAGACACTTGAGAGTGTCACGCGAAAAGATGTATTTAATCACAAATTATTATCGTCGAACTCGCGAGCCTGCGACGCGGAAAACTAGGCCTGAATAGCGATCGAAAGGATCCAGGATTCTACGCCGAGAGAGCACGAGACATTCCTGCGGCGGAAAGGTTTCACACAAGAAATAGAGAACGTTTCGGCTAACAAATCGTTTATTGACGACGATGTTGGGCTGCCGACGAGATCGGCAGCGATTACAATTGTAGCCGGCGCGTCACCGTAAATATGACGACGGATGGAAGTCGTACGCGCGGTGTTTCTCGTAAATTACTGTTTCGCGAAGAATTCGGCAGCGATTTGATTTTCGCGACGCGGAAGGCCTTGACGGCCGCTTTCCGACCGAACTCGGATGAAATACGCGACCCTGTTCTGACTTGCGCCGCTCGAACTGAATTTCCGAACACGAATCGAACACGCTACGGCTTCACACCATGGAACGAGTGCCGGTTGACTCGGATTAACGACGGCAGCGATCTAATCTCGAATCCGCGACTTCGCGTTTATACCGGCGTCGTACAACCGCCATGAGGCGGCCACGCGGCCCCCGCTATCCGACCGGATTCGAATCACCAAAACGATATCCTTCACAATCCGAAGGATTCGTATTCTAGTAATATTATTGCCCACCAAAATATCGACAGCCCATTTGGTCGTTAATCCTCGCGACGCGAATTCCTAACCTAACGACACGCTACCCGAGCCAACACGATATTTCGCAACATTGAATTAACGAAAGCCTGATCGGCGCTTACCACACGTGAAACGGCAGCGATGGACCGGCAGCGAAATCCTTTCTCTCTGGATCAGCAAAAACTCAGTATTTAAACAATCGTTCAAATTTTACTACTCTCCTCGACAAGATCTAATGGCGCAGTGATCTTTCACACGTTGACTCGGGAACGCGGAAGCGGAGCGTCCCCACTTCTCTAGTCTACTTTCTTCGCGCAACGTCTCAGCCTATCGCTAACTCGAAATTTCGCGTTGACGAATCTCACGCGACGGCGGTCGGCTTCCGGCATCTCGCGGCGTCTTTGGCAGCGCTGTCTTCCGATTGGCCGCTTCCCGATGAGCGATCGACGTCAGCCAATCCGGTTGCGGTGCAGCTTCTTCCCGGACGAGGCGACGACAGGGTAGAGTAGTTCTCCGTCTCTGCACCGGATGCCCTCGTCGGCGCCTCCAAGTTGACAGTCCTGGGCCTTGACGATCTCTCGCTGTTTATTTCCGGGCTTATGCCGATCTCCTCCCTCGATTGGCTTACTCTCGAAGGTCCCTTGATTCCGCGATGAAGGAAGACTTCCGGGTCCCACCAGGAACCCGGATACGGTCCTGCAATTCTCGTCGCACAAATGGCGCGACATTCAAAATGTCAAATATCGGCTTCTGGGTCTGACACGTGCCCAGGGAGAGCGCTCGCAGCTGCCCTTTTCGCGATGCTTGACCAGAGAGTGGCCCGGTCTTCCGTTAGGGAGGTTAAAGTGACGCGGGCAACACTGCCACGTCACAATGTATATTATACATCTTACATTATACAGGGTAAATCACCTAACGTTATCACCTCAAATCTCTTTGTTGTTTTCAAAGATACATAAAGTGTCTCATAAAGGACAAAGTTGAATGGTAAAATGGGGCTCATATGACACCAAAAAAATTTCTATTTTTATGTCATTTTTTTAGAGATATCAAGGTCACCGTCATTTTGGAAAAACATTAAAAACATCTTTTTTAAACATCTACAGTGACAGACCCTTTCATTACGAATTCAGTGATTATAATTACTCAAGGTCATTCACCCTGTATGTCTTTATACTTTATACACATAAACAGAGGGTGTAAAAACTATTCGTACGCCCCTTAAAATAGAATAACTGTTTTATAATTGTACCAAACGACCTGAGTTTTTATAATCAATTAGAAGCATTGGTTTGCGAAATGATATGCCAAAAAGATTTTCCAAAAATTATAATTTACAAGGTTACATGCTAAAATAAAAAAGGCATTTTTTAAAACTTTTTAATTTCAAATATACGTTTTGTAGATCTATAGTAGTTACACACATGCTGAAAATTTCATCGAAATCGGTTGACGCAGGAAAAACACGACTCGCATCGAAAGATGTACGATTCTGTGGATTTCAAGGAGAAATTGATCAAAAGTTGTGTAAAACTACTATTTTCACCATTTTTAAATGCTTGTAGCTCGTGTGTGTGTTTTAAATATATATTTTTTAAATTTTCATTGAGAGCCCACATATAAAAGTTTTTAAAAATCCCTTTTTTATTTTTGCATGTAACCTTGTAAAATATAATTTTTGGAAAATCTTATTTGCATATCATTTCGTAAACCAATGCTTCTAATTGATTATAAAAAATCAGGTAGTTTGGTACAATTATAAAAGAACTATTCTGTTTTAAAGAGTGAAAGAATATTTTGTACTCCCACTGTACATCTCCTCTAGATATTATATTATATGAGGCGTTGTCATTTGGCATCCTAAATATTCCTAAGAATTATAAGAACAAATAACGCTATTAAAGGAACGACCTGATCGGAATTCTAAGGGTTATGTTGTAATCCCCCCCCCCCCCGATTTTTCTTAAAATGAAAACAAGTAATCAACTTAACTGAAGTACGCGGAAGTAGAGAACGTCAATATTGAAACTACTTTACTGCCAAGCTTATTTGGAAAGCGAGAAAGTTTATTCGGAAACGCAGGATACATCATCTGTTTCCGATTCGATTAATTTCGTTTGCCCGATATCCTTACCGTTCCTGCTGAATCGCAATATTTTTACACATTGACCCAATCGAGTTTCGCAAACTCCACGGTAAAGTTTAATTAAATATTTGTTGAAATATATCGCTTGCAACAAACCGTTGCAACGTATTACTCGATGCATGATCTGGTTTGCCCGTCGTGATTTACTTTCGTTCCGTTTTCGACTGTTTTTCAATGCATTGTCATCGAGCGACCGGTGGTATACATTCGACAACTTAAAGTATTGTTCTCTTGCTCCATGAAATATTGACATTTGAATGCTTCCCAAATGTATAACGAGATTGTTTCGAGTTCCATGAACTCGTTGTTACTTCAGCCCTGAATGCAAATGATTTTATAACAATTTTGTCCGACTTTTCGCTGCATAAAATATGGAACAAAAATGCAAAACACATTAACATGCATTTGCGGCGCATGATCATTAGCTGTTGTTGGGAATACAATATTTAAGCATGGTCTTCTCGCAGTGCTTTCCGTATATGATGTGTTTCAGTTAATTAATTAGGATTTCGTGAATTTGTATTATTGCACAATTCCATTTTATAATAATACAAAATATGTTTAATTCTAAAGAGATATTGTATTTAAACCGTGTTTGTCAGTATACTTGATTCTATAAATTTGTTAATTAGAATCGGACAAAAGCGCGGTAATTATTAATTTATCATTGCAGTGGTATTATCATCAATATAGTGTGGCTCGTAGAACGAGCTCTCATTTCTTTCACTTTGTTGTTAATTCTGTTCAATATTTTCCTTAATTGCACGGATGTATAATTATAGACAATCAAAAATAGTAGATATGAAAACGTAGAAACAGTAGAATGAATTTGTTTGTGATTACTAGACATCAAGGATTTAATTCTTGAAGATGTATGATAATAGGGGTATCACTCGATATTTATGTGTGTTGACCACAATGAAACCCTACATACTATTAAATTTTCCAACTATACAGGCTGTACCAAATATGTTGTACTTCTCTGGGTGGGTAATTTCTGAGGTCGTTTGAAGTCACTTTTTCCTTTGCGAAAATGTTATCCACGGCTTCGTTAAGGAGCTATTAACGAAAAACACGGACCAATCGGAGCGCGTCTTCTGCGGACGGAGCCCGGCTCGGCCACAGTTGGGCAAAATGTAATTTTAATTACAATTACTTGCCAATTACTGTAATTTGAAAATGCAGAAATAAAATTACATGTAATTGTAATTGGTAATTGCAATTACTTAACGAATCACTGTAATTGTAATTATGGTCCGCAATTACAATTACTGGTTGAGCCATTACATGTAATTGTAATTTTATTTCTGCAATTTCCGAGTAATAGTTTCTGCAATTTCCAAAGTAGTAGCAATTACAAGTAATTGTAATGGGTAGTTGCAACTACTTAACGCTAAAATGGCACTAAAAGAAGGTAATTAGATACGTACTCAATGGAAATGTCTAAAAAGAACAAACAAAAAGCATATGTTAGGAAATATTTATTATTTATTAAATTACAACTCTTAAGAAATAGGTTCACTTGTCATTTACATTGACAATATAATTTTTACTAGGAAATATTTATTATTTATTAAATACATTATATATTGGTAAATATTTATTATTCATTAAATACATTATATATTGGGAAATATTTATTATTTATTAAATATTTATTGTAGCTAATTATTTGGTATTTCACAAAAACGATTATCATTGCTATCTCCACCCTCCAAAAAGCATAATAAATAATAAATATTTCCTAACATATGCTTTTTGTTTGTTTTTTTAGACATTTTCATTCAGTAGGTATCTAATTACCTTTTTCTAGTGCTATTTTACCGTTAAGTAATTGCAACTACCCATTACAATTACTTGTAATTGCAACTACCAATTACAATTACTTGTAATTGCATTGAAACTACTTGGAAATTGCAGAAATAAAATTACAATTACATGCAATTGTAATTGGTAATTGCAATTACTTTGGCTCAACCAGTAATTGTAATTGCCGACCACAATTACAATTACAGTAATTGTGAAAGTAGTAATTGCAATTACTTAACACGATTACAATAATTATAATTGAGTCGAACAATTACTTCAGTGTAATTGTTCTTTTAAACTACTAATTTTTATGTTTTGGACCATTCAACCGTTTTCTTACTGTAATTATAGTCCGCTTTTGCATATGTAATTGAAGATGTAATTAAACACTCATGTAATTAATTACTGCCCAACTCTGGGCTCGGCCAATGCTGACGCCACGATCAGCTGTAGCCACGTTGTGATTGGTCCATGTTTTGGTTCGTCTAATAAATTGTGTGTGGCCATGTGTAACTAATATTTAAATACAATTCATCAAGGCCATAGTGTACTGATGTCGTCCCTGAAGGGTTAATAATTTCAATAAATTGATGAATTGATGATGCCTACTCATTTTTGCTACAAGTGTATAAAATCTGTACTCTAGTGGCATCGGCAACTATGTGCCCTAAGGAGACCATTGCCGAAAAAAATTGCAGGGTGCTAATTTGATCGACTTCACCATCCCCCGATAATGATCCAGATCAGGCGATTGGCTACGCGTCCCCAATAAAAAACACCTTTTCGTAGCCCTCGTGGAATAGATTCCATCATACGCGGAAGGGTCGTATCCCCTGTCTGTAATTCAATATCACCGCAGACGCGTAAAGAAATTCTCGGAACGGTCCAATCGGCATACGAAACACACTCGTAAATTCCTTCTCCGTCTTTACCAGGAGGCGCGTCTCGTAAATCGAATGAAACTGTTTCACGTTGGCTCAGACAAGTAGACTGCGGGGGTGTATTAAGGACGCGTAATATGCTGCGCTACCTTCCATTCCGCGTCTTTTACGGACGAAGGACGGTCGATCTGTCAGTAGCAGACGCTCCGCGAAGGGTGCAACTTGATTTACACTTTGCCCAACCTATTGCTTTTCCGTTCCGTCGAACTTTTCTGATCGAAAACGAACCGGATGATTGCTGCTCGATAATAAACTTTTTCACAACCACAACAATTTACTCGTGACTGATCTATCAACCCTGCATCGAATTTTGTGACACCAATTTCAAATCCTGACTTGAAACTGGACTGAAAGAGTTCCAGTTTTTCCTGGGTTTTATTTGAAATATGGGCCATGCAATTAAAAAAGATATATTTTATCGTTATAATAGCGTCGATGAGAAGGGATGAAAACCACCAAATATAAAATATTGGGGCCTTGGCCAATAACACACTTTTAAAGAAGTTCCAAAGTGATTTACAAAAGGCAAACACCCATACGAAATACGTCCGACACCGAATTTCTTTCATTTTTTTGGAACCACACGCTGGGGACAAAGTGTCATTGAGGGGAGTACGACCAGGCTGACTTTCGCAAGTAACGGTGGGATCTCCACTGGCTTCAGTGGCAGAGTTGGGCATTAATCGATTAAAATTTTAATCATGATTGATTGATTAATGTGTACGATTTAAAAAAGAAATCGTCGAAAAATCGACGATTGATTCAATCGATTGATGAAGTTAATCGTCAATCGTTGATTAAATGGAGAAATCGTCGAAAAATCGGCGATTGATTCAATCAATTGATGAAGTTAATCGTCAATCGTTGATTAAATAAAGAATGCGTCGAAAAATCGGATGATTTAATCAATTGTTGAAGTTAATCGCCTCACGCTCTATCCATAAATTGTAATAAGGAGGGAGAGAGAGACATAGAGAGGGAGCAGAGAGCGGTTCGAGAATTGAGAGAAATAATAATATATTTCAATAAAGACATGGTCGTAGCTTTCCAGGAATAATAATTTCAAACATAAAAGCACGTAAACAGAGTTTGTATTATAGACCAAATGACAATACACCTAAACTCACAATCAGTTTACATTTTTTACAGTATTCATTTCGAAATTTCAGCAGTTAATCATTAATCAATTATTCGATTGGCGATTAATAATCGTTAATCGCAGTTAACGATTAATAAGAATTTAATCGTTAACTACAATTAACGACTAAACGAGGAGATTAATTGTTAATTGCGATTAACGATTGAAGTAGAAATTTAGTCGTCAATCGTTGATTAAATTTTTGCCCAACTCTGGCCAGTGGTCGGCAACGGCTGTGTCTTTTGAGCGCGATCTCGGCTCGCTACGCTTCCTTTCGTTTCGCTCACCGTGGCAGCCCTAGTCCTCGAGGCAGCTCAGGCTCGTATCTAACTGGGATCCTATTGATACGGGTGTTGCCCTAATGTGTCGCGCGCAGTTCATACGGGCTGGGATGGGTACGCGCCTGGGCCTAGGGCCGTAGAGGACTAGAGCCGCATGCCGTTACCGACCACCGTCTAAGCGCATCTGGTCTCAGCGTTTTGCGATCCATACTCCATTCGTCGTGTAGACGCAGACGCAAGCGATCACTTCTGATGACGTTCCGCGAATGGAATAGGAGGGTCCCCAGGATCATGAAACGCAGCGTCCAGTCGCGCTTAGGATATCCCACCTTAAGCTGGGAGTCAAGTGCCACTAAGAGCGTATCGACCAGGCTGACTTACCCAAGAAAGTCACCTGATGCTTTCCAGCCGTACCCGATCCATAAAACAATAAATTCGTCAAATGGACGTTGGAAAAGACTCTAAACAATGGCATCGTCCAAAATAATTCCAGCGTAGATCCAATCTAAAATTCGAGCCTGCCACACAATAAGCACGCTTCAGCAGTGAAGCATGAAGGAACAATGAACAACATGAAGGAATAACGAAGAACGATTGAGAAACTCTAGTCGAATAACTAATAAAATTTCATTCGGTATTCGTTATTGGAACAATGTCCAACCCCGTCCTGCAGTCGATAATAAGATCCAAGGGTTCAATACTCCGCTCCTCCGAATCTTGGCAAACAAAACAGAATTGATCCGTCGAGCACCGAGAGACTAGGATGCACTGAATATCAAGCTGCATTAGTCTTTGATTTCTCTCCTGGGTAGAGAGTAGGTCAACGACTCACGGCGAGAATAACAGTTTCCCGAGCGACCATTTTTCATCGGCGCCGATCCTTCAGAGTCCTTCCGTTCGTTCCGCGTCCCGGTTGCTCCTCTTTTTGCGAATCTTCACTTTTTGCCGCGACGATTCAAAGCAAACTCCTTCACTGTCGTCTTCCGTGTTTTCCAAGGCTTCCTGCGGCCCCCGGGGCAACGCAGGAAGAAGAACCCAGTCACCGAGACGGTGAACGTCTGGTTTCCGTTTAGAGGAACGATCCTTAGGGTCTCGCACGGCTGCTACAGGGACCCTCTGCTTTCTGTTTCAGCGTGAAGACGGACATGGGCACCAACGGAGCGGTGTCCAGGCTCTACATAGCGAACGCGAACAAAAAGGACAGCGGGAACTACAGCTGCGAGCTGGCGGATGTCGCGGCAGCCACCACGGTTTCCGTCCATGTGCTAAATGGTATGCTTTCACTTATGTTTGCTATGCTCGCTCGGTTATCTTTCGAGCTCCTTTCGTGGATACAGGGGCTATAGCCTAGGGTGGTCCTTAATTCATTTCCAAATTGTCATTTAAGGAAGTCTTTCCCAGCAGACGACGCTCGCGCGTGAACACTCACACACCGCTAGACCACGTATACGTACGCGAGGATTGCAATGGTCCGGGATTCCACTTCTGATTCCTCGATAATGCAAAGACGGGGTTTTGTAGTAGTCAAAATCGATAGATGAAAGATCAATCTAGGGCGCTGTTTGCCTCAAAAGTCCTTCTTTTACGTTTCTGAGCAATGGTTTTGCAATGTTTGCCCGTCGCATGTTGCCCGTCAGATGGCGCTGCAGTCACGCCGGCTTACTAGCCTCTCCGACGGGCAACATGCAGCCGAATATTGCAAAACTATTGCTCGGAAACGTACAAGAAGGACTTTTGAGGCAAACAGCGCACTAAATTGATCTTTCATCTAGCGATTTCGACTATTACAAATTTGGACTACTACAGATTTTGACTACTTTGCATTATAATTGAGAAATCAGAAGTGGAATCCTGGACCCTTGCAATCCTCGTGTACGTATACGTGGTCTAGCGGTGTGTGAGTGTACCCTAGCGGTGCGTGAGTGTTCACGAGCGAGCGTCGTCTGCTGGAAAAGGCCCCCTTAAGTACTCAATTTGTGGCAATTAAACTAACTGAACAGCTGTTTCATTGCGGATATCGGAAAGACTACACGAGATACCATCAAAAGTCAGTTTTTAAAAATTATTAATTACAGCTGTGAACTGTCCTAAGCATTGCCAATTATGTATCTATAAAAATCCTCCCTTGTTCGAGGGTTAATAACCATATAAATAAAAGAACAGTAATGTCTCGATATGTGCGCAAAAGATGTTCACGATATTTGGGTAAAATTTATTCCCACAGAGAAGTGTAACTTGGTACGGGTAATTGTGACAGGACAAAGTTGTTGGATATAGAATGAGGCATATCGGGTTGGTGGTTTTTTTGTTCAAAGTCGTTTCGTCGATTTTCAGGGCCATTGACTTTTCTGCAGACTAATATATGTTTTTTATAATGCATTGTTGTAGTGGCCATAAAAACGAATTCAATGGTATATGTACAACACTGAGACCTTGAAACGACCTTCAACTTATTCGAAAATGCCATGTCAACAAAAATAGATTCTTCACTGAAAACAAGGAGAGTTCACTTTCCAAATCTTTATTGAGTTATCGTGAATGTTTTTCAGTCAAGGTCGTTTTAAGGTTTTAACACCAAAATAATGCGTTTCGACAATTTTTAGCCACGTTAAAGCTACTTTAATATTTCTATTCTGTCCTTCACACATGTCACTGTAAGCTATAATATGCCTTTCATTTCTTAGATTTTTCAAGATGTTTCAAGATACATGACACTACTACCGTAACATCAAACAACTGACAAATGGACTTAGGCCACTTTCAAAATCAAAATTTGTATCATTCTATTAATCAGTTAATTTCCTTTTTACAATATCATTGTGATTTTAAATATATTAGTTACAATTTCCTTCAGAATGAAAAGATAACGCATAAATGAAAATATTAAAATCGCTAGTTTGATTTTTTCGAAAATGGATTTAGGTCACTTTCAGGAGAAATTAGTTCGACGTCCGATTCTGCGGGATTGAAAATTACAGTTGTAACGAAGTTGCGTCATAAGGCAGTATATCCAGGAGTAATTAAAGGGCGTACACTTAAATACTATACACTCAAAGGGATGAGTCACCACGATCCAAGGAAGTCTTATCAAAGATATTAAATTACACCACCATCCTCAAAGTTATAAAATTTTGTACGATGCAAGCTCTTGTTGCTAAGGATGACACTTGTGTCTTCTTCGCGAAGTCTGCGATGTTACGAAGTGTAATATGAGCTGGCGGAAAAACGATACCAGTAGAAAACTCCGCATCCTGTTAAAAGATTAGGCGGAGACTAATGAAAATTCTAGGCGGCAACGATAAATAACAAAATATAAAGAGTAATAAACGTTCATCAAGTGACACCAACCTCTGTAACAAATTATGGAATTTACGTCCATGACCCCGTTAATTCTATCACACAGACATGGAACTGCGCGATTGAAAAATTTCATTGTTCGGTCAATGTGGTTTGCGGTTTTTGGTTTCGGGTTTCAAAATGACCATCAGAGACGAGAGTTTCATCGTTTGATAATGCTGAATTACTTTCGGTATGTGATTAAAACGTGTAGTAACAAAGAAAAGTAAATTACTAAACGTTGAGTTATGGAACGTTTGCATACTTGTTGTGAATGACAAAACATGTGTACATTCTTAAGGCCCTAGTAGCATTTGTGGTTGGCATTTTGTTGGGCTTTGGTTGCAATATTGGTTGGCAAACAGTTAGAAATGTCGCCTTTTTGTGGAGGTAGTCCAACGATCATTGCGGACGAAAGGCCAACGTCACTATAACACGAACGGCCATCTAGGTCCGCTAACATATTATCATTCTGATCTCCACTTTTACAAAAAAGAGAATTTTTTCTCGTGTACAAAAAAAATGTTCAAACAAATATTGCATGGTTCCTAGGGTGGGGGGGAGGGCATACAGTGCTGCAATATGATTTTTGTTACTTCGATTTTTTATCAAGCTATAGAGGTCACCTTCAGATTATTAAATAGAATGCATAATATTTTTGATTTAACTCGGATGAAGCACAAAATTCTGCGTAAAAAAGTATTGACCTTCATATATTATAAATCTAATAGTTAACGAGATATGATCGATATAATTTCCCATATGTACAATAGCTAAATACCTGGAAGCTACTCGTAGTAGGTGCTGGAACTGATACCCTCAATTTGAATAAGTACACATGGAAAATTATGTCGATAATATCTCGAATTTCGATAATATACGATGGTCAATACATTTTTACGCAGGATTTTGTGCGTCATCCGAGTTCGATCAAAAATATTAGGCATTCTATTTAATAAACTGAAGGTGACCTCCATATCTTGATAAAAAATCGAAGTAACAAAAATCATATTGCAGCACTGTATGTCCCCCTAGAAACCATTACGAGTTATTCGAGATCATCACGTTACGGGACTCACCCTGTACTGTATAAACAATGCATTTCTAACAAATATTTAAATGCTGGTAAACGTTGGTTGCGCCAATGTAGCTTTATCATACGTAAAATTCTTGTTAACTAGGCCCAACCAATGGATATTCGATGTCAAATTGTCATAAATTTTCGTCGTAGGCCCTATGTTGGGGATTTGTAGACAAACCCACCAACCATAACCCAACCAACTCCCAACCGTTAGCCACCGTTGGCGAACCCTAAATGCCATTACGGGGGTGTCCTAATGTATTGGTCACATGACAGTTAATTATGCGCCTGTGGACGCGGGTAGGGAAAATGGTGGGGCAAGCAAAGACGGGCTCCGCAGCACAGCTTGGCTAGGGGCGGAAGGGTAAAGTGTCCTGGCGGGACTCGCAGATGGCAACCTTGGTGGGGAATAGAGTCGTAGGAGGGGAAGATAGAGTGAGGAGCTGGTATTCCCCCCACACGCTGATTTGAGTGGGCCCGTCGCGGCAGGTCGGTCGCGGTCGGGCGATCATAGCGGCATAGTGGGGGAAGCAGATTCTACATGATCGACCCTCGGCCCACCAATTGCACCAGACATCTCTTATACAAAGTCTTGTCGATGCAAGTACCAACTGCTCCTTTCATCCCACTCCCGAATATGAAGCGTAAAATTGTCTCGCGGGAGCATGCTTCGCTCGCAGCGTAAATTTTTCATTTCCGGGTTAAAACGTGGCACCTAAAGTGGAGAATCAAAGTGCCATCTTAAATAATTTCCGTCGGGGTGATAAAGTCCTCAAATTATTCTCGCTATTTCCAGCCTCGGCGCGGTCGTCACCGCAAAGATCCCGACTGTCATTGCGCCGGCTGTTTTTGAACGTTCCACGCCGAGTTTATCTTGGAACTAAAAACGGTATGGCCGGTTATTAAAATGTCACCGCGAAAGAATTCGCGAGGTTTCGGTCGGACACGTCGCGTAATTTCCGGCACGGCGGGTTTTTGTTCCGCGGAAAAGCAGGAGTACGTTGAACGCGGGGCCGCGCATAATTTACATTTACGTCGCGTAATTCACTTTGACGTATGCTCAAAGCCGGCACCCGGTGAAAAAATATACCATCGGATGTACCTAATGCAATAGAGCGGTCAGCCTCCAGACACTTTATGACCGGTCCTCTCTCGTTGTAATCTTAATCCTGACCGTCTCATGAATAAATATGAACGGCACGGCGGCGTAACGAAAAAATTCCGATCCACCGACGAATTCGACGTTCGCTTCTTTCTTTTGCGCGATAACGCAATTACCCGCGGAGTTTAAAAGGGAAGTTGGTCAGAGTGGCCGAAAATTGGGAACACTTTTTTCACCGGTACAACTCACTTTCTGCGTGAAAGGTGAACTAGATACGGTGAAATTATTTTCGTCCTCGAGATTTCATCATCCCGGGATGAAGATAGACGAGGAAGGAATATCCATTATTAAGGGTAAAAACGGTTTATGCAAAGCAACGCATTCGTTTATCTTCATGATTGTTGAGATTATCAAGATGCTTTTGTGGGAAATTGCTGAATAAATTCAGTCATTTCGGTAATGGTGAATAGAGGTTAACTAACAATAAAGGTCGTCGCTCACTAGAACGCACCGGCGCCCACCCGGCACCGCGCGGCCTCAGCTGTTTTGGATTTCTTCTATGTATTTTAAATGGATGTGCGCACATCAATTAAAATACATAGAAGAAATCCAAAACAGCTGAGGCCGCGCGGTGCCGGGTGGGCGCCGGGGCGTTCTAGTGAGCGACGACCTTAATTGTACTGCGGATTTTTATGCAGAATGAACATATTCCACCTCGATTATAACGGACAAGGACTATTCTTGTCTTTCAGGGACCAAACATTTTGCACTGTTTTAATACAATCCTGTAGATTTTGACGAGAAAACTCCAGAAAATGCAAGTTTTAAAGCGCAAAGTTTACTCGTTCAAAAGTTATACACGTGCGAAGTTGAACGATTTCAAGCGTTCTTGACCGGTAAGGGCGCCGCGGCGTCTATCGAGCGTGTTGTCGATCACGTAGAGCGGCTATCTTTGAGATGTTATTCGATTTCTTAGTACACTTTACATGTACATATTATTCTGGAAGAAATATACCTTGTATAGTATTAAACATAATTTTACGAATATCTCGTAAACTAAAAGAGGCAGCCGATGACAACCTTGACTAACACGTTTCAAGGACATCGAAATCGAAAGTAGTTTTCTTTTGTGAACATTTACCTTTTTTCCTTGTTTAAGGACGGTGGGGAAATGCAGTTACACACACCCCTAAGGTGAAAGTTGGGGGTGTGTGGCTCGGCTCCCCCTAACAAGGAGAGCGCAAGATCGATGAGTCTCAGATTTGATTGAAGCTTTGTAAAGTTATATATCTCGCTTTGCTGTTAACATGTATATAAATATATAAATATTTATAATTAAAGGTTTTCATTACCATGAATACAGGTTTTATTTTTATTTATACGAAGTACCGTCGTGACTTGAAGGTAGCGTGCTGGAATAGTACAGCATTGGCCAGAGTTCGATTCCTTGTCGATCAGAATTTTTTTTATCAATCAAGCTTTCCTTATTCGTTTGTACTACTATAATACTATTATTTATTATAGCGATACTGCTCTTCACATGCAAAAATGAATATTTAATTTTAATAAAGCATAACATGAAAATCATGCGTTACATGCATAAAATAACTATAGAGATAAAGTTAATACTCACAAGCATTATCACATGCAGCGATGGTACTTATCATGGAAACATAAAAAGCAAAGCACACAAAAGCATCTAGCACATCTAATAAATGTAAGTGCATTACATTCAAATTGCTTTTGTTTACTTCTATTGGGAAACACACCTGATTTATATTTTGGAAAATTTGCTTTGCCGTTACATAGACAATCCTGCTGCAAACCATGCATATGCCTAGCATGGGTTGAAAAATGGGTGCACACAATTGGCGATATATGAAGGAGTGTATTTTGATTGTCTTCCCTGCTTGCTATCTCTCTTTGTTTTCAATAAGATAATTGCAGTTTTGCTTTCTTTTATCAAATTCTTAATTTGCCGGTTTTTTATTTGTATTATAATAGTATATATAAACGAATAAGAAAGGTTTAATTGATAAAGAAAAATTCTGATCGACAAGGAATCGAACCCTGGTCAACGCCGTACTATTCCGGCACGCTACCTCCAAGCGACGACGACACTTCGTATCAGGGCCGCCGCGTGGGTAAGAGGCGCCCGTGTGCGAGGTTCACGTCCGGGGTTCAAAGTCAGCGACGGACGCCCTTCCCGTTCATGTTTTGGCGCCCCTTCGACGAAGCGCCCGCGTGCGGCGCACAACCTGCACAACCGCACGCGGCGGCTCTGCTTCGTATAAATAAAAATAAAACCTATATTCATGGTAATGGAAACCTTTAATTATATATATCTTAACAACTATTGAGTGTTTGCACCTATAATGGTATATACACGTTAAAAGGAGAACGAGATCTATAACTTCACAAAGTTTCAATCAAATCTGAGACTCATCGACCTTGCGCTCTCTTGTAAGAAGGAATTTGGTGGAACGGGACTTATCCCTACCCATACCCACTGAAACTACTTCTGTAGTCAAGAGAAGGTGCAGCCAGAGTCCCACTACTCGTATTGTTTATGACTGCTCCTAAAATCTCTTTATTAGCAGACTACTCATGTTCTTATCTAATTGAACATTCTAATTGAACATTCTAATTGAACCTAGCCCACGCGTGAAACACAACAGGTGGAGTCCCAACCATTTCAAGTCCGAATCAGTGAAAAGAAGGGGTCCACATATCCTGTCGCAATTATTTTTCTAACACAATTTGTTGTACTTCATGAACTGAGTAGAAAGAGAATGAGGAGGGGGACTGGCGCGACTAAGTTTCAAAATGATTCTTCCCTCGGTTGATTCGGCTTGGCCTCGTCAGCCGTCCTTTCTCATTTTCCTTCCGGTTCCCGATCCTCGGGGGGTAACCGCAGTGTTTCGTATCCCCGTGACCCCCTCCCGGCAGCACTACATGGCGTATTCATAGAAAAGTTCGACGGAGATATTCAGGTCGAGCCATTTCCCTTTTCGAGTCATCCCCATTCGATTCCGCTCCTTTTCCCGCAATCTTCTCGACCGCTTTCCCGTTTCCTTACTCGTTTCCTCGTCATTTCCCTTCCGTTCAACTACACCCCTCGCCCATGGATCCAGTCCTGGAGCCCCACGTATCTCGGCAAGCTTTGTGTTTTCGCGGTACGACAAGCGTGAGCACACTCGTCTCTGATCCATTTTTCCGGCATAAGCGGCTCACTTGTCTCCATTTGCGTCGGCTAATATCGAGCAATCGGGATCAGATCTCTTTTATCTTATTCCGGTAAACCCCTTCTCTCCTTC
Organism: Lasioglossum pauxillum; assembly: GCA_933228785.1. Lineage (NCBI taxonomy): Eukaryota > Metazoa > Arthropoda > Insecta > Hymenoptera > Halictidae > Lasioglossum > Lasioglossum pauxillum. The sequence goes on along the minus strand of OW121699.1, from coordinate 37,588,598 downwards.
TCCACTCTCTGTCATGCTGCTCGGCAATCGATGCGCCTGTGCGACATACCGTATAAGTGGACTCCTGATGTTGCTTCTCTTCTCGGAAGTTTCTTAGGGATTGCTACCTGAACTTGGCTAGCAACGCCGACTTGGCCGATTCTTTTTCTTCGTCCTTCTTCTACTACCTTTGACTGCAGCGTTGCGTCTCTACAGTAGCATAATCCAAGACCCGTAACGTGATTACTGTGCGCGGATGACAGGTCTGCTTGCTGGACGGGATCTACTTGACAGACTGTGACATCCTCGACAATGTTTACATTGACACTATCTCACCAATTATAGTGATCGACATTCCGTTTACACCAACACTAATTTTTATTGACATTCTGCTCTCATCGACACAACGGTGGCCAACGCACAGTGTGTCGTCCAATGGAAAAAAATCCTAAAATCAAAGTGCAAGATCTGCAAATTCATATATCGTAAAATGTTCGTAACAAAACGTAGATTCTAAAACTACTATTGAAAATAACGCTTCTATATTTAAGTAAATATATAAAATAATTTATTTTCCGCTTTACAAAAAATGTATATATGAATAGAAGTCACGTCGCTTGCGTGGTCAGAACATCAACTGCACATCGATGGCATCGCAACGAGGCCGATGACATCGAGGAAACAAAAGCCTAACGAAGAGGGCACAGCCGATTCTGAAAATCGGTGGGCGCTCTCCTCATTTATCACTATCGCGGCGCAGATGTTGAAAAGCCTCCTTTACTTTCCAACAGCCTCTCCGCTTGAATACTCTGCGCGCGAAATCACTCCAAGACTCTGTCGCAGAAAAGAAAAACGCTGCTTCGCAAAAGGCTTAGTAAAAATATCCGCTCTTTGTTCATTCGAGCACACATACTTGACCGTCAAATCCCCTTGATCGACCTTTTCTCGGATGAAATGGTACTTTATGTCAATATGCTTCGTTCTCTTATGGAATTCGGGGTTCTTGACTAATCTAATCGCGCTTTGATTATCCAAAAACAAAACAATGGGATCGTCTCCCATCCGTCCCAAATCCTTTAACAACTTTCGCAGCCAAACGGCCTCTTTAGCTGCCGTGGCCGCCGCAACATACTCTGCCTCAGTTGTACTTAAGGTTACAAGCCTCTGACGCTGAGAAGCCCAAGTTACAACGCCGCTCGCCAGGCAAAACGCAAAACCGGAAGTCGAGCGTCTTGTCTCAGGATCGCCCGCGAAATCCGAATCAGAAAAACCAACCAAGTTCATATCATTCTCATTCTTCTCGTACAAAATGCCGTAGTCTAACGTGCCTGACAAATATTTTATAATTCTCTTAACCGCTTGCCAATGACTTTCATTATGTTTATTTAAAAACTTACTGACGTTGTTAAGTGCATACGCTAAATCTGGACGCGAGACTATGGCCAAGAACATGAGTGAACCAACTGCTTCACGGAAAGGTACATTCTCTATCGCGATTTCGTCGCTATCTACCGGGGTTAATATCGCGTTTGGGTCGGCTGGTATCGACACTGGCTTTACATTTTCACAACCGAATTTCTTTATAATTTGGTTCGCGTAGGATTTTTGGTGAATAAACATAGTTCTTCGCTCGCGATTTCTCATGATTTGCACACCCACGAACGTACAAGAATCGCCGACCTTTATCTCAAAGGACTCGCTTATCGCATTCAGAATGATCTTCGAAGCCTCTCTTGAACTCGATGCTATCAGACCGTCGTCTACAAATAATGCGACTATTACCTCGTGATCACTCACTACACCGCGAAAAATACATTTATCAGCCTCGCATTGCTCCAAATTTAGAGCCTTTATCACACTTTTGAATTTCTCATTCCAACACCTAGCCGCCTGTTTCAAACCGTACAATGATTTTCGAAGACGACACACGAAAGCATTCTTCTCGAAATTTTCGTTGATTCCTTCCGGCAAATCCATTAATACTTCCTCTTCCAAATCGCCATAAAGAAAAGCCGTCTTCACGTCGAACTGCAAAAGTTCCAGGTCGAGTTGGGTCACCAGGGCTAAGAAGATTCTGAGAGAATCATAGCGAATGACCGGCGAAAAAGTTTCGGTGTAATTCAACCCTTCGATTTGATTAAAGCCCCTTGCGCAGAGTCTCGCCTTGTATCGCACTGGTTTTTCATCTTCATCTCGAAGAATCCGAAAAACCCATTTCGAGTCGATCGGTCTCATGCCTGGTTTCTTTGGAATTATTTCCCAGGTCCGATTTGTCTCGTGCGAGTTCAGCTCGTCGTTGATGGCCCTCCGCCAATTCGCTGCATCGGGTCCGTTCACGGCTTCCCTAAAGGTTAAAGGTGCGCACTCGACCACGTTCACCTGGAGCCTATCAGGCTTCCGGATGTCCTCACGGTTTCTCAATTTTCGTTTTTGTGGAGAATCCTCCTCCGTCTCGTCATCCTGATGATCTTGTTCATCCTCAAGCGCATCCATGAACAAATCGTGCTCTACCTCCGTGTCATTGTCCCTTCCCGGTAGTACGAGTTCGTCATAATCCTCGTCAGGAGAGAGTTCATGGTCCTTGCTTTCATTAAAGACCATATCGCGCGACACAATTACGGTCTTTGACTTCCCATCGTACAGACGAAAATTTTCGGAGTCACCATGATATCCCACAAATAGCACCCTCTTCGATTTTGCGTCCAACTTGCGCCTAAATTGTTTTGGGATATGCATGAAAGCAGTTGATCCGAAGATCCTCAAATGACGCACACTCGGTTTCACATTATTCCATATTTCATACGGAGTTTTGTCTAATCGCGGTTTCGAAAGCGTTCGATTGCGCAAATAAACAGCCGTATTGACAGCCTCAGCCCAGAGAAACGTCGGTAAACTTTTTGCCTGCAACATGGTTCTCGCCGCCTCTACGATGGTCCTATTCGCACGCTCCGATTTACCGTTTTGCTCCGGCGTGTACGGCGCGGAATACGAACTTTGAATTCCCTTTTCGATAAGGTATCTTTTCAAATTTTCATTCACGTATTCTTTCCCGTTATCGCTTCGAAGGTATTTAATAGATCGATTGAATTTATTAAAGATCATTCTTTCGTATTCTTTGAATTTTTCCGTAACATCGGACTTGTGACGCAAGAAATAAACATTTCGGTAACCCGACGCCTCGTCTACGAATATTACATAATATTTCGCGCCCCCTACCGACTCGACGGACATTGGACCACCGACATCTGAATGAATAAATTCTCCCGGTAACCAATCCCGCCTATCTATGGATTTTTTGAAAGGTAACCGATGAGCCTTTCCCAGCTGACACGCGTCGCAAAAGAAATCGTCGATTCCCGAAACACTCACACCAGATACGAGCCCTTTATTCATCATTTCACGCAGTGTCGCTTTATTTACATGACCCATTCTCTCATGCCATACTTGGAAACTTGTCGTCGATACATTTGCTTCAACACACTCTCTCTCGTTATCATTCTTTAACGTAACAAACAACATCTTGTAAATGCCGTTGGCTTGCTTTATGCCTTGAGCTCTCACAGACTCATTGCTCGAAAAAATAACATTATTTTTCCCGAACGTCACCTCAAAACCTTTTGAGGCACATTCTCCTACCGAAAATAGATTTTTCTTTAGCTTCGGCACATACAAGACGTTGTCGATTCTTGACGCGAACCATTCATTGTCAACAAACTTCATAACGTTCACATAACCCGAACCAAGCACTTCACAGGCACCGTCATCACCTAGTAACACTTGTTCACCGGCAGATGTCACAAAATCATGAAGCCAGTCGCGTCTGTAGGTGACGTGTCTTGATGCTCCGCTGTCTGCAATCCAGACGTCTCCGATGTCCATTCGCTGGATACTTCTCATCGATGCCGCGCTCTTCTCTTGTTGATCGCCTTCATGTGTTGAAACAAACGCGCAATTCTGCGAGGAATCCTTCGTGTCTTCTTTGTCTTTCTTTTTCGTGGAACACTCCCAAGCAAAATGCCCTTTTTTATGACATTTGAAACACTCGACATTCTTTTTGTCCCTCTTGGGTTTCTTGCCGGTGTTGCTGCTCTTCTTTTTCTCGCTCAATCGCATCGCGGAAAAAGCTGTTGCAGATTCGTCATCGACGGAGAATCTCGTTTCCTCTTTGATGAGCCGCTCTTGCAAATTGTCGATTGTTTGCCTCTCCGTATCCACACTGTCCCATGCGGTTTTCAAGGCGTTATATTTGGAGGGAAGGCTTGCCAATATTTTCGCCATAATCGCTATGTCGGATACCTTCTCTCCCACGTCCGCTAATTGACCCGCCATATTTTGAACCTTGGCCACATGCTGCACCACGGAATCACTGGAATCCATCCGATATTCGTGAAATTTTTGCATTAGAATAAGTTTATTCGTTTCCGATTTCTGTTCGTGTATCGCGATCAATTTCAACCACATTTCCCGCGCGCAGCTACTGGTCAAAATGCATTGCACGTGATGCATTTCCATCGCGGACGAAATCAGGAACATGGCCTTCGCGTTATCTTTCCTCCAAATTTTCAGCGCTTCTTGGTCTTCCGGCTTTATTCTCGTGCCATCCACGATGTCGTCGATGCCGCTCGCGACGAAAATGGCATTCATTTGAAATTTCCATAGCTGGAAATTTTTGCCGTCAAACTTGACCACATTTCGAGTTGAAATTTGTTCCGACATGTTTGATTCGCACAAACAATACAGGCCTGAGGAAAACTTTATTACGCTCTCGAGAAAAAGTCTGACCGAACTTCTATTACACACGTGGTTGCACTTCGCGCGCGATCACGATCGATATCACTTTTCGATTTGCAAAAAAATTCGGTTTACACAGGCTGCGAACCTGGGCCCATAACCTATTGAAAATAACGCTTCTATATTTAAGTAAATATATAAAATAATTTATTTTCCGCTTTACAAAAAATGTATATATGAATAGAAGTCACGTCGCTTGCGTGGTCAGAACATCAACTGCACATCGATGGCATCGCAACGAGGCCGATGACATCGAGGAAACAAAAGCCTAACGAAGAGGGCACAGCCGATTCTGAAAATCGGTGGGCGCTCTCCTCATTTATCACTATCGCGGCGCAGATGTTGAAAAGCCTCCTTTACTTTCCAACAACTACCTTTAATTTTAACTGAATAAATCAATTTGTTATTAAAACCGAGGCTGGAACATGTGTCCCTCGCAAGCTATTTAGCTATCTACAGGGTGTGTTCAATATTATAACAACTTCCATCTGCCAAAATTTGTTTCTACTTTGATTCAAGTTTTGAAAAAACTACCAAAAAGTACCCCCGTGAAATTTTGTTCGTTAATTGGTGGCACATTGAACTTCGCGTTAGTTTTAATTTGCACATATTTGCACAAAATGGAGAAAATATTTAAAAACCATATTACGTCACCCTTTTTCACATTAAATTACACTGTCCAACAAATTCAAACTCTTTTTTTTACCTTTCGATTCTCACGATGCGATTCTTATAGAGTTTTTCGCGCTGATTCCGAATCTGTTCTTAATTTTTCTCCTAGACGCACAGTTTTTGAGAAATTTGAGTTTGAAAAAATGACCTATTTTTCAACTTTGAACAAATATTGTGATGTTATTATAAAAGATATTGAATTGATCTTTACAGCAAAAGATTCTTTAGACTTTCCCGAATACAGCGATATCCAATAATAAATAATTATGATTGCTTAAACATGTTTAAACGATCATTAAAGACGGAGAGATACCACTTTTGCACCAATTTTTGACGACACTTTTGAATTTATCTCAAAAAATAAGGGTCCAGCAGAAAATCGAACTATACCACGCGATAGTGCAGACTTTTATCTTGAGAAACTCCCCTTTGAAGTTTGAAACGTCGAAGTTTTTACCGAACCAGAAAGCAAAATATCTTCGACCGACACGAGCTGCCGCCAGTGGCGCTTACCGCTAGAATAGGCGTTCCACGGGATACGCCGCGGCGAACACCCGTTGTAGTGGTGAGCGCCACTGGCGGCAGCTCGTGTCGGGCGAAGATATTTTGCTTTCTGGTTCGGTAAAAACGTCGACGTTTCAAACTTCAAAGGGGGGTTTCTCAAGATAAAAGTCTGCACTATCGCGTGGTATAGTTCGATTTTCTGCTGGACCCTTATTTTTTGAGATAAATTCAAAAGTGTCGTCAAACATTGGTGCAAAATTGGTATCTCTCCGTCTTTAATGATCGCTTAAACATGTTTAAACAATCATAATGATTTAATATTGGATATCGCTGTATTCGGGAAAGTCTAAAGAATCTTTTGCTGTAAAGATCAATTCAATATCTTTTATAATAACATCACAATATTTGTTCAAAGTCGAAAAATATGTTTTTTTTCAAACCCAAATTTCTAGAAAACTATGCGTTTAGGAGAAAAATTAAGGCCAGATTCGGAATCAGCGCGAAAAACTATAAGAATCGCATAGTGAAAATCGAAAGGATTTTTGGCTGTTGGACAGTGTTATCTGACTGGAAGTAACGAAGCGATGAGAATAAGTTTTTAGGAGCTTGTAGTGATAATCTAAGTGTATCTACTAAAAATGTTATCATTTGGAAAAAATGTTTCCTTTTCACCATTTATTTAGCAATTATTTTAAACAAATGCAATGTTCTTACAGCGGGGAACTTTTAAAAAATCTACATTAATGAAGATATAGCCGGAAGTGTCCCCTTTACGGACCTGGTTTTAAAAACGCGGAGACATAAAAATTGACGAAGTTAAAATTATTTGAAGTGAACGCTGCTCCGAGAGAAATTTGGTAACATTTTAGATTCCTATCTACTGATAAATATACATTTTTCGCCCGAATTTCCCGCGTGAAACATTTTTTTATGGTATTGTATTTAACTTAAAAACTATTTAAAAGTATCTGGGTTTCAGTCGGAAAAATCTGAAGTCCAGGGTTTTTAGCCGTTCGTCCTGGGTTCGGGATTTTATAGATGGCAACTCTAGATCGGATCACTAACAGCAGAATGATCTAAGCTGATCACACTTCGTGGTCCACCCTGTATTGAGAAATTATCGTACTCGGTTCGTTGAACTTGACTCCACCTTTGACGTATCAGCAGTCCTGATTGCTCTCTTTGCCATCAATCCTATTTGTACACAGATGTGTCTGTTCTGGCCAATAACCAAGATACGCGTGACAGGTGATGGGGCTTATAGATCCTACAAGGATGGGGCTATTACATTGCAATTCAACCCGCATGCCTTTGCTTAGTCAACATGTCATCTCTTCAAAGCGTGTATTGGGTCACTTCGTGGAACCTTTCCCTTGATAAAAGTGAACAAGGAGTTGCTTACTGATAATATCGATCTACAGCAGTGTAAGGTCGCTCTACTCATCTTGACGACAACTATCGCATCGCTTCTATAAATTATTATGTATTTGGTATGTAATCTAGTAGATTTCTACCCGGGGAACCTGCAGATAGAAGTTTTGATCCTGTAGGATCAATGGTTCAGAAGTTATGGTCGCATAAAGTTGAGCAATTTGAAATGTTTTTGACAGGTACGCTTCGCCATATTGGCTTGCAGTGACGATCATGCGCCGATTATCGAGCAGAAGCGCTATATGGCAGGCTAGGTAAGCGAAGCTGCGATCGTCACTACAAACGAATATGGCGGTGTCCTTACCTCTCAAAAACAATGTAAATTGCTTAACTTTAAGCGACCTTAACTCCTGTACCATTGATCCTATAGGATTGAAACTTTGATCTGCAGGTTCTCCGGGTACAAATCTACTGGATTACATACCAAAGACATAGTAATTTAAAGTAGAAATGCAAAAATTTTGAGCCTGGTAAAGTAAAGTTTACCCAAAATACATGTTAACACTAAACCTACCTTATAAAAATTACAAGATTGATTTTATTTAGACTTTGTGCTGCTCCTATTATAATACGCGCTCTACTAAAGATATTTATACAATCAATTCTTATAAAATCATTTTTATTATTTCAATAATTGTAAAATAATAAATCTGGAACCGGCCATTTTTACTTGTGGTGGTATGGCTTAGTGGTAATATGAAAACAGGTGCGATGACGTAGGAAGAACCGTTAGTATGACCTTCACAGGATTTTTTACTATCATCATCAGATACATGCCTTACAACCATGAACATCTTATTTGCAGAAATTACCTACTTAGTAAGTAACATTTTATAAAAGTAATAAAGTTTAGTATAATTACTTATACAGTATTTTTACTAGTTATATGTTATTCATTACGAATAGACCAGTTTTTCAAGAGTTTTCTGATTTGTAATATACGATTTTGGTGTTACGTTTTTACCAGGAGAGAAAACTGCTACCCTTATTATTGGTAAATTGACGCATAGTAACTGGACCGAGGATTTTATGTATTTATGACAAAAATGAATAGGTCAAATAGAAAACTAAAAAGACATCAAAGAATTTAAGAGTAGTGTTATATTATTTTCCAGTTCTTAAAATGATGAAAACACAAAATACATTTTTATTTAACTTGAATTTCTTACATTTGACTACAACAATTTTTTTTGTTTGTTGTAAAATCTTCTTTTTATTTATGAACAAAGAGACAGGATTATTAAGAGATTGATTAGAGAATCGCAATCAAACAATTATAAAATCATTGACTAAAAGTAGTCTTTATTTAATCACAGTTATCTGCATTTGCAATGAGCCACAACTAAATTGTTAAAATTAGAACATATTTATATTTATAGACTGAAGAATTTATGTTGTAACCCAATATAAAACTATCTTTATAGGAAATTTATACACGAATTAGAAATAACAATGTTTGGAAAACACTATTTTATTTTTATACAGTATATATTTTTATTTAATAATTAGAAAAATCTATCTGTCATAGAGTTTGTATAAATAAACAATTGTATGTATCTATTATACAGATCCAATGTAATTCTAAGATTTCAGATCAAATGACTGGAATTGTGGCAGTAAATATCTTGAGATACAATAATCTAAACTTTATTATTGTACAGGTCGATGATTTTGTTCTGATGCTCTAAAAGAATATGCAAAAAAGTATGTCATTCCGTTAAAAAATGTACTGATGAGCTTGAAATCTCTAAGAACATGATCTTGTAAAAAGTTACCCATCATTTTTAGGGAGAATTTTTTCCATAAAATCATTAATAGCAGAGATATTTAGATGTTCCCATTTAAATACTCCCCTTTGTAGAATATTAATATCAATTGGATAAAACGTAATTGATACCGCCTGTCCACTTAATTTTGGCCTCATCTGTGTATGAATTAGTAAATGGTATAGCGCGCGAGCAGAGAGATTTATTACTGATTAATATTTTCATTATTCAATTTATGTTACGGTACAATGTGAGTTGTATTGATAATGCATTGGTTGCTATTATATGTAGGACACATTTACACATTTCTGTACCTATACACTTTTCTTTCCGAGCGTTTCAAGGTTTCACCGAGCTTGCTTTCTACAGTTATTTCCCCTCGGCATTTCCCGTGCATGCTCGGCGTTAACTTTTTCGCGACGTTTCTTGTTTCCTAACATCTTTACTATGGTTTCCCTCAGACCTGGTTAACCCTCGTGCACATTTAGCGATCGGGATCTCTCTCGAATTTTCGTGCGCTTACCACTCGATTTATTGCTTCGCTACATTTTCTCAGTTTTCCCGCGTTTTTCACATCTTTCCGTTTACGACCGGTGCTTTCGGTTTTTTATCCAGACCCTTCTCATTGCAGTCATTGCTCACATTGATTTATATGTTACGCTCGATCACCTTATTACAAATTATGTTGCACCCTTTATCGGGACCAGATTATGCTACCGTATAATAATAAAACATTTGTGGTTTATCTAACACGATGGACTGTATGTCGACCTTCCACAAATATTATAAATATTGAACTATAAATATGCACATAAAGTGCATTCAGTAAGTATTTAAAATTTAAGCACTACATGTCCGATTATCGAAAAATTGTTGTTTATCGAAAAGAACTTGAAATTGTGATAATTTCATAACAACAAATAGTACTATAATGGCGCGGTGAGGTTAGAAATAAATGTATAGTTTATATGTTTTTAGTTTAGTAAAGAAAAGCAATATAAAGGGTGAGGCGCCAGAAACAGGCCACCTGAATAACTCGGCTGCTATTGGTGTTAGGAAAAAAGAGGGGGCATTAATTTGATGTTAGTAGCTTTTTTGTAGGTGGACGCGCGAAGGACATATGAAGGTCAGCTTCATTTTTTTAAATGGAATGAGTTATTTTTTAATATATCAATCGATGCAGCTGGACAATCGCAGCCGGACAAAAAAGTACTAACCTATGTATGTCGAAAAATTAGTAGTTCAGGAGATATTTCAATTTAAATAACTCTAAAATACCATTACTGTCATACTCAGACGTTACACTAGTAAGTAAACGCTAACGTCTTAGTACGACAGTAATGGTATTTTAGAGTTATTTAAATTGAAATATCTCCTGAACTACTAATTTTTCGACATACATAGATTGTACTTTTTTATAACGACTGTCCAGCTGCATCGATTGATGTATTAAAAAATACCTCATTCCGTTTAAAATAATGAAGTTGACCTTCATATGTCCTTTACGCGTCCACCTACAAAAAAGCTACTAACATCAGATCAATGCCCCCTCGAAACCAAGCAAGTTCCATATGATGCATTTCTTCCTAACACCAATAGCAGCCGAAGTATTCAGGTGGCCTGTTTCTGGCGCCTCACCCTGTATATACCGAGTGATTCACGCGAAACAGAAAACCTAAGTACCTCCGTTGGGCTTGGAGATAGAAGAAAATGTTAGAGAGTGCTAGTTCTCCGCAAGCTCGTACCATAGGAACTGTACGTGGCGCATTAGGGCAACTCTCGTATCCATCGGCTGCCGCAGCACATGCTAGGTACAGCAGTATAGTAGTGGACTGATCATCTAATATAATTGTCAGTACCTCACCTGTGACCACAGTCCGCAGTATTGCTGTATTTCAGTAGAATTCTGACGATGCGCCGAGCCTCTCTGAGCCACTCTACAATCTTGTTATAAATGTTTGGAGGTTAAGTTATCTACATATACAATACGAACATTTTATATATTATATACATATATAATATACAGGATGGTCTGTTTAAATAAGGCCATCTAAATATCTCTTCAGGTTATTGTGATGCAAAAAATATTTGTCATTTTTCGGAGTTATCAAGGTCATCGATTTTTCTTGAAACGTAACTACATTTTTTTTATTGCATCGTGTAACTGATCGATAAGTACATTCAGATATGTATAATAACATGACTTTGAAATGACCTTGATCTTCGAAAATTAAAGTTTTACCTTCAGATCAAGATCAATGTCATGTTATTATACATATCTGAATGTATTTTTCGATTAGTACCACGATGCAATAAAAAAAATGTAGTTATGTATCAAGTAAAATCGATGACCTTGGTAACTCCGAAGAAATGACCTTCGGAAAAAAATATTCTTGCCAGATATTTGGTCCATTGACACTATGCACATTATGTAACAGACATTTTTGCATCATTGTAACCTGAAGAGATATTTAGGTGGCCTTATTTAAACGGACGACCCTGTATATATGCTAATGTATATATATGTATATATATATATATATATATACACCCTGTATTACGCAAAAATTTGTCATTGAATTACACTACTGATATGAAATTGCAAAAATAGCGAAACTTCCAACAATTTTTCGGTCGTCTGACTTGACGTTGACTTGCACTACTGAATTTTCGTGCCACCTCCTCCGAGGTTATATTCTGTTAATACAAAATTCGATTTTCGAGGTTTTCGAACAATTGTTGGCCGTCTGGCTTGTCGTTGAGTTGCACTTCTGAAGTATCGGAAAATTTTTGACCGTCTAGCCGGTCGTTGAGTTGCATTTCTGAATTTTCGAAAAATTTGCAGTACTCTGGGTTGACGTTGATGTATACTACTGAATTTTCACGCCATCTCCTTCGCTATCATATTCTCCTAATACAAAAATGGATTTTCGAAATATTTTCGGCTGTCTGGCTTGTCGTCGAGTTGTATTACTGAATTTTCGTGCCACCTCCTTCGCTATCATATTCACCTAATACAAAATTCAGTTTTTGAGATTTTTGAAATTTATTACTACTAGGAGAATATGATAGAGAAAGAGGTAACACCAAATTTTCCTGCCGCTTCTTTTACTATGATATTCTCCTAATGCAAAACTTAATTTTGTCCAAAACTTTCGAAGATGTCAGTCTAATTCTGTTATCAAATATTCATGAACTGGGTGGGGAAAAAAGAGAACATTAACTGTTGTAACTAATATGATTTATTTTCTATTTATAGATCTTTACACCTTCGGATCGGTGGGTATTTGTTAAATGATATTGCCGCAAAATTTTGTTATGCTTGTATCGCATTCTACTCACCATGGGGACCAAACCTAACCTAACCTTACCTATGGTTCCTTTGACAAGTTTGGTCCCCATGGTGAGTAAAATGCGATATAAGCATAATAAAATTTGACCTTGAATTTCAAAGTCAAAGTCAATTTTACGGCAATTTCTTTTAACGCTAAATGACACTAAATTTTGTTACACCCTGTACAATCTGAAGCTTGACATATTGGATAGAATATGGGCAGAGCAATGGGAACCAGACAAATATTTCGTTTGTCATTAGGGATTCTAAAAACAAATTTTCTATTTTGCATAACGCATATGTTCTGTACAGCATTTTATGCAGATTGCACATTCTTTGCATATCGTTCGCATATGTCTTGCATATTTCGGACATATTTAGATGACTGTCTACCGTGTTAAACAAGGGACTATAAAAACGTTAAGTAACGAACGAAGGATGTCAGAACGGTAACTCGTGGACCATAATTTGTGTTAAACAACGCCAGAGAAAGAAAATCTTTTTTAAGCGACGCGACGTTGCGTAAAAGTTGTACCATAATTCAGTGAATTGTAACATTCGTTACTTTCTGTTACACTAGCCAATTAATTATACTTGTGTTTGCAGAACTTACTATGTCCTGAATACTGTATATCATACTAATGCTGTATCATTAACAATTTTACAAGTATTTAAATAATTTGAAAAAATACATCGAACAATTGTTAGCCAATTTTCAGTTAGCTATAAAATGCAACAAAAAATATTCAGAAAAATTGTCAAAATTTATTGTTCACAATGCTTATTGTAGAGTTGAAGATAAAGAAGTAATAAAATTATTTTTTAATTGAAATGAAGGGTAAACTTTACTTTACGGGACTTAAAATTTGTGCCTTTCTCCTATAAAACATGATGTATTTGGTGTGTAATTCAGTAGATTTGTACCCGGGGCGGCTGCAGCTCGAAGTTTCGATCCTGTAGGATCAATGCTTGAGGAGTTATGCTTGCTTAAAGTTGAGCAATCTGCAGTGTTTTTGACAGGTGAGGGCGCCGCCATATTGGTTTGTAGTGACGATCGCGAACCGCTTACCTAGCAAAACCGCCAGATGGCTGCACGGCACACAGTGATATCGTTAACATAGAGAAAATATCTCAGAAAATATTGGACAACAAATATAGTGGAAAAATTTACAAAAACCTAACCCAGACCGAACCCAGACCAGTTAAAACGCAACGTCGTGGCCACGTCGTCCAAAATTCAAACAACAATCGCAATACTCGCTCTATATTATCAGCATTAACGCGTGCACGTACTGCCATCTAGCGGTTCTGATCGGTAAGCGACGCGCTATCGTCACTACAAACGAATATGGCGGTGTCCTAACCTGTCAAAAGCACTGAAAAATGCCCAACTTTAAGCAAGCATAACTCCTGAACAATTGATCCTACAGGATCGAAACTTCGACCTGCAGCAGCCCCGGCTACAAATCTACTAGATTACATACCAAATATATTATAATTTAGATGAGAAAGTAAAGTGCGGCCGAAATGAATAATTATTTTTCTAAATAAGAAGAGAGCTTTTCTGTACATTCAAATAACCACGTAACATTGATATGACCTTTCTGAAGGTCAATCATTATAAACCTAAGTGGACAGTTTCTGACCTACAGTATCTTTGTGAATACCAATTTTTCAGAAAGTGTGTTCACTCCTTGTACACGAGTGTCAGCTGAGAAAAAGATATGTGTGCCTTGAAACAAAGTTCAATGAAATCTGCGGGAGGAGGGTTCGCGATAAAGTACCCCGCTATAGTGTTGTTCCGAAAGCGATGTGCCTGGCGCTCTCCTTGACAGACTAAACACACAATTCCAGCGAAAGAATCATCTCCGCATTAGCATGGAATTTTTCAGAAATTCAAAAGTAGGGTGCGCGCCATAGTGAGCCAACTTACTAGCTCCGGGCGGCTCGGGATTTCGTCGTTTCGTCTCACTCGAGGAGCATAAGCCACGGAAACTTTTGTATCCCAAAGAAAATCGCGTGTAAGTCGAATCGATGAGGTCGCGTCGATACGTATTGCTAAACGCAGGCTTTGGATCCCGCGGATGGAGGGAGCTTTTCAAGTTTCAGGGAAACGGGGTTCAACTAGTTTTCACGCAGGCTTTTCGCGGCATAGGATTGCCGGTAGTATCGGGTACAGTCCCGCGGCGAAGGCGTTGTGCATTATTTACAAGGGATTACCGTGAGTCGGCTCGCCGGGGGAGTTCGATCATATCCGCGGCGAGGCTTTCGACTTTCGAACAATAGAACCCGGAAGGACGAAACAATTTGCACCGAAGCCGGCGTATCTCCGTGCGGATGGGCAAAAAAGATCATCTCGATGGAAATTTTCCATCGGTTCCCGTTTTCTCATGAGAATTCAGCGTCCGCGTTGACATCTGACTAATGACTGGCCGGGATATACGGGGTGTCCCAAAAATCTTGTATTTCCTTGAAACGGCTAATTCCTGACGTCATTTGAAGAAACTTTCTCCTTTGCGAGAAGGCTCTCCACGGCTTTGTTGAGGAGTCATTAACGAAACACCACACGGATCAATCAGGGCCAACGCCAACACCGCACTCAACTGTAGCTGCCATCTGATTGGCCCGTGTTCTCTGTTAATAATCGTGAAGAAGAAAGTTCCTCCAAATGACCTCAGGAATTTGACCTTTCAAGGAAGTAGTACATTTCCGGGACACCCTGTATAGTTGTGCAGTGTTTAAATGGGAATAACCTAAATCTCGCCGTAATTTTTAGTTTTATCAAGGGACCACGACCGAAACAGAAAATACTGGTTGTTTCCGACTGGTACAGTAGAGTCTCCCGTAACCGAACGTTCTGTTATTAACATTTTAAATGAATAAACCTTTTATTAATTTTAACACCGTAGTATAATATCACATAAATAACTAAATACATTCTTTTAATAAATATTTGAATAATATTTGTTATCTTTAGTTTGAAGCTGATTTGAATTAAGAGTATTATGCAGTTTACAACATTTCACAATTGCATTTACAATGTAAAGTCCTTTGTCTTTCTTAATTCTTCTTCCACTTTGTTTCTTAAAATCTCAATTTTTTCATTGTTTCTTAAGTTTTCAGTTCCATAAGTAAATCTTCTGCACTTCGTTTTAATATTTTCTTTAATATCTCCTTATTTTATCTACAGGGTGTCCCGAATTTAAATGGCAAAACTTCAGGAGCGTGTAGGGGACGGAAAAACTAAGACAAAATGTCTTTTAGAGATTTGCTCGTTTTTGCCTCGTTTTGGAGAAAATCGCAAAAAAGCAAACAGAACAAGTTTTAATTTTTGTACTTATTTATTTACATTTTATTTACGTTATCATCTATTTAATGTAGATATTGTTCAAAATGTTGCCATCTTGCAGCAATGCAAGCATTACATCTATCACTGACTTGATACATTGCAGCTAAACATTGTTCTGGTTTCTGGACTAAAAAGTATAAAATAAAATTTTTAAAAACGCCACGTTTAAAAAACGGACTAAAAAGTATAAAATAATTTTTTCTAGCCCCATACAGATTTCTAACCCCTGAAAATTTGTGATTGTGAATTTTTAATAGCTAAGAAAATACTTGTAAGATTTAAAACGAAAAACGCGAGGCGCATGCAATAGATAATTGATGCATGAACACTAAATCACTAACAACTTTATTGCACTGCAAATGATATGAAGTGTTGTACGAGATTTCTCTGCGGCAGCTACTCTCTACACTCCTTACTATGTATTATCTTGCGCCCCACGTTTTTCGTTTTAAATCTTACAAGTATTTTCTTAGCTATTAAAAATTCACAATCACAAATTTTAAGGGGTTAGGAATCTGTATGGGGCTAGAAAAAATTATTTTATACTTTTTAGTCCGTTTTTTAAACGTGGCGTTTTTAAAAATTTTATTTTATACTTTTTAGTGCGTTTTAAAAACGTGGTATTTTTAAAAAATTTATTTTTATTTAAATAATTATTTTTTGCTTTTTAGTCTTGTATGTGTGAAATTTTACAATCGATTTTGAACATTGTGATGAAATTATAACAGAGACATGTAGAAAACGAACGCCGTGGTAAAATGTCAAAGATAATGGTTCGACGGAGAATTTCGGTGTAACTATTCTTTCGCTTGGTAAACAAACATTATACTATAATAATACGTAGTAACTTTGTAAATACCGCACGGAGCTCGAACGCACACTGACGCACACTGATCTCCTTCGGTGCGAAGCAGGTCAGTGGAGTGGGGATGAGTCAGAGTGGGAACCGAGATGGTTAAATTTTTAATAGTTTATATCTCCTAAACGCGTAGGCTGTTGTAAATTAAAAAAAATTTTTTTTAAATATTGCATTGTCATATAGTACTGAGCTATGTTTAAAATTTCAAGTCTCTAGCTCATCGAAAAGTTAGTTTAAAATCAGTTGTAAAATTTGTACCGAAGAAACACACAGACATACAAGAAAGCGACCTAATAAAAACGTGGTAAAATATTTAATGGCATACATGGTGATTTGGCGACTTCTCTGTGAAAATCATAATTAACGAACTGCTCCTTTTTTGTAGACATTATTTCGAGATTATAACAGAGACATGTAGTAAATTTCAGACGGTATTGCGACCGCATCATATCGAAACGCCGTGGTAAAATGTCAAAGATAAAAGTTCGACCGAAAATCTCGGTGTAACTGTCCCTTCGATTGGTAAACAAACATTATAGTATAATAATACGTAGTAACTTTGTAAACACCGCACGGAGATCAAACGCACACTGACGCACACTGAGCTCCTTCGGTGCGAAGCGGGTCAGTGGAGTGGGGACGAGTCAGAGTGGGAACACGTAGTAGAGTGGGGACGCTGACCGCGAAGACGTACTACGTCACGCGGCGGGGGGGATGCAAAGGTTCAAATTATTAATAATTTATATTTCATAAACGCATAGGCTTTTTAAAAAACTTCTTTTTAAATATTGCATTTTCATCCAGTTCTGAGCCATGTAACCGATTTCAAGTCTCTAGCTCATCAGGAAGTTAGTTTAAAATGAATTGCAACATTTGCCACCGAACAGACAAACAAACAAACAAGAAAGCGAGCTAATAAAAACGTGGTAAAATAAACAGATGCCGCATCGGAACAGGCTTACGTTGCCACGGAGCATGCAGGAATACGTAAAATTCTATACAGTATTTTCAATAGTTTTTCGCAAATGTCTCGAAAACTAAGAGCGAGCATCGGGTAGTTGCAATGACAAAAGTTGCTCAGCATGTTGTCCTCGATAACATATGTGAAGGTCAAGGTCATCGGAGTTGCCTCCCCTAAACGTAAGGTTTACCGCTAGTATTTACTATTTACTATTTAAAATACTATTTTCCCCAGCTCTGGAACAGCGTATGGGAAAAAAGACACGGAAAGGCCCACGTGTTCCCTTTGATCCGTACTTACATGCTGTTCTTCTCTAGTTCGGCTTTCGATTGAACTCTCGGCCGGTCGGCGCGATAGAGGCAGTTATAACGAAATAATGTCGGTATGCGATAGTTAGTCCGTGCAGAACACAGGTTGGTTGACAACTATTGCGACTTTACTGTATAAAGAATGTACAATATGAGTAAATGAAGAACGCGAATAAAAATGGTGTTGTTTATACCTTTCATGAAGAATGTTCTTTCAAATCCCGAGATTATAAAAATATGAGAATGATTGACAATACTGTTTGCCACGCTAACGAGAATACATTCTCATTGAGTTGTACTTTTACGTATTTTAAACTCATTAAAGAAGAAGAGACCGCAGTAATAGCTACATTTATCCTATATTTGGGTAGTAGTCCCTGTTCAAATTCACTTTTGAGGTACTTCCTAGGAACGGAAACCGCAACAGGAGGGTATAAAATTCGACTTAGCTCCGCTTCCACGAAATTTATCCACGGAATCGGGGATTTGCATAAACGTTCGCCTTTTAATAATAAACTCGTTCGAAAGAGGTGTTAGACGTGTTAATTATATCACGTAGTTTCATATACTTTCGGAACTTTTAATCTGAGTTTAAGGGCGCCGGGCCTCGCCACAAGTCATGGTGTTCGGGGGAACGTAAACTGTAATATAGAGGATCGCTTAGTAGCTTATCGGGAGGGTCATCTATCGAGTGGCTGGGCCACGTATGGTGCGAATTATAGCGAATGCAGGGGACGCAGTGTTCTTCACTGATAACGGTGTTTGGGAGGCTCGAAGGCGGACGGAAAGGTTATAGCCAGGCGTGTGCCGGCTGTCGATTGAATTTTCCAGACTTTTGCCACGGTCGATAATTGATTTTCCATGGGGTTTGAACGCTGCCGCTGTCTATTATCTGCTCCCTTCTCCTCTCCGCACCCTCTTCCTTCTCCTCGCGTTCCTCTGGCGTTGCTCCTCCGTCGGCGACGATTTTTTTCCCATTTGTTCGCTGTGCATGGAAACCAAGCCGCCTAGAGAGGGACGAGGTGTAATCGAAGCAGTAGGTGGACAAAGTCATGAAGACTGCCGATGACGGCTGGCTCGATTGCCATTCGCGGACCCCCACCTGCCCACTCGATTTTCATTTCTCTCGACGACGCTTACGTAACCGACAGCGACCCCCTCGACAACCAGCTACTCCAAGAAAATTGTCTACCGGCTGTTATTAAGCACGCCACGCTCGAGAGCCACTCGTCGAGCAACTTCCGATCGGGGATCTGTCAGTCCGGCTACCGCCCACCCTTCAGGAGACGCGAGTTTGTTTGCAACTTACAACCGGAACGAGATCCTCGATTACGTACGCGCCCCGAGGATGTTATTCTTACATCCACTCTGCTTTATACAGGGTAACTCGCGCAAACTGTAACAAGGGGTAAATTTTACTTTACCGGACTCCAAATTTGTACCTTTCTCCTATAAATTATGATGTATTTGGTATGTAGTCCAGTAGATTTGTACCCGGAGAACCTGTAGATCGAAGTTTCGATTCTGTAGGATCAATGGTTCAGGAGTTATGCTTGCTTAAAGTTGTGCAATCTGCAGTGTCTTTGACGGGTACGGGAGCCGCCATATTGGTTTGTAGTGACGATCGCGACCCGCTTACCGAGCCGAATCGCCAGATGGCACACAGTAACAGTTACAGTAACAGTAATAGTAACAGTTAACATAGAGAAAATATCTCAGAAAATGTTGGAGAAGAAATATCGTGCAAAATATTTACAAAAACCTAACCCAGACCTAATCCAGACCAGCTAAAACGCAACATTGTGGCCATGTCGTCCAAAATTCAAACAACAATCGCAACACCCGATCTATATTATCAGCATTAATGCGTGTCCGTGCTGCCATCTAGCGGTTCTGCTCGGTAAGCGGCGTGCTATCGTCACTACAAACCAATATAGCAGCGCCCTTACTTGTCAAAAACACTGAAAAATGCACAACTTTAAGCAAGCATAACTCCTGAACCATTGATCCTACAGAATCGAAACTTCGATCTACAGGTTCTCCGGGTACAAATCTACTGGACTACATACGAAATACATCATAATTTATAGGAGAGGCACAAATTTTGAGTCCGGTAAAGTAAAGTCGTACCTTCTTCTGGCTGAAATTAGAAAACAAAGTTTTGGTGGAAAAATTATTCAAACTGCGACACTGACACTAATAATATTCCAGAGTTAAATATTTGTATCGAACAGAAATGGACCCTTTGAAAAAAATTTTCAATTCATACCGGTGTACAGTGTGTCAAATAGCCATTTTAGCTGGGCAAAATTCACTTTCAAATAAGCAAAAAGGATAACCGTGCCAATATAATCTAAAAGAATCACATATTAAAACCCTTGAATAATAAAACTTAAAATTCTTTTATTGAATGTTTACAGAGTGTGTAAACTTCACCTTAAATACGGACGGTCAACCTATAAATGAATGGCCACATTTAAATACTTAAAAATTTACTAAGGAGTATTTAAATTTCCTATACAGGGTGTCTCAGCCAAATCAAGCCACCTAAATATCTCTTTTATTCTTAATGACACAAAAAAATATTTATGGTGTAATTTAAATGGTATCGAAGGAGCTATATCGTAGAAGAACAATTTTCTTTTTGTCTGGTAATTTTTTCATAGTATTTTTGCGAATACCAATTTTGTTAGTGATAACAAGCGTGTTAATTACGTATTGAAGTTTAATAAACTTACTTGTTAATAAATTGCACAGCGGTTTAATTAAACAATCTTCTAACGACGCGCACGGTATGCATGTAATTAAAAGTTCTCTTCCACGAGTGCAACTTCTAAGAAACCCTTGCCCGTCAAACTTTTCGGTGATAAAAGTAATTGCACACTTGTGCGCAATTGGGCTCCGTGTACCACAGCTGTAGTCCACGCCCATTTAGGATGTGCACGTTCGCACGTTCGTAAGATCTGTTCCTCGCGTTCCGAATCTGAACAGAGACCAATCACTGATGAACCTGTCTCTTGAAGAACACAAAATTGAAGTCGAGCATTCGAATATTTGGGACGTATAACACCAAACCTCGCCGTGACAATGATTTGAACTTATTTGTAGATCGTAATTTCCTAAAAAAGGAGAAAACTTATACTCTCTCTGTCCCATAATACCCAGATAGCACTGAGACATTTCAGAGACATCTGTAAGACACCTGCCGCAAGACATTCGAACGTCTGAGAGACGTCTGAATGGCTCCCGAAAGTCTCCTGAATGTCTTGCGTTACAAAATGGTACGTCTTAGAGACGTTTTAGACGTAGTATAGGCGTCTTTTAGACGTCTTTTTAAACGACATCTCCGAAAAGACGTCTTTTAAGCATCTTTTTAGACGACATCTCCAGAAAAACATCTTACTCCAGACGTAAAAACGATGTCTCCAAATAGACGTCTTTTTGGGACGTGAGACGTTCAGATCCACAACGACGTAAAACGGACGTCTATGAGACATCGGGTGCAATCTGGGTAGCAAGTGAATATTTAAACGGAAATTATCGGCGAACGCAGCTGAAAGTTATGTTGTAGCGCAAAATTGCGAAGCCTTCAATTAAAATCAATGTTTCATGACATCTGTCATGTGTTTCGATACATCTTTCAATTTTTAGGCTAACCTAATTATTGCAAATTGTAACTATTTTTCCAATTTCATCCGCTGATCGAAATCTTCTGTTTCATTTCAACGCATTGTAAAAACGCAACATTGTGGCCATGTCGTCCAAAATTCAAACAACAATCGCAATTGTATTCGCTCTATATTATCAGCATTATTTTTTTTTTATTATAAGCTTTAGGCCTACTTAGGTCCATAAGCTGGAATGAGTAGGTACATAGTAACATATATATACATATAGAATACATTGTACTTAAACCTATATGTTATCAACTATTTGATAAGGTAGGTATTTGCGTAACATATATCCCTATATCTCTTTTCCTAACATATAATGTTGATATTCACTATCTAGTTTGGTACATAGCTTGTTTGTACTTACTGTCTCTTACCTACTAATAAATATATGATCTTATTATCTACGCTCTCTATAATCTACGCTATTCTTAAATTCACTTGTATATTGCCCTCTTACTTATTCTAGTAATTGTACTTAATCTAGTGACTGTTTTATACTAGTAACTGTTCTTATTCTAATAACAATTCTGATTCTAATACTGTTCTTATTCTTAGTGTTCATTTATGATTATTTTCCTCATCTTGATTTATTATAGATTATAGATACAGAGTGATTAAGCAAATTGAGATTCCCTTGGGAAATTGGGATGTTAGATGAATAGGTTATTTGAATTGCAAAAGTCATTAATGATGTTTAGGGCTTTTGTGTTATTATCAGCATTAACGCGTGTACATACTGCCATCTATCGGTTCTGCTCGGTAAGCGACGCGCTATCGTAACTACAAACCAATATGGCGGCGTCCTAAGCTGTCAAAAACACTGAAAAATGCACAACTTTAAGCAAGCATAATTCCTGAACCATTGATCCTACAGGATCGAAACTTCGACTTGCAGCCGCCCCGGGTACAAATCTACTGAATTTGTAAGATTAAAAGTAAGATGGAAAAATAACAAGTTATGCTGGAAGCAACGAAGAACGATGGCTCCAATAATATTTTAAGCTCACGCATATAAGGAAAGTAAAACTTCGTAGCCAAGAGATCCTACCTACAAGTTTAAAATGCAGCAATGAAAATATTGAAAAATCCAGGAACTATCTGAATACTCAAAATAAAATTTAGGAGTAATATTTTTAATTTATTGTTGAATGTAATCCAGTTTTTTGATAATAAACGTTGCGTTCTATATTTATTTTCTTTTGCTACTATTACTATGGGACAGAGGGAGTATCTGTATTTTATGCCTATATGTTCTCCAATAGCTGTACATTAACAAAACCAAAATAGAATTACATTTCGGTTATAGGAAAGTATTGACATACATTTTTATTGGAATCTGTCCAGAATCTTCATCACGAGTCAGACACCGTATGTATTGTAAGGCAAGAGGTTATGTTGTCGACGTTACTATTTTGAACGACATTTCCCTTCAAAGTTTTTGGCGATCGGTTTCAACTAAACGGATCTTTAACGTTAAAGTGAAATGTTGTTCAGAATAATGACCTTGATAATATATTTCAAGGCGGCAGACAATCCTGAGGTGGTAGACAAATTTTACGACCGGGTTTGAAATCAGCGTGACAAAATCTACGGGAAATGATGTATAGCATGGCAAGAAAAAACCTACCCGTACATGGTATTGGATAAGCCACAATTTTCTTGAAAATCTGAAAATATAACATATTTTAAAGGTTAAAACAGAGCGCATCTTACTACGGTGATGTTTTAGACTCGTTATCGACTATTAACGTAATTATAAGTAATGATTATGAAAATCTAGTTTTTCATATATCTATTTTTTAATTACAGAATTATTTATTAAGGAATCCAGGGAGAAATCGAACGAAGTTCGTTATGCAAAAATGAAAAGATCGTGTTCTTGCATGAATGGAAATTTAATTGGAGCGATGCACATGAAATGTCGAAATTCGAAACGAGCTTCTCAAATGTGTCCCCATTAATGATATTAATTCCATGGAACAGCGAATGCATTTATCCAGTCCTGAAAGAAATTTGGATTTTCAGAGAGAATAAATTCATTGAAAGAATCTTCTCTCAGTTGGATATTTATCCAGGTTTTCGTACTATCTTTGAATTTATCGTTCAATGGCAGTATTATATCGGTATAAGAGTTTATATTCAACGTGTTTATATTGTTGTCCAGCTTCATTGTAAAACACGTCATTTTCAAACAATCCATCTGCCTGTCTTGCTCATTCCAGCTAATATCATACGCAATGGCTGCATATGCAATATTTGTACGATTAATCAAACAACAAGAGAACTTCAAGTGTTATCAAATCGGATTAGAGAAATACCTCCATGCAAAGTCGCCAGATTAAGATTTGTGTACCTATTCTATCTTCCTCTTCTACGACGCAATTCTCCATTCTACGTCATCGCATTCCTGCCAGGGAATTTCATCTTGTTACATATGCAGACGCTACCGTTGATGACTCTTTACCCTTCCGGAGATATGCCCTTTCATTGCGCCTGGTTAATATTATTGATAAGCGTATTGACAATATTATTGATCGTCTAGGGGCCCCTATATCCCTGCTCCGGAAGTATAATGACACAACTGCAAACATTGAAGATTCGCTTTAATTCTTCTATGAGAGTAGTTTATAGACATTGTGGGTTATTATTGCAACTTTTAAGTTATTTCAATTTATAAAATAATAAATACCAGCCTCGATTTACATCATGTCGATTAACAAACATTTAGTAAATGCATTTTTGAACCCGGCAACACAATAAAGTCAATTTCACCAAATTTTACAGTTGCGTCATTATACTTCCGGAGCAGCGATATGATCTTAAAAACATAACGATGTCTGGGGTCCTTCATGACCGTAGTATAATTTTCTGTATACGAATTTCGTATCAACGTTGCAAGCTAATTGTAAATACGACATTCCTTTGACTTCTTTTGAACGTTTCGTTGTTGTAGCCTTAAAATTTTTCGAAAAATCCAGGTGCGACACTTCATAATCCGTATAAACAAGACATTGTTTCAGGGTTGAGACTGTGACGAGAGTAATTCTTTGACGCAATAGACGGAAGAAAAATTCGGGCTTCGGATCGCCTTTGCAAAATGTGCTAGGTTTTTTGTAAACGCCGCCACTTTTCTGCCGAGCGCAGGTAGTTTGCGGCCATAAACTTGAGTTTTTTATAACAACGTCCACCGGAAAAGAGGTCGGCCGGATGATGCACCTACCTGAATCGTCGAAGACCGTGGTTTTTGTTGGCATGCCTTGACCACAATTTTAAAGCGGCCACAAATTAGGCAAGCGCAATTGAAAGGGGAAACAACCGCAGGATACTGCAAAAACTCTCTCTGAAAAGAGTTTAAATTTACCATCGCGTAGACTTACGACGCGACGCGACGCGTCCGTCGACGTTGATGATGCTGCGGCTGAAATATTTTCAGACTCAGTCATTGACAATTTCCGGCTCTAGTTTATGAACGCAAAATAGGAACGAATCCTCGCAATTTCAATGTACCATTTTTATCGCATAGCAAGGTATTGTGTGCTCTGTTAATTGAATTCAGCGGTAAGACTAAAGTACAGGGTGTATAGAAATTATACAGGGTGTCCCGTTTAAGTGAGAACAGCAGCATATCTCGGAAGGCGTTGTCGTTATCAAAAAAGTGTTCGTACAAAAGTTGTTTGGTATGACGGGCTACATTGTTAATTGTTTTCTTGTGGAGTAGCGGAGAAGATCTAAAGATCAATCTACTTTCCTTAATCATCAGTTCTGTATCATAGAAGATGGATCGCAGTTCGAAGATCCGGTATAACTTGATTTATTTCGTAAGAAATAATTTTTCATTAAAATTACGTTCGCACAAAATTTTTGAATTTGAGGTAATTTCAAGGTCATGGTATAATACACTGTTGAATTCGTCTCGTTAACAACAATCCTATGACGTCCAAAACATATGGTGCCATTTAAAAAAGTCAAGGTGACCTTCACATTTTTACGTAAAAAGCATTTTTTCATATTCAAAACATTATTTTAGTTGCACTACCGGAAATTCCTAAAAAATGATGAAATAGCTTGACGGGTAGACCCTGTTTATCAGGTGTGCGATCTTTTCGTGGCGGAGTGTACCGCTTAAGCGGCGTCCGTAGTTAGAAAGCACACAAAGCTGTGCAACAGAGCGGCGACGACGGCGACGAGCGCTACGAGGGATGTGTCGAAGCGATAGTTTCGTGGAGAGAAATTATTTCCGCGAGGGGCCAATGATTTGGCCAACTGCGTGAGATAAAAGCGGTTGTAGATCGTCGAAACCGGCGTCGACACAGCGTCACAGTTGACCAATCCTTTCTTTCCGCGGCAATTCCGTTCGCAGTCTCCTCCATTCATCCTGTGCGGATCGTGGTGAATCGCTTGAGGGGACCGCGACGCGACTTCTCGCGGTTGCCCGGAACGATCGAGGCAAAGAACACGTCTCCAGCCCCAGGTTGGCCGTGCTTCAACGGGAGAGTTATTACCCGGGGTGTTGTATTCAGGTAACTACAAGGGCGACCATAATGCTGGAAGTAATGCGAATTTGCTTGACAAGTGGTCGGAGGGTTGCGAGCTGCATTCGAAATCAGCTCCCCGACCGCCGACGGGTCCCGGGCTCGGAAATTCCGCGCGTTTCGCCAAATATTCCTCGCGTCCGCGTCGTACGTGCGTTCCACCGTCACCTAGATAGGTACGTACGGTGACCACGCGGTGACCGTTCTCCGTGAAAACGCCGCCAGGAGGATGCGAATTACGATCGATCCGACGACGACCACCGCGCAACGTAATCGCCCGACAGTTTCGACACTGGAAAATCGGACCACGGGATTCCGGGACTCTCGACGCTTCGACGATCCGTAAGCGTTCGCGTTCGCGTCCGCATTCGCGTTCTCGGGAAGATCGCCGTTCCGGTATCCGCCGCGCCACGGGAAATGACCATAGACCAGAGATTTCGCAACGTTTATGTAGATTGCAGGAAGCAGCCACGTAGAATATCAAGATCCCCGGTCGTCAGCCCGTTGAATTATTATGTTATAGCATTACGTGGCTGCTCTTTACTTTACCGGACTCAACATTTTTGTCTTTCTTCTATAAATTATTATGTATTTGATACGTAATCCAGTAGAACGGGCACGCGTTAATACTGGTAATATAGAGCGGGTATTGCGATTGTTGTTTGAATTTTGGACGACGTGGCCACGACGTTGCGTTTTAACTGGTCTGGGTTAGGTTTTTGGTAAATATTTTCCACGATATTTGTTCTCAACTATTTTCTGGGATATTTTCTCTATGTTAGCAATATTATTGTGTACCCGTGCTACCATCTAGAGGTTGTGCTCGGTAAGCGTCGCGCGATTCTCACCACAAACCAATACGGCGCGGCGGCGCACAGTGGGGTATTTGGCGAGTTTAGCGCGTCAAAAGTCAATATTTTTAGTTTGTTCAAAATGACCAAAACTTTGTTCTCATAAACCTGAATATATATGCGAGTAATCTTCAATAATATTTTTCCATAGAGAGTACTATTTAGTAACATTCAGATACTTGAAAGTAACACTTCTCGTGACCAAGAGAAGCGTCGAAAAACTTGCGTTAAAGAAATGATTTGTTTCACAAGTTTAGTGTATAAAATCGAGATAGGACCAAATCTAGGATGTAAAGGAAGGTGTATAGATTAATTTCATGGCTTTTTTTTATATTCTCTCCGGTGGTTTCGATAGAATAAACAATCGAAAGTGATATATTTTTTTTCAGAAAATTAATATATATCATGTAATAACTTTTTTTCTCCGAATAACACCTCTTTAATTTTTTGCGAGGTTGATCAGTAGACATTACATTATATAATCCATAAAAATTTGGCCGCCAACTAGTGCCTATTCAAAAGATATTTAGCTTTTTGTGCGATACATATCAGTATGGTATGAATCGACCGTATATAATATGACTGAAAATGATGAAATAATTGAGCTGTAGGTTATAGATACTTGGAAGTAAATGAAAGAGAATGAATGTCACTACTGCTAGAATATTTAGTTTATACAATTATCGGAAGAATGTAATCGTGGTTTAACAATCGAGTGTTAGTGTTCCTTCGAATACTGTTCTGAGCATGAGCAAGTATCCTTGCTACATAGTAAAGTAATCATGACTCGGATTTCTACATCAGTGCCTTATTTTTCTACATAGACTACGGAGGACATGTAGCGTGCTAAATAAATATACAGGGCGTTTCGTTTAAAACAGGACACCTAAACATCTCCTCCAGCTCTGAAAATACAAAACATGTTTCTGACGTAATCAAAATGGTTTCAAAAGACGAATTAGATGGAAGAATCATTTTTTATAAATTGCAATTTTTTAATAGTTTTTTCAAGGTCACACGCGTTTTTTACGTATATACACACATTTTTTGTTGTTGTATGTTATAACAAACATTATTGTGTATTCATTCATGTTTAGTAGCACGACCTTGAAATGACCGTGAACTCTAAAATTTTTCGTTGAGAACACGTGTTGCAATACGGGAAAAGTTTCGACACTATTAGTAACGTTGCAATAGCAATTTCTCTTAATCTGACGAAAAAATGTTTGAAATAAAAGTTTAATAGTATTAACATATGTATAAACTTTAATATATAAAACTTCGAAAAAAATTTGTTTAAAACAAAAAAACAAGGTTGCTTCGATTTTTTAAACATCAAGTTGTACTTTTTATTTGATAGTGTTGTAGCTGGTGTTAAGACGAATTCAACGATATATAATAGTATGACCTTTACACTATTAATAACGTCACAATACTTTTGGCGCGCTAAACTCGACAAATACCCCACTGTGCGGCGCCCTTACCTATCAAAAACGCTGAAGAATGCACAACTTTAAGCAAGCACAACTCCTGAACCATTGATCCTACACAGTGGCACGTTACCCTACGGGCAACTTGAACAAATGCCCGGGGCCACAAACAAAAGGGGGCCCCGAACACAAACCAAGATCCAAATTCTACGTTTATCTCATAAAGTTATTTGGTTGGGGTTTGGGGCCCCGAAATTCTACTTTGCCAAGGCCCCAACTAGTTATAACTGATCCTACAGGATCGAAACTTCGACCTGCAACCGCCCCGGGTACAACTCTACTGGATTACATTCCACATACATCATAGTTTATTGGAGAAAGGCACAAATTTTGAATCCGGCAAAGTAAAGTTTACCCTATTACGTGTTTCCGTTTTGTCCAGGTACAGAGTGTATAAAAAGTAATCGAAGTCTGTCCTAGGGGTGAATCTACACCTCTCGATCGGTGGACATTTGCAAAAGAAACTTGCCGCAAAATTGTTTGTACCGAAGAAAATTGTTGTTAAAGTCTGTTTTTACATCAACACCTTCTACTCCCATCGAGGAGAGAAAAAGTTTGAAAGGACCATATGTCGTAAACAAATAAATATAATTCTATTCAAGTGAACTCGACGAATAAGTTCGTCGGATTTATCATCAAAACTAAATGCCTTTCTAAAAATAAATTAAAAATTAATTATATCTTGCCTATGATACATTTACTACAAGACGCGTGATTATCAAAGCCTATCTAATTGTGATCTAACCTAGATCTCATCTAGATCTGATCCAGACTAACCAAGGGTTACTAATTAACGATAACGTGAATGTCAGAGGTTGGTGTGGATCAGATTTAGGCAAGGGGTAGGTATCAAAACTGCATGTCATAATTATTGTGAGGTGAATGGTAAGATCTGTACAGTACTATGTCCAGTACTCGATATTAAAATCAAAATATCTTCTAAACCAGTGATGAGCAACCCGTGGACTGTAGTGAGCCAAAAATGGAAACCTAATATGTATGTACTACGCGCGGGCCGCAACGAACGCAATATTAAATATTCTGTTGTGTTGCCAGCTCCAATTCCAGTCTATGTTTATGCTACGGTCTCTTAGTGCCTTTTCAACGAATATTATTGCTTTAACCGTACCTTTATCCAGGTACGGCGGGAAAGTGTCTGCGGATTTTCGGTTTGGTGGATTTAAATTTAAATTCATTGCAAGTTATTAAATTTTGAAGAATGTTGTATTATTAATTTTCGTAATGTTTAACGTTATTTAACCCTTTCGAACACGAATTATTTATTCCTGGAAAAAAATCAGGGCTTTGCTAAGCAGTTCGTTGAATTACATTATGATTTTTTTTATGTCCTTATATGAGGACGCCATGACCGAAGGATTAATGTTTTTTACGTTATTTATTTATTTTTATTAACTTCCCGATTTTATAGGGAAGTTATTGTAATGACCCCGAAAGTCGAAAATCGATGTTTAAGCAGATCTTCACGTTCCATGGTCATTGCAGTCATTTTAGACTATTTTCAGCAAAATGTTCGTACATGTGTGTGTGTGTGTGTGTGTGTGTGTGTGTGTGTGTGTGTGTGTGTGTGTGTGTGTGTGTGTGCGTATGTCCGTTTCTATGTAATCAAATTTTTCGTTAACGTTTTCAGAAAAAGTAACAACGCGATCAGGATGATGAATGATGCAATCGATGTGCCCCGTCGTAACTTAGAGCTGATTAGATTTTGGTCCATATTGGTCAAGTAGTTTTTTTTCGAAAAGAGTTGATTCTACAATGCAATTTATAAGGGAGGACGAAAATTTTCCACCAAAGAACCAAACGCAATTACATAAAAAAATTTATTTTTTTTAACTGATGCTAATGTTACCGCTTGAAATAATCGAAAGTTATTCCAATGCAAGAGTGAATTTACATTTTGGGAGAATATCGATGAAAGTACAAAAAAAAACGATGTTAGCGATGTTGGCGAAGGAGTAACGAATTGGGAAGTTCTTTGTGTGACTCTTGGAGAGTCACACACCAAATAAAAAACATTAATATCAGTAGGCCCTACTAGCCATGCGTATCACTAACCCTCTCGCAAGAGCAGTCCTACCCGCGAGCTCGCAAAGCGAGCGAGCAAAAACAACCCTACTCGCGAGCGAGCGAAGCGAGCGAGCAACAATAGCCCTCTAGTTTTATTTATTATCAAACAAATAGCACTTTCATTTATACAACTAAATAAACATTCGTATGTCCAACTATCGATAAACTGCCGATGTTCATCTTCAATTTTGCGTTTTTTTTACGAGAAATGTGTTTTCTGGCGTAGTTCAGCGAAAACTGTCGAATACCAGAAAAAATAGCCGGCAGGTAACAACAATGTATCGAAAATTGTGGACGGAGGCTGGCTCAAACGCGACCAGCGGGCCGCGGGTTGCTCATCACTATCACTGTTCTAAACTAATGATTTTTCGCCATAAGTGATTTAGTACTTTTGTATTAGGTTGGAGAAAAAGTTCTGCCGTATTTTAAATGAGCAGGTAATTTTGCTTGTAAAACAAAAACACGAAACAGGAATTGACGGGTTATCTAAAGAATGGCAACATGTTGTTACAAATAATGGAAATTGTATCATTAAATCGTATTAAACATCAATTTTTGTAAATTGATTTAAATGTTTTCTTTAAAATACGTCATAACTTTCCCTCCAACCTAATATAAGGACTGACGAGATTTTTATAGTTAAAGAAATTTTAAGGCATTTAAGAAAACAAAGTTAACCACATAGAAAGGAGCTGTTACATCGAGAAGTGTGCCCCTGATACCACTTAACTTTTTTCTGAAACATCATTTAATATCATCAAGAGTTTCGAAGATATTCGACTGAGTCGATTTGAACGGAACAGCCTGTATAAAGTATTATTCTGTAATTTAAATATGTACTAGGTCATTCAGAAAGTTCGTAGCTTAACAATGAAATGATACGAAATAATGAGTCAAAATACATTTATTCTTCAGTATATTCTCCCTTAAGCTCAATACATTTTTTCCAGCAATTTTCCAATTCATTTACCCCATCTCTGAAATGATTTTCCTCGAGACCACTAAAATACACATCCACGGCTGCTGTAACTTCTTCATTTGATGAAAAACGCCTGCCACGTAGGAATTTTTTGAGGTTTGGGAATAAATGAAAGTCAGAGCGGGCCAGGTCTGGTAAATATGGTGGATGCTCCAACAATTGATAGCGTGACTCCTTCAATTTGGTCATTGCAAGAACACCTTTGTGAGCCGGTGCATTGTCCTGGTGAAAAATGATTTTTTTCTGCGCTAAGCCAGGTCTTTTCCCCCGAATTTGTGCATCCAATTGATCCAAAAGGTTGATCCAACAGGTCTCTCCTGTTATTGTTTTCCTAGTTTGAAGGTAATCAATTAACAAAATCCTTTTGCATCCCAAAAAACGGATGCCATGACATTCCTTGTCGATTTTGACCACTTTGGTTGCTTTGAAGATGAACAACCGGGCTCAGTCAACTCTGCGGTTTGTTGTCGCAATGCAGGATCATAGTGGTAAACCCAAGTCTCATCCATGGTTAGAAACCGACGCACAAAGTCAGTTTTATTTTTTTGTAAACGATCCAAATGTTGTTGAGAACATTTCACGCGAATGCGTTTTTGATCCGAATTTAACGAATGCGGCACCCATCTTGTGAATAGCATTCTCATACCTAATTCATTAGTTAAGATCTCATGAACTGATCCAGTTGAGATGCCTGTGGCCTCAGCTAAATCAACCACAGTTAATCGGCGATCTTCCAAAACCATATCATAGACATTATCAATCATTTCTGAAGTGGGTGCAGTGCTTGGACGTCCTGGACGTGGATCATCATTAATGCCTGTACGACCATGTTTAAATAGAGCAACCCATTTTTTTACAATTGCATATGAAGGAGCACTGTCCTCTAACACATTCAATATATCCTCGAAAATTTCCTTTCCGCTTAATCCTTTTTTATATAAATATTCAATGACTGCACGATTTTTCAAGTTTTCCATTTTTCTAACCAAAGCAAACACGTCTACTTTAATCAGCTGCCTGAAGTAAGCTATTTGACAGATCGATTTGGAATGTATGGCATGTCCACATCAAGGACGGATGTTTTCAACAACGATATGTTTTTGTTACTACCGATATCATCTATGTGTCTGGCTACAAACTTTTTGAATGACCTGCTTATTATACATATAATTCAGATATTGACGGAACGAATCTGTAACATGCATTGCAATATTTTGCGTTAGTAATAAATTTTGCCCTATTTATCGATTCGTGGGAGCGAATTTCTTTTCTACAGAAATCGCGGTGACTTTAAGTTCACCTCAACAGAACACGTAGTCGTATTCTCCATCGACCTCGCCTTTTTTGTAATTAATATTTATTACCCATGGGGTTCGTGGCGGTTATTAATTAAATGTGATCCTCACCGGAGACGAGGTACATTACTCGACACGATCCGCCTCGAGGCTTTCACAAATCTTCCCTTTACCCCTTCCGCTTCTCTTAACCCCTCCCCAGTTCAGCGAAGGCCATTCTTATCTGTTTCAATTGTCTCGATTGCTGGAAACTTCCCACAGAATTATCGCAACCAGTGTAGAACTTGTCGATGATCGCGCTGTTTCCCAAACTAATTCGAGCGTAGAATGCTTTAGGGGTTGTTTGATAATTTAGGGCGGTTTAGTAATAAGGGTCGCAAGGTCACGTTTCATGGGAAATTGAGACGAACTGTGGTATTTGATTTGAATGTGTCCTTTTTTTTTTTTTTTTTTTTTTTTGTTAAGGGTGAGGGGGAAAATGCTATTACGCACACCCCAGAAGGGGGTAGTGTGGGGCTCGGGCCGCGGTTGTTCGGCGTACCCATACCCACTAAAAACCTGAACCTCACCCGGGACGGTCAATGGATCGCCCCTCTACTCATCGGCCTTGATCGAGCTCGGGATTCGGGGACCTACTACGCGTATTACGCCCGAATCCCTGTCTCGCTCCAAGGACCACGCCTGTTCTTGTCGATCATGATTTGAATGTGTCCTATTTATTAGTCAAAGTGAGCGAAAGTTCTTTTGTTGAGAAGTCTCTGGGTAAATATCCATGAACTTTTCGGATAATTTATAATTAAACAGCAGACTTTTATGCACAATACAAATTTTTCAAGTCGATTGTAAGAAACAGGAAATTAAATAAAATTGAACTCGCTCTTTTAATTATTTAACTAATTGTAAGTCAGAAATAATGTATGTACTTTTTTAATAATTATTTACACTTACAATACTCTTAACTTGTTCCAATTTTTCCTCAGTTCTATAAACATTGCAGTCTATTTATAATTTATTGTTTCGAAAATAATGCAAATTTTGGTACATATATGTAATCTGTTCAAACTGTCTATATTATTTTTAAAGATACTGGAAACTCTTCCATGAATTACTTCAAAACGATAGAGTTTGTAAACTGGAAAAAGTATTAGAAAATTTTGCATATCTGTATACATATACATATCATCGTAAACATTCAAGTGATTAATTTACTTTAAATTCCACATGGCAACCTCAATCGTCAATTCAAGTTGCACCTTGATAAATGAAATAAATTCTATTTGAAAGTCAACAATAGTAATTTTTGAAAAATTAAACATTTCATATACATATATAGGGTGTCTCAGCTGAAGGAGGATACCTAAATATCTCCTTTATTTTTAATGGCACAAAGAAAATATTTATGGTATAATTTAAGTGAATATCATAGGAGAACAATTTTTTGCGGTCATTTCTTCATAGTTTTCTCAAGCTCATCGTTATTTTTTATCGGGAAAACTTTTCTTTTTATTTCATCTTGTTAATGACTTAAGCACATTCAAATGTATTTTTTCAGCCGCTATAAGATGGAATAAAGAAAATAGGTTTTCCCGATAAAAAAATAACGATGACCTTGAAAAAACTATGAAAAAATAACCGGACAGAAGAAATTGTTCTTCTATGATATTCCTCCTTCGATACCATTTAAATTATGCCATAAATATTTTTTGTGTCATTCAAAATAAAGGAGATGGCCTCCTTCAGCTGAGACACCCTGTATACAGGGTGAGACACCTAAAACAAGCCACCAGAATAACGTGGCATATTTCCGTGTTCGAAATCTTCATCACGAGTCTAGGTCGATATTATAGTGCAAGAGGTCAATAATTTGTGTCCTACAATAAATAAATAACTCCAGTTTCGTGACATTAACCCTCCGACGGTTGTGCCTGAATTTTCACCGGGAACATCCAAATTGTCATTTAAGTACTCAAATGGTGGCAATTAAACTGACTGAATAGCTGTTTCATTGAAGATATCGGAGATACTAATGTGTCGACACGAGATATCATCAAAAGTAAATTTTTAAAAATTATTAATTTGAGCTGTGAACGGTCCTTTAAGGCACTGTTTCCCAAAGCGTGGTACGCGTACCCCTTGGGGTACAGGAAGACTTTGGAGAGGGTACGCACTGATTCTAGTGCGACAGTCTACTATTGTGTAGGAAGGGTGTACACGCCTGTTACTTAATATCGATTGTTCTTAAGGGGGGATACTCAGTGTTACGACAGTTATAGAAGGGGTACAAAGATGTCGAAACTTTGGGAAACACTGCTCTAAGGCATTGCCAATTATACATATGTATAGCTACGATAAAAAATCGTCCGTAGTCCGAGGGTTAATAACCCATTCATACCAACGACAGATGAAATTCTAATTTATAAGAATAAGGATCAACAAAGTAGTGATGTCTGTCGAATTTGTGTAAAAACATTCCGTACCAAATACACCACTGGGGATTAGTTCCGACGTAAATTTGATCAAACTCAACATTCGCGGATCCAGCGCATCCGGCTTTCAGCGAGTGGATCCTCTCATTTGAAAGGAACCGTTTGAATTCTTAAATCGCGAGCTCCCAAGTTGAACACACGAAGACTAGGTCTCTCGAAATCCTTAAGAAACCAAGATCACGCTGCAATCCGTGTTCCCTCTCTCGGCAAGCTGGCCTCTACGGCGGCGCAGTCTCCCCGGTTAAAGATAATTATCAAGCCCGAAGAGGTGGGTAGATGGGACTTCCAGCGAGAAGAGGGTGGTTCACAAGTTGTCGGGGCAGCGATGGCGGTAAAAACGTAATGAAAGCCGATGGGAACGAGGCGAATGTAAGCGGATCAACTAGAAAAAATAAGAGAAAAAGGTGAACAGAAAGAAGAAGAGGTTGCTCGAGGAAAAAGAGAAAGAGGGAGGAATATAGGGGAGAGCGCTCGTTCTCGAAAATGAGCAGTTCTTGGCCCAGTTAACGCCTACGAGGAGACAAGCGACTAGCTATAGAGTCTGTTGCTGGTCGG
This sequence comes from Lasioglossum pauxillum, assembly GCA_933228785.1. Classification (NCBI taxonomy): domain Eukaryota; kingdom Metazoa; phylum Arthropoda; class Insecta; order Hymenoptera; family Halictidae; genus Lasioglossum; species Lasioglossum pauxillum. The sequence goes on along the minus strand of OW121699.1, from coordinate 37,552,697 downwards.
TCTTGGCGCGGGAGCTTTCGCAAAGAGGATATTTCGCGAGATGTCACGCCTGGCCCATTAATAACCGTGACCGCAAGCTCCCGAGGACTAGGGTGTCCCCTCTCTATCCGTTCTTGTCTTCCCTTGGAGTCATGGCGCGAGTCTTGGAGTAGCTCGTGCGGAGCTGGGAACCGGAGCAGGGTGCAGGCAGCCCATGTCTTCAACCCCCCATGATTCTCCTGACGGCGCGGCGCGCGGCGTCGAGCGTGAGGAGTTTGCAAAGCTCTCCTCGCGAGACGTAGTTAACGGAACCGGCGCACGCGGTCATGTATAATAGACAGAAGGAATCTCCCGTGGGTGCTTGGCAGCTCATTTCGCATACGGGTTTTTTAGTGGTCGTGCAAGTCGTTCCTAGCGAATCGTTTCGTGCCGGGGGTCGAGTGTGTCGCAAGCAACAAACCCTTCCTTCCTCTTTGCCATTCAACGTGCCTGGGTTTCCCTACCGTGACGCGGAACATTTTACCTGCAGCGATGGGATCGAGCCTGCTTCAACCGGAAACAGTTTTATTTCGCATGGGAAAGGCTGGATCCGGCGCGGATCTTGTTGCCTCGTTTCTCATACAATTTCTATATTATACCAGAGTATATTAGAATATACCAGAATATTCTTAGAGTATATAGTAAAGCCGCGTTACTTCTCAACGACCGCCTACCCGGAATTTGTCAAGAGACCTACCCTCTCCACTGAGGGGCAGCGCCGCAGGGGCCAAGAAGCTCAAGCTGCCTAGGTCTCCGAGCAGTGTAAACATGCCCCGTAATCTGATCTCGACTCGGGTATATCGGTGTGAACCACTACTAATCTAATTACAAAACTTCTTTATTTTTCATTATTTTTTCATGGGACTTTCACCAACTTATTTGTGGCATTTTTCTGATTAAAACGACACCAAACACGATATAATTTCAACTGTATTTAGTGGTTTAATTGACGATGAAAGTTTCGGGCGCAAATAAGGATAGAGCGATCCGTGTTTACATGCTGTCCTTTTCTACATTCGGCTTCCTTTGTACTTTCGGTGCGGTCGGCTCTAGTTTACGACATATTCGTAAAAGCTTTACTTGCAATTCCATGGGTATCCTTAGTGGATAGCCTTAGATAGGTCCCATGGGGGACTTAATACATTTACCAGCAAAGTTTTTTGCAACTATCTCGTAAACTAAAGCCGACCGTGAAATCTTTAAAGGAAACTGTTGTCCAGGATGGTGACCGTGACAATATATTTCATGGTCATTGAAATCGAAAAGGTGAAGTTTACCATAGTTTGTGCTATGAGTCTGTCAATTGACATTTAATATTATAATGATGAAGTACTGGAAACTTTGGCCCCCGAAAAATTACTTCACCTGCGCGACAACTATTTATGATTGGTTTTCTTCTAATATTAAGTACATGTGCATTGCAATCTACGTGTATCTCTTTTTCTTCAAAATAAAACGAATTCTACTAAATAACTAGTAATTATAGTAATCGTCAATCGCTCAATTTCTTCGTTTTCCTAATAAAACAGTTAAGTCTTCGTCATTCATTTATGCACCCGCATTTTATCACGAGCGTTTATAGGCAGACGTTCTCATACGCAGGCATTTAGTCTGCAAACACTCGTTCACAAACATTCGTACGCTTACGTTTCATCTCAAAGAAACTCTCGCTCCCAAAGAGTTTTACACAGAGGTCTAACAATTCTCGTCCACAAACATACGCAAATACGGACCCTCGTTCGAGGAAAGCAATTTGGGAATCTTCATTCTTAAATACTTGCATATCCTCGCAGCCCTCATTATAACTGACAATCGTAATATGTATATTTTAGTTTAGCAAAATTAATATTAAAATTTTTTATCACGTAAGAGTAGTGTATTATACGCAAAATTGAAACTCAATTAAATTTTACAGCCGGTGCTAGATTTAAAGTTAAATACATGTACACGACAATAAGGTCTTTCCAAGGACTATGTTGAACTAGTTCTTTTCTGTACAAAGACAGAACTTGTTCCTTTCTGTACAAAGACAGAACTTGTTCTTTTCTGTACAAATACAGAACTTATTCAAACTTTCTTTTCTGTACAAACACAGAACTTGTTCTTTTCTGTACAAGGACAGAACTTGTTCTTTTCTGTACAAAGACAGAACTTGTTGAACTTTCTTTTCTGTACAAGCACAGAACTTGTTCTTTTCTGTACAAAGACAGAACTTGTTCTTTTCTGTACAAAGACAGAACTTGTTCCTTTCTGTACAAAGACAGAACTTGTTATTTTCTGTACAAAGGCAGAACTTGTTCTTTTCTGTACAGACGACCGCATACAGTGGGCTGAATCGAGAAATTTGGTGGCATTTTTATAGATATCTCTTGATCCATAAGAGATATCGGGATGAAATTTGCACTATAATTAATTTTTAAAAAAGCGATTCCTATCTACTGATAATTATCGTAATAAATATTTATTTTTTGCCCGAACTTCCCGTCCGAAACTTTTCTTTATGGTATCATATCTAACTTTTAGAAAGCAGTTAAAAGTGTCCGGATTTCAGACGGAAAAGTCCGGAGTTTTTATGTCGTTCGTCCCAGGTTCGCGATTTTAGAAATGGCAAACTCGCTGTCAGTAATATAAGCAACAGCAAAGACGTGTAAATTATCCATAAAAAAATCTCCAGTAAATAATCAGTCGAGAAAAGAGTGAAGAAAAACGATCGCCTTGCTTCGTTAAATCTGTTTACGGAGCTTCTCTGAAACGTGCGAGAATCGTAATTAAAGCATCTCGCCGAGAAAGCGAAGATTACCTTATATATTTATCATGAAACTCAAGAAGCACGCTCTGCAGCCCCGGGAAGTGGCACTTGAGCTCGTCGAGTTGGCGGAGCACCTAGTCATGCCCGGAAAATAATTTTCACAGTCAATATTACAAATTGCCGGGAATTAAATTCGCTTCGGCTGACCACGCTAATAAAGGCGTCACCGTTCGAACTATCTCGTGGAGCCATCGCGACTCCGCCGCTGCCGCACAGTTTCGTGGACGAAGCAAATTTTACTGACAATCGCAAGCCCCGCAGTTCGTTCAATAATACGAATTTGAGGAACATCATCTTGCTCCTTCGATCCCCACTCATTTTACTTCCTGCTCCCGTTCTAAGTAAAATGAAATCGCTCCAAGTGGTACTTAATACGGGAATAATGAGCTCTTTCATTGTAGTACAAATTAATAATGCTAATACCTCCTTACCGGTATCAATTATACTAACCTTATTACTCGCTTGAGAAAACGTTGAGGATGCACCATGCCCAGATTGCGTGCCTTTCTCGAAAGATTTTTATTTTATACAGGCTGTTCGCGGAAAATTGGACTAGCGTTTTCTCGTAAACGGTACTTCGTGAACTTGTAGAAAAGGGTCCTCCCCTCAGATTTCAATCATCTTGAAATTATGTTGTCAAAATCACCATTCTGAACAACATTTGCCTTTAAAATTTTTGTCGGTCTCTCAACCAGTATTTAAAAAAAATGGAAAAAGGAAGAACTTACAGTATATCATTTTTATATTTGTACAATTTTTTAAATGAATGCTATATGTTTTTTAATGTCACACGAAAGCGTGGGTCAAGATGAATGCACTAATATGTAACACAATGACTGCCAAGGTCACACAAGGTCAGAAATAAGAGAAATATGTAGATTGAACATTTCCTACCGTATAATAAAAAATGTTACGAATAAAACTGATTCCTTTGCTCACACTCAGCACGTAATATTTTTTGTTAGCTCAAACATTTTTCTATACAGAATGTCTACTTACATCGTAAACAATACAGTATACTTAAAAAATGTGTGGTCTTGCAATTTCAATGATAATGTTGTAGAACTCTCAGCGGGCTTGTCAATTTATTTCTGTGAACTTCAAAAAGCTAGAAATTAGTCGAATTTAACGGCCGAGAACGAGAAGCACCCCTTAAAGCGAATCTTCTAAATGATGAAGTTAGCAGTAGTACCTAAGTGTTAATTAGACTGAACAGCTTTTTCCCCGTGACACAAATTAGAACGTACCAAACGGAATACATTATTTTTGCACATAGGTGCACCAGAATACTTTTTAACATTATCAATATTTGAAATGTATATAAATATATATATAAACAATGTATCTCCGTGAAAAGGGTAATTCCTAAGGACATTTGGAATAACTTTTTCCTTTACGAAAGTCACATGGCCTCAGGCATCACTCCCTCCAAGGGGGTACCATTTAATGGAAAAGTGATCTAGTCAATATTTGTCCGATAGGTTCAACACCACATGTAAAAGGTGTAATCGTCAATGAATATGAAATAATTGAAATGTAATTTTAGCTTCCACAAGATTCATTTAACATTCTTCGATATGATTGTGTTTTATAGAACTGTTACTTAAATCCTCTTTATTCAGGTATCAAAAATAACAGTCATTCTACAATTTTCTACGATGAAAATCATTAATAAAAAATTGATCGTTATTGAAATTTAAGATAATATGCACATAAATATAAAGAAAAAATTTCAAAGAACAAAACGATTAAAAAATATCGATTTCTATACTTTTTGGTTACAAGTAACAGTTATTAGTGTCCAAAAAATTGGATCCTCCTCGATGACTGTCCCGCTGAAGAAAAACTATTTCGATTGCTCAAAGCAGTTATCGATGAGAGAAGTTCATTTCCACCGCACATAACAGTTAGCGATGAGAGAAATTTATTTCGATCGCTCATAACAGTTATCGATGATTTCTTTTCACTTATTCATAATAATTATTGACTTTGGTTGCTATTTAATTATTGAGTTGTCTACTCTTTTTCGGATGGAGCAAGCCTGTGAAATTTATTACACAGAAGATTTCGTACAATAAGACTAAATCAACAGACCATAAGAACAACACAAAATCTGTTCGTTTGTCACAATAAATTTTGATTGTAGCAATTAATTTTACGAATAAAAAATTTATGAAATAACTGACTATTTAATAATAACTATTACAAATTTCCTTCATCATAATAACTATTATGAGCGATCGAAGGGAACTTTTCCCATTGATAACTGTTATGAGCGATAAAAAAAATGTATCTAAACGAATAACTATTATGAGCAATCGGAATAAATTTCTCTCATCGAATAACTGTTATGAGCGGAGGAAATAAATTTATCTCATCGAATAACTGTTATGTGCTACCGAAATAAATTTATCTCATCAACAACTGTTATGAACTGTTATGAGCGATCGAAATAAATTTCTCGTATCGAATAACTGTTATGAGCGATCGAAATAAATGTATGTCATCGAATAACTGTTATGAACGATCGAAATCAATTTCTCTTATCGATAACTGTTATGAGTGATCAAAATAAATTTCTCTCATCGAATAACTGTTATGAGTGATCGAAATAAATTTCTCTCATCGAATAACTGTTATGAGCGATCGGAATAAATTTCTCTCGTCGAATAACTGTTATGAGCGGTCGAAATGAATATCTCTCAACGATAACATTTACCAACAAGAGAAAAAATTTTCGGAGACTTATAATCTTTATTTGTTGCCAATACAATTTTAGTCAATTGAATACATGTTATTCTATGACTGTTTTTCTTTTTGGTTCTAACAGTTATGGTCCCAGCTCCTTATGCAATGATTAACTGTTTTGGCTTGCACCACTTTCACATTGAATGGCTGACAGAAAAAAAGAATTGCTAATTTCTATAATTGTTGAATCGTACAAAAGTATGTAACCCTTTAATGATTTCCACTCTGTGAAAATTGAAAAATTAATTCCACAAAATTTGCGGGAGAATCGAGTATTCATCGTGACACGGAAAAGTGTGGGACTCTGGCCGTGGGAATCGAGTACGGATCAGCAATTAAGGAAATTACAGGGGCAAAAAGGGGGAGAGGAAGAGAACCGGAGGGAACAGTGGGAAGGCGAGTATGATGAACGACGCCGAGAAAGAGATAGAAAAACATCATAAAACCCGGACCAAGGCCGGATTAATGTACGGTTCTTAATTTTTCGCTAATCCATAATCTTCCTCCACTGGTCGGAGCACTCTCTTAATTCGATCTAGCCGTATAATTATATTGTAAGGTGGTACGGTTGAAATTAACGTCAAACATCGGGGGTAAATTCTCCGGGAATCTCGTTAGGAAACGGAAGTGTCGTTAGATTCCATTAAAAATCAGAACGAAGAAATTAGCACCCATCGGATTTCGTAACTGTAGAAACAGAGACGGGTAATGACAGTCTGAGAGTTAAAAGTGTACTCGAAGTGTCGACGACTTCATCTGCTTGATACACTTTTCACATTTCGAATCTAAGTCGACGAGCTTATTCGGTCAAATTGTGGAATGATTAAAAGTACAAGAACCTTATTCCCTTTTCAAAATTAGTATTCGCATGTGGACACTTATAATTTAATTTTGAAACACGTGCATCCTAGAATCAAGTTTGGGATTTTAATTTTTTAATTTTTTAATTAGTTTTAATTTAATGACCTTTTAATTTTCACTTTTTCTTCCTGTATTACTTTTCTTTTATTACTATTTCTTACTTTTCATTACTCTATTTTTCTTTTAATACTATTAGTATTACTATTTCTATTATTTCCTATTATTGCACTTTTCTTTTATTACTCTTGCTATTTTACATTTCACTTATCACTATTACTTATCTATTATTTCTGACTAAATCACTTTTCTTTTATTACTCTTACTATTACATAAAAATTATCTGCACTCATTGCAAAATACTGGAACTACGTATACATTTATTTCATTTTTTAATCATCTTAATAAGTCAAAAATACTGCAACAATATTTTTAGATTCTCAGAATAGAATTTAAAATCCGCAGTTTAATAATGAATAGAAATCCTGAAAAGCCCTCTAATACGATTATACATGGAACACATGTTGAAATAAAAACAGGATTTAAACAATTTTACGTAATTTATATTTAACAACATATTATTTAATTTTCATGGACACCTCCGCTTTGTTAGACCAGATATATTCTTATTAATTATTTCTTATTTTAAGTTATATAAACGTCGTGTACAGGGCTTTTTTAAAGAAGAATTCGTATATTTACAAGAGAGAGTATCAAGAATTCAATTTTGTATATTACTGGCGGAGGTAACTTAATAAATATGAGTATCACGAAAATTGTTTTTTCGCTGTTTTATAACTATTTTTCTCATCGTTCTCTAGGCATTTCATGGAAAGAGGAAACTGAAATGATTTTACCTCCCTTAATAACAAAAATGGAGCAAGTACAAGCTATGTCTGCATTGCGGTTGACTTATGCTACTTGTACACCATTATGTTCCGTAATATTCTGAATTTCCAGTTCTCTAAACCTCTTCGCTGAGCGAACTCCAAGATCTACAACAAGAACAATTTTAAACGACATTGAATGACCTTGAAATATAAACATATTAAGTTAAAACAATATAAATTTAAATCGAACATACAGATCCATTAGAAAAACAAAGATTACTTAAACAAATCTGATGCTCATCGTGATACGTTTCCCGGGAAACAAAACAAGATTTATTTGAAACATTTTTTAATACAGGGTATTTCACCTAACTTGACCACCTTGAATATCTTTGTTGTTTTTAAAGATACGTCAAATGTCTAAAGGACGAAGTTGAATGGTAAAATGGGGCTCACACGATACCAAAAAAATGTTTGTTTTTATGTATTTTTTTTAGAAATATCAAGGCCACCTTCATTTTTTTAAATGGAACGAGGTATTTTTTAATACATCAATTGATGTAAAAAGTGAAAAAAGTACTAACCTATGTATGTCGAAAAGTTAGTAGTTCAGGAGATATTTCAATTTAAATAACTCTAAAACACTATTGCTGTCGTACTAAGACGTTAGCGTTTACTTACTTGTGTAACGTCTTATTGTTAGTACGACAGTAATGGTGTTTTAGAGTTATTTAAATTGAACTACTAACTTTTCGACATACATAGGTTAGTACTTTTTTATAACGAATGTCCAGCTGCATCAATTGATGTATTGAAAAATACCTCGTTCCATTTAAAAAAATGAAGGTGACCTTGATATTTCTAAAGAAAATACATAAAAACAAACATTTTTTTGATATCGTATGAGCCCCATTTTACCATTCAACTTCGTCCTTCAGACATTTGACGTATCTTTAAAAACAACAAAGATACTCAAGGTGGTCAATTAGGTGATTTTGGTCCATTTTGGTCAAGTAGTTTTTTAGATTTTTAGTTTTTTTCGAAAAGAGTTGATTCTACAATGCAATTTATAAGAGAGGACGAAAATTTTCCACCAAAGAACCAAACGCAATTACATAAAAAAAATTTTTTTCTTCATTTTTTTAACTGATGCTAATGTTACCGCTTGGAATAATCGAAAGTTATTCCAATGCAAGAGTGAATTTACATTTTGGGAGAATATCGATGAAAGTACAAAAAAAACGATGTTAGCGATGTTGGCGAAGGAGTAACGAATGGGGAAGTTCTTTGTGTGACTCTTGGAGAGTCACACACCAAATAAAAAACATTAATAGCAGTAGGCCCTACTAGCCATGCGTATCACTAACCCTCTCGCTAGAGTAGTCCTACCCGCGAGCTCGCGAAGCGAGCGAGCAAAAACAACCCTACTCGCGAGCGAGCGAAGCGAGCGAGCAACAATAGCCCTCTAGTTGAATTCGAGATTGCATTATGCCTCCGAGTAATTCAATTGAACCACTCGATTTCGTCGCGAGATCTTCTATTTCAACGGTTGATTCTGATTCCATAAGAAACTTCTGTTCCGGCAACGGACTGTGGAACGGCAACTTAGAATCGATTCTTCTATGACAGTTGAGAAAATAGGTGTTCGTTCCTCTGTCGTATAAAACGAAGATGTCCTCGGACGGGGCTATTTCACGGGAAATCGAGGGATCCAATTAACGGTCCGTGGATCCAGGGCTAATTGTGAGAATCGGCTTACCGGCGTCGAGCGTAAACAGAGTTGTAAATTTTTCCAGCACGGTCCACATTTAATTGAATCTTTGAAGCGGACCTTTGAACGCTTCGTCGCGCAAGGCTCCTCGAGTTTCAGAGACACCGGAGATTCCACGACCAATGGCCGAATAACAGTGAAGTATTGGCTGCCTTTTATGACCAATCGAATTTAGCTCGGCCACAATTATGTGTATGAAGCCCCGGATCAGGTGGACTAACTTTATCGAAGCCTCTCTCGGTAAAACGATTCCATTCCCCATAATTTGAAAGGGGACGGCTACCATGACAGAGGGAAGCACCAACGATGTTTAATTAGAAACAATTAACTAATACGAAGATGGGCAAACTGCTGTATTCTCCTGAATAGATCTTTATATTGAATAAAAGTTGGCTGCAAGAAACCGGAGCCAAATAGTTTTTATTCCTTTAGTAGTCTTAATCAATTGAAAATAATGTGTTCATATTTTTTCAATTTTTAGTTAAACTTCACTTCTTTATGCAATAATCCTGTAGATTTTTACTAGCAAAATCCGAAAATCCAAGTTTTAATGTTAGGAATTCACTGGTTCAAAAGTTACGGATGTTCAAAGTTGAACGATTCTAAGCGTTTTTGACTGGTAAGGGCGCTGCCATGTTGGTATGTACTCAGCAACGCGCGTCTTCCGCCACCTAGCGACTCCGCTCATTCGATGTCTGAGTACATACCAATATGGCGGCGCCCTTACCATTCAAAAACGCTTAAAATCGCTCAACTTTAAACTCCCATAACTTTTGAACCAGCGAATCCCTAACATTAAAACTTGGATTTTCTGGAGGGGAATAATACCGTAGACTTCTCGCGACATGTAATTTAACATTGCTTGTGCAGATTTACAATGTGCTACAATTTTGTTGTGCTTCTTCGTAACATTTCAAAGAAAATTTTCTATACACACATAGCTACGTGTGCAATTGAATACTTCCCATTGACCTACAAGCTTGGAATTTGATACATAGGTCCACCATAACAAACACTCAAAGGAATAATTATCAAAGTTTGAAATTTTACACCTTAAAGGGGTTGTATCGAAAAAATAAGTATTACGAAATAGGTACGTAGGATGGAACATAGCAGCATAAGATACATAAGTATACATTTTATTAGCTTCAAAGTTGCAGCAAATACTGATGAAAAAAACAATCGCTCTAACGTAAACAAAAGAAACTGCACCGAGCATCGTCTATAGCGGCGGGGGGCAAACGGATCCGAGCGTCGCCGGCAGAGTGTTAAGGTCGTCGCTCACTAGAACGCCCCGGCGCCCACCCGGCACCGCGCGCCTCAGCTGTTTTGGATTTCTTCTATGTATTTTAAATGGATGTGCGCACATCCATTTAATCTTCGATACATTGAATTTGGATTTTATCTTGCAGATTAGAAAAGGATTTTTTTTATTTGATACCTACTTGATAATTGATGAAATTTCAACAAAAATTGATGAAATCCCAACAAAAACATCCTGTACACAGTTGCCAAGTTCATATGGCCCTAAAAAGTTGTGAGATCAAACAAAATACGGCCAAGTTCGTTAGCTTAGAAATTCCTCTTGCAATACTGAAAAAAAGCGTTTGTAAACATTAGTTTAAAAGAACGCTATTTAATTTTTAAAGAGTTACATGGAGGGCTAAATTATTCAAACTTGGCCGTTACTTTTTAAACCAATGGCCATAAAAGGTGTTGGGTAGCGGCCAAGTTTGAATAATTCAGCCGTCCGTGTAACTCTTTAAAAATGAAATAGCGTTCTTTTAAACTAATTTTTACGAACGCTTGTTACAGTATTACAAGAGGTATTTCTAAGCTAACGAATTTGACCGTATTTTGTTTGATCTCACAACTTTTTACGGCCATAAGAACTTGGCTCCTGTTTACAGGATGTTTTTGTTGGAATAATTGATTTACTAAAATGCACACTTCCTCCGATATCATATGGAAACACAACGAACGTAGAGTGCACCGTCGTTTTGTCTCTGACTCTATGAACGATGCATTCACGTCCTAATGTGTTCTTTTGCGGATTGTATTCAGTCAATAAAGAATTCCGACATTGGAGGTCCGGCTGACCAGCACCACTGTGCATCACACTAATTGTAAGCAACAGTCGGGACAAGAACGATATTCGTAACATCTGCTTCCCGTTGGTGTTTTAGGCGAGAATCCAGCAGCCATGCAACACGGAGGTAGCGGTGCGCTGAGGTCCGCCATAGTCCTGACCATGATCGCAACGCTCGGCTCGTCGCTCTTGAGGTGACCGTGATGGCTCGACTCAATCTTCGCGGGCCTTCAGTTCGAATGGTGCTAATCTGCTCTACATCTTCGCGGGCAACCATCAGTCGCCAGGCGATCCCGAAGAAACGGACTTGTTGGGCCCGCGGCTCCGGCGTGGCGGAACATTGCAACGACCAGGCCGAACTCCGTTCACGAAGTGGACGTTGTTCCCCGCCGAAAGTGGAAAGCAACCAGGAAAAACCCGCGGACGCTTTCCACGGGGGGAGGGAGAAAGTTAGCGAAAACTGAAGCGACACCGGGCGACACGTTTTTCGCAGTCTCGGCGAAAACGAATGCAATAGAGGACGAGCCTCCTGCGTGAGAGTTCTCGTTCCTCGCCAAGGCACCATCGACAGACTCTTCTTTCTTGTTCCTTCACATTTCCCCTTTTCTTTAGGGCGTCGAAACGGACGATAGCGTGAAGATCTTCACCAAGAAGGACAACGAAGTTTCCCTTCCACCGAGACTATACATATACACCGATGCGACGGCTCGTGTGCACTGCCGCGTGGTCCCTTTCAAGCTGTGGGTCCACTGCTCCCAAGATACTCTGTATTTGACAGTTTTTGTGTATACGTTTGCGCATAGGGAGAACGTGAATACGTCGAACACGAGAATGGGACGAATGGGTTATTCTCTGTCGTTATTTGCTCTGTCGAAACAGTTTCTCGATTATGATAACAGACGATGATGATGATATATGCACGTGATGAACTCGAGGAGGACGCGTTACCACAGCTGCCGAGGATGAAACGAAGTTCCGAGAAGGAAGACTAACATATCAGTCGATTTCTGAGAACGGAAATCGCGGATCTTTCGGTTCGTTCGAGCTCGGCGCGAGACGCTGCTTCCGATCAAAGCTGAGGAAAAGCGTCCTCGAGAAACAGAAAGTTTCTGTCACGACGCGGCGCGACGCGACAGCTGCGCGGTCGCCGACGTAATTAATTCCGTCGAGACTCTTTCCTTTGAAACGCGACGTGGCGTCACTGTTAAACACGCGGCACTGTTCGATGCCGCACGCTCGGATCAAAGGGGATTTGAACAGAACTTCTGTCAAAAGAACGAGTACGAAACTTGCTAGTTACTGTACGCACAAGAACCGTAGAAGTCGAACTTTCCTTTCGGTTTCAGCAGTTACGGAAACTTCGGAAACGCAAGGGAAAACAATGATTTTTCATGGTTTTCATGAGTGCACGAAATTACCAGAGGCGTTGAACTCGTTAATTGGACGTCGGGAACTTTCGGAGACGCAGGGTGTCCCACCTTACTGTCCCCACGATTTTTTGGGCATTTCCGGTAGCTAAATAAGAAAAGATCATCTTCATTTTCTTACGTGGCAGGATGTACATATTTTCTAATACATAATGTTCTTGCTTATGTCAACGACCTAGTATACTATGACCTTGGCATGATCTTAAAAGTAAGGTCTGATCTTAACAGTAAGGCAGGCTTGTTTCAGGCTTAATTGACACACTCCAGAGACGGAGGAGAAAGGCGAGACCAGTGTCACCAGGTCGAGGAAGTCGAGGGGAATACAGTTTACCCCTCTCTGATGACGAGATTATACTTGGGCCCAAATAAGAAGGTACTTGTTCTGCGCATGTTGTCGCGCGTCAGCCATGAAATTCATGGCGTCAGCCAATGATCGCGTCGTCGGCGAAGTGCGAGTAGGGGGATTAGCCAATGAACGAGTTCCGTTAGTCATATGCGCAGTAGAGTCTTCAATTCGTCGGCTAGTAAGGTCCTTACAGGCACCGTGGTCTACAGTCTTAGTGGAGGACGTTGTAGTGTGCGCATGGTGCTGGAATGGGATAGCGGAAGGGGAAAAGGAGGAGAGTAAAGAGATATCCATTTGGATATCTTCTGGCGACACTGAGCGAGACTAGTTCCATAGCATACCTGACACCCCCCACCATTGATCCGGCCCGTATAGACCCTTCTCCATCCCTTCCCATTTGCAGGGTAAAATCAGTTTCGATACTTATTGGACAGACCATGTATACCAGGCCTGGGTGACGCTGGCTCGAATTGGACGTCGGATTGGACATGGTGGGGACTGTCTTAACGAGCAAGAGAAGGAGAGAAGCAGCCACATCTGTTTCGTGAGCCAGCGTCGCCCAGACCTGATGTGTTGCTGTTGAACTTGTCTTGACGTAAGCAATAATGTTACGTAATAAAAAGTATGCAGTAACAATTTCGAAAATGAAGATGACCTTCATTTTTCATGAACAAATTTCTTTCTTGAACATTTTCCAAACATTTTTTTATCTCTACTGGAACTGCCCGAAAAATCGTGGCGACAGTTACGTGGGACAGCTTGTGATAGAACGAATCATGTTTTATGGCCCTGTACACACTTGACAGGCAATTATAAGATTATCAGCCTGATTGGTAACGGGTAGGCGCGTTATAATAACCTAATCAAGACCTAATCAATACTGCTTTGTGTAATTATGCACGAGCACATACTACTTCGCCGATCGTTGACATAACTGAGCTACGTTGGTGGAAAAGCAATGGCTGTTTTTGAACGGTGACAAGGTTATTCCTTATGGATAGGCAGCGGATCTTTTTGCAAAATAAAAAAAAAATTAAACCGACTTCGAAAAAACGCACTAAAAAATATGAAATAATTTCCATTTAATTGATGTGAATACACGCGAACTTGAATACAATACAATCTTTTCGGAGGCGGTGCAAAATTAAAAATTTTCCACACTGAAAATTACGAAAATTCTTAAATTCTTCTACATGCTTTTACATATTAATGTATCTTCTCTTCCCACACCTATTGATTTCCAAGTCCACCATATTCCAATGAAATCATAATCAGCAATATCTGTCATTTGGAAAACTTCCAATTTTGCGCCGCCTCCGAAAAGATTGCATTGTATTTAAGTTCGTGTGTACTCACATCAATTAAATGGAAATTATTTCATACTTTTTAGTGCAGTTTTTTAGTGCATTTTTTCGAAGTCGGTTTAATTTTTTTTTATAAAACTTTTTTATTTCACACTTTTTAGTGGAACGAGCAGAATTTGTAGAACGCCGTTGGATGGTTTTTCGGTCTTATTGGTTATTCGCAATGAAAACCGCAAAGAATGAGAAAATGCAAACTTTGTTTTCAAGACATACCCTACAAAATGCAGAAGTTTCGTCCTGATTGGTCCATCCGTCTCGGAGTAATCGGTGAACATGCATGAAATAATTCAATTTTGCAAATAAAATCGTAAGGAATAAAAAAATGCAAACTTTTTTTCACGGGACCACCTTGGGGACATACTCTACAAGATGCAAAAGGTTTCGTTCCGATTGGTCCATCCATCTCGGCGTGATCGGTAAACATACATAGATAAAAAAATCGAAAAAAAGGCACATACAGATCGAATTGAGGAACCTGCTCCTTTTTCGAAGACTTTTTTAAAGGTTAAAAATGTTCCATATCAATTGCAAGAAAAGAAAGTTAAAGAAAAGCGTCTGGCTCCTTCTAATACTTTCGATAAGCTTCGATACCTTCGTAGCTGTGTGCTTCACTTATTTCTGCTATAAATGCATGAAATGGATAATCTACTAGTGAGAAACCATAAACGATCGTGAGACAGGGTTGAGGGACGACCTTGGAAATGGAAACAAGTGGAAAGCGTGAATTTGATGACATGCACGATATAAAGCTGGACAAACGAGCGTTCGTAAAATTTCGAATCGCATGATGCCCCCGGTGTTTATTGCGCAGCGGTATGCAAATTTGCTTTCACTTCGCGCCGCCGCTGCCGCTGCAAATTTGACACTTTGATTACCGGACCGTTGAGAGGACAATCATTTTTGCATGGGACCCGGCACACGACCTGGCAAATGCGCTTGCATAAACGCCGGATACGTGCGATCGATCTGTCCAATTCACGTCCGTAGAACCTATGACGTACAATCGCGCGTGTTAATCGGTTTTTCTGGCCGGCTCCGAGTGGATTCCAGGTTCTCTGTCCTTTTTCCCTGTCGAGTCAATCGAAAGGGATAACGTGAATCATGGCGATATCCCCGGCCTATCGACCTAATCGGGGCTACGTTGATGAATTTCATGGCGACGATCATGAATCCGGAGAGACCTTTCGACCATTCTAAAACGGGATTTAGTGAAATTGGGATCGGCTTCGGTTGATCGACGACCAGCTACCTTTATTATTTACCGTACTTGGACTTGATGCCCCTTTAAAATTACTTCGCCGTGGTTTATGAGACTCTAGAGGGTGCTGCTGATATAATTATAAAGACTCAATCCGAACCTGTTGTTCTACAACAGACATGTCAAACACGCGGCCCGTCGACGAGTAGTCTGCGGCCCGACCAAAAATTTTGAAACTGTTGATGACAATTTATAAGTTTTACACTCCAATTTTACCATTTTGCAAATCAATTTCACCTTACTGCAAATCAATTTCATCATTTTGCAGATCAATTTCAGCCATTACGAATATTTAACATTAATAATTTATTTATTTCGATTAAATTATATATTTATTTAGACACAGGTGAACGGTGTCATTACAGCGAGGGAAAACTCAATACACAATATGCTTCAATAATTATGTACTTTCATTTCTAAAATGTATTAATCAGAAAATGGCTACAATGAATATACATATCTACACACAGTTTTCGCACATTACAAAGTTAATGGATTGTTGATTACTTGTAAATAAGTATTTTATGTACATCATCGTAATAAATAATATTTGGAATTTCTTAACAATTAATTTACATTTGATCTGATGTTTTTTGCAAAAACTTATTTAAGAATACTTTATTTGTAAAAGGTTGAATTTGATTTGCAGAAAGGTGAAATTAATTTGCAGTAGGGTGAAATTGATTTGCAGTAGGGTGAAATTGATTTGAAAAAGGGTTAAATTGATTTGCAAAAGGGTTAAATTGGTTTACAGAAAGGTAAAATTGACTTGTAGAAGGGTGAATTTGAAATGCAGTATGATTCCATATTGAAACAAAAATATATGGATGTTGTGATCCCACATTTCTACAATTATTTATCTGTCGATCGATTTCCCAATATGTTATGTACAATTAGACGTATTTCAGCTATGTTCGGTAGCAGTGGTAGCACATAGTGCGAATCACTATTTTCAACGTTTAAAAAATAATAAAACTACAGAAAGCTCAAGATGAACAGTTCAAAATTAATTACAGTTCAACAAATTTAACCAAATTTTGAAAATTTTACTGACGAACATTGCCAAGTTTCTTTGAAACAAAAATGAAATGGTTTCATTCAAATAACGCAAACTTGAAAAAAAACAACTTGTGTACGTATGTTATTTTGTACGTGTAACAGCAATGTTAATAAAAATATGCGTTTCCTTTTTATTTCGAGTCTGCTTTTTTTCTATTGCGGCCCTCGAATTAATTTATAATACTTAATGAGGCCCTTGCAGGGATGCCGATTATTATCAAATAGATCGATTTTTCTGAATCGATTATAATCGAAGCTTCAAGAATCTATCCACTAAAAAATCGTTTCCAAAATAATCGATGTTTTGAATAATCGATTTTTTTTAGGAATGTTTAAAAATGATAAAAAACGAAGATCTTTTTGTTGGACTCTTTTATTTAAGTAATAAAGTAATAATAATTATTAGACTGTGGATCTTTATGCATTTATAGCAAAATTGAATATATGAAAATCGAAGAAGTTGACAAAATTACGTACATACTTGTTTCACGCATGTCGTTGCGCGTCAGCCAATGGTCGCGTGGTCGGCCGTGTACGAGTAGGGAATTAGCCAATGAACGAGTTCCGTTAGAATCATTCTGCGCAGTAGAATTGTCGCGTTTTAGGAACATTTATATAGTTAGTTTTGATGCTAGTTGGATCTCCTTATACTTTATACAATCTCCACAGTAAACACTCCACGGTCTCCACGTACAGTCATACAATTTGCCATAAAAATCGATTATTTGTAAAAATCGAATATTGAAGAATCAATTCTAAAAATCGATTTATTTTATGAAAATAATCGATTTTTTTAAATAATCGGATTAAAAATCGACATCCCTAGGTCCTTGGTGGTAAAAGAGTTTGACATGCCTGTTCTACAATGTTGATCTACTTGACTTTGTTCGTCGAGCGCTACATGCTCTGCAAAGTCAGACTGTGGAGTTTTATGCAAAACAATTGCCTACTTCGATAGCAACAAATATGAATTACATACAAATTGATTTTTCTTCTTAATACTACATACACCAACACTGGTCAAATTTTTTATTTTGCAATTCTTGAAATTATAAAGATGCTTCCATTGGAAATGATGAAACATATTTCTTCATTCAAGCATATACTACGATAAAAATCGCACAAACTCTAAATAAATTCAATAATTTCATTTTTCTAAAATATTACAGACCAGCTACTTTAAGTGCTCGGTAGATTTAGTGTTTAATAAGATTACCTTCTATGTCATGGTGCGCTTGATCACATCGATCAATAATCGATTCCCTCACCGTGCGGACACGCGAGGCGGCACACACTAACGAAATGCGAATACGTGAAACAGATTCTATGTAGTGATGGCGATACATTTCAATTCTATCGATATTCCGTATCGTTATAAGGGATATATCGGAAATGAAGTATTAATATCACCGGTATCGATACAGTTACCGCTCCTGTACATGCTCGTGTCCTGGTATCGATATGTGTTACCTTTCATTTTTATTGACAGTGCACAGTATTTATTTAATACAATTTCATCTGTATGGGATTCGTCAAGTGAATTTCAATGGCGATTGAATATCGAAAGTCACAGAATCAGTAGAGGTGAAACATTGATATTGTTAGTAGTGATAGTCTTAATTAGTAATACTTAAGATTACGATACTTGTGGCTTAACCCTTAAACTGTTGAGTGATGTCCTATAGGGACCCCAGAAAGTATTTTTCCTTAGTAACTTTGTAAGTAATTGTTTGTAATTTTTCATATTTTATGTATTTTCTCTTTTTTCATCGTCAAGTATTGTGGATGATTTGTCTATCTACAAACATTACCGTTATTTTGTTTTTAGCTATAAACATACTGGGGTCTCCAGGAGACCCCATACGATTATAGATAAGATAAGATCTAGCGACAGAAAAGTAAATATTCTTTGTGAAGAATGTCGAATGTTCATCTGCAAAGATCATAGAGTAGAAATAATAGAGAAAAAAATTTTATACCATAATTATATCAATAAATACATATGTTAAACATATCTATTTTTTATTTTCAATTCTACAATTTTTTAACGTGTGGACTCCACATCGTTATTAGTGTTGCCAAAAAGTATACAGCATTTTAAGGGTTAAGTGACGGTACAGCAATACATCGTTACATTAGGCACCGACGATCGATTCCTCGATTCTAGGTGAACAAAATTCAAATTTTTGTGTTTTCTTGTAGTAATATAGCTTTATTTCTCAGAAATCATGACAAGTGTATAAAAACAACATGAACTTTAACGATTTATATAATTTCTTTATAATTGACAAATAAAACAATTAATTGTAACATTTGTGAAAATAACATAAATTAAATATTTTATAGTTTTTGTTTAAATACGTGAATACACAATACACAAAATGAAAAGATTTAATCTTAACTTATATTTAAAAATTAGATAAAGTTGTACGAAAATATAATACAAAATTATAATAAGAAATCTGTATGACAAAGGTGCATATCCTAAATTATTATAAATTATAATTGTCATATGCAAATCTCGTACCTTTTTTAAGGTGATTTGAGTAAACTTTTTGCCTCTGCTGCTAATTCTTTAGAACACTTATTAGTAATTTTCCTCTTACTACTTATAAGTGGATCGGACGTTAGAAGTAACATATGAAATATGTCTTCTACATTTTTTTCTATTTTCTTTTAAAAAGCGGTCGATAGTGCGATGGCATTTCTGCCATTTTTCTTGGACTCTTTTGCAAAAACTTGTAATTTTTGTATGCAAAATATTTTTTGCTGAATCATTAATAGCTTCGATGTTAAAAAAAGTAGAATCAGCCCTATTATTGCATCAACTTTGGATTTGGTATCTTTAAAACTTGTTGAATACCAGGTTTCAAACATCAGTCTTCGTGGCATACTCCATGTCTTTTCTAAAAAATGATATAAATGACTAACGGGCCAAAATTGAGTATCATTATTTTGAAATAAGTATTCTTCAAAACTATCAAAGAACGAAGTCTGGCCGAGTCCGGGGAAAGAAGTTATACAATTTGACCTTTTCTTAAATAATATTATTAATTAACCTGTTGTATATGATATACACGGCAAAATAAAATTATACCGATATGTAAAAATTAAATAGTTACCTTCGCTTACACGCTCCATTTTTTAGATAATAATTTAAACAACAAACAAACAAGTTATACGATGGAGAAGAATTAGCTTATTTATAGTATTTCGCAAAGACAAAACTTTAACGCCGTATTACGTCGTAATAACCACGTGCAATCGAAATATTAGGTTATATATCGAATAAATAAATGTTCGTAAACAATATAGAACGGCAGCGAAGATATCTGAAGTTAATCAAATTTACCATTTTGTCCGCCTAGAATCAAGGAATCGATCACTGTGCGACGTATCGAACTTCAAATTATAGATATCTCGATATAACGATATTGCATCGCCATGAAAAACTGGAGAGAGTATTTTTCAAATAT
This sequence comes from Lasioglossum pauxillum, assembly GCA_933228785.1. Taxonomy (NCBI): domain Eukaryota; kingdom Metazoa; phylum Arthropoda; class Insecta; order Hymenoptera; family Halictidae; genus Lasioglossum; species Lasioglossum pauxillum. Next base: position 37,532,644 of record OW121699.1, on the reverse strand, counting down.
CGGCCGCAATTACAGGATGCTCGCGATCTTGTCTCGTTTCCATGGAAAGGAAACGGCTGCGCGTTCGTTGAAATCTGTAGCATCGAAATAAAGAGTCCCGTCGCTTAACCGCAAACTAATAGAACCATCGAATCGGTGAATTCAAGGGGAACAAAACAATCGAAAGAGAAACGTAGTTCTCTATGCCTACAAAACACAGACTACGGACGAAGGGGACAAAGGAAACAATGGGTTGATTGAAAATCTATCTATGAAAAAACCGATAGCTGTAATTTGATTTTCTGTGAACGTTCGGTTCTCAGGAGCGGACGCGGCCGTTGAAAACCGTCCCGAGCATGGCTCAGGTGATAATTAAATTTATCACATGCATCGGTTACACGGATACGCGGGTTTTGTGCACGCGCGTGCCCACATTGAAATATTTTGCACCTGCCCGTGCAATAATGCCCCTGCTAAATTATCGTATTATACAAGCGGCGAGCGGTTACCCCGCGCGCGAGGGGTTACTGATTTACGGTGAACTACCCGCTACGTCATTGTCACGAGCCGTTTAACCATTCTGAATCGTATCTATTGCCCATTTCCATTCCGTGATCGATTCTTAACCCGCTTTGCCCGCAAAAAACTCGATTCCGTTCGCCTCGTTACCACGTTCTTTAATCGCGGGGCTAACTCATTCTACGCCATTTTAAAATCACTTTGTACAATGGACTCGCTGGATTCACACGTTGGCTGCCTCCACACCCACATTTCAATGACAACATTTTTGTTGTTCAGAATTTTTTTCGTGCGAGACTTATTTCTGCTGTACAAAAATATTGGCTGTGTTTCCGTTTACGTCCGTGATCAGAATTGGATGAAATTTTGGGGATAGGTTCTTTTTTTACGAAAATGATGATTGTCAGAAGGATTTTTGGCGACTGAGAACAAATTTTTTATCATTTCAGTGTCAGTCCCTACCTTACCGATAACTATTCTTTACTATTTTAATGTCACTCTAGAATCTAAGTAGAGGTGGAATTAAGAATGATTCAATTATAGATCACGTATGTGAATTTCTATGGTGCTACGAGGGCAACAAAGCTGATGATGATCCATTTTTGCAATTAATTAATGATATTAAATATGTATATTCTGGAAATTAATATAAAATGTTTTCAAAATTCCAATTGTTAAACCAATTAATTGAATATCCACAATGGGAAGATTATGCGATCAGAATTAGTTATGAGTAGGTGGTAGGGGGGGAGGGGGGAGGTGGAGAGGCACACGAAAATACAGCAGCGGTGTCAGTAAGGTAGGGAGTGACATTGAAATGGTAAAATATTTTTTTTGGGGTGCCAAAAATCCTTCTGACAATCATCATTTTAGTCAAAAAAGAACCTATTCCCAAAAATTCATCCAATTCTAAGCACGGACGTAAACGGAAACTTCTCCAAAGTATTTAGTACGGTAATGCTGATTAGACTAACATACGGAGTTTTGGTCGTTGTTTTTTAGACTTACACTTTTTTAAGAAGCTACGCTGATAGAATGAAGAGAAGGGCGCTGATAGCCCAGATATTTTAAGTTCGGTTAGTTTTATTTTGGAAATCTCGGCAGATAAGGTGCGAATTTCAATAGAGATATGAATAGCAGAAGGCTGGAATTACAAAGGTTTAACACGAGGTTTACGGGACCCGCCGAAATGACGGATATTCTTAATTTGTGATTACTAACATTGCAAAAATGCTTCCCTGAGAAATTATGTACCAAATTCTTTGAGTAAACTTTACTTTACTTTACCGGACTCAAATCTGTGCCGTTCTCCTACAAATTATTATGTATTTGGTATTTAATCCAGTAGATTTGTAACCGGGGACCCTGCAGAACGAAGTTTCGATCTTGTAGGATCAATAGTTCAGGAGTTATGGTTGCTTAAAGGTAAGCAATTTTCAGTGTTTTTGACAGGTAAGAGCGCCGCCATATTGGTTTGTAGTGACGATCGCGCGCCGCTCACCGAGCAGAACCGCTATTAGATGGCAGCACGGACACACGGTAGTATCTCTAAGAAATATCGTGGAAAATATTTACAAAAACCTAACCCTATAGCCCAGACCAGTTAAAACGCAACATCCTGGCTATGTCTTCCAAAATTCAAACAACAATCGCAATATTAGCAATCCGTTCTACATTATCAGCATTAACGCGTGCTTGTACCATCCCGTCCTTACCTGTCAAAAACATTGAAAAATGCTTAACTTTAAGTAAGCATAACTCGTGAACCATTGATCGTACAGGATCGAAACTTCGATCTGCAGGTTCTCCGGCTAGAAATCTACTGGATTACATACCAAATACATAATAATTTATACAAGAAAGGGAAAAATATTTTTAGTTCGGTAAAGTAAAGAGCAGCCAATTCTTTGGGTACATGTATATTATTGGAAAAATGGCAAAAAATTTGGATAGATACAGTCTTGTTATGTTTATAACCGTAACCCCAGTTTATGTCCGTAAACCCAGTGCTAATTAACGCTCAGTTGAAAGCTAGAAAAGTGAAGTTATGAGTTTCGATTCGTAGACACCCGCATTTTTCCTTCTTTTGAATTTTTGAATTTTCATTGTTGGTGATAGTTAACCTTGCTTGTATTTTTTTAGATTTTTTATTATGACTAAATATCTGATAAAAAATTTGTATTTTTTTGGTAGGGGGCGCCCATTATTATTTTGGCCGCAGGGTGCAAGTTTTCCTTTCTGCGGGCCTACGCGCAACTGTAACGAGCTATACTTTCTTTTGGGGTGAAATTGCAAAAAACAGTTGCAGGAAAAAGCGGAATAACTCAAAGTGGACTACACATTTGTGATAATATATTTTCCGTAAGCGCAATCATGCATGTGCATTTAGCAGTTGCACTATTTTTTTAACGGAGAATACGTAAAAAATACGTATTTGGAAAAAATATCTTTATTAAAGGCTACTTTACTTTACTAAGTAAACGTAAATTAGAATCTATAATAAAATCCACCATTTTTTATCAGCAAAGATTGCAATGGTTGTAGACCTACTTTCTTAAAAACTCTGCAGTTACTTCTCTTTCTGTCAACATATACAGGATGATTGAATAAGAAAATGACCGTTTGTCGTCTTCTTGAAATTCTTCCGTATTGTCATTCCTTTATTTATGTATCTCTGGCTCTCGTTCCGAGTAATTTTCTTCAATATCTTGTTTACCACTCGAAACCTCCCATCTTGCGTTCTCAACCCTTCTTTTTCTTAGGGGCGCGTCCCGTCTCCGCCGGAATTGCCATCCATTTCCATTTCTCAGAGAGCGAACCGCTGTCGACGGTTGGAATTCGCAAAAAGCCGCATTTGCGAATTAATGGTAAACACTCGATGGTCCGGCTTCCAAGTCGAGAATCTTTTCCAGGGTATCGTGGTCTTATATGGAGTTGACGGCGACTTCTGCTGTGTAACTTTGTGCATCGAGTGTACTCACCAAGTGTTTGTTCATATTTATTATAATAATCGATTCCGAGTCTCGTCGAATTAAAAAGTTTCGTTCTCCAACGAATAATGTTATTCTTACAATCACCATAATCATGAATAAGGTTATAACAAAAGTAAAATACTTGTAAATAGTGGCAAGGACAGTGTCACTTTAGAGTTAATGGAGGCAACCATAGTATCATTTTATAGAGTCTAATCGAATTTACTTCCAAAAACAGTTTTCTGATAGATCAACCCTCCGTGCGCTGTGCCGGAGTCATTTTTGACCGGGATCATCCAAATTGTCATTTAAGTACTCAATTTGTGGCAATGAAACTAATTGAATAGCTGTTTCATTGAAGATATCGGAAAGACTAATGTGTCTACACGAAATATTATCAAAAGTAAATTTTTAAAAATTATTAATTAGAGCTGTGAACGGTCCTAAGCATTACCAATTATATTGCTATAAAAGTCGTCGGGTAAACTTTATTTTACCGGACTCAAAATTTGTGCCTTTCTCATATTAATTATGATGTATTTGGTATGTAATCCAGTAGATTTGTACCGGAGCGGTTGCAGGTCTAAGTTCCGATTCTGTAGGATCAATGGTTCAGGAGTTATGGATGCTTAAATATGAGCATTATTCAGTGTTTTTGATAGGTAAGGGCGCCGCCATATTTGTTTTGTAGTGACGATCGCGCGCCGCTTATCGAGCAGACCGGCTAGATGGTAGCACTGATAGTAATATCGCTAACATAGATAAAACATATCAGAAAACGTTTGAGAAGAAATATCATGGAAAATATTTACAGAAACCTAACCCAGACTAGCTAAAACGCAACATCGTGGCCATGTCTTCCAAAATTTACACTACAATCGCAATCCCCGCTCTATATTATCAATATTAACGCGTGCCCGTGCTGCCATCTACCGGTTCTGCTCGGTAAGCGGCGCGCGATCGTCACTATAAAACCAATATGGCGGCGCCCTTACCTATCAAAAACACTGAATAATGCTCATATTTAAGCATCCATAACTCTTGAACCATGGATCCTACAGGATCGAAACTTCGATCCGCAGGGTCCCCGGGTACAAATCTACTGGATTACAAATACATCAATGCCAAATACATCATAATTAATAGGAGAAAGGTACAAATTTGGAGTCCGGTAAAGTCATCCGTTGTCCGAGGATTAATGATGACTGTACTACTTCCACGGATATTTCATAATTTTCTTCAAATCGTTATTGTGAGAATGCAGCATTTTTTAGTTGTATCACTAATCTTGCCGTGGTGCGATATTATATGCTGACAATAACTCAGGTTCCATTGTTTATGGATACATTGATTTATCAAATTAGTATCAGTATGCATTGTAATTAACATATATAAATATTCATGGAAGTAACACATTTAATGTAATTTAATTAATTAATTTAATTCATCAGTTTGTACCATGGAAAACTTTACATATCTTAAGTAGAATACTTTTTTCACGTTTTTATATGTTAAGTGTTAATTTTAAGTATTAATTATTTTCTATGTTAATAAACATCATTTCTCTGGCTCAAAAATTCTTAAAGTCCGAAGCCAAAAACTCAAATGTACAAATATTAAATTATTAACTAACACGTTTAATGTCAACTTCATGAAATTATTTAAGCACTTACGTGGGAAGACTTACATTAAAATTCTAAGCTTCATTTTAATTCATCCTGATAATTATCTATTTCAAAAGAGACTTATATATCGATGAATATTCAAAAACATGTTTGGACATAACTTGAATATAGAAAAGATCAATTTTGTTTAAACAATGATAAGCAGTTTTCTTCTAATCACATTACGCAGTGTTATTCAACTCGTTGCAAAATTGCTTTCAAGTTAATTTTGCTGGTACCACTTGTTCCGAATTACGCGAGAGTTAATTCGTTTAAAATCACATGGAAGCATGGACGCGTTAATATAAATAACCTCCCTTACCCTGCCAAGTTGGTAGAGTATACGGGACAAAAACCGTAGCCCAATAGACTAGCCATTTTCGTGCTAACTTGCCCTCTACTTAAACGGTGTAAAAGAGACATTAAAACAATCTGTTTATACACCCCTTGTTAAATGCATAAGGTAGCTGGTCGGATTCGATAGAGCAGGTGCGACATCACGGAAATATTTATCGCCTTCGCGGGTCGTTGTTGACGTAAAACGGTTCGTTAATTAAAAACTCCACATCCACAGGCGACTCATTAATGCGCAGCGCCACTATAATCAGGTCACGACCGGCTTAAAATCCGTTTAAGCACCGGAGTTCGTTCTTGGCGGACATAAAGCTTTCATTGTACTTGCAGCGATTTCCTCAGACCGCGAAATTATGTAAAACCAAACGAAGTGGCACCGTGTGGAAAACAAAGCGTGCTGTACCAGCTATTGTTCATTCACTCGTGACGTAACTTACATGGTTTTTTTCGCGAGTGTTCCCGATAATAACTGAACCATGGCTTCCGGGAATAACAATCACCTATTAAGAGTGCCGGCGCGACCGTGCAAGAGTGTGGTGGCACACACACACACATCGCTAGACCCGCATATATGTATATGAAATTACAAGGTTTACAAGGATACAAAATGACGCTTCAACATTGCAATGAGGAGTTCAGTCGCGGTCAATTGTGATTCCTAAAAGTCAAATCTATGTCTGTCCGGTGCCCAGAATGCATATTTTAACGTTATCGAGGAATAATTTGTAATGTTCGACAGACACCGCCTGTCACGAGGCATTCGAAGCAAGCATGATATCACAGGATGGGCGCCACTGACAGCTTTTCATAAATATTGAGAGATTTATCGTTCGTATCGAAAAAATCGCAGTGCATCGACATAGCCAGGAAATGTACAAAGGCGGTGGTGTGTATTTTTAGTTGATTAATTAATTATTTAAACACGAAAAATGTTTCGGAAAATAATATAGCACCTCGAGGTTCCGAAATTTTGCACTAGTAGCACCACTGTCACTTTCCTAAACTGCACGTTACAAATGTTCTAATAGAATACGGCTGATACTGCAGGTCGTACGTTATACGACGTTATACCATTATTAGAGTAATTTATAATATTCGGCAGATATTGCCTGTCCAACACCACTGGTATTGGCCTGTCACGAGGCAACCGAAGTAAGCAAGACGTCAGACGATAGCCGCTTCGCGTACCAGTGATTTTGTTCAATAAATTTAGTGTTTGCATGGACGATGGACAATATAATATCGACCTGCATTATCAGCCGTATTCGATTATAACATTTGTAACGTACAGTTTAGGAAAGAGATACATTTTTCATATTTAAATAATTAATTAATCAACTAAAAATACACTCCACCGCCTTTGTACATGTCCTGGCTATGTCGATGCAGAGCGATTTTTTTTTATTCGAACGATAAATCTCTCAGTATTTACGAAAATCTGTCAGTGGCGGCCATCTTGTGATATCATGCATGCCTCGGATGCCTCGTGACAGGCGGTATCTGCCGAATATTACAAATTATTCATCGGTAACGTAAAAATATGCATTTTGGGCACCGGACAGGCATAGATTTGACTTTTAGGGATCACAATTGACCGCTTCAGAACTCCTCATTGCAATGTTGAAGTGTCATTTTGTATTCTTGTAAACCTTGTAATTTAATATACGTACATAGCGATGTGTGCGCGTGCCACCACACTCTTGCACGGGCGTACCGGTACCCCTAAAACTGCAATATCGAACATTTAATTTTTCATAGAAAGTTTACTTCTACCATGAAAAACTTCATACAACGTTCGAAACTGTATTAATTTGGTCAATTCTCTCGTAAAGCTAACCAGAATTCTACAGGATGACCGCATATAAACGTTTATTAAATTCTGCTGAAGTTTTTATGGCACTTAGTTTACGACGCGATGCAAGTTTTTATAAACCATTAATACGCGGAGATCCGCAGCCTAGTTATTAGAGACGTGTGATGCTGGATGACCTAGTTCTATGGAGAATTGATTTTTTCGAAACGAAACGGATAGGTCGTTCGTTAAGGGGTTGTTCCAATTCCAAAAGTTTTCAAGTTCCATTTTTTTTTAAAGTGTCGTGTTTCGAAATTATGTTCCTAAAGTTTTATACCTTTTTGTTGGTTGAAAGAAATGACAACGTTACAACGATAAGGATTAGTAAAATACCATTGTCGGTCAGAAATGATTCCGGCTTAGGCCTAGAATTAGCAGGAGTCCGGGGTTAATTATTATACCCGCACGAATTCGACTTATGATGGTATCGAGCCTCATATCAGACGAGCCGGAGCCGAGGTTAAAAGCTCGAAACCCGACAGAGAATTGCCCTGATCAGCTACGATTAATCGTTCGCGCAAACCAAGTGGCGGAAACTTTCCTCCTCGCGTCGACGTCGTTTAAAATCCTCGAGCGCTCCCCAATTTCCGGTTGACCGAACCAGGCGACGAGAATATCACGCGTTCCGTATCAAACCGACGCCTATGCCTCCGACCCGCGAACGAGAGAGTTTGTTGATGTGCGCCTGTTGTCTCTGTATCTGCATGTGTACGAGTATGCGTGTGTGTACATCCCCGACTGTTCTCGATTTACGAATAAAACGCGTTTGATAAACCGAAACGAGAGATAACGTAAGATTAACGAAACGAGGGTACAGTATCCCGAGGTTAGAGAAAATAAGTCATACGCAATGGATCGTTCCGAGTGGAGATCGGCGAGATCGCTAGGAAGAGCGCACGAGCTTCTTTCAATTGTATCTGTTCAGATACGAATGCATATTCGTTAGAGGTGTGCGAAACCGAGACGGGACGGGAACGGGAACGATGTTCGGGATCGGGATGGTATCCTGAAACTTTCGGGATTCCTGAGAATGTTCGGGGGCTGTGTTTCCGTTTACGTCCGTGCTCAGAAAATGATGATTGTCAGAAGGATATTTGACAACTCGAAAAAAAATTTTTTTCAAAATTTATTAGGATTCACTAAGCAGTTACAGAGCCAAAAATTATAAACAGTTACAAAACGACAAATTTATCGTGTTGTCATCTCACTAACATGGAAACGCGACAACTGTGTAGACCACTGAATATAGCTACAATCAGAGGGTACAATTATTCGCAAAAGTCACTTACAATTTTTTATAATACTGAGGAAGCTCCGGCTCTCCAACGCCATCCCTAAAAATAGGGTAAAGAACAAACTAACTAACTATAATATGAGGACAATTTGATTAAAAAATAAACTAGAGGGCTATTGTTGCTCGCTCGCTTCGCTCGCTCGCGAGTAGGGTTGTTTTTGCTCGCTCGCTTCGCGAGCTCGCGGGTAGGACTGCTCTTGCGAGAGGGTTAGTGATACGCATGGCTACTGATATTAATGTTTTTTATTTGGTGTGTGACTCTCCAAGAGTGACACAAAGAACTTCCCGATTCGTTACTCCTTCGCCAACATCGCTAACATCGTTTTTTTTTTGTAATTTCATCGATATTCTCCCAAAATGTATTCTTGGGAGTAGAGATGATAAATTCACTGTTGCATTGGAATAACTTTCGATTATTCCAAGCGGTAACATTAGCATCAGTTAAAAAAAAATTAAGAAAAAAATTTTTTATGTAATTGCGTTTGGTTCTTTGGTGGAAAATTTTCGTCCTCCCTTATAAATTGCATTGAAGAATCAACTCTTTTCGAAAAAAAGTAAAAATCTAAAAAACTACTTGACCAATATGGACCAAAATCTAATCAGCTCTAAGTTACAGCGGGGCACATCGATTGCATCATTCATCATCCTGATCGCGTTGTTACTTTTTCTGAAAACGTTAACGAAAAATTTGATTACATAGAAACGGCCATACGCACGCACACACACACACACACACACACACACACACACACACACACACACACACACACACACACACACGAACATTTTGATAAAAATAGTCTAAAATGACTCCAATGACCATGAAACGTGAAGATCTGCTAAAAAATCGATTTTCGATTTTCGGGGTAATTACAATAACTTCCCTATAAAATCGGGAAGTTAATATAACACGAAATTCACTAATTAAACGAAAGCTTTTTAAATTAATCTATTTTTTTAACACAAAATATACTCATGAATGGCTTTCATTGCCAATATATTGATGGATTTCGAATTTCTTATACTTTTGTCTCCTATTGTACCTCCAGAACATCCACGATTCAATTATAGGTCACATGTGTGAATTTTTATGGCCCTATGAGGTCAACAAAGCTGGTGATGATCCATATTTGCAATTAATTAGAGATATTAAATATGTATATTCTGGAAATAAATATAAAATGTTTTCAAAATTCCAATTGTTAAACCAATTAATTGAATATCTACAATGGGAAGATTATACGATCAGAATTAGTTAGGATTAGATCAGGCCGGCCCGTCCACACAAACGAAAATACAGCAGTGGTGTCAATAAGGTAGGGAGTGACATTCAAATGGTAAAAAATTTTTTTTCGGGCGCCAAAAATCCTTCTGACAATCATCATTTTAGTCAAAAGAGAATCTATTCCCAGTTTCATCCAATTCTGAGCACGGACGTCTTCGAAAGTTCAGCCTTTATTGCAAAGTTGATAGTGGATCTTAAATGTTGAATTTGTTTGTATATAAAAACAAGAATATGTATTAGTTTAATATTTTCTACCAAGGAAATACATGTAATGGACACGGTGTGTCGCAAGAGGGTAAAAGGAGTTAGCGTAATGCACAAAATATGGTGCAAAATGATAAAACAAGTATGTATTATATTAAATGAACAAAACATGTTGCAAGGGAGTAAACCAAGTTTGCGTAATAAGTTACTTGCAAGATCGTAAAGCAAGTTTGTGTTACTGTTTGGTAAAGCGTGTTTGTCGAAAAATTAGCGTCTGTCATATTTTAGGACAGTGGAACCAGTGCCAATATTCGTCAAAAAATTGTTTCAATCCACCAAGTCAATTTCTATTGCGTTAAAAAATAATTGTGTCTAAATTATTTAATTCGATATTATCGCCTCCAGTAATTTATTATTTATTCGACAGTATCAAATGTGTAATCTAAGTTCTTATAGGGCCAACTTTCAACACGCGTAACTTTTGAACCAGTGGATTCCTAACGTTAAAACTTGGATTTTTGGCATTGTTTCGTGAAAATCGACAGGATTACGTAAAAAGAAGTCTAAAATTTGTAATGATTTTATATAAATCAAATTAGACATTTCAGCAGTTTATCGTTATTTTCTTCTGCTGAGCAGTTCAAGTGTGGACGCGAACACGTCCGGAACAATGTGCATTGATTCCGATGTCCAGTCGTAACGATCCAAACCGGAGCACATTGTATGTAACATCGAAAAAACATTCGTCTATAAAGTGTTCGGTTCGATATATTTGCTCATCGCTAATCACGTCTCATCATCCATAGTATTGTATTCACGATAACGATAAAGTAAATGAAAAATAAAGACATGTCTAATAAGCATCCATAAGTTATTGGTACTATTAATGTCATTAACGCGGTTAAGAAGGCGCAATCGTGTCGTAGGAGGATTTTACCATTTTCATGGTAAGCAGAAAGAGAAAGAGAGCGAGACTGAATGAGAGAAAGGGAGAGTATGAGAGGGAGAGAACGAGAGAACCATAGGAAATCTGTATTTGCTGTTTACTATTTGTAAGAGTCGAGAAGGTACATACAATAAATTCATAGTAACTAACCGACTATGTTTTTCACTTTCCATCCCTTCTGTGTATAACACTGTCCAACAAATTTCAACTTTTTTTATGTTCCCAGATTACTATTGGGTCCTTCTCATAGAGTTTTTTGCGCTGATTCCGAATCTGTTTTTAATTTTTTTCCTATACGCACAGTTTTTGAGGAACATGGCTTTGAAAAAAAAACATATTTTTTAACTTTAAACAAATATTGTGATGTTATTATAAAAGATATTGAATTGTTCTTTGCAGCAAAAGATTCTGTGGACTTTCCCGAATACAGTGATATCCAATATTAATACACTATGATTGTTTAAACATGTTTAAACAATGATTAAAGACGGAGAGACACCATTTTTGCACCAATTTTTGAAGATATTTTTAAATTTATCTCAAAAAATAAGGGTCCAGCGGAAAATCGAACTATACCACGCGATAGAGCAGACTTTTATCTTGAAAAACCCCCCTTTGAAGTTTTCGACATCGACGTTTTTACCGAACCAGAAAGCAAAATATCTTCGCCCGACATGCGTTGCCGCCAGTGGCGCTCTGGACGAGATATGGCGCAGCGACGGGATACGGAGCGGCGAACGACCGTTGTAGTGGTGAGCGCCACTGGCGGCAACTCATGTCGGGCGAAGATATTTTGCTTTCTGGTTCGGTAAAAACGTCGATGTCGAAAACTTCAAAGGGGGGTTTTTCAAGATAAAAGTCTGCTCTATCGCGTGGTATAGTTCGATTTTCCGCTGGACCCTTATTTTTTGAAATAAATTTAAAAATATCTTCAAAAATTGGTGCAAAAATGGTGTCTCTCCGTCTTTAATCATTGTTTAAACATGTTTAAACAAGCATAGTGTATTAATATTGGATATCACTGTATTCGGGAAAGTCCACAGAATCTTTTGCTGCAAAGAACAATTCAATATCTTTTATAATAACATCATAATATTTGTTCAAAGTTGAAAAATAGGTCATTTTTTCAAACTTAAATTTCTCAAAAACTGTGCGTATAGGGAAAAAATTAAAAACAGATTCGGAATCAGCACAAAAAACTCTATAAGAAGGACCCAATAGTAATCTGGGAACAAATTTGGTGTTGGACAGTGTAATCAATAGACTGCGGATATAGCTGCAATTTAAAACAGTGGACAGATTGAAAACATTTAAGAACATCAATGTATTACTCACAGCTTCTGAACATTCTTAAAGAATGACAAAAATTATTATCTGACCCCTGATTGTTGCAGTTGATGCAAACAATTTTTATTTTGCATAAAGTTCCGCAGTCTAATAATCAATTTTTAATATTTACACATTCAACAATTGTTCACTTGCTGTTCTATATTTTTTACGTCAAGCCTTCGTTATTTTATCTGTTATGTTTTTCGTTAATAACTCCTTAAGGGGCTAGAACACAGTAATATTTCGAAAAAATCTAAAATTTTTTTTGTAAAAAAATTACTTTCGTAATCTTTAAACGCGTGATTCTCAGAACAAACGGTGTACAAGATATCTCGAGTTCTACCTCAGCAATTGAATTAAAATTTTACAGTTATCTTCATTATAATATCTATTAGGCATTGACGATCGATTTTTTTTTAATTTGCCTATTATTTTGTTAAATATAGATAAAAATAGTTAAAATATTTAAAATATCTGCCATTTTGTTAATTTTCACAAAAATTGAAATGTCTAGAAAATACAGTGGGTGTACAAAGTACAAAATTCAAACAACAATGGCAATAGCCGCACTATATTATCAGCATTAACGCGTGCCCGTGCTGCCATCCAGCGATTTTGCTCGGTAAGCGGCGCGCGATCGTCACTACAAACCAATATGGCGGCGCCCTTACCTGTCAAAAACACTGAAAAATGCACAACTTTAAGCAAGCATAACTCCTGAACCATTGATCCTACCGAATCGAAACTTCGACCTGCAACCGCCTCGGGTAAAAATCTACTGGATTACATACCAAATACATCATAATTTACAGGAGAAACCACAAATTTTGAGTCCGGTAGAGTAAAGAGCAGCCGTAAGATGTACCAGTAAATAATAATAATTACATTAATAAATAATAATTGCCGATGAAATTTCCTATAAGATAGAACAGTAAATATTTGTTTCATTCGCCGAGTTGTTTGAGAAGCGCGTTACTCTCGAGACACCTTTTACTTACAATAAAGTAACCCCCGCTCTCCGGTGACTTATGGGAGGAAATATGTCTCTAACGAATATCTCTATTATCTATAACTTTAGCGCGTAATTACAGTCGTTAATGGATATCTGTTCATCGCAGTACCTAACTCTTGAAGAAGGATTCTAATCTTGCTGAATGTCTGGCTTCGCAGTGAGCCAAAACAGTTTTTAATTGCTCTTTAGCGTGCAACTCGGGAGTTTAATTGATGTAACACAGTCCACTCGAGGAAGAGAGAGAGAAGGGGGGTGGAAGGTTAGGTTGTGCATTTTGTTCACGCGAAGTAGAACAGAAAACGAGAAGGCCGCGGGATTCGAATACTCAAGGAATTACGAAGAAGGGCCGACGAAAATTTCAAAGGTATTTCCCCAGTCCTCCGTAGTCATCGTATTTTTTCTTTTTTTTTTCTCCATGCACGTTGTCTCGCCTCGCAGTCCGGTTTCCTGCGGCTGACACAGCGGGTCTAATTAAGAGGCATTCCTTGGCTTTTGATCGTGTAATTTCTTTAACCGGTACGCTGACTCTGAAAAATTAACTAGGTTTCCATTCCTCGGCGATGAATGCACCGAGGCTCTGGCTGAAAGACCCCCTCTTGAGGTTGTTACTAGCTGGTGCATTTCAAAAGTCGCGAAAATGAGAAAGCTTCCTGCGCCTGTGCCGATTTATTAGTGACGTGGCCTGATTCCGTTTCTTTCTTCGAGAACGAACCTATCCGATGAGTGGTACGGTTATAATCGTAGAATAGACTTGTTTATTTTTACGCGACCCGACGTGTAAAAATATGCGGCAACGTGAAAGATGAACGAAATATTGAAACGGTAACGAATGAGCGAAATAAAAGTTATATTCGCATAGCGAATGTACAGGGTGTATAGAAATTATATATCGCGACTATCATAGCGAGATTCCACATCCTCGGTTCGGTGGAAATTGATGAAAGGTGCCGCAAAATTAACGTTGACCTTGAATTTCAGGGTCGCAAGGTCAACATTTATTTTATGCTAATTTTTAATCTTTTTATTCTAGATTCGTTAATAAATATTAATACCAACTGAAATTCTCGCGCGCAAATAAATGATGCGAAAGTGTCTCGTCACGATATAACGTGTCCTACCTTCCTGTTAAAATTACACAGAACAATCGGAATAGCCGTCGAAAATGGAGATACGGGAACGAGGTCGACAACAATTACAATAATGAAAAATGTCGCCGCATCGAGAAGCGGAATTGCGAACTGAATTAATTGCACGTCGGAATTCAAATAGTCAAAGGGCAATTCTAGCCAGGAGTGGAAGCGCCGCGGGGAAACGTTCACGAAGTATTAATTATTAATTAAAGTAGTCCAGCAATTGATGACACAGGGAGCTTAATTTCGCGTAAAAATGTTACGGGGTGTTTGTTGAAACCCCGCGGAATTGCCGGTGCCACGTTTTCGTTTCAGACAGATTTCCTTCTCTCCTGTATTTCTCTCCGCGGCGTGCTGTTCCGGCGCTTTTTGCGGCGAGGCAGAAAGCAAAAAGAGACCGGTACCCTTCCGTCATAATTCCCATCGTGATGGCACGAAGCTACTGCTTCGCGCCTGGAATCTCTGCACGCATACCGTCGGCCGGCTATATATCATAGTGATTCCGCCCCCGCTGTCTGAATTTACAAAAAACCAGAGGTAGCAACGATGAGGGTTGCGTACCCCGGCGAACAGATCCCTCCTCCACACCCCCGACACACTGACAACTAACACTTTACGTGCATAAGTTTCTGCTGTTCTTTTGTTAAATAAAAATAGGGGAGACCAGGGCTGGTTGACTAACTTTTAACATATTTAATTTTTACCAATGAACCATTTGTATTTTGCTGACTTGTTGTACACCGGAAGTTTGCACATTGACTTGGGTATACAGATTTAATTTTGAAAATCGCTTTGATTGAACCTAGTGGTGGTTTTAATCAAATTTTAGATTAGTGAGAGCAATAAGTCAACAAACCCTGGTTGTGGGGTTACTTACTTTTAAGTGTTTAAGAAAAAATAATACTCCCTCTGTCCCATGATAGTATTAGCAAGTAAATATTTAAACGTGAAATATTGGCGAATGCAGCTGTGAGTTATGTTGTAGCGCAAAAAATTGCGAAGCCTTCAATCAAAATCAATGTTTCACGACATCTGTCATTTGTTTCGACACATCTTTCAATTTTTAGGTTAACCTAATCATTACGAATATAGCTATTTTTCTAATTTCATGCGCTGATCGAAATAAATTGTTTTATTTGAGTTGAATAGCAACCCATCGTAAAAGTAAGATGAAAAAAGACACCCAGTAAGCAAACATGATCGATTTTGGATAATAGGCTGTGCCAGCAGAACAACATACATACTTCTGCGTCCGAATAAGTATCGCTTTATGCTGGCACAAGCTGAGGGCAGAATGAAGGCATCTCGGTCCTTCGTTTAAGAGGGCAGCACGGTCACACTAATGTGGCAGACGTCGGACAATATCCCTTGTTAACCGAAATGTATAGATTATTTAAAACCTTTCTATATTTAACATGTTTGCACAAATTCTCATAAGACTGTAAATTAATATATTAGCGAGTAAAGAATGGACATTGGACATAGGATACCAGACCATACTGAATTAATCGGAATGTTGTTTAAGTTAAAGTAGAAATTCCAAAAGCAAATAAGTTGATCTAATAATAACGAACAAGTCAGATTAAATCACTTCAACACGGTTGCATTAATCGAAATAAATGGTAATCCGCTGGGGAAATACTTGGTGAACATGACAAACATAATTTCAAGAAAAAATTTGTTTGCCAAAATTAAGAGGAAGAACATTTCCGTTTTCTGCATCTCCGGTTTAGTTTCACGTGCAGTATGAAAATGTATAAACAATTTTGTAAATATTTGATTTACTGTCACGATAAATCTAAAAGGAGAATTGAATTTATAATTTTTACAGCACTGTACATAAACAGATGAGAACACATTGAATGTAGAAATAGTTTCCTCATCGTGAACAGCATACCGATTCAAGACTTTATGCTGTTTTTATAATATCAGGGCTTGATTCCGTACAGTCGTGTCTGTGTTATCTGATTAATTATACAAGTACGGAAAGGGAGAACGGTTTTACCGAGCGAGTACGGCGCGCGGGTAGTTTTTCCCTAAATCAGAGAATGACGTCTCGCGTTGTTTAATTAAATTCGGGTGAATCCGCGGCACTGACAGCTGGCCCGACGAGAACTTATCGTGTGCGCGCGAGCGTAGGAAACGAGCCCGCGCGTAACGAAAATAAATGCGTTTCCACGGGCACCGACCGTTTCGTGATTAGGCGAAACAACACGTCGCGATGCGAACGGTGTTTCGACAGGGTACTTATGTACTTACGATGCTCCGCGAAATCACTGCGTCGAACGTGACGACACACCGACTGAAGGGGAGAAATCGTGCGAACAAAATCGTATTATTCTCATAGCTAGTAACCACCATTTTATATTAGGTCGTTGCACATGGAATGTCCGATTTTAGAATGAAAATGTTACGAAGCGTCTTGGTCAAGAACAGGCCTGGCCAACCTTGTTCCAATAATTCAGTGAAGTACATTACAATTAAAACAATTCAAATGGAATTTTAGTATGTTTCCGAATGAGACCCGATGCTTGTTTTAGTGTCATTCGACGCGCTAAGGTTTCTTTTTTATAACATAAAAAAATAGCTGCCGATTCGTGCCTGTAAGAATTTCTCAACGGTTCTTGTAGCAACGCTCGATACAATGAAGACTGTAGGGCGTTCGTCATTTCTACGTGCTATTTTGTAATCAGTTAGTTGTCCAAAGTTATTCAGAGTAAACAATTCGAAAATTCCAGCTCTATTTCATAAGTACAGTCATTTCACATGCGATATTATCAAATGGACAATTGTCAGAAGAAGCTACATAAGCCCGAAACAAGCACTTTTGCCTATACAGACAAAACTATAGCCGATAATTTTCCAGAGAGGCGCGCAATAGGGACGTCTTGAATAGACTTTTATTACCATCGGACCCATTCACATCTGGTTCCCGAAAAAACTTACATAAAAAAGAAAACCCGTTTTCATCCGAAACAATACAACTTCTAATTGTAGACGAACATGAATCAACTACAAGCACATAGTAGAGACATGGAAGACGACTCACAAATAGATGAGTAAGGATTAATGTAATATGTTAAAATAAAATAATATAAACAAAATATATTTATATGAAATTATAAATTTGTTTGCAAAGTTTTTATCATACGCATTTTTTTTTAATTACTTTGAAGTACTTTTAGCCTAATTAAAACAAATAAAATAATTTTGTTTAAAAAAATGTTTCGAACAAAAGTTAAACAGTGTATAATATTGTAGTGTATAAACTTTGATATATAAAATTTCGAAAATATTCTTTTACGACAAATAATCAAGGTCACTTTGATTTTGTAAGTGTTAAAATGTATTTCTTATTTCATAATGTCGTAGGTGATCTTAAGACGAATTCAACGATATATAATATTGTGACTTTGAGACCATAAATAACGTTGCTATAGTTTTGGCCAGCTTTTCGAGCCAAATACTTCACTGTGCCTCACCCACAACTTTTGAACCAGTGAGTTCCTAGCATTAAAACTTGGATTTTCGGCATTTTCTCGTCAAAATCTACAGGATTATATTGGGTTGGTAAGAAAGTTCGTAGTGTTTTCAAATTAAGAATCGAAGATAAAATTAGGGTACGTATTCATATGTTTATTCAATAAATGCAAAAAGCAATAGAACAAAATGGAAAATATGTTATTGAATAAATCTATGGTTAAATATCTGAATTGTAGTTTCCAATTTTAATCTACAAACGCTACGAACTTTCGTTCCAACCCAATATTTTAACAATCAAAAACAGTTAAACAATCTTGGCCCCCTAAAGTAAAGTTTATAACGAGAGAGTATGTCATGTTCTGTATTATACATTATATTTATACATTTATATTATACATTATAATTTCTACCATCATGCAATTAAGAAATTTGTAGTTTGTTGAGAAAGTACGTTCATTACACAATGATACTTGCTATGGTGAACAATATTTATTTAGGAAAAAGTTACTTATTCATATTGTAGATAAAAATGAAATTAGATTCCAGGGTAGCAATATACTAGTACGTGGCTTTAAAGTTCGAATGTATAAAAAATTGTTTTTACACAATCTGGCATCTACCCGCAGATTGTTATTTCCTTTTTTTATTAGTTTATCAACGAATTACTAAAAGAACGGAATGAAACAAAATTTTAGATATTCATTCCAATAAAATTGTAAATAAATCTCAAATTATTTGTATTATTGTTGTTAAAATCAATTTTATTCGAATAATAAAATATTTCAATTACGCGTTTGAATACTTTTTGTAAATAATGTATTCAGCTCTGGTCTCCTCGGACCAAAGAGAATGATCATTGTTACAGGTTATAATTGCAGAAAATTAAACGAATCTTAATTAGGTTGAATGGTTAATTTCGCTTCGTATTGTAGATTCATAAAGCTTAATTAACTGCTGGCAAATGTGAATATTTGGAAATAGTTGGTATGTAAAGTTAACCGTAGAATATTTAATCATTACTGTTATACTCTCCCAAACTTCGAAGCAACTGTGACCTTATTGTTAATTGTATTGCAATTCAAAGACATTCTAGGGATACTGTCAAAGACAATGTTATTAGACTTTCACATAGCTCGCTCATAACTTTACTCGCGAATAATAATGATGCACTTTATTATCACTAAACCTACCGAGTCTTAAAAGTAACTGGGACATGTTCCCTTATAAAAACGACAAGATTGATTTCATTTCGATTATTTAGACAAGTTTTCAGCAAACAGTAAGACAAGCAATTTATTTAGATTTTATTTGTGCTGCTCCTACTGTAATATGTGCTCCACTAAAGATATCTATACAACCATTTCTTATGAAATTATTTTTATTATATCAATAATCGTAAAATAAAAAATCTGGAACCGGTCATTTTGAGCGTTGACGGTAGGTTTAGTGTTAAATAATAAAACTTATACTCTGAACTTATACACAAAATTCTAAACGATAAGTTTTTCTTCTCACTTATTACTAGCTCTCGTCCCTCAATACCACAATTTTTGATTTGTTTAAAAAATTACCGAAAAATAATGAAATTATAGTTAATTATAGCAGTTTAAGTATTCACCATTTTGAAAATTTTCGAGATAAATCCTTTACTATGCCAGCTGATTAAAAATCATCTTGATTTTTTGTTTAAACAAATATTTATTGCGGGCGGTGTAGAACCAAGAAACTAAAGTCTCTAAACAAGAAGCTAAATCAACTACAAAAAAAAGGTATGACCTACGATGTACGCTTTGAAAAAAATTAATGAAAATTATTGAACTTTGCAGAGCTTACACGAGACTGCCCCCTTATGTGTAACCCATTGACGTTTGGGGTAGTACTGATGGGAAGAAGAGTGGGCCATCTGTACGCGCAAGAGTGCAGCATGCGCGTAGAGGATGCACGTGCAAGGCTGTGTGTACACGTATCGGTAGTCACTATGTCGGTTGCCAAACCCTCATCCCTGCCTATGTACTATTACAGAGTATATAATCGACGCGGGTCAACACGTCGACAGAGAACGTCCATTACTTCATCAAACCCTGGTCATCGTCGACGGATCCGTCCACCGCCAATTTGCCAACAATAGCGACGCTGTACCGTGTATACAAACAGGTTAACACTTCGGCCATCTCAAATGGGACATCCTCAGGCTGTATCGTCGCCACCAGGTGCGCAGGAAACTCGACGTCCCTGACTTCTCGATTCCTTGGGCTACCTTCTCGACCCAAATTAGTACTAACCGTACCCCGACCTTTCAAATGACCGGTTTTACATTTTTTACTTCAGAGCAAGGTTGCCTAAGTCGTACCCCATAAACAAAATCACGAATAAATTGTAGGATTTATTAAATACTAAGGAATTACTTGCGTTAAATTAAAATTTCCGTTATCAGCGTCCCAAGTGGTGCCAACTACAGCTTAAAGTCGTAAGGTGGAGTGGGGTAAGTGCGCACTAGTTTTTGCAAAGTTGGACTTTAAACTGATGTATTTTCAGTCTGGTATGCAAAAACTTAACGCTCTTGGTATTAAACTCTTGCCACAGTTATCACTGATGAATTAGTATTATGTGGGATTATAATTTTGCTTGAAAATTATCATTTTTATAGGAAATTGTACAAAGTGTCAACTACTACGCACTTGCTCCGATAATGGGGCAAGTGCGTCTCTGGCAAGGGAAGGATCTCAAGTGTCCGACTTCGATCTTGATAATTTTTTGTGAGACGATGGTATATGGATCCCAAATGATGTCTGCAAAATATTAGGTGTAGTTACTCAATAGTTTTAAAGATATAAACATCACTGATCAGTGTCCCAAAATTCCTGAACATCCCGGAAGTGGGAGGTTCCTGAGACCATTTGAAGCGACATTTTCCTTTGGAAAAATGTTATCCGCGGCTTTGTTTAGGAGTTATTAACGAAAAACACGCACCAATCAGAGCGCGACCTAAACGCGAGTTCCCACAGTCGGCCAATCGACAGTTGGCGCGCCACACAGTGGGCCAGATCGGCGCGTTAGCTGTCCACGCGTATTTCACCATTATTTCAAAACATAAAGACCACACTAAATATATCGCCGGATTCATCTCGGCATCAGCTATAATATTAATGAATAAAAAATATATAGTTATAAATAAATAATGAAGGTAAACACAATTTTTTATTAAAAAAAGAAATTATTGAAATTTTTTGTATTGAGATTTGCAGAAGACTGAGTACTGATTACTTTTTGTAGGAAACATTTTTTTGTTACACCACCGGAAATGTCTGTAAACTCGTGTGAATAATGAATAATATTTGAAAACTGGTTATTCAGGCATTCAAACAAGAGTAATTCATAATTATTGAATGAATGAAGTTTATTATATTTAATGAAATAACAAAAATGTGTTATTACTGCCTTATTTAAAAAATTACAAAAATTCAAACAAGATTAAGTATTATATTTTACAAAGTTCCTGACTATATTCGATTGATCATACGGATTTTCTGCTTATAACTCTATTTATCTATGAATAAACAAAAATCTATACTATAATTCCTCTTAACAAAGGTAAAATACAGGTCTTTAATGTGGAAAAACTGCTCTGATGCTATACTACAATACTGTTACTATAATCTCTCAAATACAAATGATTCAACTGTGAGCTAGTAATAAGTTCGAATGTTTATCAATGGTCGTATAATCTAAAAAATTCATAAGATAGGTCTGGGTTAGGTCTTTACACTCTTAAGAGCTGCTGAGTGGTCGTCAATGCGTCTCGCGCAACGCGATTCGCCGCGGAATTGCGTGACACGCGACGCTTTAAATCATCATAATTTCCAAGTTTGGATCGATTTGGATGTGAAATTTGCAGGATCTTTTAGAGGAGACGTTGCTGAAAATGTTTCACTTTGTTAGAGCACGACACTATATAACACTTTTAACTTATCCCTTGTCAAAGGTGAAAAACTTTAAACATTAATGTCTAGTTCCTGGTGCGTTCTCAACATAGATATACATTCTTTATGCAAAAACAAATTGGGCACTTAATCTTTAGTAGGTTTTCCAGGACATCGTTATGAAGAAAAGGCATTTTTCGGTGATAAATCGTATCTGAAAAAGTTTGATCTTTGAACGCTTATTGTAACGAGAGTTTTTAATAACTTTAATTAATATTATCGTTTTTGAATGTAATGGACATTTAAGAAACATTGTACATTCGTTAAAAATCGATATGAGGACTTCGATTTTTTAGCTCTTGAACAGCTAGCGCGTCGATCTGGCCCACTGTGCGCCGGGCTGACTGTGCCAACTCACGTCTAGGTCGCGCTCTGATTGGTCCGTGTTTTTCGTTAATAATTCCTAAACAAAGACGCGGATAACATTTTTCCAAAGGAAAATGTCGCTTCAAATGGTCTCAGGAACCTTCCATTTTCGGGATGTTCAGGAATTTTGGGATACCCTGTATAAGTGTTATGTATAAATTTAAAACCGGTTTTTTACTGAAAAAACCAGTTTTCGAATTGCATTATTTTCTTTTAAAAAACGACAAACCCTAGTCCAAGCACGACTTGTGCCGAAAAATCTCAGTTTTGTTGCAAAAAGTTCACCGAAAGACAAATTGCCGTTGTAACAGAATTTTTGGCCAAATATTCGACAACTGTCATCGACCGCATTCGCCAGATATGGCCCCCTGTGACTTTCTCTCATCCCCCAAACTCGAATTACCTCTTCGAAGTCGTCGTTTTGAGTCGGTGGAGGCCGAGAAACAAAATTCGCTGAAGGAACTGAAGACCATACCAGAAAACGCTTATAAGATGTATGCTTCGATGATTGGATTTTGCGCTGGTATAAATGTATTGCCTCGGAATAAACCTATTTTGAAGGCGATAAAATAAATTTTGACGAAAATTGAAAATTTGTGAGTTTTATTGAAGATGTCTTGGTATTATCTTGACATAATATACGAGAAAGAGATGAGCACGATATTTGTGAGAAATGAATTCCCACTATTGCGAGGTGTCCAAATTTAGCCAATTGATTAATTAATTATAGAAGACAATCACGAAAATACTAAAAAATACGAAAATATTAAAAAATTTTCTATTATTTTACTTAGATTTATTAGGCGAGTAGAAAGCATCTATTGAGCGAAATATAATAGTTCATATAAAGTGAACCGGAATTAATTCCATCGAGAATATATTTATTTGATTTGGCCTCTGCGCGAGACATTTAGGAATTTCATTAAAATCCGCTGAAATTCCAATTTACTAGCCAAAAAGGTTTTGAAAAATACTGGTATCATTGTTTCAATGAAAAAATTTTACCTTGTGGCAAGTAGTATCAATGTTGTCGAAAAAGTAATTTATTCAGTCTACTATAATTGTACTTGGTGAGACAAGTGGGATAAAATAAATGTTGTCATAGTTTATACGAATTGTCGTACAAATTCTAATTTTCAAAGATTATTTTATAAATATGAAAGGAATAAAATTGCTATCGATTCTCGTTAACATACATGTCATAAAGATCCGCAGTTCAATCACAATCCAAAGTGTAAATTAGTCAAACAAATGGAATATATCGGACACTAATCAGGCAAGCATAATATGTTCACCATCCATTCATTATATTAAATGAATCAATTATCTGAAATTTGTCCATTTGGATAATCAATGGACAAAGACCATTGCAGGAATTATGTGGTGAGCGTGTTGATTCACTGATTGGAAACTATATTTATTGCATAGTATAGAACGAACAAATTAGTTTTCTTTAACCTTCGCAAGATAAAGGTTCAGCTCTAGATTTTTGAAAGAATTTTTATATGAATAAAATTAAATCTATTTGTTTACTTTTTATCCTGTGTTATTCTTTATCCCAAATTTATTTAAAACGAGGCTGTTTATGAAATTCATTTGTCGGGGTCTAAGAGACCCCACCATATTTTTTGAGCCGTTTATTTTGAAAGTGGCCTAAATCCATTTTCGAGAAAAATCAAGCTAGCAATTTTAATGTTTACATTTCTACGTTATCTTTTCATTCTGAAGCAAATTGTAACTAATATATTTAAATTTGTAAAAAGGAAATTAGCTGGTTGATAGAATGATACAAATTTTGATTTTGAAGGTTTTGATGTTAAGGTAGTCGTGCCATGTATCTTGAAACATCTTAAAAATCTAAGAAATGGAAGGCATATTATAGCTTACAGTGACATATGTGCAGGACAGAATAGAAATATTAAAGTAGCTTTAACGTGGCTAAAAATTGTCCAAACTGTTGAACATAATGTGGAAATCATAGACCATAAATTGTTAGTAGGATAACTGCACCAGTGAATGAACATTTAAGAAATTGTTCAGGAAAATATTGTATTTAAAAAAAAAAAATGTGAATTAAAGGAATCTCATATATGCCAAATGGCTCCCTATACTTCATTTGTCAAAATTAAATGAACACAAATAAAATGAAATTATTATTATTTGTCTTTATTAAACGTTAAATAAAAAATATAGAAAATATCAGTTAATGAACACTACATTCTAGTAATTGAACAATGATGGTCCAATGAATGAACAAAATTATTAAACAATATTCTCCTATTTATTTAACTCTTTAATCACAAAAAATCCCCTAGAATTAATTTTATGACGAATCTAGTTGTTAATTTTGAAAGTGGCTTAAGTCCAGTCTTGGTAAGAAGACATATTATTCACTCAATAATGGCTATTATATTAACAGGAATTGTAAAAACTCTCTTAGATACATTTAAGGAGTGTGTTACATTGGTATCCGATACGTATATTTTTAATTTCATTGAAACGCAAACCAGTGTCGCCAGATTGAAGAAATCGAGGGGAATACAGGTACCCCCTCTCTGATGACCAGTCCAGTCTACGGCACGGGCACCGTGGTCTGCGGCTTAGTGGGTTACGTTGTAGTGTGCGCATGGTGCTGGAATGGGATAGCGGAAGGGGAAAAGGTGGAGAGGAAATGAAACCACTTTCTACCTCATCTGGCAAACTCTTAAACATTTCAATTTAAACTTAAATGGACTTAGGCCACTTTCAAAATAACGGCTCATTTATGTGTGATTAGACCTTCCCTTGCGAGGGTTAACACTATACGTACCGATTGTTAAAAGTATCTGTTCCCTTATAAAAATGTCAAGATTGATTTTATTTAGACTTCGTGCAGGTCCTATTGTAATATGTGCTCCACTAAAGTTATTATAAATTATATTATTATTATTATCTAAATTATATTATAATTATATAAAAGTTATTATAAGTTATATTAAAAAATATCAAATTCGTATCGAACGAAATGATTTCATTATTATGAAGTTCGATTATGAAATTCGACTTATTCAAAAATCTTGGGATAAATAACGATGGAATTGATGATACATGTATTCGGCAATTTGCCTATAATTAGCAGGCGTTCTTAACTCGAGTGTAATGACGTCCATTATTGTCACATGACAACGCGTAATAGATCGTATAACTCACGTACCAGTAATCGATATTGTGTAACACAACAATGCTTGATACTGTTCGGGTAATGAATGCCATGTAATATATTACAATGCCGATGGTGTATGACATATTGACTCTACAATTAACGAACTAATATTTATACGTAAACAAGAAGAGCACATAATCGAACTTTTTTGTAAATATGATTGTCAACACGTCGCCCGCATAATTTTCTTCTCAGCTACGATTAAAATTCCTTTGTTCATACGAACACAGACTAAGACTATACCTACATATATACTTATAAACGCGGCATAGGTATTAGGATACAGTGAACCACGAAAGTATTCGTACGCCCTTTAAAACAGAATAACTTTTTTATAATTGTACCAAATGACCTGATGTTTTGTAAGCAATTCGAAACATTGATTTACTAAATGATCTGCAGAAAAGATTTTCCAAAAATTACAATTTACAAGGTTGCATGCAAAAATAAAAAAAGACATTTTTAAAAACTTTTTTATTTGGGCTCTTACTGGCAGTAAGTACTGGCAGTATGTACTGGCAGTATGCCTTAAATGCATAGATATTGACGTATATTGTGTTAGTAATATAATGGAAAATACTGTAAGATAATGGAAAAATTATGTTTTCGGGTTTAGATAATCAAAAATCAGTGCCTTTTGACGAAGAATTATGACAATCTTTTCTTAATTTTTAGAATTGTTTTCATTAATCGAAAATTGTTAAAGTATTGGGTTGGCAAATAAGTTCGTTCGGTTTTTTAGAGTGGAATAAATCACAAAAACCGAACGAACTTATTTGCCAACCCAATAGAATACTAAATCACATATTAGTTGAATATTCATGTATTAATACATCGCAGTACAAATCGGAAGTTTAACAATCAGAATGTACCATCATATTATTCAGTCGGAATATATCGATTCCCGAATGAAAAGCATATTATCGAACCTTTCATTAATATCTCTCTTTACGTTCTCCGCAAACCGTAATTAACAGAGCAAGTAGTGCTCTTCAGCAATCAAGCTGTAATGTGCTCCCTTTGTAATCACCGGAAATTTCTCAACGTAATAGTTAATAAAAACGTGCCCGTTAAAGGAATATGAAAGTTAAACAACAGCACAAGTTGTAGATCGCATGGTAGAAAAAAGATCGTCAATTGATCCATTAATAAAATCAATTGGAACGTATTACCAAATTTCGATAAAGTTGTCAAATGTAAAATTTTGTGTTTAATACAACTTGCATGTTTAATCTATGAGAAGCATTGGTGAGAGAAAGAAAATATCTGTTTCAATTTTTGAAATTCTGGCTGTGATAATTTCAAACATGATACCTCACAAACTATTTATTTTAATCACCATGCGGTGCAATTATTGTTGCGCAGAATTCGGTGGTTTATTGAAATTTAGACAAGAGCATTGTTTATCTAACTTCAAAAACTGAAATCATGTGGTACTTTTGTTTGAAATGTAGTTTTATGCAATCAATAATTTAAAGGACACGTTAATATTCTTAAGAAATTTATACAGGGTGGTCCGTTTAAGTAAGGCCACTTAAATATCTCTTGAGGTTATTGTGATGCAAAAAATATTAGTTACGTAATGTGCATGGGGCAATGGACCAAATATCTGGCAAGAATATTCTTTTCCGAAGGCCATTTTTTCGGAGTTATCAAGATCATCGATATTTTTTGAGACATACCTACATATTTTTTTTTATTGCATCGTGTAACTGAGCGAAAAATACATTCAAATATGTATAATAACATGACATTGACCTTGATCTGAAGGTAAAAAACTTTAATTTTCGAAGATCAAGGTCATGTTATTATACATATCTGAATGTATTTTTCGATCAGCTACACGATGCAATAATAAAAGTTACTTCACGTGACCTTAGGAATCACTCTTTTCAAGGAAGTGCGACATTTTTGGGACACCCTGTATAAGCGAAATTAATCGTAAAAAGTGGATTGAGTGCGCAAATGGGTTTCCTCGAAAAGATAGTGGATATTGGAAAGCCAATTAAAATTATTCCTGGAAGTTTAAACATAAATTTTGCTACTAATAGATGAAACTAGTCTGTGGTTCAGGGTTTTGCTACGTTAAAAGCCAATACTAGAACGGAAAGCCCTCTAAAATGATCAAAAACTTGTTCCTTAACCCTATATGTACGATTTTTACTGTCAGTGACTGTAGTTAGTTTATGCTATCGGCGCACAGGTTCGATCCAAAAATCAAAACGAAGCAATTTTGCAATTTAAAAGATTTTTCTCAACGTTTCGATCCAAGTATGGATCATCCTCGAGAGAATTTCTATTAATTCGTTACGATCGACAAAACGGAATATTTATCATGGATGGCGAAGATTACACACATTCAGACGCAAAATTCTGTTGAAGTTAAAAATGATCCATACTTGGATCGAAACGTTGAGAAAAATCTTTTAAATTACAAAATTGCTTCGTTTTGATTTTTGGATCGAACCTGTGCGCCGATAGCATAAACTAATTTCTATTAATTCGTTACGATCGACAAAACGGAATATTTAGTGACTGTAGTTTTTGAGAAATTAAAGACAGTACACACGCGTGCTATCATTTTGTCCACGAGTATAAGTGCTTCGATCTAATATATCCAATTTCGTTGGAGATCTTACCGCTCCATTTTTGTGCCACCCGATGAACAGTTGGATTGAATAGTCTGTTCATGAAATTTCAATGGTCGTGCCTGCGAACGTAGCTGATCGCCGGGCGTCGCAGATGGCACGTAGCTCCACGGAGAAAGTCACTGGCCCGTGGCTCGACAGTCTTCGGTCAAGTAAACCCAGGGATCGGTTTAATCGCGTCGTTTAATCGCGGCAGGTGGGCCGCCGGATTAATTATTTAAAGCCCCTTAGGCTAACGTCGAATTAATGGACACAGCGCCGCAATACCACCGCGGCATCGATAATTCTGCAGTTCTGTGGCCTCTCCCATTGGTTCCGGGGCGCGTGCCATTCGCAGACTGTAGCACGGCACTATGTAGATACGTTCCTCCTCGAGGTACTGTACAATTTCGTTGTTGTTCGGACTTCCCAGTGATTAGTTTGCCCGGTAACTCCGTGGTCGAGTCAGACCAACCCGGTGAAATTCGACCGGTTTTGATGGTCGCCGCGATGACGTCCACCAACCCCTCGAATTAATCGGACACCTTGGAAATTCGCAGATATTATCGATGATTCCAGGCGTACACTACTGCCGCGAAGTAAGTTTGTTCTGCGAACACCACTTAATGAGAAACTTTGGTAACCTTCCGCCTCTAACTTTTGTCTCGAGAAAGGTATAGTTAGAGGCCAACTTTTTCCGAAACAATTCCGGGACATATGAAGGTCAACTCCGTTTTTTAAATTAGAATCATATACTTTTCTATGCAGGGTAAACTGTACTATTAATTGAACCTGCACTGTAGTTATTGGCACTTTTGATTTAACCGGCAAATATTAAGAATTCCTGGTATAGAAAATAAGTTTTTATTGCTTCTCATTTATATTTCAAAGCAACGTTGTAAGTACATTGTAAACACCTAAGATACATGAATACTACGCAACATTACTGAACCAGTAATGTTTGATGATGAATTTTTCCAAACAACTTTATTATCCTGTGGCTTCACCACTTGCAAGAACACCTAAATGTAATCTTTTGCAAACAAAAATGTTTCACAAATTGGTCAATATTGATGTTAATTTAATATTACCATGACATCTTGGTATACAAGCAGTTAAAAGTTGTGATTTGACTTTTCATGGTTTGAAATAACCGCCAAATATCGATTGGTTCATATGTCGATCGATGATTTGACTGGTTCGTTTCTATTGGTTTTACGTTTGCCTCAGTGACTTGTGTAACGACATGAGAACAGCAACGTGTTCCGTTGTTCCAAATTCGTTAAAATAATTTCATTAAGCAAGTGAGTAACAAAGTACACAATTTTGACATTCAATGTTTAATTTACTGATGGTATTAACATTAGTTTTTCTGTTATTAATTCACAGACGCAGTTATTATTTTTCTTGAAAATGATCTAAACATAGATCGAAACGTCGAAAATTTAATTTAATTTGCAAAATTGCTTTGATGTAAAATTAGATCGAACCAGTGCGCCGAGAGCATTAGTACATCTTTTATTAACATTGTAAGTTTTCATAACAGAGTTCCACATATGACTGTTCGCAAATGTGCCAATGACTGTACTATTAGTCTTACGAAGGACAGCATATGGAAAAGAAAGAAACGTGGACAGTCGTCGTCGCCGGCACAGTTCATAGAATTTCCCATACGCTGTTCTTCGTTGCGTTCTAAACTTTCATCGTCGATTAATCCAGTAAATAAAGTTGAAAATATATCGTGTTTGGTGTAATTTTAATCAGAAAAATGCCAGCCATAAGTTGGTGAAAGTCCCATAAAAAAATAATGAAAAATAAAGAAGTTTTGTAATTCGATTAGTAGTGTTTCACGCCGATACGCTTTGACCTCGCGATCCGTTTTTACGTGCTGTCCTTTTCTACGTTCGGCTTTCGTTTGTACTCTCAGCCCGGTCGGCGCGGTAGACGCAGTCATAAAAAAAATAATGTCTCTACACGATATGCCTCCGTGCAGAACACAGGCCGTTGGAAAAATATCGCGACTTTACTGTACTGTGTTCAGAATAGTCACCTTGACAACATATTGAAGTCGGAGTGGAGGTAGCGCATCGACAAGTTTACCACAAAATCTACTAAATATGAATATGTTATTTGCCTTTCTATTCTATTCTTTACAATAATGAATAAGTATATTTAACCATGAAATCTATTGCTTATTTATCACTTCGCATTTTATGCATTTATGACAAAAATGGGTACGTAGAATTGAAAACAGTGGAGGTATTAAAAAGATTTAAGGCCACCAGTGTATTAGATTCACCTTAACAAGATAATCAGAAGAAGAATGAAATTTTTATTTGGTTCCTGTGTCTTGCAATCTACGCGAACATTTTTTATTTTACATAAAGATCCGCAGTCTATTTATCACGTATATTTTCTTATTTAAACTTTCGTTCGTCGCTCACTGTATTACCTTTTCCGTCGACGTTTAATTCTTTCGCTAAAACTTGTTTCATACACTTAAATAAAATCCTCCGTGAATTCCAAATGCTTAGTGCAGAACGTCCGGGAAACGTTTCGAAATCTGTTCTCACATTTCGCCGTCTCCCTGACCGTTGAAATTCAGAGGATCGAGCAGTGGAAGTTTAATCGAGGCCATTTCTTGTCCAACGCGGTTTCCGAGTGGACGAGCCGTAAAACTTTTATACCCAGCCCACGGAGGTTTTTGATTACGGACCGGGCAAGAATTTTTTCACGGCCGTTTACGGACAATAACGAGTCTTCTGCAATGAGAATCGTCGGGTGCACGTCTTGATAAAATTATAGCCTCTGTGGTTTACGGCTGTGTGAAAGAATGATTACTGTTAAAACAGAACTACGTCTGGCCATTCTATTCGAAAGAAAAAAAGCTGGAGTTAGAAATATAGAGGTGCGCTTCAAGAAATAATTGAAATGTTTCCAAACGATCGAAAGAACTCAACAGAATACATTTATATGTTTTTGGAAATATACGTAATAAATGTACACAGTGAATCACAGTATTATTTGGACACTTTTGAAAATACCATAACCTTTAATATTGGACCATACGACTTGGATTTTTTGAGAAGGTAGAACAATTAGTATACCACATGACGCGAAAAAAATTTTTTTAAATTGCAATTGATCGGAATTACAGAGAATATGCTAGAAGTTGAGTTTACAACTGTTTCATGTTGGTCTATGTTGAAAATTTAACTAATGCGTTTTGTCAATTATACAGACTCTGACAATTTCATCATATTTTTAAAATTTTCAATATTGGCCCTCATAAAAAAGTACAACTTTTTAAAAATTTCGTTTTCACGTCATGTAGTAAACTAATTGTTCTAACTTCTTAAAAAATCCAGGTCGCATGGTCCCATATTAAATAAGTTATCGTTGTTTCAAAAGTGTCCAAATAATACTGTGATTCGCTGTATACCTTTCTCAGCCCGTTTATGCAATAATTTACGAGACCATGAAATTGCAAATCTTCAGTGGCCATTTTGGTGGTCGTAAAGGACCGAGGCATGTATATCTTTTTTGCAATAAACTTCTTTATCTTTGCCTTAAATTCTTATTTGTCAGTATTTTTTCTTGGGGACGTTCGTTAAAGAAATAATTACTGTATCAATTATACACGTGAATTAGCTATTATCTTTTATGAGTATATCGGTATTTGATGTAATCGTTTTCCTAATTTTCGCAAAGGAAAAGGTTGTTCAGAATTTGCTCCCAACAACTCATTTCGAGGTCATTGAAATTGGCGAGGAATGCCTTATTCGGAATAATTACCCAATCTTCAAATCTAATAGATTTATTTAGATTAAAAATGTTTTATACTTTCGAAGGCAATTCAATTTGTAACATTCTCGTTCTATTTGTTATAACGAAATAATCATAGTTCGAATATTGATCATTTCTTGAGAATCGGTGAAATTTAATGTTCAAATACTTTTCGGATTCACTGTGCATATTAATCGAATCCGCGCGAGAGGATTCGATATGTCGCGCGGCACCGCCGCGCCCGGACATTCACTGGCCATTAAACACTGCATTGATTAAATTGTTTATAACGTCACCGACTAACCCACGTCGCGATAGTGTATTATAATTAAAGTCGTTTCAGCCGTTTAAACTACCCGCAGCGCCACGCCGAGCAAAAATGTTTTTGTTCTGGTTAAACTCACGGTGCTCAACGGAACTTTAAGCTTTCTTAGGAAACTGTTCTTAAGGGAAATCGCTACACGGGAACCCTCGATGGAGTTGCTTAAGTAACTAAAGAAAATTCTCGGCCAGTGCGGCAAGCATTCTGATGTAGTCACAATTCCAGCGCAGTTAATCCTAAATAGGCAGTTTTATAAGCAGACATTTTAAAAAGAAATGAAATCAATGGGAACGGTCCCGCGGACATGGCAGTTCCTCGGCCCGGTGGAATGCGAAGAAACGCGAAACGGCAAGTGTTATTGTCACCGTAAAATCTACGTGCATTCAGCCGATAAACCACTGAAAATTAAATAATCGTTGACAATTCCCGTAAGTAATCCAAACGTGCACATTTTCACAATCCGAATCTTCGAAAACGTATGCAGTAAGTCGGTTTAGTGCTACTGAAGATGGTATTTTCTGCGCCTCCCTGTTAAAATTAACAAAGACTATTGTCAAACTGGAGTTCTTTGTGAACTCAAAGTTAATCAAAGTAGATCAATCGGTTTAAGTATTTACTATTACAAGCGGGGACCAAAAATAACATTTATTCTAAAATTTTCTACGATACAAATCATTAATAAAATGTTGATTGATAAAGATTGATAAAGAAAAAAATTCGAAGAACAAAATGAATAAAAAGCATCGATTTTTATACTTTTTGGTTACAAGTAACAGTTTTTAGTGTCCAAAAAATTGGATCCTCCTCGATAACTGTTATCGATGAAGAAAAACTGTTTCGATCGCTCGTAACAGTTATCGATGAGAGAAATTTAATTCGATCGCTCATAACAGTTATCGATGGGAGAAGTTCATTCCGATCGCTTCGAAATTTGCAATAGTTATTATTAAATAGTACAAGTTTAGAATGCTAAACTATCAATCATTTCATGAATATTTGATTCGTAAGATTAATTGCTACAATCAAAATTTAATGTGACAAGCAAACAGATTTTGTGTCGTGCTTATGGTCTGTTGATTCGTCTTGTTGTACTTGCTCCATCCGAAAAAGAGTAGACAACTGAATAATTAAATAAGCAAGCGAAATGAATTTTCTCATCAATAATTATTATGAACAAGTGAAAAGAAATTCGATCATCGATAACTGTTATGAGCGATCGAAATAAATTTCTCTCATCAATAACTGTTATAAGCGATAGAAATAAATTTCTCTCATCAATAACTGTTATAAGCAATAGAAATAAATTCCTCACATCGGTAACTGTTATGAGTGATCGAAATGAACTCCTCTCATCGATACCTACTTTAAGCAATCGAATGAGTTTTTCTTCATTGATACCTGCTTTGAGCAATCGAATGCGTTTTTCTTCATCGATAACAGTTATCGAGGAGGATCCAATTTTTTCGACACTAATAACTGTTACTTGTAACCAAAAAGTATAAAAATCGATATTTTTTAATCATTTTGTTCTTCGAAATTTTTTCTTTATATTTTGTGTACATTATCTTAAATTTCAATAATAATCAACTTTTTATTAATGATTTTTATCGTAGAAAATTTTAGAATAACTGGTATTTTTGGTCTCTGATTTTAACTATGTATTAGAAATAATACTTAATATATTTCCTAGCAATGAAAATACATTGTTCTCAATAAATAAAGTATATTTTGTGTGTTGCTCCCCGTGTCATTACACAATGCAAATTACGACCTATTAATCTCACAGACATAAATAGAGCAGTAATAGTTTTCCTGAATAATAAGACTCGTATCCCATATAAAACGCGTATTGGCAGTGGTGAGTGCACTCGTTATTTTCTACCGTCGTGTAGCTGAAGTGAAATTAGGTCTGGTTTACGTCGTCTTTATTAATACAGCAAATATGATCATAAAAGCTATAATAAAGTATTTTATTGAAAAATTGCAAGGCGAATTTATTTTTTGAAAGCGTTACCACCATAAAAAAAGGACACACGATATTATATTAGACATAAAACAGTGTAAAACTGTCTGCTCTTTCATTTTTTCATGCACATAGTATCTCCATAAAAAAACGCTGACTAAAAATAACGTGGACGCCGCACAGCGGGCCGTTTCTATAATATAGGTGGAATTAATTCAAAATTCTACGACCCCAAACCGTCTAAGACAGTTCAATTTGTAATTAATATGGTATAATTAACAGAAACATGAATTTTGTCCACTTTTTTTAAATTCTTGTCTACTGTGCGCCAAGTAGAATTTTCTTTAAAATTGAAGAATTTCGTGTGAACGATGTTCCTCATAGATTTAATTAATCAAGCCGAGGAATAGATACAGGTTGTTACTTTCCTCCCACATTTCCAGTGGTTCGACTAGTTCCTTCCCCTTCTTTCGGTGCCTCCTTTTGATGATCGAATCCAACGGCGATTGCGCTACGATTTCGAATCGTTTAATCGTGCTAAAATCCAGGTCACAGCTTGAACGATGCAGTACTATATGTATACGACACGCATGGCTCCGTCGATCCGTCGAATGACAGATGCTGCAGTGGAAAGAAAAAATACGGATTGACAGACGCCCGCTCTGCCATGTTTTTAATTACTGTAAAATAGTTTCCGTCAAACACGGTTGTTGCAATGCAAACTTCTTTGGAATATTTACTCTGACGCACTGTCCGGGTCAATTTTCTGCCCGAAAGTAGATCATTGCTTTTTAATTGTAACTTTTCTTAATGAAATATAAAAATTAATTTAACCTTCGCAAGGTAATGTGGGGTCTTAGAGACCTTCAGATTTTTGGGAAGAATTTTTATAGAAATAAAATTAAATCTGTTTGTTTACTTTTTGGCCTGTGTTATTATTTATCCCAAATTTATTAAAAACGAGGCTGTTTATAAAATTCATTTGTCGGGGTCAAAGAAACTCCACCTTACTAATTATGTGTTATTAGACATTACCTTTCGCAGAGTTAGGCAATAATCGATTAAAATTTTAACCAAGATTGATTTTGATTAATGTGTACGATTAAAAAGGGTAATCATTGAAAATTTGATGACTGATTCAATCGATTGATGAAGTCAAACGTCAATCGTTGATTTAAAAAGACTTTTTAAAAACTACGCGGAACACCACACTGATAATGAGCTCCTTCGGTGCGAAGTTGGTCAGTGGAGTGGGAATGAGTCGGAGTGGGAACGCGTAGTGGAGTAGGGAGCGCTGGCGCGCGAAGTGGGGATCGCTGAACGCGATTACGTACTACCGACCGTCGCGCGACGAGGTGTGACGGTTAATATTAAATATTTTTTTCCTCCTAGATGCACAGTTTTTTTTTTAAATTGGTTTTTTAATATTGCATTGTCATCCAGTTCTGAGCTATGTTTAAAGTTTGAAGTCTCTAGCTCATCGGGAAGTGATTTAAAATTCTAAAACTCGGCAATTGATTTAATCAATTGTTGAAGTTAATCACCACACGGTCTATCCATAAATTGTAATAAGGATGGAGCGAGAGAGAGACAGAGAGCGGAGACGGAAAATTGGCAGAAATATATCTGAGCAAACTCAGTTTACATTTTTTTTCAGTATAGGATGCATACAGTTTTGATTCCGTATTTCATTCCGAAATTGCAACAGTTAATCATATTAATCAATTATCCGATTGACGATAACAATTGAAAAGAGTGTAATCATTAACCGCAATTAATGACTGAAGTAGGAGTTTAATTGTTAATTGCGATTAACGATTGAAGTAGAAATTTATTCGTCAATCGTTGATTAAATTTGTACCCAACTCTGACCTTGCGAGGGTTAACACTAACAGTTTGCGTTTACTAGGTGATTCACAAGAAACAGAACACCTAAATAGCTCCGTTAGGCATGAAGAGAAAAAAAAATGTTACAGAGGAAAGTTGTACTGTTAAAAGATGATAATGTAAAAAACGTTCTGATTGTTGTCATTTTCAAGGTCTTTTGAAGGCCATCGATGATTTTTAAATGGCACCATAATTTTTAAACACATATTGTTATAGTTAATGTCAAGACGAGTTCAATGATGTGGCACACTATGATCTTCAAATATAACGGTAAAACTTTCATAAAGAAGTAACTGGAAACAAAAAGATTTCAGATTTCAAACAAGGAAATTTGTCATGCATACATATGGCGATGATATTATTAGCAAATGTTCTATTTAATAGTGGATTGAAAGGTTCAATACTAATGATCAGAATTTGGAAACACATTGCGATACAATTTGTCAAAATATACAACACGTGTGAAATGATTGTGCGTGAAAATTAATGAACATTTATCGTGAATCTTTATCCCTCTTGTAAACCATTGTATTGCCATTGAAATTATAGTACGCATTTTTTACGAAACATACTAAGAGATTTGATAATCTAACTAGTATCTGGAGCGTTTTGTATTCGCTACTCTTTGGAATTGCTTTCCATACAGGAAGATGGCGCCGTTTGAGGCTGAAAGTATCGATATTCGACTGTAGTATCGCTGGTGTTTCACCTGCGAAATGAAAACTCAGCGTCAGAGCAAAAAAAAGTCTGTGTTGTTGTTTAGATTTTTGTCTCTGAAACAATCCTGTGTGGTTTGAAATAAATCGATCCTGTTGCCTTTGAAATATCATGGCTGCGGATTTAAAAAATAAACGGTTACAGATTTGTGTATAGTTTCTATCTACATATACAGGGTGTCCGAAAAATGTTGTGCTTCCTCGCAAGGGGAGGTTCCTGATGTCATTTGTAGTAACTTTTTGTTTTGCGGAAATCTTCTCTCCACGGCTTTGTTAAAGAATTATTAATGAAAAACACAGACCAATGAGTGCTCGGCTACAGCGGACGGATTCCGGCGCGGCGGGAGGTCCAGCTAAGGAGACTGCACAGCCTTGCCCTCACGGATTTAGTTGAGATTTTACAGAGTTATAGATCTTGTTCCCCTGATTACGAAAATACCCCATTACAGAGGCAGACACTTAATAGTTCTCGAGATATTTGCAATTAAAGTTTCATAACCTGTAAAATATTGTATTCAGTGATCACTGAATACAAAATACAATGTATTTTGTAATTGTATTTATATTTGTTGTTTGCTATGTATTATCTTAATATTATTATTGTTTTCTAATTATTATCTTTTTCGTATGTAATAATAGATCTAGTGTTTGTTCTATAAAATAA
Organism: Lasioglossum pauxillum; assembly: GCA_933228785.1. Lineage (NCBI taxonomy): Eukaryota > Metazoa > Arthropoda > Insecta > Hymenoptera > Halictidae > Lasioglossum > Lasioglossum pauxillum. The sequence continues at coordinate 37,495,108 of OW121699.1, read as the reverse complement.
TAAGTATCATTGTCAATTAGCCCTTTAGCGAATAAAAATATTTTATTTAAAATTTATTTAACATTGAAAATGCATTTTGTCGTGTAAAAAGATAAACTTTTTTGGACTACCACGAAGGGATTCGAACCCGGGCCTACAGCGCGGCATAGAAGTTCAGCTCGCTGCCGTTACGTCACACCACTGCTTGCTAATAAACTGAACTAAACTAATATTTTACAGGTTATGAAACTTTGATTGCAAATATCTCGAGAACTATTTAGTGTCTGCCCCTATAATGGGGTGTTTTCGTAATCAGGGGAACAAGATCTATAACTCTGTAAAATCTCAACTAAATCCGCGAGGGCAAGGCTGTGCAGTCTCCTTGTAAGCGTGATTGGCATTGGCTGAGCCGGAATTCGCCTGCTGTAGCCGTACTCTGATTGGTCTGTGTTATTCGTTAGTTTTAAAATCCAAGAACGAAAACCACAATTATTTTTGCATCAACCTATTTAATACAATGGTTCCTCCGCCGCGACTGTCCCCTAGTAAACTCCACCGAACGTGGTTATCTGTAATCAACGATGTCATATGAAAGGAGAAAATGGTGGCGCAGGGACCTAGGACGTTGGCCACTGCACCTATATGAGTGCGGAAGACAGTAGTCGAAGCTGACATTCTGCGCTGAACGTAGAGGTACCAAACTATACGTACGTATAGTTACCACATACGGCGACTCCAAAATTGAATACTTTTGAAATCAGTACTAAATTTCCGATTTTCGAATCATTTAAGTATTCCACTATTAATATTCAACTGTATAATATTAAATATAATTTAATTGAATCAAATTCGTAATATGATACAATTTATAGATCACCGAAAACTGGTTAACTTTTGTTTGAAACATTTTTTGTCAGACTATCAGAAATGTCGCAAAAATCGTGGGGACTAAATTTTGAACCACTCCGTATATTATTTTATTTAGAAAGTTGTAGAGATTTTATGTAAATAACATCCGTATAATGTTTACAGGGGAAAGCAGTTTCCAAGATCGAATTTAACACGCGAAAAATCACATATCGATTGTTGGAACACATGAAAAAAAGGAAAAATTTGTTGGAAAGTTTAATTAACAAGATAATTACTTAATGGAATGAGCAGATTGTCATCTACTTCCTTTTATAGTGAACCATGAATTTGAGTGGACTATATTTACGAGGGTCCAAGAGAATAGAAACCGATAAATTCTTGTTCCACCAATAGAATAGAGTTAATGGCTAGTTAGGCGAGTGGAGAGTGACCAATAACTCGTCGGCTAAATACAGGAGATACTATCATCGAACAAAGAGGTGAAGCAATCAAACGAATCTCGTTTTCGCCGTAATCAAATAACCGCGTTATTCTACGTACAGGGTGTCCCAAAATTCCTTCAACAGCTAGAAATGGAAGGTTCCTGACGTCATTTGAAGCGACATTTTCCTTAGCAAAAATGTTATTCGCGGCTTTGTTTAGGAGTTATTAACGAAAAACACGCACCAATCAGAGCGCGACCTAGACGCGAGTTGGCACAGACGGTCCGGCGCACAGTGGGCTCGATTGAAGAAGTACGCGACATTTTGCGAAAAAATCAACTTTCTAATTTTGATATTTTTTCAATTGATATCGATTTCTAAATGTCCACTGACCACGAAAATGATAAAATTAATCAAATACAATAGCAGTTCTAGTTGTGATACACGCATGAAGTTAGACAGTTTAAGAATATCGATTTCCCTACATAATTTGGCTGTTCATTCTTAAAGTGTCCTGATAACTGTGATCAATTTATTGCCCTGAATTTTTTTCTACATCAGAATGCACACTTTATTCATAAGAAATCATACTTGTCAATGACAATTATGATATATAACATATTTAAAAAGAATAATGAGCAAAATTAAAATAATCGTCGAAAATTTGTATCTTTGACATGCGCGATCTTTCAGGTCCCAGGAGATCCCAGTTTTTAACAAGTAAGGATCTTTTCAGTGAACCTTCCTCTATGTAATGTGATAAAAATGATTTCCTCCTTTGAGTTCTTTTTCAAGATATTATTGTCTGAAGACATCCGCGTCGCGTTATCTTGTCCGCACTCGGACGTGCGCTACGCGCTGAATTCGTCAACTATGCAGCCTCTGAAAGTCTGACAGAACTGTGTTGAATATTTATATTTATATTATATTTTTATTTAATATTAATTTATATTTTGCAGTAAATAAGTCAGTCTTTCATCTCTGATATTTTGACTGTGTTGAGTTTGACGAATTCTTTTCGACAGTGCATAAGTTACATTGTAATTGTTTACGAAATCGATCTTCAAATCTTTTGAAATTTCTTTTCAAACGTTTTGTTTTGTCGACACAAATTGTGGATTGAAACAGAATTATTGTCAGTCAGACCAGAAATATCAGCCTGAGCAGTACTGTGATTCCGATATTATTTTCTGTTTTATACGTTTTCTGTTCATATTATTTAATATAATACATCAAGTAAGTTAATATATATCAATTATATTTTATTTTTAGAACTTCATATACAGTAAGAAACATAACTGATTCCACACACTTTAAATCAGAATAACTTTTATATGAATGGACCACACGATTTGAATTTCTCTGTAAGGCTAGAAGAATTAGTTTAGTAAATGACGTCTAATAAATAAGTTGAAAAAATGCATTTGGTCGGAATTGTAAAAAACAATACTAAAAATTGATTTTTACAACTTTTTTAGCTGGGCCACTAACGAAAATTTAAAAAATGTGTTTTATCAACTGTTATAAATTATATACGCTCTGAAAATTTCATTAAAATTGGTTAATTGGTTTACGAATTATAAACGATCAAAAGTGGTAAAAATTGCAATTTTTCAATATTTTCGGCCTTAACAAATTTTTCTCAAGAATGTAAAACTTAAACATTGTATCTATTTGCATTAAATAGCGAAAATATTAAATACATTATAGAATAAATAATTTATAAAGCTGTTTTAAATTAATAAAAACGGTTAAACAAATGTGAAATATATTAAATTAAAAATCATTGAAAAGGAATTATTTTTTTATATATTCAGTTCAAATTTCATTGCAATATCTTCAGTGGTTTAAGAGTTATTCAAAAATGTCGTGTACTTTTTCAATCGAGCCCACTGTGCGGCGCACAGTGTCGCAAACCATGGACAAAAATCGAAAAAGTAACATCTTCATATCGATTCAAAACTATGTTCATACTATGTTAAAATGTCCAAATAATCATTTTTTTAAAACAAAAATTTTAAAAATGCAGTAGAAAATTAGTTGCAGCGAATTTTGTAAGCGAATATTAGAAAGATCAAATAATAATAGTAAAAAGATCAATTCTTAGCGTAACTTGTTTACGTTGTGATATGAACAAAAGACGTTTCTAGGAAATAATTTCTTTAGGAAATAATGGCTAAGGGTTGGCTAATTGTAATTCAACTTTAAAAATTTTGAGAAATGAAACCTTTAAGTTGTATTGGTTTCCATAATCTTTAGAAGAGAATAAAAAAAACTGTTCAAAACATCCTGGGAATTTGATTGCGTCGAATTAGTAAGATAATATATTTTGATATTATATAAGTTTTCATTGCAATCGCTTGCAATGAACAGAGTTATTTAACAAAATGCTAAGCTATGATTATACATATAAGTACTCCTATTTGTGCATGCCAGGAATTATGAATGATTACAAAAATTATTTAAAAATTTTATTGAACCAAATAATGTTTTCACAAATTATATAAATGGGAATAGGTGGCAGAAAAATTATAAAATGGTTTTAAAATATTGACCTACTTCCGAAAGATTGTAAATTAATCTTGCATGCTGAAACTGATTTATCCATGGCTTTGTAAAATTATTTCATTCCAATTTAAACTGAAATATTGTGTCCTGTGTTAGTACGTATAGTATATGTATATATTATTAATGACTTACGGCATTAATAAATAATAAATAAATAATATAAGTATAATTTAATAGTGGTTAGGAAGCATAAGCTACAGATAAAGTTTTATACAAGTTCTTATTCACCGATAAAGCTACGTTAAAAAATTGCGGAAAGTTATTTGAAGGTATATGCGTTGTAGGTCACCAGAAAGCCCTTATTGGCATCACGAGATTGATTACCAACGTCAGTGGACTCCGAATGCTTGATTTGGCCTCATTGGCCATCGTATCGTTGGATCGTATTGTACTAATTGATCATTAACAGCAAAATGGGTTGAAATTTCCTGTCTGAAACACTACTATATGCAATTTATTAAATTAGGCGATATTAAAAAGTAATGTTTATGTTGTCAAAAGCCACGTTCTAAACATTTATTTGCATTTATTTATTTACATTTATTTATTATCTCGTATCACATTATTTTATACAAAAGTTTCATATTTCATCAAAATTCAAAGAGAAGAGCATTCAGATATCTTCTTAAAAAACTAAAAGTTTTTAATTAATTTATTGATTTTCATCATGGCAATTAATGAGAAATTAATGAGAAAAGAGTTATTATTTTGTACAGTAATGCGCAAAATTACCAAAGCAAGTCGGTGGCGAATTACATAGAAACTTAATTAGGAAATAGGAGAAACTAATAGTTTTAATCAAGCTATAATTTAGCTTTAACGAAGTTAATAGGAAAATTAAATAGGAAAAATATTCATGTATTCTTTTTATTGAAATAGGTATTTCTAGAAAATAAAGGATTTGTAGGTTTCATTCCCATTTAGAACTTTGTTGCGTCTAAAGATAAATCAATTTCCGTCGTAAAACTGCCCCTTCTTGTAACCATTTGGAATGCATCCATTGTAATTGTTGGGAATACAAGTCTACAGTAACTGTTTCTTTTGGTTTCAATAACGCGAAGTGAATACTGTACCGCTACGATCCGACCAAGCACACAATAAAATCTTTCTCAGGAATAAGGTTGGGTTAGGTGTAGGTCTAGGTGTTGATTATGGCGTCTGGTTTAGAGATAGTCATTGTTTGGAACTCCTTATGTTCACAGAGGATCCATTTCTCGTCTTCGGTGACGATGCTGAGTAGAAATGAGTCTTTATGCAAACTGTTCATCGGAGATCTTTGTCGTCCTCGGATAGTTGGTGTGTAACCATTTATGGGCCTTTGTACAGTTGACCAGATGGACACAAGACTTCTTGATAATTTCTGTACACTTAACCTTGGATCAGATTCCACTAGAGATTTCAAGGTGTCATCGTCAGATTTTACTGGTCGTCCACTTCGAGATCTGCCAGACAGCTCATAATCACAAGCAGCAAATCTCCTGAGCCTACACTGACATTTGTTGAATCGCAAATTTTCCTCGTTGTTTCTGATCCCACAACATTTTATTGTAGGACAAAAAATGTGTAACTGATCGCAATAATTAGCTAACAGGGTGCCTCTATGGATTTAGATAAGAACATGAGTGGTATACCCAAGAGATTTTAGGAGCAGTCCGGAGTATTATGAGTAGTGGAACCCTGGCTGCTCCTCCTCTTGACTACAGACGAGGAAACGGGTGTGTGCCTTGGGCGATGGGGTTTCAGTGGGTGTGGGTAAGGATAAGTCCCGTTCCCCCAAATTCTATCTTAGGGAGAGCCGAGCCCCACACTACCCCCAACTTTCATCTTAGGGGGTGCACGTAACAGCATTTTCCCACCGTCCTCAAGGATGTTCTGAAGGTATAATAAAAACGCAACAAAATTTTTGAAAATTTGATAGAACTATTTCTAAATTAATGCAATTACCAAAGTTTGAGTTCGATTCACTGCACCGTTTAAGAATTATAGCAACTTAAAGTTTGCACATATTAACACGCCTTCGGTAATTATTTACATTCAGGGCTTCCTCACCGATTTTGATGAAATTTAAATATGTTATAGATTTCTACATTTTGAACAACTTTTTTCTATACATGTTACCGCCGCTCGATTTTAGTTTTCGAGATATTTGCGAAAAACTATCGCTAATACTGTATTGAATTTTCCGTATTCCTGCACGCTCTGCGGCAACGTAAACCTGTCCCGGCACGGCGTTTGTTTACATTTTGCTTGTAAACACGCTGCGAGATGAGAGAAAAAACAGGGTCTCACTCTAACCATACATATATAGGGTGAGCTTTCACTTTTTAAAGACTACTCCTACATTTTCATATGCCTGGTCGGGCCAACCCTCTCCGCCCCCCACCACCTAGTAGTAGTAGTACTAGTAGTAGTCGTGTTATTGCCGGGGAAGGGCGGTTCGGCCGCCCCTCACTTCCTTAGGGCACACCGGATCTTTCACCACCAGTATCACAATTGGCGCTGCCGGCACTCGGCCCTTTTGCGGGTTGCAGTTATCCACGTTTTCAGCCGTCCCCTTTGTTTTATTCGGCCCGGGCCATTTTCAGAGTCGTCGACTTACTAGACGGGTCGGTCATCATTGATGAGACGGGCCATGCTACCCAATTTTTGTCAGTTTTTGAGCTGTTTCACGGCTCGGTGTGAACGTCGGGCCCCTTCACCGTCAGACCCGCAGGGTGTCTCGCCTGCGCCTTCAGGCTCCCTCCACTTCATCATATTTTCATGTCGGATTTGTCAAGTGTTTGAAGCCCGTCCCTACTCTGTTTCCGGATAGTCCAGAAACCTGCCCACAACCTCCCTAGGGCTAATTCCTCCCGCCTGTGCTGTGAGTCTATTGGGAGTACAAATGCAAGGGACCGCGTATTGTTTTTGACCATTGGGAAGAAGTTACTGCTACTTTGGATCCAATCCGACTTCATCGAAATCTCGGCTGGGCCGAGATATCAATTCCATTCGGTCTTCATCTGCCGACCTACTTCGCGATGGGGTTGAGAAGGAAGGGTTCACCAACTTCACCGAAATCTGTCTCCTGAGAGATTTAATATCAGGTTCATCGGGATCTTCCTTCTTGGGTGGGCTTGACACATCCTAGAAAATATGGCTGATTGTTCGGATGTGACCACCATCCTCGGTTCTGGTCGGTGTTCAGCTATTAGCTCCGTCCGCCAGGCCTTTCCCTTAAAGGTTTCTAATTGATGTGCCGTTTGCGTTTTTGATTCCGTTTTTTGTAGGGTCCATGCCCAGTTTCTCCTCAGTAGTACCATTTGTTCGCTGACCACCCCCTTTCCTTACTCTTATCCCCCAAACAGAGGAGATAGAGCCGGCGGGTACCTTTATGAGGCGGGATGGCCAACTTGGGCTCCCAACAGTTCACCAATTCCCTGGATAAAGAGGAAATCGTTGCCATTGGTTGCCCCATGACCCCGACAGTAGGCACTGAGCCCGTAGCAGGAGAAAAAACCACCTTTGAAAATTTATGCCACCCCGGGAATCGAACCCTGGCCTTCCTGCTACGAATCAGATACTCTACCACCTGGGCCACTGACCCGCCTTCCCCCACCACCTAACCCTAACTAATTCTGATCGCATAATCTTTCCATTCTATATAGCTGTCATACATAATTTGAACTAGTAATGAGAATCATGCGATCAGAATTAGTTAGGGTTAGGTGGTGGGGGCAGAGAGGGCCGGCCGTCAGGGTGGCCCGACCACGCATACTGAAATATAGGAGTAGTCTTTCAAAACTGAAAGCTCACCCTATATATGTACGGTCAGAGTGAGACCGTGTTTTCTCTCTCATCTCCGCAACCTGTTTACAAGCAAAATGTAAACAAACGGCGCGCCGGGACAGGCTTACGTTGCTTCAGAGCGTGCAGGAATACGGAAAATTCAATACAGTATTAGCGATAGTTTTTCGCAAATATCTCGAAAACTAAAATCGAGTGGCGGTAAGATGTATAGGAAAAAGTTGTTCAGAATGATGACTTTGACAACATATTTAAAATCTTGTTGTCATTTCACTAGCCTGGAAACGCGACAACAGTGTAAAGAAAGTATACAAAAGTATGCAAAATATACTCACGAATGGCTTTCATTGCCAATATATTGATGGATTTCGAATTTCTTGTACTATTGTCTCCCATTGTACCTCCAGAACATCCTTAACCCAAAAGGAAAGGGTGCCCCTATGGAAACCGTGAATAAAAATGTCCTTTCGGTTGTACTGTCGATGCAGCACTAATGACAAGTGTGCTCTTTAAAAAGAATTCATCACTTATGGATACTCCGAATACAAAGGCGTTCCGGATTTACCTCGACGACCCTGCATGGTGGATGATTAAAACAATCCACAATAACAGGACAAAGAAAACGAAGGAAACTCCTTAGAAAATGTCACTGGTGCTTCAGAAATGATTCACATCGGAAAGCCAATTTTCTTAAAGACGGGAGGGAGGCTGGTTCCTTTCGCTTTTCGCAGAAGCTCGTCGTCGTCGTTGTCGTCGGACCCGGTGCTTCGGTATTCACAAGGAACTCCCGGCGTGAGCTTCTGTCTTTTCGCTTAATGAGATCGAATCAGGCCAAGGCGACTTCCCTGAAGGCAGACCGATTGCCGCCGGGTTCGACCGGGGTCTCAGTAAGTTCGTTATCCCCCGGCCCGAAGCATATATCCGACAGATCGCGTCCGTGACAAACTTCTTGATTATTCATGGCCGGCCTCCTTTGGGAAATGCATGGCACACGTTTAGAGAAAGAGAAACGCTGCTGACTCGAAATTAATGACCGAGCTACGTCGATACGGGACGGAAGTTCCCTTTCGAAGAAACTCCTCTCTTTCCGGAATCGACAGATGGATCGGAAACGGTACCGAAACACGATACAGAAAATGCGTGCACAAATCGAGTGTAACGCAAGAAGTAACCAATCACCGTGATTCGTACTGGCAATCTTCTTTTGTTTCTACGCAGACGCCGCATAGTGATCTAGGAGTCAGTTCTAGTGCGAATTAATTATTGTGCGAGGAAAAAATTGACATTTTGTGTAGAAATTACTTTTAAATATTTGAGTAAAGTAAATAAAACATAATTTACAATACTGACTACTTGTTTATTAATATAATAATTAAGTGTTACAAATATTATATAAAAGATTATTATTCACTGTCGGAGTTTGTATTTGATCGAATTTTTGGTGCTTTTAGCATCTGCAAAGCTTCGGGATCGGGACAATTGGATCTGAAGACAATAAAAAATAATTAAACAAATCTATGTTTGTATGTTCCGCAGAATCTTTCCTACTTCTGTGTTCCCTTATAAATTTCAAGTCCTTGTTTTTTGCCTCTTGCGCTCTCCAAGTCGACCAATACGTAAAACCGCATGTTTTATAATTCCTTCAATATTGTGTCCGCTCACATTCCTTCCAGTGAAAATAGCCTCTAGTAATCCACTAACGCAATCCTTTCGTTTCAAATTCTTCAATTTGAACCATTCTTCGAACAACTCTGACTGAGTGGGTGAACGTAGATACGTTTACTCAAAAATTAAAATAAAATGATAATGGGATTGCGGGGGATCGCGTTTTCTCTTTGCCGTTTATGGAGATGAAGTAAACTTGCAAATTAAATACTTCGCAACGCGTGCAAATTTTGTAGAACTTACGACATTCTAATAATTTTTCTTAAAAGGTATCAGTTCATAAGATATATCATAAAGTGTGTGAAGGAAACGTAAACCTACCATTTCCAGTTACAGCCATACTGATAATATCATATATATAACAAGATACTAACACAATTTATGCACACTTCAAGAAAGAACTCGATATTCTGAGGTTATAATTTGTAGCAATTAACTAACGCAGAAAACAAAATGTGGTTACTAGAATGTTGACAGTCTTGCCAACAATAATACGGTGACGTGATTTACTAATTTTGCTATTGTTATTGTAGTATACTTATCAAACTATCATGCAAGTATAAGTTTTAACAGATTTACGCTAGTTGGTATTTTTAATTTATTCGCGCTAGAACTGACTTAGACCACAGTGCGCCGCAATCCCCATCACGAGTTCCAGAACCTTGTCGTGGTGGAAATAATTGAGATTGCAACTATCAAAGTTCTATGTGTAAATAAATTTTTAAACAGGGTAACTGTACCGATTACTGCGGTATCGTGCTTCTTTAAAAAAAGAAAGTTGACCTTCACCTCACCTTGGAGTATTCACCGGTAAAAATAAAAGCCCCACCGCATGATGTCCTCCTCGGTACTGAATAACTTCCATCTGATACATTTTTGCGTATAATCAATATTTTTGGAAATATGTATTCGTCTGTAACGCTTTATAATGTTCACCCTGTACAAGTGCAGAAGCAACATATCGAGTATTATCTGATATTTGGTTGTTAAGTATAAGCAATACGAACGTTATGCCTTTCTTTTTAGACGAAATAAAATGTTATTCTTTTGAATGAATATTGAAACATTGGAATAAATGTAACCGTACAAAAAATAAAAATTTCCTTTTCTGTGATATTTTTGAGGATAAAGTCGTTCTAGTCATAAGATTATTCTTCTCCTACACACACTACAAACTTTAATACACAAACTTGTTGAATGCAATACTTAATTCCCATCTCCGCTTCTCACTGCATCGTGTGTTGTGTTATACACGTGGTTCTGTCTGATTCTCTAACCACGTTAAAACGAAACTGTGTCACAAATGTGAACACCGTGTAATACGGAGGCTATCCGTACTTTGTTTTTTAACATGTTTCTGACTACGCTCGGGGGATTTAGCGGAATTTGATTTTGGACGTAGAACATTGTACAAGCACGTAGTTTATTGCTTGAAAAGCTACCGAAATTATAGTTTTTGGAGACTGCTGGTTCATGGAAATTGTTTATCATATATGAAAATGGTATTATCATTGCACATTAAGTAGCACATTAAGACGAACAATAAGTGAATATGGGGGATTATAGGATAGGTTTTGATGATATTTAAATTTAAGAACACTAAATTTCTAAATTTACAATAATTTGTTTCAGTGTTTTTTTCAAGCAATTAAAATATGTATCTTGTACATCTATGTAGGAAGAATAAAAATAAATTACAACAAAAACGAGTTTAAAGTTAAACCAATAAATAATAGCTTCATCAGAAGACGCATATGGAATTGACATAAAAAGTGTAATAAAAATAACAATTGCTACCAAAATCACAATAAAAATAATAAAAATTACAATTAAAATCACAATAAGTATAATAAAAATTAAAATTACAATTAAAATCACAATAAAAATAATGAAACTTAAAATTGCAATTAAAATTACAATAAAAATAGAAATTGAAATAGAAATAGAAATAGAAATAGAAATAGAAATAGAAATAGAAATAGAAATAGAAATGGAAATGGAAATGGAAATGGAAATGGAAATGGAAATAGAAATAGAAATAGAAATAGAAATAGAAATAGAAATAGAAATAGAAATAGAAATAGAAATAGAAATAGAAATAGAAATAGAAATGGAAATAGAAATAGAAATAGAAATAGAAATAGAAATGGAAATAGAAATAGAAATAGAAATAGAAATAGAAATAGAAATAGAAATTGAAATTGAAATTGAAATTGAAATTGAAATTGAAATTGAAATTGAAATTGAAATTGAAATTGAAACTGAAATTGAAATTGAAATTGAAATTGAAATTGAAATTGAAATTGAAATTGAAATTGAAATTGAAATTGAAATTGAAATTGAAATTGAAATTGAAATTGAAATTGAAATTGAAATTGAAAGTGAAATTGAAATTTAAGCAAAAACACTAACTCAAACAAATAATACCAATGCTAATACTTACTGCTACATTATGAGTATATAAAAACCACACTGTTTATGGTCTTAAAAACGTCTTAAAGATGTCTTTTTAGAACGCAAGACTTTCAGATCTAAAATAGATGTAAAATGGAGGACGTCTTGAAAACGTCGTGTGCTATCTGGACAAAGACTTTATAGACCTTCACAACATATTTCGAGCTCATTTCAAGGTCATTTCGAGATCACTGAAATTATTCTAATAGGTAAAAAAAGTTAGAATACTTTCGTAGGCCATCGTAGATTTTTATGATTCTGTGCAGTATCCGTTAGTATTGTTGCGGACTGTGTGAACACCTTGTTTAGTGAGAAAAACACTTGTTAAGTATCATACCGTTCAGAATAGATTTTTCGTGCTTGTGACAGAAATCAGGTCACTGGAGGATTAGCGGGTCAGTAGGGATAATAAGTCGAAAAGAACGAATGGGGGGTGGCAGGCGAGAGAGGGAGGAATAAAAAATGAACTGGAAAGCGAGAGGCTGGGAAAAACAGTGTCTCCGGGTTCGGGATTTTTAAATTACCTATCTTCCGGCGTGGTCGGCATCCAGATAAAGAGGACGGCCTGAAACTCTCGTTAACGCATTAATCTCCTCTGGCCCCCTTCTTCCTGGCTATTTTTTGTCCTCCCTTGATGGTCACAGGGCACAGGAAAGAATGATTTTCAGACGTGTACACGTCCAACCTGACGGTTCTTTGCGAGCTGGCGAACTAATTGCAACGTAATAGCGTTAATAAATCGAGTTAATTTTATCGTAACGTCGATCGGCCTCTTTCTCGTCCACGAGACGGTTCAAACTAGTTTTCACCTGCGAACGACTGAGAATCGACCTCGGAAAAGGCAGAGATTTCTTTGGTAGTAATTCTTTTCAACGCGCGACACCCATTTCAGGCAATAGAGCTACGAGATGAATTAACAAGGACCAGAAGGTCATTTTGAGACAATACCTAGGTCTTCTTATTAAAATAAACAATTTAATACGTATATTTCTATCGAATTAACATACTTCGTAATTTATTAACTAATTAACTTAACTTAACTAATTAACATACATAATTCGTTACCTGCATTCTGCTCCATGAAAAAGGTATTCTCGGAAACTAAGTACTAACTCAGTAAAATAACAATTCTTCTCAGTGGAATTAGATGTATGCACTTAAATGCATGACTATTTCAGGATCAAATCTTTTTATGATTGTATCGTGTTCTACTCATCGAGAGGAACAAACTTCTCAAAGGAACTATGAGTCAAAACTGAACCGTTCTCTTGAAAATTTACATCAAAATTCAAATAACACATGAACTTACTTGGTTCAGAATTTCATTACAAAATAATAGGATACAAAAGAATAGGATATATGTATATTTATAATAATTTACTTTTATCAAAATCGTCGTTTGTCTCAGTACCTGCTATTATTTTCTCAAGAAAAAAAAATAGTATCCCTTTTAAGAAAGGTAGATTGATCTTCGGATCTCCTCCACTACTCCACCCACAAGAAAACAATTAATACTACGTAATGTAGCCCGTCATGCCAAACAACTTTTGTACGAACACTTTTTTGATAACGACAACGCCTTCCGAGATATGCTGCTGTTCTCACATATTCAGGACACCCTGTATATGTACGTAATTTGATTGGTTCAATTTTGCCCCCTCCACTGTACACGAAATTATTTCGTCCAACATTGTAGGTAATTTACACGATGAACTATCCGGTTCGATGCTAGCTAAAATAACGCTTTCCTGTCAACTGCCTACAGGGCTCCTTTATCGCGCCGATAGCAATGATCCGAATCCGGTGGACCTCTTGGAACACGTCTCTGAGAATTCGTTCTCCCTGCCTGGAACTCGGACGACACTGTCCAGCGAGTACGAACGCATCGATGCGGCGCGAGAATATTCTACGACCGAAGGATGCGACGCGACGTGTACCTTCTCTATCCAAAGGACCGAAAGAGTAAAGGAGGTAGCCGGAAAGGACGGTCACGACCCTTTCCATTTGCAAATTAAACGGCCACGTCCTTGATTTCAATCCGTGAAACCCAATCTCAGCTTTTCCATTGTGTCCTAACTTAAGCGCAGCAACTAGGCGTTTAATCTTAATCGATCTCCACGGGGGAGGGGGAGGGGGCGGTAGGGGGGACGGGGAGAGGTGGTCTAGATATATATCCGCGTCCTTTTCTAGTTCTGCTCCTCTTCTAAAACCCCTTCCATAATCTTGGCTCCCTTTCAGGAGGACCGTCTCGTTCCACTTCCTTTTTCCGACACCTTCTTTCCCGATCTCGCCCCGGCCTCTCTGTTCTCCATTTACCATCGGGGTTGTCCCTCTCCAACCCCACGCCACCCCCTTGGCTTCGACTGTAGTCCTCGCCTCCTCCCTCGAATATTGCTGTGCTACTCCCGCAACCTCCCTCCCCCGCCCCCCGCCTCCACCGAACCCCTCCGGCCGGCTCCTTAAAGCCCCAACCGTTCCGTTTTGCCGTCTTATCTTAATGGTTCGCCCCGGCAATCGAAAGTTTAGTTATTATCGCGCAGCCGTTGTCGCTACGGTTCGCGAGGCTGTGCTGCCCGGCAGATCCCATGAAAATATGGCGGTAGATAGGGTGAAGGAAATTGCCAGTACGCCCGCCCGGTACTCGCCGATCTTAGCCGAGATTCCGACGGGAACAATCCGCGTTGAAAGGGAAAGTTGTATTGCGTACAGCCCTGGTAATGGAGTTCCACGGGACTTCCGGGGGATTCTATCGGCAACCGGAACTCTGTTACACCGGGTCAGGGACGGGAGGTTATCATACAGTGCGTTCCCGGCTAACCGGAATATCTGTTGTCAGCCGCGAATCAAGCGTGCTGATCCGCTGTGCCCGGATTCAGGGATTTAGATGGACGGAAAGGTGGATATATCCAACGTTCACGATATTTGCTTTCTAGGTCATCAGTGGATCGGTTGAAATTGTGTCAGCCGTCCCCTATCGACATGACCGAACCCCCTTGCGCTACCATTCATTTTACGGTTACGACGATCAGAACGTCTTCGTCGTTACCCTAACCTCACCCATAATCATCGACACAGAATTTCGCCGACACTGTACGGTAAATGTACCTATTACTGCGGGTGTACGTTTTACTGCGGTTTTTTCCCAACGAGATTAAAATACGTAAAAATAAATATTTTGCCCTGAATACATTTCTATAATTCAATGAGATTGTATTGTCGTTGGCGAGGCAAACAAAATTGTTAATCATTCATGTTATATTTTTATAATCTCAGGTTTGAAGACACGTTCATTGTAAACGACAGAAATTGTACATTATTTCAGTGGCGTGTTACCCTATGAGCAACTTGGGCAAATGCCCGGGGCCCCAAGTAAAAGAGGGTCCCGAACACAAACCAAGATCCAAGTACCAAATTCTACGTTTTTCTCGTAAAGTTACCTAGTTGGGATCAGGGGGCCCGAAATTCTACTTTGCCCAAGGCCTCAACTAGTTATTGCATAGGGAAAGTTTTATTATTATTCAGATGCCCACTTCGATAGAATGAAAATATACAATGAATGTTCTCTGGCTTTTTTAATAAAATTATTAAGCCGTCAGCATTAGGTACATTAAAGTGAATGAAAAACTCATTACTTCAGAACTCATTACTACAAAAATCACTAGCATTGTCCCTAATACTGCAGTGTGAATTGCAACTACGATGAGAAACGAGGTTCACTTCAGCCTAACGTTTTAGGTTAGGTACCTATTCGATACACGTAAGTAGGTAGGTAAGATTCTAGATAAAGAGTATTATAGTATACAGGGTGTCCCAAAATTCCTTCAACAGCCGGAAATGGGATGTTCCTGAGATCATTTGAAGCAACATTTTCCTTTGCAAAAATGTTATCCGCGGCTTTGTTTAGGATTTATTAACAAAAAACACGGACCAATCAGAGCGCGACCTAGAAGCGAGTTGGCACAGTCGGCCAATAGACAGTTGGCGCGCCGGGCCAACTGTGCCAACTTGCGTCTAGGTCGCGCTCTGATTGGTCCGTGTTTTTGTCCCACCTCTGGCTATAACTAGAATCTTACTAGATTTTGGTCGAAAATATGGGTCTGCGACTACACGTTGTTTGACCTTATACGAGCATATTTTGAGCTATGTGAGGGCTCATTCTAAAGAGGAAGGTTAGATCTAGTACGCTCCAGTCATCACATAAGTCAAATTCATATCTGCGTAGTCGATCCGTTAGGTATGATTAAATTTTTGTTGGAGCACAATTCACTCTGTATACAGAGGATTCTCCATCCAAAATAAATCATTGAAACATCTTCGATTAAGGTATTAGCAAGCATACATATCTCACAGGCAGTTTAAACGAATTTAAAGGAGGAATACATTTTAAAGAATTCATCAATTTTACAGTCAACTTTTAGAAACTTGCAAGTTTCTAGAAATAACTGTTTAATTATTTAAAAATTCACTTCATAAATGGAGTTTCTATGATAAATTGTATGTAGATATAATAGAATTATTTACCAGGTACCATAACTGTTATAACCAAAAAGAAAAAAGTCACAGAATAACAAGTATTTCATCGACTAAAATCGTATTGGATACAAATAAGGATTACAAGAAACCGAAAATTCTTTCTCTTGTTGGTAAATGTTATCCTTGAGAGAAATTCATTTCGACCATTTACTTTTAACAGTTATCAATGAAAGAAATTTATTTCGATCGCCCATAACAATTATCGATGGGAGAAGTTTATTTCGATCGCTCATAACAGTTGTTGATGTAGGAAATTTTTAATAGTTATTATTAAATAGTACAACTTCCAAATGGTAGACAATCAATTATTTCATACATTTTTTATTCGTAAAATTAATTGCTAGAATAAAAGTTTAATGTGACTAATAAAAAAATGTTGTGTTGTTCTTATGGTCTGTTGATTCGTCTTGTTGTACGAAACCTTCTCAATGAATTTCACAGGCTTGCTCCATCCGAAAAAGAGTAGACAACTCTATAATTAAATAAGCAACCAAAATGAATTTTCTCATCAATAATTATTATGAAAAAGTGAAAAGAATTTCGATCATCGATAACTGTTATGAGCAATCGAAATGAACATCTCTGATCGATGACTGTTTTGAGCAATCGAAATAGTTTTTCTTCATCGATAACAGTTATCGAGGAGGATCCAATTTTTTGAACACTAATAACTGTTTTTTATAACCAAAAAGTATAAAAATCGATATTTTCTAATCGTTTTGTTCTTCGAATTTTTTTCTTTATAGTTTTTGTAGATTATCTTAGATTTCAATAATAATCAACTTTTCACTAATGATTTTTATCGTAGAAAATTTTACAGTAACTGTTATTTTTGGTCCCTGATATTTACAATTTCACAGAAATGTTCGCTGACTGGAAAACGTGAAAAAGTGGATACAAACACAGTTCTTCACTCTATTTGTACATATAATGAAAATTACATACGATTCTGACTGAATTAGTTTCGGGCCTAAATGAGTTAATATGGAACCCAATGCAGCATATTTGATTTGTGAAAATTTGTTGTAAAATACATCATCGCGTACTACAGTTAGCATCGACATGTCTTGAAAACATGAATTCGAAACGGTCCTTTGACGATCCCAATGAAATCTCCTTTTCGCGGCAGACGCTTTACAAGAGCATCTGCAAACCACAATTTAATTCCAAATAGTTGCAGTTCATCCGAGATTTCCAGGTGACTTGCACATCTTCGAGGAGTCAACATTGCTTTAGAGAAACCGTCCTGCGATTTCTGAGATCCAGCTTGCGCCGCTGGAAGCAAGAAAACGTTCGACGCCGCCGAATATTCTAGTTGTCAGTAATGAGTTGTTCTTAACGAGTTGATATTCCCAGACTACTATTCTATTCGTTGCGGTAACGGTGGGAACATTTCATTACCGTGTTGTTTGCGTACACCGTTTACCTGCTTGCACATGATTTGTACATCCCCAGTCAGCACACCTACGGTGAACCACAAAAGTATTTGAACGCACTTTAAAACAGTATAACTTTTTTATGATCAGACCAAACGACCTGACTTTTTTTGAGCAACTAGAAGAATTGATTTGCCAAATGACACGCAAGAAAGATCTTGAAAAAATTGTAATTGCTAAGAATTAAGGTGGAGTGGGATAAGTGTGTCAACGGGGCAAGTGCGTTAATTGGTTATTTTTATTATAATATGAACGAAATTTCTCTAGCTTGTATTTATTAATGTAGTATAAGTTAGTATGAACTATTCGACATAGATGTCGCGCAAGAATAAAGGTGTTTTCCTCGCTTAAATCAACCAATGTCAAACAGTTACGTGCGAGGTACACGTACAACTTTGAGGTTACCCTGAACGTGCAATAGTTTACAAGCTATTAATATATTCTGTGTTGTTATTTCAGGTTAGTAAAACAAATATTGATGTAGGTTTACATTAAATAAACCGTTTTTATTGTATTTTTTTAAATTTATTAAGAAAAACACTAAGATGCACTTGCCTTGTGAATATTCCTACACGGGGCAAGTGTGTACTATCACGATGGGGTATGTGCGTACTGTATTGGTAACTATACAACTAAACAATATATTTAATGCAATAAATAGCATCAGCATTAAAGTACATGTCTGTTTAAAAATGGATAACTATAAAACTAAATAATATAATTTAATGCAATACGAAGCATTTATAGCGGGCTTGTTAATCATTCTTTTCTTGTCCCGTAGCACTTGAAACAAGGTTTGAAAGCATTTTTAACTCTTAGGGACACTCTTGCCCCATTTTCGGGGCAAGTGCGTCCTAGTTGACACTTTGTACAATATCCTATCAAAATGATAATTTTAAAGCAAAATTAGAATCCTACATAATACTAATTCATCAGTAATAACTGTGTGTAGTAAGAGTTTGACACCAAGAACGTTAAGTTTTTACATAGCAAACTGAAAACATGTACATCAGATTAAAATCCAACTTTGCAAAAACTAGGGCGCATTTATCCCACTCCACCTTACATGAGAAAGTAAAAGAGGCACCATTTATAACTTCTTTATTAGAGCCTATAATGAAAATTTAAAATATGCTTTTCGTAGATCTATGTTAGTTATACACATGCTGAAAATTTCATCGAAATCGGTTGACGCTGAAAAATACTACACGAATCAAAAGATGTAATAATCTGTGGAATTTAAGCAGAAGCTGACCAACAGTCGCGAAAAACTATGATTTTCACCACACTTAACCACTTGTAGCTCTTGGGTATGTTAATCGATTTTGATGAAATTTTCAGCATGTGTATAACTAACATAGATCTACAAAACATATATTTTAAATTTTCATTAAGGGCCAAAATAAAAAAGTTTTAAAAATGCTTTTTTTATTTTGCCTTGTAAATTGTAATTTTTGGAAAATCTTTTTTGCAGATCACTTAGTAAACCAATGCTTCTAATTGCTTACAATACATCAGGTCGTTTGGTACAGTTATAAAGATTTATACTGTTTTGAAGTGCGTTCGAATACTTTTGTGGTTCGCTGTATACTGATCTCAAGATTTAATTTCCATTTTTTTCCAAGATTTGTGTGGTTAGAAGTGACCACCCTGTATATACTACATTCTTAACTGAACCTCTGTTTCCAGTAATTCGTGCTGATAATTCTTATTTCGCGTAAAGATCAGCAACGCAACTATTAGATTGGAAGTGTACAGAGTGTCTCACCTAACCTGAGCATCTGAATATTCACCTAAATATATTGCTTATTTTTGACAATATAAAAAATGTTAACAGAAAAATATATTGAACAAGACAGTTAATTAATGATATTTTTTTCTATTCAACGCTGAGATGTTAAAATATTCCTCATTATAAAAGAAAAATCCAGATTATCTCTTTGTTGAAATAGTATATTGCCAATAAACAATGTTGCATGTGCATCATTATTATTATTATAATTTTTATTATTACTACTATTATTACCGGAGAGGAGACGGCAGCGTTTTGAAAACAATCGCCGTGCAGTTTCCTGTTGCCGGGGAAGACGCGAAAGTGACAGGTTATTCAACGAAATGAAATAACGAATGGCCTTCTCGGCAAACAAACGAGCATGAAATCGAGGCGGCTTGAACCGGAGCCTCTCGGCAAACAATTCGGAAAAACGGATCTCGATCGAGTTGGTAAAGTATACATCAACCGTTGAAACTTCCTGCTTCGTATTTGAACTTCTTCGTTACAACCTTCTGCTCGCAGGGTTTTTTCACGACCCACGATCGGCGCCCTTCGGCACGTACATCGGAACACCTGTAAAGTTTCGGGAGGGCATCGAGAAGGGCCGTCAACTGCACCCCGGCCCACCCACACCCTTATTCGAAGAGAAATTCACACGAATTTTCAACGGAGAGGCGTTGAATGAACCATGGCGACTCGACGCGAAAGAACGGGTAATCGACCGACACGATTTGGAGGAACTTCCGTCATGTGATTCCTCCCACTTCTAGCACCGGTAGATCTGTCAAAGTCAACTATCCCGTTAACACAACTTTTCTCGATATATATCTACCCTCACTTAGTGTGACTTTCTTCTTTACGGATAGTGTTACTTTGTTTTCCCCCTAGATTATACAAGAATATATTATTTATTAGATTCGACTATACTTGTATCGCTCAGGCAAAATGCTTTTACAGTTGCATTTACCGAGGTAAGGGTATCAACCTCATACGACTGTTTCGCAGCTGGGTCGCGAAAAGGCGAAAATTGGCGGCCGCCTATTGCCACCCTCGCCTGCGCAGAAGCACGCGACTCCAGGCGATTATTATGGGTGCTTCGAGAAAGTCAGTCACTTTAATCCGGCAGTGAGAGAGAAGAAAAAGCGCGATCCGGAACTTCCGAATGTGAAGATCAAACCTAATCCCCGAGGAGGACCGGGATACGCTGATATCGGCCTGAGCCCTTTTCCATCTCACTCCTATAATCCGTACGATCCCGAAACAGGACCCAAACGTGGTAAAGTGGATTCTATTTTTTATGTGTCACTACAGTTATAACTAGAGGGCTATTGTTGCTCGCTCGCTTCGCTCGCTCGCGAGTAGGGTTGTTTTTGCTCGCTCGCTTCGCGAGCTCGCGGGTAGGACTGCTCTTGCGAGAGGGTTAGTGATACGCATGGCTAATAGGGCCTACTGATATTAATGTTTTTTATTTGGTGTGTGACTCACCAAGAGTCACACAAAGAACTTCCCGATTCGTTACTCCTTTGCCAACATCGCTAACATCGTTTTTTTTTGTACTTTCTTCGATATTCTCCCAAAATGTATTCTTGGGAGTACAGATGATAAATTCACTGTTGCATTGGAATAACTTTCGATTATTCCAAGCGGTAACATTAGCATCAGTTAAAAGAAAAAATTTGTTTAAATTAAAAAAAAAAATTAAAAAATTTTTTTTATGTAATTGCGTTTGGTTCTTTGGTGGAAAATTTTCGTCCTCCCTTATAAATTTCATTGTAGAATCAACTCTTTTCGAAAAAAAACTAAAAATCTAAAAAACTACTTGACCAATATGGACCAAAATCTAATCAGCTCTAAGTTACGATGGAGCACATCGATTGCATCATTCATCATCCTGATCGCGTTGTTACTTTTTTTGAAAACGTTAACGAAAAATTTGATTACATAGAAACGGCCATACGCACACACACACACACATACGAACATTTTGATAAAAATAGTCTAAAATAACTCCAATGACCATGAAACGTGAAGATCTGCTAAAAAATCGATTTTCGATTTTCGGGGTAATTACAATAACTTCCCTATAAAATCGGGAAGTTAATAAAATCTATTTCTCGGCGATAGATGTTATTTACAGGCGTATTACAAAAACGAGAAGTACAGCTACTGAATTTATATTTTTCATCCTTTTTTACGTTTATAACCGTAAATGACAATGTCTATATCGTTGAAATTGTTTCTCGAAGGGCTACAAACGTAGAAGTATAGAAATATGTTGTTACATTAGAAAAATGTAGGTTGACCTTCAAATCTCCTAAGCACCTCAACCTGAAAAGAAGTTATGTACACGTAATGGATCTATCGAAATAAACTATTCTATTAGATTCATATACAATTTATACAATTTATGTATTCTATTAGAACATTTTGTAACGTGCAGTTTAGGAAAGTGACAGTGGTGCTACTAGTGCAAAATTTCGGAACCTCGAGGTGCTATATTATTTTCCGAAACATTTTTCGTGTTTAAATAATTAATTAATCAACTAAAAATACATACCACCGCCTTTGTACATGTCCTGGCTATTTCGACGCAGAGCGATTTTTTCGATACGAACGATAAATCTCTCAATATTTACGAAAATCTGTCAGTGGCGGCCATCTTGTGATATCATGCTTGCTTCGGATGCCTCGTGACAGGCGGTATCTGCCGAATATTACAAATTATTCCTCGATAACGTAAAAATATGTATTCTGGGCTCCGAACAGACATAGATTTGACTTTTAGGAATCACAATTGAGCGCTTCTGAACTCCTCATTGCAATGTCGAAGCGCCATTTTGTATTCTTGTATACCTTGTAATTTCATATCGTATATGCGGATCTAGCGATGTGTGCGTGTGCCACCACACTCTTGCACGGGCGCGCCGCGCCGCACAGTTGTCCGGATCGAGAAATTCAGTGACATTTTGTCGAAAAATGAACTTTCTCATATTGACATGTACAAAGTTTGTATTGCTTCATTAATATCCATCTACCTCGAAAATAAAGAAATTAATAAAATATAATTAAAATTGTAATCGCGACGAACACTTAAAGTTGGACATTTTGAAAATAGCCTGTTTCGCAGAAAAAAGATACTTATCTTTATCTGGATGCCCTGACACACCTGTTTAATATTTTTCCCCTGTTCTTCTTTTAAAATGAAGAGAATTCCATTACGATAAAAATTTACGCTGACAAGTAAAAATTAATTTAAATAATGTATTAAAAAAATAATGTACAGTGAAGGCTCGGAAATTGTCAAAATTCTTCATCTTTGATACGGAATATCTTTTGAGTTCCAATTAGCACCGCATGTTAACAAATTGTACAATGTTCAGTACACTTTTCCCTATATAGTTATGCACGATTTACTACCAACATCGTCCATCGACGCAAGTTATTAGTGATTCAAGTGTATCCATCGCTGCGTCGAGCGCCAGGATTGTGCGAGACGCGAAGAACCTCGCGCGCGTGCGAGCGGACTGTTTTGATTGTAGCCTACAGTCAATTGTTTATTATATGCTGCTATAAGAGCAAAATCACAAAATAAAAAGAAAAGATTTAAGTAAATCAGCCAGTAAAGTAAGTAAAATGTTATTAAAAATAATTAAACAAACACTAAACATATTAAATTATTTATCATTAAAAAGTGATTATTTTTTCATATTTTTCAGTGAAAGTTTCATCAGAATAACTTTTACGATTCAAAAGCTGTGGCAGTGTCACAGAACTTCTCGGTATGGACGAAAAAATTTTAATTATAAATTATTACAAATAATAGTTTGTGAACTTATATGTACACAAATTTATTATCAATAACAAAGTATGAATGAAAATTAATTAATTAATATTGTATAACAAATGCAAAAAATATTTAATTATCTATAATTAAAAATGACTATTTTTTAAATATTTTTAGTGAAAATTTCATTGCAATATCTCTAATGGTTCAAAAGTTATAACAAAATGTCACTGAATTTCTCGATCCGGACCACTGTGCGCCGGCACCCGCAAGGAAGGATAGCGTATGGGAAAGAAAGAGACGCGAAGAGTCGCCGCGCGTGGTCTCTCTTTACACACGCTGTCTTTTCCTACGTTCGGCTCAGCGTTTGAAGCTCAAAAAGTAGTGTCCGTCAACGAACTTTGCAAACGAACCTCCCCGAGGCTTCTGCGACTATAGAGGATTTACTGTACACAACAATAGATTATAACAATATTAGAATACAATACAATATAACAATATTAGAAATGTACGCCACTAGAACTTGTAATAAAAATTTGTTCTCGACACCGCAACGACGCGGCGGCGCTAACAAGAAAAGTACAGACGTGCAAGTATGTATGTACAATTGCATCGCGAGTTAGGTTCTAATTTTTGCATTTCACCAACCCGGTCCCTCTTTTCTCAGTTTTTGTTCATTATCCACATTCCAGGAACGGTAAACACGACAGACAATATTGCCTTTATAAGTAAAGAAGTAACATAAAGGGGGCTTGGAAAGCGCAAGAAGATTGCAGTCTCCCTCTCTCTCCCTTTCCACGCTTCCGCTTACTTTTTCGGTAGAATTTTGTTTCGCCAAGCCGGCACAAGTAATTACATTTTTGTCGTAAGGAACGCTCGGAAACTGGGAGCTCGCTACACCCGCACAGTTTTTTACCAACCCGCGAACGTTAAATGTGTATGCACGCGCTTTCAAAACTTCACTCGAGACGGATTTCAGCCGGGCAAGAAGGGGTCTTTTAAAGCAAAGAAAAAAAAGCCGCAATTAAGTGAACTATTTAGTTTTATTGGGTCGGCTGTTACGAGATAAACACGTTAATTAGGAACGGTTATTCTGTAACGCTGCACGATAAATGAAAATATGTTCACTCGGGAAATTGTATTTCATGGTTTGATAAATATGTATGCAGTCGAGCGAATAATACAGGGTGTGACAATAACGTTGTCCAGCTTAAATATTTCTGTTACTTGTAATAATATGAAAAAATTATACACACAAAAGTTGCGTGGTGTAGAGGGGGAAATATTGTGTGATGTAAACACTTCTTATATGCACGAAGGTGTTTCGGAGATTTCGAAGTCACCTTGATTTCTTTACATGAACAAACCTAATTTTTGTATCATGAAAAATGTGTTGACCTTCATAGGTCCTAGATCAAATAGTTAACGAGATATTATCGAAATAATTTTCCATATGTGCTCACTATATGTATGTATTCTAGTTGAGGGACCTCAGTTCGAGCATCTGCTAGCTTCCAGGTAGTAGATACAGTGAATCCCACTAATATTCGGGCACTCTTAAAAATACCATAACTTTTTTAATATTGGAAAATACGACTTGAAATTTTTTGAGAAGCTAGCTCAATTGATTATATACATATAGTTATATTTATAAAATCGAACTTTATTTAATCTTTAATGATTCTTCATATCAGAATATTATTGTATTATAAATTCTATCCTGTTTAATTTTCATTTGTTGTTGTAAAGCAAGCGTTTCAAGAGACAATACTTTTATCTCCATATTTTCTATAATTGAGTGCATAATTCCGCTTTCTCTTCTTTAATTTCATCTTTATTTTCATTAGTTGTTTTAGACCTCATTCTTTGGATTTATCATTGATTTTTATTGTGTAATTTTTTATTGATTTCTTGTTCCTTTTCTTTTTTAATCTTGTTTCTCTCTTTTTACAAGCTAATAGAAGATTAGTTATATGTACATTTAGTTAAATAATTTTCCATTTAAGTGTAAAAACAACGAGTTGATTTTAGTCGCAAACACGTGTCCGGCTTAAGGCATATGCAAGCTTATAGTTGGACAGCTACTGCCATCGCGTCCCAGTATGAAGTATGTACTTATATTTCAAAGCAATTCTAAATTTGGACATCTAATATTTGAATTAATAATTATTATTTAAGTTACGACTGATTGCCAATTTATTTTAAAATATCAACATTATTATGTGTGATAATTATTTTTTGCCTAAGGGCTTAAATTATATCTTTTTTTCTAATAAAAGTTCAAACTATAAATGCACAAGACTCGCCTGAAAATAGACTATTTTGTATACAGTTTTCAGACAAACTTTGAATTTATGTTTAAGTTTCAATTAATATCTAATCAACTAATATTTACACCTATTTGTAGCTAAGGTCTATTTGTAATAATATATAAAATAATTATTTAATCTTTTCATTGTTGGTTTCACCATAAAAATTCAATTGTCCAGATGTAGGCATAACTTCTGGCTTGTCCACACTTAGGGCATTTCGCCTTAAACTAATTGCTCTAGCTTCCCAAGAAAGCTCAAATCGCATAGTCCAATGTTAACAAAGTTATCGTTTTTTTCGGAGCGTCCGAATATTAATAGGAGTCACTGTACGTGTTAAAAATTATTTCAATAATATCTCGTTAATTATTAGGTTTAGGACATATCAAGGTCAATATATTTTTACGTATAATTTGATACTCTATCGAGGCAAAGCACGATGAGAGCAATATGAAATGTTTGATAGTGGGAGAACGATAGTCAGGGGTAAACAGTCTTTCAGTCCAGAATAAAGTGTTTCTTCTTTTTATTCTGTTATTTATAAAATAATCAATTAAAATGGAAGTCGTATCTTTTCATATCTAACGTAATGTTCCTGTTTTTGCGTAGGAAAACCCGTTGGTCGATTTCTGTATGCCAGCGCGCCACTCGATTTTTTCCCACCAAATCCTTACGAGGACCCGACTACGGGTCCCATATATACACCGCCGGAGGAAACTAAAGTACGGATGATACCACCCGGCCGAATTTATGTCCCCTTTCCAAAGCGACCAGGCGGTAATCACTCGGGCTGTTTTGAAAAATTTCCAAGCTACTCCAGTGATCTTTACATCAAGGATGCCCGGGAGACGAAAAAGGAAGTGGGTCGCTTTCTCCTCGGCGCGCCGACTTTACGATCAAAATACACTGATAGCATCATCAATCATGTCACCGCGGTTTCCTGTAACGCACAGAATTACAATAGCTACCGACCACGTGTTTATCCACTGGGAAAATAACGTTTGTATAATAACTTTCTAATATGTTTTTATTTTGTCAATAAAACATCGTGAGGAAATATTATTTACACGCTAGGGCATACTATTAACTGGTACACTGGAAATCTACGTTCATTAATTTTTATCGTATTCGCTTAATTGCTGGCAAATGGATACGTCGCACGTCGAGAAGAAAAAAGAGGCGAAAGGAGCACGGTTAATGCCGCTCCACGAAAATATAACGGCGTTTTGTTCTCTTCCATTTTTATTCGCTCACTATTGCAACCACTTGTGGCTCGGAGTTACAATTTTCTTGGAAATTACGGCTTTTTTTCTTCGTAACAATAGTCTTGTGATAGGGTAAATGCACCTATTACTGCGGGTGATTGTTTTTACTGTAGTTTTTTCCGAATGAGACTAAAATACGTAAAAATAAATATTTTGCCCTGAGTAAATTGATACAATTCAATGATATTGCATTCTCATTGGCGAGGCAAACAAAATTGTCAATCATTCTTATATTTTTATAATCTCAGGATTTGAAAAAACATTTTTCATAGAAGGTAAAAATAATACCATTTTTCTTCTATCTCGATCACCAAAGGACTGTTGTTCATATGATTATACGTTCTTTATATTGCTTCAAATTGCATAGGAGAAAGTTCTATTTTTATTTAGATACCTACCGTGAGCCACGAAACTATTCGAACGCCATTTAAAACAGAGTAACTTTTTTATAATTGCACCAATCGACCTGATTTCTTATAATCAATTAGAACCATTGGTTTATAAAATGATATGCAAAAAAGATTTTCCAAAAATTATAATTTACAAGGTTACATGCAAAAATAAAAAAAGGCATTTTTTAAAACTTTTTTATTTGGGCCCATAATGAAAATTTAAAGTATATGTTTTGTAGATCTATGATAGTTATACATATGCTGAAAATTTCATCGAAATTGATTGACATACACACGAGCGGTTAAAAATTATGAAAATCGTAGTTTTACACGACTTTTAATCAGTTTCTGCTTAAAATCCACAGAATCGTACATCTTTCAATGCGTGTCGTTTTTTTCTGCGTCCACCGGTTTCGATGAAATTTTCAGTATGTGTATAACTAACATAGATCTACAAAACATATATTTTAAATTTTCATTAAGGACCCAAATAAAAAAGTTTTAGAAAGTGCCTTCTTTATTTTTGCATGTAACCTTGTAAATTATAAATTTTGGAAAATCTTTTTTGCATATCATTTCATAATCCAATGCTTCTAATTGAATATACTATATATAATTTCTTCATATTGTTAGAAGTAACGGAAATATTTAAGGCGGACAATGTTATTGCCCCACCCTGTATATTATACTCGCGATAACATAACATCGTTGCTTTTCTCTGCAATATGTATTCAGGACAGATTGCAACAGGCGAGAAAATACGTAACTGTTCTAAAAACTAATTGCTGTTATTTACGGCTGGCACATTTGTCACGCGGTTACGAATGTTGCGTAGCGATTAAGAGGAAAATGTAAGTAACTATATATCTGAAGAGATGTTTCATATTGAATATGTATGACGCTAGACATTTAAATTAAGCAGTCCTGTAGTGCGATTAGCAATATCTGACAATTTATTAAGTCGTTAATCATTGTATATACAGGGCGTCCCAAAAGTGTTGTATTTCCTTCAAAGGGAGGATTCATGGGGTTGCGTGAAAGTAACTTCTTCCTTTGCAAAAAGGAATAAATTTTTAAGCGAAAACAGAAATTCTAGAATTTTATCGTTACAATTTTATCAACGATACTGTCGAAAAATCTGACGATCATTCCTCTAGAACCATTCGAATAGTTTCTTGCGGACATACGAAGAACAAACATTCGGCAAGTTCCATTTCCGGATGGCAATAACACTTAAGAACTCTTTCGTAACGTTCGAGAGAAGAATAACTTTTATTTCTGTTACTAGAAAAATAGAGCTTCGATCGCGCTGTTTTCTACAAACAGTGTTCTGCTGCAGTTTGTGTACTGTCGATTTCGTTAAGTATTCGTGACGCAGGCCATATGCAATGTAACATATATTATTGAACACTGTTTACACATTTCGCTTAAACATTTACAATTAATTAACAACTTAACAGTATACAAATAAAGTTACAGTCGTGTTTCTAAACTAGAAGAAAGCGAAACTTGTTTGATAGTATTAATATGTTTATATTTTATATTGACATCTTACGTAACTGCTGATTTTTATGCAAAATAAAAATTGTATTGCACAAAACTACTGAAAATAAAATTAAATATGTAGTAGCAAATATGTTTATACCTAAAATTTCCTGTTTCTCTAGTTTAAATCGTATTGGATAGTAACGTGACTCTAGTCAACGAGCCCGGAACGGATTACCTCGAAATACATATACATATATACTCCAGTAACATGCTAGAGCAAGCGAGTGTTATAACGAAAGGGATTTTATGAGGTCCACCTGAAAGTTCTATCCATTTCCTAATTACCTGCATTTACCGTTGCTTGCTGTATTTACGGAAAGCAATAAATGTTTGGCGTCGTACGTTTTAGTTTCATGCAATTCAATGGTGAAATTTACAGGTTTTTCACGATTTTCATTCTAATTTTATTATTCGTGATTCTCATACTTTGTAATCGTTTATAACTCATAAACCAATTCATCAATTTCAATAAAATTTTCAGCACTTATTATAACCTCGATGAATTTAGAAAACATATTTTTCAAATTTTTTGTTACACGCCCAAATAAAAAGGTTGTAAAAAGCACCTTGTTCTTTTTTCATAATTCTGATTAAACGCAATTTTTGAAATATTTTCATTGCATAAGTATCATCTAGTAAACTGTTACGTCCTCAGGTGGGCGTTTTAAAGAGGCAATTTTATTTTAAAGATTTAAATAGAGAATAAAACGCAGTTTTTGAACCAACTTGCATTCACCAGCTTCGGTTCGGGTAATTGAGGATTTCGTACAACTAATTGGCCTTGATTGTGGGATTTGGATCTTAGAAATCGAAGTCAGGTATTTTAAGATGATTTGAGAGTTTGATTTTAAAATAAATAAGGTGGAGTGGGGTAAGCGCGTCAACGGGGCAAGTGTGTTAATTGGTTATTTTTATTATAATATGAACGAAATTTCTCTAGCTTGTATTTATTAATGTAGTATAAGTTAGTATGAACTATTCGACATAGATGTCCGCGCGAATAAAGGTGTGTTCCTCGCTTAAATCAACCAATTCTGTTTTGACGCGACTGTAGATTCGCGAATGTTCCGGATCACTGCCCGCCAAGATAATCTTGGGCAGCTAGTTCAAGGTTTGATGATCGCAAAAGACAATTTTCTATTCGCGTGACAATGAAATACGCATGAATACGTTAAAGAAAGCGTTTCGTCCCGGACCTGCTAGTGGACTCGTCAGTAAGACTGATCTAGCAGGTCCTGCCTTATACGCGCGCAGATAATGAGATAATGATTCGCGTTTCTAATTGTAACGCTCGCGACGGATCTCGATTGATGGTATCCGGTACGCGAGGGATCTTGACCGACGCGATCCCGTTTTGTCGAGTGTCCTAATAGTTAGACACTGAACTACCGTGATGCTAATTTTTCGTGTGATTAAACGATTGACAAGACAACGGCTCGTGCGTTGTACTTGTCTACCCGAGGACGGGGGAATGTCTTGACGTTAGAGTGTAAAACTCAACTGACGAACGCGGTCTCAATCAGGGGGTATAAGCTGCCGTGTTAAAAATGTGTCCAGTATTTTAGCGCACCCTGTGTCCCGGGGCCGAACTAATGGCAGTATATATAGATATAAACGCTACTCACTTACACACAGATACTCGCGTGACTCACACAACTCTATATGCCGTAGATATATGTACTTTAATGTACACGCGTACAATTAATCTTTTAAGTGGAAAGGGTAGAAATTTAAACAGCTGAAATAAAAATAAATATTTATTATAAATCTAATAATTAATTATAAATACAATAATTCTTCGTTCTCAGTCGCAGAGAGCCACTTAGAAATCCTTTTCTCATATTTCCTGTCCTTAGGAAATTTCTATAATTTGCTATAATTGCCGGGGCAATTAAGAACAACGCACAGTTTCGCAACCATAGCTATTTACTTTTCACTTCGACCAACTTCGACTCGCTTTGAACAATTCCTGATTGTGATGGCGTGGGTCAGCTGGTCAGCGTCAGTCAGCGTTGCATGTTGCATGGAATACAATGGAATATGGATACCATTTACCATATGGATACAGAGCAAAGCAAGCGTTCTGCGCATGCGCCCCATCACGTGATGGGGAACACCAACGCCGCCTGTTTCCCGGGGCCGAAACATAGTGGTTGAATTATTTGCATTTCAGCTTATACCCCCTGGTCTCAATGCGATGTTCGTCAGGCTTCTCGAGCAGGAAATAAGATGCACTGATTGGTTCCTGCCGAAAGTTGCATTTCCCAATCAGTACACTTTTGACTATTGGAACCTCCTTCCCGTAGCTCTGAATGAGGCCCTGGAAGGAGGAGTGGGGCGATCTCTTACTCGGTCGACGACGCGACGGGTCTCGGTAATTCGACACCGTGCGTACCGATCGCGGGCGGTCCTTCGGAGGGACTAGATTTATGACACTTTGTAATTTTAAAGATTTATACTCGTATGTTCAATAAATTAAAAAAAAAATGTGGTCGCATTACTTTCCGGACAGACCCTGTAGACTGAACTAACTGATTTGACAATGACGTAAAGATTTCGGATGGAAACTAACGACTGACTGTCCTGATGAGGAGCCATCTCTTTTGTAGATCGGTCAATCCATTGTTCTAAGCTTAATCTTCATAGAGTGAGTGCATCCTCGCCAATTCTTCGTAATCGCTTTTCTTCTTAATTCTTAATCGTCGGCATTTTAACCGGATGTATAATCTGCGATTCATTTTTATCATCCTCCTGGCTAGATCATGTTGCTCTGCACATCCTCCCAGGTATTAATTACCAATTTATTGTTTATCGATTCTTTTGTCCGTTTCTTCTACGTTTTACATTCTTTAGTGATGAATAGGTTTCAACGGATGTTTCGTCTAATTATTCGTTCGCATATTCTATTTCGGATTATCTTATTTGTTTAATAAAATACATTTCGCTGTGTTCTTAATTTGTTCAGTGAAATTTTAAATTCAATATGAGTTTAAGTTTGAAATAAATCACACGGGTTAGCAATTCCATGTGCGAAATATATCTTATGAGTTTTTCTTAATTTATATCGCTCGCAATGTGGTATAATATACGATAGTTTAATATTTATTAATTATCAATTATAGTATTTGATATTTTATTTCCCGTACAACATTATCAGAGCAAGTATAAAAAGAAATTCAGAAAATCTATGTTATACATGATTGATTTTTGGTTTGGTTTGGATTGAGTTTGGTCCATTTATGACAAATTATTTTGACTTAAATTGCGTTATGTGAGTGGCTGTGGATATTTAAGATGCTCGTGTTAGGTGGGACGTCTCCGGTACATCGTCTAATTGGCGGAGATGCAGCGCTGCAAAGAACATGTCGGCGACAGTTTGCGAAATGCAGAAGTGAGAACGCGATCTTCGAAGATAAGCACCGTTTAGCAAAGTCATCAGAAGTCTGTATTGATATTCTGTAGACAATTTTGAAGTAAGATTCATTCAGGCGTTCAAGATCGGTAGGTGGAAACGTTAAATGTGGCTCAACAAACAATTTCCGATTACATTCGACAAATTGGGATTTGTCTGTATAAGTGGTCACAATGAGTCTGAAAACATCAACAATGGTCAGAACTTTCCAGTAGACCAATTAAGACGAACTAGTTCATTCTAGTAAACCCCACGGTAATCGCAATTTTTAAATATGGTTAATCCAATATTTTTTGCATTCGTTAAAGAATATTTTTTAATTAATTTTCATTGACATGTTTCATTGAAAACAATATTATTTAAATATAATTTTTCAAACTATTTTTTACTTTCCAAATATGTATTTTATATTTGTTTCATACATGTAACGTTTCATGGTATACGTAAAATATAAATACGACAAGAAAGAAGAGATATTAGAGATCCATGAAGGTATAAAATTTATAAAGTTGACGATGGTGTGGAAGATTGACTGATTCCAAAAAGTAAGACAATGTGACAGATCGATAATAGCTCGAAGTAAAATTATGTATGAATCCACAACGAATGAATAAAGACAATGTAACGTTCAATGTAACAAGAAACTTGTTAAGTTTTTACATACCAAACTGAAAATACATCAGTTTAAAGTCGAACTTTGCAAAAACTAGGGCGCACTTACCCCACTCCACCTTACTATTGTACAATTACACTGTCCAACAAATTCAAACTTTTTTTTTACCTTTCGATTCTCACTATGCGATTCTTATAGAGTTTTTCGCGCTGATTCCGAATCTGGCGTTAATTTTTCTCCTAGACGCATAGTTTTTGAGAAATTTGGGTTTGAAAAAAAACATATTTTTCAACTTTGAACAAAGATTGTGATGTTATTATAAAAGATATTGTATTGTTCTTTACATAAAAAGATTCTCTAGACTTTCCCGAATTCAGTGATGTGCAATAGTAATACATTATGATTGTTTAAACATGTTTAAGCGATCATTAAAGACGGAGAGATACCAATTTTGCACCAATTTTTGACGACACTTTTGAATTTATCTCAAAAAATAAGGGTCCAGCAGAAAATCGAACTATACCACGCGATAGTGCAGACTTTTATCTTGAGAAACCCCCCTTTGAAGTTTGAAACGTCGACGTTTTTACCGAACCAGAAAGCAAAATATCTTCGCCCGACACGAGCTGCCGCCAGTGGCGCTCACCACTACAACGGGTGTTCGCCGCGGCGTATCCCGTGGAACGCCTATTCTAGCGGTAAGCGCCACTGGCGGCAGCTCGTGTCGGGCGAAGATATTTTGCTTTCTGGTTCGGTAAAAACGTCGACGTTTCAAACTTCAAAGGGGGTTTCTCAAGATAAAAGTCTGCACTATCGTGTGGTATAGTTCGATTTTCTGCCGGACCCTTATTTTTTGAGATAAATTCAAAAATATCGTCAAAAATTGGTGCAAAAGTGGTGCCTCTCAATCTTTAATGATTGTTTAAACAATCATAATGTATTACTATTGCACATCACTGGATTCGGGAAAGTCTAGAGAATCTTTTTATGTAAAGAACAATACAATATCTTTTATAATAACATCACAATCTTTGTTCAAAGTCGAAAAATATGTTTTTTTTCAAACCTAAATTTCTCAAAAACTATGCGCCTAGGAGAAAAATTAAGGCCAGATTCGGAATCAGCGCGAAAAACTCTATAAGAATCGCATAGTGAGAATCGAAAGGATTTTTGGCTGTTGGACAGTGTTATTAACATATGAAACGCATTTCCACCCAACTCCTGTTCCTGAAAACCAACTAAAAAGTTTGTATTTTACATGAAGATCAACAGTCTAGTTACAAGTATTTGTATGTGAAAAATGTCGTACTGTGACAATAGTTTAGTCCACCACTGTACATAAAGCTTCAACCATCGCGCATCATCGTCCCTCGAAATCATGAATAAATTGTAACCGGAGTCATACGAAGGATCATCAATAAAACTTTTATATAGAAATGTAAAACGGGGTGTAAAGAAATGTTTTGTCTTGGCTACCGAAAGAACGGCAGCCAAAGGTTCGTTTGACACTTCTGATCTCTATGATAAGTAGAATACAATGCAATGAAAAAAAGTCTACCTTGAGATTCAAGGTCAAGGACAATTTTCCAGGCAACTCATTTGTACAGAACTTCATCGATTCGAAGATGTAGAATACGCCTATGGCAGCCAAGGTCAAACATTTCTTTACACCCTGTACAAGTGGTTTATTTTCATTCGGCCGGATTCCAACGACCGTGGGGATTGCCAGTTGTTTATTGAAAAGATGTACCTTTCTTTGGCAGCGAGATGCATTTTGGACTGGAGGAACAAGCGGAACGAATGGAAGGAAGGAAGACCGCATTGTGAATTGTGATGGGGTTCAAGGGACGAAAAACGGGAACCAGCGCGAACACAATGGTCCGGGGACGCGCGAGACACGGTACTTTCAAAGCAAATCACTCCGCGACGACCCGAACTTGGTAATGAAATTGTAACAAACGTTCTACACCGCGGATTCACTGCTGGACGGTCGCAATTAAACGTTTCTGGCAAACACCGCGTACCAAGAGAACAGCCTCGTTACGTCACTTAAAGGCTTGCCACGCTGCTAAGGTCATTTGTATTTGACTGGCGGCAAGTAAGGCCGCGTAATTAACTGGTGGTTTTGCTCGTCGTGAGAAGAACCCACCGATTTCCTCTAACGAGCAACGGATCCCGGGACCGGCAAAAACCTCGATAAAACGGCTGCTGCATGCCTCAAGAACGAGATGAAATTATACCAAGTCTCGGCTTTAGACGTCGTCCTCTGAATCGGTCGGAACAACTCAACTGTCAATTTCACATGTTTATATCGTAAACAACGGTCTATAAGAAAACTGTTTGTTTGGGACGAGTACTCTTCGAATTTGTTTGCCGCTTGTGCAGTGGCATTACCCGAATTAGTTTGGTAACCAAATTGGTCGCTATTCCGAGTAGGGCATTCCTCACCGACTTCAATGACCTTGAAGTATTGCTCTGTTCAAAAAGTTCCAGGACAGTCTTGTTTACAAGAAACCGTGCAATGCTAGATCTCTTATCAGAAAATACAGAACGAATCAGAATTGCTGTGGGCTATAGAAATTCTACTCCGACCAATGTCATGGCGGTTGAAGCCGAGATAATGCTATTCGAGGGGAGAGTCAACTTGTTAGCGGAAATGTATATTCTGAAACTGATTGTGAGATAAAAAAAAGTTAGCAAAGTCATGGAACATATAAATAGCCAAATTATTAATTTTGACGGAATGGTTACATTGGAAAATGAGAATAATACGTTAAATAATGCGACAAACATTGGGAACAAAGGATATGGAAGTCATTATATGAAAAACCGATATCTGGGAAGAAGAAACGATTTAAAGCACTGAAGGAAATTGAATGGAAAGATCTGATAGATCTAAAATCAGGTGTTGCAAGAAAAAACAACAATTTTAACGATGTCACTCTTATAGACATGATTAAGGAAAAACTTAGGATCATTGAATTTAACCCGATATAAACATGTATATACGGACGTCTCTAAAAAAAATATAGTGTTTTAAATGGAGCTGGCATTGCGTTCAGAAAAGATAATGTTCGGGAAGAAGAGGATTTCATCATAAATAAAATAGCAAGGTGAGTTACCTAACGTTATCACCTCAAATAACTTTGTTGTTCTCAAAGATACATTAAATGTCTGTAGGACAAAGTTAAACGGTATAATAGGGCTCATACGATACCAAAACAATTTTTGTTTTTATGTAATTGTTTTTAGAGATATCAAGGTCACCTTCATTTTTTAAAAAATGGAACCACCATTTTTTAAACGTGTACAATGACAGCCCCTTTCATCACGAATTCAGTGACTATAATCACTCAAGGCCATTCAAGGTCACAGACAGAATTATATACAGTTAGGAGCAAAACTGATCACACACACTTTAAATCAGAATAACTTTTTTATGAATGAATCAAGCGACTTGAATTTCTCTGTACGGCTAGAGGAATTAGTTTAGTAAATGACGTCTAAAATATATGTTGAAAAAATGCATTTGGTCAAAGTTGTGGAAAACAGTAGTAAAAATTGATTTTTACAACTTTTTTAGCTGGGCCAATAACGAAAATGGTGAACTCGTATAAATTATATACGGTCCGAAAATTTCATTGAAATTGGTTTATTGGTTTACGAGTTATAAACGATCAAAACTGGTAAAAATTGCAATTTTTCAAGATTTTCTGTCGTTTTACCACTTTTGATAGTTCGTAACTCGTAAACCAATTAACCAATTTCAATCAAATTTTCGGAGCGTTAAATTTCCGTTATTGGCCCAGCTAAAAAGTCTTAAAAATCAATTTTTACTATAGTTTTTCACAATTCCGACCAAATGTATTTTTTCAACATATTTTTTTAGACTTCATTTTTACTAAACTAATTCCTCTACTAGTAATTCCTTACAGAGAAATTGAAGTCGCTTGGTCCATTAATAAAAATGTTATTCTGATTTAAAGTGTGTATGATCAGTTTTGGCCCTAACTGTAAACCATAGTTAGGTTAAGTATTTTAATTTTTTGCAGCTGGCGAAGACCACGGCGGGTTCGATTTCTATAGCTAGAAAATCACGTTTCCTGAATGGCGTTATTATTGTCGCAAGTGTGTGATATATATATATACCAATTGAGATAGTGGAGATTCGTCCTCGAAGCTATTGCCACGAATTTACTTGCACCGTACGCAAACAACAACCTCTACGTAGATGGTAAACTTCGTTCACAAAGGACACTCTGCAAATAACTCGCGTGGATTTCAGTTTAACTTCGCGTAATTATTCATTGATGTTAGTTTTGTACTTTGACTCCAACGCACTTGCTTCACATATTATCTAAATTACAAACTAATAAAATATGCGATCCAAGATGAGACAAATTTACACTGCATTCAAATTAGAAGTTGTCACTTCAACTAATTTCTCTGGCAACTAATAACTAAATTCAACAGCGAGAAAGCTGCATTTCACGAACAAGGTTACATCGTGTATTTATGTTTATACCTGTTAGATATAGAACTATACCTATGAAATAACTGATAAAATCTATTACAACATGTTCTTAAACGTCATTTCATCGATGAGGGTAAAACAATCCGTGACATTGATATTAAATAATCGAAATAGACCAAAAACTAAAGATCGAGTAATATTTACTTACGTGGTACGTAACTAAAGGGGCCTATTCACCATCAATCGCGAACGATAGTGATTGACTAATTGCGCAACCTGTCCTGTAAAATCAGAATTTCCTGATGTTTTTTGCACAACAAACGGGTTGCGCAACGATGTGTACTGTGAATGGCAGTGTTGCACAAATTATGTCAGACCAGTCTCATCACTACGGACTGAAAAACTGATAGATTGCTCAAATTATGTGTCAACGTGAATACAATTCGGATTTGCGGAACATCATGCCGCACAGTAATTGTTGCGCAACATGCTTGATCGTGAATAGGCCCCTTAAGCCTTCGTTAAAAACACATGCTACTTGCGACAGAGTGTCTTCACTCACTTCTATAACAAGAACAACTGAAAACGAGTCGCGCGTTCTTCTCCTTCTTTATAAATAATGATCGGAACAACTTATACCCCGGGAGCTTTCAATTTATTGTTTAACTTACTACGTTAATGTCTGAGCAGAAATCGGGACGCGATCAGAGAAAGGGGCATTGACTTTACGTCAGCTTACTGGTTCGTCAGGTTGGTCACTTTCACAATTATCGAACCGCACGGCCCGTTTCCACTACTGTCCTCGAGTTAAACGAAACAAATAGTCGGACCCCTGAAAAAGAAGAAACTGTATTAATCTTTCTGGTCTGACGACTCCACCACCCCTCGCAGAATAAATCTCATCTCGAACGGCACGCAGTGAAAGGAGTGAAGATTTTACACCCCCTTTAATCCCATTCCACGCGCAATCACGGCAGCCAGGAGGGTCAGGGATCCACTGGGATCTCCTCAAACAGACAAAAAGAAGGCAGCGAGGAGAAGTAGGAGTCTCGCATCGAGCCGCAATAAGCGTTCTCGCTCCGGCAGGCCGCTGAAAAATTTTCAAGTGGGCGTCTGCTGGCAGACAAGAAATGGCGGCAGGTAGGTATGATTCCGGGAGATTTATTCCGTGGCTGAAGCCGGCCATTTCTCCGTGCCGTGTCGTTGCGCCGGTATTAAACATTCCAAGCATTGCGATACCTTCCACCCCTTCTTCAACCCTCTCCGGTTTTCCTCTGTACACCGACCCCAGCGACGTTCGTGCACACCTATAGGAGGTTTGGACCGGAACCAGAGACAGCCGCGCGATCAGCCACACACGCGCGAGCTGCCTCCTCTTCCCGAGAAAGAGAGAGAGAGAGAGAGAGAGAGAGGGTGGGGTGAGAGCGAAGAGGATCGGGAAATATGCGACTTCGACGAATCCAGCGAAATCTTCCAAATCTGCTCCGTTTATCGGGGAAAACTCTATTCTGGTAAACCAGAAATGCTTCGCCGATGCACCGTGAAAACCAGACCCAAGAACGGGTCTATGGTTTCTGTTGGTGTTGGGAATCAGAATCTCCTCTGCTTAGAACATATACGGTACAACCTCGTTTATACGAACCACTTAACCTTATACTTCGTGTACAGGGTGTTCGCGGTAAATTGGACCTGCGTTTTTCTCGTGAACAGTAAGTATTCCAGGAAAATAGGAGAGGAAGAACTTACAGTATATTTTACTGGTAACACGATAACCTATTTCAATTTTTGGTGGCTTTCAGTTTTTTAAAAAGAATGATATGTGGTTTTTAATGTCATATGAAAGTGTGGATCAAGATATATGTAACCCAACGACTTCCAAGGTCAACAATAAGAGAAATGTGTAGATTGAACATGTCGTAAAATAACACAATCACTTCCAAGGTCATACAAAGTCAAAAATAAAAGAAATGTGACTTGATCATTTCGTAATGCAACACAATGACTTCCATCGTCACACAGGGTCAAAAATAAAAGAAATGTATAGTTTAAACATTTCGTAACATGACATTAAAGAACATGTAACGATCCATTTAAAAAGCTGTGGGTCAGTGAATCACAATAACATTCGGACACTTTTTAGAGCAGGCCTGGCCAACGCGCGGACCGCAACGTTAAATTGTGCGGCCTGCGGGGCGATTTTATATTTCTATTGAAACTTTTGTTTCTCGTTGTATGCATACAAAAATATTAAATAAATGAAAATTTGCATGTGTCATTGTTATAATGCGACGTATAACAATAAAGTTTTATTTATTTTGTATTTGTATTACATTTTCTAAAAGCATGTTTACCTAAAGTCCCGCTGTAACGTTACGCGTCATCAAAGTGGCCCGTGAAACCATTTGGGTTGGCCAGGCCTGATTTAGAGGATGATAATAGCATTTGAATTGTGCCATTTTGTTGTGAAGAACTCTCCTTTTCTATTATCTTGTTCATTACATCCTTGCAGGGAGTACAAAGAATGAAATCTTCCGATTGCATTCCTTTACACTCCGATTTTCTTCGGGTATGCAAAAAACTGCAGCCACTAGAATTTGAATAAATTTAACGATCGATTACCAAGCGATACTCCGAAATGTACTTTCTCCTTTAGAAAACTTCCATCGAACTTCCAGCTAACAGCTCACGTTTGAGGCTACAAGATCTTGCTTTTACATTGGTACTCTCGTTAGTTCGGGTCAGCAAAACTTCCTCTTAACTCGTCTACAAACTTCCAGACTAATTTATAATTTTTCAAGTGGCGACTCCCTAACAACACGACTACCGTTCAATAGAGATCAAAAGTCAGCGTTGTTCCGATGTTCATCCTGGATTAATATTTTTTTTTATTGAGAGCTTAATTTTATTGAGAGTTAGGTTGTTTGGTCCAATTTTAAAAAAGTTATTCTATTTTAAATAACGTTCGAATACTTTCGTGGGCCACTGTACGCACATTAATTCACGGGAGAAAAACTGTTCTGTTATCAATTTTTTAGAATACGTTTTGTTTGAATTTTAACCTACCCCGATAACGGAAAAATTCTTTTACGGCATCATTCCACACGTTCTAACGAATAAAAAGTGTAACAGCCGTTTATCCGAAAAAATGATGAGAGTTATAAAAGATGCTTTTACATGCAAGTATGTAACCACGGTTATAGCTCGTTTCGCAGCCAGCAATATTCGCGAAAGAACGTCGAATTTATTTTATACTAACAATAAAACACGTTAATGTTTCAACCGATACATAAAACAATTTTTCTTCTGAATATTAAAATTAACGTATATATTATTAGTTGTAAAATGTCAATTCTGTTACATACTTCACACAAAGAAATTAAGATCGAGTTTGATTGCAATTAAATAAGTTATAACCACAGGATGATATGTCCTTCTTAAATCATGTTTGAAATAAACACAGTGGCTGAACAAATTATTGCATTATTATTACATAAATAACAAGAAATTAATACATTACTTATGGGTATACATATACAGGGTGGCCCACATAACTCTGAACAGCTCAATATCTCCGTTACTTTTCGTTGTACAAAAAAACTTCGTAGGACAAAGTTACACTGTTTGAAGGGCCACATATAACGGTGTAAGGGAAACACAATTTCAAGGTCATTTTTATGAGATTTCAAGGTTATCGATGTTTTTTTAAATAGAATATGGTATTCTTTAATACATCAATCGATGCAGCTGGACATTCTTTATAAAAAAGTACTAACCTATGTATGTCGAAAAGTTAGTAGTTCAGGAGATATTTCAATTTAAATAACTCCAAAATACCATTACTGTCGTACTAAGGCGTTAGTGTTTACTTACTTGTGTAACGCCTTAGTACGACAGTAATGGTATTTTGGAGTTATTTAAATTGAAATATCTCCTGAACTACTAACTTTTCGACATACATAGGTTGTACTTTTTTATAAAGAATGTCCAGCTGCATCGATTGATGTATTAAAAAATACCATATTCCATTTAAAAAAACATCGATAACCTTGAAATCTCATAAAAATGACCTTGAAATTGTGTTTCCCTTACACCGTTATATGTGGCCCTTCAAACAGTGTAACTTTGTCCTACGAAGTTTTTTTGTACAACGAAAAGTAACGGAGATATTGAGCTGTTCAGAGTTATGTGGGCCACCCTGTATAATGATATTTTAGATGAACATTGATAGAACAGTAAGGGTCGTTCCATGCCAAATCGATCACTTTTTGCAGGCACCATCGTCCATTTTGTTCTAAATGAAATGTGTTGTAGTCCATGTGAAATTAGGGGGGTTTAAGTCATCATTTTTCCATCATTTAATAATACTAAAATATTAGTATCTTATTCTAACGTCTTACTAAGATTGGATTCGATTTCTTATTTTACGCTAGGCATTTTCGGTTCAATATTTCGGTCGGCTCAAAGGGGATCATCCGAAAGTCGAGCTGCGAATCAAATGCCGACTGAGCGATTCATAAAAGCGCAATTATTTGGGTATCGTCGGGTTACTCCGGTTCTGTAAACAATCTACACATTGGGCGGGAGGTGTGTTTGCTTGCGTATTTGCAGGGTATTGGAACAAATCGCGTCCGGGTTTACTATCCCATCCGCAAGGCAAACGGAGGAAATGCGAAAGAGAAAGCTAAACAAGACGCGTAAAGCCACGGATGTCAGTTAGCTGGAACGCGATTTAGGGAGACTTGCACGCTCTCGAAAACCATCTTGGCACTCGACACAGACGTCTTGGATCTCTACTCTTGACAGCGCATATTTATCTTTGCGTTTAATCAACCGATCGACGGATCCTGGAATGTTCCTTTGCCAATTGACGCTAGAACATGACAGAATTGATGCGCTTAATAAACGTAATATATTTCAATGAAATACAACATTCTAAATTATACAGGGTGTACCCAAAAATGTTGTACTCACGTAATATTGCTTACGATCATGGTCAAAAGAATCCACAGAATAATTTCTTTCTTTCCACAGAATAAGTTCCTCGCTTCTTCTGAAAAATATATCATTTCGAGTTGTGTCACCCTTGCAACGGGGGTGCAATGTGATATTTGAAATTGTTGATGTAATCCAATGCATAGAAGAAACCCAGAAAACGTGTATAAGGTGGAGTGGGGTAAGTGCGTCAACGGGGCAAGTGCGTTAATTGGTTATTTTCATTATGATATGAACGAAATTTCTCTAGCTTGTATTTATTAATGTAGTATAAGTTA
The DNA here is from genome assembly GCA_933228785.1 of Lasioglossum pauxillum. Taxonomy (NCBI): domain Eukaryota; kingdom Metazoa; phylum Arthropoda; class Insecta; order Hymenoptera; family Halictidae; genus Lasioglossum; species Lasioglossum pauxillum. The sequence continues at coordinate 37,452,554 of OW121699.1, read as the reverse complement.
GTATGAACTATTCGACGTAGATGTCGCCCAAGAATAAAGGTGTTTTCCTCGCTTAAATCAACCAATGCCAAACAGTCACGTGCGAGGTACACGTACAACTTTGAGGTTACCCTGAACATGCAATAGTTTACAAGTTATTAATATATTCTGTGTTGTTATTTCAGGTTAGTAAAACAAATATTGATGTAGGTTTACATTAAATAAACCGTTTTTATTGTATTTTTTTTAATTTATTGAGGAAAACACTAAGATGATCATGCCCCGTACATATTACTACACGTGGCAAGTCCGTACTATCACGGTGGGGTAAGTCCGTACTGTATGGGTAACTATAAAACTAAACAATATATTCAATGCAATAAAAAGCATTTTGTAGTAGGCTTGATAATAATTCTATTCTAGCCCCGTAGTACTTGAAACAAGGTTCGAAAGAATTTTCAAACTTTGTTTTAATATCACTGTATACCCTTTCATATTTCAGCATTAAAGTACATGTGTGTTTAAAAATGGATAACTATAAAACTAAACGATATAATTTAATGCAATAAGAAGCATTTTATAGTAGGCTTGTTAATCATTCTTTTCTTGGCCCGTAGCACTTGAAACAAGGTTCGAAAACATTTTTAACTCTCAGAGACGGACTTGTCCCACTTTCGGGGCAAGTGCGTCCTAGTTGACACTTTGTACAATATCCTATCAAAATGATAATTTTCAAGCAAAATTAGAATCCTACATAATACTAATTCATCAGTAATAACTGTGTGTAATAAGAGTTTGATACCAAGAACGTTAAATTTGTACATACCAGACTGAAAAGACATCAGCTTAAAGTTCAACTTTGCAAAACCTAGGCCGTCTTACCCTACTCCACCTTATATTATTATGTCGTTGCTCCGGAAGTATAATGAACGCAACTGTAAAATTTTGCAAAATTGACTTTATTGTGTTGGCGGGCTCAAAAATGCAGTTACTAGATGTTTGTAAATCGACATAATTGTACTTACAAAATTTTTACTTGTTTTTCCTTACTCCTATATAACGACAGACGTGTTAAATTTGTGCTGCATTTTCAGAAGAACAATGAGTATTTACTGTAAGGCTGGTATTCATTATTTTATAAATTGAAATAACTTAAAAGTTACAATAATAACCCAGAATGTCTATAAACTACTCTCATAGAAGAATTAAACCGAATCGATAGGTCATTCTATTACGACAAATTAGAATTATTTTTTTTGCTTGTCCTGTGAAATTTCAATTTTTGCAGTTGTGTCATTATACTTCCGGAGCAGCGATAATATATTCTTATATTATAGTTGACGACGTTTTGGGAAATTTGCTGTAGGCGTTATCACCGTTGATTAAAAATTTAAAGCATTCACCTCCGTTTCTCCACACATATATTTTGTTTAAAAACAAATCACCAGATTTCTGTAAGACGTATATAGTATTTAACGACGAGTCAAAATTTGAACTTCGATGTTGTAGTAGGAGAAAATGTGTATAGAGAAAACAACATGAATGCTTGAGGGAATTTTGAAAAACAATGTATGTTATTTCATCACATTCGTCCACTTTCTGTTTTACGGAGTTAATCGATTTGGCAAGTGACCGGCCCATATATTAATAATAAATATAACCTCGAATAATCGAAATGGGCATAGGCGAGTGCTCTATGAATACCTTGCTTACTCGATCGGACCAAGAACTGCTTGTTCCTCGACTAAGTAAGAGTGGCTCGACTCAAAACATAATTACGAAAATGTCTACATTACCTGCACCGGAGCAATGCTTCGAGACACATATAGAGACCATCCTCCGTTTCTGCAGAGGAGAAATGTTGCCGTATACATATTTACTTAAGCGGCATTCGGAGAAGAGACACACCCGGTTTATCATTGTCAGCTTGAAAACACAGAAGACGGAAGAAGAGAGGAGAAGCGAGTGGGCGGACAAGTGGAGTAAATCTACGGCTCGTTTAAGACGGAAACATTCTCGAGACAATTGAATTCATTGTCCTCGAGGAACGTTTAGGAAGCAGAAGGGCGTGACAATTTCTTTTCGAGACCCTTATCTGTGTATCGTCTTATAATTACAGCAATTCAAACCTTTCATTCCACTCGTTTCCATACGGGTTTCGTAGCCGTTCTCGCGAGGGAAGTTATCGAACCTGTAAATTCAAAAAATTATGAAACTTTTCACACAAATAGAGTCAGTTATTAATAGACTGCGGATCCTTATGCAAAATAAAAAATGTTTGCATTGATTGCAAGAGACAGGAGCCAAATAAAAATTTCATACTTCTTTTAATTGTCTTATTAAGATGAAACTCATACACTGGTGGCCTTAAATCTTTTTAATATTTACTCTGTTTTAAATTGTACGCAACCATTTTTGTCATAAATGCATAAAGTCCGTAGTCTAGTTATTACTAATACAACCGTATTCGTTTTCGTGATGCTTAAAGGGGTGAAGTCAGCTCTTGAAAAAGTTCCAATATTTTCTTTTCTGTGAAATACCTTGAGAACAACAAATGATATTAAAATAAAAGTTAAAACGAAAATTGGATGGTATTAATGTGCCCACCGAACTGTATTAAAAAATTTTTTTTGTTGTGTTTTTTCTTGTTATTTATATAACAAGAATATTATTATTTAACTCACCATTTAATCAATTACAGATTAATTTCACAATAAGCGCACTATTAACTAAAACTTAATAAATGTCATTGGTATGTAGGTCACGAATGAGGTGGCCATGTTTAATCAACCTGTAAAAATAACATTATTTAAAATAATTATGTACGATATTATACACATATATGGTACGAAAATAAATTCTCAGTATTTTCGTTTTTGATTCTTTTTTCCTCAAAAATGAGGAATTGTAATGCGAATCCCCTCGAATGAAAATATTTTAAAAATCGATAGCATACTTCATTCTTTGAAAACGGAGTTCGTACAATTTTTAAATAATAACATTAAACCAAAAGACAGGAAAAATAAAAAAAATCAACGATTCCGAAGCAGCATACAAAAGCTTAATTAATATACGTACACGTATGTGGCGGATTTCACTTAATTGAAAACTATGGAATATATGTATAGTACACGATTGAAAATTCGAAAAAATTGTTGGTATGAAGATCGTCTGGAATGCAGAGAGAGTGGTATCGTTTGTGCTGTGTAGTATAAATGATTTTTTTTGAAAACATAAAAATTGTAAAGGGTATTTTACAGTTAACGCGAAATTCTTCAAATATATTTCCAGGAAAAATACTGAAATGTTCACATAAACGTCAGTAAGTTGAATAAGTGAATCGAGAGTTATAAGCGGACTGCAGATTTTATGAAATAATAAAAACGGGCGAAATACGAAACAGTAAAACCATCAGAAAAATTGAAGGACAACATTACGTTATTTTGAACTTATTCAAATTAGCATGAAAAATTACATTTACATTTAACTTTTATCTCGTATAATGCGACTGTGAACTTTTTATGCATTTACAGCAAAAATGCATAAGTGAAGGTGTCAAACAAAATTTAATTGTTTAACACCTTCGTTTAATTGCGTAAAGGTAATCCACATTAATAAACTTTCGTCATAAAAATTAATTGACGTCCACGCCAGAAATTCCAACTGATTTTATTTTTCTATGACCTCGGGGACCCTCTGGATCCGACAAACCCTTTCCTCTGTCTTCTCTCTTTTTAGAGTTTTTTTTTTCAGATTACACGTAATCTGACGTAATATTTCTTAGGAAACGACACTTTGATATAACTGCAATTGTCTGGGAAAGGTTGTCTCTTACAAGCTTCGACAGTAAATTGATTGCGAAGAAATGGCAGACGAAATACGATGCTGAGAAAGAATATGTCAGCTTTACTTCGAACTTTTCATTATTCGTTACCTACGGACAGTTATTCTTTTCGTCTAATTTATGCAAATTCGGATCAAAATGAAATCAATGCATTCTAGCAATAACAATAAAGGAAGATTAATTTATTCTGCAACAGATACAAAAATGATATTTGGTTGGCAAGAAAGTAATTTCGGTATTAAGATGAAATAAAACCGAATTTCTTTATTCAAGCGACGAACTTTATTCAATGAAATATTTTCTTATTTATTCTTTATGGCGAAAGATCATCGAGCAAAAGGAAGAATATCTTATTCATTAAAATTCAGTGCTAGAATAAAAAATGGGGCTGTATTTCACCTTAACACTAAACCTACTACCACTGGTCAAAATAACCGGTTCCAGATCTTTTATTTTACACTTATTGAAATAATAACAATTATGTGATAAGAAATTATTGTATAGATGTCTTTAATAGAGCACGTATTACAATAGCAGCCGCACAAAGTCAAAATCAAATTAATCTTGTCATTTTTATAAGGGAGCATGTTCCAGTTAGTTTTGAGGCTCGGTATGTCTAGTGTTACAATACCGAAATAACTTTCTTGCCAATCCAATAGTTTATATTTTATTTCTGCTCCGCCAAAAATGATGCAGTGATCACACGACTTTGCTTTTACATTTGCACTTTTAGACAATAATAAACAGATTTCAACAAAAGGCAGAACACAAATCGATAGACGGAGCATCATACTTTCTTCTTATGCAAGTAAGGTAAGACTCCATTTATATGAACTGGTCGGGGGACAAGCAGTTCACATAACTAGGTAATTTATACTATAATAGAAGTCCACTGACTTCCCAAGCTATGTACTAGCAACTTTGAACTGGAGTCCACGTTCAGATAAGTGGATTCAGTCGTAGTCTTACTCAGTCCCCGGATTACAGTAATAGTTCAGATTCTATGAATTTGGGAATGACACGTAAAAACAGTAATTTAATAAGTAAGCTGAATTAATTCTTCATCTATCCAAAAAATAAAAAATAGTACAGTTCAAAAGCTTTTATTATTTAGCAAACATAAAATATCTAGGTGCACGGTAGAGCACCAGCCAAGTTCTCGTACTACCTTCTTTTACACGAAACAACTTAGACGTTTTTTCAGAGGCTTATAACACGGTACTGGAAGCAGATGGAGAGATATAATTTCGTACACTTGTTAAATGCTATCATGTCTCAATATTGACAAAATAATAATCTTCCAACATTAGTAGGTTCCGAGATATAGGACTTCAAAAATCGCTAAATTTGTCACTGACTGACTGACTGACTGACAGATCATCAAAACCTTTTGGGTACTTCTCATTGACCTACAAGCTTGAAATTTGGTAATATGGCCACCATAACAAACACTAAAAGGAATAATTATCAAAGTTTTAAATTTACACCTTAAAGGGGGTTGTATTGAAAAAAGAACATTATGAAATAGGTACGTAGGATAGAACATAGCAGCATAACATACATAAGTATACGTTTTATTAGCTTCGAAGTCGCAACAAATACTGATGAAAGAAACAGTCACTCTAACGTAAACAAAAGAAACTGCACCAAGTATCATCTATAGTGGCGGGGAGCAAACGAATCCGAGCGTCGCGTCGCGTCGCTGGCAGAGTGTTAATCTTCGATACACTGTTTTTGGATTTTGTCTTGCAGATTAGAAAAGGATTTTTTTTCTTTGATACCTACTTGATAATTGATGAAATTTCAACAAAAATTGATGAAATCCCAATGAAAACATCCTGTAAACAGGAGCCAAGTTCCGATGGCCGTAAAAAGTTGTGAGATCAAACAAAACACGGCCAAGTTCGTTAGCTTAGAAATACCTCTTGCAATACTGAAAAAAGCGTTTGTCAAAATTAGGTTTAAAAGATCGCTATTTAATTTTTAAAGAGTTACAGGATGGCTAAATTATTCAAACATGGCCGTTACTTTTTAAACCAATGGCCATAAAAGGTGTTGGGTAGCGGCCAAGTTTGAATAATTTAGCCCTCCATGTAACTCTTTAAAAATCAAATACCGTTCTTTTAAACTAATTTTTACAAACGCTTTTTTTGAGTATTGCAAGAGGTATTTCTAAGCTAACGAACTTGGCCGTGTTTGTTTGATCTCACAACTTTTTACGGCCATCGGAACTTGGCTCCGGTTTACAGGGTGTTTTTGTTGGTACAATATACAGGGTGGTTCGCGCAATGTGCACACCCTGTTTCCGTTATTTGTAATAATATGAAAGACTGATGGATGTAATAAATGGTAATAGATAATAAATGTGTCCGGCGAGCTCGGACGAATGAAAACGTTCAATGCGGTTTCGCGTTATTTAATGTAAACAATTTTAGTCTGTACCGACAAAATGGTTGGATAACAGTGTGAGGAGACAATGATGACAATGCAGACTCGGCGATATGCACCCGGAAATTGTATCCCGCAACTCCTGATTCCAATCACGCCCTCTTCCGCGTTGCAGTACGTCGAAACAATTTGTTTAAACGCTTATTTCCGATTAGATGCGGGCCGGACTATTATTCCTGTAGCGCGCGTATTAAACCGGCTCCATGGGGATTAAAAGGGTCATTGTTCCATTAAGACCCAACGTTGCATAAATGTAACATTTTAAACTTTCTTTTCGTGTATTTACATTATTGAATTCTGCAGTTCGCGTTGCCGGGCAGATTTATAATAAATAATATTTATGGAAAAGGGGATTTCAAAGAATTGCTTAATACAGTTTTTATCTCTGCGGATTTTATGGACTCATGAGTATGTGACAATAGTTGGATGTTTCGGAAGTTTGGTTACAATATTTGCACGACATTAAAGTTATTTAATGAAAAGATAAATAATTATACGTCACTATTTGTCACTATCCATCACTATTTCTTCTGCTGTCTATATCAGGGTACTTCGAAAATTGAAACATTAACATTTTTTAAGCTTTCTTAAAACCGAAAATGTTTAGTGCATTTTACATCAATTACGAATTTTCGAAGTACCCAATTCATATTTTTCGCTTCTTGAATATTAAATTCAAACAAACTCGTATGAACACTCAAAGAGACGAGCTAAAATTAATTTTTTTCTGATTTTGTTTAGGACTATTCGAATCATGAACATGTTTTCATGAAGAAATGCTCAATACAATTATTTATTCAAGCTGATATAATTAGTAAAAAGTTAATAATAAAACAGTAATAACATTAAAAGAATTAAAAAATACTGTTATATTATTTTCGACCTATTAAAACTACTAAGATAGAAGCTAAATTTCTACATCACTCCAATTTGTTATTTTATTTTACCTAAAGTCCAGCTGTTTATTAATAACAAATGTGCGAAATCGAAATTCTTTTGAAAAGTGGGGTTCTGTTAGTGGAAAAATAACATAAGACAAAAATAAAAGAAATTAGGCATTACATCATTCTGAAAAATATTGTTTTTTTTTATTTACTATCAAGTGTCAACTTTTTTATTCGTTAACATGAAGCAATAACAAAAGAAATTAGGGATTATATCGTTTTGTAAAATATTGCTTTTTTTATATATTATTAAGTGTTCATCATACTTTGCTTAGTTTCTGATCTACGAATACAATGATTCTATTTGTACGATTTGCTCTTGAGTAAATCACAAGGCGAGAAGCGTGATATACTTTGTTCCCACTCTGCATGTGGTCTACAATCGTGTAATAAATTAACGCTTACAACGGTTAGCGAACTAGGACCTGAGTCATGTTTCGCCGGATAAGTGGAAGAGACATGTAGATTGTCACACAAGCTGAATGGGTGTAATTCTGCTGGTTCGAGTGTAGACCATAACCAGCATTTGCTCGAACAAGTATCGTCGAGTACTACACCCGTATCTAGATAGTCAAAATGCACACAGTATGTTCTTTCATGATTTACAGATCTGACAGTTTCTCTTCCTATCTAATTACTTAACCTTTCAACGCGAATCTTTCGTTCTTGACGATTGCGACTAATATTTATATATTATATTATACAGGGTATCCCAAAATTCGTGAACTTCCCGAAAGGAGGTGGTTCCTGAGACCATTTCAAGCGACATTTTCCTTTGAAAAAATGTTATCCGCGGCTTTGTTTAGGAGTTATTAACGAAAAACACGGACCAATCAGAGCGCGACCTAGACGCGAGTGGCCACAGTCGATCTGGCGCGCCAACTGTCTATTGGCCGACTGTGGCAACTCGCGTCTAGGTCGCGCTTTGATTGGTCCGTGTCTTTCGTTAATAACTCCTAAACAAAGCCGCGAATAACATTTTTGCAAAGGAAAATGTCGCTTGAAATGATCTCAGGAACCACCTCCTTTCGGGAAGTTCACGAATTTTGGGACACCCTGTATATTAGGTTAGTAACGTAACCTAACCTAACCTAATATATTATATTAATATAATACATATATATAATATATTATATATTATATATAAATATATATTTTATATATTAATATGTCGTCCTTTGAGCTGACTACAAAAGCAAGAGAGTTTTACAACTTTTGAGATAGATTTGATAGATTACTGTACTAGGTGTCCCAAAAATGTTATATTTCCTTGAAAGGAGTGATCCTTGGGGTCATTTGAACTAACTTTCGAATATGTTGTATAGGTATATTTAACACAAGGTTTACGTCAAAATGACGGGTTCTAACATTTTCAATTTGCATGTGAACCAGTACTAATCGAATTACAAAACTTCTTTATTTTTTATGGGACTTTCGCCAACTTATTTCTGGCATTTTTCTGATTACAATTATATATTTACTTGTGTAATGGACGATGAAAGTTTCGGGCGCAAGGTAGGACAGCATATGGAAAAGAAAGAGATGGATAATCACCGTCGCCGTTGCGTCCGAAACTTTCATCTCCAATTAAACCACTAAATACAGTTGACATTATGTCGTGTTTGGCGACATTTTAATCAGAAAAATGCCAGATATAAGTTGGTGAAAGTCCCATAAAAAAATAATGAATAATAAAGAAGTTTTGTAATTCGATTAATAGTGGTTCACATCGATACGCTTCGGCCGCGCGATCCCCATTTACATGCTATCCTTTTCTACGTTCGGCTTTCGTTTGTACTCTCGGCGCGGTCAGCGCGGTAGACGCAGTCATAAAGAAAATGGATCTACACGATATGCCTCCGCGCAGAACACAGGCCGTCGGAAAAATATCGAGACTTTACTGTATTATTGGAAGAATGGCCAAAAATTTGGATAGACACATTCTTGTTATGCTTATAAAATAATGTGAAATAGTTATTTCTAGAGCTCCGTAAACCTAGTGTTAATTTTGCATTCAAATATTATCGTATACAACCAATCAAAATAAAACAATAAAATCAACCTGGCAGCTTGTTCGCTTTTATTACCATTTTGTTGAAGATAAGTAAGTTTCCGGTGATTTTTGTGGACCGGAGTGTTAAATATTGTGCTTCATACCGTAAGTTATAAAAATAAACGTAGATTATGAAATAGTAGTAGGTTAAAAATATTTGTTCTGTAATTTTTACTGAACGCTAAATAGAACCATCTGCAAATATTATGTGTATCAGACTTTTCATAAATCATTGAATTTAACTATTAATATACGGAATATAAAGCTTTTATATATTTATTTTGAAATATTCATTTTAGCAAATATGTCTATAATTATGGAATTCGTCTACTCGTAAATCTAAAGGAATTGAATAAACCTTGCATTAAGCTAAAAAACTTATTAAGAAAACAGTGACTATTTATGTTTTCTACTGTGCGTTTACCTGGTTTTATATTAAAAGTCAGTACAGTTTTACAGAACTCGTAGCGAAAGTAGCTTTGTATGAATAAAAGTGTTCTTATGGACAGTGTGCAAGATTTATTGGCACTGTCGCGCATGCGAGACAAAAATCTTCTTATTTAAACATCCGTTGAATAATTTATAAAGAGTCGTACGTACTCATTCTAGAAATGTAACATCAATATTTTAAAAACGGAAAAATCTATAATGCAATCTCAAGCGTCTGACTTGTGATCAGTTGAACATGAAAAATTCACCATAATTTTCTTCTGAACACTTCTTTGAAATAGTTAAATAAAGTGTCTCCAAATTTTATTTATAATTCCGTATTTTAAACGAATATATAAAATTACAAAACTGGAGATAGTTCAAATCCACACAGAAAATACAGCCGCGTAATTTCAATAAAACGAATTCACAGGAAAAGATTATAATATAGGATGTTTCGTTTATCTGATAACGGAAATATCTTGTGACGCATGAAGTTACGAAGAAAATTTTTCTACAAAAATTGTTCGGTATGAAGCACAGTGGTCGGAAAGCGCTAAAACGTGGCCAAAATGCCAAAAATGAATTTCCCGTTAGGCGTATGAGGTTTGCCATACTGGATACTCAGATAATGACTCTATGGGAAACCCAAAGTAAAAAGGTTTTATTATGTATACCTGCCAAATGGTGGGAGTACAAATATCGCGTTCAGTCGTCACGCAGTTTTTGTTCAGTGAACTACGGTGTGAGAAAACAAGTGTGAAGCTTGTAATTTTACGAAAAGTGAATTTCTTTTTTGTGTGTACAATGGATGCTGTTCCTGGAAGTAAGTACTATGCATAATAATAATATTAGATTTATATTAATTAGTGTTTATAATGTATAAAGTCAAAGATAAAATTTGGTGCACAGATTTTAAGAATGTAAACTAAAAGTTGTATACACCCCAATATGCTCCAGATGTAATTGCTGGGTCTTGTAGTAGATACTTTCATCTTATATTATCTTGAAAAAAAAGCTGCGGAAAATTGCGGATTTGGTCATACGATCCATTTTTGTGACGCAGAGGTAGTAACGGTACTAGTTACAAGCATGTTTTCTCGAGAAAGTTAGAAGATATAATAAAGTTTGTTAAATAAGCATTGTATGGTTCCACTTATAGAATTTTCTGATACATGTTTTGAACATCAACAACAATTTGTTTATTGTTTAAAAAAAATTTTAATTAACACATTATTTTTTTATACTTTCAGGTTCTTCTGATACTGAAATACGTTTCTCCAGAAAAGAAATTTTTCTCATGGTTAGAAATAACCTTGGTAGTAGTTTAAGTACTATTCTTCAGCATTTGGAGGACCAGATATTGGAGAAAAGTGGATTCACAATCAAGATCACTGATTCCAGCATGAAAACGGCCTTGTCGAAATTATTCTCTTTAATGAGAAAAATTATTTATTGTCATATAATGTTATTAACTTCCTGGTTCATTTTTATTTACTTTTACTTTCTCATTCTCGCAGTGTCAAGGTCTTAAAGTTCTTTTAATAAATCGCACTCCTTGGCGGACGGCTTCACCGTCAATGGTTGTTATCATTGAATTCCCACACCAATCATCCTTTCTACTGGAACGCATATCCACTTCTCTCTCTCATCTATAGTATTTTCTTACATAAATATTATTTATTATAATAAAATGTTCTCCTTATTTAGTTTTATATTGTTTGTCGCTCATTTAATATAATCTTTTATCCATTAATTTTGAAGCAGTCATCGGTAAGTACAATAAAACATTTAGCGAAATCAAATTTCGGTAAATCATTTTATTAGCAAAATCAAATAATTTTTTCACATAGCATGTTACGCATCCGTCATTTTATTTTTAAAATTTTTGACATCAGATTCATATTTGCCGGCACGAAAACTATGGGAATACTAATTTTCAAGAGAGTCCAATAATTTTTTGGGTTACGCATCCGCCATATTGAATCCGCCATTTTGTTTTTTTAATTTTTGACATCAGACTCATATTCGCCGGCACGAAAACTATGGGAATACTAATTTTCAAGACAGTCCAATAATTTTTTGGGTTACGCATCCGCCATATTGAATCCGCCATTTTGTTTTTTTAATTTTTGACATCAGACTCATATTCGCCGGCACGAAAATTATGGGAATACTAATTTTCAAGAGAGTCCAATAATTTTTTGGGTTACGCATCCGCCATTTTGTTTTTTTAATTTTTGACATCAGACTCATATTCGCCGGCACGAAAACTATGGGAATACTAATTTTCAAGAGAGTCCAATAATTTTTTGGGTTACGCATCCGCCATATTGAATCCGCCATTTTGTTTTTTAAATTTTTGACATCAGATTTATGATCAGCGACCCGAGAAACCTAAGAATATCAATTTTGAACTACATTGGAGTACTCCTTCCTATTTTGGCCACGTTTTGGCGATTTCCGACCACTGTGTGAAGGGTACAATCATATAGTCTAATTGTTTTGAGGACTAGAATGGCGGAGAAGGGGGATTTTAAAGTCAAATTAAGTTTTTTGATAGAGTATCAAATTCTGAGTATAATAATGTTGACCTTCATATGTCCTAAACCTAATAGTAACGAGATATTATCGAGACAATTTTCTTTCTTCTTTGAATAATATCTCGTTAACTATTAGGTTTAGGACATACGAAGGTCCACACTATTATACTCAGAATTTGTTACTCTATCGATCTGTGGTATAAAAAATAGGGCATTTCATTTAAAAAACTTAATTTGACTTTTAAATCCCCCCTCCCCACCATTCTAGTCCTCAAAACAATTAGACCCTTCATACCGAACAATTTTTGTACACAAATTTTTTTGTAACTTCAGTGCGTCACAAGATATTTCCGTTATAACATAAACGAAACATCCTGTATGTTAAGACAACTACAGGGTGTCTCAAAATTTCATGATCAATCCATCTCGATATTCTTTATGCTACCAAAGACATTTTCTACAGATTTACAGGCGTTCGCATTTCTCGCAAAGCCTGCATTCTCCTAACAACCAAAATTTAAGTTTGACCTTCATTTTCATCTTCAAGGTGATTTGAAGGTCATGTCACAGTACATATTTGAATGTATTTTTTGTGGGCTGCGCGATGCAACACGAAAATATATGTAGTTATTTAATGAAAAAGAACATTGATGACCTTAAAAATTACGATAAAAAACAAGATTTTTAAAAAACAATTACACTAACGAGCATAACTGATTCAACATACTTTAAATCAGGATAACTTATCACCCTTACTATTTTTTTTCGCAATTCCGACCAAATGCATTTTTTCAAAATATTTTTAGACGTCATTTACTAAACTAATTCTTCTAGCTTTATTCTGATTTAAAGTGTGTTGAATCAGTTTTGCTTCTTACTGTATCTATACATATTAATGCTGAACCCCATTTTCCATATAATGTTAGTGACGAGGCAAACAGATTTCCACGAAATTATTCCTTTTCCAGTTCATTTTCAATCAAAGAAAATGTGCAGTGTGCATGAATCACAAGCGCAATGAAATAAATCTGAAGGCTCCGTTTCCTACGAGGACATTATAGTGAAAGATATATCGAAGTTATTGACATTTATGACGCATAAAAACGTGACAATAACAGCTGCCCGATAGCCAGCTGGCTTTTATTTTTACGAAGTCGTAGAACGCGTATACTGCAGATAGTAAAATTACGGTTGTTTAGGATACGAGTAGTTGTAAAGGGGCGAACAGTGGAACCATTCAGCTCGAGTGGTTTGATCCTAAACTCGGTTACTTTTTCGCCATACGCGAGATTTACGAGAATCGATAGTGTTAGAACATTCGCGCCCGTGTATGTCCATTTATACGGTCACGTACATTACGTTCTAATAAGTAATAAATGTCTGAGCTTCCACTGGGTCGCGCTACTTCGATTGATACAAGACTGCCTGGAGTGCAATAATGGTACGTGGTTGAAGGTGTATGAAATTCTGTCTGACTATATGTCGAGTTACACGACTTTCCGGTTTCCTGACTGCACAGTGAATCACATTATTTCTCAAAGTTGGACCATATATTGGCTTGTACTACTGGTCGGCTGCGTGACCAAGTGCCAGATCGTATTCCTTCCCTAAGTCCGCCTGAAAAATGTAACATCCGAAAAGATCTTCTCGTTGAGAGGAGCGAATAAATTTAGGAACTCGTTATTCAAGTTATTGCAGCGTAAATGTATCTCACCTGATTCGTGAAAATACTATCATTTCCTGTTCCTACACCGGTGGAAGTAATTCTGGACACTTTTAAATTTTTACTTAAATTTCGCATTTATTCAAATATATTTTATATATAATCATTTATATTTTATCGTCTAATCATTGTTTTCTAGTTTTAGGGCGTCGCTTTTATACAGGGTGTTCATTTGAAAACTTTCCAGCCGAATATCTCGGAAAGTATGAAAGATATTAAAAAAGTGAAAACACTTGTCCAAGGATTTCGTCAAGGATGTCGTTTTCAAGGTCATTTGAAGGTCAACTTTGTTTTTTTGTTTAACTTTGTTCATTAACGGGAAAAATTTTTGAAAGTTTTCGGAGACGTTTGAATTTGCAGTTTGAGGAAAAATGGGTCTACAGCTTCAACCTGCTGCATCATGTAAAAATACCCTAGTGGAAAATGAACACTCCTTTGCGAAAGTAGAGATTTCAAGTTTTAAAACGTGTCTAGACTTCTTTTTCAACAGCGTTTAAGTACTTTTTGTTTGAGAACAATATTTTTTAAAAACAGTAATTAAAATCTATTTACTACTCGAAATAATTTGTTGCCCAGCTCCGGTCTTATTTCATTCCCTCCAGGACGAGTGTTCGCCCTATTCAAATTTCCTTCTGTCTTATGAGGGAAATTCAGAGAAGAAACTCCGAGATAAGTAGTCCCGTCTTCTGGAGGGCTGCTAATAGATACCCAGCATAAACAGGTGGGGCAGATCTGTGCCTTTCAGGTTACCCAGTAACCGGGATATTTCGTAGTATTCGATACCCTTCAGAACCCCCGCTAGACCCTATTCAATCTATTCTTACAATGTGTATGCTGGTTTTAGCTCGCGGAGATTGATATTCCTAACATTCGTTGAAACGGCTGGCTTTACGGCAGCTTTCGCGTTGAAAGCTCGCTTGGATGCGGCCGTACCTTGCACCGCCTTGCCCCTTCTTTCGTTTCAAATTCTGAGCCTTCCATCTCTATTCTCGATCCCCTACCACACCTTCTTCGACCCCATTTTTTTTCTTCTTTTTACGCGCCGTTATTGTAGCTCTCGCACGACCCACTCCCTCACGGTTTTATCTCTTCCCTCCACCCCTTGGCAGGAGCGATTACGACGGACCGAACATTTGAACAATTCTGATACGTTCGTGAAATAATTAAAATCGTGCTATTACGCCGCATCTTGTAGCTACAGTATTGCAGACAGACAAAATATTCAGAATTTTCCCTTACCTTTAATTACCCCTTAGGGTAGACTAGGGCTAAATGTTCCCGGGGTAAGTTGTTCCGATCATTATTTATTACAAAGGACAAGAACGCGAGATTCGTCTTCTATATAATAATATATTAAAGTCTTTTAATGTTTTAACCAGTGCCGTAACGAGCCGCCCGCCAGGGGCGCAACTGGGTTTGGGGTGCAAAACAAAGAATACCGAGCCGGTTGAGGGCCGCTTGAACGCTTTTCAAATCTCGCAATAAAATTACGAACTCTCATTACAAAACACGTATCCAAATCCAGACATAGAATTAAGGATTTTCATAACAATGCCTGAAACAACAGCTTCCTGCAAACGTTCGTTTAGCTAATTAAAAATTGTAAAATCGTACCTTCGTCCTTCTATTAGACAAGAGCGATTAACAAACATGTCTATAATATCAATTGAAAAAGATGTTGCCAAAACATTAAATTATGACGATATACATAATAGATGTGTTTGCAAATGAAAAAACGAGAAAAATTACTTTATAAAATATGCCGAACTGTTTTATGTTTTTATTATATTATTTTAACATATATCTATGTGTTGTATTTCTTTTATTTTGTCTTGATTGAATATGAATAAAAATTTGTTCTTATTCAGGTTATAGATTATTTATTCATACAAATACCGTGACAAATACATTATTGTATGTACAGGAAACTCATTTTGATGAGGTTAATAGTATTTAATATATTGTATTTAGTAAAACTTAACTTGTTAAATTAAAATTTTTTATTTTTTGGTCATTGGGTTACGGGGAGGCGCAAGTTAGACAGTTGCCACAGGCGCTTCATACACTCGTTACAGCACTGATTTTAACTGTTTTAAATTGCGCCTACTCATTTTTGTCATACATGCATAATGCATATAATCCGGAATCTGTAATTGACATATTGGGTTTCACCATAAATACATTCCGTTATATTCTCGGCATTTCTCTTCATTTATTGATAAAGTACAGAATTATATTCAATAAACTGTATAATTCACAACTGTTTGGGCTGAAGGCTCAAAAGATAATAATAGAAAACCAATAGCAAAAATTATAAATTAATTTTTCTCTGCTGAGAGTACAGAAATCAATGATGTGTATAAGATATATGAGGATCCTGAGGAATGGGTAAGGTGGGAAAAAAGAATCAAAAAATTTAAGAGTATCAATGTATTATTAACAACTTATTAAAATCATTAAAGGAGAAAAAGGCTTTCCATTTGTCTATAATCAGTATTATTATCAGTAATAATCAGTATTATTATTATCAGTATTATTGTCCTATAATCAGTATTACAGACACGTGCTTCAGAATCATGTGTAATTTTTCATCTTACAATTAGCCATATTGAAATAGCATACTTTTAATTCCTTAACAATACTTAATACTTATTTTATAAGTAATAAGAAATGGAAAGGCTTTTTCAGAGAATATTTTAATGCGATTAAATTTTAGAGGGGTTTAATTATAATTTGAAATAACATTAGTAGAAATAATTTTAATAGGAGCTTAGTTTTTCCATATAACTAGTGAATTTTTATAGAATGTATAGTTAATTTGTATAATAATTAAACACTTATTGATCGTCATAAGTTTCGAATGGAATTAAACGATTTTTGCCATCGTACAATTCAGTATGATGAATCTGCGATTACATCAAAACACTTTCAATCTTTGCACCTGTAACGACTCGTAGTATACCATTATTTCGAAAACATTGTTTGCTTATTCTTTCGATCTTCTTTTCCATTGCACCCATTTATTATTCTCTAGGAGTTATTTATCTTTCTCGCCTTTCTTTCTCCAATTACTCAACTCTTCCGCTTCTTCTTCCCTTTGACACCTTTGTTTCCTACTTCTTTTCAGACTCTCCAACCAATGCTTCCTTCCTCGCGTTTCCACATTTCGAGTTGCTTTTAACCGCAACCTTGAAGTAATATTAAACCAGGCTTACCTAACTTTACGCAGCAGCATGGTAGCAGTATTTTGTTGAAGTCAAATCCAGTAAACTTGTGTTCGAACTTTATAAACACGTTACAAGCAGTATAGTCCCATACAGTGTGTGTAAAAGTATTTTTTTTGTTATAATCAATTAGAAGCATTGGTTTACGAAATGTAATGCAAAAAAGATTTTCCAAATAATTATAATTTACAAGGTTATATACAAAAATAAAAAAAGCCATTTTTTAAAACTTTTTTATTTGGGCCCTTAATGAAAATTTAAAATATATGTTTTGTAGTTCTATGTTAGTTATACACATACTGAAAATTTCATCGAAATCGGTTGATTCAGGAAAAAACGACATGCATCGAAAGATGTACGATTCTGTGGATTTTAAGCAGAAACTGATTAAATCGTATGAACCACTTGTGTATATGATAATCGATTTCGATGAAATTTTCAGTATATGTATAACTACGATAGATCTACAAAACATATATTTTAAATTTTCTTTAAGGGCCCAAATAAAAAGGTTTTGAAGAATGCCTTTTTTATTTTTACATGTAACCTTGTGAATTATAATTATTTGGAAGATCTTTTTTGCATTTCATTTCGTAAACCTATGCTTCTAATTGATTATAAAAAATCAGATCGTTCATACAATTTTAAAAAAGTTAATCTATTTTAAAGAGCCAACGAATACTTTTTACACGTGAATATATTTCCATGGGTGGATAAAATCAAATATCTAATTCTCGGTAATTATTCAACTGATTTAGTGATGAACTTGTAGAAAAGGATCAACCCTTCGAATTTTGTGACCTGGAAATGTTGTCAAGGTCACCATTCTGGACATTTCCCTTTTATATTTTTGGCGGTAGGCTTTAGTTTACGAAATATTCGCCAAAAACTTTAAAGGGAAATGTTGTGCAGACTAGTGACCCTGGCAACATATTTCAAGGTCATGTTTATCGGAGTGTAGGAACCTTCTCTAGAAGTTCACCATTTGGCCTACATACAATCGGATTGGTAGCATTGCAGAATATGTTGACAAAATCGTACAGCTTTTCTATTCGATGTTCGAAATATTTTACATTATTTTCGAAGTAATAGCTTTTATATCAATTTTTTGTACAACCTCAAAAATATTTTTTCAAAAATATTTTTATTTCGTTTCATTTACACAATCTCTTTTTCAAGCAATGTATCATTCTTTCTCAAGCTCACCTAATTGTGTTCAGAAACCTAAAATGAACGTGTATTTGCAGATGTTTTGTTTTTATTTTTTTTCCAATTTTTCATTTTCATATTCGTTATTCTGTTGCCAAATCATCGCCATGATCGCGACAAGCCAGTTCCCAGAATTTTGTCCGTTATTGCACTCTCGAACTGCCGTGTTTCCAATAAACCGAGCGGGAACGCGATCGATTACGCGAAACTCAAGCGTTTTCCCCATTCTTCGAAAGCTTCCAAACGTTTCCAGGATCGAAGAATGCCGAGCTGAGAGTAAATTCTTCCTCGAAAAGGATCCTGAATGTTCAATTTTGAAAACTGGAAGGAACGCACATTTTAAAATGATGTTTCTGTAAAATCTTCTATTTCTCACAAAATAATAGTCAATTAATAAAATGGTATCATCTTATTATTTACTAAGTAATAGTGACACCAGTATTTTACAATATTATAATTATTTGCGTACTAAATGCAACAGTAAATGATTTTGAATTATTTCAGACCATTTTGAACAATAATTTCAAATATTACATAAAAGGATAATCAAATATATTTGCATACAATATTCAGAGTCGGTCAAATTTTTATTTAAATAATAAATAAATGTGTGATTGTAATTGCAAATATTAACTAAACTTTTTGATTAAATAAAAGTAATCTAAATAATGCCAAAAGAGATCTATTTATTATTTCTTATTTGCAAATAAAAGATTATTTCTTATTTGGATTGAGGTGGAAATCAAAGAAATAGTTTTTGCATTTCTCTTATTTCTTGTATTTCGTACATACAATGAAAATATGGCGAAATTAACATCGTCATTACCTGTAATTTACATAAATACAAATATATTTTGTACTTTTCTGGTAGGTAGTTTGTTGTTCATATTTGTCTTAAACACTACTCTTTTTCCAAACATAATATCCGAAAGTTCGTTCGATTCTGGCATATACTATACATGTCGGTACATTAATATTAGTATCGCTGCTGAGGACAGTTGGAAAGAAAATTTGTTTAATGACTATGAATAATAAATAATAATTTAGTATTATTAACAAATAAAAATACAATTTCGGTTATTATTTGTCAGCACAAATTTGTCAGTACAAATAATAACTGAAATTGTATTTGTACGTAACAATTAACTGTATTATGTTAAATAATTTATTTAGACTTACTCAAATAATAAATAATTATTTTGCTTTTTATTTAAATATCCAAATAACAAATAAATTGTTATTTAAATTTTTATTTAATCAATTATTTAAATATATCCCAACTCTGACAATATTCTACAATATTCTTCATTGCTTAATTAGTATCGATAACAATGTTGAATTATACAGGGTATTTCGCCTAACTTGACCATTTCAAAAATCTCGCTTATTTTCTATGATAGTGTTTTTTATGTTTTACTAAATTTATTTACTAAATTCAGAATAAAGAAATTCGGGAAATTTCGACCAATTTCTGCAACAAAAGTTCGGCCCTTAAGGGATTAACGATTAAGATCGAGCAATTTTGCTAGTGAACTTAAAGCGTTCAGGAATAAGTGGCAAAAAGTCATTCGTTGGCGCACCTAACGCAAGAAAAAGTGATATATGTTTCTAGGGAGAGTATAAGGATGATCTCTTAAGCGTGCTCACAAAACAAGCCTGAAGGGATCACGGTGACAAACGATATCCTTTTTAGTAAATCTTCCGATCGGCAATTCCGCGGGTTCATTCAGCAGAAAATTCCATTCCCGTAAATTGCGAAAATGCTGTACGAGAGGGTGAGCGTAAACGGAAGATGCCAAAGGGATAATAATTCTACGCACAGCCATCCTTCTAGTATCTATATGGGGCCACATTCGTTATTTTACGCTATATTGTACTATACCAGTATTATACAATGCTAGCGAATAATATTTTTCGACCAAGCAAAGCAACGTGTTTATAACAACTGCAATTTCAATTACTATTGAAAGCCACATTCTCAAAATACAAATGAAATACAATTATTGAAATAAAATCGGTGTATGAAATTAATGGGAAACATGTCACGATTTTCCCATTGAAGGTCACGTGAAGGTGAGCATATCGCATATCGTTGAAATTGTTTTTCACGAACTATAAAACTGTTGTAATGAAGATATACAGGGTGGTCTTTTTATCTCAAGACATTGAAATATCTCGGGAACTATGTATCGGATCAAAACAAGTGGGGAATGAAAGTTGTTCGTCGCGAAGGGGGACATCCAATGATACCAAACTGGACCCCCCACCGCCACCCCCTGGGGGTGGGGGTGGGAGTAGATAAAAAACTTAAATGGGAACCCCCATTTTTCATTGCAGATTTGGATTCTCCAGAAAAAAATACACAAATTTTACCTAGGAGTTTTTGCATTTTGGTTCACAGATGGACAAAAATCAAAAAGGAAAAAGTCGTTGAAAATTGGGCATATCTCGAGAAATACACATCAGATCAGAAAAATAAAAGTAGACGTATTTGATATATTTTTAAGAATGCTATTCAATAACACCATAATTGACCCCCAGGCCCCACCTCCTGAGGGTGGGAGAGGGAACTATATCAAAATCTTCAATGGGAAACCCTTTTTTATAGCAAATCTTGGTTCTCCATTGATTTGATATTATTGGTGTAATTTCTTTCACAGATGTCGCTGCAATCGAAAACAGTTGGAAAAATTCATTGGTTTGTTTATTAATCCTCAGGATGTTGGGGTGGGGGGTCAATTATGGTGTTAGTTAATAGCATTCTTAAAAATATCAAATACGTCTACTTTTATTTTTTTTATCTGATGTATATTTCTCGAGATATCCCCAATTTTCACCGATTTTTTCCATTTTTATTTTTGTCCATTACAGCGCCATCTGTGAACCAAAATGCAAAAACTCCTAGGTAAAATTTGTGTATTTTTTTCTGGAGAATCCAAATCTGTAATGAAAAATGGGGGTTCCCATTTAAGTTTTTTATCTTCTCCCACCCCCACCCCCAGGGGTTGGCGGTGGGGGGTCCAGTTTCGTATCATTGGATGTCCCCCTTCGCGACGAACAACTTTCATTGCCCACTTGTTTTGATCCGATACATAGTTCTCGAGATATTTCAATGTCTTCAGATAAAAAGGCCACCCTGTATACTCCCATTTAGAAAAAACATCGATGACCTCGAAATCGAAAATTTTTTCTCTGAATATTCTTTTTCTCGGACAATTCTCCTATCATAAAAAATAAGCGAGATGTTTAAAACAGGGACAATAACTATTATAAGTTATCAATGATAACTGTTATAAATGATCGAAATAATTTTTTCTCATTGATAACTGTTATGAGTGATGGAAATGAACTTCGCTCATCGATAATTGTTATGAGTGATCGAAACAGCTTTTCTTCATCGATAACAGTTATCGAGGAGAATCCAATTTTTTTGACACTAGTAACTGTTATTTGTAACCGAAAAGTATAAAAATCGATATTTTTTAATCATTTTGTTCTTCGAATTTTTTTTTCTAAATTATCTAATAATTTCAATAATGATCAACTTTTTATTAATGATTTTTATCGTAGAAAATTTTAGAATAACTGTTATTTTTGGTCCCTGATTTAAAATGGTCAAGCTAGCTGAAATACTCTGTATAACTACTACATTATATTATAGAATTTCTATAGTCACTTTTTGAAGACGTTCGTAAGAATAACAATTGCTTTCAGAAAAATTCAACAGCAACGAATATTTCACGAAACGAAATAGATAAGCTCGAGCGGAATCTTTTCAAAAACGGAAGATAACTGTTTATTTCCGGGCAAGCTATAAATTGTTTAGTAACTGAAAAGCCAAACGTACGATCATAATAAAGATTTTACTGTGTCAGTCCGCATGTATCGAAGGCACAAAGGCAAGAACTAGGAATGGCCAAAAATAAAATCGAACGGAATTTAACGGTTGAAATAAGGACAGTAGTCGGGGGCCCAGGGCGACGCGTCGTAAAATCGAGGGTTAGAGAGGTACACCTTACGCAGGGTTTGAGTTTAGCGGTGTGGGGTGGAAGAGAAAAAAATAGCAGTAAAGCCAGGCAAGGATGGCAGATTGCCCCATAGGGATAGAAGTCGGCAGTGGCTGGTGATTCAATAAAGCAGATAACATATAGAGAACAAGGTTGTGGAAGCCGGGCTTGCACAGCTGACTATTGGAAATCTTCCAGCAACCTCTAGGAACTGGCTGCCTTAAGTCATTTTCCCGTACGCAGCGCGAGCATAGACAACGTTTGCAGAGCGTAGACACGTCGGAATAGAGATTCGTAGCTGACGGAAAAGTTTCGAGATATACCGACCAAGTATCCGCTATCGCTAGAATAACATTTGTCTCTAAAGAAGTTCTTCCATTCGAAGAGTTCCACAAAAATGAGCAACGCGGCTACAGGATCGGACAAAGTGGTAGGACGTTTGATATACAGGCTATCCCAAAAATGTTTCACTGCCTTGGAGGGGGTGATTCCTGAGATTATTTGAAGGAACTTTTTCCTTTGTTTAACTCCTTGCTGTATTTTGACCAGCCAGATTCGCGATGGAGGTTCTTAACAAAATCTAACAAATATTAATGTCACGCGTTTCATTTTAGATGAAATGTTTGATTCGTTTGTAATCAATGTATAAGCATTAAAATAAATGTAGCCATACTGTTTAGAGCGTAGAAAGTAGAAGATTGCCGCTGGTTTAGGGGCAATTAACGCTTTGGTTCGCACAATACCTCGTGCATTTCACATTCGACAAACAAGAACGCTTATTGTGACCTCTTAGAAAGACCAAGGTTCAGAAGAAAAGTTCATAGTAAAAGTTCATAAACTCTTTACATGTGTTAATTATTAACAAAAGTGTCTTTCTGCAGATAACACCGAATAAAATGATACAGTAAATAAAAGTAAGGGTAGATTTATAGTGGAGCAGCGAGGTGAGCTGTGCGGTGAAAAAAAAGAAAAACAAAGAAAATACATATGTACTTTTTCCTTAGTATGTGTCGAAATGTTGTCACGAATGTTGGTTTGTTTTCACCGCGCCGCTATCATCGATGCTCACCGCTCCACTATAAATCCACCCTAACTCATTGAAAACTTCATGATCAATCCATTTCGACATTCATTGTACTACAAATTAAAGATGATATTCTGGGGGTCACACTTAAGTGAAACACCCTGTATAAGCTTATTTGCATATCTGTAGTATCTACAAGCACCTCTAAACGAAAACGGACCCATTGCACGAATGGTGCAAATCTGTTTCATCCTTCTGCCCTCTGAGACACAAGAACGAATTCTCTTGAAATAACTCTGCCAAGAACGAAGCCAAGCGATTTAGGAGATTAAAACTCCGAATCTGAATCCGCCCTAACAACATTCTTTTAAATGTCCTCTATATTTTCCAAATTCTCCTGTCCAATTACATTCCGGCTCGTATTGTATGCTAATCTCAGATTAAGAGAAGACAGAGACAGAAAACCTCCTGTCCTATAAAAAGTTGCTTTGTTTGCTCAATTTTAAAACTGATACCCTCCAGAAATAATCCAATCTTCGTTGTCTATGTCGGGTAGTTAACGAATTATTTTCTTTGTAATTGGGTAACCCATAAAAACAATATGCAACAGAAAATTTTCTACGAATGCATACGAGCTGTAGCAGATAAACGCAGAAAAAATATTCCCTCCACTTTAGTAATCTGATCTCGGCTCGGGTATATCGGTGTGAACCACTACTAATGCGACGCGGAGAATCGCAGTCGCCGGAACAGTTCAAAGGTCGCGCGTCTTCACAATGTAATACCAATATAAACATTTTTTTATTATTACTTATTTTTTTATGAAACTTTCATCAATATATTCGTGGCATTTTTCTGATTAAAAAAAGACCAAACACGATATAATTTAAACTGTATTTAGTGAATTAATTGACGATGAACGGTCTGGGCGCAAGAAAAGACAGTGTATTGGGAAAGAAAGGGACGCGGAGAGTCGCAATCGCCGGCACAGTTGAAAAGCCCGCGCGTGGTCTCTCTTTACACGGGCTGTCCATCTCTACGCTCGGCTCGGCCTTTGGAGCTCAAACAAAATAATTATTTAAATAAAAATAAATTTTTAAAAAATACCACGTTATTAAAACGGACTAAAAAGTATAAAATAATTTTTCCTAGCCTCATACAGATTACTAACCCTGTACAGATAGTCCTGAAAATTTGTGGTTGTCAATTTTAAATAGCTATGAAAATACTTGTAAGATTTGAAACGAAAAACGTGAGGCGCAAGATAATAAATAGTAAGGAGTGTAGAGAATAGCTGCCGTTGAGAAAACTCGCACAACAGTTCATATCATTTGCAGTGCAATACAATTGTTAGTGATTTAGGTGTTCATGCATCAATTAACTATTGCATGCGCCCCACGTTTTTCGTTTTAAATCTTACAAGTATTTTCATAGCTATTAAAAATTCACAATCACAAATTTTGAGTAATCTACAAATTGAAGTTAGACTTTGTAGTTATCAAAAGCCTCAGGCAGTACATTCAATTAAAAAAAAATTTGAAACTTGAAACTCGTCATTGTTACGTACTAAATTATTAATTGCTTTCAATCCTATAACTTTTATTGGAAATATTCTCCTGAATTGTTCGAAATAGCGTAGATAATTCAGGTGGACAGAGTTCGCAGTACACACTGAATAAAAAGGTGCTAAATTAATGTTTGAACAGTATCATAGTGTATAAAAGAATAGCGTCTCTATTTTCCGCAAAGAACGTCCTCGTAGAGCGTCTGGAAAATCCTGTCTCGACCTTTCAATGGAATACGCTACGGTCACCATACTTAACGTCTTCCTTAATTGAACTTCACCCGATAACGTAGACGACGACGCATAGATCGCCCGATTATGTCCGATTTTTGCCAAACAGGTGGAAGGTTTTCGATATCAATAAAGATGGCGCACGTCGATAGAGACTCACACTAGGCGTTCGTCCCTGTGTAAGGAGACCGGAAACGGGCCGCCGAATTGGATCTCCCGATCGTCTTCCGATCAGACGGTGCATACATGTGCACGGGAAAGGGTTTTTCTGTGGAATTTACTGGCTCTCTGATTTACGTGTTATCTGTTGAAAAAGAAAGGAGAATGGGCAATGTACCGAAAGGAACGAAATTTAGGAGGGATGATAGAGCTTTGGAGATCGCGGGGGTGAGGTTTATGAACATACCACCTTATCGGTAATATCCTTTCACCCTGGTGGTTTAATAATTAGCTTGATCGGTGCTAGGGGTGGCTTGGACGATTTAGGACACTTAAGAATTTAATTATTCACTCGTGTTGTGCCAGTAAGTGAATTATTTAGTCCTTTGGTGAAGCGATACTTGAGGAGACTATCTATACTGAATGCATTGACTGAGACTTATGGTGAGAACGCAGATTTTATGCATTTCTGTCAAAATTGGGTGAATATGAATCTTAAGAGACATTAATTTTAAAATGTTAATGCATTATTTTGAACTTGTTTATATTATTGAAATTTTTATTTTGCATAATGATGTACGTAGGGTGGACCTCATACCCGGTGAAATCTTTCTTGTGAGATTTTGTCACATCCGATCAACTTCATCTTCTGCAGGAATTATTTTCTTACCCAATGGCACAATTTTAAGGGGGGGGGGGGGGGGAGCGTGAAAAAAATCTTGCAAAAAAAATTTCACCAGGTATACCTGAGGTCCATCCTAATGTGGCACGTCTTCCCAACGTCCGATTGATCTAAAACTTTGGATATATCATTTTACATAAAATGGAACAACATGGGGGGGGGGTGTCGTGCCAAAAATTTCATGGTCGAAAAGTAAGGTCCACCCTAAATTTATTTTACAGTCTACTTACAAATAGTAGGGGATGCCGAGACTAGTTGACTAATGGGGTTAGTCTACTAATCCAATCTAATTATAATACTATAAAGTAGATGATGCTGCTTTCCGCGGGGTCCCATGGAAATCGCCGACACAAATTTCCCCGACACGGTTCTCACCGACAACATTTCACCGACTCCAGATTTGACCGACAATAACTTTGGCCAACAACTTTAACCGAAAACGACTTTCATCGACAACGATTTTGACCGACAACGAATTTGATCCACAATGACTTGAGACGACCACGGTATGATAATACTGTATGATAATACATACTGTATGATAATACATACTGTATGATAATACTGTATGATAATACTGTGTGAAATACATACTGTGGTCATTTCAAGTCGTTGTGGATCAAATTCGTTGTCGGTCAAATTCGTTGTCAGTCAAATTCGTTGTCGGTCAAAATCGTTTACGGTTAAAGGCGTTGTCGGCAAAAGTTATTACAGGTCAAATCTGGAGTCGGTGAAATGTTGTCGGTGAAAACCGTGTCGGTGAAAGAGTCGGTGATTTCCATGGGACCGAAACAATAAGAATAAAAAATCTAAAACCATCGGCGGTAAGTAAATATTTTTGTTTCGACTACTTATCAATCTTTGTCCATTAAGTACTGCTTGATATTTTTTCATGATTAGTTTATGGAAATATGATACATTGACTATAATTTGAGGTATTTTGTTTTATCCGGTGCATCAAGGTTATGCACGTGTGGCCCTTAAAATGATAAAAGTGTCGAACGGGGCTACTTGACTAAGAATATGATTTACGTCATTTACGTCATTTAAGAAAGATTCCTGGTCCTCAGAATCAGAAGATAATTCAGAATGCTTGATCTGCAATGAATCTTACACTGATAGCGTTTGTGGTGAAAACTGAGTGCAGCGCACACATTGCAGCAAATGGGCTCACGAAAAATGCATCAGATGTGTGTATTAACTGTGACTCGGATGATGATTTGTAAGCCTAATTTGGCTTAATTTTGCCTACAAATCATCATCTGATTCGCTACAGTAGATATGTGTGAACAAATAAAAATTAAAGTATTGTTAATACTATTATTTTATCTTAAACACTTAAAAGTAACTGTTAAGTCAACTAACCCCATCAGATATGTCAACTATCCCAACCGGGGTTTGTTGACTTATTGTTCTTACTAATCTAAATTTGATTAAAACTACAACTAGGTTTAATCGAAGCGATTTCCAAAATTAGATCTATATACCCCACTTTTTTTACCCAAGTCAATGTGCAAACTTCTGATGTACAACAAGTCAACGAAATACTAATGGTTCATTGGTAAAAATTAAAAATGTTAAAAGTTAGTCAACTAGTTAATGAACAGAGATTAAAAGAATTTTTTTTTAAATGTTAGCGAATTATTTTGAGCTTGTTAATATTATTGGTACTTTAATATTGCATACTGATCTACAGTCTACTTATAGTAGCAGATATCAATATTGCACATAAGTATATACATTATCAATATGACAGTTTTAGTTTACACTATCAAATCTCCAGAAAAAGATATCAACTGAATTCAGAAGTATTAATGGAAAAGCTGTTATCAGAGCGAGGTCAAATATTATTCGAAATAGTAAATAATAAACAGTTTATTTTACTTCCGAATATGTATATTAAGAAGTCCATGAACAATACGTACCAGATATTTTCCGATTTGCGTAATTATAGCCGGCGCGGCGTGTTGTTGAATAATATTCCTTGGAAACGAAAGGATGGGATTCAATGGAAAATTCTTGTTATTCTTTGTTACGCGATGGTTCTGTATGTAAACAACTGTAATTAACGTCACTTTAATTTCATTAATCTAGTAACGTGAGATAGCTTATACCCCATTGTACCGTGCAAAAGAACCTTGTGGAAATGGGATATCATTTTTTACCATTTCAGTTAGCCATAAAGACAGAATGAATCCACCGTTCGACCCAATAATCTACATTACGGTTATCACGCTATCGACCGGTGCACTAATAGACTCTTCGAGAGAGTTTCCTACAGTGGATCCAAGAAGTATTTGAACACTAATCATCATCCGGACACCCGATCCTTGAAAAATTACCTATATTTAACCTGTGACAATTTTGTAAAAAATGATCGTATGACAATAAATCTGGACTCACTCTAAAGCTAGAAGCCTCTAGTTTGACAACCCATTATTGTTCGTTTTATCCAACGTTTCTTTTTCATAATGTAGCGGGCTAGAAACTGAAGACATGTTTTTTCTCGAAAAAGCTACATATTCAAACGTCTGTGGAGACTTTGAAAATTTGTTTTACGACTAAAGCCACCACAGATTTAAAGATTGAAGCTTCCTCCTTACAGTCACTCCTTAAAAATTAACGTACGATTTTTTTTAGTCGTTTTATCGAGCTTCGAATGAGAGGTGCGTCGCCATC
This sequence comes from Lasioglossum pauxillum, assembly GCA_933228785.1. Taxonomy (NCBI): domain Eukaryota; kingdom Metazoa; phylum Arthropoda; class Insecta; order Hymenoptera; family Halictidae; genus Lasioglossum; species Lasioglossum pauxillum. The sequence continues at coordinate 37,423,812 of OW121699.1, read as the reverse complement.
TTTACAGCAGTGTCTGCTACACCATGAGGGCTTTGTACGACCGAACTTGTTCCTCATTTTTACCACGTTTTTATTAGCTCGCTTTCTTGTTTGTTTGTCTGTTTGTCTGTTTGTCTGTTTGTCTGTTTGTTCGGTGGCAAATTTTGCAATTGATTTTAAACTAACTTCCTGATGAGCTGGAGACTTGAAATCGGTTACATGGCTCAGAACTGGATGACAATGCATTATTCAAAAAAAAAATTGTTAAAAAGTCTATCCGTTTCGGAGATATAACAATTAAATATTTACCTTTTCAGCCCCCCGCGAAACCTACGTCACCGCGTTCAACGGTCGCCACGCCGCGCGACAGCGCTCCCTACTCCACTACCCGTTCCCTCTCTCACTCATCCCCACTCCACTGACCTGATTCGCACCAAAGGAGCTCAGTGTGCGTCAGTGTGCGTTTGAGCTCCGTGCGGTGTTTATAAAATTACTACGTATTATTATATTATAATGCTTGTTTACCAATCGAAGGGACAGTTACACCGAGATTTTCGGTCGAACCTTTATCTTTGACATTTTACCACGGCGTTTCGATATGATGCGGTCCCAATACCGTCTGAAATTTACTACATGTCTCTGTTATAATCTCGAAATAATGTCTACAAAAAAGGAGCAGTTCGTTAATGATGATTTTCACAGAGAAGTCGCCAAATCACCAGGTATGCCATTAAATATTTTACCACGTTTTTATTATGTCGCTTTCTTGTATGTCTGTTTGTCTGTTCGGTACAAATTTTACAACTGATTTTAAACTAAATTCTCGATGAGCTAGAGACTTGAAATTTTAAACATAGCTCAGTACTATATGACAATGTAGTATTTAAAAAAAATTTTTTTAAATTTACAACAGGCTACGCGTTTAGGAGATATGAACTATTAAAAATTTAACCGTTACACGTCCCCGCGCGACGACCGGTAGTGCCCACTCGGTTCCCACTCCACTGACCTGCTTCGCACCGAAGCAGCTCAGTGTGCGTTCGAGCTCCGTGCGGTGTTTACAAAGTTACTACGTATTAGTATACTATAATGTTTGTTTACCAAGCGAAAGAACAGTTACACCGAAATTCTCCTTCGAACCTTTATCTTTGACATTTTACCACGGCGTTCGTTTTCGATATGACGCGTCGCAATACCGTCTGAAATTTACTACATGTCTCTGTTATAATCTCATCAAAATGTTCAAAATCGATTATAAAATTTCACACATGCAAGACTAAAAAGCAGAAAATAATTATTTAAATAAAAATAAATTTTTTAAAAATACCACGTTTTTAAAACGGACTAAAAAGTATAAAATAAAATTTTTAAAATCGCCACGTTTACAAAACGGACTAAAAAGTATAAAATAATTTTTTCTAGCCCCATACAGATTCCTAACCCCTGAAAATTTGTGATTGTGAATTTTTAATAGCTAAGAAAATACTTGTAAGATTTAAAACGAAAAACGTGGGGCGCAAGATAATACATAGTAAGGAGTGTAGAGAGTAGCTGCCGCTGAGAAATCTCGTACAACACTTCATATCATTTGCAGTGCAATAAAGTTGTTAGTGATTTAGTGTTCATTCATCAATTATCTATTGCATGCGCCCCACGTTTTTCGTTTTAAATCTTACAAGTATTTTCTTAGCTATTAAAAATTCACAATCACAAATTTTCAGGGGTTAGGAATCTGTATGGGGCTAGAAAAAATTATTTTATACTTTTTAGTCCGTTTTGTAAACGTGGCGATTTTAAAAATTTTATTTTATACTTTTTAGTCCGTTTTAAAAACGTGGTATTTTTAAAAAATTTATTTTTTTGTCCCATAAAACAGTGAAAAAAATCGTACGTCAATTTTTAAGGAATAGTTGTACAGAGGAGGCTTCATACACGTAAATATCGAACCTCGGAATGAGTACTTACAAGTTTCGAAAAGATACTTATAAGTACTTCGATGTTGGAAGGAATCGAATCTTTCACAAGCAGTACTCGAATCTTGGAAATCAAAACTGCTTAGTAGGTTTTAAGCACTTTCTTTATTAAATTCGTAACTATTTAAGAATAATATTTCATTTACAATACTTGGTTTTATTCTATTACTTTTTTTATTCATGATATTTCCTGCTTTTAAAAAACACTTTCTGAAGGTACAGAAGTGGATATTATACAAAGATAGTCACGTGCAATTTTTGATAAAATGGGGTAGTTGATTGAATTTTCACGCCAAAATAATAACGGGTCTTCTTTGCGTTCTAAATATTGTGATTTTAAATAATTTTCCACTTCTAACACAGCAGACGATCAGATAGGTATGGTATTATTTGTAATTGCTATTTCATTGTCAAAGGATGACCAAACTGATAATTCGCTATTGTGCCGATTTTCGGACATCTGCGTCTGTGAACTATCACATGTTGTAGATGAATTATCATTATTAATATAATTAGTGGCTATATCAGTCAAGGCATCCCGTGCTCGAGGGATAGATTCATCTTTAGAGACAGCTAATGTTTTGAATCGTGGATCCAATAATTCTTGACATCACCTAGATAATGTTCGATATAATATATCAGTTTTTGTCGTAAAGTACATTCCAAACAACAATCATCGGTAGAAGTATGTCAAATTATCAGACCCCGTTTTCTCTCTCATCTCCACAGCGTGTTTACAGACAAAAATTAAACAGACGCCGCGCCGGAATAGCCTTACGTTGCCACGGAACGTGCAAGAATACGGAAATTCGTAACGATATTCATAAAAATTTCGAAAGTTTCGAAACTGTTCGACCAAGATTCGAGTATACTTGCATGTATTATTTACGTTTACCATAGTACTTGTAAAGGGTTCGAAACTTTCTGGCAAAGGTTCGAGTATACTTGGGAGTACTTTTTTTTCGAAGTAGCGAGTTCGAATTCCATCAATCAAGGTTCGAACCTATTTGCGAGGTACTTGATCCCATCCCTAGCTGTGCCTTTAAGGAGAAAAATTTTTGAAAGTTTTCGGAGATGTTTGAATTTGCAGCATATTTGACGAGAAATGATTCTTCAGTTTCCCATCTGCTACATCATGCAAACAGATCTTGGAGGAATATGAACACTGCTTTGCAAAAGTGGAAGTACTATTTGTTTTTACGAAATCATTACAATTTAAATGTCGACAATTTTTCGAGAATCGGAAATGAGATTCTTAAATACTTCGTGGATCCACTGTATATCTAGTTTCACAATCAGTGTTTTCCAGAAGCAGCTTTGGGAAAATGGATGCCACATCTTTTTAGTTTAACATATTTGGCTGAACTTCTCAGCGATGCGACTTAAATATCATAGAATAAGATGTGTTTACTGGTTTTTAAAGGAACATAATTTAATACAGAGTGTCCCAAAAATTGTGTACTTCCTTAAAAGGGATGATCGTCTCTTTCAAGCAAGTATAACATTTTTGGAACACCCCATATACAATCAAAACTGTTGTATGAATGAGTATTTTTCAACCCCTTTCAAAAGTATGCAACCCCTTACGTTCTAATATCGAAATGGAAATGTTTTCCAGAAAAGTAAACAGTTTGACTGCTTGGATCCGAATTTCTTATTAAAACCAGAAACATATAAAATTCCTCTTGATAACGTTAATGGAGATCTCGAACAACAAGCAGATATGTTATAAACTCTTTTATTTCTACAAGGTCAGTCTTTGTTATTTCTGTAGTAATACGTTGCCACAAAGAACTACATATAGAAACTGTCCGACACAAAGTAAATTAATTTCATATGAAAGACGTTGTGAAATGAAACCATATTGTTGACATTACAATACGCGAGAATGCACGAGCGCGACGCGTATTAAATCTTTAGTACAATTAATATAATTGCTATCGAAATTACTGTACGCATACGATTCATGAGATAAACTCTAGCATGTATACTGTTCTAAAGGACCCAACCTCACTATTTATGTGTTATTACATCCTGCTGAGACTGCAATACTTTTTTTCTTCAATAAAATCGCTGTGACAGTGTCAGTGAAATTCTTTTTCTTTCAATTATGATCTGGACAGACTACCATTAAGTGTAACACTGTTGAAAACAAAGAACCAACTGTTGACTGGAATGACATTTTGCCCGTTTTTTTTCTACAAACATGCGAATATTGAAATCGGAAAGCAACGAAGTCACTTTAACATCGTTCTCCTGCATAACCCATCGCACCTGGAACATCCAGCAAACTAAACTTAACAGAAAGTTGTTGAACCCATTGCACTTGATGTTTGCGCGAAGTTCATAACTAACTCAGCGTCCAACTGGTGAATGCATAAATGTTTATGAAGTTAAAGCTGAAGACTCCGAGACTGAGGACGACAATTATCGCAGAAGCTGCCTCCGTTCGTTCAGTTGTCATTCTATTATCCTCAATTTATTTATTTATTTATCACTGCTTTAAACCGAATGGTTTATTCAGCAAGTACAATACTGTTACATGTAGCTTATATTACATAGGTGTTAAGTGTAAAAGCAATTTTAAACAGTAGAAACATTCGAAGAATTTAGAAATATTATTTTCAACCTATTAAACATTTTAAGAAGAAAAAATTAATTTCTATTAGTTTGTTACCATTTGGATAGAAAATTTTTAGTTTGCACCAGGATCTGCTGTTTATATAATCATGTAACAGTAACTTAATTCTAAAAATTAATTTCTATTTCTCTCTAGTTTGTTGCAATTTGGGTAGGAAATTTTGCATTAAAGTTGGCTCTCTAATCGTGTAACAGTAACTTGATTCTCCAGTCTTTCTGGATCCTACAAATCTGAATGAATTTACACAACTAAGGTGGAGTGGGGTAAGTGCGTCAACGGGGCAAATACGTTAATTGGCTATTTTTATTATAATATGAACGAAATTTCTCTAGCTTGTATTTATTAATGTAGTATTAGTTAGTATGAACTATTCGACATAAATGTCGACCAAGAATAAAGGTGTTTTCTACGCTTAAATCAACCAATGCCAAACTTTGAGGTTACCCTGAACGTGCAAGAGTTTACAAGTTATTCATATATTCTGTGTTGTTATTTTAGGTGAGTACAACAAATATCGATGTAGGCTTACATTAAATAAACCGTTTTTATTGTATTTTTTTAAATTTATGGAGAAAGACACTAAGATGCTCTTGCCCCGTAAATATTACTACACATAATGCAATAAAAAGCATTTTGTAGCAGGCTTGATAATAATTCTTTTCTTGCACCGTAGCACTTGAAACAAGGTTCGAAAGCATTTTTAAACTTTGTTTTAATATCACTGTATACCCTTTCATATTTCAGCATAAAAATACTTGTTTGTTTAAAAATGGATGACTAGAAACCTAAACAATATAATTTAATGCAATATGAAGCATTTTGTAGCAGGCTTGATAATAATTCTTTTCTTGGCCCGTAGCACTTGAAACAAGATTCGAAAGCATTTTTAACTCTCAGAGACGGACTTGCCCCATTTTCGGGGCAAGTGCGTCCTAGTTGACACTTTGTACAATATCCTATCAAAATGATAATTTTCAAGCAAAATTAGAATCCTACATAATACTAATTCATCAGTAATAACTGTGGCAAGAGTTTGTTTCCAAGAACGTTAAGTTTTTACATACCAGACAAAAAATACATCAGTTTAAAGTCCAACTTCGCAAAAACTAGAGCGGACTTACCCCACTCCACCTTAGTGTAGTTATAAAATGCAAATCTTCATCACCACAATGGTGGAACATTTTACAAGTAACTGTAGATGCTGCAAAAAAGCAAATATATTTAAAAACATTAAATTTTTGACGATTACACCCCAATACTTTTTTTCATGAAAATTAGCATTAAAAATGAGTGCAATGGCATTTTGCAACGAGGTACTTCGGTAAAAAAAACGCGTGATAGGATACTAAAGCCGGATACTATGTAAACCGTTCCTCTGCAATTCTTTACTATCATCAATAATGTTTGGATGGCGCTGATGAAAACAATTCTTTTAATGACTTCTACTCCCCCAAATAAAATCAGTATGACTTAATATGCAGTTTCTGGTAGAATGAGTAATACAATCATTCATAGTAGATTTTATTATGCAAATTAAAACAACAATTGTACAACAACGTTTCGTTGGAAGTTTTATTTACAAAAAAATAAAAATTGAAAAAACCACGATACCAATATCAGGTTTTAGAAAAAAGGTAGTCGACTGTATTTGATTAAATCGACCGTTTATTTTGAAAGTGGTGTAAGTCCATTATTTTAAAAAAATGAGATATCACATAATTTGCGATTAATTTAGTGTAGACTTTTCATTTATAAGTAGTTACTATTTAATATCTTAAACATTGCCAATGCTTTGCTCAATTTAAAAGTGACCAATAAAAGAAATTGCGTAGTCAATAGCCATAATAACCAAGAGCGTTAAGCTTTTACATACCAGACTGAAAATACATTAGTTTAAAATCCAACTTCGAAAAAACTAGGGAGCACTTACCCCACACCTCCTTATGTGGCAACAGAAATTAATTTAATAGTTAGACGAAAAATTGTGATAAGTGACGCGTCACTCGACGTGTTAATTAGTTCCCGTCGAGTTTCGTCGAGGTTTTCGTGGCAAGTGACCACGGCGCAACGTCAACAATTGACGAAACCAACAGTAGTTTCGAAAATCGTGGCGAGATTGCATCGTGCCGGGTCGAACGTCGATGTTCCACATATCGCTTATCTATCACCGAAAGTTCTAGATCACTTAGGCACAGGCAATAGTTCAAAACGAATTGTCGGGACAGCTGTATGCGGGCGTGATTTTTGGCAGAATGACCGTTTGAACGTCCGGGAATTGGCTGGGAGTGTACCTGATCATGAATCAAGCGTTGCAGGGTAAGCCTACCAGCGATCGAGCAGTCTGATACTCCCGAGGTACACAACGCAATATGCCTCTGTTCTGCTACACATACTAATCCCCCGAAACGGACCGATTCACTCTATCTGGCACGGATGTTTCCTGTCTGCCATATCATTCTCTCGTGGCTCTGTACCCCACCCACGCCGCCCACCCCTTCCAGTGCAGTCACGCAAATCCCTAATGTCGTTAGAACGCAATGAGAATTTCTGCTAGCACTATGCCGCGTTTCGCATTCCTTCCTGTTGCGGCGCAATTACGTATTATTTAGGAATATCGACGTTAGCGAGCTTTGCGGTTCGAATCCGCCATTTTAACGAAACTGCAATCGCACACACACTTAGAGTGACGAATAAAAATATCTTAATCAAATATTAGGTCATCCCATAAGATCGTGCCGACTTTTGTGTACACATTTCATGCGTCAATTTATAAACTTTAGGGTGATAAGGGATCAATACACTCAAGCGTAGCTGTTCGGGAATAGTCTAGACAAGATTTTCGAGGATATAAGATCGTGACATAGTAAACACAGTGATTCCTAGCAGTGAAAAATCATGAGCGAAATACGTATCCATTTCCGACATCTCATGATATGTGAATTTCGGGAAGGAAGTTCAGTAACAATCGCCACGAACGACATACAGTGAAAGTCCAAAGTGAGTATACACTATACACCTCGAGAACACGGCATTTATTTAACAATTATTAGATATATGTTATATTAATGGGACAGTTATTCGAAAAACAAGTGTAGATTGATGGTAACTAAATGAAAAAGTGTAATTCAATCTAATAAGTAATATTTGAGATACAACATAAAATGGTTGAGGATCTATAAAAATATGAATCACAAGTGAGAATACACAACTAATTAAGAATGATTCATCTTCATTTATTAATAGAATTACGTACATTTAATACTTGGTTGGTCCACCTTTAATTACGGCAGCTAATCGTCTTGGCATGGATTCAACCAACTTACATGTTGTTGAAACAGAAATATCATTCCACACTTTTAGTAGTTCGATTTTAAGGTTTTCCTTGCTCGTAATTTTTATTTTACATAAGTTCAAATCTAATATTTCCCACAAATTCTCTATTACATTAAGATCTGGGGATTTCGGTGGAGAATTCAGTTGATTTGGAGCATTTTGTTGCAAGCAATACTTAACAATATTTGCTGTATGTTTAGGATTTTGATCTTGCTGAAAGATCCACGAATCTGGCAACTGAACTCTTCTAACACTTGCAGCTAAATTTGTTCTAAAATATTTAGATATTGAAATTCATCCATCATATTTTGTTAATACAAGTAAATTATCGGCTCCAGAGGCTGTCATGCTTCCCAAAACCATAATACAATATTACCACCGCCGTGCTTCACGGTACTAACAAGATTTTTCGGTTCTATTTCCGTTTTTTTCTTCCTCCAAATTTTTGGTGGTCTTTTTCTTCCAAAAATTTCGAATTTACTTTCATCTATAATTAATACGGTGTTCCAAAATTCGAGTGGTTTGTTTATGAATTTTTCTGCGAATTGCAATCGCAAAACGCGATTCTTTGCACTTATCGCTGGTTTCTTGCGTGGTACACGGCCATGCGTGCCTTGAGAATTTCATGATCTACGATTGTACTCGTACTTATATATTTTTGTTGTATTTCAGATATTTCTTGAGCTAATGAAACTGCACTCATTATTTTCATTATCATCTAAACCATCAGCATATGTCATTATCATCTGAACCGTAATCATCTAAACCAGGTTTGGAGCGTAAACACTCAACACTGGCAACTATAGTCACGAATGACTACGGCATGGCATACGAAGGGTTAACACTAGGTTTACGGAACACAAAAAGTGGTGATTTTCAATTAGTTTATAAAAGTAAGAACAATAAATCGTCGTAACAATTGAAAATTAAAAAAATTTAGAAACCGTTGCATTTTGACGCATCCTGTAAATCTAGTGTTAAGCTGAATCAGATGAACAAAGTGCTTATGACGAAAGAATTCGTGATTGAAACCAGGGCCGCGAGCAGCACGAGTGGCCAGCGGAGGGTTGTTAAACCAGGAATATGGTATCAATTTGTTAGTTAAGGTACGCGGACGAACCCAATGCGAAATTGGGGAGCTGCTAGGAAGGTGAAACTTCGTGAACGAATCCAATGCGAAATTGGGGAGTAACTACTAGGAACGACGTGCAGACGAACCCGATGCGAAACCGGGGAGCTGCTAGAAGGTTGTAGAACAGCGCGGACGAACCCAATGCGAAATTGGGGAGCCGCTGGGAGGTTGGATAAAAGCACAGACGAACCTGATGTGAAATCAGGGAGCTGTTAGGATGCGGACGAACCTGATGCGTAATCAGGGAGCCGCTGGGATAGTTAGTAGGTCTCGTAACTAATATAATCTAATTGAACGTTCAATTACTATATGTATTACGATATTGAACGATAATTATGGGTGTAATCAATTTGCTCTAATTACCAAAGAACACAAATATATTCTAATTATAAATATCTGCGGTACAAATGTGTAATTGTCGCGAATGAAATGAAGATAAAGGGTATAGAAGGTAGAAAGAAGAATTTACCTAACTATGATGCACGGTTTTGATGCACTGGCAATACGGGGGACTCAGAAGCAACGTTAACACTGCCTAATAGATTTTAAACCGAACTCGCGGAATTTATATGGTTAACTCTGATTCGAAAGGTACTTTAGTCCGATCTTACTAAAAGTTGACTTTCCAAAATACAGCACGACGTGACGCGATACGTGTCTACCGAAGTACTAGCCCGTGTTACGTACGGAGGCTTTGCCTACGTGACTTTTGCTCCCTTCTTGAAACCACGTGTCCATGCAGGAGGTCCAGCTCGCATGCCCAAATATACAGTTTTTCCCCTTATGGGAAAGTGCATACATCTGGGGAAACAGACAAACCTCCAGATTTCTGTTTACCCCCACTACCATTTTTTAACAATTTGACTGGTATATAAAAGGCTCGAGCTTGGCCACCACGGGCTTAGTTAAAGACTGAACACGAATCCGTACGCGTCTATAGTGAGATTGAGTCTGATTCCCTTTCGATCATTTTAACTTGAAAGAAGTTTCGAAACGCAGTTCTTAAGTCAAGTCAACTCACTTACCCCCGCATTTCTCAGTGCGTGAAAAATGAGAGTTCGGGAATTAGCTTCCGCGAAACCACATAACACAATACATATGTATTTCCATTTATCTAAAGAATATATTGTACTCTTCACATTAGATAATTGAGAGTTTCCAATATCTTTAATACATCCTGTAAACTCCAGTAACTAGCATTGCACCCATATCGATAAACCTTTACCGCTCGAGGTTTATCAACTATTCTATATCGAGTTACGAGAGCTGAACTTCCCAATACCTTACCTTTTTCCGAAATCCTGTGACACCCGGTGATGAAACAGGCATCGGCTAGTTCACGAATTCCTATCTAGTGGCAACCCTGTGGTGAAACAGACATAGGCTAGTCCACGAAAACCCATTTCCTATCTAGTGGCGACCCGGTGGTGAAACAGACATCGGCTAGTCCACGACTACCCCTTTCTCCTAACCTAGTGGCGACCCGGTGATGAAACAGGCATCGGCTAGTCCACGAAAACCCATCCTGTGACACCCGGCGATGAAACAGGCATCGGCTAGTTCACAACCTTCCATCTAGTGGCGACCCGGTGGTGAAACAGACATCGGCTAGTCCACGACACCCTCTGTCTTTCCTAACCTAGTGGCGACCCGGTGATAAAACAGGCATCGGCTAGTCCACGAAAACCTATCCTGTGACACCCGATGATGAAACAGGCACCGGCTAGTTCACGACCATCCTGTTCACAAGAACAAACCTCGGCCACGTCTATCCGCCAGCCCTCGGCTCGTAACACCCGCGAGAGTAAGAATCTAAAGGTTTATATACCCCTACAATGAATGGAATGCTTTGTTCGGAATCTAATCGCGCTTAAAGATTAGGGCTTAGGGCCAGACTCTCATTTTTGTCACTTCTAATGAAATCGGAGCCAGAGCTCGGTCCTAAATTAAAGGGTTCAACTATGGTATGAAAGGTTATCTAGGACGCTTCCTGTCAGAGACGATCTGGAAGAGATTCCTGTGAGAAAACGGAAGGAATATATTCTCTATCCGTAATAAGGAAAACAGCGATGCAAAAACGGAAATTTGGCCGACAATGAAAAGTTGGCAAGTGACAAAGCACTTATAGGTGGAAAATTAATAGAACAGATAGAGGAAACTCCTTGGAGCAAACTCGAGAGGCGTGTTAATTTGATACTCCTGTGGGTCGAACCCACCACGGTGTTTCGCTTCGTTCATTACAGGCCGGCATTTAGTCAACTACTTGTAGTTTACCGAACTTCGTCACCTAAGATTACACCTCTGCAGCTTTAGCTTCTCATCTCTTCGCGTACAACGTGCTCCCCTATTTTCGTCTTACTTACTGTTCGGTCATTTCGTGTCTAAGGATCTACGAGATCTTTGTATCTGAAGATCTAGTTTCAACGGTTATGCACAAATGTGTATAGCGTTCTACAGGGTGTCTCAAAATTCCTGAGATCATTTGAAGCGACATTTTCCTTTGCAGAAATGGCGGCCGCATCTTTGTTAAGGAGTTATTATATTTTATAATTAGTTATTATAAAAACACGGACCAATCAGAGCGCGACTTAGACGCGTGTTGGCACAGTCGGCTAATTGACAGCGTTGCACAGTGTGACGAATGGTCTTTTTAGCTGGACGAAATTAACTTTCAAATAAACAAAAACTAACTGTGCCAATATAATGTAAAATAACCATGTATTAAAACCCTTGAATATTAAAACTTAACATTCTTTTGTTTACAGAGCGTGTAAACTTCACCTAAAAGACGGACGCCTAACCTATAAACGAATGGGCACATTTCCATCGCGGTAGAAATATGTTAAAATGTACTAAGGAGTTTTCAAATTTCCTATATAAGATGGATAAAGCATCTCAAAACATGTATTTTCACTTTAGTAATTCCAAATTATCGATAACATACCTCTGTTTTTGTAAATTTAGTGACAAAGGCGGTGCTTATTTTTCCACAGAAACGCCCATGTTACTCCTCTTCGTTAACGAATTAGTAACCAAAGAATAACTCTTTCCCATCAGAATATGTCTGATTCTTCAAAAAGTAAATTAGTAAATTATATTTACATTCTTTTTGTCCATAATTTAAAATGACGTCCTCTTTGATAATATCTACTACTTGTTAAATCATTCTGTGTTACATAGATCCATTACTAACTTTGCTGTATTTTATATTTAATTATAAATCACTTAAAATGTATTGTTTAATTAACAAAAACCAACTAAATGTTGTAAACAGTCAATAATTATTCATATTTTATACAAGTGTAAAAATATTAATTTCATTGAAATTGGTTAATTGATTTACGAGGTATAAACGATCAAAAGTGGTAAAAATTGTAATTTTTCATGATTTTCGGCATTTTTACCACTTTTTATCTATTATAACTCGTAAAACAATTAACCAATTTCAATGAAATTTTCAGGGCGTATATAATTTATACACCAAACACATCTTTTAAGTTTTCGTTATTGGCCCAGCGAAAAAAATTGTAAAAATAAATTTTTACGATTGTTTTTGACGATTCCGACCAAATGCATTTATTCAACATGTTTTTTAGACGTCATTTACCAAACTAATTCTTCTAGCCTTACAGAGTAATTCAAGTCGTTTAGTCCATTCATAAAAAAGTTATTCTGATTTAAAGTGTGTGCGATCAGTTATGCAGTTATGAAGTTCGTTATTTACCATGTTTTCTCATATCGTGCACTTGGCTTTCCTAAGTTATTCTTTCCGAGTTCAAAAATCTTGAAAACATGTGTGGCGCTATAGCCATGCATCACAGTGTAGAGAGACAAAGGACGGTTTAGTCTGGACATCGACCCAGATACACGTCGCCCAGACGGTGCCGAACAATTTGTGGTGTTTTTAACAAAATCAATGCGGCTCTGGATCTTTGAAGTCTGGACAACAGCCAGATTCTGTTGTCGCCCCGAAAAGTACGGCGAATGTCGGTCCTCTTGCTCACTCTGCAAATTTACCAGGCCTTTTACACGCTCTTGGATAAAAAGCACAGGAATCCGGCCAAACAGATCAGCGACCATTCCTGAATGGAAAAACAATGGTAGGTAGCTAGGTGGTACACGAGCCACAGCGTTCAACGAACCGAATTCAGAATCTTTATCGATGCCTTAGTTGGCAAACAATCTCCTTTTTGCACCTTCCACGAGGATTAAGAGTTGGCTTCGGTGTCTAACTAGTCGGAGATCGTGGCTCACAACGATGCAAACAGTTCTTCTATAGATGTACTCACGGTAGAATGGATCGCAGTAGAATCTCCGTTACACGAAGTAATTGCTCAGCAGAAGTGTTCACTCAAGAGAATGTTCACGTGGTAGAACAACAAGCGTTACCACTTTGGGTTATACAGGGCGTGCAAAATAAAGTATTGCAACCTGTTTTCTTAGAATCCAATGCAGATATCGACTTCGTTTTTTTCAAATTCAATGGTCCAAGGGAGCTAATCTTGTACTATAGAATACAGTTTTTGAGGAAAACAAAACTCCCCTATTTTTACGAAAATAGAATGTACGGCTGCTCTTTACTTTACCGGACTCGAAATTTGTGCCCTTCTACTATAAATTATGATGTATTTGGTATGTAACCCAGTAGATTTATACCCGGTGAGGCTGCAGATCGAAGTTTCGATCCGATAAGATCAATGGTTCAGGAGTTATGCTTGTTTAAAGTTGAGCAATCTGGAGTGTTTTTGAAAGACAAGGGCGCCGTCATATTGGTTTGTAGTGACGATCGCGCGTCGCTTACCGGGCAGAATCGCCGCGCCGCGCCGGTTCTTGCCAAATTACCTAATCCCAACCAACTCAGTAAGCGGCGCGCGATCGTCACTACAAGCCAATATGGCGGCGCCCTTACCTATCAAAAACACTGGAGATTGCTCAACTTTAAGCAAGCATAACTCCTGAATCATTGATCCTACAGGAACGAAACAATGATCTGCAGCCGCCCCGGTTACAAATCTACTGGTCTACATACCAAATACATTATAATTTATAGGAGAAAGGCACAAATTTTGAGTCTGGTAAAGTAAAGAGCAGCTGAATTTAATTTTTGAGAAAAACAAAACACCCCCCTTTTTCAGAAAATGGAAGTACAGTAGTATGTATCTCTGACAATTACAGTAGATGCGCTACATTCTTTGTAGACGAACGTAGAGACAGATAGCGGTTGAAAAAGTAAGGGATCTGAGATTCGATGCTTCGATTTTTTCTCTCTACGTGTCTTCCTTTCCCATTCTTCCATTCCCATTACCGTCCTTTTTCACGCTTGGAACATTAATCGCTTATTACACAAGTAATTGTGATCCTAATTATATCGTGTTTGGTGCCATTTTAATCAGAAAATTTAGGCGAATACTACAGTCAAGGTTACATGAAAACCAAAAAAGAATTAGAAAAATTGCAGCCTTTTGCTTCGCTTGCATTAGTCGATACTCGACTGGCTCGGCTGTCGAGCATGTTTACTGCTTGACTGGTTCCAATGGGGATTCCCCAGTGATAGGGATACAATTTGGATAGTTACGGTAGAGATCTCTGCGACACTTACGGAGATAATAATGTAGTGTTGATCTTCTGAGCGAATGTAGCGAAAATGCGTCTGATTCAACTGTGCGCGCCTGGCCAATCGGAGAGTTTCTTTGCAAATTTCTTTCGCGTTTCTTCCGAGTGTCTTCTTATGAGACACGAACTATAAATGTGCATACAAGGAAGTTGCTAGATCTTGGAAAGCTCGTGGCCGGATCGAAAAAAATCGTAACTTTGTAAGGAATATCGGGTCAAATGGGACGTCACAGGAATGGGAATACAATCGAAAAAAGTTCTCGCTTTTATGTGCTCGTAGATTCGCGAAATGACATACCCATTAGCTACGTTGGCCTCCCTATAGTCCCCCGAGGTTGCGTCGATATCTCTGTATATCGCTTCGATGCTTCGAAGGCCTACGAGAGCAACCGACCTCGATATCTAGTTTCCGATATCACAGTGTAGTAATACAGCCGCTTTCTCTCTTTCTTTTTTCCTCTTTCTCTCTCTCTCTCTCTCTCTCTCTCTGTTTCTCTGTCTCTCTGCAACCACCATTCACCCTCTTATCAACTCTTTCTTTCGTTTGTCGTGCTTGTGCTTCCTCTCCCTTTTATTTTCGTTTGTCTTTACCAGCAGATAGGATCGTGTCCTTTGTTTCTCCGCCGAGGGAGAGTTCGCGGATGTACGAATTCGCGATCACGGAACGGGGGACAACGTCCCCAATACGGTGTGTCTGTGAAGAGTCCTGGGCGAAGTTTCCGTTTACGTCCGTGCTCAGAATTGGATGAAATTTTGGGAATAGGTTCTTTTTTTACTAAAATCAGAAGGATTTTTGGCGACTCGAAAAAAATGTTTACCATTTCAATGTCACTTCCTATCTTACCGACACCATTCCTGTATTTTCGTCGAGGACCTCTCCATCCCCCCCCACCACCACCTAATCCTAACTAATTCTGATCGCATAATCTTCCCATTGTAGATATTAAATTAATGAGTTTAACAATTAGAATTTTGAAAACATTTTATATTAATTTTGAGAATACACATATTTAATATCTTTAATTAATTGCAAAAATGGATCATCACCAGCTTTGTTGACCTCATAGCGCCATAAAAATTCACAAATGTGATCTATAATTGAATCATTCTTAATGCCACCTCTACTTACACTCTAGAACAGGCGTGGGCACGGGTGGAGCCCCTCAAACGCCGGCTTCCCCCACCAAGCTTCCATTCAGTGGCGCTCCTCGCGGCTAATGGTGGGGGACAGTGCGCGCTCCGATGGGGACGGTCTTGCCTCAATTGAGGCAAAAATGCCCGCGCCTGCTCTAGAGTGACATTAAAATACCAAAAAAATTTTGACGGTAAGGTAGGGACTGTCATTGAAACAAAATTTTTTTTCGAGTCGCCAAAAATCCTTCTGACAATCATCATTTTAATAAAAAAAGAACCTATTCCAATTATGAGCACGGATGTAAAAGGAAACACAGCCGAGTCCTGCTTCTAGCCGGAGAATGAAATGATCTAGGATTTGATTTCCTCTGGTCATTCGTGGCAACTACGATATCGACGACCGAACAATAAGAAACTTAACACATTGATTGCCAAATTGCTACCCCCAAAGATTCAACAAAATCAAAGTAATTTAGCAAGTGATACCAAAATTGGAGAGATAAGACGAGTAGAGATTATTCCTTTAAGATTTGCACCTTCTATATCATTCAGTCCTGATTAATTTTCGCCAATACGTTCTAGTGCAAGTTAATCTTTACACCTAGGGGAAAATGGTGTCACCCATATATGAACGAGGTGGCAGCGAACGTGTTAAAGAGAATTCAGAAACTAATTTACTTAATTTAAGACTAACCATAAAAATAAAAAATATAACGACAATAAATTGCAACAAATTATGTAGCTTGTTTAACCCTAGTACTGTGTTCTGATCTTTGTATAACCTTGTATATGACCTTGACCACAAATGACCTTATTCAAACCACTAAAAAATAAGACAAATAGTTGCTCAAGTCCCCTTAAGAAAAAAACCGTATAAAACTTGGGATTTATCAAATAAATAGACATTAAATGTGTTATTAAAAACTTGTGTTAATATTGTTGTTATTTATTATAACGAAATTAGAAAATCTATATGCTTTCACGTAAAATAAACTAAATCTTGAAAACCTTACATCGGTACGACTAAAGGATCCGGTTTCCTAATTCGTACCACCTATAGCCTAAATCGTACCTAAGAATTCAATTATGGAACAATAATAATTGAAACGTATTCTTTATTAATCTGTTTACATGACACATAGGTAATTCAGCTAGTACAAACATCACATACACATTTTTTTGTTTTTTTGTCAACTCCAGCGCATACATCGTGCACCCATGATTTGCATTTCAAGCATTGAATCATGTTTTCCTCCCGATCTTCTCCACGAATAAAACAAAACCAATCGCTTTTCTTCTTTTTCATTTTTAATGCCAATTCCTTTTTATTAATTACTGCGTTTCTTTTTTTGCCGCATTGTTTATGTTTTCGTTATTCTGCGTTGACGTTATTTCGACTGACGAGGTGGTACGACTTAGAAATCTTATGTGAGTACGACTTAAGACGCGGCACAGGTTAAATTTAAAAAGTAAACATAACGTAACTGAATAAAATTCATACGATTTCGTTTCGACCAAACGATTATGTAAATTCTAACGAATTTATGTTTAATAAGGAACATAATTTTATCAATAATTTACTAGCAAGATTAACTACCAAACGTATGCAGAAAATTATAAGAAAATTGAAACAAACTTACTTGATGACAGGATTTATAATGAGGCTGGTTTATGGCAGACAATAATACGTAAAGCAACTTGGTTAACTCAGACGTATATTTGGTTGCCGTTGTCTGTGCTGTTGTCGTCGTAGTTCGTTCAAAATTCAAGTGGTGTACGACTTAAACACTGGTACCACTTGAGCAACCTTACCCTAAACACTTTTTCGCCAAGGGCGGTGTCTAACGAAATCAGAAGTAGAGGATATTACCAAATGATCGTGGGGCGACTCGTCGATTCTTCTCGTTGAACAAGCAAAAATGAATTTTTTCCTCCTTTAAAGAGAATCCTCCGTTTCTGTCTCCGCGATTTCTTTCTTTACTGCACTTTCACCTCCCACCGCCGTGGACCCGCGCGTCGAATTGGAACGCAAAACGTAATTTCGAGGGAAATCGGGCAACCCGTTTGTCGATCGACTTCGACGTGACTCACTGTACCACTCTCCAATTTCCTGTGTTCCTCTTTCCCTCTTTTCTTCTGACTCTCACCCTCAACCTTTTCTCTCCTTTCGAACCGCTCCGTTTTCCTCGCGGTGCGGCGCGACGCGACGCAGCGGCCTCGCCTTCTCCCCCATCGCGGCCGGCGAACGCGCTCCGACCATCGAATCCTTCGTTACTTCAACTAATTGGGAACCTGATTAATTAGGGAACTTTGGTTGAATTACAGCACGACCTCGCCGCGTTCCGCGGTCTACGCCCGGAACCCTCGAAAACGCGAAGAGTGGCTTCGGCTTTGGCTTCGGCTTCGGCGAAACGGCTGCGGGCCGGTGGCCGTGCGAACGAAACACTAGACGAAGAATCAAGGAACGTGTCCTGAACTGTAAAGCCTTTGTTTTCCCTACCGTCGGCTGCCACTCGGCTTTAGAGAATGTGACTTGTTGGTTTCTAGTCTATTAATCCCGGAAACAGCGAAAAGTCGTTTACCGCTCCGAATAGTGTTCCATCCTTCAGTGACGGAGCACAGTAGATCGATATTTTCTTGAACATTATCTGATCGAACATAACAAATTGCAATAGAGCACTAATAATTGTACGGCTACACAGCCCGCGACTAGGGTTGCCGTCTATAAAATCGCGGACCCAGGACGCACGGCAGTTTCCGTCTGAAAACCAAACACTATTAACCCTTACCCCTACGATATACAGTGAGAGTCAAAAGTGAGTATACACCTCGAGGACACGGCATTTAATTAACAATTATTAGACATATATTACATTAATGGTCAAGTTATTTAAAAAACATAAATTGTAGATTGATGGTAATTAATTGTAGAGAACGTAATTCGATCTAATAAGTAATATTTGAGATACAACATAAAATGGTTGAGGATCTGTAAAAATATGAATAAAAAGTGAGTATACACAACTAATTAAGAATGATTAGGACTATCTTTCGTAACAGACTAACTACTTTTTTGCTGCGTATATTCACTTTCGACGCGTTCGTAAGTAACCTACTTCAGATAGGCATTTGTTTACGAAACATTGGAAACATAATTCACTAAGATGTGTGTCTACATACGATTGTGACACTAGAAATATCATGTACTACAACATCGCAACTTTAGTTTTTGCGAAATATGCTGTAAATATGTATAATGTAGAATCTCATATGTATGGGATGTATACTCATTTTTGACTCTCACTGTATGTATTTTACGGTTTTAATGATTAGAACTTTTTTGTAGATAGGGTTGCCAGATCTTCTATATTTGATATGAGTCTTCTATATTTGAACTTGATCTCCTATATCATATTTGAATTTTAAAAAATCTTTGTTTGAATAAAAAAGTTTAAAATGTGCTGTGTACCTCTTTTATTTGAACTCCTATATTTTGAGCCTATCTCATATATACATAATTGCAGGTTTCACTACTTCTTCTATGTTTGGATAAAACATTTCTGGCAACCCTAGTTGTAGATCGTAATTTCCTAAAAAAGGAGAAAATTGATATAAATTGTATACGTATATGTTCTTCAACAGCTGTATATTAACAAAATCAAAATACAATTTTATTTCAGTTTAAAGGTAATTATTAACATACATTTTTATCAGAATCTGTTCAGAATCTTCATTACGAGTCAGACACGAGATTGTAAGGCAAGGGGTTAACTACTTTTTAAGTACACATCTATCGCAAATATGTATGTATAAATGTTAAACATAACGCTTCAGATTTATTCTAAAATTATTTATACAGATTTATTCTAAAATTAAACACTTCACTGCTTATATCAGTTAGAGTTTGCATATTTTGTGTCATGGTAACTTCGGTATTTACCCGTGCGATATTTCCATAACTGGGACAGCCGCTTAAATCGGGCCAAAGGACACTAGTTTTGATGCGTCCTAAATAACTAAAACCCACTGTACCATAACTGAATCCATCGAAATTGTGCATTTTCATTGCACTTTCATTTCACTTACGAGTTCAGAATTATTGGTTCAAAATATTCCGACCTTTTACTACCTCCTAGTGGACATATTGCTTTTTTTTACTATGTTTACATTCTTTTTATACAAACTAAAAGTTTTATTCTCAAGAACTCATCGTTATCTAGGTGCACGGTGCTGCACCAGCAAGTTCTCTCCTTTTACACGAAACAACTTAGCCGTTTTTTAGAGGCTTATAACTCGGCACTGGAGGCAGATGTTGTGTGGAGGAGAGATGTAATTTCGTACACTTGTCAAATGCTATCATGTCTCAATATTGACAAAACATTAATCTTCCAACATTAGTAGGTTCCGAGATATAAGACCTCAAAATTCGCTTTTGTCACTGACTGACTGACTGACAGATCATCAAAACCTTTTGGGTACTTCCCATTGACCTACAAGCTTGAAATTTGGTACATAGGTCCACCATAACAAACACTCAAAGGAGTAATTATCAAAGTTTGAAATTTTACACCTTAAAGAAACAGGTACATAGGATAGAACATAACAGCATAACATACATAAGTATACGTTTTATTAGCTTCGAAGTTTCAACAAATAATGATGAAAAAAATTGCTGTAACGTAAACAAAAAAAACTGCACCGAGTAACCGTCTGTAGCGGCGGGGGCAAACGGATCCGAGCGTCGCCGGCAAAGTGTTAATCTTCGATACATTGAATTTGGATTTTGTCTTGCAGATAAGAAAAGGATTTTTTTTCTTTGATACCTACTTGATAATTGATGAAATTTCGACAAAAATTGATGACATTCCAACGAAAACCTCTTGTAAACAGGAGCCAAGTTCCTATGGCTGTAAAAAGTTGTGAGATCAAACAAAACACGACCAAGTTCGTTAGCTTAGAAGTACTTCTTGCAATACTAAAAAAAAGCGTTTGTAAAAATTAGTTTAAAAGAACGCTATTTAATTTTTAAAGATTTACATGGAGGGCTAAATATTCAAACGTGGCCGTTACTTTTTAAACCAATGGCCATAAAAGGTGTTAGGTAGCGGCCAAGTTTGAATAATTTAGCCCTCTATGTAACTCTTTAAAAATTAAATAGCGTTCTTTTAAACTAATTTTTACAAACGCTTTTTTCAGTATTGCAAGAGGTATTTCTAAGCTAACGAACTTGGCCGTATTTTGTTTGATCTCACAACTTTTTACGGCCATAGGAACTTGGCTCCTGTTTACAAGATGTTTTTGTTGGGTCTGCTCTTATTGAAATTAAAAATGTGTGAACGTCTTTTGATCACCCCTTTCAATGAAGTACAATATTTTTGTATAATATGTGTTAGCTTTCTCTATCAAATAACTTTCATTCTTCCTGCATCTTTAACCCATTGTTAATTTGTCACACGGTGTCGAATTGACGCGACGATAAATATTCAATATGATGAAAACATAAAGAATTAACTTTATAAATTTCTTCGTCGAATATGGAACACTAGGGTTAAGCGTATACAATAATTTTAAAGTTGGATTAATCGCGTCGTGTACAAGTAATAAGACGAAGTGCAAAACGTACTATTTATTTATCGTACCACTGATTACAATTTCACGAATCCGGTGTCAGGAAAACGTGTAGAAAAGGCAAAACCGTGAGCACAAAATGAGAAGAACAATTATTGTTAGGTGATAGAAAAGTTATCTAGATTTAGTAGGGATTTACTACTATACTGGTTTTACACTCGCAATTTATTCTGTCACATATGAAGCATGGGAAGTGCGCAACAGCAAGGCACAGAGAAATTGCACATAAACTGAAAGGAATAACGCTTGTCGCGCAGAAAAGAATTGGTTGGAAATTGCTCGGCAAAACTGGTATTATTTCCTCTTAATAACTCGTACATAGTTTTATCTATGAATATTAATACTATTTACAATAGAATTTACGAAAGCAATAATTTTAATTAAATTATTTATACATAATATTATATTTATATATAAAATAAACACATGTTCTAGGTTAATTGTAGAAAACAGAAGTTAGTTACAAAACTACAGTGAGCGAAATTCGTATAAACGCACCTAAAAAAATATGATTTTTGGGGCTAAAAGTTTTAAATTCATATGAGGCGAATATAATAACAACAGAAGAGTAAAGATATATTTATGTGCTATAGATATTTACATATTTATATTTAGGTAAACATATATAAGTCTGTATTTATTGATACAGACTTATTCTTTGTGCGAAATTCGTTTAAACGCACAGCAAGAAAAGACTATATAAAACTAAACTTATATTATAATTATAAATTTAATATTTTGTATGACCTCCATTATTTTGAATTAATGCAAAAATTCGATTCGGCATTGAATTTATCAGATTATTTATGACTGTAATAGGAATCTCTACCCAGCAACGTTTAATTTCTTCTTTTAAAGCTGCAGTATCGGTGAATTGGCGGCCATTTGCATATATATTTCTTGCCATTATACCCCATAAGTTTTCAATGGGGTTCATATCAGGACTGCATGCAGGCCATTCAATTAAAGGGATGTCCCGTGCCTTAAACCATTCGCGGGAATATTTTGAAACGTGGATTGCTGCGTTGTCTTGTTGGAATATAAATTCACGTTCGCCAACTGTATCTTCCAAAAATGGAATTAATGCTCCATCTAGCATGTCGACGTACTTTTCTGAATTTATTGTGCCGTTAATAAAACAAACTTTCAGTTTTCCATATGAAGAAAATGCTCCCCAAATCATTACACTTCCACCGTGGAAATTTCTGGATAATTTAGGGTCATTTTTTTGACGTAAATCGTGCCAGTAGGAACTGCATCCATCTGGGCCGTCTAAATTGAATTTTTTCTCGTCCGAAAAAATGACTTTCTTCCATTCATCAGTCCAGTGCATATGATTTTTTGCATATTGCAACCGAGCAACCTTATGATGCGCTTTCAACATCGGCTTTTTCTGTGGTTTCTTAAAAACTGTTTGTATTATTATGCAAAATTTGTTGAACACGTCGCTTTGTTACTGATAATTGCATTTTCGCAACAATTTGACTTGCAACTAATCTATTTTTTGTAGCTTCATAGAAAATAATATTCTTTTCCCGTTTCGTTATTTTAGAATTTCCTTTCGTAAAACATTTCTTTCCATAATTTTCTTTCAATTTCAATAAATTTCTTACTACACACTCTGAGCGATTAATTTCCTTTGCTATTTTTCTATTCAATTCACCTCTTTTGTTTAAAATTGCTATTGTAGCTTTTTCGCCATCGGTCAGAAAATTTCCTCTTGGCATTTTTCTCCTTTTCATTAAAACAAATGTATTATTAAATGTGTTACTAAATACAGTTTAATACTACACAATTCAACAATATGAAGCACTTACCACTATTATTTCTGTCAATATTAATCGAAATAAAGCACTGCGATTAAACGAATTTCACATGCGTAGACGTTGTCATTACACGTTTCGCTCTGAGACATAGACTGGCATGTAAATGCGGAAAATTTCGAAGCATAGATGTTGAAAGTAAAGGTCGAGCAAAGTAAATAACCCCATTTTGACAACATTATTTGTGCTTTTCTTCTCCATAGGCATGAAAATTTGTATATTTTGAAGTGCGTTTATACGAATTTCGCTCACTGTATTCCTTCTTTCAATAATTTCAACGTGGCGAAAACTTGACATCAACATTCTCAAAATTTATGTTAATGCTTCCACTGTTTTATATTTCTTCTGTTTTTTTTGTCATAAATTCATAAAATTTTGATTATTGAATTCGATACTGCTTTCCGGATACTACGTTCATAGCATATTACATATTATACATAATCAACATATTTAATATGCCGAAATTTTTATAACGATATAGAAAATAAAAGGATTTATTAATTCTTTTTGTAATTATCAACGTCGCATAATACGAAGATATTAGGTAGGAATTAGGTTAATATAATAAACAAGCTTAATTTCATAATATTGTCACTGCTAAGAAACGAGGAATATTAAATCGGTGAACGACTTTATTAAAATGCATCTCATCCTTTCGCATAAATGTTTTTAAAACAGTGTTTACCATGAAAAATATTGAAATCTTGTCATTATTTCATGTCATTGTGAACATTACAAAATAAGTGAAATCAGTGTTTCCATACATGACAATGAATATTTGTAATTGCTATTTTAATAATTGCAAATACTACATAATTCATGTTAAAATATTTTAGTAACTTCTTCACTCATTGCTAGTCTTGTTCAGTGTAACGTGTACTTTATAAAGAATTGTAATATATACTTCTTCAAAATTAACGAAATAATACGCATAAAACATTGTCATTTTATTTTGAACATTCAGAAGAAATATATCATATATTAGCATGAATATAAGAATATTACAATTCAGTAGTCAAGTTATTTTGATACCACAAAGAGGTATACTATAGATAGAGAATCCATAAAATCGTCAATTGAACAATGCATTATGTCACGTTTGGAATCGTTTTATTCAGAAAACTACTGAAAAATGTTGCTAAAAGTTCCACGAAAAGATAGTTGAAAACAGGAACCAAAAATAACAGTTATTCTAAAACTTTCTACGGTAATATACATTTTAAATTTTCATTAAGGACCAAAATGAAAAAGTTTTATAAACTGCCTTTTTTATTTTTGCATGTAACCTTGTAATTATAATTATTTGGAGAATCTATTTTGCATATCATTTCGTAAACCAATGCTTCTAATTGATTATAAGAAATCAAGTCGTTTGATACAATTATAAAGAAGTTATTCTATTTTAAAGAGCATCCGAATACTTTTTACACTCACTGTTACATCGAAACATTACTGTATTTATTCACTTGTTTCGAATGACAACAACAGTTGGAGGAGATAATCAAGAAATGTTTAGTTAATTGTGGGAGATAAACCGCGATGAAGATTAAACATGAAGATTCATTATTACAACGTTACCAAGGTCCAACTCCGCTGCCAACACAGAGGAAACAATTTTCTACGGTGCAAGAAGTTTTCCTTTAAGAATCTATTACCGAGCTATCAAAAGTTTTTCCCCGGTTTAAGCTGTTCGAGGTACAAAACGTCGTTACCCGCACTGTGCCGTAGCAAGAACGTAACAAGTCGATAATTGGAGAAGCTTACCGAATGTCGGGATTTTGCTGCGATGAATTTTTGCTGTACTCGTTATCCAAGAGTTCCGCGGAGATCACAATTTCCTTAGTACCGTCGCTACAGTTTTTAATAATTTCAATATAGACTTCTCGAAAAAGAAATCTGCACGAATCGCACGTCACACAGAAATCATAAGTCACAGAAATCACACGTCACACAAAATTCACGTCTCAGATAATTATTATACGTCATTAACACTAGGTTCACGGAGCTCTAGAAATAACTATTTCACGTTATTTTATAAACATAACAAGGATGTGTCTGTCCAAATTTTTGGCCATTTTTCCAATAATATAGATTCTCCGTTCCGTTCGCCGTTTTGCGTGGTTCAGCGCGCTGTTATGTTGGTCGAAATGTTTAGGCCTCGTTCGAGGCATTAAATGAAACGATTACATAACTATTGAAAGTGACTTATTAGTTCACAATGAAAAGTACCGTTGCTATTGAAGGTTCCACTAAACAGTGTTTAGCCATGTACTTTTCAAGATTATGTGCCGGCGCGTCCGTGCAAAGTGCGATGGCACACGCACGCATCGCTAGATTCGCATATACGTATATGAAATTACAAGGTTTACAAGAATACAAAATGACGCTCCAATATTGCAATAAGGAGTTCAGAAGCGGTCAATTGTGATTTCTAAAAGTCAAATCTTTGTCTGTCCGAGGCCCAAAATGCATATTTTTACGTTATCGAGGAATAATTTGTAATATTCGGCAGATACCGCCTGTCACGAGGCATCCGAAGCAAGCATGATATCACAAGATCTGCTTTTTCGAAGCAGAAAGCAAAATATCTTCGCCCGACATGAGTTGCCGCCAGTGGCGCTCGGGACGAGATACGGCGCGGCGCAGGGATACGGAGCGGCGAACGACCGTTGTAATGGTAAGCGCCACTGGCGGCAAGTCATGTCGGGCGAAGATATTTTGCTTTCTGGTTCGAAAAAAACGTCGACGTTTCAAACTTCAAAGCGGGGTTTCTCAAGATAAAAGTCTGCGCTATCGCATGGTACAGTTCGATTTTCCGCTGGACCCCTTTTTTTTGAGATAAATTGAAAAATATCCTCAAAAATTGGTGCAAAAGTGGTGTCTCTCTGCCTTTGGTGATTATTTAAACATGTTTAAACAATCATAATGTATTAATATTTGATATCGCTGTATTCGGGAAAGTCTACAGAATCATTTACTATAAAGAACAATTCAATATCTTTTATAATAATACTACAATATTTGTTTAAAGTTTAAAAATATGTTTTATTTCCAAGTCATGTTTCTCAAAAACTGTGCGTATAGGAAAAAAATTAAAAACAGATTCGGAATCAGTGCAAAAAATTCTATACGAAGGACCCAACAGTAATTAGGGAACAAATTTGGTGTTGGACAGTGTTATCAGCCGTATTCTATTGGAACATTTGTAACGTGCAGTTTAGGAAAGAGATAGTGGTGCTATTAGTGCAAAATTTCGTAACCTCGATGTACTGTATTTTTTTCCAACCCATTTTTCGTGTTTAAATAATTAATTAATCAACTAAAAATACACACCGCCGCCTTTGTACATGTCCTGGCTATGGCGGTGCAGAGCGATTTTTCCGATTCGAACGATAAATCTCTCAATATTTACGAAAATCTGTCAGTGGCGGCCATCTTGTGATATGCTTGCTTCGGATGCCTCGTGACAGGCAGTATCTGCCGAGTATTATAAATTATTCCTCGATAACGTAAAAATGTGCATTTTGGGCACCGGACGGACATAGATTTGACTTTTGGGAATCACAATTGACCGCTTCTGAACTCCTCATTGCAATGTTCAAGCGTCATTTTGTGTTCTTGTAAACCTTGTAATTTCATATACGTATATGCGGATCTAGCGATGTGTGCGTGTGCCACCACACTCTTGCACGAGCGCGCCGGCACCCTTAAATGAAACTATTAGATGACGTTATTGAGGGTGACTTGTTAGTTCACACTGAAAATTACCGTTGCTATTGAAGGTTTCCACTAAAAAGTGTTTAGCCATGTACTTTTCAAGGTTATACAATAAGCACCGGTCGGTAATGTGTTAAGAACGCTGATATGCGAACTTGACAGATTGTTAGTCAATTTTCTCAAAAGCAACGCATCAAATGAAAAAGTTTATTGTATTTTTTCGACCTATTTTCCCGAGTAGAATCATGCTCTCCACTTTATACCGACTTATATCAACCGTCATTTATTTAATAAATGAGAACAGATACAAGTCTGTGTCCCTTCTCAGTCTATCTCAATGACTTAACTTTCTAAAAGACCTAGTTTCAACTTATCTCCTAAAAATGTTGTAATTATAATTTCAGCTATTTTATAGAAACGGCACACCGTGCGTCAGTGGACCAACATTGAACTGTTATTTACACAGTACCTCGAGAATATTTTTGCACAACTTCCACTTCGACGATTTTCATCGAAATAATATCCGTTACGAATATGATATAAATATTTTTTGCCAAATAAATATTCGATTCGATAAGCAATAAATCCGATTAAACGCCGTGGAGCTGGCGATTGTGTACTTTAAAATTTGCTTTGTCGGAGAGATTATAGAAAAGTTTTTTAATTCACTGCTTGTATTTCACGCAGGCACAGAATTAATCCACGCGAAATGTGTATATTGCAACGAAATTGCAACGTTTATTCTGGTATTTATACAATTTAAAACTCTAAATTTAAGCTGCTTTAATAAAAAATTAAAAACAGCGTGATTTGTTTGGAACGTTTGTCGGGTCCGATTTCGATGCATGAAATTAATTCATCGAGCTTTCCGTTGCGGTTTCCACTGAGAATTTATTATATCGCGAAGCGGGTATTATCAAAATATTAAAGAAGCTACGAATAAGAATCTCAACATAAACTCCCCTTTATGAATATTAACTATTTCATGGAAATATTTTCCTAAACGTGTAAGACAAATTTCCGAGAATCGAAAATGCTGTGCTAAAATACTTTTTGGATCCACTGTATATTATTTTTAATTGCTGGTTTCCGAGAATATTTTTATTTCCATGAAATAACAATGATAATATATTGAAATCGTAGTTAAAATACGGCACGAGACTTACAGAGCCAGTGTGACGCATTCTAAGACACAACGTTGTTCGACATTCGTGGCAGGTTTTTGGCAGTTTGCCATACGTCGCGATGTACGCAGTCAAGCGCACCGAGCATGGTGCGTTGTATACACTCTATTTTTTCTCTCGGATCCTGAGAACGCTCCATCTTTTTAAAACGTTCAAATGCGTCAAAGTTACAATTAAATAAGCGTTACATACTTTTCCATGGTTGACATATGAGCCGTCTACAGGCCAAATCGAGCAACTCCACTTTTTGAAATATTTTAAATCTAAATGTCAAAGCACTTACAGTCATAACTTTTTTATTTATAACAACCTTGCCAAATAATGCAGATTAACACCATTAAGCGACAAAATTTTTTTTGGTCGCCGAATAATAAATAATTTATTTCAGAACCCATTCTGATTAACTCCGTGACCAAAGAAAAGAGGAAAGGTATGATGGATCTGTTCAAATTCATTCCTCCTATTAAATATTATAATTACTACAGAAACTTAAGAACAAATGGATATGACGGGACCTCAAATACAGCTGACGAAGAAGACATAATTTATATTGCTGATGAATCAATAAC
Source organism: Lasioglossum pauxillum (assembly GCA_933228785.1). Classification (NCBI taxonomy): domain Eukaryota; kingdom Metazoa; phylum Arthropoda; class Insecta; order Hymenoptera; family Halictidae; genus Lasioglossum; species Lasioglossum pauxillum. The sequence goes on along the minus strand of OW121699.1, from coordinate 37,395,086 downwards.
AAATAATAATATATCGTAAGAGAACAGTTATTTTTCATTTTTGCGAAAAATCTTTTAGATAATGTAAAATAATAAACTTTTTCTACAATGAAAAAATAAAATTTCATGACTGATTCTGATGTTATTACTTTTTTTCACTTGTCAAATCGATTAACTCCCTTAGTCATCCAAAAGTTGTGATATTGATAACGATTACACCAAAGTTATTCTATTTTATTCAGTTTACATGTTTTATATGAAAGCTACATCTGTATTTATGCGTTATACAATGTTTATTTCAATTTTTATTTTGAAAGGAATTTTATAAAACAATATATGTATATTATTTCATCACATTCCTCCAGACTGTGTTTTATGGAGTTAATCGATTTGGCAAATGAGCGGCTCAATATAAGAGAAATTCGACAAATAGTTTTGTAAATAAAATCATGTTCCTTAAAAATTAATGTCTGTACCTAATACCGTTCGTGTGTGTCGTCTCCATGGAGTTTTATCTAATTTTTAATCATTTTTAAATTTCATATTAATCTAGACAATGAAGAAAGTCCTTGCCAAAGACAATTTTAAAAAGCTCAGTGTTCAAAAACGTATTTGACTTTAATTTATAAGCAACTATTTAAATATATGTATATAATTGTTTATCCACATTTTCAGCTAAGCAATTAATAAGCGATATTAATAAGTAGACTGCGAATGTTTATGCAATTTTCAATTTTTGTTGATAAATTTCAAGAAAGAGGTATGAAATCAAATTCAATTTTCATTGGCAATAACATTTGTAGGTCCAAAATAAATACGAATCATGCTAAACTGTGTCGAATCTGACACTCCAGCATTTTTTTTAAATTTTTATAAACCATAAATGCATAAAGGTCCGTAGTCGTCTATTAATAAGTTAAAAAAAATAGTTAATATCTGGCAAACTGTCTGGACTAGAAAATAAACAATTTTCAAAATTTGCGTATCTGAAATTCTCAAGGCATACAATATATTTTGCGAGATTGAAACATAGCAGTGAATACTGTGGAAAATGCTGCGCAATTTGACACGGAGCGATTTCATAATTAAATCGTGCGTGCCCGCACATTGATTAATACTGAATTATAAAAATTGCAACACATGCACACAGCAGAAGAAATGATAAATGAAAGACCGAGACCGAGAATTCAATTAATTATTATTTCAAACAATCTGACGCAAAAACAGCCGGCAAAATTGAATTTTAGATAGCACGAGAACCTCGTTGAACGTATTAACATTGTTTCGAGTAACGATCAATAAATGCTTGCGGGCACGTGATTGGCGAAGTGATAGTTAATAACACGTGACGATAACATCGATAACGTGCAACAAAACAGATTCCATTTTCATATTGCAATTAGCCGTCGACCCATCGAACGTTGTCAACATTGTCAAATTGTTGGCACAGAAAGTTGAAAATGTACCATGTTGTAATGTTTAATGTAAAAAATATTAATGAATTTTTGCAAAGCAAGCAGACCTACTCACGCAGTACAATTTTGCCGACAACAGAATTCACAGCTGTGATGAAACTGGTACATATTCTATAATAAAATTATTAATTACAAATTGCAAATTACGATCTCTTTATTCCTGCGAATTAGGATATAGTGCTCAAATATGGTATAGTCCCCTATTATGGCACTACTAGTGAGAAAATCTTCAGAAAATAGTTTACCATGTTTACTCAACAGTGTGCAGTGCATTCGCACCATTCTACAAAAAATTTTAATCGATTAATGCCCAACTCTGCTACATACCAGAGTTGGGCATTAATCGATTAAAATTTTAATCATGATTGAATATTGTGTACTAAAAAAAGCGTGTGTATTAAAACAAGGAATCATCGAAAAATCGACGATTGATTCAATCGATTGATGAAGTCAATCGTCAATCGTTGATTAAAAAAAGAAATCACCGAAAGAAAAACATAAAAGCACGTAAACAGAGTTTGTACTATACATATAGACCAAATGACAATACACCTAAATTCAGTTTACATTTTTGTCAGTATTCATACAGTTCTGATTCCATCATTAATCAATTATCCGATTGACGATTAATAATCGTTAATCGCAATTAACGACTAAAGTAGAAATTTAATCGTTAACCGCAATTAAAGATTGATAAGTGTTTAACGATTAATAAGTATTAATCGTTAACCGGAACTAACGACTAAACTAGGAGATTAATTGTTAATTGCGATTAACGATTGAAGTAGAAATTTAGTCGTCAATCGTTGATTAAATTTTTGCCCAACTCTGGTATGTGGGCACCGCGATGAACGCGCTACATCGCGAGAAATATAAACGACAAAATTGTCCGATAAACTTTACACTTCCCTTCAGGAGAACTTCGGAGACGACGACTCCGCGAGGAGAATCATATCAAGAACGAAGAGATAAACGAACTGCAAAATGAGAGGGATGGTGAGAGCAGTAGCGAGAGCGTAAGTGAAAGAGAGAGAGAGAGAGAGAGAGAGAGAGAGAGAGAAAGAGAGAGAGAGAGAGAGAGAGAGAGAGGAGAGAGAGAGAGAGAGAGAGAGAGAGAGAGAGAGAGAGAGAGAGAGAGAGAGAGAGAGAGAGAGAGAGAGAGAGAGAGAGAGAGGAAGAAAAGAGAGTCGAGATTTCACAGTATTGCGCAAATATATCGAGTCGGTCCGGGTTTAGCTGGCTCGTGTATACGGACGTTTACGTATCACGTTATTGGACAAAAGTTGCACCATCGGTTTTAGACGCGACGCGATCTGATTTATCGCTCGGCGCGGATTTTTCGGTACGAGAGGGAGAAACTACGAGACGGGCCATTTTTCTCAGGCTGCAGCTGGATAACGTGTAACCCTCCCCATCTTCTGTCTTTCTCTTTCTAAACCGCCCTTCGTCTCCTCTGTTCCTTTTTTTCATTCTCTCTTTCTCTCTCTCTCTCTCTCTCTCTCTCTCTCTCTCTCTCTCTCTCTCTCTCTCCCTCTCTTGTTCGACATTCTCCTTTCCTCCTACGCACGCAAAATATATGAAGTCTATATGGCGAAACCCTACAGAATCTATCTGTTCGGTGTTTCCGTTTCGGCTAAAGGCAGTTAACATATTACGGAAGATAGTGACGGTTTGCGGACTGTGTTACAATTTATGTGTCCTACCATTCGACTACGGACTCACGGAATTAAGCAAGAGGATAGTAATCCATTAGCAAAATAACGTTTCTAGGAAATCGGAGATTGAAATAAATTATGTGGTCCGCATGGTATGTCCGTACAATGGGGGAATCAATTATAATAATAAATCGACAATAGTCGATCGATATGATCGAGCGAAACTGCGCATGACACGCGAAGATGCGTCCGATCACAGTACAATATTATTATCATATCTTTTTATAAATATTTCCTTTTATTTGTTAACAAATAATATTAATGTTATCGGCGGGCTGGTGTTCGATCATTGAAATTTAAAAGCAATTTTGCAAATGATCACATTAACCTCGACGTTTCGATCTGAATTTAGATAATTTTCAAGAAATAATTGCATCTGTAAGATATTGTAAATTATAATGCCAGATAAAATATGTTGAATTAAATATATAATTAAGAAAACTATTACCCACTTGCTTTGTTGTAGGTTTTTGGGAAGCAAGGTAATTTTGTAATAAAGAAACAGGCAGATATCTTTTAAATGATATTTATACAGGGAGGTCCGTTTAAATAGGGACACCTAAATATCTCTTCAGGTTATTGTGATGCAAAAAATATTTGTTACGTAATGCGCATAGTGTCAATGGACCAAATATCTGGCACGAATATTTTTTTCCGAAGGTCATTTTTTCAGAGTTATCAAGGTCATCGATGTTTTTTGATATATAACTACATTTTTTTTATTGCATGGGGTAACTGATCGAAAAATATATTCAGATATGTATTTTATGTCTATATGAACTATGTCTCTTTCTTTCCCATACGCTCTCCTTCTTTGCGTCGCAAATTTTGATCGTTCATAATTTTTTCTATGATTTTCTATGATTCTATTATTGAAACAATTGGCTTGTGATAGCTAAAATATTATATAAATATTCTTGATTCAATTATGTCAAAATGTCTTGCAAATACCGCATCGAGAGTTGTTCCTGATCTTGTGGTCGCTTCATTAGGATTATTTACCATTTTCAATCTTAATTTACTTCTAAACATTACTAGACTGCAAGAAGTTTTATTGCTGCCGCGCGTGGTTTTCCACGCGTATGTTTTTTGCAGATCAATTAGTAAATCAATGCTTCTAATTGCTTACAAAACATCAGGTCGTTTGGTAGAATTATAAAATAAGTTATGCTGTTTTAAAGTGCGTTCAAATACTTTCGTGGTTCACTGTATGTACGATACTACATAGTTGAAAATAAAACTCTTGTTGCTTGCTTCCTTTTTTTCCGTTCAAAACGGCAATTTCACGAGTGTCCAGCCATTAATTCGATGAAAGACGCCCAGAAATATCAAACTATTTTAAGCATCGCAGCGCTTCGCGTATTATCGCTGAAAGATTGACTAAAAAACAGTCAGAAATATAGTTTCCACAATCGAGGCAAGTTATTTCGATGAAGAAAATGATCGAAACACGTACAAAAGGAAGACGGTGGAACAAAATCGACTTATCCTCTACAATTACTCCACTTGGACTCCTATCACAATTTTTTGTCAGACCAGATCCATCTCGACTGAACGCACGAACTAATTTCGAGAAGTTCCACCGACGAACACGAAAACATTTCTCCATCCACGGGGAACTTCCTCAAGCACAAAACGTCTTTCAATCCAGGAGAAACACTCAGCTCGATACAAGCAACAAGGGTCATCCTGTTTTTTTTCCATACAGATCGATCGATACTTTTTCCATCGTGGCCGGTTAATTGCATCAAGGCAATAGTCTACGGGTTGTTTATTATCCGTTCAACTTTACTTTCCCAAGTTCCGGTCCTGGGCTCGATAACACGAGTGCTCTTTACCCCGAGTTTAATCTCATACAGCGGAAAATTTGCTGCAAGTATAATGTCGAGCCAGAAGTTAATCTAATTAGATTGATGCGCCGGAACGTCTACAGGATATCCCAATTCAAGAAGAACGTCCGAATATCTCCTGCGTTTTTACTAATGCGAATAATTTGCTTCGGAGGATTGAAAGAGTTCTGGAACTTCCTAAAAGGTTCTGCTTAAAATATGGGCCGTGGTACCTTTTTTTAAAAAAACTGTTCTTACATTAGAAGTTCTGACGAGAACAGAAAAAGATAAGAAAGTAAAAGTTTCAGCTTGAATAGAATTTTTTAGAATTTTTTTAAAGTTAATATATTGTATTTAATAATTAGACTGCGGATCTTTATGCAAAATAAAAATGTTTTGTATTGATTGTGGGAAGCAGGAATAACATAAAAATTGATTTCATCCCTTAACGATTTTGTTTCATTAAAAGCAGTATTAAAATATTCTAGAATTTTTAAAATCTTTTAGTGTTTTATACAGTGACTCAAACAATTGATCAAATGTTTAATTTTGTTTAAATTTTTATTTAATTGAACACATGTTAATAAGATATGTAACAAAATATTTTATTATAATACATACATAGTTTTCGTAGTTCATATAATACAGAATTAACTTAAATATGTTACACTTTTTAAACAAAATTAAATGAAATTAACAAATTATGTAATGATCAAATTTTTGAGTTTGAGAAAATGAAATATTAGTACTTCGTATACCCTCCTTTCGCTTTCAGTACAGCTTCTATGCGTCTTGGCATACTATCTACTAAACTTTTACACTGTTCAGCCTTAATATTTTCCCAAGCGGTTTTAACTTCTGACCACAATTCAATAATACTTCTCGAATTGTGATTGAAGTTGGCAACTGTTCTTTTTAGTAAACCCCATCTGTGTTCTATTGGGTTCAGATCGGGAGACTGTGGGGCCAGTCTAAAACAGTAAAACCATAGCTGTTAACCATACTTTGGTGATTTTTGCCTTGTGTTTAGGTTCGTTATCGTGCTGAAAAATGACTTCTTCTGCGTTCTTATTCCATTTTACCAAACTTCCAATTAAACTTTTCTGCCGGATGGATGTGTATGACGTTGCAGTCATTCGACCTTTAATTTTTTCAACGCATCCGACGCCCTCAGTGGTCATACAACTCCAAACCATGATATGGCCTCCTCCAAATTTCAGTGTTGGATGAACTTGATGCGACCGTACTTGTTCTATATTTCCTCGCCATGTCGATTCGCGTCCATCGCACCCAAAACAATTAATTTTCGTCTCGTCTGACCATATTACCCGGGCCCAATCGAGATCTGTCTAATTTTTACATTTTTCGGCAAACTGTAGTCAAAGCTTCTTGTGCCGCTTTGTAAGAAGAGGTTTCTTTATTTTTGCACGTCCTCTTAAATTCACTTCTCGCAGTGCATTACGCACTGTCTCAGCGCTTACGTTAATTTTTTTGCATTTGTACAGCACTTTAACGCTACCATTACGGATTGATCGTATGATTCATCGCTTTGTGATAGTGGATAACTTTGATTTTCGTCCTGCTTTATTTTATAGTATGTTTTCTTTTAAAGTTTTACGTACTGAAGACCAGTACCAACAGAGCACAGTATCTTCTTAGAAATCTCGCGATGAGAAAGCCCAGATATTAATAGTTTTTTCATTTCTGATATTTTACTTGCTTTTATTGGTCTCATTATGAAATATGACTAAAAATATCTTTTTTATTCATTATTTTATTACAAACGTATTCTCGAATGTTTAAAAATAACGTTATGACTTACCAGTAATTATATTTGTGCTAAGGAATGCCAAAAATATAAGAATTTTTCACAATTGAGCTAAACACAAATAATTGATCAAGTATACACAGAATATACAAATTCGTAATACACATCCGCTTTATACGATTACAGGGCTTAAACTGTCGTAAAGTACCGACGCAATGTTAACATTTTTCGTATATGTCTCAACAGTCTTAAGCAAGATTCTGAGAAAGGTATACTGTGACTTGTTTCCTTTTTGTTCGAACATTTGATCAATTTTTTGAGTCACTGTTAATGGACCACCCTGTATATTCTCAGAACTATTCAATTAAATAGCGGAATCTTTTTTCGAAACTTACTGTTTTCTTATTTGATTTTTTATGCTTTTATATTATGTACATATGGCTTGGTGCATTTTTTATTTTGCACAAAGATCCGCAGTCTAATAATTACTCAAGGTCATTCGAGTAAGACACAGCGGAAACATACTGTTAGTAAATAAATCGCAGCGTAATCGGCGAGAGGATGTTTGAAAACATTACATAGCATTGAAGGAACTTAACATGTTTACTACAAGTCTCACTAGTGATAAACGTATTCTGCTTCAATATTTTAGTTTTATACGTTTTTTCTGTCAGTGACCTTGAATGACCTTGAGTGATTAATGTGATTATAGTCACTGAATTCGTAATTGTACATGTTTAAAAAAGGATGGTCCCATTTTAAAAAAATGAAGGTCACCTTGATATTTCTAAAAAAAATTAAATAAAAACAACCATTTCTTTGGTGTTGTATGAGCCCCATTTTACCATTCAACTTTGTCCTCAAGACACTTAATCATTGTTTATTAATTATCGTATATAATACATGTATATTAATTGTTAATTAATATCTTTGAAAACAACAAAGATATTCGAGGTGATATCGTTAGGTGACTCACCCTGTATAGTTAGAATACAACCCACAATTCTGTGGTTACAAGAAAAATCGCCGCATGCCACAATTTCAAAAAATTTGAGTTTCTGCATCCATTGAGCTTCGTAGTACAGGACTGACGTCTTTACCATAAAAAAGTTATGAAAACACATTCGAAAGGCTCGAAAAAATAATACACTCCTCAAAACAATTAAGGGGTCACCTCTGCGAACCCGAAAAATTGCTACTAGTTTACATAATCGTAACTCCGGCCAAAATTGCTGTATTGATATCGTTAAACAATGGTTTGAAAGCGTGATACCTCTAGTTTCGGATGCTCTGTTTCAAATTGTTGTTATGTTGGTGTTTTACAAAGTTATAGCGAGATAGAGACAGCATTGACGGTTAACAAAAATGTTGTGCAACTTTGTAACATTATACGGGGAGAAACAAATTTTTTGATAAATCGCGTTAATATCATTTGGAAGGACTGTCTTTACTGTGTAAAATGTGTGGTTGTTAATTATTGTGCGATATTTTTTATTCGAGTTATTCAACATCGAAGTAAATATTGGCTTTTTAACTTTAACTGGCTCCAGAAAGCGACAAAATTATCGTAGAATCTTGTGCAAACAAGCAATAGAAAGAGTGTTTCTTTCTCTTCAAGGCACTTCTTTTGTATTTTCAATTTCATTATCATTTCGATATACCAGGTGTTTCTAAAAATATGCATAAAATATGCACAATTCCCATTTTTCCTTTAACTCGCTACATCTCGGCGAGAAATGATCGCAATCCCATGATCCGAAAGTCAGATTGAAGCAGAGATTCTGCCGATTTGATTGAGTACCCCATGAACTCGCTGTGACAATTTTTTACCTATGGCAGCTGTGTTTGAAGTTAGTGATTCGCAGAAATTACCGCTGCATAAACGGATATTTCTGGAAAGTAAAAGTGACAACCTGACAACCACAGAATTCAGAATGAATGTTTGCCCCATTCAATCCAGTGTTTTGACTAATCTGAGCGTTAATGCGCGCGAGACTCTGTAATATCGAAGAAAATCGAATCCGCTCGGTAAAGTCTTTCAATAAGGACAACAGCTCCGCGCGCAGTCCGCTCGTTAAATCGAATCACCGTATCCCCGAGATTCCCAAAAACTCGCATCGGGCGATCGAATTATGCTAACTGCCGGCACGATCGGCCGCCACGCATTTAGCGATCGGTGCTGGCTGGCAATATCGGGGGAAAACGTAGCCTCGGACTCGAACACTTGTTTAATGTCGGCGCGGGGGATGGCATCGTCATTTAAGGCGCGGACATTCTCGTCTCGCATGCACGTTTTTAGCAGCTGGTGATTCTAGGACGCGTGGCTGGAATACCGTGGATGGCGAACTCGAAGAGGAGAACGGAATGGCGGTCGGACGGCCAGAGGGTGGGGGCAGAGGGCCGTAAAGGGGTAACAGCCGTCACAGTACCATATGCCTCGCACATTACTCGCGAAAGTAGAGAAGCCTCGTAAAAGTATGGCACACGTTTTTATTCCTCTTCCTTGCGTTTCTTCTTCGACTTCTCCAGCGAAGTCCACGGAAAAATCGGAGCCTGGATTTCTTCTTCGGGCTTTCATTACCCACCACGCATCAGCTCCATCGCTTTTTTATTTTAGGTTGCTTACAGACGGACTGCGTTTCTCATAGGCGTGGGTGGAACATGTTATACGCCACACAACGGCGTTCGCTCTAGGACCAAAATAAAAAAAAACTTTTTAAAAACCACGCTTATATTAAAATGCACTGAAAAGGAGAAAATAATTTTTTTTCTGGTTCTCCCAAAAATTTAATATAAATTTAAATAAAAGCGTGGAACGCGAAAGATTCCGTCATGTAGTTTAGCACTCCACGCTTTTATTTTTATAGTCACTAATGTCATGATTTTATTTACATTTATATTAAATTTTTGGGAGAACCAGGAAAAAAATTATTTTATCCTTTTTGGTGCATTTTAATATAAGCGTGGTTTTTAAAAAGTTTTTTTAAGTGGAGTGGGGAACGCGATGACGTATTACCGAGCGTCGCTCGGCGAGGTGTGACTGTTAATATTTAAATATTATTCAGTCCTGAACGCAGAGTTTTTTTTTTAATTTGTTTTTTAATGTTGCATTGTCATCCAGTTCTGAGCTATGTTCAAAGATTCAAGTCTCTAGCTCATCGGGAAGTAGTTTAAAATTCGATTACAACATTTGACGCATACAACAACGGCAAGCTAATATCTGTGGCTGTCAGGAAGAACGCCGCATGTCATATAATTTCACTTTAAAGATATTGCCGTTTAAAATTTTGGTCACTAATACTTTGCCATAGGATATCGATTCAATTGCATTATGTTTTTAAGCCTTCCGAATTTGTTTTCATGACATTTTTTCTGGTAAATGCGTAATTTTTATACTATAAAGCTCATTTAATGCAAAAACACAAATTTTTTGAAATTGTGACATGCAGCGTTTTTCCTGGCAACCACAGATGGTTATAAACATGTCAATGGTTATAAACATTGCAGACCAGAGCTCGAAATGTACAGTTTTGTGAAATGAACAGTTATTTTGCCAGTTTTTAACAAATTCTGTTTGAATTCGACTTCATGAAATTTTCATTCAGTTCGTGTTTCTTACAATTGACTTAGAACATTTCTATTTTTCATGACGATCCGCAGTACAATTATTACACGTGGATTTATGACAAAAATGAGTAGGTGTAATCTAAAACAATAAGAACATTAGAAAAACTTAAAAATTGTTATTGTTATATTATTGTTATTAACCTATTAAATATATTAGGAAAGAAAATAAGTTCGTTGCAAGTTTTGAACATTTTTATTTTGCATAAAGATTCGCTGTCTAGTAATTATAATATTTTCTTGGGCATTAGTGAGTAATGCATTTTTTACCTGCGTTACTTCTATTTTTTCTTTTATTTGTAACCTCTAAGTATCAAGTAAGACTGGAAAATGTCTAAATAATACATGTTTTGAAACAGAACTAACAAGAATAATAGACTCCGGATCTTTCTGCAAAATAAAAAGTTTGTGCATCAATTGCAAGACACAGGTGCTAAATATAAACTTATATTTTTGTTCATAATTTTAATTTAATGAAAATAAAATATATTAATACTTCTAAAGTCTTCTAATCTTTGCACTGTTTTAAATTGCTCCCACCAATTTTTGTCACAGATGCATAAAATCCGGAGTCTAATATTTAACATCCAGCAATATCATTGCTCTTTAAATTTGTAGTTCGTTGATTCTGTGTTTATTACAGTGTAAGCATTAATGATTAATGTGTGGTCACAAAAATGAACTATGTTCATCATGTATGATGTAACGCGTTCACACACTGTCCCAACCAGTGCAAAGCGGTTTTACCAATTTACCATCTTCCGGACGCAAGCGGTTCATCGCCTCAGTTTCCCTGAAACCTTTGACCGAAAAGCAGTTCCTCTCGCTAACCATTAAATATTCTCTTTGACAATTATTGCAAACGAAAATGACCGCTCGATTAATGAAACTGCAACGAAAAAAGAACAAATGTGTAGCGTACGGTTATGAACAACAAAAATGAAAATACAAAACGTAGAATGGATGAATGGGGGCGTTGATATGGAGATGGATGTAAACGAAGTAAAAAAAAATACTCCCGAATGGTAGTTGGACAGTTACAACGGGAGTTGAAAAAATAGGAAATGTAGAGATGTTGCGGACGGTCCGTATAAATCAAAATGGACTTTTTTCAAAACACTTTTGTTCCTGAAAAACAAAAAAGGAGACATGGTTTTCTGGTAACGTGCAAAATCCTTGCAAACAAGGATTTATTTGTAACGAAACAAACGATCGTTCACGAACTTTTTACTACGCAGAAAATATAATTATTTTATAATTCTCTTAATGCTGAAAGTCTCAACAATATGTATAAGAATATTAGAATGTTTTATTGTCTAGAGAATATTTGACATAATGAACAGCGTGATATTCAAGTCACCTGTAAAATCATAACTGGATATTTAAGCAAACTAAAAATTGCCAATATGAATTATAAAAACAGGAGCATATTGTATAAAAGACAGGAGTATTTTATAAAATTTATTAATTCTAATCGTATTTGTCAACATCGCATAATACGAAGATATTAGGTAGGAATTAGGTCAATATAATGAACAAGCTTACTTTTATAATATTGTCACTGCTAAGAAACGAGGAATATTAAATTGGTGCACGACTTTATTAAAATGCATCTCATCCTTTCACATAAATGTTTTTGAAACAGTGTTTACCATGAAAAATATTGAAATCTTGTCATTATTTCACGTCATTGTGAACATTACAAAATAAGTATTTCCATACATGACGATAAATATTTGTAATTGCTATTTTAAAAATTGCGAATTCATAATTCATGTTAAAATATTTCAGTAACTTATTCACCCATCACTAGTCTTGTTCAGTGAAACGTGTACTTTACAAAGAATTGTAAAATATACTTCTTCAAAATTAACAAAATAATACGCATAAAACACTGTCATTTTATTTTGAACATTCAGAACAAATATATCATATATTAGCATGAATATAAGAATATTACAATTCAGTAGTCAAGTGACTTTGATACCATAAAGAGGTATACCATAGATAGAGAATATCACAGTAGAGATTCCATAAAATCGTCAACTGAACAATGCATTACGTCACGTTTGGAATCATTTTATACAAAAAACTGTCACTGAAAAATGTTGCTAAAAGATCCACGAAGAAATAGTTGAAAACAGGGATCAACTAGAGGGCTATTATTGCTCGCTCGCTCGCGAGTAGGGTTGTTTTTGCTCGCTCGCTTCGCGAGCTCGCGGGTAGGACTGCTCTTGCGAGAGGGTTAGTGATACGCATGGCTAGTAGGGCCTACTGATATTAATGTTTTTTATTTGGTGTTTGACTCTCCAAGAGTCACACAAAGAACTTCCCGATTCGTTACTCCTTCGCCAACATCGCTAACATCGTTTTTTTTTTTGTACTTTCATCGATATTCTCCCAAAATGTATTCTTGGGAGTAGAGATGATAAATTCACTGTTGCATTGGAATAACTTTCGATTATTCCAAGCGGTAACATTAGCATCAGTTAAAAAAAAAATTTTTTTTAATCTAAAAAAAAATTTTTAAATTTGAAAAAAAAAATTAAGAAAAAAATTTTTTTTTATGTAATTGCGTTTGGTTCTTTGGTGGAAAATTTTCGTCCTCCCTTATAAATTGCATTGTAGAATCAACTCTTTTCGAAAAAAAACTAAAAATCTAAAAAACTACTTGACCAATATGGACCAAAATCTAATCAGCTCTAAGTTACGACGGGGCACATCGATTGCATCATTCATCATCCTGATCGCGTTGTTACTTTTTCTGAAAACGTTAACGAAAAATTTGATAACATACAAACGGCCATACGCACACACACACGCACACACACACACACACACATACGAACATTTTGCTGAAAATAGTCTAAAATGACTGCAATGACCATGAAACGTGAAGATCTGCTAAAAAATCGATTTTCGATTTTCGGGGTAATTACAATAACTTCCCTATAAAATCGGGAAGTTAAAAATAACAGTTATTCTAAAATATTCTATGATAAAAATCATTAATAAAACGTTGATTCTAATTGAAATTTAAGATAATCTACATAAAATATACAGAAGGAAATTCGAAGATCAAACCGATTAAAAAATATCGCTTTTTATACTTTTTGGTTACAAGTAACAGTTATTAGTGTCCAAAAAATTGGATCATCCTCGATAACTGTTATCGATGAAGAAAAACTTTTTCGCTTGCTCAAAGCAGTTATTGATGAGAGAAGTTCATTTCGATCACTCATAACAAATATCATTGAGAGAATTTATTTCTATCGCTCATAACAGTTATCGATGAGAGAAATTTATTTCGATCGCTCATAACAGTTATCAATTAGAGAAATTTATTTGTATCGCTCATAGCAGTTATCGATGGGAGAAGTTAATTTCGATCGCTCATAACAGTTATCGATTGGAGAAGTTCATTTCAATCGCTCATAGCAGTTATCGATGATCGAATTTCTTTTCACTTGTTCATAACAATAATTGATGAGAAAATTAATTTTGGTTGCTTACTTAATTATTGAGTTGTGTACACTTTTTCATTGAAATTCATTGAGAAGGTTTCGTACAACAAGATGAATCAACAGACCATGAGAACGTCACAAAATTTGTTTCTTGAATAAGAAATTTATGAAATAAATGATTGTCTACCATTTGAAAGTTGTACTATTTAATATTGCAAATTAACTATTGCAAATTTCCTTCTACAATAACTGCTATGAGCGATCAAAATGAACTTCTTCCATTGATATTGTTATGAGCGATCGAAATAAATTTATCTCATCGAATAACACCAACTGTTATGAGCGATCGAAATAAACTCTTGTCGTCAACTGTTATGAATGATCGAAATAAATTTCTCTCATCGACAACTGTTATGAGCGACCGAAATAAACTTCTCCCACCGATAACTGTTATGAGCGATCGAAATAAATTTCTCTCATTGATAACTGTTGCAAGTAGACTGCGGATTTTATGCATTTATAACAAAAATTGGTACGTACAATATAAAGCAGTGGACATATTTAAAAAATTTAACAACATCAACGTGTCAGTTTCAGTTTAATAAAATAATTAAAACAAGAAAGAAATTTTTATTTAATCTCTGTCTCTTAGAATCAACGCAGATATTTTTTATTTTGCATAAAGATCCGCAGTCTAGCTATAAGTGATCGAAATGAATTTCTCTCAACGATAACATTTACCAACATGAGAAAAAATTTTCGGTTACATATAATCCTTATTTGTAACCAATACGATTTTAGTCGATGAAATACTTGTTATTCTATGACTTTTTTTCTTTTTGGTTGTAACGGTTATGGTCCCTGTACAAAATACATAGACATTTATCTCGTATCTTCATTATTGTATAGAGTCGGAAAGAATACAACAGTATTTTTAAATTCTTTAAATATTCTCGTATTTTGCATCGGATGTACTAAATTCTGTTATAAATGCATTATAATAAATCCGCAGTCTAATTGCAACCACCTGCGTGTGAATTAAAGTGTTGAACGAACTTTGTTAAATCTCTCTCTATCTTATTTTGCCCAACTTTTTATATTACTAAAAACAACGGAATTATTTGGAAGAGGTGGAGATAAAGAGGATACGCTGTACAAATGACTCTAACAAGATTATTCAGAAAATACAATTCAAAATATATTCCATTCTCGTATTCTATTCGGGTGTCTAAAAATTCTTGCATAACTTTGATTGTTATTTTACGTTTGTTTATTTTGCATTGGTTGCAGGCAGTATTACGCTTTCATTGAATTAATTGCAGAGTCATTTCAAATGCAAACATTTTCCTAGCGTGTTGAAATTTCGAGGTATTAACAGTAATATTTTCGTAAGGGGTTAGGGTATCTTGAGTGTATAACATCCATACCATTATTATAAAAATGTTAGGGTACAATCCAGTTCGCTCTTGTTAAACCAATATGACTGCCGTCAAATTCGCTCAATCACTCTTATTAATATTGAAATCAATATACGCGAAGTGCTCCTACAAAATAAATGCCTATTAATAGTAGGCTTTGACATACGGAAACCCTATATCAAAGACTTACTTATCAAACTAAATATGAACAGAATTCTATTCAAAATAGACTGCTACGAAGATCTGTAATTTAATGTATTAATGTATTTTCAACACATTCGTACCGGATCATTTCTATTACAGTCGCTAGGGAATTCACACCACTCCATAAACTGCTTTTCAATCAACCAATATGTCTTACTCCTAAAACATCTATCATATAAAGATACATGAAGATAAATTGACCCATTTATAACGTTTTATCCACTTATTTGATGACGGTAGATTGAAAAATCTGAACGCTCGTACGTCATTCGGTGCGAATGTGTTAATAAGTATTAATGACACAAACGTTGCAAATCGTGTTCGCAAACGATCTGACTCTATAGATACATATTTGAGGGAAGAACTACTTCGCAAACAGTTGCCTGGCTCTGTTTTAATGTAGTAATGCTGAGAGCTTAATTTTTTGTATTAACATGGCAAGAGAAGTTTCGTTTTATATATTTATTGAATCGAAGTAGGTGTCTGAATAAAACAAAAACAAGTAAATAAAACATTTTTTGGCCACCATATTCACCCGATTTGAATCCGTTGGATTATTCTACCTGGGGGATTCTTGAGGCAAAAGCTTGTGCTAAAACTCACAACTCAGCGGAGTCGTTGAAGCATGACTTGAAGAAAGCGTGGAGCGAAATTGACGAAAATACGCTGCGTGCCGTGATTGATCAATTTCCGAAGCGTCTCGAGGCCTGCATAAAGGCAAATGGAGGCCATTTCGAAAAAAACTTCGTATAACATAAATTTTTAATGGGTTTCCAATATTATTATTGTTGTGTTCGATTTAATAAATAAAAATTTGGTTGCACAGTAATTATGTAGAAAGTTTCAAAACTTTTGCCTCACCCGTTATTATTTAAAGCGTAATGGGCCGTGGAAAGTCATTAAATGACCTTGAAAAGAGATTAATTGCGTTCAAGGACATGAATCTGTAAAATAGGAAAATCACAGAAAGAATTCATAAATCTTTAAATGTTAATAATCCATTTTTGCAATTAGGTGATAAATATGGGACAAAAAATTTACAAGTCGTCCAAAGAAATTGAGTCAAAGGGATAGAGGAAAAATTTGTTATGAAGCTCGAAAAAGATAAACTGTGCGCTTGTCAAATGAGGGCAAAATTAAATTTACCAGTTGTACGACGTGTGGAACAAGTTTTGATAACGACTACGACGCTTCGATACCGAAAAAGAGCGAAAAAGCCCCCTCTCACCAAGCTTCACAAACATGAAAGATTGAAATTTGGACAAGATCGTATGTCATGGACGGAAAAATGGAGAACTGTGATTTTCTTAGATGAAAAGAAATTTAATTTACACGGTCCGGACGATATCCAATATTACTGACGTGATCTGCATGATCATAGGGATATTAGAATGAGCAGAAATTATGGAGGAGGTAGCGTGATGATTTGGGCAACTTTCGGCTACAACGGTAAAACTCCGATCACGTGGTTTCCGCCAAAGGCCAATGCGGAAAAGTACCAAGAACTGTTAAGATATGCGTTAGACGAATATAGTGACAGAATTGGTGGTCCAAATTTTATTTTTCAACATGATAATGATCCAATTCATCGTGCGAAATAAGCATTTAAAGCATATTTTGAGATGGCAGAAGTTGAGGTTATACCTTGGCCATGAAGAAGTCCAGACCTTAATCCCATTGAAAATGTATCGGGCATTTTATCAAGAAAAGATTACAGCAATAGCGAATTCGCAACGGTGAATGAATTAAAAAATGGAATCAAAGTGGCGTGGTCACAGATGGGTCATCAGAGACTTTGGAGAAATGAATAGACTCAATGCCACAAAGGATATTTGAGGTCATAAAAAACAACAGAGGACCAACTAATTCAAATTAAAACTAGTCAAATAATTAATTTGTACTTACGTTTGTAATATTTCGTTAGGTCCAACTAGAAAATGATTAAGTGAACCTATATTCATTTCGTACAAAAATACCAAATTTTTGTAACATTGATTAATAAGCACATTAATAAAAACAATATTATTCAAATACATTATGTGTTCTAATAATTACATTGTAACGAATCACTTACTGATAATGAAAGATAGAAATGTTACATGAAAAGCACTGTTATATCATAAAAATGATATGATATGAACAAAACATTATTTCGGCCACTGTATCTAGGTGCACGGTAGAGCACCAGCCAAGTTCTCGCACTACCTACTTTTACACGAAACAACTTAGCCGTTTTTTAGAGGCTTATAAATCGGCACAGGACGCAGATGGAGAGATGTAATTTTGTACACTTGTTAAATGCTATCATGTCTCAATATTGACAAAACATTAATCTTCCAACATTAGTAGGTTCCGAGATATAGGACCTCAAAAAATGCTAAATTTGTCACTGACTGACTGACAGATCATCAAAACCTTTTGGGTACTTCCCATTGACCTACAAGCTTGAAATTTGGTACATAAGGCCACAATAACAAACACTAAAAGGAATAATTATCAAAGTTTGAAATTTACACCTTAAAGGGGGTTGTATTAAAAAAGAACATTATGAAATAGGTCCGTAGGATAGAACATAGCAGCATAACATACATAAGTATACGTTTTATTAGCTTCGAAGTCACAACAAATACTGATGAAAGAAACAATCGCTCTAACGTAAACAAAAGAAACTGCACCGAGTATCATCTATAGTGACGGGGAGCAAACGGATCCGAGCGTCGCGTCGCGTTGCTGGCAGAATGTTAATCTTCGATACAATGTTTTTGGATTTTGTCTTGCAGATTAGAAAAGGATTTTTTTTCTTTGATACCTACTTGACAATTGATGAAATTCCAACAAAAATTGATGGAATCCCACCAAAAAAATTGTCTAAACAGGAGCCAAGTTCCTATGGCCGTAAAAAGTTGTGAGATCAAACAAAATACGGCCAAGTTTGTTAGCTTAGAAATACCTCTTGGAATACTGAAAAAAGCATTTGTAAAAATTAGTTTAAAAGAACGCTATTTAATTTTTAAAGAGTTACAGGATGGCTAAATTATTCAAACTTGGCCGTTACTATTTAAACCAATGGCCACAAAAGGTGTTGGGTAGCGGCCAAGTTTGAATAATTTAGCCCTCCATGTAACTCTTTAAAAATTAAATAGCGTTCTTTTAAACTAATTTTTGCAAATGCTTTTTTCAGTATTGCAAGACGTATTTCTAAGCTAACGAACTTGACCGTATTTTGTTTGATCTCACAACTTTTTACGGCCGTAGGAACGTGGCTCCTGTTTACAGGATGTTTTTGTTGGTGTCACTTTTCTGCCGTTGAGTATACTACTTTCCGGGACACCTTGATGATTCATAGTTTAAACATATCCAGGGTGTCAAGCTTTGTTTTCGTTATATCCAGTATTTCCCACCTTGGCCGGGAAATATGAAAACTCCCACGCGAAGGGCTTTACCAGTCGCCATACCTGTGTGACATGGTGTTATTCGAGACGGTAAAACTGCAACGGTGTTTTCTTTTTTATCGTGTGCTCAAAGCTCACAGGAAAATCCGGGGGATTTTTTTGGAAAAGAACAGGTACCTATTATTATCGGTTGGATCGTGGATCGCAGGAACGCCAGATGAAAAGGGCAGTGAAAGAATACGGAAATAATAGTAGAACCCGGAGTGTAGAATTGGCGTAGAAGTGACAGTGAAGCTCGGGAAGAACAGCGAAGACTTTCCGTTGTGGTAATTTTACAAAGCTTGCGTCCGGAATTTACAGACGCATGGATTATATACATCGATCCAATTGTACCGCGGATAAAGAATGCAGACTGTGTAACGTAATTTATGGTAAAACTGACGTTTCACCTGTTTCGCATCTTGGTTATTCGCATTTCCGAGTTCCTCGCGAATTTCCCCTAAGGAATGCTAGCATTAATCATTGTCTCGTCGGTTTTCATGGCTTTGCTTACCGTTTCAATCTTTAGTAATAAATTTCAAATTGCGGCGATGATCCTGCTAGGAATATGGGAAAGGAGATTGTAGTAATAATACTTTATGATGCAGAAAACTGTAAAAAAGAACCTATGAGTTACTGTGCAGTTGGGAAATATTGAAATGACAGAATTCTCTTTACCTATTCTTTTACATTAACAGTTTTCGTTCTCGAGTAGAGTAATTAAAATTGCGTTGTCACTAATTCTTTGTGACTTGAAACTTCAAACATAGCTCAGAACTGGATGACAATGCAATATTAAAAAACAAATTAAGAAAAAAACTGTGCGTTCAGGAGAAAAGCAAAATTTGAATATTACACCTCGTCGCGCGGCACTCGGTAGTACGTCATCGCGTTCAGCGATCCCCACTGCGCGCGCCAGCGCCCCTACTCCACTACGCGTTCCCACTCCGACTCATCCCCACTCCACTGACCCATTTCGCTCCGAAGGAGATCAGTCAGTGTGGTGTTCCGTTCATTCAGTTCCATTAAGGACAATTTCGGACTCCATCAAGAAACGTCGTCTCTCGGAGTCATCCCCTCATTCTATCTCGCGTATTCCCATACCTTGCGTTTCTATATCTTACTATTTCATACTAGTATTACTATATCTTGCGTTCCATTTAAAAAAGACTAAAAAGTAGAAAATAAAAAAATATATAAAAAAATCTTTTTAAAAACCACGCTTATATTAAAATGCACAAGCAAGGAGAAAATAATTTTTTTAGACATTAGTGACTATAAATCAAAGCGTGGAGCGCCCACAAAGATTACGTCAATATAGTTTAGCACTCCACGCTTTTATTTATAGTCACTATGTCAAACAAAATTATTTTTTCCTTTTTAGTACATTTTAATATAAGCGTGGTTTTGAAAATGTATTTTTTTATATTTCATTACAAAACTTGAAAAACACTATTTATGCAATTCAGGAAATCTTCTAACTATTGTATAGATTACATAACAATTTACTCCTCATTTACATTTTTTGTATGCGGAAGGGATTTGAAGAAGTCATGGCGGGTGCTCCGGTGGTATATATCGTAGTAAGTCCATTATATCCTTCTATTTCGCTGTTGTAATTTGTCTAATATTTTTATGAAGTGGTGTCACTATAATATTTTCGAATTTTCTTGGTCTACCCGATGTGGTAATAAATTCAGTATTTTAAGCTCCGCATTCTCATCCATTGATATCTTATAGAAAATTTTATATGGTTCATTTCTCAAAAAACGCATCCTGCATATTTTTAACCAATTTATTGTTTCTCCGTTAGAATTCTTCGGTAAAACAGAGCTGCTACCTTAACATCAAACAACTGAGAAATGGACTTAGGCCACTTTCAAAATAAAAGTTTGTATCATTGTATTAAGCAACTGGTTTCCTTTTTACAAAATCTTTGTGATTATAAATACATATATTAAGGTGGAGTGGGGTAAGTCCGCCCTAGTTTTTGCAAAGTTGGACTTTGAACTGATGTATTTTCAGTCTGGTATGTAAAAACTTAACGTTCTTAGTATCAAACACTTGCCACAGTTATTACTGATGAATTAGTATTATGTAGGATTCTAATTTTGCTTGAAAATGATCATTTTGATAGGATATTGTACAAAGTGTCAACTAGAACGCACTTGCCCCGAATATGGGGCAAGTACGTCTCTGAGAGTTAAAAATGCTTTCGAATCTTGTTTGAAGTGCTAGGGGGCAAGAAAAGGATGAGTAACAAGCCTGCTATAAAATAATTCTTATTGCATTAAATTATATTGTTTAGTTTTATAGTTATACATTTTTAAGCAAACAAGTACTTTATGCTGAAATATGAAAGGGTATACAGTGATATTAAAACAAAGTTTAAAAATGCTTTCGAACCTTGTTTCAAGTGCTACGGTGCAAGAAAAGAATTATTATCAAGCCTGCTACAAAATGCTTTTTATTGCATTAAATATATTGTTTAGCTTTATAGTTAACCATACAGTACGGACTTACCCCACCGTGATAGTACGAACTTGCTCCGTGTAGTAATATTTACGGGGTAAGTGCATCTTAGTGTTTTTCTCAATAAATTTTGAAAAATACAATAAAAACGGTTTATTTAATGTAGACCTACATCAATATTTGTTGTACTTACCTAAAATAATAACACGGAATATATTAATATCTTATAAACTATTGCACGTTCAGGGTAACCTCAAAGTTGTACGTGTATCTCGCACGTGACTGTTTGGCATTCGTTGATTTAAGCGAGGAAAACACCTTTATTCTTGGGCGACATCTATGTAGAATAGTTCATACTAACTTATATTACATTAATAAGTACAAGCTAGGAAAATTTCGTTTATATTATAGTAAATATAGCCAATTAACGGACTTGCCCCGTAGACGGACTTACCCCACTCCACCTTAGTTACAATTTGCTTCAGAATGAAAAGATAACGTAAAAATATAAATATTAAAATTGTTAGCTTGATTTTTCTCGAAAATGTATTTAGGCCACTTTCAAAATAAACGGCTCATTTATTCTATACATCGTTTAGATATTAATTATTGTACAACAGAATAGAATTTGATTTCGACCTAAAAATGTGTTATATTATGTTAAATTCTCTGTCCATATGGATAGTGCCAATATTTGCTACAATATTGAAGAAAACAGGACGCAACACTCAAAATTTGACCTAACTTGACATTATTAATGGGATTCAATAACGCTCGTCATTGATTCAGTTTGCATTTCGGTGGTCTGTAATTTGATCATGTAATTTGGGTTAGTTAATTACTACTGTTTAAATAATAACGGTGAAATATTATATAAAATTTTAATGTTACATTCTGTTGGTAGCATACTGCGCATAATTGTGTGAATTTATGCAGATGCTCGTAAACTCGGTTACAGCAACTGCCACCAATCTGGAATATGTTTATTTCATTAAGAGATGATATTAATGTTACGAGTTCGTAAAATCGAAAGGTAAAGGTTACTGAAGCATTATTGGTTAATAACGATTATCCTTTCACAGATAAATGAGCGTGTTCGTGTGCATTTCTGTGCAGCGCAGTGTCCTTGAGGGAAACGTTAAGGATTGCTTTCCTCGTCCACAGATAGGTATCTCATCGAGTCGTTCAGGGACATGAAATCGACTTCATATTTCCGGCGGGTTTTGGTCCCCCTGAAAAATTTCGCTCACGTATTTTTAACCTATATCATTTTCCCTTCTGAAACGTCATGTGACGTGGCACGGCGAGGAAAAAACCAGGGTCGTCCCCGTTTTATACGTACTCCTTCGACCGAGTCCGTCTCACGGGAACCCTTAACTCGATTTTCCCGTCCATAATCTTTACCATCGACATTTCTTTTCCGCTTTTTTATCAATGACCAATACTGAATAAAATTATACTCTCCTTTAACTTTATGGGAATCAGGTAGAATATGATCTTCCGTCGAGGAAGAACGAAGTCAATTCCGAACGTTAAGATTAAGGGGGCATGGAACCAGTAAATCCGGGAGCCTCTTTCTCCAAGATAATAGTACTACGATAGTCAGTCAAATATTAACCGGATTTTCGACTGTATGTACATCTTGTCGTTTCTATCTACCAGCAGTATTGCCAAGTCTACAGATATTTCCGTAGAACTACGGATTTTTTCATCTTGCCTATGGATTTTGGTGACTCGTTTCTTTTCCTTCTTTCTGTTCATAATTTTTTCAATTCCTGACGATATCATCAGCAACTGAATATTTTTATTATAGCGACATCTGAAGCCACGAATTCTTTTCCACGAATATTTTCGCTAAGGAAAAAATTGTTTCAAATCACCCGACGAACCAACCAATTCAAGGACTTGCAACATTTTTGTTGCATACTGTGCATATTAGGTTGACAACTAAGTTCGCGACCTCCGCATTTTCTCAAACAAAGTCATTTATAAAGGGTGAGTCACCTGACGTTGCCATCTCAAATATCTTTGTTGTTTTAAAGCCTACGTATGAAGTCTACAAATAAGGGGCTTCGAAAATTAGTGAGAGATTAGCGAGTAGACCGCGAATTTTTAATGGTTACTGCAAAATAATAATTGAAGCGTCCGAAATACCGCAAGTCCCTATGCCGAACTTCGCGGGGTCGTAACTCCCGTTCCGCTTGCTCGCGACGATACTCGGGGCTTTGACGGTGTTATAAGGATAACATCGACTATTTAAAATAAGTTCGACTCCTTGGAAGTTCACACTTTATATATATTTAAAACTTAACAATATACAATAGAACAATGAGGTTCGATGTAAAGTGAAGTTGTTTTCGGTTCGAGCTATTTTCGTGATCTGCTTTTCGGTGCCGCGTCGTGTATAAGGTCGGCTCGGCATATTTCCTTATTGGTTGTCTTAAAATGGATGGGGATGACAAAGTGATTTCTATTGGTGAGTGGGTGGTGCATTTTGAGCGTAGGAGCAGGGGGGCTTTGGTAAAACTATGTTTAGGCTATGGAAATTATTACGTGCGAATGATATGGGAAAACGATACGGACACTAAAGTGTTGCTTATACGAAAAGATTGCCCTGTCAATGGTTCGTTGTTCGCTCTCGAGATGGTTCCGATGTGGTGTCCGATGACACCCAAACTCTGGGACCGTCGCGTCGCACAGTGGGGTATTTGGCCTGAAAAAGTGGAAAAAACTATTGTAGCGTTATTTATAGGCTCAACGTTATAATATTATATATCGTTGGATTCGCCTTAAGATCAGCTACAACATTATGAAATCCAAAATACATTTTAGTATTTGAAAAATCAAATTTACCTCAATTTTTTGAAAAAAAAATTTTTTTTTTAACTTTTATATATTGAAATTTGTAGACGTCTGTATACTGTTCCTCTTTTGTTCGAAACATTTTTTTCTCAGATTATCGAAAACCCCTGAAAAAGCAAGGCGATAGTGGAATATTTGCACTATTATAACTTGAAAAATATTTAAGAAAAAAATATTTTAATATAGTGTTTTGGAAAGCTGTCAAAACAAGCTACAAAAATATGCAACAAAAAATAGGGAGTTCTATTTAAGAAATGGAAGATGACTTTCACGTGATTTTCAAACGACTATCCAAGGTCAAATCAATAACACCATTTTATGCCCCCCTCTAAACCATACAACTTTTATCTGAAACATTTTCCTCCAAAATAGCTTCATTTCCCAGATATACGTCTGTTTCATGTTAAATGACTCACCCGGTATATTATAAGAATATTTTAAAATGATTACCATTAATTTTCATCGGAAAATACATAAGAAATTTCTTCCTCGGATAATGTTTCTTCTTCATTTGAGGCCAAGCGTAGCCGAACGTACGCGTACGCGAAACGCTGCTAAACACTTAATTCTAAATTAGCTATAAAATTTGAATCCGGACATATCCGGAATCAAACTTTGTTGGCTTATAATCACGAATCTTTACCGAATGTAATGACACCAAAAAGAGCACTCAATACGGCTTTATACTATAACAAAATTGTCAATAAAGTTTTGTAACTTTTAAAAAGCTTACAGAATGATTGGTAATATTCAAATATTAATAACTCTACTAATTTAGATGATAACAAAATAAAATCTATGCGAAAGTGCTCTGTATACCTACCAGAACAACTTTTGTAATACAAGAATTTACAGAATTTCCCTTCAAACACATTAAAATCGCCAATGAACAGACGCTGTCTTAGAGACTCTTTAAGAACGCCAAGCGCGCCTTAAAATCTCTCGACTTTCGATGAAGTTTACTACTTCACGGGTGTACAAATAGAAAAAATAATATTGCAGCCTTATTCTTCAGACTTTTAACTACAACGAACAACAAAAATTTTATGCCATACGCAAAAATTTATAAATTGAATTTTTTCCACTTTTTCTGGCCAAATACCCCACTGTGCGTCGCGTCGCATCGCGCCGAGTGTTTCGGGTTATTCCAGCGGACCGTGTCTGAATAAATATCTCACGTTCGGTGTGCTCGAGACCGAACAATAATGTTCTGTGTCTGTTATATGTACTAGGAGCTACTTAGAACGTTTATACGTGCATGGGTAATTATAGTCACTGAATTCCTAATGACTTAGTAATTATAGGTGTTTAAAAAAAGGTGCTTCCATTTAAAAAAATGAAGGTGACCTTGATACTCTAAAAAAAATCACATAAAAACAAAAATATTTTTGGTATCATGTGAGCACCACTGAACCATTCAACGTTGTCCTTCAGACATTTGACACGTATCTTTAAAAACAACAAAGATATTTGAGATGGCAACGTTAGGTGACTCACCCTGTATACAAAAAATTGACCCTGTAAAAAATATTGATTATACACAAAAATGTTTCAGATGAAAGTTGTTCAGTACCGAGGGGACATCATGTGGGAGGATTTTTATTTTTCCCGCTGAACACTCCAAGGTGAGGAGAAGGTCAACTTTCTTTTTTTAAATAGAATGTTTTATTTTTCATACCACAGATCGATAGAGTGTGAAATTCTAAGTATAAAAGTGTTCGCCTTTATATGTCCTAAACCTAATAGTTAACGAGATACATATTATCCAAAGAAGAAAGAAAATTGTTTCAATAATATCTCGTTAACTATTAGGTTTTGGACATATGAAGGTCAATACTTTTATACTCAGAATTTGATACTCCATCGATCTATGGTATAAAAAGTAGGACATTCCACTTAAAAAAAGAAAGTTGACCTTCACCTCACCTTGGAGTGTCCGCCGGGAAAAATATAAGTCCCACCACGCGATGTCCCCCTCGGTACTGAACAACTTTCATCTGAAATATTTTTGCGTATTATCAATATTTTTTTAGATATTCATCTGTAACGCTTTATAATTTCCACCCTGTATATACAGGGTGTGGCCGGACGGGTGGTACAACCGAGCAGGGGGTGATACTACATGTAAAAATAAGTCGAGAAAAGGGAATAACATTTTTTTGTTGGACACTTCGTTTTCGAGAAAATCGGTTTGAAAATGCAGCGAATACACGTGCTATTGCATAGGAATCGTCTGACGCGTCTGACCATGATCAACCAATTCTACTTCGTGCATATACAGGGTGGTCTTTTTATCTGAAGACATTGAAATATGTCGAAAACTATGTATCGGATCAAAACAAGTGGGCAATGAAAGTTGTTCGTCGCGAAGGGGGACATCCAATGATACGAAACTGGACCCCCCACCACCACCCCCTGGGGGTGGGGGTGGGAGAAGATAAAAAACTTAAATGGGAACCCCCATTTTTCATTGCAGATTTGGATTCTCCAAAAAAAATACACAAATTTTACCTAGGAGTTTTTGCATTTTGGTTCACAGATGGCGCTGTAATGGACAAAAATCAAAATGGAAAAAGTCGTTGGAAATTGGGCATATCTCGAGAAATACACATCAGATCAGAAAAATAAAAGTAGACGTATTTGATATTTTTAAGAATGCTATTCAATAACACCATAATTGACCCCCCACCCCCACTTCCTGAGGATTGATAAACAAACCAATGAATTTTTCCAACTGCTTTCGATTGCAGCGACATCTGTGAAAGAAATTACACCAATAATATCAAATCAATGGAGAACCAAGATTTGCTATAAAAAAGGGTTTCCCATTGAAGATTTTGAAATAGTTCCCTCTCCCACCCTCAGGAAGTGGGGGTGGGGGGTCAATTATGGTGTTATTGATTAGCATTCTGAAAAATATCAAATACGTATACTTTTATTTTTCTGATCTGATGTGTATTTCTCGAGATATGCCCAATTTTCAACGACCCTTCCATTTTGATTTTTGTCCATTACAGCTCCCTCTGTGAACCAAAATGCAAAAACTCCTAGGTAAAATTTGTGTATTTTTTTCTGGAGAATCCAAATCTGCAATGAAAAATGGGGGTTCCCATTTAAGTTTTTTATCTTCTCCCACCCCCACCCCCAGGGGGTGGCGGTGGGGGGTCCAGTTTGGTATCATTGGATGTCCCCCTTCGCGACGAACAACTTTCATTGCCCACTTGTTTTGATCCGATATATAGTTCTCGAGATATTTCAATGTCTTCAAATAAAAAGACCACCCTGTATGTACTAAAGCACGCGAACCTGGCGGAACTTTAAACTCGATTTTCTCGAAAACGAAGCGTCAAACGAAAAAATGTTATTCCTTTTTTCGACTTATTTTTACATGTAGTATCAGCCCCTGCTCGGTTGTTTCACCCGTCCAGCCACGCCCTGTATTTTTTAAATCAATCGCAAAATTCAGAGCTTTCCAATGATATATAGTTGAGAATGACGTAGTAATGATACAATAAAAGAATTACGAAACAAAAGATCGTGAATTTAGTTGCCAACCTAATATACGTCTTCACGTTCATACGTCTGACAACTTAAATAGCAGTTATTGGTTTTGTCCCTTACAGTTTTATAAAAATTCCTTATATCTATGGACTTTCCAAGGGAAATTCTACGGAATTCTAGTGAATTGTTAGATATTCTATACGGACTTCTAAAAATCTAAGTCAATCAACCTTTCGGTGACATTGCCGTTTTCAAAGGAAAAGAGAAATCAATTTTTATTCTGCTCCTCGCAAAATAACTTAGGCAAATGGAAATTCGTATAAATAACCGTAATTTTCTTATAAACATCTTAATCTTCTTAATTCTTTCGGCATCTGAACTCAGCCGTCACAGCAATTCATCCATCCTTTCGTGACTTCAGGCATCAACTGACCATAAGTAACGTCGATTTCACTGTCGCTATTAACAAAAGAAGACAAAGTTAAAATACTGTTTGTTCCAAATGTTGTTGGGGGTTTCAACGCTTTCTATTCATATCACGCGACTGTCAGCACTTATAAGTGCTAATTCTCGGACAACTATGCAGTTTTGTCTCTTGCAGTTAAGTTTAAAAAAAGTTTTGAAACTTGCACATTCTCTGCTGAATTGTAATCGTCTAGAGCAGGGCTCGGAATTACTTACTCGCGACAGCCGATTTTCGCAGGCTATGCTCCCTCGTCCCTCCCCGGACAATTTGGCAAATATTGGCGAAGTTTCCGTTTACGTCCGTGCTCAGAATTGGATTAAATTTTGGAAATAGGTTCTTTTTTTGACTAAAATGATGATTGTCAGAAGGATTTTTAGCGACTCGAAAAAAAATTTGTTCCATTTTAATATCACTCTCTACCTTACCGACACTACTCCTGTATTTACGTGTGGGCCTCTCTCTCTCCCACCCCCCCCCCCCCACCATCTAATCCTAACGAATTCTGATTGCATAATCTTCGCATTGTAGATATTTAATTAATTGGTTGTAACAATTGGAATTTTGAAAACATTTTACATTAATTTCCAGAATATACATGTTTAATATCTTCAATTAATTGCAAACATGGATCACCATCAGCTTTTGTTGACCTCAGCGCCATAAATATTCACGCATGTGATCTATGATTGAATCATCCTTAATGCCACCTCTACTTAGACTCTAGATTGACATTAAAATAGTAAAAAAATGTGTCGGTAAGGTAGAAACTGATATTGAAATGGAAAAAATTTTCATTTTAGTCATTTTCAATCATCATTTTAGTCAAAAAAGAATCTATTCCCAAAATTTCATCCAATTCTGAGCACGGACGTAAACGGAAACACAGCCCAAATATTCAATAATTTATCACATTTACCAAATTTAGTGGTGATTATTATACAGGGTGGCCCACATAACTCTGAACAGCTCAATATCTCCGTTACTTTTCGTTGTACAAAAAAACTTCGTAGGACAAAGTTACACTGTTTGAAGGGTCACATATAACGGTGTAAGGGAAAAAAAATTTCAAGGTCATTTTTCTGAGATTTCAAGGTTATCGATGTTTTTTTAAATGGAATGAGGTATTTTTTAATACATCAATCGATGCAGCTGGACATTCTTTATAAAAAAGTGCTAACCTATGTATGTCGAAAAGTTAGTAGTTCAGGAGATATTTCAATTTAAATAACTCCAAAATACCATTACTGTCGTACTAAGGCGTCAGTGTTTACTTACTTGTGTAACGCCTTAGTACGACAGTAATGGTATTTTGGAGTTATTTAAATTGAAATATCTCCTGAACTACTAACTTTTCGACATACATAGGTTAGTACTTTTTTATCAAGAATGTCCAGCTGCATCGATTGATGTATTAAAAAATACCTCATTCCATTTAAAAAAACATCGATAACCTTGAAATCTCAGATAAATGACCTTGAAATTTTTTTTCCCTTACACCGTTATATGTGGCCCTTCAAACAGTGTAACTTTGTCCTACGAAGTTTTTTTGTACAACGAAAAGTAACGGAGATATTGAGCTGTTCAGAGTTATGTGGGCCACCCTGTATAATAACCGGCAATTATACATAATCCTCGGATTAATCACATTTACCGTAACATATACACTCCTAATCTTCCCAACGTACTATTACACACCACAGGAATTAAGTGGGGAGGACCCGGAAGGACAAGAACAGGTGTGGTGTTGAGCCCGAGGCACAGGGAGTTCAGGCGCAATGCGAAAAGTGGGGGCCCTGAACTCCCTATTAGTTCGGGCATTAAGATGATTGTACTGGGACAGCCCATTGAAAATAATTTTTGTTTAAATAAAAAAGGTTAGGAGGGCCCAGAAGAAGGGAAAGGGGTCGTCTGTGGCTCGCGAGGCGCAAATTGCCCAGGCCTGACGTAACAGTGCTTGTCTTGAAAAATGTTTCTAGAGAATAGTAGAACCTTTGATGTCATTCGTCATATCGTATAAAACATCTTTCGCATTATTATAATTTATCTAGGTACCCAAGTGGCCCATTTAGGTAGACCACTCTCTGTGTTCGCGTTGAAAATTTCTCCGAGGGATCGTAATACATAATTAACTTAATGAATTTACTGAAGTTCCTCTAGTTCCTCATCGCTGTCTTGTATATGACAGTATCCATCGTCCTCCCCAAGCGAGTGGTCCGCTTCCGATATTTTCGGGGCGTTCTCCACGCATTCCATAACCCAAAGGAAACACGCTCCCGTGATATTCTGGAAGTATGGTAGATAGAATTTCTCCTTGAAGCACCATTTGTACCATTCGAGCTCTTCCCTCTTTGCGGCCTTCTGCCTGAGTAATTCGTTGAATTCGATCGATTGTCGTGGCTCCTCCGTCCCCGCCCCTGGCTCTTCCCAGCGTCTCACCAAGCCGTATCTGTACGTCGTCGCGTCGATCGTCTTTTTGATGCCCAATGATAAATCGCGAAGATCGCGCTCCAACGAGTCCAAAATCTCCTCGGTGTCTTCCTGCATGTCTGCACTTTCGGCTGGCGTAGAGGGACCGCTGGTACCGCTCACTAACTGATTGTAACACCAAATGTTTGTATCATTTCATCGATACGTAACCAAATTAGTAGGCTATATATCATGCCTGGGTAATTGGTGTTCTGAAACAGTGTCGTCAGAATCGGCCAAAACTGGTCGATTTTCCCACACCGCCTTCTCCCCTTCCACTATCCCATTCCAGCACCATGACCATACTCCAACATCCCCCACTAAGACCGTAGACTGGTCACGTATTAAGCTGGTTATCAGAGAGGGGGTAAACTGTATTCCCCTCGATTTCCTTGATCTGGCGACGCTGCTCTCAGAGTCGATGATGTAGAAACGGCTACCCCCACTATCGTGCTCCGGTCGGCCGCCGCAACAAGCCGACTAACGCTGGCCGGCCGGGTGGGAGTAGCTGATTCTACGTCATCGACTCTTGGAGCACCAATTACCCAGGCATGTTGAAGAACCGCGAAAGGAGCCAAAAAACGGTTTTATTAGAATTATTTTGCTCCTTTCTGTATACAACACGTCTGGACAATTGGTGCTCCGAGAGCCGATAATGTAGAATCTGCTATACCCACTATCGCGCTCCGGTCGCCCGCCGGGACAACCCTTGGAGCACCAATTGCCCAGGCGTGTTGTATACAGTAAGGAGCAAAATTAAGCCAATGAAGCCGTTTTACCGGAAAATCATTAAATCTGTATTTATCAACACGTTTATGACACGTGTATGACCGATGGTACATGTGAAACTATTAGTGGTGTGTTCTGGTGCGCATGAACCGTACACGAAACCTGCGGATAAAAAACAGTATCCTACGAAAAAGGCTGGTCTTTTTATGTACAATAAAATCCCGTAATAAAAATATAGGTTTCCATTTGAAAAAACAAAGTTGACCTTCAAATGATCTTGAAAACGCCATCCAAATAAAAAACTGATACTGCCCCCTTCTTCCCCCCTCGAAATCCTTGGTCACGTGTTTTACACTTTTTTAATATCTTTCATACTTTCCGAGATATCCGGCTAGAAAGTTTTCAAATGAACGCCCTGTATATTACTTTAGTTAAATTCGCCTAGAAGAAGAAATTTATATAACCAAATTACGTATTGATAAATTAGTAGAAACATTGCCAGACTTGACATAATTAATTTATATTTTCGAATTGACTAATATGCTAAAAATGGACTAGCTTCACTTTCTGCAGTTTATGGAGCCAATCTACGTTGCGATTCATCAATACATATATCTTGAACAAGTCATGAACTATTATGAAGGTCTTGGTTGGAACAACTTGGAAAACTTTGTTCGATGAGAAACATTCATTATTGATCAAGGTAGCACATTCATTATTGGTCAATGTAGCACAGAACTGCTTGTACATACATTCTTGATTCATTACCTGTAATGGACGGTTGTTCCCTACAGCTGTGAATGTTGTTACGATAAATAGCAATGTTTCAGACAAGGTAAACGCGCGCGCGATTCCATTTCTCCGTATTAAAATAAATTTTCAACATTTACCATACCAAACACAAAATGAGAGTAGGATAACTGTACCGATTACTGCGGTATCATGCTTCGATCGTATTTAATTTTAATGTTAGTTCTTATTTATCATGAAATAATATATGTAAGCATTTGATCGAAAAATTATGTATTGTGCTTACTAAAATATTGGTGGCCCTCAAAACCTAATACAACATAAGAGAATATTAAAAAATAACAAAAATTAGAAATTCCAAGATAAATTTCTTTAGATTTGTCTAACAATATCTCCTCGAAATTACTGCTACAAATTATTTGAATAATTCCTAATGAAAGTATCTCTGTTTTTTCAGCAATTATAAAATAACCGTGGTATTATTAGTGTTAAATATGTATTTGAATACTTTCACTGTCCATAAAAGGTCCTGAAAATAATAGAGAAAATTAGAAAATACTATTCGTGTTCGCGAATACTGTAATTAAAACCACTTAATAAATAGTTGTTTTCTTTCCACTCTTTATATTATAATAGGAATCGTGTAAGTGTAAAAAGAATTCACACAGAATATTCTAGCACTCGTAGCAGAATTAGAAAGGCAGTATCACTACGTGGAAAAATCGACCAAAAATATACATTAAAATTTTTTCATACGAGAGTTCCTTGTCAAACAAAACAAGTTTCAAAGTTCTGGCTGAAGTGTCTGCTTGTGTTTTACCATTTCTATATCGCATACATACTAGTGCACGTGTGCTCGATGAATTTAAAAACACGACTTTCTTGGAAAGCTCAGATGAAAAAATTTAGTTTTACATTTTCGACTTTACCATGTAGAGTCAGTCTCTTCCCGGTTGTACCATGAATACTAATATTCTCTGTATATGAGATGTACTTTTAAAGTACTGACAATGTTAGAAAAATTCTGAAGCAACTGCTACTTTTTATTAATAAATTTATACCGGTACTGAAATTTTTATCTTGTCCTTACAAACAATATTGCCCAAATGCACTCTAATTTACATCAGACATTTATTTAATACAAAACTATACTGGATGTTCATCCTAACAGTTCCACCAATTTTTGAGGCATTTAGGCCAATTTGAGAAAAAATGTTTCATGTTTTAAGTGCAATAATAAATATTTCGAAAAATTATGAATTCAATAAAAAACTGAGGTTACCTTGACTTTTTTTTAAATAGTACTACAAGTGGATTCAAACTTTGAAACAAGCCCAGGTTTATGGTTGTACTATTTGTTCTTATGAAAAGATCATAATTTAAATATCAATCAGTTTTTGGGAATCGGAAATGTAGTATTTAAATGTTTTCTTTTAGATACACTGTAAATATCGTAATAATTTGAAGAAGCATTTAATCCGTTTCATGGACGTTTTAATTTAAACTTTAATCTTACACACGCGGCATAAAAGTTCAATTATAGATTTAATTACGGAGGATTATGATTACAATTTACCGTGTAACCTTCTACAGATTAAAAATTCTAAAAACGTGGTTTTGATTCTCGGCTAAACTAATTATAATTAATTTCGAGAGATTCATTAAACGATTTAATCTGATAATAAGGGATAATTATCTTACTCGAGAAAGGGTATTATTTAGGTGAATAATTCCAGCAACGCGGACACAAGTTCTCATAATACGCAAAAGAAACCCAGTAGATTGCCAACCAAAGTTAATTAGGACAGTCTTCGAAAGTCTCGTAGAAACAAATAAATTTTAAAAAATACCACATTTTTAAAACGGACTAAAAAGTATAAAATCATTTTTCCTAGCCCCATTCAGAGATTCCTAACATCGTACAGATAGTCCTGAAAATTTGTGATTGTGAATTTTTAATAGCTATGAAAATATTTGTAAGATTTAAAATGAAAAACGTGGGGCACAAGATAATACATAGTAAGGAGTGTAGAGAACAGCAGCCGTTGAGAAAACTCGCACAACAGTTCATATCATTTGCAGTGCAATAAAATTGTTAGTGATTTACAAAAACTATGCATGCATCAATTATCTATTGCATGCGCCCCACGTTTTTCGTTTTAAATCTTACAAGTATTTTCATAGCTATTCAAAATTCACAATCGCAAATTTTCAGGACTATCTGTACGGGGTTACGAATCTGTGTATGGGTCTAGCAAAAATTATTTTATACTTTTTAGTCCGTTTTAAAAACGTGGTATTTTTAAAAAATTTATTTTTATTTAAATAATTATTTTCTGCTTTTTAGTCTTGTGTGTGTGTGAAATTTGTCAATCGATTTTAAACATTTTGATGAGATTATAACAGAGACATGTAGTAAATTTCAGACGGTATTGCGACCGCGTCGTATCGAAAACAAACGCCGTGGTAAAATGTCGAAGATAAAGATCGACGGAGAATCTCGGTGTAACTGTTCTTTCGCTTGGTAAACAAACATTATAGTATAATAATACTATAATGTAATATAATAACTTTGTAAACACCGCACGAAGCTCGAACGTACACTGAGCTCCTTCGGTGCGAAGCGGGTCAGTGGAGTGGGGATAAGTCAGAGTGGGAACGCGTAGTGGAGTAAGGAGCGCTGTCGCGCGGAGTAGGGATCCCTGAACGCGATCACGTACTACCGAGCGTCGCGCGGGGAGGTGTAACGGTTAAATTTAATAGTTTATATCTTCTAAACGCGTAGGCTTTTTAAAAATTTTTTTTAAATATTGCATTGTCATCCAGTTCTCAGTTACGTTTAAAATTTCAAGTCTCTAGCTCATCGGGAAGTTAGTTTAAAATCAATTACAAAATTTGTACCGAACAGACAGACAGACAAGAAAGCGAGCTAATAAAAACGTGGTAAAATGGGAACTCACTGACATCCAATAGTGACCAAGGGCTCTTTGTATATTGATCACTGCATTTTCGCCAGATTTCTTGAAACCATACAGAACACGTATCTCCAATAATTTTGGCAGCGCGTTATCGTTTTCGCACAGAAATGGCAGGTCATGTGTGTTTTTCCAAATTCCATTGCCTTTTCTACCGAAAGGAAACAACCAGTCGTATGGAATGGTGTATGTACTTCTCATCAAATCCGTTCTGTCGAAGTTCGTCGGTCTAACTTTGTACTCCTGTTATTAATAGAATTGTCGCTACATTAATAACTAGTCTGTAAATCCCTATGGACAATAAAAATTTTCTGATCAAAATTTCTAAGTAAATGGTGTTTTTCAAGTTTTGTAATGATGTATAACATAAATTGAATATTGTTTTTTCAATTCGAAGCATTTTAAACTAGATCGAATGGACTTGGACTGTTTCAAATTTTATGAAAAATCTAGTTGTTAATTTTGAAAGTGGCTTAAGTCCATTCTTGGTAAGAAGACACATATTATTCAATCTTCCAAGCGATTACAAATTTAGAACAACAAAAAGCTACGTGTAAACGTGAAATAACGAGATTGTTAACACTAGGTTTACGGGACATTTTTAATTCACGATTATTCAGATTATGAAGATGCATTATTATACAACA
Organism: Lasioglossum pauxillum; assembly: GCA_933228785.1. Lineage (NCBI taxonomy): Eukaryota > Metazoa > Arthropoda > Insecta > Hymenoptera > Halictidae > Lasioglossum > Lasioglossum pauxillum. The sequence continues at coordinate 37,359,311 of OW121699.1, read as the reverse complement.
AGTTTATTCGTTTGTATTTTCTTTTTTCTCAGCATCGGGTGCTCTTTGAAATTGCATATTCGAATATTACACATTGGATGAATACATTGTTTTGAAACACAAAAAATCTAATTTCATTCTATACAGGGTGAGTCACCCAACGTTGCCACCTCAAATATCTTTGTTGTTTTTTAAGATACGTCAAACGTTTGAAGGATAAAGTTGAATGGTAAAATGGGGCTCATACGATACCAAAAAAATTTTGTTTTTATGTAATTTTTTTTAGAGATATGAAGGTCACCTTCATTTTTCTAAATGGAATGAGGTATATTTTAATACATCAATCGATGCAGCTGGACATTCGTTATAAAAAAGTACTAACCTATGTATGTCGAAAAGCTAGTAGTTAGTACTTTAAACTAGAGGGCTATTGTTGCTCGCTCGCTTCGCTCGCTCGCGAGTAGGGTTGTTTTTGCTCGCTCGCTTCGCGAGCTCGCGGGTAGGACTGCTCTTGCGAGAGGGTTAGTGATACGCATGGCTAGTAAGGCCTACTGATATTAATGTTTTATATTTGGACTCTCTCCAAGAGTCACACAAAGAACTTCCCGATTCGTTACTCCTTCGCCAACATCGCTAACATCGTTTTTTTTTTGTACTTTCATCGATATTCTCCCAAAATGTATTCTTGGGAGTAGAGATGATAAATTCACTGTTGCATTGCAATAACTTTCGATTATTCCATGCGGTAACATTAGCATCAGTTAAAAAAAAAAAATTTTTTTAAATCTAAAAAAAAATTTTTTTTAATTTAAAAAAAAATTAAGAAAAAAATTTTTTTTTATGTAATTGCGTTTGGTTCTTTGGTGGAAAATTTTCGTCCTACTTTATAAATTGCATTGTAGAATCAACTCTTTTCGAAAAAAAACTAAAAATCTAAAAGACTACTTGACCAATATGGACCAAAATCAGCACTAAGTTACGACGCGGCACATCGATTGCATCATTCATCATCCTGATCGCGTTGTTACTTTTTCTGAAAACGTTAACGAAAAATTTGATTACATAGAAACGGCCATACGCACACACACACACATACGAACATTTTGCTGAAAATAGTCTAAAATGACTGCAATGATCATGAAACGTGAAGATCTGCTAAAAAATCGATTTTCGATTTTCGGGGTAATTACAATAACTTCCCTATAAAATCGGGAAGTTAAAAAGTTAGTACTTTTTTATAACGAATGTCCAGCTGCATCGATTGATATATTAAAAAACACCCCATTCTATTTAAAAAAAAAATTAAGGTGACCTTGATACCTCTAAAATAATCACATAAAAACAAAAATATTTTTGATATCGTATGAGCCCCATTTTACTATTCAACTTTGTCCTTTAGACATTTGAAGTATCTTTAAAAACAACAAAGATAGTTGTGGTGGCAACGTTAGGTGACCCATCCTGTATACCGGTTAATGCCTAACAACTAGACTGCGGATTTTTATGCATTTATAGCAAAATTGAGTAGATGAAATTGAAGATTGTAGGAAAATTTTTCAAATTGAAGATGTCAATATACAGGGTGTTCGAAAAATCTGGAAACGGTCGAATATCTCAAAAATAAAACATTTTAGAGAAAAATGGTTCAGACATATATTTTATGGTTTCGCAAGGGCTATAAGATGGCGCCATTAGTTTGACCTTGAAGAATCATTTGAAGGTCACGTGAAGGTTACCTCAATTTTTTTAAATGGCACCCCCTATTTTTTATTATATGTTCTTGTAGCTGATCTCGAGATCTTTCCAAAACAATAGAATCAAATGTTTTTTCATGAATTACTTTTCGAATTATAAGGCTTTAAAGGTACAATACCGCCGGTATTAGCGTTAACCGAGATGTACCACGTGGAGGTTGCACGGTCGGATTTACATCTCTTGTGTGTGTGTGTATGTGTGTGTGCGTGTGTAAACGGGTTTTTACTGAATTAAATGTTCGAATTGTCTTCCGTCTGCTGCTTGACAATGACCTAATCGTAGATAAAATTCATTTAATACGTTTCGTCTCATTTCTGGTGAGATAAGATTTACTTGGTGCAGTATGCGTTCCCTAAGGTCTGCCAAATTAGCAGGTTTCGTTACGTATACATTGTTTTTAACATACCCCCATAAAAAGTAGTTCAATGGAGAAAGATCTGGTGATCTAGAGGGCCACTCTATTTCTCCACGTCTTTCTATCCATCGGTTTGGGAAAGTATTAGTTAAATATTGACGCACTATTACTGCATAGTGTGGCAGTGCACCATCTTGTTCAAACCAAATATTTTGTATATTTCCGTCAAACAAATTGTAACTTGTATGACGAATAAAATCTGCGTCTAGTATCTAGCATCTTTTATCTACGATTAGGTCATTGTCAAGCCGCAGACGGAAGACAATTCGAACATTTAATTCAGTAAAAACCCGTTTACACATGCACACACACACAAAAGAGATGTAAATCCGTCCGTGCAACCTCCACGTGGTACATCTCGGTTAACGCTAATGCCGGCGGTATTGTACCTTTGAAGCCTTATAACTCGAAAAGTAATTCATGAAAAAACATTTGATTCTAGTGTTTTGGAAAGCTCTCGAGATTAGCTACAAGAATATGTAATAAAAAATAGGGGGTGCCATTTAAAAAAATTGAGGTAACCTTCACGTGACCTTCAAATGATTCTTCAAGGTCAAAATAATGGCGCCATCTTATAGCCCTTGCGAAACCATAAAATATATGTCTGAACCATTTTTCTCTAAAATGCTTTATTTTTGAGATATTCGACCGTTTCGAGACTTTTCGAACACCCTGTATGATTTCTCATGTATTAAAATTATTCAGGGAAGAAATAACATTCTGTTTGGTTTTTATTCCTTGCAAATTTAACATAAAGACCCGCAGTCTACTAACAAAATTTATTTGGAAAATGTTTTAAATCGATTGGTAGGTGGACTAAATTCAGATGGCAGAGTTGAGTGACTCACCCTATATATTATAAAAAAGAGGCTAAGAATTTGGATAGACACATTCTTGTTATTTTTGTAGTAATGTGAAGTCACTTTTAGTGTTCCGTAAACCTAGTGTTAATCTTCCTCTCAAGTCCTCTCGGTCTTGAGACAAGTTAATCCCAGGGAAGCAAACGTTAAATCTCGACTGTATTCGTTGGTTGGCTCGTTCTCCCCTGACCCATACCCTGGAACGAAGAAACCCGAGCTCGGTACAATTCCCTTCGCGTCCCCTCAATTTTCTTTCCTCGGTGGCTGAAATTCAAAGGCTATTTTGTTAAAGTAAGCATCCGTGCGGCGGGCCAGGGTCAGGGAAACAAACGGTAGCGAACTATTCCGATTATCTAACCCGAAATGATAGCGCGGCCTTTGATCGTGACTCAGGTTTCGCCGTCTCCAACGTAATCAGACGAGGAAGTTTCGATCGTCGCGGTGCTGGATACAAGATCACGCTGGTCTCGTTATCGGGAACAGCGACCGCCTCCGTCTGGTCCCTGGTCGATCGATGATGGTACTCGTAAGCCGTCAGATCTCGATTCATCGAGAACAGTCTGCATCGACTGGTCACTAAGGCCGCATAACCTTCCGCGTGCTCGCAGCCACAGTCGGAGCCCTCGAAATGTTCTTTTCCCTCGAAATATTCTTCCTCCTCTTCCTCCGCGCTCGATCCGGAATCTCCCGTGTCCGACGTGAACTTGTGCCGTCCAGACGGTTGACTTTTGCCACGATAGCGAGTCGTCCCGTCGCCTTTCACCTCGAAGATATTTCCACAGACGTCGACGCTCCTGAATACGACGCCCAGCAACTCGGAAGGGAAGAAGTTGTAGGTGGACGTTGACTGCCTGCCACAAGTGGCGCACGTGTTGCCCTCGAACGATAAAACGTCGTCCTCGATCTAATAGAAATTCGACCCGTACTGATAAGTTGACAGCTACTCGATATATTATTATTATGCCTAACGCCGTGCCGCACAGTGGGCCAGATCGCCCTGGTAGCTGTTCACGCCCATTTCACCATTATTTCAAAACATAAAGACCACGTTAAAGGTCGTTGGATTCGTCTTGGCGTCAGTTATAACATTATTGAATAAAAAATGTATAGTTATAAATAAATAATCAAGGTGACCACAATTTTTTATTAAAGAAAAGAAATTACTGAAATTTTTTGTATTGGAGTTTGTAGAAAACTGAGTACTGATTACTTTTCGTAGGAAACATTTTTTTGTCACACCACGGGAAATATCTGAAAAATCGCGTGAATAATGAAGAATAATTGAAAACTGGCCATTCAGGCATTCAAACAAGAGTAATACATAATTATTGAATGAATGAAGGTTATTACATTTAATGAAATAACAAAATTACAACAGTTACTGTCTTATTTAAAGAATTACAAAAATTCAAACAAGAGTAAGTATTATATTTTACAAAATTACTGACTATATTCAATTGATCAAACGGATTTTCTGCTTATAACTCTATTTATCTATGAATGAACAAAAATCTATACTATAATTCCTCTTAACAAAGGTAAAATACAGGTCTTTAATGTGTAAAAACTGCTCTGATGCTATACTACGATGCTGTTACTATAATCTCTCAAATACAAATGATTCAACTGTGAGCTAGTAATAAGTTCGAATGTTTATCAATGGTCGTATAATCTAAAATATTCATAAGATAGGTCTGGGTTAGGTCTTTACACTCTTAAGAGCCGCTGAGTGGTCGTCAATGCGACTCGTGCAATGCGACTCGCCGCGGAATCGCGTGTCACGCGACGCTTTAAACCATCATAATTTCCAAATATGGATGAGAATGGACGAGAACTTTGCAGGATCTTTTATAGGAGATGTTGCTGAAAATGCTCCACTTTGTTAGAGCATGACTGTGTATGCACTTTTTAATTTATCCCTTGTCAAAGGTGAAAAACTTTGACGATTTTCCTTAGTTGACTAATTATTTTTTTTATAACAAATAATGAACAATAATGTTTAGTTTCTGGTGCGTTCTCAACATAGATATACATTCTTCGTACCAAAAAAATGAGCACTTAATCTTAAGTAGGTTTTACTGGACATCGTTATGAAGAAAAGGAATTTTTTCAGTGATAAATCGTATCTGGAGAGTTTTTAATAACTTTAATTAATATTATCGTTTTCGAATGTAATGGACATTTACGAAACATTGTACATTCGTTAAAAATCGATATGAGAACAGATCATGAACAGCTAGCGCGTCGATCTGGCCCACTGTGCGCCGCCGTTTGTCTCCGGTTGTAGAAATACACTACTACGAAAAAGAAAGAAGCATCCACTATAATTACAGAATATAACGACAATCAATATCTTTATGTAGAAATTGTATTGTATAATGATCGATTAACCGGATCCCGATTGTGAACCAATATGCGTTTGAATATGATTATTATTTTGGAATATAATGTATTCATCGGGCAGAGTTGGGCAAAAATTTAATGAACGTTTGACGAATAAATTTCTACTTCAATCGTTAACCGCCATTAACAATTAATCTCCTAGTTTAGTCGTTAATTGCGGCGAACGATTAAATACATATAAATCGTTAATTGCGGTTAACGATTAAATACTTATTCATCGTTAATGCGAGGAATTTTTATTTTGCATGAAGATCCACAGTCTGATAATTAATTAAGAATAAAATTGAATGCAGGAACGCGGGATAAGTTTTTCGTTTGAAGAGCTTTCGCTGAAGTTCGGGTGGATCGCGATATAAAATATATGCCCGTAGCCAAACCGGAATTCCTCGGCATTAGATACCCGGCTCCCGAGGAAATCTCATCTCGCGGGTTTCGATTACCTTTAGATTAACTCCGTCCGCCATCGAAACTTTGTAATGACCTCTTCTCGATATGCTGACTCGAAGATCGTCGGGCATCGATAGGGTGCAGCTAACTGCTGACTGATCATAGAACACCGTCGCGTAGTTCTTGTGCTCGGCACGGCATGTCAACAGGACAGAGACAAAGCTGTCCGCGATCAATATCTCGCCGATATGGTCGTACCCCGAGGAGGCCTCCCCGTAGAATTTCAGATTTGAAAACGTACCATCGGCATAGTCATCCTCCTCCGCGCCACTCGTCCCGAAGAATCGTACAACCTCCTCTTCGGTCCAGTCGCACATCACTGGCTCCTTTTCCACCGTGTAACCGGTCATAATGCGTGTACCGTCTAAAATGCACGAGAGCTTTGAATTATACAGTCTGCACACGAGGGAATACACAATGGAGGAACCACCGTATCCTACAACGAGTCGTTGACCGTACGATCCAACCGGACATCTAACGTTTGTACGCAGGGTGGAAGGAAAGTGATGGTCACCGCTCCTAGAGGTGAATTTACGAGAATTACCAGTTTTTATTATCTGTGTGCCTCACTTTTAAAAAATCTGAAAAAACTATATACACTGCTGCGCAAGAGAAAGAAGCACCCGGTCATATTTGAGCCGTTTATTTTTAAAGTGGCCTAAGTCCATTTAAGTTTAAATTGAGATATTTAAGAGTTTGCGTTTCAATGAAATTAAAAATATACGTATAGGATACTAATGTATCACACAAGAATATCTCACAAAAATGTGTCTATCCAAATTCTTAGCCTCTTTTTTATAATATACACGGTGAGTCACTCAACTCTGCCATCTGAATTTAGTCCACCTACCAATCGGTTTAAAAGATTTCCAAACAAATGTTGTTAGGCATTAACCGGTATACTATAGATATGTATAGAATATGTATATATGTATAGAATGTAATAATTAGATTTTTTTGTGTTTCACTTTGTTACCGAGATACGAAGGTGACCTTGAGTTTCTGTTTCATAATGTGTAATATTCGAATACGCAATTTCAAAGAGCATCCGATGCTGAGAAAAAAGAAAATACAAACGAATAACTTTGTTGAATAATAATGCATCTTCATAATCTGAATAATCGTAAATTAAAAATGTCCCGTAAACCTAGTGTTAACAATCTGTTTATTTCACGTTTATACGTAGCTTTTTGTTGTTATAAATTTGTAATTGTTTGGAAAATTGGTTTAACCTTCGTCCTAAAGCATTAACGCGATCCAAATATCACTGTAATTTGAGCTGTTTATTTTGAATATCCTTGTATTTTGCTGTTGTAATTTGTCTTATATTTTTATAAAGTGGTGTCAATAATATTTTTTCGAATTTTCTTGTTCTATCCCGACGTGGTAATAAATTCAATATTTTAAACCCTGCATTCTCATCCATTGATATCGTATAGAAAATTTTATATGGTTCATTTCTCAGGTTTGTTTCTCCAACAGAATTCTTTACCCTTTTAAACATTGCATCTCTTGTTTTATTTTATTTAAAATGAAGTTGATAACATTATAATAATCTTGACAAACAGTAAATTATTTTTCTTTAACGACATTTCTACGACGCCAAAATCTCTGTGATTCGGTAAAAACGAATTTCCTGATACTAAGAATTTATGGTCTATCAAACAACTGACAAGTGGACTTAGGCCACTTTCAAAATAAACATTTGTATCATTCTATTAACTAGCTAATTTCCTTTTTACATAATCTTTGTGATTTTAAATATATTAGTTACAATTTGCTTCAGAATGAAAAGATAACGTAGAAATGTAAATATTAAAATTTGCTAGCTTGATTTTTCTCGAAAAAGGACTTAGTCCACTTTCAAAAAGAAAAGCGTAGAAAATCAAATAAGAACGCAGTAAGTTTTGAAAAAGGATTCACCTGTTTAATTGAATAGTTCTGAGATGTATATACATATGTGTTATTGCGGATTATTATCTAATACTTTGACAGCAATAAATCAATCATTGTACTATACAATTTCTACATAAAGATATTGTTTGTCATTATATCGTATATTTATACTGGGTGCTTCTTCCTTTTGCACAGTAGTGTATGTTAACAACCATAAGAAGATACTACACCTATAATTTTCTGTTTTATGGAGTTCGGTCGATCTGGCAATCGATTTGGCAAGTGAGCGACTCAAATATGTTATTAATTTCCTCTAAACCGAAATAAAATTCTGTTCTTTGTAGTCAATATACAGGGTATCCCACTTAGGTATGGCTCCCAGACCCCTTCTTTAATATTGACAAATAAAAGATTTTGTATATTTCGTGTTGCATCGCATAGCTCATATAAAAATACATCAATGTGACATGACCATCAAATGACCTCGAAATGAAGATGAAACTTAAATTTTGTTCGGAATGAGAATGCTTCGGAATTCATTGAAATTACCCTAATTAGTTGCAGGGTAACAATTACTATACGGAAAAAATGTATATGTACACATGCAGTATATATATGTAGAATTGAGATTGTAACTGTAAGCGGAATTAATGGTATTATAATGTCAAACATTACGCAGAACTTCCGGAGAAATTGAAAATGTCCCATTTAACTTTATACATTTTTCAATAAACTCACCGTAAATGTACATTGCGAGCGACCACATAACTGCTTTCCTCGAACTCGCGGAGCTAGTTCGGAAGGCAATGAATTTAAAAGCGCTTAAGGCTCTCACAGTTATATTAAAACCGACATTGTCGTAAATGGAGCAAACTCTTCTAACAGAGGAACTTTCCACAGTCTAAGGTGGCGTAAAATTATTCAACTTTACCTGGTCGATGATGGGCCAGAAAGTTTCCTAATCGGAACCAATAATTGGAAATGAATTGTTGAATGCAATACTAATAATTGTGCTAGCCAAACATACACTATTAACGCGTTGATCGCCAACTCGACCAGCTTACAACAAAAGCAATTTATTCAATGAAATATCCTCTTACATTTCACAGATCATAAGCAATTCTAGTATACTTGATCAATTATCGAGGAAAATTAATTTTTAAGTCTCGAGAAATAATCCCGAATATGGATGGCTGGCAGTTAACGTGTTAAAATAGTGTACAATGAATGATCAAATGATTAGAGCCGCAACGTGAAAAATATACAGGGTGCCCCATTTAAATCTACCCAGTCGAATATCTCTGAAACTGTTGATGATACCAAAAATATGTTTCAGACAAAAGATAAACGGTATCGGTGTGAATACACTTTTCGATATACAGCTTGTCAAATCTAGCTGTGCGGTTGACCAAAACTTAGGAATGCGCAGAAGAAAACAAAGACCGCCCTCGATGAGAGAAGGATGCAACATTTGAACGGTAAGGTACACACCTCGTCAAAAGTGCGTACTGTCCATTATTTCTTACAGCAGTAAACATACAAAATAACTGTTTATATGTTTGTGTGAATACACTTGTGTCACTTTACTTTTTAACTGAACTGTCGCCACGTGTATCGTTTGACAGGTGACGATCAGTTCTCTATCGTTGTGAAGTTCCGCCTATTTACCACTGCGCAGCGGGGTCATTTCTCCTTGCGGGGGACACTCAGCTGCACAGCTAGATTTGACAAGATGTACATATCTTTTTTCTCTGTACACTCCGCGACAAAACTATAAGACACCTGCGATTTTAGCTAATATTTTATTAATACTAATTTTTTCGTAAAAGTTTTCGTTATTAATCCAAAGAATCAACTAAAGTACATACATTTCCATAACAGCAATGTTGTTGAATTAGATTGAAAAAAGTTTCGCTAAAATTTCTAACTTTTTATAAAATGAGGTGCGACAAACTATAAGACAATGTATATTTTACGTAAGAAAAAGTCTGTGGAAGTTAATGAAAAATATTTTTTTCTATTTAGTAGTAATGTGTTGTGCCACCTTTATTTTTTATAGTTTCAATTAATCGTCGTGGTATCGATTTATATAAATTTTTTATTTGATCTTGACTTAATTTGGCCCATTTTCTTCAATACGAGCTTTCAACTATTTCACCGACAAAAACTGTTTCCGATTTCCATATACAGCACGTGCTAAAATTCCTCAGATGTTTTCTATTATATTTAAATCTGGAGACCTCGCAGGCCATGGTAAAATTTGTATATTACGGTCTACAAAATATTTTTTTACAAGTTTCGCTGTATGCACAGCGGCATTATCGTGTTGAAAAATATAATTTTCACATGCAGTAGTGCTTGTATGTACCGTTAATGAAAATAATATGAAAATAATATGAAAGACCATCCGGTCCATCTAAATTGAAAAAAATTTTCAACTGAAAAAATAACTTTTCTCCACATTTTTTCCACTGGAGGTGTCTCTCCGCAAAATCTTCCCTGGCTGCTTTGTGTCGATTCGTAAGTGGCGGTTTTATCTGCGATTCGTCTTTTTAAATGCTTGGTCCGTTTAATTATCCGTTGCACATTACGAACATTGGCGTGAAAGCCAGCTTGCCTACAATTTGCCGTGCTGTCAAGCTAGAATTCGACGCTGCCCTCAGAATGGCTCGTCGTTGTTGCTCGGTTGTCGCTTTTGGACGTCCACCAGGATGTTTTTTCCATAATCCTCTCTACTTTTTAAATAATTGAGCACGGCACATCGACTTCGCTCAGCCACTTTTAAATTTCTGAAATAGAAGTATTCTTTCCTTTTATTTACGATCACTCTTATTTCACTGTCTGTCAGCTTTCTTCCACGCGGCATTGTAATTATATTACGTAAGAACAAAATTACAAATGTTTAATTTTAAGTACATAATTACTTCTAACACTGTGACTGCGATTAGAGTATAAGATTGACTGGCGAAAAACTACTGTATTATAGTTTTGTCGCGACGAGAACAGCATGTTTACATACATTTCCCAAATTCTTGGAATTGTACCCTTCGATATTTCGTAGAACTGTAGAATATACTTCTATATAATGTAAACAATAACACTATGAATGAAGGAAGACAAAACTCAAGACTTACATAGAATTTTCATCGAATTTCGCACATGGCTTATAGTTTTGTCGCGGAGTGTAGACGCGGAGAGGTCATATGAAGGTCAACTTTGTTTTTTCTAATACTCGATGCTACTCGTTATTCCCTACATAAAACTACTAAATCATTTACAGCGACTGTAAAAAGTATTCGTACGCGCTTTAAAATACAAAAACTTTTTTTATAGTTGTACCAAACGACCTGAATTTTTATACTAAATTATAAGCATTGGTTTGCGAAATGATATGCAAAAAAATGTTCAAAAAATTATAATTTACAAGGTTACATGCAAAAATAAAGAAGGCATTTTTTAAAACTTTTTTAATTGGGCCCTTAAAGAACATTTAAAATATATGTTTTATAGATCTATAGTAGTTACACACATGCTAAAAATTTCATCGAAATCGATTAACGTACACACGAGCTATAAGCGGTTAAAAATGGTGAAAATTGTAGTTTTACACGACTTTTGATCAGTTTCTGCTTAAAATCCATAGAATCGTACATCTTTCGATGAGCGTCGTTTTTTCCTGCGTCAACTGATTTCGATGACATTTTCAGTAAACGTATAACTAACATACATCTACAAACCATATATTTTAAATTTTCATTAAGAGCTCAAATAAAGAAGTTTAAAAACATGCCTTCTTTATTTTTCCATATAACCTTGTAAATTATAATTTTTGGAAAATTTTTTGCGTATCATTTCGTGAACCAATGCTTCTAACTACTTACAAAACATCAGGTCGTTTGGTTCAATTATGAAAAAGTTATTTTGTTTTAAAGGGCGTACGAATACTTTTTCACGAATCACTGTATGTCAGTGAAATCATTAGTTTAGAAGAGATATTTTGATTTAAATACGTAGTACTGGAGTTAAAGTTGTTTTTCGAAAGTAGCCTATAAGAGCTACTCTCGAGATGTAGCCTATAAATGTAGGCTAGCTAAAGAATTAAAAATGACACGATTTCGATAATATTCCTCCCTAATGAAATAGTAATTTTTACAAAGAATGTGATTTTTGCTGATTTTAGAAAAATTTGCAAAAGCAGGTTTTGGGTGCAAACAGAATGCAGCCGAGATGAGGAAAGTTCGGTAGCAAGTTCGTGGACTTGGCTCTCGCGTATGTTACGGGAAAATGGTTCATGCGACGCAGGCGTGAATCACTGCATAATTTTAATCCCCTCCCCCTCGCTCAGTCTGTAGAAAATAAATATTTACAGTCGGGGACTTGATAACGCGGCATCGGCGAGAAAATGCTTGACAAAAATGCAGGCACACGTCGAAGGACTTTCGTTGCATTAACGGTGGAGTTTTATAAAACATTCGAGAGGAAGAGCGATTACGAATTTTTGTGAACTTATTCAGTTTTTTCGATCTGTTAGATGTTTTCGAAGCTACCGATTAAAGAACGTTCAAATACATTCTACAAGCAGTTATACTTCTGCACCATTAGCATTTAGCTATTCTGGAATAAAAATATCATTTACTTTGAAACACAATACATTAAGAAAAGTGAATAGTATTTCATTAAACTTATTTTATGTATATTATAATTTTGATATACATATTTCACGTGCAAAGAAATCGAACTGAGAAATGAAAATATAATATAAATAATTAAAAAACTGCACCATTCATTTTTAAGAGAACGATTGGGTTTTGACCGGCGATGGTCCCTTTCGCACTCTTTTTTCTTATGATGAATAGAATACGATGTAATAACAAAAATTGTTGACCTTTCGACCTTTAAATTCAAAATCTCGCTGTGATAATCGCAACATATAATATCTTAACCAGGGCTGGCCAACACGCGGCCCCTGGACCGCATGTGGCCCTCCATGTTAAATTGTGCGGCCAGCCCGACGATTTTATGTTTCTATTGAAAACAAATATTAAATAAACGAAAATTTATTTATTTCATTTTTGTGCGGCCCGCTGTGACGTCATGCGTCATCAAAGTGACCCGTGAAACCATTTGGGTTGGCCAGGCCTGATCTAAACGGTGCGTCACCTAAGACAATCCACCTGAATAACTTCCACATTTTTTTTGATAAGAAGAAATGCTTCAGACAAAAGTTGTTTGGTTTCTAGGGGCTCATTACGTGGTCTACATAACGTTTTCTCAAGTGGAGGTGCTTGGGAGATTAGAAGGTCAACTTATATTTTTGAACTCCTACGATTGTAACCCTTTTCAAAACAATTTCAACGACATAGTACATTCAAGGTCATTCAAGTCGTGAACTTTAAAATTAATGAAAAACAGAAATTTATCGTAAATGCTTGTGAAATGGAATATTCTCATCAGTTTCAAGTTACAGAAAATTAGTCTTAAGCGTTACGGCAAACTTTGTCTACGTTTACATTCACTCCGGTTGAGAAGTCGTGGCACTTGATCTTGATGACGAGAAGTCAGGAAGGCAAGGGGACTCTTCAAATCAAACAAAGTATACAAAATTTTTGATAGATGTACTATCTAATTTATTAGATGTTCCATTAAATGTGCGGCAGTTTTTGTGGTACCAACACGACGGTTGCCCGACACATTCTGCACAGAGGGTTACTAATATTTTGAACAATACATTTAAAACTCGTTGGATTGGACGATCTGGACATGGAAAATGGCCACCGGGAAAGTTAAAAGAAGATGTTTATCGTGCAGCAGCCACTACAAAAGAAGACATGCAGGAACGGATACGAAGAGCCTGTGCTGATATTAATCGCCACACACTTTACTGCGAAACGCAATCAGTGGGCAAACGCTTCAGACGCTGTCTATCTGTGGCTGGTCACACTTTGACCATCTGTTGTAGCACATGGTTTTGGATTTAAGCACTTTGTTTACATTTTGCATCGAAACAGTTTGATTTCATTAATAAAGCTGAGGATCTTCCATTTCATGAGCATTTACGATAAATTTCTGTTTTTCATCAATTTTAAAGTTTACGACCTTGAATGACCTTGAATGACTATATAGTTGAAATTTTCTAGAAAAGGGCTACAATCGTAGAAGTTCGAAAATATGTAGTTCCATTTAAAAGAACTAACAAGGGAACATATTCAGATGCGAAAATCGGATTTTGATGAAACTTTGGGAGCTTATACTACTTTGAAAAATATTGTACACGTATTTTTTTTATCGGCAACCATCCACTCTCAAGGGGTGAAAACAGCCCTCAAAGTTGGGGGTCAAAACCATATTTTTTGAGATATCTCGGAAACCAGAGGTCCAAAAAATTTGAATTTTTTTTTAAATTGTGTGTTTTTCAATGGGGAATGTAGTCGCATACAAAAATTTTAACAAAAGTTTTTTGTTTAAACAATATATTAAAAATTTGATTTTTTTGCAGTTTCTCGTATTTACTGTTAGTTCATTTTAATGTAAACTTGGGTGTGTGATCTTTGATCCAAAATAGGGGATACATGTTTCAGGATTTTCTTTTTTTTTGCCATTTAACAATAATTATGCATAATGGAAGATAGTCTTGCACCTGTCGTGTAAAGGAATTCTGGCTTGTTTTATCGAACTATAAGCATTTAGTATGAACATATATAGTATTTTAAACAATACCACTAGATTATATGTCGTTTGTTATTTTATCAGTAGCTAAAGAAGGTGGCGCAGATAGCAGCGTGACGCGGTGCTAATTACCGCGGCGGAGTAAGGGTACCGACTTGTATGTATAGCCAATTCGTCTGCGAATTTCTGCTGTCGTTGGGCTTTCGGTCAAAATATACCTGGAGCCTTTTCAAATACACTGTGGATCCTTCAAATAATCGAAACTGGAGTTTCCCTCGTTGTATATGGTAGTTCTGATAAGAGCTGGTGGCAAAATGCTGCACACTGCAGTTTTACCTTGGTTATTTATAGCATTTGAGATGGAAACGAATATTTTCAAAACTTTCTATTGATTATTAGGGTGAAAGAGGAGGAAATGTAAAGTAGTCTTAAGAATGTACATATAAATATGGGCACATTGCTTTGTGTGCTACAGTTTTTCTGCATTACGGTTTGAGTTGTGTAGGATTTCGTTATCAAATTAACGTGCATATTAAGAAGTTAAGGCTACTGCTTTCGGATTTGTAATACAGTGCCACATAACGAATAATTTCTGGCGATAATCAAGGTAAACATCCGATAATTATATTATTTTTACTTTTCTTGATTGTTTATTTTTAGATTCGTTTTTACAAACATGAAGATCAGTCCGATGAACATTATAAACATTTTGATCGAAACATATCACAGCAATAATAACAAGGAAACACCCAACGACAGCAGAAATTCGCAGACGTATTGGCTATACATACAAGTCTGTACCCTTACTCCGCCGCGGTAATTAGCACCGCGTCACGCTGCTATCTGCGCCACCTTCTTTAGCTACTGATAAAATAACAAACGACATATAATCTAGTGGTATTGTTTAAAATACTATATATGTTCATACTAAATGCTTATAGTTCGATAAAACAAGCCAGAATTCCTTTACACGACAGGTGCAAGACTATCTTCCATTATGCATAATTATTGTTAAATGGCAAAAAAAAAGAAAATCCTGAAACATGTATCCCCTATTTTGGATCAAAGATCACACACCCAAGTTTACATTAAAATGAACTAACAGTAAATACGAGAAACTGCAAAAAAATCAAATTTTTAATATATTGTTTAAACAAAAAACTTTTGTTAAAATTTTTGTATGCGACTACATTCCCCATTGAAAAACACACAATTTAAAAAAAAATTCAAATTTTTTGGACCTCTGGTTTCCGAGATATCTCAAAAAATATGGTTTTGACCCCCAACTTTGAGGGCTGTTTTCACCCCTTCAGAGTGGATGGTTGCCGATAAAAAAAATACGTGTACAATATTTTTCAAAGTAGTATATGCTCCCAAAGTTTCATCAAAATCCGATTTTCGCATCTGAATATGTTCCCTTGTAAGTTAACCTTCGAATCCCCTAAACACCTCCACATGAAAGAAAGTTATGTAGACCACGTAATGGGCCCCTAGAAACCAAACAACTTTTGTCTGAAGCATTTCTTCCTGTCTCAAAAAATGTAGAAGTTATTCAGGTGGCTTGTCTTAGGTGACTCGCCCTGTATACATCCTGTACAACAGAAGTAGCGGCAACTATTTTAATAAGTAATCGACCATGTTGAACACATAACAGTGAATCTTTATATTTGCATTTCAGAAGCATGGCGGAATGCAAACACTTTGTCGTTTGAATAATTATAAGCGGTTTTGTAAGCGCGCACGAACACGTGCATGGACCTTGTTCGTCACTTTGACGGGGCGCGACTCGTCGACAACCATAATTTCAGAACATTAATATTCGCTTTGTAAAACCTTATGAAATTTTGATGTGTCTGGGAGGAGTAGAATGGGTCGGAGGAATTAGAGTTCGTTCCGCAAAATGGTGGGAATGCCGAGAGACCTACCCGGGAATCCGACAATCAACTCTCCATTGGAATTCAGCAACATGTCGGTACCGTCGCCGCGACGCGTGAATTTCTCGTCGACCTCGTAGTCGGACGCTGTCCTCACGAGTAATCGATGGTCTTCGCTTACGACCAAGTCGTCGAGCACCTCGTACTGTCGACCATTGTAATTCACTACAGTGTATCGCGACACCTTCACCGTGGCGTCTGTCATCGGCTGGATGCTGTCACTGTCCTAAGGAAATAGGATATTGAACAAATCCGTCAATCACGTGGTCTCCAGTTAACGTTTCTGACAAATTAAAGAATAAACAGTATAACACACAGATTTTGCATTCCAAATACAATTTACGGTAAATATTTACCTTAGGGGAGGCACCTCCAATGACCTTGACCTTGACATATGTTTTCAAGGACAACATTCTGAGTAATCCTCAAGAAGTTTGTTTATTAAAAACTTATAAAGAAAAGAAGTTTTCAAGATATAGCAGTTATTTTAAGTAATGAAGGCTAAAACGATATACTGTATTGACCTGTATGATCAAGGTCACTGTTTTAAGTATCCTCCAAGAGGTTTTAGCCGTCGCTCGTTTTTTATTAAAAAGATATAAACAAATGAAGTTTTTAGTTTTCGAAATATTCGCATTTTGAGAAAGGTTTGAGAAAAGTTGTTCAGAATGTTGTCCTTGACAACATATATCAAGGTCAAGGTCATCGGAGATGCCTCCCCAAAAGTAATCATTTACCCAATTTACGAGGGTTAATGTACCTATTACTGCTGGTGTACGTTTTACTGCGCTTTTTTCCCAATGAGATTGAAACACGTAAAAATAAATATTTTGCTTTGAATAAATTTGTGCAATTCAACGAGAATGTACTCTCGTTGGCGAGGTGAACAAATTTGTGAATCATTCTCATATTTTTGTAATTTTAGAAAAAATGTTAGAAATAAATAAATTTAAAAAATACGATCTTCGTAAAAGGTAAAAATACGAATTGGTACATGGCACTTTTTCATCCGCAGTAATACGTACATAATGTTATCGATTTTATTTTTTAATCATTTTAGATCACGTTCACCTTCTCGCACATCGAATTCACGGCATGTCACTGCATTTAACCTCGTGTAATCTCCATTATACAGGGTATCTTAAAATGTTCTACCAGAGCCGACATCTGTCAACTGTAACCGCGCTCTGATTGGTCAGTGATTTTCGTTAATCACTCTTTAACAATGCCGAGGCACCTTTTTTGGGACACCCTGTATAAGGAAATATACTCCCCCCCAGTTACCGTCACGAGTATTCAAATACTTTTTGAATCCACTGTACATTATGATTGCACTCTTGAGTACTATAAATTACGAGTGGTTTATTATGTGTTCATGTAAATGACTTAAACGTTAACGCAATTTCCGTCACTGCATCAAGTTCTTAATTATGTAAACTGAAGTTCAGACATAATTATATCACATTATGTAACATTGTAATTGATTTGTTGCATTTTGAGGATAAGATTTAGGAGGTCATAATACTTTAGGGTTGTAAATTCTTGCGTACTTTCAGAATATTTTAAAACGATACTAACGAACATTTTAATCGTTATAGCTTTTATTAACCTTTAAGGGAGTAGACTCGTTTTTCCACGATTGCGAGGGTGCGGGATGCGCGTTCTCATTTCTCGATAATACAAAAATGGGGTTTTTCAGTAGTCAAAAACGCCAGATAAAAGATCGATCTAGGGCGCGAGAGCCTTCAAAGCATTAGAATGGATTAGTCGACTAACCTCATTAGCCCCTGTCTCCCCTACAATGAAAATTTCATCCAAATCGGTTAACGTTACTATGAGCAATAAACATTTCCAGACGATCACTAAATGTTTATTGCTCGTAGACATTCTTTTGTCCGCTATTGACAACTACATATATACGAAAACTATTGGTTCTTCGAATTCGACAAAATAAGAAGACTCTTTGCTAAATAGAATTGGATATATCAGCTCGAAGAATGTTAGTGTAAAATTGGCTCCCATAAAGTTTCCGAGGACGAACTCAATGCACAGAGGGAAACGGAGAACGTTTCAAGTTTCCCGGAGATGTTCAAGTGACTCGGGGGAATATGAACGATCAAACGTGGACGTGTTAAGTGCTCGTGAAGCCTAGATTCTTTACTTATTGGATCAGATCGTTCTGGTGGACCGGCCAAAATGAAATTTAACGATCACTTGATTCACCGTCCTTGAAATCTGCCACGCAGAATCCCCCTGGTCCACTTCAGGCAATCGGGACTTAAAAGAAGCCGACGGTGTCCTTCTACTTTTCCCCGCAAGGCTCGATCCTTTGGCTGGTCGGTCGCCTTTGAAAACGGAACGCGCACACTTTTAATTTGTCCGCTTTAATTTACAAATATTTGCGCCCGTGAGAACGTTCATTTCAAATTTTCCCTGTTGCGAAATCATTCCTGAGTCCCCGAGCAAGTTAAACCGCTCGTTAATGTTATGTACAGCTGAAGTACACAAAATTATCATAGTTCAATTTAATACACTACAGACTCCCGTATCTGAACCCCTCTTGTCCGAATCTTCTGTTATCTGAACAGCGTTTGCAAGCGATGTTTGTATACAATGTATAGAGGGAGTTTTAACCAATAAATGCTACACACTCTGTCCCATAATAATAGTAGCAAGTGAATATAATAAACGGGAATTATTGGCGAATGCAGCTGTAAGTTATGTTATTGCGCAAAATTGCGAAGCCTTCAATCAAAATCAATGTTTCATGACATCGGCCATTTCTTTTGACACATCTTTCAATTTTTCGGATAACCTAATTATTACGAATGAAGGTGGAGTGGGGTAAGTCCGTCTACGGGACAAGTCCATTAATTGGCTATTTTTATTATGATATGCACGAAATTTCTCTAGCTTGTATTTGTTAATGTAGTATAAGTTAGTATGATCTATTCTACATAGATGTCATCCAAGAATAAAGGTGTTTTTCTCGCTTAAATCAACCAATGCCAAACAGTCACGTGAGAGGTACACGTACAACATTCAGGTTACCCTGAACGTGCAATAGTTTACAAGTTATTAATATATTCTGTGTTGTTATTTTAGGTAAGTACAACAAATACAGATGTAGGTTTACATTAAATAAACCGTTTTTATTGTATTTTTTAAAATGTATTGAGAAAAACACTAAGATGGTCTTGCCCCGTAAATATTACTACACGGGGAAAGTCCGTACTATCACGGTCGGATAAGTCCGTACTGTATGGTTAACTATAAAGCTAAACAATATATTGAATGCAATAAAAAGCATTTTGTAGCCCCATGCAGTAACGGAATTATTGAAAAGTCCAGGAACTATCTGAACGCACAAAATAAAAATTAAGAGTAATATTTTTAATTTATTGTTTAATGTAATCTAGTTTTTCGATAATAAATGTTGCGTTCTATAATTATTTTCTTTTGCTACTATTATTATGGGACAGAGGGAGTATTGTTTACAGACCTATTCGTGATTTGACAAAATGTTTCATACAAAAATTTCTCTTTTTCCAGGAGGATGTATCCAGTGCCCCTGTTTCGTTTGTAAATATACGCATGAAGGACACACGAAGGTCATCTTTATTTTTATTAATGGAATCATATATGTACATAGTTTTATATGCACTATTCGATGCATTTATTGATTAAAATGGGACACCCTATGTATATGTATAGTTTCCAAC
Organism: Lasioglossum pauxillum; assembly: GCA_933228785.1. NCBI lineage: Eukaryota > Metazoa > Arthropoda > Insecta > Hymenoptera > Halictidae > Lasioglossum > Lasioglossum pauxillum. The sequence goes on along the minus strand of OW121699.1, from coordinate 37,339,234 downwards.
ATTCCGTCGAACGAATCATAATCATAGACGAAACAAGAGACATTTGAGAAATTTGTTACAGCAAAATTAATAATAACGAATTGCATATACATATTTGTTTCTCATATTGAATATTACATAATGCTATACAAAAGTAGGCAGAGACTGCTGCAACTTCACAGCGTTCATGAATGAATACTGAGGGGTTAATACTTTCAAGAAAAGGAATATTTAAAATCTGTAAGCCATAATAAAATACTAATTGATCGCATTTAACAAAATGAGTCAAATTAAAGAATTTATGTTGCACACCTTTCTCGAAGCTTATTTCGTCGTTAGTCTTTCTGTTCTCGTTGTCTTGAAGTTGTTCGAAAGCTATACAAGTTACAATATCTCCGTTTGGACGAAGAACGATTACTTTGCCGTCATCAAGGTACTTTAGAACAGTTCCATTCCTGAGGAACTTTCGACAAACTTCGTGGTTCCCTGTATCGCCACTGCAACTAGTCCTAATGTAGGATTGGCGGATGTAGAATGGATTCTCTTCGCTGTCTCCGATGACCGGTTCTACTAACAATCCTGACGGCCATGAACCTCTGAAATCGAATCCTCTGTTTGACCAATTACTCGTGAAGCTAGGACTCGCTGTATCTGAACACGGAATAGGAGAGGATTATTTGGTAGAAAGACTCGGGATCGCTAATCAGCATAAAGTATTTTTCGAATTGTCCTAAAAATAGTTTTGAATATTTCGTTGCGTTTTCTAATCTTGTATTACATACTCGTATACAGGGTATTCGCGATAATTTGTACCAGCGTTTTTTCATAAAACAACAAACACTAGAAAAAAACCAAAGAGGAGAAAGTTGTAGTATATTTTACTAGCAATATGATAGCGTATCTCAATTATTTCTGTTTTTAACATTTTTCTAGAAACAAAGGTGACCTTCATTTTTTAAAATGAAATGCTCCATATTTTTTTAGATCACATAAACTGGCATTAAGACGAGTTCAACCAGGTAGTATACTATGGTGTTCAGGGTCATACAAGGGCAGAAATAAAAGAAATATATTTAACATTTCGTAATACTGTATTTACTAGTATGTTGTATTAATAAGACAGTCGTGTATTAATTAATATCGTGTTCAATGTGACTTCCATTAGCAAGAATGCATTTCTGGGTTCTGTTTACCATATTCCTAGCAGTTTCTACTGCTGCTCTTTACTTTACCGGACTCAAAATTTGTGCCTTTCTCCTATAGATTAGTATGTATTTGGTATGTAATCCAGTAGATTAGTACCCGGAGCGGCGGCAAATCGAAGTTTCGATCCTGTAGGATCAATGGTTCAGGAGCTATGCTTGCTTAAAGTTGAGCAATCTGCAGTGTTTTTGACAGGTAAGGGCACCGCCATTGGCAGTCACGGGCGCGCTCCGTTTATCGAGTTGGTTGTGATTAGGTCCGGGGGGGGGGGGACAAGGACCGGCGGTTCTGCTCGGTAAGCGGCTCGTGGTCGTCACTACAAACCAATATGGCGGCGCCCTTACCTATCAAAAACACTGCAGATTGCTCAACTTTAAGCAAGCATGGCTCCTGAACCATTGATCCTACAGGATCGAAATTTTGATCTGCAGGCACCCCTTTCGATATGGTTTTTAAAATTATATCATTTTCTGTAAAAAAAAAATGTATATTGTACAAATGTGTATTGTAACAGTTACTTTGCATAAAAGTTTATCTACTTGTAACCATGTCCTACATTTTGAGATCAGAAATGTATATTTTGGAAGAAGTAAAATAATCTTACTGCATAATCCCGACAGTTTCTCGAAGGCAAGGACAATTCCCAGAGGACTGGTCAAATGGAACACCTCCGCGATTTTCGGGTTGTTTATTCGATAGAACAAATGCAGGCTGTAGTCTTGAATAGTGGCCGTGATACGTACATCCTTGTTCTTATAAAGCCAATCATCCATTTCCACCTTAACGCGCGTACCGTCAGCCGAGAGAAACACAGTTTTGCGATTTCTTACGTGCACGCGCAATCTTCCTAGATCATAGCCAATGAATTCGTAACTAGCTTCTTCTTGGATGGTTTGACGCGACCGACTTTTCTTCGAGGTTCTACTCGAAGCGTCGTCTACAAACGATTTCGCTTCCTTTTGCTTCTTCTTTTTCGTGGATTTCTTTTTCTCGCCTTTCTCCTTCTCTGATTCTTCGGAAGTCTCGTCAATTGCCGAAAGTAAATCTGGGTCTATATAAGAAATGTTTTTTAATTCACATAATTTCCTCTGAATTTTTCATCGTCACAGGCTATTCATTTCTTATTTGACTTGGTTTTTACTATACAGAGTGTTCAGAGATTTATTAGCCCCCTTCCTTCTTGTAAACGGTAAGTACTAGAAAAAAATATTTCCGTCTTCTATAAATTATGCAATGGTAAATATAGGGTAAAGTGCCCAAATATTGTACAGTCGCACTACCTTATATCTTGTAAACGAGAAGTCGCACTCTAGTGAAAAAATCCTCGAACAATAGTTTACCGTGTTTACTCAACAGTGTGCAGTGCAATCGCACCATTCTATATATTTTAGTATCGATCCTCCGCCAGTTATGTCTCCACGTGTTGAATATTTTTGTGGTTAGATTTTCGATTATATCTTTTTCGAGGAAGGTAAGTGATTTTGAAATGTTTGAACATATCTGTAGTTTCAGTTTATTTATATTAATGTTTGCCAACTGTTGGTTTGGGCTGAAATTCATTTTCTCTTTGTCAGTAGCTAGTATTATCAATCCACGTGGAGTTCCCAATATGGCACTACCAAGGGTTCCCTAATATGGGTATAGCTATTGACATTTTTGGTGTGGGTGCCGAATATGGCACTAGGTCATATTACGGACTCAAGGTGTACCATATTAAGCACCCCTTTCGGTGTAACCTGCAAATGACAACCACAAAAAAAAATATTTTTTCCAAGCTGTATTAATTTTTGCACAACTTGACTTCAGAATCTTATAGGGAGGAAATGCATCTACAACTGGTTATTTTTTGGACGAAAAAGAGCATTCTAAAATAATCAAAACATGACATCAACAAAAAGTGGTTCATATTTGGGCACTTCACCCTACATTTTTTTATATCTTCAATATTTTTCGAGAATGAAGACGACCTACAGTTTTTCAAATGTAATACTTCATACATATGTGTTCATGTTCGTACCATACTAAATCGTATGTCAAGACGAATTCATTCACGTGCATGACCGTGCCTTTCAAGATCATGCAAGGTCAGATTTAATTTTTTACATTTACATCTAATTTTTTTTGTTAATTAAAATTAATCTAACTAAGTAAAACAAAATTAAAAATATAAAATTCACTGTATGGAAGCACTAATAATATTTTAATCAAATCGGAAATTATTATATACCTCTTCTTTTTACTTGAAGAGGTTGAAAAGAAATTCGCACCGAGAAAGAATAAGCTTATTGTTGTAATGGTGCTTTCTTTATTTTTTCCGCTTCCTGTGGCCGAGAAAGGGATATTGATTTCCGTTTAGAGATTGTCTCATCTAGAGCAGAGTACAGTTACGTTTTATCTCCTCTAATTATTCCCCTTGGAGAATCGTCGTCTTAATTAACGATAAAACGTAGAGTCGCCGCATTGTTCGTTTGCATTAATGTATAATGAAATTGCAAGACAATTTTATACAAACATGTTTTCCTCGGGACTGTATCGTTTTAAATCGTGATTACACACTATATGAGAACTTTCAAATTCCCGAAAAAATTTTTTAAATTTGGTCCGACATTTTTCTAAATTTTTTCTAGAACCATTTGTTTTCTTAAAAAAGTAATAAGTTATAAAGGACGCAACCTATCCAGATCTACAGGTTTAGTCTGACCTATCTTTCGATGCGGTAACTAACTTAGAAGATATTCGAGAAAAACGATTGTACGAGCATTTAATTAATTGTTTTAATGTTTATGAGCGCCTTGGGGCACGTTTCCCCGTTATTCGGTCGAGATCAAACTTTGCATAGACTTTTTTTTACCGCGCTTATATTAGCTTGCCGAGTTGTCGTTGTTGTTGTTGTATGCGTCAAATCTTGTAATCGAATTTTAAACCACTTCCCGATGAGCTAGAGACTTGAAACTTTAAGCATAGCTCAGAACTGGATGACAATGCGATACTAAAAAACAAATTTTGTGCGATACTCGGTAGCACGTCATCGTGTTCAGCGATCCCCACTCCGCGCGCAAGCGCTCCCTACTTCACTGTTTCCACTCCGACTCATCCCCACTCTACTGACCCATTTCGCACCGAAGGAGCTCAGTCAGTGTGGTCTTCCGTCAGAGTTGGGCAGTAATTAATTACATCTTCAATTAAATGTGCAAAAATGGACTATAATTACAATAAGAAAACGGTTAAATGGCCCAAAACATAAAAATTAGTGGTTTAAAAGAAGAATTACACTAAAGTAATTATTAGACTCAATTACAATTACTGTAATCGTGTTAAGTAATTGTAATTACTCCTGTGAAAAGAGTAATTGTGAAAATGACTGTAATTGTAATTGTGGTCCGCAATAACAATTACCAATTGCAATTACCAATTACAATTACATGTAATTGTAATTTTATTTCTGCAATTTCAAAATGTATGGAATGTATGGAAATGTCTCAATGGAAAAAAAAGAAAATACAAAAAGCATACGTTATATATTATCCGACTCCAACTTTGAAATGAGGGTCATTTTGAAAAGTAATGGTAATCGTTCTTGTGAAATATCAAATAATTAGCTACAAACAAATATTTAATGAATAATAAATATTTTCTAACATATGCTTTTTGTTTGTTTTTTTTAGACATTTCCATTGAGTAGGTATCTAATTAATGTTGTGATTGTAACTACCAATTACAATTACTTGTAATTACAGAAATACAATTACAATTACATGTAATTGTAAATGGTAACTGTAATTACTTTGGCTCAACCAGGAGTTGGAAATGCGGACGACAATTACAATTACAGTGATTGGTCAAATAATTGCAATTACAAATTGCAATGTGTATTTCTGTAATTTCAAATTGCAGTAATTCGTAAGTAATTGTAATTGCAATTGAAATGTGTATTTCTGTAATTTCAAATTACAGTAATTCGTAAGTAATTGTAATTGTAATTGAAATTACATTTTGCCCAACTCTGTGTTCCGTTCATTCAGTCCCATTTCGGACAATTTCCGACCCCATCAAGAGACGTTGTCTCTCGGAGTCATCCCCTCTTCCTATCTAGCGTATTTCCAAGTCTTGAGTTTCTATATCTTACTATTTCATACCGATATTACTATGTCTTGCGTTCCATTTAAAAAAGACTAAAAAGTAGAAAATAACAAAAAAATAAAAGAAAACTTCTTAAAAACCACGCTTATGTTAAAATGCACTAAAATGGAGAAAATAATTTTTTTAGACATTAGTGACTATAAATAAAAGCGTGGAGAACCAACGAAGATTAGGGTGTCCCAAAATTCCCCCAACAGCCGGAAATGGGAGGTTCCTGACGTCATTTAAAGCGACATTTTCCTTAGCAAAAATGTTATCCGCGGCTTTGTTTAGGAGTTATTAACGAAAAACACGTACCAATCAGAACGCGTCCTAGACGCGAGTTGGCACAGTCGGCCAATAGTCAGTTGGTGCGCCGCGCACCGGGCCGACTGTGCCAACTTGCGTCTAGGTCTCGCTCTGATTGGTCCGTGTTTTTCGTTAATAACTCCCAAACAAAGCCGCGGATAACATTTTTGCAAAGGAAAATGTTACTTCGAATGATTTCAGGTACCTCCCATTTCCGCCTGTTGAAGAAATTTTGGGACACCTTATATAGTCTAGCGCTCCACGCTTTTATTTATAATCACTAATATCTAAAAAAAATTATTTTCTCCTTTTTAGTGCATTTTAATATAAGCGTGGTTTTTAAAATGTTTTTTTTTAAATGTTTTAATTTACGAAAATAAGAGCCGCCCTAATAAAGATTCTTTCACTTGAACATTACGAACAGAACTTTCGGTTTAACAGAATAAAATGGCGACGAACCTGGTTTTCGTTTGGCGAGGTCCTCGGCTTTGAGGGACCAAGGCAGGATGAAGTCCTCGTCGGCGAATAGCAGCTTTTCATCGTTAAGTTCCGCTGCCTTCTTCATCAATCTTTTCAACGACTCGCTGGTCAGCAATCTGTACGCCTGGTCTTCCCGGCGTATCCAATCTTGTTCTTCAGGCGCAACGTGCTCGCAGAAGTCACGAAGTCTCACTGGCGTCCGAATGCTGGACATTCTTTCTTCTTCGATCACCCCATTAGCTTTCCACTCGTCGCGGAAGTGCAGCAGCACGGAATCCGTCGGCTCGAAGTAAACTATGCTGCAGCCATCGTACTTGGCCACACAGTCTTGAACGCGTTGCAGAAAAACCGATTTCGGTAACAGCTCTACATCGTTGAAGTCGTTCAATCCGCCCCCGTTCTTATACTTCAAGCTGAACACATTCTTCTCCAAATAGCCAGGGACCAACAGCTCCCGAGGGTCTATGATCGCGAACAACGGGGCACAATCAATGACGAATGGCAAGCACTTGCCATATGCAATGTCGCGGTCGCTGTAGAACTGTATTTGTTCGCTAAATTTGAAGCTAAAGCTTGGCACCGACTTGCTGCGTTTCGTTAAAATCTGTGACCGATTGGTACTTAGAATGCTTGCAATTTTGTCTACTTCCAGGCCGCTATCTACGGGATGCATCAACTCTGGCGCCGACTCGAATATCATTCTGTCAAACATTAACACGTGCAAACAGTGGATGACTTCCTCGCTGCTAGCAATGGTGTCGAAGTGCCGGCGCAGTTTCTCGATATGCCGGGCGTACTTGTCGCGATTCTTCGCGGTAATTAGGTGTTCTTCGTGCAAGCCCATGATGTTTGGCTGCCATAGGATGCGCAAGATGTCGTCGGTCAAGTCGGCCGGGTCCAGGACGAGCGACTTTGTACAGTCGTCGAAGAAACGGGTCATTTCAGTCAGGGGATCTTCGCGGAGGGTCAATTCGATATGGGTGATCGGTTCTTCTTCAAAACTGTCACTGTCTCCTTTGTCCAAATTGTATTTCGCGTCGAGTGTCCGTGTTGTTTCGTCGATAAATACGCCGAGGTCTTCCGTCGTTTCAAGTTCCTCTTGCATGTCGGCGTTCGCCTATTTCATATTCTTTGATGTATTAGAGTAAACTGTGCAATGATTGGCACCCTAAGCCAAAATCGTGGTAAAAATCTTTTTTTGAAATGTTTAATTTGAAAGACGACGATCGTTCAGATGCACCGAGAAAGTTCGATGACGGTGACTTCTGCGAACCAGAAAAATTGCTCTCACTTTACGTGATCATAACTCCGTCAAAAATTGCTGTATCGATATCGTTAAACAATGGTTTGAAAGCCTGAAACCTCTAGTTTCAGATGCTCTGTTTCAAATTGCTGTTATATTGGTTTTTTACACAGTCATAGCGAGACGAAGACAACTTTGACGGTTAACAAAAATTTTGTGCAACTTTGTAACATCACACGGGGAGAAACAAATTTTTTGGATAAATCGCGTTAATATCATTTGGAAGGGCTATCTTTCTTGTGTAAAATGTGTGGTTGTTGAGTATTGTGCGATTTTTTTTTATTCGAGTTATTCAACATTGAAGTAAATATTGGCTTTTTAACTTTACCTGGCTTCAGAAAGCGAAAAAATTATATAAGCAATTTTTGACGGAGTTATGATCACGTAAAGTGGGAGCAATTTTTCGGGTTCGCAGAAGTGATCGCTTCATTCTTTTGAGGAGTGTATATTAGACATATATTATTAGACACAGCTAATATTAGTGCCTGGAAAAATTTAATAGAAGCAAATATGACAAATATGACTTAATGATTATATTGTAATTGCAGCGGTCGGTGATACCACAAGATTATATTATGATTAACAATTATGCCCATAATTATCCCTAACAATTTGAGCGCCTGACGTATCCAGAAATATAAAACACCATAAACGAAGCATACTTGTTGGCCGTTAGGAGCGTCTGTTCCTTCGATCGTCCCCTCGATCAGGTTTCCCCTGTCGTTGGCATCGACTTGAGCCAGAATGGCAAACAGTATCAACGAGAGGGAAATGCATTCGTGCGGGACAGCGTCTAACAGCGCCCTGTAAGTCTCCGTGTCGCATTTCCTCTTGGGGTCATCGACTACAGCCGTCTCGATCCTCATGCTCTTCAAATAATTCTTGTGCTGTCGATACAGATCATAGAGATCGTACATGAAATACGAAATCTGATCGTACAGATCCTTCTTGAGATGTTCGTATTCGTCGTCTTGGATAATCTCGGGCAACTCTGGCGGACGGAAAGGTACGATTGCGACATCGAGCAGACCCGGATGCGCTTCCGGATCCATCATTCGTTTCTCGATCTTCGTCCAAAAACGGAACAGATCGTATATGCTGCAAGTATATACGCTGAAACGGTACACGCTACGAGTTTTCTCGGACTCCTGGACCGTCCCGTACTCCGCCAGCCGATCCAAATCTCTGTTTGATCTCTTTATCCGCATTATGAAGCTTAAAGGCACACCGGCGTTTATTAAATGCTCCGGCAGGTCCGGATCGTGGAAGCCTGAGAGAATTATATAGAGATTTGGACCATTAAGGGGCGCGTCGTCCACATACACCATGTCCCGCCATTCCTCCCCTCGCTTTCGCAGTCTCGTAATCGCTTTATTGTTCAGTTTTTCCGCTTTAAATGACTTCGTGCCAGGTTGACCTAGTTCGTTACAAATCGAATTAGCACGACTTAAAACGGTTCCGAAAGTAACTGATTTCAATATGTTATACAGAGTCTTGCTTAGTTTTTATGATACGAAAAAGCTCAAAGGAAAAAATTCTCTCGAGTGCACTTCTTTCGAGATTTCAAGGTCATCAATGTTTTTTCAAATGGGACTACATATTTTCATTACAACAGTCTTATAGCTCGTAAAAAATACAGATTCACGTGACCTTCAACTTCATGGGTGCAAGCTACACTATTTCTTTAAAAATGAGTTACACAATGTTCATCAAAATTATTTATTCTCTTCTCATTTACATTATGAATGACTCTACAGGTTGTTCTGTTGATTAAAATTTATCAACACCCATTTAAACTGAAGGTGATGACTAGACTCTGGATCTTTATGCATATGTATACATTATACATATAGCAAAACTGAGAAGATGAAAGTCTTCAATATTTTTTAAATTGAAGATGTCAATATATGATTTCTTCTGTATTAAAATCATTAAGGGGTAGACTCGTTTTTCCAAGATTGCAAAGGTGCGGGATGCGCTTTCTCATTACTCGATAATGCAAAGATGAGGCTTTTCATTAGTCAAAAGCGCTAGATAAAAGATCAATCTAGGCCGCGATCGCCCCCAAAAGTCCTATTTTTACGTTTACGAGGTGTAATTTGCATTATTCGGCAGCACGTAGCTGTTGCAGCTTTATGAAAATAGATACATGCGCAGCTGTATGCTTCCAAATAGTGCAAATTACGGTGCCGAATAATGCACATTACGCCTCGTAAACGTAAAAATAGAACTTTTGAGTGCGATCGCGGCCTAGATTGATTATTTATCTAGCACTTTTGACTACTGAAAAACCCCATCTTTGCATTATTGTGAAATGAGAACGCGCATCTCGCACTCTTGCAATCCTGGAAAAACGAGTCTACCCCATTAAGGGAAGAAATAACATTCGATTTACAGTAAATCTTCTATAGTCGCAAAAAGTCCGTGCACTATAAACGCAAAAAAAATATCCCCTCCACTGTAGTAATCTGATCTCGGCTCGGGTATATCACTGTGAACCAGAGTTGGGCAAAAATCAACTAATATTTAAAAACGACTAATAGTCTGATTGATTGTTAGTCAAAACTTAAAAAAAGTCAATTAAAACTTTTTGATTAGTATGTCATAACTACATGGCACTAGTTAGTCACAACTCTAATCATTAGATTAATCATTAGTTAGTTTAAATGATCAGTCATCAATCTTTAGTCATCAGTCACTATTGTGCAATTAACATATATTAATATGTATACTTAAACTATATCGGAATTAGTAGTGACCAAACATGTCATAATCTATATTTTATATGTTTATAAACTAATAGGCTATTTTTTTGTTATTATTATGTCTTATTTTAACTTATAACCATTTTTAGTCATTAATCATAGTGAAATTCTGATTGCGTATTTAGTCATTAGTTATGCCATTACAGTCAGTATTCAATATTCATCCTTCATAAAAATTTAGTCATTACTCATAGTCACGCTCAAGTATTTACTTAGTCATTAATTATTAATCACTTTTGTATAGCTCATGAAGTTATTAGTCAATAATCATAATTGTGACTAGCGTTTGTCCAACTCTGCTGTGAACCAGTACTAATGTGACGCGAAGAATCGCAGTCGCCGACACAGTTCAAAAGCCCGTGCGTCCTCACAATGTAATACCAATATCAAAATTTTCTTATTATCACTTATTTTTTTATGAAACTGTCACCAATTTATTTGTGGCATTTTTCTGCTTAAAATAATATCAAACACGAAATAGTTTCAACTTATTTAGTGGTTTAATCGACGATGAACGTTTCGGGCGAAAGGAAGGACAGCGTATGGGAAAGAAAAAGACGCGGAAAGTCGCAGTCGCTTCAGCCGCGCGCGGTCTCTCTTTACACGCGCTGTCCTTCTCCACGTTCGGCTCGGTCTTTGAAGCTCAAAAGAATAGTGTCCGTCTACGAACTTTTCAAACAAACCTTCCCGAGGCTTTTGCGACTATAGAGGATTTACTGTAATTTCTATTTCTTGTACTCGATGCAGACAATTTTTATTTTGCATAAAGATTCGCAGCCTAGCAATGACAAAATAATATGATTCTTGCAAACAAAATGATCCAACATAAAGAATCAATAAAAACAAACAAACAAAATTAAAGCGTCTGTTTTAATAAAATTGACTCATACCCCAGTCAGCCACGGTCTGCATAATCTTGTACTCTTCGTCTATCTCTTGTTCGAGATCAGCCATCCTTTTTACAATACCAATAGTCTCCTCTTTGATTCGATAGATCAAAAGCTTGATGATCTGAGCCACCAACCAAGCTGGTATCATAACATTTTCGTCAATTAAAAGCTTGTTAGCATAGTGGCAAACACCCTGGATAGTTGGGCATTTGTCTAGACTCGGTTTTGATAACATTTTTACGGTGGCCAGCATTTGTCGGAAGCTCAGGGAGCAGATAGCTTTCCGCTTGCCCTCTTCAGCAGCAGTGTTGAAAACCGACACGCACCTGGAGTGCTCAGTAGTCGTTTCAACCATCATGGTTACGATGCACCACCAGTTGTCGTCGTTTATGGAGATTGCCTCCAATTCGGCACGCCATGAGTTTTCATCTGCTGGTTTGGTCTCCTTTCCAGATGCTTGGGTCTTCGGCACATCTTTCCTCTTTTTCATTGTTCACTAGTTTAACAGACCAACAACCTCAAACACGTGTCGTGGCTGATATGTCATACGGTAAGAAATCGATCGGAAAACAAGCGATGAGCTTTGTAAACAGTTTTCTACAGGGAGTAACGTTAATTAGCGATGGAAGCGATCGCGTTTTTATTATACTTTTATGTTTATCTGATTGGAAGTTCTACTTAACCCAACAATTGTCAATAACTCAAATGGTTGCACTTAATTATTTTTATTAGTTACAATGGTGCTTTTATTTCCCACCCTGTAGAAATTTAGAAATCCAAAAGTCCCGAATATTCTTCGAAATCCGCGAAAATTAAATGTTGTATTAGGAGATAATTTATAGCGAAGGTGGCACGAAATTCAGTAGTACAACTCAACGATAAGTCGGACGTTCGGCAAAAAGTGGTGGTTCAATAAATATACATACATATATGCGAATACATTTTTTTATTAGATTGTCTTTATTTATTCATTATCGATTCATACATAAAATGGTAAATTACAATTTTACTTCGAGGTATTTTCGTTCTGTCCTATTGTTTTACGTTTTGGAATCAGTCAATCTTCCACATCATCTCCAACTTTCTTTTATGCCTTCATGGTCCTACTTCATAGTGAATAAGTTCGATTGGGTCAATATTGTTCGAATTAACGATAAAATTCTAGTAATTTTTTCATGTACTCGTGTGTTTCTTTATAAATCAAGGTGCCCTCAAGTCCTCAAAACGTTCAAAGATTTCGACAAGAATACATGCTAACATCGACTCAAACATCATTTAAAATCTTCTAAAATCTTGCAATTTTTGTCAAAGTTGGAAGTCGCGCTTCGACAAGAAATCACAGTTGCACGTGGCATATGCGTTTAATGTCTACAGAACATATGAAACATTCGTAATATAAAGATAGTATACAAGATACTCGATTCTTACTAATATGTCCAGAATCTTGAGTAATTGATAACGTCGAATGCGACCCAAAATTGGCAATGGTGATCTTATTCACCAGACCAGTTGGTTATTCTATCTGGACATTCTAGAGCTCCTCTGACGTGAGACAAAAAATACATTGGATTCTTAATCTACTCTACTTCTATACCTCGTCTGTGCTAATATTGGGATGGAAAGAAAGTTCGTAACGTTTTCAATTTAAGGGTGCAGGCGCGCCAGTGCAAGAGTGTGATGGCACACGTACACATTGCTAGATCCGCATATACGTATATGAAATTACAAGGTTTACAAAAATACAAAATGAAGCTTCAACATTGCAATGAAGAGTTTAGAAGCGGTCAATTTTTATCGTTATCGAGGAATAATTTGTAATATTCGGCAGATACCGTCTGTCACGAGGCATCCGAAGCAAGCATGATATCACAAGATGGCCGCCACTGACAGATTTTCATAAATATTGAGAGATTTATCGTTCGAATTTAAAAAATCGCTCTGCATCGACATAGCCAGGACATGTACTAAGGCGGTGGTGTGTACTTTTAGTTGATTAATTAATTATTTAAACACGAAACATACATACTTTAAAAATTTTGTAGATTTGTTACATATTTGACAGTCGATTCGTTACTCGCTAATTACTAGACTGCGGATTTTATGAATTTATGATAAAAATGATCTAATTTCTGACAGTAAATAAATTTAAAGAATTTAAATATACTACACTGTATTATTTTTAACCTATTAAACATATTCAACAAGAAATTAAATATTTATTCCACCTCAGCTTGTTGCAATTCAGATAGAAAGTTTCTATTTTGAATAAAGATCCGCAGTCTACTAATTACAAAAGCTTGTGGTATCCAGTGGCGCACCCAGGATTTAATCTTGAGGGGGGGCCGAGTTGACGTGATGTCCTTGGGGGGGGACGAGTTTTGCATGATGACCTTTTTTTAGCCAAAATATCTGTCAACGGTACCCAGGGCTATTCCGCGATTTTAATTTTGGAAGCTAAACACTTTTTTCTTGGGGGGGACTTGGCCCCCTGGCTCCCCCCTGGGTGCGACACTAGTGGTAGCTATTTAGAAAATATGAATCCATATCAACCAATTAATATCTTCCCTGTGATAGAACGATGTGGTATTTCTAATTGCATAAGTTGACTAAGTATAAGTGTGCTTGTAGATCGACATCAAATAAGCTATCCCTAAGCTATTGAATGACATTTCGTTGAGTATGAGCTTTGATAGCAGGCCAATCACGTTCTGTGGCTTCCATCCTACCGATTCCACTTGTATACCGTTCCTTTGAACTAAACTGTATTCAGATGTAAAATTGCACACTAATTGATTAACGTCCAAACATTTTTGAGAGAAATATTCTGTTTTTTCATCTTTCAACGTATTTTAGCCTACAAGGAACAAAAATACGTATTTTTAAACTTTCAGTAGAGGCTGTAATAAAAAAATGTTAAGAACGATCTTTACTTTCTTCGCAACACCTTCAAAAAGTTCATATTATTTAGTCAAATTTTTAATAAGTTATTCTATTTCAAAGAATGTACGAAATCTTTTTTGGTGGATTGTGCGTCCATCCGATTAAATACATTGTCAATACCAAACTTATAGCCCGAATTCATTGTTAAATCGCATCTCGTTTGGCTTTAATCCAGAGTACAGTGTCAAACAAACATTACATAGTTGACTTGGATTTATACTTCAATAAAACACATATTCGCTTTTTGGAGCTATGCATTCTTTCAATCATTGGATTCATCGAAAAACTCAGTTATCAGACTAGATATAGCCAGGTAGATGTACCCTCACAGATATACCATCATTCTCGAAATTTAAAAAATGCGTTTTGTGAAGTGAAGTGAACTGTGACCTCTTCTTCTGAACTTTTCTATGAACCTTCCTATGAACTTTTCTCTAAACTTTTCTATTGACTTATTTATTGACTTATCTCATGAACTTTCCTCATGAACTTTTCTATGAACTTTTCCATGGACTGTTCTTATGAACTTTTCTCATGGACTTTTCTTATGAACTTTTCGTATGAACATTTTTTATGAACTTTTATTATGAACTTTTATTATGAACTTTTTACTATGAACTTTTTACTATGAACTTTTATTATAAACTTTTATTATGAACTTTTATTATAAACTTTTATTATGAACTTGTAATATGAACTTTTATTATGAACTTCTCTTCTGAACTCATCTTCTGAACTTTTCTTATGGACTTTTCATTTAGACTTTTCTTATGAGCTTTACTTATGGACTTTTCTCATGAACTTTTTGTATGAACTGTCCTTATGAACTTTTCGTATGAACTTTCCTTATGAACTTTCATTAGGAACCTATACATACTATGAACTTCTCTTCTGAACATTCTTCTGAACTTTGGTCTTTCTAAGTTTACGATAAGTGTTGTCACTTGTGCGAATGTGAAATGCACGAGTTATTGTGCGAACCAGAGCGTTAATTGCTCCTGGACCAGCGGTAATCTTGTACTGGACAACGCTCTAAACAATGACTCACCATGTATACAGAAGTTGGCCACTCGTTCTGTATAGTTTATACGAATACAATGTTTTCTCAGATGAATAAACGGCATTGGTCGGCGTCGCGTCAGCCACGGTGGTCGACGTGTTAATCATGTGAAACCTCGAATTAAAAGGAAAAAGCGGCGAGCGTAGAACCACAATCATTCGGTTGTTAATTTGCACGGTTCCGATCTAAATGACCTCTCACTTCAACAACGTGGACTGGCAGTAATTTCATGGCACCGGTTGCGTAACTTGTTAGGTTTGATATCTATCGCGATGGCCCCCTCCGGTTACAAATTACGACGCCAGTTGCGAGTGGGTCAAGACTCGCGAACCCGCGATAAAATACTGCATTCATTAATTAATTCGCCGGTGAAATATCGCGGCGATGTGTCACGCTGGAAGTTGCCCCGAATCTCGCGACAGTTTTGTTAATGGACAGCGTTCCCCCGCGTAACTACCGTACTCGCGGATCCATTAAACAGCTCGCGAGCACCGGGAATTAAATGAAAAGAATACACTGTCTTCCGACCCCCGAAGCCGCCGGGACTCGGTCTACTCATAACGATTATGAAAACGTTGACAGATGCCGCGAACGACCGATCTGCCTCGGCGCTGAAAAACGAAACAACAGAGAGTATACCCGTGACACTGATATCACCGCGGCTCTTAATCATGATGATGATTAGAAACATCGAATTATTTATGATGCACTTACATTCCGATATGGTCGGCGCCATTGTTTTCTTTTTTGAAGTGAAACTTCTTTGCTAAGGGGGCTACAATTTTCTAGCGTTGCGGAAGTGACGCGGTCGAGGGTTACGGAAGTGACGAAATTTCGCGAATAACCTCGAATAGTTTGACAAGTAACATTTTCATAATTAATTTACTAACTTTAAATACTTCGTTGGTGAACTTTTAAGATTGTAGAATATAAAATGAAGCCTTGGCTACATTCCCATTTCAGTTTTATGCAGGTTTGATCCTTAAATTGTTAATTATTAACAAATTTTGGAGAAGTGATATGTTATGTATGTCTGTCCTTGTCGCACACTTCGACCCTCCTTGTCTTACGCTTTGTGGGAACTTCCGAAACAATCAGCCCGCGCAACAATTGTTAATAACTAATTAACCAGAGTTAATTTGTGAACATTTGCGATTGGATAACATAGACACAACCTCCAGCTACTTTCACATGCAGTTTCTCATCGGATTTTGTTCCGACTGAAAGATTTATAAACAATTACCCAAACCCTTGTTCTAAACTAACCTGAAAAATTTTGACAGGTGTCAGGTAAGTAAAAAAACATACGCGTGGAAACCACGCACGGCAGACGTGAAACTTCTTGCGGTCTAGTAATGTTTAGAAGTAAATTAAGATTGGAAATGGTAAATAATCCTAATGAAGCGACAACAAGATCAGGAACAACTCTCGATGCAGTATTTGCAAGACATTTAGACAAAATTTCTACAACTAATACTTTCTTGCCAACTCGATAGAATAGTCACTACCATTTTCTGAAAGTCTCAACGTTTCACAGGAAGGTGGATTCCCCTTTCGTACAAACTGTGTAGTTTTCCTTCGAATCTGAGAAATCTCTGAAAAACGGGCACAATCCTTTTCAATCATCTACCCTAGTCTATTAAGAAAAATAGGTTACGTCGAATTCCAAGGAATGTTTAAAGAGAAGCACAAGGTACGGGTTGCCGTAGACACAATGGAACAAAGCAAAACATGCAGTTCGAAATTCGCCATTATACAGCGTAAATATGGCGGAGGTACGGGTCCACGCTGGGATTTCCTCGAAGTTCGATTGCACGTTTAGGACTTCCCATCCGGCTCCAATATTTACTCTTGAGCGATAAGCATATTTCCACGATCAAACAACAGCCGTCAGCTACGACGAAAACAAAGAGGGAGCTCGAACGTTTCGGCATTTATTCGGAGTGGCGCGGCGGAGGGCCGCGTCGAAATATTTCGTTCAAACATCCCGGAAAGTTCGGGCGACGCTAGGGAGACTAAGAAGATCGGAATGGGGCTGGATTGGATAAGAAGGGGTTGGAGTTTGGGGGAATGGCGATGTCGTAGCCGAGAGAATCACATGTCAGACCCGAAATGAGGGTCGATGGGAGATCAGCGAATGGAAAAGAGAAACATGGATGGAAGTTTTGAAAACGACTGGCAACGGTCCAGGGGGGGAGGATAGCGCGGATCACATTTACTCTGAAGAGTGCGAAACTCTCGACCAGAGCAAACAAACCGTAGGAGGGTGAGCCCTGTCGGTCCTGCTCTCTGTTTGCCTCCTCTTCCTGCATGTATAGTAGTGTACACGTAAACCTGCCACGGCTGTGTGCAAAGTGTTATTGCGGAGGCGGAATGAGAACGATTACCTAAATACCCTTAGGCTCGTGACACATAAAGAAAGCTTCAGCTGCAGTTTATCACGCTGACTGCCGCAGTGCTCACCCGTGACCAAAGCTTATCGTTCCACAGATGATAAATAACCGATGAAACAAACAACAGTACCCACCGATTATTAAAATCAGGTATCGAAATAAACAGTGACAAGCAAAACTGAACATACCAACAATTTTGCTAATTGGGTAAATGTACCCATTACTGCGGATGCACGCTTTACTGCGGTATTTATTCAAAATGAGATTAAAACACGTTAAAATAAATATTTTGCTCTGAATAAAGTATTGGGTTGGCAAGAAAGTAATTTCGGTATCTTAATGTGAAATGAAACCGAATTTCTTTATTCAAGCGATGAACTTTAATCAATAAAATATTTTCTTATTTATTCTTTCTGGCAAAAGATCATCGAACAAAGGAGACATGTGTCTTATTCATTAAAGTTCATTGCTTGAATAAAAAGATTGGGCTCTATTTCACCTTAAAATACCGAAATTAATTTCTTCGAGCGAACAAAATTGTCAATTATTCTCATATTTTTATAATCTTGGGATTTGAAAAAACATTCTTCATAATAAGTAAAAATAAGACCATTTTTCTTCTATCTCGATCACCAAAGGACTGTTGCTCACATTTGTGTGTGTCGCTTCAACTCGGCCAGATTGTCAATGCACATCGCTACCAGCAACAATTGATTCGCGTGAGCCAGCCTTACGCGTGATTTACTTACTCGCTCCCCGTGCAGTGTCGCCAGTAAGTGACCAAACCAGCACTCGAGGGGAATACAAGGTACCACCTCTCTGATGACCAGAGTAGAGTAATATGTGACACGTTGCGCGTGCGCGGCGCAAGACGGTGCCGTAGACTGGACTGGTCATCAGAGAGGGGGTACTTGATTCCCCTCGATTGCTGGCGACCTGGCGACACTATCCCCGTGGCGGTCCTAGTTCGGAGCTCCTCAGGCGCGTGCCATACTCGCTATTCGCGGCGCCTGCGCCTTGGAGAACTAGGGCCGCCAGAGGGAGCGTGATGCGCGGCCGGGTCGAGGGGGCCTAGCCTTCGAAACACGACCGTCGCGAGTAAATAAATCCGAGCGCTGGCGTGAGTGATGAGTTGTTAAGGATTTATTAACGAAGAACAGACCAGTCAGAGCACAGCTAGAATGGACAGACTTCGGCTCGGCAAATGCCAAGCAATTTTAAAAATCGATTTTGCTATCAAAAATTCGAAAAAAATTCGCAATCGTGTGTGCTATTCGGTAGAATGTTTGTGGATTTTTTCGTAATTTTTTGTTAAGCAAACAGAAGAAATAATGTATTAAACCGTGTTCTCCCTATAACTACTTTTGTAGTAGGGGTACCGGCTTGCAACTTGCCACAGACGGTTTTGTTTGATGGTCCTATTGAATGATATGGAGAAAAATCAATTTGATTTGGGAGCACATTTGCCCCCCCCCCCCTCCCATTCGACTATACACTTCAACTGTGCACTACTGTGATTGCTTTGCTTCCAATCAGCATAAATCTGGACTAATTATTATAATGGCTGAACGAGCTTCCCTGTAAAAGCCCGACGGCCACCCTAATACTTATCTAGCCCATTTGTGTACAACACCATCGTCTAGTACTCCGGTCCATTGCAACTCGCACGTAATTTCGGCGAGGTTGTCTTAGCGTTCCACACAACCGTTCTCGTTGGAACGCCGACAGGTCCTTGGAGCATGATTGCCCTCGACGATGACTCCCTGTTCCGTCGTCGTGCCTCGTCGGAAAAACTCGCTCCGTCGACGGAATTAAACCGGACAAGGTGACGGGGCAGCGCGAATAATTGAATGGTGTCTAGGATCAACAGCTGAGGAACACAAAAGGAGATTAAAGCTGCAATAGCTGCCAGCTTCGAAGCCGAGACGGCGGCCTTCTTTTATTTATTTGCGAGGATGTGATTAAACCAGACTCGATGGAAACGAGGACGCTGCTGCTTCCTTTAGATATTGTTGCGATTATGGAAATTGTTGATGGGACTGGAAACGACGACAGTAAAAAGAATTTCCTTTTCATCTCCATCTACCGTCTCTCTACAATGTTCCCAAGATGAAATTCACACACCGACACATATTTCGTAGGGTATTCGTGCTTTTTACTTCGAACTTATGGCGAAATATACACTGTCCACAATCATTATTCTACTTTCCCATCAATAAGTATTGGGACGCCCAGCAAATTCATAGACATTGTGAATTTGTGCTACAATTGCCCGACTATTACCAACGTGAAATAATAGAATAGCAGACCGTGTAAAAATATTTTTATTATTTGTTTTTTGATTTACATATTTGCTTAAATAAGCAAATTTATTAATTGCTTAAATAAGCAAATTTATTAACTTCCCGATTTTATAGGGAAGTTATTGTAATTACCCCGAAAATCGAAAATCGATTTTTTAGCAGATCTTCACGTTTCATGGTCATTGCAGTCATTTTAGACTATTTTCAGCAAAATGTTCGCGTGTGTGTGTGTGTGTGTCTGTGTGTGTGTGTGTGTGTGTGTGTGTGTGTGTGTGTGTGTGTGTGTGTGCGTATGGCCGTTTCTATGTAATCAAATTTTTCGTTAACGTTTTCAGAAAAAGTAACAACGCGATCAGGATGATGAATGATGCAATCGATGTGCCCCGTCGTAACTTAGAGCTGATTAGATTTTGGTCCATATTGGTCAAGTAGTTTGTTAGATTTTTAGTTTTTTTTCGAAAAGAGTTGATTCTACAATGCAATTTATAAGGGAGGACGAAAATTTTCCACCAAAGAACCAAACGCAATTACATAAAAAAAAAATTTTTTCTTAATTTTTTTTTTAGATTTAAAAAAAATTTTTTTTTTAACTGCTGCTAATGTTACCGCTTGGAATAATCGAAAGTTATTCCAATGCAACAGTGAATTTGTCATCTCTACTCCCAAGAATACATTTTGGGAGAATATCGGTGAAAGTACAAAAAAAAACGATGTTAGCGATGTTGGCGAAGGAGTAACGAATCGGGAAGTTCTTTGTGTGACTCTTGGAGAGTCACACACCAAATAAAAAACATTAATATCAGTAGGCCCTACTAGCCATGCGTATCACTAACCCTCTCGCAAGAGCAGTCCTACCCGCGAGCTCGCGAAGCGAGCGAGCAAAAACAACCCTACTCGCGAGTGAGCGAAGCGGGCGAGCAACAATAGCCCTCTAGTTTACTTATTAGTAATAATTAGTAATAAGTTATTACTTATTTACTGCTGCATGTATCTAAATTAGTGTCTTCGCAGCTACATCCTTCCGATTATTTAATTGTACAGTAAATCTGCATACACGCATAACGCGTACGCGTAAAACCAAACAAAAGGTTTTAGCTATTGATTTCTCGAAGCAAATACAGTGTTCCCGCGATTCTTGTGAGAACCTCGGGGGTATCGAGTCTCAGGAAACGAAATGGTACTACGCTTTTTTACATGTGCTGAACATAGATTTCTTGGATAACTTTTCCAAGTGTAAACGATGATCTTGGGTAAACAACGATGCTAAGCGAGAAATTGTAGTATTGTACTAATGCTATTCCATACCTGAGAATGATACATCGAGTATAATATCATAAAAACGCAATTTAAACACCTGCGATTTTAGCTAATATTTTATTAATACTAATTTTTTCGCAAAAGTTTTCGTTATTGATCCAAAGAATCAACTAAAGTACATACATTTCCATAGCGGCAATGTTGTTGAATTAGATTGAAAAAAATTTCACTAAAATTTCTAATTTTTTATAAAATAAGGTGCGACAAAACTATAAGGCAATGTATATTTTACGTAAGAAACAGTCGGCGGAAGTTAATGAAAAATATTTTTTTCTATTTAGTAGTAATGTGGTGTGTCACTTTTATTTTTTATAGTTTCAATTAATCGTCGTGATATCGATTTGTATAAATTTTTTATTTGATCTTGATTTAATTTGGCCCATTTTCTTCAATACGAGCTTTTAACTCTTTCACCGACAAAAACTGTTTCCTCAGATGTTTTCTATTATATTTAAATCTGGAGACCTCGCAGGCCATGGTAAAATTTGTATATTACGGTCTTCAAAATATTTTTTTACAAGTTTCGCTGTATGAACAGAGGCATTATCGTGTTGAAAAATATAATTTTCACATGCAATAGTGCTTGCATGTAGCGGTAATGAAAATAATATGAAAATAATATGAAAGACCATCCGGTCCATCTAAATTGAAACGATTTTCAACTGAAAAAATAACTTTTCTCCACTTTTTTTTCCACTGGAGGTGTCTCTCCGCAAAATCTTCCTTGGCTGCTTTGTGTCGATTCGTAAGTGGCGATTTTATCTGCAATTTTCGTCTTTTTAAATGCTTGGTCCGTTTAATTATCCGTTGCACATTACGAATATTGGCGTGAACGCCAGCTTGCCTGCAATTTGCCGTGCTGTTGTCACGTGGCACAATCGAGGAAAGAAGAAAACTAACGTATAGTCATCGAACTGACACTCGTACTTTGCCGCGAATAAAATAAAAGAAAGATTAACTCGCGAAGAGATATATCTTATGACTCTTAAGAGGTGAGGTAAAGCGAAATGGGAAGTGTTCGTGGGAAAAGACAATCTTTTTATTACCATCGTTACAGTAGCTCATCGGGCATATACAGGGTGGCCCACATAACTCTGAACAGCTCAATATCTCGAAAACTATGCCATCGATTTTAAAGTTCTTAGTCTTAAATTGGATGGAACTGAAGGGCCTTTCTGACTACATAAACGTGAAGTGGCCTCCCTTCCCCTTTAACGGGCAAGGGGAGGTACCTTTGTAATTTTAAATGGAAACCCCTATAAAATGTTACATATTTAGATTCTACCGGAAAAAACAAGTCAATTTTGTCTGAAACATTTTTTTGTCAGATACTTCCATGATGAGATATAACAGTTTGAAGTTTCGAGTTGTAGGTACTTGAAGCTCTCGGAAATAGCGTTATGCAATTGTACATACGCGCTTGAGTCCTTTGCTTATTCATGAAGAAACACAAACAATAATATTTACAATTCTTGAGTTTGACTCACTTATCTATGAAAACGTTTCCAGTTTAAAGCTGTTATTCAAGCAGTAATTTCGAGTTGTAGGTACTTGAAGCTCTCGGAAATAGCGTTATGGAATTATACGCGCTTGAGTCCTTTGCTTATTCATGAAGAAACACAAACAATAATATTTACAATTCTTGAGTTTGACTCACTTATCTATGAAAACGTTTTCAGTTTAGAGCTGTTATTCAAGCAGTAACATTATGATTATGGCTACTTTTGACACAGAAGTGAATATGTTATTAACGTTAGGTGAATGACAAAAAAATTATCGGAGTGCAGCAGTGATGTTTTTTGAACGTTATGGTATCAAAAAATGTCATGCAACATTTCATAATTTAGAAAAGCGGCTTCGCGAGCACGGTGAATTGTGTAAAAAAACTCGCAATAAACCTAAAGCTGTCACTAATGAAAATAATAGTGCCAGTATTCTTGCTGCAATTACATTAAATCCTCATATTAGTCAACGTACACTTGCACAAACATCACATATTAGTTGTTCATCAATTCAACGAATTTTGAAACGGCAAAAGTATCATCTATATCACATGGTTTTATCACAAGAGCTTTCGATAGCAAATTACGATCACCGCGTAAGATTTTGTGAGTGGCTGCAGGGTGTTGTGGAAAATGACTTTTTGTGCAAAATACTTTCTTCCGATGAGGCCACTTTTATGAATTCAGGGCATGTAAATAGACATAATCTGCATTATTGGGCCGTGGAAAACCCAAATTGGATGCGATGTGTTCCCTTTCAACATCGATGGTCTTTAAATGTTTGGTGTGGCCTAATAGGAGATTTTGTGATTGGACCTTATTTTTTTCAAGAAACTGTAACATCTGCAAGTTATTGTGATTTCTTAAAAAATCATTTGCCTGCGCTTTTGGAAGATGTGCCACTGCACGTTAGAAGAGAAATGTGGTTCCAACAAGACGGCGCTCCTCCACATTTTGCAATCATCACCAGGCAAATTTTGAACGAAAAATTTGGGAACAAATGGATAGGTCGTGGGGGACCTCGTCAATGGCCTCCTCGATCCCCCGATCTAACACCATTAGATTTTTTCTTATGGGGATATGTAAAGGACAAAGTTATGTTTGAACCACCGACGACAAAAGAGGATATGAAACAAAGAATACGTGACGCTTGCGCTTCAGTGACTCCCGAAATGTTAAAAAATGTTAGAACAACTTTGATGTTTCGAGTAAATAAATGTTTACAAGCCCGTGGTGGACATTTTGAACATTTAATTTAAAGTACATTTTATTTTTTCACGAATAAGCAAAGGACTCAAGCGCGTATGTACAATTCCATAACGCTATTTTCGAGCGCTTCAAGTACCTACAACTCGAAACTTCAAACTGTTATATCTCATCATGGAAGTATCTGACAAAAAAATGTTTCAGACAAAATTGACTTGTTTTTTTCGGTAGAATCTAAATATGTAACATTTTATAGGGGTTTCCATTTAAAATTACAAAGGTACCTCCCCTCCCCCGTTAAAGGGGAAGGGAGGCCACTTCACGTTTATGTAGTCAGAAAGGCCCTTCAGTTCCATGCAATTTAAGACTAAGAACTTTAAAACCGATGGCATAGTTTTCGAGATATTGAGCTGTTCAGAGTTACGTGGGCCACCCTGTATACTGGGTCTTATCGGCGCATCGTGGGGGTATCGATTGAGTCTCAGGTGAATTGTCTATCGAATGGTTTTCTTATCAGCGTGTCATATGGATATCGATTCAGATATTGATTGAGGTGTCGGTTGAGGTATCGGTTGAGCTATTGATTATGTTTCGGATTATCGCATGGTTCCACTGTCAAGCTAGAATTCGACGCTACCTTCAGAATGGCTCGTCGTTGTCGCTCGATTGTCGCTTTTGGGCGTCCACCAGAATGTTTTTTCCATAATCCTCTCTACTTTTTAAATAATTGAGCACGGCACATCGACTTCGCTCAGCCACTCTTAAACCTCTGAAATAGAAGTATTCTTTTCTTTTATTTACGATCACTCTTATTTCACTATCTGTCAGCTTCCTTCCACGCGGCATTGTAGTTATATTATGTAAAAACAAAATTACAAATGTTTAATTTTAAGTACACAATTACTTCTAACACTGTGACTGCGATTAGAGTATAAGATCAACTGACGAAAAGCTACTTTTTTATAGTTTTGTCGAATAGAGAATAGCATGTTTACATACATTTCCCATATTCTTGTAATTGTAGCCTTCGATATTTCGTAGAACTGTAGAATATACCTCTATATAATGTAAACAATAACACTATGAATGAAGGTAGACAAAACTCAAGACTTACATAGAATTTTCATCGAATTTCGCACATGTCTTATAGTTTTGTCGCGGAGTGTATGTAGTAATTGCCCCACCCTGTATAAATTTCTCTTCGCGTACAGCCCAAACCTTTGTTTCTCTCACTGTAGCTACTTGCCGGTATTATGTAGTTGCTGTCCGAAGATAGGGAAACTCCGTTACGTCTATTCCTTATCGGAGCTTCGATATCGAAAAAATAAACGAGCGAAATCCGATGAATCAGTGACGTTGAAAGTGCAGGTGTAAAAAAATCAGACACTCTCTTTTGCTCGAGGTAAGCGGTTAGATAATTCGGTGACAGGATACTTTTTTGTTCGCGGCTGTCGCAGTTACGGGTCGGGAGTTAAATCGAGCATTTTACGAGGCTCGGCCAGTAGTAATGGAAAACGTATTACCGAACCCGTAAGTTCTGTCAGTAGGGACACAGGCGCGGCCGACATTATAACGCGGATGTGCAGGCTGTACTTAACGACGAAACTCCGTGAAAACTGTAATTTTTGTCCAAGAGGAGGAAAAAGTAGTCGCGATGTGTGGTACGGTTCGGTGACGGAGGGAAAAGGATGGCGAGGCGAAGGGCGTAAGGTAGGATGACGGAGACGAAGGAGGTCTCGAACAGGAAAAGGTGAAGCGTCATGCAGTGTGTAAAATACGACCCGGGCGAAAAAGTTAAACAAATGGGATGCGAAAACGAACGTTACGAGCGACCGAGCGGCGCGACGGTTCGCATCCCGGCGAACGAAGAACGAGATAATGATAATTGGAAATGCACCGAGACCGCGTGTGACCGTTCCCTTCGAATATACAACCCTTGTCGAGGCATTAACGTCTCCCCTGACCGCCCGAAGATTTATCTTTTCGTATTAAACGTCACCTTCCGCTCAAGTTTGTTTTTCTTTTCTTTTCTTTTTATCTCCTCGGCTTCTATTCGCCAAGTTTTCTGCTGAAAAGGGAAGGTAATTAGCAGGCCAAAAAATTAATGTACCCACGCCCGGGTATTTGACGCTTTCGTGACTCGCGGGGCCTCGTTAAACTGTTTAGTCCACGGCTGTTCGCGGAATAAGAATGCTGGTGCAGCGGAACCGTGATTACGAACGCGCTGCGAATTACCTTACTTATTCATTAACCCCTTGCCGTACCTTTTCTTTTACGGTTACAGTGATTAGAACGTCTTTATGCACAAAAATGTCGCAGAAGGGGAAAGAAAATTTATTTGTATATTTTCGGTATGCCTACATTTATTTTAATGCTTAAATATTGATTACAAACGAATCAAATTTTATTTCATCGAAAATGAAACGCGTGACATTCATATTTGCTAGACTTTGTTAACCCTTTGATTGCTAAAGGCGTATGTAATAAGCCCTCAAAAGTCTATCAATATACAGAGTGGTTCATTTATCTTGAGACAGTCAATTATTACGGAAACCAGCAGGAATATGGAAAAATGTTTTATTAAAATATTCTTCATATGAAGGGGCACATTTAATGGCGCTTTGCACATTTTTAGATAATGGCTCTTTAAGGGTCAGATGAAGGACAACTTCATTTTTTCAAATGGAAACCCATATTTTTTATTTCATATTCTTATTCTACATCGAAAAATAATGATATTTCGTATAAAACATTTTTCCTGGAGTGCACGGTTTTATTAAACAAATTGTGGTGAATATCCCAATATTTCTAATGACAAAAAATACTGAGTTTGATCTGAAGTCATAAAAATCTAGTAAGCGGTAGCAGGAATACGTGTGTAGTACATTGAGCATCGTAGGTGGTGTTATTGCCGCCTACTAGATGAAGATTCACAATACATGTTGTATGCCATCATGCAAGCTTTGCAACATTTATCATGGTATCGTTAAAAAATGGTAAGTTCAGGAAAAAAATGTTTTATACGAAATATTATTATTTTTCGATGTAGAATAAGAATATGAAATAAAAAATATGGGCACCGACCAGATACTATTAAAGACTGTTAGCCTTATGGAAGATCGTGTCACTCGAATACTACGGTGTTTTCTTACGCCCTTTAGGATGTATTCTGGCTGGAGTAAAAAACAGAAGGCCATCGACATGATCTCGTCAGTGCAGAAGGCTGCTGAGGAGATTCTCATCGGTGAGAAGACAAATCGTCACGGAACCATATTGATCATCATGAATTGTTACATTCTGTACCGAGCAGATATTTCAAACGATGTTGGTTTCAATAGGACAAAAAATTCCTAGAAATATTGAAGGAAAGAAATATTGAATTTTAGGAAAATCAACAATTCCTATTTCAAATTTTATATGAGATACCCCAATTTATAATTTCAAAATATTTCACAAACGAGAATTATTACCTTTCACTTTTTTATACATAAATGTTCTAAGAATCGATCTGTGAGAACAGAAATATGTTGAAAAAACTTTACTGTAAAAAATTAGATGGCAAGTTGGTCAAGGGAGTGCTTGTCCACATCGTTGACAAAAGGAATTATTATAAACATTAATTAGCTAGAATTAATAAATTTATCTGTGAATTGTATTGAATAAATTAATGCGTGCGAATGTTCATGGTTTAAAAGTTATTCCGTATCTCGAATACTATTAGCCACTTTTACTAAAAAATTAGGTGGTCAGATAGCCAAGGGATTGCTTGTGGACATCGCTGTAAAATAGAATTTTTATAAACATTAACCAGCTGGAAATAATAAATTTATCAACAATTGTCACGGCGATCGACATCGATCGATATTCGGTGGGGTGGGGAGCGTCGAGCGTCCAGCGTGGGGGGCACGCCCGAGCTCGGTGAGAGAGCTCCGTCAATCAGTCAGTCGGGCGGGGGAGGGCGGCGTGAGCGGTCGAGTTCAGTCGGGCTCCGGAACCAGGAGGACCAGAAGGGCCAGGGACTTACCAGAGGTGGACCAGAGGTCATCTACAGCTACCCTGGCCTACTTTCAACAATCCTATTTTGAACTTCAACTGTTCCTTCAACGAACACCGGTTTTGATTACTAATATTCTTCAATTCTTCTTTTGTCTAGCCTTGGCCCAAGTGTCCGATTCGTAGCAGGAAGGCCACGGTTCGATTCCCGGGGTGGCATAAATTTCCAAGGTGGTTTTTTCTCCTGCTACGGGCTCAGTGCCTACTGTCGGGGTCATGGGGCAACCAATGGCAACGATTTCCCCTTTATCCAGGGAATCGGTAAACTATTGGGAACCCAATTTGGCCATCCCGCCTCATAAGGGTACCCGCCGGCTCTATCTCCTCTGTTTGGGGGATAGAGTAAGGAAGGGGGTGGTCAGCGAACAAATGGTACTACTGAGGAAACTGGGCATGGACCCTACCAAAAAAACGGAATCAAAAACGCAAACGGCACCATCAATTAGAAACCTTTAAGGGAAAGGCCGGGTGGACGGAGCTAATGCTGAACACCGACCAGAACCGAGGATGGTGGTCACATCCGAACAATCAGCCATATTTTCTAGGATGTGTCAAGCCCACCCAAGAAGGAAGATCCCGATGAACCTGATATCAAATCTCTCAGGAGACAGATTTCGGTGAAGTTGGTGAACCCTTCCTTCTCAACCCCATCGCGAAGTAGGTCGGCAGGTGAAGACCGAATGGAATTGATATCTCGGCCCAGCCGAGATTTCGATGAAGTCGGATTGGATCCGAAGTAGCGTAACTTCTTCCCAATGGTCAAAAAACAATACGCGGTCCCTTGCATTTGTACTCCCAATAGACTCACAGCACAGGCGGAGGGAATAGCCCTAGGGGAGGGTGTGGGCAGGTTTCTGGACTATCTGGAAACAGAATAGGGACGGGCTTCAAACACTTGACACATTCGACATGAAAATATGGTGAAGTGGGGGGAGTCTGAAAGGGCAGGCGAGACACCCTGCAGGTCTGAAGGTGAGGGGGCCCGACGTTCACACCGAGCCGTAAGACAGCTCAAAAACTCACAAAAATTAGGTAGCATGGCCCACTCATCAATGATGACCGACCTGTCTAGTAAGTCGACGACTCTGAAAATGGCCCGGGCCGAATAAAACAGAGGGGACGGCTGAAAACGTGGACAATTGCAACCCGCTAAAGGGCCGAGTGCCGGCAGCGCCAATTGTGATACTGGTGATGAAAGAACCGGTGTGCCCTAAAGAAGCGAGGGGCGGCCGAACCGCCCCTCCCCGGCAATAACACTACTACTACTACTACTACTAGCCTTGGCCCAGTTTCAACAAACCTGTCCCTTCAACCGTTCATTCAACGTATACCATCAATTGTTTTCTCTAATATGCCAATTGAAATTTTCATCGAGACTTTCGGTATTGAGTCTTCTTCAAATTTATAATTTTATTATTCATCAATTTATATTTTGAACGCCCCACTCGTGTGCGGGGTTATAATTGCTCTTGTGAGCTGCATCGCTGGTTGTTTTCGCACTCGTGTGCGGAGTTATAATTATTCTTACGAGCTGGTTCGTTGGTTGTATTTACACTTCCGTGCGGGGTTACAATTGCTCTCATGAGCTGGTTCGCTGGTTGTATTTGCACTTCTGTGCGGGGTCACAATTGCTCTCGTGAGCTGGTTCGCTGGTTGTATTTGCACTTCTGTGCGTGGTTACAATTGTTCTTGTGAACTGGTTCGCTGGTTGTATTCGCACTCATGTGCAGGATTATAATTGCTCTTGTGAGCTGCTTCGCTGGTTGTATTCGCACTTCTGTGCGGGTGACAATTGCTCTCATGAGCTAGTTCTCTGGTTGTATTGGCACTCATGAGCATGGTTAGGTTTACGCTTACGTGCGGGGTTATATTTGCTCTCGTGAGCTGGTCTCTGGTTGTATTCGTGCAGGATTATAATTGGTCTTGTGACCTGGTTGTATTCACGCTCATGTACAGGATTATAAATTATAATTGCTCTCGTGAGCTGGTTACATTCGCACTCGTGTGCGTGATTTAATTCTGTATTCAACAGTATTGTTTCTAAATACGATTAGTCTGTTTCAGGTAGATTACAACAGCCGGCTGCTAACGAAGACGACACACCGAATGAAGAGGACACACCAACGGAGAGCAAGAAGACTAGAGTGTATTTTTAAGTTAGTTATATTTAGTCTACATATTAAGATTGTATACCATCGTTGCAAATATGTCGAGTAATTATATTATTGCCGTAACTTCACTTTGCTCGCTTTCTTGATTCCGACACAGCCTTCTGCTGTGTCGGACCTTGCTTGTATGTACCAGACCGGTTGGAACCGGTATTCGGCGTCGATACATTGAGAGGGATGATTCAGTGAGACCTGTTCACTCGTGTAGCCATGCTACAGTGTCCTCTCTATTCGTCATCTTACCCGCGTTCACCACAACTTGTGTTGCTTGGTGACAGGAAGTTGGTAGAGAAATGGGATATCGATTGAACACTTCTCACTGTCCATTTCTCTTGGTGAGGACACGTCGAGTATCGGCTCTGGCCGAAGCTGGGCTGCAAGCATTGTACGCGCCGCGTCACCCTCAAACCAGAGCCTTCTGCTCTGGTTCGCTTTAGTTTTTCACTTTGAAAGAATCAGAGCTTTCTGCCTGATTTACCTTTGATCCCCCGTGGATCGGAGACTTCTTTTCCGATGCACACCTTTTGCCCCGCGATAATTACTCGACATACTTGCGTAATTTACTATAAGTCCGTCGTTGTTAGTAATAGGGCCAGAAGGAATATTGCATTCGTTCTGACTCTCTTTCGGATCTCTTGTGCAGCAACCTCCTCGTGGTGAGACCTGGGCAATCGGTATTATCCTCTATTTGTAAGAACTTCTAGTGAAACTCTTATGAATAAAGGATAATATCGAGCTAATAGCTGCACATTTAATAAATATGTTGATTTTCAGTAAATTCTATTCCTATACCTATTGTCTACCATAACATTTTGCAATTTCACCTTCCTTCAGAACAAAATGTACGTATTATTCAAGCTGATTCAACAATGTCATATATCGTCTGGTTCTATTTAGATAAAAAGACGAGATAGTATCTCGTCGGTGATAGTATTATAAGGCAATTACAGAATGGGTAATGTGAGCATTCTATACTATATCATTTTTCTTCTACTTGACGAGTATCTCGTCGGTGGTAGAACTTTTAGCGATATGGTATTTCAGATCACTGTAAGTTCCACGTCATCCCCGCGCCCGTTCGCGCCCACTTACCGGTCCCGCTGAATAGCACAAGGGCTGGCAGTCTTTAATAGTATCTCGTCGGTAATATCGGTTTCCATTTGAAAAAATAAAGTTGCCCTTCATCTGACCCTTGAAGGGCCATTATGGAAAAATGTGCATAGCGCCATTAAATGTGCCCCTTCATATGAAGAATATTTTATATGAAACATTTTTTCATATTCCTGCTGGTTTCCGTAATAATTGACTGTCTCAAGATAAATGGACCACCCTGTATACGAAAGGCGTATACATACTATGTATTGCAGAGGGTGAGATACCTAACGTTGCCACCTCAAATATCTTTGTTGTTTTTAAAGATACGTCAAATGTCTGAAGGACAAAGTTGAATGGTAAAATGGAGCTCATGCGATACCAAAAAATTTTTGTTTTTATGTAATTTTTTTAGAGATATAAAGGTTACCTTCATTTTTTTTAATAGATCGATAGAGTATCAAATTGTGAGTATAACAGTGTTGACCTGTTGTGTCACAATATGCCCCCCTCTATACCGTGCAAAGTTTGTTCATAACGTTTTTCCATATTATTACAAATACCGGAGATATTCAAGGTAGACATAATTATTGCCCTATCCTGTATACAAAACTTACACGGTATGAACCTTTAATCTCTAAAGGCGTAACTAATAAAGTAGGACATCAATCTCAGTTTTCTCAAAAATCTGTCTACAAACATGTTTTTGTATAAATATTTGCTGTCTGGTTCCCATATTGATAGATCAAACTCGTACGTTCAACGAAATTGTAACGAGTAAACACCAATTTAACCCATGTCGCACCGCAAGACTAATATTAGTCGTTTCATTGCCGATCGCCAACGACCAAATGAATAATATTAGTCTTATATTAGTAGTCATATTATTCATACTAATCATTTGTGACTTACAGAAAATAAATCACTTTAATTTTTTTATACAGGGTGAGTCACCTAACGTTGTCACCTCAAATACCTTTGTTGTTGTCAAAGATACATTAAATGTCTTGAAGACAAAGTTGAATGGTAAAATTTAAAAAATTTTCGTTTTTATGTAACCTTTTTTAGAGATCAAGGTCACCTTCAGTTTTTTAAATGGAACCACCCTTCTTTAAACATCTTCAATGATAGCCCCTTTCATTACGAATTCAGTGACTATAATCACATTAATCACTCAAGGTCATTCAAGGCCACGGACAGAAAAAATGTATAAAACTAAAATATGGAAGCAGAATACGTTTATCACCAGTGAGACTTGTAGTAAACTAAGGTCCTTCAATGCTATGGAATGTTTTCAAACATCCTCTAGCCGATTATACTGCGATTTATTTACTAACAGTATTTGTTTCCAAACGCGATTCCGCTGTGACTTACTCAATGATTGAAAGGTGTGACATGATAACAGTTTACTGTGAATGTAGACAAAATGCATTGCAGGTCCGATTGCTTTAGAAGAAAGGTACCCTGGGCGAAATACTCCTTCTAGGCTGACTTTTATTAATATCTGCAAGTTATTTAGAAATACAGGCCCGGGTCAAGCTAGCCTAACCGAAATTACTTACCGCTATCGAAATTGATATTTGTTCTGTGGATCCAACTGCGGTTTTTTCCGCCGTTAATCCGTGCGCTCAGCGACAGGCAAAACCGGCGCAACATCGGCCAACAAATTTAATTAATTCTGATAATTGAGAAGTTTATCAAGTCGGGAGTTCGCGTGTTAGAGGAAGCGACGAGGGACAGGGGTTCGCTAATTTGCCGACAGTTTTACGTCCGCAAACGTTGGTCGACTTTATAAATGAAAACGAAGCCCCGTTGTGTTCCGAGTTCCCGCGGTCGCGTGCGCCAAACCGACGACGGGTTTGCTTTTAATTAAATCATAATGTACTTTCGCGCATATACGTACGTGTGCGTATCTGGTCGCACATTTCAAAGCTTCGAGATTGTCGCTTGGTCTCTTACCGATCCTTCACAACTGACTAACCCGTCTCCTCTGACGACAAACCTGATTCCCCTAATTCGGCGAGGCGAAAAAGAAAACACTTTTCCATAGCTATAGCTTACAAGTTCGGGCACCGACCCTATTCTAAAATCCTCGCCCACACCTACGGACTATAACTACGTTCAAACTGAATAATAAGCCATTTTATTTTTTTATTTCCGATCAGTAGAAAGGCGGGTATCACGGCTAGGGATGTGATCAAGTTCAATATGTACTCACGAATCTGAGTCAAGTTCAATAACCAAGTTTCATTTCATGGGTTTCGATTACTACCTAAAAGCAATAAAAGTTTCAATGATTATACTTGAAAAGTATTCATTGTACACAAGTAGTTATCGAACCTCGGAATGAGTACTTACAAGTTTCGAAAAGATACTTATAAGTACTTCGATGTTGAAAGTAATCGAAACTTTCACAAGTACTAGTCGAATCTTGGAAATCAGAACTGCATAGTAGGTTTTAAGCACTTTCTTTATTAAATTCGTAACTATTTAAGAATAATATTTCATTTACAATACTTGGTTTTATCCTATTTCTTTTTTTATCCATGATATTTTCTGCTTTTGAGAAAACTCTTTCTGAAGGTACAGAAATGGCCATTATACAAAGATAGTCACGTGCAATTTTTGATAATATGGGGTACTCGATTGAATTTTCACGCCAAAATAATAACGGATCTTCTTTGCGTTCTAAATATTGTGATTTTAAATAATTTTCCACTTCTAACACAGCAGACGATCAGATAGGTATCGTGTTATTTTCATTGCCAAAGGAAGACCAAATTGATAATTCGCTATTGTGCCGATTTTCGGACATCTGCGTCTGTGAACTATCACATGCTGTAGATGAATTATTATTAATATAATTAGTGGCTATATCAGTCAAGGCATCCCGTGCTCGAGGGATAGATTCATCTTTAGAAAAAGCTAATGCTTTGAATCGTGGAACGAAACGCAAGAATAATAAACGCTATTTATCAATATTCATCCATTACACCGCTCAATGACACACGCCGTCACGCTCCTCGCCGAACGAGCACCTAAGAACTGCCCTCACCCCACTACCCCAAGGTACAACTTCCGTTACACATTTGTGTGACATCCTACGTCGCGCTTTTAACCGAACGAAACCTACAAGATTTTCAATCTTAAAAAAGTAAACAGACGCCGCGCCGTAACAGCCTTACGTTGCCACGGAGCGTGCAAGAATACGGAAATTCATAACGACAATAACATAACAAGATTCGAGTATACATACTTGCAAGTATTATTTACGTTTACCACATTACTTGTGAAGGGTTCGAAACTGTCTGGCAAAGGTTCGAGTATACTTGGGAGTACTATTTTTTTCGATGTACTTATAGAGAGTTCGAATTCCATCAATCAAGGTTCGAACCTGTTTGCGAGGTACTTGATCCCATCCCTAATCATGGCTAACCGTTGAAATAAAAAGATATATAACTCGTGTAATTTTGATTGTTATTTTTAAAAAATTACGTATATAATGGAAATATTAATAAATACGTGTGCAAAATTGCCATGTATGATGTGCTGTATTACTCATTTCTGCCTATAGATTTAGAGTGAATTTAAATGAAAATAAGACATGTAATTTAGTTACTAACTTACTTTATTAATGCAAAAATTGTATATTTTTATATTCAAAACCGATTTTCTCGAGAACGAAACGTCAAATGAAAAAATTTTATTCTTTGTTTTCGATTTGTTTTCTTTATGTAGAATCACCCCCACCTCGGTTGTACCACCGATGCTGGGACACCCTGTATAATTGGCAATGCCTTAGGACCGTTCACAACTCTAATTAATAATTTTAAAAAATTTATTTTTGATGATATGTAGACACGTTAGTCTTTCCGATATTCTCAATGAAACAGCTATACGGTTAGCTTAATTGCCACAAATTGAGTACTTAAATGACAATTTGGATGTTCCCGGTCAAAAATGACTCCGGTACAGTACTCGCAGAATTAAGGGATGAAATACATGGCGCACAAAAGTTTATTAGCAAAGACTAGAAGTATTTTGAAATGAACCTGCTGGATCCAGAGTGAGAATGATAATAGTCACGCTACTTTGCGACTTTTCTAGCATTAATAAGTAAATCGTTGTTACTCGAGCCACCGGTGGAGGCGTTACCCTCTTATGCCGTTTATCAAAGACAGCCATATATTTTGCTCGCGTCAAGTGCACGCCGCTGCCCGGCTACTTGAGGTAGTGCCATTCGAAATAAAGTGGATTTTCCCTGAGGACGCTCTTCATCCCCGGTTGAAAATTATTTAATTATTTGGAAGTAAATTAGCATTGCCTTCTCTCCCTTGCTATGCTCGACTACTACAAGTTATTCCCAAGTGTGAGCATTAATTTGGAAATTAAATAATTATTAAAATTAATTAAAATGAAATTTGGTTATTTTCAAAAATATATATTTTACTTTGTTGTCTTAACACTAGAACTACCGAGCACTAAACGCGATTAGCATACAATGCCTTATAATAATGACAAAATTGCATTTATTTAGACTTCGTACCAGTTCTATTTAAATATGTACTTCAATAGAGAATTCACTAAAAAAATTTCTCAGAAAAACATAGTTCTAGTATTAAAATAATTATACGTTTATTTTATATTTTATTTCTTACTTGAATAAGTGTTTTTTTCTTTCAAGGTCATTTTCGTACAAGTTTCAAGGTCATCTATGTACCAGGTTATTTAGAAAGTTCGTAGCCTGACACATGGATGATATTGGTAGTAGCAGAAACATATGGTTGTTGAAAACATCGGTCCTTGGCCATATCATACATTCCAAATCGATCTGTCAAATAGCTTACTTCGGGTAGCTGATTAAAGTGGACGTGTTCGCTTTGGTTAAAAAAATGGAAAACTTGAAAAATCGTGCGGTCATCGAATATTTACATAAAAAAGGATTAAGCGGAAATGACATTTTTTATGATATGGTAAATGTGTTGGGGGACAATGCTCCGTCATATGCAATGGCAAACAAATAGGTTGCTCTATTTAAACATGGTCGTACAGACTTTAATGGTGATCCACGTTCAGGACGTCCAAGAACTGCAACCACTTCAGAAACGATTGATCATGTCCATGATTTGGTTTTGGAAGATCGTCGATTAACTGTGGTTGATTTAGCTGCGGCCACAGGCATCTCAACTGGATCAGTTCATGAGATCTTAACTAATGAATTAGGTATGAGAAAGCTATTGACAAGATGGGTGCCGCATTCGTTAAATTCCGATCAAAAACGCATTCGCGTGAAATGTTCTCAGCAACATTTGGATCGTTTGTAGAAAAATAAAACTGACTTTGTGCGTTGATTTCTAACCATGGATGAGACTTGGGTTTACCGCTATGATCCTGCATTGCGACAACAAACCGCAGAGTTGACTGAGCCCGGCTGTTCAGCTCCGAAGCAGCCGAAGTGGTCAAAATCGACAAAGAATGTCGTGGCATCCGTTTTTTGGGATGCAAAAGGAATTTTGTTAATTGATTACCTTCAAACCAGGAAAACAATAACAGGAGAGACCTGTTGGATCAACCTTTTGGATCAACTGGATGCACAAATTCGGGCGAAAAGGCCTGGCTTAGCGCAGAAAAAAGTCATTTTTCACCAGAACAATGCACCGGCCCACAAAGGTGAACTTGCAATGGCCAAATTGAAGGAATTACGCTATCAATTGTTGGAGCATCCACCATATTCACCAGACCTAGCCCCCTCTGACTTCCACTTGCTCCCAAACCTCAAAAAATTCCTACGTGGCTGCCGATTTTCATCAAATGAAGAAGTTATGGCAGCCGTGGATGAGTATTTTAGAGGTCTCGAGGAAAATCATTTCAGAGATGGAGTAAATGAATTAGAAAATCGCTGGAAAAAATGTATTTAGCTTAAGGGAGAATATACTGGAGAATAAATGTATTTTGACTCATTATTTCATGTCATTTGATTGTTAGGCTACGAACTTTCTGAATGACAGCATTTATGAAAATAGCTACATGCGCAGCTGTATGCTTCTGTATAGTGCAAATTACGTGCCGAATAATGCAAATGTCGCGTCGTAAATGTAAAAATTAAACCGACTTCGAAAAAACGCACTGAATAGTATAAAATAATTTCCATTTAATTTATGTGAATACACACGAACTTAAATACAATACAATCTTTTCGGAGGCGGTGCAAAATTGAAAATTTGCCAAATGATAGATGTTGCTGATTATGATTTCATTGGAATATGGTGGACTTGGAAATCACTAGGTGGGAAGAGAAGATACATTAATATGTGAAAGCATGTAGAAGAATCTAAGGATTTTCGTAATTTCCAGTGTCGAAAATTTTCAATTTTGCGCCGCCTCCGAAAAGATTGTATTGTATTTAAGTTCGTGTGTATTCACATAAATTAAATGGAAATTATTTTATACTTTTTATTGCGTTTTTTCGAAGTCGGTTTAAATTTTTTTATAAAATCTTTTTAATTCACACTTTTTATCAAGGGACCAATCGGAAGATATACCCTATACTGATTGGTCCATCCATCTCGGAGTAATCGGTGATCATACATGAAATGTAGGATCAAAGTCTGAATATTCACAAATCTCCGTCCGAGATTTACAAAAACGTCTTTCTCTGTCAACCGTCACATCCCAAATCGTAATTTATAAACATCTGAAAGCCGCAATCAATAACGGTAACAACGTCGCGTCGTTACTGTTCCTAATATCTAAAATTCGGCGGAGTTCACAACGGCATCACCATCCTACACTTTCGCAAATAAAATCGTAAGGAATAAAAAAATGCAAAATTTCTTTTTCACGGGACCACCCCGGGGACACACTTTACAAGATGCAAAAGGTTTTGTTCCGATTGGTCCATCCATCTCGGTGTAATCGGTGAACATACATAGAAAAAAAGCGAAAAAAGGCACATACAGATCGAATTGAGTAACCTCCCCCTTTTTCGAAGTCGGTTAAAAATAGGACATTTGAGAGCGATCGCGGCGTAGATTGATCTTTCATCTAGCGCGTTTGACTACTGAAAAACCCCATTTTTGCATTATCGAGAAATGAGAACGCGAATCCCGCACCCTTGCAATCCTCGAACAAAACGAGTCTACCCCCTTGAAAAGTAGTTAAAAGTGTCTGGGTTTCAGTCGGAAAAGTCCGGGATTTTCACGCCGTCCGTCTTAGATTGGTGATTTTATTGATGGCAACCCTAGTTGTGTGAAGAATACGACGATTAAGAACAGTAAATATTCCTGACAGCGATAGGAGAAGTGGAGGATACCGGAAGGAAATTCAAAATCACTATCAACCTCGGGGAACGAGAGAAATTTCAAAGTTTAGCGATGTCTTACGGAAGTGAGCCGGCAGTGCCCGATCTAGCAAATTCGCAGCATCCGATGGTCCTCGCCATTCCGAAGATTTCAGGGGGAGAAACGGTTATCACGGACACGCGGCGCAGCGTTGCGGAAAGAGCCGGCGCGGCGCGGCGGCCACAGCGAAAAGTCACTTAGCAGCAATGGCGCATTCGATCCAAGTTAAACGGCCGTTTATGGTCGACGAGACAGCGGATTAGCGGCTAGGTAATTGCGGAACAGCACGGATGGACGTGCGGACGGAAGCGAGCTAGTTTTCGAGCGGTATCAGGAACCTGGATATCGCAGGTAGGGACGATGATAGGTAAGCCAGCGTAATGTGTCGGTCCATTTAGACCAGGAAGTATAATGACAAGAGAGGAGCGGAACGGATGGATGGCTGAAGATAGCTCCAACACACTTGGAAAACGGAGAAACGTCGCGAGTAGAATAACACCGGGGTAATGAAACATACCGGATAACAACTGGGCTATGCGAAAGGAAAACAGAAAGGGTACGAAGAATGGAGGGTAAACGAGTCCTCGGTGAAATGAAGTTGTGTATTAGTTGAGAGGGAAATAAGGGAAGCAAAAAGGCGGAGCAAGTTAACGAGAAACAGGTGAGAAGCGTAGAAGAAAAGTTGAATTAAGTTTGAAGAGTGGGATGAGGGTGAATCTACGACAAAGACTATAGACACGAATTTTCTCCGGCTCTTCGACTTTTCTTTTATTTTCGAACCGTCCAACTTCTCACTGAAAAGAGCCACACGACAGACTGACATCGGGACACTCTTTATCTATCATTGAATTTTCATTACGCGTACTTTAAGGTTGATTTTCCGATAAAAAATATGAGAAATATAATATCATAACTCATCCATGTTAATTTTTAAAGAATTTTATTTACTATTCATGACAAATTCTACAAACTTGTACTCAAGTATCTTATAACTTAAAGTACATATGGTAGTATGGAACCCCTTGAGTTTTATAAATGTAGTAACTAGACTGTGGATGTTTATGTAAATACATATTTCGATATGCAAATATTATTTTGAATATTGCATGTTTTCTACCATGTGCATATGCACATATACATATATTACATATTTCGGCTTTGTTTCCGTTTACGTCCGTGCTCAGAATTGGATGAAATTTTGGGAATTGGTTGTTTTTTTACTGAAATGATGATTGTCAAAAGGATTTTTGGCGACTCGAAAAACAATTTTTTATCATGTCAATGTCAGTCCCTACCTTACCGACAAAATTGTTTTACTATTTTAATGTCACTCTAGAGTCTAACAATAAGTAGAGGTGGCATTAAGAATGATTCAATTATAGATCACATGTTGTATTTTTGTTGTTGTTAAGCTTAAAGATATGTAATAAAAAAAAATAGATCACATGTGTAAATTTTTATGGCGCTATGAGGTCAACAAAGCTGGTGATGATCCATTTTTGCAATTGATGAAAGATATAAATATGTATATTCTGGAAATTAATATAAAATGTGTTCAAAATTCCAATTGTTAAACCAATTAATTGAATATCTACAATGGGAAGATTATGCGATCATAATTAGTTAGGATTAGGATCTAGGGGGGGCGGAGAGGGCCGGTCGTTAGAACAATTTTTATAGATAAATTGTATTAACGTTATAACTCCAAAAACCCCTAAATTGTAATGAATCAAAAACATTCAAGTTACTTCAAAGATGTATAAGATTGCATTCCTTTGATGCATCGTAGAGTTCCAACAGCGTGCGTTCCACCGGATCGTCGCATAGCTCGCTTTTTGAGGTCAAAACTATTGTAGTGTTATTTCAAGGTTTCATGTTATATTATTATAGGTCGTTGGATTCGTCTTGATACCAATTAAAATATTACGGAGTAAAAAATAAAACATTGAGGTGACCTTCATATTTTATAAAAAAAGAGATTTTTCTTTAACTTTTTGTGTTGAAGTTTGTAGAAAAGTGAGCACTGATTCACTTTTGTTGGAAACATATTTGTCAGGTCATCGGAAATATTTGAAAATTCTTATTAAAA
Source organism: Lasioglossum pauxillum (assembly GCA_933228785.1). Classification (NCBI taxonomy): domain Eukaryota; kingdom Metazoa; phylum Arthropoda; class Insecta; order Hymenoptera; family Halictidae; genus Lasioglossum; species Lasioglossum pauxillum. The sequence goes on along the minus strand of OW121699.1, from coordinate 37,298,723 downwards.
ATTCTAACAATGCATACTATTGTCTAGAAATCGCGAAAAAGTAGGTAAGATTGAATTCTTCGTAAGAATTATACGAAATCTAGTAATGAGAGACTTTCGGGGTCTTTGACTGGTGCAGAGAAAACATATATACATACATTGTAATTCCATGCTGCTGTGCAAGATTCAAGTGGAACTGCGTATCCAGGCGTCGAATAACCGCGGCCCCGTATTTGTTAAAATCCGTTTATAGTTCACGATTGCGGGAGATTGCAGTTAAAATTTACATGATCTTCTTAGTAAATGTTCAAGCTTTCATATGAAACAAGTCCGATGCTTAGCGGTCTAAAGCGTTATTGTATAATTCTTTTCAAAGTTTGAAATGCTATTAATTTACGCTATTCATGTATGGACTAAACAATGCTTAAAAATGGATTAAACATATGAAATGCGCTCACTAACATATATTATAAAACCACCATTAAAATCTTTTTTCTGATATTCGATGATTGAAATCTAAAACGTTTTATTTTATTTTGAATTTTCTGACTTTGTCTTTAGAACGCTGTATCTCATCACAGAATTATATAAAATGAATAATATTTTGGATTTGGGAGCTTTGAAGGGTTGTTACTTTATAGGAAAAAAGATTTTTTTCAATGTATTAAAGTTGAAAAATTGAATTTTGGACACGAAAACAGGGTCTCCGGACCACTGTGCGTCGCCTGACGGGATCAGTGTTCCGATATCGTCGAGGATTTTTAATTAAAGTAAGATTCTCGATCAAATGGGGTACCTTGAGCACTCCGCAGAATTTGAAAATATTTGTATGATTTGATTCTGAAAAATGAATGTATAGCATGTGCATTTGTGTATATTTTGTAACTTGCAGGACACGTCCTGAAGTTTTTTGTCCGGAACAGATAGTTTCGGTACTTTCGCGCCAATATAATTGTCTCAAGGCGCAGGGCGCAGGGCTCCACTACCTCGTCGTCATAGATACGTTACTGTTCTGGTCGCGCAGCGCCACCAGTGTCGCCAGATCGAGGAAATCGAGGGGAATACAAGTACCCCCTCTCTGATGACCAATCCAATCTACGGCACGGGCACCGTGGTTTACGGTCTTAGTGGGGGACGTTGGAGTGTGCGCATGGTGCTGGAATGGGATAGTGGAAGGGGAAAAGGAGGAGAGTAATTGATGACCATTTGGTTATCAACTGGCGACACTGAGCGCCACCAGCGACCATCGACAATATCGGAACACTGGACAGGATAGTCGGAACCTTTTGGCGTATTGGTTATGGTTATGTCTTTGTTGTAACCGGCGTGTGAGCGAGCGAGTTTCGCAGAGTATACTTAGTTTGAGGGAAGAAACCGTTAATATTAATTTATAAGCTAAAACGGTTCTACGATTGCGTTATTTTGTTTTTCAGCTCTAATAGTTGAGAATAATGAATAAATATTATTCCTACCGGAAACCACGATAAAGATAAAGTTAATTCAAACTAGAAATTACTGTTTCAAACAGTACAAATTTTGAATTATACAGTTTGAGTAGTATGTACCGTGCACCCTCAAGCTAGAAAATATCCAACATAAAATTCAAAAACAATTTTGTATAAAATTGTTAATACTGTGGTTAATATTGATATCGTGTACCGTACAAAGAGCTTTAATATAAGCGACGGAAGAAGATCAGTTTAAAAAACGTCGGAAACGACGCTTATTATGCACTGAAGCTGGTAAAAAATATTTTTAAAAATTCAAACAAAACTCTGAAACCTAGGATTAACAAATCATGATATAATACATTTAATACACTTTAAAGTTCAAACTGTCTTGAAACTTTAAGCTGTCTTAGATTCCGAACTGTTTGAAAGTTTCAACTAATTGAAACCATATGTTCAGATTCGATCTAGTTCAGATTACTCGAAGTTATTGTAAAGTATTACACTTTGTATAGTTCATATGTTAGTCGAAACTTTACCAACGCTCCTAACTTGAACTTTAATCTCAAATTGGCTGCCTGTTATCACCAAACTTCAAAATCACGCTGAAAGTGAGTTGATTTAAAGAATTTAGAATTCAAAGTTAGAGTTCGCGTGTGTTTAAACACGTATAGTTTAACATAATAAAGGTTGCATTGACATTGTATGTGTCCCCGCAAGTGCACTTGGTGTATGCTTTTTCTATAAGAACCATAAATCTCTCGATATTTAACCAAATGTATGCGTCTTGACAGTGGCAGCACTGTCGCGCCGCCCAATGCTTCTCGAACTCCGCTAAATGCTGCCGAATAATGAAAATTACGCCTCGAAAACGCGAAAGTAGGCCATCTAGACACTAAGCGCGCTAGGTTGGTCTTTTGTCTAGCGATTGTGACTACGTAGGGGCCTCAAATGTGCATTAGCAAGACGTGATTTGAAATTTACGGGACTCTTGCAATCCTCGTGTACGTATACCTGGATCTAGCGGGTGTGAGTGTGCCACCACACTCTCGCTCGACTAAGGCCAACTAAGGACCGACACCTTTGGGGGCCTTAGGCTGCAGACCATAAAGCCCATGCCCAGATCTGCCGCTGTGAACGCCCTGTATAATTAAAAACCATTTAGTTTAATAAATGTGTCTATAGTGTGGTTCGTGACTGTAAATATGTAGAATACGAAGCCCTTATCCCGATCATTTTCGGGATGTAAGTTCACCAGCGTAGAAGAAAACGAGAAAAGCAGGGAGCAGATGATAGGAAGCATGGAATAGGGAAGAATGGGGGCAGACATAAGTAAGGCGTCGAGCGTGCAAGCGATTTAGTGGGACGATAGTTCGAGTTTGGGCGAAACAATGGCTGAGGATGACCCCAGTGCACAACTCTGTACCGTTCCAGCATGCGAACCCGACAAGGACCACTTATCTCCAGGGTAAACCCTGGCCAAGTTCGGTCTCGTACTCAGGATTGACCTTCTACCACTACGAACCGCGGCTACAACCTAAGGCGGCTATGCGACCACACTAATCTCTCTTTATCCTGACGGTTTATACTTTCGCATACCTTCACCCCTACGATAAATTCCCACTTGGAGTTCGTGTTCGATAGTCGGTGCCTTTGGGAAACGAATGAAAGGACTATTTTTATGGGACTGTGTATTCTTTCGAGTGTATTCAGTCTGTAAACGATAAATCTTTTCAAGTTGCAGTTAGACTATTGTTCGGTTCGAATAGAAACACGCTGTGTAACTTGAAACTTGTCAATCCTTGTCCTCATTATTGTTAATACAGTGGCCTGCAAAAATGTTTGCACGCAAAGCTAAGGCTCATTTAGTTGGGTATGATTGGCTTATTAACACATTACCGACTGGTGAATATTGCACAATTTTGAAAAATCTATGGTACATGGCAAAACACTTCTTAATGAAACCTTCAATAGCAACAGCAATTTTCATTATGAACTAACCAGTAGTCACCCCCAGTAACGTCATCTAACAGTTTCATTTAAGATTGCAATGTAAAAGAAAATTTGTATGCTTTCTTTTTTGGTACAGCACAATTATTAAAAATCCTATATTAATAGGCTTCCGGTGTGGTTACATTCTACAATTCAAATAGCCGTAACCTTTTTAACAATTTATTTGTTGAAAATCGGCGTTGAAAACGCGACAAGCTGTTTTATCTGGTTCGATATAAAATTGAAAGAATATGTATTACATAAAGCATCACGAAGAGATGTCTTCTTCTTGTTCTTGTTTAGCATAAGATATTAACGGGACCAGTCATCGTCTCTCTGGCCATGACCATGATCATAAATTTGAGGTTGCAAATTATGAAAGAAAACCTTGTGTCGGTTGTTATACATGAGAATAGTGATTCTACATTATAAAAAACTAATGTAAAGTATAAATACTTCCAAATTTTTCAGACGCTTCTGTTCCTCCGCTGGATCTACAGTATACTCTCTGATGACCAGTCCAGTCTACGGCACGGGCACCAGTGTCGCCAGCGCCGCGCACGCGCAACGTGTCACATATTACATACTCTACTCTGGTCATCAGAGAGGGGTACCTTGTATTCCCCTCGAGTGCTGGTTTTATCACTTTCTGGCGACTCTAATACATACTGCCATTTACGCGCATACGTCTTAACCTTCGCAAGGTAATGTGGGATCTCAGAAAACCCCAGCTTCAGATTATTCAAAAGAATTGTTATATGAATAAAATTAAATCTGTTTGTTTACTTTTTATCCTCTGTTATTCTTTACCCAAAATTAAAGACGAAGCTATTTATGAAATTCATTTGTCGGGGTCTAAGAGACCCCACCTTACTATTTATGTTTTATTAGACCTTACCTTGCGAGGGTTAACTGTGAAACACAAAACACACCACATTTGTACACAATCACTGTACACTACACAACACATTCTCCGAAATTGTGACAGCAAACGAGAAGAAGTGACTCCGACCAAGATAAAAATAGTTCTGCAATTATCACCTCGATTTTTACGTGAATGGTTATGGGCGTATTCAGCGGTGTATGATGATTGGTACCCATTTTCATTACTTGTTCACACTATATTCTTTTAAGATATCAACAATTGCAAATTGATGGCCAAGAATGAGGAATCAACGTAAACCTAATTATGTGCGTTCCACTGATTACATTGACAGAGTGAACATCTAATGGAATTTTATAGAAAAGAAAGTATGATCGAAAGTATAGTGAAGAAAATTTGTTAATGCGAATACCGACCGAGTTCGTGCACACGAGACCAAATTAATTACTTCGGGTAATATGGCCGACCTAGTTTTTCCGCCAATTACTTATTTCCAGGTCAAGAATACGTTACTCTGCGTTTCGAAACGATAGCCACAAATATGGCTCATGGTTAATTGACGTGCAAATTTATACCCGATTCGAAATATTCCATTGTATACGTATAGCGAAAAAGCCGCGAATTACCGTCCACCCGTATAGTAAAAGAAATGTGGATAAAGGCACGAAAGTGGCGCAAAAATGAAATGAAAACATTCATGCAACGCTATACAGGGTGTCTCAAAATTCGTGGACTTCTCGGAAATGGGAGGTTCCTGAGACCATCTGAAGCGACATTTTCCTTTGCAAAAATGTTATCCGCGGCTTTGTTTAAAAGTTATTAACGAAAAACATGGACCAATCAGAGCGCGATCTAGACACGAGTTGCCACAGTCGGCCAATAGACAGTTGGCGCGCCGGGCCGACTGTAGCAACTCACGTCTAGGTCGCGCTCTGATTGGTTCGTGTTTTTCGTTAATAACTCCTAAACAAAGCCGCGGATAACATTTTTGCAAAGGAAAATGTCGCTTGAAATGGTCTCAGGAACCACCCCTTTTCGGAAAGTTAACGAATTTTGGGACACCCTGTAGATGGCCAACCTATTAGATAACATGCGCCACTTTTATAACATACGAGTTCAGATGCGCCATACAACTCGTACCATTCAATACCTACAATTTATAGGATTTATTTAGGGTAAACTGTACTGGACTCAAAATTTGTGCCATTCTCCTATAAATTATGATGTACATGGTATGTAATCCAGTAGATTTGTACCCGGCTGGAGATCGAAGTTTCGATCCTGTAGGACCGAAAACCCAATTTTGGCAAATTTTGAAGTTTTATGAGCGCGGAATTATGAAGCTACCAGAAAGATGGCAAAAGATCATCGAACAAAATAGAGAATATTCTATTAAGTTCATTGCTTGAATAGAAAAGTTGGCTTTTACTTCACATTAAAATACCGAAATTACTTTCTTGCCAACCCAATACATGCTTAGCAGTTAGTACTCAACTAAAAATGCTTTGGCACCAAACATGCGCCAAAGATTAACCGTATAATCTGGCAACGAGTGTGTTAAGAGGATAAAGGCAACTTTACGATTCTCCGTAGATGGGCAAAGTTACGATAATTCGCGCACATTCTGCCTTGTTTGCGACGGCGACACTACAACTGAAAGTCGCAAACACGCTCCAGTTTTCCTGTAAACAGTGCAGACTAACCGGGGCTCGAGCGTCTCGAATGATTTTTCGTGTTTGTCACAGTCGTGTGACTGGTTCAACATAACATCACGATTTTCGTAAACACACTTCCGGTCGAGTTACACTGAATCTACACAAACGCCTGTACACGTACACGTATGACAAACGAGTCCACTCTAATATGTGTAACTAAATTAACCCCCGGACGGCGGATTACCGTGCTGCTGATATTGGGTTCATTCGAACGGAGAAATTAGTATGTTTGTCATTGAAAATAAGTATTTTGATCAAACCTTTTTCTTTTCTATCTATGGAACGTCGAATTCTTTAAAAAAAAATTTATTTTGGAATATAACGTACATTTTATCCTGACTGTTTGCCTCCCGATTAAGCCCATAATCGAGGTCCTACTGTACTATTACAGTGTCACGTCCGATGATTCAGCGATTAGTAATAATTGATATAAATAATCATGAATACAAATATTTCTTAATTTTGTTTAATACTTCTTCTAATAATGTTGCGCAGGAAATAAAATATCAAATATTATAATTAATAATGAATCATCGTATACTATGTCATACTTGCGAGCGACAAGAGATAATCCGAAATATAATAGTGACGAGTGACGAAACAAAGCATCCGTAGACCATATTCAGAACAAAAATTGTAAAAACATATGTAGTTAGAAGAAAACGAAATATAGACGGGTGAAAACTATCAAGGAGAACGCGCAGAGCAGAGGATCCAGCCAGGAGAGAGAAGGATTTAACCATCCGACTAAAAATACAATCGACAAATTTGATAGGAAAACGATTACGAAGAAAATGACAAGCCACTCCCCCGGAGATTAGGCTTAGAACAAAGGATAGACGAAACTATAAAAGAAACGACTCCTCGTCAGGAGCAGTTCAGTTTTACATGAGAAAGTTCAGTGAGTCTACAATTCAAAGTCTACAGTCAACATTTAAAATATTCAAAGTTTGGTTGAGTGGAGTTGAAAAGTATTCGAAGGCGTGTTAACCCGCCGGAGCATAATCATCATCATCATCAAAAATTATCAGCTCTCCACCCCAAACCAACTCGAAACACCAGTATCAACCACAAGTCAAAGCGAAACTAACCCTACGGTAAATACTAACAACTTATAATAATAATATCCCAATAACTCTATGTATTCAGAATTTCTTGCTTAAAATATAATCTTGTTCATTTGTTATCGGATCAACTCTCAAATCACTTATAAATGTACCTGATTTTGATCTCTGATACCAATCCACCACCAAAGCCAATTAAACCTCGAATAATCCTCAATTACCCGAAACGAAGCCGGTGAATGCAGGTAGATTCGAAACTGCGTTTTATCCTCAAAATAAATACAAATCTCTAAAAGCGTCCATCTCAGGACGTAACAACGGTAAAGTTACGATATTTTTCTGCGACCTCCTACCCAGAATTTATCCAGAGCCTACCCACTACCCACTCCACTGCCGGCCAACGCCGCAGGGCGGCGATGATTGATCTCGGCTCGGGTAGATCGGTGACCACTACTAATCCAATTACAAAACTTCTTTATTTTCATTATTTTTTTATGAGACTTTCACCAACTTGCAAACTAATGATATTTGATCCCCTCAAGGTTCAAAATTCATTTACCACTCTCCCCCTCTTCCACTCTCACTATCGCCTAATTTCAGCTGAAGCTACAATTTATAAAGATGGGCACCGAACCACCTATTTGCCAACAACGCGGTCACACATCCAAGTACTGCGCCGTGCCGCGGCGCACAGTGGGAAATTCGAACCAAACTCGATTCAAAATCAAAGAACTTTCGATAGAAACTTTGCAGAATATGGGAAAAAATAGGGAGATTGTTAATTTTTAAAAAATGTCATCGCTCTACCTCATTTCTATCGAAAGTTCTTTGATTTTGAATCGAGTTTGATCGTTTGCCACTCTGCGGCGTGTGCGACGTTCGGCTGTTTATAAACACGGATCCCTTTAGATCCCGTATCCGTCCGGTGAAAGTTAAGGATGTTCTGGAGGTATATGAAAACGCAACAAAATTTTTGAAAATTTGACAAGATATAATTCTTACTAAATTAATGCAATTACCAAAGTTTGGGTTCGATTTACTGCACCGTTTAAGAATTATAGCAACTTAAAGTTTGCACATTTTAACACGTCTTCTTATGAAGAATTCATAAAATTCCACTTCAAACCCTATTTAAACCTTGAAAAAACGCAACTAGAAACTCCAGTTTTTTTATATATATAGTACAAATTATGTAATTAATTATGTTCATAGTTTATTAGGATTCACTAAACAGTTACAGAGCAAAAAATTATAAACAGTTACAAAACGTTAAATTTATCGTGTTGTCATTATTATTTGTCGTGTTTATTATCTTGAAGTTCAAATCAGAGGGTACAATTATTCGCAAAAGTCACTTACAATTTTTTACAATATGAAGACAATTTGATTAAAAAATAAATATAACATGAATTCACTAATTAAACGAAAGCTTTTTAAATTAATCTATCTTTTTAATACAAAATGTACTCATGAATGGCTTTCATTGCCAATATATTGATGGATTTCGAATTTCTTGTACTTTTGTCTCCTATTGTACCTCCAGAACATCTTTAATGTGCATAAAGTGCTGATAAAAGAAACCCTCTCTCAAACCAACAAGCTGTTGTAACGTTGTAAGCTATTCGTCATGAAACGATCATGTACCCTCAGCCATATTCAGCATCAGTGAGGAACGACGAGAGGCCAACTACACAGGTTGAAAAAAAGCGCAATTTTCGAGAGCATTCAGCTTTTTTTGAACCGACAATGCCATGCTTGTCGACATCAAGCTATTCTTCAAATGACTTGGTCGATCACGGTATTATCTAAAAAAAAATAAGGGTCGACGCTGACGAACGCATCTATGGTTTCATTTGTTCCATTGAAATGAATCGGCAATGTGGAACGCGGCGAAGTTTCACGCACGTCATCGAACTGTGTAATATTTCTATCCTTGCTCGTAATAGATGGAAATATCGGGCCACATACTGTCACGGTTGAACAGGCCCGTCATAAAGGTACATAGGTTCGTTCCACACGACCCGGCCACAGTAAACACCGAATGACTGCGTTTTAATTAAATCTCTATCGATCGAACCTGCCCGGGCTATTCACGCATTGATGAGTTTTAATTTTAGCATCTGATCCCCAATCGGCGTTTTTCTGGAACCGGTGAAGCCGCGATCAATGGATGCTGTCTTGGACGGTAGGGTCAAAGATATCGCAATTGCCGTTCACTTTCCATCATTCAAAAAACAAATTAACTAACACATCTGGTGACAAATCAATTTTAGGCTGTGTTCCAGTTTTCGAGATCATTTTTTGGCGAAGTTTCCGTTTACGTCCGTGGTCAGAATTGGATGAAATTTTGACTAAAATGATGATTGCTAGAAGGATTTTTGGCGAATTGAAAAAAAAGTTTACCATTTCAATGTCACTCCCTAGCTTACCGACACCACTCCAGTATTTCCACTCTCCATCCCCCTACCACCTAATCCTAACTAATTCTGATCGCATAATCTTCCCATTGTACTTCCCATTCAATTAATTGGTTTAACAATTGGAATTTTGAACACATTTTATATTAATTCCCAGAATATACATATTTAATATCTTTAATTAATTGCAAAAATGGATCGTCACCAACTTTGTTGACCTCATAGCGCCATAAAAATTCACACATGTGATCTATAATTGAATCATTCTTAATGCCACCTCTACTTAGACTCTAGAGTGACATTAAAATAGCAAAAAAATTTTGTCGGTAAGGTAGGGACTGACTTTGGCATGATAAACAATTTTTTTCGACCCGCCAAAAATCCTTCTGATTCGGCAGCTCGAATTTCTCATGTTTGAGTGATTATAACTCGATAACTGTCCATTATTGAGCGTTGTGCCCATTACATCTTTTGTTCAGTAGATCATAAGCTACAACATATGAAAAATCTAACTGATTTTATCGGGATAGATTTTCCATATGCTTAGTGCGGGGTTCTTTGGGATAAAGAATAACACAGGATAAAAAGTAAACAAACCGATTTAATTTTGTTCATATAAAAATTCTTTTCAAAAATCTGAAACTGGGGTCCCTGAAACCCCACATTACTTTGGGATGGTTGAATAGCTCAACTAGCTCAGTTTTCTGAGGTATAGCGGTCCATTTACTACATTTCCAGTTCAACATTTTATCGTATCCTTCTCATGCGATAGAATAATTGTTAATGTAAATCCGATATAATAAGGTATTTGAGAGCATGCTTGCATAATAATTCTCGGTATTCCATGCACCGGAAAAATGTGTGTTTTATTAGAGAGAGACTGTGCATATATTGTTTGCCCGAAGCCAATTTCATTGTACATTCACAGTGCATGCGCAATCTTCCACGCGTTTATCGATAAAACAATGTGTTCGTTACCGATGAGTATCAATTCACAATATTTGTAGCAGCCGAGCCGAATGAATTAACATTCTGCTCGTCAAGAAGTTACAAAGTAATTTTTTATACGATTTATCTGCGTGTACACGGCTTCGTCCTCGTGAGTACTTAACATGGCAATGTACAGGAGAGGAACTTCTCTTCGACAATCATTTCACGATGTTCTAGCGAGGAGGTCGACAGTTATAAGTAGGGTGAGTCAAAATTATGCTACATTTGTTATTTGAAGGTTAACCCCAATTTTCTACTTAAAATTATTTCTATACAGTAAAATGGATATTATATTATTTATTTTAATATTTACGGATTTATGGAGTCTTATTATATATTTAATATTACGGATTTTATGCATCAAATGGAAAACATTATAAACATATAAAGAATTTAGAGACACTGTTGTATCGTTTTCAGCTCACTAAAATTATTATGAAAAGAAATATATCTATGAATTAGGGTACCCATAAGTGATCTCGTTTTTACAGAATGTTTAAATTGCCACCTCATTTGTGGACTACATACTATTTAAGTATATTAACATTCAGTGCGCTTACTGTGAAATTAATCTGTAATTAATTAATCTATACTAAGTGTTATTTAAGATAAATATTATTAAATTATATAGACATCAAGAAACGTGATTATTTACGAGTACTTCTAATAGCTCCAGTGTTTTGTAATGTGAGCCGTTCACAGGCCAAATCGATTAACTGCACTTTTTAAAATATTTATATTTAAGTATCACAGCACTTGGTTCAGTTATAACACTTTTTATTTATAATAAATTTCCCAAATAACATAGATTAACACCATTAAACGACAAAAATTTTGTTGGTAGCCGAATAATAAATGATTTATTATTTATAATAATTTATCTATACTAAGCGTTATTTAAGATAAATATTATTAAATTATATAGACATCAAGAACTCCACTTTCTGTTTTATGGAGTTAATCGATTTGGAAGTGAGCGGCTCAATTAATACAGACAACTTCTGTTTTGTATAAAAATCTGAAGAAAAATTATAAGATAAATTAATTAATGATGTTAAATAGGTGCACAGATTGAGAGGAAATTACTTTTTCCGAGCTATTGCTAGACTCGTGTTAGAGTATATCGATTGGTTGACAGAAGAGGAAGTGGTTGAGGAAATTAGCGACGATGTGGCAGTCAACATTCGAATGGCTCAACAGAAAAAAGTGGAAAAGAGAGGTTTGTCCCTCGAGGTTAGTCAAATAGATTATAAGTAAGTATACATATAGACAGCGAATTCTTTGCATTTATGCCAAAAATGAGTATACTCTATCCCACGAGAGAACGGACTTGTGTAACGACCAGTTTTCGTTCTTCGCTGCACATCTTCGCCCTACTTCGTGAGAGTAAAATTAGAATAACTGAAACTGCATAATATTTTCTGAATGCCTTCATACAACTAAAATAAATAAAATACTATTTTACATTTAAGGATCGTTCTATGCTTTTGACTAGACCAGCAGAAAGGACTAGCGTGGAAACTACGTATATATACGAATTATTCAAAAAATTCCGTGCTTTTCGAAAATACCCGGATGATTTAAGAGCATCCATAGCCAAGTTGTGCCTTTACCAATACTTAAAACCGGGGCGAGTAATCGTACGACAAGGTCGTGAAGCAGAGAATCTCTATTTCATAATAAACGGAGAAGTTAGCTTATCTAGGGTTGTGGTCGACCGCTGGACTGGTTCGTGAGGTTTTTTGATGTTACATTTGAACTATGAATCTTTAATATTTAGAGCGTATAAAAATCCCAAACAATAATTAGTAGACTGCGAATTTTATGCATGTACGCTTAAAATCGCTGAAGTTTAAACACGCGTAACTTTTGAGCTACTGAATTCCTGACATTACAACTTGGATTTTCGACATTTTCTCGCCAAAATCTACAGGACTACATTTTAAAAGTGAAAAATTTTTGGGTTTTGGAGGTGAAGTTTAACCCAAAAATGATTAATTGCGGCTTGAAACAATAGATAGACTGAAAGGATTAAAGAGAGTAATATGTTACTTTCGATTTACTAAAATTATTAAAGAAAGGAAGATATTTCTAAGTAATTCCTGTTTCTTGCAACAAATGCAGAACATGTTTGTTATGCATAAAGATCCGCATAATGAGATATACTAAGATATACTATACTGTATATGTATACTATATACTATATATACTAACAAGGAGAGTGCAAGGACGACGTCTCACCGATTTAGTTGATACTCTGTATACTTATAGATCTCGGTCTCCCATTTACGAATATATACCATTATAGACGCTAACACTCAATAGTTGTTGAGATATTCATGAATAAAGTTCTTACATTACTGCTTAAATCGGCTATTGTAGAGGAGGTATACAACGAACAAGGTTTGGTTTATCGACAACGTACGAGACTTCCACCCGGTGGGCTAGGGTTCGATTCTCGTCTGTTGAAAAATTTTTTTTCATATTTATTTATATTATTTTTTCGCTGTGTAACATTGACTTGTTTGTAAGAGATTGCACATTTATTTATATACAAGTTAAAGAACAAAAGGATTAATAAATTATAAATAAATTAGCCGAAATTAATAAAATAGTAAATATCCCTCTCGTGTCTGAAAACAGAAAAAATAAAGTAAATATGGGAAGAGAAAATATGGTATACGATAAATTTAACAATATTGCACTTACATATTTTCAATTACAACAGTGATACATGTCGTAAAAGCATACGAAACATAGCATACAGAAACAACTTGCACATCGAATAAGTGCAGTATTATTGCATTGGCACTTGCTTCTTTCCACATCCACGGGAAAGCAGATTTGATTGACGTTTTGAAATATTTGTCTCTCTGCTGTTAATCCGGCTGCATACCATGCATATTCCAGCATAGGTTTAAAAATTGGTGCACATAATTGTTTGTGTATTAAAGAATGCAATTTAAGTGCGTCTTCTCTAGTTGCAATTTCTCTTCCATTTTCTATTAAATAAGTGCAGTTCTGTATTTTTTTTAGAAAAATTTTTACTTGTCGGTAAAAATAAACGTCGCATGGTTGAACTAACGCTGTGCACTTGGGTGGAATAATTTTAACGGTACACGTACAGTCTCCTGTGTCTGTTACAAATATTTCATCGTATAATTGTAGATCCGTTTGGCCTGTCCATGAATCAACTAATAAAAGAAATTTTTCTTCCATGACATAGGGTTGCAGTACTGCTTTCAGAAACGTTTTATATATATCTGTGGTTAATTTTCCCGATTTCGAGCACGATATTATTACATTTTTATATTTATTCGTTAGCGCGTCTATTTTTTTTTGTACATGTGGTCCGAATTTTCCTGATGGTTCCTGCGTACATAGGAATACATAGGGTAGTAATTTTCCGGACAGTGTCATGGAATATTGAGCCGTGTATGTGTGAGTGGTTTTCGATATATTTTTTCTGTTCACAGTAACTTTTTTTTCTCCTTTTATAGCTAATGTCCTGTCGAATGTTGATTGGTATTGGCATCCAGTTTGGTCTGTGTTGATTATATATTCCATATTGAATTGCGGTGTAATATGTTTAATTATTTTACGGTAATTTTCAGCAGCTACTACTATATCATTTAAACTTCCGATTTCTCTAACTGACACGTAAATAGTTATTTTTCTTTGCCGAATTTTATGATTCTTTTTAAAATATGCAACCCACCGAGCGGAAGCTTTAAATTTAAAATCTTCAGATTGAAATTGGCTGGCACCTGCTAGAGCCCATTGTCGCAATTGACGAGTAGTTACCTGCTGTAAAGCTTCACGGGCTTCTTTAAATCGATCGTAAGTCCATTGGTCTATTGCATTGTATTTATCATATATTGTTCCTCCAGTGATGATTTGATTCTCCCAGCGGGATATATCATGCTTTCTTTTTAAAAATCTGCTGCCGGTGATCTGTAATGTTTTTAAGCTCCACGAAGGATTCTGACGTGCCAGTGTCACTGTTTTAATTTTGCTGTTTAACGGAATATTAATCCTTTTTGTTCCCTTATGGTGCCCTTTTCCTTCGTGCTCGTACCACTCATCTTCCGGAGAATCGTCATACGTGGTTTCTTCGTATTCACTCTCACTGTCGAATTCGTCAATATCAATAAGACATTCCTCTTGCTGTAATTCGTATTCGGTAAGAATGTCAATTATATTTTCAATTATTTTTTTACCGATTGCTATGGCTGCATCGGAAATTGACGTGGACACTTCATTAGAAATTAAATTTTGATTACGAAGATGGTCTTCCACATATGTTAAAGCATCCCTTAATAGTTGCTTTTCATTGGAATTACTATCAATTATAATATTAACCGATGAACTAGATGGTTGCACACTCATTTTCGCTTTTCACTATGGCTATGGACAATCTTCGACTGGCTAAAGAACTCATTCTGAAGCAGGCGAGTTGCCTATCGGTTCTTATAATAACAAACAGTTGCATTGGGTCCAACTTTGAAACGCGAGAAGTTCGATAAATCGAAGAAGACACGCACGATGATTCTGTAGAGGATGAATAGAAAGCTCAAGCAAGAAACTGATGCACCAAACATTTAAAAAATCAGTGCCCAACCGTATGTGAACGAAATAATAGTTCATTAACTCTTACTCTAATACACAAACAATTATGTGCACCAATTTTTAAACCTATGCTGGAATATGCATGGTATGCAGCCGGATTAACAGCAGAGAGACAAATATTTCAAAACGTCAATCAAATCTGCTTTCCCGTGGATGTGGAAAGAAGCAAGTGCCAATGCAATAATACTGCACTTATTCGATGTGCAAGTTGTTTCTGTATGCTATGTTTCGTATGCTTTTACGACATGTATCACTGTTGTAATTGAAAATATGTAAGTGCAATATTGTTAAATTTATCGTATACCATATTTTCTCTTCCCATATTTACTTTATTTTTTCTGTTTTCAGACACGAGAGGGATATTTACTATTTTATTAATTTCGGCTAATTTATTTATAATTTATTAATCCTTTTGTTCTTTAACTTGTATATAAATAAATGTGCAATCTCTTACAAACAAGTCAATGTTACACAGCGAAAAAATAATATAAATAAATATGAAAAAAAATTTTTCAACAGACGAGAATCGAACCCTAGCCCACCGGGTGGAAGTCTCGTACGTTGTCGATAAACCAAACCTTGTTCGTTGTATACCTCCTCTACAATAGCCGATTTAAGCAGTAATGTAAGAACTTTATTCATGAATATCTCAACAACTATTGAGTGTTAGCGTCTATAATGGTATATATTCGTAAATGGGAGACCGAGATCTATAAGTATACAGAGTATCAACTAAATCGGTGAGACGTCGTCCTTGCACTCTCCTTGTAAGTTCCAATTCTTTTATGTTGCTTTTAGCCAATTAAAATGATTAGTAATATAGAAAGTGCAACCCTATTTCTCTTCACACTTTAGCCACCCGATTGTAAAAACGTCGATTTATTTTTTCGTGCAACACTTTGGTCTTCCATTTAGTTGTACTGTTTGTTAGTACTCCTTGTACCATTGCCATCACTTTTTCAATCTAATAATATTTTTAAATTTCTCTTGCACCTATGACACAATTGTTTTGTTTTGAATTTTGCTGTAAGTACTTAACAGTGTTTTTGTTCAACCTTTGACTTTTCTCTACGACATTTTTTAGCTAAATACAATAATATAATTTTATATTTCGCTAATTGATTAATTTTGCTGGAAATTTTGTACATTAGACGAGGCTAAAGAAATCGATATGGGTATCTTAACTCATGGCGACATATTCGGTGAAATTGCATTGCTGCATGAGATACCAAGGACTGCAACGATAATTACTAGGTGTATGTATTATATGTATCGGTATAATTTAATTAATCACTTTATTGTGACTCAACAAGTTTTTACAACAAGTCAGTTAATATTCAATTATTAATTACGTAATAGCTCTTTCCGAATCAGGAACTTGTAAATTGTAAATCGTTGACAGAATATGTTGAATACATTCGTGCTTATTTTAATCAGTGAGTTTATGAAACTTTCACAGTGCATATAATTGACACAGATCTATAAAACGAACTTTTTAAATTTTCAATATAAGCCTATATAAAACGTTGTGAAATGCAACTTTTAGTATTTTCTCTACAATTCCGACCAAATGCAATTTTTGAAAAAATTTCTTTTCACATCCTGTAGTAAACTAATTGCTCTAGCTTCCCAAAATAGTTGAAATCGCATAGCAACAATCGCAAATGTAACAACCTAATACTTACTTCGGTTCAAAAAAGGTTATAGTATGTACATTGCAGAGGGGGGCATTAGTTGACGAAACAAATATTTCAAATACCATTTTAATGTTTTGGATTATATTTTCCTTAAAGAAAGTAGTATTTTAAATAAGACATACAATATCGAAAATAAAATACTTCTATTTTAACAATCTGAACCTCAGAAAATAATATTTCTATTTTAACAATTTGATACAGAAAATAAAATATCTCTATTTTAACAATCTGAAACACGAAATAAAATATTTTACTTTTTGCATTGTTATAATACCCCGAGAAATCGCGTAAACATACAGTGTGTTTTATCGTTAAGAAACGATTTACACTAATAAATGTATTGAATTCGAACCATTATTTCCAGCAAAAATATTTAAAGTTGAAATTGAAAATGAAAAGACACAAAATACAAATATTGTCAATATTCTTCAAATAAAATACTATTTTTAAAAAAATGACTGCCTCAAGAAAATTATTTTATTTTCAAAAATTACTGCATCAAATAAGATATTTTATTTTCAAAGTCGTACACATACTTTCAAATAAATAGGATTATTTACTATTTAAAATACTATTTTTCCCAGTTCTGGTACATTCAGTGTTGAGCAATAAATTAATTAATTTAAATAAAGAATTACTTAAATAAAAATTTAAATAACAAGTTATTTGTTATTTGGATATTCAAATAAAGAGCAAAAATAATTATTTATTATTTGAGCAAGGCTAAATAGAAGTATTTAAAATAATAAAGTTAATTGTCATTCACAAATACAATTTCAATTATTATTTGTATTGACAAATAATAAATGGACGGGCCCGGCCTCTGGCAGTATACCTGAAAAGGTTGCTATAGCAGACAAAAATCGTACACATGTTCATTGTATACATATACAAAATACAAGCAATAAGAGAAGACCAAAAACTATTTATTTGATTTCCACCTCCATCCAAATAATAAATAATCTTTTATTTGCAAAAAGAAATAATAAATAGATCACTTTTGGAATTATTTAAATAAAAAGTTTAGTTATTATTTGCAATTAAAATCACAGGTTTATTTATTATTTAATTATTTATTATTTAAAATAAAATTTGCCCAACACTGGGTACATTGCTGATACTTCTTGCTACTACTTTATGTTTCGAAGTTGACTAAAAGTAATATGTTATTCAAACTACAATAGGCAATTCATGGCTATAGGTATCTAATAACTTAAAAAATTCAATTAACAGCTACTGTAGATTTATTTCTTATACCTCAAAAATGTTTCAACAAGATTCTTCGACCCTATTTATCAAAAGAGTGGGATATTTTGCAAGATGCCTTGATCCATTTCAATTACTTTAAAACCTGGAGCAAAGACACTGTGCGAGAATGCTGTATTTTAAGCAGAATGAAAAACTTTCACCCCGATGAGGTAAGAAATATTCAAATCTGTATTACTGATGAACCCAGTGGCGTAGCTACAGCGGAGTATTTAATTGTTCTTCTATGATATTCCTCCTCCGATACTATTTAAATTATGCCAAAAATATTTTTCTTGTGCCATTAAAAATAAAGGAAATATTTAGGTGATCTCCTTCAGCTGAGACACCCTGTATAGTATTCGATAACGATTACATTAGTGAATTTGATAATGTAATAATTAAAACAACGAAATTGTTTAAAACGACCAATTTGATATTTCATATTTTACAACGAAAATATAAAGATAATTTTGTCTGAAAGAGCTGTACGAGCGTACTCGAAGAAAATTGCAAATCAATTATTTTAACTGCCTCCTTTAGTATTAATGGTATACATTGATTTGTTTAAATATTTTACTCGAAACAGTAGTGTTTTATAGATAAACCAACAACAATGACTATATAGTTATTAATAAATAGTTACATTTAATAAGTTATTAATATTCCAATATACTATACTATAAAATACAACTATAAAATGCAACTATACTATACAATACATGTATATATATAGTAAACGCTCGTTCGTTGTGAAAAATCGACTATGCGGTCGTTGCGACGTGCCTACCCCCTCCACTGCCTGTCAACGCCGAGTCGGCCGAGTCGCTCCGCACGGCGGCAACATTGATGTCGGCTCGGGTATATCGGTGTGAACACCACACCATTGACTCGATTTTCGGTCACGCGATCCGTATTTCACTCTGTCCTTCTCTATGTTCGGCTCTCTATTGAAGTCTCGCTCGGCGCGCTCGGCGCATATCTAGGCGCAGTCATAAATCAAAAATAGCTTCACTATTCGATCGTTGCGACCTCAACTACCATGCCCTTTCACAACGAACGAGCATTTACTGTATATATATATGTGTGTGTGCTATAAAGAATAACAACTATCGAATACTACCAAATAAAGCTATCAAATAAAAACTATTTAAGGTCTTATTAGGTGACGGCAAAGGGATGGTTAATTACGTTCACTTCGTGCTAGAAGGCGAATGTCGTCTCATAGAACATATGATCGTACATGAGCAGTACATCTCTAGTGGAAACGTACGATATAAATTATACCGTCCTAGTCTTACTGAAATGAAATGGAAATCTTCATCGTTGGAAGCAGAAATCGCCAAAGAAAGAAAACAGCAAGTAATACAACAATAATATTTTCCGACATTTATTTTTTGACATTTTATATAGAAAACAACTCGTTATATGTACTATGATAACGATGAACATTTATCTTTTCGTAAATTAATATGTAAAACCAATTTATTCAGAGAAGAATTAACTAGTGACACTAGTGGACATCGAATACAATAAATAGAATGATTTTTCCATTTTCTTTTTTCAACATTTCACTCCTTAATTATGAATTACTAGACTCCGGATTTTATGCATTTATAACAAAAATGAGTAGATGCAATTTAAAACAGTGAACAGATTAAAAAACTTTAAGAATATTATTATAAGGTGGAGTGGGGTAAGCCCGTCTACGGGGCAAATCCGTTAATTGGTTATTTTTATTATTTATTTATTATTATATGGACGAAATTTCTCTAGCTTGTATTTATTAATGTAGTACAAGTTAGTATAAACTATTCTTCATAGATGTCGCCCAAGCATGAAGGTGTTTTCCTCGCTTAAATCAACCAATGCCATACAGTCACATGCGAGGTACACGGTACACGTACAACTTTAAGGTTAACCTGAACGTGCAATAGTTAACAAGTTATTAATATATTCCGTGTTGTTATTTTAGGTAAGTACAACAAATATTGGTGTAGGTTTACATTAAATAAACCGTTTTTATTGTATTTTTTTTAATTTATTGAGAAAAACACTAAAAGATGCACTTGCCCCTTAAATATTACTACACGGGGCAAGTGCGTACTATCACAGTGGGGTAAGTGCGTACTGTATGAGTAACTATAAGACTAAACAATATATTTAGTGCAATAAAAAGCATTTTGTAGCAGGCTTGATAATAATTCTACCCCGTAGCACTTGAAAGAAGGTCCGAAAGCATTTTTAAACTTTGTTTTAATATCACTGTATCCCCTTCCATATTTCAGCATAAAAGTACATGTTTGTTTAAAAATGGATAACTATAAAACTAAACAATATAATTTAATGCAATAAGAAGCACTTTATAGCAGGCTTGTTAATTCTTTTCTTGCCCCGTAGCACTTGAAACAAGGTTCGGGGCAAGTGCGTCCAAGTTGACACTTTGTACAATATCCTATCGAAATGATAATTTTCAAGCAAAATTAGGTTCCTACATAAAACTAATTCATCAGTAATAACTGTGGCAAGAGTTTGATACCAAGAACGTTAAGTTTTTACATAGCAGATTGAAAATACATCAGTTTAAAGTCCAACTTTGCAAAAACTAGGACGGACTTACCTCACTCTACACCTTATTATTTTCAGTACTATTAATGAAAAATATAAATTGATATATAGCTCCTGTGCCTTGCAACTGATGCACAAATTTTTTATTTTGCATAAAAATCCGAAGTCTACGTACCTCTATTAACTGCAAGTGCAGCAGTATTTTTGCATATCTTATGATTCGAATGAGTTACGAATATTGTTGCTCTAAAATTCAAAAAGTTTATTTTAAAAATAACATAAATATCTGCGTATGTAAACAATTAAATTTAATTTAATGTTTAAACCCCTTCTTTCTTACGAGTATCGTATAACAAAAACATATCAATTTTAAAGCAGACCAGCCAGGACACTGTAGCTACTGACCATGTCTCAGCCCTGGAATTATTACGTATGTCAGAACGATCAAAATTACTTGGTGAACAAATCGATCAAGACCGTTCTAGTATCATTACGACTTCACTGTTGGACGTTGTAAGTACTATATATATATCAGAATTGTATGAGACAAGAAATTCCCAGTGAAATCTTGTATTACAAAGTGTAAGTTTTGTAAACAGGGTAGGGCAATAACTATGTCCACCATGAAAATCTCCGTTATTTGTAACAATATGGAAAACTGTTATCAACAAAATTTGCACGGTACAGAGGGGGGCATATTGTAACATATACATTTTCTGCGTGGGTGGAGGCATAGAGGACATTTCAAGATCACCTTGATTTTTTTAATAGGAACACCTACTTCTGTATCATATATCGATAGACTATCGAATTCTGAGTAAAAATGTGTTGACCTTTATATGTCCTAAATCTAATAGTTAACGAGATATTATCGAAACAATTTTCTTTTTTCTTTGGATAATATCTCATTAACTACTGGTTTAGGACATATGAAGGTCAATACTATAATACTCAGAATTTGATACTCTATTGATCATATGTATGAACTAGAGGGCTATTGTTGCTCGCTCGCTTCGCTCGCTCGCGAGTAGGGTTGTTGTTGCTCACTCCCTTCGCGAGCTCGCGGGCAGGACTGCTCTTGACTCTCCACGAGCCACACAAAGAACTTCCCGATTCGTTATTTGCTGTATATTATTATTATTATTTATTAAGTGTACGTTTTAAGAAGATTATACGTATTCAGGGAAATTCAATAGTTTTCTACTTATCAAAATGTTTGCTATATGGCGTCGCATTAAACCAATATCGTATGCTCGTTGCTCGCTTGGTTCCTTGTTATAGCATACTAATGTTGCAAAATAAATTGTCTTAATTAGTTTTTCGCAAACGATACAACTCATCATTATCCGGGTTTGCAGTATTGATCTTGGTTTTCTTCGATACTATTAATTTAAATTTTCTCAAAATATATAAACCGCTCAATTTTGAAACCCTGCTCAGTGCTACATACAACATTTGTAAAGTTCGTATTTCTGATGTTTTAAAATCCATACATACTTTCTCGTATGTTTGTCCCTGACTTTTATGAATCGTAATCGCTCCAGCAGGAACCACTGGAAATTGACTACGTGTGATTTGTTATTTTTCTTCACTCGAAATATTTACTTGATTCGATATTTTTTTATTATTGGTGTTAAATTTTGATTTATATTTGCATTTTTCATATAATCACGATAACGAGTTCTTACTTTCACTCCTGCTATGGTCAATTGAAAATCTAACCACAATATAGACGGAATTTTAGTATTTTCTTGAAAAGTAATAAATTTTAATATTCCGCATGTGTGCTCCATTAACCAATTCGTCTTCAACGTCAATGTTATTAATTATCATATATTTTATATTAATTTTCAATTTAATCTCAGTTAACAATTCGTTTTGAACTCATTGTTTATTTAAAGATTGTAATATAAATGTTTTTGTACTTTCATCGATATTCTTTGAAAATGTATTCTCGGCGATGATTAACTCACTCTTGCATTGGAATAATTTTCGATTATTGTAAGCGGTTACATTAGCATTAGTTGCATAATTGGAAAAAACATTTTTTTTAATTAAAAAAAAACAAGAAAAATTTTTTTTTTTAATTTTATAAAAAATTTTTTTTTTAATTTTATAAAAAAAAATTTTTTTTTTAATAGATATATATAGTTACGTTTACTTCTTCGGTGGATACGCCTTTCGTATAAATTGCAATGTTTAATCAACTCCTTTCGAAAAAAACTAAAAAACTACTTGACCAATATGGACCAAAATCTAATCAGCTCTAAGTTACAGCGGGGCACATCGATTGCATAATTCATCATTCCGATCGCGTTGTTACTTTTTCTGAAAACGTTAACGAAAAATTTGATACCATAGAAACGGACATACGCACACACACACACACACGCACACATACCGACGTTTTGATAAAAATAGTCTAAAATGACTCCAATGACCATGAAACGTGAAGATCTGCTAAAAATTCGATTTTCGATTTTCGGGGTAATTACAGTAACTTCCCTATGAATCGGGAAGTTAAAAATAGGACATTCCATTTAAAAAAATAAGGTGACCTTCATATCTCTACAAAAAATTATATAAAAACAAAAATTTTTTGGTATCGTATGAGCCCCATTTTACCATTCAACTTTGTCCTTCAGACATTTGGCGTATCTTTAAAAATAACAAAGATAATTGAGGTGGCAACGTTAGGTGACTCACCTATAATATATCACATAAATATCTAAATACATTCTTTTAACAAATATTTGAGTAATATTTATTATCTTTAGTTTGAAGCTGTTTTGAATTAAGAATATTGTGAGATTTACAACATTTCACAATTGCATTTACAATGTAAACTACATTGTCTATCCCCATTCTTCTTCCTTTTTTATTCTTAACCTTCGCAAGGTAATATGAGGTCTCAGAGACCCCAGCTTCAGGTGCTTGAAAAGAATTTTTTCTGTGTTATTCTTTATCCCAAATTTATTAAAAACGAGGCTATTTGTGAAATTCATTTGCCAGGGTCTAAATGACCCCACCTTACTATTAATGTATTATTAGACCTTACCTTGCGAGGGTTAAAATCTCCATTCTCTCTTTGTTTCTTAAGTTTTCACTTCCATAAGTAGATCTTTTCGTGCACTTCACTTTACTGTAAATAATCTAAATTTACTATATAGGTGCACGAATGGCACAAAATTACGGACGTAGTAGAAATGTTGATGAGAGAACCGTCCACCATTTCTCAACAACGTTACCCAGAAGGTGTACGGACGATTTTTATGCAAATTTGTACGTTTCAAAGAGGCGCCTGTTTTGGCTTAGGTAATATCTTCAATAATTTTACTGTCATTCTACTACTATATTGTACCTTACTACAGTAAAGTCGCGTTATTTGTCAGCAATCGGGCACGCGATGGTAGTCAGGTGCCTACTAACTCCACTGACGGCCAACGCCGGCGGTCGGGTATATCGGTGTGAATACACTACTAACCCAATTACAAAACTTCTTCATTTTTCATTATTTTTTATGGGACTTTCACCAACTTATTTCTGGCGTTTTTCTGATTAAAATGACACCGAACATCACTCGAGTACATGTTCATAAATTATATTTTCGCAGTCATCATTTGTTTTAATCACAGTTTTAATCTTTACACTTATAATATTTTGAAAATGAAGATAGGGACTATTAAAAAATTTAATAATTAAAGCCGTTAGCTTCCTGAATACTATGTTAACATGAATTACAACTTCAATAGTATCCCGAAAGATAAATTGCGTCTTATGATAAATACAGGTGAGAACATGGAGAATCGGAGGATAGTGTCCACGACAAACGTACGATGCTTTCTGGTGCCCCGATACTTTTTGAATGAACATAATCGAGCAAACATTTGGGAGCACGTGAAGCTGTTCATGGACTCGAAATATCCGACCAGGAAGGAGCTGTTCAATAAGTTCGTCCTGGACCGAAAGTACATAAATATACTCATTTGTCAGAGCTGGGTTATTGCAAATAATAAATATCGAATAAAATATTTATTTTATTCGATACAATAAGTTCTTCAAATTGTATTTAAGTTTCAAGTTTAAGGTTCTTTAAGTTCAAATAGTATTAGGTAAATTTCTAAAATAAATCATCTTATTTCGTGTTTCAGATTGTTAAATTATAATTTCGATATTTTAAGGTGAAATAGAGACCAAATTTTTTATTCAACCAATAAACTTTAATAACGTATATTGATGTTTTAAGCGCACTGGTTCGATCTGATGTTACTAACTAAGCAATTTTGCAAATTACCACAAAATTTTCAACGTTTCAGTCAATATTTAAACCATTTTCAAGAAAAATTTTTTTATATAATTGCGTCTTTAAAAATGATTAAATCAATGTATAATATGTAATTTATGTTGAATTACGCACAAAAAACTAAATGTTCTAAGAAACAAACCTACTTGCTAAGTGAACAAATTATTTTAAATTCTTTGAAACTTTATAACCACGTGTTGTTCCATGTCTGTGATACACGAACTGAGGTAAACGTTAGAATTTGAAGAGGCAATGAATCAGAAAACATCGATCGACCCATTAGCCAATCAATATTTGGCGGTAAATATGAACCGTGAAAAATCCATTTCCAATTGTCGATCGAGATAAAGGAAACAGTTATAAACTTTAATGAATAAGATTTATCCCCTTTTGTTCGATGATCTTTTGCCAAAAAGAATAAATAAGAAAATATTTTATTCATTAAAGTTCATCGCTTGGATAAAGAAATTCGATTTTATTTCACCTCAAAATACCGAAATTACTTTCTTGCCAATCCAATATACATATATCCTATGTTAAATACTATTTCTGTAAGCCAAATGAAATCTAAAACATGAAATAATATTTTGAAATATTTATTTCGCCAGGTGTTACCCATCTCTGCTTATTTCTAGTCAGGAGATTACTATTATCTGAATTTCTTGTGTATGTTTTCTTGTTCGTAGGTGGAGACAATACAAAAAACTATTAGTCGACACGATTGGCAAACGAGGACGGCGAATCCACAGTAATGTGACTATGCACGACGTGCCCTACTCTATAAGAATCGAAAACGATGTGGGTCTGTGCAAAAATTAATTACCGAGGCATTGAAAACGAAATGTTTTATACATAAAGATTTTATTTTACATAGTTTCGACCGTAAAAAATCGTTTAAGATTACAAATCTTATTATTCGAGCATCATTATAAAAATATTTCCATACAAATAAAAAATACTTTATCAACATTGAAACGTTACACGTCTTTGGTCGTAGATATATATAGATAGATTTCACGAAAATTCACATTTGTTACTCGGTAACGCTAAACCCTGTGACAAAACTCGCAATACAGTGAGTATTAAGTACTGATTAGCAAGTCCGTGCTTACTCTTCTATGACTTGTACATCACAAATTTATAGTTCAGTTACTGGATATTTTCTCACCGACTTCTTTGTTGTTTAAAGCGGTTCAATTCCAATGCACACTTTCCAAAGCCGATCGTTCATCATTAACAGTTACTAAGTACGTCGTTAATATATTTATCTGTAAAAACGCTTATTTATCTGTAAAGTATTGTTTCTGCGTCTTTTTTGTACATTCGGTCAACTATTACAGAAATAAAATTATAGTATAATCCCCTAGATACGATGTGTAGCACTACGATAAGTAGACTCCGGATATTTATGCAAAATAAAAAGTTTTTGCATCAATCGGATGATGCACGAGCTAAATATAAATTTATATTTTTCACTAATAATTTTAATGTAGCGAAAATAATATATTAATACTAAAAATGTAAAATAATTATCATTTCCAGTGTTTTAAATTGCACCTACTCATTCTTGTCAGAAATGCATAAAATCCGGAGTCTGACGATAAGTATAAGACAGATTAGTAGACTGCAAATCTTCATGCAAAATATCAATTTTCTGCATCATTTAAAAGAAACAGGAGCTAAATAGACAATTTTCTTTCTTCTTTAATTCATTGTTACAAATCGAAAACAGTTTATTGATATTTTTAAATTCGATATGTTTACTGTTTTTTACCGTTCCATTTTTGCCATAAGTCCATAAAATCCGCAGTCTACCGATCAGTATATTAGCGCGAATACATCATTCCATATTTAATGAAAAGCTGAAAAAAATTCAACGTTGAAAAGACGTGATGTAACTTAATAGTCAAAGGAGTCCGCCAGCGGTGGACCGTTAATTTTGGGTCCCTGAGCTAACACTATTTGAGGGTCTACCTAATTAACCCAAATTATCTCAAGTATCAAAAATTTCGGTGTAATTCATTTTTTCTTAAGTTTTTACTTTTATTTTTATTTTACCACGAATGGGGCCCTCTGACTAAACTGTGCCCTTATAAAGGCCATGCCTAGATCCGCCGCTGAAATCCACTGTACAAACGAAATGAATGTGTGTACTGGTGAGGAAACTGCGAATATTTATACATTTATATCACATTTCACTTGTAAGTAAAAGACCATAGAACATGTCAAAATTTCGTTTCTGGAATGTTTTACCGAAACAATTTTATTCTGCCTAATATCAGTTTCCGGACATTTAACGATACAAACGTCTGTCAAAAGCGTGCATGTAACATTGGAGGAAGACTACAACTAGTGATAAGACTAAGCAGATCGTCGTAATCTTTAAAGTTTTGCTCACATTCCATAAAATCACTTTATGACATTGAGATATACCGAAAGAAAAATGACACCGGGTAGATGCTAAAACGTGTTTAGAATGTTGAGCACACAAAACAGTTTGGGGGGATCTTTCATTTTCTTCAAGAACTAAAAATACGTTTTGTAAACGCAATTAACCATTCGAGAAACTCTGCAGAACTATTATACTAGAGACGAAATCGAGTGGTGTGTTAACAACGAAGCTTGATACGAGTTATGGCAACTATAAAAGAAATTTTCAATCATCTAGAAAAAACATTTTTGACATTTTCATTATATAAATAATTTTATGGTGGATTCAGCGACGAAAAAACGTGTTCTCCCCATACCAATATGATTTTCTCGTTGAAGGTGACGTGAAGGTCACCAGATCGCACATCGTTGAATTTGTTTTTCATAAGCTATAAGACTTTGGTAATGAAAATACGTAGTCCCATTTAAAAGAAGTTCGACATTGAAAGCTCGAGAAAGGTGACCTTGAGAAAATTGGTTTGCCTATCACCGCATTTGCCCCTTCGAACCGAACCCTCTTTTCCTCTGGCCTTCTTTCCTATTATAAAAAATAAGTGAGATATTTAAGATGGTTAAATAATTATCTATAATTCTAAAATTCATTAATATTGTATTATGCAAAATAAATGCTTCATTGTGTACCACTGATCAAAAATTTCTAGTCTATAATAAAGCATTAGTAAAATGCGAAAGTCTATTTTCACTGCGTTTGCTGAAAATTGGTTAAAAACATGCCTACCCGATACAAAGCGATAATCACAAATGGAGATTGGTTCTACACGTAGTACACGGCTCACTACACAGATTACTTTTTGCAGAGTGTGCATGGTGTACGGTGTTGTGTGACGGATTGCACGTGAATGACAAAACGCTTTTGAGCTTGTGGCAAAATTAAACTTTTATGGTAATTTGCCATGAATCCCCGAGCTACTCTCATTGTCAGTGTGAAAATGTCCTCATGTACAAAGTGTTGGACTACATGTAGTGGTTCACTCCCAGGGCGAGTTTACAAAGTCGAAATTAAACGAAAATTGAGGCTGATGAAATTACATCGGAGATTTTGTTATCGAATAACCAACAATTTAAAATCTCCCGAAACTTTGACAATCCACCAATAATGGTAGACACAGTTACCTGAAACACGCTATTTTCTCTGTATTATTCATATTGAAAAAGCAGATAATAAAGTTATTTATTTAGTTTAATTTATAAAATCCATTAAACTGACGGGGCTAACAGACGAAAAAGGTGTTTCTTGACTGATGGTGCAATCCAAATATGCAGAAAATATGATAAAATAAGTCACAAACGTGGAGTAACATTTCTTCTTGCAAAGTTTCATTTCTGAATAAATCAATGTTGAAAATTTGACCGATACACTTGTCTTTGTGTTTACAATAAATAGAAATGGTAAGTAATGAATGATTATACGTTAGACGAGTCTTCTTAAGTAGTTATTTGTTCGAAAACAAAACTATCCATTTTCACACACATATTAGATCAAAAAGCGGACCCATACTGGAGACGTATAAAAAATATTTTCATTTTACTAATAGATATTCTGGAATCTTCGTCAGTACAAGAGTCTAAGGCTCAAAGTATTTTTGACTATTGAATGCACGGTGATAATACGATCTAAATGTACACATACATATACATACATATATGAATACCGGCGTTTTAGCTGGTAAAGTTGATCTCACATATAAAATTCGTTAGAAACAAAAAAATATTATTTTTCGTTTGCTGTTTCGATAAATAAGAGAATTGATTCGACAATCGACACGCATTTTGCTGAAGTCAGTTTCAAGCGTTCTCTGCACTCCATAATCTGTCATGGATCGTCGAAAACTGAATGCATGCGCCACGCGCGTTCGAGCAATATTCAAATTCCTCAAAACATTTCATTGTACACTTGTTCTTTATTTGTTTACCTGTTCACGTCTTTTAAATTCTCCACAACTTGTGAGATAATACATGAACACATTTGTTTGAGTATGTTTTTGATTGAAATGTTGTTCATATTACTCTTCCCTAGATTACCTAGAACAGAGGTGACGACGAAACTCCATCCCCACTCTTCTCTCTGGCCTAGGCAAAGAGCTGTTCTCTTCCGTAGTGGAAGAACCTAGAATAACCTCTAGGCCTAGAATAACTTCAATAAGTTCACGTTGCTGATGTCCCTCTGCATTTCAGCAAAATCTAACTGTGCACTATTAGCCGAACATTCCATGGCACATTAGGTCGATCATTATTCTAAAATATACAAATAAATTCCCTCTCGCGTCACGCAAATTCAAGCTCACAATTAGTTTGCCACACTGTTGTCCAGATTGTTTTCGTTACCACCGCATCTCCCATGCCGGAAAAGAAAAACTTGTTCAACACTTCAGATCCTGGTTTGATTCACCTCTCATTTGCCTATTATTACGTAACTGGGATTGCTGAATCCATCGGGCGCGTCTTTCTTAAAATCGTTCTTCTGCTGGGGCATATTCACATAATTGTCCTGAGTCCTAATAATCGACGGAGTGTAATCCGTCTTGGCCGTCGGATTCGAATTGATCTCGGCCTTCTCCGTGCTCTCGTTGTTTTTTTTGTTCAGATCTATCAGCTCGATGTTCTTCGGCGTGTTACAATAACCGGAGTCTCGATCTATTGGTCGATGTGCAAGCTCATTCTTCATAGTTTGCCTGTTCCTGGCAAACTCAGCCCTCCGCTCGTGGACATTGATTGGTTTCAGATAGGGATCTTCTTCCTCCTTCTTCAGCATTGGCGATATCTCCACGGCGTCTTCCGAGTCGGATGTCGGCGACGGGAAATCGAAATGGGACCGTTCCTGGCGAGGCCTCGGACTGAAAATACCCGACTCAATTGTTTGACTTCGAGGACTCATGCACAGATAGGTCGTATCCTCTGTTGTCGCAGACACAGGCGAGTTCGCATAATCGTGGCTTGGCGAAGAGAGCATCGTGTGATCAGGTGCAGACAACATTGTCAAATAGTCGTTCTGACCGCCCTCTAGCAGCAACGTGTTCATGTCCAGGTAAGGGGCGTTTAGCTGGATGTAATGCTGAAATCAATTACCAATTTTATTTTTAATATTAGCTTGTTGTATATGAAATGTCCGAATTTTAAATGCAAATTACATAAAGTGTTTATCTTTATGTAATTTCCTGTTATTTTGATAAAGTAGTGTAAAATAATCACTCGTGGAGCTCTGCAAACCTAATGTTAAAATAGATTTAGTCGAGCATGAAGAAGAACGAAAAATTTACTAACTTACCGCTCTCACGCTGTCTTCTAACAAATCTCCTATACTCTCGACTAATTCTGTGAAGCTCGGACGTAGAGTGGGTTTTGCCTTCCAACATTGACGCATTATTTCATATCTACGAATTGAAAATTACAAAGTAAAATCAGTCATCCAAATGTGACGCCTAGATATCAACACTGTACAATGTTTTTTCAACCTTATGTTTTTTCAAATGACATAAACCCTTCTGTTTTAGTAGAAGGTTATTTTAGATTACGCAAATGTATTAACTGTGATGGAGAACATTTTGAGCATTGCATTAAAAACAATGGAGAGAATATCTCACAATCAACTTTTATAAAAATGTATGTTAAAAATTTCGTTTAAGAATCTGAGCTGAACTTACACTTCAGGTGTAGCGTACTCGGGCTGCTCCATTCTGTAACCCGTGATCAGATTCTGGTACTGTTTCTCCGCTTCCATCCCAGGATATGGAGTCTCAGCCAGCGTGAAAAACTCCCACAGAACTATACCAAACGACCAAACGTCCGACTGCGTCGAGAAAATTCGATCTCTGATCGATTCGATGGCCAACCACTTAATGGGTAATGGACCATCGCCTTTCTTCTTATAATTTTCGTCTTTGTACATAGTCTTTGCTAAACCGAAGTCACAAATCTTCACTACGTTGTTTTCGGCTAGCAGGATATTTCTGGCGGCCAAGTCACCGTGTAGTACCTAGAAATTAATTTTTAACTAGCGACTTGTACCGGATCATCAAGGAAACCCAGTGCTCAGTTCCAATGAGTCAAATTCATGTTAGGAAGTACTAATCGCATAATACTTATCGCATTGTTTGTGTTTAGTTAGCAACATTAAAGAAACACATTCCGAAAGAAACTTTTGGGACAACCTAATACAACATTCCTTTAAAAGTAGTCGTGTTATTATTGAAACGTTATATCTCAGCGGTTGATACTCAATTAAAAGGGCAGGGGGCGATTCTACACAAAAGAACAAGTCAAAAATGTAGAATAAAATTTGTTCAACAGAATTCTAGTGCAAAAAGTTTACGATTCCATAGCATTATATTTAACACAGCTAAAAGCATAAATTCAGGAGAAAATTTTAAAAATATTTTCTGTTTGTTGCATCTTCAATTTAGTTGTACATTATGGTAGAAGATGCATAAGCAATTTTGCCAATTTCTATTCCACCTTTTTAAAAAATCTAAACAAATAGGATTAGCATCATAATCGTTCACAGTGCTGCACATATTGTTAGTGTAGAGTATGGAACTGAAAGGTGAAACAAATAAATAAATAAGATAGAACAAATCAATGAATCTCACCTTCCTATGACTAAGATATTCCATTCCACGAGCTACTTGGAACGCCCAGGACAACAGATCCTGGGTGCAAATTGGTTTTAGATTATAGTCTTTGTAGTCCCCTCGATAGTTAGACCATCCCAGTTGAGTGGAGCCGTTACTAAGTACGAGGCCATCAGGCGACATACTGACACCCTGGGAATCGGTAGCTGTAGCATGATACTGCACCGAATCAGTTCTTGAATTACGGCTGAT
This sequence comes from Lasioglossum pauxillum, assembly GCA_933228785.1. Lineage (NCBI taxonomy): Eukaryota > Metazoa > Arthropoda > Insecta > Hymenoptera > Halictidae > Lasioglossum > Lasioglossum pauxillum. Next base: position 37,266,522 of record OW121699.1, on the reverse strand, counting down.
ACTGCGAGAAAATGACAATTCCGCATATTTTATCCTATCGTGCAGACAGAAGAAAACAGAAGAGCGTTAGCACCGCAACCCCTTGCATGCACCGGTGTTTTATCGTGTTATTTACGAGAAGCGAATATGTAGTTGCATCTTCATGCGTGAAGTACAGTAATGATCGGTATTGTATGTGAAAGAGGTGTGCACGATATTCGTGAAAAATTTACCCCCACTCCTGTTAGTTTTTTAATCATTTTTCGTACAATTTTTACCAACATATTTTTGACATTTTTCTGATTAAAATGAGACCAAACACGACATAATTCGGAACATATTTGCTCGTTCAATTGACGATTCAGTAGAACCTCGAGTATCCGAACCGATATCTCCCATTATACGAATACACAGGGTGTTTCGTCTAAAACAGGACACCTAAATATCTCTTCAGGTTGTTGTGATGCAAAAAATATTTGTTACGTAATGTGCATGGTGTCAATGGACCAAATATCTGCCAAGAATATTTTTTCCGAAGGTCATTTTTTTCGGAGTTATCAGGGTCATCGATGTTTTTTGATACATAACTACATTTTTATTTTATTGCATCGGGTAACTGATTGAAAAATACATTCAGATATTTATAAAAACATGACCTCGAAATGACCTTGATCTTCGAGAATTAAAGTTTTGCCTTCAGATCAAGCTCCAGGTCATGTTATTATATCTGAATATAATAAAAATGTAATTATGTATCAAAAAAACATCGATGACCTTAATAACTCCGAAAAAAATTACCTTCGCAAAAAAATATTCTTGCCAGATATTTGGCCCATTGATGATATGCACACTACGTAACAAATATTTTTTACATCACAATAGCCTAAAAAGATGGACCGCGCAAAGGAACGCCAATTTTCGAAGATCAAGGTCATTTCAAGGTCATGTTTTTATAAATATGTGAATGTATTTTTCGATCAGTTACACGGTGCAATAAAATAAAAATGTAGTTATGTATTAGAAAAACATCGATGACCTTGATAACTCCGAACAAAATGATTTTCGGAAAAAGATATTCATGCCAGATATTTGGTCCATTGACACTATGCACGTTACGTAACAAATATTTTTTGCATCACAATAAACTGAAAAGATATTTAGATGTCCTGTTTTAGACGAAACAACCTGTATGTGTTTCACACGTGGACACTTCAATTTAAAGTGACGTACACATAACACGATTTATGGTACAAATTGGTAAAGGTTTAATGTAACACTGTAATATAGCTAACGGTTAAACTTCACATTAAGGGGACCAAAAATTTTGGACTTTATCTGGAGATTTGAACGAGAAAATGCCAAAAATACAAGTTTTAACAAGGCGGCGCTCTTACCGTTCAACTTGATACACGCAACACTTTGAACCAGTGAATTCCTAATGTTAAAACTTGGATTTTTGACATTGTCTTCTTCAAAATCTACAGGATTATATCAAAACAATTAAAATTTTTTGGTCCCCTAAAGTGCAGTTTAGCCTAACTAACTGTTCGATTATTCAAAAACTCATGGTCCACTTTTATTAGTACGGATAACCAGGGTTTTACAGTCCCGTGAATTAGACAAGTAAATATGATCCAAATTGTGTTGTATTTAGTGCCACTTCAAACAGAAAAATATCGCTCGAAGTGTTTACAGAATCGTATTCAATAAATAGCATCCATTTTATAAATTAAATACAAACAATTTTCAAAATCAAACATGTGCTTTTATTGCCGAATTACGTATCTCATAAATGGTAAGTGAGCATAGTCGAAAATTAACGATTTTTGGATTTGCATTCAATACACAACAAGTTATGAACCTGACCATTATACAAAACATGCGTTAAACAATACCATTAAGAACTTATATAAATACAATTTAGTTATTAGTGCACAGAACCAGAAAATATTTATCCTTCAAACTTTGGAAGAAAACATAATTAGACCTTCACCCGTGTAGTGCAGATTGTTTTGTTTAGAAAATCTCCACTCATAAGTGAAAATAACAGTGTTACAAAATTCTTACTTTATGAGACATCAGATTATATAACCTTTCAACTTCAAAAGGTTTATTTTTCAGTACTTAACTAGTGTGTCAATTAATTTACTTTTAATAAATTAATTTCATACTTCAGTCACTTTTAAAATTCCTATAAACATTGTAAGTATGTCATTAAAACAGAATTGTTTCGAGTTGTTGACAACAATTTTAACTGGAAAACATTTAATACAAATACGTATTTACCCTACTTTTATCTAACTATTTTAATTGATAAAGCTGTGCACACAACAATTCGTTCTTAAGAGTAAGGTGTTAATGCATATTATCATTCAACAATGATAGTATTATTATAAAACGTGCAATTTACTACTTAATTACCACCACAGAAGATAGATTCATTTTTGTAAAGGTTCGATATAACTATAGCGTTATTAATAACCCAGTCAGCCAGGCCTGCCTCGAGCAGACCTCGAGCACAGTCTGCAATTGTACGATGCCAGCAGATGGCGAGCATTAAGCTGTCACGACGCGCTCGTAGCTGAGGATGCTCGGAATCTTGTCGATTTTGGACAGCACGCTCTGCCAGCATAAAGTGATGCTTATTCGGACGCAGAAGTATCGCTTTATCTGGCGCGGTCTGGGTTAGATCCTTCGTTTAAGAGGGCAGCACGGTCGCACTAATATGGCGGATGTCGATCATGTATATTCCTTGTGTAGTCAACCGGGTACCCGGTTACGCATTTACTGTATTTTTTTCAACAATTTGTTGATGTTCCTTTAAAAAAATATTACAAAATTTCTCTGAATGTCCATTCTTTACTCGCTAATATATTAATTTATAGTCTTATAATGAGCAATATATTGTGCAAACATGTTAAATATAGAAAGGTTTTAAATAATCTATACATTTTGGTTAACTACACAAGGGATATTATCCGACGTCTGCCACATTAGTGCGACCGTGCTGCCCTCTTAAGGGAGTCTTTTCCAGCAGACGACGCCCGTGCGTGAACACTCACACACCGCTAGCGTACACTCATACACCGCTAGACCACGTATACGTACGCGAGGATTGCAAGGGTCCGGGATTCCACTTCTGATTTCTCGATAATGCAAAGACGGGGTTTTGTTGTAGTTAAAGTCGCTAGATGAAAGATCAATCTAGGGCGCTATTTGCCTCAAAAGTCTTTCTTTTACGTTTCTGAGCAATGGTTTTACAATATTTGGCTGCATGTTGCCCGTTGCATGTTGCCTGTCAGATGGCGTTGCAGTCACGCCGGCATACTAGCCTCTCCGACGGGCAACATGCAGCCGAATATTGCAAAACCATTGCTCGGAAACGTAAAAAATGGACTTTTGAGGCAAACAGCACCCTAGATTGATCTTTCATCCAGCGATTTTGACTACTAAAAAACCCCGTCTTTGAATTATCGAGAAATCAGATGTGGAGTCCTGGACCCTTGCAATTCTCGCTGACATATACATCGTCTAGCGGTGTGTGAGTGTACCCTAGCGGTGTGTGAGTGTTCACGCGCGAGCGTCGTCTGCTGGAAAAGACCTCCGAAGGACCGAGCTGCCTCCATTCTAGCCTCAGCTTGTGCCAGCATAAAGCGATACTTTTCGGACGCAGAAGTATGTTGTTCTCCTGACACAGCCTACTATCCAAAATCGAGCATATTTGCTTACTGGGAAGTAACATAAAGCGTAAAGGGAAAGGTATAAGATCAAACCTGTTATTGCTGCACACGCTGGCTGTTCTCGTCAGTAGATCAAGGCCGATAGAAGGATCAAATTTGCCAGTTGTTGGATCAATCTGATTAATAAAATCGCTTCTATGCCTCAGTAAATAATTATGCAAATTTCCAAATCGACAGTACTCAACGATCACTAACAGTTCACCTGGAGAATCATCATAAATTATTAAATAAACTTGAAATCTTCTTAAACAATAAACTTACAAACTAACAATATTACAAATACTTTCTGCAGAATCTTTCTGAGCAAAAATTTAAAGCCTGATAATAATTGACTTCTCTCAAATCACCTACATACAATTTTGCTACATAATATTTTGGTTTCTAATATTGTTAATTTATAAATAACAAAAGAAAAAAAATAGTTTTATATTTTTTCATTTATTTAAGAAAAATCTTGAGTGTCCGGCAGTAGTGGAACTTGCCCGAATGAGTTTGAAACCTAACAATAAATAACTTAATCGTTTGGATACGTACGTTTGGAAATATTTTTCGTACAAGCACCGAGAAGATTAACAACGTTCAAGTGTTTGCCAAGGTGTACCAAGATCTTCAATTCGCTAGCGAGAGCACGGACATACGTGGGATTGGTTGTACGGCGTACCATTTTCACTGCTACAGTACTAAAAGCCTCATCCTCGCAAATCCCTTGAGCCTCCGCTTTCAAGACTACACCAAACGCGCCGCTTCCCAATTGTTTTCCTGTGAACGATTACCATATACATATACAATATTGTTCATCAGATGTTACCACCGTGATTTACGCCATTAATAATGCACAGGCGTTAGTTTATTTGTAGGTGGATGCGTTAAGGACTTACGAAGGTCAACTTTGATTTTTTAAATGGAACCGTATATTATTCGCTATTGAAAAAAGTATTAACCTATGTATGTCAAAAAATTGTTCTACAAATTGTGAGCAACAGCGTTTGTAAAATTCGTTCGACTAGTTTTATGTAGACTATGTGTAACGATGATAGCGAAAATGCTCTAAGGTAGCCGAAAAACTGAAAAAATACATTTACTTTTTGCACTTTTTCTAATTGCGAAAGATTCGAAAATCTTCAACATAATAATTAATTTTTTTTAAATCAACGGAAGCATTACCTAATTTCAATCGTTCCCTGGGAAATTCCCATTTTTTATCATAAGGGAGAAACTCCGCTTGATCGTCCACTGTCATCTCTGGATTCAAACACTCGACCGCTCCCTCTTCAAAGTGCATTAGTCCTGCTTCCATTAATTCCTTTCTCATAATCTGGAACATTATATTTAATAATCGGTCAAATTGTCTCACCACGAAACGGCACCGCGTAACACTACAAATTACCTTTTCACGGCGAACCTTGATGGTGAAGTAGATTATCAGGATCACAACAACAATTACTAAGACGACGATTGAAATTATCAATCCTACGGGAACCCCTTTCCCTATTAATTAAAAGGAAAAATCACAATTAGAAATGGTCATTGAGACATTTATATTGTTTATTTTGAAGGTAGAAGCCTTTAGTTTCATAATTCATCGTTCATTTTATGCAGGCGAGAAACTGAAAACGCGGTTTTTCTCGAAAATGCTGTACATTCAAACGTCTGTGAGAACTTCGACCATTTTTTTGCGTTCCTAAAACCACCATAGACTTAAAGATTGATGCTTTTTCTTCACAACGAGACATTAAGAATTGACGTACGATTTTTTATAGACGTTTTATCAATGTTTGAATGAGAAGTGTGTCACCAACTTTATAGTAATAGGTATAAGTTGCAACATTAGGGCTTAACACTTTTCATTTAAAGAGAAAGTATTTGGTTCTTATCGACCTCGGATTGTATGCATTTATGACAAAAATGAGTAGATCAAATGCAAAACAATGTAAACAGTCAAAGTATAATATTTAAAAATACCACTATACTATTTTCAACTTATTAAAATTATTAGGAAAACAAATAAACGTCTGTGCAGCTCCTGCAATTAAAAATCTGCAGTCTATTGATGATGTTCTCCAGTTACCATCAGGATTGCCATTTTTTATTAATAACTCAGATAGCTGTGAAAAATTTTGGTGTGGAAGTTTTTGTTGTAAATATAATACGTATTTGCGTAATTATAGTCCGAAGACAAATTGTTAGTATTGACCCCGGCCACCATACGCTTCTCTATTTAACAAATTACCTTTTATTGTTAACTGTTGATAAGCTTCCACTTTTCCTATACGGTTTTCCGCTCGGCACATATACTTGCCGCTGTCCATTTCCAATGCATATTGCATTTCAAGTACTTGGTTGTCATAGAAAAATTTGTACTGCTCATTATTAGCTACCAACAATGTGTCGTCCTGCCAACAAATACACCAATTTTGCATAATTTACATAAAAATAAATTACCAAATACAGTGAAAAAGGTCAAGATGGGTCAATACAGGAACAAATTTATGAAAAACATTTTCTCAACATTGTACTGTGACATGACCTTCAAATGACCATGAACTCCGAAAATAAACGTGAAACTTTAATTTCGTTTGTAACGAGAATGCAGACTATAAATTACACGTAAAAGAACCCTTGCAAATTTTACTTAAAAAAACCCTTGCAATCTTATAAATGGGCTGAATCCCGGCCCGGCCGTCAGGCCCTGGGCTCGAGCCCCCTACAGGTAATATCCGCGCCAATGCGCGCACAAAAACCCGGCCAAAATCGAGCCGGTGTGCTGTCTGGGATTAAAAAAGTTATCGTCTTTTTTAGAGCGTCCGAATATTAATTCGAGTAACTGTATATGTAAATTACTTTGAATCTATATCAATTTTACCTAATGTTTATAAAATGAATTGAGACCTACCTTTAACCAAGTGATGGTCGGTTTAGGCATTCCCTCCACGTAGCATACGAGAATCAGTTTCTTGTGACCTTGTATATTAAGATCAATGATCGTTTCGCCTTTTGTCAAATTGGTGTTGACAATAACGGGCGCTTGTGCATCTAAAGTAAATATTGACTTATGAAATAATTTATCGTTCAATCTTTCCGGGAATTGACATTTATAATTACCCATCACTGTCAGATCATATCCAGTAGATTCGAACTTATTATCGGTGGTCCTCCCTATACAAATGTAATACTGCGAGTCCTCTTTTCTCACGTCTTTTATTGTCAAAGTTGATCTGTATGAAAATTGCGTCTTCCCTTGATCGATAAATATCCTGTCTACAAAATTTCAATTAAATTACATAAACTTTTCAATAGCTTCCTCGAGGTAAATGTTAATACAGAGAGTAATGAATTATTATGAACACTTCGAAACTGCTACTTCATTGAAGTTTGGTAACGAATGGAAGTAATATTGTACTTATAACAATACCTCCTCTATTACAGAGAACTATTATGTTTGGTTGTTAAACTAAAATAATTACCCATTCTACCTCACTTGTTTCTAAAAAAAACTTTGTGACACGTCCAAGATTAAATATTAGACATAAGAAATTACCGGTTTTTGTAATGGGCTGGTCGTTTCCATTGGTCCATTCAAAGATGTTCGAATAATTGTAAATTGAGGCGGCACAGGTCAGCTGCCAATCGTCGCCTCTTATCACTGGCTCTTCCGATCGAATTATACCGAATCCCTCCTTCACATCTAAAATAATTCCAAGTACAATATAATCAGACAATACAATATAATCATGTTAATATTTCGATAGCATAGTGAATGTACACGGTAGGTCGAACCACAAACAATTTTCATTTCTGTAATTCTGTCTTCAACCACAAGATTAAAATTTACTCGTTGCAATAAAGAAATTCCGCGGGACAAACAATTTTCATTTCTGTAATTCTGTCTTCAACCACAAGATTAAAATTTACTCGTTGCAATAAAGAAATTCCGCGGGACCTTTAGAATTTCAATAAAAAAAAACAAAACAGAGAAAAGCTGATTATTATATTGTATGCTACTCTTAAAACCATATAACTTTCTTTTCAACCATTTTTTCATATACCAAATAGTTTACATGTAATACAGTATATTTCTGTAGAAGGCGGAACATTTTCGAAACTGAAAATGACATGGACAAATAGAAATCGTTCAGCACTGCTAGGTTCAACGTGCCCTTCAAAAATTAATGTGTCTTTAATTACCAGTAACTAACACATTTTCGGTCGCAGAATCGCAACCAGCAATGTTGCACGCGGTGCAGGTAAGTTTGCCGGACATTTCGATAGTCGTCGATACTATAGATTTGAAGGGAGTCGTCACTCCGATTTCCGTTGTGTTCTGCAAGTTTTCTTGGTATAATTAACTGGTCGTAATCAATGAAATGTGTTTACAAGTATTGAATCAAAACTGTGTGTGTTTACCGTTAAGGTTTCAATAGTACCATCCTCGCAAGAGGGATAGTTCGGACACTTAAGGAAAGTCCAAGTAATAATTGGCGGAGGGAACGCTGCCACGTGACATGGTATCTCCGCCGTCTGATTAGGGGCGTAATATGCATCCAGTTCCTCCATCATTGATATAGGCTCACCTGAAAGACTTATTTTCAGTTAAACTAGTCAATTATAAAAAAAACAGTGACTCGCAGTAATATTCAAAAATCCTTTAACCCTCAATACCTAAAACTTTCTACTTTCTACCACATACGCTAACACTATAGCCAAATAAAATAATGTTTGGAACAAAATTAATTAGTTGTTAGTCAGCCACAAAATGCAATGGAAATTTGTTCACGAAAAATGTAGATCACCCCCATTTTTTAAAATGACACTACATATTTGTTAGTACATAATATTATTGCCTATGTCAAAACGAGTTCAATGGCCTAGTATGCTATGACCTCGACATTACCTTAACAGTAAAGTAGTGATGTGATAATAGTCAGGGTAAAATCAAGCCTGGCTTACTGTTAAGGTCATGCCAAGATCACAGTATTTATACTAGGCCGTTGAACTCGTCTTGACATAAGCAACAATATTATGTACTAAAAAAATATATATATAGTGCCAATAACAGTTATATGGAACTCAATCATGGATCTCCATCACTCAATCTCAACATATACTTTTGTGTCTCAAGTGTAAATTAATTTACAGTTATCCAGGAAAGTAGAAATCTATAACAATCTTGTTATTTGTCGATAAAGATATTGACACTTTAAAGTTTTCATAACACTTCGATGACTAGGAATTACTCTAAAAGCTAACTGATCTTTTTGTAGACGTTTTTCTTTTAAACAATGAAAATGACGTACCTACTACTTCCAACTTAAAATTCAACGTCTCAAATCTATCCTTATTGGCAGCTTGAAGGGTATACGTTCCCATATCATTAAGATCTAAACGATTAATTCTGAGTATCGTCTGAGTAGGTGTGACGTTAATTGCAAATTTCGTTTTATCTGGCATTGACCAAGTTGCCTGAATTTCTTGTTCTTTTGGATTCAACCTGCAAAATAGAACTTATTAAAATCGAAACATTGAAACTACGTGATATACAACTTGTAAATTATTTAGTATATGAATAAATAATAATTATTTTTCCTGTTTCGTTTTTTTATGCGCATATAAAGGTCATTGATCATTACTTTGATTAAAATGTACGAGGTGCGCTAGAAAAGTAATGAGACTGGCAACACTGTCCATCAACCGACATCGCTGTTGCCTTCTACATCGGAAAGCAGTTAGGTTGAATCGTGACTTTGTTGTCCACACTTGTTTTAAGTTGCTACTGTTGCTAGAAGAGTGTCGAGAGCGTCTGAAGTGAAATAGCGACTATCAAGTGCGTTACAAACATGGAGCTGCACCACGACAATGTACCCTTCACGCGGCAATCTCGATTAATGTATTTTTGGCAAAAAATAACATTCCTGTGGTTTCTCAGCCCCCCTATTCGCCGGATCTCAGTCCCTGCGACTTCTTTTTATTCCCCCGGATCAAAAATCACTTGAAAAGGTTGTCATTTTCGCACTTTGGATAATATCCAGAAGAGCATAAAGACGAGCTGAAAGGTATTCCAGCAGAAGCGTTCCAGAAGTGCTACGAAGACTGGAAACATCGCCTCCGTCGCGTCGCTGTGTAGCTGCCCAAGGGAAATTATTTTGAAGGTGACAACCTTCAGATGTAAAAAGAATACGATTCATGGTAACAAAACAATCAGTCTCATTACTTTTCTAACTACCTCATATATTGTACATTGTACGATGTAGTCGACCATTTTAATATTTGAATATGTTATTCGAAATGTTTCAACATACCATCTTAGTTGAGGCGGAGGATACGCGTGCACGTATACAACCCATTGTACTTTATCACCGTGTCCACGTTGATAAAACCTATCAGGATCCTGCGACGTTAGATTGATGAATTTATTCTCCGGATCTAAACATACGATAACCACAAATCGTAGAAATTTCAAATTTTCAAACGTTTCATGCGGAAGTGCAGCACCTATTACAAGCTACCTGAATAACTCGGTTGCTGTTGATGATAGAAAAAAAATGTGTCGTAGAAAGTGGCATAATTTCTTGTTAATAAATTTTTTGTAGGTGAACGTGTACAGGACATACGAAGGTCAACTCCGTTTTCAAATTGGAATGGTATATGTACTATCTAATGGAGCTTTTTAAGACGCGTACAGTGACCTACGACTCGAGGTAATTTAAGATCGTTGAAGGTCAACTGCGGAGTAAAACGGAGTGAAACGGAATTGACCTTCATATGTCCTCTACGCGTCCACCTACAAAAAAAACTATTAATTATAAAACTATTAATACTATTATTATATATAAAACTATTAATTATAACAAGAAATTATGCCACTTTCTAAACCATGCAAGTTTCGTCCGATACAGTTTTTGTATCACCAACAGCAGCCGAGCTATTCAGGTGGCCCGTTTCAGGTGTCTCAGTGAAAATTCGGGACAATTTTGCCTCAATCGCAACCACCCAGTAAGCGAACGTGCTCGATTTAGGACGGGCATCTACGCGCGCATAAGTAGAGCATTCTACCCAGTGATGCCAGCAGGTGCAACTTTTCTCGCGCGTGCGCGACGATTTTAGCCTCAGTAATGTACGATTCTCGAGAAAATGTGGCACCAAGAGCGCCTCGCAGAATTTTAAGAAATTGATATGATTTGATTATGAGAAGAAATGTGAAAAGACCCGAACTCACAACCTGGTCATAATAACCAATTGACTGACACGAAAAAAACCCTTTCTTTTTTTCCTTCCCTTATCTCTCCTCGGGATGCTGGTGAGGACTGTTTCTTCCATTCACTCACCAGCATCTATCCGAGAACAACCACTCGTGTTCTTAGTTATAGACACGAAAAAAAACCAACTTCATTGTACATATGTATATAACCTTGAATTTGTAAATAGTAATAACTTAGTCCTTAAGCTAGTCCTAAGTTAGTTATAACCAATCACCAAACACCTACCAAAGACTGATGCGGTGGTTTTTAATAAAAAAAACTTTTTTCCGCAAACGCTTTAACACTAGCTCTTACGTATACCTACCTACTTATAACAATTAATGGCTTTATAGTACTATTACAACCATCGCCCAAAGAAACACATTCCTAGGAGATTCGCATGCGAGCGAACATTTTTGCTATGCAATATTAAGTGGTACTTTTTTTAATTGTTTCTTGTTACCTGTTATAAGAATGTACAAATTTTATGCAATAAACATATATATAAAAAAAAGAAAAAGCACCGGTTCTGGTCCGATCACCGAAGTTAAACAACGTGGGGCGCGGATCACCGCTAAGATGGGTAACCACTCGGTGAAAAGCCGGGGATGGCCCGGGCGCTTTTTCGCGCGTTGTTGACATATAGGTGGTTCGGAGCCCACCTTATAAACAGTAGGTCCAAAATAAAAAAGAGAAAAGAGTAGGAATTAGCCTGACCATCAGGGCGGCGTAGCTGATATGGAGTCAATCCGAGGTGCAGCATTCCTCCCTTGAGGAGAATCGCCAAAACTGAATGTTTCGGTACATTCCTGCCAATATAACTGCCTCAGGGCTCTGCTACCTCGATAGATACGTTACTGTTTTGGCCGCGCATGCGCGAGAAAAGTAGCACCCGCTGGCATCACTGATTCTGCCGGCAGAAAGACCGGGCATCTGCCTGGCACCTTGTGCCGGGCAGAATTCAGGACCGAGCGGTCAGCATTGTGCCCGAGCAGCTTCTGCCGGGGCCGGGCCGGGCAGATGCCCGGTCTTTCTGCCCGGCATATGCGCGCGTAGATACTCGTCCAAAATCGAGCATCCTATGCTTCGAGCAACTACGAGCGACGTTCGGCCAGCATCCTAATGCCCGTTCGATTTCTGCTCGAGGCAGGGCTGGCTGACTGGGCAACAACGATATATCGTTGTAGAGCACTAAAAGGGACCAATTAAATATTGTCATTGTACTTACTATGCACCTGGATATACTTCCGCGATTGTTTCACATCCTTGATGCCCTTGATGATACACTCGTAGTTACCTTCATCCTCGTAGGTCACATTTTTTATAATCAATTCGTTGGTGATCCTTAGAAGACTCGTAGCGATAACAGTGCTGTAGGTACGGGTAGTTATTCTGCTGCTCTAAAACAGAAAAATTCTGTGTTGTAGTTCGGATTAAACACATGGCGCGGATGAAATTTGTAAGCAAAGATCGATACTTGTTGCGGTGTACTCCAATTGAAAATATACTGCATGTCTTTTGGAACATCTACGGTACAGTTCACGTAAAGAGTTTGGCCCCATGTTACGTGCCGCAAAGTGTCGTCAACGATCTTGGGTTCGTTCAATGGATGCTCGACTAACGAAAGAAAATGTAAGATTATTAAACGTTGCAATTCACTGTTTTGTAGAAATTACCAGTGGCGTAGGTAGCAGTTCGAGTTTTTATTGTTGAAATGCGTTGAATCGTAAATGAATTGTTGTTAAACAAGATTTTAGATCGAAATAATTACATATACGTTTCTAAACTAAATGTTCTTGCCCAGGCCCCTGAGTATGTAGCTACGCCACTGGAAATTACGTAGCATCATCAGAGTCGCCAGATTAAGCCTTGTGGCCCCACTCTACCTTCCCCTTCTACTATTATCCACGCTTCGAGAGGGTAACTGTTTCCCCTTAATTTGTGCTCCCTCTCCTCGTCCGGCGACTCTGAGTATATAATTGAAGGAGCACGCGCAAAATACCTATGAAATTCTCTGCGCAAAATCTTTTTAACGAGAGAGAGAGAGAGAGAGAGAGAGAGAGAGAGAGAGAGGCGGTCAAATATGAACGATGCTATGCAGTGATACGATAACGAAATTGAAATTGTACAATGGACAGTAAAGTTGAACCACAGAAACCATCTTCTTAAAAATCAGTGTTTATCTTATCAGTGCAAACATAGTTTGACATTTATTTTAGTTTGAGAAACGATTAATATTTTAATTCTGTTACATTTAATTTACTTAGTATTTTATTCGTAACTCGATCTTGCACCAATCCAAAATACAGTGCACGCTTAAATTACCAGAACACTTGAAATAAATGTATTGGGCTGAATTAATGGATTCTTAGTTGGAAGCCTTGATACCTTTTAATTTAATAAATACATTGCATACGGTCCGTCTCTTAATTGCTTTCAATATCGAAAAATAACAAATTAACATAATATGTTAAATTATGTTTTATGTATGTGCCACGATAAACCCTACTTTTAATGTTCGAAATATTCAGAATGATAATTCTTTGGAGACGCTGGTAGCCACATTTGTGCCACAAAATATTTATATTGATATTTGAATTTGAATATGTTTATATCGAGACAACCTTAATAAAGCCATTTCTAAAATAAACAATTATAGAGATTTTGAAATTACAAATAACAAGTTACAAGTTGAAAATTTATTACATACTATTTGTATTACTGTCATTCTTCAGATATCATTATACAATACAACGATTAGATTAGAGTTAAAGTGCGAGTTATACGTGAAAATCTTGTAAAAAGCGTTTCGTAATGGTAGAGCGAAGTGAATATAATCCAACAGACACACTTACTGATCATGTATAAATGATAATTGACCTCATAAGGTGTTCCATCACGCTCTGTCGTGCATTTGAAGTACCCACTGTCTTGCAGCGTGAGGTTCTTCAGTAGGAATCCAATTCTCGGATCGAAAGAAACTCTGTCGTCTTCGACGTCCTGTGCGGACAATTTTATAATTATAACAATTTTTATAATTTTCAAATATTAATAGTCAGTCGGGAAAATTTGTATATTTACACATATATTAGAGAAAATCTAATTGTAAGTTTTGATCCTTCAACTTTCTTATATAACATTTGAATCAATTTTCAATTTAATTTCCAAAATATCTCAATTCAATTCAATTTTCAAAATATAAACATCTGTTTGTCTTCTTAATAATTTCAATAAACTGATAAGAACGTAAAAGTATTCGTTCATACTTCGGATGCATCCACCGTTTTGTATTTCTTCTACTCATTTCTGCGATAAATGCATACAATTCAGAGTCTACTAATCAACAAACAATCGTTGCACAGAAATGTTTGTTTAAGTCAGATACCTACACCGTCATCCTTTTCAAGAATAACTCGAAGATTTGGCGACGTTGGCCTGCACGGTATGACAACATTTCCTCCAACAACTTCGTGTAAAGTCTTATAAAAGTCATCTTCGACGAATGCGCTCACGTTGGCTGAAACATAATAGTTTAACTACTAAATTGCAACGTTTTGATTTATAGAAATCTCTGTAGGTTCAATCCGACGAACTGCAGCTATCACGTCTTATTGAACTTCACAGATCAGGACGGCTTTAAGACAGTAGACTCGTTTTTTTCACGATTGCAAGGGTCCGGGATATGCCTTCTCATTTCAAAGATGAGGTTTTTCAGTAGTCAAAAGTGCTAGATAAAAGATGAATCTAGGCCGAATAATGCAAATTATGCCTCGTAAACGTAAAAATAGGACTTTTGTGGGCGATCGCGGTCTCGATTGACCTTTTATCTAGCGCTTTTGACTACTGACAAGCCCCATCTTTGCATGATTAAGAAATGAGAACGCGCATCTCGCACCCTTACAATATTGGAAACAAGTCCACCACCTTAAGGTAAAAGTAACGGTTAATGTATACATCAAAAGTGTGTGGACACTTCCTGTTTCTCTACAAAACGTTGTTTAAGTGATAGAAATAATATTTTTAACAATTTTGTCACTTGTAATTATTATTATTATGTATATTGTGGTATCATAGTACAATAGAATTTATTTTTATGTACAAATTATTATCTAATGAAAATGCAATAATACAATTTCTATCCACAAATACGAAATCTAGTGGAACGGTCTCGGTGCTTGAAAGGAATTCAAGTTTTACTTTGTTTCATTTCTAAGATGCAGAGCGAATTCAGTGAATTTTTCGATACAACTACTAATAATAATATACTAATAGAAAGATTTATCCACCTAATCGCGATGGATACGTCGACGAATCTCGTATTTAATCTTACAATAGACTAATATGTATTGATAAGTTTCCACAGTGGTAGTTTTTAACTTAAAAAGTTATACATTCCATAAAAAAGTAATGAAGATCGATTTTAGTTACTATTTTAGATGCTTAAGTAACTTTTAGGCGTTGCTATTACACATTTCGCGAGTGTCCACATACTTTTGAGCGGTAGGGTACAGTATACAGTGACGAAAAAGAGAAAGTTTGAATCTACACCAGACCTGGGCAACTTGCGGCTCACGAACCGTAGACGACTCCTCTCTCTACTTCTGGATCTTCCCCACCAAACTCCTGTGAATTGTACGGGAAGGTTGGGAAGATTAAAAGGCCGTATCATCGCAGTCACGCGATGTTTTGCACGATAGGGGCAATATGAAATAGTTGATAGTGGGGGAACCGGTACGCTGGTAGTGGGAGTCGTGAAGTCACAGCGGAGAAGAAGTTGCCCGAGCCTGGTGTACATCTTACAAAATTATGGAAGCAAGAAAGCTACAAAAGGGGATAGACTATTGAAAAACAAGCAAAGCAACTGGATGGACAAAAGAAAGATTAATTCTACATTTGTGTGTTTACAATTTGATAGTCAAACATGCTGTTAGTTTTATTACTCTGTAGGATCTCCGACCTGAAACGAAAACTGCAAATAGCATAAACTTCTGTGGTTTAGTAGAAGTCAGAGATACACTTACACTCAACATAAACGTAGACCCAGGTAACATCTGGATCGGGATAAGAATCCACGGTAGCATCAATGGGGTGATCTGAACAACCATACCAACCAGTGTCCCCAAAGACTGTTTTTGGTCGCCGGAACTCAAATTTGTAGGTACCGTTTTGCCCTTCTTGGGATTTAATTATTTCCATTGGAGATGTAGAGTTCTGTTATCACAATATGTATTAGAGTTGCTTTCGTATTTTATTCTGCTACTATTATTTTATTAACCAAGTACTTACTGAATCCGACGAGTTAGTGGGATACGTAAAGAAAATATCCGCTTCACCTGAGCACAGTAGCAGCAATGGGTCGCCTTCATTTTTAATAATGTCCGCATTTCCCGATACATTTAGTTGTAGAGCTGTCGAGTCTAGGAACAAGAGAAAGAATGTTGGTCAGTCAATATATTTATTCTACTTGTGAACCGTAATAAATAATATATATACTATATTAAGAAAACGTTTCTTAGACGAAAATGCTATTTCTTTTAACGAAGTTTCAATATCAATTCATATCGCTTTTGGATGCACCGTATATGTTACTTTGACTTTGTTAGCAACAATATCATATGAAAGCGTGTGCCAAGACGAATTCGTTTGTACACGTTGACACACTGATCTTTAAGGTCATACAAAGTCACAAATGAAAGAAACATTTTGAGTAAACTACTTGGTATTGGTTTACTCAAATTACTCGAAAATAGAGCTGCCCCTTTATTGCAGCAGCTTTTCCCCTAGCAAATATTATAAAATCATCGTCATATGCTATTGAAAACATAACAATATAGTCTGTAATAAAACAAACTTTTGTTATAAGTACAACACATTAATCCCATTTTTACCACGTTTTTATTAGCTCGCTTTCTTGTCTGTCTGTTTATTTGTCCGTTCGGTACAAATTTTGCAATTGATTTTAAACTAACTTCCCGATGAGGTAGAGACTTGAAATGTTAAACATAGCTCAGAACTGGACTTTTTAAAAATTTATTTTTATTTTTGTTACCAAACTTCAACTGAGTAGTAATTTCGAAGAGTTCATAATAATTTTATGACTCTCCGTATAGATGGTAAATAACTGTCGCAAGTAGTGCAAATACGAGAAGCGTATAACAGGAAACGACATCATCAAAAAACGCGACATTCACTGAACAAACATGAATGATGCAATTATCGTCACATCGATAAAGCTGACGAAAAAACATCATTCTTTGCACATTTTCATTCAAGACAAAAATACTACTTGTACAAACCTAACGTTTTGTACGGAAGTATATTTCCTTCTGAAATTTCAATACAGTTATTTGTGCATTAAAAATTTTAAATGTCGTATGATAACGAAGTTTTTGTAATATTGTTATATTTCGGACGTAGTTACGCTAATAGGGCTTTTTATATTCCTGTAGCTAAATAGTGTAACTAAAGTGTAACTAAAATGTAAATGAATAAAAATAAGAATGATTGGGTGATGATAGATAAGAGTGCTGATATGAACGATGATGTAACTCATCGAACTCATAAATCCCTGGTATGTGCATAGTGGTTTGTTGCGTTCTCATTTCGCAAACAGAGATACGGGGAAAGTCCGAAGATGCCT
This sequence comes from Lasioglossum pauxillum, assembly GCA_933228785.1. Classification (NCBI taxonomy): domain Eukaryota; kingdom Metazoa; phylum Arthropoda; class Insecta; order Hymenoptera; family Halictidae; genus Lasioglossum; species Lasioglossum pauxillum. Next base: position 37,248,928 of record OW121699.1, on the reverse strand, counting down.
CAAGTTGCTGCTACCCATCTCAAACGAATTGTAAACATATTTAGTAAATATTATTTACTTTAGGCCACACCCTACCGATTTGGATGACCTTGGAACACGATATTCAGTTTTACGTCTCTTACGGACGACGCATGGCCGTGGAATTACAGTAGAACCTCGACAATCCAAAAAATAGTGAATGACCTTCATATGTTCTCTACGCGACCACCTACAAAAAAAACTATTAGTTAGAATCTGCCCCTCTTGATACCATTCAAGCCTACGTAAACCATTTACCGTTACGAATAATAACAGAAATGTAAATCGAAGTGGTAATATGTGGTGACCCACTCTGTATATGTACATACATACATATGTATATTTTTAGCAATATGTAAACAGGGTGAACATTATAAAGCGTTACAGACGAATATCTTCAAAAATATTGATTATACGCAAAAATGTTTCAGATGAAAGTTGTTGAGTACCGAAGGGGATATCATGTGGTGGGACTTTTATTTTTCCCGGAGGACACACCAAGGTGAGATGAAGGTCAACTTTCTTTTTTTAAATGGAATGTCCTATTTTCTATACCATAGATCGATAGAGTATCAAACTCTCAGTATAAAAGTGTTGACCTTCATATGTCCTAAATCTAATTGTTAACAAGATGATATTGAAACAATTTTCTTTCTTCTTTGGATAATATCTCGTTAACTATTAGGTTTAGGACATATGAAGGTCAACACTTTTATACTCAAAGTGTGATACTCTATCGATCTATGGTATAAAAAATAGGACATTCCGTTTAAAAAAAGAAAGTTGACCTTCACCGCACCTTGGTGTGTCCACCGAGAAAAATAAAAGTCCCACCACATGATGTCCCCTTCGGTACTGAACAACTTTCATCTGAAACATTTTTGCGTATAATCAATATTTTTGGAGATATTCGTCTGTAACGCTTTATAATGTTCACCCTGTATGTACATCACATTTATAATTGCAGCAATAGTGCTCTTGTATTTAATAAGTCATTTTAAAACTGTTCGATTTTCGGAACCACCTCGGTCCCAATTAGTTCGGATAATCAAGGTTCTACTGTATACGTTTCGCTAACTGAATCACGCAACTGCCTCGAAACTTTTGAACGGTACTGTACAGCGTTCCATTTTTACACTTTATATGCGCAGAATTTCGATAAAAGTACTGCGAATATTCTCCTGAACATTTGTAAAGAGTAATAGTTGACATCACAGCCGCAATGTCCTGTGGATGGTCCGGTTTCGTCCAATTTTTCCTGCTATAGTACACCGTAAAAACGCACACGTGCCGCCCAGTTTCGTTTCTGCGTATGTATGTACGAGAGTTTGTAGGAAGGAAGTCCTTTCTTTCCTCTAGTGATAGCGCCGTCGCATTATCAGCCAGCAGGCTCGTTTCACCAGGCAAACAAGTACATATAGAAATGAATTAATAGTAGCCGGCTGTGAGAACTTTTTCACCGGGGCCACTGTTTAACTTTTGATCAATAATTCATATGTACATGTAAACATCAGTTAAAAATTCAAACTTCTCCCAGTCACTTTACAGCAATCAAAACGAAATATATGATATATATTTCGATTCTAAACATTGTCAACTTAAAAAATTATTAAATTGATCATATCTTGCTTAAGGGGGTCGACTCGTTTTTCCAGGATTGCAAGGGTGCGCAATACGCGTTCTCATTTCTCGATAATACAAAGATAAAAGACCGATCTAGGCCGCGATCGCCTCCAAATGTCCTATTTTTACGTTTACGAGACGTAATTTGCATCATTCGGAAGCATACAACTGCGCATGTAGCTATTTTCATAAAGCTGCGACAGAGTTGTGCTAATTCAATTACACAATTGAATTACATTGTATTTCAATTATATAGTAACCCAACAAAAACATCCTGTAAACAGGAGCCAAGTTCCTATGACTGTAAAAATTTGTGAGATCGAACAAAATACGGGCAAGTTCGTTAGCTTAGAAATACCTCTTGCAATACTGAAAAAAGCGTTTGTAAAAATTAGTTTAAAGGATCGCTATTTAATTTTTAAAGAGTTACATGGAGGACTAAATTATTCAAACTTGGCCGCTACTTAACACCTTCTATGGCCATTCGTTTAAAAAGTAACGGCCAAGTTTGGCCGGATGGAATTTTTGACATTACTGGATTGGCTGTGTTCAAGAACATTACGCGACTGTTTTATCTTTATGCAAGATTGTAACTCTAGACACAGACAGAACGCCCATCTGATTTATTTTTTAGAGGGAAACAGTTCTAAAAAGCTGCAGCAGTTATGCAATGCTTTCATACTGATTAGTCTATGTAGGATTGAAAATGAGTGAGTCCAATGAGTAGACAGCGGACCATTATGCAAAATAATATCTAGCTAGATAAACGAGCTAGATGAAAATTTCTTATGCAAATAATTTTAATTGTTGGAAAATAATGTCTTCTTATTTCAACATTTTTTAAATGGCTTTACTGTTTTTAGTTTCACAGACTAATTTTTATCATAAATGCATAAAAACCGCTGTCTATGAATGATATATAAAATCTACAATGAGCGGAAAGAAGTATTTGTACATTTTTAAGATTTCCTGTAAACAAATGGCAGATTAATACAATAATGTACAGTTTTCAGTGTTTCGTTATGCACAGCAACAATCTCCTCGCTTAGCCATGTTAATAATTCACCGTTCGGAAGTAACACATAAAAACATCATGTAAATATGTATTAGATACACGATGCAGAGCAGTGGCGGATCTAGGCATGGGCTTTATAGGCCGCAGCTGGCAGCCTAGGGCCTCGTTCAGCCAAGTAATCAAAAAAATAAAAACTTAAAAAGAAATAAAGTATACAAAAATTGTTGGTGCTCGAGTTAATTTGGTTTAATTGGGTAGGCCCCCAAACAGTTTTAGCCCAGGGCCCCAAAATTTACGATCCGCCGCTGGTGCTCACGTCGATCAATAAGTTTTGTTTAGGAAAAAGATAGTTTTCTTTGACAACAACTTCATATTTTAAATTATACGGGAATATAATTTACATTTCATATACCTTGTTTCATTACAATAATACACAGTAGGCCTGAAAGACTGTAATAATATCGATTTCGATACTTGAAACGGTAATGAAAAACTTTTATTCTGATTAACTGTTATGAGTCACCGAAATTTCCTACTATTATCGATTATTCCAACTATTTGGGTTACGATTCTTATATCAGCTCCAATATCAATTCCGTAATCATTATATTTCCGGTTTGATATCGGTTCCGAAATAGTTCCAGAATAGATATTTTTATGGGCTTTTCCGTCATTGATAGCACTGGACTGTGGATCTTATTCATTTTTGCGAGAAATGATAATATGGTGAAACACAAAACCGTAAAATCATTCGAGAATATAAGGACGAAGGTATTTTATAATTACAATTTCTATTAATTTGCAATTTAATATTTTCAATAAGCTATATGAATAAAAAACTTTAGGCATTACTACTAAACAATCACAATTGTTAAGAGTAAAAATGCGTTGGTAATTAATGAAGAAAATTTTGATTCTGCATGAAGATACACATACACAGTCGAGATATATTAACTATTGCAGCTAGGTGCCACTGTATCTATTCAGGGCTGCGGTATGGAAAATTTGTGCCTGGGGCCAAAATTATAATTTGCGCCCCTCTACCAAAAACAAAATACACATTTGTTATCAGATATTTATTCATCACAAAAAAAACATAAAAAAACACAATCAAGGCTAACTATCACCAACAATAGATATTAAAAAGATAGTAACAAATATCGTCGCTATCAGCGTCCCTTTCCAACCGGAACTTAAGAGGACCGATTAAGGATTAATAGTAAGAAGCTGTGCAAATTATTACAAAAACATTTTGTAACCGATGCACGTTTAGAACAAGTGTAATAACAAAAACGTGTAGAACAAGTGTCAGAACAAGATCGTCATAACATAAAGTGTCAGAACAAGGTCGTCGTCATAACATAAAGTGTCAGAACAAGATCGTCATATGAGCCAGCTGTGATAAGAAGCGACCAGTCGGTAAAGGCAAGGGGTAAACAAATGGTCTTTTCCTATCAAACACGACACGCAGATTACTATCTGTTAGTTGAATAGTTAGGGAAAAAATATACATTGACAAGGAAAAAATATCGATCACCTTGAAAACTCTGGAAAAGAGACTTTTAGAAAAATACAGTGGGTAACGAAAGTATTCGAACGCTCTTTAAACGACCTGATTTTTTATAATCATTTAGAAGCATTGGTTTACGAAATGATATGAAAAGAAGATTTTCCAAAAATTATAATTTACAAGGTCAAATGCAAAAATAAAAAAGGCATTTTTTAAAACCTTTTTATTTGGGACATTAATGAAAATTTAAAATACATCTTTTGTAGATTTATGTTAGTCGTACACATGCTGAAAATTTCATCGACATCGATTAACATACATGCAAGCTACAATCTGTTAAAAATGGTGAAAATCGTAGTTTTACACGACTTTTGAACAGTTTCTGCTCTGGATCATTCAGTGTCGTTTTTTCCTGCGTCAACCGATTTCGACAATATTTTCAGCATGTGTATAACTAATATAGATCTACAAAACATATATTTACAAATTTCACTGAGGGCCCAAATGGAAAAGTTTTAAAAAAAGCATTTTTTATTTTTGCATGTAACCTTGTAAATTATAATTTTTGGAAAACCTTTTTTACACATTATTTCATAAACCAATATGTACTTCTAATTGATTATAAAAAATCATGTCGTTTAATACGATTATAAAAAAGTTATTCTGTTTTAAAGGGCGTTCGAATACTTTCGTTACCCACTGTATAGCATTTGCAAAGTATTCACCTTTTGTGATACCATTTCAATACATTGCATTGGAAACATTTGTTATGTCATCACAAATAAAGGAGATATTTAGGTAGCTACGTTTAAGTGGACCACCCTGCAGTAATTGGTACATGGCTCTTTTTGTCCGCTATAGTAAGTACAAAATGTTATCGATTTTATTTTTTATAATTTTCTTATGTTGTATTAAATTTTGAGGGGCACGAATTTGTTTTGTATTAAGAACACATTCTTCATAAAATTCATTCTTCCATAAAATGCTTATACATATTATTATTTCATGATAAATTAGGAATAATATTAAAATAAAGTACGATTGAAGAATGATACCGCAGTAACCGGTACAGTTACCCTGTTTACTTCAAATAAAACCATTTTGATTGAATAGGAATTTGTTCGAATGTAGTTACGCCGGATACGATAGATCATAATGGATTCGTCGATTCCAATTAAGACAATACGCACGACACGCTTAAATTGAGGATGATAATTGGAACACCGCTGGGAAGCAAGCGATAAAGAAGAGTAGTAATTTATGTGTTATCAATACCTAATCTAATTGTAAGCAATATCGTTGTGCCATTGACACGTGCATCCGTAATTGCGTGTAGGAATTTCCTATACATATACATACAGTCCTTTTGTTATTGTCGAAGAGGACGCGGTTAAATATTGCTTAGTTAGATAATTTGTACGCATATATCAAACACATGCCATTCCAGACGTATTACTTTTTCATTTAATTATAAGTAGACTGCAGATTTTGGGCATTTATGACCAAATTGGATGGGAGAAACACAAACAGCGGCGGACCGTTCATTTTGGGGCCCTGGGCTAACACTGTTTGGAGGCCTACCCAATTAACCCAAATTAACTCAAGTATGTCTTTTGGTATCAGTTATTTTTGTCTGAAGTTTTTAATTTAAATTATTTTTATTTTTATTATTTTGACCGCGAATGGGGTCCCTAGGTTGCAGCCCATAAAACTGGGTCCCTAACTCTATCTGGAGTTAGTATTATATTAATTATATATTAATTAATTATAATTTCTTTCCTATCAATTTCGTTCAATCAAAGACGAAATAGAAATTGATTATTAGTCTGCGGATTTTATGCATGTACAGCAAAAATAATTATGTATACTTGCAATAGTAAATGAGAAAAAATTATTTTGAGAAAATTATTTCGATAATATCTCGTTAACGATCAGATTTAGGACATATGAAGGTCAATACATTTGTACTCAGAAGTTGGTAGCCTATCGACTCACAATACAACAAGTAGGTCATCCCATTAAAGAAATGAAGGTGACCTTGAAATATCCGAAACGCATTCATCAACAAAAAAGCAAGTACCGTATGAGATGGGCTCCTCGAAGCCATTTAAATTTCATGTTTTACAATTTTCATAGGATGTACCGTTTAATTTGTTATTCAGAGTAACCAAGTTAACTGGGACACCCTGTATATTAGAGAAATAAAGACTAGATACTTCTTATCTTAATCTTAAAAAGGTAACAAAACTAAATACACGTGAAAGAATAAATGAAAACCGATCGAGTGCACCTGCGGTACGCATGATTGCTATGGATCATCACGTAGAAAGTCGATGGTAGGGAATACACGTATAGTATATGCAAGGTGGGTGCGTGTGTGTACAGGTATAACCACATTCCGAAATGATTCACGTAAAGTTCGCGTAAAAACCTTAGCTCCTGTTTCAGTGTCGCTATTATTAGTTACCAGAAAACTCAATGAAAGTCTGACATAACTCGTTAACGTATGTAATCTAACATGGTTACGTTGTAAGTCAAATGAGGACTCTTAGCATCGCCAGCAATCGTACGCGAAGCTCCATCAATTTTAATATTATTAAATATTGATGAGGTTATGTTCCGTGACCGTCATTGTAAATAAACACAAGGCTTGGGCTTCTTAATATGTATAATGATTTATCACACATGCTTTGTTCTCTTGCACTCAGCTAACGACACACACAAGAAGATCATACCGTTTTCAACCAAGCACGCCAACATCTGCACACACGCTCTCAATCGAACACATGTATTCGAACCCAAATGATTAAACTCAGAACAGCATTCAGATTCAGACTGGTCTAAAAATTTGCACCCTAACCAAAGGAAGGTCAACGGACATTATTACATCACAACGAATTTCAAATAATGTCAGCTTGCATCGTTAATGCATTGATGCAACATTCATTGCAGCTGCTATGTAAGAGTAAAAGAAGGTTAGGCGTGACAGCCCATCACAACGTTCCATTGGGAAGTATTTAATTGAGTACAAGATATTTCATTCATATTATCTCTTTGCACTCGGAGCTATTTTCACTCGAAAACATTTCTTCGAACCTAGAATAATCCCATTCGTAGTAATTGTTTTTATTTAGTAAATGTATTGCAATCTAATATATAATGTAATAGTGCAATATTAATCTAATAATAATCTGATAACGTACTCTAGCTTGGTAATTGATTAGATTACAACATTTATATATAATAATAATGTAAACAATATTTCGAGAATAATGGTACAGCAATTTTTGCTGGTCAATATTATCGTTAGTATTTGACGCGTAATGTATTTCAATTAATGAGATATACATATATCTCATTCGTTAATTGGAGGAAATTGAAGCTATGCCAATAATTAAGAAAATAATAAATTGTAAAACTGATCATTTGAAAGAATAATGTTTAATTGTTTATCGAGAAATAGTCGCTGAAATAACATTTGAAATAAATGTCAATGAAATCAAGATACTGTCTATACATTTTCAAATAATATCTATATAAGTGTATACGTACATGTATAAATAATATCAACTGTCAAGAAAAAAGAGAATAATCAGTGAAAATAAAATTAACAAATAATTTATCTCGAGAAATAATAAATAAATAATTTAATTGGAAATAAATTGACTTTATCTTCGTATGAAATACTTAATGATAAAATATTGTTATTTGAAAAATAGATTATTTCTGAAATAACTTCGAAAAGTAATTTAAAAATTATGTTATTTAAAGTGTGCTGATAGAAATAGGTTACACCATTTGAGCATTCCGTTTGTAAAATTGCATTGATTCTCTCTCTCGCTCTCTCGATGCGTATAATCCCGCAATTAACAATCACTTTAGTAATAATATCCAGCGTTAAAAATAGAACGATGATGTGCATAAAATTACGCACCAGTCACAACACTAGCAATCGAATGCTCGCAATAATTACGAGATAAGCGAGCCACTTTCCACGTCTCGGAACAATGATTCCAAGCAAAAGGTCCGCGCCTGAATGAAACGCGCACGCAACGTGTCGCAGGAACCACCGGAGTACTCGACTGTTTGGAAAAAAGGGAATCGGTAGATCCGGGAATCAGGTGAACACCGTGGAAGAGTTCCAATGGAGCGTGAATGGTTGCAGGCAGGTTACAAACGCCGCTGGATGATTGTACGGGATACGAGAAAACCTGTTTCTCTCTGGCCCCCGAGCTGACTCACGATCAATGGTGACTAGGTGCCGTGATCATGACGTTCGCGGGCCACAGGTAAAGCTGACAGGTAAAATTACCTCTGTACAGGTGCGAGAGAAGAACGACGGCGAAGAGGAGTCGTTGGCGGGCACACAACATTTTGTCACTGTTCTCTTCTCCGGTGTTTTGTTACTTCGCAATCGGTTTCCCGCGTATCACTACTTTCAACTCTTTACATGTTTGATAAGGCACTCCGGAACGGCATAGCTCACATCGAAACACTCGTTGTTAAGAGAAGCACGTCACTCTTCGGCAACGCTCACGGCCGTTCTACTGGTACTCTCCCAGCTGAACGAACGAGTTACAGCTACAACCGCCTTTCCACGAGCAGGCCCCACCCCGGCGATTCTCTGACTACGACTTATCGACGACGACGTCATCTTAACCATCGTTCACCTTGATTCTGCACTCCAGTTCGTGCTCACACTTTTGTCTTTCGTCGCTTTCATTACTCCAGACGGCAGCCATGCGTGCACCGTCTCTGCGAACGAGAACCAATTATATTATCCCGAAAAATGTTTTGTTTTGATACTCTTGGAGATGCTGCTGCCGCCGTAACGTTGTTTTCAATGACGAATGAACTTCCCAGTGCTAATTTAGTTGATCGAAAGTGAAGTAAACGATCTTAATGCAAAATAAAAATTTTTTTATGTGAATTATAACAAATTGCTGTAAAATAGAAATTTATCTTCTTCCTTCTGTTTTTACTGCTTTAAATTACACCTACTAATTTTTGCCACAAATGCATGAAGTTCGCTGTCAAATTAATACTGTTGTATTTGAATGTTGCATACGAAATGTCTGATTCTAGAATACAAATGCTGCGGAGCGTTTTGATCCAGAATTAACATTTCAACAGATTTATTCTATGCAATATGTAGAAGTTGTTTACTGAACTGAAATTTATTTCCTTTCTTAATATGCATTTAATAGTTTGAAAGTTATATAATAGTATTTTTAGATTCTTCTGTTTTTAATGTCTTAAATTCCACCTACTCATTACAGATTCAATTCAATTAATACAGATTCAGTACAAATATACAAAATTAATTTATCCATTTCCGAGGCGCAAGGCTACAATTAAAATAAACAAAAAAAGGAATAGAAAATTAATTTATGATTAATTCATCCGATATTGTGCTTACACTTGTTTCCGTCTGCTCCGGATTTTATCGCTGACATATGCACGTGAACTCGCGTAAACAGTGCGCATAACGTATGATACACAAACATACTCACGGCTATTCTCTAAAACAGAGGTTATTAAATTGTGGTCCGCGAAACAATTTTGACATTAACTTTATATCCACCAACTTTCCGCTTTTATTCAAATAACTCATTTAATAAAAATCCTACATGGTCAAGACTTTTTGTATTTGTCGTTACTTAACCAGTTATTCACATAACTAAAAAATAATTAGTAAAAATTTAATTATTTTTATTCAACTGTAAATATGGTTTTACCAATATTTATTATAACGTAGTGCCTATAAGATTATTGAGCCAGAAATTAAGTCTCAAGAATAACGTAAAATGCCTAGGGTTGTGATGGGTCCGCAACAAAAAATGTTGTTCAAGAGGGGGGGCCCCGGACTACATAAGTTTAAGAACCACTGCTCTAAAACCAACAAACAACGTAAATAACAAATTTGACATTTCTGAAGAGGCACATACATTCCAATATTTTCAGCTACCAACAGCTGGTAACTGTGATTTTAAAATTGGCAGTTGTTACTCGTGAATTAATTAGGATTGTTAGTATACAATGAAAGTAGGTCTACAATACCAATCCGTTCAGCAGAGGTACAGTCAGTCAAAAAGTCTCCATACTCTTTGAAGCACAATAATCGCTTTAAAATGGGTTCATACGACACGTTCAACTCATTTTTACTCAAAATTAGTTTAAAAATAGCAAGATTATTTTTCGTCTAATTTTCAAGGTCATCGACATTTGCTTAGTGGTATGGGCAGATTTTAATCAGCATATTCTTAGAGCTGATAAAAATAGCATTTTAAACATGTCGATATGTTGACCTTGAAATGACGTAGAGTGCAAAACCATGATAATTTGAAGGGAACTAAGAAAAACATTTTTTAATTTTAAACATTATTTTCAAGACATTTTGCCACACGGACAAGATTACAGATCCATAAAACGTATTTAGTTTAAAAATTTGTATTGTACGCTAAAATAAAAAAGAAATATTTACTATTTTTTTCGAGATTTCAGCTAAAGACAATTTTCTCAACTATTTGTTTACACGTCATGTAATAAACTAATTCTTTCAACTTCTTGAAAAGAGCTCAAATAATTCGGTCCAGTTTAAAGAAAGTTACAGCACTTTAAAGAGTGGATGGAGACTTTCTTGACAGACTGTATGTTTAGCACGATGTCATTGACATAAAAATAACATGGTATTTCTTTATGTAAAACAATGCATTCAAAAATCCTACCCTAGTTTTCACCCGTTTTCGTTCTACACTTTAATTCGATTTGATTGTGTCTTATTCATTATCTCATAATTTAAACATATTCATGTGCGGTACAATCGCAGAGAAACAATAAATTTTGCAATACAAATATCTAAACAGTAAACAGGCAATGGATAAATTTTTGCCTAAGCAGGATCTGAGTGATAAATTAAATTATTGTGGAACCGCTATCATTTAATTTCGCTCTCAAGATCATTGCATATTAATTTCTGAAATGAAGATAACTCCCGAATTTACACTGACTAATTATGAATATCTTTTGACTGATATAAAGACAATTCGACAACAGATGTGAAAACGAATGATGGTCTACGACACTGTAAGTTACGGAAATAAAAAATAGAAAGTATCCTACTTTTGCGTTGACTTCTAGTTATTAATCATCAAAAATCCGCCTGAAGAGCAGCAACCCAACCAACACAGACGCACAGCTGGCTGGCCGGGTGGGAGTAGCCGATTCTACGTCATCGGCTCTCGGAGCAGCATGCCTCCTATTGAGTCTACAGTCTACAAGATATACCTTCAAAAATATGTTTAAGAAGATTCATAAACGAAGTTGTGGATGGTTTTAACATCAGAAATTGTATATTTGTAAAATAGGTTCGCCGTTCAAGAATAGATTATGTTGATCGTTAAGTTATGTAAATTTTTTAATCTAAAATATGGTATGATAAAATAGAGGTCCTCGCATTTCAATTTTTATTGTGTGACGTAATGTGTAATATGTAATAGTGATAGGATAACAACTCATAAAAATATTTCGATACTCGGATCATAAACTGCATTTCGATACTCGGATCTTTATAAAAAAAAAGAATATATTGCATTTCGTATGTTACAAAGACTCATTCAACATTGACACTTCTTGGTTAATTTATAACAAATAATACGTGCATATCAGTCTGGTTATTATATAAAAACTGTGTCACAGACATGACCATCGTTCGTATAATTCACTCGAATAATTTTAAAAAGTAATCTCGAAATCTGAACAAATTGAACGCCATAGTGGTCATCGATGCCCAGCGCGATGGAATTCGTTAAAAATGATTACCGTAAAATTAATGTCACTGAATATCAAAATCTATTAATGCAGAAACTAACTAGATTATAGTGTATGACGAGAATTTCATTATCAAGTAACTAACTATTGCTACTAATAACGCTGATCGCTTCTACGAATACAATAAATAAAAATTGTGTGAAACGCATAAAATTCGTGTGGCAGTCAACGTGTTAATTGTGTATATTTAATTGTCAAAAGTACCCTTCTAAAAGCGGATGTTTATCCGTATTATTTGTACATACAAGTTATGGAAGAATTTACTTCAGTATTCCAGTCTTCTTCATTAAGATATAGTAGTTCCACGTTTAAAAATATACAGAACAGTTCGCCTCGCTGTATTCCGTAAAAAATGTAACTAAATATACACGCGAAATTGTTAAGAACATGTGTTTCGAGAAACTAACAACAAGCAATCAATATTAATTATCAGTATTTTTCCGATCACATTTTTTCTCGCGGCATACCAGATACCTTATTTCTTAATACTAATTATAACAGTAGAAAATAGTCATTACAACAGTGACATAAACAATACGAGGTCATTGAATAAAAGGTTACCATTTCATAAAACCTAAAGCGTCATTTGTGTATTCCACTTTATCGTTGAATCAAAACTAAGATTTACTTATTATAAGAATTAGTAAATTATTTCAATCAAAACTTCGTACCCCTGTCGATAACGTAGCATCGGCCACTCTCGCGGTCCGGTCGCCCGGCCTGGTGGGTGTAACCAATTCTACGTCATCGGCTCTTGGAGCACTAGTCCCAGGCCCAGGCCTGCTCTATTATATCGCGTTAAAAATACAGTGGGCGATCAAATTATTGTGAACAGGTGGAAGAATTATACAAAGATGTCTTTATAAAATATGTAACAGCTGTCATATAAAAGAGGTGTTACCATATTGTTATCATATGTTCATAATAATTTGATCACTTTCTCTCTCCCTCTCTCTCTCTCTCTGTCTAGTGATATAAAAATAGAATTGTCACTCTAATTATTATCTTAACGTTACGACTCTATCTCAGGACTGCAATTGGTACTGCATTTTTGGTTACTAATGTCCACGGTTATCGCGTAGGAACTGTCATCCGCGTTATCTTTGTTATCTCCTGCTTGTCCATCATTCGACCGACTAGCGATTCTATCGAGCACGTAACCCTCGTGCGACGCCTCGCCACCGACAGCAGCAAATCCTTTCAGATCGACCACCAATGGAGCTGGAACAATTTCTTTCCTTCTGTTTATAGATTGCACTTGTTCCGTCGTTACGTGCGAACACGAGTCTTCTATGAATTTCTCTTTAGAGCAGCATTGGGAGGAACTGCAGTGCTCGCCATGACAGCGAATCAGACACCCTGTTTTCTCCATGTTGGGCTTCATCTGTTGACAAAAATACATACCACAATACAGTAAAGCCTTGATCTAAGAAAACGGACACACACGCAGTTCTTTTCTATGTTCGACGCGGTCGGCGAGGTCACAAAGAAATAGTAGAAAGCACAGAATTTAAGAAACAGCACGGACCCGAGGCTTTGTCTTAGATCAAAGTTTTACTGTGTGTGTAATCAATAAGCACTATATCTCTTAAAAACATGTCTTCTTCTTTCAAAGATGCGAAGTAACATATCCTGAAAATTCTTAAAAAATACGGTGTACAATTTATTTGAAGAAAATTCCTGAATTCTCAAAAAAGCTCGTCATGTATCTCCACATTCAGGTGTTGCATAGTATCCACTCGTGAAGCATAATATTCACAGTCTAATACTATCTGCTACTACTTTTTTATCACCTTAGCCATTTTTATAAAATGGAACCTCCCACGTATAACAAGAAAATTCTTCCGTATTTTATAATTACTTAGATTTACATTTTTCCCAGAAAAACCTGTGTTTCTTGACTCTCATAATCGGAGAAATTCCAAATCTTTAGTCGAGCATGTGCAATAATATTTTGCATACCTTATGGAACTCTGGCTGAATGGTAACTTGCGTGATACCCATCTCAATAAAAAATTCCGTCACTTGATTCGTAATACTAGCGTATACCTATAAAATAAAATTATTGCAGATTCATTATCCCGCTTACAGCTTCTGAAGGGCCTGGGCAACTAGTACTCCGGGAGTCGATAACGAGCATCGGCTACCCCCACTATCACGTTGCCGACTCGCGTTCGCCGGCCAGGTGGGGGTAGGCGACTAACCCCTTAACTTGATTCGCTAAAAGAATCTTACCATAGGATCCAAGAATATAATATGAACAGTAGATATAATCTTCTGGCCTGTCAGCTGCCACACATGCAAATCGTGGACGTTCACTATGCCTGGAAAAGCTTCCAGTAATTCCCTTTTCAATGAGTCGATGTTGATGTGGTTGGGAATCGTTTGAAGTAGTATCAATCCTGATTCCTTCACTGCAACAAAGAATCGTGTTACCGGAAACCAGGATCGTTAAGATGGGAAAAGGTAAAGCTACTTACGGTACGGATAACTGAGAACAAAAAGGGAGATAGCGGATATAATAGCGAACAGTGGGTCGATGTATTTGGCCACGTTGGAGTCGGTGAAATATACAAGGATGGACACCAACATAACAAAGACGCAGCCGAGCACATCGCGACAGGTTTCTCGAAATCCTTGACTCTTCGGTATACCCAATGGACTTCGTCTGGTCTGGGAAGATAGCTGTTCCCCCTCCTTCGCCGGTTCGGAACTAACGTTTCTGAAAGCAGATAATAGAAGTCCTGGAAGTCGAGATCCTAATATATGATATGCTAATCGTCGAACACGACGGTGGAAGGATCCAACGAGATAATAAAAACAAACGAAAAGGCTAAGGGAGGAGCGTCCCATTCCATAGATTGAATGCGTTGGTTCGGTATTTTTAGAACTAATTCTGATATTTACGAAAAACAAATCTCACAAATTATTACTTTGAACCTTTGCAATTTATTTTCATCCTTACTTTAGTCTGATGCGTTTGTATAACGGTTTGTTATCTGAAATTTGTAAATCAGAAATGTTTCTTGAAATTACCCTAATGAGGGTGACCACTTTTCTTTATTGTACAGTATAACAAGTGGTTTGTTATAAGTAAATTAAGGTGGTATAATTAAATATATCTCACCCTGCATAGCATCTCTGATAATAATGAAACTAATGTGGTTAATTATGAAGATAATTTTCCAACAGTCAGCTACATAATCTAGTTCAGGCGATAACATAACCAACGAACTAATTGCAAAATACTAGGAAATTATTTTCCAACTTTATTCATCTGTATGTATAGATCTTCTTTGTTTGCGAATAATACCATATAACACATAAAGCTGTTTTAACTATTTTACTAATTGATAAGAGGTAATCTAATCAAGCTCAAACATATTTAGAAAAGTTGACCGTACGTTTCACACAGGAAACGCGAATGCTACTGTGTAGAAATATGTAGAAAGCATGATAAAATTTGATAATAATAAGAAGTTTAATTTTCGGCCTGTTGGCCATGGAAAGGGGCTCAGTTCACAGATAAAAATTTTTGTGCGGTTGCAATTCATTCAGATAATACAAGGACAATTTTAGTAAGTAACTTCTACTATAGGTAGAACGGTCTCATTCGACCAATTTAAATATGGGAAACGTTTCGTCTCTGTGATCGTGAAATGTACATCCGAATGACAAAGAACACAATTATATAACCAAAATTCAAAAGGTGCATTATTATAGGCGAACAGAGGTCCCAACAATAGGGTATTGAAAATTACATAAAACTGTAACAAAGTAATAAAATCTGCTATTCAATGGAAAAATAACTGTACGGGGTGTTTCATCTAAAACAGGACACCTAAATATCTCTTCAGGTTATTATGATGCAAAAAATATTTGTTACATAATGTGCACGGTGTCAATGGACCAAATATCTGTCAAGAATATTTTTTTCCATGGGTCATCTTTTCGGAGTTGTCAAGGTCATCGATGTTTTTTGATACATAACTACATGATAATAACATGTTATTATACATATCTGAATGTACTTTTCGATCAGTTACCCGATACAATAAAATAAAAATGTAGTTATGTATCAAAAAACATCGATGACCTTGATAACTCCGAAAAAATGACCCATGGAAAAAAATATTCTTGCCAGATATTTGGTCCATTGACACCATGCACATTACGTAACAAATATTCTTTGCGTTACAATAACCTGAAGAGATATTTAGGTGTCTTGTTTTAGACGAAACACCCTGTATATGTACACATTAACTGCGTTGCTGTGAACGAGCACGGGATCACGCACGTCACTCCTTCTGTCAAAACTGTAATTAACTTTGTTTGTCTAGTTGTTAAGTAATTAGTTTTCATATTACATAAACATCATGATTCAATAAAATCGAATGAAAAACATAGGTACGTGAACATACGTTTGCTACTTCATCTAATAAATGTATAATACCCTTCTTGTTTTGATAGCAAAATATTATATATCCGAATTTGTCTATTAAGTTTGTTAAGACAGATTCAAATTTCCTTGGAAGAGCAAATGTAGTTTTTGAATACCAATTTCTTAGTTGAAGGTCAACTCAAGGTCATAATATAGTAGGTCATTGAATTCGTCTTGAAATCACCAACAGAACTATGAAATCAAGATGATCTTTTTTTGTTCGAAAAATTTTTTGGCACAATAATTTCTTTATTAAACTGAAATGGCCGAGTTTTAAATATCTAGAAACGTTTCTTGCAGATTCTTACTTTCACTGCAGCATAATAATAATTTAATTGCGAACATCACGTAGCAATACGCTAGCTCGTACATAGCTTCAAACTAGAAAGCGTTACATCAAAAGAATAATTTATTTCTATTATTGTAAACGGGATATTGTGGTGTTAGGTAATTTCAATTATTTCGATTACCTCCGTAACATCACGTCGCCATTAACGGTGACATGCAGGACGATTCCCTGGTTGAATGTATACCCTCCGATCAGTATGTAGCAAAACGCGTTAAGCAGAATGCCGGAAAGGCCGATCGCTAAGACCGGCATAGGATGATGCATTTCGTCCAAATGGTCTATGTGGATCAAAGTCTGCAACGCTTCAACCAGCAAGGAAAAGCAGAAGGACGCGAGGAAAACGCAGCAAACAAGCATGGTGAGGACATCTATTCTCGCCCATCCAAAGGTGTTCTTCATTCTCCTGTCCGATCGTGATTGCTTTGAATAAAAATACGAAACGTCTGTTAGTATGATAATAGATACGCTTCGCGACAATACTATAAGACACTATACAGGGTGTCCCAAAATTCGTGAAAATCCCGGAAATGGGAGGTTCCTGAGACCATTTGAAGCGACATTTTCCTTTGCAAAAATGTTATCCGCGGCTTTGTTTAGGAGTTATTAACGAAAAACACGTACCAATCAGTGCGCGACCTAGACGCGAGTTGGCATAGTCAGCCAATCGACAGTTGACGCGCCGGGCCGACTGTGTCAACTCGCGTCTAGGTCTTGGTACGTAATCTCTAGGTATTGGTACGTGTTTTTCGTTAATAACTCCTAAACAAAGCCGCGGATAACATTTTTGCAAAGGAAAATGTCGCTTCAAATGGTCTCAGGAACCTCCCATTTCCGGGATTTTCACGAATTTTGGGACACCCTGTATAGGGTACTGCACCTAACTTGATCATCTTAAACATCTTGCTTATTTTTTATGAAAAAAGGTCAGAGGCAAAGAAATTTTCTCAAGGTCATTCAAGTTTTTTTAAGTAGGACTACATATGTATTTTCAGTACAACAGTCTTATAGATCATAAAAAAAATTAATTCAACGATTTACGATATGTTGACCTTAGCGTGATTTTCAACGAGAAAATTATGGTAAAGGATATCTTTTTAATGTTTCTTTGGTTTTGATGAAAAAGAAATACTTTTTATGATGCTTCCCGAATTCGTCTCATTGTCAATATCTCCTAAAACAGACCTGGGCGACGCTGGCTCGCGGAACAGATGTGACTGCTTCTCTCCTTCTCTTATGGAGAAGATGCTTCTCTCCCTCCCGAAGAGGAGTGGCAGCGACATCTGTTCCGCGAGTCAATGTCGTCCGGGCCTGTCCTAAAAGATAAGTGTAAAAAAGTTGTAGGTTTATCTGTACAAAACTGAAGGTGAACTTGATAACTCTGGGAAAGAAAGGTTGAAGGACTACCAAGAACTACACATTTATCTTTCAAATTTTGAGTTTGTTAAATACACTACTTCGATTTTATGGAATTGTTGAGGTTGCTGCTTTGGCAAAGTGCCAATGAGTTAAAAATAATACATGTATACATATACAGGGTGTCCCAGCTAACTTAACCACCTTGAATATCTTTGTTGTTTTTAAAGATACGTCAAATGCCTGAAGGATAACGTTGAATGGTAAAATGGGGCTCATATGTTACCAAAAAAATTTTTTTAAATGGAATGATGTATTTTTTAATAAATCAATCGATGCAGCTGGACATTCGTTATAAAAAGGTACTAATCTATGTATGTGGAAAAGTTAGTAGTTCAGAAGATATTTAAATTTAAATAACTCTAAAACACCATTACTGTCGTATTATTTGAATTGAACTATCTCCTGAACTACTAACTTTTCGATATACATAGGTGCATAATTTTTATAACGAATGTCCAGTTGCATCGATTGATGCATTAAAAAATACCACATTCCATTAAAAACTAGAGGGCTATTGTTGCTCGCTCGCTACGCTCGCTCGCGAGTAGGGTTGTTTTTGCTCGCTCGCTTCGCGAGCTCGCGGGTAGGACTGCTATTGCGAGAGGGTTAGTGATACGCATGGCTAGTAGGGCCTACTGATATTAATGTTTTTTATTTGGTGTGTGACTCTCCAAGAGTCACACAAAGAACTTCCCGATTCGTTACTCCTTCGCCAACATCGCTAACATCGTTTTTTTTTTGTACTTTCATCGATATTCTCCCAAAATGTATTCTTGGGAGTAGAGATGATAAATTCACTGTTGCATTGGAATAACTTTCGATTATTCCAAGCGGTAACATTAGCATCAGTTAAAAAAAAAATTTTTTTAAATCTAAAAAAAAAATTTTTTAAATCTAAAAAAAAATTAAGAAAAAAAATTTTTTTTATGTAATTGCGTTTGGTACTTTGGTGGAAAATATTCGTCCTCCCTTATAAATTGCATTGTAGAATCAACTCTTTTCGAAAAAAAACTAAAAATCTAAAAAACTACTTGACCAATATGGACCAAAATCTAATCAGCTCTAAGTTACGACGGGGCACATCGATTGCATCATTCATCATCCTGATCGCGTTGTTACTTTTTCTGAAAACGTTAACGAAAAATTTGATTACATAGAAACGGCCATACGCACACACACACACACACACACACACGAACATTTTGCTGAAAATAGTCTAAAATGACTGCAATGACCATGAAACGTGAAGATCTGCTAAAAAATCGATTTTCAATTTTCGGGGTAATTACAATAACTTCCCTATAAAATCGGGAAGTTAAAAATGAAGGCGACCTTCATATCTCTAAAAAAAATTATATAAAAACAAAAATTCTTTTGGTATCGTATGAACCCATTTTACCATTCAACTTTGTCCTTCAGGCATTTGACGTATCTTTAAAAACAACAAAAATATTCAAGGTGGTCAAGTTAGCTGGGACACCCTGTATATAACAGTATTTACAATATCAGTTTTTAAAGTGTTTTTACTATTTATTATTTATTTTAGCCTTCTATTTTTGCAGTCTAATGTTGAAGTCGTAAGAAAATCGATAGAATTTGTTTATCATTTTATTACCTTGGTCTTGGTCGACAGAGATGTCGAGGATGCTCGGTCCTCATTGTTTATACAGATTACGGAATTCCGCAAGGAACTGGAGTTGCTGTTGCCGATTTGACGACGACTGTACTGTAAAATATGAGTAACTTGCTTGTTTGAAAGAAATTAAATAAACAGCGAATTTGTGAATATGACTCATCCGTATCAACGTCCGGAAACAATGCAAACGATCGTGATAAAATGCATCATTATAAAGTCTTTGTTAACATGCCAGCCTTGTAAATTGGAGACAATATCTTTTTATTATTTCATTATTTAAAATTAAATGCAAATGGCTGTGCAGTCAATTCTTGCGAATCGCTCACGTGAGCAAAGAAGTTAAACAATTCCAGAGAGATTCTATTATGCGGCGTAATAAGTTCGTTCACATTTCATTAAACGAATGCCAAGACTGCAATACTGCTTCGCGAACCGTAATTTGTTAATGACTTCTCGTCAAGAATATTTTGGAGAGCTCGGCATGAAAGTAAATCGTTAGGTGCAACGACCGACGATTATGGCGAATGAAGCAACAATATCCCAACTAAATTGCAATCGTTTTTCCATTACACCATTGAAGAAGTCTGCGGTCTGTTATTGTTACACTGCGAAACGATTTCTATAAAACAATGATAGTCGTTTCTCTTCTGTAATTGTAAACAATTGAATTGTCAATTGTAAAAATTCACTACGGCTTGTACGTAATAAAGTGAACGAACTCATTAATAAGTAGACTGCGGATTTTATGCATTTATGACAAAAATGGGTACGTACAATTTAAAACAGTGGAGGTATTAAAAAGATTTAAGGCCGCCAGTGTATTAGTTTCACCTTAAAAAAATAATTAAAAGAAGAATGAATTTGTCATTTGGCTCCTGTGTCTTGAAATCAATGCAAACAGTTTTTATTTTGCATAAAGATCCGCAGTCTATTAATAAGCTATTATACAGCGGCGGACCTTTCATGTCATTACACAGTTAACCAAAATGTATACCAAAAATTGTTGTGTAATTTATTGTTTCTTAAGTTTTTAATTCAAATCGTTTTTATTTTTTTGACCGCGAAGGGGACCCTTGCAGAGTCGCCGTTTCTGTCTCGTTAAAGAAATTGCTTTAATTTACAACATTCTCCGATCCGTTGATGATTTTTTAGGCGAAGGAAAGTAGTGTAAATATGTTTGGATAATTTAATGGTACCTTGATCGATGCGATGCAACCAGCAAGTGCGATAATGTTGCACAACATGTGATAGGCGTTGAGGAGTAACGTCAACGAGTGGGTCACATGACTAGCAACGATCTCGACGAGGAAGAAAGCGGTGGTGAAGAAGAGGAGCAGGTACAACTGGACAGGTTGTAGTCTTCTGAACCATTCTTTCACAGCCATGATCCTGCAGGCAAAGCATCACAGTGGACGTTCTTATTCTGACCTGGCCACCACACGAGCATCAACTTCTTCAGCTACCAATCGATCGGTTACTACTCTTTCACGGTGAGCCTTTTCTATCACCTCACTGACGAGACAATGAGCATACTTTTCTTAGAGAACTAGATTAGAGAACCTTGATTATCCGAACTTAACAAAAAGACTTATTGATTTGTACAAAAAACAGTGTTGCTTGTGAACGAACTTACATTGAGCTACAGCAGATCCTCGATTCCGAACCAGTGAATGAAAGATCTCGAAAAGATAGTCTTCGATAGTTAAAAAAATTAAAGATTACTTACAGGGTGTCTCAGCTAAAGGAGGCCACCTAAATATCTTCTTCATTTTTAATGGCATAATTTAAATGGTGTCTACGGAGGAATACCATAGAAGACAAATGTTTTGTTGGATTATTTTTTCATAGTTCTTTTCAAATTCATCGTTATTTTTTATCAGAAGGACTTATTCTTTTTTATTCCATCTTGTAGCAGTTGACAAAATACATTTAAACGACCTTGTCATGTCATATCTGTATATGATATTCCTAATTATACTAGTAATATATGTACTTTTGCATTTAATAAGTGATTTTAAAACTGTTTGATTATTATCTGAGCAACCACCTCGGTCCCAATTAGTTCGGATAATCGAGGTTCTACTGTATAGCGAAGTCTTATTTACTGGAAGAAAAATAAAAGCGTGATCGTTTTGCTGGGGCAACATAAAAATGTGCACAGATCTTTTGTTATTTAAGTATTTAAATGATTTGTTTGCATGGTAAAAATGGTACAAAAATTATTAATTAAAGAGACATACAGGGTGGAAATTATAAAGCGTTACAGACGAATATTTCCAAAAATATTGATAATACGCAAAAATGTTTTAGATGAAAGTTGTTCAGTACCGAGTGGGACATCGTGTGGTGGGACTTATATTTTTCCCAGTGGACACTCCAAGGTGAGGTGAAGGACGGCTATCTTTTTTTTAAATGGAATGTCCTATTTCTTATACCATAGATCAGGGATGGGAATTTTTGCCTTAATTGAGGCAAGACCGTCCACACCACAGCGCCCACTGCCTCCCACCAGCTTCACCGTTACCATGGAGAAAGAACGCACTTCGCCCGTAGCGAGCAGTGCGCATGTCTCGTGAAGGCTTCGCGCATTGCGGCCACGAGGGTGCGAGGGGAGCGCCCTGTGCGGCGAAGGCGCACGTTGCATGGAAGAGAGGTTGGTGGGAGAAGCAGGCGTTTGAGGGGCCCACCCGTGCCCATCCCTGCCATAGATCGATGGAGTATCAAATTCTGAGTATAAAAGTGTTGACCTTCATATTTCCTAAATCTAATAGTTAACGCGATATTATTGGAACAATTTTCTTTCTTCTTCGGATAATATCTCGTGGATAATTAGAACCGTGGACAATACCACTTTTATACTTCGAATTTGACACTCTATCGATCTATGGTATAAAAGATAGGACATTCCATTTAAAAAAAGATAGTTGACCTTCTCCTCACCTTGGAGTGTCCACCGGGAAAAATAAAAATCCTACCACATGATGCCTCGGTACCGAACAACTTTCATCTGAAACACTTTTGTGTATAATAATTTCCACCCTGTATTAAGGAAATATCATTACGAAAGAAGATACTCAAACGCCTCTCCTTTACGCTGTACACGTGTCAGACGCTTTTCAATTGTTTTCATATCTCTGGTTATTCTCGTACATTACTGCATTACCCATTCTTTCGAAAATCTAAAAGCTCTTCTTGTGAGGTACGGACTTTATCTGTTTCTGTTATGATAACACACATTAACGCCGGCAATTAGGAAACTGCCATGTCACGTTTGAGCATCTTCAATAAAGATATTTTCTTCAAATATTTCGATACTGAATACTGTTGCGACCTCTGTGCCTCGGAAATAATTATACAGGGTGAGTCTCGTAACGTGACGATCTCAAATGACTCGTAAGTTACTTGTTGTACAAAAGAAATGTTCAAAGAAATGCTGCATGGTTCCTAGGGGGACATACAGTGCTGCGATCAGATTTTTGTTACTTCGAATTTTTATCAAGATATAGAGGTCACCTTCAGAGTATTAAATAGAATGCCTAATATTTTTGATTGAACTCGGATGAAGCTCAAAATTCTACGTAAAAAAGTATTGACATTCATATATCATAAATCAACGTTAATGTAAACGTTATGGTTAACGAGATATGATCGATATAATTTCCATAATTTCCCAAATTGAGGGTATCAGTTCCAGCACCTACTATCTTCCAGGTAATAGCTATTATACATATGGGAAATTATATCGATCATATCTCGTTAACTATTAGATTTATGATATATGAAAGTCAATACTTTTTTACGCAGAATTTTGTGTTTCATCCGAGTTCAATCAAAAATATTAGGCATTCTATTTAATAAACTGAAGGTGACCTCTATATCTTGATAAAAAATCGAAGTAACAAAAATCTGATTGCAGCACTGTATGTCCCCCTAGGAACCATGCAGCATTTCTTTGAACATTTCTTTTGTACAACAAATAACTTACAAGTTATTTGAGATCGTCACGTTACGAGACTCACCCTGTATACGATGAAAAGCAAATGCGACTTTTGACCTCGAAAATAATTTTACGGCAGCGTTTTTGCATGAATCTCCACCAAACCGAGGGGTGTAGAATCGCGGTACGATAGCCGCGGTACGACATATAATTTCTTTACACGCTGTACAATTAATAAATCCTGATTCAACCGATAGTTGCACGCAGCTGCGCGCAGAGATCACTATACTGTCTAAATCAGTAACACAGTTTGGCGACAAGACGAGGTGAGATTGAGATACGCACGTTGTCTGCCTAACAAAACATTCCAAGTAGCCGGGTGATGGAATGTTTTCCGATTGTGGCAGTTTTAAATCGGTCGTTGCAAAACAATCGACGGCATGAATTCTCGTCTATCGGAACGTAGTTCGAATCAGTCGACGACTGTGGCCGTTCGATACAGATGGAAAAACAATGTATACTCGGTGACTGTCAACGGTCGGTTCCACGAGGAGCGGAAGAGATACGGTGTACAGAGGTTTGGTGGAAAGAGTTGAAAGGGGGGAGGGATGCGGGATACGTAGATAAAGAAGAAACGGAGGGTTCTCGCTTTGAGAATCACGGTCACTAGGCGAAAGAGAGTCCGCCGGAACGATACGCCGTGCATCACTTTACTTTCAGTCGCGTCGATCCGCTTGTTTTCTTCTGGAACTGTCTCCGATGCTTGTAACGCACTATATCCGCGGTTTCACCGTGATACCGATAATGGACTCGAGCGGAAACAGCCACTATTACCGGTTGCTTTGTACGTGCTATACCACACAACTATGCTCCCATGGTCGCGACGGATTCAACAAGATGAGGCCACGGATCAGCGGCGAACCGAACGAGACGGTTCTCCGGACGAAACGATATTGACGAGACGGATGCTACCGCTTCCACGGTTCTTCTGCGTTTAGCCATTCGGGCTGGATGAGCAGTTTGGCTATCGCCGCTATCGGTCACCCCCGCCGACTTTGGTCCCTTCGCGTCTACCTACGAAAGTTCGATTGTTTGTTCGAACTATCCAGTCATACTGACGATAGTTTCTACCCTATTATTCCCTGACGTGTCCCCACGAGTTACCCGCTCCATTCAAGCAACCGTGCAATGCGCGTACAGGCTGCTCGGATAACGGAGGACCAACCAGAGAAGGTGAGTCACAGCTCGAGCCTTGAAAAATTTCAATTTTTGACCATGCTCTGTTTACATTCCAACTGTTGATCCCTCGAACCGCGGAGAAGTGACTCGATGACTAAGCTGTTTACCTCTGAGATTGGCAATTAGGGGAGTTCTGGGAGTACCGGACACACATTTCAAAAGTATGTACAATTGCCTTATGGAACTTTTCTTTGCGTCAAGATTCTTATTGCAAATTATGAATATAATTTGAAAAAAATTATTACTTTATTAACATTAAGATAGTTAGGGTTTTATCATTTATTGGTTCGTGCTTTTTTAGATGATTAATATTTATGTGTGTAGGCGATTTTATTCGTATAAGGTTATTGTCAACTCATCAAATAAGAGTAACAATAATTATTGCAATAATTATTTCGTATTGAAATAATCGGAAGAAACGTGTTTGCTTAACCCGAAATAACTGAGCTGATGGTGCGTGTACATATCAACAATGATTAGAAACACGAATCTGATCGAACGCCTTTTATCCGGCAACCAAAATACTTTACCTTGTAAAAATCAGAATAAGTAAATTGAAGCATTTGGTGGATTATTTTGTTACAAGATTTAAATGTTCCGATCGTCATATTTACACCAGTTATCTGGTATTTAGAGATACACCACCCACCGATCTCCACGATTCTTGAATATGTTGTCAAGGTCGTCACTCTGAATTGTGTACAGGGTGCGGCAGTAACTTCGACCACCTTAATATCGAAAAATTATATAAACAAAAATTGCAGGGTATAGAAGGGTAAATATTGTGATGTAAACACTACTCATGTGACCGAAGGAGTTTCGAAGGATTCAAGGTCACCTTGCTTTCTTTAAATGGAAAGACCTGCCTTTTGTATCGCGAATCGATAAAGCATGAAATTTTACGTAAAAATGTATTGACCTTCGTATGTCTGAAACCAAATAGTTAAATCGATATTACCGAAATAGTTTTCTGATCTGAGCATTGGAAATATGAAAAATTATTTCGATAATATCTGGTTAGCTATTAAATCTAGGACGTATGAAAGTCGATACATTTTTACGCAGAATTCGATACTCTATCGATCCATGATAATAAGTAGGTCTTTACATTTAAAGAAATGAAAGTGACCTTGAAATCTTCGAAACACCTTCGCGCATATAAAAAGTGTTTGCATCATAATATCCCCCCTCGATACCATTCAACTTTTCTATATGTCATTTTTTCATATTATTACAAGTAACGAAAATTGTGATTAAATATTGTGCAGGTTCTACCTGGCAGTCGTTGTTTATTAAAAAGTTATTCTATTACTATTTCCAGTTTGTTAAACCTTGAAATTTGTTGTATCGGTTTAAGCAATACAAGTATAATATAATAAATGAAAATGATTAAACAGTACATATTTGCTGATTGTATTGGAAAGCGTAGCTTATAGTTTACAGAACAACTAATTGTTTTGAGAATTGAGTTTATTAAAAATTCTTGCACCGCTACGGAAGGAACTATTTTTGCGAAGCTACGGATGACAATGCAATCAGTATTGACAAATCATTCGTTTACGTACGACCTTCGCTGCTCTGTGCAGTAATTGTTCCGCTATGTTGATTATACGTGAAATTACAGTTTTCGTGTTTAAACAGCGGTCGACCGGACGAGACGAGTGCACCTGAAGAAATGAAATCACAAATTATACTGGTGCACATTCCCACTGAAATACAATTGAAATTGCACTAGAGGAGAATTGCCATTTCAATTAAACTATAACATATTCGCTGGTGGTGGATATTAAAAACATCACGCAACAGGTAGTCAGATATGACAGGCTTGCATATCCATCAAATGTGCCATTCATGCCTGATCTAAATTGAACGTGTTAGCTTCTGAAGCTACACGTTTAACAACATAGTTAAAGGTGAGTCCACACTTTCGAGATGACAGTAAAGAGTATAAATATTATAGATATTATATGATAAATAGATTATACAAAAGTAGATTACAGACATCTTTAATAACATATATCCATATATAATATTTAATTTAAAAATTAACGACAGGAGAGCGAAATTTATGTTTATTTGTAATATTTGAGCCGTTCTTTTTGAACGTGTTGTAAGTCCATTTTTGGAAAAATGAGTTAATAGAAGTTTTAGTCAGATATAGATATAAAAAAACAAGAAAAAAACGAACAATATATTAATAAATAAATAGACTTACACTACTTTCAAAAACAAAGGCTCATTTCTAAATTACAGTTTGAATTTACGAATTTTCACATTCACGAACACATCATTTTGTTAGAATTACCTAACTAACTTCTATTGCTAATTTTACTATAGTTTTATATTTTTCATCTTTATTGATATTATAAAGTTGCTTACATGGAAATTGATTCGATACATTTCTTTATCGAAGCACATATTGTGATCAAAATTGCACAAAATCGAAATAAATAGAGCCTTGTCATTTTTCCAAGATGAAATAAATATTTTAGTCGTTTCTAGTGCTCGGTAGGTTTTTGATATGAGTTACATGTTTACATCATGCTTAATCAACCAGTTAAAATTATTACGTATAATCAATAAATTAATGGAATGCTCTTACTGAAAATCGATACGCAATGCTATTGCAAGGATCAATTGATTTGTGAAAAGGGAACATTATAAAAATGAACGTTTAAACCAGAAATTTTCATTTCATCTCTTAATAATTTTAATAGATTGTAAATAATACACCAATGATATTAAATTGATTTGATGTTTCTTCTATTTTGTGTACTAACTACTCATTTTTGTTATGAGTAGACAACACCTGCAGTCTAATGATAATGCTCTTAATGAAAGCGAGTGCTAATTGTAAAAGGAAATATAAGGATCAAAACCCATTTCCAGTCTGTAACTCAAGTAAACATTTAAATTATGATTAGCGAACGGTGACAGCTTCTTGTGCTGCAATACTTTGATATTACCCACGAATCTGACGAGTTATAAGTACATTTTGTTCGTACCTAGCATCTAATCATTTGCACACTTCTGCCGCACTCTAATACAATTGCGTATGCACCTTAACAGCTCTGTACACCGTGGATACGTGTGCTAGATGTAGGGGCCATCAGAGAGTTAGTTACGAACATCCGGGCGCGCCGTAATAGCTTTTGAACTCTGAAATGCCCGCGTCTCCGATCATTATTTGTCGTCTTCATTCGACTTCGTTGAAATACACTCCTGGACAAAACGATAGCACACGTGTGTGTGTGCTATCTTCAACTCTTGAGTGACCTTCAAAATGTACTTTATAAATGCAATGATTCGATTAAATTATATTTAATATTGTATGTATATTTTACACTCTATCGAAATGGCAAATAGAAACGTAGCAAGATAATAAAACTTCATCTAAATCCACAAATAATTATGTCATAGTTACACATCTTAGGAATCACCTTGAGACACCCTGTATAGCGATTTAATTGTATTCTGCGATAAATGATACAATTTTACCATAAAAGCGTATTTGTGTTGTTAAATATTATTATACCGCTTTTCATTAGTACAGTTAGGAGCAAAACTGATCACACACACTTTAAATCAGAATAACTTTTTATGAATGGACCGAACGACTTCAATTTTTCTGTAAAGCTAGAAGAATTTGTTTGAAATATGTTGAAAAAATGCATTTGGTCGGAATTGTGAAAAACAATAGTAAAAATTGGTTTTTACGACTTTTTTAACTGGGCCAATAACGAGAATTTAAAAGATGTGTTTGGTCGCCTTGTATAAATTATATCCGCTCCAAAAATTTCATTGAAATTGGTTAATTGGTTTACGAGTTATAAACGATCAAAAGTGGTAAAAATTGCAATTTTTCAAGATTCTCAGCCTTTTTACCACTTTTGATCGTTTATAACTCGTAAACCAATTAACCAATTTCAATGAAATTTTTATAGTGGATATAATTTATACGAGGCGACCAAACACGGTCAAATCGTCGACATATGTCATCATCGACACGGTTTGACCGACACTATTCTATTTGTGTAATTATTCTACAATTTTGTTATGTTTTGTAGTCTATGTATATATAGTAGTCTGTACATTCGTAGCATTGGTTCTGTTTATTCACATTTTTTATATGTATTTACACAATTATGTTTGAAATTAAATGAAATATTATGATTTTTTATTCGTTTGTAATAAAGCTTCTATACCTATTAATAAAGTTTGTTTATTTGAAGAAATTCTGATTAATAAAGTAACAATAAAAACTTTGATCTAAATAACAATGCTTCGTAATACTCTTCATTATTTATTATTTAAGCAACTAAATGCGTCGAGAACATAACAATGATAATAACGACTAATCTATGCTTGAGCCCAAATAAGAAGGTACTTACTAGCCGACGAATTTAAGACTCTACTGCGCATATGACTCTAACGGAGCTCGTTCATTGGCTAATCCCCCTACTCGTACTTCGCCGACCACGCGATCATTGGCTGACGCCATCAATTTTATGGCTGGCGCAACAACATGCGCAGAACAAGTACCTTCTTATTTGGGCCCAAGTATACATTAGCAAATACACGAATCTGGTGTCAGTGGAAATGAATGAACTCAAACTTGTCGCTAAAGACGGACTGTCGATGAAAACATATGTCTATGATTTGACTGTGTCGATGAAAACATAGTGTCGACGGAAGTTACTGTCGGTCAAATCGTGTCGGCGAAATGGGTTGTCGAAGAACCAAGGGTAACCCGCATATGCACAGTAGCATCGTAATGTACTGCGATCAACTTTAAATCACTTCAAGTCGGACTGAGACAGCGTTGCCAAAACCATGTTTCAACCAGTGCTAAAGGCGGCCTAACTATCATTATGTTCAGGAGTGTACAACGGGAACATGACCCGTAGCAGTCAATTTAGTGAGGTCGACCAGGCTAGACTCAAAATTTCAACACTATATAGTCGTCCCGTTATCTTATCGATCAAATTAATTAGTCGATCCAGTTATCGTTCCTCGAGAAACGACATTTTTACGCTAATTACGTACAATCGTGTGATCCTTATCCTAAATAGGTTTCTTATTTACGAGTCGATATGAGCGACTCATTATATTGAAATAAAACGCGACATGTCACTGACCTTGATGTGTAGCAAAGCGATGAGCTTACAATCTTCTTTCAACAATTCCCACGGACAATTACGCAAACGGAACGAACGTACATGACCGAACGGCACAGGAGCTTCTGTCTTCAAGTTGCTTAGCCTATATCTTTGTCCATTGTAATTATCTTGAAAGTAGGCGACACTCGATAACCCGACATTATCATTTTCGTTATCGGACGATCAACAACATCGAAACGCGGAACCGTGACCGTTTTCTGATAGCCGCAACATACTACATCGTGTTCTGGTTTCGGAAGCCGGTGCTGTAGCGAATTTTCAACTCTATCAGATATTTACATTTGTCGAAAGAGGTCTATGACTTGAAAAGAAGCAAGTCAAGTTAGCGAACCTGGAATTTCGGGAAATGATTTTTTGCGTGTGTCATAATTGAACACTCGGACAAGATAAAATAAAACGAGTGTCTTTTAAGAAATTTACACCGAAAGCATTTTGCAAATGGTATGTAAATTGTTGATTATTTTTGTATAAACAGTGCAAGAAGGAAAACTGTTATTTGTGTATGCAATGTTAAACTGGAATACCATGGTCAAATTTTTATTGAATCAAGATTTATACATACAGGGTGTCTCAAAAATGTTGTACTTCCTTGAAAAGGGTGATGCCCGAGGTCATTTCAAGTAACTTGTTTCTTGAAAAACACGGACCAATCAGAGTGCGATCCACTCTGTGATTGATCTACGTTTTTCGTTAATAGCTCCTTAACAAAGCTGCACAAATACCCCCTGTATTAAGTACAACATTTTTAGGACATCCTGTATAAAATGCGTATAAAAAATCATTTTGGTCACAAGGATGACGTGCCGCTTCATCTTATATGTGAGATAAGATGAAATGCAACATACAGGGTGACCCAAAATTCCTGCACATCCCGGAAATGGGAGGTTCCTGAGATCATTTGAAACGACATTTTCCTTTGCAAAAATGTTATCCGCAGCTTTGTTTAGGAGTTATTAACGAAAAACAAGAACCAATTAGAACGCGGCTACAGCAGACAAATACCGGCTCGGCCGGAAGCCGAAATCCGTCCGCCGTAGTCACGCTTTGATTGGTCAGTGTTTTTCGTTAATAATTCCTAAACCAAGCCGCGAATAACATTTTCGTAAAGGAGAAAGTTACTTCGAATCACCCCAGGAATCACCCTTTTCAAGGTAGCACAACATTTTTGGGACACCCCGAGGGTCGAAAGAAATGTCTAATTTTCGAGTTAAAATAGCTCCGAGTGCAAAGGGTTAATCTATCAAAGAAATTAGTTAATAAATTGGAATCCTTGCGTAAAACTGAACATGTACAATCGGCTCGTTAGTCGCGATATGTCGTGTTGACCGCTGGACCGAAACTTTTCTTTATGACACCGTTGAATGCTTCCCAATCTCACACTATCGTCACTTCCAAATATACTTTCACGCAGATATGAAGCATTCAGTAAATACCTTATTCATTACATGAATACCGATTGAGAGGATCTTTCGCTTATTAATTATTCCACTGCGGATTTTTATGCAAAAATGAAAATTGTCTGCATTAATTTCAAGCTACGTGAGCTACATAGACATTTATTCCTTTTGTTAATGATTTTAATGGATTTGAAATAATTAAACAGTATTTCTAAATTTTTGAAATACTTTCACTGTTTTGCATTAGATCCACTCAGTTTTGTCATAAATGCACAAAATCCAAGTCTAACAATAACCGATAAAATCGGCAGTTCGTTTGTTGTTTCTCAAAAAAAAAAAACAATTAAAATCAATATTCACGTTACTAATTAGTATACACATAATAACGTACTATACGAATGCGGTTCGTCTAACTTTCCAACGGCCAGTGAAAATAAGTTTACAACAATATTATAACATTTCAAATTTGTGGTTCCGAAAGTAGTTGTTTTCTGGAGTGTCAGCCTAATCCCCCCGGTTAATGAATTCCCGAGATAGTATTGAATGAATCGAATGACCGAGAAGGAAAATTTGATACTCACAACTCTGGTTTATTCGAATGTATCGCATTCTCCATGTCGACGAACCAGCGGCGCAAAGTAATCTCCAGTACAACCACAAAAGCTCGTGCAGTCTTGCATGATTGGTTTCGTAATAAAATTGTCGAACAGCAGGTACCGTGAGTTTTTACGAGTGTTATGTACTGTACATCGACTTAGAAATGTTTTCTAACGGCGAAAGGGAGAAGAGAAAGACTGAGGTTTCCACTCCAGAATGTCAACTGTCCCGAAAAATCTAATCGCGACGTTTAAATGTCACAATGTAATTACGTGATTGCACATTAAATACAGTCCCGCGATAATTGCAACGTTCTCGTCGAGTTCCATGCGCCCCGTGATTCCCTTATCAGTAACGTCTTTTCACGCATAATTGCGCGGGACTGTATACATATGTATACAGTATGTGTATACATATGTGTTTTGTACAGCGGTGTATATACACTGCTGTACAAAAGATATAGAAGCACCCGGCCATATTTAATAGGAAAGCGTAAAAAATCAAATGAGAACACAGGATGTTTTGACAAAGGATTCCGCTGTTTAATTGATTAGTTCTGAGAATATATATATTATTACGGATTATCTAATACTTTAAATGCAATAAATCAATCATTGTACAATACAATTTCTACATAAAGATATTGTTTTTTATTATATCTTATAATTATACCGGGTGCTTCTTTCTTTTGCACAGTCATGAACATATACATACGTTTTGTATCAGCTCGACGCACAGTGTGGCCGATCGCCGATCTAACTGTTCAAAAGTCCCAAAATGAAAATTGGACTTTGGGCACCAACGTTTGTGTAACGTTTAATTACATGTTTGAGAGCTCGAAGCATAACAAATATTTGGCTAAAGGGACCGTGAGCTGGTTTTAACTAAACAACGAAGCGCCTGCTAATCCTTCCGGTCATTATCAGAGTATTAGTATCTTTACTTTTAGTAGTGTTCTCTTAAACGTTGAGTAATAAAACCTTTCTCACGAGCTATGGAGTACATAAAGAAACGTTAGTATTATATTATATTACCATCCATTATTTTATTTAGTGGAGTAATTTCTTTGATAATTACAGTCCTTTTCAAACTTTGGGACTATGTAAATTGCTTCAAACCTAACCTAACCTCAAAAACATGGTTGCTCATTCTTTGTGGATTATTTCGTTATTATATTTTACCAGTTTCATATCCATATACGTCCATAATTTGACAATAAGGAATTTTTCAATTTCTATGTCAAAGAACATGTAATGACCGTAATGTCTGGTTTTTCTCTTTTTATAATTATATTTTCTTTTATAATAATAAAGTTATTAAATTTTTGTTGTTAAATAAAGTTATGGGGTGAGAGGAGGGGTGAATGACCGTACTTATTCTGTCGCGAAAACAGTGTCTTAATCGCGCTGGTTTTCTGAATTTTGAACAGCTAGATCGGCGATCGGCCGCACTGTGCGACGGCACATGCAGAAATACATACATATATGTCATCACTTTTCGATTGTGTCTTCAAACTAATTACAAAAACGTCAGAAGCAATTAAATCTTTAAATTTGATGTAGAATTTGATGAAAAATCAGTGAAATTTTAATTTTGTTGAACGATGTATATATTTTTACTGTTTACTTAATATTATAAACTCCGGGCGGGTTGTCTTAGCAGGAGGCGCACAATGGGCGCACTAATGACGTCACAACTTTTCACAATATAAAAAAAAATTGTACACACATAGTTTAATTCGTCGATAACGTAAATTCATAAATTGGAATAGAAATAAACTAACTGCACAGACTTAAGATACTAAGTCTGTGCTAAGTGGTGGATGTTGATAATGTCGATAATGCAAACAGTCACGTCGATAATGTAAGTTCCTATTAAAATATTGATTAAAATCTGCGACGCACAGTGGGGTATTTGGCCTGTTTAGCGCGCCAATAGTCGAAATTTTTAGTTTCTTCAAAATGACTAAAACTTTTTACCCATGTACCTAAATATATATGCAAGTAATCCACAATAATATTTTTCCATAAACAGTACTATTTAGTAACCCATAGATACTTGAAATTAACATATTCTCGTGGCCGAGAGAAGCATGGCAAAACTTGTGTTAAAGAAATGATTTCTCACAAGTTCAGTGAATCAAATCGAGATAAAAACATACCTAGGATGTAAAAGAAGCTATATAGCAGGGATGGGCATTTTTGCCTCAATTGAGGCAAGACCGTCCACACCACAGCGCACACTGCCTCCCACCAGCTCCACCGTTACCATGGAGAAAGAACGCGCTTCGCCCGTAGCGAACAGTGCGCATGTCTCGCGAAGGCTTCGCGCATCGCGGCCGCGAGGAAGCGAGAAGCGCCCTGTGCGACGAAGGCGCGCGGTGCATGAAAGAGAGGTTGGTGGGAGAAGCAACCATTTGAGGGGCCCCACCCGTGCCCATCCCTGCTATATAGAGTAATTTTACTGCTTTATGTTTTATACTTTTCGGTGGTTTTGATAGAATAAACAATCGAAAGTGATATAATTTTTTTTCAGAAAATTAATATGTATCATATAATCACTTTTTTTCTCCGCATAACACCTCTTTAATTTTTTGTGAGGTTAATCAGTAGGCAGATTGTCTTTGCGTTCCTCTAGCCCTGTTCCCGTCCCGCTAGTTTACACTCTTTTTCTGGACGGTACTTTATATACTTCATTTCTACTACGAATGCTTAAAATAATTTAGAAATAATAAATGCATAAGGCACGTACAATTGTGGCATCTTGTCATAGAGGCACTTGGTCTCCGGAAAGAAATATTAGATTGTGTTGAAAAATCGAAAAACCGTGACCTCCAACTTTGATCAAATTTGCACGACTTTGGGAAGAATTTCCGAGACGATCTTAGAATACAGTCGGTCTGTGTCAGGTTAGTTAGTCGAGCCAGATAGACAAGAACAGATGTGGAGCGGATTTGGAGGTGTAAGTCCGGTAGTAATGCGCAATTAGCGGGCCACTGGAATTACGCGGCCTCCGGACTAGGAGGCGACGAAAGGGCTCGAAAGAATCCTGGGCGGTGGGGTTTTAGTGGATATGGATACGGTCCTTTATCCGGAAACCGTGCCAAGTCCTACACTACCCCCCGACTTCTATCTTAGAGGGGTATGCGTCAATACATTTCCCCACCGCCCTTAAACAAAAAAAAGTCAGTCGAGTCGGGGACTGGGGACCACGGCAGGAGTGGACGGAGTCCGGAACCATGCGGACTATGGACTACTTTGGGGCTAACATCCAGAGCTACCCTGCCCCACCTTCAATTAGCTTAGGGTTGACCAACGATCCACTACTGATCTACCTTGATTTACATTCAACAATCTTAAGATTGATCAGATTTTTTTGTTAGGGTAATCCGCCTTATGGCACGCCAACGGTTCTTTAATGCTTTCTTTGTTTAACCTTGGTCCACCTTTGGCATGTCCTTTTCATTAATAATCCAAACACACAGTTTCTGTTTCTGATCCTAGACAGTATTTCTTTAAAAGTATTATTTTACTCTTTTAAAACCAAAATGATGCATCTAAATCAGATATTGTTACTGTGCAACTTTTCTTATAGATATAAGAAAAGGAATGGAACATTATTATATTTTTATATCTTTCGTAAAAAGCATACTATGTATCATAATATAAAATTAAATTTTATATTATAAAACTAAATTTAAAAAATATAATATAAAATAATTTATATTATAAAACTAAATTTGTATAACTTGAGCTGCTGTTTATAACCCATGAATATTGTATGCAATTCAAATTGCTTGTAGCACAGTGTGCTTTTCTTAATCTAATTTATATATTGTAATAATAGTAAAAAATAAAAATAAACTGTTTATGACGTACTTGATAAAAACTTTATCAATATTCATCAGCATAATACGAAATATTATAAATACAGTAGGGCCCCGAGTTACGTCCTCCCGGTTTACATTGTTTCCCAGTTACGTCGTCTCTACGCAACGTGATAGTCAATTGTTTTTAACCGATATTTCTCGCTCCACGTGTTTAGTTCTTTATATCTGTTAATTATAAATATGTAAACTTTAAATGTGATCTCTTCTACCATTTTTATACATTTAAAAGAAAATTTATCTCCTAATCTAATAAATACATGTATACATATACTTACATGTCTATCCTGCGTACTCCGACTTATGTCGTCCAATCTAAAACAATTAGTACGTAATTCGGGGACACAGTGTGTAAATATTTCATTAATTTTTCGTTTTTATTTTGAACTTTCTTTTCTTCTTGAAACTTGTTTTGCTTTTCAAAGCGGTTTTCTTTACTTTATTTCCTATTTCTTTTGTAACGTTTCTCTTTACTTTCATTTTTTTAGTTTTACTACTTTTGTTACGTTCATTGGTTTCTATTGTTTTTGCTTCCATTTCTTCTAATTCTTTGGCTTTTACTAATGGGTCACCTTTGAATATCTCATCAATTGGGTTCAGAGAATACGATTCTTTTGGCTTACTAATTTCTTGAACCAACTTCTGTTCTACCTTGTTTATATATTTACCAGCAGCTTTTTTATTTATCGATTGGCGAAACTGTAAAATAGAAGTGGTAATAAATGTATTACCGTAAATGTACTTATAATATTGGTATAGAAATAGTTGCTGCAGCATACCTTTGTTGGGGAAATATAAGTAGGATTTTCCCAAAGTGCTTCTCCTCCAAAGCTTCCATTATATATTTTGACTGGATTTAATACGAATCTTGGACCAATTTCAGCTAAACCACCATCTTCAGTTAAAATTTGAAAATTTCTGAACCATATTCTGTTGTCTAACACACTAAATGTATACACGTGGTCATAAAATGGTTGACTCTTAGGATGATGGTTTGGCACACCAAATATTTGAATTAATAATTCTTTTAAAAGGCTGTAATGTGGTTTACTGTCAAAATTTTCATCAAATGACAATAAGGGACGAGAACCCTTTAAACAATTTCCTGTCATTTTTAATTCTCCCATTGTATAGACTATAATAAAAATATGTCATTTATAACAAAAGCTTATAGTTTTCCAGTTTATAAAATTTTTATATTTTCATTGTTTTTGACCAAGAAGCTATTCATTCTTTTTTAAAGAAGCTGTAAAAATAATACTTCATTATGTTTTTAAAAATATTATACATACTATTCTCTACAAGAAATTTAGCGCTTGGTCCATCAGATATGTTAGAAAACCACATGTAGAGGTCCCTTTTTCTTCTACCTTCAAATAATATTGTTTTATTACAATTTTTCATTTCGCATATTTCATTTACTACTTGTAAATTTTTAGTGCGTTCCATTTTTGATTCAGGTCGGTGATGAGGCATGAGAGTTTTTAAATCATCCATAAGATGACGATGTCTGTAACTGATTCCTCTAGTAGCAAAAACTAATACCCGTTGTTTGTTAATCCATTTCACCTAAATAATCAAATAGAGTTACATTTATGAACTTAATCACGTTTTCTTTAAATTGAACTTGTGTTCAAAATATGTTACAAATATACATTACTTTGTATAACATAAAAATATTTTCAAACCTTTCTCGAAGACGGTTCATCCATAGTTGGCAGATGCAGAGGAAAAATTACCGCTCACGAATAACGTGATCAGAGAAAATCTGATCTAAATGTGACCTACAATCTCTGCTTATACCGTATCCAGTTATATACACAGATCAGTGACACATGTTTACAGTAAGAACATTTAGCAGAAGTGAGGTTAACATGGATTAACATCAAAGAAACATTTCACACGTGTTGTACACCATAGACTTTATACTTCTATGTGACTGCTACTCCTACTGCGACTGCGCAGAAGCGAAACTGATACCACCATTGGCGTAGAGGTGAACTACGAACAAAGACGGAGAGAAAGATGTGTCACTCGCAGGAGAGACAAAGACAATAGTGTACAGAAAAAATTCCTTCTACCACAGCCTACTCTAGTACTAGCCGTGCTGAAGGTAAAAACCAGTAAAAACGGCAACACTGCGAGAGTCCGATTGATATATATATACCAATATACCTAACCCAACCCACTGAATCAGACTCTCAATCTCCCCTACCGGCCTCTCAGTTTCCCGCGTAGTTTTCAAATTTTCTCATCAATGTGTAGTACATATCGTGTACTAATTATTATGTAGTATAGCTAATTTTCGAAAATAAAAAAGTGCAATAATGGAGATAAGTACTATTTATTAACTGTTTAGGTCATTATCTTTTTGTGTAGCACATTTACTTAATAGAATCTATTGTTTTTTCAATACATTTCAATTTAGTATTAATAACATTTTAATAATATCACATCTAAATTTTTACAAAATCATATGTATTATATACATACAGAGTTTTTAGAAAATTTGTTTTACATAGTTCTTTTCACAAGTTTTATAATATATTTATTACTTAATAATGCCACGGCGTTGTTGTGTCCCCACTTGTAAGGGAAATTATGATAGTACGCTGAAAGAAAATAATTATATTTCCGTATTTAAATTCCTCAAGGATGAGCAATTGTGGAAAAATGGATGGCTATTCACCGTAAAAATTGGACACCAACAAAATATTCTGCAGTTTGTAGTCTGCATTTTGCAGAAACTGATATCCAAAGGTAACAGAATATTCCATCTCCTAACGATGTACTGGAGAATGTTTTGTTCAGATATCCAAGACTTATGATAAAGCGCAGGGAAAGAATAATTGAAGAGCATGAAAATTTAGTTTATTGGTTCTGATTTAATTAACGGTTTCTTAAAATTAATGAATAATTATAAAGAAAAGCTTGTAATTTCGCCCCATTGGGGTATTAAAATAACAAATTCAAAAATTTATTTTTGCATGCTTGTATGTAGCGATACTTTTGATTTCTTGGTGCTTAAAACACAGATTGTGATTAGTAATGTCACGAAATTACAAGTTTTTCAAGAAAGTAATGAATTAATATTTCATGAATTCCGATGATGATAATACTGATCTTCATAATCTTTCTGTTGATGTAAGCAGTTTTTAAAAAATTCTTGACACTGATTATTTATCCACTTGTATTGTTGATGATTCCATTAAGATTTATATATCCAGTTATGGGTTCCATTCTGTTGCAAAAAAATTAAATTTTAATATATATAAATTATTAATTATGGAGGATAAAGGTACAATTGTAAATAATTAATATTTTGATCATTTACAAAGGGGTGGTCTTTCCACTTCTACAGAAGATGTAACAATTGTATTACTCACATGTGTGCAATAATCGAAGCCATAATAAATGTTCCTAATTTGGAATCAGATTTTCTGAAATCTGAAAATCATAAACACATTTTATGTAAATTAACATATTAGTCAGATATACATCATTTAGCATTTTTAGATAGATGCATTTGTGGTAAAGATTATCCCAGTATTTTGTGTAAATTATTATAAATTTTTTCTAATATTTTACTACATAAATGATTATGTTATAACTATAAACAATAGTCAATTAGAAATTAATGCGCATATCATTTCCAAAAATTTACAACAATTATAAAATTATCCTTTATAAGACAATATTATAATATATTACCTGCACAACTTCTCTCTTCAGTAACTGATTACCCAACCTCTTTGACGCATATATGCAGTCACTTAACCTCTTCGACTTCGTCACAACAATTTCGTCTATTTCGGGCTTCTATTGACTTATATATCCCTTCATTCATTTTCAAATGTTGCATTTTAGTCCAAAGATGATTTCCCATTGCTTCATGCTTGTATTTTCTTAAAACCACTGGAAATATTTCAAATATTATGTATCACAACACCAAACTGTTCCGAGAGTCCACAAAATGTATACCGCATTTATAAATACTAGTATGCTTTAATATCACTTCTACTTACCATAGTTATAATAATTACACATTGCTTAAACATAATCAACAATGAACTGTGTATTTTAACATAATTTTCTATGAAAAAAACGTTAATTATAATCTCAAACACAAGACTCCCATTATTGAAAATCGGACTCTCGAACTGTAAACACGACAGTGTTGTCAAGTTGTACAGCACGGCTTGTACTAGAGTAGGCTGTGGTAGTACATATCGTGTACTAATTATTATGTAGTATAGCTAATTTTCGAAAATAAAAAAGTGCAATAATGGAGATAAGTACTATTTATTAACTGTTTAGGTCATTATCTTTTTGTGTAGCACATTTACCTAGTAGAATCTATTGTTTTTTCAATACATTTAAATTTAGTATTAATAACATTTTAATAATATCACATCTAAATTTTTACAAAATCATATGTATTATCACAGCCTACTCTAGTACAAGCCGTGCTGTACAACTTGACAACACTGTCGTGTTTACAGTTCGAGAGTCCGATTTTCAATAATGGGAGTCTTGTGTTTGAGATTATAATTAACGTTTTTTTCATAGAAAATTATGTTAAAATACACAGTTCATTGTTGATTATGTTTAAGCAATGTGTAATTATTATAACTATGGTAAGTAGAAGTGATATTAAAGCATACTAGTATTTATAAATGCGGTATACATTTTGTGGACTCTCGGAACAGTTTGGTGTTGTGATACATAATATTTGAAATATTTCCAGTGGTTTTAAGAAAATACAAGCATGAAGCAATGGGAAATCATCTTTGGACTAACATGCAACATTTGAAAATGAATGAAGGGATATATAAGTCAATAGAAGCCCGAAATAGACGAAATTATTGTGACGAAGTCGAAGAGGTTAAGTGACTGCATATATGCGTCAAAGAGGTTGGGTAATCAGTTACTGAAGAGAGAAGTTGTGCAGGTAATATATTATAATATTGTCTTATAAAGGATAATTTTATAATTGTTGTAAATTTTTGGAAATGATATGCGCATTAATTTCTAATTGACTATTGTTTATAGTTATAACATAATCATTTATGTAGTAAAATATTAGAAAAAATTTATAATAATTTACACAAAATACTGGGATAATCTTTACCACAAATGCATCTATCTAAAAATGATGTATATCTGACTAATATGTTAATTTACATAAAATGTGTTTATGATTTTCAGATTTCAGAAAATCTGATTCCAAATTAGGAACATTTATTATGCCCAGATAGCCAAGCGATCCTCGCGCACAGATCGAGCCCGGCGTGTCGGGGTCAGGTAGACGGGCCGAACGTCGCTTGAATGGGCAAAAGGCACACGATGGCTATAATCTGAGGAGGGCACTTATGACCGTGAGGGCTCGTAACGTTCCCTCGGCACAAACCCGGCACAAGCTTCCCCTCGGCCCGTCGGTCCAGGTGCTCGGCCCTGGACGGGCCGAGGGGCAGCTTGTGCCGAGGGAACGTTACGAGCCCACACGGTCATAACTGCCCTGGCCAGAATCGAGCATTTTGGCTATCTGGGTGGCTTCGATTATTGCACACATGTGAGTAAATACAATTGTTACATCTTCTGTAGAAGTGGAAAGACCATCCCTTTGTAAATGATCAAAATATTAATTATTTACAATTGTACCTTTATCCTCCATAATTAATAATTTATATATATTAAAATTTAATTTTGTTGCAACAGAATGAAACCCATAACAAGTGGATAAATAATCAGTGTCAAGAATTTTTTAAAAACTGCTT
Source organism: Lasioglossum pauxillum (assembly GCA_933228785.1). Classification (NCBI taxonomy): domain Eukaryota; kingdom Metazoa; phylum Arthropoda; class Insecta; order Hymenoptera; family Halictidae; genus Lasioglossum; species Lasioglossum pauxillum. The sequence goes on along the minus strand of OW121699.1, from coordinate 37,207,077 downwards.
ATATCAACAGAAAGATTATGAAGATCAGTATTATCATCATCGGAATTCATGAAATATTAATTCATTACTTTCTTGAAAACTTGTAATTTCGTGACATTACTAATCACAATCTGTGTTTTAAATACCAAGAAATCAAAAGTATCGCTACATACAAGCATGCAAAAATAAATTTTTGAATTTGTTATTTTAATACCCCAATGGGGCGAAATTACAAGCTTTTCTTTATAATTATTCATTAATTTTAAGAAACCGTTAATTAAATCAGAATCAATAAACTCTATAACTAAATTTTCATGCTCTTCAATTATTCTTTCCCTGCGCTCTATCATAAGTCTTGGATATCTGAACAAAATATTCTCCAGTACATCGTTAGGAGATGGAATATTCTGTTACCTTTGGATATCAGTTTCTGCAAAATGCAGACTACAAACTGCAGAATATTTTGTTGGTGTCCAATTTTTACGGTGAATAGCTATCCATTTTTTCACAATTGCTCATCCTTGAGGAATTTAAATACAGAAATATAATTATTTTCTTTCAGCGTACTATCATAATTTCCCTTACAAGTGGGGACACAACAACGCCGTGGCATTATTAAGTAATAAATATATTATAAAACTTGTGAAAAGAACTATGTAAAACAAATTTTCTAAAAACTCTGTATGTATATAATACATATGATTTTGTAAAAATTTAGATGTGATATTATTAAAATGTTATTAATACTAAATTGAAATGTATTGAAAAAACAATAGATTCTATTAAGTAAATGTGCTACACAAAAAGATAATGACCTAAACAGTTAATAAATAGTACTTATCTCCATTATTGCACTTTTTTATTTTCGAAAATTAGCTATACTACATAATAATTAGTACACGATATGTACTACACATTGATGAGAAAATTTGAAAACTACGCGGGAAACTGAGAGGCCGGTAGGGGAGATTGAGAGTCTGATTCAGTGGGTTGGGTTAGGTATATTGGTATATATATATCAATCGGACTCTCGCAGTGTTGCCGTTTTTACCTTCAGCACGGCTAGTACTAGAGTAGGCTGTGGTATTATATACATACAGAGTTTTTAGAAAATTTGTTTTACATAGTTCTTTTCACAAGTTTTATAATATATTTTGTAACGAGTCCGGTTTCTCGTCACAACGGTGTTTTTCACCCTCGTGCCGAATGGCTCGCCGAGCCAGGGTTCGCGGCGAGGGGAGCGGTCGGGAAGCGGTGGTTCGGGCGAGGTAGAAAATAAACTCGGACACTCGATGTAACTTTTTACATCTCACCAGGCCGCGGATCGCGGAGATGCCGGTCGCGGAATTCGCGGGTGCGCGTACGGGTTCGCGGTTCGCGGATCCAGGTACACGGCGTTCTGTCCGCGACGGTTCGTCGACTCTACGGAGGTAGCGGAATCGGCGGCTCGCGGTCGGGTTATCGGGGACGGTCTGGGTCAGGGGAAACGGTGTGGTTCGCTCGGCGGCTCGCGAAGCGGGAGAGGAGGCAACGGCCCGTTGCACCGGGTGTTCCGACGGCGCGAGGGAACGGCGACGGGAACTTCGGCGCGAAGCTGGTGCGGGATTCGTTCAACGGCACGTTGAACGGGCGAGGATACAACGGCACGTTGCAGGATGGGGTTCCGACGGCTCGTGGAACGGCGACGGGAACTTCAACGGCACGTGAAGCGTAGGTTAGAATCGTCCGACGGCGCGTGGGACGGGCGAGGATACAACGGCGCGTTGCAACAGGTGTTCCGACGGCTCGTGGGAACGGCGACGGGAACTTCGGCACGAAGCTGTACGGAGGATTCGTTCGACGGCTCGTTGAACGGGCGAGGATGCAACGGCGCGTTGCAAAAGATGTTCCGACGGCCCGTGGGAACGGCAACAGGAACTTCGGCACGAAGCGGTTACGGTGGGAGGTTTGGACACAACGGCGCGTTGCTCGGGTGACGGGAACGGTCGGGGTCGGGAGATTGACGGCTCGTCAAGGTAAGGCGCTTACCAATGGTCCGTTTAGGCGGCTCGCCTGCCGGACGCGGAAAGAGAGTGAGTCTTCTCCCGTGCTGCCTTTTATAGGCAAATTCGGTGGTAATTGCGGGGTACGCGGGTTGCGGTGTGCGCGATCAGTGTCTGTTTCGAGGCGCGAAAACGCGGGAAGATGTGTGACCATGTGTCGCGCCTGGTTACGAGGCGTGAAATCGCGCGGTACGGGTTCGGATTCGGTCGAGATTGTTCGGCGCGTTTCGGTGATACGCGAGTCTTCGCGTTCGTAACAGAGCTGTACTGAGCCCGCTGTACAGGTCTGTTACACCCCCCTCCTCCTTCGGGGTGGCGAACGAGCGGCAGTGAGATCTTTTATTAAAGAAAAACAAAATTACATATCGTTTACTAGCGCAGTCTTAACCTAAGGTACGTGGGTCGGATCAGGAAAAACACTGGAACTCTGGGAAAAACGGCACATTTATTTATCGAAAAGTAGTTATTGCTATGTGTATCTATTGTTATAAATATCACCCTGTGCGTGTCGTTGGCCCGGCTCGGGCGTAGTCATCACTCTTATGAACGCAGAGCAAAACAAAAAAAAAATAATACTTATTCTCGCAGCAGTGTGACTAGACGATCGGTATAACAAAAAGAAAAACTTTGACGTACCCTTAGTTCTATGTTACGTTCTACGGTATGCCGGTCTCTGTGGGCATATGTCAGCCCGGCACGGGCGACGCCCTCAGTCTCGCGAGGAAGAGAAAAGAAAATAATATTGTAACATTCGCGGCAAATGCGCGTGGACTGACCGCAACAACAAAAAAAATAAACTTGTTACCCCTATTCTATCTTTAAGACTCAGTCTTCTGGGTTACCCGGTAGCCCGGCTCGGGCGTAGCCGTCAGTCTTGAAAAACAACATAACATCTTTTGCGGCAAGTGCGCGTAATAACAAAAACTTTAACACGGTTAATTGCCCTCTGGCGTAGAAAAATGTAAATCTATATCTAGGAACTACGGCTTATCATAAAAAAATAACAGTCTATATGTAAAAAGAATATGAACACGCGGGAGGTTTGGTGGCACCCTCGGCACGAGGGTCGATCGCGGCGCGCGATCCCTACGTTACATTAGGCCTGTGTCCTCCTCTTGCACCGGCGTAGGTGGCCATCCTTTTTGAAAAACAATATCCACCTCTCATCGGGGATGGATACTCTATATTGTCCCGTCCTTACGTAATAGGAGGGGACCTCCACCCGACGGCCCGTCGGTAGCTGGTACCAGGCGGTGGGACCTGGCACAGGTTTGCCGTCGTACGGCAGTGACGGAGGGGCACCGGGGAGGCGGGTTCCGGACGGCATCGGGCGTCCCCCGTTGCCGGGTTGTTCGGTCCAGGCCTGTATTGGGACCGGTTCCGATGGCGCCACTGCCTGGTGTGCGGGAGCGGCGACTGCTACGCTGAGCGCTGTTGCTGGTGTTGCGGTGGCTGCGGTCCCTTGCGTGCCCGTTGGTGGTTTTGGCGGCGGCGGTGGTGTGCTGCGGCGGCCCCCTTTAGCCTGGCGGTGTTTTTGCCTCGCTGGCGGTGCCACCACTTCGTCCCACCAGCTGGGTGGTTCCCTTTTGGCGCCTGAACTTGGCACCGGGTCGAACGGGCCGGCCTGGGCGACCGTCGGCCGTGATGGTCCGGGCTCGTCGTCTGTCCCGGTTGTGGCGGCGGGTGGCCGTTTTCTCGCGGCCTCCTCCAGCTCGGCCTTCCGTTTTAGTAGGCCGGGTAGCCAAAAAACTGGCCGTATGGCCCGAATTCGAGGGCCGCAGCGGCGGTGTGGCGATGGTCCCGGTGGTGGAAGTGGTGGCCTGGTCACGAGGCGTGGTGTGGCCAGCGCGATCTGCGGCCCGGCAGCTGCAGCTGGCAGCGTGGTCTTTCCGGTCGGCTCGTCGGGCCCGCGACCTAGCGGGATCCCTCCGGTCGGCTCGACCGGGGGGGCCTCTAGGTCGGGCAATTGTATTGTCGGCGTGCGGGGCCTCCCTTCTAGGTTTGGCTCCGCTAGGAGCTCCTCCAACTCCGTTACCCAGGGCTCCATACTCCTGTTCCTGTTGTAGTAGTATGCCCTGTGTTTACAGACAGAAACGCTCGGAATTAGTTGACGGGGTCGGCCTCGGCGACGAGGGACGGGTGTGGTGGGAGGGTCAGGGGGTGGTGGAGGCGTGCCGTCCGGTTCCGTATTCTCCCCAGTCGGAGTCGCGGCTCGCGTTTCGGTGTCCGATTCTACCGCCGGTTTTAGATCCTGGACGTGGATGTGGCGGAGCCACTTGTTTCGGCCGTCGCGTAGGTCGACGATGACCGGTGATACTATTTTCCCGACGGTGAACGGGCCGCTGTACTTTGGCGCGAGCTTCGCGTTGACTCCGGCCGCTTTATCGGATAGCGTATGCTCGCGCTTCCATACGTGGTTCCCGACGGCTGGTCGCCAGTCGCGGTGCCGGAGATCGTAGTACTTGGCTTGTCGGCCGAAGGCCCGAGCCAAGTGCACGTTCGCGAGCTCCTGCGCTTCCCGGAGATTCTTCCAGCGTTGTTTCGGCGGTTCGTTTGAATCTTCCGTTGACGGTTGGCCCGGTATTCGGAGTTCCCTTCCTTGGTTGAGATACGCGGGGCTGTATCCCGTAGATTCATGCCAGGCGGTGTTGACGGCGAAGCGTGCTTCTTCTATCTTCTCGTCCCACTGGTTGTGCCGGGCGCCGGTGTATTGAGCGAGCATCGTCTTCACTACCTTGTTGGCTCGTTCAACCGGGTTGCAGTGGGGCGAGTACGGCGGTGTTTTCCTGTGAGTGGTCCCGGCGGCTTCAAGCAGGTCGGTGAACGGTCCGCCGATGAACTGGCGGCCGTTATCGGTGATGACCACTTCAGGTGCCCCGTGACGGAGGATAACCTCTCTCCGGATCGCGGCGGCAACGGCGGAGCTGGTGGCCTTTCGGAGCGGTACAAGTTCTACCCATTTCGTAAACCGGTCGAGGGCAACCAACAGCCAGATGTTCCCTTGGCGTGACCGTGGCAGTGGTCCGACGAGGTCGATGGACACCGTATGCCATGGTCGTGTCCCTGGGTTCGCGTGGAGGTGCCCCGCGGGTTGTTGCGGTGGTGACTTGTACCGTTGGCAGCTGGCGCAGCTGCGGACGTATCGGGCGGTCTCCCGAAACATTCCAGGCCAGTAAAATCGTTGTGCCAGACGAACGATGGTCTTCGCGACCCCCAGATGTCCAGCGGTGGGGTCGTCGTGATGCTTCCGGAGTATTTCTTCTCGCTGGTCGGTGGGCACGCAGATCTTCCAGGCGTCTCCCGGCGCGGGCTCGTTATAATCGAGCTGGTGCAGTACGTGACGTTGTAGCTTCCCTTCATGAATTCGGAAGTCGGTGACGGACAACGGGTTGCTCTGGACAGCCTCGAATTTCTTCTGATACCATGTGTCGGGGCGCTGTTTCGGTCGGAGCAGGTTAACGCCCATCGTGGGTGCGTTACGGGACAGCGCATCCGCCACATGATTCAACTTTCCGGGCCGGTATCGGACGTCAAAGTCGTACTGCTGCAGCTCAAGTGCCCATCTTGCAAGTCGTCCGGTCGGGTTTTCAATCTGGCGTAGCCAACGGAGCGCCTGGTGGTCGGTGACCACGGTGAAGTGGTAGCCCTCGAGGTACGGCTTCATCTTGCGTATTCCCCATACGACGGCGAGGCACTCCTTTTCGGTGGCACTGTATTTCCGCTCGGTGGTGCTCAATGTGTGACTGGCGTAGGCAATGACATGCTCCTCGTTGTCCGGGCCTTGCGTGAGCACGATTCCCAGGCCGCTGTCACTGGCGTCTGTTTGGAGCGTGAACGGCTGCGTGAAGTCTGGACAAGCTAGAACCGGCGCGGCCACTAGCTTCTCTTTCATCGTCCGGAAAGCGGTTTCTTCGCCCGCGGTCCACTTCCACTTGGCGTTCTTTCTGGTGAGCCGTGTCAGGGGTTCCATGATCTCGGCAAAATTCGGCACGAATCGCCGATACCATGAAGCCATGCCGTGGAAACGTCGGACGTCCCGAATTGTTTTCGGAGCCGTCAGCTGTGCGATCGCGCTCGTCTTATCTGGATCAGTCCGGATCCCTTGCTGATCCACGATATGACCGAGGTATCGGAGGCTGTCGACGCAGAATCGGCATTTCTCGGGGTTGAGTCGCAGGCCGGCGGCGCGGAGGCGGCGGAAAACTTCACGCAGGTGGCGGCGGTGCTCTTCGAGGGTCCGGCTGACGATAATAATATCGTCGAGGTACGCAAAGGCGTTCGGCTCCATCTCTGGTCCGATGATCCTGTCAAGCAGCCGCTGGAACGTGGCGGGAGCCGAGTGGAGTCCGAACGGCATTACGGTAAACTGGAACAGCCCTCGGCCGGGCACGGTGAATGCGGTGAGCGGTCGGCTTGAGGCGTCTAACGGGACCTGCCAGTATCCGTTCTTCAGATCCAACGTCGTCAGGAACTTGGCCCCTCGTAATTTGTCGAGGGTGGCCTGGATGTGAGGCAGCGGGTAAGCGTCTTTTTCGGAGCGGTCATTCAGCCGGCGGAAGTCGACGCAGAAGCGTGGTTTCCCGTCTTTTTTCTTCACGACGACCACCGGCGAGCTCCACGGGCTGCTGGATCGCTCGATGACTCCGTCTCGTAGCATCTTATCAACCTCTTCGTTGATTACGGCCTGCATGGCCGGGTTGCGAGGCCGGTAACGTTGCTTGAGTGGCGTCTCGTTGAGCAGCTTGATCCGGTGGTGTACCAGCGTGGTACGCCCGGCCACGGAGGAGAACTGTGCCAGTTCGTGCTCCAAAAATTTTTGGAACGACTCCCGTTCGGTCTCCTTCATTTTCCGGAGGCCCATCTGGAGGCAGGGTTCGGCCAGACAGTTTGCGGCCCAGTTGGCCACCTCCGGGGGCGGTCGGACGGTCAAACGGAGTGCTGCGATGGCCTGAATCCCGAGCAGCACGGGCGGGCCCATCTTCGGTAGTACGGTGAAATCTTCGGTATGCTCGAGATCTCCCACTCGGAAGGATAACCGGACGGTGCCGGATGGACGCATGTCTGATCCGTCGGCGAGGCAGATGCGTTGATATCCCTCGGTGGGCCGGACTCCCTGCTCCTGGGCCCATTCCATCGCTTCTGCATTGATGCATGAGAGCTGGGCTCCTGTGTCCAGCATGGCATCAACTTCTCGTCCCAGCATGACGATTGGCAGAAGTGGTCGTGGAGTGTAACGGATTGACGGGCCCGGACTTACTGGCGTTGGCTCGGTGACGTCGGGCCCCGCTGTCCGTTTCCCGGCGGGTGACAGTCGCGGGTCAACACATCGTCGCGGCCGCATCGGGAGCAAAACTTGCGGTACACGTTCCGGCACTCGAACCGTTGGTGCCCGCGTTGCTTGCATCGCCAGCAGTGCGTCGACGGGTGGTACGGCTCGTCTGACTTTTCGGAGCAGTCGACTCCGGGTGACATGCTGAGCCGAGTGAGTCGTGCTCCGAGGGGCTCGGTGGCAGCGGCACTCCGTTCGGTGGTCTCCGCCCAGCTGACCGGCACGGCTCGTGGTACGGCCCTCCGTCCCGTAGGGTCTTCCTCGGTGCCTTCAATGGCCTGCTCTATTTGTTGAACGCGTGCTAGGAGGTCGCGAGCATTTTCCACCTCGGGCCGGTAGATGAGCTTCCGGTATTCTGGCCGCATATTTTCAAACAGTATGTCCAGGCGGTGACTGCTGTCCATGTTTGCGCGTCGCATGAGCATGACTACGGCGGTCATGAACTCGTGGAACGGTTCGTTGGGCCGTTGGCGGCGCGCGCGAGCCTCGGTCTCTCGCTGAAAACGTGAGCGATTTGATGCGAACACTTGCACAAATTCTTCCGAGAATTGCTCCCACGTCTCGATCTCTTCCCGACTGTTTCGGTACCAGATCTGGGCTTGCCCTCGGAGTAATTCGGGGACCCCGCGGAGCAGGTCGTCATCGCTGAGGTCGTAGGTGAATCGGAGCTCGGTCATGCGCTCCAGGAATGATAACGGGTCCTTCCCGTCGGTGGTATTACCGGACTTCCGGATGCGGTCGATGTTCTGGTACGGGTCCTTCTTTTCGATTACAGTTTTCTCGATGACGGTTTTCCCGGGGCCAGTTGCTTCGGTGACGGCCTTTCCGGTGGCACCTGTCACTTTCTCGCTGGCGGCCGCCATGTTTCTGGTGCTCACCCCGTCTTTCTGCTCGGCCATTTCGGTGGGGTCGTCGGTCTGCTGTCGTATGTAGTCGGTTAGTCGCTGGCGCAGCTCCTCGGCGGTTCCGATCGTAGACAATTTACTGCGTTGCAGCTCGGCGATCAGCTGGTCCTTCGTCAGACGGATCCGTTTCATTCGGCCGTCTCGTCTCCGCGCTTGGTGGCTGTAGTTCCAACGATCGCCGCTAGATGGCGGCGGAGGTCCTCGTCGTGCCCCGTGAGTGCGGTGTACGATCCTGTCACCACTTCTCGCCACTAGGTGTCCGGCACTGTCGTTTCGGGTCACTTCGCGTAATTGCTAGTCTCGCGTCGTGACGCTAGATGGCGTGTGCGGCACTGTTCGCATCTTTCACTCTTCACTCGCGGTCGCGAGATCTTCCGGTGTTGACGCGAGAGGGCGCGCGGCTCGCGTGTGTTCCGCGGCGTGTTAACCTCAAAACCACGTGGGAGGTTAACCTCAAAACTTCGTGACGCGCCACGTGGTTGACACTTTCAAGGTCCCTGTTCGGGCGCCATGTAACGAGTCCGGTTTCTCGTCACAACGGTGTTTTTCACCCTCGTGCCGAATGGCTCGCCGAGCCAGGGTTCGCGGCGAGGGGAGCGGTCGGGAAGCGGTGGTTCGGGCGAGGTAGAAAATAAACTCGGACACTCGATGTAACTTTTTACATCTCACCAGGCCGCGGATCGCGGAGATGCCGGTCGCGGAATTCGCGGGTGCGCGTACGGGTTCGCGGTTCGCGGATCCAGGTACACGGCGTTCTGTCCGCGACGGTTCGTCGACTCTACGGAGGTAGCGGAATCGGCGGCTCGCGGTCGGGTTATCGGGGACGGTCTGGGTCAGGGGAAACGGTGTGGTTCGCTCGGCGGCTCGCGAAGCGGGAGAGGAGGCAACGGCCCGTTGCACCGGGTGTTCCGACGGCGCGAGGGAACGGCGACGGGAACTTCGGCGCGAAGCTGGTGCGGGATTCGTTCAACGGCACGTTGAACGGGCGAGGATACAACGGCACGTTGCAGGATGGGGTTCCGACGGCTCGTGGAACGGCGACGGGAACTTCAACGGCACGTGAAGCGTAGGTTAGAATCGTCCGACGGCGCGTGGGACGGGCGAGGATACAACGGCGCGTTGCAACAGGTGTTCCGACGGCTCGTGGGAACGGCGACGGGAACTTCGGCACGAAGCTGTACGGAGGATTCGTTCGACGGCTCGTTGAACGGGCGAGGATGCAACGGCGCGTTGCAAAAGATGTTCCGACGGCCCGTGGGAACGGCAACAGGAACTTCGGCACGAAGCGGTTACGGTGGGAGGTTTGGACACAACGGCGCGTTGCTCGGGTGACGGGAACGGTCGGGGTCGGGAGATTGACGGCTCGTCAAGGTAAGGCGCTTACCAATGGTCCGTTTAGGCGGCTCGCCTGCCGGACGCGGAAAGAGAGTGAGTCTTCTCCCGTGCTGCCTTTTATAGGCAAATTCGGTGGTAATTGCGGGGTACGCGGGTTGCGGTGTGCGCGATCAGTGTCTGTTTCGAGGCGCGAAAACGCGGGAAGATGTGTGACCATGTGTCGCGCCTGGTTACGAGGCGTGAAATCGCGCGGTACGGGTTCGGATTCGGTCGAGATTGTTCGGCGCGTTTCGGTGATACGCGAGTCTTCGCGTTCGTAACAGAGCTGTACTGAGCCCGCTGTACAGGTCTGTTACAATTTATTAGTTAATAATGCCACGGCGTTGTTGTGTCCCCACTTGTAAGGGAAATTATGATAGTACGCTGAAAGAAAATAATTATATTTCTGTATTTAAATTCCTCAAGGATGAGCAATTGTGAAAAAATGGATAGCTATTCACCGTAAAAATTGGACACCAACAAAATATTCTGCAGTTTGTAGTCTGCATTTTGCAGAAACTGATATCCAAAGGTAACAGAATATTCCATCTCCTAACGATGTACTGGAGAATATTTTGTTCAGATATCCAAGACTTATGATAGAGCGCAGGGAAAGAATAATTGAAGAGCATGAAAATTTAGTTATAGAGTTTATTGATTCTGATTTAATTAACGGTTTCTTAAAATTAATGAATAATTATAAAGAAAAGCTTGTAATTTCGCCCCATTGGGGTATTAAAATAACAAATTCAAAAATTTATTTTTGCATGCTTGTATGTAGCGATACTTTTGATTTCTTGGTATTTAAAACACAGATTGTGATTAGTAATGTCACGAAATTACAAGTTTTCAAGAAAGTAATGAATTAATATTTCATGAATTCCGATGATGATAATACTGATCTTCATAATCTTTCTGTTGATGTAAGCAGTTTTTAAAAAATTCTTGACACTGATTATTTATCCACTTGTTATGGGTTTCATTCTGTTGCAAAAAAATTAAATTTTAATATATATAAATTATTAATTATGGAGGATAAAGGTACAATTGTAAATAATTAATATTTTGATCATTTACAAAGGGATGGTCTTTCCACTTCTACAGAAGATGTAACAATTGTATTTACTCACATGTGTGCAATAATCGAAGCCATAATAAATGTTCCTAATTTGGAATCAGATTTTCTGAAATCTGAAAATCATAAACACATTTTATGTAAATTAACATATTAGTCAGATATACATCATTTTTAGATAGATGCATTTGTGGTAAAGATTATCCCAGTATTTTGTGTAAATTATTATAAATTTTTTCTAATATTTTACTACATAAATGATTATGTTATAACTATAAACAATAGTCAATTAGAAATTAATGCGCATATCATTTCCAAAAATTTACAACAATTATAAAATTATCCTTTATAAGACAATATTATAATATATTACCTGCACAACTTCTCTCTTCAGTAACTGATTACCCAACCTCTTTGACGCATATATGCAGTCACTTAACCTCTTCGACTTCGTCACAACAATTTCGTCTATTTCGGGCTTCTATTGACTTATATATCCCTTCATTCATTTTCAAATGTTGCATTTTAGTCCAAAGATGATTTCCCATTGCTTCATGCTTGTATTTTCTTAAAACCACTGGAAATATTTCAAATATTATGTATCACAACACCAAACTGTTCTGAGAGTCCACAAAATGTATACCGCATTTATAAATACTAGTATGCTTTAATATCACTTCTACTTACCATAGTTATAATAATTACACATTGCTTAAACATAATCAATAATGAACTGTGTATTTTAACATAATTTTCTATGAAAAAAACGTTAATTATAATCTCAAACACAAGACTCCCATTATTGAAAATCGGACTCTCGAACTGTAAACACGACAGTGTTGTCAAGTTGTACAGCACGGCTTGTACTAGAGTAGGCTGTGCTTCTACATATAATAACGTACACTATTATCGTTCATAAAGTTTCAAGAGACAAATTGCAAAAGGGGCTCTGTACGGGACACCGGAATAATACAGGGAATATTTCAACACTGTGCTATTTAGCTGCTGTTTTCATTGGGCGATCGTGGCGGCAGTGTTGTTAGATTGGGCGGACTGCGCGCGCATACGCGACGATTCTAGCGTCAGTGAAGTACAAAGTTGGAGTACCTTGGTCACCCCACATAATTTCGCAAAATCTTTTTTATGGGAAGGTCCCAGATGCGCAGGGTTTTTGGGGAAGAGCAATTACAGTTGTTCGGTATTATCCACGAAGCCAAGGTACATAGTGTTGCATGGTTTAACGATGTTTTGAAGCATTCCGGCCGTTGCTTAGGACTGTAAGACGCACATACGTTCCTGCATTTGGTCGCGCATGCGCAATCTAATAACACCGCGTGGCGGGCAGTAGCGGATAGCGGATCTCTATCCAGCCGAAAATAATCCGTCGTAAACATCATCGTATCCGCAGTACAAAGAGGTGCTTCCGAAAACCGAAGGTTTCCAACTGCCCATGTCGTTCAACGACATTCGGAAATTTGAAAGAGAAAACAACGTTTCCGTGAGCGTGTTTGAATGGAGGTGCAAGAGGTGCGTAACGCTTCATCTGGCCGAGAAGAAACGCAGGAGACACGTCAACTTGCTGCTTCTACAGAACATCGCAAAGTCCCACAATCATTACGTGTGTATAAGAAAGTCGCGACTGGTTTCGTCGCAGCTTAGCAAGCGGAATCACCAGAAGCATATTTGCGATCGGTAAGTTATATTTTTTTTTAAATTATTTGAAGCGAAGAAAAGGATGTTCTATTTTTCCAAATGCTTGCAATGTTTCACCACGCGAGAGAGATTAAGCGACCATACGATCGATTGCAGACGGATGAACGATTGCGCTCTTCGCTTCCAACATCGGAAGAAGATAAGTGCCTTCGGTTTAAGAACTACGCGAATAAAGAACAGGCGCCGTTCGTTATCTACGCTGATTTGGAATGCCTGCTGGAGAAACAGAGAGGACAATGTCGTGGGGCACGCGAGCAGTATCATCATCACCACGCACAACGATTGTAATTTGTGCTATCAATTTTCGCACGTGATACCGGTGGTATCCATTTAAGGGGTGGATAGACGCGTTGCCGTTGACGAAAGAGAGGTACATCTCCCCAGACAGCACAGCCTGCCGAGCCTACCACCTGACCAAACCTGCAAGGCCCCTGACCTACAGGTTACAAGCTAACACAATGCTTGGATCGGCTCGAGGCCCAAACCGGTTGATTCGTGCCTGGATTTTATGCGCGCATTGGCCCGGATATAGGTCAATTTGCGCATCTCTCCGATAACGATATCGATCTCTTGACCAGAAAAGGCGTTTTTCCGTACGATTATCTGGCGTCGTACGATAAATTAAACGACGCGTGTTTGCTACCGCGCGAAGCATTTTACAATCAGTTCCGTGACAGCGGCATATCCGACGTCGATTATTTTCACACGAATTCGGTTTGGTCGCGTTTCGCTATAAAAACGTTAGGACAGTACAACGATTTGTACTTAAAATTGGATGTACTGTTGTTGGCGGATCTTTTCGAAAATTTCCGCGACGACTGTCTCGAGAACTATAAACTCGATCCGGCGCATTATTACACGTTCCCCGGTTTCGCGTGGGACGTGATGCTGGAAATTACGAAGATCGAATTGGAGTTGTTCACCGACGTATGGACATGCTTTTGTTCGTGGAGCGAGGAATACGCGGCGGATTGAGTCAATGTACTCACAGATATGCGCGCGTGAACAACAAACAAACCGTCCACCTATCTGATGTATTTCGATGTTAACAATTTGTACGGTTGGGCTATGTCGCAACCTCAGCCGTACAGCAGAGTTGGGCAAAAATTTAATCAACGGTTGACGACTAAATTTCTACTTCAATCGTTAATCGCAATTAACAATTAATCTCCACATTTAGTGGTTAACGACTCTGCCGTACAGAGACTTTCGATGAGTGGAGGACAATCGGATAGGTAATTTCGACGTCGAATCCGTTCCGATCGACAGTCCTGTAGAATACATTTTGCAAGTGGTTTTAGAGTATCCGCGCAAAATTCACGATCCTCACGCGGATCTTCCGTTTTGTCCAAGTCACGACACGGCGGCCGACACGGAAAAAGTTGATAGCAACAATGGCAACGCTTCGCGATAAGGAGCGATACGTTCTGCACTATCGATATCTCCAGCAAAGTTTGAAGCATAATCTGAAATTGAAGAAAATTTATCGAATTCTAGAGTTTCGGAAATCGCGATGGCTGTGCAGCTATATCGATTTGAAGACGAAATTACGCGCCAACGCGACCAATGATTTTTCCAAGAATTTGTTCAAATTAATGAATAACCCGGTGTTCGGAAAAACAATGGAGAACGTTCGAAATCACGCGAGTGTGAAATTGCTTTCTCGATTGAACGGCTGAAACGGTGTCGAACGATTGATAGCCAGGCTAAATTTTCATAGCTGTACGGTGTTTTCTGAGGATTTTGTCGCGATACAGCTGAAAAAGCTGTTCATAAAATTGTATAGACCCATATGTAGATATAGGCATGTCCGTATTGGATATATCGAAATCGCATTTGTACAGCTTTCATTACGAGTACATGTATCCCAATTTTCAGCAAAATTGTAAGATTTTGTACACGGACAGCCTGATATACGAGATCGCTTGCTACGACGGGTATGAGACGTTGAAACGCGGTGTCCTCCGATACGACACCAGCAATTATGTCGCGAACAACGCGTGCGGCGCGGCGCAACGTTCGGAGACGAGAACGGACGAGAACAACGAAACGAAAAAGATCAAAGGCATCAGGACAAACGCCACAGCCAGGGATATGTTTCGAAGACTATGTCGAGTGTCTTCGTAATTATACGGAAAAGAGCATTAGCATAAACGTATAATGTCCGTACAGCATCAGGCAGGGCCGTTCCTGCCAGAGTGCGTGCCCGCACGCTGGCGGCCGATTTTAGGGGGCGGTCAAATATAGAACAGCGCAACCGAAATAAAATAAAATTTTATATTAGGAATTGCGAATGCGGTACATGTTTATGAAATGCGTTAATATAACAAATTCATTGTATTCTGAATTTCTCGTTATTTTGAATAAAGCACTTATGTATACTTGTTTAAATATATTTTCCCATTGTCAAGGTGAGGGTGGGGGGCGGCGAAAAATTGTTCAGCACGTAGGCGGCTGTACACCTAGGAACGCCCCTGGCATTAGGTGTATTCAGTGTCCGAAATGAAATTGGCATTAAGTCCGTGACGCTCTTTCAAACACGATTGATTCTTTTCCCGCGGAATCTGTAACAGAAAGAGCAAATTAAGAATTCAGTACAATTCAATACAATCAGAATTAATAATAAACTAGAGGGCTATTGTTGCTCGCTCGCTTCGCTCGCTCGCGAGTAGGGTTGTTTTTGCTCGCTCGCTTCGCGAGCTCGCGGGTAGGACTGCTCTTGCGAGAGGTTTAGTGATACGCATGGCTAGTAGGGCCTACTGATATTAATGTTTTATATTTGGTGTGTGATTCTCCAAGAGTCACACAAAGAACTTCCCGATTCGTTACTCCTTCGCCAACATCGCTAACATCCCAGATAGCACAAAGACATCTTAAAGTACGCCTAAAAGTTGCCTGACGCAAGACGTAACGTACATCTTTAAGTCGTACGTTGCGTCTGTGGCACGTCGTTTTCACGTCTTTTCCACGTACTGTGTACAACTTTAACAGGTCTTTGTTACAAAACTGTGCGACCTAAAGTCGTCTCTCACAGGTCTTTTCGACATCTTTAAGATGTCGCTTTAAGATGCAAAAAAGTTGCCTTTTTGGACATCTGAAAAGACGTACAAAATCTTCAAATTTAAGAAAAAATTAGAATCTATATATATATATATATATATATATATATATATATATATATATTACTACTTTCATGTACTACTTGAGAGAGAATATTTCATTTTGTCTCTTCGAAAAAACCTTATTACAATTTAGTTTTTATGCAGCATACTCTGGGCGGGAATCGAACTCGGGCCTACCATTTAACTTCATGATGGTTTCCTCGCTGAGCCATGCGAACCTTTACTGTTAGATTCATTACTTTTTATTCTTATACGCTCAAATCATATCAAATCATATATATTATTATATAAAAAATATTTTAACAGAAGTTTATCTCTTCTAATAATTATATAACCTAATTATTTAATTATTTACCTAAAATATTTTTTAGGTAAAAATCAAACTACTTTTTTTTAATGAAGTATAGTATCAGTATATTAACGATTAAGAGATATACATATTTTCGTAAGTACTTCAATCGTTTCTGCCGTGAAAACGGCGTTGCGAAAGAGGCAACTTTTACACATCCATAAAGGCACCTCTGCTGGGACGACGTTTTCACGTTCGAAGGCAGGTGCCTTTTATGCATCTCATTTCTAACCTGAAAACGGCGTACCGAAAGAGGCAACTTTTACGCGTCCTTAAAGGCACCTCTGCTGCGACGACGTTTTCACGTTCGAAGGCAGGTGCCTTTTATGCATCTCATTTCTAACCTGAAAACGGCGTCCCAGCAGAGGTGCCTTTATGGACGCCTAAAATGCGTCTTACTGAGACGTGAGACGTAAAGATGTAGACCGGACATGAAAACGGCAACTTAAAGTCGTCCTGTGCTATCTGGGATCATTTTCTTTTTTGTACTTTCATCGATATTCTCCCAAAATGTATTCTTGGGAGTAGAGATGATAAATTCACTCTTGCATTGGAATAACTTTCGATTATTCCAAACGGTAACATTAGCATCAGTTAAAAAAAAAAAATTTTTTAATCTAAAAAAAATTTTTTTTTTAAATCTCAAAAAAAAAATTGAGAAAAAAATTTTTTTTTTGTAATTGCGTTTGGTACTTTGGTGGAAAATTTTCGTCCTCCATTATAAATTGCATTGTAGAATCAACTCTTTTCGGAAAAAAACTAAAAATCTAAAAAACTACCCAGATAGCACAGGACGACTTTAAGTTGCCGTTTTCATGTCCGGTCTACATCTTTACGTCTCACGTCTCAGTAAGACGCATTTTAGGCGTCCATAAAGGCACCTCTGCTGGGACGCCGTTTTCACGTTAGAAATGAGATGCATAAAAGGCACCTGCCTTCGAACGTGAAAACGTCGTCCCAGCAGAGGTGCCTTTAAGGACGCGTAAAAGTTGCCTCTTTCGGTACGCCGTTTTCAGGTTAGAAATGAGATGCATAAAAGGCACCTGCCTTCGAACGTGAAAACGTCGTCGCAGCAGAGGTGCCTTTAAGGACGCGTAAAAGTTGCCTCTTTCGGTACGCCGTTTTCAGGTTAGAAATGAGATGCATAAAAGGCACCTGCCTTCGAACGTGAAAACGTCGTCCCAGCAGAGGTGCCTTTATGGATGTGTAAAAGTTGCCTCTTTCGCAACGCCGTTTTCACGGCAGAAACGATTGAAGTACTTACGAAAATATGTATATCTCTTAATCGTTAATATACTGATACTATACTTCATTAAAAAAAAGTAGTTTGATTTTTACCTAAAAAATATTTTAGGTAAATAATTAAATAATTAGGTTATATAATTATTAGAAGAGATAAACTTCTGTTAAAATATTTTTTATATAATAATATATATGATTTGATATGATTTGAGCGTATAAGAATAAAAAGTAATGAATCTAACATTAAAGGTTCGCATGGCTCAGCGAGGAAGCCATCATGAAGTTAAATGGTAGGCCCGAGTTCGATTCCCGCCCAGAGTATGCTGCATAAAAACTAAATTGTAATAAGGTTTTTTCGAAGAGACAAAATGGAATATTCTCTCTCAAGTAGTACATGAAAGTAGTAATATATATAATATATATAAGATTCTAATTTTTTCTTAAATTTGAAGATTTTGTACGTCTTTTCAGATGTCCAAAAAGGCAACTTTTTTGCATCTTAAAGCGACATCTTAAAGATGTCGAAAAGACCTGTGAGAGACGACTTTAAGTCGCACAGTTTTGTAACAAAGACCTGTTAAAGTTGTACACAGTACGTGGAAAAGACGTGAAAACGACGTGCCACAGACGCAACGTACGACTTAAAGATGTACGTTACGTCTTGCGTCAGGCAACTACTTTAAGATGTCTTTGTGCTATCTGGGTACTTGACCAATATGGACCAAAATCTAATCAGCTCTAAGTTACGACGGGTCACATCGATTGCATCATTCATCATCCTGATCGCGTTGTTACTTTTTCTGAAAACGTTAACGAAAAATTTGATTACATAGAAACGGCCATACGCACACACACACACACACACACATACGAACATTTTGCTGAAAATAGTCTAAAATGACTGCAATGACCATGAAACGTGGAGATCTGCTAAAAAATCGATTTTCGATTTTCGGGGTAATTACAATAACTTCCCTATAAAATCGGGAAGTTAATAAACAATTCAATTTGAATATAACATTAAAATTAATTTGAACGGAATTTAAACAAACTTGATTTCTATCACACGACGTGATTCAACAAATTATCGCTAGAAGGTAACACGACTCGAGGATTTAAATCAATAAAAAATAAATAACTCGCTTGAATACATCATTAATTTAAAAAAAATTAAGGTAAATAATGCTCCTGCTTTGCGTCCTATATTTCCTGTGTCTCTACTGTGGGTGTGGGATCTGATCCAGGCTAGGATTTTGTGTGGGGGCAGCACTATACCAGAGGTATCGAAACATTGGAAATCCAGGGCGTGAGCACTCTCATACTCTCGTCAGAGAGGAAATGAGAGTGCTCACGCCCGGAGTTTGGCAGGTACCGGTTTTGTCTCCACATCATGTTTAGCCTGGAACAGCTCCTACATCATCTTTAGAATGGAACAGAATCTACACCATCTTTAGCAGGAAACAGAACCCACTTTACTGTTATTAAATCTATGTAATGGATCAGAACTAGCTTCAATCACCGACCAGATACTATTAAATAATAGTATCTGATCGGTGGTTGAAGCCAGTTCTGATCCATTACACAGACTTAATAACAGTAAAGTGGGTTCTGTTTCCTGCTAAAGATAATGTAGGTTCTGTTCCATGCTAAAGATGATGTAGGAGCTGTTCCAGGCTAAACATGATGTGGAGACAAAAGCGGCACGGCCAAACCCCGGGCACCGACGAGGTACTATTAAAGACTGCCAGCCCCTGTGTTAAACAGCGAGACGGGTAAGTGGGCGCGATGGGCGCGGGGATAACGTAGAGCTTACAGTGATCTGATATACCACATAGCCAAAAGTTCCACCACCGACGAGATATTCGTCAAGTTGAAGAAGAATGATATAGTAGAATGCTGACATTACCCATTCTGTAATTGCCTTATAATACTATATATAATTCTCTTATTGCATTCTTATTTCCTTATTATTACCATTGTAATAATTGTTTTACAATATAATCGATAGTTTATAGATGTAGGAAAAATGATAGTAATTACTACGTAATATTCTACAAATTTATCGAAATTCAAAAGTAATTTGAACGTTATTGCGTTATATATAAAATAATGATTCTTAAAAAATATTCTGTTATGTTATGTAATGACAAAATTCAATCGTTCTTATTAAGATCCCTAGTAGGAAACAGAAAATTAATTTTTTTACTTATTTATCCCATACTTGTAATGCTCGACAGAATTGACTGCAATTATTATATAGTAGAGGTAGTAACAATAAGATAAAAGTATTAACTAATTAAACTAATTTTCGACGGCTCCTATCCATACAATGTTATTTAGAGGCAGTATTTCGTACGAAGATATCTAACAAAATAATTCTATTTCACTCTATACGAAAATTTCTGGCAACATGACGCTATTTAAAAAGTGCGTGTAACATGATTTTATTTCATTCTGAGCTGAACACCACTTCCTGAAATATGAATCGCTTATACATTGTATACATTGTGCGACGAGGCGAAGAGCTAGCAGTCGAAGTCGGAAGTCGAAATCTTAAAAGAATGACTCCCCGCGTCTCTTTTTTTCCCGACGCTGTCCTTCTTTGTGTCCGAAACTTGCGTCGTTCATTACACAAGAAAATATCATCGGAATTATATCATAGCTCGTATCATTTTCATTAAAAAAAACAAAATTTACCAAATATGTTAAGGAAAATCCTACACAAAAATAATGGTAAATAATTAAGTTTTGTTGTTTGATTAATAGTCTCACACTAATATACCCGTCCCGACCCGTATCATGTTACAATGTTTCACTCCACTCCACGGCAATCGAAGCCCTCGAGCTTCGCTTCCATTTCTCCGTTCGTCATCACAGAATAGTGTTTCCTGAAAATTGAATGTCTCCCCAGATAGCACAAGGACATCTTAAAGTACGCCTAAAAGTTGCCTGACGCAAGACGTAACGTACATCTTTAAGTCGTACGTTGCGTCTGTGGCACGTCGTTTTCACGTCTTTTCCACGTACTGTGTACAACTTTAACAGGTCTTTGTTACAAAACTGTGCGACTTAAAGTCGTCTCTCACAGGTCTTTTCGACATCTTTAAGATGTCGCTTTAAGATGCAAAAAAGTTGCCTTTTTGGACATCTGAAAAGACGTACAAAATCTTCAAATTTAAGAAAAAATTAGAATCTATATATATATATATATATATTACTACTTTCATGTACTACTTGAGAGAGAATATTTCATTTTGTCTCTTCGAAAAAACCTTATTACAATTTAGTTTTTATGCAGCATACTCTGGGCGGGAATCGAACTCGGGCCTACCATTTAACTTCATGATGGTTTCCTCGCTGAGCCATGCGAACCTTTACTGTTAGATTCATTACTTTTTATTCTTATACGCTCAAATCATATCAAATCATATATATTATTATATAAAAAATATTTTAACAGAAGTTTATCTCTTCTAATAATTATATAACCTAATTATTTAATTATTTACCTAAAATATTTTTTAGGTAAAAATCAAACTACTTTTTTTTAATGAAGTATAGTATCAGTATATTAACGATTAAGAGATATACATATTTTCGTAAGTACTTCAATCGTTTCTGCCGTGAAAACGGCGTTGCGAAAGAGGCAACTTTTACACATCCATAAAGGCACCTCTGCTGGGACGACGTTTTCACGTTCGAAGGTAGGTGCCTTTTATGCATCTCATTTCTAACCTGAAAACGGCGTACCGAAAGAGGCAACTTTTACGCGTCCTTAAAGGCACCTCTGCTGCGACGACGTTTTCACGTTCGAAGGCATGTGCCTTTTATGCATCTCATTTCTAACCTGAAAACGACGTACCGAAAGAGGCAACTTTTACGCGTCCTTAAAGGCACCTCTGCTGGGACGACGTTTTCACGTTCGAAGGCAGGTGCCTTTTATGCATCTCATTTCTAACGTGAAAACGGCGTCCCAGCAGAGGTGCCTTTATGGACGCCTAAAATGCGTCTTACTGAGACGTGAGACGTAAAGATGTAGACCGGACATGAAAACGGCAACTTAAAGTCGTCCTGTGCTATCTGGGTCTGGCCAGACTCGAGTTTTCGACATTTATAGGAAGCTTGCTATAATCGTATTTTATTTGTCAAAATTTAGTGTTCTATTTAAAATATTTTGTTGTTAAAACTCATTAATAGTTTTAAATAGTACTTGAAATATTCAAAATGATATTGAAATATTGGAATATTACAATTTGGAATAAAGGGCCTAACCGGATGAGGTAGTCCTTCGAATTATTTAAACAGCCGTTGCGCCATTCAATTTTTCCCATTTACTTGCATTAATTTAATCATTTAATTGCATATAATTGAAATGATATTTGAGATTTCTTCCGTATTTTTTGGTTCAAAATGTTATTTACACAAAGTGAAAATACGCAAAAATTCGACAAATGCAGGTGTTTTAGAGAAATTAAAAAATGGCATTGATCATATTTTTAGACTAGCAACATACCAGAACTTTTTTTTACGACAGCGCGTAAACGACAAAGAGGGACTGAGGTACGAAGCAACCGGCACAGTTCAAAAGGCTGAGTACCGATTACGTCAATACACATAGGAAAGTATTTTATTTTTCATTGTTTTTTTATGAAATTACCAACGTATTTGTGAGATTCTTCTAATTAAAATGAGTCTAATACGTCATAATTTGAGCCACATTTATTTATTTAAAGCGTGATCATAACTCGCAATGATATAGGTTATTTAATATAATATAATTTTTAATTATAAACGTAAGGGAGATTGCGGGCCGCTCGATGTTCGGGTTCGGGTCGGGTCGCAGAAAGTTACGCGGCCCGTCACGTCGATTCGACTTCGAATTCGTCGGGCGGGTTCGAAAAGAATCGAACAAGTTCGGGCGAACGAGTTATTGCGATATCCGAGATTCAAATACTCTGCGTTCTTATGACATAGATAATGGTAATAATGGTTTTCTTTCTTAAGTTATAACGTGATTTCTAATATACCTGGTTTTTTTTATAACTACATTAGGTATAATCGGCAAACGTGTGCCTGCTCTTTATTTATATTAAAGCTTGAAATAATGCACGTTTCATGTGAAAAACTTAAAAGACAATATTTCTGGCTTTTTAACGAATTTTCTCCGAGTGAACTTAGATATGTATCGATAATATATCATTACAATATTCTTACGGAGTTATATACACCTAGAAGGTTACAATATGGTAAAATATAGCAATAATTAAAAACGAAATATAAAAATAAACATTATACATATTATATTTCGTGTTTATATTTTATTCTGTATTATCTATAGGCTCTATATGTATAATTTTTTATTTTATATGATTTTATTTTAAGTTAATTTCTATTTTATTTTATATTGTATATTATATATTATTTTTTAAGAATTTGTGTAAGGTTAATGATAGTTAAGTAAGTAGGTTACTTAACAGTTAATAAAAACATCACCTACTAAAAAGGTATCATAACTTATTACCACGTTGTCAATATTTTCTTATAATTTTTTCACGTGAAACGTGCATTATTTCAAATTTTAATACAAATGGAGATCATGCACATGTGTGCCGAATATACCTAGAATGTAGTTATTAAAAAATCCAAGTACATACATTAAAAATCACACTATAAGTTATGAAAGAAATACGTACCATTATTATCATTATCTATTTCATAAGAACGCAGAGTTGATTTTCGGGTATCGTGATAACACGCTCGCGCGATCTTATTCTATTCTTTTAGAAGCCGCCCGACAAAGGTGAGTCATGGGCCGCCGGATATGTCTGATGTATCCCGTACCCGACTCGAATCCGCTTGAGCTCGCTCGACGCCTCGACTGTCTGTCCTGTCAGTGCTCCGACTTGACGATTCGTACGCCTGAACATGACTGTTTCGCTTGATATTTTCTAGTGCAACCTGGCTGTATTATTATTATCATCCGATTTATGCCGTGTTTGAGCTTATTTTGATTGGGAAAACATTTTCAATCGATAGGTGATGATATCATTATGATAACGTTCATAATAATTAATACATATTGGTTTTAGTTAGTAAATGCCAATACGCTGTGCGTTACAATGTTGCCTCTGATGCTGAATCACGACCGTATCGAACGTCGCGTCGCGTTGTGTGCCTCCTAGAGACAACAATGTAAGCGTTTCACCATCATTTATTAATAGCAATTAAATGTTTGTTACGATTCAGAATTCTGCCATGGAAATGTTATCAATCGATTAGTAAATGGTTTGCTGATGAAAACAAGTCTAAACACGCAACAAATCAGACAAGTTGGAGTACAGGCATGCCCAACGCCCAACTCGGCGGCTGAGAAAGTTAAAGAGAGTAATAAAAAATTCAATGACTCTGAGAAAAGTAAAAAATTTAATGACTCCAAGAAAAATGAAAAATTTAATGACTCCGAGAAAAATAAAGAACTTAATGACACTGAGGAAAATGAAAAATTGAATAACTCGAAGAAAAATGGAAAACTTAATGACTCCGAAAAAAATAAAGAACTTACTGACTCTGAGGAAAATTAAAAATGTAATAACTCTTAGTTAATAAGCAGTCTTCAATGCCTCTTAAAAATGCAATTAATCATGCAGGGATTGCTCAGGTGTTTCTCTCTATATTAAAAAATACTTAAAAATCCTTTGACAAATTCTATTTTGTGGGGTCAGGATGTACTGCTTTCGATATTCCATCACAGTTTGTATAGTATATATTATTTCTCCTCTTTGTTTCTAGATAAAATTTAATTATGATCCTCCATTAGTTTAACGCCCCGTTCAGCGGTATCATTGACCACATTCAGTCCATGTTTCAGTCAGACTGCTTATTATTCATAATAACTTCTTTTTCCGATATTAGAACTGTTTTTTTGTAGATTGGAGCGTATTAATGAATTTATTTAAGGGAGTAGAGAGACTTCTAGGATTGCAAGGGTGCTGGATTCATCTTCTCAAACACGGGGTTTTCCACTAGTCAGAAACGCTAGATAAAAGATCGATCTAGGGCACTATCTGCCTCAAAAGTCCCATTTTTTCGTTTACGAGGCGTAATTTGCATTATTCGGCAGCATGTAGCTATAAAAATAGCTACATGCGCAGTTGTATGCTTCCGAATAATGCAAATTCCGCCCCTTAATATCTCGGTCAGTTATGTATATATGAAAAAACTCTTCAAACAAAAGTTGTAGTATATAAGGAGGTGGATATAGTTTCAAAGAAAAAACAATTTTTCAAAGTTATTATTTAAAGTTTTTAAGGTCACGGATGTTTTTTCTGTCTACAACTGTTTATACTATATATGGACTCTTAAAGAGAAAAAAGACAAATTCAACGATATATCATAACGTCTATTTATGACAAGATTTAAAAAATTCAAAATTTTCAAATTTGCTACGCCCCATTTTCCCATGATCAAAACGGCCCCAAAATTTTTCCAGAACATTTTCTCAACATTTGTTGCAATTCTGGTTTACGGGACCAAAAAAATGTCATGGTCGAAAAATGAGGTCAACCCTAATGTTACATATACGTAAATTACGAGAAGCAGTAAAGAATGCTTAACGTCGAAGACGAAAATCCGGGTAACTAACACTTAATATGTACTACATTCCACGTTATTAGAATAATTGTAGTTTAATTATGATGAATATCAACATTTGTTATTTACACCTATAAACGCCACTGTCTCGGAAGGAAATGGACATTTGAGAGAAGCAATGAAATTAGAACATCATTGCGAAAAAAGATGAGTTTGCAATAACCTCAATATTCTATGAAATTCTATTATAATTATAATTATGACTGTATTTTTTTTATTATAGGAAGACAGAAGATCAAATAAACTTGTGTATGCTAGTAAAATCAATTTATATATATTATACAATTTATTCTATTATTTGTTTAACAACTAATAAATCTATAAATTGTTTCAGAAACTAAAAAATACTTTCTGCATTTTCGTATTCTCCAATCAGTCCAAATAAATACCATCAACCGGTTCTCATATAACAATTTTTATTAATGCAATTATGACAGTAACAAAACGTTTCTATTTAAAATGAATACATATTTTGAACATAGTTTTTACATTTTTAATTTTTTGCAAGGTTAAAAATGTAATTAAAAAAGTAATGAGAAATAAAAATAAAAATCGCTGCACAGGGATTCGAAGACTAGCTCCAGATTGCGATTCATACGCTCGACGGCTCGACAGCCGAATTTCAGTTTCGTTTCTGTAGAGCAATACAACACGGCAAGTGCTAAAAATAGATTGTGGCTGGCGCAAGCGCACAAGCAGCGCACACGGATATAGTAAAGGTACGCTCGTGTGTGTAGCGCGCGGGCGCGTTGGGAAAGGAACGTTCTGGTTCTCACTCCAGGCAGAATATATCCTAGAGGGCGTAAGAGAACACCGAAAAATTCGAGACACACCAACTCCCATAAGGCTGGCAGTCTTTAATAGTATCTCGTCGGTGCCCCGGGCGTGAGCACTCTCATTTCCTCTCTGATACAATGCATTTTTCTGTCTACGGTTCTGAATTACCGACTCTGTAGAAAATGCCCTAGTACGACAGCGGACTCTATCGAAATGCAACGGTCAGCTAGTGAATTACATGACGTTGCAACACGAAAGGTGTGTGTCTGGGACGCTAGATTTTACAGCGTTGTCAGCTTTAAAAGTGCAATGTTGCCGCATTATGTTCATACAATAACCGTCGATGCTCGGCATCGAAAGCGTTCGAGCGGTTTTGCCCTTGCTTTCTGAATCTGTTGAAATTCAAATGAATTATAGAATTTTTAATCCTAAATAATTTTCTTAAACGATCATCTGAATATTCGTTGAGTTGTTCAACAATCATTTTTTATTTTTAAAAATTTTTTATTTGTAGATTTTTTAATTAATACGTGGATACATATATATAAATCTAAAAGTCCGACCAAGTAATATAAAGATTACATGTACACTTTTAAAATTTTAAGTTTTGTACATTTTTATTAATAACAAATATTAACATAACAACGTAATTATTCGACGTAAACAACTTACATGCATCAAAATAAAAGAAACATACGTAAGGATATTTATACTCGTGAATCTATTAATCTATGTTACTGCCAAACTGTACTTCGTAAGTATTTTATTACATACTTCATTTCCAAAGTTCAAAAAGACGCACCATATACATTTGGAGCCTTCAACACCCGTAGTAAAAATGAAGTATACCGAATATTCAGTTTTTACTAACACGCGAACATCGGTAACATTGAGCACGAACCCTCTAGGTTCCACGGGGCTCTAAGAGCCTCGTGGAACCTAGACAAAAAAGTCCATAAGATGCAATGTCTGTAGGGATCTTTTTCACTTTCCCGAGAGTAGCCAGAACACCTCTATAATACACCGTGATATCAACACAGATGGTAGTGGATGGTAGATCTGGTAGATGGTAGTGAGGTAGTGAGTGACTTTGAATCAGCGGTGTATAAATATTTTCTGATCATACATATGTATCCTGACTCATAATACATATTTTTAAACGTCAAATAAAAATATCGAACGATAATTCGTAACAATTTGTAACGAGATTTAAGTAGAACAATGACTTTTACAAATCTATTGAATGACTTCTATTGTAGACACCTCTACACGAAAGAGGGTAATTATAATTACACATTACTTTATTAGTTGATATTATTAATATTTGACTAAATATTAATTTTCTTGTGTTGTAGATTTAAATAAATGTAAGTATATTTCTGAAACAACTGATGATGGTATGCCAATTAAGAAATTATTCGTCTGTAATTTAGCCAAAAGGGTTTGTATTTATATTTCTTATATTATGATCAACGATTATTTACGATTATTTTAACATTATATTCAAGATATTTGCTTCCCTAGACCACATACAAAGATCTCATTAAACGGTTTTCTACGTATGGAAATGTGCAAAATTGCTTCGTAATAAGGAATCCAAGAAAAAGTAATGTTGCTTTTATTACTTTTGATACAGTGGAATCAGCTGTGAGGTGAAAATTAAATAAAAATGAAGATAAAATTACTCATCAGGAATTTGTGGTACTAATGTATTACAATAATCCATAGAGCTAGAGATGAAGTCATTCAACTGCACAATAAATATTTAAGAGTGGAACCAGCAGATTCTTGGCATCAACCAGATAGCATAGGATATCAATACTATAACAAAGATGGGCAAACATCTGATAAGAAACAGTTGAATGAACAATGCAATCAAAACTTGGTTGAAAGTGACATTACAAAGGATAGCATTCAAATATTAAATGACGATTGCTTAATACATATTTTTCATCAATTGCCCATCGTAGATAGAATTAGAATAGAGAGAGGTAAGAACATAAAAGTATGTTAATGATTTATACTATTTATACTAAATACAGGAAGGTCCGTTTAAGCACGAACACCTATGTATCTTGGTTATTATTAGTCATACAAAAAATCTCCACAGAATAAAGTTGTACTGTTTCAAGGGGCGTATTTGATGATGGTAACAATTTTTCTCAAGGTCATATTTTTACAAGGTTTCAAGGTCATCGATATTTTCTTAAATGGAATGAGGTATTTTTTAATACATCAATCGATGCAGCTGGACATTCGTTATAAAAAAGTACTAGCCTATGTATGTCGAAAAGTTAGTAGTTTACGAGATATTTTGATTTAAATAACTGTAAAACTCCATTACTGTCGTAGTAAAACGTTACACAAGTAAGTAAACGCTAACGTCTTAGTACGACAGTAATGGTGTTTTAGAGTTATACAAATCAAAATATCTCGTGAACTACTAACTTTTCGACATACATAGGTTAGTACTTTTTTATAACGAATGTCCAGCTGCATCGATTGATGTATTAAAAAATATCTCATTCCATTTAAAAAAATATTGATGACTTTGAAAATTTTTTCCCTTACACCGTTACATGTGGCCCTTCAAACAGTGTAATTTTGTCCTAAGAAGTTTTTTTGTACAACGAAAAGTAACGGAGATACTTAGGTGTTCTGTTTCTTCGGACTCACCCTGTATAGTTCGTACTTAAACGGACCTCCCTGTATAGTGAGGAGCATAACTTTTTCACATACTTAAATCAGAATAACTTTTTTATGAATGGACTAAACAACTTCAATTTCTCTGTAAGGCTAGAAGAATTAGTTTAGTAAATGACATTTAATAAATAAGTTGAAAAAATTCATTTCGTCAGAATTGTGATAAACAATAGTAAGAAATTGATTTGTACAACTTTCTTAGCTGGACCAACAACAAAAATTTAAAAGATGCGTTTTGTAAACTCGTCTAAATTATACACGTTCTGAAAATTTTATTGAAATTGATTAATTGGTTTACGAATCATAAACGATCAAAAGTGGTAAAAAAGGCCGAAAATTATGAAAAATTGCAATTTTTACCACTTTTGATCGTTTATGATTCGTAAACCAATTAATCAATTTCAATACAATTTTCAGAACGTATATAATATATACGAGTTTACAAAACACATCTTTTAAATCTTCGTTGTTGGTCCAGCTAAGAAAGTTGTAAAAATCAATTTTTTGTTATTGTTTATCACAATTCCGACGAAATGCATTCTTTCAACTTATTTATTGGACGTCATTTACTAAACTAATTCATCGAGCCTTACAGAGAAATTGAAGTCGTATGATCCATTCATAAAAAAGTTATTCTGATTTAAAGAGTGTGGAAACAGTTATGCTCCTTACTGTATTTTAATAACAGACTTATTATAAATCGGTATATTTCGATACTTATAGTGTGCAAAAGATGGAGAGCTTTAGTTCAAGAATCATGGAGCAGTGTTAAAAAACTGGATCTTTTATGTATGCCAAATTCACTTTACTACTTGGTAACCAATACAACTATACTTCGTAAAATACTATTGCGATGTGGTAGATTTTTACATGAAATCAACTTATCGCAAACAAAATATTTAGTACCGAGTACATCGACGGTTGTTGCAAAATTGTGTCCCAATTTACAAAAAATCGATGTCACCGCTCTCACTATTACCTCAAGTGGAATCAATTCACTAGCTAATCATTGTCATGACATTACAAAGCTCAGCCTTAAACCAGCCACTTACAATTGTGATAGAGACTTGCAAAACTTATTTGAAGTAAATCTAAAATTACGATATGTTAAAATCGTCAGTGGCCAAATATCTGGAAATTGTTTATTATATTTACCTGTGGAAACAATGGAAGAAATTGTTTTAAAAAAGTGCACGTGTCTCCAAGAAAAATGTTTATCTCAGGTAAAGCAGATACTTAATCTACAAGATTTTTCTTTTATAAAGTATCATCTTAATATGTACCTACTATTTATATTTCTTCAGGTATTTGAAAAATTGCAGAATCTACGCAGCCTTACAATTGACAGATGCTATTATCCTTATGTTAGGACATTACAAGCTATCAGTGCACACTGCAAAAACCTGAAAATATTGAATCTCTTGGATGCTATCGAAGTGGACCTTTTATCGGTTAATGATGATATAGTACAAAGTATACAGTTGCCTAATCTTGAAACCCTAACAATCAATTGCAGTACGCTTGTTACGAACGAATTTCTCAGTAATGTAGTATCAAAATGTCAGCAACTTACTTATGTAAATATCGCTGGTAAGTTGAATGTTTAAAATGTATACAAAACGTTAAAACACTTAATTTATTATATATCAAAAACATTTAATCACACTAACTCCTAAACTATGCATAATTATGTCAGTGGTTCTTCATAATGTATATACTTTCCTTATCAAGGTATTTAGGAATTTAAACAATAATTTCGTTTTCATTAATGGAATA
Organism: Lasioglossum pauxillum; assembly: GCA_933228785.1. Classification (NCBI taxonomy): domain Eukaryota; kingdom Metazoa; phylum Arthropoda; class Insecta; order Hymenoptera; family Halictidae; genus Lasioglossum; species Lasioglossum pauxillum. Next base: position 37,177,041 of record OW121699.1, on the reverse strand, counting down.
TTAATACGTATACTTTTTAAAATAAAATCTATGAAATAATGTATCCCCATTTTTATTGAGAATTTCACATTCTTTCTAATCTAATCCTGAAAAATATAACATTCCAATTAAAAAAATAATAAATTCGCCCTCTAAATCTTGTATAGGGCCTTTACTTACAAAGAAAGAGATACAGTTATTATTAGACAGCGGATTTTATGCATTTATGGCAGAAATGGGTAAGTGCAATTTAAAAAAGTAAAACCACTAGAAAAATTTCAAAATACTGCTATATTATCTTCAACCTATTAAACATACTAAGAAAGAATATAAACTTCTATTTCACTCCAGTTTCTTGCAATTAGCTTAGAAAATTTTTATTTTGGATAAACATCCGCTGTCTAGTTATCATGTACAGTGTACAGCATTCTTTCAATTGGCAAATTATTTGCATTTACTGGTTTAGGCCCCTCACTTTTCATATGCATACATAAAATTATATACATATTTTCTCACATGTTGCAGGATGTAAACTCGTCACAAGTGTTGGTATAGCAGCCATAGCAGCATTACCAAAATTGGAAACATTAATAATGAATTATTTGTATCAAGTATCAGATACGGATATGCGGAATGTGTGTAGTTTGAAGAAATTAGAGTGTCGTGGATCTAATTTTACAGACACAACAATGGTCGAACTTTTAGCTTCTGCATCTCAATTAGAATTATTGGATTTAACGTTCTGTCGTGGAATTACAAACGTAACTCTGAAGGAGGCTGCTGCAGTTACTGTAAATAGAACTAATAATATACTTCTGAAAATTTTTGTTGGTGAGACCGGAGTAAATTTAAATGATTTTAAGGAAGTCTCGCCGTTTTTGCAAATAGTCAACGTAATCCTTTAGGTGAAATCATTTTTGCATACACTTTGTGTCACAATGAAATACCCTGTAACGATTTTATAAAACTATGTATTTTTCCAAAATAAAATTTATAATGTTTTCTTTCACGTTTGAAGTTGAATCTTATAATTACCTGGATTTTAAAATAACAAGATTACATTTCAATGTAGGATAAATTTATTCTTTGCATAATTACAACATTTAGACAGTAAATCGATACAACGGCAATTATTATACACAAATTTGTAACAAGGAATATATCCATATATTTATAATAAGTGCCAGAAGTAATCGTTCCATCGACATTTAAGATTCACTGTTTTGTGTATTGGGCTTTTCTTAACTGTTATTTTACATTCTTCTTTTTTTTAACAGAACTCTGATATTAAAAATGATCTTAATTTACAATATATATGTATATATATCGTGAAAGTCGTATCTTTAGTAAATAGCGTTACGCACATCATACATTAGATGTATATAAACATAATACGAAAAATCAGTTCTTGGGCCTGTGTTACTCCGAAGCACATCGGTGAGCATAGTCTCACCGTGCTTGCAAACATCACAATATGCTCGTAGTACTATCCGATATTTTTTTAAGCCAAATCGGGAAAGGCTAAATAACTATATTTGTCTTCTATAAAAGAAAAAATGTGTAAGCATAAATGAATAAGTAAAACTGAGAGTTAGATTTCATATAACATGTCTAATGAATAGATGTACATGTTTAATGATTTTTACTTACAATTCTCAATTAACTACTTTATTGCGATATTTTGTAATGTAAGGAGATAACGAAATCTGTAACCTTTGCATATAACATAGTACGAATGTTTATATTATCATTATACTATATACATATAGATATTCTTTGCCCGTACATTACAATGAGAAGCAATCTACATACGTCCTAAATTATACAATATTAAACATTTCATTATCGATGCAGACAAAGTAGAATTCAATTAAGAATGAAGAAACAAACGCGTACTAGATTATAACAACGAGATTAATAACATCTGAATTTGAAAAGTTTTCATTTGAACATAGTCTCAATTAAGATTATTGATATTAAAATTTCACTGAACCATCTTCCTTATTTATCTGTTATAAAAAAAAATAATTAATATTTTCTAATTATGTTTAGTTACTGAAGTACATGTAAACACAATGAAAGCCAAGTGAGTGGCTATTTTTCGAAACGTAATTCACAAAAATTGCACAAGAAAGACTCAACGCATAGCTATACAATAGGTACAGTTGTATATGTATATACTTATATTATGTGAACACATGGACACGCATGAAAATTATGTTATCCATTGCACCTCTGAAGTATGTCATAGATCACGATACATCATGACAATTTAACGCATATTTGCAAAGATATTATACTATTTTAATGTACATTAGAAAGAGATTAAATACTTAGAAAAAGTATCTTTTGCTTTTAGAAATGGTTTCAACTCCTTCGATCCCTCAGCGTTAATATCATCCGATATTCTGACTTTCCAACGTAAAGTATTGCATAAATCATAACTTTTAATAGAGCTATGATCTTTAATTGTTTGCTAACTCAATTTTCGCTATTATATTCAAAAATAGATACATATATAGATACATACATACAAAATGTATGTGACCTACAGACAATTAAATTGCATATAAGATTAATGTCTTCATTTTACATAAATGAATCTATATTTCTGTAGATTGGTAACTAAAGTTATAGTAATTATGAGCATTTGATAAAGTAGATGTATTACGGAAAATTAATTATTTACGTAAGTTGAAAATCCTATTACATGAAGAAATATGTATGTATGATACAAAATATCAAAGCATAATATCAGTGTTTTGTTTATTCCAAATATATGTAAGTACTTATAGGTGTATGATGAATAAGTGCTAAATTGGAAAATTTATAGATCTGTACCATGTGCAAACGTCAGGTTGAAGGGATCAAAGTGTCCTTGTTTACGACGTAATAGTTTCATGTTAATTAATGGTAAATAAAAAAAATACTTCAGGGTTATTCTTAAATTGCACAAGACACAATAATATGCTGTTTAAAATATTATTATGAACAAACACCAATTCTATGGCAAAGTTTGCCATGCAATAATATCATAGACAGTAATTATTGTGATTACACGAAGTACACATATGTTCAATACTTTTATATCCACCACTCGAAACACCGTTTTATTTAATTACAGTTTCCAATCGCGTCGAATCGTGGATTAATCGTTTGTAAAAAATAGTATGGCATTCTAGTAATAATGGAACAAAAGTTTTTTTTTCAATGGAGTAAATAATGCTCTACGAATGTCAGGTACAAACGTTATACTAGTAACTCGATTTCTAGTTAACAATTCTTTTGTTCGAATTAATGTTCTTAAATTCGATGCCCATTTATGTATCCTAGTATCATCATAGGGAACACAATTTGCCCATGAGAGTACAATAATGTTAAACTTATAACGATAATCGTTCATCTTACATACTTTCAACAAAAACATAAGACAATAATAAAAAATACATCTAAGAGAAATAAAATCGAAGTACAGTGACGTATTTTATGCAAATATGTTTGAAACACGTTTTCATATTTCTTAATATGTATGTAGAGTGAAATTAATTACATCTCGAACATGTTCATTTCTACGTGATTTTTACATCGCGACTTTGAAATTTGACCGTAGAATACAGATGAAAATAATCGAATGTCCTATGTGTGTCTCTCTATCCTTACTATTAAAATGAAAAACTACTATCTTTTAACGATTAATTTCGCCTATTTAAAAGAAATTATATGAGCGGGGCACAGCATATCAAAACATACCTTCATATTTATATACTTAACTCTATGTGATGGATGTTTTTACTCAAACGCTAGTTAATGATCGAACAATCATACATAAAATTTATTCTGGGTACCAGCACACCAGCAAACTACAGAAAATAGTAGTCTATTTTCAAAATCGCGAATCACTTTCAGTTTAAAAATTATTATCAAAAGAAAAAATAGTTCATGAACGCCACTGTCTACACCAATTGAACGAAAAGAAACTGAAATTCATTTAAGAGTACTGAACATGTATATAGGTAGTCAAGTATGTAAGAGTAACATTTATTCAGGATTGTACGTTCGCTAAACGTGTTGGTGTGGTCGGTTGTAAATCCATTGTACGACATACCCATCCTGCAATATCCACGTTTTCGGATTCAGCTTTCTTTATCCATTCATGGTTCTAACAATAAATATAAACAAGAAGATCAACATGAGCTATAATACATGAATTTGAAATAAATTCAAATTTATTATACAAATACGCTACTTACCATCAGCGTCTTTAAGTCTGCTCTCTCAGCAGGATTTTTCTTTAAACAACGATCAACGAAATCCGTGAAAGCATCGCTGAAGATTCCAGCTGGCAGTTTTGGTGGCGGTTCATTAACAATGTAATCCAATAATTCAAATATAGCCATTGGTCGTGGACTACCTGTATCTGAATGATTAATTCGTATTCAACAAAATTTAGCAGTATTCAAAATTAAACAGAATTGAAGTAGAACTGTTATATTAGGGGAACGCAAAAACTAACTATGTCCAGGTGACTGTGTTGGAGTGGAAGCATTGTTGGTGGTACTAGTGTCTGCAGGTGGTTGTCCTGGTGGAGTGCTAAATATTGTAGCTAAAGTTTTCTCATCTGGTGGTGGAATTGGATACATTCCGATAGCCATCTCTACAAGGGACAGTCCTAGTGACCAAATATCACTCTGTACAGAGTAATGCGTGCCCTGAAGTCTTTCTGGCTGAAAAGAAGAAATGCTGTTAAACAACATTTTTCGTTTTATAAATAACAATGATCTTAATGTAGTCGATAACTGCTTACCGACATATAACTTCTTGTTCCAACAAATGAATTAGCCATAGAGTCTATTAGTTGACCGGATACTCCGAAATCACAAATTTTTATTTCTCCAGCACTGTTCACCAAAATGTTGCTAGGTTTTACATCTCTATGCATAATTGCATGTTTATCTCGTAGATAGCTCAGACCTTTCAACACCTATAAGGATATGCAATATTATTGCACTTTATTTCATCATTTCTTAACCTTCTGGAGTCTGAATTATTATGAAGTATTATATTTTTTACTTTGACATTCTTTCTTTATCATATAAACACAATCACCGTATAATCACTGTATAAACAAGATCACTATGATGGTAATTATTATAAAATCGAATACATTCAACATATGTAGAAGGATGAAAAATCATGAAACCAAATGAAGACAAATTGGCCATGATTGCGATTTCTAAACAATTGAATTTTGAAAATATCAATATCCAGCTGCAAACATGTCGTAATTTACTTAAAGCTTATGTGTAATTTCATTTCATTACAATGCAATCGACATCTAAACATTCAACCACACATTTGGACCATGGTGCTAAGAGGAGGCTTACCACCAGTGAAATAGAAGAACTCCACAAAGAAATAAGTACTAATGATCATATGATTCCATTAAAAAGATTGTGCGAAAAATTAAACACTGACGTAAAAAACGGTTTAACGGAACAACATGCGCGTGAAGTTCTTGATAGGGAAGGACCAAATGCATTATCTCCACCGAAAGAAACACCAGAGTACATAAAATTTTTAAAGTGTATGTTTCATGGATTTGCTAGCTTATTATGGGCTTGTTCGGTATTGTGTTTTATCTTATATGGTGTTAGTATGCTAACTGAAGGCAGTGGTGGTGGCATTGATATATTTGGCGGTATCATAGTTATGGTCTGCATAATCTCTGGTGTATTTGCCTATATTCAAGAGAGTAAGAATTTAAAGGTAATTAAGCAAATTACTACATAATTTTACAAAATGAATAATTACCAGAGAACCCGAAAATCGGGTATCCCATTATTCTCGGGAATCCCGATTATACTGGAGAATCCCGATATTTTCGAGAACCTGTCCTGACCCGATATTTCCGGGTTCTCGCACACCTCTAACAATTACTAATGACGAATCTGATACTGGTGATCACAGGTGATGGAATCGTTCGAGAAAATGGTACCAACTTTTGCTGTAGTAATACGTGACGGCGTCAAACAACGTGTAGCAACTGAAAACCTAGTTCGAGGTGATTTAGTACTCTTTAAATTTGGCAATAAAATACCAGCTGATATTAGGATCATAGAGTGCAACGGATTAAGAGTTGAAAATTCGAGTATCACTGGCGAAAGTGAAGCAGTTGTTAGAACCAATTATCCTACAGACGACAATCCCTTGGAATCAGCGAATGTTGCCTTTTTTTCATCGTTTGCTGTTGACGGCGAAGGTAAAGGTATAGTAACTGCTACCGGTGATAGAACCATGATAGGAAGATTGGCTGGTCTGACATCGAAGCTTCTAAAAACTGAAACTCCAATAGCTAAAGAAATTAACTATTTTGTTCAAATTATTATTACCATTGCCATAATATGTGGAATAATGTTTTTCGTGTTATCTCTAATCATAGAGCCGAATATAATAAAGGCATTTTCCTATCTACTTGGCATTATAATAGCAAATGTACCCGAAGTTCTATTGGTAACTGTTACTACAAGCTTGACATTGACAGCACAAAAAATGGCGATGAAAAACTGCTTAATAAAAAACTTGGAAGCTGTAGAAACACTTGGGTCCACCTCGACAATTTGCTCTGATAAAACAGGGACACTCACACAAAATAAAATGACCGTGTCCAATTTATGGTTTGGTCATACAAGATACAATTTTTCACTAGGAGAATATCTGGGTGTTGAAAAGAACTTGTTAATGGAAAAACCTGCTTTTAATATTTTCATTAAGGATGCTACCCTTTGTTTACGTGCGGAGTTTGTTACAGAATATACCCTACTAAAGCCAATCGATGAACAAGCGATAGTTGGTGATGCTTCAGAGACTGGAATACTTAGATTCTGCGAGCATATACACGACACAAGAGCATTTCGTGACAAACATGCAAAGGTTGCCGAAGTACCATTCAGTTCGAATACCAAATATCAGTTATCGATACATAAAGATGAAACTGGATATGTAATGATTTTAAAAGGTGCACCAGAAATATTATTGGACAACTGTACTCATATACTAACTACAGAAGGACAGACTAATGAAATGACACCACTCGAACAAGTAGTATCTCGAAGAGCCTGTGCAGAGCTGGGTTACTTAGGTCAACGTGTGTTAGCCTATTGCGATCTTCAACTACCTAACGATATCTACGGGCCTGATTACAAATTTAATACGGAGTCCCCGAAGACATATAATTTTCCAACAAAGGGTTACAGGTTTGTCGGATTTATTAGTTTAATAGATCCTCCCAGACCAGCCGTACCCGATGCTGTGAGGAAATGTCGCACAGCTGGAATTAGGGTAATAATGGTTACGGGTGATCATCCTGTAACGGCAATGGCAATAGCAAAAAAAGTTGGTATCATTAGCGAGGGGACTGCAACTAGATACGAAATGGAAATACTGCAAAGCAGGGCAAGTTTACAAGTGTCGAGTGCCGATACACAAGCAACAATCATCACCGGTACTGAACTAAGGAGTATGGATGCTTCAGAATTGGATGACATTCTAAGGAACTATCAAGAAATTGTGTTTGCAAGAACATCCCCTCAACAAAAGTTATATATAGTGGAAAGTTGTCAAAGATTAGGAGAGATAGTTGCTGTAACCGGCGATGGTGTTAATGATTCACCTGCACTGAGACAAGCAGACATTGGCATAGCTATGGGTATTACTGGTTCGGATGTTGCGAAACATGCAGCAGATATGATTCTTATGGACGATAATTTTGCAACTATTGTAACTGGCATCGAAGAAGGTAGACTAATATTCGATAATCTTAAAAAGTCAATTGCATACACATTAACGTCTAGCGTGCCTGAGATGCTACCTATGTTAAGCAGCCTCATATTAGCTATTCCTCTTCCATTCATTCTTGAAATGATTCTATGCGTAGATATTGGAACAGATTTGCTTCCAGCGATTGCGCTGGCATACGAAAAAGCAGAATCTGACATTATGCATCGCGCACCACGGAATCCACAACACGATAAACTTGTGAACAAACGTTTAATATCTGTGGCCTATGGACAAATTGGCATGACACAGTCTCTGGCTGGCTTTTATACCTACTTTATGATCCTAATGTTAAATGGCTTTTTACCTGATCGTCTATTAGGATTAAGATTAGAGTGGGAGAACAAATCCATCAATGACTTACGAGATTCTTATGGTCAAACATGGACATATGATACAAGAATGGATTTACTGAATGAAGCTAGAACTGGATATTTCTTATCTATTGTTATAACACAACTTATAGATTTAGTTATGTGTAAAACACGGGTGAATTCAATCTTGCAGCAAGGAATGGACAATTGGTTCTTGAATTTTTCATTCATTTTTGAAATTATCTTAACCGGTATGATACTGTATATACCAGGAACTGTAAAAATATTTAAGACTATGCCTTTAAGTATTTACTGGTACTGGCCCTGTCTACCACTTGGTTTGATTCTTTGGATTTACGATGAAATAAGAAGATTATGTATACGTAAATTTCCTGAAGGAATTATAGCACAGGAAACTTATTACTAAGTATTTGACATAAGTTCACTTCATTTCATTCATAGTAGCATATTTCTTATTCATTAGTAAAAGAATGTTCCGATATTGTTTCACCACGTTGACAGTCCCCTTACTACGAATGATATAGAAACATATTTATTCTAACTACGACCAAGGAAACTAAGAATGAAGAAATTGATTTGTTTATAGAGCATGCTTACGATTTCTTTAGATCTGTGATTCAAAAATACAGTTGTAGTATATTTTATTGTATTAAATAACTTATAGTAAAAGTATAAGAAACAGTATAATATCTTCTTATTTTGGACTATGAATGTATTAAACAAGTAAATTACGTCTGAATTGTTTATATAAAATATGGTTGCAGTTAATACTTACCGCAGAAGTAATCGTACTTAATATAGGTTCTGGAATTCGGCCAGCTTTCTTTAATATTAAATCAAGAGATCCACCATCCATATATTCCATGCATATACTAATTTCTCCGTCGCTAAATAGTTAAAGTAATAAATATAATAATCATTACATAATGTACAACTACTATTATATTTATTATAAATTTCATTGATTAGTTTATGGACAAATTTTACCTATAAAAAGCACCATAGAAACCTACTATGTGTGCAAAATTACATTCATGAAGAACTTTTAGTTCCCTAATTATTTGCTTCTTTATAGCAGGTTTAACTTCTAAATGTATTAACTGAAATATCATATTCATTATTGTTAGATTAGTCACTATCAAATATCATTAAATTGTACTGAATAAATATATAATAATAGTTATAAGCCACACCTTTCTAGCCATTATAAGTCCATACTTTTTATGTCTCACTTTCATTACAACACCACCGTTACCAGCACCGAGTTCGCCAAGTTTTTCAAAATCATCGGCACACAATTCTCCAACCTTTTCCTTTTGTCCTAAGAAGCTTTCCAATCTTTTCCTCTGTTCCTCGTCCATTTCTAATTCTTCTAGCCTCTCTTGGATCGCATCTATACTCATTTTACCCATAACTCCGCTATAATTGTAACAAACATAAGTCAGGTAAATCAAAATAGAAACATAATATCGACGCTTTAATAAACTGAGGATCTATCAGAATAAGAAAAGCCAATTACTCTGGTATTACTGGTGGCTCAGAATATATAGGCAGCGGTGGTACTGGTGGAGACGGTGAAACAGCTGGTACTGGTTCTATTGAGCCAGGAGGTAATGTTAAATTTAATTTATTTTTTGACATTTGGTAATGTCAACTGAACACCACTAATACACAATCTTTCTGCAATCACACTTGCTGACGATGTCTTTAAAAATTACAGCACGTACTGATCAATTAAATAGTTTTGTAGTTGAATATATATTAATGTACGTATATTTTTAGTTTTACTTCTTTAAATCACAGTATTACTGTCAAATTCGTTCTCATTGCGAGGTGCGTACAAAAATCCAAGGAATAGCCTTAATTTAAATTATTGTGAAAATGCAATTGTCGGGATTCGAACTGTCAAATTTTTTTCTAGTAAATCACTTTTGGTAGAACACGAAGAAATGTAGACTCAGATTCAAAAAATTGTCAATTTTCTAACAATGACTAGGAAATTAAGCAAACACACATTTTTCGCAAATACTGTGCAAATAGGAAGAGGTTATACAAATCTTCCCGGGAACAATGACGGACTCACAGTGCCTATTTGAAAATTCCTATAGATTCACCACCTTTGTGTGATAGTGTGATACTACATACACCACTGAATAGTTCAACACATGTACGTACATAGTATACGTATTTAGTATGTATCGTCCATAGATTTATAGAGATAGACTGCGCGGCCTGTATGAAGCGCTAAAGCCTACAATGGCGGCGCGGGGTATAAAGAGTGAGAGAGAGAGCAACAGTCAGGTGCACCCCGCTCTCTTTTTAATTGACGAGTTGGTGGGGAGAGATTCGTCCAATGAAAGTGGGGAGTGCGTAGGAAGTGAGAGTTGACTGGCTCGTTGCGCCCCCACCAACTATCGGTGTGCGAGTGAGATAGATATATAACCAGCCGCCATGGCAGGCTTCAACGCTTCATACAGGCCTGTACAGGCCGCGCAGTCTATCTCTATAAGTCTATGATATATATAGTATCAGAATTTGTCAGTGGTGTTACCAGGTGTTATTTTTATAGGTGATTGTGTAAGATGTGCTTATGAAAAGTTGATTCAAATCTGAGAAAATGCTACGGTAATTTTATCTATACTTCAGTCCAAATAAAAAGGTACTTAGGCTAATTGCGAAGGTTCATTGGCTAATCCTTCTACTCGTACTCTGCCGACCACGCAATCATTGGCTGACGCGCAACAACATGCGCAGAATAAGTACCTAGATCTATTTAGGTACAAGTACTTTCTTCCCAGACAGCACACCGGCTCGATTTGGGCCTGGAATCTGTGCGCGCATTGGCCCAGAAATAGCCAGGCATATGCTCGAGCACAGGGCCTGCCGGCCGTGCCAGAATTCAGCCTGTTTTTGAGAGGGCAGCACGGTCGCAAGGGTGCGGGATTTGCGTTCTCATTTCGTGATAATACAAACACGGGTTTTTTCAGTAGTCAAAAACGCCAGATAAAAGATCAATCTAGGCAGCAAACGCCCTCAAAAGTCTTATTTAAGACAGATTTAATAACAGTAGAGTGGGTTCTGTTTCCTGCTAAAGATGGTGTAGGTTCTGTTCCAGGCTAAACATGATGTGGAGAGAGAAGATGTCGCGAGAAAAGTTGGGCTCGATCGAAGCACTGATTGGCCACATTAGTGTGACCGTGCTGCCCTCTCAAAAACAGGCTGAATTCTGGCACGGCCGGCAGGCCCTGTGCTCGAGCACATGCCTGGCTATTTCCGGGCCAATGCGCGCAGTGCTTCGATCGGTGGCACCTTTTTCTCGCGCATGCGCGAGAAAACAGTAACGTATCTACTATTGGGTTGCGGAGCGGCCAGAGCACTGAATTGGCGGGAGTGTGCAGTGTACCGGTGTTATTGGCGGGACGAGTGGAAGTATTTCCTTGTTTTATTATGTATACTTTTGCGTAGTTATTGTAGTGCTCTTTCCCTATCCCATCCTCAAAATAAAGAATAAGTTTCAATTATAAAAGTCTGCGGGGTGCTCAAGCTACCCGATTTCATCGATATAGTTACGTTACTGAGGCTGAAATTGTCGCGCATGCGCGAGAAAAGGTGCCACCGATCGAACCACTGAATGCGCGCACAGATTCCAGACACGAATCAACCGGTTTGGGCCTCGAGCCGATCCAAGCATTGTGTTAGCTTGTAACCTGTAGGTCAGGGGCCTTGCAGGTTTGGTCAGGTGGTAGGCTCGGTCAGGCTGTGCTATCTGGGTTATTTGGACCCAGGTGTAGTATGCAATATCCGGGAGATGGGGCTTGTAGTGGCCGCCGCAAAGACGGAGGCGATTTGGCTATACGAATCGTCTCGGCGGCGGCCGCCCCAGGGATTCCGGATCCGTGTCGTGGATACCCTCGTCGAGGTCAGGCCCACGATGAAGTATTTGGGTCTGATCATCGATGGCCGCTGGCGGTTCGAAGACCACTTCGGGCTCCTGGCCCCCCGACTCGAGAGGACAGCGGCCGCGCTTGCGGGTGGCCCTGCGGGCCATACGAGGATACCGCAACGTCTCTACCGAGGTGGCGGGCCTCCTGGCCGTGGTTCCTCCCTTCCACCTAGTGGCGGCGGGGCAGGCGATCATATACCGGATCGCCTGCGTATCCCGCCGTCCTCCGGGGGAGGAGCTGACGGCCGAAGAGGAGGAGCAGCTCGAGGTGCGGAGACGCCAGGCCCATGCGGACGTGTTCGAGCGATGGAAGCAGATGCTTTCGTCCTCGACGCGTCCGGCAGTCCGGGCCCTCCTGCCCATGTTTGATACATGGTGCGGGAGGCGGGTTGGGTTGACCTTCCGCCTTACGCAGGTGCTCACCGGTCATGGTTGCTTCCCCAGATAGCCAAAATGCTCGATTCTGGCCAGGGCAGTTATGACCGTGTGGGCTCGTAACGTTCCCTCGGCACAAGCTGCTCTCGGCCCGTCGGTCCTGATTTCTGCCAAATTTTACGACATTCGCCACATTAATGCGACCGTGCTGCCCTCTTACAATCTCGGACCTACTTAAAATTTGGCAGAAATCAGGACCGACGGGCCGAGGGGAAGCTTGTGCCGGGTTTGCGCCGAGGGAACGTTACGAGCCCTCACGGTCATAAATGCCCTCCTCAGATTATAGCCATCGTGTGCCTTTTGCCCATTCAAGCGACGTTCGGTCCGTCTACCTGACCCCGACACGCCGGGCTCGATCTGTGCGCGAGGATCGCTTGGCTATCTGGGTTCAGTGAGTACCTGCACAGGATGGGGCGGGAGCCGACGACGCAGTGCCATCACTGTGGCGAGGAGGTGGACACGGCGCGGTATACACTCGAGGAGTGCCCGGCTTGGGCCGGACCGCGCCGTGTCCTTAGAGCCGCGATGGAGGGGTGGGACCTCTCGCTCCCGATCTTGTTCGACCGCTTGATCGAGGGCGGGAGGTCGGCGAAGGCGGTGGCCTCCTTCTGTGAGACAGTAATGTCGGAGAAGGAGGCCGCCGAGCGGGTGCGGGAACGCGACCCGCGCTCCGCGAGGAGAAGGATGTTGCGGGGACGTCCCCCGCGCCGTCGTTTGCGGGCCCCCTTTTCTGGGAGGAGAGGGGGATCGACGAGGTCGAGGAGTGCGGCGCGGGGGACGTCCCCCCGTGTCGCGGTGGTCCCCCATGGTGGGGGGACGGTGATTGGTGGGAGGGCGCAAGGAGTGTCCCCCTCCTCGCGCCAACTAATGCTCCCCCTCCGGGGGGCGGGGCTTCCCTTGGTGGTGCGAGGGGTTCGCCCCTCGGCACGGCATCCCGAGACTTTCACATTTGTGGCGGGGTGCCGGCCACATCTCAGAGGCGTGCTCTGGGGTGGGGCGCATGTGGGGTGGGGTGGGGAGGGTCGGGGCGTTCGGATGCGCCTCCGACTACCCTTCCTTGCCGGTGTCGGCGCCTTCCTGCCCTGGCCGGGCGGCGGACCCACGGGTCCCCTGCTCGAGCGGGGTAGGAGGGCTCCGGGAGCTGCGAGTGGACCGAGCTGGGGCTCAGGAAGCCCAATCCGAAAGCTCCAGGGATGGGGACACCGGGCGGGTCCCTCCGCTAACCCCTCCCCTCGGGATACATGAGAAGCTAGGAGGTGTACTATTGAGTTCTCGGGAGATCCAGGCACCTCCTGCATAGCTTAGGGGGCGTGTGTTTTTAGTGCGGTAGGCCTCGGGAGGGGATCGAGTCGCTTGCGACTCGACCCCCACTCCGAGGAGAGTCCCACATAACCTCGGTTATCCCCCAGGATGCCGAGGTATGCGGAAAGCATTTTCACACGAGATAAAAAAAAAAAAGGTGTAGTATGCAATAGGGGTATATTAAAGTATAGGGGTTTATTAAATGGGGAAAGGTTTTAAACGAAACCAAATGAAAACTTTGCAATTATATTAGAACTACAATATAAATGTATAACAAGAAAAGTATTGTACGTTCATTATTTATTTTTCTTAAGATTATTTGGATGTATTATAGAAATGTACAATCATGGATATCATCGCGACAAAATATATGTTAAACTTAGTATATAATATTTTGAATGTTCACAATAGTCGATTTTAACAATTTAGTCAATACATCGCTATCTCATTATGTTACATAGAAATTTTTAAATGTAAAGAAAGTGACCGAAATCAAAATAGATTTCAGGTTAATAGAATAATAGTAACTAGCATCATACAGCATTATTTTTCTTACTCTTGGAAATTTACACTTCTCTATTATACCCGATATATCATAATCTAATACTTTTGTATGTTCTCCGTTTATTATCACTAAACAATAACACTCACGTTAAATGAATCTTTAACATAATTACATGCCAGAAATTCATGTGCTACTTATTTGAAAATGCAAGTCACATTTTACAAATATATTACTCAAATATTCGGATTCAATTATTTAAAAAAATTTGTATTGTATATATTCTTTATATGTACGTCTATTAAATCAAAAGAATCAACCGCTTGTATATTACAAGGTGCATGAAAGTAGTGAGCGTTGTGCTTTGTAAATTAAATATTAAAAAATTTCATCGTAATACTTTCATGCAAATGGTTGCAATAACTTAAACGTGTGAATATATACAATACATTCGTTTCGAACGTCCTTGCAACTTTATATACCCAGAATAAAGATTTTTTGGTTGTCAATTTTCTCTTGGAGCAGAACTATCTTGCAATGCATCATGTATACGTATGGATTAATAGCACCATTTACTATACAAGATGCAAATGTTCTTCATGTTCGTAACATGATTTCAGTTTCTAGTCAACCAAGAGAAAGCTTTAAGGATTAAGTATGTTAATGTTAATGCATATAAAATTTTATCTCTTTGCTGGCGTTGCACCATGTCCAGCTCAATAGCCATTACACGACGATTTAATTTGCCTACTTGTCGACGCAAATGTTGCACCTCTTCACTGGGTGGAATAGATACATTGAGCGCACTATACGAAGGTGTTTGTTCTCTGAAATCAAGTCGTAGACATTTGTATGCGAGCAAGTCATTTATAAGTGTATAGATAATTATAAATATGTGTACCTAACATGCCTAACTATTTCTGTTTCTGTAGAATATGGTACACGAGGTTTAGGGGATACAGTATTTTTAACCTCTGGTACATACGGAGTTTGTTCTTCCTCATCAACTGCTGGGAAGTAGTGATTATCCAAAGTTAAAATTCTTGGAGGAGTCTACCGATAACAGAAAGACATTGGATTCATTTAATTGAAAGAAATAAATAGAGGTGTGCAAGAACCCATCCCAATCCTGAATAAAATTCTTGTCTTGTCCTGACCCAACATTGTTGGGTTATCGCACACCTCTAGAAATAAATACCACATATATAAGAAAATAGATATTAGTAATGCTGTAAGATATTCAAGATAATTCGTGTAAAGGTTACGGGTTGGTATACAAATATAGTGAACATTATTTACCTGTACTCTAACAATGTTTTGTTCAGGAGGTAGTATAGCATTTTCCAATGTAATTTCTCTTGGCAGTGCCTTTGTACCAATATGGTGGTCTTGTCCTGTATAATTTCGAGCATATTAAACATTTATTTGATTAAATATACAGCGAAACCCAGTTTATCCGGCTCAAACGGGACTGTATGTATTTTCTTTATTGTAGATTTTATATGTATACTTGTACAACAATATTGGTAGTACGAAACAAAACACCTATATACATATACTATAAGTTTAATTTTAGTAAGCCTTTGATGGATGAAGTGTTAGAACAATAACATTATATCTGTGGTTGTAAGGAAAAATGCTGCATGTCACAATTCCAAAAAATTTGAGTTTATGCATTAATTCAGCTGTAGAGTATAGCATTTACGTATTTACTAGAAAAAAATCATGAAAACAAATTCGAAAGGCTCAAACAAATAATTCATTTTAAGCGATGGCCTATGTTCAGAATTAGCGATTAAAACTTTAAATGGCGATATCTCGAAAGTGAAAATATGTGATATGCAGCATTCTTCCTTACAACCGCAGACATATCATCTTTATATTTTATAGCAATTCAAAGTTAATAATGAAGCATATATTTACCAACAACCAAAATTCTCTCCGGAACATGCATCTCGTATTTTTCCGCGGATACTTGATTCCAAGTAGAGCCATTCGTGGTAACTACGTCTTCGTCTGTGTAGTCACCGCTCACACGAATGGTTTTTGGTACACGCATCCTTTTGTTCAAGTCCAAAGTAAAATTGGATTCGTAAAAGTTATCAGCTTCTCCATTAAATACAGTAGGACTATGTGTTTTTGACATTGTAACTAGAAGATTAAAAAAAAAACAAAATTTACAATCGTTGCTTTCACAACTATAAATGCACGTTCACCGAATCTGTATTATCAATTCATGAGAACCTAAAACGTTACTTAAAAATACGCGAATATGCAAATACTTGAACGGGAGAAAGAAATCGCACACTTTTGTACGAATCATGAATTTCAAATATTGGGGATGTACATAGTCGTCATTCGTTACAATTTTATAAAGAAAAGTAAATGCTTGTTCATTAAAACGACAATGACCGATAAAACAAACAATGTGAGACGTACAATGAGTATGTGATTAATTTTATGGTACGGTAGATACCGTAATAGTAGTGTCGAATACAATGACGACACGAAAGTACACTCAGCTGCACTCAGCCTAATTCTTGCGTAACAAAATCAAAGCGTAGCGTTGTGTTACACGGATCACGCTTATGTACATAGAGCATTTGTAACATTACACCGAACACGCACATTAGGCACACATTTTTTTACAATTAAAGAATTACCTTTGTACAGCTTGCCTGAGCCTGTCGATCGTTGAACACAAACTTGTCGAATGAAGTTGGCAACATAATAAAGGCGAATGGGCGAATGATCTATAATGGTACATCTCGAAAATAATCGATAGGAAATGTATCGATTTGAATAAAACTCCCGCCAAAAGTACATTTGTTGGTACCATGTTGACAACACACTATCACACACTATCTTCATCACCATTGATCACCATTGAGGTCTTGAGTTTTATGAATACTCAATAATTTACATCATTTACAATAATTTATGATACAGTGATCTGCGGTAACGATTTGTCCTAAATATGAGTGACACGCAATGTGAGTGTTTATAGAAATTACTCATTGGAATATATTTTGAATACGAATTTTTAATACAATTAATTATATTTTATTGTTATAATTTAGCACCTTCAGCGAGTAGATCGAAACGTCAGAAGGTTGATAAAACTGGGAGATTGTCAGCATTGGAAAAATTGAAACAGTTAAAGGGTAGTAAAAATAAATACGAAGTTGATCAATTAGAAAATGTGTACGAAGAAGTTGATGAAAAAGAATATAGTCGAACTGTAATAGATAGACAGAACGATGATTGGATCGTCGATGATGGTAGTAACTTTAATTATTATGTTCTGTTAACTAAACATTTCAATAATCTAGAAATAACCCGAGTAATTTGTTTTACTCCATAGGAGAAAGTGGTTACGTGGAAGATGGCAGAGAAATTTTCGATGATGATTTGGACGACGAAAGTATTCAGGAAGCAAGAAAACAAAAGATTTCTGGTCCGAGGAAGAGCAAGAAAGAAGATGTTAAAAAGAAATCATCCATTCAAAATATGTTAATGAATATGCCAACTAAGAGAAAAGCAGATGTTGTACTCAACGATGACAACATTTTAGGAGATTTAATGTCTGAATTGAAAAAAGATGATACTCCGAAAAAGCGAGAAACAAGAACAGTTAGAAATAAATTTTGTACTACTCCTCAAGTGAATAAGTAATTAATTTTTTCTTCAATATTTTACGATTATTCCCAGATAGAATTACTAATGTTAAAATAATTTTAGAACTACTACCATAGAGAAAAGACAAGAATCCACTTCTGTACATAAAAAAACGTGCTCTGATGATGATGAAGATTTGGTAATGTTTGAAGCAGCCAGGACAACACGTACAAATAAACAAATTGAATCAACTTGTCAATTAGGAAGTAGTAATAGCCAACACATTATCGATGATGAAAAAAGCAACGAATCACAACCAATTTCTAGAATATCCGATTCAGAGTTGAAAGATAGCATTCCTGAAAAAATTAGTAGTCAAATAATTGAGGAGGACAGCGAAGATCTCAGTCAATTCGTTGGAGATGTAAATTATTATATTATTTAATATTTGACACCTCGAAACAAATGACAGATTCTATAGGTATTTTTATTACAGTTTTGCAATTCAGATTTTGAGAATGAACCTGCAAAGCAAATTGAAAAACCAGTTCCATCTACCAGTGTGGAAATCTGTAAATCGGTTCCTCAAAAAGCAACAGCCGTTGAGCAAGAAATATTTGACTCTGAAGATTTTAGCGAAGTGTGGGACACTGAATTTTCACTCCAAACACAAAACGTTGAAGTATCAATAGATACCACAGAATTGCCTTTACCACTTACAACCAATGCAAACAAAGAAGAGGTATTTAGATTTTACTGGTGGGATGCGTATGAAGATCCATACAAACTACCTGGAATTGTGTACATGTTTGGAAAGGTCTTTGTGCCATCTATAAAGGAATATTGTTCTTGCTGTGTAACAGTAAAGAATATTCCTAGAAGAATTTATCTTCTTCCTAGAGTACATGTATGTTCAAATATTTATCAATAGACTGCGGATTTGATGCACTTATAAGAGAATGAGTGGATAAAATTTAAAACAGTATTCTTTGCTTTTCATAATCGATACAGAAAATTTTACATAAAAATTTGCAGTCTATCAAGTTTGTTCTTTCCGTATTAGATATGTTATTACAACGATTATAAATTTTAGATAAAATCGGCAGGGGATAATAATGAAGAAACAAAAGTGAATTCAATGGAAGATGTGTATAAAGAATTTAATCAGTTCGCAAATAAGTCGGGAATAAAAGAGTTTCGATGTAGCACGGTTACAAAACATTATGCTTTCGAGCAGGAAGGTACTCCGTTAGTGTCTGACTACTTGGAGGTGAGGTATTCGGCACATTATCCAGTTATGCCCTCAGATTATTCTGGACCGTCGATAGAACGCGTATTCGGGACAACAGTAAATGCTTTGGAAATGCTTGTAATAGAAAGAAATATTAAAGGTCCATGTTGGCTGGACATAAAATGTCCATTGCCAACTGGCATGCAGACTAGTTGGTGTAAAATAAAGGTATAATAATTTAATGTATTGATATATGTACTCTATGCATATCTAAGGAAAGTTTTAACGCTCGACAAGTTATTTAACGAAACAGGCAAATTGCATGAAGATGGAAAACCTATCAGTTTGTTCCGAGAGTCAAGCTTTACCACCATTAGGAATAATAACTTTAAACGTGCGGACATCGTTGAACTCTAAAACGCAACAGAATGAAGTGGTCATGGTTGCAGTATTGATACATCATAAATTTTATGTCGATAAAGAACCACCTAAACCACCGTTTCAGCAACACATTTGCTGTACGTTAATGTACATACTCTGAATTTTAATGTTGCCTTCGATATTCAATATTGTAATGTTTAGTATTCTATCGTAGTAATTACGCATCCGCGTGATACACCTTGGCCGAGGCAAGCGCGGGAAATGCTCTCCAACATTTCATACACCAAAGTAATGAAATTTGATACCGAAGTGGAGTTGCTCGAAGAATTGCTAAAGATAGCGAACACCGCAGATTCGGATTTGTTAATTGGATACGATTGCGGCTTTCAACTTGACATACTGATGCACAGAATGTTCACTTTAAAAGTTTCAAATTGGAGTAAACTTGGAAGACTAAGGCGCTCCATGCCTCCCATAATTAAGGTATATTGAAGAACTCTGTTTATACAACGTATCCCCTCTTAAAACTTTGTAAATTTTAAGTACTCAAGGTCACGCGAAGGTCATACCATTGTAGGTCATTAGTTTCGTCTTGACTTCAGCTATCCAGAGATGTCCCTGTATGTAGCCAATACGATCTTAGTAAAGATTTAATTAAAGTAAATTTGATTTCAGGGAAAGATCAGTATAAATCAGGTACTGGCTGGTCGCCCTATGTGTGATATACAAGTTTCAGCTAAGGAATTGAACCTGAAAGTTAGGAGTTACGACCTGCAATCTCTCTGCACAGCGGTAAATGTTTAATAAATATTTGTATAATATATTGTACAGAGAAAACTAGAAGAAAACTAAGTCCAGGATTTGTTACCGCAGGTATTAAAAAAAAAGGGAAATGAATGCAAGGAAATAAAGCCTGGCGAATGTGCAGCATTTTATGCTACAACAAATAAAATAGATAATCTAATTAAAATAACACTCACAGAGGCATTGTATATTCTCTCTATTGTACTTGAACTTAACGTTATTCCGCTTGCATTACAAATCACGTGCATTGCCGGTAAGTATGCGAATAATGAAATATAAAACATGTATTTGTTCTTTTCATAACGTGTGTACATACTTTTCTACAGGAAATATTATATCGAGAACGTTAACGGCAGGGCGCGCAGAAAGAAATGAATATTTATTACTACATGCTTTTCACGTGAAAAATTATGTAACACCGGATAAACATGTTACAAAGAAAGGAAAATACACTGGAAACAATGGTATAACTTTTTAATACATTAAATTTTGTTTGAATGTGACTAATATTGGATTATGTTTAGAAAATACCGGGAGAAAAAAGGCAGCTTATGCTGGAGGTTTAGTTCTGGAACCAAAAAAAGGATTTTACGATAAATTAATTTTATTGATGGATTTCAATTCTTTGTATCCTAGTATAATTCAAGAGTACAATTTATGTTTTACTACTGTGCCTGGCGCTGCGTATGCTGATAGCGGGGTAAATATATTTATTATCATTTCATGAATGTTCAGTCTTTCACTTGTATACACTTGTAGGATTTAGCTATTCCCGAATCAAATCTAGAGCCCGGAGTAATTCCGACAGAAATTCGGAAATTGGTCGAGAGTAGAATAGAAGTGAAAAAATTAATGAAAGCGCCGAATATTTCACCTGAATTGAAAATGCAATATAACATTAGGCAGTTGGCTTTGAAATTGACTGCTAATTCCATGTACGGTTGTCTAGGTGCGACTCATTGTAGATTTTATGCTAAAGGACTTGCTGCTCTAGTAACAGGTAAAGTGTGAATTAAATTTGCTCGATCATATTATTATGTATATGCAAAATGTGAAAAATCCTTGCAGCTAAAGGCCGAGAAATTTTACAACTCACGAAGAATCTTGTTGAAAAATTGAATTACGATGTTATATACGGAGACACCGACTCTATAATGATAAATACTAATTCGGTAGAGTACGAAGAGGTTTTTTCTGTTGGCAAGAAGGTAGATATTTAATGTTTAGCATATATACATCTTTATCAATGTAGTTATATTTGAAAACGAAATGGTTATCCAGATCAAACAAGAGGTGAATAAATTGTACAAACGAGTGGAATTAGATATCGATGGCGTGTTTCGTTATTTGCTACTTCTGCAGAAGAAGAAGTATGCTGCAGTTACAATGACAAAACTACCCAACGGGCAGATCGAATTAACGCAAGAACATAAGGGTTTGGACATTGTGAGAAGAGATTGGTGTCAGCTAGCCTGTGATGCTGGAAAGTCAGTAAAAAAAGTGGATAATGTATTGAAAAAATATTTTCTATCTTGCACTTACTGAACATCTAAATACTTCACAGAAAAATCTTAGATCAGTTACTTTCTGATCAATCAAATGAGAACCGGCTAGAACAGATTTTCCTTATGTTGCAAAACGTAGCGAAAAATGTTCGAGAAAATCAAGCTTCTCTATCGTCGTTAGTCATTACGAAACAGTTGTCGAAAAATCCAAACGATTATCCTGATAAGAAGCAAGCTCACGTGCAAGTTGCTTTAAGATTAAATAAGGAAGGTGGTAGAATGTGGAAAGCTGGGGATACTGTTCCATACATCATATGTGATGTTTGTATTCATTAATATCCTTAACGATGTTCAAGATGTTTGATATTGTACATTGGTAATCTTTTTTTACATAGGATGGAACGGAGAACTCTGCAACTGAGAGAGCATATCACATCGACGAGTATAAAAAGAGCAATTCTCTAAAAATCGATGTTAATTATTATTTACTAAGTCAAGTGTTTCCAATCGCGTTGAGAATCTGTGAACCAATCGAAGGAATCGATGATGTTCTGTTAGCTCAGAATCTGGGTAAAATTTGGATTTCAATGTGCAAAATCAATGGTCAGGCAAGTATTGTATAAAACAATATATTTTTATAGGTTTGGAGAACGTATATAAATCTAAAAGAGTAATACACGAGGGAGAGAGCAACGAGATACCACTCCTAGTAAATGACGATAGATTTAGATTCTGTCTGCCATTGAAATTTAAGTGCATAGATGAAAAATGCCAATCCGAAATCATGATAAAAGACATTATAAACGCAACGGTAAGGTGAAACGAAATTTTTTTCTTTTTTTACTGTATTTTTATACTTTTGAATAATTTATCGAGAGAAAGAGGATTATTTTATAGCCCAACGGTAATCGATTATCACTTGCATCGTGTTCAAATCCAGACTGCACAGTACAACCATGGACGTATGCAAACGCTATACAAAATGCAATGACACTAGCTGTACGAGAAGCAATTACAGAATATTATAATGGTTTGTTAGAATGCGAGAATCCGTTATGTGGTGAACGCACGCAAGCGCTTCCATTAGTGTTTCGCAAAAAATATCCAACTTGCAGGAAATGCGGAGACGCTGAGTTACATAGAGTGGTGAGTTTGACATTATACTGTTTCCGTTTTGCCAAGTATATTAAAAACTACAATGTTGTCTTAATTTATAGTTTTCAGAAACGAAACTTTACAATCAGATGTGTTTTTATCTTCATCTATTCGATGCGAGTCAATCAAAGTATAAAAGTACGTGTTCAAAAATTTTCCGAATACATACTAAGAAATACAAGAAAAAAATTGTACAATTAAGTACTATTTGTGTGCTTTCAGACTTGTTAGCACAATATCCACAAGGTATGAGAGCAGCATACGATAGTTTAAAAGAAGCAGTGGAAAAGATATTGAAACGAAATGCATTTTCCGTTGTATGCTTGGACACGATATTTTCGAGTGTGAATTTGCAACACTCATCAACAGGCCTACTCACGGACATTTTAGACATATCTGACGGATCGGACGATGAGATTTGGTAAATTTATTTTCGGTATGCATGTTATAAATTTGTACTATTAGAATGATTTTTTATTCTTTTTTTATAGATTTGTGAATTTTTATGTTACTTTTTATGCTTACTATTTTATTATATAAAATATTTAAATATGAGAACTATTACATTATTATGGAAACTATTTTATTCGAATGTTTCGTACAGATATGAGGAAACATTTGAAAATAATTAATTTTTGTATATTTGTATGAAAAATAAATAAGTTATTATGGTAAATAGATCATTTATTATATTCTTAACAAATATAAATTTAACCACATTCTATCTTCTTTGGTATACACTGAAGTTATATAATGTTATGTTTTAAACGGTGGTAAACCGAACATTTCCGGTTTGAAGTCTTCAAGACTGTTTATTACCAATGTTGGATTTTCAATGTATTGTTTTGGTAACATTGCATCAGGAACCATAACCACTTGCATGCCAGCACTAAGAGCTGCTTTTACTCCGTTCGGAGCATCTTCGAATACAAGGCACTAAACATGTAACACACAGATTGAGATTAGTTGTAAAATCATTTTAAGGAAGGTTGTACATAGATTTCTGTATAACAAACCTTTGAAGGATCAGGACTGTCGGAAAAACGTTTAGCAGCTACCAGGAAAATGTCTGGTGCTGGTTTACCATTCGTAACATCAGGATCGGAGCTCCCAAGCACCTTATGCTCGAATAGATCGAACACTTCTGTCCATTTTTGGGTTTTCAAATCAAAACTCTCTTTACCCGAACTTGTAGCTAATGCAATTGGAATATTATTTTCTTTCAAATGTCTCAATAGTCGTTCCGCACCTATTTATGAATCATAGAGAATATTAAATTCAGCGACAATTCCTACTAGAGGTGTGTGAGAACCCTATTGTTCAATTGGCAATCTTCAGGGTGCCCAATAACAATAATTAGACTCCGGATTTTATGCATTTATAGCAAAAATGAGCAAGTGCAATTTAAAACAGTGAAAATATTAAAAGAGTATTAATATATTATTTTCACTACATTAAAATTATTAGCAAAGAATATAAATTTATATTTAGCTCCTGTATCTTGCAATTGATGCACAAACTTTTTATTTTGCATAAACATCCGGGGTCTAACAATAATATACAGAGTGGGGCAATAACTTTGTTCGCTTTGAATATTACCATTACTTGTAATAATATGAAAAAATGATATATATACAAGTTGCATGGTATAGAGGGAGGAATATTGTGATGTTGACACTTTTTATGTGCGCGAAGGCGTTTCCAACATTTGAAGGTCACCTTAATTACTTTACAAGGAAAGACCTGCTTTTTGTATCACAAATTGATAGAGTATTAAATTTTGCGTGAAAATATGTAAAGTTAAAATAATATAAATGTTTACATCATAATATTTCCCTCTCTATACCATGCAACTTTTGTATACATATCATTTTTTTATATTATTACAAGTAACAGAACTATTCAAGATGGACAAACTTATTGCCCCACCTTGTATACGATCTGTTGTTAACTGAATCGTTTTTAAGCTATGCATGACTGTATTTGCATTTATTACCTGGCATTAGGTTCGCAGAAGGAAACAATTCTTGGTATATTTGGAGTACCTCGGTCTCAAATTCTTCTGTTGTCATCGGTAAAGATAACATTTCAACTACTGCTCTGACAGAAGCGGTACTTTTGAAGCCCATAGTCTTTGCTTTATGCTCCCACGTAAATTCTTTGTCATAACGATTTGATATAAGATTGAAAGCTTTCAAGTACAGCAGTTCGGTATCTATCAAGTTTCGATAAAAGAAATATTCATGTTATTAATGCAGCGGGTAAACTACATATCTAATCTATTCACTTATATATTATTATATTATTATACATAAAGACAACGATTTGTAAACCATATGTGAAGCATAATAACTTCCCCAAACTTCCCCAAAAGATTAGAAGTGAAACACATGCGAACTCACACATGATAAGTATTTTTTTACCCCCTTCGTCGACTGTAGAATCCGCTCATACAGATGTGTAGGATATTTTAATATATTTTCTTCATATTTCATAATAATTGCCATTGTGATTTTATGCATTACTATACGTGCATGGATAAAACAAAATTACTATTTTCATATAAATAAACATAAACTTATCTACAGGTTAACTAAGGGTGCAAACATTTTATAATGATGTTGTAATGAAAGAAAAGAAAATGAACATTTACAAGTAACCCTGTCTAACTGTAACTGTTGAGCCAGGCTATTTCTTTAACGAAATCATTTTACAATTAGTTCAGAGTATGTTAAATTATAGAGAACAACTTCATATATATATAATACAGAACATATTACATAAATTGCCTACCAAGCAGCAGTCCATCCATATCAAAAATGCAATGTGTAACATCCTTTAATTGATTTTTCGACATTTTCAATGTTTTTTCCTAATTCCTGACAGTTATCAGCAGTTATCAGTCAATCTATTGATAAAAAATAATTTGATCTACCGCTGTAAAGTACAACTCGTACTTTGTGCAGTCAAATCAAGTCAAACCAAATGAACGAAACAGTCAAAGCCAGTCAAACTTGGTCAAACTCGAACCACCGACGAGGTATAGGAGTAGACCAATCACCCAATGTATTTTTTTGTCTCACGCTCGTAGGGCTCCAGAGCCCTGGTTTTTTTACGCCCTCTACGCTGACGAACGATAAATTTTGGAACTAGCTCCACGAAAGCGATCAGATACAAATGGCTAACGAGCACTAACGAGTTGTGACGTGGTTGTGACTGTGATGTTATGACCAGAGAGCGTAGGCCAAAAATTTTTATTTACATAAAATTTTTATTTACATACAATTTTTGCTCAACTTTCGCCATAACATCACAGACAACTTCCGTTGTCTGCTTTCGTGGATCTAATCTAATTCTAACATTTATCGTTCGTCAGTGTAGAGGGCGTAAGAAAACCAGTTCGACCAGTGATTGGTCTACTCTTATAAATACCTCGTCTGTGCTCGAACTGACTGGTTGATAAATTTTCCACACTGACTGATTGATAAATTTTCCACACTGAATTGTGGCGCCAATTATGCAACATATGAAATTCTGACGAGATCAGACAAGATCAGACAAGATACATATTAGCACTGATATATATATATATATATACGACAATATATACAATACGATATATATATATCTATCAATGGATATTAGTCGATGGTTCTGCGCTCTTTACCTAAATAGAACCAGAGAATAATATGACAGTGTTCACAGCGGGGTGAATCCACGGACCTAACTGGACCTAACCAGACCTAACTAAGGACTGGTTATATATCAGTTATATACCCAGACAGCACACCGGCTCGATTTCAGCCTGCTTTTTATGCGCGCCATGGCCCGGAAATAGCCAGGCATGGGCTCGCCTGACGGCCGTGCCAGATTTCAGCTAGATTTCAGCCCATTTACAAGATTGCAAGGGTGCGGCATTTGCGTTCTCATTTCGTGATAATACAAACAAGGGGTTTTTCAGTAGTCAAAAACGCCAGATAAAAGATCAATCTAGGCAGCAAACACCCTCAAAAGTCTTTTTTTTTCCTATACGAGGCGTAATTTGCATTATATATGTTATGAAAATACCCAGACAGCACAGCCTGCCCGAGCCCACCGCCGGCCCAAACCTCCCGAGGCCCGTGACCGGCAGGTTACTACCTAACACAATGCTTGGATCGGCTCGAGGCTGATTCCGTTGGATCCGTGCCTGCTTCTTATGCGCGCAATGGCCCGGAAATAGCCAGGCATGGGCTCGAGCCCACAGCCTGACGGCCGTGCCAGATTTCAGCTAGATTTCAGCCAGAGTCTAATGTGGCCAATCAGTGCTTCGATTGAGCCCAACTTTTCTCGCGCATGCGCGTCACAGTGCGGGTCGCGTGGAAATGAGGATTGCAAGGGTGCGGGATTCACGTTCTCATTTCTTAATAATACAAAAATTTGATATTTCAGTAGTCAATAACGCTAGATAAAAGATCAATCTAGGCCGTGATCGCCCTCGAAACTCCTATTTTTACATTTACGAGTCGTAATTTGCATCATACGGAAGCATACAACTGCGCATGTAGCTATTTTCATAACATATATAATGCAAATTACGCCTCGTATAGGAAAAAAAAGACTTTTGAGGGCGTTTGCTGCCTAGATTGATCTTTTATCTGGCGTTTTTGGCTACTGAAAGAACCCATGTTTGTATTATCACGAAATGAGAACGCAAATGCCGCACCCTTGCAATCTTGTAAATGGGCTGAAATCAGGATGAAATCTGGCACGGCCGGCAGGCTGTGGGCTCGAGCCCATGCCTGGCTATTTCCGGGCCATGGCGCGCATAAAAATCAGGCCCAAATCGAGCCGGTGTGCTGTCTGGGAAGTTTTATTTATTTTAGATTTGCAAAGGCTGTTGGAAATAAGATTCTATTTTATTCCACTTTCTTAAAATTCGTCTACAAAAATTAAAAACTGCATAAACATCCGGAGTCTACTTATTTATTATTATTATGGAACATTTTTCAGTAATTTAAATTACCCGGTACTTTTGGGATTCATTCAATTTCCTCCGCTTTGTTTCATTCTATCGTGTCCACTGATATAGTATTAGTATATCTATCAGTGATCGTGTCGGTGTCGGTGTCGGTGTGTCAATGCGAGTGTGTTTGTGACCAAGATGAATTTTATGTATCTGTGTGTTTGATCCTGATTTCAATGATATAGATTTCGAAATGAGTTTGTTAACAGATCCTAGTGCAGGATCTGGGAAAATAATAAAATTTTTATTAAAATGGGAACGACCGCTTTGTTTTCTTCTTTATATTAGCGGAATTATTTGGTTATTACTTCTTGCTTTACCAACATTTAATGACAGTAAGTGTTTACCTTGTTATCTTTTATGCCGAAAACGATAGGTTATATTTTTTCACTTATCAGTTAATTAAAGAATAGTTTTCAATTCAATTGCTACAAAATTTCTTCATAAATGCATAAAGATCCGCTGTCCAGTTATAATCAATAATATTTTCCATGTAATATTGTATAGCATGATTATTTTTCTTTCTGTGAAGTATAAGATTAATTGTAGTACTCTAAACTTTATATAATACTCACAAATATGTGTAATCATTTCAGATACCTATTTTTCTGAGAATGCTTTACTACCAGGATTGGTTACCACCGAAAGTAATTTGGAACAAACATCGAAACAGTATTATTATGAGTTGATTAATGAAATGAAACATTATCCCGATACAATGCCGTATGCTTGGCTAGCAGCTAAGTTAAATCAGCTTCAATTAGATGTCTACATACATAATTTTTCATTAGTATATCCATTCCAAGAGCAAAAAGTAAACAAAAAATACATATTCTATACTTCTATATTTACATATTCTTTTTATTAGTAAAGTAAAGAACAATTTCTTTTTATAGTTTATAGGACAAAATATATATGGAATCATAAGAGCTCCAAGAGCAGCCAGTACAGAAGCGATTATAGTCAGTGTTCCTTTTAGACCGGTGAACAGCATTTATTTAGATACTGCTCCCTCTGTTGCTCTGCTTCTTGCATTCGCCAAATTTTGTAGAAGTAAGTTGTCTGAAGGGGGTAGACCCGTTTCCAGGATTCCCATTTTTTGATAATGCAAAGATGGGGTTTTTCTAGGCTGCAGTGGCTCTCGAAAGTCCTATTTTTAAATCTTAGTTTAATTATCTATATATTCTTATCTCTCCTTAAATTTAATATTCTGAATATACTAGGAGATAATATATTAGATTAGAGTTTATGAAACGGAATTTGCATTATTCGGCAGCATGTAGCTGTCGCAGAATAATGCAAATTATGCCTCGTAAAAGTAAAAATAGATCTTTTGAGGGCGACTGCGGCCTAGATAGATCTTTATCTAGCGCTTTTGACTACTGAAAAATCCCATCGCATGCATTATCGAGAAATGGGAAGGCGCATCCTGCACCCTTGCAATCATGGAAACAAGTCTACCCCCATAATATAACAAAATAAACATCAAAGTTTGAGTTCTTTTTTCTCCTTCTATTTTAGAACAAAAGTATTGGGCAAAAGATATTATATTCTTAATAACAGAACATGAACAGTTAGGAATACAGGCTTGGTTGGATGCTTATCATGGAGTCACAAGCGGTGACGAAGGTGTACTTATTTCTGGAGATCTAGCAGGTCGTGCTGGCTCCATTCAAGCTGCTATTAATTTGGAATTGCATTCAATGAAAATTTCATCAATCGACGTTAAAGTATGTCATATATTTGTACAATTTGTACAAACACTTTGATGTATGTCATATATTTGCACAAACATGTGAATATGCTTTTATCCTGAAATTAATGTATAGGTTGAAGGCTTAAATGGACAACTGCCCAACTTGGATCTTTTTAATTTAGCACAGAATATGATTGCCAAAGGAGGCATAAGACATTCAGTTCAAAAGCGTTTCGACGTTAGATACAAAAACAAATTTAAAAATTGGCGTTATCATTTTCAAACACTTCTCATGATGATAGGTACTCAGGCTACTGGGATTCCTACTGGTAATCATGGACTTTTCCATAGGTATTTAATAAACTGCTAAGTACATTATGCTTTTATAATATTTCAATATAATATAATACTATCCGATACTATCGAAGGTTCGGAATTGAAGCAATTACTCTGGAAGGTTTTGAAAAACGTGGCCAACGAAATCCTGATGAAAATTTTTATCAAGTAGGTCGTGTAGTGGAAAGTATAATTCGGTCGTTGAATAATTTACTGGAACGTTTTCATCAGTCGTACTTTTTCTATCTACTTCCGTCAACCGATACTTACATTTCGATTGGTAAGTGGAAATTTGTATCTAACACTAGCTTTACAGAGCACTAACAGTAACTATTTTACATTGCTTTATCAAAATAACGAGAATGTGTTTATTCAAATTTTTAGTCACTTTTTTTTTATAATATATACCCAAATCGATAAGTACTAAAAATATTAGAATTTGTCATTTTGACTCATCCTTTAAACCTAGTGTGGAACGGTATCATAAATCAGGCAGTATCTATTAAGTTAGAAATTTTTATTATTTTCAGGACTTTATATACGATCCTTGGTTCTAATTATTGCTGGAGTGTTTATAAAAGCATTTTCCATCTGGCAGAGACTTCAGATATCCCCTTCTGCAGAAGATAAAAAAAGTGTAGCTACTACCACTAAACAATCAAAGGTTTGTAATTGAAATTGTTAGCTTATTGTATTATTTATTTTAAAAAGGGATTGCTAATATAGTTAATTTTATAGAAACATGGGTTTGATATCGGAATTATAACTTCGGAAATATTATGGGCTCATATTTTCGGAGTAATAATTGCTTCATCGCCTAGTGCACTAACGTATATTGGTAGAAAATCGTTTAACCTTCGTACAGAAGATTCTATATATCTTGGTTTCGCAGCGATAACCATTCTGAGTTTAGTGTTGCCACTTTATCCTAAAAGGTAATCCAAACATTCATTACAATAATAGTTCTCGAATTTACATAACTATATTTCAGATAGTAATATGCTTAATTATTTTCAGAGTAATAAAGTATAAAAATTCAGCTTTAATTTGTGTAATCGCATCTGTGGAATTAGCTACCGTGTTAATGTGTATAGCTATGCACAATTTTTCTTTAGCGCTCGTTGCGGCTATAGTTTATGTGCCTGTGATTTTACCAATTACACCAAAACAGAAGTCAGGCAGCAAGTAAGAGTGCTTCTAAAAAATTTGTTTGCTTTTTTCAAATTATATGAAAAAGAATTTTTTTTTATCATAATTTTGTTTCAGATGTCGCAGCCTCCTTTCGTTTCTCTGGATCCTCTTACATCCGTTCGTCACCTCAAATATTCTCATATTGTGTTACACATATATAAATTTTTCCACGGATCCATTCCTTTCGATTTTGTTCCGTAGTTATCGTGCTAGCAAGCAAGCATACGTTTTCAGCATTATGGATTCAATGATATATGGGAACTGGTTTTATAATGTAGCAGTTTCTACAATATTCCCCATTTGGCTTCTGTTTTGGAATATTTTGTGTGCAAATAGTGTGGAATCCACGTAACATAATAGAATAATAGAATAGTTGCTAGACTGCGGATATTTATGCATTTATAAATGAAATATAAAATGTAAAACATTTTAAAAATTCAAAAATGTTGTATCGTTGCTTTTAATATAACAAAGTCGTTAAGGGATGGAATCAATTTTTATGTTATTCCTGATTCCCACAATCAATGCAAAGCATTTTTATTTTGCACAAAGATCCGCAGTCTAATAATTACTATTATCTTGTGTATCATCATTGGATATCGTTAATATTAAATAGATCGCCATTCATTGTTAATAAGAACTTGTTAAGTTCAATAGTATTGAGTTCAAGTACTTGCTTGAACATATGTGCAAAATATTCAGTCAGTAATATATAATATTATCAGTCAATAACATAATCGATATATGCATTTGTCATTTTTGTATAGAGTACTAATGTGCATTTATTAAATTAGAGAAGTATAATTGTACTATAGTTGTATGATATGATAAGTCATAATATGGTACACTCATCCTCATAACATTTTTCGATCATGTATTTATAATAAATATTTATTATAATTTCATTTTACAAACTATCACCAAAGAAAAGTATAAATATATAACTTTATCATCTAATGATAAGATATTTTGTAACAAAAACATTAACAGTTAAAGAATATTCGGGTATATATTCGTACCTACAATTCATACGAATCAATTAACTTTTTAATCTTTCATTGTAGGATATTAATGCAATACATTACATACAAAATATTCGTAATTATTATTGGTTATTATTTTTCCTTTCATCATTTTAAAAAGAGAGGAAATTTCTTCGATGTTACATGTTATATACATGTATGTATAAGTATTTATAATGATTCGGCGTCATTCAGCTGACGCCGCCATCTTAATCGTTTCCGTGGAAACCATGCAAACAAACAACAAACGAAAATAATGTCAACGATGTTTTGAAATTATATTAGAAAATTGTCTCATTGTAAGAAAATAAACAATGAAGGCTGTTCCAACATGGGTCGACAAAGTTCAAGAAAAATCAGAATGGTAGTAATCTCAGAAAATATTTTCTATAACAATATAATTCAATCGTATAGTTATCGAATAATTAAACATTCTAAATAAAATAGCGGTCAACATTGTTTCTACGCCTATAAAAACAAATATTTCAAATGATAATTCATAATAGTAATTTAAAAAATTTATATTTTTTTTCTATTTTACTTTTTTATTTTTTCTGTCAACATTTTTGTTGATAATGTGAATATAATTGTTTCAGTATATACGATTTATGTTTTAATCCTGAGGGAACACAATTAGTTGTCGCTGCTGGGCAGCAGGTTCTCGTGTATGAGACCAACGAAGGTGCTTTGATTCAGCCATTGAAAGGTAGATTAATTTATTACAATGTGATAATGTAAATAAAGAAACTATAAGTTCTAATTGTATGTATATTTTGCAGGACATAAAGACATAGTCTATTGTGTATGTTATGCGAGAGATGGTAAAAAATTTGCATCTGGAGGCGCAGATAAAAGTGTCATTATTTGGACATCCAGATTAGAAGGCATACTTAAATATTCGTGAGTTATATTGTTACGTTATATTTTTCGTGAGTTAAATGTTTATATCATTTATTTATATAGATAACATTTATTTCAGGCACAATGAAGCCATTCAAGCTATGCAGTTTAATCCTGTGTCCCATCAACTATTGAGTTGTTCATTATCTGACTTCGCTTTCTGGTCTCCAGAACAGAAAGCTGTGATGAAACATAAATCAAGAGGACGAGTGAATTGTTGCGCTTGGACAAGCGACGGTCAATATTTGGCCCTTGGATTGGCTTCTGGATATGTCTCCATTAGAAACAAAGTCTGTTTCAATTTCCTTTTAACACCTTGCCAAGTTTAGATTTGTTTTAGCCCTTAGCACCCGAGTGGTGACTCAAAATATTCAAAATATTGTTTACATTATTAAATATGTTGGTATCTAATCGATTACTAAACACTTAAGGGGGTAAACTCTTTTCCAGGATTGCAAGGGTGCGGGATGCGCCTTCTCATTTTTTGATAATGCATGCGATAGGGTTTTTCAGTAGTCAGAAGCGCTAGATACAATATAAATCTCGGCTGCAGTCGCCCTCAAAAGTCCTATTTTTACATTTACGAGGCGTAATTTGCATTATTCGTAAGCATAAAGCTATTTTTATAAAGCTGCGACAGCGACATGCTGCCGAATAATGCAAATTACGTTCTGTAAACTCTAATCTAGTATATTATCTATTATATTAAGAATATTACGTTTAAGAATATTAAGGAGAGAAATAAAAATATATAAATAATTAAACTAGATTTAAAAATAGGACTTTTGAGGGCAATTGTGGCCTAGATTGATCTTTTATAGCGCTTTTGACTACTGAAAAATCCTGCACCCTCGCAATCCTAGAAACGAGTCTACCCCTTAAGTATTGTATGAGGTATTATATCAATTTCATATCCACGAAATTTAAAAAATCATAGAGAATGGAAATATTCTAGGTCGGAAGAAATGTTTAATTTTCGAGTGCAAAGGGTTATTCATTAATGCTAGCACGGCCATCGGCGGGTCTTATACTGATGGCCGTGCGTGTGTTAACATAAAAAGAATTGTTATCACTAATTGATTTGTTTGAAAATATATACATTTTAGAATGGAGAAGAACAAACACGCATTGAAAGACAAACTGGAGTTCCTATATGGAGTTTATTGTGGAATCGACAATGGTAATACAGCACTATTATTTTGTTATGTGTTATTTTTACACAGGAACAGATATTATATGGTGTACCTATCAAGAAATTCCTATATTGTACATAGGGAAAATTCTACAGATGTTCTCTGTATCGCCGAATGGAATGGAACCATATCTTTTTATTCAACTACAGGAAAACCTGTTGGTAAAGACAGATCGTTGACCTTCATTCCTCTGAAGATGTGCAACTTCGCAGATGGACAATATATTTTAATAGCTGGAAGTAATAAACAGTGTATATTAATGACATACGATGGAATACAATTAATCAATGTTGGGGGTACATTCTCTTCTTGGGTTTGGAGCTGCGCTGCAAATCCAGCTTCTACACATATTGTAAGAATTTGCACAGTATTTCATTTACTTCATTTTATTACATTCGTAATTAATAGACTGCAGATCTTTATGCAGAATAAAAATTGTCTGAATCGATTGCAAGAAATAGAAACTAATTGTAAGTTAAATGTTATTTCTTCCCTTAATGATTTTAATAAAGGAGAAACCATCTATTGACATCTTCAATTTGTCAAATTTTCCAACAATTTTGAATTTTATTTACTCAATTTTGCTATAAATGCATAAAGATCCGCTGTCCAGTAATTAACATTGTTTTTTCTTGCATTTTTCTTTCGATTCACAGGCATTAGGTTGCCAAGATGGAACAATAACGTATTTACAACTATCATGGGATATTGTACATGGTCTGTACGGAGATAGATATGCTTATAGAGAAAATATGACTGATGTAATAATACAAAATTTAATTACCGGTCAGAAAGTTCGGATTAAATGTAAAGATCTAGTAAGTAAGCGTATCATCGAAAATCGGTTGACATTAGAATATTAAAACAATTTTTATAAATAATTTCAGGTTTCGCGTATAGCTGTATATAAAAATAGGCTAGCAGTTCAGTTGTCTGAGCGTGTAATAATTTATGAACCATCAAACACCAATGATGGCATGCATTACCGAATATGCGAGAAATTAAATCAAGCACTGAATTGCAACTTATTAGTCGTCACAA
Source organism: Lasioglossum pauxillum (assembly GCA_933228785.1). NCBI lineage: Eukaryota > Metazoa > Arthropoda > Insecta > Hymenoptera > Halictidae > Lasioglossum > Lasioglossum pauxillum. Next base: position 37,141,634 of record OW121699.1, on the reverse strand, counting down.
CGAATAACTTGATTTTGTGTACAGAAAGACGATTACAGAGTTTATCTTTTAGCGGCACAGTAGAGAGAGAATGGATACTCGATGCGCTCATTACTTATATAAAAGTTGTTGGCGGTCCAATTGGACAAGAGTGTTTGGTAGTAGGTTCGTAATAGATTTAAAAGCAGAAGTACAGGTATCTTCTTTACTACCCATAATTAATTACTGGTTTCAGGTTTAACTACTGGTTATATAGTAAAAATATATCTAGACAATCCTTTCCCAGCACATTTGACGAAAATCAACAGTTCAGTAAGATGTCTCGATATTAGTTCATTGAAAGAGAAGCTTGCCGTTGTGAGCGACCGAGGAGTTCTTTATGTGTTTGATCTGTATGCAGAGGAAAAAATTCAAGAGTTTCAAGATGTGAACAGTGTAGCATTTAACAGTAGTTTCGAGGATATAATGTGCTTTACGAGCGGAGAATATTTAGTGATCAAAGTAGGAAATTTTACGGAATATAGACAGAAGTTTTCTGGGTATGTTGTGGGTCATAATGGATCAAAAGTATACTGCTTAAATAGGTCTTGCATTGTCACAGTGGAGGTAAGATCAGACTTCGATGTTCATGAGCAGACTGCAGATTTTTATGCAAAATAAAAATTATCTATACTGATTGCGCCAGAAACAGATTCATTTTAGGAGTTGAAAACAATACAGCAATATTTTTAAATGCTTTTTTGTTGTAAATGCATAAAATCGACAGTCTGCTCATGAGTTTTAAAGAAAGAAGAAATGTGCACACTAATAAAATTTAATATTATATGTAAACAGGTGCCTTTATCATTATTTATGTATCAATACTTGGATATTGGATTATTCTCTCATGCTTACAACATAGCGTGTCTCGGGGTAGCAGATTCGGACTGGTTTGCTTTGGGTACTGCTGCCTTAGAAAATTTGGAGTTGAACGTAGCGTATTCTGCTTTTGCTAAAGTTAAAAACCTGCGATACATAGAGATTGTATCCGAAGTCGAAGAGAAACTGAAATCTGGTGAATGGGGAAGAGAAGCGTGTATGGCAACCGCTGCGGCCGCTATGGGGAAACTGAAAGAAGCTGCGAAGCTTTATCAAAAAGCTGGTTTACAACAGTATGCGTTAACCATGTATTCCGATTTGCGTATGTTTGATATTGCGCAAGAATTTATTGCTGGTGGAAACAGTCAGGTTAGCAGAATTTCCATTCTCTTTTTGTTATCGTCCTCTAATATTTTCTAATTGTCTTCTAATGATATGTTAAGGATCGTACAATACTACTTCGCAAAAGAGCAGAATGGGCGAAAAGTCTTGGAGAACCGCGTGCCGCAGCAGAAACGTTTCTGTCAGCAGGAGACGTGGATCGTGCCATTAATATAATTGCAGAATATGGTTGGATCGATATGTTAATTAAAGTCGGCAGACAGCTTGATAAATCAGACAGAGATAATTTGACTATAATTGCTAAGAAATTGAAGAAATTGGGCGCAACACATGGTGCTGCTGAAATTTTTAGTCGTTTAGGAGACGATCCTGATGTAGCAGATGTCCTAGTGGATGCTCAAGCATGGCCAGAAGCTTTCGAATTGGCTGAAAGAAATCCAAAATTGAGAGCGAGGATCTATGGACCGTATGCCAGGTGGTTGGCAGAAACGGGCCATTTTTCTGAAGCTCAAGAAGGTGAATGCAATTATTTTGGCAATAATCTTTTCCTTTATTTCTTTAATTCGTTTCTTTACAGTTGGATTATAATATTTTTTGACACATTCTTTTAGCATTTCAAATAGCTGGACAATCTGAAGAGTCAATAATGGTGTTGACTAGGCTGGCAAAGAATGCAGTTGCCGAGAGAAGATTTCGCGATGCTTCCTACTTTTACTGGCTCCTTTCTCAGATTAGCTTAAATCTTGATAAAAGCACCGATGAATTAAAAAGACTGTTCTTACAGTATTATGAGAAGGCTGACGTTTACTATGCTTATCACGAGATTCACAAATATGTTGTAAGTTAAAAAGAGTGATCATGATTATTTGAAAACAATTAAGATAATTTAAGAATATGAAATTATTATTCCATTTTTTAGGAAGAACCATTCACATCATTAATGCCAGAGGCTCTTTTCAACATTTCGCGATTTCTATTAACGAAGACTCAAAATATTCAAGTTGAAGGAATTTCTAAATTTACTATAATGTACACGCTACTTAAACAAGCTTCTCTGCTTGGTGCAAACAAATTGACGATGCAGTTACTTGAAAAGCTACGCAAAACAAAAATTCCAGCTAGTCAGCTCGGCCAACTAGAAACTTCTAATTTATTGGCCAGAGCTTCCCCTTACAGAGACCCTGAAGAACTTTTACCACTTTGTTACAAATGTTCCACTTTTAATCCTTTATTATCATCGGATACTCAGGGACAATGTGTACAGTGTAAATTAAAATTTCAATATTCCTTTGTAATGTTCGGTATGTTATATTTCATTCTGAAAGAATTTAGTATAAAACAATCTTGGGGTATTTCTAAGCAATATATTGTTTTAGAGATTCTACCCTTAGTTGAATTCGAATTGGAAGAAGATATTTCAGACGAAGAGGCAGAAAAATTAATAAACGAGTCTTTGTCTTCGTCTGATAATATGATGGATAAAGATCAGCTTACTATTGCTCCCGAAGTAGACTTATTTACTGCACGCTTAGTAAAGTATGAGGTATTACCATGTATATGAACATTTTCTTTCCATTTATATAATTAATCACATCCTTAATTATCCACGATTACTTTGATATTGTAGGAAAAATCAAGTACTTCTACTATAATTGTAGGAAGAAATGTTTTGAAGAGTATGGACCCATGCACCGTATTAATCATTAAGTGGCCTAAACCATTCAAGACACGTTATTTCAAAAATCTATTGCCTGATCTGCAAATTACTTTTTGTAAATCTTGTCTCAAGGTACGAAATCAGCACATTTAGAATCAATGCGAATCATAGATAACAATTTTTTTCAGTTAGATAGATAATTATAGATAGAATAAAAATAGATAAACATTATTTTTCAGCTCTTTCATTCGGATGATTATGAACTGGCTTTATTGCGATATGGGCATTGTCCATTTTGCAGAGCAGTAAATAAGTGTTCTGATTAAAATTATTCTACTACAATAAACTATATATATACACACACATGTACAGAAAAACAGTGAAAAAGTGTACAAAATTTTGAGATTTTAAATAATTTTTATTTTTTTAATTTACAGTATTTTTGTGCAATAAAGATAATTTCAAATGTGCTATTTCTTTTGTTTGTATATTGAATATCGAGAGAACTAGATAAAAATTCAACCAAAACATAAATGTCTTCTTTGAAGAATTACAATTTTGATTTGCTATTTCTTGAACTAAACTTGTTCTTCGCTAGGTAAATTGACAGGACAGTTATGTTTGTCTTTCTGTAAGTGCTAATTGTCTGGTGTTCCTTTGGTACCGTTAAACTAAATCTTTAGAAGGATCGTGTATCTTTCAACCAGTTATAATCTGAAAGATGTTGCGTGCAGTTCTTGTAATGATTTTTCTCTTTGGAAACTCGGTTAAATGTCGTTTGGATAATAATAATGTTTTGGATGTCCAAGATTTGAATATTCGCCCAAGGTGTAAGTATTTTCTGGCGAGAAATTTGTATATTTCAAATATTACGTTAATAATGTACTGGATTTTATAATAAGAACGTTATGGGAAATCATAAAATTATCAGTATAAATTTTCAAACAGTTTTCCCGCTGTTCAGTGTAGTCCGCTTTGCAAACTCACAATGCCTGGCTAGCAATAATTTAAATGGTACTTGTTTTACGAGAAGAGAATGTCGTGAATACGGAGGGACTGCATCTGGTAGTTGTGCAAATGGACTTGGCATTTGTTGTGTCTGTGAGTAATTAGATCATTGCTCTCTTAATTTAAATTTGTAAATTGAAAATGTTCCCATTCGATCTTGTACCAATGATTTTTCTAGTTCAAAAATCATGCGGATCTACTACAAACCTAAACAATACATATTTTACAAATCCAAAATATCCAATGACTTATGATGGGACAGGACGATGTACAATAACAGTGCAGCGTTGTAACTCAAATATCTGTCAGGTATGCATTCAAGAAAAGTATTTGCAATACCACAGCATTACTCGATTATTTTATAAATATTTTCATTTCAGTTACGCTTGGACTTCTTAGAATTTTGTCTTGCTTTCCCAAATATCGATGGAATTTGTGATTTCGATCTCTCTTTGGTTTCTGGATCGTCGACGTCTGTACCTCGAATTTGCGGTGAAAATGCGAATCAACATGGTAACAAAAAAGAAAATAACATAATAGACAATCTTTGTAAAATATTACGAACTTTATTGTTTCTTGCTGCTTTCAAATTGTTTGCTGTAAAAAGGATATTCTTCACATTTGCAGTATATATGGATTTCAATGGCGCAACACCAATTATGTTGTCAATCGATACTAATTCCGAGTACAGTACAGATCGTCGTTGGAACATAAGAATTCAACAGATACCATGTGACTCCCCATCCAGAGGTACATATGTATAAGTATTACGCAATTTTTAATAAGTGATTTTAACATTTTTTTCGAATAGCACCAAACGGATGTTTGCAATATTATACTGGTACCTCAGACGTTGTTCAGAGTTTTAATTATGGTAGATCGCCAAATCCAAGAGGTACTATAGATTTTAATTTATACTAATAAAAATTCTGGGAACTGTTACTTAATTATTAATTGTAAATTCAGCGCCAGGCGTCGCTACACGACAAATAGGAAACACGAATTATGGTGTATGTGTAAGAATGGCTCAAGGATATTGTGCCATAGAATGGTCACAAACAACTAATAACTCGTTTTCCGTTTCTGGAGATACTGGTTCTCTGGATGATAACTTAATAGGTAAAATAACACGTAACAAAATTTGATTTTGTAATAGTGACAATCTCGTAATCTTAACTTGCAAATAGGCGTAGCAGATTCTGAACAAATGGGAGAAAACTGTACTACTGACTTTGTTATTGTTCCTCATCCGTTTCAAAGTGGTATGGCAATCGGTTCAGATCGATTTTGTGGAAATGCTTTTACAACAAAAACATGTAAGTGTAGTATCGCAATTGAGTTCGATAAAAAATGTTTATGTACATACAGCACTTTAATGATTTTCTTATTTTAGCGTTTTCAAAACCATTTGTATTATATGTCGTCACGGACGGAAATGAAACACTCGACTTGGAGAATAAAGGATTCTCGTTAACATATCGTCAAATACCTTGTACAGCATAAATGAAAAAAGTCTTTTGTAAAATCTACCAATATTCAAACATTAGCTGATAATAAACTGATAGAACTGAAGCTTGTAATATTCGTATTTTTCTCATATTTTATTAGTTTTATATACAATAAAACTGTGTATTATATACATAATATGTGAAATGCAATTGTATAACTGATATTTTTACAGTGATACGATAATAAATTATTATTTACATTATTTCGTCGAAAATTCAGTTGTACGTCTTTTTCATAAAATGTTGTTTCATTCTCTAGGTATGAACAAAACGACACTTTGTTGTTAATTTAAATGCAGTGATCTTGAATGAAAATGATTCAACTAATACAAATTACTGCGGAGAGAACGAAGTAAAATAAAATTAATAAATTTATACTACCTAATTGACAAGATACTTCCTCCCAGAATGCGCTTCCACTTCTTTCGTCATAGCACTGAACCATGTATTCAGTTTTGTGTTATCTAAGGCATCTTGGAAAGCTTTACACCCTTCTATACTCTTTAAAATCCCATAGACAGCAAGGTCTGCCAAGTCAGGCTGATCTCCTCCCATAAATTTGCCGCCACGTTGTTTAATAGCTCGTAACCATTTATTCACATCATCATAAAAGGACTGTCGGACGTCTTCTTTAAGGTTATGCCTCTTTTTTAAACGTTTCGAAATCAACCACATAGCTAAAGCACCTACATTTATCATTATAGATCTCTCCCAGGCTGGGAAATATTCTTCCCAGTGACCGACCTAGTATATAAAAATATGTTAGTTTGTATTCTAATTTCAATATCGTGGGGATGCAATATAAATTAGTTGTACTTTTGAGAACCAGTTAAATGTATTGTAGGCCTCATCAAGTGTTCTGTATACATTTGGTGAAAGGGTGTGGACAAGTGTATCGTCTGCCCATTTTCTCCAGTTACGCTCTTCTCTGTAAAAATCAATTTAATTTTATACTTCTTTTATATTTTATATTATATTATTTTATATTATTTTATACTTCTTATAAAACTCGGCTCGAAATTTATGGCCAAAAATTTTGCGAAGAATATTTTTATCATTTTAGTGTGATTCCCTGTAATTTTGAAAACTATGCTTCTGACAGTTAATCATACGAAAACTTATTCATACGAGATTACTTACATAATATCATTAAAGTTCTTGTTTTCTGGCAAACTATCTTTATACATTAGGTAATACTTATTCATAATTTCATATTTGAGTTTATCATCTTTATCGTGCATCGCTATGCTTGGATAATAGCTCATTAGTTCATCCACTTTCTGCGACTTATCTTTCAAATGCGATGCAAGAAGTGAAATAATCATCGAGCTTTCGTTCAAAGGTTGATAACCAGACGCGGTTTCAGTCAAAAGTATTGGTACTTTCTTGTAAGACGACCATGATATTTCTTTCCTCAATACTGGATCTACTTCCACAACGTCGTAAGAGAGTCCATAGTAATCCAAAAAAACCCTGACCTGTAACATGTTTCTTATTAATTCTATTGCAATTGTTTGTTTTGCTACTGTGAAATGCAAAGTACAGTGTTTCCTTGATAAATGTCCCAAATGTCTCGCCTTTAATTATCCCAAAACAATTATGATATAATTCCAAAGATATTTACTTGTGCAATGAACGATGAAAGCTCTGGATGCAACGAAGAATAGTGTATGGGAAATCCTTTGAACTGTGCCAGTGTCGCGACTCTCCGCGTTTCTTTCTTTCCCATACGCTGTCCTTCTTCGTGTCCACAAATTTCATCAATCATTATACAAGTAAATATAATTGGAATTATATCATATTTGGTATCATTTTCATTAGAAAAATAAAGAAGTTTTGTTATTTGATTAGTTATGTTTACACTTCTCTGCTTCCTCAGCTACCTCTCGGATACTTCTTGAGTTTTCCTGTCCTTTTCTACATTCGACAAAAGTCAAAGAATAGTATCCCTGGCCAGACCCATGTTTTGAACAATTATCGAGAAAGTACTGTATATCTTAAGCTATGTCCATACTGAAGCAACATTAAACAACTACATATTTGCTGCTCTTTTATTCTGTAAAATAAGAAGGCAACAATAGGTGATCAAAAGTTGTTGGATGTTGCTTCAGTGCACATATAGTTTTAGTATAATTAATATAGTCATGTTACCTTACAGCAGAATGGACAAGTTTGATACTGAAAGAGAGTTAACTTTAACTCACTTGTGTCTGTTGGTGAAATAATCTGAAAGAGAAATAACGTGTTACAATATTTGTTCACTGTGCGAACATTGTACTTAATATTAAATTTGACAAACCTGTCTTGAAACGGTTACTTGAGGTTTCTCTTTCAATGCTTCAATTTTCTGAACCTTTCCTTCGAGATGATAGGTTTTGGAATTTTGTATGCTAGCATAGATAGAATAACCAGATGTGGTAAGTACACCGACGGAAATTCCAATTAAACTTGCTTTCAGTATAGTTCTTCCTGTTGGACGTGCTGCCGACGAGAAACTTGCATTTCTTCTCGGACATGAGACGAGAATTTGTTTAAACGAATGCAAATTTTGCGGCACTTTCACAAATTTGATTAGAGCAGACATTATGGCTGCTTTTTAATTAGTATGAACACAATTTTCAGTAGATTAATCACTTCACAGCTGTTGGTAAACAAATATTTTTACTACTGCAGTGACATAATACGATATTGAGAAAGAGTTAAAGACAGGTTATGTCCAAAGCTACATATATGTATTATTTAGTTATTAATAATCTATAGAAGTAAAATTCTGACTGAAATTCGATTGATTTTAATAAAAACCTGTACCATTCAATAATACTATAATTTTATCAATGTAATATTCGGCATAATTTGCATACCTGTTTCTTCCCTAAAGCGCGTAGATCTCACAATCAGTGGCGCGAGATTTCAAATATGTTTGTACCCAACAGCAGAAAGGAAATTTCCTCTCTGCCAACAATTATGTAGTTTAAACAAAAATTGAATGAAAAATTGTAGTTATTATTCATAATTGAACTGCGGATCTTTATGCAAAATAAAAATGTTTTGCATTGATTATAGGAATAATACAAAGATGGGGTTTTTCAGTAGTCAAAAACGCTATGTAGATAAAAGATCAGTCTAGGCCGCGATCACCCTCAAAAGTCCTATTTTTTCGTTTACGAGGCGTATATTAGCATTATTTGGCAGCGTACTTTGCATTATCCATAAAGCTGTGCATTTGTACTAAATTCTGTCGAATTGTATATTCTATCGTTTTTTAAAAATTTTCAGAAGCCATAAATGCATAAAGATCCATAGTCTATAAATAACTAAACACAATTTATATTTACAGAATTATTTACTTCCATACTTATTATAATAATTAAAAATTTAATAAATGCACTTCTCCATCTTATGGTTAGCACTTACTGTAAATATGTAATTAATTTATACATTAAGCATAATACATACATAATCTTTTTTGTACACATCTATAAATATATATGTATATATATAATATATCTCTCTTAAAAATAATGATCTTTGGTGGCAATCTTTGGATCATGAGAAACAATAAAAGTAAATTGCGTGGACTTGCAAAAGGTATGACAACATAAATGCATTATTCTGGAAGTGTTTGTGTGACATTAAATGCTCTTTTTTTTAAAAGCTTAAAAACAATGAATAGTAGTTTCAACATATTCTTAGAAATAAAAGTAATGATGCTACATATTATCGGGCTCTGATGATATAAGTGTATCGGTGAAGCTTTGCGTATCTATAAGGAGCTCTTCGTTATTTGATTTTTCTTCGGGCTCGTATTCATCTATGTCTTCTCCATCATTTATCATTTGAGATCCGATCGATTTATACTGAAACGCGGAGTGTGATAAGTCGACTTCTACAGGAAATAGTGTTACTGCGGATAACAAGTCTCTCGTATTGGAATAATACTTTCCTAAACCAGCTGCAAATTTTTGCAATTGCCATACAACATCTTGGACATGTTTATTATCTAATAATTCAAGTTTGACGAGCACATCCGATCTAAGTTTCGCAAACTTAGCTCGAGCCTCCTGTCGACATCTCAACACTAGCCGATACTCGTAATTGCCTGTTTCCATTCGATAAAGAGGCTCTTGCAGTGCCGCGGAACACTGTTCTTCGTCATCTAATTCTTTCACTTTCAAACAATAGGAAAGATATTCAAATTTTGCATCAGCATATTTGCTGATAGTCAGTCGAGTATCTGGAATGGCTTTGTTAAGATATGTACCAAGATCGTTTAATATAGGCTTTATCGACTTTAACATTGTTACACCAAACTTTTCCATTTGCCGATGCTGTTCGCCAAACTGTCTGAAAGCTTCGCTAGCTCGTGGTTGTGGTTCTCTCACTCCTATTGCAGCGAATGCATCTCCAAATACTAAAACACATTGGTTTAATGCAATTTATGAAAATATAAGAAACACGAATGCATACGCAATTTCCAATTCAGCAGGTCTATAAAAAAGAACTGTTATTCACAAATTATACCTTTATATATTTGTGTTAAGTCAAAGAATGCATGCAATGTCGACTGAGCATGAGAAACAAGACCTCTGTATAAATATTCTGTGCGTTGAAGTGCCATTAATCTTTGTACAAGTGCATCGTTACAAAGAATAGCGTGCGACAATCCGAGTGCATCTGCTGTCGCACTTCCCATTCCTTCGACAAGCCTATGCTTCACCTAAAAGTTAATATCTGTTTGTTAGCAATAGTGCTAACGAATTATTTATAATGAGCAGATAATTTGTAAACCTTTTTCAGAGCTATATCAAGTGTTCGTCCTTGTTTAGGATCAGCGTGTAATTTGTTGTAATTAATACTGACTTGAGAGTCGCAAGACTGTATCATTTTTGCGACTTCTACTTTCGTCTTTCCCCTAACTGAAGAACCATTAACCGCAACAAGTTCGTCTCCTGCTTGTAGGGTACCATCCAGTGCAGCAGGTGTATTGTCAAATACTTGTACAATGTATAAACAACGGCACTGAGGTGCCCCACCTCCAATGCTTATGCCTATCAGATTACTGCTGTCCTTTTGTATTACGACATTGCCAGAGGTAATTGTCATCCCCCTGTATAAAATCATACAATAATAAAAATGTATGAAATGTTCATGAATTTCTGTTGAACAAAAGAAATACCTTTTCCAAATACATATACAAGAAAATGTAGTAAGCATATTTATAATATCAGCTACTAAAATCACTAATTTATGGCTTATGTACACGTGTATTTACATAGCAATAGAAAAGTAATAAGTAGACTGTGGATCTTTATGCAAAATAAAAATTGTTTGCACTCACTGCAAGATACAAGAGCCACTTAAGAATGTCTTTCTTCCCTTAATCATTTGAGTGTGTTCGAAGTAATGTATTGACATTCTTTGAATTTTTAAATCCTCTCCTGTTTCAAATTACAAGTACTCATTATTATCATAAATACATAAAGATCCGCAGTCTACTAATAAGTAAACTGCAGATTTCATGCATTCATGGCAAAAATGAGTGGGTCGCATTTGAAAATATATCGATGTTCTCAAATTATTATTATTAAAGAAAGAATGAAATGTGTATCTGGCTTCTGTCTCTTACAATCGAAGCAGAAAATGTTTATTTTGCATTTAAAATCCACAGTCTAATAATAAGCTTCTAGTAAAATAATGCAAATAACTTAAAATAATTTTAAAGAATTACACAGTAGTACAGAATACTATGAATAATTAAAATGATTGTTGAACAAATAAATTTAAATGTATAAGAATACCTAGTTACACAAATGTAACAGAACATTATCCACGAAATTCTTACCTCTGGAAAATCTTTTAGTCATTAAGTATTTGTTAGTAATATAATAAAAATATCGAAATACATTACTACTATGAAATAAATGAAATATTGCTTGATTTTTGAAATGTAGCTTACTGCATGCACATTATTGTTACAACTTACATCGCACAGGTTTGCAGTTGATGAAGAGACTGATCTAGCGAGATCAGTTCTACATCTGGTCTATGTTTTACAATAATAAGAGAAAAGAAAAATCGTGAAATTGACAGAGTTCCGAGAGCGTGTATCAGTAGATAGCAGTGGTGTGCGAGACTCCTGATTCCTGAGAATGTTTGGGATTTCTTACTAAAAGACAATATTAAAACATTCCGTATAGTATCAGAAATCCTGAAGATTCTCGAGAAACCCGAACATATTCGGAATCCCATCTCGATCCGATACGCATGTACCTGTCCCGTCCCAAACATCACTTTCCAGGACTTCCCGGGATCTCGCACACCATTAGTAGATAGATATATAAAGAACTTAAACAAATAGTAAAGTAGTAAAACATAGCAATGCGTACATGCGATCTTCCATCATGGTATATTGATCTGATTGAACGCTAGCCGATGGCACGGTGGTCAACAAAACAAGACAATCCTCCTGTAACTTTTCATCCAACTCTTTCGAAGTGCCTTTAGTTGCAGATAAAACTGCTTGACCCTTCAAACTATACCACCGCACCGTGGCATACAGACATGCATGGTACAAGAAAATAGAAGCACATTTAAATTGAAATGTGACACATATCAATAATGATAAAAAGAGTTTTATGAAACCAACATCTTGTCCTCTTCGAAGAAGAAATCATCTTCGTAATCCATGCTTGCAACCTGTAACATTTAACGATCATTAAATCGATCACTCATATTCTGTCATTATTAGTAAACAAATAAAACCTGGTTGAGTAATATATTCCAAAAAAATTACGCTTCCAATAATACATACGAAACATACTATAAATAATTTTCAAGTGTAAACGTTACAAATGAAATTTACATATGTTTTATACCTTTTTCTTAGTGTACAGGGAAAAATATATTAAGGTTATCTGTCAAAGAATCTACCGAGAAGTGACAGTTACATGTAAACTCTGACAGGTAGCTTTAACCTTAGACCATATAAGTCTAAGGCAGGGTAGTGTCACTCAATGTACTTTTCTGTTAGCACGAAAATCCAGCGCCATCTGAATTTTGTGTTACACAACTAACGGGTAAAACGCGGGGATTCAAAATCCATACCTACCCATTCCTTGCTAATTTATAATTTTTATTTAAAAATAAAACAAATTAAAACATCTTAATATATTTTAAATATAGTATATTGAATTTTATAGCAATTACAAACAGTATATGTACAACTTTTTACTTATTAATAAATTGAAACCATATTATCAAGCGCGATAACACTGTTTCATTACAAATATCGCAAGTTACACATTATTTACAAATTTCTTCATAATAAGACTACATCAAATGCATATCACAGCAATTAACAATGACCAGGCTCAAAGAAAAGCGCAAAACAATGTATAACACACATCGAGATCGTATAATACACATCCACACACATCGTATATCTCGTAACACACACCGCAGATCTCGTAACACACATCGTATATGTCGTAACACACATCGAGATCGTACAACACACCTCGTATATCTCATAACACACATCAAATATCGCAGAACATACATCTACATTGTATAACGCACATCATATATCTCATAACCAGAGTAGGGCAATAATCAACTAATATTTAAAAATGAGTAATAGTCTTTTTGAATGTCAGTTATAGCAAAATAGTCATTAGTCAAAACTTTTTGATTAGTTAGTCACAGCTCTAAGTAATCGTTAGCTATAGCTTATTAGTGAATTAGTAGTTGATGATCAGTCATCTTTAGTCATCAGTCATTATTATGCGATTAACATACATTAATATTATTAATTATTTATCACTAATTAATCAGAAAGTTTTGATGACCATTAGTTATTTTTAAATATTAGTTGATTATTGCCCTACTCTACTCATAACACACATCAACATCGTATAATATACATCGCATATCGCATAACATACATCGCATATTGTAGAACATACATCAAGATCATACAACACACATCGCATATCGCATAACACATCATATATCGTAGAACGTGAGGGTCATCTGCCCTTCCTTTGCGCAATCAACGATCGGCTCAAAACACTTACCAAAGCCACAGTTGCACCAAAAGGAGGTCATGGTGGTAATTTGGTGGTCTGTGGTCAGTTTGATTTACCACAACTTCCTGAATCCTGGTGCATCCATTACAGCTGAAAAGTACCGCCACCAAATCGACGAAAGGCACGAAAAACTTCAAGGTGTGTGCCCAGCACTGGTCAGCAGAAATGGTCCTATCTTTCTCCACGACAACGCCCAGCCACACGTCGCCCGACCGACCCTTCAAAAGTTGAACAAATTAGGCTACAAAACTCTAAATACCTCATCCACCATACTCACCAGATCTCTCGCCCACCGATTACCACTTTTTTAAGCACCTCGACAACTTCTTGCGTGTGAAATGCTTTAAATCCCAGAGAGATGCAGAAACGGCATTCAACGAGTTTGTTGCCTCCAGGACTCTAGAATTAAATTCAACCGGAATAACAAAACTTTCCAACCTATTTCATTGAAATCGTATATTTTTGTTTACAACATACACCAAAATGTTGTCATCAATTCCATCTGGCGGACACTTTGAGAATTACTCTTGCAAGTAGTGACATCTTTATTTTGTGTTACGGTACTAAACTTTTGCTAACAGTTCTCCTATTAGAGTGACACTACCCTGTCTTTATATCACTATGTCAACGTTGATGTTCCACGTTCCACGTTGTAGAATTGACGATTACGTCGCTGATCTTCCACGTCGCAAACAGCAACGGTAGGCTGTTGTATTATGTCGAAGCGTGTAGTCCGGTGTCGGTACTGAAGTGTGTGGTTGAGAAGTGAGAGAAATCCGTATTTATAACAGAAAATTTGTTTCAAACGGGACGGAATAAAATGAAGAACTATAGCATTTTTTTGTTGTTATTCATTTCGCCGATTATTCTCTGCGCGGATAGAGGTAATGTACTATAAAGATGATACCGAAAATATGTTTTAAGCATAGTCGTTTGTATTTCTGACACATGTGCACAATATGCATTAATATTAATCAATTTATCTCATCATTCGTTGTATTCTTTCACATTATTAAATAACGTTTCCATTGAAAAATTATTTTGTCACTCGTAGCGGTATTATTCATAAAATGCAGTATAATTACAGTTGATTAGACATCGACAAATTGTTTTTTTAGAAATGTGTCATAACTACATTTCCTAAGAGAAAGTATACAATTCATTTTATAGATAACGCTTATTTCGGATTAAAAAGCTTCGATCAATTAAAATGAATAATGTATAAAAATAAATTTTATTTAATTTTTATAAATAAATACTTATATTTCTGTGTATTATAGTTTACAGTCAAGAAGATGAAAATATAGATGACATAGTAGATGTAGAAGGCGAAGACAATTCTGTAATAACGGATGAAGACCCGGAGGAAGAACCAACCACTGCCTCGTCTGATGCTGACACTACTGTATTGTTTACTAGACCAATTTATAATGGATTGTCAACATTAGGTATGCGTACACAAACCTTTCCAATATAGGATTATATTCTATTTGTTCAGAGGAAGTTGTTATAATGATTAATTAATGTTTTTTCAGAACTACCAGCTGGAAACCTGGTCGAGTTGCTTATTGGTTTTACCAATAAAGGTGAATCAGATTTTGTTCTCGAATCATTGGATGCTTCTTTCCGTTATGCGATGGACTTTAATTTCTACATTCAAAACTTCTCAACTGTTACGTACAATAAGATCGTAAAGCCCAAGCAAGAGGCAACCCTAGCGTATTCATTCATTCCATCTGAGAATCTTGCTGGAAGGCCGTTTAGTTTCAATATCAATTTGAACTACAAAGACTCTGTATGTAACAAGTAATATACATATACAGGGTGGGGCAATAATTATTAGCACCTCAGATATCTTCGGAACTATAAGTTTCACAGAAATATTTGCTGAAATAAAATTGCACAGTACGAAGGGGGCCATCCGGCGGTGATAATAGTTTTTTTGCAGGTGGAGGTACTTCGGACATTTGAAGGTCACCTTCATTTTTTTACATGGAATGAGGTATTTTTTAATACATCAATCAATGCAGCTGCACATTCGTTATAAAAAAGTACTAACCTATGCATATTGAAAAGTTAGTAGTTCAGGAGATATTTCATTTTAAATAACTCTAAAATACCATTACTGTCGTGCTACGATGTTACACAAGTAAGTAAACACTAACGTCTTAGTACGACAGTAATGGTATTTTAGAGTTATTTAAATTGAAATATCTCCTGAACTACTAACTTTCCGACATACATAGGTTAGTACTTTTTTATAACGAATGTCCAGCTGCATCGATTGATGTATTAAAAAATACCTCATTCCATTAAAAAAAATGAAGGTGACCTTCAAATTTCCGAAGTACCTCCACCTGCAAAAAAACTATTATCGCCACCGGATGGCCCCCTTCGTACTGTGCAATTTTATTTCAGCAAATATTTCTGTGAAACTTACAGTTTCGAAGATATCTGAGGTGCTAATAGTAATTGCCCCACCCTGTATATCTATAATAACACAGAACATAATGAAACAGAATTTAATAATATACGATTTTACAGAATGGCATCAATTTCAGTGAAGCTGTTTATAATGAAACAGTTCAAATTGTAGAATTAGATGATGGTCTCGATGGAGAAACAGTTTTCTTGTACGTATTCCTTGCCGCGTGTGTAATACTTACACTGGTCGGTGGGCAACAACTTCTTTCATCTTTCGGTCGTAAATCACGATCTTCTACTTCCCGTAAAATACCCATGGAAATGGGTACATCCAATCCTAATAACGTAGATTACGATTGGATACCGAAAGATACGCTGAACAGACTCAGTAAGTTTTATCCTTTAAGAGGATAGACTCGTTTTTCCAGGATTGCAAGGGTGGTAATGCTAAGATGCGGTTTTCCAATAGTCAAAAGCGCTTGATAAAAGATCAATCTAGGCCGCAATCATCGTAAAAAGTCCTATTTTTACGTTTACGAGGTCTAATTTTATTCATCAGCATGTAGTTGTCACAGCTTTATGAAAATAGCTCCGTGCGCAGCTTTACTTTTGAGGGCTATAGCGGTCTAGATTGATCTTTTACCTAGTGCTTTTGTCTATTGAAAAATCCCATCTTTACATTATCGAGAAATGCAAAGAAAAGAAAATCCCGCACCCTTACAATTCTAAAAATGAGTCTACCCCCTTAAACGAATATATTATTAGTTCGATAATTACGATATTTATGAAATCTTTTTACAGACAAATCCCCAAGAACTCCGAAACAAAGTCCCAGGCAGCGAAAAGCGAAACGAACAGGTGGTTCTGACGACTGAATAATATTAATATATGTATGTATATATTATTTAAAAAGAGATAGATAGGAAATGCGGTATCACATTTGTAACAATTTTGTAACAAAAATTATGAAGTCTTTTTATGAGTAACAGCGGAGAACGAAACATTTCGTGAAATGCTCGTTTAAGCGATCGGAAACGATAATGTTTCGATACAGTTATTTTGAGATTGCGAACCAATGAATTTGTAATTAATCCGTGAACCATACATTTTAACAAATACTTAGCTATTTTTACAAACTCATAATGTCTTCTATGAAATTCGACCATACAGAATTGAAGTATTCTATAAAAGGACATGCGTCGCATAAATTTTCTATATGTATAGAATTTATAAAAATTTCATTCATTGCTACTGTAAACAAATATTTGTATGTACTATAATAAAACAGCTGATTCTGTTTGTGAAAAACACAATATCAATAAATCATAATTTTGTACAAATTGCTTCTGCTCACATTGCGTGTATTCTATTCAAAAGAAACATTTATTATAGTAAAACATAAAATCTTCACATACGCATAACGAAGAATGTGCCATGTGTATACATATTTTGTAAATTTTTGTTAACTTTTGTTAACTTTCTGTGTTACCACAGAAATATGAGACACGAACATTTTTGTTAATTTTTTACATAATACAATATACCAGTTACAACTGAAATTTTTGGACTTATTTATTCGCCATACATGTATGCATGAACTGGCATGAAGTAAATCTTGGTTTTCTACTTTTTATTGCGTAGACTCTAGACTTTCATCGTTTCCAGGATTGCAAGGGTGCGGGATTGGGATGCTCCTTCTCATTTCTCGATAACCACTCGATACACTCGATAACGCAAAGATGGGGTTTTTCAGTAGTCAAAAGCGCTAGATACAAGATCAATCTAGTAGGTCGCGATCACCCTCAAAAGTTCTACTTCTACGTTTACGAGGCGTAATTTGCAATATTCGGTAGCATAAAGCTGCGCATGTAATTTTCATAAAACTGCGACAACTACATGTTGCCGAATAATGCAAATTATGCATTACGCCTCGTAAACGTAAAAATAGGACTTTTGGGGACGATTGAGGCCTACATTATAGATATAAATCGATCTTTTATGTAGCATTTTTTACTACTAAAAATCCCATCTTTGCATTATCGAGAAATGAGAAGTTGCATCCCGCACCCTTGCAATCCTATATAGAAACGAGTCTACTCCCTCAAATGTTTCTCTTTCCAAACATACTTTGAAACATTTTATTTTTTCAAAAGTAGTACAATTATTTTTTTGAAAACATGACATAACATTGTTCTGCCCAATACCGGAGCTACACATACATAGAAATGTATTGTACGACTCCATATTTGTTCCACAGTTTCTAACCTGATCTATACGTGTGCATTGTTGTGCATTGTTTAGTCGCCAAGTAATCACACGTCAGACGTTGTTATTCATGAGTAAAATTGCTTGTATGTCCAGTAGAGTGTCACGTTAATTGCAGTAAAGTTAGAAAAATGTCAGACGTCCACGATTGGTTTAATTCTTTACCATTTTTCACCAGATATTGGCTATTATGCACGGGTTTATTTACGTTGATCGGTAGATTCGGACTGATCAGTCCAGCAACTTTAATACTTACGTATGATCGTTTCATAAATCATTTCGAGATATGGAGAGCGGGGACCAGTGTTTTCTTCTATCCTCTCGAACCGGGTACAGGATTTCATTTCTTGGTGAATTGTTATTTCCTGTATATGTACTCGACGAGGTTAGAACGTGGAGAATACGATGGAAGACCAGCAGACTACTGTTATCTCCTATTATTCAATTGGATATGCTGTACTATCATTGGACTTCTCTGTGACATATATGTCTTAATGGATCCCATGGTACTCAGCGTACTTTATGTCTGGTGTCAACTAAATAAAGATGTTATCGTTAGCTTCTGGTTTGGTACGTAGTTCTCCTAGTAAGAAACTCATTTCGTCCATCTTAAGAGGATAGGATCTCGTTTCCAGGACTGCAAGGGTATGGAAAGTGCCCTTTCGTTTCTCGATAATGCAAAGTTGGGGTTTCTCAATAGTTAAAAGTGCTAGATGAACGATTAATCTAGTTTACGAGGCGTAACATACATTATTCGGAAGCATGAAGCTGCACATGTAGCTATGTTCATAAAGCTGCAACAGCTACATGCTGCAGAATAATGTAAATTACACCTGGTGAACGTAAAAATAGGACTTTTGAAGGCAATCACAGCATAGATTGATCTTTTGTTTAGTCCTTTTGATTACTGAAAAATCCTATCGTATACATTATCGAGAAATGAGAAGGCGCATCCCACACAGAATGGAAACGAGACTACTCCCTTGCTTGTGCTGTACGAACAAGAAATTTTATAATAATCCCAAACGAAATTATTAGATTGCAGTATAGAAATTTTAAATTGTATGTTTTAATGAATCAACAGGTGCACAGTTTAAAGCGATGTACCTGCCATGGGTACTATTCGCAATTAATATAATCATTTTCCGAGGTGGTATGATGGAGCTGTTTGGAATTCTAGTTGGACACCTTTACATATTTTTGAAGTTCAAGTACCCTCAAGAATTTGGCGGTCCAGAATTATTGAACACTCCGAAAGTACTCGAATCTTATTTTCCACCCAAGAGGAGCGGAATTAGATGGTTTGGGGAACCTCCAGCTCAAAGAGCACAGCCCAATCCACAACCTACCAGAAACATATTTAGTGGTCATAACTGGGGACGAGGGCATGTTCTAGGACAATAAACTCTGCTATTACCTATCATTTTATTGGATGGAAAGTTTATTTTCTGTATCATAATTCTGTCTAGTACTGTTTCGTTTTGATTACATTTGTTCGAAACCCCGTGGTAATATATGAAATGTAATTTTATTTTATTGAGATACTTTACAAAATTATCTCGTAACAGTACACAAGCTCAACCATTAATTAAGAGTTTAAAAAATAAGTAAATTATAAGATTCTCCATATTACGAATTGTTTATTTGTAAAGAGCCATTAGCGTATTTGTAATTTTATAATTGAATTTTGTAATATATAAATACACCTTATCCATGAGTGCATACCGTAACAAAGCATATGAAATGAAATTGCAATTTTTTTCCTAGATTAGGTCCGTAATTATTGAAACTCGATTCATCAAATGCTAATGATCTATATCTATGTAATTCTTTCTCCTTCAATTTAAAGTAAGATGACTCCTCGTTATAGATATAAGTAAAATGTTTTACATATATAGATAAAAATGTGAAATTCTTTAGTTCAACAATTGAATTTTACAAACATAATTTTCAATGCTGGCTGTTGTAATTGCTACTTGTGTAAGAGATCACTAGATATAATGAATCTTGAATAATATTAAATATGTATGCGACTTTATTTCGTATGTAAAGATGTTTTCTGCATTATTTTAACTGGAAGAAAGGAAAGGAAATGTTTATAGAAATAATAACAGTTTTTATTTTAGAATTATTTTATTTTTTGCTCCTTTTTCAAAATCTGAAACAATGGAAACATACAATTTTTGAGTTAGGCACTACAGGAACATTAGATGTTACTTCATGATTTATTATTGAGGTTGTCTCCTCAGTAGCAATATCCCTGATAGTGTATAACAATGTAATACAACATAATTATAACTATTCAGGTGGATGGGATGCTAACCCCTACCAAGAGCTCAAAGCGTATACTTGTCATCATAATATCATTTCTTGTCGTTTCTTTTACTTATTCAGGCTGTTAGATATTATGATGAAAAGTTAGCAGTGAGCTCTAAACCTACCAGGTCTATTCGTCAGGAACTTGTAATTCTCCAGCATTAATGTCATCGATGAGGTCACGTGGTGGCCTGCCTTCTACTGTACAACCAACAGATTGGCACGTTCCAAGAATTTCTTTGACAGTACCGCTAAGGTATTTTGACATAGACCTCGGCCTCATTGTTCTCGCAATGGTAACGATATCATCGAATGCCAAGTTTCCACTGTGCTTGATATTCTTCTGCCTTTTACGATCCCTAGGTGGTTCTTTCAGTGCCTTAATGATTAGAGAGGCTGCAGATGGAACTACCGAGATGGTAGCTTGTCTGTTCTGAATGGTCAGTTGTACTGTGATCTTCAAACCTTTCCAGTCACTCGTAGCTTTGGCAATATCATCACCAACTTTCTTTGGCGACTGTAAAGACCAAAATCATTTTATTAGTACCATAAAATCGTTCACAACAATATTTTAGATAGAAATTGAAATTAACCCATGTGTTAATAACTGGCTACCCACTTTTACTTTCTTTAATATTTCTTTTTACAACATTATTATTAGACTGCAGATCTTATGCAAAATAAAAATGTCCTGCATCGATTGTGGGAAGCAGGAATAAAATAAAAATTGATTTCATACCTTACTGTGTTACATTAAAAAGAACATGCAATATTCTTAAATTTTTCTAATCCTTTACTGTTTTATTGTTCACCCAACCAACTTCTTCATAAATGCATAAAGATCCGCAGTCTAATTATTAAAGATTTTTATGTCTTTGGGTGATTACAGATTAATTTATATTTGGGGCATAAAAATATTCATTGAATCTGGAAAGACTATCATTGAATATCGTACCAAAATTTGAATTATTGAGATAAAGGTTAAGGGCTTCAACTCCAAAGCGAATAGTTTAGATAGATAGAAATGATTAACAAATCAGAATTCATTAACCAACGTTAATAAATTTTAAACGTTTTCTGAGACTTACCAAACCAAGGGGACCAATTTTAGGAGCAAGGGATGAAGTCGCACCTACTTCACCACCCACGCATCGCAAGTACACTATTCAAACGTATACATGAATTATACACAAATTCTATATTCTTTCGCGTAAAAAATACTTAAAGTTAAAAAAATACCTTTCTTGATCTCATTAGGATCGAATTTAGGAGGCATCTTGGTTGATTCTGTGTAAAAATGTAAAAACTATACACAGATGGAACACGATTCCGGGACAGAACGTGAACACGCGTTACGTTCCTACAAGTTCCTACTTGAAAAGACGGAAGAGGTTAGAGGAAGCGGATACGTAGCGTGAAATGACATGAACTATGTAGTAAAAACATGGTTACTAACTTTCCTTGAACCCATGAACCTTGTAACGTGTATACAGCGCCACTAACTGCACTGCGTGTTTCTAAGCGAACCATTTGCTTTTTCAAATCAGAGCACAGACTATATAAATGTCGCCAGATAGTGCCGAAATGGCCGAAACCATGCCGAAACCGCATCGTGGTCTACGGTCTTAGGAGAGGCCACGGTGTATTATAACTATTATATAGGTGTTCCGACGAGATATAGATGCGGAGCATCTAGGCGAGGGACGGAGACGTAAGGGAACTGGTTCCCGGGGAATATGGCAACCCTGGTGCCCATCCTCAGTGTCGCCAGCAATTGAGGGGAACCAAGTACCCCCTTTCTGATGACCAGTCCAGTCCAGAGAGGGTCATTAGAGAGGGGGTACCTTGTATCCCCTCGAGCAGTGATGCCAGATGAGGGGAGTCACGGTAAAATGATGTACCCCTTCTCTGATGACGGGGAATGAGTGAGGCGAATGGGAGACACGTTGCACGTGCGCGATGGGGACCGTGGAGTGTGCGCCTGCGCACGGTGCTGGAATGGAATAGTGGAAGGGGTAGGAGGAGAGTAAATGAGCGCCGTTTGGAGGTCATTCTGGCATCACTGCCCTCGAGTGCTGGATTCGTCCAGTGCTGCCAAGTCGGCTCCAAACGGAGCCACAGTTCTCGGAAATACTCTCCTCCTTTTCCCCTTCCACTATCCCATTCGCCTCACTCAATCCTCGTCGCGCACGGGCAACGTGTCTCCCATTTGCCCCACTCAATCCCCGTCGCCCATGCGCAACGTGTCACATATTACTCTGGTCATCACAGAGGGGGTACATCATATATCGGCGTGATTCCCCTCATCTGGCAGCACTGGTTTCGTCACTTTCTGGCGACTGCCCACCAGTGATGCCAGAATCATGGGTCGTGGGTTTTTTCCCCTCCGCTCGCTTAGCCGACTCGACCCCCCACTCTGACGCACCGTCGTCACCACGTTGCTTCTACTGCGCACGCGCTACACACGAACGTATCTCTACTCTGCCGACATACTTTGATAGAGGTACGTTCGTGTGTAGCGCGTGCGCAGTAGAAGCAACGTGGCGACGACGGTGCGTCAGAGTGGGGGGTCGAGTCGGCTGAGCGAGCGGAGGGGAAAAAACCCACGACCCATGATTCTGGCATCACTGCTGCCCACCCTTGCTATAAAAGCGATGGGATCGGAACACTGGATGGGAATGATGGGATCAGCATTTGTGGAATATGTTTAAAGAATACGGTTTGATAAATTCACGCGAGTAAACAAAGAATTTGATAGTTCTCTAAATGGTATTTATTTCTGATACATTTCACAGTTTGTGAACTGCTCAAAAGACAATTCTGTAGCGATTTATTCGCAACGGAGACAGTAAATGTTAGCACATTACTGATCATATAATATCAATATTTAGACCTGCTTCGATATTGACGAAGGCCGCATCTAAACAAGATGTCTCGTCTGATTAACTTTTCAGTAGCACGGTATTATTAGGTACGTACACGTAGGTAGACTTAATAATGTAACGGTGTTTCATTTCCGTACCGTATCTGGCTCATGAAATCTCAATAAACAAGAGATATCGTTATTCTTATCCAGAGAATTAATTTCTTTCATTTTATGGTACACATAATTCTTTACTTTATAGATACCTACGTGACGTACGTTTTTGTATCTAGTACAAATAACTACATAATAGTAATAAATACTTATCATCTACTTAACGTTTTTTTAAATGCATGAAGTGTAATAGGTTCAGAGAACAAAGTACGTGATCGTAGCTTCCGTTCTTTGTCGAAGATTTGTGTTGGTAATACATACATTGGTATTAGATCGTGTGATGTAGCTGTATTAATTATATGGATTGTTAGAATCTCGTCTGTATTACGCACGAAATAAATTATTGATAAGTTAAGGGTAACTGATAGACTATTATATCCCTAGAGCGAAGATAAGAAATCACACTAGAATAATATTTAAAAAAAAATGTATAATTATATACATTGTTATCTTAACACGTCAGTAAAATGATAATTGAAAATATAATACAATGTTCAATTGTTTCGCGCGCCTGTAACGAGTTATACATGTAAATAAATACATTTCATAAAATTATCAAGTAACAAAGAAAATTGTTTAGAAAAAACTATAAAATATACATAGTTGGAAAAATAATATTGTCCTGCTCTTTGTCCCAGAAACACCCGATTTCCATTGCAACGTACATATACATCACAGCAAATTTCATGCACAGAACAGAAGCCACTCACAGTTGTCAACATCATTCTTTAAATATATCTATATAATACATACTTAAGACTATATGTTATTGTTTATCGTATGCTTAACAGTATAAACATCGATTCCTCCTCTCTCTCTCTCTCTCTCGCTCTCTCTCTCTCTCTCTCTCTCTCTCTCTCTCTCTCTCTCACCGTCTCGCTTATTTATTCTATACACATATATACACTCACCAACTGTCCCCTGCACTCTATTCAGCGTCAACCAGTTTGACACTACTGTGAGACACAACAAAGACTACAAGGATATTAAAAACAGATTTAAAGGCAGCTTAATGCTACGTGGATTAGATAGTTTTTCATGTTAATTCCTCTCGCTATCTCTCTTTCTCTCCCTCTTTCCTTTCTTAAATTACAGATTGGCATTACACAGCGACGTGACTCGAAATCAAAGTTACGTTGAACCCTGTTTTCTTTTGTTTTTCTCTGTTAGAAGCGTGTATCCCTAAAGAACATCTCACGAATATAATTTTCAACACTACGAATCTAATCAGCAGATTTCTTTTTATCACCGTATAGAAATCGAACGCGCAACAAGTGTTACATTTCGAATTATCTGCAAGTAGAACGGAAGGCTTCATCACGTTTTTCCCCTAACGAACATTGACATTGTTTATTTACCGTGATCAGTACATTGCACAGATACAGTCATTGTAAAAGAGATACCCAGCGACACCATCAATCAGCATGGTATTCTACCTGATGATTCATCGAAATATGTACCTTTACCTTCGCGCGATAATAACTTACTATCCGAAAGTGTTAACACTAATTAGTAATAGTTGTCCTTATAAAAGCTTTGTCCGTTTTGTTCGAATAAAACAGTAAAGCGTTGCAAGCCTAGCCTAATTATACGTAGGAAACAACTTTGTTCCGAATACTCTACTTCTTTTTTTAACTTCCCGATTTTATAGGGAAGTTATTGTAATTACCCCGAAAATCGAAAATCGATTTTTTAGCAGATCTTCACGTTTCATGGTCATTGGAGTCATTT
Source organism: Lasioglossum pauxillum (assembly GCA_933228785.1). Taxonomy (NCBI): domain Eukaryota; kingdom Metazoa; phylum Arthropoda; class Insecta; order Hymenoptera; family Halictidae; genus Lasioglossum; species Lasioglossum pauxillum. Next base: position 37,116,422 of record OW121699.1, on the reverse strand, counting down.
TAGACTATTTTCAGCAAAATGTTCGTATGTGTGTGTGTGTGTGTGTGTGTGTGTGTGTGCGTATGGCCGTTTCTATGTAATCAAATTTTTCGTTAACGTTTTCTGAAAAAGTAACAACGCGATCAGAATGATGAATGATGCAATCGATGTGCCCCGCTGTAACTTAGAGCTGATTAGATTTTGGTCCATTTTGGTCAAGTAGTTTTTTAGTTTTTTTTCGAAAGAAGTTGATTAAACATTGCAATTTATACGAAAGGCGTATCCACCGAAGAAGTAAACGTAACTATATATATATATTTAGACATATTTTAAAAAAAATTTTTTTTATAAAATTAAAAAAAAAATTTTTTACAAAGTTAAAAAAAAAAATTTTTCTTGTTTTTTTTAATTAAAAATACTTTTTTTCCAATTATGCAACTAATGCTAATGTAACCGCTTACAATAATCGAAAATTATTCCAATGCAAGAGTGAGTTAATCATCGCCGAGAATACATTTTCAAAGAATATCGATGAAAGTACAAAAACATTTATATTACAATCTTTAAATAAACAATCAGTTCAAAACGAATTGTGAACTGAGATTAAATTGAAAATTAATATAAAATATATGATAATTAATAACATTGATGTTGAAGACGGATTGGTTAATGGAGCATGCGGAATATTAAAATTGATTACTTTTCAAGAAAATACTAAAATTCCGTCTATATTGTGGTTAGATTTTCAATTGGCCATAGTAGGAGTGAAAGTAAGAACTCGTTATCGTGATTATATGAAAAATGCAACTATAAATCAAAATTTAACACCAATAATAAAAAAATATCGAATCAAGTAAATATTTCGAGTGAAGAAAAATAAGAAATCACACGTAGTCAATTTCCAGTGGTTCCTGCTGAAGCGATTACGATTCATAAAAGTCAGGGACAAACATACGAGAAAGTATGTATGGATTTTAAAACATCAGAAATACGAACTTTACAAATGTTTATGTAGCACTGAGCAGAGTTTCAAAATTGAGCGGTTTATATATTTTAAGAAAATTTAAATTAATAGTATCGAAGAAAACCAAGATCAATACTGCAAACTCGGATAATGATGAGTTGTATCGTTCGCGAAAAACTAATTAAGACAATTTATTTTGTAACATTAGTATGCTATAACAAGGAACCAAGCGAGCAACGAGCATACGATATTGGTTTAATGCGACGCCATATAGCAAACATTTTGATAAGTAGAAAACTATTGAATCGGGAAGTTCTTTGTGTGGCTCGTGGAGAGTCACACACCAAATAAAAAACATTAATAGCAGTAGGCCCTACTAGCCATACGTATCACTAACCCTCTCGCAAGAGCAGTCCTACCCGCGAGCTCGCGAAGCGAGCGAGCAAAAACAACCCTACTCGCGAGCGAGCGAAGCGAGCGAGCAACAATAGCCCTCTAGTTTTTCATTTATATTCACTCACAAAATTTAGTGTGCAATATAATGTTTCACGTACAGGAATACAAATTTAGGCGAATTAATTATTTTATTTTTCTAATCCTCCGTCAGAGGAAATGAACGATAAATGCATTTATAGTGATATATAAAAAATATTTTACAATTTATGCGTATACAGTACGTGTATAATTTTATTTTATTAGAGTCTATTTCAAGAAAGTCTGGAAATCATTACGTTGTGATTGTGTATCCAACTTTGTGAGTAATTATATGTATATCTTTTTCGTAATATTATCTTTTGTTTTTCGAACGGCGGGGATACTTCCTAATTTTATTTTCGTGCCGAAAGAATATCGTCTGTAACATAAAGTAGAGTCTCGGAGACAACGTTGGAGAAAATATTAATTCTATACCGATTTCGACTAGGCAGCAAACACGATCCTCGACTGACCGTGGATTCACACTTTGCATTTTCTCGCATTTCTCGCATTCGAACCGAGCATCGAACGATATACAAACAGAACGCGACAATTATTAGCATTCACAAATATATTTGGTGACGTTCCAGAAATGTTTAAATACAAAAGAATGACAAGCGCGTTTCAATGTCAGAAGTAAAGTGGATAGCTATAATTAGATCAAGGTCAACTTGATCATTCATGGTCATGTGGAAGGGGCCATGCGAAGAACACCACTGCCGTGCGACCGAGCGATTTCGAACCGGATCCCAGACTACTATATCCTGTTTTTCGAAAGAACAGACCTTAAGTATAGCGTGTCCGACATAACAACTAGAGATCCTCGAGTCTCTTTCTTCAAAAAACAGACTATAACAGAAGCGATTTTGGATCTGATTAAAAGTTCCTTTGCCATTGCTTTGCACATTTCGAGGCAGAATGTCTGACCCATAACCAACTGTGATACACACAGACCAACTATCCTCAAGTGAAGGGGTAATCACTGGTAAGAAAACCATGGAACTCAAAAGAAGTGAATCTGGTTGTTCTTAATCCTTTTGAAAAACCTGGTAGGGGGCTTAACCGTGTGCAAGGGAGTCAACAAACACAAAGGGCGTTAGGAGATCGTACAAGATTTAACATTTAAAGGTACCATCGTTGGACGCCACCAAATTATTACCCCTCCTCTTTTCATATCTGTTCATGCAAATTCTGCATGCATTCAGTTATGTACGCTCTGTTTCTAACTGCACAGTTGGACAAGTTTCAAATAAATTATTAATGTAACATTCACACCGAATACATTTTTACCGTATCAATCGAACGAACTTTCCGTTTCTATCTGTTCGATTAGATGCAATCACGAATATATGAATAATTTACAAAGCTTTTTATATTAATTAATTTTCTTTTCCATAAAAAGGTTTTACAAGAATACATTCTCATTCGAATCAACAATCGTTCTCCATTTATGAACAATATTTGATTTATTTGCAACCTCGAAAAATGCAATTTAATTAATAGTGTTTTTTGTTATCTGAAGGCATGACCTTGAGCGGCCATAACGACTTTGATCCAATTATAGAGGCAACGGCGGCCATAAGCAAATTTACAATCTCACCTAGAGGAATTATAGTTCCGTAGATTAAGCTAAACAGCTGTTGCTTTTCATTTGCGAACGTTTCTTTGGTCTCGTGTATATATTTCAAGTGAAATAAAAATAAATTTTTAATTCGCTTCCGGCGCATAATCATCGTTAAGTCGCATACACAGCTCTAAAACTCTTCGTCCTTTCTTCTCTTCTGTAATATTCTCTTCATGTACATACTTAATCGCTAATAAACCTCTAATTTCAATAATTCTATTTCCGCAAGATATACATACATTTAAATATATATATCCATTTTGAGACGCGCGTGGTGTGTGTGGGTATCGTGTTCGCATGTACGTGTGTAAACGCGTAATTATGTATGTACTAACAAATAATATGGCATTACAAAAATGTACATACAGTCGTAACGACGTGATCTCCTTATTAATCGAGTATACTAATAATACTATCGGTGTCATGCAATATTAATGTCACATTCTGTTCTTCGCAGAGATTGAGGACCTGTTTTCTTCTTTTATTTTAAACATCCTAGGTTCACGGTTTAAACGTTAGTTACGTGTCGTTACGACGAAAATCATTATGAATTTTCGATCTTCCCTTTTTCTTGTTTCTCCTAGAACGCGACAGTATAAGAGTATAGCAATTATACTCGTAATTGGCAGTACAGAAAAGAAGTGTGCGCCAGATTTTGTAATACTTGCGTATTAGAGATTAGACCATTTCTCACCGACCCTTTCATTCCATTTCACACACTCACGCACGCACCCGCGCTTCCGTTTTTGTTTTGTTTGTTTTGTTTTTGAATTGTGCACAGCTTGCCGAACATAATCATCATTACGAACAACGAATACCTCTTCTACCTAGTAGAATCGATATCAGCCAGCAAGATAAACCAGTATCCGCTGCATTATCTCTCGTTATAAACGAATTACTGTATGATTCACGGCGAATGGACTGTCCGATTATGCATCGTCTGCCCGGCCACCAATGCACGCGTACAACAGTGCCACTTAGCGTGGAATTTGTTCGTTAACCCGATTCGTAATACTAATGATTCATACTGAAATATATCTTATATCACATTTTTGTTAACATCGGCTTTAAAAAAAAACCGTGAACAGTCCCCTTCCCAGTCTTTCGATTACGAAAGCGTCAGCCGAAACCATTCACTCGACGCACTTCCCCATGTTCTTCGTCTTCGAACCGATCCAGCTATCCTTTTGTATGAAAGTTAATCCGTGAAATCGAACAATTTACTCGAGGCCATTCAGGGGGCCAACCCACCGTATCATATAGTTCCCTTTTGCATAGTTCAATGAATTTTCAGCACCTTCTGGCCCTTTGTCAGTTACACGAGCAAGGGGTACAGCAAATAAGCAGGTGGACCAACATTTTACGACGGTCCTTAAATAGCATCAGGACAAAAAAATACATAAAAATGGCGGGAATTCAACCAATACAAGTTGATAGACATTGCAATGGGATTTACCTCTCAATGGCCAGGAGTGACCAAAATCTTCCGACGCTTAATGCAGTCAAATTTGGATCTTTCTTTCATTTTCCTTTCCTTTTCTTTTTCGAAGGATAAAACTCTATGTACCTTTCATTCGCCTATCTCATAGGCAATCTGATTTCGCTTCCTCCTCTCCTATTTCAAGCGAACCGTGCTCCGTAAGCTCTGACTGACATCGAGTCCAACGTACTCGTATGACAGAGTGCCAATGCAGGACCAAACCATAATTCTTAACCGACGAACTGATTGTCATCCTATCCAAGACACTGTTGCACCAGGGCAGATAGCGATTTATGGACAATAGCACTTCGAGTGAACTAGAAAGGCAATCCAAAGAAATCAAGTCTTTTTCTTTTGGTGTAGATCCGAGCTTCGAAAGTTGTCAAGATGAAAGATAGACGTAGATATACATATAAAAGTTCGAGGCCTACGGGTCTTCTATGGGGGTACGACGGTTGTGGAGGAGGTGTCTCCACGCTTTCTATTTCTCTCTTTTTCTATCTCTCCTCTCCCTCTCTCAATCCTTCGGCTTTCGCATCCAACTTTTCCTGCCCAAGCTCGCGACACTCACGGCGCTGGCTGTACTGGAGACACTTGCCAATGAGTTCAGGCTTACCGAATGTTAATCTTGGAACATGTGTACGAAACTGATTGGGAACATTCCTCTTCGTTCCGGCGCCCGCTCCAACGCACCCTCCATCCAGTTGTCATCGTCGGTTTGTTCGTTGGTGACGATGATCACTTCCCCTTCCCGGAAGGACAACTCGTCCTCATTATCCGCTTCGCAGTCGTACAGGGCTCGACAACGTCGTAGTCCGCTCAAGGTCGACGAAGTTGGCTAAAAATTAACGAATGCAAGATTACAATTAATGCACCAAAGTGCGACCGTTCCTTTTAGTTCTCCAGGACGAAGCAAGCACACTTTAACCCCCTGACGACCAACATCATGTAACACAAACATATGCCAGCACGTTACCTCTTTTTTACACAGTTCAATATTTCATTTTCAACTATTGTCTCTGGAATACCTAATCTCCTCTTGAATGTATCAAAATATTTGCAATATTCTGTAGACTTTCCCAAACACAATGGTGAATTTGTTTCGTAGCATTACAAACATTTAAGCATGTTTCACAAATGTTTCACGAGATCGAGGCCCCATCTCCTAGCAGACGACACTCGCGCGTGAATGTGTGGTACACTCACACACCGCTAGCCCACGTATACGTACGTAAGGATTGCAAGGGTCCGGGATTCCACTTCTGATTTCTCGATAATGCAAAGACGAGGTTTTGTAGTAGTCAAAATTGCTAGATGAAAGATCAATCTAGGGCGCTGTTTGAAAAGTCCTTCTTTTATCTTTCCGAGCAATGGTTTTGCGATATTTGGCTGCATGTTGTCCGTCGCATGTTGCCCGTCAGATGGCGTTGCAGTCAGGCCATACTAGTCTCTCCAACGGGCAACATGCAGCCGAATATTGCAAAACTATTGCTCGGAAACGTAAAAGAAGGACTTTTGAGGCAAACAGCGCCCTAGACTCTGATCTTTCATCTAGTGATTTTGACTACTACAAAACCCCGTCTTTGCATTATCGAGAAATCAGAAGTGGAATCCCGAACCCTTGCAATCCTCGCGTACGTATACGTGGTCTAGCGGTGTGTGAGTGTTCACGCGCGAGCGTCGAATGCTGGAAAAGACCCCCTTAAATGCAACACAATCTTCTCAGACATTTGTTTATTCAGTTTAAAAATTAAAGTTTCGGAGCAAGATACATAATTACAGTTCATGATAGAGCGGATCTTCTTTCATTGGAACCCGTCGGGTGTCAAAGGGTTAACTTCTAAGAGTTGATGGAAACAAAGAATGCTTCCTTAAATCACAAAGACAGCTAAATTGGAAATTCTAGATAGAGAAGACAAGAGGGAGACATTCTCTTTCCAAGAATGTATGCAGATCGTGCACAGTTAATTATCATAAATATTTGTTTGACTTGTTTCTCTTTTTTTACCATTATGGGTACCATGCATAGAAGAAACTGTTTTCATCAAATGTAAAATTGTATTAAAATGCTAACACATTGCTTATTACATAAAAATGTTACATATGAATTTCTTCTAATTAAATGGTATAATCGAGCTATTTGAATGTTATCCATTTAGTATGAGAGTCTATTAGTTATTACTGTTGTAAGTGACACTTTTATACAGTATTTCATGCATATTTTTAAATTGTCTTTCTCAATTACATAATTCTAAAAATTAACAATAGTTGCTAAACTCTTTTTTACATGATAGTATGTTCTCTAATGGTTTCTGTCTAGGTACACTATAACGTCGATTTTATCGAAAGATATTCTGTGTTATTTAATCCAATATATCTACTCTTTCATTACCTTATGTATACTGAACTAGAATTTCCAATAATATGCATTGATTTCATGCCTATTGTAAGTATTGCTTAAACTAAGTCCTTAGATTTAAGCTATCAATACAATGTAAAATTACAAAGTGGAAGATAACGTGTTAACTGGACATAGGTACTTTCTTTATATACAAAAATAATCCAAGATTAACACAACAATATTTGAAACATTTAAAATAGATAGCTGACGCATCTCGTGATTACAATGAAATAATTTAGACAATAAATGAACCAGAACCATTGTATTTTTGCAACTGCTTGCATCCACTTTGTGAGTTTATGGAGGTAGTTTACACCAGAGTAATTATATAAGGGCCCAGTGCGTTCAAGTGCTATTGTTAACACAAATTTGGGAGGCTCATGCGAAAATTAACTTTCAAAGCATCCTAGCACAATATACTTTGATCAATATAAACATTACATCGACATAGAGGATTTGTACACAGGAAGCTCGAGTGTTAGTCATTCAGTATCGTTAATTTTATCATGTATATTCGATTTTCACAAGGTTGTTTACTCGTTAAAAATCGCACAGTAGAAATCCGGGAAGTAATAGTATGTAGTTTCGATTAGAACTCAATAAAACAATCGTTTAGAATCATAGCACGGACAACAGATCCGACGAATCGAAATAAAATGTTATTCTGACGAAAATTATGCCCAAAGCATTGACAATGAAAAAACGATTGTTACGGACAGCACGACTGATCATGCAAAAGCATTGCCACACTTGAAAGGATAACTATACTATTTGACTGTATTGATTGAATCATTTTATTGAAAAGCAATTATTAATACAAAAATTCTTGATAACAGAAGTTACGAATGTTAAAAATTTTAGTAAATGTGCACAGACGAGAAAATTAAATCAACGAGTAGGAACAATATAATTCAGTATTATAATAGTTTTTTGTACGAATAGAGAAAGAATTTTTTGGTTTTCTGATGAAACAAGAAAAATGCCAACTGTATATGTAAACAAGAAAATTCGAAATTTGCAATTGTGTAAATATATATTGTGGAATGAAAGGTATTCTTTCGTTTGAATATTTGTTAACAATGTTAAAACACATTTCAAGTGTAACAAGCTGTAATGTGGGATGGCTGATGTTTACCAGATTCAGATTTGGGAGCAAAGATGAAGGCTCCTCGGCGTAGCTCTCTAGTCTGGACCGGTCCCTTCGCTGTACCAACAATGGTTAATAACAAACCATAAAGCACCGTCTTTGAAATGCATGCACTTTCTAAATACCGATTTTCTTAAAGATCACAATGTTTCTCAAGTTTTCGAATAAAAAACAAGTGCTTCTTAAACTTTAACTGTCTCTATGTAGACTCTACCAACGTGGATAAAAGATATCTATACAAAATAATGAATTTTCGTAATCACGTTACCATCAAATGAGAAATGAGAAATACTATTAAGAACAATTTGAAATTTGCTCCAGCTGTCTTTTGAGATGACACAGATTAATGAATTATGCAACATGAAAGAATGGATGTGCATTATATGTAGATTACTGCAAAGATTAGAGAATGTAAAAATGTGGTGGGCATATGATGCTCGTGATTAATATATGTAATCTACTGAAAATTACTGATACTATACGTATGTGGTTAATATGATTTACGAAGTACCGTCGTTTATGAGAAGGTATTATATCAACTACTGCATGGGAAACGTGGAAGGAGTAACACCGTGTTAGTTAAAATTTTCTGAAATTAGTGACGCTGTTAAATGAACAATAATGACTTGAATGGATGTATATACATACACATACAATGTTAAAGGAGATGTTAGAAGTCTACCGGCATTGATGATTGCGCCAAATAAAATACAAATAAAACGTCATTCGCTTCAGCGTGAAAAATAATGTCTCGGTAGGATTTAGCATTACATATTTGAAAGTAATACGAAAAAAGTATACAGGAAAGTATTCCTTGATTTCCTGTTTCAACGTCTCGTTCCTCCTCTCTCGAGGATATCTCATATTTCATAAAAATATTTCATAATCTTGTGAATAACTTACACGAATGATTCGCAGCTTACCTTGCGCGGGGGTGGAACAGGATTACCCAGACCGTGATCCGAGCACATGGAACTCAATGACTCGCTACTGCGGCCATTGCTCAATCTCGAGGAATTGATGCCTGAAGGCGCCGGAGGTGGAGGATTTCTCGGTCGTTGAAGTGTCGAGCTGTTCACTTTGTCAGCACCTAACAAACAGACGAGACACAATAAATCCTGAGAAAAGAACGGGTGCGGAAGGTTTGGTAAGGTTACCCGAGCCAAGCGTCAGTTCGTAGAGAAGTTCGCATAAACTTTTAAACGCACCGTGTCCCGTTGAAGAATCTCCACTGGGCGATCTTTTATGATGCTGACTGTTTAATGTATTTAACGCATGTGGTAGAGTATGTAAAGAATGCCCAGCTAAGATCGGTTCGCTCGTTGTACGGCTATGCGTCGACGCTGCTAAGGACGCGGACGAAGGTAGTGTACCATAATGAGAGGAGGGTATACCACCTGTACTTCCGGCCGGTGGTGGTGGTGGCGGTGCGACGCGTTTCTTCAGAGACCCATGGATATTCAGTGAAATGTCCGGAGCCATGGGTGCGGGTACTGAAACAGAAATCATCAGTTAGTTCCTCTGTATCTGCATATGATGTGTACACATTGAAATTGTCGTAAAATACGTGGTCTGTCCGCAAAGATTCGACCTTTGCTTATATGATCGTTCCTAAATGGGCTAAGACGGATAGCACATGTTTATATTAGAGTCGGACCTTGTGATAAGTGGCCTACCCATGCGACAAATCTCTGTATGCCGTCATTTGAAAACGATACGCAGTTTTGTAAGCATCGATTCAAGTGAGCGTCGCGTATTATAATGAACGTGTGGAACAACGGATATGCATTAAGTTTTGTCAGAATCTTGGACACTCCTATTCGGAAACCATTGGTATGATCCTCTGTACAGTCCTGATCTAGCTCCTTATGACTTCTGAATGCTCCCCAATATGAAAAAACTTCTCAAAGGACAAAGATTTGCAGACGTAGAAGCAATAAAACAGGATACGACGAGGCAGCTGTTCGCTGTCTCTAAAGATGATTTTAAGGAGTGTTTCCATAAGTGGGAGGATCGCTGGAAGAAAGTTGTGGCTTCTAACGGACAATACTTTGAAGGGGATACCATTGATATTAACCAGGAATGATACTTCTACCTGCTACAGCTCAAGGTCGGATACTTTCCGGACAGATCATGTACTTCAATTCAACAGGATTAATCCTAGGACTTCTAGGTGTCAGGATCTTATTTCATCACCGCGGATTCTCCAACTTCAATGATTTATGTCTTCAAAACAACTAAGTAGCTACAGCTAAATATTCCACATACAGCGGATTCCGGATATTTGAGACACATAAGGTCCGGTGTTCCTTGATGAAAAATCTGTTCTTACAAGGATTTTTCGAAGTTGACAAACTGGTCTCGCCTATTACGAGTAGCGAGGGAGTGGTAAGAGTGCCGAGGATATGACGTAAGGCGTTAACTCAACAAAAGAGAGGCCGTACCAGCAACAGGTTTCCTTGCTTGTGGTGGAGGTGGCGGAGGCATTTGTTGCCTATTCGTCGAGGCACTTGGCGAAGAACCGCTTTGCAAACTGTCGCAAGTGCTACTTCGACTTCGCAGTGTCACTGGTGAGTCTCCTGACCCAGTGCCCCCGCCACTGCCACCACCGCCCACATAAGATGGCGGTCTACTGCGGGACTTCTTCTCTGGCGTTAGACATCCATTCTACAAGAAACAATTAAAGTATAAACAACAAGCCTAGCCAAAAAATTTAGCTATTGATCTTCTATGATCATACCCTGTCCTCTATTATCGTCTCGTCATCAGAAAAATCAGTTGAGCCTTCATCGTGTGAGAGGTTCCACTCAATGTTAACGTTGTCGAATAACGTCTTCTGCCTCTGCAGAGCGTGACTCAACTAAAAACAGTACAACGTTTACAATTGCGTTCTTTGGATTTTATGATGACTAGACTGCGGATGTTTATGCAATTTTCAATTTTTCTAGACGAATTTTGAGAAAGTGGAATAAAATACAATCTTATTTCCAGTGATAGGAGCCTTCGCGGATCTCCGAAAAATAAAAATTGTACTAAATTCTGTCGAATCTTATACATATTCCGCCCTTTCCTGAAAATTTTCAGAAGCCATAAATGCATAAAGATCCGCAGTCTAATGATATTATTAGGGGGGTACACCACTTAAACATTTCATGTCAATGATATACCAGTTCTTTGCAAGTATGGTGGCCCATCTCTTGGGCAATATCAAGCGGAGTTTTATCCTGTTTGTTCCGATGCGTGGGATCGGCGCCTGCACGCAGCAACAATTTCATCGCCTCCGCTCTGTCGTGCCTTGCACAGAGGTGCAACGCAGTCTCTCCGTCAACAGTGGTCCTGTCTATACCGCCTGTTGACATGTTTTGCACTAGGAAGTCAACAATGTGTAAACTATTTCCCATCTCGCGTAAAATGGCTAAATGCAAAGCTGTTTCGCCCACATCCTATAATAGAACAGTGATGCTACAATTGAGGGTCACATTTTCTCGAGTCGAGCAGGTGTAAGCAAACTTCTGAAAGTTCGTCATCGATTGAAATGAAACTTTACCGAAGTAGGTAACGGCGCTGCCAGATCCACGTTCTCAGCATAAACTTGCAGAAGTTGTTGCAGGTCACGATTATTTACAGCGTGTTCTAGATCCGAGAGAAGATCCCTTTCATCCGCGCATGTGTTCATCACGTACCTCTTGTCTACATACTTGGCTCTTATAAAGTCGTATCTCTCTTCCCTGTTCGGTGAAACATAAGTTAGGAGATCAAAGGAATGGAGGCTAAGGATATATGGTTGTACTTACATGGTCGATGTTGGAGTTGGTTTGTGGTTATGATGCAACGTTGCTTCCATCACTTCATTGAACGCCTGGTTAGTCATGTGTCGTGCAAGGAGCAGTTGAGCTGTACCCACATTGTCGAGTGTTAGAGACTGTATTCTGGATATGTGTACACCTAGGTCTCGGTGAATACCGCTGCATTCTATACAGACGATTATGCCGAAATTTGTGGACAGCCACGTAGCATCTGTAAAAATATTCAAATGATAGTCGTCTGTAATCGTCGATCTGCAGAGAAACGGTTATTATTTGTTCACAGTACTACAGTACTAACACCTACCACCCCTCAATCAAGTCTATTACTATTTTATACAATATTAACCCCTTGCACTACGATTTATGTTACGGTTACTTTGTCGTTCATAATCTCCTAGAAAAAGAAGAAAATTTATACCTATTGTCTTCCTACAATGTCCGTGTTAGGAAATTAATAATTAGACAGCGGATTTTTATGCAAAATGAAGATGTTCTAACCGAATTGCAACAATCTGGAGTGAAATAGAAATTAATCTTCTTTCTTGATATGTTTGATCAGTTGAAAATAGCATAACAGTATTATCAAATTCTTCTAATATTTTTACTATCTTAAATTACACCTACTCGTTTTTATATCATAAACGCATAAAATCCGCTGTCTATTAATAATACTCGTCGTGAGTCTGACACGATATTATACATAGTATTATAGTGCAAGCGTTTAATATACGAATAAAATCTACACTATTATATTTTCTGCACAGTCTATCTGATCCTCTGTGATACTGTACTATTGATCGTGTACTTGCTTGGTTTGAAGATACAAGGAGATACACCTAACGTTCGACCCCCAAAACGAGTCCCATCAGATTTACCATTTTGCGAGGAGCAATCACAGCACTGATCGTTTCCCGGTAACCTCATAACGCATCGAATTACGGCCTGTTGTAGTTCAACTAAACTTGGATTCCCAGTACCAGCCTCTGCTTTGCCACTGGCATCGAATGCTCGAAGCAAAGCGCGTTCTTTGCAGTTTACCAGAACGGACATCCATGCTCGTTGATCTGCCTCGTCTTCCGCTTGGAAATGATACGTCCTGTTGTCTGAAGTACCACAAAAGAAATCATTATGTCAAATTCAAACGACAAAGTGAATCAAGCCTGCAAAAATGCAAATAACAAACATACGACTTCGAAGATACGCAACATCACAAACGCATCGTGATTCATAGGCTTTTTACGAGGCAGTGAATAATCACCGGTAGGTAATCCGTTAATATATGTTAACATATGCTTGTAGCGATACAACGACACATATTTTTTGCAGGTTTATACATCAGTTTAAACGACTCACAGCTAATGAGATCGAAACCCCGCTTGTCATCCGGTACTAGCTTGATTTGGCAGGTTAATAAATTCACTCGTGTGGGTGGTTTATTTTCGTCCGCGTGACAAATATCAAGATAACCCTCCGCTTGAACGGCGCACCTTCTCTTCTGCCATACTCTCCTCATTTTACCCTCGCTCTTCTTCAAAAGGTGTCCGGAACGAGTGACACCATGCTGCTTGTCCCCTTGCAGTTGGTGAAGCGAATACCCTGCATTCGCGTTTACGTTTAACTGAAAATAAAAACATACTGTCTTGAATATTCAGTTCTACAAATTTGTTGTGTAAGATTAAAATATGGTAGTTCAAGGTTTACCTCTTTGTCGCAGCCTGAGCTCCTGAGGAGGTTTCTCAGCTCTGTCAACCGCCTTCTCTCTTCGTCCTGCGTTTGCCTAATCTTCTGTAACTTCACGCTGAGGTCAGCCACATAGGAACCGAAGTGTTCGATGGTCTTTAGGCCGTCTTGAAAGTAACTGGAAAGTGGAAGTTCAACACATAAGTTTCTTATTGTAATCATCCTTGCCACTATCTTTATTAACGCTCATACAATCCTCAGGGTAAAAATTCACCCATTTACTATTTTCACATACTGTAAAATCATTGATCCTTTTATGTTAAAATGCGACGTTACAAATGCAACATAATTTGTTGATTTCACGTATAGAGCAAACATGGATGAATTGTTATCCAAGCCTCTTTTATGCAACTATTCTTGAGGAGCGTATGAGGGTTAAGAAAATCCATAGATTTTTAAAAGCGACGAAATAATCGGTAGGCAATATGTTAGACAATTGTGCCTTTTCCAAAAAACTGTTTCCAGTTCTTGTTCATTAAGAAAGGGGTTAACGGCTAAAATATTCTCAATGAATCTTACTTGGTTTGCGCATGGTAATATTCGACTAGATGCTGAAGTAGTTCGATTCCCTTCTTGGTTTTGATTTCGTTCACCTTGATCAGATACTGTAACAGAGACGCGGACGGGGCCGGTTGTCAAACGATCGTCGCAATAAATATGTACGCAGAGAGAGAGAGAGAGAGAGAGAGAGAGAGAGAGAGAGAGAGAGAGAGAGAGTGAGTGAGAGAGAGAACGAGATATGTATATAGAATTACTGTGATTCGTTCCAGAGACGATTTAGGGGGCCTCACCTCGCACATTTGCAATTGAAACAATCGTCTCTCCTTTTCCATCTCATCGGCGATCTCGGCCGGCGTCACTTCCGTCCGAATGAGGCCAGCCTCTTTCGCGTGCTGCTTCTTCTCCTTCTCGATTTTCGCGTATTTCGCCTCGTAGTCCTTCCACGCCTTCTCGAACGGTCTCTTCAGGTCGCCTTTGACTCCTCTCAGGTCCCCCTTCAGCACCGAGTCCAGGGGGAACATCACGATGTTATTGATGTTCTGCATCTGTCCATAAATAATCCACGCGTAAGATTAATTGCGCAATTTTGGGCAAACAGGAAGGAAATCGATATCAGTCGACAGATAAGATACAAGTAACAATTTTCGGAGGAACGACTGGCCAACTCGAGGAAAATATACCGAAAAGTTCTGCATAAATATTGGCAGTCCAAAGTCGGTTGCATGTTTTACGTAAAACTGATAACTGTTCTGTTTATAACTGGTCAGTTTCGTGATGAAAATTACAAATATTAATCAAGTCGTACCAGTTAAACTCGCAAGAGCCAAAGGTGTGTTTTATTTAATATTTCTAATAATATATATCAGAATAATATTTCCGAAGAACAATGTTAATAATTTCGTTTAAAGAAATTGCCGATTGTTATACACGGGTTACCAAGGATAATTTCTACCTGCATAGTTGCAATTATGAAAGAATGTTAACCATCGATAGAGCATAATCCCGCAACAGAAGTCAGTATGATATGTTGCAACCGGTAAAATAGACATTAAACGCGGAATTGTTTCAGCGAATGAACGAGGAAACGAAAATTAGCAGAAGGTGCACTTGAATATAAACGACGAGATAACCGGTCTTCCTTCGTGAACAGTTGCGAATTATTTTCCTGCGGAATCTATTTCGAATGAATAATTTATTGTTACGTAAAGAACGGAACGACCGGGGCAGAAAGTATAGCGTCCATACGCACCAGCGTTTTCATTAGAGCACTCAATTCTTTCGTGACGACCGCAAACTTTAAGAAAGCGGCGCCGATATCCGGTTCCTGTTCTTTCAGCGCCGCATCGCCGAGCCTTTCCAACGCCCTTCCAAGGTACACCTCGTTATCGACGTGAGCTGTTGCAGAACAGAATAAATTGATCTTTAAAAAACTTTGCTAAAAAAACCACCGGGATGTCGTTTATATAGCCATTCATTTACGACGGAAGCAATTAAAACGAACATTAAATCACGAACGCCGTATACGAGAAGAGTTAACACTAAAAGAAATAGCTAAGCCTTCGCCATACGATTTTTTTCGATGGCTACAATCATTTTAACTTCTCCAAAATCTATATTTATCGTGTATACTTGCATCTCCTTTAATGCTCAATGTATTGACTACAATAGAATTTTATTTCGTTTCGAACGAAAAGCACAACGTTCGTATTTCATAGAACTTGTTGGAAGTGTTCATCGTATCACGACCGAGTCTGACTCTGACAAGGGAAGGACCCCAAGTGTCCGACTTCGATTTTGATAAGTTTTTGTGAGGTGATGGTATATGGATCCCTAATTATGTATGCAAAATATTAGGTGTAGTTACTCAATAGTTTTAAAGATATAAACAATTAAAGTTTCATACCTTGTTGTTACATTAGCAGGTTGTAAGCAGGTTGAACTTTAATTGTGTATATCTTCAAAACTATTGAGTAACTACACCTAATATTTTGCATACAGAATTAGGGATCCATATACCATCGTCTCACAAAAGATTATCAAAATCGAAGTCGGACACTTGGGGTCCTTTTCTTGTCAGTCAAAAATTTCTTTTGGTTTCTTTCTCCACGAATTCGCTCGTAAAGATTTACATATTTGCACGACTGACCCGAACAAAAGGGTCCAACGTGCGAAATTAAGTATATCTTGCAGTCTGGAGTCTTCTGCCTCATTGCTTACATTGAGAAAATTATTTGTTTAATTGCAGAAACGAAGAATCCAGGTAGAAAAATACGTGAAAACCGGCAGAAACTTCCATTTAAACGGAACGGCGAGTGCCGCTCGTTAAACGCTTAGAGAACACCTCGCGCCGCGCCGTTACAAAGGCCAAGCAGAGGGGAAATCGGAAACTTTCATCCGATGTCTGATCATTTTTAAGCCGGCCGTGCTACTCACCGTTTCCAGAGTTGTGAATGGCTTTGATCGCTTTCTTCAGCTTCGTCAGGCCGTCCCTGTCGAAGTCCAGCGTCTGCAACAATTTGAAACAGTTCCGTTATCTCCTTATCTCCCTCTTCAGAATTTACGAAGATCAAACCGATAGAACGTCCAACTATTTCAACACTGGATCTACATTACTTTATACAGGGTGTCCTAAAAATGAACCAAAAGAAAAACATTCGGTGCCCCACCTGATGGGTAAAATATAATTTCCTCTTGGGAGGTATTCGCTCCTTCTGGCTAGAAAATTTCCAATTTCCTTCGTTCTCCGAGCTTTCCAAAGGGTACGAAACTAAACGTTGTGTACGAGCAACAAACGTTATCGTAATGCGCGGAGCGCGGAGAACGCACGCTCGCGAGCGCACGTTCTCGAGGCAGAAGGGGCTTCACCGGCTGTTAAACGCGAGAAGGAAAAGCAACAACAAGGAGGAAAGGAATTCCCGAGCAGAACGACGACGGCGATACATTTTATCGGATCACGCTTCGCCGAGCGGAAGATTCGTATATCTTCGTTCCTCGCGGCGCGGTGCGCTCTTGGCCGCTTCTTATCGGAGCAGATTTTTGCGTTCCGTGGCTCGCGCGCTTTCACGATTTTCAATAAACCGCGGGGGTAGGACGTTGTAAAAGTGTATTGGAATCCCGGTGTACGATCCCCGGCAGTCGGCTAAAGGAATCGCAATTAAATCCACCTATCGCCCGATGCCGCGCCGAGCAAATTTCAGCTGTTTATCTTGGACTGAAAAGGCTTGCGCGGGTATTTCATATCCGTCGTTCCTTTTATCCGCGTTTATTCCAAAAAGTTGGGGCACTTTCATATATTTTGCAAATGAGTAGTGATTGCATTTTTATTTATCTTTTGGTAGGAGATGATCAAGGGATGATCCTTTACATTAGCACAAGCTTGGTTCAGATTCTCTTTGTACACTTTGTTCTAGATACAGTTTGACTAGTTTGATCATTTTAAATACGAGGTAGAAAATATTTGCTCATCGAAATAATTCTTTTTACCACGCTTATATTAGCTTGCAGAGTTGTCGATGTTGTCGTCGTATGCGTCAAATCTTGTAATCGAATTTTAAACCACTTCCCGATGAGCTAGAGGCTTGAAACTTTAAACATAACTCAGAACTGGATGACAATGCAATATTAAAAAACAAATTTAAAAAGAAAACTATGCGTTCAGGAGAAACAAATTTTTAATATTAACCGTCACATCTCGTCGCGCGACGCTCGGTAGTACGTCATCGCGTTCAGCGATCCCCACTCCGCGCGCCAGCGCTCCCTACTCCACTACGTGTTCCCACTCCGACTCATCCCCGCTCCACTGGTCCACTCAGTGATGTGATTTTTACCCACCGAAACTCGCGCATGCGCGGCCAAGCAGTAGCGTATCTACAATGACGCAGCCGAGCGGCCAGGGCCCTGACGCCTTGAGGCAGTTATTCTGGCGGGAATGTACCAGTGTTATTTCCTTGTTTTATTATGTATTCTTTTGCGTAGTTATTGCAGTGCTTTTTCCCTATCCCATCCTCAAAATAAAGAATAAGTTTCAATTATAAAATTCTGCGTGGTGCTCAAGCTACCCGATTTCATCGAAATAGTTACGTTACTGAGGCTGAAATTGCCGCGCATGCGCGAGTTACGGTGGGTCAGATCATATCACTGGGCCCACTTCGCACCGAAGGAGCTCAGTGTGGTTGTGGTGTTCCGTTCATTCAGTTCCATTTCGTACAATTTCGGACTCCATAAAGAGACGTCGTCTCTCGGAGTCATCCCCTCATTCTATCTCGCGTATTTCCATATCTTGCGTTTCTATATCTTACTATTTCATACCAGTATTACTATGTCCTGCGTTCCATTTCAAAAAGACTAAAAAGTAGAAAATAAAAAAATATATAAAAAAACTTTAAATACCACGTTTATATTAAAATGCACTAGAAAGGAGAAAATAATTTTTTTAGGCATTAGTGACTAAATAAAAGCGTGGAGCGCCCACGAAGATTACGTCAATATAGTTCAGCACTCCACGCTTTTATTTATAGTCACTAATGTCTAAAAAAATTATTTTCCCCTTTTTAGTGCATTTTAATATAAGCGTGGTTTTTAAAAAGTTTTTTTTATATATTTTTTTAAATTTGTTTTTTGGTAGGAGATGATCAAGGGATGATCCTTTACATTAGCACAAGCTTGGTTCAGATTCTCTTTGTACACTTTGTCCTAGATACAGTTTGATTAGTTTGATCATTTTGAAGACGAGGTAGAAAATATTTGCTCATCGAAATCATTTGTTTTTCTATGAAATTCTTGAGGGGATGATTCTTTATAGCTGCGAGAATTTACGAAAAGGTGGAACTCCTTTTTATTTCATTCCTATTGCTGACAAACAACTCGGAAAATTGTTATCTTGTGCAGAGCTCCGCAGTCTATTTATTGCTCGCAGAGGTCGACGAACGGCTCCTTCAACCCCTACGGGGTGATCCAAGGCAGGTATACACCAAGGTTTCATTAACTTTGCAAGAATCGTTGCAATACGTGGCGAGAGGTATTAATAAAAATTGCACGGTGCTCGAAGCGTTAATCAATTCGACAGGTTCGCCGATCGGCGTTAATTAAAGGGAGGGGTTGCGATGCGCTCGAGCGGTCGCGTCTTCGATTCTTTTAATTATCGTCGCGGAACTCGCCGGTCGTATATGTATACATAGTAATCGACGATCGAATAGTGTACATATATCGGGGATCGCACGGAAACCGGATCCTCGGTGAAAACACCGACGCATCGCCATGCCAGCTGAATGCAAATTCCGGAAGAGACGCGGTCGTCGAACAAACTACCGTATCAGCGCAACGTGCTCAACGACGGGCCGTGACGTGTCGCGATATACCTTGATGCGATCACCTGCTGGCACCCACCAAACGAACAAGAAAGACGGAAACACCCACCTCCAGTTACCGTATATTGTATGCTACAATACGCGCGTTCCTCCACCGAGCCCATTCAACGACCCACCGATCGAAATGTCTGATATTTATCAGCCAATCGACGTCTGCTCACGTTGGACCCCTTTATCCTAAGTGGACGAGGGTGTCCTCGCATTTAGGGTTTCTCGATGTTCAGCCCCATTCAGAATAGACTAGCTAAGAAATATTCTAATGATCGTTACATATCATATACAGGAAAGGTTTGATCTAAAAAAAAAGCCCTCGGGTTCGTGTTCTTTCTTAAATCGCGTGTTGCTACTACATAGATATTTGTGATCTCGCTTAACGTAGAAAAAGGCAGGACCCAGACCAAAATTAAACCACTAAATACAGTTCAAGTTATATCGCGTTTAGTGTCATTTTAATGAGAAAAATCCCACAAATAAGTTGACGAAAGTGCCATAAAAAAATGACGAGAAATAAAGAAGTTTTATAATTGGATTAAGCCAGCGCTCGGATTTACTTACTCGCGACGGCCGAGTTTCAAGGGGTACGCCCCGTCGACCTAGCCGCGGGTCTCGCTCCCCGTGGCGGTCATAATTCGGAGCTCCTCAGGCGCGTTCCATACTCGCTATTCGTGACGCCTAGAAGAACTAAGACCGCCACGGGGAGCGAGACGCGTGGCCGGGTCGTGGGGTGCGTAGCCTTCGAAACTTGGCCGTCGCGAGCAAGTAAATACGAGCGCTAGACTAAACGATCGGGACAGCTCAAGCTTCGCGGCCCCTTGCGGGGTATGCAGTGGAGGGGATATTCGTTTTTCATAGATCGAATCTTTATTATAATTGTGGCAGTATTGACGAGTATCATGTAATCTAATCGGTTGTTTTTCTTTTTCATATATTGTAAGGAAATTGTACTTCATGTCTTCTACTTCAGTTCCAAATAAGGAACTTAGAAACCACCATTGTTTGAGCGAAAACATTTCCGCCATAGTTGTTCGAGGACTGTTTTGCAAGCGTTTTGAAAAGAAAAAACTGTGGGCGAGATTCAACAAGGTCGCTGTTACTAAATCCGACCCTAATGTATGCACACAACGATAGAGTATTGTGTAACATGATTAAATAAGGCTGTATCCTTATTGATAGTGTGTTTATCACGCCGCGTCGGCATGCATAATGCAATATCCTTAAATATTTGAGCGGTTTTCTTGCTACAAACCTTATTCTTTACATTTTTAGCGTTGTCAAGGATCGTTACGTAAAATTTCACGTGCCAACTAAGGTAGTAGTTAAACAATTTTGTTAATAGGCATCGTCTGACCGTTGAGATAGTCTGATCAGTGTAATCTTTAATTACTAAGAAGTTTCTGCAATAAACTGTATTTTACTTCATTGTTAATTGTAAAGTGTTACAATAATGTATGCAAGAAATAATAAATAACGATAAACCGTATTTTCTGTTCTGAAAAATTGAAGCATCGAAGATCGACGAAGGCTCCAAGAAATTTTGCGTTGACTCATTCGATTTCGTTGGTGGGCGTTGTCGGGCCGTGGTCATTGTGATTGTTAATTAGTCAGAAGTTGCTACGGATTCGAACGTGACCGAATATGATACACATCGAGGGACGGGTTCGGGCTGAGAGAGTCATCGAATTTCTGTCACTCCGTCCCCTGTTTTATTCAATTTGTTCGACGATCCTCTTCACACAGTACCAGCCCGCGTATTGTGTGAACAACAGGGACGTCCATCGATCGGTGCGCTTCTGTTCCAACTTTTCAATTATACCCGGTGTAATATCTCCGCCCGGCAAACTGGAATACATAGAACACGACCGAGGAGAGGGGCGATGTCGATTTAATTTTCCGCGTATCGACAAGCACAGTTAAGACCACCACTCAACAAATTCCACTGCTTTCGCTCGATTAATTAATACTATTCACGAAACACAGTCGCTGTCCACACTCCGTTACAATTATCTCTCATCCCAGAACTTCAACCAATGTCGTTCAATTCATATTTTAACGCGTCGACTGCTGAACCAATGTCCGCGAGAAAATTTTCAAATACACGTATTATAACTTGACCACCTTGAATATCTTCTTTGTTGGCTTTAAAGATACGTCAAATGTCCGAAGGACAAAGTTGAATGGTTAAATGGGGCTCATACGATACTAAAAAAAATTTTGTTTTTATGTAATTTTTTTGGTATCGTATGAGCCCCATTTTACCATTCAACTTTGTCCTTCAGACATTTGACGTATCTTTAAAAACAGCAAAGACATTCAAGGTGGTGCAGCTAGGTGAAATACCCTGTATACACGACACAAACATAAATGTAATAATGAAAATTAAGAGCCAAATAAAAAGTACTTCCTTAACGTAACAATCCTAACAAATTGAAAACAATACATCGGTGTTTATACACTCCACGACAAAACTATAAGACACCTGCGATTTTAGGTAATATTTTATTAACGGGGTAGTCCCACCCTAGAATCTTACTAGAATTTTACTAGAAAACATGGGTTTGCGCGCTTTGGTTGTTTGACCTTATTAGAGCAGATTTTGGGCTGGATGAGGGCTCATTCTAAAGAGGAAGGTTCATCCCACTGCGCTCTGGTCATGAGGTTAACGAGATTATGTTTAATATGTATAATATAAGGGCCCAAAGTAGAGAAAAAATCTAGGAAAAAAACCCGCAGATTTCAATGCATTTTTCTGTCTCTAAAAGACTTCTTGACTGCTATGATGACCAGAGCGCAGTGTGATGGACCTTCCTCTTTAGAATGAGCCCTCACCCAG
This sequence comes from Lasioglossum pauxillum, assembly GCA_933228785.1. Lineage (NCBI taxonomy): Eukaryota > Metazoa > Arthropoda > Insecta > Hymenoptera > Halictidae > Lasioglossum > Lasioglossum pauxillum. The sequence continues at coordinate 37,094,110 of OW121699.1, read as the reverse complement.
CCTAAAATCTGCTCAAATAAGGTCAAACAACCGAAGCGCGCAAACCCATGTTTTCTAGTAAGATTCTAGTAAGATTCTAGGGTGGGACTACCCCCTTAATACTAATTTTTTCGTAAAAGTTTTCGTTATTAATCCAAAGAATCAACTAAAGTACATACATCTCTCTAGCGGCAATGATGTTGAATTAGATTGAAAAAAGTTTCATTAAAATTTCTAATTTTTGATAAAATAAGGTGCGACAAATCTATAAGACAATGTATATTTTACGTAAGAAAAAGTTGATGGAAATTAATGAAAAATATTTTTTTCTATTTAGTAGTAATGTGTTGTGCCACCTTGATTTTTCATAGTTTCAATTAATCGTCGTGGTATCGATCTATATAAATTTTTTATTTGATATTGACTTAATGTGGCCCAATTTCTTCAATACGAGCTTTCAACTCTTTCACCGACAAAAACTGTTTCCGATTTCCATATACAGCACGTGCTAAAACTCCTCAGATGTTTTCTATTATATTTAAATCTTGAGACCTCGCAGGCCATGGTAAAATTTGTATATTACGGTCTTCAAAATATTTTTTTACGCGTTTCGCTGTATGCACAGCGGCATTATCGTGTTGAAAAATATAATTTTCACATGCAATAGTGCTTGCATGTAGCGTTAATTGTTCTTCTAATATTTTTATACAGGGTGGCCCACATAACTCTGAACACCTCAATATCTCCGTTACTTTTCGTTGTACAAAAAAACTTCGTAGGACAAAGTTACACTGTTTGAAGGGCCACATATAACGGTGTAAGGGAAAAAAAATTTCAAGGTCATTTTTATGAGATTTCAAGGTTATCGATGTTTTTTTAAATGGAATTAGGTATTTTTTAATACATCAATCGATGCAGCTGGACATTCTTTATAAAAAAGTACTAACCTATGTATGTCGAAAAGTTAGTAGTTCAGGAGATATTTCAATTTAAATAACTCCAAAATACCATTACTGTCGTACTAAGACGTTAGTGTTTACTTACTTGTGTAACGCCTTAGTACGACAGTAATGGTATTTTGGAGTTATTTAAATTGAAATATCTCCTGAACTACTAACTTTTCGACATACATAGGTTACTACTTTTTTATAAAGAATGTCCAGCTGCATCGATTGATGTATTAAAAAATACCTCATTCCATTTAAAAAAACATCGATAACCTTGAAATCTCATAAAAATGACCTTGAAATTTTTTTTCCCTTACACCGTTATATGTGGCCCTTCAAACAGTGTAACTTTGTCCTACGAAGTTTTTTTGTACAACGAAAAGTAACGGAGATATTTTGCTGTTCAGAGTTATGTGGGCCACCCTGTATATTTAATTGCATTCATGCTGGTGTTACTAAATTTTACATCGGTTCTACCGTGGTACCCTATAGCGGCCCATACCATGGTGCCGCCTCCGCCCATTTATCTCCTTGACAAATGCAATTCCTTCCGCAAATCATGAAAATAATATGAAAGACCATCCGGTCCATCTAAATTGAAACGTTTTTCATCTGAAAAAATAACTTTTCTCTACATTTTTTTTTCACTGGAAATGTCTCTCCGCAAAATCTTGCCTGGCTGCTTTGTGTCGATTCGGAAGTGGCGGTTTTTTCTGCAATTTTCGTCTTTTTAAATGCTTGGCCCGTTTAATTATCCGTTGCACATTACGAATATTGTTGTGAACGCCAGCTTGCGCTGCAATTTGCCGTTCTGTCAAAACTGTCTACCCTCAGAATGGCTCGTCGTTGTCGCTTTTGAACTCCACCAGGATGTTTTTTCCATAATTCTCTCTATTTTTTAAATAATTGAACACGGCACATCGAATTAGCCCAACCAGTCTTGAAATTTCTGAGATAGAAGTATTCTTTTCTTCTAAATTTACGGTCACTCTTATTTCACTGTCTGTCAGCTTTTCCCACGCGGCATTGTAGCTATATTATGCAAGAACAAAATTACAAATGTTTAATTTTAAGTATACAATTACTTCTAACACTGTGACTGCGATTAGACTATAAGATGACAAAAAGCTACTGTCTCATAGTTTTGTCGTGACGAGAATATCATGTTTACATACATTTCCCAAATTCTTGTAATTGTAGCCGTCGATATTTCGTAGAACTGTAGAATGTACTTCTACATAATGTAAACAATAACACTATGAATGAAGGAAGAAAAAACTCCAGACTTACATAGAATTTTCATCGAATTTCTCATATGTCCTATAGTTTTGTCGCGGAGTATAAATGCTCGTAATGTTTTTCCTGTCATAAATTTTACCTAAAAAAATCTAGTGATAGCATGAAAAATCAACGGATGAACAATGAACAATTTAAATGAATCACCGAAAGGTGAACAAGTTGAAAGACATTTTCCCCGAGTTCCTGTGATCTTCCGGTGGCAGCAGGCGAATAGCAATCGTCATTTCCGTTCGCCGTCAAATCCCTCTCGATTGAAACGAATTGGAAAACGAGATAGGTACGTTTTCTATTTTCAGTACGCGACCGGGGAGACAAACGGGCGCGGGCGGCTAAACGGCTTTTCCTCGGAACACGAGATACACGATAATAGCAGCCGCATCTTGCGTTATTCCGGTACCAAAACTGTGTCGTGTCCCAGAGCGGTAGTTCGTAAAGCTGAGGGAACATTGCTGTGAGCTCTCGCCGGGGTTCGCATGATTCGCGCCGCTCGAACGCCGTGCGTCGTCGGTCCAGGCCCGACCGGCACGAATCACTTGGGCGTCGTCGTCGTCGTGCCTCGTAAACGCGAAACTGGCACATCAGAAATTCGCACCGCGAGCGACACGCATAAACGAGAAACGAATGTACTCGTTTTCATTTGCCTACTTGTTAACTATTTATCCAATCTGCACGCCGGGTGGGCGGAACGCCGGCCCGCAATTTTATAGAACAATGTTCGCTTTATCTCGATTGGCCTGTCGCGAAATTACTACTTGCGAATCGCTATTTCTGGGTCCGCGTGTTCGCAGAATCTTTCCGCATCGTTCGCACGTGCTACTTATTTTATTAGATTCCAATATAAATATGTTCGGTTACCATCTCTTTTTCATTTAGTGATGAAGTATTGTATGTTTCTTACACACAGTCCAATAAGTATTCGTACACCCTTTAAAACAGAATAACTTTTTTATAATTGTACCGAACGATCTGATTATTTGTAAGTAATTAGAAGCATTGGTTTACTAGATGATGTGAAAAAATGATTTTCCAAAAATTACAATTGATCAGGTTACGTGCAAACATAGAAAAAGCATTTTTTTTAAAACTTTTTCATTTGGGTCCCTAATGAAAATTTAAAATATATATTTTGTAGATCTATGTTCGTTATACACATGCTGAAAATTTCATCGAAATCGGTTTGCGCAGGAAAGAACGACACACATCGAAAGATGTACGATTCTGTGGATTTTAAGCAGAAACTTAACTGTTCATGCATCAATTATCTATTGCATGCGCCCCACGTTTTTCGTTTTAAATCTTACAAGTATTTTCGTAGCTATTCAAAATTGACAATCACAAATTTTTAGGACTATCTGTATGGGGTTAGAAATCTGTACGGGGCTAGAAAAAATTATTTTATGCTTTTTAGCCCGTTCTAAAAACGTAGTATATTAAAAAATTTTTTATTTAAATAATTTGTTATAACTCAAACCAATAAAGTGACTGTACGTCGACTTCTATAATTATTTATTAATCTAACCGAAGGTTATAATCTTGGTAATAAATTCCGCTATTAATTGATTGCTGTGGTACGGCTAATTACAATTGGAAACTACTAGAAACTGCATTTGGCACACTACAAGCTTTAATTGCTTTCGTGTCTGATTTTTAGTCGTGGAAACGGGGTCAGTGATTATTTATGTTTATTACGACGCCCTAAATCATTGCGGACGGACGACATCGGGAACAACCTTAATATTCGTCGAATGCGAATAATTCACGTTCTGTTAAATTGCTGTCGAATTACTGTCAACGGCAAGTATTTACCTCGTCAGCTATAATGTCAATAATGGAAATGAACGTGCAAAATTCAAGCGGGAGTTATTAATGGTATTTATAATACATAGACTGCGGATTTTATGCATTTATGAAAAAAATGGCCACGTACAATTTAAAGCAGCGAACATGTTAAAAATATTAAAGGACATCAATGTATTATTTTCAACTTAATAGGATAATTAAAAGAAGAATACAAGTTCTATTTGGCTCCTGTGTCCTGCAATCAATGCAAACATTTTTTATTTTGCATAAAGATCCGCAGTCCAATAATAAACAACGTAGACTGTTATACGAAACAAAAATTTGTCTATCCGATCGAAACAAGCCCAAACAGATACCCAAAACTGTTCTACCTCCACACCCCGTTAGTTTCCCCGCCTAAAATGGCAATTTTCAGGCGCCTTCCCAGAAAAGCGCAAATACGCGCAGCTATTCGACGCCGGGGAATGTGAAAACGCCATAACGGGTTGAGGAGGGTTTGCCTAACAGTTGTTGAATCCCCAGAATCGGTCCCCATCGAACGAGTTTGTCCGCGAAATGACCCTAATCGTATGACGAGTGACGAGTGCGGTGAAACGATTTCGCGTTGCGTTACGCAGAAATCTGTGGAGGCCCGGTGTCGGCGGAATCGTGTCATCGTGCTTACTCTCGAATTGGAAACCTGCGGAACGCGGGAACGAGGAGGGTCGAGGCGTGTTTGGCAAATCCGCGGGGAAATTGGCAAATCTGGCCCGGTCCGGAACTGACCTCCCTTACACTGCGGAGTCGCGCAAACGCCGAGGAAACAGGTAAAGCCGATGGAACAGGTTTCGCTGCTCCTCAGCCAATGAACCTCGGCTTAAAATACGGTACCATTTACAAGCGGGATCGCCGGGACCAATGTTTAACACTTTGCGGTACCCCGCGCACTCTCGCGGACACGTGAACGCGTAATATCGAACGTTTCCGGCCGTTCGTGCAGTTTTACCGGCCCTGATTAACTTTAAATTTCATCGATGATTCCTTATACAGGGTGAACCACGAATCGTGACCAGCAGTCTGTACCATTACTCTGTTATTAGCAGTCCGATCAAATATGTTTTTATCACATATAGCATGGTTTCAAAAGAACTTTCACGTGATTATAGCAAATTTTTTGAAAAAAAATTAAAAAAGCAATTTTTTTATGATACTTACCGAAATCGCCTTGAAATCCTCTAACAAATAGGCGTACAAGAATTATCGGTGTATTTGCAAAAAATTAAAGGTGACCTTAAAAAAACATAAAAAAGGGTTAAAAAAAGTTTGCAGTAATCAAGTGAAAGTTCTCTTGAAACCATGAAATCTAGTATATGTACCTGATAGAAACATTTTCGATCGGACTGCACCCAGTGTCGGGCAAATTTTATTTTAAATATTCAATAAAGTGTGATTTTAATTGCACATAATAACAAAACTTTTTATTTAAATAAATTATTGTTTCTTATTTGCAAATAAAAGATTATTAACTTTCCGATTTTATAGGGAAGTTATTGTAATTACCCCGAAAATCGAAAATCGATTTTTTAGCAGATCTGCACGTTTCATGGTCATTGGAGTCATTTTAGACTATTTTTATCAAAATGTTCGTGTGTGTGTGTGCGTGTGTGTGCGTGCACGCGCGCGCGTATGGCCGTTTCTATGTAATCAAATTTTTCGTTAACGTTTTCAGAAAAAGTTACAACGCGATCAGGATGATGAATGATGCAATCGATGTGCCCCGTCGTAACTTAGAGCTGATTAGATTTTGGTCCATATTGGTCAAGTAGTTTTTTAGATTTTTACTTTTTTTCGAAAAGAGTTGATTCTACAATGCAATTATTAAGGGAGGACGAAAATTTTCCACCAAAGAACCAAACGCAATTACATAAAAATTTTTTTCTTAATTTTTTTTTAGATTTAAAAAAACTTTTTTTTTAACTGATGCTAATGTTACCGCTTGGAATAATCGAAAGTTATTCCAATGCAAGAGTGAATTTATCATCTCTATTCCCAAGAATACATTTTGGGAGAATATCGATGAAAGTACAAAAAAAACGATGTTAGCGATGTTGGCGAAGGAGTAACGAATCGGGAAGTTCTTTGTGTGACTCTTGGAGAGTCACACACCAAATAAAAAACATTAATGGCAGTAGGCCCTACTAGCCATGCGTATCACTAACCCTCTCGCAAGAGCAGTCCTACCCGCGAGCTCGCGAAGCGAGCGAGCAACAATAGCCCTCTAGTTTATTATTTGGATTGATTTGAAAATACAATTTAATTTATTATTTGTCAATACAAATAATAATTGAAATTGTATGTGTAAATAACAATTAACTTTGTTATTTTAAATAATTCTATTTAGACTTGCTCCAATAATAAATAATTATTTTTGCTTTTTATTCGAATATCCAAATAACAAGTAACTTGTTATTTAAATTTTTGATTAAATGATTATTTATTTAAATAAATTTTTTTATTGCTCAACACTGACTGCAACTAACAGAGTAATCTCTACTGGTCACGATTCGTGGTTCACACTGCAAAGTTTATGCATTTTTGGTAAAAATGAATAAGTCCAGTTTAAACCAGCAGACAAATCGAAAGAATTTAAGAACATAAATGTATCAGGTCCAGCTTATCAATGTTATAAAAAAAGAATGAAAGTGCTATTTGGCTTTTAGTGGCGTCTAGTGATCAAAATGTCAAAGTGCGTGAACCGGCGCGGTTCAATTGAAGCAATCAAGTTTCGGTACAATGGAAAGACTAAAAACAATACCTCCAGAAATACGTCTAAAAATACATACAAATAGAAATGTGAATTATTCAATGTCTCTTTTTTTTTTAAACAGAAAAATAAATGTAGAAATATCAACTAATGTTTTCATATTCGTTGTCAGAACTGTTTTTAAGAAATGTACATAAATATTCATAAGAGAGTCGTCAAATGTCGCCGGGTGTCAAAGTGACACGTTTCGTAAAAGATTAACCATTTTCGAAAATAACATAATTTCCAGCTAAACGAAGTCTTTCAGTCTTCATAAATATGTTCCACGTAATATGTATGTAAATAGCATTGAGAATGTTCATCCTCGGAACGTTTAAAAAAACTTTTACCCACTAAATGAATACCAGTGAATAAAACTGTTAAAGTTTAGCGTTAGCAACCACTCAGACGCTTGACTTGTCACGACTGCGGAAGATCGTACAACGTTTATGAATAATTATTTTTACGCGGATTTCACGCTGAAAGGGGTTGGCCGAGTTTCTCGTTCGCAAGTTTTCCGCGTGGCGCCGGCCTAATAATAAACTTGCGATGATAACGCGAAACGATACAATGATCGTTCTCGTTCGTCGACCGTTCGCTCTTTCTTCGCCTAGTCTGTGTTTTTCCATTTTCAGAAGCTTGTCGCACTTTTATGTATCTAGGACAGTCGTTGCTTGGCATGGCGCACTGGTGTCCCGACCATATAAAGGGTGTTAAGAAAAATGCAGTCCTAAGTAACCTGTTAATCGTTTACTAAAAAAAGTTTCACGACTGAAACAACTCTTTCTTGAAACAAGCTTTACGCACATTCTCATTCTCATGCGTTACCTAAGACAACCCGGAAACGGGCTTGCTCGTGTACTAAAAAATTCCTCATTGGGAAAATAAAATAAAAAATGCTATTATACAGGGTGTCCCACCCGCTTTTGGCATCTTGATTTTCTCGCTATTGTTACTCGTAGTAAGAAATGTGTCAGCGGAGGCTTAAATGGTATTCAGTGGAGCATATTCTGATGTTACATATTAGTTTTTTCGTGAGTGGACGTGTAAAGATCATATTAAGGTCAACTTTGTTTTCTTTAATGGAATGAGGTATTTTTTAATACATCAATCAATGTAAGAAAGTACTAACCTATGTATGTCGAAAAGTTAGTAGTTCAGGTAGTTTTGAGTCATCTACTTCGTATTAAAGAAGAAATCAAGTAGAATTTAATGTAAAAACTGGGTACTCTATCAAAGTAATCTACGACATCTAGTGAGCAGTGTTCAAAGTAGATAAAAAATAAAAACAGATTTCTATTTATGTTATAAATGGGCAAAAAAAGGTTTAAAATTTTGTTAAATCCAAAATGATGTTTTTTCATGTATTGTTCCACTTAAAATAAAGAAATATAAGCAGATATTGGCATTATGTTTAAAATAACGGTCTCTCTACCATAATCTTAAAACCTTAAAATACTGTTTCATCAATTTCTCTAAAATAAGGAATTGTAAGTTACCTAGTTCTTATATTCAGGCGGCGATATTTCAATTTAAATAATTCCAAAACACCATTAGCGTCGTATTAAGACGTTAGCGCTTATTTACTAGTGTAACGTCTTAGTACGACAGTAATGGTTTAAATTGAAATATCTCCTGAACTACTATTTTTCGACATACCTAGGTTATATACTTTCTGATACGAATGTCCAGCTGCATCGATTGATGTATTAAAAATATATAAAAAAAACTTTTTAAAAACCACACTTATATTAAAATGCACTAAAAAGGAGAAAATAATTTTTTTAGACATTAGTGACTATAAATAAACACGTGGAGCGCTAAACTATGTTGACGTATTTTTCGTGGGCGCTCCACGCTTTTATTTATAGTCACTAATGCCTAAAAAAATTATTTTCTCCTTTCTAGTGCATTTTAATATAAGCGTGGTTTTTAAAAAGTTTTTTTTATATATTTTTTTTATTTTCTACTTTTTAGTCTTTTTGAAATGGAACGCAAGATATAGTAATACGTACTGGTATGAAAGTGTAAGATATAGAAACACAAGATATGGAAATACGTTAGATAGAATGAGGGGATGACTCCGAGAGACGACCTCTCTTAATGGAGTTCGAAATTGTCCGAAATGGAGCTGAATGAACGGAACACCGCACCGACTGAGATCCTTCGGTGCGAAATGGGTCAGTGGAGTGTGAATGAGTCGCAGTGGGAACGCGTAGTGGAGTAGGGAGTGTTGGCGCGCGGAGTGGGAATCGCTGAACGCGATCGCGTACTACCGAACGTCGCGCGACGAGGTGTGCCTGTTATTATAATCTGAACGCACAGTTTTCTTTTTAAAATTTGTTTTTTAATATCGCATTGTCATCCAGTTCTGAGCTATGTTTAAAGTTTCAAGTCTCTAGCTCATCGGGAAGTGGTTTAAAATTTGATTACAAGATGCTAATATAAAAAATACCTCATTCCATTTAAAAAAACAAAGTTGATCTTTATTGGACCTTTACGCGTCCACTCACGAAAAATCGAATAACATCAGAATATGCTCCACTCGATACCACCATTCAAGCCTCCGCTGAAACATTTTTGCTACGAGTAACAATAGCGAGAAAATCAAGATGTCAAAATCGGGTGGGACACCCTGTATAAAAGTTTATTGGTAAAACTAGTAAAATTTTCATTTGATTGGTATATATAGGTAAAATTGATCAACTACATTTAATTACGAGTTACTTGCTTGATTTTATAAATTTTGTGAATTTGATGTGGGATTCGAGAATAGATTAACGTTAGGTACGATTAAGCGCGCGAGCGATTCATCTCTAGACACTCAGCATCGTGTATTGGGTGCTCGTCCAAGTTATTGATTTATTCGCCAACAGTGACTCCATGGTGCAGTTTCGCTGTACATCGCAGTTCTTTTGCCACCTACAGTACAAGCTATCCATCCATCCGTCCATCCAGTACACGTTTACTTCAATTTGCCACTACGAGTTTTTGCAACGCACCCCCATCGCACAATTGATACTAATTGCCGATTTAACTGCCCAGAGCATCGAACGAAAAAAAAGCTTCGAATATAGTCTATCAAAGCCTTTGACGTACTAACGATATTCAAACAAATGAATACAAGCTGGTACGACGAGCATGATGTTTCTCTAAATTGCTCGATGAAAATATTATTTTAAATGCACAAATATGATTTTATTTCAGAGTATCCAACAGTACATGGCTGTCAGAAGTACTCTGCCAAAATGCAATTCTATCATGACAGTCGAGTAGAAAGTGGCTGACTACATAATTTCTGTTCAGCTTAAAATCCTTAATTTTAAACTCTCAAATATAACTGTCTAGTTTCATCGTATCCAAGAGCAAACGACTGCCAAAATGCAATTCTATCGTGACAGTTAAATGGAAAATGGCCGACAGCAGAATTACTGTGCATGCAACATGCGCATGAATAGAGAAGTACACTAAAAAGTTAACAAAATTTCACATAACCTAGTTAACTGATCCTTCTAACATCTCAAAAAAATACTCAAGTCGTTTAGCACAATTTTTAAAAAATTATTGGTTTTTAAAGGGTGCACAATTAGGAGCAAAACTGATCACACACGCTTTAAATCAGAATAACTTTTTTATGAATGGACCAAACGACTTCAATTTCTCTGTAAGGCTAGAAGAATTAGTTTAGTAGATGTCATCTAAAAAATATGTTGAAAAAAATGCATTTGGTCGAAATTGTGAAAAAGAATAGAATAAATTGATTTTTACTACTTTTCTAGCTGGGTCAGTAACGAAAATTTAAATGATGTGTTTAGTCAACTCATATAAATTATATACGCTTCGAAAATTTAATTGGAATTTGTTAATTGGTTTACGAGTTATAAACGATCAAGAGTGGTAAAAATTGCAATTTTTCAAGATTTTCGGCCTTTTTACCACTTTTGATCGTTTATAACTCGTGAACCAGTTAACCAATTTCAATGAAATTTTCGGAGCGTATATAATTTATACGAGCCTACCAAACGCATATTCTAAACTTTCGTTATTGGCCCAGCTAAAGAAATTGTAAAAATCAATTTTCACTATTTTTTTTTTCAAAATAATGACCAAATGCATTTTTTCAACATATTTTTTAGATGTCAATTACTAAACTAATTCTTCTAGCCTTACAGAGAAATTAAACTACATAGTTTAGTCCATTCATAAAAAAGTTATTCTGATTTAAAGTGTGTGTGTGATCAGTTCTGCTCCTAACTGTATATACTTTTGACTCTCAGCCCGCCAATTTTCCAGTGTTTCTACGGTGGATGATGAAAGTTCACGGTGGAAGAAAGTGAAAGAAAAATAGAATGAGCGATGAGTCATCGTGAATTCGTGCAAGGGCCCAGAGAGAACCGAGCCGGTCTGAAGGAGCGGTGAACCAGCTCTTCGTCTGCTCGTCTCCTCGTCTCCTCGCTCCGTGTGATCCTCTTTCTCTTCTCTTTCTCCGGCTCGGACGACCAGGTGAAGCGACCAACAAGTACGAAAGAAATTCCTGGCCGCGCGCGCGGCCTTGGTAGGTCGTTCGTATCCGAGTCGTTTACCTGGACCGATTTGCAAACGCGAGGGATCGGCTGCATCTGCGCGCCGCTTCTAGCCGCCTCCGACCAGATGCCGCAAAATTTTACTCGGACAATACCTGGCAAATCCTAATCGCTCCTTACAAACGAGATCAAACGCAAAACTTCGAAACCGTTCATACGAATGGAACGTACACTCCATAATTAGACTGCGGATTTTATACAAAAAAATTAATGGGTGGATTATTTTGTAGTTATTGAAACCCAACAAAAACATTCTATAAATAGGAGCCAAGTTCCTATGGCCGTAAAAAGTTGCGAGATCAAACAAAATATGGCCAAATTCGTTAGCTTAGAAATACCTCTTGCAATACTGAAAAAAGCGTTTGTAAAAATTAGTTTAAAAGAACGCTATTTAATTTTCAACGAGTTACATGGAGGGCTAAATTATTCAAACTTGGCCGCCACCTAACACCTTTTATGGCCATTGGTTTAAAAAGTAACGGCCAAGTTTGAATAATTTAGCCCTCCATGTAATTCGTTGAAAATTAAATAGCGTGCTTTTAAACCAATTTTTACAAACGCTTTTTTCAGTATTGCAAGAGGTATTTCTAAGTTAACAAACTTGGCCGTATTTTGTTTGATCTCACAACTTTTTACGGCCATAGGAACTTGGCACCTGTTTACAGGATGTTTTTGTTGGGATTTTATCAATTTTTGTTGAAATTTCATCAATTATCAAGTAGGTATCAAAGAAAAAAAATCCTTTTCTAATCTGCAATACAAAATCCAAATTCAATGTATCGAAGATTAACACTCGGCCGGCGACGCTCGGATCCGTTTGCCACCCGCCGCTATAGACGATGCTCGGTGCAGTTTCTTTTGTTTACGTTAGAGCGATTGTTTTTTTCATCAGTATTTGTTGCGACTTCGAAGCTAATAAAACGTATACTTATGTATGTTATGCTGCTATGTTGTATCCTACGTACCTATTTCGTAATTTTTTTTTCAATACAACCTCTTTAAGGTGTAAAATTTCAAACTTTGATAATTATTCCTTTGAGTGTTTGTTATGGTGGACCTATGTACCAAATTTCAAGCTTGTAGGTCAATGGGAAGTATCCAAAAGGTTTTAATGATCTGTCAGACAGTCAGTGACAAATTTAGCGATTTTTGAGGTCTTATATTTCGGAACCTACTAATGTTGGAAGATTAATGTTTCGTCAATATTGAGACATAATAGCATTTAACAAGTGTACGAAATTACATCTCTCCATCTGTCTCCAGTGCCGAGTTATAAGCCTTTAAAAAACGGCCAAATTGTTTCGTGTAAAAGGAGGTAGTGCGAGAACTTGGCTGGTGCACTGCCGTGTACCTAGATTATTGAAGAAGAAATAAATGTTTTATTTGCCACCTGTGTTTTTAAAATTGATTGTTCAAATTCTTCTTTCATGAAAATCCACACAGTCTCGGCATAATGTTATTGGAATTACTACGTTGTGTATCTTTCGATCGTAGAAACACAGGGGTCGTTAAACCATGCAATATTGTTCTCTAGAATCTGACTCTAACTTCATACGTAACACACCTCTATAGTACATCACAATTGTTATAGAGAACCTACACGTGGACACGATCTATTTATATAGCGTGATCGAAAGTATGATGCGAAGAGGATGATTCTTTACACAAAAATGAACCAAAAAGTCGAATACAATCTTCTGCACAATTTTGGATGTGATCGAATACACCCACAATCTTCGGAAACGTCGAATTACCCGATGCCATAAATATTTTTAATTTTTTGCTGCCAGGATTGTTAATTGAAAAATGTTTTAGCACCCTTCCGATTTATTTCTGCGTAAGAAATCGGCCTTTGCCCTCGTGTAGGTTGCTTTCAGTCACAGCCAGTGCACAGAACACAGGAAAATGATTCAGCGAAGAGGTGGTTCCACGCTGGTCGAACAATTATAAAAAAATTATCTGGGGCGTGTTAATGTATCGGCAACATGTAAACGACCGGTTACGCAAAATCCAATACATAGCATGCTGTTCTCGAGTCAGTCTCTGTCGATGGGATTGGCTTACCGGTCTTCCTCCACTACGGTCTTTGAGGGTAAGCACACGGAACATGCTTCCGCCCGTGCGTTTCAATCAATAAACCGCCTGTGAAGTGTCCGAGAGTGGAAATCTCTCGTGGAAATTCCGATTTATACCGTTGGCCCGAGCTTATTTAATTATTTTACTCGAATCGCCTCGCAGCACACGCTCCGCCACAATCTTTGCTTTCTTTCTGGGAACCGTTCCTTCTCCTTGATCAGGCTACCCGGGGCTTTGATTCTACGTTTTTCCTCGAGTTAGCCTGAAACGGCTGATTAAATTTGAAATTGTTAGATCAGATTCATCGTTTCGACCGGTTGGGAGAGGCCGGAGGCGAGGGATGTTTCGTAATACCGTTATGAAGCGAAAGATCGTGGATTCCGATTATGTAGTTGGTCTCAATTCCTGCTTTTGATCTGAAGAGGTTACTTCTAAAATGTTCAATCCGTCGTGATAATCGATTTATTCAACTCTTATGCTCCCTGTAACACTCCAACAGTATTAAACACGTGTAATTTTATCGTTTCTCTGCTTCCACAATCGTTTTTACACGTATTTATCTCCTAGAATTAAGGGTGTCGGCACGGTCGTGCAAAAGTGTGGTGGCACACGCTCACATCTCTACATCCGCATACAAATTACAAGGTTTACAAGAACACAAAATGACGCTTCAACATTGCAATCAGGGTCTCAGACAGTGACCAAACCAGCACTTGAGGGGAATACAATGGTCATCAGAGAGGGGGTACATCATCTCACCGAGACTCTCCTCATCTGGCGACACTGATTGCAATGAGGAGTTCAGAAGCGGTCAATTGTGATTCCTAAAAGTCAAATCTACACCTCGGGGTTCCGAAATTTTGCACTAGTAATACCACTGTCTCTTTCCTAAACTGCACGTTACAAATGTTCTAATAAAATACGGCTGATAACGCAAGTCGAACGTTATACGACGTTATACCGTTATTTGAGTAATTTATAATATTCGGCAGATATTGCCTGTCCAACACCACTGGTATTGGCCTGTCATGAGGCAACCGAAGTAAGCAAAACGTCAGAAGATAGCCGCTTCGCGTACCAGTGTTTTTGTTCAATAAATTTAGTGTTTGCATGGACGATGGACACTGTATTATCGATGGACAATATAATATTGACCTGCATTATCAGCCGTATTCTATTATAACATTTGTAACGTGCAGTTTAGGAAAGAGACAGTGGTGCTACTAGTGGAAAATTTCGAAACCTCGAGGTGCCGTATTATTTTCCGAAACATTTTTCGTGTTTATGACACGACACTTTTCATGTCGATGCAGAGCAATTAATCTCAATATTTACGAAAATCTGTCAGTGGCGACCATCCTGTGATATCATGCTTGCTTCGGATGCCTCGTGACAGGCGGTATCTGCCGAATATTACAAATTATTTCTCGACAACGTAAAAAAATGCATTTTGGGCCGCTTAAAAATATCCATTGACCGCTTCTGAACTCCTCATTGCAATGTTGAAGAGTCATTTTGTATTCTTGTAAACCTTGTAATTTCATATATGTATATGCGGATCTAGCGATATGTGCGTGTGCCACTACACTCTTGCACGGGCGTGCCGGCACCCAAAGAATCCCAAACGTTTCTTCTCCGTAAACAATCTTCCTTAATATAGCTCTTCGACCGAATAGTTTTATTAACCCGCGGTGCATTCGTCAAAGGTAAAGCTGTTATTGCATCAGTATCATGCAATCATTGGACGTACAGTTTATTTCCGTCTGTGGCGTATCTTGGAGCAATCGAGTCGTTTGATTTTGAAAAGCGATATCGGCGTTTAATGTAGGATTTAAATTTGTTTTAATAATGACTCAGGTCGATAGATCTCGATACGCGTGGAACGACGATTTTCAAGGTCTCGGCGCAGTTCGACAGACTTCATTGAATTAACACACTCGTCGTCCGGAAGTGGTCAGAAAATGCCGCGCAGAACGTGCGCCTAATGCTAAGGCATCCTAGAAACAAGTTGTTCAATTAAGACCGACGACAAAAGCAAGGAATTGCGACTCTCAACTTCATTGGAGACACAATCGAGGTATTTAACACGGAGATTCGCGAGAGAACCCGAAAATTACTGTTTACCCTCAACATTGCGGATTTGCACAACTACGAAATATGTCAGAGTGTGTTTAATCATCATAGAGTATGCTGCTACCCTTATGAACCGAAAACCGGAAAAATTTCCAGAGTGTATAGAAAATAGAAAAACCCAATCACAAAAACTAATAAAAATGCTTTGAAAACATACGGAAAAATAGAGAAGTGCGCATCAATAAAAGAAAAGGCAATGTTTCCATCCGAAAAAACGAATAGCTGAAAACTCTTCCAAAATATACAGAAAAACAGGGAAACGCGTATCAATTGCTAAAAAACGTGAAATAGAGAAGAATCAATACAAGGTTGGTTTTATCCCAAAGAACCAAAACCTGTGAACACTTCCTAAAATTCCTTTGGAATGCACACAAAAATAGAAAAGCCCTTATTAATTTCTAAAAGGGTTGCTTCTACCCCGAAGGAAAAAACCACAAAAACATAAAAACACGTAATAATGCCCACATAAAACGTTTCTAGCTCCAACAATGAAAAAGCAGGAAGAAAACGATTAGTTCACATAATAATCTCGTAAAAATCTACGGCAGAGGATTGTAATTTTCGGATTAACGAGATCTTCGTGAATCGATCCGTTATCGATTTCGCATCGAACGTTCATTTACCTGTCCGGTAAACACCCGAGCGTTCAAGTTCCCGCGGATAAGGGACCGAAAGCAGCATCGGTGTCAGCTTGTTTGTGTGCGCGAGTGTGTGATATAAATGTATTCGCGTCGCGAGGGTGTTCTTCAGCGTGTCGAGATCTGGTAGAGCGACAGAACCAGAGGAAGCAGAGTTCTAGAAGAGGCACGAGGACCCGGTTTTCTCTTGAAAGCCGACAACGCGCGGAAAGGAGACGGAACGGTCCCGGTCATCTTCCGGCGGCGGACGCTAACGAGAATAGACTGCGGTCGCGCCACACCGAAAATAGCTGCGGAACGTAAATTTTCGTCGCAACGGTGTCGTAAGTCGCGCTGCTAAAGCGGGAAAGTGGGTGACTTACAAGCACTCAGGGTCAAGAGTAAACGAAGACGACACACTGGGTTAGGAGAATAGCCCGTGACCGGTCTGAATCCTCACCTCGGTGCTGCCCCAAAGATTACGCTAGTGTTAACACTTTACCTACGGAAAGCCTATCAATAAGATTTTCAATAATTATACTGTACCAAAAGAAAGCATTGAAATTTTCTTTTAGTTCACAATGAAAATTGCTGTCACTGTTGAAGGTTCCATTAAAAAGTATTTAGCCATGACGCATAGATTTTGCAAAATTATGCAATAACCGCCGGTAATGTGTTAAGCTGCCCTGACACTAGGTCTACGAAACAATGGATTCTAATATTTTTAACCCTCCGTGACCAACCTGGGTCGCTTATTCTTACACATTATTTCATCCAAAATAAATCTTCAGGCTTCAAGAAATAATAAAACAACTAAAACAACCCCCATTTACGCTTTGCATTCGAGTGACAATCTACAGTCGCCACTTGATTCGATGCAGTAACTAGCATGGCGACCGAGCGGCGGCAATAACTGTTTTATCAATGGATATCTTTCCTGTTTACATTTTAGATAATTGGCTCTATGTATTGCCTACGAGGCACTTAACAGGCCGATCTCGCGCTTTAAATTATTATTTTTAAGTCCACTGACCCCAAATACAATTTTATTCGTACATGTGTAGCAAGCGTTGAAACCAGATCAATTAAGAATTAACAATTCTAGGACTTCAGTAATTCGTAAATTTGTATTTCTTAATGGATAATAATTGTTTAATTCACATGAGCACATTAAGCTCAATATTCCCCAATTTCAAAAAATGTCCAGCCTGCTTCTGGGTCAAACACCCCCATAACCGTTCTTTATGAGACACCACCGCTTCAGTTGCCTAGGGGACACGCGAATCCTCCACTCTACTAATTAATTTCTTAATTACCGTCCAAGCTCGGCCAACGCTATACACAATGATTCATCCCGTATGAAACCGAGAATTTTATGGATTGGACGTAGGAGTTATTGAAGCAGTGTATACGATATAATTCTAGTCCATTAAATAGGAAAAACAATGCGACGCTTTTCAATTATTGTTCATGGTGTAGGAGTGGAAATATTCTCGCTTGTAGACGATGAGCTTACAGGCTGGGAGGAACGGTATCATTGGAGATCATTTGAAGACAATGAACGGACATCCGGTTCTAAAATTGAAGCCACTCTTTAAAAAAAAAAGAACCTTAACAATATCGAAAGACAAAGTATCGTTCGAGTTTTGCAATTCGACACGCAACACGCGCTTTCGGCACACACCTGATACTGCGAATCGAATATGACACTGCGAATTTCCTGCCGAGCCTACTTCATTTCAGCCTGTGCAATATTGATTCGCATTATCAGCAGAGTATTGATCTCCGGCGAAGACCGTTTTTCTTCCAATGTTATCTCCAAATTACGGTCCGGGGGCTTTTGATAGAGGTCGAGTGTTCTAGAGGTCCTATATGTTGAAAATACTCCTTCCAAGTTCTATACAAAATTAAGGATGTTCTAGAGGTATATAAAAACGCTACAAAATTTTTGAAAATTTGACAAGTTATAATTCTTACTAAATTAATGCAATTACCAAAGTTTGGGTTCGATTCGCTGCACTATTCAAGAATTATAGCAAAGTTTGCACATTTTGACACGTCTTCTTATGGATATAAAATTCCACTTCAAAAACTATTTAAACCTTGAAATAACGCAACTAGAAACTCCAGCTTTTTTTATATACAGGGTGTGATGTATTAAAAAGTACCTCACTCCATTTAAAAAAATGAAGGTAACCTTCAAATGTCCAAAGTACCTCCACCTGCAAAAAGACTATTATTGCTACCGGATGGCCCCCTTCGTACTGTGCAATTTCATTTCAGCAAATATTTCTGTGAAGCTTATAGTTTCGAATATATCTGAGGTGCTAATAGTTATTGCCCTACCCTGTAGAGTAAAAATTATGTAATTAATTATGTTCAAAATTTATTAGGATTCACTAAACAGTTACAGGGCAAAAAATTATAAACCGTTACAAAACGTCAAATTTATCAGTTGTCATCTCACTAGCATGGAAACGCAAGAACAGTGTAAAGAAAAGTATACAAAAGTATGCAAAATATACTCATGAATGGCTTTCATTGCCTATATATTGATGGATTTCGAATTTCTTGTACTTTTGTCTCCTATTGTACCTCCAGAACATCCTTAAATTAAACACTGTACTGCTATTACATACACGTTTTAATAGTTGTCATATTTAAAATAATTTTCAAGAGGAGTTATCGGATTGTGTTGCTGAAGACGTATCAAATTCTCATTGCTATTGAACTTATTTAAGAATTCATGAGACAGTAAATCTGCCTCTCAGTCCAACTGTTCATCAGTGAAACGCGCGAGACAGTAATAAGCGGTAAACTCACGTTTCTGTGACGCCGGCAGTTAATCGTCGGGCCGGTGACGTCACGCGCACATAACTTCGTTCGTCAACGCGTTTAAAATTAGTCTTACCATACCGGAGTGCGGTCTTTTTTAGGAGCCTCGCACGATATGCTTATTAAAAACCGATGAATATTCAACGGTCGAAGAAAAGCGAGAAAAGAAAAGGAGCGGGCAAACGCATCACAGAAAGTGGTCGTTTATCCGCGGCGTATCGCGGGAAACTCTGCGAGAAATATTCCACGCACAGAGAGCGTTTCCTCGTTGAAAATCGTGCGGGTCATTAAGGCGAGGCAGGAGAAAACGAGCTGACCCGGAAGATGCTGGCGCATCAAAGCAGACGGAAGTGGCCGGGCATATAATTCACAAGAAACCACCGCAAGTCGAACTGCACCGTAAAAGTGACTCGCCTGCCATTACAAGTGCACCGGTATCGACTGCCAGGCAAAAGTAACACGCCGAGTGTTTTCTAGATTTTCCCCACGAACCTGTAACGACGCTGAGTGCCAGCAATCGGGAAAGCAATCTTCTGAGGACGCGAAAATAAACGCGAAACCGGAGGACACTAATCTAAAGTGAAATTGCATCGGGACATCTACGCGACTTTAAATTCCCATCTTTCCCGCCTTGATCTATCTCGAGAAAATTTTATCAAATGTTCACTGTTTATATGTTCCTTTTACTCAATTATGTCGTAGGCGCATAAAATCCGCAGTCTACTTATTAATGTTATAATTAGACTGCAGATCTTTATGCAAAAAAAAAAACGTTCCGCATTGATTGCGAGGAGCAGGAATAAAATAAAAATTGATTTCATCCATTAATGACTTCACAATATTGCAATATTCTTAAATTTGTCTAATACTTTACTGTTTTAAATTTCTCTCAACCAATTTCTTCATAAACGCATAAAAATCCGCAGTCTAGTTAATAATACTTCATTATTTGCTTTTGGTGTTCCAAAATTCGCCATTTTGTGTAAAACAAGTACATGGTGGTAACCCCCTCTGGTTCTTCCGGAAGCCGGACAGTGACACGCCATAAATCACGAGAAAATCCCTAGCGGATTGAAAAAATCCATTACAACGTTAGACCTACTAATCCTGTAGAACATGATGCTGCAATATTTTATATACATATAGACCACCCTGTACATACTCGATCCATTAAGTTATCATGTTTAACACATCAAGATAATTATTCACTAATTATTACAGCGTAACCCATTTTGTAAGGGTTTCAATTAGCCGACGTACTGAATTGGTTCGCCTCTATTGGCTTTAACGTCGATGCTGGATTCTTCCCCGGGTTCTTCTTTGTGGAAAGAAACTTTAATAATTCTATGCATAAATTCCACTTAGGAGCGCCGCCGCCGCCGCGGCACACTTTCCGCGCAACTTCCCTATCTGTGTTACAAAATACGCCCACGATTCGATAATATGCAAAACAGCGGTGCCGCAATGATAATTGTTCACCTTATCGTCGCCGATTGGTTTTAACTCAATAATGCTGGCATAAATCATGAGATATAATATTCGAATACACAAGCATGCTAGAAAAGACATTATTATATGAAAAGAAAAACTATACATATTACAAAATACTTTACATTCAGCGTCGCATGAATATGCAACGACCCAATTTCGATCGTTGACAAAAAAACACGACGGAATTCACTGGAACTGTTATTGATGACAAGCGGAAAAAAATAATGACCCTACTATCAACACTACTACAAGCGTGTAGCAGCCATTATTCACTGGTAAAAATATTTTATGATCGAGTGAACGCTCGAACGAATTTAAAAAATTGATTGCTGATGCACGAATAGGAGGTTTTATGTTTGAGCAAGAAACGAGTTCGATATCGAATAGTGAAAAGTTCGACGTATATATGTAGAACGGCTCAGAGTTCGATGATAGGTTATGTATGCGAAATTCCGCGAGTGCTTCCGCTTTTTCAACGATTGGCGAAAATCCTGACTATGTCGGACAAGTTGGAAACTGGTCCAGAAGGAGAGCCCATATATTTCTGCGAGACAGCGCAGTCCGCGAGAATTACGATGGCAGTTAAATTACGAAAGGCTCTCGCAATAACATTCTTCGCCAATAATTACGTCGGCGTATTACGGTTTGCTATTACAAAAGATCCATTATCTGAAACTGCGTAAAAGAATAATTGTGCGAGACACTGGTTTTAACTCGAGTCACTTCGCTCTCCTGTAACTCTCTCGGTCGCATTGTGCCTTCATTATCCCGCTAATTAATCTGAATGTAAATCCCTGCGCGACGGATAAATACGACGACGGCGTACTAAAAAGTTGCGAGACAAGTGTGTAACATCATTAAAAATACATACTATCGTTAATCAGTCGTCCAATCGACTGGTCAACTGTCTACTAAACGTATTAGTAATTCCTCATGACTTCATTTTTATTTTCCACCAGCAATCTCTCATAGAGACACTTATTTGACCGCCCATGACACATAGGTTAAGTATCAATACCTGCTTGTCAAAAGCGCAGATGCAGTTGCGTAAATTTCATGAATTCCAACGAATTGATTTCAGGTGTTTCAAGGGTTAAACGTATTCACGGTTGCCAATCTGAGACCAATTAAAAATTCCTGGCGATCACCCTGTTTTCCCGTTGGCCAGCGCGTTCGAAATGCAACGCCAAAGCATGTCCGAACGCGTTCGCCCTGGGAATCGCCACGCTATCTATTTACATCGATACGTGGTACTTGCACACAAACTCGAATAGAATCGACTGTGAAATCAACGTGTCTTGCGGGTGCGTTGTACGGAAAATTCTATCAATCATAGTCGAAGACGCGCCAGGCAAACCTATGGAGTGTAATTGTGAAACGCCCACGCAGTGGAACACGCGCTCGACCACCGATTGTTGGCGGAGTTGGGCAAAAGTTATTTTCAATAACAAATGGATTGATCGTTTTCTTGTTCGTACCCAAAATTATTCGTCAATCGCGAGTTAATAACGATTGAATTGGGCAATACCGGTGGGACAACAAGTACATACTTACATACATGTCTCAATTCTCGATCGCCAGTTAGTTTAGTTAGAATGAGGGATAAATAAAAATTGATTCGAACGATGTCCGACTGTGGTGCTCGGTTAGGTTATACGGGGCGCAAAGTGGCCCCGAGAGAGTGTATGAATGAAAGCCAGATAGGGGGGAAAAGAGAAAAAGAGAATTACCTCCTCGAGGGACGTGATAGTCTGTCTGCATTGTGGCATCCGCGAGACGAAGGTGGAGGTGGTGGGCGAGTTGTAGTCCTCCCTCGTCTCCTCGACGAACTCGCTGACGGCGATTAGGCCCGGCATCTTTTCCCCGTGTCTCTAGGTAATAATAGGCAGCCGAAACCGATAACCTCGTTCGATTGTTCACCGGGTCGTGCCCGTCGCGCACTCACTTCACTGTGACACCACTCACTTCACCGTTTCGCCCGTGCGCAACCATAAATTCCGCGGGAGGGCTGTCACCTTCTGTCTCCTCCCAATGCCGTTTCCCGTGACGCACGGTAAACGTCGTCCCGGTAAGACCAACGGACCCCGCAGAGGAGTGGCGGGAGGAAGGGAGGGAGGGGGCCAACGATGGCTGAAGGGAGAGGGAAAAGGGGGTTGTTGCAACGCGCGAACGAGAGGGAACGAGACACGGAGACTAATTCTTCTTCTTGTTCGTTTTCGTCGGGCAAACTCTCGGTCGTCTGTCTTCTCTGCCAGCGAGAGACACTTGCGCGACACGATTATTTCGTTAACATTCTCGCGCGGAGGGGTTTCCCGCAGTGCTCGCGAGGAAACATATCCGGCACCGTTTTTCTTTCGTTCGCGAGCGAGCGACGACTCCCGATGCATACACACTTTTACGCGCGTAACGCGGCTCTGCGTCCCGGGACACCAAACCTATTCTCTCGTCAACTTGTTCCAAAATCAGACGGATCGGTGCCGAAACGACGGTGTCCACGGTCCAAGTTTCACTGAGGCGGCGCTGTATACGCCCATACCTTCACCATTGAGCCCGCGACTACGGAGAAAGCCGAACCCGAGCTCGGCCGCGATCGTGTTGCCATCTTGCCGAAAACCCCTGCACTCGTTTACGATTTTCAAATTATCTTTATTCGATGCCTGAAGGTTACATAGAAGACTCCCTTGTACAATCGAGTTTATTATCTGTTGTACATTACCACGTTTTTATTAGCTCGCTTTCTTGTTTGCTTGTCTGTTTTTTTTAATTATACTTCTGTTGAAATTATATATATAAATATATATAAACGCTGAATACTGTAAAACTCTTGTCTATACTGATTATTGTAAATAGATACTGTTTTGTCTTAAAATTTTGTTAGTAACGAATCGTTACTCTGCAGCTGGGCACTTGTATATTTTAAAACCTTTATTCTACTTATTGTAGATCAATCTCTTTTTTTGTCTTATTATATTATTATTGTATGCACGCATTAAAGATTGATAGATATATAGTACCTGCTCGCTTTTTTCTTTCGATTTGAACACACATTTATTTTGTGTTAGAATGCATAAAAATATGTACCAAAATGTACAACATAATAGAACAATGAAACGAATGAGATAATTAGCCAGCCTGCAACGCCTTAACACAGGAACGGATATAAATAAAGCCAATCATGTATGAATTTTTCTTTTTTATTACATTAACCGAAAAGTTATAGAACAAGAGTCTCCTGCAGTTTGAGTTGTTTTTTGCTTTTTGCTTTAACCTGCGCTGCAATGCGATCTAAATCCCTACGACCCTGGCTGGTGAGCTTGCGTCCACCGAGTGGAGCCTTTTCGATGAGTTTCAGTTGTTCTAAGCTTTGGAGAGCCTTACGGGCTACACCGCCAGCAGATTTGCAGAAGTGGCTGGGGTGGGTACCGTTGCGTTTACGACCTCCAAAGATTTTGGTGACTGCCCTGGATCCGATTGGGCTGCGGATGTAAATGTGACGTACCAATGCAGCGCATCTGATGTAATACCAGTCTGGGTCGTATGGTGCGAGTTCCTTGAAACGGGCAGATTTGACGATGTCTACCCATTCTGGAACGCGCATTTTGCCGGTCCTGCAATTTATAAAGAATTAGCGAACGGTTATTATAATAATTTCTAAACTGAACGATTGCTGATGCTTGACATAAATAATAGGTATGCCGCTTACCCCTCCATTTTGAGGTTATGTGTACGAAATTGAAAATAAATACTCACTTTTTCAAGAACGCGGCAAAAGCCTTAACGAACTTGTGTTGGTCAACGTCTTTTAGCGTCACGGAAGGCATCTGAAAGAAGTATGCGAAGTATAAACGATTGATAAACACAAACGTTGTGTCGACATGCCACACGTGTATTACTCTAACATATATTTCAATATTCTGCTAGAGAATGTTATTTATTCCATATTAGATGTAAATACAGTGTAAAACACGTACACTGCTTCTTATTACGAGTTATGCTATCTTTTTTTATACTAATATGGCAAAGTTTATAGAAAACTGCCAAAAATTACACACCTTCGCTCGGAAGCTAACCGGAAAGAGAACAGTCAAGATGGAGTAAGAAGTACAAATTTAACAAGATGGCTGACTGGGAGGAAGCGGTCATAAAGTTTGTGTATGTACATAGAAAGTCGCCTTAACGAATGATTCCTCACTATATATAGCAATATATTTTAGGCTATATATTTATTAATTGCATTAGTACAGTTAATAATACAATTAGATACGAATAGAATTGTAAGATCCAATATATATTTAATTTTTATATACTGTAATAATGAATGAAAATGCTAGGATAAAATTGCATATGGCATATACGATGAAAAATCGAAGAGAATAATCTCTCATGTGCATCATAAAAATGTCCTGCCAGTTTTGAAGATGGGAGATTTATAATGTCTAAGATGTAATACAGGTTATTGCTTATATGTTAGGAAAGACGATAACTGATATCTGTTATTACTAAGATATGATGTAATCGACAAGACGATCGTCAGACTTGACTAATCGTCAGTGGTACAGGTAGCAAACTGCTGTCAGTACTGTCTCACATTTTACGCAGCATGCTTGTTGCATAAACATGAAAGTGGGTTTCGTTAGAAACTTGTGTCAGTATCAAATAAGATCGTCGTTTATAAAATCCAACGTTTTTACACGCCGGGATTGCAGTATGGCTACGGCATTAACGGAACCGATCCCGTTTACAAAAGATTTCTTCTTTCGCCAAGTAAGTCGATAGATGCGCATTTGACATATGCAGCATCTCTACCGATTATATAGTTCATTGTCGTACTTGCAGTGACACCTAACGGCACTAATTAAAATAATTAAATTCAAATAATCAATATTTATCGTTTCCACATGTTACAACTTACATTTTGTTTTTAATAAGAAAATTGCTGAGTTGTTATCGATATTAATGCGGGTCGGTAACAGGCGGGAAATTTGAATTTTATTTTGTGTATATGTAACACATTCTTTGCGTGTAAGTACGAAGAAAAATATTTTTATTTTATTTTTAATTGCAATTCTCAGTTCTTCGACCCTGTGTCCAGCACGTACACTTATCTGTTGGCGGATATTAACGAAAAAACAGCAGTATTAATTGATCCAGTGATCGAATGGGCAAACCGTGATAAGAACATTATTCAAGAGCTGGGATTAACTCTTAAATATGCGAGTAAGTTGCAATCTGTTAAGTACTTCCTTATATAATAACGAATAAAAACCCCGCCCGCCATGCATTACATTAATTACTCGAATTTACCAAACGAAAGTGTGATTAAAAGCTTATTTTAAGTTTCCGAATCTTATTTAAATATTTTTACATTGATTCGCTCGGCTCTCAGCGATCGAGTAATTAAATTACCGATTCATTATTCCAAACTGATTATATTACCGAACGGTCGAAATAAATCGAAATAGAAGTCTTGACGATGTAGTTGACTGTATCGATATACGACTAGGTCAAAAATGTCCTCGTCAATTGAAGCATCTCAAGTGAAAAATGTCTACCGAACGGTTATGCAGTTTATGTTCCGATAGTTCTGCAAAGTACAAGTTTCGTATTTGTATGGCTTGTGGAGTGAACCGAATCGCTAATTGTTGAAATTGGCACTTGAAGCCTTCCGCATGAATCCAGACACGAAAAGAGTCTTCCGGAACCATTCAATTACGTTCAGTTGAATGTATTAGAACAGATCAAAGTAATAGCCATACCCGTGCGCATAATAACTTCGAAAAAGAAATATTCCTTGAAACAAACAAAGAATGCGGAGTCAATAAACAGTTACAGATTGCCGAGATAGCGCGAGGTTCTCATTTCTCAACTCAATTAACACTTTACCCACCGGGAGCCTATTAACCGCTATTTCAATGACTGTACTGTATTTAATACAAGTTTAACAATTTCTACTTAACTCCAGATGACTTATTGCTTCGTCAATGAAGTTACCGCGTCTGTTGAAAAATTAACGACGGAGTCCGTTTAGAAAACGGTCAGGTCATATCCGGTAGATAAAGTGTAAAAATAAGGTTCGAACCGTTTCAATCATTAACTAAAACCGTTTGTGTATTGACTTTTACATTTCTGGACCTAAATCGATCCTTAACCTCCTGTTAAAATATGTACACACAATCCGTTACACTTTCCCGATATCGTGGCTGACGAAATCGGATTGAAATAGGCGACAGTCATTCCGGTTATCAGAGATCGGAAGAGCAACCTGGCTGGGAGTAAAGTTGATTTTATCAGTATCAAGATTAAGTCTCGCCGGCATGAATGAAGCACGCAAGACAACACGCATTCATCTTATTCGAGAATTATTCAATTTTTGCAGTTTACGGGAACGCGTTGGAGCGATTTAACTCGCGACGAAGTTAAACTGAAATTTCCTGTAAGTTCGCGTCCCCTTATCTCTTCCTCGTTTGTATCCTATCTTTACGTCTGGTACTCCTTGCTCGTAAAGCGTGATTACCGGAAGGGGCGTTGTTTTTATTCAGAAAATTTGATCGAGCACTCGGCGCTTTTAAATTGTTCGCAGCCCTTATTTGAATACCCCGGCCGCGACAGAAAGTGTAATTCTCAGTTGCGGAACTTTGGCTAAAATTCCCTCGCGAAGTTCGTGTCCTCCTTATCTGGTCTCTCAACCGGCTACCGGGTTGCAATCTTTTGTGCCCGCTGTATAAGGCTCGCAGTATAAAAAGCAATTACCAAAGTGGCGTTCCCCCGAGATTCCCCCGGGAACGGCGGAATTAATGAAAAGATTTAGGCCCATCGAACGACCCCCGGATCATCCGGATCTTTCAAAAAAACGTTCATTTAACCGATGAATCTCTTGACTGGAAACTGCTATGAACGGACCTCGGTCTTCGCGATGACCGATAACTAATCGGGAAACCGATTTTTCCAGTAAACACGCACATGCACGCCGATCACATCACCGGAACTGGGAAATTGAAGTCATTGTTACCTGGCTGCCTGTCAATGATATCTCGCAGCAGCGGCGCCGAGGCCGACATTCTTCTCAATTCGGATGATAAGATTGATTTCGGCAAACATAATCTGCGGGTGGTGTCGACGCCTGGTCATACTGCGGGTTAGAACGCTATTTTAATTATTATTTTATTACACTGGCCTTTAAAATGTTAACACATTATGATTCTTTAACTTCTTCTATAAATTGGTGGTACTAGGTACTAGCACTTAAATTAATACATTCAGTAAAGTAAAAACATTTTCAAATAACAGTGAGGTAATTTTCTATGGCGCCTCAGAGTCGCCACGAAGTGTTCAGATTGTCCGCGACTCGATCAGACATTATCGAATGGGAAATGACTCCGAATTTGGGCGAGATGCCTAGCATTAGACTAAACTTTCGTGTCAATCGCGAGGGGACATTAACATTGAGCCGGTCACGTAAAAGTACGTGTTCTGGAAGCAGTTCGTCGACTGCCGGTCACGTAGAACCTAACGCGACACACGACGTGATTATTATAAATGTTCTCTCCACGTACCGAACATGATACAGTATCAAAAACGACGAACAGCAAAACACCGTTTAGGGACAGTCAAGTTTTGGCATCCGTCTAGATTTTTCTTTCACGCAGTACACAAGACTGAAATTAACGAAACTAACGCCTGCAATTAATTAACTTCTCTATTTCCGTAGGCTGCGTAACGTACGTATGCGACGAGCAAGGAATTGCTTTCACAGGAGATACACTTTTAATTCGTGGATGCGGTAGAACCGACTTTCAGGTTTGTGTATGAACGACCGTATATTTTATAACACTGAAAACATTTTATAATTTACATATATTCCTCTTCCGCGCGCTGGATGGTCACGCAACTGGGACAGCTCGTATCTTTTCTGCCGGTTGCAATTAACAAAAAAAGGAGAACGCTCGAGAGAGGATTTGAATGGTCCACAGAGAGATCTATTTTCCTCTCGCTATTCCGCAAAAATGTACCCAGCTAAAACAGTCTGGAAATGTTAATTTTGTTAGTTCCTCGAAATAACGGGACCCGTCCATTTCTGTGAAAAAAAGGTGCTTAGAAAAAGATGTGTCGCGGAAAGATTTTCTGGTATGAAAATAAACTTCGTCGACCGCTAGCCATTTTTTATTGCGTAAATTTTTTAACTGTGAAAAAAATTCGATCTTTCCCAGCTGCGTGGGTCGCCCTGTATCGTTTAAAATACTTTACCGCCCCGAACCCATAAATGTTAACTTGTATACATATACGGCAGCCGATTGACGTAATTGGCTGCGCGTCAAAACCTCCCCAACGCCGCGCGTCGCGCAGTTCTTAATTTATTATGCAGCGACAATGTTGGGCGTACAATCTTGAAATCTGGCGATAAGATTTTCCAGGGAAGCGCGGTGATGTAAAATGTTGTGTCGGTTCGATATTGTCCGCGGTAACTTCACCGTGCCGGCGCGCATCATTTATTTAAACACCGCAGCGTTTAATAACAACATCGATATAATAGCCGCGAATAGTTTTACCTCTTCCTTTCAAATTTCTGTTATTAGACTGCACCGGCGTAGCAGCTAGATAAAACTCATTACAACGTCGCGTCGCGGCGAATACCGCCCACCATACTGAGCGAGTATTTAGTTTTGCGTTCAGCGAATTTCCGGCTAATTGGAGACGGATCTTATTTTATCGATCAACGCTAATTTTAAAAGACGAAATACGAGGTCAACAAATCCAATTCTTACGCTCCGCAGAAGTTACAACCTCACATGTTGCAACACGAACGGAAATAATTAAAAAAAGAGAGAGAAAGTGTGTAAATTTTAGCCGCAGGAATGCAAGAAAATTATGCCGTGTGCTTTATAATATCCGTAATTTAATTTTTATCAACCTGCTCGCGTATTTGCGTTCCGACGATTATTTTTAGCTCGCATCGTCGAGACCCGATGTTATGGTAGTTCACTGAAATGTGCCGAGCGAAATTTGAACGACATTTTTTTCGAAGGTAGCGGGGTGTGGGGGACACTTTGTTTTTCTTTGTTTCATAATTTCACGTTATAACCGAAAATTACAGGGTGGCTCGGCAGAAACTTTGTACAAGTCCGTTCACACGAAGATTTTTGCATTGCCGGCGAATTATAGGCTCTACCCGGCCCACGACTACAATGGCAGAACAGTAACTACGGTGGCCGAGGAGAAGACCTTTAATCCGAGATTAACCAAATCTCTGAATGAATTTGTTGACATAATGAACAACCTTAATCTGCCGTACCCGAAGATGATAGGTATGCTAATCCCCCCGTGTGCAATTTCGTTGAAGGACTAACGAGATTCGCCCCGCGATATTATCGTCGGGCTTTAACCCTGAGGCGGTGCACTGTTTCTTTAGACTATGAAGTGTCGTAGTAGAATCTTCATGAGAAGTCTGTCAAATTAATTAAAAATACTTCCAAGTATAATCAGGTTGTTGCATATGAGATGTCTCATTTTTTAGTGACATTAAACAAACATAACTTCTTCTTATAAATAGTCGGAATATTGAAAGAGTTTCAAGAAAGTTCATATTTACTATTATTTTGCACAACGGTACCATGGTACCACCGTACAGGGTTAACGAGTCTCCACGATGGTTTCTTCGAAAAATTTGAGAAAACATTCGATCGACCATTTACCATTTTTGCAGATAAAGCGGTGCCGGCTAACAAAGTTTGCGGAGTGTTCGAGGTGAAAGAGGAACCGGAGTCATAATATTTTTACGCTCGTCAAATCGATGGGGCGTGAACCGACGATTCGTCGCACCGGTGTACAAACATTGCATAATAAAAGGATTCCAGGTTCGCGCAACGGACAAAAATAATCTACGCATCG
This sequence comes from Lasioglossum pauxillum, assembly GCA_933228785.1. Classification (NCBI taxonomy): domain Eukaryota; kingdom Metazoa; phylum Arthropoda; class Insecta; order Hymenoptera; family Halictidae; genus Lasioglossum; species Lasioglossum pauxillum. The sequence goes on along the minus strand of OW121699.1, from coordinate 37,063,683 downwards.
TCATTTTGCACCCGTGAACTCGTAACAGGGCAAAATGCAAAACGCTGCGCACTGTTACCGTAATTAACACCCCTCATCCTCTTTAATCTTTGAGCGTCGCATTCGCCGTACTGCACTATTTCCAGATCCGAAATCTGACGTTACAGAATCCATTAGCGTAATCCCTCCATTCCAGCTAAATATTTGTCTCGCTTTCTAAATAAAGTGCTCGGCCAACGTAAAAAGTTAATTAAATTTCTTCCCCGAACACTCCGCCCACGGCCGGCCAGTTGGATTATTCAGAATTTGCTAACAAACGTATTTATTTCTCGACAATAAACGTTATGCGAATCCGGGGCCGAGCATATGTAAACACCGGGCGATCATGCTATCGATTCTTAAGGTGGTATTGTTTGGAGGGGTTCGAGAACCCGAAAATATCGGGTCGGATCGGGTCGGGTTTTCAAAAATATAATTTTGGAGACAGTTGAATGGGTTAAAGTAGACCCGGACTCCGCAGTCGGAAGATTGAACAAATTCCAATTTCATTTACCGTGGTTTCGCATTACCGGTTGATCCACATTGCTGTGGACGTCGAAAGACGTTTGCGGGGGTTGCACTTTCAATGAATTATTCTCTGGACGTTGCCGGTAAATAGCCGCAGGAAATTTTAAAAAGAATAATAATGATAAATACGGACTCGGTTGCGCAATTTCTACATAAGTAAGACGTATAATACTGTTCGTGCAATGCATCAGATTTGCGTAAAGTGCCCGGGCTAGAACTGCTGTTTTAGGTCCGGAGGAGCTTACGAGTTCGTGCTCTCGTCTCCGGTTTGCATATACAAATTGCGTAATACAGCGGTATTATTATTGCCATTAAAAATATTACGACGAAGACGAAGGCGGATTTAATGAAAGCGCGGCGGTTCTCCATTTAAACGGTCCAAGGATGTATGAAAATCTCTGTATGCATTAGTCTCAAAAGATTCAATCCCCGGCACACGCCTCTCTTTCGAGCACTTGTTCGAACGGCCCGGGAGATGATTACGCGAATACATTTAATCCGGATATGCCGCGATGTAAAAGGGACTGAAATTAGCATAAAACTGTGGGTGTAAATCGGAGCGACGACGGAATTCAGACATTATCGCCCCGGCCGCGAGGATAAGGCGTGCGCTCGCTCGCCTCTTAAATATATTAATTTCCGAACACCCCCGTCGAGTTTACAAAAACAAAAAAGCGAAAAACTCGAAAAGGTTTCTTTCCGCCGAAGCAGAAAAATTCATCTTCCGAGCGACCAGAGCGAACGCTTTCCTACTCGGAAGCCTTTTCAAGTGCTTTCTGTTATCGGCGCGAATCACCGAGAAGCCCATTAATCTTCCTTTAAGTAAGAATCACAAAAGAAATTGTTGCATTGTACTTATAGCCCCCGGTTTTGTTTATCCGTTCGCGATCGTAATTTGCTGCTGGAATTGCGAGACCGATTAACCCACGACTGCCGTGGCTTTAATCGTCGATTTGAGGAAGTCCGTGTAAACAAAAACTCCGGGTGTTTTATCGTTTTGGTAAATCGGAGTTGCACCGTTCGTTTACGAACACGTCGACGTTTGATCGCGTGGGAAGTAGAGAGCCGTTGGCGGAATTAATCGCGGTGGCCGGTGACTTCGGCCATTTTGCAAGGTTGCCGCAGCGGGCCCCAAATTTTCCGAATTGCGGGGAAAAAACGAAAGGCGGACGATAATAGAGACGAAAGGCGCTGTAATCGGGCGGTTTAAACGGGCTGTCTTGTCGAAACTCGAGACGAAGAGATCCCCATGGTGTGCCGCTGGTTTCTACTGCATAGCTGAGGGTTGAAATCGATACCGTTTCCAGGGTAACCGGTGGGTACGGTGGCCGACACACGGGCAAAGGTATGGGCCAAGGCTATCTGCTCGTGCATTTTCATGTTCTTCTGGCGAAAAAAAAAGAACGAAGAAAATGGGGAGAGGGGGAAAAAGGAAAACAGAAGACGAACGGGGTGGGAGGGGAAATGGCGAAAAAACCAACAGGGAAGATGAAGGAGGAGGTCAGATAAAGCCACGCGGAATGTGTAATTTCCCGGGGTTCTAGTGGTTTAGACGAAAAACAGAGGGGAAAGAGGCCGTGCACCGAAAGGACGCTGCGTTGTTAACAAACGAAATGTCAAGAGATGCTTGATAAGAGGGTGTACCGTAACCCGCGGTCTTCGAAACCGTAAAAATGACAAGAGGTCGACGAGCGGATGCGACAATACAACTTCGGTAATTCGTGCGGACTCGAGCACGGTCCCCGATGCATGCTGCTCACGATTTTTATTCCATCCACTTGGCTCTGTCTTCGTCCCTAACCCCGTCTGACCTTGCCTCGATCACGCATCGTCGACTTTCAAACATATTAGCGAGTGTTCTACGATCGCGTGGGCGGAAACTGCATTTTCCGAAATGTTACGCGCTTCCAATCGCGTCGTAGAACGGTCGATTTACGCGATCGAAAGTGTTGTAATAATTATTGGAGCTGAGCGAGATTCCGAAAAATGTTGGGTAGCCAATTGTTCTTGGGGAACAGTGTGATTCAGAATGAACTTCGTTAAACATAATCGTCAATCGGAAGTGTCATAAAAAGCCCGACCCGACATTTTCGAGTTCTCGCACACCCCTAATACCTCGACGAATATACTGTCGCTTGTCGTTGCTGAAAATTCCAGGTTCCGATGTACGCTATCGCAGAACTCTATTCAGGCTTGTTTATGAGTTTGTACATATGTACGAACGTCGCAGTACTTTCGTTGCGTTATCTTTTGAAATCAGTATGCCAGAGCGTTTGAAGCGACTGCATAGACGTGACTATACAACCTCGATTGAAATGCACGCTATAATCATATAATTAATTGGATCCTTTTTGCGACTAAATCCATGCACGGAAGAAGTATTAATTTCTACGAACATCCTGTACAAAGTCGATCTATTCCAAAGTGGCTATTTCCACGACGCAGTAATTTCTAGAGTTAATTGTGGAAATTGTTTGCAAGCAGCATAGTGTTCTATGCTTGGCAAAGGCATCATGCAAGGGAACAGATTCGTTAGAGTGGTAATAGGTGCGCAACTATGTGCATGATGTCATGCTGCCTTGTCACTCTTTGCATGTTAAACAATGTCGTGGTAATGACACGCAAACGGACGTGTCTATATCAATTAATCGTTTTTATTGATCGTCAATAGGTAACGCTGGACGATTGATCTATCTTTAGAGGTGTGCCAGCTGCCAACATCCGCTTCTTCTTTTTTTTCTCTTTTAAATCGAAGCTTTTGGAGCACCGGCTTACTGCGACGGATGACGCGGTCAAACTTTATCATCGATTGGCATCGGCTAAGGTTTCTGCTCGTATCATTGGAATCGCTATTTCATCTGCTACCAGTCGAATATTTTCGGAAGGATGAACCGGGGGAAAATTGGAACAAAGATGGATAGATCGGACTTCACGGTTTATCAGAATTTATCGTGTATTCTGCGTTTCGGGTTCACGTGCAAGCAACAATAAACATGCGCGAACAATATACGCGGATTGATTAGCGAAACTGGCGCTTTCCGAACACTATTATCTGACATGGTTTTCATGGACTAATAAAAGTGTCATAAAAGACTGGACAATATCGAAAAATGAAAGAAAATTAAGTCGAGCGATGGTTCATTAATCATTTTAGTCGTCATTTTGAATGCGAGGCTTATCGATTGGGGAACGAAAGTATTTTTCGAACTCCTTGTTTAATTAATCAAAATATAATGCAATAAAGCATACTAAATTCGTACTGTTTTATTCATTTAACGTACCGAAGCGTGTCCTAAAATTCTGTAAACATGTTTTTTTAATCAATCCTCCGTTTTAAATTGTACATATTCACGAAAATAGTCTTCATATACCAAAAAGTCATCTTGAAAGTACAAAAATTCATTATCTTGTCATTCATTGGTAATATGCCATTAACCCATTATTATGTTATTCAACGTGAATGTAAAAAGTGCTTTCAGCGTGTCTGATATAAAAAGCTGAAAGGTATTCTTTGAATCGAGAAGCCTCGGGAGAAAAAAACGTGAAAGTGGTCCGATGCCGTTTCGAAATCTCAATATTCCCGCCACAGTATCGACTGACCACTGCGCGCATGTGAACGCGCCCTCCGGCGCGGTCATCGAGTGACAGCTTTTGATTGGTCGAGTCGTTTCAGCGGCACCGGCGCCGCGCTTCACCTCCATCTTGATTTCTCGTGAAGCGACCCACCCAGCAGCAGTGTCACAGTAGTACGCTGTGCTCCCGTATACACGGCGGGTGAGAAGAGAGAGAGAGAGAGTGGGTGTCTTGTCGTACCGAACAGCGTAAAATCGTTCCGCAACGTTCTTCTGCGGTTTGTTACACGAGTGCGGTCGCCGATAACTCGCTGGGAAGTTTCGGGGGAAAAACTGGTCGTCGTCGTCGTCTTTGGTAACTAGTCGAACGTAGGAGAAAGAGAGAGCGGACGGTGCCGGAGATTTAAAGAAAGGTTAGGCGGAGTGGAAAGAGGATGAAGGGGATGCTGGTGGCCGGACTACTGCTGGCCGTTCTGACGGTTTGCCGAGGAGTTCAGGTGAGTAATCATGTTCGTGAATATCACCGGTAAAACGCGAGCCTAACAACGTAGAACCACGAATCGATCGACCCCGGACAATTCCGCCTAGCTCTCACCCGATGTCACTTCGATTATTTTCCTCTATCGAATACGGTTTTTTTGTCCCCCTTACTCTCACCCCGCACGGAACAAGCGGCAAATGTCACGCGCAACGCGCATCCACGATCGATGTACTGTCCGCGAATCTACCTGCCCTCGTGAAAATTCCCTTTAAACGCTTGTCGATTAGCCCGTGCGCTACCTGTCAAACGGTTCACGGGAGCCTCGATCGATGCTGTGCACTCGTGTTCCTCGATGCGTTTCGTTCCACGAGTGCGTTATGGGAACGGCTGTAACGATCCGAACCGGAGAGCTGTACGAACCTTCTCCGGGTTCCAGAGGAATATGTCTGTGGTTGTCGGGAAGAACGCCGCATGTCACATAATTTCACTTTCGAGATTTATTGCCGTTTCGAGTTTCGATCACTAATGCTTTGACAGAAGACATCGGTTAAATTTCAAATTGCAAATTTATTAATAATCTTATACTAAATCCTATACTATGAAGCTGAATTAACGCATAACTTTTTTGAAATTGTCACATGCGGCGCGGCGTTTTTCCTGACAACCACAGATGTATGTGCTTGCCCACGTTCGCCGAATGTGTTAGTTCTCTCGCTCGCCTACGCTCCGACGCTTTTCTACAAGGCTAATCCGCCTCAGACATTACGCGTCACGAAATACAACCTGTCATCCATGATTTCTTTGTGGGATACGTTATTCGAAACCCTCGGTGTCGTGCCTCTTCGGACGCGGTGCAGCTAATTTGTTTTTCATCGAGCGACCGCCACCGAGCGGTGCTCGTACCGATTATCGATAAGTTCGCATAACCGGGGAGATTTCGAAAAATAGTTGCAACAACGCGACACCATTCTAAATTCTCACACGGATTTATACGTTTTGATAATTGTTTCATTAAATTATATTTAGACAGCGGATCTTTATGCAAAGAATAATGTTCTACCTAAATTGCAGCAAAGTGGAGTTAAATAAAGTTCATTTTTTCTTTCTTAATATGTACTATGTAGTACGTTTAAATTCTTCTTATATTTTGACTGTCTTGAATTGCACCTATTTATTTTTGCGTCTGATCGTGACCTACCGATTCTACTTCTTGCATGTACATATGTAGGTACTAAATCACGCGAACCGGACACCCTGTATAGACAATCGACATGTTATGCAAAATTCCCAAATTTGTCCCTGAAGTTCAAAAATCTTTTTGCACAATAATCCCAAACGAAATTATTAGATTGTGTTATTGAGTTGCTGCTCTACGATTAGACAGCGGATCTTTTTATTTTCTTCCTTAATATGTTTAATAGGACAAGCATAATCTAACAATTTCTTTAACATCTTCTAATGTTTTTACTGTTTTAAATTATACCTACTCGTTTTTGTCATACATGCATAAAATTCTCCATCTCACTCCATCGTTAGAAATAATCTATTCTACTTTCGAAAAAGGTTGTTCACCTGGAATAAAAGTTTCTCGTTGACAGTTGAGGTCAGGAGTCCTAAAAAATTCATGGCAGCGTCAGCCCTCAATTTTGCATGAAATCTGGCTACTCAACGTACCCGAAGTAAAATCTCTATTTCATAAAATCTAGTTGCCTGTCGTTTCTTTGTTAGTTATACGGTTCCGGATCTAAGCAGAATTCAATTTACGGACATCTTAAAAATATCGACATATCGAGCTTGGTCTGACAGCTCTATATTATCGATGTTTATCGATAACGTTATCGAAAGCAGCACCTCGGTCGCGACGTTACGGTCTCCGAGTAAGGGGTTAGGTTTCTCTCGGCGTGTCAAGGGAGTTTCGAGAACCGGTTAATTAAAGCCTCGCCGAGTTATGACGTGTGGTTTTCATTGCGAACGGGATAAGCAATGGCGACGTACCTCTGATCAGCTACTGGTTTTTACATTTTTTTCTCTCCCTCTCTCTCGGTGATAGTTTTTTCGCGATTGATCCTACGAACTTTTCGTTCGGCTTCCGTGTACATAATTTCTGGACAGTGAATGAGTCTGATCCGTCACGCTTCGAGGTGAAACGCCATTCGGGTGAACTCGGAGGAGTCTATAAAAATCGCAATCACCATAGAAGTTTTCACATCGGTCGTGCGGTCTTATACGCACGGTATTGGTTTGTTTTTTTCGTGCGAATTTGAATTTTTTTTCCCCGAGGGGCGAGGGTTTTACGAGGCAACCGTTTTTGAAGCGTGTCAAAGCGCGTCTGTCCCGGGGGAGTAACCTTGTGTACGCGCGAATTATCACGCACTAACGAACATAGGCGAAACGCCCGCCGACGGAAGAGAGCGGGACGTGTAGCAGAGATCTCTGCCTCACGTAAGTCACAGAACGGGTTCGCGAACGATTTTCTCGTTAACGTTAATTCCGCGTGACAGTTCAATTTACGCTGCCTCGGCCGGGCCCCGTGGAATGGGACGCGTAATATATGGGAACGTGCTCGCCGCGGACAAACGTCCCACCGGATCCACCGGCGAAAAAAACGTGAGGTTAGGTTCACTCTTTTCGAACTTCGGTACATTGGTTTTTCGGGTTTTGCGTTCCACCATTTGACATCGTCGCAACGCTTGTTCCTTTTACGTTAACCCACTGTAACCGAACTTGTTTAAAGTCTGAATAAAACGAATACAACTTGAAAAGTGTTCGAAAAATACAAGTAATAAAAGGTTTCGCAGTGGATAGCATTCTATACATGATGGTGGAATGAGAAGTGAACTACACGAAGATAAATTCAGGCTTTAACAAGTTATATTTGGCGTTGAAGTCAATCCCAAATGAGTTATTTTACCGAACCTGAAATAGATCTGTCACCGTGAAGGAAATCGCTATCCTGGACGGTTCAAAAATTGATCGTAGTTCACGCGCGTTAGTTAACCCTTAACGAAATGTTCAGAAGAAGTAAATCCAGTATAAAAGTTCATTTTTAAAATACAAACGAAGTTACAATCTGACCAAGAATTATTAATTGGTGAAAATTCAGAACGTTGTATAGTCTACATTATCTTCGGACACCTTTAATTTAAATTTTAAAAAGTTCAAGATAAATTACGATTTTTAAAATTGTGTTACTAATTCGTCGCGCGCAATTTCGATGTATTCGTTAGACTAATTAACTGGGATGTTCCTGGTGGTCCTAATTACGAACACGACCATGTTTCTCAATAATCGGTTTATCCAAAATTTTCTTAGTAAATCGCGGTGCGGTTCTGAGGCCCGAGGAACAATAAGACTAAAACGAATTTCGACATATTTATTGGCTTAATTAACCGGGTGGTTTCCGGTGGTCTTAATTGACCAGAGGAAAAGATTGGCTGAAGGAAACCGGCGCATCCGTACGCCCGTAGAAAAGTTCATTCTATCGGGGAATCGATACACACAGTTTCAGTGATCAAAGAGAAGGGAGAGAGAACGGCGAAGAATGATCGGAGGAAAGAAAGAGAAGGTCGGCATAAAAGAATCCGGCGACGAAACTGAAAAATGCATTGAAACTCTTTCGTCCTCATTTACTCCGTGGCTACATTAACGGAGCATTTTCCCGTGCATCGACATAGGGGACAAGAAGCCGCGTTTAAGCGGGCGGGAAGATCTTTTCTTTCTTTTTTCTGCTCTCTCCCCCTCTTTCTCTCTCTCTCTCTCTCCCTCTCCCTCTCCATCTCTCTTTCGCTCTTCTTCTGGAAAAAAAGTGTTCCGGTAAAAACCGAGTTTCACGGGTGAAAATGGAGCCACGGTGAAAATGAGGAAACGTCGAAAACCTTTGACTTACGGGCCGCGTTTTCAATCGCGCGACAGCTTTAACAAAATCTAGGTAAGGATCGTAATTGCGGCTAAGTAAAACGCGAACGCGATAGCATTAATACCTGCCCTCGCGATCGGTGACGTAGCTTCTCTCTCTCTCTCTCTCTCTCTCTCTCTCTCTCTCTCTCGCCGGCCATATTTCTTTTTCACGCGAAAATCTGGAGCATCCTTTCATTCGCGGCTAACGGACCGCGTAACCGTCCAACCCCGGCCATTCGGAGTTATTTTAATTCGGCTGCTGGTCAAGTGGGATACCCAAGTTTTTCAATGAGCGATACCTCGCCTATGCTCGTCACCGTGATGTCAACTTGTATACAATTTCCCTGTTATCGCGAAATTGTAAACGCGAGTTCGCGACCTGAGCCATTCAGAATTCGCTTGGCGACGTCATAATGCCGCTTTTGTATGTAATTATTAAACGAATTTATTGGGTTGTAACGTTAAACGAATTTACTGTGTGTATAATTAAGATCGACTGTATAAATTTGTTCGGATTGTAACAATTCGACAGCGGATTTCATGTATCCATGACGGATCAAATACAAAACATTGTATACATTTAGTATTTTCACAAACGTACTTCGCAGTTCATTTTCAATGGACGCGATTGTGCAAACGTAAAAATGAGTGACAATGCGACACAACTTTTTTACACGACACTTCACTCTCGACCAAATTAGATTTGAAACGTCGTCGTCGAGAGCATGTCCAATACGTCTGTTCAGTTCTGTCCGCTTCTGCTGTATAATATACTTGCAGTCACTTGCATGTACAGACTTATCAATTTCCCATCGATCTTATTACTTTCTGTCGTGTCTGCTCGCGCCAAGTTATATCGTGAAAAAGCAGATGAGACTATGCCACACTGTCGATATATCTGCAACCGTTGCCGCAAGTGGAAATGGTCAGCAGTGGTTGGACACGACATGTATCTGTCACTTGCTGCAGTGCACACGTGTTCATCGGGCTTTCCGAATCGATTTTCTTGAGAACGGAAGCTCTTATAGGGAAAATATGTATACAAAACGACATGTGAAATCTGACCTGTCTATCGTCTAAATACATTGCATACATGAAATCTGACTTTTATTGTCTAAATAGCTTACATTGAGTTGGAACGAAAGTTCGTAGCTGGACACGATTTATTGTACAGATCAGTATTTACTGTAAAAACCTATTGTACAATCATAATAGCATCATAAAAAATCATAAAGAGTAATAAAAATGTGAAGGGATCAGGAAATAGCTGTGGAATACAGCAGGATTAATTGAATTGATTCTAACCCCCGTTCATTTATATTGACATTAAAAATACGTAAAATCTGCAGTTTTCCAGCGAATGTGGTCAATCCACTACTGAATGAATACGATAGCGTTAAAAAATGAAAATAAACAATGGTCAAAAAATAAGCGAGGAACACTACAGGATTAATTTAATTGACCAGTCCACGTTCGTATATACTGAATATTAAAAATCTGTAAATCTGAAGTTACCGAATACAATAGTATGAAAAAATGGAAATGTAAAAGGGTAAAGCAAAAAGTATACGTGGTAAAGAATACGGCAGTAATTTCATTGGCTCTAAAACGCGTTCATTTATATTGAATAGGGGGGAGTGGGGTAAGTGCGTCAACGGGGCAAGTCCGTTAATTGGTTATTTTTATTAGAATATGAACGAAATTTCTGTAGCTTGTATTTATTAATGTAGTATAAGTTAGTATGAACTATTCGACATAGATGTCGCCCAAGAAAAAAGGTGTTTTCCCCGCTTAAATCAACCAATGTCAAACAGTCACGTGTGAGGTACATGTACAACTTTGAGGTTACCCTGAACGTGCAATAGTTTACAAGTTATTAATATATTCTGTGTTGTTATTTCAGGTAAGTACAACAAATATTGATGTAGGTTTACATTAAATAAACCGTTTTTGTTGTATTTTGTAAAATTTATTGAGAAAAACACTTAGATGCACTTGCCCGTAAATATTACTACACGGGGCAAGTCCGTAACATCACGGTGGGGTAAGTGCGTACTGTATGGGTAACCATAAAACTAAATATATTGAATGCAATAAAAAGCATTTTGTAGCAGGCTTGATATAATTATTTTCTTGCCTCGTAGCACTTGAAACAAGGTTCGAAAGCATTTTTAAACTTTGTTTTAATATCACTGTATCCCCTTTCATATTTCAGCATATAAGTACATGTTTGTTTAAAAATGGATAACTATAAAACTAAACAATATAATTTCATGCAATAAGAAGCATTTTATAGCAGGCTTGTTAATCATTCTTTTCTTGCCCCGTAGCACTTGAAACAAGGTTTGAAAGCATTTTTAACTCTCAGACTAGTAGTTGACACTTTGTACAATATCCTATCAAAATGATAATTTTCAAGCAAAATTAGAATAGAGATAAAGGAAAGAGTTACAATGGATGGCGAAACAATCACAACAGACGAAGGTTTTACAGATGCAATTATATGAAAATTTTTCTTGAAAATGGTCTAAATAGTGACCGAAACGTTGAAAATTTTGTGGTAATTTGCACAATTGCTTAGGTAGTAGCATCAGATCGAACCAGTGCGCTGAAAACATTAATATACGTTATTATCAAATTGTCGATCGGGATAAAGGAAACAGTTAAAATTAGAATCCTACATAATACTAATTCATCAGTAATAACTGAATGAAAATACATCAGTAATAACTGAATGAAAATACATCAGTTTAAAGTCCAACTTTGCAAAAACTAGTGCGCACTTAGTCCACTCCACCTTACTAAAAATACATAAAATCTGTAGCCAACTAGCGAACTTAGTTAATCTACCATTGTAAAGAAAGAATAAATAGAATATATTATTACTTCCGAATATACTAAATTGTAAACGCACCTACCTCGTAGCGTTTTACCAGAGAGAACATCGAAGTAGCGGTCCCGAGCCCATATTTTTAATTGTTAATAAAGTAGATCGATGCGGCTGCCGCCGGTCGACGGAGGATGCACTTTGCAGGGACGTCGAAGCGGCAACAAATTTCGTTAAAGGTTCGCGGAGGATTAATGACCGACGATAATTCCGTGTCGACTAGTCGATTCAGCCCCACTATTAGTTTGCCATAGCGGTCCCGAACTATGGAACACGAAGCGCGAGGAAAATTCCCGGGGCGAGATTCGATACTTTAAATTCGCCGGGACATTAAATTGTGTCTCCCTTCTTTCGCGAGATCAACATTTCTCCGCGGGAACTTGTTATTTACAATTCATTGGAATATCGAGCCCGTTCCTTCACGAATAACAAGGCGAATAAAGCTTATTATTTTACAAAGCACGCATGAAATGATTGCACTGCAGATAGAGAGACAGAGAGAAAGAGAGAGAGAGAGAGAGAGAGAGAGAGAGAGAGAGAGAGAGAGAGAGAGAGAGAGAGAGAGAGAGAGAGAGAGAGAGAGAGAGAGAGAGAGAGAGAGAGAGAGAGAGAGAGAGAGGAGGGAGAGAGAGGGAGAGGGAGAGAGAGAGGGAGAGAGAGGGAGTTTCTCGGACCCGGGTTTATGCAAATGGAAGTAAAAAGGGTGGAATAAAATTGTTTCGTGCGGATCACAAAGGAAAGATTGCGACTCCAATTCCCGAGACGGTATTCGCGATCCGAGGAAACGGAAATATATTATTCCCGAGACGTCTGTTTCTTGCTTTCCATATCTACTTACTGGAAAAAATATTATTTTGTACTCTCGCTTCTGATACGTTCTTATATCGTGCGCAAATGTGAGAAATGGGATGAAATGTAATTCAATATTGTGTTCACGACGTTGGCATGTTAAGATCAATGTAATATTGCACGGAGACACCGTGCAATACAGAAACGATAAACAATTTATTACTCCGTTACGAACGTGTTTAATATTAGCAACCTGAAAATTTTCATTGAATTTGGTGCTGGCTCTAAGTAAATAAGAACACAAACAGGTCAGAAACGCAGTGGGGCTAAGAGGATGAAAACTAAAGTTCGCAGCAGGGTTCATTTGAATCGAAGTCAGCCAAACTCCTCCCTGCGTATTTAAACTTAGAAGTTTTTAGTTTAAATTGCATATCGGCCTTTGCCCCGGCTCTCGCTGGATAGTTGTTTGGCAAAGAGATTATTCGCCGGGGAGACAGTAGACGAAAGAATCTCTGAAGGATCAGCTTAAAATTCATAGGAGTTACTTCTATCGAATACTTCTCGAGAATGCGCTTAAAAATCATCGGCTCTTTATCTTTACTTCGTCCATTTCACTTTTCATGCACATTCTCAATAACTGTCCCGAAATTCGTAAAACTAGCTTATACCCTGCAGCTGTTGCACGAGAATTCCTGTTGATCGACCGCGGTTGCAACACCTGTTTCTTCATCCTGCGCCGGTAGAAGGAACAAAATTGCTCGTTCAGTATTGTCCGACTTCGAACGCGTTTTCCTGGTCGGTGTCGGGAAATAACCACACGCGAAAACGCCCCCCTGGTTCTATTTGCGAACGCTTGAAGAGGGTTAACAATACCGTGTTAATAAATCGTCGAAGAGGCCGCAAGGACCATTCAAATAACAAACGTCGACGGGAAGCAGTTGCTGCAGCAGCAGCACCGACTGCTTGTAAATTAACAGGTGCCTCGACGACCTCAATTTCAGCGTTCCTCCCGTGCACCCTGACTAATTTGACGAATAGAACGGCGATTTTTCACGCGCCGACCGAAACGAACCTGCTCATTGTTTTCCCTGAACGCGATCGCGTTTGTGGAATAGTTCCCCACGTTGAAGAACGGTCATTATTCGTAGGTGGAACGTGCACGGTGATGCTTTATCGCCGAGAAATATTTGATGCGAATTTATTTTCATCGAAACAGTGCGAACAACCCTTAAAGGGACATCTTTTTTGGTACAGAGAAATCAGGACAACTTTATGGTATTTTTTCCACTTATAGAAGTTGAAGCAATATTAATTTGTTTACCCTCAAATTGCCTTTTATTTTAGAACAGAGGTAAAAATGTTTTTACGTACGACCCCCCTCTCCAGTTCCATAGAAGGCGGTTGAGGGGAAGAGTGTGGGAAGCGGCTCCGCGAACGATGATAGACAGCGGAAACAGGACTAAATCCTTGCCCATACCCGCTGAAACAACCTCTGTTCAGGGACCAAATTTTATTGGTCCCTTTTTAGCTCATTACTAACAAGGAGAACGCACGGTCATGGGGTCTCAGATTTTCTCGAAACTTTACATACTGGTAGATTTCGTTCTCCTGTTTATGAAAATATAGCATTATAGGGTCAGATATTCAATAACTTTTGAGATATTTACAATTGAAATTTCATTACAGTTTCGTATAGTTAAGTACAGTTTCGGTTGAAGACCGATTTATTTTAATTGATTGGATTTTACACATGAAGAATGCACTCATAATATCTATAGGAAACATAATATTAAAAATTTATTGAGATTCAATATAATATGTAAATAAACATTAACTTCATCAACCATGCCTGAAAAGGAAAGAAGAATAACAAAAACCATGCATTACATACAAAATACAATAAACATAGAAATGAAATCTAATAAATAGATAAGCTGAAAAAAAAGGAAAAAGAGGACAAGAGATTAGAACCCTGGCCTTCCTAGTATGTACCAACCTAGTACGTTACCACCACGCCGTTTGGCACTTGACGATATCTTCAACCGAAACTGTACTTAACAAGTGTAATGAAATTTCAATTGTTAATATCTCAAAAGTTATTGAGTATCTGACCCTATAATACTATATTTTCATAAACAGGAGAACGAAATCTACCAGTATGTAAAGTTTCGAGAAATATCTGAGACCCCATGACCGTGCCTTCTCCTTGTAAGCCGGCAGTTGGAATACATGTGACCCGTTTCTCACATACTACAATGTGAACCTCCTCCGGCCCTCCGCATACCCTCAAATTGCCTAAGTGCCCTTAAAATCGACATTTCGCTTCTTCGTCGTAATGCTCGGGAAATTAGTACAGTTCGGCGATCTTCTAAAGTATATTGGGTGGAAAATTCGCTCCACATCATTGAAAAACGATACATAGTTTATTCCCAGAAGTGGTTGCCGTCGTCTCAGTTGCGGAGTTGTGAACAAACCTTAAAAATACGAGCGACCATACGCCCCGTTCGATCGACCGTCTCGGAAAGTCGTTGCATGTACTTGGTCGATATCGTCTCGAATATTGAAGGTGAAGTGAACAGAAGCTTTCCATTTCGAGGTAAATTGTGTCGTTACAGGGTATGTGCTCGTTGCATTGGCATAATCAGCGAATACATCTTGTGTTCATCTGGCTTATCCATTTCTCGTTTATTTTTGAGGAAACGGTTTATCATTGCTCGATTACAGTGGGCAGCATCGAATGCTGTATTCGAAAGGAACTTTTTCGAGGACGGGATGAGTAATAATCGTAATTATGGCTTCTATCCGGTGTATCATGGAGTTTATTTCGTTCGCGGTTATGACGTTGTGTTACACGCTTGTTACTTTATTTCACGGACGCTAATGACTTCATCCGTTTACTTTAAAGCACGACGTAACGCGCAAGTTTTCTGGGTTCGAAAAAATTGATTACGGTAAAAACGTATCCGCCATCTGCGAATGGTACTCCGTGATGTTCTTGGTACTTTGCAATTCTTTATCACCGGAAAGTGGCTCTAAAGTATAATGTTGAACGAAATTGTATGATTAACTTGTTTTTTGACCGCGCCTAAATGGATCTGAGATGATCGTTGTAATGTCACATGGCCGGCATTGTCATCTTTCTTACAACATTCTTCGCATATTTTTGAAGCATGTTAGGATTAACTTGCTGCAGACTTCTTTCAATTTTCTTCAGAAATTGACACTTTCTTTTACCCGATTAACGTCGCTGCTTTCTAATCGCTTTAAAACCGGAACAAGGTGTTAAACAATTTTCTCGAAGACGACAAGTTCTTAAAATAATTTCCTGGGGCATTAAAACGATCTCTAAAGTTTCTAAATTATTTTAAAAAATCAGAGAAATCTTTAATACTAGAGAAGAGAAAGACTTACTTAGCAGCGAGAGCTATACATATGATGTCGGGTCTCTCATAAAACACAGTATAAAGCCATTGAATGAAAAATCGTCATAAATCAGCAACTGCTGCGCCTAGTGGTTATGCCGGGACAACCGATAGGTTTGTTCAGAGGGAACGGGAAGCGAGAGTGCCGGTGTCAAGATCAAGAGAGATTTCGAGTCAGTTTCCTTTGACACACGGCCGCCACGCAGCCATTTAAAGCTGATTAGCCGATGTTTTATATAAGATTCGATCTAAGTGGATTTACTTAATGCACTTAAAGCGAATCTGACCGCAGAGCCTTAAGGAGCTTCGGGCACACGCGACACCCGCGCCTCCTCGTATACCACAGTTTTCAGACGCTGACGTTGACCGAAACGCGACCCCCTATCCCTTCAAGATGCTCTACGACGACTTGCCTCGCCTCGTATCGTCGATTTTGCATCGATAAGAACGAAGCCAAGCCGGGATGGAGGTTGCACCGTACACCAGACCGCAGAACTATCTCCGATACGTGTCGCGTTTTATAACGCTGCTGCGGACCGCTTTAGTGCCGGAAGGTTGCAACATATTGATCGACGAGTAGCTTCTTCGATTCCCTGACTTTTCCTCTTCTTCATTGTCTTCTTGTTCTCCTTTCTTTTTATTAACGCGTTCACTGCCAGACCACGCTGCCAGAGATAACGTTATTCCCTACGTAACTGAATTTACACAGTTTGTCTCCTTTGGCAATCATTTCTCCAGCGAGCCTCCACTTTCCGAGACGATTCCGAAGAATTTCATGATTCCTTTTATGTAATTTGGAGAGCGTGAGATTCTTTTAAATAACCTTGGAGATTGTTTTGCGAAGTTCGGATTTATTGCTGAAAATCTTTCAGCATTTTAATTCCACTATACATACATGGGGCTAACAAACAGTCTCTCAAGCGTCCTTCGTTTTACGAGAAGAAGAATTTTCATTCATGCGGGGGGGTGACAACGATTTGACACACTACCAAACTCAGCAGTAGCAGCCGGGATTTAAGGATCGAAGAGGCCACGGTTCCCCGGAGGATAGTTGCGGCAGGGATAATGCTCGCGCACGCGACCACGGCTTAAGCCTTCTCTCGGCGCGTGTTCCGTTTATAGCTGAGAAAATGGCGTCTCTCGTGGGTGTTCGTCTTTTAATGACAAAGACCGGCACTTGCAGGAATTTGATCAGTTCACTTTGTTTACGACGACTCGTCACGCAACTCAAATTAACTGGGAAAGGGAGATCCTTTCACCGTGAACTCGGCCGCGAACGCCAATCACTATACCTATCGCCACGAATTCGACGAGCTGAAAAAGCGTTCCGAAAACCTGCCGGATAAAAATTTAATCGAGCGCAATACATTTTCGGCTACCGTTTTCAATTTGCTGAAAGCACCAACAAAGGAGGGGAAAAGATCGCTCTTTTTCGGTACTCTCTAGAAATCGAGTGTACAGAACAGGATTATTTGCTGCGGGACATGTTTGTAGAGCGAATTGTCGACCGGAAATTATTTTTTCGCCGAAATTTCTGCACTACGCGTTTCGATGATCGAAGTAAGTATACAGTAAAATTTCGGTAATAAGGGGCCGAACGATTCGGCGCGATCGATGGCCATTTTAAAGTATAGAATTTAAGTAATTTAATTGGCAATCGGTAATTGATGACGACGCAATGCGGGACCGGTCGAGTGTAATGTAAATATGTCTGGCAGATTACTTTTGCCAATTACGTTATTGTACTCGTCGCGCGGGTTTGCGAAATTAGTTTCGTCGTTCTGATTGCATCGAAAATGCATTTTTGCGGTCCGACGTTGCCCGTGACTGGGGCACGGTATTTACTTTATGTGGTAACTCATCTTTTAGAGAAATTATTTAAATCTTGCTCATTTTTCATTCTTTCTTCGTTGCAATTGTGCATGTATAATTATATTCTGATTGAATAACGTAGCAACTATTAATCAGCTATCTTCTTTCGTAAAACGAACTATAATTCGACTGCACGACGTGACAAGAAGAAAAAGGATCGAAAATCAACGCCCCACATTTGTCCTTTTTCCAAACTGAAGAATTCGTTCTCTGTTTTGGAAAAGCTGATTCTACTCGTATGTTGCAAGTCCGAAGTGATATGTGTAGGAAAGACGACTACTACGACTTCACTTATCTTCTTTCGAAAAACAGACCATAATTTAACTGTCGCATGCTGGAAGACGTGTTCGGAACCGCCGCTCCAGATTTTCTTTTTCCGAAAAGAAGCTCATAAATTCGTATTCTGTTCACAAGAACGTACGACTCGAGCGTCTTCATATTTTTCACTTGGCTTTCCCGGTCGCAGGGAATTTTTCCGCGGGCGATTCCTCAGCGGAAATGGATTATCCGGATCCGTGGGGCGAGGGACTCGTCCGGTGGTGTAAATCGGCCAATAAATAACCGTATTAAGACGGTTGCGGGGCGAGGAAAAAGAGAACACTGTGTGGAACGAAACGTCTACTTTCTTGAACATTGGCTGAAATATTGAAATGTCGAAACTTTGCAATGTAGCTTCATTCAATCACTATTAAGCAACCGTAGTATAAGAAACCGCCAACTGTGTAAAACACATTTTTTTCACTTGAGCCTCAATAATTCTTACTATAAAAGGGATTATAAAATATAAACCTCATAGATGTCTAAAATACGCTTCCATTGCAACAATAACCTTTAAAATACTCTAGATGAGTGAAGTGGTCGACTTTGATATTTTATGTTTCACAAAATATACAGGGTGTGTCCGTTAAGTTATGTCACCATTTTTTAGGCATTTTCAGTAGTGCAATTAAAAAATGTTTTAGACACAGAGCTACATGTTCGCGTATTCTTAAATCTGAAAAAATTCTTTTTACGTAACAAAAGTAAAGGTCATCATAGGATTGTTTCTGACGTCGAGACGAATTTAACAGTGCAGGGCGGAGCTCTGTATCGTAGAAGATGGATCGCAGTTCGAACATCTGATGTAACTTGATTTATATTGTAAGAAATAATTTTTCATTAAAATTACGTTTGCACAAAATTTCCGAGTTTGAGGTTATTTCAAGGTCATAGTGATAATTTAATTACATTAATTTTACAACATTGTTAAATTCGTCTCGACGTCAGAAACAATCCCATGATGTCCAAAGCATGTGGTACCATTTAAAAAAGTCAAGGTGACCTTTACCTTTTTACGTAAAAAGCATTTTTTTCAGATTTAAGAATATGCGAACATGTAGTTCACCAAGTACTGAGAAACTTTTGTCTAAAACATTTTTTAATTGCACTACCGGAAATGCCTAAAAAATGGTGACATAACTTAACGAACACACCCTGTATAGGATACCAATTAACAAAATATGTTTGATCATGGAATCATACGAAATGGAGCTGAATAAAAATCTATTTCTTATGTAAATAATTTTATTAAATATTTTTCTAATTTTTGACTGTTTTAAGTTTCACCGACTCATACTTACGTACTTACATTTAAAGATTGATTGTTTCAATGCAACCTATATTGAAACAGTCAACTTCTGCAACGAAGTGGTTCTAATAAAAAAAATATATACAAAAAACTTTTTAAAAACCACGCTTATATTAAAATGCACCAAAAAGGAGAAAATAATTTTTTTAGGCATTAGTGACTATACATAAAAGCGTGGAGCGCCCACGAAGATTACGTCAATATAGTTTAGCGCTCCACGCTTTTCTTTATAGTCACTAGTGGCTAAAAAAATTATTTTCTCCTTTTTAGTGCATTTTAATATAAGCGTGGTTTTTAAAAAGTTTTTCTTTATATATTTTTATATTTTCTACTTTTTAGTCTTTTTTAAATGGAACGCAAGATATAGTAACACTGGTATGAAATAGTAAGATATAGAAATGCAAGGTATGGAAATACGCGAGATAGAATGAGGGGTTGACTCCAAGAGACGACGTCTCTTGATGGACTCCGAAATTGTCCGAAATGGAACTGAATGAACGGAACATCACAACCACACTGAGCTTCTTCGGTGCGAAGTGGGCCAGTGGAGTGGGGACGAGGCGGAGTGGGAACGCGTAGTGGAGTAGGGAGCGCTGGCGCGCGGAGTGGGGATCGTTGAACGTGAAACGTACTACCGAGTGTCGCACGGCGAGGTGTGACGGTTAATATTAAAATATTTTTTCTCCTGGACGTACAGTTTTCTTTTTAATTTGTTTTTTTAATATTGCATTGTCATCCAGTTCTGAGCTATGTTTAAAGTTTCAAGTCTCTAGCTCATCGGGAAGTGATTTAACACTTCGCTGCCAATAACGAGTTATCTCGTAGGTCGAAGTTTGTGTTTAGGCGCCAGCTACGAGTTAATTCGTGGAACGTTTTTGTTTTACCCACGCCACATACGATCAAACTCGGAGTATTTTCATGTTCTTTGAAGGTATCTGGCTTTGGGGATTAGAAAAAACACAACAATTTGGTGGAACCGTTTTTGAAAATGTCGCTCGGCAGCGAACGTGTTAAGATTCGATTACAAGATTTGACGCATACAACGACAACTCGGCAAGCTAATATAAGCGTGGTAAAATAATTCGAGCAGCTTCTGCGATATCGAAAGAAAACCCTCCACAACCACTACTTGGAAACGTCGCGTCGTACGATCATGCATAAAATCTGTCAACAACGGAGACAAACGAAGATAGTTACGTCCAATTCCGCGGAGTCGCAGGCAGTGTGTCTGTTCGCGTTGTCAGAATTCTATGTCACAGCTTGGAACGTACAATGATCCGACAGCCGCCGCGGAAGAAGCGGAAACGGGAACAGAAAGGGAGTCAAAAACCTGGTTCCACTTGGACCGCCTCGCGAGCAGAAAGGGGGATCTGTAAAAGCATCTCTTGTTGCGGGCTCGAGAAAGACACAAGACAGAAAAGACAGGGAGCCTCGGATTCGCGCGCCCACGGAGCCCACGAGTCGCTGAGCGCGCGCGTTCCCGGCCATGTTTCAGATTAAAAGCGCTGGAAACGTGGAAACACCGGCTCGGATTGAAAACACCGGCTCGGATTGAAAACACCGGGACGCGACTACCTTTTCAGACACGTTTATCTAAGTAATTGGAATTTAAACCACTGAAGGAATCATTTTTCATCTTTCAGATAGGAGTTCGGGGACGCGCGAACACACTGACGCGCGTTTTTTTCAAAAATTAGTAGGATGCACTCGCCTTTTGTGCGATTCCTATCCAAAACCTTCTACGCAATTTCACTGTCGAACATTAGAAACAGTGGAGAGTGTATTGTCCTCTTCTTCGGAAAAGAAAACGTCTTTTCCGAGTATTTTCGATTTTTTAGTTCGTCACAGAAAATGATTATCGGATACCGAAGAAGTTCATTCTGTAGCCATTTTTTCAAAATTGAGCTCTTTTCGAATGAATTGTAAAGGATTAATCAATAAATCATTTTTTAAAATTATTTTATATGAATTCAAAATTTTAATCTTTTATTCTCACAGATTGTTCTATAAAGATCATTGTGCATTCTAAATCTTGATGAAAAAATATACTATATTTTTTAAAATGCGTACTAAAAATTGTTGACTTGGAGAACGAGATTATAAATGAACATCTTAAATACTGGAGGGTTGTATATATTGATCATTTACTATTGTTAGAATAATGAAATATATCATGGATTAATCTCCATAGGAAATGTTTCGCGTACATTTGTCAAGAATTGTACGTTGTATTTGAAACATTAGCTGTGCTATAGTGTTCGGAGTATTTTTCATGGAGTCTTTGCCAGGTGTGCCGTTCTTCGGGAACGGTGACTTCTGAATCATCTTGTGTGATGCAGACAAGGTGTGGCAAACGCATTCTGCGGCGTAAACGTCGTTGTCGCGAATTACATCGAGGTGTACGTCACGATCTCGTTTGGCATTCTACTCGGAGAAGTAATAAGAGTAGATGGTATCTCTCGACTCGGGTGTTCTACCCTCGATGCAAGATCGCGTGTCGTGTCGACGTTGAAATCGTTGCAATGGCGTCCGTGTCTCAAAATTCTGGCCTATTTTGCACGTCGCGCCGCACAGTGGGCTGGATCGAGAAATTTAGTGACATTTTGTTGTAACTCTTGAACCATAGGAGATATCGATATGAAATTTGCACAAGAATTCATTTAAAAAATAGTCAACTTTAACTGTAGACAAATACAATTTTTTTATTTTGCTAAACGATAATTTTTAATTAATTTTCATTGATATTTTTTATTAAAATAAAATTGTTTAAGTATAAACTTCCAAGCTATTTTTTACTTACTACATATGTATTTTATATTTACATTTCATATATGTAATGTTTTATGGAATACGTAAAATATAAATTCGAGAAATCTTTTTATAATCAACGCATACAAAATGTACCGAGGAGATAAAAACGCCTCACAAGCGTGTCAAAAGATATTTTTTATAATAATTTATGGTAATTATAAATAATTTTTTCAATTTAATTGTTTTAAAATCATGTCCATTCTATACTATGTATATTACAACCTTTGTTATTTCGTATTATTTCATGTATGTGTAATGTGTTTATGAAAGATGAAAATATGAACAAAAATATAACAAATATAAAAGATAAGCTAATTAATATTACCAAAACGTTTTTAAATTGATGTTGACAGGTAAACTTTTGGTCAATTTGTTTAGTTTAATTAATTATTAAATCTGCAGCTTCTGGATATCTGCAGGCATAAAACCTGAGATTAAAATTAATATTGTCAACAAATATTGTCAGATATAAAATGTAATCTAATTAACATACTACTTTATCGGCATAGATAATTTTTAATACATTGCGAGCAAACATCCTCACCTAACAGCGTTAATTGTTACCCCAAAGGACTGTTTTTCATTTACACAAAAGAGGCAGAAGAAATATTAAATAGGATAATCAGGACACCTCGATGAAAAGAAGCAATTTTTGGCTGAAAAATATTGCATCCCAAATGTCTATCTTTGTGAATCTATATTAACTATAGTTTCTGTGGACAAACATTAATTTTTTCAGCTTCGATGTTGATGGACATTTCGATATGAGAAAGTCGACAAATCGATATGAGAAAGTCGACTTTTTCGTGAAATGTCACTAAATTTCTCGATCCAGCCCACTGTGCGCCGCGTCGCTTCGATGATGGCGGATTGTTTGGGCTTGGGTTTGCGACGTGTCTGAGTTGGCTCTGGTTAGGTAAGAGTATTGATTCCGTATGCATAGTTCTTATAGCTGACCGTGTACCACTAAATATAGAACGTTGTTACTGGCACGTTTTACAACTTTTTGTAATAATTTAACACTAGCTTTAAGATCCGTGAAAACTTGTTTAATTTAATTATTAAGATTGTAAAGATGCATCTATGACACTGAATAAATTGATTTCTTTGGGTACACATTGTAAAAAGAATGGATAAAAATTTCGATGGAACAGCCACTTTTAGCACTCGGAAAATCCTTTTAATGCTTCTGGAAAATCGAGAGAAAAGACGCGGTTACTTACATTATTAGCCGAGGATAGTTAACAGATTACATTATCTATGCAGAAAGTTTGCCCACTGGATGGCAGTGCTTCGATAATCCAGGAAATTGAAGAACCCGTTTTAAAGTCCGCGCTCTCTTACAAACTGTTCCCGGGCAACAAGAAAAAAGGAAAAAGATGAGAAGTCCGCCGAATCAAAGAAGTTCCATCATGCGGATTGCTAATTTCGATTATCGGGTAAATTGAATGTCAGCTGGGAGAACCGGCGTTGTTACTCTGAGATTTTCAGGCTCGGAGCTTCTTTAGAAACGCTTAACCTTCGCCCGTCTATTTTTTGATGCCTCTTAAGTCGGCTGCTAAGCCGTTTGCTTCGCACATACATCCAAACGTTTCCGGCGGCGAGATAAGTGCTTGCGAAAGCCAATTTATACTGGGTGTCGACGAACTATTGAGAGCGTCTGCAGAATCGCTGAAGCTGCGCGATGTAACGAGTTGGAAACTTCCAGTAACATTTCTTTAGAAGAAGAAGGTTAAACATTGTTTAAAAAAATTGATGCACAAGGATTAATGTGTGTTTTATGTATTTATTTTGTAGAAACGTCACAGAGCCTCTGCTCTTCGTCAACAGAGGTTTCTGGAGGTTCAACAAAGATTTTCTGACTCACGAAAAATATTTAAGATTCACGAAAATATTCAACGAGTTCTACCAAGATTTTAGGGGCCCGTGAAAATGTTTTAAGGCCAGGGGAAAATTTTCACGAGCTATGATAATTTTAGGGTTCCGTAAAAGAATGATAGGGTGTGCGAGAATATTTTGCGCGCTATACGAAAATTTTAGGGGTCGTTGAGAACGGTTTAAGATCTGGGGAAAAAGGTTTGAGGGTCTACAAAAATTTTAGGGGTTGCGAAAATATGTTGGAGATTCTACGGAAACCTTAGAGGCTAACGGAGGCCTCGTTCCACAGAAATTTGAAGAGAGGACGAGCAAGGTTTGCGAATATTTTTGAAGGTTCTACGAAAATTTTAGGAGCTTACGTAAAATTCCTAGTGTCCACACACAAAATGTTCAAAACTTATTCAGGGCCTATGAAGATATTTTGAGGTCTCTCTCCATGATGGTTAACTACAGAATAAAATGATAGAATGTGGTCGTTAGGCCTCCACAGAGCTGCTTTGAATCGATAAACGAAGAAAGTGGCGTAGGGGATGAATCAAACACCATCCAGTCTAGGGCCTGCAGACGCCATGATGTGGCCTGCAGGAGATTAATGGTCAATGGCACGTTATGCAAACAGGCCATCATGGCAACGGAATCGCGACGTTATCGCGTGTGCAACGAGCATTCTTTCGCGAATGAGAATACGTGAATGAAATCGTCGAAGGGACACGGAGCACATTTCGAATGTAGGAAGCAATGCGTCGTGGGTGGTTAAGTTCCTTTAGAGTCATCCTAAATTGCAAACAGAAGTCGTCTCTGGTATGCTTCGAAACACTTGTTCCTGTGCGATTCTTATATTCCCCGCAGCGATCATTTCTTCAATTAATTCAGTGAATTATCCGAGTTATCAGCAACGATGCCACGTTAACATCGCAATGCAAATGGCTCTGAAGATTGCTGAAGTCGGGAGGATCAGAACATTTTCCTCGAAGGCAGCCAGTTTTCAATTTTTCACGGATAAGACGCCGGTCAGGTTTTCCACTTTTTCCCGTTCGCGCAGATTGTTCGTGGCCTGTTCCATCCCGAGCGGCTTCTATCCATGCTCAATAGCCCGTTAATATGTCATTAGCCGAGCCGAGATGACTAAATCAGCGATAGAGCCGCGTGCACGCTCGCCGACCGATTACGCCCGGAATCTAATTCCCTTGTGTTACTTGTTCCGAGCAGCTTGCTCTCTCTTTACCCCCTTCTCTCTCACTCTCGCCGAATATCTCCCGTTATATCGGCCGGCGTTGTTCGAAAGTTCGATAGATTGGTTCGGAGCACCGTTAAAACGGCTCCCCGAACTCCGGTAAAATCGGGAAAGTGGGATTGAACGGCGTTTACCTCAGGAGAGACGGAGAGAAGGAGATCGTTAATTGTTTTGCCCGAGCTGTGTTTTTGGCAAGTCAACGGAGATCCCGTTCCGCGAATCGCCGTCGAGGAAATTGAAAACGAAAGAGCCCCCCGGAATTGCCAGCATGCGCACGGAGGCTCGATCATCGTTGTATTTTCCCTTGAATCGCATTGTAGTTAGCTCTGTTCCCGGCGCTGCATACTCGACCAGAAATTTGTTTGCCTCTCGCTAACTTATTTATTGAACGGCGATTCAATTGATTCCGCCGAGCGCCGCCGGAGAACGCCGGCTTTACTTCCCTTTAACAGTTGTAATTAACCTGATTTTAGTCGAAAATCTCCGAACGCATCCTCTTCGTGCATTCTCTCTCCATTGTTCATCAATTTTAGATTTTCATTCGGGAGGCACGAAATGTTGAATCCTATTTTTGGAGGCAACAAATATATTTCCATTTTGACTGTCGTGGCAGTGTTGGTGGACCAGAAAAATTTTTGTTCACCGAAATGCTTGTCTACGTGCACGTCAAGGGAAATTAGAAAATATTTTTTCGGAACTGAACAATCGCAAAAATGCCGTGACTAGTATGAGGATGTTTATGCTGAAATCTATTGGGTTTGATCGCTACCTACTTGTTCGCGTTATTTTTACCAATTTTACCACGACACCTAACGATCTCGTAAAAAAATGAAAAAAACTAGAAGGCTATTGTTGCTCGCTCGCTTCGCTCGCTCGCGAGTAGGGTTGTTTTTGCTCGCTCGCTTCGCGAGCTCGCGGGTAGGACTGCTCTTGCGAAAGGATTAGTGATACGCATGGCTAGTAGGGCCTACTGATATTAATGTCTTTTATTTGGTGTGTGACTCTTCAAGAGTCACACAAAGAACTTCCCGATTCGTTACTCCTTCGCCAACATCGCTAACATCGTTTTTTTTTGTACTTTCATCGATATTCTCCCAAAATGTATTCTTGGGAGTAGAGATGATAAATTCACTGTTGCATTGGAATAACTTTCGATTATTCCAAGCGGTAACATTAGCATCAGTTAAAAAAAAAATTTTTTTTTATGTAATTGCGTTTGGTTCTCTGGTGGAAAATTTTCGTCCTCCCTTATAAATTGCATTGTAGAATCAACTCTTTTCGAAAAAAAACTAAAAATCTAAAAAACTACTTGACCAATATGGACCAAAATCTAATCAGCTCTAAGTTACGACGGGGCACAACGATTGCATCATTCATCATCCTGATCGCGTTGTTACTTTTTCTGAAAACGTTAACGAAAAATTTGATACCATACAAACGGACATACGCACACACACACACACACACATATACAAACATTTTGATAAAAATAGTCTAAAATGACTCCAATGACCATGAAACGTGAAGATCTGCTAAAAAATCGATTTTCGATTTTCGGGGTAATTACAGTAACTTCCCTATGAACCGGGAAGTTAAAAATGAAATGCGCGCATCATCACTCGTACAAAAATGGATTCTGCATCAATTTTAACGATTTCATGTAAAAGAAGAAAACGGACACGTTTACATTGTTTGTATCGTTCTTTGCAGAAATATATAGACTAGTTTTGCGGGTTAAATTGCAATTTATAATGCACGGGTCATTAATGCCACAATTACCAGGACAGCGTACAAGGATTAAATAAACGTAAAAGACAAATGTAATTGG
This sequence comes from Lasioglossum pauxillum, assembly GCA_933228785.1. Lineage (NCBI taxonomy): Eukaryota > Metazoa > Arthropoda > Insecta > Hymenoptera > Halictidae > Lasioglossum > Lasioglossum pauxillum. The sequence continues at coordinate 37,036,839 of OW121699.1, read as the reverse complement.
CTACCGGGGTAAAACGAATATATTAATAGCCTCTTAACTGGTAGTTGTTAAGTCCATAAACCAGCCGCAGAGCCTCCGATATCTGTTAATGCAAATTAGTTTATTTAACCCTTATTCGCATTGAGCCGCCGCTGCCGTAAATCGTACGATTCGCCGCAAACAATTTCTGCTCTGATTATAGTACTAGCCCGCGAATTTTTATGCAAATCCTCGTTTCCATAACCAGATTTACAATGTCGCGAATTACATTTTGATATTTTCATTTTCTACGATCTACTATAGAATGAATTACAAACAAGTGGATTATTCGAGCCAATTTCACCAAACGAAAACACATTCTCTTTTAATTGCAATTTTCCTTGGTGATATGTAAAAATTCATTTCACATCCACAAGCTGCATTCGTCAGCAGTGACCCAATTAAATTTTACACTTTCCAAAAATATGAAAAAAGCACCGTGCTCGTATAGTGCCGTAACGAGGGTATGAAACGCCTGTGCGCCAATAACGACAAAAAAAAATTTTATGTAACAAGTTAAATTTTACTAAATGCAATATATTAAATACTATTAACCTCATCAAAATGAGTTGCCTGTATATACAATAATGTATTTGTCAAGGTATTTGTATGAATAAATAATCTATAACCTAAATAAGAACAAATTTTTATTCATATTCAATGACGACAAAATAAAAGTCGCAAATTTTGATTGTTTATTATTTTTTCTATGATTTTCTATGATTCTATCATTGAAACAATTGGCTTGTGATAGCTAAAATGTGATATAAATATTCTTGATTCAATTTTGTCTAAATGTCTTGCAAATACTGCATCGAGAGTTGTTCCTGATCTCGTCGTCGCTTGATTAGGATTATTTTCCATTTCCAATTTTAATTTACTTCTAAACATTACTAGACTGCAAGAAGTTTCACTTCTGCCGCGCGTGGTTTTCCACGCGTATGTTTTTTGCAAGATTTGAAAAGCGTCCAAGCGACCCTCAACTGGGTCGGTATTCTTTGTTTTGCGCCCCAAACCTAGTTGCGTCCGTGGCGGGCGCCTCTTTCGCCACGCCCTCGTTACGGCACTGTGCTCCTACGTTAGCTTATGAAAGCAAAAAGTTTGAATTACCACGGTTACTACCATAGTCACATGTAAATGATGATCACAATGGAAAAGTAGCCCAATTAATTTTATATAGATTGTTATTGAAAGTTCCAGCACTGGTATAGTATGTACCATGTACTATATTTCTTCTTTAATTTTAATAAATAATTTGAATAGATTGCAAATCATGGGTATTTCTCAAATCACCTGATATTTTCATTGGTTCAAATGTTGTCCACACCATTTGGTTATAAATTGTATAAAATCAGAGTATAAATTATATTTCCAAATAGAGTTGCGTGTGAAAATACCTAGCTACCTCTGTTCCTAATCGACATAATTTTCATTCTGCATAAAAGTCTGTCGATTACGAACGTGTTGATCCGCAGGGTTTAATTTAAGTGAGCACGGGCACGCATTCGGTCAGTCTCCGGCAACTGTTCCTCGTAATATGTCGGGACAAGTCTCTCGACGTGCTTCCGGCGAAGCACGAAGGCAGCTTCAGCGGATTTCTTCGAACGAGATTGACGGAAGGACGCGCGAAAAATTTCAAGAGAGTATCTACGAGGAGAGACGTCTAGTCTCTCTCTCTCTCTCTCTCTCTCTCTCTCTCTCTCTCTCTCTCTCTCTCTCTCTCTCTCTCTCTCTCTCGCTCGCGTACACCGTTTCACGCGTGCTGAATTTCACCGGTGGTTTTCTGCATTGCAGGCGGTGTCGGAGAGGCTCGAGTTGGCACCAGCTGGAGGAAGATCAGAGCCGCAGGTGAGTACCACTCGAGGATGCACGTTTCCTTTTTCTTGCGAATTGCGAATGTCATCGACTCCCCCTCCCCCGGGCGTCTCGCGATTTTGCATTCGCGATTTCACAGCTGCTGTTCTCTACAGAATAGACGAGTCTCGGAATCGTTTCCGTTCGTGGCTCCAGTCTCGCATCGATTCTCTGGTTAATTTTCATCTCTCTCTCTCGCTCGCTCGCTCTTTCTGTACTCTGTGTCCGAGAGACCCGTAGCGAGCCGGAGACTCGAATCGGTCGACCTCGATTTTATCGCGGCTTTTGTGGAACGTTGACGCGATGTTTCTTAATACATCGGTAATGGTTCAATGCAGCCGATTTATGCATAAAACATGCGCCCGATTCAACGGCGAAACGCGAGGATAGTCGCGCAAATAGCATCGATCAGATGGACAGAGATATTATTTGAACGACAACGGTAGAGCCGCTCGAGTGGACGTAATTGGTTTTTCAGGGAAGAAAGTGGAGCAGGAAATTATGTTCGAGATATGTGTAATTAATTCGGGACGGATTATTATAGTCGTTCGAATAACTGGTTTACGAGGGACGAAAGTGAAACGGATCGTTACGCTGGCTTGCAAATGAATGTGTTGTCGAGTCGTTTAATTTCGTTCCTGTATGTCGATTCGTGCATTCCACCATTAACACCTAGATTTACGGGTACATGCTAATCTTTTTAATTTGGCATTCTTCGGATTATGAAGATGCATCCTATTTCAGCGAGCATATGTTGTACAATAATAAAAATCGCCAAATATCTGAGTAAACACATTTCCGTTCTTTTTATGGAGCATTGCATAATACAGTCACTTTTAGTGCCCCGTAAACCTAGTGTTAAGATTGTAAATGTTTCATTACTGCTTTTTAGTTCATGGTTTCTGATAGCAGCAAGTTTTAACGAGGATTCAGATGTAGTTCTTCCGATAAAGTTTCGATTACGTCCACTATAAGCAACTTCTAAAATATTGACGGTTTTGTTGGGTGTCATGTTAGCTTCAGAAGATTTTTTGTTTCTCCAGAACTCTAGAACTTTATTTATTTGAGGAGAGGAACGATTTTCACAGTTTTTCAGGGGTTTCTATGAATAAAAAACTGTAATTGTTTACTTTTGTTACGCACCGTTGAGAGTTTCATTTTAGGTAAAGGTAAAAGGGTATTAAAAATTATAAATCCTCCGAGTACGTATACAAAGTTTCTGAAAAATGTCATGAGTTCATAAAATCCGGAATCTAGTTATGAAAGTTCATTAAAAAGAGGAACTTTGAAGAACTGTCCCTTGAGAATCTGTATGACGTCGCAGATCTGAATAATTCTTCAACCCCTAATTTATCTGTGTGAATTCTAACGCGGTTCTAAGACTAAAACATGTTTGACGAACATCTACTCGATGCTATTTGAAAATAAAAAGACCATAAATCTCTCGAGAATATAAATCATTTTTCGTGCTGTAGGAACCACGTTCGTCCTGAATGGTTTAAACTAACACCTCGGAACGGCCGCAAATCGTTCGGACGAACATTAAAAAAGTAATTTCGTTGAAAAGGGTGTACAGAAACTAGTTTATCCCGCAGAACTCGCCCCGCAATTCGTTCAAGAAACTGGCTGTCGCGTCTAAGACTGCAGCTGGGCATTTAGAGGTGGTTGAACTGTCGGGCGAGTAGTTTCCGGGAATATCCTCGTCCGTGCGAATCCCGAAGATTTTCGCGTGCCAGGTGCTGGGAACGTTCGCGACCAGCATTTCTCTCCCGTTCGCGAAGATAACCGGGGGGGATTTTTGTATTCAAACCGTCCGGCGTGTGAAGCCCGTGTCGGGTTTGAAAAGGTCGCTCGCGACGCAAAGTTTCTCCGGCGCGCGGCGTTTTAAGATTTATCGCGTGTGTCGAGTAAGTAGGTAGTAGGAGGCTACGTATGTCGTCGTCGTCGTCACCATCGCCGCGTTTTATTTCGCGGGGGAGATGATCCGGTGACAGGCCCGAGACTAGGGTGACTTTCTTTTTATGCGAAAAACACTTTGCGAAGGTTGCGACATTATGCGAGACCGGCGAGGTGTATCTGGCGCAGCACATGGGCGAGCAGGGCCGCTGGGTCTCCTCCGCCGACAAGAAGAGCTGCATGACGGACAAACTCGAGATCCTCGAATACTGCAAGAAGGTAAGCGAATACGCGTTCCTTTTACTAGAAGGCCGCCTCTTCCATTAAAACCACCCACGAGCCCCGTTCGCGGTCGTTCGTTTCTGTTGGGCACGGCCGCGCAACCGGTCCGTAAAAAAGTCCGCAGTCGAGTATGCGAACGTGTCTCTGCACGCAATTGCACGTCACTGTTGTTAGCGTTTCGGCGAGCCAACGCACGGTGGGGTATTTGGCCTGAAAAAGTGGAAAAAAGTCGATTTTTAAATTTTTGCGTATGTCATAACATTTTTGTTGTCCGCAGTAGTTAAAGGTCTGAAGAATAAAGCTGCAATATTGTTTTTTCTATTTGTACAAGTAGTAAACTTCATCGAAAGTCGAGAGATTTTAAGGCGCGCTTTGCGTTCTTAAACAGTCTCTAAAACAGCATCCGTTCATTGTCGATTTTCAAGTATTTTAAGGACAATTGTGTAAATTCTTGTTGTATGAAAGTTGTTGAAGAAGATATACAGAGCACTTTCGCACAGATTTCATTTTGTTACCATCTAAATTAGCATAGTTATTAATATTTGAACATTGCCAATAATTCTGTAATTTTGTTTACGATTACGAAACTTTATCGACGATTTTGTTATATTTCTGTGTGAGTCCGCGTGCTCTTTTTGGTCTCATTACATTCGGTAAAGATTTGTGATTATAAGCCAACAAAGAGCTTTCCAAAACGCTATAATAAAATATTTTTTTCTTAAATATTTTTCAAGTTATAATAGTGCAAATATTCCACTATCGCCCCGCTTTTTCAGGGGTTCTCGATAATCTGAGAAAAAATGTTTCGAACAAAAGAGGAGCAGTATTCAGACGTCTACAAATTTCATATGTATGAAAGTTAAAAAAAAATTGTTTCAAAAAATTGAGGTACATTTGATTTTTTCAATACTAAAATGTATTCTGGATTTCATAATATTGTAGCTGATCTTAAGACGAATCCAACGATATATAATATTATAACCTTGAGAGCCTATAAATGATGCCAGAATAGTTTTTTTCCACTTTTTCAGGCCAAATACCCCACTGTGCGACGACCCCGATCGTTCGACTTCGATGCTGCAGCTTCTACTTATTTAATCCTCGGACGATCCTTCAAGATGCGATATTTGCGAAAAAGGTCGGCACCGAAATGTCGATCGTATCGTCCAAATAGTAATTACTTTTTATCAAAACCCTTATCGTGTTGCCTATCTTGTACACAAGAAAAACCTTCACGAATATGTTTCAAAAAATTCAATGAAACAGTGAATGATCCTAAACATTATCGACAGTCAAAATTGCAATAAGTAGACTGCGGATATTTATGCATTTATAGGAGAATCGAGAAGATGAAATTCAAAATTGTTGAAAAATTTCAAAAATTGAATATGTCAATACGATTTCTCCTTCATTAAAATCATTAAGGGAAGAAATAACATTCAATTCAGTTTCTATTTTCTTGCGATCGAAGCAGACAATTTTTATTTTGCACAAGTATTTCGGCAACCGTAAAAGCATCCAAAACGGATTGTTCTGGTTCGTCTAGCGATTCCAGTGTAAATAGTTAGCACCTCGAAAATCATCGAGCATCTGAAGCTCGCCGTGTGTGTCTTCGGAAGCCAGTATATCGCATTGTCTCGAGAAAAAGCTCGTTGAAGTCGGACAATCGGGGTCCTTGTGATCGAGAGATGGGGGCTCTGTTTTGCGGCGCGGCTTCGCGGCGTGATCACAAATGTTTCACGGCGAGCGCCAGCGAAGTCGGGCGAGAAGTGGTTCTCGATTCACTGACACGGATCGGTTTTCCCCGATCCCTGTCAAGTGACTCGCATCGCGTGTTGTCGATGCATGCGAGCCATTATCGGGTGAAAGGCACTGGATCGCTTGCTCGCGGCGATCGAAATTAACGCGGCGACTACACACAACACACCCCCGCAACTCGCGATATCCCTCGACGCACGTGAAATTGCATGTGTATGCATCCGATGAACCGATTTTTCACCCCTAACGAGGCGCGGCCGCAAGCACGATCTCGCGATGGGAATTGATTCTTCTGGGGTGTCATCGTTCTTGCGTTTGGAGTCGAGCAAGTCCAGAGTTTGTTTTGCTTTTTAATAAATATTAAGTAACAAACTGTCTACCTCTATGAGAAAATTATAGAGCAATTTAAATAGCATAGCAAAGCAATCGAACACTTTTTAATATTTCTAATGGCGAAGATAGGGGATGGTTAAATCGCGTTTCGTAAACCAAAATTTATTTTTGTAGGTGTTAGTTTTGGTAACACTGAATTTGCCGCAAATGTGTAGTTTTGAAATTGTTGTAGGTATTTATAGAGCAGCACGATCGTTCACGGATAAATGTTTTATATACGAATGCAGAAAGGTCTGCAATTTAATCGTCGCTATTAATTCTTTAAATGCATTCAACTAGCATCATCAGCAGTAGTAGTGGTAAATGAATTAATGATGACAGAGAGCACCATAAATTAGCTTAAAAGGCAGTAATGCAATTTTCAGTGCGCCGTGGTTCACGGAACTGTGAATTTCATTCGCATCAGCGGTCATTTGATTGAAGCAATTAATCGAACTAGATCAATTATGTGTGATCTTTATTCTGTCATTAGTAGTAAGAGCAGCTCGCAAAAAAGGAATTACCCGAAGGAACTTTTACTGCTCAGTTCTCGAAACAATTTAATTATTACCGGCCATAACAGCGAGGAGAAACATTTATTAAAATCTCGGGAGGATCGACCAAGAAAATTAATTAAAATATGTAGCTCGGTATCTTGATGAAAGTAGATTGGATACGAAACATTTTATCAAAGATATTGTTACGAAAAAATTGTTGCATGCCACGCACGTTTAATATTCTATAATGGTTAACGAGCAATAAATGTACCATGCAATGTTTGCGTTTGCGAACCTGTGTACTGCAAGATATTTTTCTGAAAAAGGTGTGTGCCGTGAACACTATCGTAAAGTTTATGTTCCGATATAAGCATCATCTTATCGACTTGATCGCTTCTTTTTTGGTTCTCGTTGTACAGACTTTTCTTCTAAAAGTTTGAAGTGGTAAGATAACCCCGATGTTTTCAGGCTTACCCTAAGAGAGACATCACCAACATTGTTGAGTCCTCGCACTACGTAAGGGTCAGCGGATGGTGCAAGCCTGGAAGAACCAAATGCAAATTGTCTCGTTGGGTCAAGCCCTACAGATGTCTCGGTACGTACAGATGACGAAATTATTCTAAACTATTCCTCCACACTGGAAATTTTATTCAGAGTTCAAGATTTGTACCTTTAAACCACGATGAATTTATTAAGATCCACGATATTCTCGAAATCGTGAATTTCATACCTCTTTCTTCCAAATTCCACAATTTCATGAGACGAAGTGCTTCCTTCATCAAAATTATTCCTCCGTGCTGCAGATTTTAGTCAGAATTCGAAATTGGTAACCTCGAACCACAATAACTTTATTAAAACGTACGATACTAAAATAGAGGCTTATAATGAATTTATTAAAATTCACGTACTGCGCAACATCTAAATGTATGTCAAAATTGCGCACTCCAGACTGCCCACTTCGCAATTACCAAAATTAAGTGTTTCCTCGAGGTATCATTAAACGAGTTAATCAATGAAATTGCCCGCGAGAGTTAAAGCCCACGCGAAATCTTGAAAACGAAAGCCGGCAATTTCGCGCGGAGGAGAAGTTGCAAACCGGTTATATGTATTTCGCGAGTTAAAATCGCGCGATTCCGTAGAAACACAAACTGAAATTCACGCCTGTATTGAATGGAACGGTAAACGTATCAACTTTTTTTACGGTCGGCCATTCACCGTTCTAATTAAGAGTATATTTGAACCATTTGCGCGGCAACGCGCGGGACTACGATCGTGCTCTTTAACGAGGGTAAACCATTCTATCCATCCATCGAATGACGCTTTAACAGCGTCATCGACGGCATTCAATAATCAGTCATTACCGTATCGCGGCCGAGATCTTCGTTTATTTCACTTTTAAAGAACCGCAAGATCTCTAATTACCTCTTTCACAGTACAATTTCACCCGGCGCCGATCTCTTTAATATTCATTTTCTCCTCGCCACAGTCAATCTTTATCGCATTAGCGCAGAAAATATCGTGCGTCTCGCTGTTTTTATTTCTTGTTAATTTCTGTTTCTGCGTTTATCGTCGAACAATCTTGTTGATTGGGATAATAAGTCTTTAACCAATTAGTTTGACTAAAGTTCCTAGCAACGTTCAATTCACAGGTTAAATTAATTTCCCAGCTACAATAAAAGCGCGTTTACTGTCAAACAGCCGTGTTCTGCGCTGACAGTGATCGTTTAGTTGATTGTCGGGGTTGAAAAAATTATTTTGTAATAGCCCAATCCTTTCCGAATAAAACAAAAAAAATGTAGCTCAATCGGACAAATAGTTCCTGAGATAAAAATTCGTAAGTGAGTTAAAAAATTGAAAACTTTGAAGACCTGCCATTTCTAAAAAAAATTCGAAATCGGCAAAATCATGACTTAAACCCCCCTCTTAAGTTTACATGGACTACGACATATTTCATTTAGTACAAAATCGACGATGGTGCCTGCAAAAACTGATCGATTTGGCATGGAATTACCCAACGCGCTTTTACTGCATTATGTGGCTGCTAATGACTAGACTGGGGATCCTATGATAAATAAAAATTGTCTACCATTAAACGTCAGCCGCCACGTACACATTCACTCCGTTTCTTAACTCTTAAATGCATTTGCAAAATGGTACTTTTGAAATGCAATGTTTAATGTTACATTCATATTTAATATTGAATAAATGGTAAATACACTTATGGATGTTTCCTATAATGAGGCGCTGTACTGTTTCTCCGCGAAAAGTGAAACATCGAGATAGAAAAATCAGTATTAATTTGCGAAATATACAATGGAACGTTTTTATCCCCAGCGGTAACGGCCGAATAAAAATTCTGATAAAATCTGGAACATTGCAATTAGCGAGGCACGCGTTAAATAATTTCTCCGCTATTTCCTCGGCGAAAAATTCTGCCCCACGAAATTAAAATCACCGAAAAATGCAGGAAAATCCGGATTTCCCTGTCGGAACTTTAAAAAGACTGCGTTTACTGGTAATGATATATGTATTCCAAGCGACTCTTATCCTTAACATTGCAAAAAAATATGATAAATCGGATTTCTCTTTAAGCTACTTCATCAATGGAGGCGCAGGGTTGAACATGGTTTCGATATGGTTTTTATGGGTTGTTGAGTGCTGTAATGGAGTACGGACTTGTTTAACAGCCTTTTTCTCTTTGGGATGACGTTCCGGCGTGGATGTTATCAGATTTAACAATTTTCATGAATTTATTTTCGTATTCATGCTGCGACTAAGCTGCTTATCGTTTTGCAATTTCTATGTCAGACTACTGAATGACATGTAAAAATAAAAAAATATATAAAAAAACTTTTTAAAAACCACGCTTATATTAAAATGCACTAAAAAGGAGAAAATAATTTTTGTAGACATTAGTAATTATAAATAAAAGCGTGGAGCTCTGAGCTATATTGACGTAATCTTCGTGGGCGCTCCACGCTTTTATTTATAGTTACTAATGCCTAAAAAAATTATTTTCTACTTTTTGGTGCATTTTAATATAAGCGTGGCTTTTAAAAAGTTTTTTTTATGTATTCTTTTATTTTCCACTTGTTAGTCTTTCTTAAATGGAACGCAAGATATAGTAATACTGAAATGAAATAGTGAGATATAGAAACGCAAGATATGGAAATACGCGAGATAGGATAAGGGAATGACTCCGAGAGACGACGTCTATTGATGGACTCCGAAATTGTCCGAAATGGAACTGAATGAACGAAACATCACAACCACACTGAGATTCTTTGGTGTGAAGTGGGCCAGTGGAGTGCGGATGAGTCGGAGTGGGAACGCGTAGTGGAGTAGGGAGCGCTGGCGCGCGGAGTGGGGATCGCTGAATGCGATAAAAATATTTTTTTCTCCTGAGCGCACAGTTTTGTCCTTAATTTGTTTTTTAATATTGCATTGCCATCCAGTTCTGAGCTATGTTTAAAGTTTCAAGCCTTTAGCTCATCGGGAAGTGGTTTAAAATTCGATTACAAGACTTCACGCATACAACAACAACAACGACAACTCGGCAAGCTAATATAAGCGTGAGAAAAATAGTTATGTACGCCCAAAAAGTAATTGAATAAATGATAAAAAAGATTGTAACGTTAGATGTAGCGTAGCTGTGAATAGAAATTCACGAAGGTTGGTGAATTTCGCAACGTGCGCAGAAGAGTTCCGCCTTGAACTTGATTTTTCAATGGAGGAATATGTACAGCGGTTTACGACGTGTCCGTAGCATGTTTGATCAAAATTGGAAATTATTAGACGATGTTGCTCGGAGGGAAGGCCCCCATAATCCGATCGTGACCGCCACCATAGAATCTTTTACGAGTTTACGTTCAATCCCAGCAGAGTGACTCTGATTTGCAGTTTCTGCTGTATTGATTCTTCGGGGTTGTCGAGTGCTGCGTATAGCGGCAGAGAGCTCGTATTAAGGAGTTGAGTAGAGACACACGTATCTACAGGGTGTACTGAAAGTTTACAAAACACCACGAATCATCCGATTGGATGCACTATAATGAATGAAAAACAATCGTTCACTATGAGATACGTTATTAAAAGTCTCCTCCTCGGGGAAAAAACATAGATATTTCAACGATTTCATTTTGAGTAAAAGCAATACAATTTCATAAAAAGGGACATCGAATTTCATTGCACAAAAAAGATAAAAGAAACAGTAAAAAATTACTCTGGGAAGAGAAAAAATTGCCGAAGCATTTTTATCGAACGTCGCGTCAGGAATGCCTAGTGGCAATTTCGACAAGTTCGTGCATCCCCGTCTTTTTTCATCAATTTGAACGGTTCCCTTGAAAATAATAGAGGAATAATTTGAAAAGCGCGGCGCTCGCGAGAGGAAATGATAAATCTTTTTTCTTCTTTCTCTGCGAAATCGCTAACCAACTCGGCACAGCAAACGAAGCCGATTTGTGTGTTCGCGGATTCTCCCGATGCAGGCCGCGCGCGTTTTTCCACGGAAAGTTCAACTCGTTTCTGTTCACGGCTATTTCATTTCAGAGGGCCCGTTCCAAAGCGACGCGCTGCTCGTTCCGGAAGGCTGCCTCTTCGACCACCTCCACAATCAGACGAAATGCTGGGAATCTCACAGGTAAGGAACAGAATTTCAACGAACACCGAAGGCAACGAGCCAACTATCGATTCCCGTGCAACCGTGCTTTCGCTACACCTGGCAAAAGCATGGGATCGTGTTTTATAGTTAATGAAAATGGAGAACGCGGCACTCCTCGGCAGAGACTTAACACTTTAACTGTCGGATCTATTCGATACGGTTCCCCTGCTGAAATTGCCGCATTGCTAAGCTGTATCTACTGTCTCGTTACTCTGCAACGCCTCTGCGAACATTGGACACTGAATTTAATAAAATCCCTTCGAAAGTAGAACACGAACGTTCACAATCGTCTACTAAATTTACAGCAAAACCAGTGGCCTGACGCGTGAAACGAAAACGAACGAATATTAACCGGGACTGTTCGAAGAACCTCGTGGAACTATAACATATTTAAGGGTCGCGCGAGGGTTAAATGTTAAAGACTAGGACATCTGCGAAGCCTCTTTATAAGGAACCGAGTAAAACTATAATAAGAACATTCCGCGAACAGCTTTCGTCTTTCCTGAGCGGAAACGGGCTCGCTTACCGGAATTATTATACCCTCGGAGCAGAAACGCAACAGTTCCAAGAATGTTCGCGTTTGAAAAGTTTATGCCGATCGGTCGGGCCGGGGCTTAATCGACTTTCTTGGATTGTTCCGCGACGCCGCGCCGGGGAAATTAGTTTGCCCTGTAAGAGGATTTGCGCTCCTCCTCACCTGGCCTCTTTGAGGCACGCCGAGTTCCCTGAACTCGATCAAAGGTGATGCTAGCTCGTAAAGAGCCCCGCGAATTTTCCGTTTTAGATGGAACGCGACCGCAGCGGACACATGCAGAGAGAGGAACATGAATCTGAGGAGCTTCGCGATGCTTCTGCCCTGCGGAATATCTCTGTTCTCTGGTGTTGAGTTCGTGTGCTGCCCGAAACACCTGAAAGGTACGTAACGTACGTATATTCTATCATTTCATCATTCATTCGTTCAACCAATCATTCGTCATCGAGCGGAGTGCGTGTGGGACGCGCGACGTGTCGCTCTTAATTAATCGAACGACGAATTCGCACATTTTATCTAGTTTCTGTTTAACCCTTGTGCAGTCAACCGGCCACCCATTTACTGTATTTCTTTCAATAATTTGTTAATGTTCCTCGGAAAAATATTACGAAGTTTCTCTGAATGTCCATTCCTTACTCGCTAATACAGGGTGTCCCAGCTAACTTGACCACCTTGAATATCTTTGTAGTTTTTAAAGATACGTCAAATGTTTGAAGGACAAAGTTGAATGGCAAAATGGGGCTCGTAAGATACCAAAAAAGTTTTTGTTTTTATGTAATTTTTTTTGGAGATACGAAGGTCACCTTCATCTTTTTTAATGGAATGAGATTGGAATGATGCCGCTGAAAAGTTAGTAGTTCAGGAGATATTTCAATATTTCAAATAATTCTAAAACACCATTACTGTCGCACTATGACGTTACATTAGTAAATAAACGCTAATGTCTTAGTACGACAGTGATGGTGTTTTAGAATGATTTAAATTGAAATATCTCCTGAACTACTAACTTTTCGACATACATAGGTTAGTACTTCTTTATAACGAATGTCCAGCTGCATCGATTGATGTATTAAAAAATACCTCATTCCATTTAAAGAAATGAAGGTGACCTTCATATCTCTAAAAAAAATTACAGAAAATAAAAAATTTTTTTGTATCGTATGAGTCCCATTTTACCATTCAACTTTGTCTCATCAACCGTGGCATCCCCTTGTTAGCAAAATCCGATGATCGTGGCTAATGTATACATATACTCCGCTAATGAAACATTATGTGAAATGCATAACTGAATCCTGAAAGAAATAACTATATATGCTCATTAAACTGTAAACCCGAATGCACACATAAGATATGCGAATTCTTCAAAAACAAGAGACCATGGACAACGTGAACAACATTGAATAATATTCCCATTCGATTTGGACAATAAAGAACGCTTTCCAGCGAGATTAATAATCGCGAAAGCGAAGAGCGAGACTATTATATTTCTCTAGTCGTTCGAATAATTCCGAGAGAGGCACCGTGTGCACGTCGAAGCGAATTGATTTTGCGCGAGCAGGTTCAATCAGTCGCAAGACAGCCCAATGCAAGCAAGACAAGTTGAATTTTTCCGGGCGCTTGACTTAGCACTTTTATAATTATTGGCACGCTCGGCTGGGAGAAAACGTTCCGTTTTCCTAATATTTACCGCTCTAATGATTTCTGCCCGCAAGTAGTCGGGTCTGTATGGACCGAACGGCAAGAATCGTTGGTTCCCAAAGTGTGTGTACAGACACTCTAAAGCCAGATCTGCATGGAGTAGTGGCGCTAATGTCATTGGGGCTGACTTTGGGTCCAAAACTTTGCGCCGGGTTGCCAGCGATGTTGACTTAGTTTGAAACTTCCTCCCGCGTGATTGCTTGGTCAACATTTGACGCTTTATCTTTTTACCCGGGGACGTAATAAGACCATCGAAGACAACGGTGAACTTTCGATGGCCGAAACAAGCTGCTCCAGCCTGCCTATCAACTTGGGAAATTAATCGTGGCCGAGAGGTTCGAGAACACTGTCCGAAAATAATGTAACTTCTCTATTAAAACCTATCTCTTCTGACTAAAAAGAGTCCAATCGCGACCTGCTTATTATCCGAACACTCGTCTTCCTCTGATTAGTACGGATGATGGACGTTCTGCAGTATGTATCGTGGATTAAACGAGTAAATCTGTATGACGGGCACGCTCCAGCGTTTTAACTATCAGTCAACGCCGTACATCCGAAACAAATAGCTTGAGGCTAACATCCGCAAACATGGAAAATTAATTATAGCAGGCGAAAAAATTCGGGACCGCTTCCCAAACACAATTCTTCTTATTTCTCCCGGTGAAGGGATGCGAAAAACATTATCCGTAGACACGTTCCAGCTAGGATCCTTCTTCCAACCCATTTCAAAATTCGTATTACGAACACTCATCCGAGAATTATCAAGTTGATGCAAATGAAGCGCCGTTTTTCCGCCGTTTGGAACTCATTAAAACTTCCAGCTTCCGCTAAGCCGATAAAAAATTATTCTTCAAGGGGGATGCTAAAAAGCGAAGCAGAGAGAGAGAGAGAGACAGTATTCTAATTATACGTGGCTCTCGAATGCTATTCAAAATCCGATTGAAAAAGAAAACGTATCTCATCTACCACCGTCTAAGAGAACCACCGGAGTTAACCCTTCATTACCGTTGTTCGTATTCTATTCATACAGTATGGAGCAAAACTGAACCAATAACCACAAGTTTTGTATAAATCATTATTTATCGCTAGGAATATAGAAGAATAACCAAAAATCAATATTATAATTATTTTTATCATAGTTAGAAGTAACTTGAGAAATTTTGTTCAATAATTAATGTCTCTTCGTTTAGCGATGACAACAAAAATAGATTGACTCGGTTTTGCACCACGTCCAATACTTGACAATATTTAATATATTATTTATTTTTAATATTTCGTCCAAAACCCTTGTGCTTGTAAAACTGCACTAATTCGCTATGGCACACTTTCTACGATTTTTTTGCAATAATCCGGAGATATTTGTTCCCACTGTTCTTGAATTCTATCATATAAATCTGTGATTGAAGTTGGTTGGGAGTCATATGAATCCCGAAGTCGTCTTTTTAGTAAACCCCGTAGATTCTCTACGGGGGTTGAGGTCGGGGCTCTGTGCATTTTTTAGTACAGAGCCAATTTTTTACACTTTTAGCAGTGAGCTTAGGGTCTCGGCCATGCATGAAAATTACATTTTTTTCTTCAAAAGGCATATTTTCAACAGAATCTATGAGATGATCTTGTAAAATATCCTTGTACATGTACTGATTCGTGATGCCATTAATTCGGTGCAGTGATCCAACACCAAATGCTGTTAGGCACCCCGAGAACATTAGGGATCCGCCTCCATGCTTTAACGTTTCTTTCACATGTCGTGGTTTAAGCCTTTCATTTTTACGAATCCAGCACCAAGACATGCCATCTGAACAAATTCTGTTAATTTTGGTCCCGTCTGAACAAATAACCCGTTCCCAGTCAGTAGTTGTCCAGTTTTTATATTTTCTAGCAAATTCCAAACGACGTTCAATATTTTGAATGCTTCTAAACTCAGCTCCTTTGAGGGTTCTTCGTGCTGTCCACTGACTTATTTGTATATTCGTATCTTCCTTTAATAGTTTTGCAGCCATAATGGAACTTGAAGCTTCACCAGATGTGACAAACTATATAATCCTCCGTTCATCCTGCGGTGATAATATTTTTGGCCTTCCTCCATTTAATAATATCATAACATTTAATAATATACTTGTACAGTATCTTTTACTTATTCTCTGCACTGTCGATTGATCAACACTGCAAGTTTTCGCCGTCTTACGCGTTGAGAAGCCGTCATTCAAAAGAGAAATTACTTTTTTTACACAATTTGTAGCAATTCACTTCATATTTATCCTTCTTTTCCGTTCGACTGATTACGAAGAACTGAGTGTTAAGACGTAGACTAATAGTAAAGTGCTAGATGTAAACATACTACTAGAACATTCCACGTAAACATTTCTTGTAGGGACCGCACAGTGGTCTAGAAGTCAGTTCTAGTGCGAATTAATTTTTCTAAAATAAATTTTTTTTAAAATTAATTGTGCGAGGAAAAAATTGACATTTTGTGTAAAAATTACTTTTAAATATTTGAGTAAAGTAAATAAAACATAATTTACAATACTGACTATTTGTTTATTAATATAATAATTATTAATCATACTACATTCAATAAAATTTTTAATGGCTTTCCAACTCGTGCGGGTTCAAGTTCGTGAATGTCAATCTCATTAAAGGGGAATACTATGGTCGATTCTAACCAATTCTTATTTTTTGACAGAAATCTATCTTTATATATTAGTTTCCAACGTTTCTCAATATTTTTGATAAGTTCTCTAAAATTCCTTCAATATTGTGTCCGCTCACATTCCTTCCGGTAAAAATAGCCTCTAGTAATCCACTAACGCAATCCTTTCGTTTCAAATTCTTCAATTTGAACCATTCTTCGAACACCTCTAAGTGAGTGATCGTAGATACGTTTACTAAAATATTAAAATAAATGATAATGGGATTGCGGAGGATCGCGTTTTCTCTTTGCCGTTTATGGAGGTGAAGTAAGCTTTCAAATTCAAATTTACGGCATCCTAATAATTTTTCTTAAAAAGTATCAGTTCATAAAATATATCATAAAGTGTGTGAAGGAAACGTAAACCTACCATTTCCAGTTACAGCCATACTGATAATATCATATATAACGAGATACTAACATAATTTATGCACACTTCAAGAAAGAACTCAATATTCTGAGGTTATAATTTGTAGCAATTGACTAACGCAGAAAAACAAAATGTGGTTACTGGAATGTTGACAGTCTTGCCAACAATAATACGGTGATGTGATTTACTAATTTTGCTTTTGTTATTGTAGTATACATATCAAACTATCATGCAAGTATAAATTTTAACAGATTTACGCTAGTTCGTATTTTTAATTTATTCGCGCTAGAACTGACTTTTAGACCATAGTGGACCGATGCAAAACCGAGTCAATCTATTTTTGTTGTCATTGCTAAACGAGGAGACATTAATTATTGAAAAAGATATCTTAAGTCAGTTCTAACTATGATAAAAATAATTATAACGTTGATTTTATTCTTCTCTATTTCTAGCAATAAATAATGATTTATACAAAACTTGTGGTTATTGGTTCAGTTTTGCTCCTTACTGTATATTATGTGTTTCATCAAAATTAGAAAGGAAACATAGATTGTTGACTAGGGAAAAGTCTACAATTTATGTTTCGCTTCTAATTTTAAAGAAACAGGTCAAACAACAACACGAGTGCAGAGAACTAACAGGTTTTATAGTATCTAGAGTAGAAAATGCTATTGTCCAGTGCCAGGCGAGATATCCCTAACATTTCCCATGACCGCGGCTGAATCTAGGAGGGAAAAAAGCAACAGGGGGAACAAAGCTTGGACAATCTAACGAGCGTTCAGAAACTAGAGTACACGATTAAAAGATCCATGGAAAACGGGGCTTCTATCGCGGCCGGATATATCCGGCGGCGTAAATATACGCGGCGCGGCGCGTGTTACAAAACGGTCTTTGTCATTTTGCGGCGGGTGCTCATTTTAATCGGCTCCTTTCACGATTCGAGTATACTTTCTCCGTGCGGTACATCGAGTCGTTCAATACCATTGATTCGTTTCAACGGTGCTCCTCATTGTTTCATTAATCATTCGACGTGTACCGCTTTAATGGAGTCGGAGAGAGGGAAGGGGAGATCGGCCATTTCATACACAGCACCTGTGTGATGTGTTCGCCATTAAAACCGGGTTTATCGAGAATTCTGTCCGTAGATGTAAGCGGTGGGGGTGTATCAGGGCGAAACAGTCCTGTTTTCGTATTTACTCGTAGCTCGTCACACAGTCCGCCGAAATGCCTGTTTCTTGAACAAAATTCAATAACTTTCCTTCTGTTCATGATAGAGACATGAAACAAAGTGGGTTTCTTTCATTTATATTGAAAGCAATCTCAATATGATGTTATTATAAATATAGTCATTTATTTAAACATTGAAAAACGATATTTGTAAACAAAATTTTGTTTTATTGGTGGTTTTCAGTAGATGAATTCGCAGTTCAGTTCTTCCGACACTGAAACTTCTTTTTAAATTAAATTTTTTTCATAAATAGCAACTGATTCGGAATTGTAGAAGAAATACTAAAAGTTGCATTATACAACTTCTTTATGTGGGCCTATATTGAAAATTTAACAAATACGTTTTGTAGATCTGTGTCAATTGAACATATTCTGAAAATTTCGTCACAATCGGTTGATGCAAGAAGAAACGACAGGCATTGAAAGATGTAAGAATTCTTAGATGTAAGCCGAAAATCGTGAAAATCTGCAATTTTTACCATCTTTAAACGTTTGTAGCTCATTGCAACGTCGACCGATTTTGATGAAATTTTGCAGAATATGTTCAATGGACACAGATCTGCAAAACGTATTTGTTAAATTTTCAATATAGGCCCACATAAAGAAGTTGTAAAATACAACTTTTAGTATTTTCTTCTACAATTCCGATCAGTTGCTATTTTAAAAAAGTTATCGTCTTCTTTAGAGCATCCGAATATTTTTGCGAGTAACTGTAAAAAGTAGATTAACTTTTTTTTCTAATAACTTTTTTATAAACAACTATCGCCGAGTAAAACATTTACAACATTATTCGGAGTGATGACCTGGACAACATATTAAAAAATCAGCGAGATCGGAGGGTGTTACCTTCTCGTCAATGATTATCAATGATTATTAGGACATTAATTTTAATTTATTTAATCGTATCTGTAATTAATGTAATATCAAAATGCTGAATGAGATGAATTGATGAAAAGATGAATTACAATTAGCCAACCCTTAGCCATCATTTTCTAAAAAGATTATTTCTTACAAATGTCTTTTGTTTATAACACAACGGAAACAGGTTACGCTATGAACTGATGTACTATTTGATTTTCCTAAAATTCGTTTACAGATTCGCTTGTAACTAATTTCCTACTGAATTTTTTTTTCAAAAAATGATTTATTTGGACATTTTGACATAGTATGAACATTTTTGTCAATGGTTCCGCGCACTGTGCGTCGGGAGGAATTCGATTAATCGATTTCGAGAAATCAATTTTTCTTTGCTTCAAGTTTTCTTCAAAATAACCAAAATCCTCCTTTCTTTAATAATTTCAAGAAGTTGAAAATTATGATATTCTCTAGTTCTATTAATCCTGCAATCTAGCACATTATAAAACGATTCGCATTCGAGGAATAAAAATATCCGTTGAAACTGCGAACTACAGTGTTACTGAACATCGTAGAAAATGCTGGGTGCTGACACAAGGGTTAATCAATAGCAGCACGTGTAGAGATTGCAGGCCTGGAGTTTGAAACAAAACAGCCATGGCTCGCGGATTCATGGATATGCAACATTCAAAATTCGTACAGAAAGTATCGATAGGTCTGGGTTGGGCTTGAGCATTCAAAAAGTTCAAATATTTAATTCAAAAAAGTGGGATATGAATATGCTCATAGAAACCACCCTTGTGCACAATTTGTATCTCAAAAACAGTTGTAGCTAGCGAATTCGTGGATACACGAGTACGAAATGAAAAATTCGTTTCCTCTCAAAAATCTTTTTCTTTTCCACAAAGTGTTCCTGCTATATCATAGGGTTAAACTGTCCTATTGCTGGCACTGCAGTAGTTATTGGCACTTCCGATTTAATCGACAAATATTAAGAATTCGTGGTATAGAAAATTATTTTATATTGCTTCTTATTTATATTTCAAAGCAACGTTGTAAGTTTTCGTAACAGAGTTCTACATACGACTGTTAGCAACGCTGGTACATCCAGTAAGACCGACGGATGACCACAGTGCAGTGTTTATAATGCAGTAAATAGTGTTTTATTAAAATTTTCGTTACGAGTAAATATACTTTATCGCTTTTTAATTTAATTTCGGACTGTACTACAGATGTAATAAGTGCGTATATGTTTAATTATAAAACAAATAGCCTGTTTAACGTTTACTTCTTACTGTGCCAATGGCTGTACTATTTGTCTTACGATTGTTATTCACTGAATATATTTTATAATAAAAGATTTATGACCCGTAAAACTGTTTGATTTTGCTGAAAAATCTCTATTAGCTTATAATAATAGCAAGTTAGGCTCGTTTAAACATTTCAAACAAAGATAAAAAGATTTTTACTACGATTTTGGCTTAGGGTGCCAATCATTGTACAGTTTACCCTAAAATTTCGAACAGCATTCTCTCGAAACAAAAGGGTGCCAGTTCGCTTCGATCACTGGGAAACCGTCTAATCTGTGTCGTTTCCCGGACCGTGATTTTTTTCCATACAGTGTAGCGAACGCTCGAGTAGGGTGCATTAAGAAACTGGGTATATTCCTACCCCTTGGTCCCCGACAACCGGCACTCACCCCCGTCGCTGCTTCCGTCTTCCTCGCTCGTGCAATCAATAACGTTCGTCGACGTTCCCGACGACTGCGCAACGTAACGCTATGACTTTGCTCGTTCCTGCGCATCTTTTTCTTTCCAATGGACGCCAACGCGAGAGCGTAACTCGGGGGTGTGCTGGCTATACTACGCGTAGCTAATAAACCCCCGACCCTAATACACCCCGTGTCCGATGATCGCTCGGCACAGAGAGACTAGAGAGAGAGGCACAGACGCCAGACAGTTTGCGATACAGTGCCCCGATGCTGTTTCCACGTAGTTTAGAATCAATAGGAATCGCCGGTGAATCACCAACCATGCTACAAAACCCACCCTCGCTTAGACAAGAACCGGTGCACCCCTTGTTCGTCCGCCCGTTCGTTTGCTAGCCGAAGCTCGTCCGTTCGTTCATTCGGCCAGACCCTCCACGTTGCGCTAGCATGTCTGCGGTTGTATGCGAAAACCGCGGACACGGTGGCCAGCACATAAATAGGGGAGTTTTCGTTCCACCGAATTCTGTCCGGTCTGTATCCGCGCGCTGCGTTCTATGTGTATTACGGGGGTTGATTCGCTGGAAGCGTTAGCCTCTCATGGTCGCCAGAAAAAATGACTGGGAGATGCGATTCGGTGGCTGTATGAATTTCGAAACTGGTGGGAAATATCCTTGGGGAGTCAAGAGGAGATCAACAGGCTTGACGAAGTTTACATATTTCACAAAAAATTAGAAATTACTAAATCGTAGCATATACAAAAATATTTTCTTGTCGATTTCCTTTTTTCAAAGAAATTCTGAATAATCTTCCATCGTAAACTGCACTGTATTTCCTGAGAAAAATGTTTCGACGTTTTTTTGTGTGTTTCTTCCACTCAAAATGTGATGTTCGCCCGTGTTACAGGAGTACCTCGTTACGCTTGCAATGTTGATAATAATAACAACTGTATTAAATGTAATTGAGTTCAGTTTCGAATGGTGAGCTAGAAAGCAGAATTTGTGTTTGCTTGTTGCTACAACAATGGCGAATGTGTAATAGAATTTACGTTTGAATGGAAATTTGGCAAATTGAATTTGCGTGTTCGATTATTCTAACAATAATAACAGTAAATATCATTCGCTCCACCGGTGAATGCTGTGTTCTGTGAAAACGACAATGTATGAAAGATTCTTTCTCAAAATGCGAACGCGAGGATAGCAGAGTCTACGGATACGGTTATTGATGTTTCGTGCATGAAACCGGAATCTCTCGGTATAGAAAACTTATGACTTATGGCGATCTGCCTTGCATCCGCAAATGCATATGGTAGAACATCTTCGGTCTCTTTGGACTACGACTATTCCGGTTGGAGCTATAGAGATAGTCTGCAACTACGAGGTAAAACAGCATAAATCATGGTTTCCAAGTTTCTGTTGAAAGCCTCTGTCTTATACAAGATCTGGAAAGTAGATGCACCATTGTAGTCGAAAGAAAAGGAACTCGTCTTCAAACCGAAGTATGTTGTCACCGAAGACTCGGAAATTAACTTGATTGTATTTTACAATTCCATACCACTGTCAACACGTACGATAGTTTATTGAAATAACTAGCATTCCTTTTATTGTATAACTAGCTGTACCCGGCCAACGCGTTGCTGTGACACGCGATTTTTATACCATTTTTACCATATTTTACCGTTCTGACCATATTTCTGCTTCTAACTTCTGTCAAACTGTTGGACTTATTTTGTAGGCTTTCGAACGCTAAGTAAGCCTGTTTGCCCAAAACTTATTTCCGACAAACGGTTCAAAAGTTACGGCCGAAAATACCTTAAAGCAAAACTATCAACATTTTCGAGTTTATATCGTTTTTTGCATAATCCCTTAGATCACGTCGGAGAAAAATCTGTCAAATATGAAAGTTGTAGAGAATTAAATTTTCAATCGACAAGGTGGTCTCAGATTTTTCCTAAAACCTACCGCTGAAAAGCTACAACTGTTTAAAAAGTCGGTAAACCAAAAAGTTTAAGAAAAACGCACACTTTTTGTGTTATAACTCCTAAACCATGCAACCTACAGAATCGGATCAGTGGCTATTTGAAAGAACTCGGCGAGCTGAATCCAATGAGTGCCTCAAATTGAATATTGGTGCTACCAGTCAAAAGTTATAAGCAGAAACGTACCCAAAAGAGGGCGAAAAAGTCGTCTCTGGTCACTAATGTCGTCACAACTTTTGAACGAATGGACATTTCGAATGCGGATTGTCCCGAAACATTCCCGAAGAAACGCCGCGTCTAATGGCTCCAACTCCAGCTTTCTACGTTCAACCGTTTCGGAGATCTTAGATTATGAATAAACATTTACTTTTTTATTTATATTGATGTACGTGTTCCAAGTCTCAAATATTAGATATTGCTTCTATTAAAATTTAAGGGGTTGAAATATTTCGTAATATAAAAGTTACGTTTCCTAGAAGAATAGAGAACACACCAGACGTTAATAAAAGCAAATAAAAGTACTGAAACACAAAGGACGAGTGCCTAGTCTAGTCCATAAGCTCTCGAAACGAAACGTTTTGATTTGTCGAGCACAGCATTCTACCCTTTGATCGTTTGGAGCCATTCAGATAATTATGAGCGCTACTGTGCAGAGAACAGAATACGCTTTTCAGTTTAATCGGTTGAAGAATTAAATAACAATGCATATAAAGTTTATTCGACCTTTTTACGCGAGACCTGATATCGTAATTGTTAGGATTCTGTGATTGAGCTGGAGAACCTGTAGCATAATTCTCTATAGTCGTCGATCAAAAAATTTCGAAAGCTGGCATTTTCTAAAGCTATGTCTACACTGAGACAACATCGAGCTCTTGTTGCCTTCTTCTTTTTAACCGACTTCGAAAAAGGGGGAGGTTACTCGATTCGATCCGTATGTGCCTTTTTTCGCTTATTTCGTCTATGTATGTTCACTTATTACGCCGAGATGGATGGACCAATCGGAACGAAACCTTTTGCATCTTGTAGGGTATCTCTCCCGATTGGTCTCTTGAAAACAAATTTTGCATTTTTTTTATTCCTTTTGATTTTATTTGCGAAAGTGTAGGGTAGTGATGCCGTTGTGAATTCCGCTGAATGTTAGATATTAGGAACAGTAACGACGCGACGTCGTTACCGTTATTGATTGCGGCTTTCAGATATTTATGAATTACGATTTGGAATGTGACGGTTGACAGAGAAAGACGTTTTTGTAAATCTCGGACGCAGATTTGTGAATATTCACACGAAAGATTTCTTTGATCCTACATTTCATGTATGTTCACCGATTACTCCGAGATGGATGGACCAATCAGTGTAGGGTATATCTCCCGATTGGCCTCTTGATAAAAAGTGTGAAATAAAAAAATTTCATAAAAAAACTTAAATCGACTTCGAAAAAACGCACTAAAAAGTATTAAATAATTTCCATTTAATTTATGTGAATACACACGAACTTAAATACAATATAATCTTTTCGGAGGCGGCGAAATTATGAAAATCCTTAAATTCTTCTACATGCTTTCACATATTAATGTATCTTCTCTTCCCACCTACATATTTCCAAGTCCACCATATTCCAACGAAGTCTCGGAAAAGATTGTATTGTATTTAAGTTCGTGTGTGTTCACATAAATTAAATGGAAATTATTTAATACTTTTTAGTGCGTTTTTTCGAAGTCGATTTAATTTTTTTATACTTTTTAGTGCGTTTTTTCGAAGTCGGTTTAATTTTTTTACGAACACAAAGAGGCGACAAAAAGTTGCTCGATGTTGGTACAGTGTGGATATAGCTTGAAATTGAATAAACTACTATGACTTTATGGAATTTTTGAGCCAAGTGGGTTGATAGCCAAACTGTCAATGGCAACAGGCGACGCAGAGACCAGCTCTAGAGAATCGGTTCCACTTTTGCCGATCGGATCTGCTGTTTTCGGCCGTCTTGCGTGGGCGTAGGGTCCACCAATAGTTTGCGATAGACATACTAATATTCCCCGGGCGAAAAAACTGCCAACGCAACCGCCACATGACCCAGATAAAAGGATAGCACAGCGGGAGGATACGCCGTCGGGGCGAAGCTTTTGTCTGCCTTTGCAGAACTCGAGAAGTCAGCTCATCAGCGTGTCTATTCTCGGAGAATGGAACATCTCGAGAACCTAGTTAGTCAAGACGGCTGCCCCCTTCAGCATAACAGAGACAAATTAGAGTTTTTCAGGGTGGGAAAGGGACGTGTTATACGCGGGGAAGGGCTCCTCGCGGAGAGGGTGAATTTTCGGAACCAGCGAGACCGTGCAACCCTATATCTCAACATCGCACGATGGGCTGGAAACCCGTTAATAACTGTCTAAAATGGCCAATATTCTAGATTTTAAAGCTTTGAAGGGTTCTCAATTGGTAAAAAAAATTTGTCGAAATATGAAATTTCCAAAGCTTTGGTCACGGAAAACAGGTTTCCAACCTTTGTTGTCAGAACCCGGTCTATTTTTCAGGGAATCGCATTTTCGCGGAACGATTCAGAAAGCCACGAGCTAAATGCACATGTAGATTTCCCCTCGGGCTTTTTAATACGTCGAGAATGAAGTTCGCTTTGCGCACCGTCTTGCGACCACGGGGCTGGCTTTTCGGTCAAAAGCGAATGGACATCAGTAAATTACGTTTCTGGAACGCTTCGCGCGGCTACCGACAAAGCTGACCGAGTAATCTCATGATAATTATTTCCTTGGAAAGCCGGAAGTCTTTTCGCAAACGAAGTTTCGTCCGCAACGATGTTATCCTGGCTACTTCGCTGTTTGAAAGTATTCAACGTTTAACGGTTGTTCAATTTGACGAGTAAATGTTCAAGTTGAAGGTCAGAGGACTAATTAGTGTGTAGAGGATAACATTCCCACAAATTAATAGAATCGTTGAAAAACAAACACGAGTGCGAGAGAGAGTAAATATTGAATGAAAGTAAGTGTGAGTGAGAAAGAGAACCAAGTATTACCTAGCAGTAGACTCTCAGGAAAATCATCGCTTCGTGATGTATTTGCAGAAAATGTAAAACCGAAGAAACCAATCGACCTGCCGATTCCGAAGAGTGTAGACGACGATATCGACGAAGATGAGGATGATCTCGACGACGAGGATGATCTCGACGCAGACGCGGATGACGATGATGATTCTGAGGCGGACCCCGAGGACGTGCTCAGCGATCAACCTGACGACGATGAGAGCGACGAGGAGTACCTCGACGATTACGACACTACGACAAGGTAAAAGCCGTCGAAAATAGTGAATCTGTAATCTGTACCATTTCGAGAAAAAACTTGAAAAATCAAAATTTGATGCTTGATAATAAAGAATTTTCTTTCCCGCAGTCGATTATCAACAACAGTGTCGACAACGGAGAAGCCGAAACAGGACGTGACTGCGATGCCGTTGCCAGTTAGTACAAGCACGCAGCAGTCCTCGCAGTCTCAGAGCACACCTGATCCATACCTAACACACTTCGACCCGCGATCCGAGCACCAAAGTTACAAGCAAGCACAAATGAGACTCGAAGAAGTGCACAAAGAGAAAGTGACAAAAGTAAGTGGGTATTGCTATTTAACCGGGCTGCATAAAATAGGGTAGACATTTGTTTTCTTAAGGGAGAATGCATCGATACAACAAATTAACAATAATCACTGAACAAAATATTTGGGAATTATTACAGCAAGACTTTGTTGCTAGAAGGTTCGTGAAACGAGGTGTCACTATAAACGCAGCATGTTTGTCTAATCAAAAACTTGTTTTCGTACAAATTTTAAGCAAGGAGAATGACTAGGAGTGATTAGGAGAGAGATTAGGAGAGACCGAGTCGAATTTCGAGAGACACTTATTATCACGCGGAACACCAGTGTCGAAATCTTTGTGCTACAACGGTTTTAGGTGATGAAGGATTGGAGCGATCTCGAGGAGAAGTACCAAGATATTCGTGAACACGATCCGGTTGCTGCTGACGCTTTCAAACGATGGATGACTGCACGATTCCAGGAGACTGTCGCAGCTCTGGAAGAGAATGGCGCTGTGGAGAAGCATCAATTAAGTGCTATGCACCAGCAGAGAGTACAAGTACGTGATCTCATCGATTAGAACCGAGTTAACAATGAATTAATCACTGATATCTCCAAAGTAACATTAAAGAGTCACTCTTCACAATGGATTACAACATTTGTTATGATTCATTTGCAGGAAGCAGTTAAACAGAGGAACGAGGAAGCAATGTCCTGCTACACTGCTGCTCTGAACGAGAGTCCGCCAAATGTAAGCTGATGGGCGCTGCGATGCTATGCTCTTAATCCTTTACACACCATACTCTTTCTCAGTTTTATACTCAACAATTCCCTGTTATTTAGAATGTACTTCAGAAGACAGTAGAACCTCGTTTATCCAAGCCAATTAATACTAAACTTCATACATACGAACCTTAACCGAGTCGCTACTATAACAGCCCAGTGTATTCTTAGTTATATGAACACGTATTCTGAAGTACATAGAACATGTATGTTTCACTTGTTCTCACTCCCACGTCCCACATATGGGCAACGATGATTAAAACAAACACTTATCGAAGCATACATGATCGAAGACCACAAGGTCTGCATGTAACATTAACATTTAAGCCGCTTTAAAGTTTGTAGAATAATACGGTGTATCCTACGTAACAGTAGTAACTATTTTACATTACTTTATAAAATTGAGTTAGTATTGCTTTTAAAAGAGCCATCGCCTTTCTCTGAAATTCAGTTTCTATACTCAGGCTGAAGATATTTCTGTGAATAAGATTGATGTCGACACTCGACATGAGCATGCAAAGGATTAAAAGCCCATGGAAGCGAGACAGGTTCACAACGTTCGATTCTCTGTTCAGATGCACCGCATCCAAAAGTGTCTGCAGAAACTGCTCCGAGCTCTGCACAAGGACAGACACCACACCATCGCTCACTATAGACACCTACTGGACAGCAGCCTGGAGCAAGCGCAGCGTGAGAAACCAGCGACCCTGGAACACTTGGCGGAGATCGACAGAATCACCAATCAGAGCCTGTTAATGTTAGAACGGTAATGTGCTAGACAAACGAAACGCAACGACGATCGCAGAACCTGTAGATCTCTGAAATTTCGAGCATTCAGAACACGCATTTTGTCTCGTAGAAACAGAATTCATGGGAGATTTCATTCCTTATATTTAGGTATCCTGATTTAAGCGCAAAAATTGGCCGGCTTATGGATGATTACGTTTTGGCCCTCAGGAGCAAAGATGAGACTCCTGGACTGCTGTTAGCGATGACACGCGAAGCGGAAGCAGAGATTTTAGACAAATATCAGGCTGACGTTACCAGCAAACAGCAAGGTATTATAAATTTCATGAAATGTTAACGGGTTGCTCTTTCGAGTGGTTTCATAGTGAAGACAATTTATTCGTAGAAAAAGAGCATCAGAAGGAGCTGGAGCGAGCACGCAAGGAGCAACGCAAAGCGGAACGCGGCGAATTACGTACCGAACAGGCGCAACAGGAAGAGAACGACTCCACAAACGATAACAAAGATACTCAGCCACAACAACAACCAGAACAATCCTCGGCTGTTGCCGCGATGCACAGTGAAGGACTTGTCAGAGCAGCTCACAGCATGACCCATGAAATTTCCCACTCTGAACCGGTAAAAATAATCATAGTACGCCGGAGCCCAGGCAGTCCTACTTGACATGAATCTTCAAATCATTTATTCCTTTTGTAACACGTTCGCTACCAGCATTTGTTCCGCTGCTTACCATCACTATTCAAATCTTTGATTAAACTCAACAGGTATCATCTTTATAAAATAGTAAAACAATTTATCAGAAGAAAGTCATGAATGCTATGAATATTATCCTGTGTACTGTGACTTTACACGACACAGTGTACAAAATTAATTTGACTATTTTTAACCGGTGGGTGCCGAACGTGTTAATAAGATCAAGTTATAAATAATTCCTGCTTTGTTTCACATAGTACTTGTTATATTGAGCCTCTGTAATGCCGTACAAATTATAGAACGCTTTCCAAGTTGTATACGTTCGGTTTAGATTTGAAAATAATTAGATTGTGGACGGTTATGCCCAAAATTCTTTGATAGCTGTAATTGTTGGACTATATCTAATGTTGATTACTATGTTTGTAGGGATACTCAGTTAGAGGGGAAGTGTATCGTAGGGAGAGTACATCAGTCTACTTCACACTTGCGTTCGCGGGAATAGCACTTATGGCTGCTGCGATAGTTGGCGTGGCAGTGTTCAAAAGACGTAGTGCGAGAAGCCCCCACAGTCAGGTAGAAAAGAAAAGCATACCGATTTGTAAATCGAAATAATTGTATTATTTCGACCATCACAATTATTGTTGTATTAATAATTTTCGTTGAATTGAACAGGGTTTCATCGAAGTCGATCAAGCGGCTACACCAGAGGAGCGACACGTCTCGAACATGCAGATCAATGGATACGAAAATCCTACATACAAATACTTCGAGGTGAAAGATTAAGTTAGCCATCTTGGAACTACAGAATTTTATTTGAAAACTGGTCTTAATTGTCCGTTCTCGCGTATGTTCTTCAAGAATATCATAGTATTTTGTTAGTGTAAGATACCTGATCAGGTCCGAGGTTCTTCCGAAGATTCCGAAGTATATAGAGAGATTTGCATCTTAGTGATACGTGGAATATAAAATCTGTCCATAGGGTGATAGATGTTGCAATACAGTATCATTATGCGACGTCCCTTTATATAGACTACCGCGGCGTGTCACGATCATTCTTTATGCTCCGCTGACATGTATAAAGCAATGCTCATAACAACAACTGGTAGATTCAAGAGCGTGACGAGCGTCCGCGTGTGACGTTCTCACTCGAATCGAGATTATCTACGAGACGACTCGCAGAGAGAAAGCAACACGCCAATGTGCCATATATGGGAGGAAAACACATAATCATCTTCGGAAGTATCTCATACACGTTGTTTTCGTTTCGTTGTCATACATGTTATTGAGTATTTTTGAAAAATGCAGGAAGGAGCGCTCACAATAAAACGAAATAAAGGAAAAGAACGAGCCGAATCGTTACTCCGCTAATTGTCCTTTTAATGAAAGGACCCGGCGCGACGGTGAGTTTACACACAGACAATTCATTGTTTCTCGGCGACGGAAATACACATGGCTGTTGCGCTCTTTGCTGTATTTTTTCAGTTCTGATATTTTCGGAGATAGTCAATGGCAATAAAGGTTGCGCAGCTTGAACCATAATACGTGAAAAAAAACAAACTAAAGACGATAGCAGCGGTAGCGGCTTGCACGGCGAAAGAAAAGCAGCAAAGTATAATCCGATTAAAATAATAATAATAACGGGAAAAAAAGAGACGTAAGCATAATAACTAGCACTACACGAAAAAAAGGTGTATGCTAACCGATAAAAAAACGCTCTTAAAATATCAGAACGGCAAATCGAATGCACGTTCACCTTCGTGATGCAGCTGTCTTTTTCCATCTCCGTTCGATTCCCACTGCCTGATTTTTTCAGCGACCTTTTCAGTACTTAACGTCTACATTAGATTATACAACTTTATACTTAAGGGGAAAAAATTGAGAATCGTGAACGTATCTAAAGTTTAATGAGAAAAACGAGATATTTTATCATTCCATACGATAAGTCCACTATATTATCGAGGTGCTGTCCGAATGTATGCACGGAAAATGTTCAGTAGCTCTGTTCGACTCGGCCGAGAGCCGTTTCCCCGTTCCCGGACGCGAACGGAGTCGAAAGAGTCACGCCTGGGCTACCGAATAAGAGGAACAGTTAACAAAGAGTTTTTTTGAGTGGCATTAGTACCTTCGATTCTAGCTCGACTAAGTGGCGACTGTTGAAGCAAAGCGTTTCTCTGTTCTCGTTTTTTGTATTTTTTAACTTTTCGTTTCGACGTCCTGCCTCCTTTCTTTTCTGTTACACTGTCCTCTCTCTCTCTTTTACTTTCCCTCTCCGCCCCCCTCATCTTCTTTTGATCATTACGTTTTTCTATGATTTCGAAAGATGGTTCATACAATAACTATCTTAGGATATTAATTATATATATGATGACGATAATATATTACACGTTTAATGCTTATATATTTGTATATGGTCAGATGATAGTAGGCCGCACTTTAGCCAGGGTCGCGTGGGAAAGCACAGCTTTCACTTGTTTTCAATGAATCATGCACGTTTTTTTCTTTTTCATTAGCCTGATATACCTTGGTATCGACCGATCAGTGTAATGTATAGATTCGACAGGCGTTTTTTCTGTACAATGACAATGTTAGCCGCGCAAGTATTATGTTGATTACAATTGTAAGACGCTTTCGAGACCGAACGATTACTAGATCGTGTAATTAACCCTTTATAGGGCACGTGTCCCGAGGCATTGAGAGAAACGTGTTTTTCCTCTTTTATTCGGCATTATCGATTAGGATCTACGAAGGATTGATTTTCTATCGTCGGAGAGAAAAAGAAAACGAAACTTGTGATAGAAAATAACAAGCCTGGTGTACCGATGTTACCAGTGCCCCATTCATTGTGTTATTTTTATAATAATGTCGTAACCTTTCCATGTTGCTGGTATACCGGTGTGTGTACCAGCGAACTATAAGGGGTTAAAAAGTCGCTCATCGTTTGTGAATGTTGTATCCTCTACCTACTACTACATACCTTATATGGTCTCCTTGTTTCCAAACAATGCTAATTCTCTTTTTGCTAAAATAAATTAAGCGGAATTGCGCAAACCGGGGAGACGATTAATGAATCCTTGGATTCCTAAGCGCACGTTTGAAGCAGCTGCCTCCCGTTTAGAGAACGAACACACACACAGACACATGGACTGTTTTGTCTCACGCAACTCCGGTGAAAGGAATGTGCCGACGAAAAAAAAAAAACGCACGCGGGCACACACATTCGCGCATCGCTGAGTGTTAAAAATATTATTTTAGATATATTTAAAAAAAAATGATAGCAACTAACTATATGTCTATGGATACAACAAAAGCATAGCATCAATGCGTTAATAATAATAATGATAATATAAATATCTATATATAAAATATATATGTTCGTGTGCACGTGTGTGTGTGCGTGCGTAATATATGAACAATATACATATACATATACATGTACACCTATCAAATTAACTATACATTATGTACCTATAGCGTATAGTCGTTAAAATGAGGGAAAAAAACATTAAACACGTCGCGTATAAAATGACTTGATACGGATTCACAGATGTTGAGGACGCTCTTGTCCTTCGTCGAGAGAACGCTATTCATTGTTTCGGCGATTTTGTTTCGATTTTTCGGTTTAATTGTTATTGGAAAAGAATATATACGAAGATGATACGCGGTGGTCTACAGAGTGTTCAAAAAGAGGCGAATCTCTGTGACAATATCAGACGAAAATGAGAAGTAAAATTATGGATTTGTTGTCAAACTATCAACGATTAAAATCACTCTGCGACTTTGATTTTTGTCTTTGATTGTCACCAAGTGGTTCTTAAATGTTCTCTCACCTATTACGGAACACCCTGTACGACTGGCCTACATTGGCAGACGTATTATTCACAGCTACCAAAAAATACAACGTGAATAACACCAAACCGGCTTACCAAATTCAATGTCCGCGTGCTATCTTTCGAGGATCGTGGAGGAGAAAAAGCTTCGTGCTCGTTGAAGAACATAATCTTTTACGAGACGGAAGTGTACGTGACTGGAGTAACGAATAAGGGATACGTTGTTTACTTCAACGAGCATCGTGGGAAACCTAACGGTTATCCATCCGTCAGTATTAACTCGGGGTGTCCCTTGGGAAGCATATCAGTTGTTAGTCGAGATTCGTTTTGACGGTTATAGTCGCGGCGGCCGGGTTCACCCATCAACATACTGTGAACTCGCATCGAGCCACCTGTATAAGTTTAAGAATTGATTTTTGTAAAGAGGTAATAAGTACTTACCGTGGTAATTAACTTAGCTTAAAACGAATAAAAAAAAGAGAGAAGAAGAAGAGAGAAGAAAAAAAACGAAGAGAGAAGATGACACGTGAGAAGTGAGGAAAAGGAACAAAAAGAGAAAAATAAATACGTCCTTTGCATAGAGAGAAAGAGAGAGAGAGCGAGCGAGCGGTTCGGATTTAGAGAAGCCGGCGCGAATGGGAATAATAACGGAACTAAACTTTATTTTTGCAGTTTTTTCGGGTATTGTATGAATTCTTACGATTCTATCTATATTCCCGCGTCTTTTTAACGAACGTGTCGATCACAGTCCAACCACGATGTAAACATGCGAGAGAGAGAGAAAGAGGAAGGGAGCCGAATTGTAACATGCAATATACCGGTATCGATGTGTAACGCCTATACAGCGCATGTAATTGTTATAGTTTTCGATCTTATGCTCGTCGCTACTCCGAAAGAAAACAACAACAATAAGCGGCCTCGCGCCAAATCGAGTTTCTTTCTACGAAACACATTATACATATATTATCATATGGAACTGTGTATAGTATATACCTTCTAGTCATGCGTGCGCTACCAATGTGTATCGGTCACACGATTTATCAGCAGGCTAGATCTTCGAAACAAAGAGGATCATGGCTTTGTGCGGGATGACCGATAATTGACGGCCCGAGAATGGATTAATCATCAACCAAATTCGATAATGAATCGACGCTCAATAGACGACCATCTGGCATCGGGACAAACAATATATAAATACCAACGGAGCCGAGACGCAGCTCGAATTACGGGGAACGCAAAAAAAACCGAATTTTTATCAGTTCTCTTTTAATCGTAGGATCGGAAACTAACACGTTTGCTATAGAACGCTTTTGCGACCGTTCTTTGACGAGTAGAAAAGTTACTAAACCGGAGAATAAAAGTAATAATTCTCACCCCTCCCCCCCCGAACTTCCCCTCTTCACCAGTCTCCCTCTTTCTCCATCACAAGGATTTCTCCTCGCCACTCACAAATTTTATCGCATTATTACACTCCGTGAAAGAACGTATTGTGTTTGTGGATATATGTAATTTTACTTATCAATAAATAAATTACAAAGGTCCACTCACGTCTCACAGTCACTTCTCACTCGGTGATTGCAGACGGTCTTATCGCGCGCGTAAACTGTATTACCGGACTGTGGATTCTTTCTGTATACACTCATTGTATTTTTCTCTTAACTTAAATCTTTGGAATCTAACAAATTTTCTCTCATTCCCAGCTTCTCATAAAGCCCATAAAGATCCACAGTCTGGTGATCGTCGTTTCTATCGTGAGTATAAACGCATATTATAATAAGTTGCTTATATTTTTTTATAGAGCACGTTTTATCTATAGCTATGACTCTAATCCTTCCGCTGATCGAAAACAAAAGATGAGCAATTACATTAATTAGTATGATAATGTGGCAATGGTCTAATCCAGAATAAATTAAAAATCTTGATTATGTATTTACGAAATGGCGGGATTTTTAACTCGAATCGCTGACTTTTTTCCTGAGATAACTGTCACGCGGTGAAAAAATTAGATGCAATTCCGTTTCTATTTAATTCACAAATGGAACAGTAAAAATAAATTATTTATTCGCAACGGAAACGTAATTTGAATGAATCATTGACCTCCATAAATATATATTTAACGCCGCCATAAAGAGCGTCCGCGTATAAAAAAGTCGTAGATGATTGAATGCCAAAGACAGCTAACGGTTTCTTTAATTTGCTTTTTATCATTATATGATTAGTCCGTCTAACGCAACATATAGTTGCCTATCGCGAACTTCCTCGATTACGAAAACTGTTCAAATTGTTACTTGTCGGTTCTGCACCGTCAGTTCGCGGAAATCATTGAACCGTAATAATATTTGTTCTCGTTTCATTCGCGATTATTGCAAATAACAAAGTTGAAAACGACGCGAATGTGTACACATTCTGGTAAGTATATAGTCTCTAATTGATATTGCTATCATCTTAATTAATAGTATTATCAGAATATAAGCAAGCATTTCCGAGCGTTCGGTAGACTGGTTATTATCTGGTAATTAAACTTGAACTATATGTATTTATTTTTACGTAAACTTTGCTCGGTTCGTTCATCGTTTGAACTTCAAGTGCTTCATTTTCTTTTATTACGTATGGAGTAATCAATACGTACGTAGCGCAGTCATTAATGTACACTTGAAACGAGACAGTCCTCGATCGCAAATCTTATTCCATTCAAAAGTGCTCGACTGTTGCAAATATCGTGTTTGTAAATAGCGGTTCTTATTTGTTTGTAAAATATTGATATCGATCCTAAAAGCGTCATGGCGGCGACGATAGGCATGTAGCAAATGTCAAATTTAAAATAAAAATTGACGTTTAACGCGGACCGTAATGTACATATTTAGAAAGTTTTGCACGAGTGGGCGTGATGTAGTGTAAATAACAAAAGTTACGGTTACGGATCATTCAGAAGTGGTGTGTACATCGCGTTATCGCTAACCTTATAAGTTACTAACACCATGAACGTCACAGGTACTATTTAATGTTAATTAGATTGAACAAATATTTGTTAGCAATTCGTAGTAATGTGTGAATATATATTACGAATAATGGTATCTATATATTGTATATATATTGTATTTTTATTAACTAATAGCATAATTATTATTTTACAGATTCTGTACTTGTATTCTACCACAAAATAGTTAGTTAAAAATTGTCTGTCGCACGGTGAAACAATAAATAATTCAGATGTCTCTCAATGATGACTTTGAAAGACCATTCGAAGATTACGAGCCCCTACAGTGGGGGGCATTGCGAGAATTATGCCAGGCAAACGCAGAATATTTTATGTCGCATCAAGATGAAAACGGTATCAGAATCAGGGCCGCCCATTTGGCAATGTTGGATCACTTGGAACAGGTGCAACCATTATATAAAGAAATCAGTAGGTTTGCACCGATGTTTGATTTTGATGTAGACGTTCCTGGCAATGGGTATAGAAGTTTTCTAGTCTTAATAGATAAATGTATCATACACTCACGTGCAATCTGTCACCAAATATATTGTCAGAAAGATTCTATATTTTTTCGTAAAAGTTATCACATGAGGTAAATATTCTATTGAAGTTTCATGTACAAGCGGATGAATGTCGACGAGTAAATTAATGTTCTTGTATTTTTATGCACAAATGTTTACAGAGAAATAGAAGCATGCTTGCAATTATTAGCATCTTTATACACTTGTTTAGAACATTTACAAACTCTATACTCGTGGAGCGAGAAAATGGCTGATGGTAGACCATCTCTTTTCATAGACGATGATCATAATCCCCATGATATTTTACTTAAAATGGATAGTATTAACCAGTATTGCTTTTACGGCAGATGTTTAGGATTTCAGGTATATTAACAGAAACACAATTATCTAAGAAATTCTAATCAATTCGTTATAGATAACAGGATCAATTTATTTCAGTTTGCCGATACGCTCAAGCCAGTAATAAAAACTATATTGGTCGCTATGGCAGCATTTAGCGAAGTCTTTTATGCTAATGGGACACTGTTGTCACGATGTACTAATTCTGTTAAATATGTGTTAGACCCTGAGACAAGGGCACGTCGTATTGTTGATCTCTCCCAACGTGCTGATATATCATTTTGTCAAGCTTTTTGGTTTCTCAATGAGACTGGTAAACTATGATCATTCGCTTTAATGAAAAAAGTAATTCGCCACTATCTTTTCCATGTATTTTGTCAATTACTTTATTAGATCTAGCACGTAGACTGCCGGCTATGGTATCTCAATCTTTGGCAATAAATCAGATAATTTCTATTCCACCTGAAGAATTGACAATTTCCACATTGGATGGGAAAACAGTATCAATTCCAATACCGTACAGTCACATTGGAAAGAAGCCGATCCATGTTAGATTATTGAGTTTTAAACGTCGCGTAGGAATGGTAAAGAGACAATTCATGTTATCTAAGTATAGTTAGAATAAATTGAATATTCAACTGTTCCTACTGTCTTACAATTAGCGTTTTACTTAATCGAATAAGAAATTCTTGTGGATCGTTGATTTTACTCATGTGCAGTACGTGGTTTTTTTAGATTGGTTCAGGTGGAGTAGGAGGAGAATTGCTAGAATCGTCGAACGAGCTGATAATTCATTGCCATGGCGGTGGTTTTGTAGCACAGACTTCATTATCCCATGAAACTTATTTACGGACATGGGCAATAAACCTTGGCATACCGATTTTAAGTATAGATTACAGTTTAGCACCTGAAGCTCCATTCCCTAGAGCATTCGAAGAAGTTTTATACGCGTATGCATGGGCTTTAAATCATTCAAGTACTTTGCTTGGTAGTACAGCGCAGAAAGTACTTCTTGCTGGTAAGTAACTATCATTTTTCCTTCCGTTTTCCTGTTACTCGTAGTTTACAGGATTAACTTTTTTCAGGTGATTCTGCCGGGGCCAACTTAAATTTGGGAATCACCTTAAAGTGTATAGAACTAAACATCAGAAAACCGGACGCAATGTTTATGGCATACACCCCAGTCCTAGTCGATTTCGTATTGTCGCCTTCACGTTTCCTCTCTGTGACGGATCCGTTGTTACCTATGGGATTTCTTATACGCTGCCTGAAAGCATATGCAGCTTCAGATATTAAGAAAATAGCAAAGTAAATCACCTACAGAAAAATGAATTTCAATTTCAAATAAGATTATTATTAGACGTGTGCAATACATATTCGGGTTCTCGCACGCCTCTATTTATTATCTGCTATTAATTCTCAATTTATTGAACTTGTAGGGAAAAAGAAAACGATATAGGGGATGATAACAAATCTGATACAGAGTCTTTCGCAGAAGTCAGTGAGAGCGATTTGATAGCGTTAGCTCTCAGTCCCAATGGGGATGAGACAAATGACGCGCACAAATTAGCGTCTTTACCATCTGACACCACTTTGAATTCTGTTAGTCTAACAGAAGCTGATGGTACAGAGATTACAAATATTTCGTGTACGAAGGATACAGCCGGATAAGTTGGTTAAATATGCTTCTAAACCAAATTGATCTTTTATCGTACCGTTCGATAGGGCCCTCAAAGAAAGACATTCAAGTCGGTACCCCTGCCACAAGGGTAGTTACAGAATGACCTTATCTGGCTATACCCTTCTTGGTTTGTTGCTTTTAAATAATTTGTTATTAACATTCTTCGATGTAGTAGGTATAGAAAATCCGACAGGAGCGAAATCTCAAGAATACATTAAAAGATTTTTGGATTTATATCGAAACAGCGGTATAAATGCCTCTACATATGTTGGAAACGGTGCGGATAGCGTGAACAATATTTCAAGAAATGGTAAATCGTGGTCGCTTTTTGGGTGGTCGCTTTCAGGAAAGCATAGAGAGTCCAAAGAGTTGGATATGGAAAGTGCAAGGTGTCCAGTGGAAGACTTTATATTCACGGTGCCCAGGGATCCATTTTTAAGTCCCTATCTCGCATCGGATAATCTTTTAGCACAATTACCGCCTATTGCAATGCTGGTAGGTTCTTCACATTTATTCGGGGTTTCTTACAGACGATGAATAATGCAGCATTGAAACTGCATTTGTAGACGCTACAACTGGATCCTTGCCTCGATGATTCCGTCATGTTTGCAAGAAAACTTCGATTGCTTGGTGTATTAGTTACGCTTGATATAGTACCCGGTTTACCGCACGGATTTCTGAATCTGACATCGGTAAGTGGAAGTTTTTCTCAAAATTGCAATTAATATTTACAATGTTCGTTTTCTATTCATCACTTACAGGTCTCAAAAGAAGCTAGTGATGGATCTGATATATGTGTCAAGCGAATACAGGAGCTACTAGCATTATAATCATATGCATGTAGCCCATACTCATTAAAGTATAAATGTTAATATGTGGGAACAAGTTTCGTTAATGCTAATTTTTTAAATGTTGTTCATAATAATTTTTTATACAAGAAACTGCGATAATTTGCAAGTATTTATACCTTTACGGTCATCGATTTTAAATGATTGATACTTTCAGAGGAGCTGATTCATGTGGTTGTTAACGAATTCGATTTATTGTTGAAAATTTGTTCAAATTCTTGTCAAATTTTTTTTATTAATATTAACAAGTGTTACAAAATTTCTATTTCTATTTATTGAATTTTTTCCCATGTGTCCCTATTTATTGATTCATTACGTATCGAGCGATATAATTTCGAATTTTATATATCAAAAATTTGCATTTTTTATTGTTTATTTTCATCTTTAAAAGTTCTTTATCTGGAAAAGGTACTATAATCGCATTCCATTACATTACTGTATTTTTAATAAGAATTATAATATATCTATTGCCTTTTTGTATATATTTATATTTAATATAAAATAATTGAGATCGATGGTGGCAATGGTACAAATACTGCTACATATTATTTATATATAATATACTTAAATCTATTGTACTTAAATGTTAAATTGCTACATGCTATATTCGAATGATGCTTGCTAAATAATTCAATGTCGTGAGAAACTCGGGTGGAAATACCGTTTTAATTTTTTTAAACAGCGGATGAGGAGATGTGAATAATCAAAACAGACACTTTTCAGTTTAGACACGATATACTATTATATTATACAGTATCATATTTTATTCAGCTGACAAACACATAAATTTGATAGATGTAAGATACTAATTAAACAAAATGAACTTAATGAAATCATACCAAAGAAGAAGACAATATGCATAATATTAATGATATAGAAATTTTCCTTGCTTTGAGAAAGTGTTAACAATTCATAGGGTTTATTAAGTTATATTTGTTTTTTACATGGAAGTACATTGTATTTGTTAACTTTATTAAATTATTTATAAAATTCTAATTATATAACTTATAACACACTGGGAAATAGAATAAAAATTATTTTATTACCAGACTGGGAGAACATACAGTTTTTTGGATGTCATAAATTAATGATTAACGAATCTCTTTCTTCCTTTTTTTATTGGTTTACTTGTTGAATATTTGTTTGCTCTTTATTTATTCTAGGACGTAACGTTTTTTGTAGTACATGAGCATCTGCAGGTTCTATTCTCTTATAATAGTGTTCCTTTGTCTCTACTATTTCAAATCCAAATTTTTTGTAAAAATCAATAGCTCCTTCATTACTTATTTGAACATGACTACAAACAAATGTTAGTATATCAAAACTTTTCATTGTTAATAGATAACTTTATAGTTACTCTAAAATTAAATTATCTTTTAATACTTACAGGAAGATAGAATCAAAGTTTCCATCTTTGTTGACATAATTTAATACGTGTTGTACCATTACAGTACCAATTCCTAATCTTCTATAGGGATAAAGACATCCCAACGTCATAATATACAAACGCCTAGAGTTCTCTGAGGTATCTACTCGACAGCAAACTGCTCCGACCTAGTATAAATAATGAATTATTTTCTTATAATAAATATTCTTTTCTTTATGAAAGATAATTCAATGTGAAAAATTGAAAAGCATACCACTATATCATTATAATATGCAAGTTTCGCTAGTTCACCAGCTTCTAACACATCTTTGTAAAATTTCTCATTGTACGAGACTGGAAACACCACTTGGTTAAGAAGTTTTAGTTGTTTTATGTTGTGTGGGGTTACATCTCCTAGCTCTATCTTTGATCTGTAATTGAAGAATTCAAATTCCATTAAAAATCAATATCAAATAGACTTTGTTTATATTAATGTTAATCGATTATTGTTGAACGAAAATATAGGAATCTGTCAAATGCAAAAATTATATTAAATTCGCGATGAAAAATGTTTTGTACAATAAAACGTTGCGTTAGAAAAATCATTCTTTCCACAAAGTATATACCATATAATTCTTTTCCCAGATTTGAAATTACACGTTTTCAAGTAAACGTGCCCTTGAAAGTAGAAGTATTTACACCTTCGATGTGCTGTCAATTTTTATAATTCACGAGTAGAGTAATAATTACCAAACAGTATCGCAAAACTGTACTTATGTTGAAGTATAAAACAAATAATGAATGTTTCGAATCATTCGGCTTATAAAAGTAAAAATATAACCTCACAATTGTTTCGAGCTTACCTAGTCATATTAGGAAGTACCAGTTTTCTAAGGATTCGGAAATAAACTGTAACAACAAATTTTTAGGCTAATGGGTATTACAAGAAAAAATGTTAACAAATAATAATTTGTCGGTACTGCACTAACGTTGTGCCGCTCAGTTCGTATCACACCGAAATCTTATTATACACTAAATACAGAACAGAATACGGTAGGGTAGGTTAAATGTGTTTTGTGCCTTCGAATTTTGATAGGTTTAAGAATACGCAACCGATTTCTTTATATTTGATAATAATATACGTACGTGTTACAATTACAACAAGTAAAAGGAACATAAAGTATTTACAAGATAATACAAACAAAAATAACAGCAAATATTTTTACATTCATTTTATTACATTTCTATCTAAACCATTTATATATTATTTTATGTGCGTATGAAACTGTGTTTATAATAGCCTTTTTTTATAATCATCCCTTTTCAAATTATATCAATTAATTCAAATTTAAAACGACTTAACTGTTTAAATTCTATAATTATTTCATCGTCTCATATTAAAAGTGTATATATAAATATAATTTAAATAGTACAATAGAGGATTATTATCTGTATTATATAGGCCATGGATTTCTCATTCATTATTATAATTTATAAATTTGCAATTCTAAAATACGATGTATGCCCAGATAGCACGCCGGCTCGATTTTGGCCGGGTTCTCGTGCGCGCATTGGCGCGGATATCACCTGCAGGTGCTTGAGCCCGGGGCCTGCTGGTCGGGCCGGTATTCAGCCCATTTACAAGATTGCAAGGGTGCGGGATTTGCGTTCTCTTTCGTGATAATACAAACACGGGTTTTTCAGTAGTCAAAAACGCCAGATAAAAGATCAATCTAGGCAGCAATTGCCCTCATAAGTCTTATTTTTTTCCTATACGAGGCGTAATTTGCATTATTCGGCAGCATATATGTTATGAAAATATAGCTACATGCGCAGTTGTATGCTTCCGTATGATGCAAATTACGACTCGTAAATGTAAAAATAGGACTTTCAAGGGCGATCACGGCCTAGATTGATCTTTTATCTAGCGTTATTGACTACTGAAAAATCAAATTTTTGTATTATTCAGAAATGAGAACGCGAATCTCGTTGCAATCCTCATTTCCATGCGACCTGCACTGTGTCGCGCATGCGCGAGAAAAGTTGGACTCAATCGAAGCACTGATTGGTCACATTAGTGTGACCGTGCTGCCCTCTCAAAAACAGGCTGAATTCCGGCCCGGCTTGCAGGCCCTGGACTCGAGCCCTTGCAGGTGATACCCGCGCCAATGCGCGCACCAGAACCCGGCCTGAATCGACCTGCTTGGGCCCAGTGCGCAGGCGCGAGAAAACAGTAACGTATCTACTATTGGGTAGCAGAGCGGCCAGATGCCTGAGGCAGTTATATTGGCGGGAATGTACCAAAATAATCTTACCGCACAGAAAGACTCCAGGACGTATCCTACGAGTTACAAAATATACACAAATACACCTGGTATACATTCACTTTTTAGAATCAAATCATATAAATTTTTTAAAGTTCTGCAGGGTGCTCAAGGAACTCCATTTCATCGAGAAGCTCACGTTACTGAGGCTGAAATCGCCGCGCATGCGCGAGAAAAAGTTGAGCTCAATCCAAGCACTGGGTCACTGGGTTTAATCAGGTTCAGTCAGGTTCAGTTCAGTTCAGTTCACAGGTTCACAGTTCCGCTTCCGTTAGGTCCGTGATTGTGGTATGGGTATGGTGTTCACGTAAATGTCAGTTTCAAGCAAAGCTTTTAGTTTTTTTAAATATCCCCTTTTGTCGTAATAATGTCCAGTACCAAGAGAGAACATACAGAAAGCGATAATGAGGACGATTGGGTTGGACCATTACCTTCAGAAGCTGCACCACAGAAAAAACAGAAAGGTTCATAATCTCTTTTATTAGTTGTATTATTTTATACAAAAGTGATGAATAAAATCGTATAAAACTCCTACATTTTTTATTTTATAGTTTATAAGAGACTGCAGTATTGTTCTCATTCCTAATCTTGATGTTGTACATGGTTTCTATTCAAAAACAAGATTTGAAGTTATATTATGATCTATTGTTATCACTTAACCCTGCACGATACTTTGCAAAACATAACTGCATGTATTAAATTGTGTGTGAACATGCTTCGATAAACATTGATAATGCAATGTTTGTTAATGTAATTTTGCAGTTTTGGAGTATGAGCAAGTGTATA
Source organism: Lasioglossum pauxillum (assembly GCA_933228785.1). Classification (NCBI taxonomy): domain Eukaryota; kingdom Metazoa; phylum Arthropoda; class Insecta; order Hymenoptera; family Halictidae; genus Lasioglossum; species Lasioglossum pauxillum. The sequence continues at coordinate 36,993,990 of OW121699.1, read as the reverse complement.
TAGAGAATTTACCCTACTGCGAATGCTATGAGAAGTCTTACATGCACAGGGATGTGATTACTCACATTTTAGTCACAAAGTTAGTATATTATAGTTCTATTCTTGATTGTTCCCGAATGTATGACATCGTATTTATTTTTCTTTATTTCTGCAGGTCAAATTTTGTGATAACGGCTAGTTGCGATGGACATGTTAAATTCTGGAAGAAGCAAGATGAGCTCATTGAATTTGTTAAACATTTTCGTGCCCATTTAATGGCTATACAATCAATGGCAGCCAGCTGTAACGGTGTTCATGCATGTACAGTCAGTTTAGATAAAACAATCAAGATTTTTGATGTTATCAATTTTGGTAAGTATATCTACAATTCTATTCTGACATTCCGATGTACACCTGTTTAACACTAAACCTACCACGAATTGTCAAATGACTCATTTTAGATATTTTATTTGACAATTAATATATTATTAATATATTTTTTGACTCCAGTATATAGTATAGTAAAAATCGCACAAAATATAAATAAATTTAATCTTGTTATTTTTATAATGCTATACACGTCAGTCACTTTTGATGGTCGCTGGCTTAGCGTTAAAGGGGTAAACCCGTTTATGTTCGATAATGCAAAGATGGCGGTTTTCAGTAGTCAAAAGCCTAGATGAAAGATCAAAAGTCCTATTTTTTTGTTTACAAGGTGTAATTTGCATTATTCGGAAGCATACAACTGCGCATGTAGCTATTTCTATAAAGCTGAAACAGCTACATGCTGCCGAATAATGCAAATTATGCCTCGTAAACGTAAAAATAGGACTTTCGAGGGAGACAGCGGTTAGATTGATGTTTTATTTAGCTCTTTTGACTACTGAAAAACCCCATCTTTACATTATCGAGAAATGAGACAGCGCACCCTGCACAATCCTGGAAACGAGTCTACCCCCTTAACTAATTGAATTTCGGTTGAAGATATGATTAATATGATTGAATTCCTGTTGAAGATATGATTAATATGATCAAAATGGACTTTATACCTCTGTGTTCTGAATGGATATATTCAGCGGGAGATGCAATATCTGCTTTAGCAGTCTCAGCTCAAGAATCGAACAAAATTTTCGTTTACGATGGACAAGGAACTGGAACACCATTGCATGTCTTTGAAAGATTACACACTAAGCCTGTTGTTGCCATGAAGGTAGGACAAATTAGTTTATTTTAATTACTGTTTATTTACAGAATAATCCTGTTAATTACATTTTATTTACTTGTAATATACTCCTGCTAATCACATTAATCTATTTATTTGTAGTACAATTCTGCTTTCGAAACGTGCATTTCTGTGGACAAAGCAGGAATTCTAGAATATTGGACAGGACCTAAAATGGAGTACAAGTTTCCCAAATGTGTTACGTTCGAGTCAAAGTTGGACACAGACTTGTTTGAATTTGCAAAGAACAAGACATATCCATGTGGTTTAGCTGTATCTCCAGATGGTAAGAAGTTTGCTTCGCTGAGCGGAGATAGGAAAGTCAGAGTGTTCAATTTTCGCAGTGGAAAATTGTACAGGGTGTTCGACGAAACGCTGCAGAGATTTACAGAGTTGCAGCAAATGACACAGCAGTTGCCAAATATGGAATTTGGTAGAAGGTATGTTGTTTATTAACACTAGGTTTACGGAGCTCTAGAAATAACTATTTCATATTATTCTATAAACATAACAAGTATGTGTCTATCCAAATTTTTGGCCATTTTTCCAATAATACATACCCCAAGAAATAAATTTAGTAAATAATTCCTCAGGGAAACATCTTTACAATCTTAATAATCGTAAATTAAGAATATTATACCCGTTATTTTGATGGGTCCTGTAAACCTAGTGTTAAGAAAATTCATTTATCTGTATATACATAATTTAACCGTCTTTGTGTCATTTTTAGGATGGCAGTTGAAAGAGAGTTGGACAAAACAGAAACCAACTTGGGTAATATAGTGTTCGATGAATCTGGTTATATGATTTTGTACAGTACGATGTTAGGAATCAAAATTGTAAATTTGTACACGAATCGGTGCGTTAGAATTATGGGGAAGCCTGAAAATATTCGTCCCATGCAGCTAGCCCTGTTCCAGGTATTTATATTAACATAAATATTAGATTAATGCAAAACTTCTGCACTGACTTAATATGTACACTATCGCTCAAAAGTACTTATGTGGACACTTGCGAAATGTGCAATAGCAACGCCTAAAAGTTACTTCAGCATCTAAAATAGTGACTAAAATCGATCTTTATTACTTTTTATGGAATATCTAACGTTTTAAGTTAAAAACTACCTATGTGGAAACTTACCAATACATATTAGTCTAAGATTAAATACGAGATTCGTCGACGTATCCACCGCGATTAGTTATTACCGCTTGCACTCCATCGCGGCAATCTTTCTATTAGTATTTTATTATTAGTATTTGTATCGAAAAATTCTCTGAATTCGCTCTGCATCTTAGAAACGAAACAATGCGAAACTTGAAATCCTTTCAAGCACTGAGACAGTTCCGCTAGATTTCGTATTTGTGGATAGAAATTATATTATTGCATTTTCGCTATATAATTTGTACATAAAAATAAATTCTATTATGCTATGATACCACAATATACATAACAATAATAACTACAAGTGACAAAATTGTTCTAAATATTTTTTCTACTAACTTAAACTACGTTTTGTAGAGAAAATGGAAGTTTCCACACACTTTTGAGTGGTAATGTACAACATACAACGTTCTTAAACCTTTGCAATTGTTAATGTAATTATTTTCATATGTTTGTGAAACACAAAGGGAAAGGCGAGGAGAACAGCAGCTGTGACCGTAGAAATGGAAGCATCAGAGAATCCTACGCTGGAACTGAACCGTCCTGATCCCACTCTGTTCTGTACAGCTCACAAGAAGAATAGATTTTACATGTTCACAAGACGGGAACCGGAAGACACAAAGAGTCAAGAGTGCGACAGAGATGTCTTCAACGAGAGACCGTCGAAGGAAGATATTATATCTTCTACAGAGGCTACCAACATGCAAAAGATCTTTGATACCGCCATTATTCACACAACACTCGGAGACATTCACGTGAATCTGTTTGGCAAAGACGTTCCGAAGACAGTAGAAAATTTCTGCGTTCATTCGAAGAACGGCTACTATAATGGACACGTGTTCCATAGGGTAATCAAAGGGTTCATGATCCAAACAGGTGATCCTACCGGAACTGGTACGGGTGGAGAAAGTATATGGGGAGGGGAATTCGAGGATGAATTTAAATCCCATTTGAAGCATGACAGACCGTATACTTTGAGCATGGCGAACGCGGGACCAAACACGAATGGCAGTCAGTTTTTTATTACTTTGACGCCAACTGTAAGTTATTAATATAATATTATTAATCGAAAAGTGAGTCGGTACCGTGCAATGTCATTTCAATGAATATTTTTTTTCAGCCTTGGTTGGACAACAAGCATACAGTATTCGGCAGGATAGTAAAAGGTATGGAGGTTGTACAAAATATCAGTCAGGTGAAAACGAATCCAAAAACTGATAAACCTTACGATGACATTCGGATAGTCAGTGTCAGTGTAAAATAATAATTATTATACAATAAAAATCTGTAATATATTTTTATACATTTCTGTCTTTGCGATATAAGTTCACTTTCCCGTTGAACCTTCCAGTTTTGATTCTTTCTTTCTTTGGTATATAATGCCTCTTACGAAGTTGTATGCGCTTGTCAAACATGTAAACGCGTTTACGGCGAATAAGTTGTAATTCTTTGGTATAATTATCAATGAATATCTGTAGAATAATTGATTATTGTTAGCAGTTGGTTTGATTAATTTAATTGTTTATCGACGAGGAATTTATTGCGGTTTGTGTGTAGTTGTTTTTATATACCTGGACCAAATAACGCCTGTTACCATAAGACTCGCAGTTTGACTTAGGGAAATTGTGTTTGCGGGTCGATTAATATCTCCTATTCCTGCTGCCACCAAACCCCATTTAAAAGTTGGGGCCCAAAAGAATACAGTCGTCGGACCTAGATTTATTAATATTAAATAAAATGTTTTCAAACATTGATCGTTGTTCATTGAAAATGGTTACCAACCTGCAGGATGTAAAAAAACGGTACGTAATTTTCGTGGTAGAAAACAAGATATTCTATACATAAGTTTTTGATAAATTATTCCTTTTTTTGGTCTTTGCATGGCAGACCAACAATTGTTTCTTTCAAATATCCATAATTTTATTCAATTAAAATTATAAATTATTCAATTAATCATTTGTAATCGCGAATCAAAATATAAGCTTGCCAATTGTTATTAAAAATATTACCTACTGTATATATACACAGAGAGGAAAATTTTGTACACGTGTATTACAACATTCGTGGAGCTTGCATAAATATCTGTAAATAATTTCTAACCGTAATAATTTCCAGTAAATTCTGCCAGAAATTAATTGGTTACTATTTATTCCCTGACACATTATATTTACATTTATTGATGAAAAATTAAGAGTATTGGTGGATATTCATTACAGCAGCAAATGATTCGTCCCGCTTTTTCCATAAGACGTAATGTTAATTCCGGCACGTCCGTACAGCGCCATTTCTTGCAGCGGCAAAACGCTCAAACTGGTAGCCAAATGAACCTGTCGGTAACAACGCTATCTAGCGGTAGATTCGGAACTAAATTTGGCTAACAGTTTGGGCGTTTTGCCGCTGCATGAAATGGCGCTGTACGACCTAATACGGCCTAAATAAATAAATGTTATGTTAACATATTGTATATGTACTGTATACAAGCCAGCTTATGGGCTAAGTTAGGCCTAAAGCTTAAATAAAAAAAAAAAAAAAAAAAACGGCCTAAGTAGGCCTAAAGCTTATAATAAAAAAAAAAAACATTGCGTCTTATGGGAAAAGCGGCACGAATCATTTGCTGCTGTAATGAATATCCAACATTTTTCATTTTGCATGAATAAATTATCTTTATTGTACAATACAGACACAGAGGATTCTCCTGTATACACCCACCAATTTTTTTAGCCCTTGAATAACAATTTCATTGAATATTTAACCATCCACGGTCACCTGTCAATAACGCGTGCAGTGCCGCCAGAATCGACCAAGACTGGTCGATTTTTCCTCTCCTCCTTTTCTCCTTCCACTATTCCATTCATTCCAACGCCATGAGCATACTCCAACATCCCACACTAAGATCGTAGACTGGTCACGTATTAGTATGGTCAGATGGTCATCAGAGAGGGGATAAAATGTATTCCCCTCGATTACACCGATCTGGCGGCACGGTTACCTACGACATTTCTAGCTAATAATAATTCTATCACGATGTTTGCGATTCGATTATGTTTCGGTTCTCCAAATTATCCGCTGTCACGCGTCTCGAATCTCACAAAAATAACGAAAAAAATTCAAAATTAATTCGAGTAATGGCGTAGCATATATTTAAGCAACTAATAACGAAACCTTACAAAGTCAAATTTTCAAACATTGAAACGCAAGATAACACTTATCGGAATTCAAAATGTATTGCAATGGCCAGAGGAATAAGGTTTCCTGTTGGAACGACATGGAAGAATTAAAATACTTGATGTGTGCCATCGAGTGTTGGTCTGTACAATTTCACAGCTATTTTTACACATACATATTTTATATTTCAGTTGTATTGTTGTTGTTGTCGCATTTTTTAGTCAATGTCCAAAAATACCACCACCACCCGTGTGTACGATGTTATTGCCACCAAGGATTGAAGAGCTACCTGCTTACATTCCTCCTCCAGCCCCTTGTTGTCCTCCACCTCCTTGTTGTCCTCCACCCAAGCCATGTCTTCCTCTATGCATTGGTCCTTTCCCTGCACCCCCTTTGAGATGCCCTCCATGTCCTCCAAAACCCTGTTGTCCACCATGTTGTCCTCTACCTTGTTATCCAGGTAAGTATACATCACACAGGGCGAGTCTCGTAACGTGACGATCACAAATACGGTAAAGTCGCGATTTAGCTCCCTGAGGAACTCCACGATCACTGTCCCTTCGCCTACCTCTCCCAGTGGGAGTCCCACTAGGGTGCGTCCTCACGAGGGGCCTCGCAGTCATAAAAAAATAGTACAATCACGATCTCCGTTTCTGCTCAGAACAGGCTATTTAGATCATAACAGCTAGATCGCGACTTTACTGTAACTCATAAGTTATTTGTTGTACGACAAAATGTTTTCAACAAAAGTTGCATGGTTTCCTGGGGGACATACAGTGCTCGGCTGTGTTTTCGTTTACGTCCGTTGTCAGAATTGGATGAAATTTTGGGAATAGGTTCTTTTTTGACGACTCGAAAGAAAATTTTTTATCATTTCAATGTCAGTCCCTACCTTACTGACAAATTTTTTTACTATTTTAATGTCAATCTAGAGTCTAAGTCAGGCATGGGCAGAAATAGCACGCGTGCTAGGGAATCTCAAGGAATACCCGTGGAATACCCCCACTTCTCCCGGCCGCGCGTCTTGCTCCCCGTGGTGGCCCTAGTGCTCGGTGCAACTACGGCTGCCAAGGGGATTGAGACGTGCGGCCGGGAAAAGTGGGGGTATTCCTTGAGAATCATTAGCACGCGTGCTATTTCTGCCCATGCCTGGTCTAAGTAGAGGTGGCATGAGAGACGTGCCGGACCGTCGACGCATACGAAAATACAGGAGCGGTGTCGGTAAGGTAGGGAGTGACATTGAAATGGTAAAAATTTTTTTTCAAGTCATCAAAAATCCTTCTGACAATCATCATTTTAGTAAAAAAAGAACCTATTTCCAAAAGTTCATCCAATTTTGACAACGGACGTAAACGGAAACTTCACCCAGTGCTCTAATCTGTTTTTTTATTACTTTGATTTTTTATCGGGATATCAGGGTCACCTTCAGTTTTTTAAATGGAATGCCTAATAGTTTTTCCCAAATTCGGAAAGTGGGGCTTAAATACTTACTCAGAGGGAAGTTATTTTGTAAATGTGTGAAATTCACTGTCTACACAAAATGCAATTTGGTCGACTTCAAAATGATCCTCTATTGACTATTATACTAATTTCTATGTCTCTTTAGTCCTTGGATTGTAGTCGACGACAATTTTTACATGCGAGCGTTGTAAATGATAAATTGTTGTGCATATTATTGATTTGTTTGTAGGCCCGTACTGTTAGACATTGTTGAAGCTAACCGAAGATTATTACACAAGTAAGTTGCATTTGATTGTTCAGGGAAAGCTTTGAAAAAACACAAAAGATTATTGAATAACAATTTATCACCTACTTTTATTGATTTTCATTCCAGGACTAGCCGATTTTGTTCACATGTGCGATCGAAGTACCAATTCGGAAAACTATCTTGTATATGTAAATTAAATGCGATTGATGTTGCTTGTATGTAATGGTTGAAAAAATATAAACAACGGACAGTTTGTGAAAGCTACAAAAAGCTACAAGAACAATTAAAATACGAAATAATTTTACACAAGAATTTTATTTGGATTTGATACGGTCCCTTGGGTCGGCGCGCTTAAAGTAACACTTATTTCTTAATGGATCAATTCGATAGAGAATGCTCTAATCACTTAAACTGTTAAGCCTAGCTTCGATAAATTTAAAAGATTTTATACAATAGCAATAGAAGAGTGACTAATATTTTACAATGAAATTATCGCGTTCTTCGCGAACGAAGAACATCCTTTCCATCTTTCCAATGGAAAACGTATTGAAAAGGCCGGAACAAAGGAGTTCGCAAATAATTCACGATCAATTACTAATGAATTTGCAACCATGTATGCACATCGTTATCTTTCGTTAGTCGTCTTGAAAATAGTATATTCGTTCTTATTCCTTCAGCAGACTCAAAAGAGGAACTCATTGCTAATTGATCGACACTCAACGCTCGCAAATATTCTTCCTCTTTTGCGTACACTGTACACTGTACGTTGTATACATAGGTCCGTGTGAATTTTATATTCTACGTATAGCAAACTAGAAATGAAATTATAATGCTAGTATAATTAGTAGTTCAATCATTGGTGAAGTTTCCGTTTACGTCCGTGCTCAGAATTGGATGAAATTTTGGGAATAGATTCTTTTTTGACTAAAATAATGATTGTCAGAAGGATTTTTGACGACTCGAAAGAAAATTTCTTATCATTTCAATGTCAGTCCCTACCTTACCGACACCATTCCGCCGGCCCTCTCCGCCTCAAACTACCTAATCCTAACTAATTCTGATCGCCTTCCTATTGTAGATATTCAATTAATTGGTTTAACAATTGGAATTTTATATTAATTTCCAGAATATATATATTTAAAATCTTTAATTAATTGCAAAATGGATCATCACCAGCTTTGTTGACCTCATAGCGCCATAAAAATTCACACATGTGATCTATAATTGAATCATTCTTAATGCCACCCCTACTTAGACTCTAGAATGACATTAAAATAGTAAAAAAAATTGTGTCGGTAAGGTAAGGGCTGACATTGAAATGATAAAAAATTTTCTTTCGAGTCGCCAAAAATCTTTCTGACAATCATCATTTTAATCAAACAAAGAACCTATTCCCAAAATTTTATCCAATTCTGAGCACGGACGTAAACGGAAACACAGCCCAATCATTTTAGAAATAGATTCTTACAATAAATAAAAATAGTGTTTGATAGATATACTTCATTCTTTGCGGACGATATGCCGTATTGGTGACACGAGGCCCAAATATCTAAATCCTAAAGTTCCAAACAAATGATTTAATTGTTTAACTATTTCAGATCCTAATTAATAATCTAGCTCTCCGAGAAAAGTATTTCAAACAATCCTCGTCCGCAAGGGGTCAAATTATGTTAATGTCTTTCGCAAGACTTAATTATATGACCATGGATGTGCGAGAACCCGAAAATTTCAAGATTCTCGGGTTTACCGGAATTCCCGACAAAGTAGAGATTCTCGACATAATTTATTCCTTATATATATATTATATATCTAATATAATATAAATATTTAATTATTATACAAAATTCTTTTCATTGAAAGAATGTTGTCTATCACGAAATATTTTCGAGAGTGTCATATGTATGTAGACAGTGGATTTTTATGTAAAACAAAAATTTCTACTTGATTCGCAATCAACTGGAGTGGAATAAAAATTTGTTTTCTTTCTTTGTTAGTATGCTTATATGCCAAATGTTTTCATTGATTCGAATTACACCTACTCTTTTTCGTAATAAATGCATGAAGATCCGCTGTCTAGCCATATGTGACATTCTCGAAATTTTCGGGAAACTCGATTCTTTCGGGAATCTCGAAATTTTTGGGAACCCGACTCACCCCGACCATCGGGTTCTCGCACACCCCTACTTACGACGCAACGCTCCCTCTATACGCAGAGTGTCGATAAATTAAATATAAATTGTTAAATGACATCATATATCCGCAAATACTTAATTATTATCTAAAAAATGATGAACATTTTAAAAATATTTCACTGAAACGTTACATGTACTGGAATTCAATATTTTCTTGCAGCAAACGTCGATGTTTAATTTGAGGCTATCCTGCGTACAAACGGCGAGCAGAAAAGTTCAACTTCGGAATTGAAATTAAAACGGGAAGAGAACGATCGTGACGATATCGATCGAAATCAATTTTCGCGAACAAAAAGCCGGGAAGACAGAGTACCGTGATTACGTGACCGGAATTCATCTTAACAAGGATTCAATGCGAGGAAACGTTCTCAAGGAGAGAGCTCGAGGACCAAGTCGTCTGCAAATAATCAAGATTATTTCGAGCAAGAGGAAAGAGCACGGAAATTTCAATTGCGAACCTGCTTTTCTCCTCTGTGTACTTTGCTCCGGTGGGCTTCAAAACCTGCGAGCTACATTTAAATTGTTTTGACGGAAAAACTCAAGAAATTCCGCCCATTTTTTAGTGCAATTGTTCCGTTCAATGTGGCTCGCACAATCGTTGGTACACAATACCATCGCTCCTAATTACATCCGCTGATGAAATGATTATTGTTCGCGCAAAATTGAATTCCTTTTTAGAAAGTCGTTGTCGTAGACCACAAATTGAATAAAAGTGAACGATCAATATTCTATGAGAAATTAATATTCTTCTCTGAAAGCAATTCTCGATATGACACAACGCCAATGGTCTCGTTCGATTATTTACTAGATTATCGATCGTACTTTTCTATCGTCGCTAAGCGGTAATAGTACATTTTAAAATATTTTTCGCAGCGTTCCAATACTGTTTTATACGAGGCGTCCAACGACGAGCCCGAAATTCGCGTATCGTCACTAGGGATCGACGTTTCTCATTCGATTCGATGGAAAATGTCTCGTAGGATATCGCCTGTGAATTTACAAAACGGTACGTTTGCATTCCTTCAATTTCATTTCTTCTTAAAACTCGTCGTTTTAGGGGAATGCTTCTACGACATTGGCCTCCCTTCAATATCTCTGATCCTCTCCGAAAAGTATTCAGCCGTTCCAAGAAAAATACTTTCTTCTCTTTCTGCGAGATCACTTCCCGAAAAATCTCTTTTGGACGCCGCATATTTTCGCCAGAAGAAGAATCTTACATATTTAGATATTTCGTTTTACAGTAGGACCTCCATCATCCTGGTCTTTCGTTGTCTAAACGATTCATTGTACGATAATATCGAATTTAAATCTATAATAGTGAAAAGTAAATTCTTTTCCAAAGTTCTTTAATGTCGCAAATAAAATACATCTCATTTTAGAAGAAGGTATTCGAGAACATATTGTTGTGTAACCTGCACAGATTTTTACTCGGAATAAGTCGACCACAACAATTTCGAAAACTATTTAATCGTATCACGAATGTTGGTCGTTCTACTGTACACACGCAGTTAGATTTTACGCACACAGTAGTCGAGAAACGCTATTGTCACGCATAAAGTGAAGCAATTCTACAAAAATCATTTTCAACGAAAATGATCGATAAAACGTAACTACTGTCTGTCCAACGAGAGTTGGCACAGAGAAACTCGTAGGTACCACGTGGTGTCCCTACTCCGCGCTGCACGTCCTCCACGATTGGCCGAATCGCTTGACGAAGACAGCAAACCAGCGTCTTGAGTGCGACTGCAATAGAGCGATGTGGTGACGCCGAGCTCCTATCACGACCGTTCCCGGCAGAACCTAACCGCAAGAGTGGGGTCTGCAGCCGAGCGTCAGGAGTGGGGTCTCACAGATCCCCCTGCACCCTACTAGCAAAAACTGTGCCAACTCTTGTTGGACGGACAGTAGTTATATTCTTTAAAATAAATGAAAATTAGCAGTGTACAAAAATAATTATTGAGCACATTAAGGGTGCCGTGCGCCCGTGCAAGAGTGTGGTAGCACACGCACACATCGCTAGATCCGTATATACGCATATGAAATAACAAGGTTTACAAGAACACAAAATGCGGATTCCAAATCAAAATTTACAAAAATATCTTCCAATTCATCTTCGCTGTCACTGATATCGGTAGTATCACTCAAATCACTACAATTGTTGAATTCTTATTTCTCAATGTTTTTATTCAACAAAAATAACGTTAATGCATATAGCGTTTTGTTTCCCATGTAAGCAGCCATTTTTGATTCGCATCAAGTGCGACATCAATCGCATCAAACACATTGAATGCGATCCATGCGCCTAATGCGTGAAACGGAACGCACCCTTTGATACGTTACTGTTTTGGACGCGCATGCGCGAGAAATGGTGACCCGTATGGCATCACTGCGCGACAGGTGGTATCTGCCGAATATTACAAATTATTCCTCGATAACGTAAAAATATGCATTTTGGGCTCCGGACAGACATAAATTTGACTTTTAGGAATCACAATTGATCGCTTCTGAACTCCTCGTTGCATTGTTGAAGCGTCATTTTGTGTTCTTGTAAACCTTGTAATTTTATATACGTATATGCGGATCTAGCGATGTGTGCGTGTGCCACCACACTCTTGCACGGGAGCGCCGGCACCCTTAAAATGGCGCCCTACTAGGGGTTGGAACGTGTACTATTTAAGAAATCATTACACAATGAATAACATTTCTTAAACGAAGTGGAGGTAAAAGTTAATAAATCGGATAACAATCTGTGTACATTCTTCTATAAATATTCCCAACACAAAAAGTTCTTTAAAATAAATTAAAATTAGTAGCGTAGAAAAATAATGATCGAGCACATTAACATGGCGTCGACTACTAGGGGTTGCAACGTGTACTGTTCAAGTAATAATTATACAATTAATAATATTTCTTAAACAAAGTGTAGCTGAAGGATAGTAAATCGGATAACAATCTGTGTACGTTCTTCTATAAATATTCCCATGACAAAAAATTCTTTAAAATTAATTAAAATTAGTAGCGTAGAAAAATAATGATCGATTACATTGAAATGGCGTTGACTTTTAGGGGTTGCAAGTGTACTGTTTAAGTAATAATTATACAATGAATATTATTTCTTAAACAAAGTGGAGCTAAAAGATAATAAATCGGATAACGATCCCTATACGTTCTTCTATAAATATTTCCACGACAAAACATTCTTTAAAATAAATTATAATTAGTCGCGTAGAAAAATAATGATCGAGCACATTCAAATGGCGTCGACTACTAGGGGTTGCAACGTGTACTGTTCAAGTAATCATTACGTAATGAATAATATTTCTTAAATAAGGTGGAGCTAAAAGATAGTAAATCGGATAACAATCTGTGTACATTCTTCTATAAATATGCCCGCGACAAAATGATCTCGAAACAAGAATTGAAAGTATAGCTATCACTTTATGTGTCGTAACGATAACGGAACTTCCGTTCAGAGTTTCTTTGGGAAACGTTAGAGAATGAAGAGATTCTCACAGCTCTTCGTTTTCCTTTTAAATCCCAGCAGGTGCTTCAAGATCCTTCTGCGGTGCTTGCTTCTCCGCCGTCTGGTCGCTTGATCTCGATCCCGTTGCGGATTCAGCTTGATCTGTGCCAAAATGCCGACCAATAGCTCGTCCACGTGGTGCGCCAGCCCCGAGGAAGTTTCGATGAATTTGCAACCGCAGTTGTTCGCCAAACGTCGGCCAGCTGCGAGAACATTCAATTGAAAATTTGTTACGCAACTTCGAACATTATTTGCAAATTCTATTAACAACGTATTCGTATTTGTTCTGGAATTCATCAGAGCAAAGTTGTATCGTGCCACTTGAGCTATTTCGGGTCCTCATTGAAAACTATTGCATTAACAATGACTAATTTATGTATTATTCGAATTCCGGAAGCTCTCGAAAATCATTTCAACCCCTAAATTAAGCCTCATCCGTCCCTCGTGTCAATTTGACACAGTTTTCCTGAAATAAGTTACACACATTGTTCTGTTATTTGTAGGTTTCGCCCGAAGGTTTTATTCTTTTAGTGCGAAACAGATAACCGAGAAACCTAAGATGTAAATGTTGACATAGCAATTTGAAAAGAAAATCGAAAAATAACTGTTTACTCTTTTATTTATTAGTAAACCGCGGGTCTTTACGCATTTATGGCATCTGAAAGTTTTCCAGAAATGCTACAATATAAAATTCGATAGAATTTAGTAGGATTTTTGTTTGTTTTAGATCTCTACGAAGGCTGTTCGCATGGAAAATAGGATTTTATTCCATTCCACTTTGCTTAAAGTTCGTCTATAAAAAATGGAAATTGCATAAACATCCGCAGTCGATTTATTGGATTCGGTTCGTGAAATGAGGGACGGACGAGTATTAATAAAATTTCATTCGAATATAACAAGATACTGACATTTACCACAGGACTTAATTTGCATCTAATTTCTGTCATAAAAGGGTGCATTAACTCAATAATACGAACAACATGCATTCTCGTGTTAACTCTTAATTGCACTGCAATTTGGGCACTATACTCGATTTCACGATAGTTCAAGTCATTAATGGATTAATTCCACGGATAATAGGGTCACATCGACGTAAACATCGCACGATAATCGTGTTAATTCTTCTCGAATTTACCGTTCGAATTGAATTTTGTTTACTACGTTGTTTTCGTGGTTTTGCTAAAATAAGCTTCGCTCATCCGGAAGCTTTTTCTTCCTCTATTTTTAGCCACACACTGTAGCGATTGGTTTCCGTATCGATGTAAAACAAGGTGAGGACCCGTATCTAATAATAAATGTATAAACAAAAGAGTGAAGTCTGAACACGGACATTGAGGCGGGACAGATTTGGGGTAATGCCACTCGAAAGAGGTCTCTCGACGGAAATCGATTTTATAGAACGAAGGTATTGGGTCGTGCAATAAGTTCGCTCGGATTTCGGCAATATGTAGGGTAACAGTGGGAGCCAAGTGGAATCGGAAAGAGAACAGACCTCGGTAGTGCATCATTATGTGCTCATATTCCCTCATTCGCCGCAATTACATCGAATTTTCCAGCGGACGAAATAATACGCGGAAAATAATCCAATTTATTATGAAACTAGCATAATTTCCGTCGAAAAATTCATTTATTTTACCACGCTTATATTAGCTTGCCGAGTTGTCGTTGATGTATGCGCCAAGTCTTGTAACCGAATTTTAAACGCCACATACGATCAAACTCGGAGTATTTTCATGTTCTTTAAAGGTATCTGGTTTTGGGGATTAGAAAAACACAACAATTTGGCGCAATTCAAGAGATTTATTAGAATTAATTAAAGTTTTCGGCGTTATGGAATCGTTTTTGAAAATGTCGCTCGGCAGCGAACGGGCTAAACCACTTCCCGATGAGCCAGATATTTGAAACTTTGAACATAGCTCAGAACTGGATGACAATGCAATATTAAAAAACAAATTTTAAAAAAACTGTGCGTCTGGAAGAAAAAAAAATTTTAATATTAACCATCACACCTCACCGCGCGACGCTCGGTAGGACGTAATCGCGTTCAGCGATCCCCACTCCGCGCGCCAGCGCTCCCTACTCCACTATGCGTTCCCACTCCGACTCATCCCCACTCCACTGACCCATTTCGCATCGAAGGAGCTCAGTGTGGTTGTGGTGTTCCGTTCATTCAGTTCCATTTCGGATAATTTCGGACTCCATCAAGAGACGTCGTCTCTCAAAGTCATCCCTTCATTTTATCTCGCGTATTTCCATATCTTGCGTTTCTTTATCTTACTATTTCATAGCAGTATTACTATATCTCGCGTTCCATTTAAAAAAGACTAGAAAGTAGAAAATAAAAAAATATAAAAAAAACTTTTTAAAAACCACGCTTGTATTAAAATGCATTAAAGGGGAGAAAATAATTTTTTTAGACATTAGTGACTATAAATAAAAGCGTGGAGATTACATTGATTAAATTGAAGATTACGTCAATATTTATAGTCACTAATGCCTAAAAAAATTATTTTCTTCTTTTTAGTGCATTTTTATATAAGCGTGGTTTTTAAAAATTTCTTTTATATATTTTTTAGCGATTAATCCTGAAGGATTTCCGGGATAAAAACATATTCGTGCACCCCCTTGGGCTGTCTGTGTACCAAACAGATTTCTATGTCTTCCGTGTTTTCAGATTTTTTACTGTTATAGAGGACAGAGGAACTTAAATAACACTAATTCAATTTTAACACTCGATCCTGGAGGATTTCCGGGATTATAACACATTCGTGCACCCTTTTGGGTTAACGACTCTCTATGTACCAAATTCAACTTTCTACGCCTTCTGTGTTTCGAGATTTTTTTACCGTTCGAGAACTGGCAATTATACAAGGTGAACCACGAATCGTGACCAGTAGAGATTACTCTGTTATTAGTAGGGATGGGTTTAAGTTCTTTATGTACTCACGAATCCGAGTCAATTTCAATAACCAAGTTTCATTTCATGGGTTTCGATTACTATTGAAAAGCAATAATGTTTCAATGATTATATTTGAAAAGTATTCATTTTATACAAACTGATATCGAACTTCGGAATGAGTACTTACAAGTTTCGAAAAGATAATTATAAGTACTTCGATGTTGAAAGGAATCGAATCTTTCACATGTAGCACTCGAATCCTGGAAATAAAAACCTGCATACTAGGTTTTAAGCACTTTCTTTATTAAATTCGTAACTATTTAAGAATATTTCTGATAGATTATGAAATTATATTTATGCATGTTGAGTTAAATTATGTATTAGAGAACAACATAATTGATTTTAAAGGTAAAAGAAATAATGATTAGAAAAATCAGAGAATTTCCGGTACGATATTCATAAAAGTTTCGAATCTTTTCGACCAAGATTCGAATATACTTGCAAGTATTATTTCCGTTTACCAAAGTACTTGTAAAAGGTTCGACACTGTCTGGCATAGGTTCGAGTATACTTAGGAATACTATTTCTGTTTTTCGAAGTACTTATAAAGAGTTCGAATTCAATCAATCAAAGTTCGAACCTATTTGCGAGGTGCTTGATCCCATCCCTAGTAATTAGCAGTCCGATCGAAAATGTTTTTATCAGGTAAGGTGGAGTGGGGTAAGTGCGCCCTAGTTTTTGCAATGTTGGACTTTAAACTGATGTATTTTCAGTCTGGTATGTAAAAACTTAACGCTCTTGGTATTAACCTCTTGCCACAGTTATTACTGATGAATTAGTATTATGTAGGATTCTAATTTTGCTTGAAAATTATCATTTTGATAGGATATTGTACAAAGCGACAACTACTACGCACTTGCCCCGAAAATGGGGCGAAAGCGTCTCTGAGAGTTAAAAATGCTTTCGACCCTTGTTTTAAGTGCTACGGGGCAAGAAAAGAATTATTATCAAGCTGCTATAAAATGCATCTTATTGCGTTAAATTATATTGTTTAGTTTTATAGTTATCCATTTTTAAACAAAGAAGTACATTTATGCTGAAATATGAAAGGCGATACAGTGATATTAAAACAAAGTTTAAAAATGCTTTCGAACTTTGTTTCAAGTGCTACGGGGCAAGAAAAGAATTATTATCAAGCCTGCTACAAAATGCTTTTTATTGCATTAAATATATTGTTTAGTTTTATAGTTACCCATACAGTACGGACTTACCCCACTGTGATAGTACGCACTTGCCCCGTGTAGTAATATTTACGGGGCAAGTGCATCTTGTGTTTTTCTCAATAAATTTTACAAAATACAGTAACAACGGTTTATTTAATGTAAACCTACATCAATATTTGTTTTACTTACCTAAAATAAAACCACAGAATATATTAATAACTTGTAAACTATTGCACGTTCAGGGTAACCTCAAAGTTGTACGTGTATGTACCTCGCACGTGAAAGTTTGGCATTGGTTGATTTAAGCGAGAAATACACCTTTTTCTTGGGCGACATCTATGTTGAATAGTTCATACTAACTTATATCACATTAATAAATACAAGCTACAGAAATTTCGTTCATATTCTAATAAAAATAACCAATTAACGGACTTGCCCTGTAGACGGAGTTACCCCACTCCACCTTATAGTACGGTTTCAACATTATTAGACGACCGCGCGACTTTTGCCGATTCAGTTCTGTTCTAAATGTAGAGAATTCGCTGCTGGTAAATATCATCAGGAAACTTTGAAATTGGAAACGAGATTTCTCGTTCGTCTTGGTTGATTCTCTAATTGATTCTAAAATAGATTAGAGAGCACGAGCAAAGAGAAAAACCTATTCCAAGAGAAGATTAAATGTATAGGACGTCTGCCACGTGTTCAAGAGGGACGATAAAAGGAAAAATGGCTGTGTCCGGTCACCGGAGAGATACTGGGCAAGTGCTTGTGTTAAGTTAAGGCTTATGCACGCGTTCAGACATTTTATGCGAACATCCACCCACATGTACTAGGTTTTCTACTAGGTCTTTTGTCTTCCATTGTCACGGAAAACGAGCAACGGTTCGTAACAGACTCGAGTCTCATTAGTTCGGTTGCTGAACATTGCGGTTCCCGACATCGCAGAATCGCAATGTTACACAAAGTTTTGTTGTTCTAGCAGAGGCTCGCAAAAAAAAAACGAGTGTTTGCCAAACACGGGAATGTACGAGGAAAATCGTAAAATCACTTTTCTCACGTTTTTATGAAGCTCGTTCAGAGGTTCACTTTCCGACTTTCTCGTTTAACTCCAAGATTAATTTTCAAAGGATTTTATTTTCACTTTGACGAAATTCTTAAAGAATAAGAATCTTCTTCATAAAGAAGATAGAGCCAAGTGAACACAGTCCCAGTCAATGTAACATATTCCCGTCTTTATGGCGGCATCAGAAGATGCTGTTGTATCTTGGTGCCCAGAAATCGCCTGGTGAGATATCAGCTATATGCAGTAGCAGTCGAACATCCTGTTATGCCGTTGGTAGCAACTTGGTCAACCCGACATGGCTCGAGACGTTATACATAATACCCGGGATAGATAAGGGGTCGCGATATTCTATGCCGTTTTATGGAATACATGACGTAACCGTACATTCACAATGTGCTAAAATTCTGTGGATCGTGCGTATAGAACGTATGCAAAGTGTACAGTGCTTGTGTCATTTTTAGAATGGCAGTTGAAAGAGAGTTGGACAAAACAGAAACAATGCATCTGGTTAGGAATCAAAATTGTAAATTTGTACACGAATCGGTGTGTCAGGATTATGAGGAAGTCTGAAAATATTCGTTACTTATCTCTATTCATAATTGCCAGGTTCTATCCTCTGCTGTAATGGTAAAAAATCTCGAAACACAGAAGACATAGAAAGCTGAAATTTGGTACACAGACAGCCGGTAGCCCAAAGGGATGCATCAATGTGATTTTATCCCGGACGGGCTTCAGGATTAATTGCTAAAATTAAATTAGTGTTATTTAGGTGCCTCTGTATAACGGGAAAATAACCTCGAAACTAAAAGTAAAATAAAAAAAACTTTTTAAGAACCACACTTATATTAAAATGCACTAAAAAGGACAAAATAATGTTTTTCCTGGTTCTCCATAAAATACCGAATCCAGTTAAACGATTACAGTAATTCTTCGATCGGAGTCCCAACACCCGTGTGTTGAACGGACTTGAGTAGCGTAGATAGGCTATTTTTTTATGACTCCGTCGACCGCGCCGAGACTTCAAACGACGAGCCGAACATAGAGAAGGACAGAATGAAATAGGATCGCGTGGCCGAAGCGTGTCGCTGTCGCCGGCACAGTTTAAAGGCCCGTGCGTCATCACAATGAAACACCAAAATCTTAACTTCTTTATTTTCTATGATATCATGATGGGACTTTAACTAGCTTATTCCTGGCGTTTCGCTGATTAAAATGGTACCAAGAACGATATAATTGGGCCAATATTTAGTGGTTTAATCGACGATGAAAGTTTCGAACGCAACGAAGATCAGCAACAACGCGGGCCTTTGAACTGTGCCGACGGCGGCTACTGTTCGCGTCTCTTTCTTTCCAATACGCTCTTCTTCGTTGCGTTCGAAACTTTCATCGTCGATTAAACCACTAAATATTGGCCCAATTATATCGTTTTTGGTACCATTTTAATCAGAGAAACGCCAAGAATAAGCTGGTTAAAGTCCCATAAACTGATCATTAAAATTAAGAAGTTTGAGACTTCGATTCAGTCGAGTCAATGTGTGGTGTTCACACCGATATACCCGAGCCGAGATCAAACATCGCCGCGAGTAGGCACTGGACTACGGTTAGATAGGCGACCCAGGACTCCGATTGAAGATTTACTGTATTAATATTTTTCCCAATTTTAAGCAATTTTTCTAATTTTAAATTTAAATTCTAATTTTAAGCAATTAGTTCAAAATTTCTTCTGTTACAAAATTAGTGTCGGAATAGATGGAAAAATTTAATATAAATTTAAATTCAATCGTGACATTAGTGACTGTAGCGGAACGAGCCAACGGTCTCGTATTCCGTGAGCGTAGGAGCCGGTGGAAACGCACAGCGCAGTGCGAGAAGGTTAAAGAACTTGTACAACCGCACGACACTGAATTTAGAGAGCTGAACGTGGACTGTATTTATTTTATATCGAGATTGATGAATACATATACGAATTGAGAACTCTGTGTGAGTCAGTGATTTTAAAGAATGATTGCGTTAATGAGCGGATAATCAACTGACTGCGGTGAATGTAGCGTGAATTCTGATCCGTTTTCGAGGACTCGGAGATTCCTCAGAGCGGTGTCCGTTGAGGATTGGTTCCCGAGAATCACGCGAGGATGACAGATCGATGATTGGTGGATCATCCTCGCGTGATCCTGCCGAAATTCGAAGTCGGAGCGCGAGCCGAGGAACCGCTTCGCGTGAAATCGCGATCGAGCGCTGACGTCACGACGGGACGAAGAACGGCGCGTTGCGCTCGCCGGAGATCGCAAGATTCGATCGCGAACAGTGACTATAAAAATAAAAGCATGGAGCACCCACGACGATTACGTCAATATATGTATGTATGTAGTTTAGTGATCCACGCTTTTATTGTTGATAGTCACTAATGTCATGATTTTATTTAAAATATTACATTTTTCGATCTATTCCGACACTAATTTTATACCAGAAGAAATTTTGAACTAATTGCTTAAAATTTCGGAGAAAAACATTATTAATCATTTAACTGGATTCAGTATTTTATGGAGAACCAGGAAAAACATTATTTTCTCCTTTTTAGTCCATTTTAATATAAGCGTGGTTTTTTAATTCTTTTTTATATATTTTATTTTCTATTTTTATTGTGATCGGAAGCAAGTGTGTATGCAAAATTTCAGCAATATTGGATTATGGGAAGAGGTTTAACAAAACGCGACAAGTTAATATAAGCGTGGTAATAAATTGGTGGCATAATTCCAGAAATAAGCCAGCCGTTGATTTTTTAACGGAAATTACGCTAGTATTAACAGAAATATTAGATCAATGCAACAGTTATAATAGCCGGGTTAGATGAAGGGTTTCGATATTCCACGCGATTCTATGGAATATATGACATAATAGTTCGACGACAATGTGCTGAGATTCTGTGGATCGTCCGTATAGAACGTCTGCAAGTCTGTGTATGTACAAGGCTTTACTCACCGACCGACGAGACCTCCCGTTTTCGCTCGAGGTCGACCTTGTTCCCGACGAGAATGACCCCGTGGCTGGCCATGTAATCGCTCTTCCACAAATACAGCAGAGTCTCCTCGGCCACCTTCAGACTCAGTCGGTCCACCACAGAGTAAACCACCACGTAAACGTCGGGGTTGTACGTCGAACAGAATGTCTCCACCTGGACGGGACAAGGAAATGAATGCTACTTCAGGCCGGAAGTCACTCGGAGCCATGGTTCTTCGGCTTTCAAGATTTTCAGCTTTCGGATTAATACTGGAATCACCGAGCCATCGAATAGATTGAATTCGGTTGCTGGCGCGCCCGTGCAAGAGTGCGGTGGCACACGCACACATCGCTAAATCCGCATATGAAATTACAAGGTTTACAAGAACACAAAATTACGATTCAACATTGCAATGAGGAGTTCAGAAGCGGTCAATTGTGATTCCTAACAGTCAAATCTATGTCTGTCCGGAGCCCAAAATGCACATTTTTACGTTATCGAGGAACAATTTGTAATATTCGGCAGATACCGCCTGTCACGAGGCATCCGAAGCAAGCATAATATCATAAGATGGCCGTCACTGTCAGATTTTCGTAAATATTGGGAGATTCATCATTCGAATAAAAAAAATCTCTCTGCATCGACAGCCAGTACATGTACAAAGGCGGTGGTGTGTATTTTTAGTTGATTAATTAATTATTTAAACACGAAAAATGGATTGGAAAAAAATACAGCATCTCGAGGTTCTGAAATTTAGCACTAGTAGCACCACTGCCTCTTTCCTAAACTGCACGTTACAAATGTTCCAATAGAATACGGCTGACAATGCAGGTCGTACGTTATACGACGTTATACCGTTATTAGAGTAATTTATAATATTCGGCAAATATTGCCTGTCCAACGCCACTGGTGTTGGCCTGTCACGGGGCATCCGAAGCAAGCATGACGTCAGCTAGCCGCTTCGCGTACCAGTGTTTTTCTTCAATAAATTTAGTGTTTGCATGGACGATGGACACTGTATTATCGATAGACAGTATAATATCGACCTGCATTATCAGCCGTATTCTATTATAACATTTGTAACGTGCAGTTTAGGAAAGAGACAGTGGTGCTATCAGTGCAAAATATCGAAACCTCGAGGTGCTGTATTATTTTCCGAAACATTTTTCGTGTTTAAATAATTAATTAATCAACTAAGAATACACACCACCGCCTTCGTACATGTCCTGGATATGTTGATGCAGAGGGATTTTTTTTATTCGAACGATAAATCTCTCAATATTTACGAAAATCTGTCAGTGGCGGCCATCTTGTGATATCATGCTTGCTTCGGATGCCTCGTGACAGGCGGTATCTGCCGAATATTACAAATTATTCCTCGATAACGTAAAAATATGCATTTTGGGCACCGGGCAGACATAGATTTGACTTTTAGGAATCACAATTGTCCGCTTCTGAACTCCTCATTGGAATGTTGAAGCGTCATTTTATATTCTTGTAAACCTTGTAATTTCATATAGGTATATGTGGATCTAGCGATATGTGCGTGTGCTACGCTTCGAATAGATTGAATTCGGTTGCAGATTTAACCTACAATATTTCTACAGGGTGTTTCGTTTATCTGAAAACGGAAATATCTCGCGACGCATTGAAATTTGTTTACAAAAATTGGTCGGTATGAATATGGTGTAATGTTTTTCAGGACCGGGTGGTGGGGGAGGAAATTTCAAAGTCAAATCAATTATCAATAATTGTCAAATAACACGATGGCATTTTCCTCCCCTACCATTTGGATCCTGAAAAAAATTACACATCGTAGCAAACAATTTTTGTAAACAAATTTTTTTCGTAACATCAGTGCGTCACGAGATATTCCGTTTCCAAATAAACGGAAAACTCATATCTTTATATATACAGGGTGTCCCAAAATTCGTGAAAATCCCGGAAATGGGAGGTTCCTGAGACTATTTGAAGCGACATTTTCCTTTGCAAAAATGTTTTCCGCGGCTTTGTGTAGGAGTTATTAACGAAAAACACAGTGGGCCAGATCGACGCGCTAGCTGTTCATGAGCTAAAAAATCGAAGTCCTCATATCGATTTTTAACGAATGTACAATGTTTCTTACATGTCCATTACATTCAAAAACGATAATATTAATTAAAGTTATTAAAAACTCTCGTTACAATAAGCGTTCAAAGATCAAACTTTTTCAGATACAATTTATCACCGAAAAAATTCCTTTTCTTCATAACGATGTCCTGGAAAACCTACTAAAGATTAAGTGCCCACTTTGTTTTTGTATGAAGAATGTATATCTATGTTGAGAACGCACCAGGAAACATTAATGTTCATAATTTGTTATAAAAAAAAATACTTAGTCAACCAAGGAATACCGTCAAAGTTTTTCACCTTTGACAAGGGATAAGTTAAAAGTGTTATATAGTGTTGTGCTCTAACAAAGTGAAACATTTTCAGCAACGTCTCCTCTAAAAGATCCTGCAAATTTCACATCCAAATCGATCCAAACTTGGAAATTATGATGGTTTAAAGCGTCGCGTGTCACGCAATTCCGCGGCGAACCGCGTTGCGCGAGACGCATTGACGACCACTTACCAGCTCTTAAGAGTGTAAAGACCTAACCCAGACCTATCTTATGAAGTTTTTAGATTATACGACCATTGATAAACATTCGAACTTATTACTAGCTCACAGTTGAATCATTTGTATTTGAGAGATTATCGTAGTATATAGTAGTATCGTAGTTATCAGCATCGTAGTATAGCATCAGAGCAGTTTTTCCATATTAAAGACCTGTATTTTACCTTTGTTAAGAGGAATTATAGTATAGATTTACGTTTATTCATAGATAAACAGAGTTATAAGCAGAAAATCCGTATGATCAATCGAATATAGTCAGGAACTTTGTAAAATATAATACTTAATCTTGTTTGAATTTTTGTAATTTTTTAAATAAGACAGTAATAACACATTTTTGTTATTTCATTAAATATAATAAACTTCATTCATTCAATAGTTATGAATTACTCTTGTTTGAATGCCTGAATAGCCAGTTTTCAAATATTATTCATTATTCACACGAGTTTACAGACATTTCCGGTGATATAACAAAAAAATGTTTCGTACAAAAAGTAATCAGTACTCAGTCTTCTACAAAGCTCAATACAAAAAATTGCAATAATTTCTTTTTGTTAATAAAAAATGGTGTTTACCTTCATTATTTATTTATAACTATATATTTTTTATTCAATAATATTATAGCTGATGCCAAGATTTAATGTGGTCTTTATGTTTTGAAATAATGGTGAAATACGCGTGAACAGCTAGCGCGCCGATCTGGCCCACTGTGCGGCGCGTCAACTGTCGATTGGCCGACTATGCTAATCGACAGTTGACAGTAGAGTATTTTCGTATGCCCTCTCCGCCCCCTACCACCTAATCCTAACTAATTCTTATCGCATAATCTTCCCATAGTAGATATTCAATTAATTGGTTTAACAATTGGAATTTTGAAAACATTTTATATTAATTTCCAGAATATACATATTTAATATCTTTAATTAATTGCAAAAATGGATCATCACCAGCTTTGATGACCTCATAGCGCCATAAAAATTCACACATGTGCTTTATAATTGAATCATTCTTAATGCCACCTCTACTTAGACTCTAGAGTGACATTAAAGTAGTAAACAAATTTTGTCGGTAAGGTAGGGACTGACATTGAAATGATAAGAAATTTTCTTTCGAGTCGCCAAAAATCCTTCTGACATTCATCATTTTAGTGAAAAAAGAACCTATTTCCAAAATTTCATCCAATTCTGACCACGGACGTAAACGGAAACACAGCCAAAGTCGATGTTATTTTAACCCTTTTGCATTCTAAAAATACAAAATCCGTTTTATCCGAATTTATTCAATACAATAAAGATGGTAAACTTGGTGTCACTCGTACACGATAGATGCGGTAGTTAACGTGTTAATTAGCATCAAATTAATCGTTTTAGACGTCTGCTGATTCTCCAACGAACCGAATAATTCTTTCGCGCAGCCGGCTCATTTAAATAAACGAACGTCGTGTGGGCTGCGGTGTACTAAACGTATCCTTACCACGAAATTAAATTTACAAGGTAATCCCGCGAGTTAACATTGGGATGAAGATAATACGACGTTCAGTGGAGATTCAGCCGGCTTTTGAATTAATACGGCTGATCCCGTTGCAACGGGCAAACCAGCCGAAAAATGCCTGGTAGCCACGAATTTAGCAGCGGCGGGTAATACTAATTGTCAGTGCCGTAACGAGGGCGTGGCGAAGGAGGCGGCCGCCACGGGCGCAACTGGGTTTGGGGCGCAAAACAAAGGATACCGACCCGGTTGAGGGTCGCTTGGACGCTTTTCAAATTTTGCAAAAAAACTACGAACTCTCGTTATAAAACACATATCCAAACTTAGACATAGAATTAAGGATTTTCATAACAATGCCTGTAACAACAGCTTCCTGCAAACGTTCGTTTAGCAAATTAAAAATTGTAAAATCGTACCTTCGTTCTTCTATTGGACAAGAGTGATTAACAATAAAAAAAAGAAAACGATTAACAAAGAAAAAGATGTTGCCACAACATTAAATTATGACGATATAATAGATGTGTTTGCAAATAAAAAAACGAGAAAAATTACTGTATAAAATATGCTGAACTGTTTTATATTTTTATTATATTATTTTAACATATACCTATGTTTTGTATCTCTTTTATTTTGTCGTCATTGAATAAGAAAAAAAATTTGTTATTACTTAGGTTATAGATTACACTGTCCAACACCAAATTTGTTCTCTAATTACTGTTGGGTCCTTCGTATAGAGTTTTTTGCGCTGATTCCGAATCTGGTTTTAATTTTTTTCCTATACGCACAGTTTTTGAGAAACATGACTTTGAAAAAAAAACATATTTTTCAACTTTAAACAAATATTGTAGTGTTATCATAAAAGATATTGAATTGTTCTTTATAGCAAAAGATTCTGTAGACTTTCCCGAATACAGCGATATCAAATATTAATACATTATGATTGTTTAAACATGTTTAAATAATCACTAAAGGCGGACAGACACCACTTTTGCACCAATTTTTGAGCATATTTTTCAATTTATCTCAAAAAATAATAGTCCAGCGGAAAATCGAACTCTACTATGCGATAGAGCAGACTTTTATCTTGAGAAACCCCGCTTTGAAGTTTAAAACGTCAACGTTTTTTTCCAACCAGAAAGCAAAATATCTTCGCCCGACATGAGTTGCCCCCAGTGGCGCTCACCATTACAACGGTCGTCGCCGCTCCGTATCCCGTCGCTGCGCCGTATCTCGTCCCGAGCGCCACTGGCGGCAACTCATGTTGTGCGAAGATATTTTGCTTTCTGGTTCGAAAAAAACGTCGACGATCCAAACTTGACAGGGTGGCTTCTCAAGATAAAAGTCTGCTCTATCGCATGGTATAGTTCGATTTCCCGCTGGACCCTTATTTTTTGAGATAAATTGGAAAATATCCTCAAAAAATGCTGCAAAAGTGGTTTCTCTCCGTCTTTAATGATTGTTTAAACATGTTTAAACATTCATAATGTATAAATATTGCATATCCCTGTATTCGGGAAAGTCTACAGAATCTTCTGCTGCAAAGAACAATTCAATATCTTTTATAATAACATCACAATATTTGTATAAAGTTGAAAAATATGTTTTTTTTTCAAAGTCATGTTCCTCAAAAACTGTGCGTATAGGAAAAAAATTAAAAACAGATTCGGAATCAGCGCAAAAAACTCTATAAGAAGGACCCAACAGTACTTAGGGAACATAAAAAAAGTTGAAATTTGTTGGACAGTGTTATTTATTCATACAAATACCTTGACAAATACATTATTGTATATACAGGCAACTCATTTTGATGAGGTTAATAGTATTTAATATAATTGCATTTAGTAAAATTTAACTTGTTACATTATAATTTTCAATTTTTTTGTCATTATTGGGTTACGGGGAGGTCCAAGTTAGACACATGCCACAGGCGCTTCATACCCTCGTTTACGACACTGCTAATTGTAAGTGAAATTTGCACGATCGAACGACAACAAAAGCCAACGTCGAGGACACTGTTGGAATTGATACTCACCGACATCTCAGTCGCAGGATGATCGATGATCTCTAGCTCGGTTTCTTGGCCGTCGAGCAACACTGACACGCTTTTCTGTCCGTATTCGTCATCTGCAACAAAGATTTCAGCAACCTGTATACCATCAATCAATTCAAGTCTTTCAGAATTAATGTCACGTTCACACGTTCACAATCTCGTCGTTTACTCAAGGATAGTTTAATTAATTTTATACATACACTGACCGAAATTACCATAAAGCCACCTGATTTTTTCGTGAAATCTTATAATTATGTCATAGTAATGAGAAGCTGATGCACGATAGCATTTTAGGATTAATAAAAGAAACCATTTACATGATTACATTCGTAGATATATTATTTATTTACAGAAAAACGTAAAGTTATTATAGTTTAACAAAAAACGAACTGCAAAATTTCCACAAAGCCACACGTTTTTTAAGTAGATAACATCAAGATTATCGAAAATTTCTTCTACACTTCTCAAAAGAATTAAGAGATCACCTCTGCGAACCCGAAAAATTGCTACTAATTTACATGATTATAACTCCGGCCAAAATTGCTGTATCGACATCGTTAAACAATGGTTTGGAATCGTGAAACCTCTAGTTTCGGATGCTCTGTTCCAAATTGTTGCTATGTTGGTTTTTTACAAAGTTATAGCGAGATAAAGACAACATTGACGGTTAACAAAACTTATGCGCAACTTTGTAACATCACACGGGGAGAAACAAATTTTTTTGATAAATCGCGTTAATATCATTTGGAAGGGCCACCTTTCCTGTGTAAAATGTGTGGTTGTTGATTATTGTGCGATTTTTTTTATTCGAGTTATGCAACATTGAAGTAAATATTGGCTTCTTAACTTTAACTGGCTCCAGAAAGCGAAAAAATTACCGTAGAATCTTGTGCAAAAAAGCAATAGAAAGAGCGTTTTTTTCTCTTCAAGGCGCTTTATTGCCGAAAATCTTGAAAATCTGCAATTTTTACCATCTTTAAACGTTTGTAGCTCATTGCAACGTCGACCGATTCCGACGAAATTTTCAGAACATGTTTAATTGGCCCAGATCTACAAAGCGTATTCTTTAAATTTTCAATACAGGCCCACAGAAAAAAGTTAAAAATTCAACTTTTAGTATTTTTTCAACAATTCCGATCAATTGCAATTTTTGAAAAAATTTCTTTTCACATCCTTTAGTAAACTAATTGCTCTAGCTTCCCAAAAAAGTACAAATCGTATAGTACAATATTAAAAAAGTTATCGTCTACTTTAGAGTGGTCTTAAACTTTTGTCCGCTACTGTACGTATGTGCAATTACAAGGTTTACGCGGATGCAAAATCACGCTTCAACATTGCAATGAGGAGTTCAGAAGCGATCAATTGTGATTCCTAAAAGTCTAATCTATGTCTGCCCGGTGCATAAAGTGTATATTGTTACGTTATCGAGAAATAATTTATAATATTCGGCAGATACTGCCTGACGATGGACACTGTATTATCGATACATTAGGCACGAGACAGTGGTGCTACTAGTGCAAAATTTCGAAACTTCGAGGTGCTGTATTATTATTTGTGACAGGCGGTGTCTGCCGAATATTACAAATTATTCCTCTATAACGTAAAAATATGTATTTTGGGGAGCGTAGCACCATGTATCAGACTTTTAGGAATCACAATTGACTACTTCTGAACTCCTCATTGCAATGTTGAAGCGTGATTTTGCATCCGCATAAACCTTGTAATTACATGTACGTATATTCGAATTTAGCGATGTGTGCATGTCCCCGCACACTCTTGCACGGCCGCGCCGCCCCCCTTAGCAGAAGACAGTCATGAAGTCTGTGATTATTATTATACCACAGTGCTCGAAAGAGACATAAACCCGACCGAGCAACCTCCACGCGATATGTCTTGGGTCAGCGCTCGGATTTACTTACTCGCAACAGTTGAGATTCGAAGACTACGCCCCCTCGACTATCGTCTACTTTAGAGTGGTCTTAAACTTTTGTCCGCTACTGTATATGCGAATTTAGCGATGTGTGCATGTCCCCGCACACTCTTGCACGGCCGCGCCGGCCCCCTTAATCCTCATCCGCCCCTCATTTCACGAATTGAATCTGTCCCTCAGTGTCAAATTGGCACAGTGATAAAATTGATAAAATAAACAGTTATTTTTCGATGTTTTTTTATTTAAATTGATAAGGTAACATTTACATCTTACAATTAGGTTTTTCGGTTATGCGTAGACAGCGGATTTTATGCATTTATGAGAACACTGAGTAGATGTAATTTAAAACAGTAAAAACATCAGGAGAATTTAAAAATGCCATTATATTACTTTCAATCTAGTGACTATATGGAGAAAGGAAATCTATTTCACCCCAGTTTGTTGCAATTCGGGTAAAACATTTTCATTTTGCATAAAGATCCGCTGTCTAGATTTCGCATTACAAAAATAAAAGTCACAAAGTTTCAGACCTACGAATATATCTTATTTCGGGAAAACTGTGTCAAATTGACACGAGGAACGGACGAGGGTTAAATCATTTTTCAATTACACATTGTAATAGTAAACGTAGACGGTAGCGAAATTGCCAAAGAACTTTATTATTGTAGAGAGACAAAGGTAACGAAAATCGTTGATGCTGGTCATAATTTTCTGGCGTGGGCGGTAACGCCTACGCCGGTGGACACTGAAGGGGGTCTGGAGAGATTATAATTTCTCTTTCTAGTTATTTTACTCTCTTTGTTAGCAATTTAATCTTTTAACATGAGGAAATTGCACGGAAATGTTGGACAGCGATGCAAGGAAGAAGAATATTGGGAAACCAGGAGAAGGATGAAAGGGGACGTTGAAATATCAATTGTTAGTTATTTTAACCTTCTGCTGTACAATCTGGCTCTGTAAGTCTCGAGATTAAAACATGAAATGTCAGATATTGTAAAGGGAAGAAGCATCAAATGAAAAGAATATTAGAAAATCAAGAAAAGATGAAGAATATATATTTTTCCAATCCTCTCCTAAAGTTATATAGTGTATAATTTATACTTATGTTCATACTTGA
Organism: Lasioglossum pauxillum; assembly: GCA_933228785.1. Classification (NCBI taxonomy): domain Eukaryota; kingdom Metazoa; phylum Arthropoda; class Insecta; order Hymenoptera; family Halictidae; genus Lasioglossum; species Lasioglossum pauxillum. Next base: position 36,963,617 of record OW121699.1, on the reverse strand, counting down.
GGAAGCTGCGTTACGAGGATTAATATACCGTGCACGCCACCGTGAATTTTAATTTCGCTGGACCGCGATCGGGACCTTGATTGGACTCTGTAAACTAACGAACGGATTAATCCTTGGCCCGGGAGCTCGTAAAAGCAGCGTCTCGAAATGAAAACGAATGGTTAATTAAAATCACGTAAGTAATTGTACATGCGATTGTTGTGCAGGAAACGTAATCAAGGGAACGCCGGATGACACAAAGGATTGCTGGCTTGCAATGCGTCGGTCGAATTGTTTGCGAAGCAACGTGCAACGTTAATAAAATGTTTTTCATTAATTTCGAATGCCGCACGTTGCACGCTGTACGTAGGTATTTAGTATTTACCATGTAAACGCGGGACTGTCTGCATAACTTCAGAAACAACTTCTCAAATGAAAACAAGGGGAAAAGAAGTTTAAATTATACAGGGTGGTGAATCACCTAACGTTGCGACCACAAATATCTTTGTTGTTTTTAAAGATACGTCAAATGTCTGAAGGACAAAGTTGAATGGTAAAATGGGGCTCATACGATACCAAAAAAATGTTTGTTTTTGTGTAACTTTTTTTAGAGATATGAAGGTCACCTTCATTTTTTTAAATGGAACGTCCTATTTTTTATACGGTAGATCGATAGAGTGTCAAATTCTGAGTAAAAATCTATTGACCTCCATATGTCCTAAATATAATAGTTAACGAGATATTATCGAAACAATTTTCTTTTTTCTTTGGATATTATCTCGTTAACTATTAGGTTTAGGACATATGGAGGTCAACACTTTTATACTCAGAATTTGACACTCTATCGATCTATGGTATAAAAAATAGGACATTCCATTTAAAAAAATGAAAGTGACCTTCATATCTCTAAAAAAATTACGTAAAAACAAACATTTTTTTGGTATCGTATGAGCCCCATTTTACCATTCAACTTTGTCCTTCAGACATTTGACGTATCTTTAGAAACAACAAAGATATTTGAGGTGGCAACGTTAGGTGACTCACCCTGTATACGAGATGAAAGCAGGCGAGTGGTAATTGTTAAATTAATCATTTTTACCGCACGTCAGACGTAGTTGTTCAGCTAATCATTCTTATCGGGTCCCTGGCAGGGAACACGTAGGAACGCGTGGGAACACGTAGTGGAGTAGGGAGCGCTGGAACGCGGAGTGGGGATCAGGGTGACCATATTCTCGGGGAACCAGTCCCCTTACGTCTCCGTCCCTCGCCTAGATGCTCCGACAAGCCTGCCTCGCTTCCCCCACTCTTACCACTACCGCTGCCGCGTACGGCGTGGAGCATGCTACCGAGTCGGCTCCACGCGGTACGCGGCAGCGGTAGTGGTAAGAGTGGGGGAAGCGAGGCAGGCTTGACGGAGCATCTAGGCGAGGGACGGAGACGTAAGGGGACTGGTTCCCCGAGAATATGGTCACCCTGGTGGGGATCGCTGAACGCGATGACGTACTACGGAGCGTCGCGCGGCAAGGTGTGACGGTGAATATAAAAGTTCTTTTTTCTCCTAGAATCACAGTTTTTTTAAAAATATGTTTTTTAATATTGCATTGTCATCCAGTTCTGGGCTATGTTTAAAGTTTCAAGTCTCTAACTCATCGGGAAGTGGTTCAAAAAGCGATTACAAGATTTGACGCATACAACGACAACTCGTCGAGCTAATATAAGCGTGGCAATACTAATATTTTATCTGATTTGTAACAACCTGGAGTGAAATAGAAATCCATTTTCTTTTTTAATGTGCTTAATAGGTTGACAATAATGTAACAGGATTTTTAAATTCTTCTAATACATTTACTGTTTTAAATTACACTTATTCATTTTTGTCGTAAATGCAAAAAATCCGCTGCCTAATGATCAATATTCGATTTAGAATCGATCAAAATAACCAGTTCACTTCAACATTTTAAATAATTTTCTGTCTCGTGAAAATCGTCAATTGGCATCTACGATGTATATGATTTTTCGAAATTTCATTTAACTACAACACATGTGCACGAAGTTCAGTTAAGAAGCATGAAATGCATCAGATTAAGCTGATGAGTTACTATTTTAATCAATCCTGCAGCTGTGTACACAAAAAATCGATTAATTCAATAGTAAGGTTTGATGATTCGATAAATACATTTAAAAACAATCCGCTTTGAATCTCCGAATTGGAAAACGATGTCTCCTATTGTACGTGTTAATAATACTGCAATAATATTGCAATCTTTTTCACTGAAAAGTTGTATTCGCTTACAGAACCACGGTTTTTTATTCACAAACTGGGGAAATTTTAAAAAATATCGAATTATGCTGTTAATTGGTCTTACGTCGTACCAAACTTTTTAGAAACACGATGCTGAAAAAAAGTGGGCGTGCAAGTTTTAATTGGCAGTTTAAAATCGCCTCGCTATTTTAGACAGCAGTCGCGTATTGAATTACATTATTTCTGTGATTTTCAGCTGAGGAAAAGCTGCGATAGTACAGGGTGCGGCAACATAACTTCCTTATTTGAAATGAGCGCTCTGAAGCTGATGGGAGTCCCAGGCGGGTGTGCGTGGTCTCGTTCGAAAGAGGGGATCCTAAAGTTTTGTTAACTTGTGTTTCAGTCGTCATCATGCGTTGGAGTAACGAGCAGCGTGCGTTTGCCTTAGAGGCCTATTTTTCCATTTTTCGATGTTCTCAGGTGTTCTGATTGGACGTGCGTCTCTAGTTCTTATTTTCTGCACAGAACCAGTTTCCCTGAACGTTGTGACCCACAACAGAATTGATTTCCGATCCGGGACAGGACCCAATGGCGCAATATTGATGCGATTTCGGAAGGCGCGCTGGGTTGAAACCACCGAATGGCCGGCCTTGGAAATATAGGCGTCTAAGGCAAACGCACGCTGCTCGTTACTCCAACGTATGATGACGACTGACACACAAGTTAACAAAACTTTAGGATCCCCTCTCTCGAACAAGACCATGCACACTCGCCTGGGTCTCCCATCAGCTTCAGAGCGCTCATTTCAAATAAGGAAGTTATCTTGCCGCACCCTGTATTATAATTAACACTCCGAGTGTCGCATCACACCAAAATTATATAAAACTAAAAGCCGAACACGTCGTTTCTTTCAAGGCAAACTGAAAGATGGTACTCGACTGTCAATGTAGGGGTTGAATGAATTACTTTGATTTTAAGTGATTTCTGAGGCTGTTAGGTTGTTAATCAAATTGTTCCTTCGACGAAATATGTATAATAACCGAGTCCCAGAAGTTTCTGTATTATTTTTTTTCTATCATACCAACAAAAATTTATTAAAAAGTTGAGACACTAAAGTAGCTAATAATAATGAGTTAGCTAGAAATGCAGCTAAAAATGATAATAAAAGATTTTGCAGAGTTTGGTGAATTCTGAATTGTGTATATACATATATGAATGTGTATAAAAATAATGGATAAGTACATGACAACAGTTTCATGGAGTTTTTGCGGATAGTTGGTCGTCAGTCGAAATGTTAAAGTTCAGGAATACAAATGTTTCGCAGTCAGAATTAAAAGCGGAACAAGTTGTTTCATGGTTCGCAGACAACGAGGCCGTCCATTATGAATTTCGTGGCTAACTATGATGGATGCCGGGTGTATTTTCATTGGAGATAATGAAAATGATCACCCCGGGCAGGGAATTAATGCCAATTTCGTTGTTGCCACCACGTAACGACGAGCACCGTGCAGAAAGAGGATCTTCGGGGAATGGGGGTGGCAGTTAACGAACCGAATGACCGTGTATTTGTGCTTAATCGAAAGACTCTTGACCCTTTCCGGTTTACGAACGTCGCGCTATAGCTACGTGGGTACGTACGAGGAAGCTCCGGAGCTTTTTTTAGATATTTTTTTCACGTCGGCTCACGGACGTTCATCCAATATTCTAATTAAGGGGTGCGGCGAGTTCTTTCATTGTTCCCAGACACCAAGAATCAGAAAATCACCCGTGGGAAGAGTTCTGTGCTTCATTTCGCGACCATTTTTCATGTTACGCCGGCATTGTTTCTAACATTTGAACACCCGGCCAGTCGAATTCACTACAGAATTTCAAACTTTTCAAAGTACAAAAGGTGGGTGGAAGGAAATACCGAATTCGATGCAAGTCGCACGGTGCTGGTACGATTTTGATCCAACCGTGCAGCATTGGCACAAGTAAACATGAGTGTAGACTGTTAAAGATTAATGAGTTCACCCTTTGCAGTCGGATTTCTTCCGACCTAGGATAATCCCATTGTGCATGAAATTGATATAATACCTCATACAATACTTAAATGTGCAAATATTGTTCTTCACTTCGAAAAAGGAGGCGGTTACTCAATTCGATCTGTATGAATCTTTGTTTTCGCTTTTTTTCTATGTATGTTCACCGATTACGCCGAGATGGATGGACTAATCGGAATGGAACCTTTTGCATCTTGTAGAGTATGTCGCCGGACTGGTCCCTTGAAAACTTTTGTACGTTGGCCGGCAGTGGAGTGAGTAGGCACTGGACTGCGAGGCGACCCAGGACAACGATTGAAGAATTACTGTTCCAAATATCTCTGAATCTCCATTCTTTGCTCACTAATATATTCATTTATATAGTTCTACCATGAGAATTTCTGCAAATATGTGAAATACAAAAGATTTTAAATAATCTACTTATACATATCCGTTGGCTACATAAAGGTTATTATTGTCGTTGGTTAACACGTTCCGTGCCACTGAAATATTTATTTAAAGCGCTAATAATATATATATATATATTTTAAAACAAGTTTAACGCTGTAGAATATCTTTCCACCAGAAGAATGAGGCATTATAAACAATGCACTATAGAACAAAGCACATAAGTTTGTTTGATTGTCGAGCAAAAACGGCTCGGCAGGGAACGCGTTAAAACACCAATTGTTAAATAATTCTACTTTTTCTAGCACAAAATGGCAATGTACCACAGCAAAGTGTAAATCTACAGTCTAAACACCCCGGCCTAGATATTTCACGATCGTCAAAGCGTCGAGTTTACCACCTTTCACTGCCGTCACACACCAGTCAATTGCTCGGCTCCTACCCCCTCTTTTGTCACGCGGAATTGCCAATTTCGAGAGTGCAAATGGACCTCGGGAATCCGTTTCGCAGCTATTTTATTTGTTTTGAAATTTAGACGGGCCGGAAGCAAAACGGCCGTCTCCTAACTTCTGTCGTAAATTAAATAAAATTCTGCTTTTACCGTGGAACTCTCCATTTATGTGTACCTCCACCGCTAACGAAGTCTTTTCCCAGCGTTTCCCAGACTGATTCGATTATCTCGGAACTTTTCGTCGTTGTTACATTACACCGCAGATATCCTTCTATTTATAGAAAAACCATCCGAAGAATTTCCCTTGAACTTTCCCCATTTTAAATTTTCATTCTAATGAGAAAAGAAGCGCCAGTGGAAATGATTTATGGAGCAGTATTCAGGATTCACAGGGAGAATTCTTCCTAAATGATGGAAGCTCGCGATCAGTCAACCCTGCACTTTTTCTGCAAAGTATTAGAGACATATATCACAAAAGTTATATGTCAGTTCAGATCTCAGAAGATAGAAACCGTTTATCTTTTTGAAACTGTTTTGCTGAGAAATCATTGGAACAACTTTTGAAAACAGTACTCGTTCAAACAATGTCTCTAGTAATCGTGTATTATTAATTTTAAGGGAAAACATATTCCGGTAAATTTTAATAGAACTAGAGATACATTTTTAACCGACTTCGAAAAAGGAGGAGGTTACTCAATTCGATCTGTATGAGCCTGTTTTTCGCTTTTTTCCTGTGTATGTTCACCGATTACGCCGAGATGGATGGACCAATCAGGACGAAACCTTCTGCATTTTGGAGGGTATGCAGTTTTTATTGCAAATAACCAATAAGACCGAGAAACCATCCTACGGTGTTCTACAAATTCTGCTCGTTCCACTAAAAAGTGTGAAATAAAAAAATTGTATAGAAAAAATAAAACTGACTTCGAAAAAATGCCCGAAAAAGTATGAAATAATCCATGTAATTTATGTGAATACACACGTACTTAAATATAATACAATCTTTTCGGAGGCGGCGCAAAATTGAAAATTTTCGACACTGGAAATTACGAAAATCCTTAAATTCTTCTACATGCTTCTACATATTAATGTATCTTCTCTTCTCACCTACTGATTTCCAAGTCCACCATATTCCAATGAAATCATAATCAGTAACATCTGTCATTTGGAAAATTTTCAATTTTGCGTCGCCTCCGAAAAGATTGTATTGTATTTAAATTCGTGTGTATTCACATAAATTAAATGAGGAAATTATTTCATACTTTTTAGTGCGTTTTCTCGAAGTCGGTTTAATTTTTTTTATAAAATTTTTTTATTTCACACTTTTTAGTGGAACGAGCAGAATTTGTAGAACACCGTAGGATGGTTTCACGGTCTTATTGGTTATTTGCAATAAAAACTGCAAAGAATGAAGAAATGCAAAATTCGTTTTCAAGGGGCCAATCGGGAGACATACGCTACAAAATGCAGAAGGTTTCGTCCTGATTGGTCCGTCCATATCATGAAATAATTCATTTTTCGCAAATTAAATCGTAAGGAATAAAGAAATGCAAAATTTATTTTTCACGGGACCAGTCCGGGGACATACTCTACAACAGGGATGGGCATTTTTGCCTCAATTGAGGCAAGACCGTCCACACCACAGCGCCCACTGCCTCCCACCGGCTCCACCATTACCATGGAGAAAGAACGTAGTTTTCTTTTATAAAATGTTTTTATAAGTCCTTTCCAGAATTTCATAATTTATCCGAATTCGAGAAAAATTATTAGACATTCTATTTAAAAATTTGAAGGCGACCCTCGTATCTCGATGAAAAAGCGAAGTAATAAAAAACAGATTAGAGAAACATTTTCTCGTACAACAAATAACTTGCGAGTTAGTTGAGATCATCACGTTACGAGACTCGCCCTGAATTTTTGCACAATCCAGCACATTCTACAGTTAACAATTACAGAAACCATTTTCTTCATCCACTTTACGCTGCGATCAAATATCTTACATTTGAAACATGACTCATAGGTCATAAAACCGAGGTTTAAATGTATTTCCAGAGGCAAACTCGTCGTAAATGACGAACGGAGGTCAAATTTCCGTCCACTCACGCAATCATGTAATATGTATACACACATAATTCCACCTATTATGTCATTAAACTTCACGAGCAACTCAATCAATTTTTTCCAAGAAAACACCCCCGGAATCATGCTTGATAGGTTTCCTGATTCTTTCAGGGGATGAAAAGCTCCTAGATGCGTGTAGAAGGAATTACTCGACTATAATAAGCTGTAATCAGCGTGATTTCATCATTCATACTACCTCCGATTTAAACGACATCATAATCTACAAGCGATCGCATGTTCGTGGATGAGTCACAGCGGTGCATCGATTGTAATTTGCAATTGTGGGTGGTTTTGTAAGCTGCAGACTCCGTGTACCATAAAACTCGAGTCGTCTATTTATTTTACGATAGGTAAATTCATTCAGTTTCATTGGGGTGCGACGCGACGTCTAGACGTTGTACAGAGTTGAAATTAGGGGATTTGGAAACATTGGCGTTGTTGGAATGAATGGAGATGTGATTGGGATAAAGAATTCATTAGATGAAAAAAGCTTGAGCTTTTCACTGTGTCGTAATTTTTGTGAACTGTATGGGTGTAGTTTTCCTGAATGTGCTGGTGGTAAATATTTTGATCGAGTACATTTCTTTCCAATGTTCTTATTTCTTCTTTTAATTTTGCACGACTTTTTCACTTATTTTACTACGCTTTTATTAGCTTGCTTTCTTGTTTGTCCGTCTGTCTGTTTGGTACAAATTTTGTAATTGATTTTAAACTAACTTCCCGATGAGCTAGAGACTTGAAATTTTAAACATAGTTCAAAACTCGACGACAGTGCAATATTAAAACAACACATTTTTTAAAAAGCCTATGCGTTTAGGAGATATAAACTATTAAACTTAACCGTTACACCTCCCCGCAAGACGCTCGGTAGTACGTGATCGCGTTCAGTGATCCCCACTCCGCGTGAAAGCTCTCCTTACTCCTTTACACGTTCCACTCTAACTCATCCCCACTCCACTGACCCGCTTCGCACCGAAGGAGCTCAGTGTGCGTTCGAGCGCCGTGCGGTGTTTACAAAGTTACTACGTATTATTATACTATAATGTTTGTTTACCAAGGGAAAGAACAGTGACACCGAAATTCTCCGTCGAACCTTTATCTTTGACATGTTACCACGGCGTTTATTTTCGATAGGACGCGGTCGCAATACCGTCTGAAATTTACTACATGTCTCTGTTATAATCTCATCAAAATGTTTAAAATCGATTGAAAAATTTCACAAACACAAGACTAAAAAGCAGAAAATAATTATTTAAATAAAAATAAATTTTTTAAAAATACCACGTTTTTAAAACGGACTAAAAAGTATAAAATAATTTTTCCTAGCCCCATACAGATTCCTAACCCTGTACAGATAGTCCTGAAAATTTGTGATTGTGAATTTTTAATAGCTATGAAAATACTTGTCAGATTTAAAACGAAAAACGTGGGGCGCATGCAATAGATGCACTAATAGTTCACCTAAATTGGTAACAATTTTATTGCACTGCAAATGATATGAACTGTTGTGTGAGTTTTCTCAACGGCACACAGTGGTCCGGATCGAGAAATTCAGTGACATTTTGTCGAAAGATGAACTTTCTCATATTGACATGTACAAAGTTTGTATTGCTTCATAAATATCCATCTACCTCGAAAATAAAGAAATTAATAAAATATAATTAAAATTGTAATCGCGACGAACACTTAAAGTTGGACATTTTGAAAATAGCCTGTTTCGCAGAAAAAAGATACTTATCTTTATCTGGATGCCCTGACACACCTGTTTAATATTTTTCCTCTGTTCTTCTTTTAAAATGAAGAGAATTCCATTACGATAAAAATTTACACTGACAATTAAAAATTAATTCAAATAATGTATTAAAAAAATAATGTACAGTGAAGGGTCGGAAATTGTCAAAATTCTTCATCTTTGATATGGAATATCTTTTGAGTTCCAATTAGCACCGCATGTTTACAAATTGTACAATGTTCAGTACACTTTTTCCTATATAGTTATGCACGATTTACTACCAACATCGTCCATCGACGCAAGTTATTAGTGATTCAAGTGTATCCATCGCTGCGTCGAGCGCCAGGATTGTGCGAGGCGCGAAGAACCTCGCGCGCGTGCGAGCCGACTGTTTTGATTGTAGCCTACAGTCAATTGTTTATTATATGCTGCTATAAGAGTAAAATCACAAAATAAAAAGAAAAGGCCGCTAGATCAAGAAGCTGCAGAATTGATACTTGCATAGATTTAAGTAAATCAGCCAGTAAAGTAAGTAAAATGTTATTAAAAATAATTAAACAAACACTAAACATATTAAATTATTTATCATTAAAAAGTGATTATTTTTTCATATTTTTCAGTGAAAGTTTCATCAGAATAACTTTTACGATTCAAAAGCTGTGGCAGTGTCACAGAACTTCTCGGTATGGACGAAAAAATTTTAATTATAAATTATTACAAAAAATAGTTTGTGAACTTATATGTAAACAAATTTATTATCAATAACAAAGTATGAATGGAAATTAATTAATAAATATTGTTTAACAAATGCAAAAACGCTATAATTAAAAATGACTATTTTTTAAATATTTTTAGTGGAAATTTCATTGCAATATCTCTAATGGTTCAAAAGTTATAACAAAATGTCACTGAATTTCTCGATCCGGACCACTGTGCGGCAGCTACTTTCTACACTCCTTACTATTATCTTGCGTCCACGTTTTTCGTTTTAAATCTTACAAGTATTTTCATAGCTATTCAAAATTCACAATCACAAATTTTCAGTACTATCTGTACGGGGGTAGGAATCTGTAGGAAAAATCATTTTATACTTTTCAGTCTGTTTTAAAAACGTGGTATTTTTAAAAAATTTATTTTTTGTATGCAGTTTAGTTTCCAGAGAACCATTCATTTCAAATTTAATTTTCAACAATGCACAAAACGATTATGGCTCCCGAAGACCAGACAAAATATGGGTCGGCCCGGATCGATGAAAAACTCAAGTCGAGTATATTACCATAAATTAACCGTACGAAAATTGCCGAAAAAGAAGCAAGTTTGAAACTTCGCATCCTTGTGCAACATTTATCGCGATAATTACTAGGAAACTCTCGTGTCTCGCGATAAATTCATAAAAAACAGCGTCAAAGAGAAGTGCACCGAGTTTCTAATAATATAAAGCAGTATTACGAAGCCTTTACGCGCATTAACTAGCAGAATAACAACTACCATAAAAGTCAAAATGACCCACTACAGTTTGCAGGTTTTTATCGTAGATAAACCGCGGTGTTACGAATCAATTGTCTAATTTGGTTTAAGATTGTATGTGTTGTGAATCAATAGCTCAATTTGGTTACTACTAGAATGTGCTCTCTTCGTGCGAAATAACAGTGTGAAATGTAAGTGGCGAATTATGTATGTGCATATGTTGAATAAATATTGTAATAAATTAAAAGCGTGAATAAAGTTAAGTTCGTAGTGTAGCAATGGTGCGATGCGGAGCTATTGTAAATTGCGTTCTAATATGGAATGGTACGGTGATAAATCTGTATATGTATAGAGTATTGTTATGTGGGAAAGTGTGGTACGTTTGATAGTGTCAAATCAAACGTTATAAAAATCTCTCGCCGGCATCGCGTATTGTATGGGGTCCGCCACATAGTCGGAAAACCCTGAAAGTGCCACGGGTAAGGTTGTTATTGACAACAGCCTAGACCCGGTAGACCGAGAGGGGCTGTGATCACCCCCTCTGAAACCAGGTCCACGTGCACGGTAAGATCGTAAGGATCGAACCGGGGCAGTTAGCCAAGCGAGGCCGGCGAGAGGGGGCTCAGCCGAAAATTGCCACTAAGAGAAGAAGCAGTGGGGCGGAGTATAAATATTGTGAGTTGTCTGTGCGAGAGCGATTAGAGATGTAATTGTATTCGAGAGCGGACTCCTTTTGGAAGAGTATCTGTATTTCCTTTTGTATTTCGATTTTGAATTTCACACATTGATGTTGAAACAATAAAGTAAACAGTCTGTTACTAACACGCGGATTTGATGTGTTTATAACAAAAATGCGCATAGAAATAATAGGCCAAACTTCAATTGTTAAAGGAATTCATGCGAACTATTTTTATTTTGCTTAAAGTCTAGCACGAAAACCGTAAAATCAGTAATACATGTCTTGTTCGTAGCAAGAGATTTAACAATAAGTGCACGTAAGATAATTTATTATTTAATACGAGCAATAAAGGTGAGTCAGACAATATTGTAGTCACAGACCCAACCTTTCCCGACCAACGTTTAATTGTTCCCGCTTGAACCCTGACCTGAAACAGTTTACAGACCTGCTGCGATATGCATATTTCAGTACCTTGAAACGTACTTCGCCAGTGTACACTAATTAGCGAACCAACCTTCCGCGTCGAAGCACGCTTCAAGACGTTAAAATATGCACACCACGCTAATCATTGGTCCACGGTCCATCGAAGGATACTTAACGGGGTGGCATCAACTAAAGGCCGTGGTGTATCATTCGAAAACTTCAGCGAGCTTGTAGTTAAGTCGGAAACTTAGTCGACCGAAAATCGCAAACAATTGAATTCGATTCAAATTGGATGCTTCCCGATTCCTCGAGACCAGAGATAAAAAAAAACTTTTTAAAAACCACGCTTAAGGTGGAGTGGGGTAAGTGCGCCCTAGTTTTTGCAATGTTGTACTTTGAACTGATGTATTTTCAGTCTGGTATGTAAAAACTTAACGCTCTTGGTATCAACCTCTTGCCACAGTTATTACTGATGAATTAGCATTATGTAGGATTCTAATTTTGCTGGAATATTATCATTTTGATAGGATATTGTACAAATTGTCAACTAGGACGCACTTGCCCCGAAAATGGGGCAAGAGCGTCTCTGAGAGTTAAAAATGCTTTCGAACCTTGTTTCAAGTGCTACGGGGCAAGAAAAGAATAATTAACAAGCCTGCTATAAAATGCTTCTTATTGAATTAAATTATATTGTTTAGGGGTTACCTTGAGTTGGTTGACAACTCATTTCACCGACACTGTTTTCATTGACGATTGGACCGACAGTAACTTTCGTCGACACTGTGTTTTCATCTACACGGTCAAATCGTCGACAAATGTCTTCATCGACACTGTTTGGCCGACACTAACGCGGTCAAATCGTAAATGAAAACAGTGTCGGTGAAATGAGTTGTCGACCAAACCAGGGTAACCCATTGTTTAGTTTTATAGTTACCCATACAGTACGGACTTACCCCACTGTGATAGTACGCACTTGCCCCGTGTAGTAATATTTACGGGGCAAGGTGCGGCGAGGTGTGACGGTTAATATTTAAATATCATTTTTCTCCGAGACGCACAGTTTTTTTTAAAATTTGTTTTTTTAATATTGCATTGTCACCCAGTTCCGAGCTATGTTGAAAATTCGATTACGAGATTTGACGCATAAAACAACAACGACAACTCGGCAAGCTAATATAAGCGTGGTGAAAATAGCAGTTGTTTTCGACATTTCTCCAAAAATGATCATTAGCAAAATGCTATTTTTTATTGAATTTTATTGCATATCGGGTATTTTAAAAAAAATTTCAAGATTTATGGTCACAAATAGTCATTACGAACGACTAAAATTTTGCTATGTGATCTTTAACCGAATAATGAAAAAGGTTTGACCTTGAAATAAGGATCAAGGTCAATTTTGTGGTCTACGTTTTGATATTAAAAACACCGATATAAACATTTCGGTTCAGAAGAAATTAATAACATATGTGTTTGTATTTGTCAAACTGTGTTCAGAATTTTCATCGCGAGTCTGGCTCAATGTTACTGCATTGCTATATTTCATGTTTCAATAACAGTTCATTTCGTTTACATTTAGGTACTGCAAGGGGTTGATAACTATTATCGACGGTAGAATTAATTTCTGATTACTGATAACTATTATTGATGAGAGAATTGTTCATGAAAATGATTTATTTGGTCACCGTTAACCAGTATCGCTGACACGAGTTTCATTTTGGTTTCGAGGTAACCAATATCGATGGCAGGATAAAATCATATTTATAATCGTGTTTTTTAAATTATCTGATATTTCCACATTTTTGTCATAAATGTCTCCGCTCAAAACTATTTTATCCTGATCCGTTTGTCGTGTCACGCATTTTCCACCGATTCCGAAATTGTTGGAAGTTTCCGGTTTCTTTCGTTTTGCTTGAAAAATATGTAAATTCCGAGGAAAAACAACTGCAATGCCTCTTGGGGCTTAAACTGCCTGCCACGGGTATGTAATCTTTAACTGTTATCGTCTCGGAAAGCAAATCCTGGATATGAACAATGCCACGAGAGACTGTAATACATATTTGAAGAAACAGAAGCAAAAGAATTTTCAGTTTATTTCGTCGTGAACAAACAGTACTGTATCCCAATGTAAAATACAGTATTTATATTCTAATATTTTCATCAAAGAATTAAGTGAATCAAATACTGGATACGATTGTATCCTTCTACTAATGGTTCTATTGAATTCAAATGAAACTACATAATATTTCATCGAAATGTATTTGAGGAACATTTTTCACGACATCTGAAGGCGATCACTGTACCATTTTCCAGCTGTCAAACCTAATAGCAGTATCAAGTATTCCTAACACTCGTAATACGAGAATAAACTTCGCCGGATGTTCGTGAAATCTCGAAACTGTTGAATTTGACCTGACAGGAAATCTAACTTCGTTCCGCAGGAAATTATTCCAGTAGCTCGCAACACGTTCGGTTTGTGGGGAAGAATCGTAATTTATCAGGTTGGAAACTTTGCAGAAGCATTCCATATTAATTAGCGGGCGACGGTGAAATGAGCCGGAGTTGAATCACCGTCGATAACAATTTCACGGGTGTAATTATATTCTGTGCATTTCTTAGTAAATTTCATTATGCGATGAAATCGATTTAATCAGAGCACCTTATTATAAACTCAAGTGTAGCGAACAAAATTTGTTTCATTCTCAGTTTTATAAAGATTAAACCGACTTCAAGAAAACGCACTAAAAAATGCACTAAAAAGTATGAAATAATTTCCATTTAATTTATTTATATGCATACACACGAACTTACATACAACACAATCTTTCGGACGCGACGCAAAATTGAAAATTTTCCAAATGACAGATGTTGCCGATTATGATTTCATTGGAATATGGTGGACTTGGAAATCAGTAGGTGGGAAGAGAAGATACATTAATATGTAAAAGCATGTAGAAGAATTTAAGGATTTTCGTAATTTCCAGTGTCGAAAATTTTCAATTTTGCGCCGCCACCGAAAAGATTGTATTGTATTTCAGTTCGTGTGTATTCACATAAATTACATGGAAATTATTTCATACTTTTAAGTGCATTTTTTTACTGCGTTTTTTCGAAGTCGGTTTAATTTTTTTTATAAATTTTTTTAGTTCACACTTTGTACTGGAACGAGCAGAATTTGTAGAACACCGTAGGATGGTTTCACGGTCTTATTGGTTATTTGCAATAAAAACTGCAAAGAATGAAGAAATGCAAAATTCGTTTTCAAGGGGCCAATCGGGAGACATACTCCACAAAATGCAGAAGGTTTCGTCCTGATTGGTCCGTCCATCTCGGAGTAATCGGTGAACATACATGAAATAATTCATTTTCCGCAAATGAAATCGTAAGGAATAAACAAATGCAAAATTTATTTTTCACGGGACCAGTCCGGGGACATACACTACAACAGGGATGGGCATTTTTGCCCATTTAAGGTAAGACCGTCCACACTACAGCGCCCACTGCCTCCCACCAGCTCCACCGTTACCATGGAGAAAGAACGCGCTTCGCCCGTAGCGAGCAGTGCGCATGTCTCGCGAAGACTTCGCGCATCGCGGCCGCGAGAAAGCGGGGAGCGCCCTGTGCGACGAAGGCGCACGTTGTATGGAAGAGAGGTTGGTGGGAGAAGCAGGCGTTTGAGCCCCCCCCCCTCCCGTGCCCATCCCTGCTCTACAAGATGCAAAAGGTTTCGTTCCGATTGGTCCATCTATCTGAGTAACCTGCTCCTTTTTCGAAGTCGGTTAAAAATGTATCTCTAGTTCCATTAAAATTTACCGGAATATGTTTTCCCTTAAAATTAATAATACACGACTACTAGAGACATTGTTTGAACGAGTACTGTTTTCAAAAGTTGTTCCAATGATTTCTCAGCAAAACAGTTTCAAAAAGATAAACGGTTTCTATCTTCTGAGATCTGAACTGACATATAACTTTTGTAATATATGTCTCTAATACTTTGCAGAAAAAGTGCAGGGTTGACTGATCGCGAGCTTCCATCATTTAGGAAGTATTCTCCCTGCGAATCCTGAATGCTGCTCTATAAATCATTTCCATTGCGCTTCTTTTCTCATTAGAATGAAAATTTAAAATGGGGAAAGTTGAAGGGAAATTCTTCGGATGGTTTTTCTATAAATAGAAGGATATCTGCGGTGTAATATAACAACGACGAAAAGTTCCGAGATAATCGAATCAGTCTGGGAAATGCTGAGAAAAGACTTCGTTAGCGGTGGAGGTACACATAAATGGAGAGTTTCACGGTAAAAGCAGAATTTAATTTAATTTGCGACAGAAGTTAGGAGACGGCCGTTTTGCTTCCGGCCCGTCTAAATTTCAAAACAAATAAAACAGCTGCGAAACGGATTCCCGAGGTCCATTTGCACTCTCGAAATTGGCAATTCCGCGTGACAAAAGAGGGGGTAGGAGCCGAGCAATTGACTGGTGTGTGACGGCAGTGAAAGGTGGTAAACTCGACGCTTTGACGATCGTGAAATATCTAGGCCGGGGTGTTTAGACTGTAGATTTACACTTTGCTGTGGTACATTGCCATTTTGTGCTAGAAAAAGTAGAATTATTTAACAATTGGTGTTTCAACGCGTTCCCTGCCGAGCCGTTTTTGCACGACAATTAAACAAACTTATGTGCTTTGTTCTGTACTGCATTGTTTATAATGCGTCATTCTTCTGGTGGAAAGATATTCTACAGCGTTAAACTTGTTTTAAAATATATATACATATATATATTATTAGCGCTTTAAATAAATATTTCAGTGGCACGGAACGTGTTAACCAACGACAATATTAACCCTTATGTAGCCAACGGATATGTATAAGTAGATTATTTAAAATCTGTTGTATTTCACATATTTGCAGAAATTCAGAGATATTTAGTACAGTAATTCTTCAATCGGTGTCCTGGGTCGCCTCGCAGTCCAGTGCCTACTCACTCCGCTGCCGGCCAACGCTCGGCTCGGGTATATCGGTGTGAACATCACACATTGACTCGAATGAATCGAATGTTCAAACTTCTTAATTTTCATTGTTTTTTTATGGGACTTTCACGAACTTATTTTTGGCATTTCTCTGATTAAAATGATACCAAACACGATATAATTTCAACTGAATTTGTGGTTTAATCGATGGTGAATGTTTCGGGCGTAAGGGAGGACAGCGACAACGCGGGCCTTTCAACTGTGCCGGCGACGGCGACTGTCCGTATCCCTTTCTTCCCTATACGCTGTTCTTCGTTGCGTTTGAAACTTTCATCGTCGATTAAACCACTATTCCTTGTTCCAGAAGAGAGTACCGTTTTGCGCAACTTTGGAAGATGGCGGGGGCGCAGCGAGTCTATTATCACTCAATCCACTACCCACTCCTCATTTTCTTAAACCAATTAGGGCGAAGATGCGCAGCGACGAACGAAAATTGGTTTTCTCGCGATATGTTTCTCTCGTGGGATAAGGTATAAATACAGTTGAAATTATATCGTGTTTGGTGTCATTTTAAACAGAAAAATGCCAGGAATAAAAAAATAATGAAAAATAAACAATCTATCATTGCCATTACATTGTGAGAACATCGCTGGCCTTTAAACTTTAAACTGTGTCGGCGACGGCGACAAGCTCAGCCACGCGATTTGTATTTCATTCTGTCCTTCTCTATGTTCGGCATTTCGATTGAAGTCTCGGCGCGATCGGCGGGGTAGATGCAGTTATAAAAAAATAGTGTCTACTACACCACCGCCGCGCCGCGCCGTCCGTGCAGAACACGGCTGTTGGACGCCGATTAAAGAATTACTGTAATATGTTTGGAAGAACATTAACAAGTTGTTAAAAGAAATGCACTAAATGGGTACCCAGTTGGTTACAGAAGGGTAAATGAATGGTTGAAAGACGTCGCTCGCGAATCGAAAGGAGAAATAAATGTGTTCTGACTCACCGAGGGAAGTGTCATAAGCGCAAATGTAATCGCTGGTGGTGAATTGTGCGGTGAGGGCGGTCTTGCCAACCCCCGACGCACCCAGCATGCCGACTTTGTAAGTGGCCACTCGTTCGTTGCTCGTGTCCTCTTCGGCCTCCATGCCAGAAAGCTGCGAAGCCAAGCTGAAATAGAAAAAAGGCCCGTTGGAAATCTCTGTCAGTGCTTCCACCACGAGATCTCGCAGAACCAGATACATATCGACCGGTACCCTCGGAAAAGAAAAAAGAGTCCGAGAGAGAGTTCGTGCTAGAGCTGCGCACGTATTTCTTTGTCATTCTCGAGAGCCCCTTCGCACCGTTCCCTACCCGCTGGCGAAAAATGGAATGATGCGAGGACCGAGGTCAAAGAACTTGAATCTAGAACCCTGCTTTATGCTTCTACCCGTTAACGGCAAACCGTGAATCTTTGCGTGGATTTCAAGGATTCGGAGGCAGGTTCTTTAAAATTGTTCGTTGGGAATGGGGACTAATCTGTCTTGCATTTCACTTTTTTTAAATTTTCTGTATAAAACGTGATTGTGGACTGAAGGTCTCGTTTATTCAAGGAACTCGAATCTAGTTCACCCTGTATTATGTTTCTCGCACCCACCATCGCCAGCGAACCCATTGTCGATGAAACCAATTAAAAGTGTCCTTTTAATTAGCGAGTAATTCGCATCGTAATTCGACTTGTTAGTGCACAGTTGGAATTACCGTATGGATCGTAGACTTTCGAACATTATGAAATAGTTGCCGGTAGATAAATAATGTGTTATACATCGTACTGCACGACGAATGAAGGATAACTTCGAGCTCCGATCATTTTGTATACAGGGTGAGTCTCGTAACGTGACGATCTCAAATATCTTTGTTGTTTTTAAAGATACGTAAAATGTCGGGAGGACAAAGTTGAATGGTAAAATGCGGCTCATACGATACAAAAAAATTTTTTATTTTCTGTAATTTTTTTTAGAGATATGAAGGTCACTTTCATTTTTTTAAATTGCATGTGGTATTTTTTAATACATCAATCGAGGCAGCTGGACATTCGTTATAAAAAAGTACTAACCTATGTGTGTCGAAAAGTTAGAAGTTCAGGAGATATTTGAATTTAAATAACTCTAAAAAACCATTACTGTCGTACTAAGTTAGTGTTTACTTGTGTAACATCTTAGCACGACAGTAATGGTATTTTAGAGTTATTTAAATTGAAATATCTCCTGAACTACTAACTTTTCGACATATATAGGTTAGTACTTTTTTTATAACGAATGTCCAGCTGCATCGATTGATGTATTAAAAAATACCTCATTCCATTAAAAAAAATGAAGTTGACCATCACATGTCCTTTAAGCGTCCACCTGTAAAAAAAATAAATACGCTACATAATGTACCCCTCTAGACCATGCAACTTCTGTATACAAAATTTTTTCGTGCAACGCATACTTTGGAAGTTATTATAGGTGTGCAAGTTGCGTGGACCACCCTGTATACAGGGTGAATTCGATAAAGCAGGACACCTAAATATCTCCGTTACTTTTCGTTGTACAAAAAAACTTCGTAGGACAAAGTTACACTGTTTGAAGGGCCACATATAAAGGTGTAAGGAAAAAAAATTTGAAGGTCATTTTTATGAGATTTCAAGGTTATCGATGTTTTTTTAAATGGAATGATATATTTTCGTTAACGTAATGTTATAGCTGACAAAATACCGAATTCATGCATGTAACAAAATATGATCTCAAGAAATGAAAATCATATCAATCTTATCTTCCTTCGAGTAACGCATTGTGAAACGTTCATCGATAAACTGATCGAGAAATCTTAGAAACTGTGGAAATCTGATAGCAAGAAGGTCTTCTGAGTAATTAGTAGTGGATAAACACGATTCTGTACGAACGTATAGGTGAAGGTATATCATAATTGTCCTCCTGTCAACACCAAATCTGTTATTATGTTGTGTATTGCGATACATTTGAATGTATAGCAGCTCAAGGGAATATTTTTGAACATTTGGCGTAACAGAAATACATCAAATGAATCTTACACGTTGAATTTTATTTATACCATTTTTCTGGGTTGAAGGTCATTTGAAGGTCATATTGTGTTACATGCATGAATTCGGTATTTTGTCAGCTATAACATTACGTTAACGAAAATATATCATTCCATTTAAAAAAACATCGATAACCTTGAAATCTCATAAAAATGACCTTCAAATTTTTGTCCCCTTACACCGTTATATGTGGCCCTTCAAACAGTGTAACTTTGTCCTACGAAGTTTTTTTGTACAACGAAAAGTAACGGAGATATTTAGGTGTCCTGCTTTATCGAATTCACCCTGTATGTATAAGCAAGAAAATAAATTTCTATCTCACTCCTGTTCGTTGCAATTCAGGTAGAAATCTTTTATTCTGCATAAAGACCCGCTGTTTACTGATGAAGCGAGTGCGATGCTTGTGAAACGTTGGAAGCTTAATTGCAGTGGGACACGGCTTACACTCGAAAGTCTCGACGGCGAGAACTGCATGATGTTGTGAATCGTGAAAGCCTGAAATCTTTCATGAGAAATATATTAAGAGAATCTCTGAAATCCCCCTTTACAACTGCGACATGAACAATAAAATCCGAAGGTTCGAGGCTTCTACTTTCCGCTTCACATTTTCCAGTTTCTTGTTCGCTTGGATCTCGGGATGTTTTAACGAACAACCATAAACTGATTTTAAATGAAACGACCGAGAGATTGCACCTTTAGCTTTCATTGTCCACTTTAGGATTAAATGTCCGAGACAGACGTACTTGTTTTTGTAATGCTATAATGCTTGATTATGTATGCATAAGGGTCGTGACGAATTCGAATAAAATGGTAATAACTCGCGCGCTGTTGAGGACGACGAGTGTCGTATAGAAAAACTAATTACCTGACGGCCATTTCGGATCTGGTGGAATCATGTTGTATAGCAGTAGCTTTTTTGTCAATTTAGATGTAGATGTATGAATATGAAATGTGTGGTGATGAACATGTTAATTTCTTGCGTAACTTCTTGTTGTTTGATTACTGTTTACGTATTGTTCCGTGTTTGCGAGGGAAGTCATTTATGCCTCGAGGCATGATAAAAATAGCATAGGTTGGAGGACAGAATAATACAATGCCCTCTTGAAAAAAATGTATTGCACGATACATACATAAGATAAAATGGAAGTAGATAATACGATTGTTGTGCGGTGACTAACATAATAATTTTTCCTGGAAACACTATAATAAAATAAAATGAAAATCGTCGAGTTTGTTAGAAAATCTACCGAGTAGAACTATTGTAAATATAACGCTCTTGGAAAAGAAATTTATTTGATGATATATTGGGTTGAAGAAAAAGTTTCTTCGTATTTCAATGCAGAAATAAATTGCTTTTTCCATATTTTAAATGAAGTTTATTAAATCAAGTATGTGCCCTTTTGATCGACTACCTTTCGCAATTTTTGAGGTAGAACCATAATCCCGTCACTGTAGAACTTCTGTGATTTCTGGGCGAAAAACTGTGACACGTGATTTTCGCAGGCCTCGTTTGA
Source organism: Lasioglossum pauxillum (assembly GCA_933228785.1). Lineage (NCBI taxonomy): Eukaryota > Metazoa > Arthropoda > Insecta > Hymenoptera > Halictidae > Lasioglossum > Lasioglossum pauxillum. The sequence goes on along the minus strand of OW121699.1, from coordinate 36,942,535 downwards.
AGTCAACTTCACACCATTAAGAGAGTTTTGTAGAGACCGAAACAAATGGTAGTCTGATCAATATCAGGACTATACGGTGGGTGTATCAAAACTTCCCAGCCAAGCTCTCTTAATTTTTGACGGGTCGCCGAAGATGTGTGGGGTCTGGCATTATCGTGATGGAAGACGACGCCTCTCCTGTTTATCAATTCTGGTCGTTTTCTCTCGATTGCTTGACGTAATCTTTCCAGTTGTTGACTGTAGAGGTTAGAATCAATCATTTGACCGGATGGCAGCAGCTCGTAGTGAATGATTCCTTTATGATCCCACCAAACGGACAGCATCACCATTCTTGGTGTCAATCCTGGCTTTGCCACGGTTTGCGGAGCTTCGTCTCGCTTCGACCACGATCTTTTTCGTACATTATTATCCTACGTGATCCATTTTTCATCGCAAGTAATGAGCCGTTTCAAAAAAGTTTCGATTTTGTTTCGTGTTGGCAACGACTCGCAAGTTGAAATTCGATCCATTAAATTTTTCAAGATTAACTCGTGAGGCACCCAAACATCGAGCTGTTCTTTGTAGCCAAGCCTTCTTTAAACGGTTTAAAACTGTTTTGTGCACCATATTGTACATGTTGTTAATAAGACCTACAGTCCCTGCTCACTTTATTAGACTCACCTGTATAATTATGATATTTCGAGTTTTATCATGAATAATGGGTATAGTAGCCTTATGCAAATATCACTTAATGATGACCAATGAATTTTCCATATATTTATTTTACAAAAACAATGGATACAAACACAAATAGATCAATATAATTCTTGAAACACTAATATTTTTTTAATCCGCCCTTAGCTGCTCTTAAAGCCGCAACTCTTCTGGGCATGCTATCTATGCAAGTTTGTGCAATTTCTTTTAATATAACGTTATAGTGCCAGTGATAGATTATTCTCTCTATCAACTTGGTCTTTGTTGTTATATTTTCTTTGGCCAGTTCTCTTTTCAGGCACTCCCAGACATTTTCAATCGGATTCATGTCGGGTGAATTGTCGGGCCATGGTAAAAGGGGGATTTTTTGCTCTTGCAAGAAAATTTTACATTTGGATAGGCAACCCATAAGGCAATCTTGTAGTACGAAATCATTACCCCATAGGTTGAAAACAGCGTTGAATTCTTTATAGGATTTCAAAAAGCATCAATTCTTCAGGTAAGTCTAATAAAGTGAGCAGGGACTGTATAATAGCTTACGCAGCCCCGGTTTGGTGGAACACTAACCATACTACAATGGAAAAAATTAGAGTTTTTGAAGCAAAGTGTTTACGAGCTTGTAATAATCTATATAGATCTAGAAATTCAGATTGGCAACATTATGTTAAAAACACAACTTTTTATGACACGGCTGACATACCTAGAATTGACATTTTCCTTCTCCGACTTACCAGAGACTACTTTACTAAATTAGCACATATTGACAATTACATTCTACATGAACTTATTTCTCAAAAAGATGACACTTCACGCAGACAACTTACCACAGGCTACATATCTCCTCAAACATTCCTTTTCTGTGACAAGACTGGACTTATTCAAGATGAAAATAATATACCTATAATATATCATTGGCGCCGTGATAATGCCAATAAACGTATAGCATATAACAGTGATGCATTCACTAACAATAAAGAAAACTTTAAATTCTCCACTTCCATTCCAAACCGAGATTGGGTAGACTATAATCGTCTAAATTTTAAAAAATACTGGTGGCTATCATATAATTGTACACACCTAAATGGACTATATAATCGCAGAACCTCTAATAGGCTGCGTTTGAGATCATTTATATGCAGTATTCTTTAATCAAAAATTGATGGATAAGCCCTTTGTATATATTCTTTGTACATAATTCTAGTTTATAAGTTACAGTATTAAGTTATTTATTTTCTTTTTAGTAGTTATCAAGAATGTCTTTGAGGTTTCTCGCATTGCATTCAGAGCATGCGTTTTCTCAACGCATATAAATATCTCAAAAGTTACTGAGTGTCTGACCCTATAATGCGATATTTTTATAAACAGGAGAACGAGATCTACCAGTACGTAAAGTTTCGAGAAAATCCGAGACCCCATGACCGTGCCTTCTCCTTGTAAGAAGAATGCGATTAAGAAGAAATCGATTGAAAGGAATTGGTGATGATGTAGCTACCTTATGAAGATTAAGCCTAGAACAATGGATTGGCTAATCTATAAATGGGATGGTTCCTCATCAGGAGCAGTTCAGTCAATGTTAAAAATTCTATCAATCACCATCATACATCAATTCAAGGTTCAGTACAGTATATGTGTGTGTGTGTTATCCTGCTGGAGTATAATTGGTGAAGTTAAAGTTAAAAAGTGTTAATCAGTCGAAGATATTTTTGTTATACATCAACAACATCAACGACAAAATCACCACAACATACCGAAGCGTGAAGCGGTCGTATAGAACAACTCTGTAAGAGCCAAACCTGCGCGTATCGGTAAATACTACCAATTTATAATAAAATCACAAAAACTCAATGTATCTGAAATTTGTTACATAGAATATATTTTGTTTATCTAAAGTTGAATCAAAATATCAAATCATTTTTAAAGAGTTTACCCAACTTCGATTTCTACGTTCCAATTCCACGATCAAAGCCATATGGAATTTAAGAAATCCTCAATTATCCGAACCGAAGCCGGTGAATGCAGGTAGGTTCAAAACTGGGTTTTATCTTCAATTAAAATCTTTCTAATTGAACTTCAAATCTTTAATACGTCCGCCTTAGGACGTAACACATGATAACTCCAACTATCGGGAGAATACGAAGAAACTTTATCTCCAATCTAATATTTATGTGCTATAAACGATATATTTTGAAAAAGAAGTTCGAAGCCAGTGATACAGTACAGAAGTGATGAATAAGTAACTAAACGGAGAAGTGAAAAGTGAATGAATTAATTGTTCACCTTGCGTTAATCCCCATCGGTCCCTGGAGGCTTTGCGACTAGCAACCGTGACGTGGAGATGGCGTACGAGCGAAAAGGGTTAAGCAGAGTAAATCTTTCGTGGAACAGCCACGAAGGGAAACAAAGCCGAAAGGAAATCGGTGTACGTCACGCGGAAAATTGTGGAGACTAGTGGAGAACCCTGGTATATATATTTGTTAGAAATGGGGGTCGGCTTTCGTCTTTTGCCAACTGAAATGAACTTCCTGTCCGCTTCGAAATGCTCGCAATACGTCTCCTCGAACTCGTGGAAGCTCGCGAGTCTGCTGACGTTACTATTAGAGATCGGACGCGTCAAATATTTTTTCTAGAGCAACGCGCGAATAAATAAAACAGGATTTCGTAACTACACTCCCAAAGAAAAAGATAGCACACGCGTGCTATCCTTAATTTCTCGTGTTAAGATTATGCTAGCGTGGAAACTCTGTGTAGCGTGTAAAACATACCTTCTGCGGATATGTAAACAGAACATAGATTGACTTCAATTCAATGAGTTCTCTTAATTGGAAGGGAAACACATAATTCGACCATATAAAATGATAGCACACTGGAACTATGTTTATATATTCTTCAGTGTTTCGTGAGCTTCCACGGAGTTACAGTATTCAATTTGTGCTTAGAGCTTTGTCGTATTGCTATTCTCATAATGGTTCGTGGCAAAAAGCTTAGTGAACGCGAAATTAGCACAAATTTGGCTCTGAGAAAACAAAAATTGTCTATTACTCAAATTGCAAAAGAAGTTAGTCGCAGTCGAAAAGTTATATATATAATTTGCTGAAAGATACAAGTGCATATGGAAAGAAGAAAAGTACAGGAAGGCCAGCAGCATTATCTGAACGCGATACACGAGCAATAATACGTGCTGGTAAAAGCCGGAGTCAAAACACATATTCAAAATATTCGTCGTGTACTTCGGGGATTAGTAATATTATAAATCGGTCTAGAATAACAACAAAATCATCATCAAACGCAAGACATAAGGAGGTACGTTTGTTATTCGCAAAAGAACATGTACGTAGGAAAAAGACTTGGAGAAAAGTAATTTTTACGGATGAGAAGAGGTTCAACCTTGATGGACCAGACGGATGTACACATTATTATCGTGATATTCATAAGCAACCAGTAACAAAAATTCGACACCGAATGCATGGAGGTGGAGTAATGGTCTGGGCTGGTATCGGATATAAAGGAAAGACAGAAATAAAGTTTATTCACGAGACAATGAATAGCGTTCGGTATCTCCAATTAATAAAAAATCAAATTTATACGTACAGAACGCATTGCTGAAACACCATATATATTCCAACAAGATAATGCTGTAGTACATACTGCTAAAATTGTTAAGGAATATTTTTTAAATGAAAATAGCTCCACTCTTCAATGGCCAACGTGCTGAACCGACCTTAATATCATTGAAAATTGCTGGGCAATGCTTTCGCAAGCAGTGTATGTTGAAGGCCGACAATTTTCAAATATAAATGGATTAAAAACTTGCATTACAACTGAATGGGAAAATTTAATTTAGACAAACATTAAAGAACTATATGATTTTTTACCTAAACGGATGGCGGAAATCATAGAAAACAAAGGAGGTTCCACACATTATTAGAAAAATATAGTTTGGTGTATCTATTGTTATGAGAAATATGTATACTTTTGTTTCATGAGACATATAGTTGTGTTGTATAAAATATATATCTTTATTTTTCAAGTGTGCTATCATTTTGTTTGTGTCGGATTATGTGGTTCCCTTCCAATTAAGAGAAGTCATTGAACTAAAATCAATCTATGTTCTGTTTACATATTCGCAGAAGGTATGTTTTACACACTACACAGATTTTCCACGCTGGCATAATCTTAACACGAGAAATTAAAGACACCACGCGTGTGCTATCTTTGTCTTTGGGAGTGTAATTCTATAAAAGAAAATATAACTATGATCCTTTATTGAAGTAATTCAACTAGGAGTACAATAAAGTGAAGGAATTGTTGGAGGAAGTAAGAAGAAAATTAAAACAAAAATGTATCCATAGACAAATAAAATTGACGAACACAAAAACTGTACAAAATAAAAAGTGAATATAACTTAATTTGTATATGTATAATTTAATGGTCGAAGAGAACGGAGGCAGCGTCGAAGTATAATGAAAACCTTTTTAAAGGCATTTCCTTTAAAACAACAGGTATTAAAACAGATATTTATTACAGAAATGCACGGTCCGCTGCGTGGACTACAGTAACATCGAGTTTAATATCGCATATTGTATTCCCTTGAAAGTTATGCACGCGTAAATGCGAGACGAACGAATATTCTCCGTAATAAAATTAGACAAAGGACTCTGCGAACTGAAATTCACATTTACGTAATTGAATGGCAGCGAGAAAAGAGCACAGTGATTGATAAGGCATGAAGGTTATCGCTCACATTCGTTTCTAGTTGGAGAACGCGATAGCTACGCGAGCACAGTGGAAAAAAGTAAATTAAGACCGGCCAGAGAACCGGTGGAAAAGAGACCTCGTATTATCAGTATTTCATGCAGGCTTCAGCTGACGTCATTTTATATTCACGAAGGTTACTTGAGTTTCATAAAAGTGAAAGATAAAACGGCAGGAAGATAAAACCTGCAGAGAGCCTCACCGCGATAAAGAGGATGACTCGTGTTTGTTCGAAAACGATTTTTGTTTCTTGCACGGTTTTCTCTCAATTTTTTAAAATCGTTAGCTGTTCGACTTTATAAGAGTCGCGGATGTTTGCCATCTGCTTCGGAAATAATCTCACAGTTTTGTCGTGTTATACGATCATATAACGGTTTGGTAGATAGCGAAAATTTCGATGGCCTTGGGTCTGAAATATCGCGGCAAGTGGAATAAGCACGCTTAAAGCGGACTGGCTGATTACATATGCCCCTCTTCCACGGAATATTTCATTCGCCGCTTTTCCAGAGCTGTTGCTTCCATGCTCGCTGGTAATTTAATAAACGTAACCCCGCGATATCGAAAGAGAGCGTGGCCAACTCCTGTCGATTTTTTATTCCTGAACATCTGTATCGTATTAATTGCGTTGTTCGCGATTTGATTGATTCGTAACATAATGGGTCCGTGCTGTTTCTTAGATCGTATAGTTCTACCATCAGATGATTGCATAAGTTCATGTATGATTTGAAAATAAAATTTAATGGTTAAGGATGTTCTGGAGGTACAATGGGAGACAAAAGTACAAGAAATTCGAAATCCATCAATATATTGGCAATGAAAGCCATTCATGAGTATATTTTGCATGAAACTTTTGCGATACTGTACCCTCTGTAAGTATATTCAGTGGTCTACACTTGTCGCATTTCCATGCTAGTAAGAGACAACACGATAAATTTGACGTTTTGTCACAGTTTATAATTTTTTTGCTCTGTAACTGTTTAGTGAATCCTAATAAATTTTGAACATAATTAATTATATAATTTTTACTACATATACAAAAAAACTGAAGTTTCTAGTTGCGTTTTTTCAAGGTTTAAATAGAGTTTGAAGTGGAATTTTATGAATTCTCCATAAGAAGACGTGTTAAAATGTGCAAACTTTAAGTTGCTATAATTCTTAAACGGTGCAGTGAATCGAACCCAAACTTTGGTAATTACATTAATTTAGTAAGAATTATATCTTGCCAAATTTTCAAAAATTTTGTTGCGTTTTTATATACCTCCAGAACATCCTTAAATTTTAACGAATACAGCTTTATTAATCAATTATATGCATAGTCACCATCCTTTTCCACGATTAGAAAAAAATGGTGATTATATCATTTTTTTTACACTCCGCCGTGCAGTTTGCGACATCTATGAAAATCGGTAATGAACTTTTGCAATCATCTAGTATTTTTAACAAGTGGAAAGGACAAGATAAAACTACTAGCGAACAAGTGCACGATTCCCTTCTTAAAAAATTGTGATTCTTATATCGAATGTTTGATTTGAAGTCACTGATGCACTTGAACATTATTTTTCCGCCCCACTAACAATCGAAGTTTATATAGAGTTCCTTTTAGGATGCTGCACGCGAATTTAACGACGTTACACCGCGGCGTGGAAGGTAATTAATTTTGATGGTCACGATACAGAGTTACGAACAGGGAGAACCGAGTAAAATGTTTCACCTCGAAGTGAAATGTGTCGGACAAAAGATATTTCCTACAAAAGAAGCCGTCACAGGCACGAAACGATTTTCCTCATCGGAAAATAGCACGCGTTCTAAAAATTCCTGTCGCATTTTTTCCGTTTCTCCGATTTCCAGAGCGCCAAAAATTTGATTGACCCACTCCGCGCATAGAATATGCAGCACGTCATCCGAAAAGTTCCTACAATTTTCCCGTGTTCACGTTCTCTATTATTCCTTCTAGCGAATAATAAAAATTTGACTCGGTGCACGGTGCAGTCTTCCAGAAACGCGTTTCGCGTCCGTGTCTTCTGGCCGAGTTACGCGTCATCTTTTTATATTTTCTATAAAGTACAAACGAACAAGTGTGGGCGAATGCACTTCAATGTGTTCGAAAGAAGAATCCGAAAATGTTACCTTCGAAATATCATAGCTTGAACGAGTGTGGTTCGAACAGTGGGAAAGCGTAGAAAAATCGAAATATTTTAACGTGCTTACGAAAATGGAAAAATTTGTTCATCTCCCTTTTTTGGTACTCGTTATTTTTACTACTTTGTAAAAAATTGTTTACCAAAAGCCGAATAAAATCTTTACGATACAATAATGATTGGACTTTTGGTAATGATTTAGAATTTTGGCAATTATTTAGGTCTTGTTCACCGATTTCGATGACCTTGAAATTTAGGTTGTCAAGGTCATCGTTCTGCACAACTGTTTTTCTAGTTTTTAGTTATACACAGTGTTGATTGAGCAATAAATAAATTTATTTATATAAATAATCATTTAAATAACAAGTTATTTGTTATTTAGATATGCAAATAAAAAGCAAAAATAATTATTTATTATTTGAGCAAGTTCAAATAGAATTAATTAAAATAATAAAGTTAATTGTTATTTACAAATCAATTGAAATTATTATTTGTATCGACACATAATAAATTAAATTGTATTTTTTTATAGGCAGCTAGGCCTTCCGGGCGGGCCCAACCACTGACGGTATATACCAGAAAAGGTTGATACAGCAGACAAAAAACGCGCACGTGTTCATTGTATATACAAAATACAAGAAATAAGAGAAGACCAAAAACTATTTATTTGATTTTCACCTCAATCCAAACAATAAATCTTTTATTTGCAAATAAGAATTAACGAATAGATCACTTTTGGAATTATTTAAATTACTTTTATTTAGTTATTAATAGTTTAGTTATTATTTGCAATTAAAATCACGCGTTTATTTATTATTTAAATTAAAATTTGTCCAACACTGGTTATACAGGGAGAAGTTGTTCAGAATGATTATGGCAAAGAACAGGCGTGGCTAGTTCGCGAGTATTGTGGATAGAATTGCTTACTTTTTTGTGAGAAATATTTTGTTGTAATGCAATGATGTATATTACGGTCTCAGATTTCACTCCAGTTTGTTGCAGTTGAAAATTCTATTAATAGGGGTGTGCGAGAACCCGAAATATCGGGTCGGGTCGGGAACACGACATTTTTTCGGGATCGGGACGGGTACCCGAAAATTTCGAGATTCTCGAATTTATCGGGATTCCTGAAAATTTCGAGAACCCAGTAATCATTTATATTCGTTTTAATGAATACATTCATAGTTTCGGATTTTTTATTCTAGATGTTTTCGGGATTGAAAGAATGTTGTCCATCACGAATTCTTTTCAAGAGTTTCAGGAATTCACTTCTCCTCTACCTTAGACTTTTCCAACCATTTTTATCACATTGTCAACTCCGCTTCAAGAATGCTCGGGTTCATACTTCGTTTTTCCTCAGATTTTCATTCAATCCATACACTTAGGTTGTTATATATTACTCTTGTCCGTCCCCAGTTAGAATATGGTTCAATTATATGGTCTCCGAATATCGTTAAATATCAAATCATGCTAGAGAGAGTGCAGCATAAATTCTTCAGGTTTTGTGCATATAAGACAAACAACCCAATGTCAATCTTTGACCATGACTACTCAAGAATATTAAACACAGTCAACCTGGAAACATTATCCGATCGAAGGAAGGTTTCCGATCAGAGCTTTATCTTTAATCTGTTAAATAATAATATAGATTGTCCAGCACTCCTGGGGCAAATAAATTTCGACAGCAGAAATTCGCAGATGAATTGGCTATACATACAAGTCGGTACCCTTACTCCGCCGCGGTAATTAGCACCGCGTCACGCTGCTACCTGCGCCACCTTCTTTAGCTACTGATAAAATAACAAACGACATATAATCCAGTGGTATTGTTTAAAATACTATATATGTTCATACTAAATGCTTATATTTCGATAAAACAAGCCAGAATTCCTTTACACGCCAGGTGCAAAACTATCTTCCATTATGCATAATTATTGTTAAATGGCAAAAATAAAGAAAATCCTGAAACATGTATCCCCTATTTTGGATCAAAGATCACACACCCAAGTTTACATTAAAATGAACTAACAGTAAATACGAGAAACTGAAAAAAAAATCAAATTTTTAATATATTGTTTAAACAAAAAACTTTTGTTAAAATTTTTTTATGCGACTACATTCCCCATTGAAAAACACACAATTTAAAAAAAAAATTCAAATTTTTTGGACCTCTGGTTTCCGAGATATCTCAAAAAATATGGTTTTGACCCCCAACTTTGAGGGCTGTTTTCACCCCTTCAGAGTGGATGGTTGCCGATAAAAAAAATACGTGTCAAATATTTTTCAAAGTACTATAAGCTCCCAAAGTTTCATCAAAATCCGATTTTCGCATCTGAATATGTTCCCTTGTAAGAACTAAGAATTCTTCGCTATCTCTATGTATAATGTAAAATGAAGTTTCACGGATGGACCGAAAAAGCCAGGAGCCGTCACGTTGCCATTGTTAGCCCAGGGGTTAAAGAGATTAAAGTGTCCCCGTTTGGCTTTCTTTTCCGCGATTCTCCCCTCGTCTGACTCGCATAATCTTCCGTCGCAGTGCCCATCGTCCTCGAATCCCGAAAGGTTATCCCTTGGATTGCGGCGAAACAAGATGTAATCTCGACAAGTGCTCTTCTGCGGGGAAAATTTGCGAAAATTATGAAGAACGTTCACCAGACGGCGACCTAGCGGAATGCCATCGAAGCAGTGATGCCATATGGAGCTCCAAACGGAGCTCCCGTACTCTCCTCCTTACCCCTTCCACTATTCCATTCCAGCACCGTGCGCAGGCGCACACTCCACGGTCCCCATCGCGCACGTGCAACGTGTCTCCCATTTGCTCCACTCATTCCCCGTCATCAGAGAGGGGGTACATCATTTCACCGTGACTCCCCGCATCTGGCATCACTGCATCGAAGTGTAAACGCTTGGCGAAAGCAGACCTGTTAATCGACCGATCGAAATCGTCCCCCATTATCTACCATTACCGCGAATTATCGGCCAATTTGCTCATTGACCACTTCCGAGTACACAGTCTGATTCACGATGAAGATTTCAAACTATCAGAAACACGTGTCCTTCTTCAAAAGTCCACATCGAGAAAATCACGTTCTCATTGTTAGTTGAAAATATTAGAAATAGGGATCATTTTATGAACTGGATGAGTCTGATTGTCGCCCACGGGACTGCATGATATGGGAGATAGCACAGGACATTTTGGCTGTTATCGTTTGTTTCGTCCGACGACCCCTAACACGCTGTAATCGGTAGGCTGCCAATTACGGTGCCAATTACTCCGTGGGAGGACGGTAAGCGCCAGGTTTCGGCAACCTGGCCGATTTCGCGCGATTCCGGCATTCAAGCTATGATATTTAATTAGACCGCAGAGTTCGACGCCCGGGAGAATTGAAACCTTTTGACTTCGTGCCAGCCGCGGTTTAATTTCCTCGATTTTGTTTCGTAGCAAACCACCCTCGCTTTTACGTTTTGCTTTTCGCTCGGCAATCTCGTTCGACATATCCAAGCAAGGGCACGAAGACTTATTACTTGACCACGTAACATTTCCTAGCTATTTTTGCGCATCAAAAGCGACTTCGTATTTCGACAGGTTTCCACTCATTTGTATATAACTCCGCTGAGTTAATGCATTGAATAAAATTTCGCAGTGCAATCACGCGTCACATTTTTCCCCACGCAAGTTTTGAAAAAAGCTAAATTAGAGAGTAATCGCAATGACTGCAAAACTTTTCGTTTTCATTTATTCAGGAGCCATTCGGTAAAGTTGTGTCATTAATTTGTGTCCCACGCAGTCGCTTCATCGGTGAATCAGGTTTGTTACTGGCTTGTTTTAGATTCTCTCCGTAGTTCACCAAGTATCAATTTTTTCTTCATTCAACGACGTTGTTCAATAACTATAAGCACAGTGCTTTCAAAACAAAAAGTCGAAGAAGAAAGCCAAAGAAAATATTTACTTTTAGACAGGGACCCTAGCTGTTATAACCAAACAGAAAAAAAAGTCATGGAATAACAAGTATTTCATCGACTAAAATCGTAATGGTTACAAATAAGGATTATAAGTAACCGAACATTTTTTCTCTGGTTGGTAAATGTTATCGTTGAGAGAAAATCATTTCGATCGCTCATAACAGTTATTGATGAAGGACATTTGTAATAGTTATTATTAAATAGTACAACTTTCAAATGGTAGACAATCAATTATTTCATACATTTTTTATTCATAAAATTAATTGCTACAATCAAAATTTAATGTGACAAACATGAGTTTTCCCAAATTTTATCCTGACCGCAAATCATCTAGCGTTAATTTTAGAGCAGAAAAGGCTCGTTCAACCCTAACCTGAGTTGCGGGTACAGCGTGAATTATGCACGCTAGTTTTGATAAATGGGGGAGTCTATATTTCTGATTTTTCCAGTAATCTATAATATTTTCGTCTATATCGACACGTTTTTCCCGAGTCGAACAGAGTCGTCCGTGAACGAAGACTGTCAGCAAACAGATTTTGTGTTACCCTTATGGTCTGTTGATTCGTCTTGTTGTACGAAACCTTCTCAATGAATTTCACAGACTTGCTCTACCCGAAAAAGAGTAGACAACTCTATAATTAAATAAGCAACCGAAATGAATTTTCTCATCAATAATTATTATGAACAAGTGAAAAGGAACTCAATCATCGATAACTGTTATGAGCGGTCGAAATGAATTTTTCTTATCGATAACTGTTATGAGCGATCGAAATAAATTTTTCTCATTGATAAGTGTTATGAGCGATCGAAATAAATTTCTCTCATCGATAACTGCTTTGAGTAATCAAAACAGTTTTTCTGCATCGATAACAGTTATCGAGGAGGATCCAATTTTTTGGACACTTATAACTAGACTGCGGGTCTATAAGCAAAATGAAAATTGTCTTTATCAATTGTCAGGCACACGTACCATATACAAATTTCTTTCCTGCTTTAATCATTGTAATCAATTAAAAATAACACATAGATGTTCTTAAATTCTTTTGTTCTTTTTAGCGTTTGAAATTTCGCCCATTCATTTTTGTCATAAATGCATAAAATCCGTAGTCTACTAATAACTGTTGTAACCAAAAAGTATAAAAATCAATATTTTTTAATAATTTTGTTTTTCGAATTTTTTCTTTATATTTTGTGTAGATTACCTTAAATTTCATTAATAATCAACTTTTTATTAATGATTTTTATCGTAGAAAATTTTAGAATAACTGTTATTTTTGGTCCCTGCTTTTAGATCTTTGAAAAACTGTAATTTAATATTCTGGCTGCATTTTACCTTGAATTGCACTTTTCACTAAAATGTCACTGAACTATTTCCTATAATAAAGTGTTTACATACAAAAGAATACACTGACCATCAGGATATCACCGAAGATCCTCACTAAAAATTTCCGTGTTTTCTGTAATTTTTTCTTCAATCCCGAGTGTGATCGTTAGAGTGACACGGTCATCGTTGCATAAATAATTTTTAACGAGCCGACTGCCGAGGCGTGCATCGAAAATGATTAAGTAATAATCGAGTGAGTAGAAGGACAGAGCAGGTCAGAGTGATGTAGAGTTCGGTAAGACGAGATGACGGGTTCGGGTAAACAGTTAGCCGATAGTTAATTAATTCTTACCTGAGCAATCTCGCCTCCCTGGTGCTGCTGCAGCTAGTGCCGGAGGATGTGACACTATTGATGCTCCTGCTACGGCGGCTCTTCAACGAATCGCCGAGGTTGTAGACCCCGTTCGCTGTTATAGAAAACGATCTCAGCCTGTAATATTCCACGCCATCCTCGGTTTCACCCTCTTCGGCCCTACCGGCGCCGCCGCGTTTCGTTTCAGCAAGCATCGGCTGCAACAGGAAAAATTAACTCCGTCAATTGATACGGTTCCTTCCAAAGGGCATCTCACCCCTACGAATGTCCGCAGATCTGTCTCATACTTTTTCTCTATACAGGGTGTTCCCTCTAACGCGACGCACAATTTTTCACCCACTTGTAGGGTTGCCAGATCTTCTATATTTGATATGAGTCTTCTATATTTGAACTTGATCTTTACGGACCTATAGGAATTTTCAAAAATCTTTGTTTGAATAGAAAAGTTTAAAATGTGCTGTGTACCTCTTTTACTTGAACTCCTATATTTTGAGCCTATCTCATATACAGGGTGTCCCAAAATTCGTGAACTTCCCGAAAGGGGGTGGTTCCTGAGACTATTTCAAGCGACATTTTCCTTTGCAAAAATGTTATCCGCGGCTTTGTTTAGGAGTTATTAACGAAAAACACGGACCAATCAGAGCACGACCTAGACGCGAGTTGCCACAGTCGGCCAATAGACAGTTGGCGCGCCGGGTCGCCGCGTCTAGGTCGCGCTCTGATTGGTCCGTGTTTTTCATTAATAACTCGTAAACAAAGCCGCGGATAACATTTTTGCAAAGGAAAATGTCGCTTGAAATGGTCTCAGAAACCACCCCCTTTCGAGAAGTTCACGAATTTTGGGACACCCTGTATAGTGGGTTCGCAACTAAGTTCGTTCGATTTTTGTGATTTATTCCAATGTAAAAAACCGAACGAACTTCATTGCCAACCCAATACATAATTGCAGTTTTCACTACTTCTTCTATATTTGGATAAAACATTTCTGGTAACCCTATTGACTTGCAGCCATCTGACAAAAAAGAAAGTTTACAACAAGAGTTGCAGGGTATGGAGTGCACAGAAATTTCCGAAACAGTGTTTTCACGGCGAAATCGAGGTCCCTTTGGGTTTTACATATCGGAACACATATTTTTTCTTTTTACCATATTTAGAGGACACCGAGACGAATTCGAAACATATATTACTCGATTTACAGTAGCGAAAATGTGAAATATTTAGCTTCTCGTCGTATTCGACTTTAAGAAAGTCTAAACATTATTTGATAGCGAAGAGGTTATCAAAGGTTTCCGGCTTCCACGAAATTAAAGCGATGCACAGTGGTCTAGAAACCAGTTCTAGTGCGAATTAATTATTGCGCGAGGAAAAAATTGACGTTTTGTGTAAAAATTACTTTTAAATATTTGAGTAAAGTAAATAAAACATAATTTATAATACTGACTACTTGTTCATTAATATAATAATTAAGTGTTACAAATATAATATAAAAGATTATTATTCACTGTTGGAGTTTGTATTTGATCGAATTTTTGGTGCTTTTAGCATCTGCAAAGCCCCGGGATGGAGCTCCCGGGCTTTTAAAAAAAGTTACTACACTTTTCCTGCAGACCTAAGTCAGATATAATTGGATCTGAAGACAATAGAAAATAATTACACAAATCTATGATTGTATGTTCCGCAGAATCCTTCCTACTTCTGTGTTCCCTTATAAATTTAAAGTCCTTGTTTTTTGTCTCTTGCGCTTCCACTCCAAGCTGACCAATAGGTAAAGTCGCATGTTTTATAATTTCTGCTCCATGTATCAGCACTTTGTGAACGCTTGTAGACATATAAAACCACGAATATAGAGACATAAATTCTTCTGCGGTTTCGAATGCATAAACTTTAAACTTTTCTGCGTCTTCCTCAGATCCACGTGAAATGGCTTGAAGAATCATGTACATCCTGTATACATATAATCTCTTCGTCTACTCCCGTAACTTTCAAGTTCGTGAATGTCAATCTCATTAAAGGGGAATACTATGGTCGATTATAACCAAGTCTTATTTTTTGACAGAAATCTATCTTTATATTTATTGCCTATTTTCCAACGTTTCTCAATATTTTTGATAAAGTTCTCTAAAATTCCTTCAATACTGTGTCCGCTCACATTCCTTCCGGTAAAAATAGCCTCTAGTAATCCACTAACGCAATCCTTTCGTTTCAGATTCTTCAATTTGAACCATTCTTCGAACAACTCTAAGCGGGTGATGGTAGATACGTTTACAAAAATATTAAAATAAAATGATAATGGGATTGCGGGGGATCGCGTTTTCTCTTTGCCGTTTATGGAGATGAAGTAAGCTTTCAAATTAAATACTTCGCAACGCGTGCAAATTTTGTAAAACTTACGACATTCTAATAATGTTTCTTAAATAGTATCAGTTCACAAAATATATCATAAAGTCTGTGAAGGAAGCGTAAACCCACCATTTCCAGTTACAGCCATACTGATAATATCATATATAACAAGATACTAACACAATTTATGCACACTTCAAGAAAGAACTCGATATTCTGAGGTTATAATTTGTAGCAATTGACTAACGCAGAAAAACAAAATGTGGTTACTGGAATGTTGACAGTCTTGCCAACAATAATACGGTGATGTGATTTGCTAATTTTGCTTTTGTTATTGTAGTATACATATCAAACTATCATACAAGTATAAATTTTAACAGATTTACGTTAGTTGGTATTTTTAATTTATTCGCGCTAGAACTGACTTTTTAGACCACAGTGCGATGCTTACACATTTTTTTCTCCATGAAACTGGTAAGCATGTCACAATTGATCTGCGGGATTCTGTTCGCGCATCTTTGGAGTGCATACAGGAATTTCATTATTGAATAATCATTACTTTCTTTGAAGTTATAGCAGTTTCATCGGGACGAGTTCTTTACGCTTTGGTGAATTGAGTTGTTTATGAATGGGGGTGTTCGGAGATTTTTTTTGTAATAGAACTAGTAAAGATGTCGGTTTGAATCTACGCGACCTTTATTTATGAATCTCTGGGGAGCATGCAGGAATATTTTACGCGATATCAATGACGCTGTTTAAAGTTATAGCAGTTTTATCGAGATCACTTTAACGGCACTTCGTCTTCTTATCGAAGGATGGCGTGATTGCCATCATAAAACAATACTTTTTCAAAAATGTTCCAAGAGGAAAATCTTCTTAATTTTTTTGTTACAATGTTTATAGTGATTTTTATTATTCAATTTTGTAGGAAGGACACATTTTTTCCATTGTTTTTAAATGAGCTGCAGACACTTCTAGGTCAAAGCATTGCTTCACAACAGCTGTTCACTATGGCTTCTGTCCGTTCGAACACACAGGAACAGCTCTGGAGGATTTCTCCTAATGTCACTGGGATTTTCTACTGCCTATTGAAACTTTCCACACGTAACGAAGCGTCGCCTCTTAGTTATTATGTCCTCATAGCTAAAGCTCCAATATTGAAACTCGAAAGAACAGTATCCAAAGCACATTGAGTCATTGACAAACAAAAATATTCTTTTTCTTTCAAAGAATTAATAAGGATAAAACTGTCAAAGTTGCAAAGCACAGTGTGGATCCGCTTTCGAGCGAGAGTGTGGTGGCACACTCACACACCGCTAGACACATATACGTACACAGAATTGCAAGGGTCCGGCATTTAACAAACCACGTCTCGCTAATGCACATTTGGGGCCCCTACGTAGTCACAATCGCTAGATAAAAGATCAATCTAGCGGGGACGTATCCCAATTTGGCTTACTTTTGCGTTTTCGAGGCCTAATTTGCATTATTCGGCAGAATGTAGCGGAGCCGCGAGAAGCATTGGGCGGCGCGACAGTACTGCTACTGTCAAGAGACATACATTTTCTTAAATATCGAGAGATGTAGGGTTCTTATAGAAAAAGTTGGGGGCAACCCCGTTGGCAGGGACACGTACAATGTCAATGCAACGTTTATTATGTTAAACCATACGTTTCTAAACACACAGTTTGTCAAATACAGAAATACAAAAGCGAGGATTCTGTGACTTCACACTTCCGGTTCGAGCGCTGATGTCTGTTTCTCACATTCAGTCACCGCGAGTCGTCGTTCACTGTAATCGGTAAAACAAACGACAAGATCTTTCGTTCCAACTTAATAATTTATTGTTAAGATAACTGTTTCAATTTTTATTATCGTCCTCCGTCGTATCTATGGCACCGTATCATAAATTATTATTATTATTCTATGTACTATAAAAATTGAAACAGTCATCTTAACAATAAATTATTACCGATTAACGATAAAGTGACCGACGACTCGCGGTTGCCCCCAACTTTTTCTATAAGAACCCTACATCTCTCGATATTTAAGAAAATGTATGTTTCTTGACAGTAGCAGCACTGTCGCGCCGCCCAATGCTTCTCGCGGCTCCGCTACATTCTGCCGAATAATGCAAATTAGGCCTCGAAAACGCAAAAGTAAGCCAAATTGGGATACGTCCCCGCTAGATTGATCTTTTATCTAGCGATTGTGACTACGTAGGGGCCCCAAATGTGCATTAGCGAGACGTGGTTTGTTAAATGCCAGACCCTTGCATTCGAAAGCGGATCTACATCCTTAATACAGTTAAGATTCGATCTAAGAAAAATCGGATTACGCGACATTTTCACACTTCATGCTGCTCGGCGACCAAGGCAGTGCCGTGGAAGGAATATTCTTTTTTCTTAGATCGAATATTGGATGTACTACTACAAGACAGTTTACGAATGGCCGCACGCGAGGAAACTTTCGAGTTCGTCGGGGTCAAGTGCCAAAAACTCGGCAAGTAGTAAACTGCCGTCGAGCAGAACTGTTTTCAGCGAAGCCGCGGGGTAAATGCCGTTAATTGGAAATTTGTCGAATCGTTCCGAGAGAAGGGGGGCGAACTACGGCGAATCACAGTTAGAAACTTATGCGCTAGTTACGAGAGTCAGCGCCGCGTGTACACCGCTTTGCGTCAGCGAATGGGTTATCATTAACTTCATTCCGCGTGAACTGTTTCGGGGAGGCGGCACCACAAGCCAGCGAACTAACGAATGCTAACTCTCCAGAGTCGGAGGATGCGGTACACTTTGAAGCATGAGTTTAACACAGCCAACGTGATCGAATTTGTTCTGAATTTTTATGTATCGGGTCGGCAAGAAAGCGATTTCGATATTTTAAGGTGAAATAAAAATCGAATTTCTTTATTCAAGCGCGAACTTTAATCAATAAAATATTTTCTTGTTTGCTCTTTCTGGCAAAAGATCATCGAACAGAAGGGGACATACCTAATTCATTAAAGTTCATTGCTTGAATAAAAAAAGTCGGCTCTATTTCACCTTAAAATAGAGAATTATACTAGAATTATACTTGTCTGTCTGTTCGGTATAAATTTTGCAATAGATTTTAAACTAACTGCCCGATGAGCTAGAGACTTGAAATTTTAAACATAGCTCAGAGCTGGATGACAATTCCAATATTTTAAAACAAATGTTCAAAAAGCCGATGCGTTTAGGAGATATAACCTCTTAAATTCAACCGTTACAGCTCCCCGCGCGACTCTCGGTAGTACGTGATCGCGTTCAGCGATCCCCACTCCGCGCGACAGCGCTCCCTACTCCTTTACACGTTACAACGTGTTTTCAAAGTTACTACGTATTATTATACTATAATGTTTGTTTACCAAGCGAAAGAACAGTTACATCGAAATTCTCCGTCGCACTTTTATCTTTGACATTTTATCACGGCGTTTGTTTTCGATAGGACGCGGTCGCAATACCGTCTAAAATGTACTACATGTCTCTGTTATAATCTCATAAAAATGTTTAAAATCGATTGAAAAATTTCACACACACAAGACTAAAAAGCAGAAAATAATTATTTAAATAAAAACAAATTATTAATAAATACCACGTTTTTAAAACGGACTAAAAAGTATAAAATAATTTAAATAAAAATAAATTTAAAAAAGATTTTCATAGCTATTCAAAATTCACAATCACAAATTTTCAGGACTATCTATACGGGGGTAGGAATCTGTATGGGGTTAGGAAAAATTATTTTATACTTTTTAGTCCGGTTTAAAAACGTGGTATTTGTAAAAAATGTATTGTTATTTAAGTAATTATTATGTATTGGGTTGGCAAGAAAGTAATGTCGGTATTTTAAGGTGAAATAAAAATGGAATTTCTTTATTCAAGCGACGAACTTTAATCAATAAAATATTTTCTTGTTTGTTCTTTCTGGCAAAAGATTTATCGAACAAAAGGGAAAATATCTTATTCATTAAAGTTAATTGCTTGAATAAAAATATTCGGGTCTATTTATATTGTTTCTATTACATTGTTTCTTGTTAAATGACCTTAATGATAGCTAGACCGCCAGTTCCTCGCAATAGCAATTAGAAAATCGCATACCAGCCACCACAATGACTTTTGTCGAACAGGATTGATGATTCATAAGACTGTGGGTACAGAGAAAAGGAAAAAGCTCCCGCGATGGAGGATAGATGAAGGCTTCGAGACGTCGCGACGTTGCCCGGCTTGTTTGCGATAAAAATTGCCTTATTGATTCCTTCCCATCGTCGACGGCACACGGTCTCTAATATTGCTCGCGACGTATTGTCATAAATATACAAAAAGATAACAGGCGTTCTTTGTTACTCGAAGCCTTTGTATTCCTGCACACAATGCCGTACGAAAGGTACGTGTCGATGAACAGTAAACACGTGCGTTTGATGTCCGCTTCTTTTTCCCGGTGTGCCTCGCGAGTGTTTTATTGCACCTGTATCCTTGTGTGTCCCACGATCCCTAGATTGTGGACGTTTATGCGTTTTAAACACCGTTTTACTATGCGGAACACTGTAAAAAAAATGTTTCTCGACCACGGTGATGGTTTTTATGAGGGAAATGAGCTCCTGTTGAGTAGTATCTTTGAGAATTTGCGAGCTGGAAGCTGCGTGCGCATCCAGTTGAGTGAATTTTCTTTTTCAAAGGTATCGCTGCAGTACTATCTCTAATTTGAAAAAATGTGACACTGCGTTGGTAACTGCGTTGGACACTTTATTCGATGCAGTATCAAAGAAAGTATAAATCTGAACCTTTTGAAATGTAAGCTTAAGAATATTATCGGAACAATATTAAAGAAAATAAAAGCCTGAATATTTTGTTAGAGCGATATCGAATAAAATATAAGCTCAATCGTTTTATTGGAACGATATCAACTCCAAGCCATTGACAACTTCAGAATAATTGAATGGAGCCTCAAGATCGAGTGACAAAATTGAATTCTATCTTCTCCGCGGGATCTTAAGTAACAAATTCGAGGATCTCGGTTCCCGTCGACTCCGATACAGAAGGACAAAGTCTTTCTAGCTCCCAGCAGCCAGGTTGCATTATCAATGTTAACGCTACACCCGGAAGAGCCGTGAGCCACAACAAAGGCGAGAGAGTGCGCCGGGAACGTAGAAAATCCAGCCGGTGATAAAAACCGAATTACAATGGGAACAGAAAAATTTCACGGGAATCCGTCAGGATTGATCTTCCAATACGTCGCGGAGGAGCGAGCTTATCCGCGGATCGTATCGATCCTAGTCTAACAATGTCGTCGGACAGATTTCACGTCCACGTTCTCCAGATCAACGGGTTTCTCGAGTGAAAGGGTGGAGAAGGGTGAAAGGATTTGGAGATAGTGGTCTCTTAAATTTGCAAAGTTTAGGATCCGGAGGTTTCTCCAATGGTCCACCCATTTCACCATGTTGAAACTTTGATACGCAATACACTCCGCGACAAAATGATAAGACACCTCTAGATTTCTAATGTTTCTCAATACCAATGATGTGTACAAAGATTTTGTATATAGATCTGTATAGAGTATCCTCTGTTTAGTAACATACGAAACAACTGCTATTATTTACGTTGCGTCTTAGGAGTTATATAAGTTTGCATAAAAAACCTGGTAATTACACTGTCCAACACCAAATTTCTTATAGAATTTTTTGTGCTGATTCCGAATCTGTCCTTAATTTTTCTCCTAGACGCACAGTTTTTGAGAAATATTACTTTAAAAAAAACGTATTTTTCAACTTAAACAAACATCGTGATGTTATTATAAAAGATGTTGAATTGTTCTTTGCAGCAGAAGATTCTGTAGACTTTCCCAATACAGTGATATCCAATATTAATACATTATGAATGTTTAAACATGTTTAAACAATCATTAAAGACAGAGAGACACCACTTTGCACCAATTTTTAAGGATATTTTTGAATTTATCTCAAGAAATAAGGGTCCAGCGGAAAATTGAAATATATCACCCGATAGAGCAGACTTGTATGTTGAGAAATCACCCTTTGAAGTTTGCAACTGTGACGTTTTTTTCGAACCACAAAACAAAATATCTTCGCCCGGCATAAGGGGGAAGGGTCCCATGGAAATCATCGACACAGATTTCTCCGACACGGTTTTCACCGACATTTCATTAATTTTTTATTTATTAATTAATTAATTCAAGAACACTCGGTTTCATATTGCGTTTTTCCACTCATCTTCATTCAATCCACATTAATTAATTAATAAATAAAAAATTAATTAAATGTTGTCGGTGAAAAACGTGTCGGAAAAATCTGTGTCTCTGATTTTCCAGGTAAATTGGCCAACTCATGTCGGGCAAAAATATTTTGCTTTGATGGTTCGAAAGAAACGTCATAGTTGCAAACATCAAAGAGTGATTTCTCAAGATAAAAGCCTGCTCTATCGGGTGATATAGTTCAATTTTCTGGACCCTTATTTCTTGAGATAAATTCAAAAATATCCTCAAAAATTGGTGCAAAGTGGTGTCTCTCTGTCTTTAATGATTGTTTAAACGTGTTTAAACATTCGTAATGTATTAATATTGGATATCACTGTATTCGGGAAAGTCTACAGAATCTTCTGCTGCAAAGAACAATTCAACATCTTTTATAATAACATCACTATATGTGTTTAAATTTGAAAAATACGTTTTTTTTTAAAAAGTAATGTTTCTCAAAAACTGTGCGTCTAGGAGAAAAATTAAGGGCAGATTCGGAATCAGCGCAAAAAATTCTATAAGAAATTTGGTGTTGGACAGTGTAATTAAATCACTATTCTTCTTCACCATGTCTTATCGTTTTGATGCACCAGGTTTTTCATGTAAACTGATATAACTCCTAAGACGCAACGTAAATAATAGCAGTTGCTTCGTATGTTACTAAACAGAGGATACTCTATACAGATCTATATACAAAATCTTTGTACACATCATTGGTATTGAGAAATATTAGAAATCTAGAGGTGTCTTATCGTTTTGTCGCGGAGTGTAGTTACGCGATGGAACATCGTACCCAACTTTTTAGAAAATGGTCACCCAAAGGGTCATTTGCAGAAAACCTCCCTGAGAAGTAATTCTCTTTCTACCCATAATAATTTTGAACTTTGTTATTGACATGAATCCCAGCTTTGGAACATTCCTCGGACATTCGTGACTCCTTGGACGGGATCCTCCATTCGGTTGCTTGACTTTGACGTGTATAGATGACCCCGGGTTCGGGAAACTTTTGGGTAAACTGCTCCGACAAGATTGTGTCGCAAGAAAGAACTTATTAGTTCGGGGTCGTTCGCAGCGAGTTACTGCCATCCTTCGGTGACCCGCGAAATTTCTATCGAAATTCTATTGGACACCGCTTGTGCGGAGTACTCCAGTTATTCGTGGCTTGACCTACGGCAAAAACTGCACTGAAAATGTAAAATCGAAGTTCTTCTTATCGGGATACGTTCTCGAGAAAATCGGGCTTGAAGTTCCAGTGCACTTGATGCTTGTAAATAATAAGGTTGCGAAGTTTTATGTATTTATGGTATTTAGAAATTTCTGATAGGAAATTGATATTTTATGTTGTTGTATGCGCCAAATTTTGTAATCGAATTTTAAACCACTTCACGATGAGCTAGAGACTTGAAACTTTAACATAGCTCGGAACTGGACGACAATGCAATATTAAAAAACTAATTTTTAAAAAAACTGCGTCTAGGAGAAAAAAAATGTTTATATTAACCGTTACAGCTCGCCGCGCGACGCTCGGTAGTACGTCATCGTGTTCAGCGATCCCCACCCCGCGCGCCAGCGCTCCCTACTCCACTACGTGTTCCCACTTCGACTCATCCCCACTCCACTGGCCCACTTCGCACCGAAGGAGCTCAGTGTGGTTGTGGTGTTTCGTTCATTCAATTTCATTTCGGACAATTTCGGACTCCATCAAGAGACGTCGTCTCTCGGAGTCATCCCCTCATTCTATCTCGCGGATTTCCATATCTTGCGTTTCTATATCTTACTGTTTCATACCAGCATTACTATATCTTGCGTTCCATTTAAAAAAGACTAAAAAGTAAAAAATAAAAATATATATAAAAAAACTGTTTAAGAACCACGCTTATATTAAAGTGCACTAAAAAGGAGAAAATAAGTTTTTTAGACATTAGTATGTTATATTGACGTAATCTTCGTGGGCGTTCCACGCTTCTATTTATAGTCACTAATGTCTAAAAAAATTATTTTCTCCTTTTTAGTGCATTTTAATGTAAACGTGGTTTTTAAAAAGCTTTTTTATATATATTTTTATTTTTGTGACAAATTGTTATTGCGGTTTATATAAAATAAGAATTTCTATAAACATCCACAGTGTAGATATAGCTCATGATGTATTGGCTGCAGTGTTGGAAATATTAATTGGACTGCTCGAATATTGGATAACAATTCATCATGATTGCTCATCGCTCGTAATTATTCGAGGGAAATTAAATTACTTTAATTTGATTTAATGAATGTATCCTCTCATTATTTGAAAGAGGAGATAAATAAAAAGATACGGTAACGCCTAATTTAAGTATTGTATATGTTTACCGAGTATTTATTGTTGTAGTTACAGCATTGGAAATCGCTTGTTTATTTGTTAAACTTTCTTCAGTTCTATTAAAGAATGCCAAGTCTCATTGAAATTTCGGATAGTTTAATTTAGCCGTACAATGAAAGGGAAACGCCGATGTTGCTGGCAGGCATCACAGGAAATTAGGCTAACACGCGAGACTTCAGTTCACAGCGATGCCAGCTAATTCGTATAATGGTTGTCTCGATGCAACGGGATTCACTTTGACCCTAATCTCTGTACGTAAGTCTGCCTCGAAGATTACGGAGTTCTTATTAGGTCATAGGACGTTTAAAAGATCGATTCAATTGAGGCCGGGAAATATATCAACTAAAAGGATGACCACCGTTGTCCTATGTTCTTAGAAACCGTATCGCATGATATATGTAGGTTACAAGTTACTTCTTAAGAATTCTATTTACATCGTTCACACACACAAAAATAAAAAATATGTGCAAAATGAAGAAGCTTTTAAACGTTCTACAATAGCGATGCAAAATTATCGTCTCTGATAAAAAGAACGTAGCATCGATTATCCAATATATCCAATATACAGGGTTATAATTTTATAAATTATTTGCGCTACTATTGAAAATTTAAAAAAATTACTAAATAGGATCTACATGGTTTTAAGGCGTGCATCTGATGGTCATGAAAAATCCTGTGAAGGTCATTTTAGCACAATGACCTTGAAGTAACCTTGAATGCGAAAAAAACAGTTTCAGCTTGAAGAATGCAAAAGTAATGATTAAAGATTGTCTGCAGAAATGTATGCATTTCTATAAAAATCTTCAATCAAAGCAACCACAGGAGTGCTTAATAAAAAAATATATAAAAAAAACTTTTTAAAAACCACGCTTATATTAAAATGCACTAAAAAGGAGAAAATAATGTTTTTAGACATTAGTGACTGTAAATAAAAGCGTGGAGCGCTAAACTATATTGACGTCATCTTCGTGGGTGCTTCACGCTTTCATTCATAGTCACTAATTTCTAAAAAAATTATTTTCTTCTTTTTAGTGCATTTTAATATAAGCGTGGTTTTTAAAAAGTTTTTTTTGTTTTCTACTTTTTAGTCTTTTTTAAATGGAACGCAAGATATAGTAATGCTGGTATGAAACAGTAAGATATAGAAACGCAAGATATGGAAATCCGCGAGATAGAATGAGGGGATGACTCCGAGAGACGACGTCTCTTGATGGAGTCCGAAATTGTCCGAAATGAAATTGAATGAACGGAACACCACAATCACACTGAGCTCCTTCGGTGCGAAGTGGGCCAGTGGAGTGGGGATGAGTCGAAGTGGGAACACGTAGTGGAGTAGGGAGCGCTGGCGCGCGGAGTGGGGATCGCTGAATGCGATGACGTACTTGCCGAGCGTCGTCGCGCGGCGAGATGTGACGGTTAATATTAAATTTTTTTTTTCTCCTAGACGCACAGTTTTTTAAAAATTTCTTTTTTAATATTGCATTGTCATCCAGTTCTGAGCTATGTTTAAAGTTTCAAGTCTCTAGCTCATCGGGAGGTGGTTTAAAATTCGATTACAGGATTTGACAAGCAAGCTAATATAAGCGTTGTAAAAAAATGATGAATATACATTATTTAAACTGTTGCATATTAAAAATGGGGAAATGTACCGACACACACTTTTCCCACTAAATTCCCCTAAGGAAGGTGTACGTTGTCACGAAGTTTCCGAGTAAAAGCGATCAGTGTAACGATGATAGGATCTCGGTGTCGTGAGAGCTGACTTCCGACGAAGATTGTAATCAGAAACGTGAGCAACGAGCAGGGAATAAAAATGTGAGAATTTTCTCAACGATCAGCAACAATAACAGGCTGGCACGTGGACGAAAGCATGAACCTGCGACACGAACGCGAGAAATAAATTTATCAGAGATTTCACCCGACACGCGACCATCCCGCAGAACCAATTGTTCGAAACGCGTGGAGTCTTTTCGCCGGCGCGGCGCAGCACTGCAAATAAAACGGCGCACGTGCTGCAAAATTAACGCGCGCGAAATGAGCAAATGATTCATTCACGTTCCAGTTATTGCAACGGGAGTTGTTCCTCGAATCGAACGGGAATTTGCATTGCCATCTCCCCTAATCTCGATATAATATAAATATTAATTATTTGCCGTTTGCTCGATTCGAGCGCTGCCATTCGATTGTCACATCCCCTTGGGGTAAATGTCCACGACCGTGTCCCGGAAATGTCGTTTACGTGATTGAAAACTGCGAATGACATTTTACACAACAAAATTGCATACTCAGAGTATAAATAATACAGAGTATAAATTGCATACTCAGAGTATAAATATTTAAGGGTGCCGGCGCGCAATTGTGATTCCTAAGAGTCAAATCTATGTCTGCCCAGTGCCCAAAATGCATATTTTTACGTTATCGAGGAATAATTTGTATTGTGTATGGGAATAAGTTTCCGCCCTTTTTTGTTGAAAAGAAGCGTGTAAACCATACCCATAACGTCTAAACGTTTTCCAACAGTAGATCTTTGATTCTTTGAATGTTTGACGTGGATTTCCATCAGTAATGATGGCAAATCTGTATCTTCGAATTTCTGTATATAAAACTTTTTCGTGCAACGCATACTTTGGAAGTTATTATAGGTGTGCAAGTTGCGTGGACCACCCTGCACAATAAATGTAATATAGTAAATATATAACACCTTTCTTTAAAACAAAATAGTGCAACATGACTTGCCGCATATGCTGCTTGCTTGGAACAAAAGTCGACATTTTTCACGCGAAAAATTGATTGCTGTTCACGCGAAAAATTGATTGCTGTTCACGCTCCAAACAATTACGACTAACTGCGTTTTGAAGCTTAGACATAGACCTTTCAAAAACATGTACTACGATCCATCAAATACGCGATCGGTACTTAAGTACGACATCTCCAAAAGGGCGGAAACTTATTCCAATACCCAATAATATTCTGCAGATACCGCCTGTCACGAGGCATCCGAAGCAAGCAAGATATCACAAGATAGCCGCCACTGACAGATTTTCGTAAATATTGAGAGATTTATCGTTCGAATAAAGAAAATACTCTGCATCGACATAGCCAGGACATATACAAAAGCGGTGGTGTGTATTTTTAGTTGATTAATTAATTATTTAAACACGAAAAATGGGTTGAAAAATATACAGCACCTCGAGGTTCCGAAATTTTGCACTAGTAAAACCACTGTCTCTTTCCTAAACTGCACGTTACAAATGTTACAATAGAATACGGCTGATAATGCAGGTCGTACGTTATACGACGTTATACGGTATTAGAGTAATTTATAATATTCGGCAGATAATGCCTGTCTAACACCACTGGTGTTGGCCTGTCACGAGGAAATCCGAAGCAAGCATGACGTCATAAGATAGCCGCTTCGCGTACCAGTGTTTTTGTTCAATAAATTTAGTGTTTGCATGGACGATGGACACTGTATTATCTATCACAATATAATATCGACCAGCATTATCAGCCGTATTCTATTATAACATTTGTAACGTGGAGTTTAGGAAAGAGACAGTGGTGCTACTATGTAGTGCAAAATTTCGAAACCTCGAGGTGCTGTATTATTTCCCGAAACATTTTTCGTGTTCAAATAATTAATTAATTAACTGAAAATACACACCACCGCCTTTGTACATGTCCTGGCTATGTCGATGCAGAGCGATTTTTTTTATTCGAACGATAAATCTCTCAATATTTACGAAAATCTGTCAGTGGCGGCCATCTTGTGATATCATGCTTGCTTCGGATGCCTCGTGACAGGCGGTATCTGCCGAATATTACAAATTATTCCTCGATAACATAAAAATATGCATTTCGGGCACCGGGCAGACATAGATTTGACTTTTAAGAATCACTATTGACCGCTTCTGAACTCCTCATTGCAATGTTGAAGCGTCATTTTGTTCTTGTGAACCTTGTAATTTCATATACGCATATGCGGATCTAGCGATGTGTGCGTGTACCACCACACTCTTGCAACCATACCACAACCAGTTCCACATTCTTTATTTTATATCTATTGAAATTACAATTTCTGCAATGGGAACGCATAATTTCTGAAAAAATATATCGTTTATGATATAATCTGTAACTGCGAGATAATTGTTTCTCTGGTGACAAGCGATCTTTTTATTTTCACTGTGGAGGCTATCGATTCCACGTGTAACGATATTTAAGCCTCCCATTGGTTATCTGAAAACCAGTTAGCCGGTGGGGAATAATAGGCGTCCCGGGCGCAATTTGCCGACAATTGGGAAATCGATTTCGATATCGCGATAATTACGTACTTAAATTGGCACAATCGATGGTCTGGTTTGCGAGTAATCGTCTTATTAATAAAAGTCATTGGGAAAGATTGTATTATCCAAGTCATTATCAGAGACACTGATGACTAACGAAGTAAATATTTGAACTAAATAGATTTTCTGTTCACGGAATAATTCCTTAGTCTCGAGCCTTAATTCCCACCCAGGATTAATTACGATCTCGCTTGGGAACACGAGGAGCATAATTACACTACAATAGAAGATGATTGTAAAAAATGTTATTCGAAACAATTTCTCATAATTCCACATTCTTTCAGAGGTGACATTAAAAAATCGTTTTGGATCTAGCAGAGACATAGATTTCTAGGAAAGAAAAACGAGTATGAGCGGGGAGAAATTCCTTAGTCCCCGGCCTTAATTTCCCGGGCGTTAATTACGAACACGCTTACGAAAACGAGGTCCGTAATTAAGCTATAATAGAAAAAGATTGAAAAAGATTGTCTTCGAAGGCATTATCGGTTACCCTATATTCTTCCGAAAGTGACATTAAAAAATCGTTTCTAATTTACCAGAGAAATTTCTTAATCTCGAGTCTCAATTCTGCCAAGGTTGATCGCGACCTCGCTCGGTAAAAAAACATGGGCCGTAATTATAAAATAATAGAAATTACAGAAAAAATATTTTCTCATAATTCATTATCTCACGCTTCCCCAAAAGTGATATTGAAAAATCGCGTTATAAAATTAAGGGAGAAAAGTTCAATAGCGACCTTAATTTTCTCCGTGAATTATATTACCGAAAACGAGGACCATCGAATACGCCAGTGTTCATCACGAACGAAACAAATTCGAAGACCCGACACAACATTCTGAAATCGCCGCCTTCCACGACGTGCTCGGTAATGATCGTAATGATTCGTCCTAATCGCGAGAAACGTCAGTGGCCGTGTTATCGACTAATCCCTGTCAGAGCTGATAAGTAGGATCTGTTGACTAGGATATATCCCCCGTGATCTCGGCGAGCGATCCACCGTTTCGACGAAGGTTAAGGACGGCGATGTTGCGAACCGTCGGATGGATCGTCGCCGAGATTCGTCCCATCGACGTTGCAATCTGGTAAACGTTCCCCTAACCCCTACACTTGAACTTCTCGACGCGAAATTACTATGCCCGCAACTCCTTCGCAATAAGCTCACCGAGCCGGTTAACACGTTCCATCCGAGCCAGTTCGAACAACTTTACTAACCTCACCGAGAGCTGACGGGCTCGTAATAAAAATGTCTATCTTTTGCAGTTAATCCGATCGGCCCCAATCTTGTTATTCGTCGTTGACCTATTCGAATCGTCTCATGCATCATGAGCGTACCGAGTTACACGGACCTGGGGAAAAGCGCGAGGGACGTGTTCAAAATGGGCTACCACTATGGCAAAAGTCTGATCAAGCTGACCTGTAGAAAATCTGGCGAACCTCTGAATATGAACAGCGATTTGGCCCTCGACTGCGACCACAAAAAGGTACAAGAATGCCAATGGTATTTAGTCATTTCAATCCTTTGTGTGCTAAGGGTTGGTCAAAGAATAGAAATTAACCATTCTTACTACGTTTTTATTAGCTTGCTTTCTCGTCTGTCTGTCTGTCTGTTCGGTACAAATTTTGCAATTGATTTTAAACTAACTTCCCGATGAGATAGAGACTTGAAATTTTAAACATAGCTCAGAACTGGATGACAATGCAATATTAAAAAAAATTTGTTTAGAGCCTGTGCGTTTAGGAGATATAAATTATTAATAAATTTAACTGTTACACCTCCCGCGCGACGCACGGTAGTACGAGATCGCGTTCAGCGATCCCCACATTCATAATTCATTCATTCGTCAAAAAAAGGACAATATACTTCGCTAAAAACTTTTTTACAGAAAACAGACAATTTGTTGCTTGACACCTTTATCCATCCATCCACTCAATTATTCGCATCTCAAAAAATTCCTGTATATTCTACAAAGACTGACGAACAAATCCGCAAAGTTTAAATTCAATATCTCCGCTAGTCTAAATAAAATTCACAAAAGTGGTCATCATCGCTTTCCATCAAAATAGAGAGATTCTCCGAGCGAGTGATTCAATCCCAGAGTAGTTATTACTAATTTCGTAATTGCAGTTGTCTGGCACCGCAGGTGCAGAATACAAGACAGAGGAATGCGGGACGTTTTTGCAAAAATGGACGTTGGACGGAACGGTGACGGTCGGTCACATTCTGAACCCAGCCGTGATTGCGGACGTCGGATTTCAGACGGAGCTTAGTTACAACCCGTCAACCACCGCGAAAACGATCAAAATCGGCGCCACCTGCGCCAAGGAGATAATCAACGCGAGCTGTTCGATCTGTTAGTTTGTTTCGGTCTTTAAATAATTTTACGCCTGACTGAATTGATCGCGTGTTTCCAGAGAACACTCACTCTTTCAGAGAACAATAATACGAATAGAACGCGTTGCTTGATTTATTTAAAACTCGTAACGGTAACGTTACGCCCACCATCGGCTTTCGAAAAGTTTCGATATTTTGCCGGATATTACTTTTCTCCCACGGATTGCGTGTGTCATTGGAAAATATCAAGTCGAGTTCGATTTGCTCGTTTCCCCTCTTTTTCTTGGGGATTTTTTTTCAAAATCATTTGAACGAGTTCAATACGCATTGCAGTCGATCTATTCCTGTTCGTCACGAGTACATAAAATTCGCAGAATTTATTAATTGTCGTGACGTCAACGACTTTCCCCTATTTCCAGTAAAAGGAGCTTGAACAGACGACGGGTCTGAAGTGTGTACTTGATACGTCGAAACGTTCGTTAAATAAATTATTATCGTTTGCGCATGGCGCAATGTGCACAGTGGTCCAAATCGAGAAATTTAGTGCCTTTTTGTTATAACTTTAACCATAAGAGATATCGGGATGAAATTTGCACTAAAATTCATTGAAAAAATAGTCAATTTGAACTATAAACAAATTAATATTTATTCCATTTGTCAAACGATAGTTTTTAATTAATTTTCATTGATATTTTTCACGAAAAAAAATTGTTTAAATACAATCTTCCAAACCATTTTTTTCTTTCTAAGTGTGTATTTTATATTTATGTTTCACACATGCAATGTTCTATGGAATGGGTAAAATGTAAATTTGAGGAATCTTTTTTTAATCAACGCATACAAAAAGTATGAATAAGTATGAATAAGTCAAAAGATATTTTTTATAATAATTTATAATATTTGTAATATTGTATATAATATATAATAATTTAGTAACATTTTTGTAGATCTTTTGTGATAAAAATGTGATAACAATAACGGTTTTATAATATAACAATAATAGCATATAACGAATAACATGAAATATAAAAAAAATAATATCTGTTTGTACTTTGTCAGTCTTCATTCCAAAATGGTTTTGTCTAGCATTATTTTTTATAGTCCATCATCCATTTCAAAGCCTGCCTTTTATGTTATTTAATTATTAATGTTTTAGCTTCAGAATTCAAATTAAATATTATATGGATGTAAAATGAAATAACTAAAATTTAATTCACACACAATAAAAACACTAATACAACTTAAGTTTAGTTGATAAAGTAAATTAAAACACTACGAACTATTAACACAAAACATAAAATGATTAAAACGAAATAGAAATCAACAGTAATTTTCGACACCGGAAAAATGCTGTGACAGGTCTCACTATGGCAGCTAGAATGGTTCTGTTTAAACTAAATCTAGACAGAAAATCAAAGACTCATTCGAAGGCTTATCAGCACCATAGCATACACGTTTCTAATCCAAACAGTTCAATGAGGAGAACTCCGCATCGCTTTGCGAAGTTTGGTCGGAGAATACAAATGTAGTCCTGAAAGCGTAAGGGGACGCGACATAACATTGACAGTTTTAAATTGCTATAATTTCCAAAACCAGACGTATTCAGAAATAATTTTTGTGCGATTATGTAGAGGAATGTGTACTAAAAATATTCCAATTTGTTAGAAACTGGGACTTCCTGGAACTTTAAAGATATTCCTTACCGATTATAAAAAATTTTTTAAACTTTCGCCATTTAGTCTAGCATTGCCTAATTAATAATGTAAAATACGATTTCTGATCGAAAAAATCTGCTGTTTAATTTTAAAAAAAGCGCGAGGAAATATTAAATAGGATCGTCAGGGCATCGCATCAAAGAGAAGCAATTTTTCTCGTGAAAAAAACTCTTCTTAAAATGTTCGACTTTCAACATTTATTACAACTATAATATTTATTAAATGTTCGTTTCTTGAGCCAAAAGTCACTGAATTTCTCGATTTGGACCACTGTGATGCCGGTAGAATATTGGCCGTCGTTATTTGAATAAGTGATTTAGATTTTCCATCTGGTTATTCGATTTTACAGGAATTAATGATTCCAGAAACACTGTTTCCGCGGCCCCTGGAGCCACGGAATATATGCACAATGAAATTTTAGGAACGGAGGTGAATGTCGTGATTGGAATATCCAAACGTCGACAGCCGGTGTAACGCAAATTTTTCCGGATTTCCATTTCACCGAATGTCGGTCGAATGTTAAATGTTAAATGTTGTTCCAAAGACGTTTTATAATTACTCAGATCGATGATCTAATGAGAACGCTCACCTTTTAGACAGCGATTTCAGAATACTGAAACGAAAATCCAAGTTGATGCACTGCGCGCGACGTACCTCACTGTCGACACTAAACGCGAGTCAGAGAAACAATGGTTTCGCGAGTAAATTCGAGTTTCGACGTCCGATACGGTGGGAATCTGGACGGGGCGTTTGATGTTTACCAACAAAACGCCATAGACCGTCGATGGCGGAAATTTCCATTTCCAACGATATTCTTGTTCCCACGGTGGCTCCGCCATCGAAAGGTTAATTAGTCCAAGAATAAATCGATCTGATAAAGGTCTGAACGGTTGGGTTGGTCGGAATTCTTTTATTTCAATCATCTTCGTCCCTTTGTCGCGATAACAGAAAATAAGGGCACCTTTCGATTCATATTTTTAGAGCCGTGATTGAAATTTTCAACCGAACAATAGCTTTCAACACGCAAATAGCTATCCTTCATAAACTGAATTTCAATTTTTTAAAATTTTATTTAACATTTTCATTAAATTGCATTTGAATTTTTGAACACTTTTTCTGTTTTTCAACCGTTTCGATTTATAAAAACATTTGCAGAACCGTATACGGATTTTCTATCACTATAGTCTATGGTCTATGAACTATGGACTATGGTCTTTTTATATGCACCTTTAATTCGTCGAGGATGAGTGTTATATTAGCAACATCAAAGTCGCCCATCCAGCTTCTGATCTTGCAAATAAATAATTCAACTATTTACAGTGGATAACAAAAGTAAGTTAATAATCATATTTTCAATAATGAAATCACGATAACAGTAATGTTTATTCACTTATAAAAATAAACAAGTTGGTTACATATTTAATGGTAATGTTGCAAACAAAATTTATCACGATTATCACGTGATCTGAAGATTTATCAAGATATTGATCTCTCTCTATACTAAATATACAAAATTTGGTGTGACAAAAATATGTTATAGTATCATTTAATAATACCAAATTTGTTTCACAATTATATTGTGATGGTGGTTCTTATAGAGTTTTATGCGCTGATTCCGAATCTGCTTTTAATTTTTCTCCTAGACAAACAGTTATGAGAAACATGACTTTGAAAAAAACGTATTTTTCAACTTTAAACAAATATTGTAATGTTATTATAAAAGATATTGAATTGTTATTTGCAGCAAAAGATTCTGTAGCCTTTCCCGAATAGGGTGATATCCAATATTAATATATTATGATTGTTTAAACATGTTTAAACATGTATTCGGGAAAGACTACAGAATCTTTTGCTGCAAATAACAATTCAATATCTTTTATAATAACATCACAATATTTGTTTAAAGTTGAAAAATACGTTTTTTTTAAGTCATGTTTCTCAAAAACTGTTCGTCTAGAAGAAAAATTAGAAGCAGATTCGGAATCAGCGCATAAAACTCTATAAGAATCACCATCACAATATAATAATGAAACAAATTTGGTGTTGGACAGTGTTATTAAACGATACATATCTTTAACATACTTTTGTATATTTAGTATAGAGAGATCAATATCTTGAAAATCCTTCTGACAATCATCATTTTAGTCAAAGAAGAACATATTTTCAAAATTTCATCCAATTCTGACGATGAACGTAACCGGAAACTTCGCCAAATTTTGTTTTCAACATTACCATTAAATATGTAACCAACTTGTTTATTTTTATACTAGAATAGATATTACTGTTATCGTGATTTCATTATTGAAAATATGAGTATTAACTTACTTTTGTTATCCACTGTACTTTCTCAATATTCCAGTGATTGATACATGATTTAATCCTCCGAAGGAAATGCATTGAATATTTGACAAAATCCTCACCAGGAATGTTGTACAAGTTTCATAATTTTTATGAAATTGTGAACCGTGTAAATCCTCTTTGACAATAAAAAATAATTGATTCGTTTATCCTCGAAAATGAAGAAGTGAATTCTTTCAGCGGCGTTTGGATTATCATGCGCATTCCTTATTAGCGAGCGAATCTATTTGTAGAAGCGGAGGAATTTTATTGAAAAAATGCAACCTTGCAAGGAATTATCTTCTCTGCGCGTTTCACTCGCTAATAAATCCAATCAACGTTTCGTTTAACGCGTCGCATGCAGAACGCAGGCCCTTCAAAGTCGAAACAACTCCGCCATAAAAATGGGTTTTTCGCGAGAAATGTGTGGACCGAAAAAACTCTTGATAATTGGA
The DNA here is from genome assembly GCA_933228785.1 of Lasioglossum pauxillum. Lineage (NCBI taxonomy): Eukaryota > Metazoa > Arthropoda > Insecta > Hymenoptera > Halictidae > Lasioglossum > Lasioglossum pauxillum. The sequence goes on along the minus strand of OW121699.1, from coordinate 36,907,144 downwards.
CTGAAAATATTCGCCCTTTGAGGCGCATTACATAATCAACGCCAAATTTTCAACAATAAAACCGACGCAATTTACAAAAAAACCTCCCGGAATTCTGTCAGAATTTTCAATGGAACAGCGCGCCTCATTCTAGATGATCAAATAATTTAACGGAAAACATGGACGAGGCACGTTTGAAACTTTTTTTTCATGCTTCAACTGTATTCAACTTTTTAGCGCTTAGGCCTCGTTAATTTTTATATATTTTACATTTTTATATTTCCATCTTATTTTCGTACTGTATTCCCATGTGCCACATTTATATATTTTTACCACGCTTATATTAGCTTGCCGAGTTGTCGATGTTGTTATTGTCGTTGTTGTATGCGTCAAATCTTGTAATCGAATTTTAAATAACTTCCCGATGGGCTAGAGACTTGAAACTTTAAACATAGCTGAGAACTGGATGACAATGCAATATTAAAGAACAAATTTTTTTAAAAAACTGTGCGTCTAGGAGAAAAAAGAATTTTAATATTAACCGTGACACCTCGCCGCGTAACGCTCAGTAGTACGTCATCGCGTTTAGCGATCCCCACTCCGCGCGCCAGCGCTCCCTACTCCACTACGCGTTCCCACTCCGACTCGTCCCCACTCACTGACCTATTTCGCATTGAAGGAGCTTAGTCAGTGTGCTGTTCCGTTCATTCAGTTCCATTTCGGACAATTTCGGACTGTATCAAGAGACGTCGCGTCGTCTCTCGGACTCATCCCCTCATTCTTTCTCGCCTATTTCCATATCTTGCGTTTCTATATCTTACTATTTCATATCAGTAGTACTATATCTTGCGTTCCACTTAAAAAAGACTAAAAAGTGGAAAATAAAAGAATATATAAAAAAAACTTTTTGAAAACCACGCTTATATTAAAATGCACTAAAAAGGAGAAAATAATTTTTACTATAAATAAAAGCGTGGAACGCCTACGAAGATTACGTCAACATAGTTTAGTGCTCCATGCTTTTATTTATAGTCACTAATGTATAAAAAAATTATTTTCACCTCTTTAGTACATTGTAATATAAGCGTGGTTTTTAAAAAATTTATTTTTATATATTTTTTTGCTGTAGCATACGTATTCAAATTAGTTGAAAATTAATGTCACGTTTTTTGAACAAATGGATACTTGTCCTCGTACCAGGCACTGGGTTAATTAATTTGCAACTTGTTGGAAATTATTCAACACAATTGTAGTCCTCCATATTTTTGCGCAACTCATCGCTATAAATTAATGTATAATTTTGCTGCTCTTTTTAATACGACATGACATGAGAGAGGTGGCTGGAACGTCTGGAAATATGGAAATTCAATGCTATAAATTAATTTATAATTTTGTTACTCTTTTGAATCTGATATGAAAGAGGTGGATGGAATATCGGCAACAATGCAAGCAATTCAATGCTATAATTTCATTCCCAATGGCGTCACGGTTTCCGATATAACATAATATAATTCAATGTAAAAGCTGTGGGAGGAAAGTTTGTGAAAACGCGGTTAAAAAATCGCTGGAATGAATGAAACGATCTTTGATAGCGCCCACGCGTTCGCGTACTACGGCATTGTGTTCTATGTTACAGCCAGCGATATGAACTCGAACGTGAACATTCTGGGGTCTATAGTCGCCGCCATCAAAGGTCTCTTAATCGGATACCAGGGTGGTTTCAGCACAGAGACGAACAGGTTGACGAAGAACGACATTGGCATGGCCTTCAGCTACCGGGACGTCGACTTTCACTTTCGATGCAACTCGATACCGCAAGAGTTCGGGCTATCCGTTATGTACAAAGGTGAAGCTTTAATTCATATCCATCCTCTTGACCTTCAGATATCTCACAGTAGATCACCAATTCTATTCGATTCTACCAAACATTCTCCCGTACAATTGTAGATTTATTATGCTCAACGCCTAACATAAATTTATTCACAATTCTGGCGATGGTGTTAAGCAGTACAAACAAATTCATTTAAGAGCCAGGTATAGGCACTTTTCATGAAATAAATAACAAATTCATTGAAACACAAATACCCTAAGGAAGCATCCTAAAAATTAGCGTCACCATTCTTCACTGTTTCGGATCCACATAAAATTTCTACAGGCTGAAATTCGATCTCGTAATGGTTTAACCAGTAAAAACAAATTCATTAAAAACCAGCTATAGGCCGGACTATTCACGAAACAATTTAAAGTAACGTTAAATAACAAATTCATTAAAACACAAATACCCTGAGCAAGTATCCCAAAAATTAGCGTCGCCAGTCATTGTTTCGGACCCACATAAAATTTTTACAGGGTGAAATTCGATCTTGGAGGGACCTTCGGTAAGCTAAAAATGAGGTAAAAGCGAGCACAAATGAGTGTATTCATTCCCGATAAGAGATTCAAGTATTTGGGAGGCCTTCATTTTAGTATTTGGTACAAGTATTTGGAAGTATTCATCGCCTTTGCCTTTGCGATTCTTCGCGGAATGCATCGAACGCGTTGGTGGAGTCGAAGGTCGTCGTTCCAGGAACTTGGAGGGGAGGTTGAAAACTGATTTCCTCAGCAGCATGTAATCTCTTTCGCAGTTGAGAAAGAGGGGTGAAAAGGGTACAAAAGCAACGACACGCCGACTAGTTCTTTAAGGATCATCGACTTCCGGCTAGATAGGGAACAGGATCCTCTCGCTGGCAATGTGTTCACGAACTTTGGTCTCACGAGCGCGGCTTAAATGTTGCGACTGTCCGAGGAAGGGTGGAATCATCACAAAGGGAACTTATTGCCAGAGGCAATGCAAAGGGGATTGCAATTTCATTAAACGGTACATCGCGGAATCCCGCCGTGCCCGTAGATGAAGAGTGCATCCTCTTGTACACGTGCCGGCGCGGCGCATAGCTTTCAATCAGGGACCCTAACTGTTATAATCAAAAAGAAAAAAAAAGAAAAAAGCCATGGAATAACAAGTATTTCATCGACTAAAATCGTATTGGTTACAAATAAGGATTATGAGTAACCGAACATGTTTTCTATTGTTGGTAAATGTTATCGTTGAGAGAAAATCATGTTGATCTCTTATAACACTTGTCAATGAGGGAAATTTATTTCGATCACTCATTACAATAATCGATGGGAGAAGTTTATTTCGATCGTTCGTAACAGTTACCGATACGAAAAATTTATTTTAATCGCTCATAACAGTTATCGATTCGAGAAATTTATTTCGATCGCTCATATGTAACAGTTATGGATGGGAGGAGTTCCTTGTCCGCGGCGATCGAAAACGAACGGAATACAATACAATATCGCTGGCCAAAGTGTGCTATCATTTTGTACCTCTATATTTCGTTAATAATTCTACTTCATTCAATAAATTTAAATAAAAATAGATAAGTTGATGAAGTTTCGTTTCATTTCATTCGTATATGTTAAGAAAGGCACACTAAAAATACGTGTATAAAAAAAATTGAATTTCTAATGTCTAATAAACAGAAATTACATTAATTTCAAAGTGTGCTATCTCTTCGTCCCAGAGTGTAACAGTTATGGATGGGAGGAGTTCCTTGTCCGCGGCGATCGAAAACGAACGGAATACAATAACGCTGGCCCGTTTATTTAATCGATAAATATTGAAGCTCTGATCGCGTGCTGCTCCAGGCGAAGAAACAATAACACTAACTAGGCTGTTTACCTGTACATTTCGGGGCGAGGCAGACGAGGAAATGCAATTTGTTCCTATTACCTCCATGCCAATACGATAGGAAAACAGTAACTCGAGTCCTTCGCAAACATCCAACAACGAATTTCATTTTTATATTTCGTTGGCCCAGTCGTTTTACTCTGTTTGTCAATTTATGACATGTGCGAATTAAAAATGCTGGAGCAGAAAAATTGCGTTCTTGTTTTTGACGGCATTGTTCTCTAGGCGACAACATATTGTATTATTTTCACTTTAGCTTTTTTATAACATTGTTATTTCATGTTGCTTTACATTATTTTTATCGAAAGACCACAATAATATCTTTTATCCTTTGCTATGTTCTGCTTCGCTTTATTTTTATAGAGTGAACAATATAATTTATTTTATCCCCGGTCATGCTTATTATCGTAATACCATGCTACTTTAGACTGTTCTCGTAAGAAAAACACAGTTGCATCTTTATAATCAAAGCCTAGATCTTTAACCTTTTCTTTACACTTTACAGAGAATTTCTATTTTCATCAAAATAAAACCTGCATAGAAGAATCAATTTTGAATTCCTCTTTCTCCAGAAGCAATAGTTAAAGTATCGATTCCGTTTCTAGATGCATTTTCTCGTCCTATAAATAAACACTTAGGAATTGTCAAGGTGTTCGCCTACTATGCAAAATTACTGATGTGTCGTACTCGCAATCAAACTTCAGCAAAAGTGTTTTACAGGTATCACGGGAACTATGTCCAAGTGACAACATAATTCAAGGCTCTCGCAATTGTCGAGACCCCTTTTTCTAGATGATTTCAAAACTTTCCCTGGTAAATAAATTAAGAGACAATCGCGAACCACAAACCGTTCGATCAACACGCAGTTCGTCGAACCGGATACCAGAAACGAATCAGTGAGGCGTCATTGAAATTTTAAACAACAGTACCGGATCGTTGAAAAAGCAGAATGAAAATTGCGTGGCAGAATATTTACCGATATTACGCTTGGAATTGTATCCGCGTGCCCTCTTCACATTGAATTTTCGGTACCGATCGCGCACGGTGATGAAACACCGGAATCATTCCGCGTAAGGCTAATTCTTTTTTGAATGAATACTAGGAACGGGTAATTCCGATTCGTCCGGTCTAATGGACGGCGTTTCACGCGGACACAAAGCCGTCCTGTGCATAATTTCCGCGCGGCCATTTTGCACAGGGATTGCCGTCGTTCTACGCCAGAATCGATATTCGCAATTACGGTTGAAAACTTACTTCGACGACCATTATTAATTTAGGGGTGCCCTTCTACTTATTTCCCGCGAAACAATTATACGAGATTTGCACGATTGCTATGAAAAATTCATCTCCAATATCGCAGGCACCTCTTGAGGGGCTCTGAAGGTCGTAACATGATACATATAGGATAAAACTACTGGAAAATAATTACACACAAAATAGTTCTACACTCCGTGACGAAAATATAGCACACTTTGAAATTAATGTAATTTCTGTTTATTAAACATTAGAAATTCAATTTTTTTTACACGAATTTTTAGTGCGCATTTCTTAACATGTACGAGTGGAATGAGCCGAAGCTTCATTAACTTATCTATGTTTATTGAATGAAGTAGAATTATTAACGAAATATAGGGGTACAACGTGATAGCACACTTACCGAAAAACTTGAAATATAACAGTATTAATCGATAAAAATCAATACTCAATATTTTGTAGGACATCCTTTAGAGCTAACGACTTTAATCATTCGGTTTGGTAAATATTTATACAATTTTTTTAATACTGTTTTGGCTAATATTCCCATTCGTCCAAAAGGCTCTACTTTAAATCGTTAATATTTTGGAATTGTCTGCCATTTTGGTACACAGCTCTGGCAAGATGTTCCCAACAATTTCCAATAATGTTGAGGTTGGAGATGTTGCTGACCACTCCAAAACACGAATCATTTTTGAAGAAAAGTATTTCTTGACCGCTTTCGCCGCGTGGACTGCAACATTATCTTGTTGTAAAATGTGTTTATTTGCAGCAATTCTTACAGCATAAGTGTTTAGTTGTTCATTTATCATTTCAATATACCGTTCACTATTCATTCGTCCTTTTATATATTTGATTTTTGCTTTACCCCAATATTTAATATCGGCCCAAATTATCGCACAGCCGCCTCCCATTTGGCGACGGCTTAAAAATTGCTGTCCTTCATTCAAATTATCATAGTAATAGCCTCTACGCCGTCTGGACCATTAAAATTAAATCTTTTTTCGTCAGTAAATATGTCCCTTCGCCGCTTTTCCTCATATTTATATGCTTTTCGGCAAATTGTAAGCGGAACGTGTAGAGACCTTTTTTTTGTGCCACGCACAGCGGGGCACAGCGAGCGGGGCCCGTCGACCCGCTCGAAATTTTTATGACTTTGTCCCGTGGCGGGCTCGAGACGCAAGCGGGAAGCTTTGCGTAAAAGCACCCTTATGCTCCTTCTTTAACCAAGGTTTTTTTGCAATTCTCTTCGCACTAAGTTACATTTTTGTAAAACACAACGTACATTCTTTCCATTAGTGTTTACGCCAACACTTCCGGCGATTTGTCTTGCAGTCATCCTCGAATTTGATGCTGTTCTCAATGTTGCACGTTTTTCATGGGCAGTTAAACTTTGTGGGCGCCCAAAACTTTTCTTTTTCCCGTAATTTTCAGGATTTTTTAACAAGCTCATAGTAACTTCTCGGCATCTATTTACAATTTTCGATATTTGTGTAATTCAATCTTGTTCTTCCTTTGACTTCAATATCGTATGTACTTCACATACACTTAGTTTTTTTTCACGACCCATTTGTAACGTTTTAGTATGTTGTTTCATTAAATAAGCACGAAAGAAGCTAGTACCCACTTTATCAATTACGTTTTGCAATGAATGTTTGCTCTTCAGTAACGTCTGCTCAACTGACAAATGTAAAACTGCTATTCGTGCTATCATTTTGTCCCGCTTGTGTGCCCCAATATTTACGTTTTCATTTCGAAAATTCTATTGAGGTAAATATGTTGGATGGTATTTAGTACATTACATATATTTAGTACGTACAGCCATGTCAGAATATGCTGACATATTAAAATATTCATTATTTTCGGTTTAATATACCAAATGAGGAAAAATAGACGATGTGCTATCTTTTTGTCTCGGAGTGTATCACTAAATTAATCGCATAGATCGAGGCATGACCGTACCTTTTACGCGTTTCCAATGCATACTTCATAATCCCAGGCCTCCCGCGAAAGGAAATATAATTACGGTTCTACCAAGATGAAAATAAATCCGAAGGAAATGGATAAAAATAATCCTGCACTAACCGTCGCGGCGGGATGTGGGATCACGTTTCTCTGGTTTCTTTCTCCCGTGTGTCGACGTCTTCTTTTCTCGATTTTCTTCCCATACGTTTTGTTTTTTTCGAATCGTACCATCTTCCTTTCCGCCGCTTTTTACATTCCCCCGCGGACAGGTTTGTTTGCATGCGCGATTCTTTTTCTTCTGTTTTTCGACCAACTTGTTTGCTCGCTTTGAAAATTAGGAAGGTATTGTCCTCTTTGTTTGTGTTCAAAATGTCCGAGGAAATACGATCTTCCCTGTAGAAACTGTTTCCGACTAATTCTGCTGTACGGGTTGAATTTTGCATTACGCGTTCTACAAAGTTCAAAACAATGGCATTTATGCCAAAAATGGGTAGATGCAATTTAAAACTGTAATACAATTCGAAGAACTTAAATATCAAGAAATAAATTTTTATTTCACTCCAATTTGTTGCAATTTAGGTAAAATATTCTCATAATGCGTTAGGACCCGCAGTGTAGTGATTACAGCGTTTGATAATAGCTCCTGTCGTTACTAGGTAATGTGTGACTCGATTCGGTAATGTTAGATCACGATGAATAATATAATATTATTTTCAGCGGATTGAAATATGTAACTGGGCGTCTCCAGCGAAACATTTTATTCGAAACCGGCGGGTTACTAAAAATTGATAGAAACTCGTGGAACTGGCACACGGTGCTCCCTTCCGTTTTAATTTCTCCTCTCTCATTCATTAAAATACATTTAAAAAACTGTGTCTCAGGGAATTGACTGAAAATTGCGAAATCTCATACCCGTTCCCTTAAACTCGTTTAGCGCTACTTGTCAGCGTCAAACGACAACAAACCACGCCAAAATGTTGCCAATTTCAATCATAATAACACATACTTGTTTTTAATTGTACAATTAAAACTATCGTACAATATAGATCACGTAAAAAATGTATGTACAAACCAAATATTTTTGTGAGAATTCCCAGTGTGGAGGTTGGACAGTGTGCAACATTGTTCCATAAAACGTCTCAAAATAATTCCTCTTTTAAATAAATCAAATCGTGAAAAATTTAAAGAAATCAAAATTACTGATGTATCATTTTCAACTCGGCAGTAATTTTAAAAAGAGACAAATGTCCCTGTATTTTTCAACTAATGCAAACAATTTTTACGTCTGATAAAAATCCGTGGTTGTTACAGTAAAATGATAAATTGGCAAATTCACCACCGTGCTCGCAGGTTCGTTAACAAAACAGTTCGGCTTTCTTCACCGGCGCCGCGGCGTTTGTTTAAAATGCATGAAGTTCAGTGTTCCGCGCGGATTGAAGCAACGCGCGAAGACATTATTCCGGATTAATAAACATATAAAGATTATTCCGGACGGTAGTTATGAATTCGTCAGTTCAAATGACGATGCATAATTGCACGTGTGTGTCCGTATCGCTGGGGCTCCAATTACGGTTCGTAACGGTGTAGGCTGTAAACGAACACCCATTATATTCATAAAATGCATGCGTTACGCAATTAACTGGGCTCCCTAAGTAAATAACAAACCCGTAGGCTAACTATGCGCTTCACAGCTCATTAACAACTATCCGCGATTTTTTTCTCGTTGACGGAGACTAAGATCTTCCCTCGGCCATCTTTTCTCATGGTGGCCCAATTAAATCGGGGAAACTCAATATTCTCTGTGACGGTGAACATATTTTTCATCGGGCTTGTTGTCAACAATTTCTGGTAACGCTCAGTTTTAAAAATATCGACTTCGTTACACGCTCGACCCGTATGCAAATGACATTTTCCATGACGTCATCACAGCTAACGATATTCTACAAATTGCCCTTTTACAAAATATAATATCATAAACGGATGACAAGGAATTAGAACACGCTTGTAATATTTATTAAAAAACTGATCTAAATATTTGGGGGTGGTTAAACCCTTACTTAAATCAGTATCTAATTTGTTATTATTTGTTATATTGGCAAAATTTATATACAGGGTGTGTCCGTTAAGTTATGTCACCATTTTTTAGGCATTTCCAGTAGTGCAATTAAAAAATGTTTTAGACAAAAGTTTCTCAGCACTTGGTGAGCGACATGTTGGCATATTCTTAAATCTGAAAAAATGCTTTCTACGTAAAAAAGTAAAGGTCACCTTGTCTTTTTTAAATGGCACCATATTTTTTGGACATCATAGGATTGTTTCTGACGTCGAGACGAATTTAACAGTGTACTATACTATGACCATCAAACTTGAAAATTTTGTGCAAACGTAATTGTAATGAAAAATTATTTCTTACAATATAAATCAAGTTACATCAGGTGTTCGAACTGCGATCCACCTTCTATGATACAAAACTCCGCTCTTTGTATTATTTTTCTGTATCTTTTTTTTTAGTTTAGAAATCGTTGGATAGGAACGTATGGTCCAATTCGTTGGCCCCACAGCGTTCTCCAGATCTGTCTCCCTTGGATTTTTATCTTTGTTTGTGCACAAAATTTCCGAGTTTGAGGTCATTTCAAGGTCATAGTGTAATACATTGTTAAATTCGTCTCGACGTCAGAAACAATCCCATGATGTCTAACATGTGGTACCATTTAAAAAAGTCAAGGTGACCTTTACTTTTTTACGTAAAAAGCATTTTTTCAGATTTAAGAATATACAAACATATACATATGCTCACCAAGTACTGAGAAACTTTTGTCTAAAACATTTTTTAATTACACTACCGGAAATGCCTAAGAAATTGTGACATAACATAACGGCCACACCCTGCATACAGTAATGTCTCAATTGAGGCAAAAAGGCTGTACGCGCCTGACGCAAAAAAATATCCCCTCCACTTTAGTAATCTGATCTCGGCTTGGGTATATCGGTGTGAACACCACAACATTGACTCGAGTGAATCGAATTTTCAAACTTCTTAATTTTCATTAGTTCTTTATGGGGCTTTCACTAACTTATTTCTGGCATTTCTCTGATTGAAATGACACCAAACACGATATAATTTCTACTGTATTTAGTGGTTTAATCGACGATGAAAGTTTCGAAGGCAACGAAGAACAGCGACAACGCGGACCTTTGAATTGTTCCGGCGACAGTGCTTGTTCGCGTCTCTTTCTTTCTAATACACTGGATCTTCGTTGCGTTCGAAACTTTCATCGTCGATTAAACCACTACACACAGTTGAAATTATATCGTGTTTGGTATCATTTTGCATTAGAAAAATGCCACGAATATGTTGATGAAAATTCCATAAAAAAATAATGAAAAATAAAGGAGATTAAATTTTGGTGTTATATTGTGATGACGCACGGGCGTTTGAACTGTCGTCGCCGGCGACGGCGACACGCTTCGGCCACGCGGTTCTATTTCATTCTGTCCTTCGCTATGTTCGGCTCGTCGATTGAAGTCTCGGCGCGGTCGGCGCGGTACACGCAGTCATAAAAAAATAGCCTCTACTACGCTACTGAAGTCCGTTCAAAACACGGCTGTTGGGACTTCAATTGAAGAATTACTGTACCCGTCTACGACCTACGCAACCGAATCCCCCGAGGCTTTTGCGTCAATTGAGACATTACTGTATTCACAGGTTACGATGCCATGTTTACTTTGACTAACGAAAGGTTTCTTGTTACTTTCAAGTGAACGAGGAATGGGAGACCGCCATAAACGGTCTGATGTATAAAAACGGCGGAAGCCAAGATTACACCGTGGGCGCAGGAGCGAAATACATCATCGACGACAAATCGACGTTCCGGTGCAAGTTCAATACGGATCTGCAACTGGGCTTCAGCTTACAACAACAGCTCGCCGAGCAAATCACGGCGGCTCTGTCTTTCAACGTCGACTGCGCGAATGTGCAACGCGGCGGGCACAAAGTTGGCCTCGCTTTCCAAATTGAAGGGTGAACTGCGAATTCGAGACTTTTTCTACCGATCTTCTTTCACAGACCAGTCTCCGGTGTCCGTCATTTTTGAGTACGTTTGTCTTGTATTTGTGATCGTCGATATTGAATCGTCCGTATTGATATTAAACTATTATTCTTATCTAACGGTCTCCGAGTTTCTGTGATTCTTTAGCCACAGACCTGGACTACCTGACTATCATTATTATTATTATTATTATTATTTTATTACTCCATCCATATACTCCATTTCCTGATATCAAAATGAAAATAAAAATGTTCCATCACAATTTCAACAACCAGAAGTCAATTAAAAAAACATTCTAAACACCACGCTTACGTTAAAATGCACTAAAAAGGAGAAAATAAAATTTTTCCTGGTTCTGCCAAAAATGTAATATAAATTTAATTAAAATCATGACATTAGTCACTATAAAAATAAAAGCCTGGAGCGCCCACGAAGATTACGTCAATATAGTTTAGCGCTCCACACTTTTATTTTTATAGTCACTAATGTCATGAATAAATTAAATTTATATTAAATTTTTGGGAGAAACAGGAAAAATATTATTTTCTCCTTTTCAGTGCATTTTAATATAAACGTGGTTTTCGAAAAGATTTTTTATATATTTTTTTATTTTGTACGTTTTAGTCTTTTTTAAATGGAACGCAAGATATAGTAATACTGGAATGAAATAGTAAAATATAGAAACGCAAGATATGGCAATACGCGAGGTAGAATGGGGGGATGACTCCGAGAGACGACGTCTCTTGATGGAGTCCGAAATTGTCCGAATTGGAACTGAATGGATGGAACACCACACTGAGCTCATTCGGTGCGAAGTGGATCAGTGGAGCGGGGATGGGTTTGGAGTGGGAACGCGTAGCGGAGTAGGGAGCGCAGTCGCGCGGAGTGGGGTTCGCTGAACGCGATGATGTACTACTGAGCCTTGCGCGGCGAGGTGTGACTGTTAATATTTAAACATTTTTTCTCTCCTAGACGCACAATTTTTTTTAATTTGTTTTTTAATATTGCATTGTCATCAAGTTCTATGTTTAAAGTTTCAAGTCTCTAGCTCATCGGGAAGTGGTTTAAAATGGGATTACAAGATTTGACGCATAGAACAACGATAACGACAACAACGACACGGCAAGCTAATATAAGCGTGGTAAAAACAATTTATTTTCGATTTTTAATTATAATAGTATTTTTAATTTCTCGAGATGTTTAAAAAATTGGTCACGCTAAAAATTAATCAAGTAGTCCGGGTTTATCTACAACGTTCCATATCTTTTGATACAAATTCTGGGAAAAGTTTTTGCATAAAAATGTCCGTTTTGAGAGTACTTAAGCGAGCAGATAAGTTCCAATCCTCAAAGGAAACATTTGATACAGTATCTTGGTTATGATATTCGCACAGTCTCGAGAGGGAAATAAAATGTAAAATGTGTTTTATGTCTGGTTTTGAATTTTTGATAGAATATTTCCGAAAGTGAGATGGTACAGTTTTTCTATAGACTTTCGAGTATATTTCATAGTGGTATCTGTGCCAAAGATGCTTTCCATGGGCTTTACAAACTTGAAATTCCAAGGAAACTCATATTCTTCGTTCAGAATTTCATCATACCGAGGGAACAGTAGAAGTTTGGCAAAACTTCATTGAAATTGTTGACTCTTGTGTTTTGTGTGACCGTGTTGTGCTATTAAGATCTATTGTCTAGTTACAAGGGTTTCTCGGTGGCTTTGACGAAGTTAACACATTAACTCCCTCGGCGATCGAATATAATAGACACTATTCAATGACCAGATTTAAAAAGTCATTTTTATCATCAAGTGTTCGAGTGAACTAATTTTTGCTAGAGCTTGCAACACGCGGAAAAATTACATCAATTTGAACTTTGCAGTTCCAATTTCAGCAGGTAAATTTTTTTGGTTGGTGAGGGTTTGGAAATTTTTGGAGGTCGGGGCATTTTTTAAAATTTTTGCATTTTTGGAAATTTGAAAATTTTGGGGGTGTGGAGATTTTTGGGGATTTTGGGGATTTCGAAATTTTTTGAGGTTGTCATTTTGGGGGTTTGAAATTTTCGAAGATTTGGAAATTTTTATAGGTTTGGAAAATTTTGCAGACTTGGACATTTTTGCAGGTTTGGGCTTTTGAAATTTTTGGAGGTTGGAGCATTTTTTAATATTTTTGCAAATTTTTGCAGGTTTGGGGATTTTTGGGGGTTTTAAAATTTTTAGAGGTGAATGCATTCTTGGAGATTTGAAAATTTTGGGGGTTTGGAGATTTTTGAAGATTTTGGAGGATTTCCAAATTTTTGGAGGTCTGAAATTTTTCGAGATTTGGAAATTTTTGTAGGTTCGGAAAATTTTACAGATTTGGAAATTTTTGCAGGTTCGGGAATTTTGAAATTTTTAGAGGTTGTGACATTTTTGGGGATTTGGAAATTTTTGTAGGTTTAGAAAGTTTTGCAGATTTGGAAATTTTTGCAGGTTTGAGGATTTAAGTTAGGCGAAGCAGTAGGTAACGGTATTATAATTTTCAATTTTTTAAAATCGTGACGGTTCAATGTCTTAAAGACTGTTCGAGTTCCTTGAGCTCGGGGTTTTGAATTTTTTATCAGCTCTCGGAGCTGTCGGCACGTGCTGGAGGTTTGCGACCGATCGATAACTATGAAGCGATATACGATTCATCGCAAAATCTGGCTCACGCTACAAATTGCCTGTGTACGGCTAATACCGCCCGCATAATTGCCCATCAAACACAGTCATTGCGATACTGGACTTCTATAAACGGTCATATTAAAAACATTTTGCAGAACGGCTAAAATTACTGATAATTAAGTTGAAATTCATATTTGCTTTAGTGCAATTGGTAAAACATTGAGAACATACGTAATTTTCTACAATTTCACATTTTCTCTGATAATAACATGAATTGTTATTATTATAATACGCTGTCCCCGTTACGCACGTGTAACACTAATTATATTTTCTTTAATCCTGCGTCACGGGAAAAGCCAATATCTGTAAACTTGAGTCGGTAAAAGTATAAAAATATCATTTAAAAAAAAGAAAAACGCGAGGGGAAAGCTCCATTGAAAATTTTTGTTTTATTAAATAGCTAGTGAAGCGTACTTTAGATCGGTACGTAAAATTCGTCATCTGGCCATTATTTCTGTAATAACTTAATTCCGCGTGACTTAAACAACGGAACATTATGTCATAAATCTTAAAATTTCTTTCATCGTAATTCACGGCGTCTCCGTACAATTTTAAAGGGAGCGGATACGAAAACCATGGTGATTTCACGGTTTTTAATAAAAACTTACGGCGACACTTCGCGCACGCTATATGACGTCCTCGAAGTTTATCACACGCCGCGCGCCGCGCCGTGTCGAAGTATGAATAGCAACGTGACCGGAAATTAATGAAACCGGAACGTTATTGATCTCGTTGCAATACGCGCACTTCCATTGTAAACGAAGAAGTAGTTTGCCCGAGCTTTTTACCAGAGCGGATGAAAATTTGCGAACTTAAAGGGGATCGCTCTCAACCTCCTTTTCTAATGAGGAGAATAATGAAAAACAGTCATACAGCAGTTGGTGTTTAATTCCACAGTTTACTTGATAGGGGGTTTGAACGAGGGGCTCGAAACACGAAGAAAAGTGCTTGTTAAAAACTACTGCAATATATTAATAATTCAATTTCATTACGCGGAGGGCTGCTGAAATCCGAGAGCTGAGAGAGGGGACAAATCGGCGAGTGGGTGGAATTTGAGACCGAAGACTTGTGGAAACAAATCCCAAATAATCTGGAACTGAAACGAATAAAACACGTTCATTTTGAAAAGTTCAAGGGAAATCATTCGGACGGCAAAGTTTAAGTGATCTCAATCGATCAAGTGATTTGACAATAGATTGTGAAGAAACTTGGAATTAATCGTTTTGATTTTTGAACTAGTATAGTCGGTTTCTCGAAAGAAGATATCTGAAATGATAATAGCTGTTCACTCCTATGTTGCAAGTTTCAGGTAATGGGAGTGGAATAGGCAGCTGCTATGACTTCAGATATCTCCTTTCGATAAACCGACACTGGCAATCCTTGAATAACATGGCTGATTAATTGTTTTTCTGTTATACGATACCATGTAATACAAGATTTACAATTTTCTTAAAGATGTTCTGCAGGTATATAAAAACGCAACAAAATTTTTGAAAATTTGACAAGATATAATTCTTGCTAAATTAATGCAATTACCAAAGTTTGGGTTCGATTCACTGCACCGTTTAAGAATTGTAGCAAGTTAAAGTTTGCACATTTTAACACGTCTTCTTATGGAGAATTCATAAAATTCCACTTCAAACCCTATTTAAACCTTGAAAAAACGCAACTAGAAACTCCAGTTTTTTTATATACAGTCAAAATTATGTAATTAATTATGTTCAAAATTTATTAGGATTCACTAAACAGTTACAGAGCAAAAAATTATAAACTATTACAAAACGTCAAATATATCGTGTTCTCATTAATTTCACTAGCATGGAAACGCGACAACTGTGTAGAGTGTAGATCACTGAATATAGCTACAATCAGAGGATATACAATTATTCGCAAAAGTCACCTACAATTTTTGATAATATGAAGACAATTTGATTAAAAAATAAATATAACATGAAATTCACTAATTAAACGAAAGCTTTTTAAATTAATATATTTTTTAAATGCAAAATATACTCATGAATAGCTTTTATTGCCAATATATTGATGGATTTCGAATTTCTTGTACTTTTGTCTCCCATTGTACCTCCAGAACATCAGTAAGATGTTCTGAAGAATAATTTCATTTATGTTAACACTAAATTATACTATAGTTGTGTTAAATACAAATCGAGAGTTGTTCATAATGATTTTTGCAGCGAGAACGATCACTGTGTGGTTGAAAGCTGGCAAGATGTCGATGTTTAAAATATAAATGTTCATGAACATAAAGTTTATCGGAGAAGTATCCGCTGTCGGGCTGAATATCGACAACTTGTCAATAATCACCGCGATCAAGCTAAAACATCTATCTTTCCCAACCGTTCAGATCTTCCCTTTAACTTTTCGATCTCCTTCCGTTCCAATTTGCAATTACGAGGAATCATCATAAATCGTTATTAATTCACTACAAGAATAATAAGTTTTGTGCGCGTACGTTAATATAAAAGCGTCGTGGCGTAAATTTGATGAAATTGGACCGAGGATCTTTATGTAGAATAAAAAGGAAAGATAAATTCAAAATATTGGAGCAAAATAAAAATTTCTTTCGTTAATTATGCTGATACATTCAGAATAATGTGAAGATACCGTAAGATTCATTTAAATTTTTCAATGTTCTAAGTTCCACCAACTCATGAATGGGGTCCGCAGTATAATAAAAAAAAATTTTTTTAAACCACGCTTATAATAAAATGCACTAGAAAGGAGAAAATCATTTTTTTAGACATTAGTCCCTAGAAATAAAAGCGTGGAGCGCTAAATTATATTGACGTAATCTTCGTGGGCGCTCCACGCTTTTAAAATTATTTTCTCCTTTTTAGTGCATTTTAATATAATTGTGGTTTTTAAAAAGTTTTTTTATATATTTTTTTATTTTCTACTTTTTAATCTTTTTTAAATGGAATGCAAGATATAATAATACTGGAATGAAATAGTAAGATATAGAAACGCAAGATATGGAAATACGCGAGATAGAATGGGGGATGACTCCGAGAGACGACGTCTCTTGATGGAGTCCGAAATTGTCCGAATTGGAACTAAATGAACGGAAAACCACACTGAGCTCCTTCGGTGCGAAGTGGATCAGTGGAGCGGGGATGAGTTTGGAGTGGGAACGCGTAGCGGAGTAGGGAGCGCAGTCGCGCGGAGTGGGGATCGCTGAACGCGATGACGCACTATTGAGCGTCGCGCGGCGAGGTGTAACGGTTAATATTAACATTTTTTTTCTCCTGAGCACACAGTTTGTTTTTTTTAATCTGTTTTTTAATATTGGATTGACATCCAGTTTTGAGCTATGTTTAAAGTTTCGAGTCTCTAGCTCATCGGGAAGTGGTTTAAAATGCGATTACAAGATTTGACGCATACAACGACAACGACAACTCGGCAAGCTAATATAAACGTGGTAATAAAGCAACATTTTTTGAGATTTTTACTGTAACTAAAGATATGCAGTCCGTATTGACGAAAATTGACGCTAATAAACGTGTTACTTCTTCTACTACCTTTTATCCTCAACGTTATCCTCATATAATTATCCTCAACGTTATTTCAGTGGTATAGCTCTACCCAGAATAGCAGCGCAGGGTTATAAACCTCACCACGAGCCTAACACGATGTTATAGGCAGGAGGTCAACAATAGAAGTAGCCTTCACTCACGGCGACTCGTTTGTACAGCTCTATAAAAATCGACGCAATTTCATTCATCCAGTATCACGATGAATCAACTACAGAAATTGCAGATAAAAAGTTTTAATGGTGGACGTACGATATTAAATATAAATTCATGAGAATTGTTCAATAAAACATATACACTACCGCTCAAAAGTATCCGGACACTTCCTTTTCACTACGTTTTTATTATCATGCTCTCTTGTCTGTCTGTTCGGTACAATTTTTGCAATTGATTTTAAACTAACTTCCCGATGAGCTAGAGGCTTGAAATTTTAAACATAGTTCAGAACTGGATGACAATGCAATATTAAAAAAAAATTTTAAAGAAGCCTTATGCGTTTAGGAGATATAAACTATTAAAAATTTAACCGTTACACCTCCCCGCGCCACGCTCAGTAGTACCCACTCGGTTCCTACTGTGACGCATCCCCACTCGCTTCGCACCGAAGGAGCTCAGTGTACGTTCCAGGTCCGTGCGGTGTTTACAAAGTTACTACGTATCATTATACTATAATGTTTGTTTACCAAGGGAAAGAACAGTGACACCGAAATTCTCCGTCGAACCTTTATCTTTGACATGTTACCATGGCGTTTATTTTCAATAGGACGCGGTCGCAATACCGTCTGAAATTTACTACATGTCTCTGTTATAATCTCATCAAAATGTTTAAAATCGATTGAAAAATTTCACACACACAAGACTAAAAAGCAGAAAATAATTATTTAAATAAAAATAAATTTTTTAAAAATACCACGTTTTTAAAACGGACTAAAAAGTATAAAATCATTTTTCCTAGCCCCATACACAGATTCCTAACCCCGTACAGATAGTCCTGAAAATTTGTGATTGTAAATTTTGAATAGCTATGAAAATACTTGTAAGATTTAAAACGAAAAACATAGGGCGCATGCAATAGATAATTGATGCATGAATAGTTCACCTAAGTCACTAACAATGTTATTGCACTGCAAATGATATGAACTGCTGTGCGAGTTTTCTCAACGACAGCTACTCTCTACACTCCTTACTATGTATTATCTTGCGCCCTAAGTTTTTCGTTTTAAATCTTACAAGTATTTTCATAGCTATTAGCTGTCCTTTCTTGCGCCCTAAACGTTCATCGTCAATTAAACCACTAAATACAGTTAAATTATATCGTGTTTGGTCTTTTTTTAATCAGAAAAATGCCACGAATATATTAATGAAATTTTCATTAAAAAATAAGTAATAATAAAGAAGATTAAATATTGGTGTTACATTGTGAGGACGCACGGGCCTTTGAACTGTGCCGACGACTGCGACTCTCCGCGTCGCATTAGTAGTGGTTCACACCTATATACCCGAGCCGAGATCAGATTACTAAAGAGGAGGGTTTTATGCGTTTATATAGAGGATTTACTGTAATAGAATTTCTATCCACAGATACGAAGCCTAGTGGAACGGTCTCGGTGCTAGAAAGGAGTTCAAGTTTCACTTTGTTTCATTTCTAAAGTGGAAAGCGAATTCAGAGAATTTTTCGATACAAATACTAATAAAATACTAATAGAAAGATCGCCGCGATTAGTGCAAGCGGCAATATCTAATCTAGTCTAATATTGATAAGAGAGTTTCCACGTAGAGGTAGTTTCTAACTTAAAACGTTAGATATTCCATGAGAAAGTGATAAAGATCGATCTTAGTCACTATTTTAGATGCTTAAGTAACTTTTATGCGTTGCAATTAGACATTTCGCAGGTGTCTGGATACTTTCGAGCGGCAGTGTACGTGGTACATTTAATGAGTACATTTAAAAAAATCGATTTTCCGAGCCTTTTAAATAAAAATATACGGGACAGGAAGAAAGTCAATGGAGCAAGATCATTTTTGAAGGACACCGGTCGAATCGGAGCATGGCAAAGGTCGGCGGGGATAAAGGCCGGCCAAGTTTGTTGCCAATATTGCTCGACGAACGGCTTTCACCCTAGCATTTAAGCGTCGTTGTGACTATACAGCGGGGAATTATCAAAACCGCAGAAACGGCACACGTAAATCACAACTCACCCTGTGTCGTGGTACTGCTGGCATGCTGCTGGTCCTTCCACGGTACTGCCTTGGCCCTGGACCACGGGATCCAGATGTTAAACCAGCTGGACCAGCTGGACTGGTTGGACTCGGGCCACCAGGGCTTGCCCCTGGACTCAGGTGAGACGAGGAGGACATAGCACCTGGACTGATCGCTGGTGTCCTCGTAGGACTCCTTGGTGAAGGTGACAGGTGACCCCATGGCCCTGCTTCTGCTTGCAGGAACCTATCATTTCAAGACTTTTGTCAGAATGATGATTTTAATTGAATTTACAGTAATGAAGGATTTAAGTGTTGAAAGGGTTAAAATATTTTTTATTGTTTCACTGTGGATCCTTATGCATTTGTGTGTAGGCAAATGTTTAATACGATTTTTGCCTTATTGGGAATATACTCATTTTTATACGTCAATGAAAATCTATGTTCGCATAAAGATCCACGATCACAATGAAACTATGGATTTTCTGAATGTGAAATTTATAATGATACTTTCATTTCAAATTGAGTCTAGTAAAGCTGATATGATCATTGGCTATTTACACAGAAACACATGAATATATGAATGTACAACATATATGTATATTGAACTACGTAACTATTTATTACTGTGAGGAACTACGTCATTTAATGAAATGCTTTCCAAGCGTCAATTTGAGCTGTTACTTTACAATGAATGGGGAAAATGATGAAATACATGGAAATGAAAAAATGAAATGCACGGTGTTTCTTTGTGTACGAGAAATGCTTGAAGCTCCCGAGCACTTGCCTGCAATGATTGTAACATAGCAACGGAAAATAATAACGGCAGAAATAGTATGAAAATTGCAGGGAAACTTTTTCCAAGACAATAGGAAAGTGTGTTTCACTTGGGAAACGTTGGAACGTATAATTAGGGAGAACATTTGCACAAGGAAGTAGGTGTAACACGGAAACTTTCGTACCAATCTTAACTTCGCCTACAGCGAAGTGATCGATGCAGTAATTACATAAACGAATGCTTGAATATCGTCGTAGAAAAAGCTCGGATCAAGAAACAATTTCGGCTAGCTGAGAATCAACAACTGAATCCGAGAAACTTAACTGTGTTATACTTTGACGCAAAAACGGGCCCACTATTCTCCTTTGCGGAACAAGAAAACAGAAACAATTTATACAAACTGTACTGTCCGTCCAACGAGAGATGGCACAGATTTTAATAGTGGGGTGCAGGGGGATCTGCGGACCCTACTCTTGTGCTTAGGTTCTGGCGGGAACAATCGTGATAGGAGCTCGGCGTCACACACCGCTAGATACATATACATATGTACACGAGAATTGCAACGGTCGGGAAATTTAAGATCACGTCTCGCTAATGCACATTTGGGGCCCCTACGTAGTCACAATCGCTAGGTAAAAGATCAACCTAGCGCGCTTGGTGTTTAAGATGGCCTACTTTTGCGATTTCGAGGCGTAATTTTCATTATTCGGCAGCATTTAGCGGAAGACACATACATTTTTTTAAATACCGAGAGATTTAGGGTTCTTATAGAAAAAGCATACACCAAGCGCACTTGCGGGGACACATACAATGTCAATGCAACCTTTATTATGTTAAACTATACGTGTTTCAACACACAGTTTGAAATTTGCCGAGATACACCCCCAAACGGAGGGTTGAGTACAACTATAGTTCCGGCATTTTTCGCTAGGAGCGCTAATGTCTGTTTCTGATCATTCAGTCACTGTTTTACCGATACAGTGACTGTGACTACGTAGGGGCCCCAAATGTGTATTAGCGAGACGTGATCTTAAATTTCCCGACCGTTGCGATTCTCGTGTACGTGTGTGTATCTAGCAGTGTGTGACTGTGCCACCACACTCTCGCTCGACCAAGGTCAAATCCGAACCGCGACGCTCGTTTGCTGTCTTCGTCAAGCAATTCGGCCAATCGCAGAGGACGTGTAGCGCGGAGTAGGGATACCACGTGGTACCTACGAGTTTCTCTGTGCCAACTCTCGTTGGACGGACAGTACAAATAATTATTTTCTCCTATCATAATTGAAAACTCAATTTACAGATGATAAAATATTTATCATTCATAGTCACGATATTTCTGCTTCGAAATCACTTGAAAATCTCAAATAGTTGAAATCATTCATAATTACAGAAATATCAGGTTGAGTCCTAAATCAATATCAATTTGATTTATCAATCATTATTTGATTGAATATACAGATATGAACTGTGACTCAATCTAATACTTAGATTGCTTTCTTATTGTTAGTTTAATATTGTGATAAAATCGAAGTGGATTTAACTCACCTGTGCAGATCAGGGGTGGGCCTAGCAACCGCGATGCTGGAACTGCGTCTTCTGGATGGAGTAGGCGACTTCGGGGCGTCAACTGTCGCATGACCTTGGGAATTCATCATCGAACTGCGACGGACTTCGACCTCACTGCTGCGCCTCTGAAAAGCACTTTTGCTGCTCCATCGTCGGCCCTTCGGATCGGCGTTCGGGTTATCCTGCTGTCTGAAACGCCACCACGATGACTTTTAGCAAGGAAGCTAAAGTAATTGCTCCCCGAAGTCGTGTCGGGGTCGGGACGATTTTTCACCGTGGGGCCGGGTCAAAGGGCTAAAAGCGTTTTTATGCTCGACGATAGAGCGGCTCGCTTATTTACCAGAATTTTAAACGATCCAGAAGAAAGACGACCGGCTACGGTTTAAACGCACGCACAGGAGGGGCGTTGTGCAAGAGAATAGGGTGGAGTTCTTTATGCGAATGTAAATAGAAATCGTAAAACTTCGACGCGAGACATTTGCCTAATACGATTTGTGGACTGTCGATGCTTGAATACTTCATGCGTCCGTTTGGCTTTTCAAGTTGCTGAGATGTCTTGATTTACTTAGATCGGGCATGCTTAATGTTGTCATTGCAATTCCGCGAGAAACGTTTCAGAAGTTTTTAAATCTTTAGTTGGTTTATTTGCTTCATTGTTAGTGCGATATACTAACAGTAAAATTATTACAGATCTCTACGTTTCAGGCCAGTTCTAAATTAATTGCACCGATGCACCGATAGCTATAATAAATAATGATTCGCGTTCGCTACTATACAGGGTGTCCCAAAATTCGTGAACTTCCCGAAAGGGGGTGGTTCCTGAGACCATTTCATTTCCATTTTCCTTTGCAAAAATGTTATCCGCGGCTTTGTTTAGGAGTTATTAACGAAAAATACGGACCAATCAAAGCGCGACCTAGACGCGAGTTGCGCTCTGATTGGTCCGTATTTTTCGTTAATAACTCCTAAACAAAGCCGCGGATAACATTTTTGCAAAGGAAAATGTCGCTTGAAATGGTCTCAGGAACCACTCCCTTTCGGGAAGTTCACGAATTTTGGGACACCCTGTATGTAGTATCTCGTCGTCGAAGAAATCCTACTACATGGGAATGAATTAAATCGACTAATTAACACAAAAGTTCAAGTTGTCCGCTGGAACACACTCGGCCGAGTTTACTTCCATTAAATTAAAGCCGCACGCGCTTGATATCAGAGTGTTCGCGTCTTGGAGATCTATGTTGCTTGTATCCAGTGGTTCCAGTTGAAATTTCTCCACTAAAGCTCGCTCGTGTGATCAAGATCTCTCGTAGATCCCTTTACATCATGTCTGAGCTTTGTGTCAAACCTTCCTAACAATTCAATTACGATTATCATCAAGACCCATCAAGGCATAATCCCTTACAATCCTTTACAAATTATTATAATAATATTATTACATCATTTTATATTACGATATTATTGCGCTATTATATTACTATCTAATCAATTACTAAACATTTAGGTATTGTATGTCGCTTAATAACCATATATATAGTCCAGTCAACAAAAAGTTGTAGAGGAAAATGGAAGGAACACAATTTTTAACTTTAAATTTTTAATCTTTGTTTGGACTAGTTAAGAGGTATACATACTAAAAGTCCCCACTCCTAGGAGGTGAGCGGGGTGCAGGGGGGCACGTAGAAGGTAAAACTTTTTCAGTTCTCCGCTTATATCTCGGAAACTATGCGTCTTAGCGATAAGATCATTCCATACAAAATTAAAGCTGACAAAATATGCCACAAGATTGATTCGATTCAGTTTTTCGCTATCTCGCATAGTTTCCGAGATATCCGCGCTCAAAGTTCACTAATTCTGAAGAGTTAGCTAGTCGAATAAGGCAAAAAACGTGACACAAAAATTTCTTTTTCACAATTAGTGAACTTTGAGCACGAATATCTCAAAAACTATGCAAGATGGCGAAAAACTGCATGGAATCAACCTTATGGCACATTTTGTCAGCTTTAATTTTGTATAGAATGGTCTTATCGCTAGGACACATAGTTTGTGAGATATAAGCGGAAAACCGAAACCTGCACCCCGCTCACCTCCTAGTGGGGCTTTTAGTATGTTTACCTCCTAACTAGTCCAAACAAAGACCCAAAGTTAAAAATTATGTTCCTTCCATTTCCCTCTACACCCCCCTTATGAGCATTCGTTGACTGGACTAATAGCAGTTGAAGAAGCTACGTAAAAACAAAAAAGAAAACAGGTATTGTATGAGATATTATACCAATTTCGTATTCATAAAATTTGAAAAATTGTAGGAAATGGAAATATTTTAGATCGGAAGAAATGTTCAATTTTCGAGTTAAGATTGCTCCGAGTGCAAAAGGTGAAATAACACCGTGTTCACAGTGTTTCGCCAATTTGAGAACTAGAACTCTGGAGTAAAAGTTTGACGCTCCGTCGACTTATATATCGTTTCCACCACTGAAATCTTCATCCGAGTTTGTTATCCCTCCACCAAGATGAAATTTTTGCTGGAAGTCAACATCAATTAGGCGAGGACAGTGGTGGCGTATAAAATTCGACCTGAATCGCGGAAAGAACTATGAAAATATGTCATTCGGGCTCCACTATTTCCCTTGTATCTCCCGAAGCGAAATGCACCTAATATTTTTGCAATATTTTCACCCCAGCTATTTGTTTAATCGACGCAGCATAGGCACTACAATTGTCCTACAGTTACATAAGTATTTTAGAAAAAGTTTTTAATCAACATATAAACTTCCGAATCTGTGTTCCTCAGTATACAACATGAATTATTCAAAGTCAGCATGAGTAATGTATAACCGACTATAACAATAATAATAATCCGGTATAATATAAATAATTCCGTATGTAAACGAATTCGATAATTAAACCGCGAATATTTATGCTTTACGGCGTATGCAAATTTACAGAATACAGGAAGACGTGTATATGTGTGCAAATGAATACTACGCTTATTCTATTTATTTTTAGTACCAGGAATACGCTTTAGCCGATAAAGCAAATATTATCCTTGCTTCAATTATACCTGTATAAAATTAAATACGAAATTGGATATTTGTACAAATGTTCCCTGTATAGAAACAAACACGAACAATAAATGATCAACAAAAATAGGTAAGAAACTAAATAAATAAAATTCCCGAAAATCCGCAATGGAACAGGAGATCCAACAGCCATCGAACTAAACAACAACAAACGCTATTCCAACCCGTGTAATATTATTATTCAAGTCCACACATCCGATCTCTCTGCAACAAATAAACAAACAACGCGTACGTTCGCAACAGCTAACAAACTATGTGTACACTTCCAAAAAAAGATAGCACACGCGTGCCATCTTCAATTTCTCGTGTTAAGATTATGTTAGCGTAGAAACTCTGTGTAGTGTGTAAAACATACCTTCTGCGAATATGTAAACAGAACATAGATTGACTTTAGTTCAATGAGTTCTCTTAATTGGAAGGGAAACACATAATCCGACACAAACAAAATGATAGCACACTTGAAAAATAAAGATATATATTTTATACAACACAACTATATGTTTCATGAAACAAAAATATACATATTTCTTATAACAATATATACACCAAACTATATTTTTCTAATAATGTGTGGAACCTCCTTCGTTTTCTATGATTTCCGCTATTCTTTTAGGTAAAGAATCATATAGTTCTTTAATGTTTGTCTAAATTAAATGTTCCCATTCAGTTGTAATGCAAGTTTTTAATTCATTTATATTTGAAAATTGTCGGCCTTCAGCATACACTGCTTGCGAAAGCATTGCCCAGCAATTTTCAATGATATTAAGGTCGGGTCAGCACGTTGGCCATTGAAGAGTGGAGCTGTTTTCATTTAAAAAATATTCCTTAACAATTTTAGCAGTATGTACTGCAGCATTATCTTGTTGGAATATATATGTTGTTTCAGCAATGCGTTCTGCATACGTATAAATTTGATTTTTTATTAATTGGAGATAACGAACGCTATTCATTATCCCGTGAATAAACTTTATTTCTGTCTTTCATTTATATCCGATACCAGCCCAGACCATTACTCCACCTCCATGCATTCGGTGTCGAATTTTTGTTACTGGTTGCTTATGAATATCACGATAATAATGTGTACATCCGTCTGGTCCATCAAGGTTGAACCTCTTCTCATCCATAAAAATTACTTTTCTCCAAGTCTTTTTCCAACGTACATGTTCTTTTGCGAATAACAAACGTGCCCCCTTATGTCTTGCGTTTAATGATGGTTTTGCTGTTATTCTAGACCGATTTATGATATTACTAGTCCGAAATACACGACGAATATTTTGAATATGTGTTTCGACTCCAGCTTTCTTAGCGATCTCCCTTGCAGTAGCACACAAATTGGAAGCAGCACGTATTATTGCTCGTGTATCGCGTTCAGATAATGCTGCTGGCCTACCTGTACTTTTCTTCTTTCCATATGCACTTGTATCTTTCAGCAAATTATATATAACTTTTCGACTGCAACTAACTTCTTTTGCAATTTGAGCAATAGACAACTTTTGTTTTCTCAGAGCTAACATTGTGCTAATTTCCCTTTCACTAATCTTTTTGCCACGACCCATTATGAGAATAGCAATACGACAAAGCTCTAAACACAAATTAAATACTGTATCTCCGTGGAAGCTCACGAAACACTGAAGAATATGTAAATATTGTTCCAGTGTGCTATCATTTTGTATGTGTCGATTATGTGTTTCCCTTTCAATTAAGAGAACTCATTGAACTAAAGTCAATTTATGTTCTGTTTACATATTCGCAGAAGGTACGTTTTACACACTACACAGAGTTTCCACGCTAGCATAACCTTAACACGAGAAATTAAAGATAGCACGCGTGTGCTATCTTCTTCTTTGGGAGTGTATATCAAGAAATAAATTACGAAGAAACGTACGGCACGTGTTTCGAGAACGACAAACGAAGTAAGCTCCTTCGTTGTCCAAAGGCCGGGGGTTTGAGCGGACAACGAACGTGCCCGGACACTATTTTTGATTTATGACTGCGTCTAGATATCGCGTCGATCGTGCCGAGCGAGACTTCAGTAGAGAGCCGAACATAGAGAAGGACAGAATGAAATACGGATCGCGTGACCGAAGCGTGTCGCCGTCGCCGGCACAGTTCAATGAATGTCCCATACGCTGTTCTTCGTTGCCTTCGAAACTTTCATCGTCGATTAATCCATTAAATACAGTTGAAATTATATCGTATTTGGTGTCATTTTAATAAGAGAAATGCCAGAAATAAGCTAGTGAAAGTCCCATAAAGGAATAATAGAAATTAAGAAGTTTTAGTATTCGATTCACTCGAGTCAATGTAGTGGTATTCACACCGATATACCCGAGCCGACATCAATCGTCGCCGTCCTGCGGAGCGACTCGGCGTTGACAGACAGTGGGTAGGCACCCGGACAACGATTGTGTCCACGATTCGGGACAGCGAAGGAGCTTTTACTGTAGAGGCAAATATAATATCGGGAATAAACGCCCCGTTGAAAAAGTGCTGCGCAATTCGCCGATATTTCCATGTACGCGCTCGTGTTCAAACATTTGCAAAAAGAATAAACATCATTGACCCACATGTTTTTCGCGCGCGAGAGACACACGCATTTATCCGAAAGTTTCCCGCGACTGCCGCGAAAAAATATTACATATAGTATATACAATGTACGAACTATGAAAAGCAGTCTGCGAGGAGATGGTTGGAACATAACGTCGCCGGATACGGTCCGTTTAATCTTCCTCGCGCAAAAATTACACGCGCCACTTGCGCGCCGACTTTCAGTCACCGGAACGAGCTTGGGAAACGCGTCTCCCGCAACTTTTAATGAGTCCTCTTGGAGAGAGGAGGGCCAATAGTAGTCACTAGAAATGGCATCGAGTCCCGGTATGTGCCTGCGAATTGCTAATCGAGCTCTGAATCCATGTTTCATTTCGTGACGCTCGAAGCCTGCTCAAAAACGATAGTTCACTTTTTATTCCAGCTGCCTTCAAATCCTAGAACGAGCTTCGAAAGCTTATTAGTTCTAACTAGAAAGAAGTGACAGCGAAGCAGAGGTGGGCATTATTTGGCGAAAAAAATATTTGAAATACTATTTAATATTTTAGATTTTATTTTACTTAAAGAAAATAGTATTTTATTTGAACAATCTGAACCTCAAAATAAAATATTTCTATTTTAATAATTTCATCCATAAAATAAAATATTTCTATTTTAATAATCTGAAACACAAAGTAAAATTTTTCTATTTTAATCATTTGAAACACAAAATAGAATATTTTATTTTTTGCATCGTTATACCTAATACTTTCAGAAATAGCATTACTTATTTAATATTTCTAATTTTAGCAATAATTTAAAGAAGAAATGGTACTTAATATATGAAACTATATCATTTGCCACATTTTCGATTTATTTTCTTGTTTCATTGCTGCTATTACTGCGTATATCCACTTCAATTCACAGCATGCGCCTACTGAGGTTTGTTGATAAACATACAGTGTATCTTACCACCAGGAAACTATACTCAGAAATCTATTGAATGCGAACCATTATTTTGAGCAATAATATTTAAAATTGAAATTGAAAATAAAGTCAAAGTCCAAATATTTTTAATATACTTAAAATAAAATACTATTTTCAAATACTATTTTCAAAAACTACTGCAACAAATAAAATATTTTATTTTCAAAAATTATTGCATCAAATAAAATATTTTATTTTCAAAGTTGTACAGACACTGTAAAATAAATGGGATTATTTACTATTTACTATTTAAAATACTATTTTCCCCAGTTCTGCAGCGAAGCAAGCAGTGGTAAAAGTCTGAAAAGTTGGACTGCGTTGGACTGCGTAGCGAGATTTGTTTAATTTCTAAATTATTATTCGGAATTATTTCAACCAGTAGGTTTCGAACAAATTCTGCAATGGAAGTTTTCCATTTCCGTTCGAATTACATTATTCCGCGGAGCTGACAATTATCACCGGTCTCGTTCTCGATAAAGATTTTGATGGCAAATCGATACAGTCTCCGGCGGAAATGGAGTTGCCATAATCGAACCCCGATCCCGTAGACAGCCTCTGATCTGGCATTTTAAGTTGGTCATCCGCGCTTATAGCACGTCGCACATATAATCATCATTCGAGTCGCGGATATTTCACACTTCGCTCCACTTTTCAAAGGCAATTATTAAACGCGCGTGCTTTACACAGCGTGTCCAGTCCACGCCGGCCAACCATAGTAACCCAAGAAAAGTTTAATAAGATTCTGATCTTCTTTGAAACTGCTAATGGGGTGAACAAACTTCTTTTTTTAGTCCATCTCCTTCTTAAAATCAGATCGAGGTCTGCGCTGGTGGACGGGGTTGTAAGCCGTTCAGTAAATTACTGGAACAAGGGCTTGAGTCTCTTAAAGCTGTAATTGCTCTAATGAATCTTACATCTGGGCGACTTAATGAAATCTTAACTCTTTGATGCAGTACAAAGACGTTATATACTACACATTGTATGAAATATTGTTAATTACCAACTAATACCAATTAATTACGTATTACCAACAACACGTCTATTGTCATCTTGAGAACAGCTTTAAGATTACTCGGGCGATAAGTTAAAAAATAAATGAGACGTCAAGCTGCCCACTGGATTCAATGCTACTTGAATTATTGAGTCAGAACTAAATTCGTCAAGTAGAACGTAGTTACATTTACAAGAGAATTGGTGTTGCAAGCTAATATTTTGATTTTCCAAGATTCTTGGCAACGGTGAGCGTGTTAAACGAGTCGGAAGTCGCCTAACAATTTCCAGAGGCGACTGTTACCTCGAAAATAGGTGAATCTAGCGTGATTCGCAAAGGGTAGCTTTGATTGGCCGCAGAAATTCGATATTCAGGAGGACTAATGCTTTCGTAGGACTTTCAAAGTAAAACAATTCCTCGAACTTCTCGTGGGGAACGCGCGCGCCCGAGCATCTGGAGCGTGTAAACCCGACTCGAAAATTGTCAGATATATACACGAATGATTTACGGTCGCGCCGTCGCGTCGGTCGGACACAATACACCGTAATCGGATTAATCTAATCAGATCAGTACCCCAATGTACTCGCACTTATCGTACGAAACGAGGTGCGCGGTCCTCGGAACCGGTAACGTTCCCTTTGAACTCCGTCTCCCTGGCTGAATACTTGGCAAATTCATGGGATCAAACGTCTATTTCGATTTGTCAATTTACTGTGCTAATAGTTAGCGAAAATTGCGAGGGCTCACTTAGTTCACCAACGCTTCCACGAAGCTGCGAATCGGAAAGCAGCTTTTCCATCGAATTCGAAATTTCTCGATCTACTCAGTTTTATTCGAAACCTTTCAAACATATTTTTCCTTCTTCGGGGATTCGTGCTATAGTCACGTTTCCTTTTATTACTGGTCTGCTAATTTCTATGTAGAATTAAATTGTTCGTGCAGCATTTACAGAAAAGATAATTACATTGAAATTTCTTCCTTTTACTAATAGCATCGATTATTTAAAAGCTACGTGACCACATTCTTACATTCTTCCAATGCTTTCAGTGTTTTATGTTTAACCTACTTATTTTGATCATAATAACTGCATAAGATCCCTAGTCTATTTCTTACATTATTCAGTTACGTTGGAAGCTCATTATCGTTTCTG
This sequence comes from Lasioglossum pauxillum, assembly GCA_933228785.1. Taxonomy (NCBI): domain Eukaryota; kingdom Metazoa; phylum Arthropoda; class Insecta; order Hymenoptera; family Halictidae; genus Lasioglossum; species Lasioglossum pauxillum. Next base: position 36,876,643 of record OW121699.1, on the reverse strand, counting down.
CGTAGAAACAACGTTATAAAGTTACTAAAAATCATTGCAAGTTACGTTTGAATATTTCTTCCATCATCGATATAATTTAGCATCGACTGGAGTTACGCATCTAATTCTTGTTCTTTCACCACTCAATTATTCAGAAAAAGATTTTTGAAAATGCTATAAATATTCTCCTTTAAGAATTTTCGGTGTAAAAATCCTGAAGTCCATCATAATCACCTAGGTATCAGCTTATCCTCGAGCATGCTGGGCAGGTCGTTCGAGTCCTCGTTCAGGGTAGCAAAGAAGTCTTGGAACCTGTCAGGGAAGCTGCTCGGCGGGCAGCAGTTCACAGAAACCCGGTCAAAACTCTCGGCGGGAATTTTCTGGCCGTCTTCATGGTGTCTCGACGTGTCTTGCGTGTCCATACAGTCTCTTTTTCGTAATCGTTCTAACTGAAGCTTTCCCTCGTCAACTTTCGCAGCCCCACTGTTCGGCACCCCATTCAACCAGCCAGCAACTCACCACAAAACAACCGAACGAGAAATGTTCTTCAACAAATATCCCTCAAAGTTTTTCAAAATCCAAATCGACCTCGACCCAAACGAACCTCCAGCACTATTTAACAGTACTCAACTGCCACATGTGAATCGACAATTCAAGATTTTATTCAAGATCTAAATCTTCGACTCAACTCTCAAAGGGGACTGTTGGTCATCCAATAATAGACTTTCGGTCACCGAGAGGGGATACGCAGATTCGAACACGTGGATCATAGACGCCTGGTACCACTAGATACCGATGATCTGAATTGAAAGTCTTTAACAACTCACTAGCTCGAAGATGATCTAGAGATGAAGAATTCGGTGCTGGTGAAATCGCGAAAAATCGCGAGATCGTTTTGCGCGAAACCGATCCAGTCGGGAGGCGGTTGTCGAAGAGCGATGTTGGTTTTTTCCCGACGAGACCCTGGAGAAAACTGAAGCTCGCATCGTGTGTTGCACGTCGCTCTAGCCCCCGCTCAGAGTCCGCAGCTTGCGCAAGCGTCACTCACCCCCGAAAGCTCAACTGAATCGCCGGATACGCGATAACTCGGTGAAAGTGACCAGCCGTTCTTCCCTCTGCTTGTCCGCGATGACTTTCTCTCTATCCACGATTCTTCCTCCCTCCCTTCCTTTTTCTCTCTTTTTCTCTCTTCCTCCCTCCCTCTATTATAGCAGCTCGTTTCGTTCTCTCGCGTATTTCCGCTGCAATCGTCACGCGCCTCTCTAAAATTGAAAGGGAACTGGGCGTCGAGCGTGCTTCTACCGAGCTGCATCCCTTTGGAGGGTCATTTGGCGAGGGAGTCGTCTCACGATGACACGGAACGACTCCGGCGAATAGACTTCCGGAATAAAGTTTCCGTAAATAGACTTGAACGGTCACGTTCACTTGTTTCGTCGGCTTTTTGCTCGGTTCCGTTCCGTTTTCGGCACCAGTTCCTCCGAAAAAGACAGCTCACTATTGCAGGACGGAACAAGTGGTCATTCTAGATGGAAAAAAATCAGAAATCATTTACGTTGTCTATAGCACGTCCAAATATTATTGTAAAACTTAAAACTTAGTTTTATAGTATTTTGAAGAAAAAAATTGAATACATAAAGAACGTTTTATTTATACGGGGTGTCATATGCATGTTGTATTACCTTGAAATGGGAAAATCGAAAAATACGGACTAATCAGAGCGCGGCTACGTCGGACTATAAATGCGGACTCGAAGTGCTTCGAAAGCCGATTAAAAATGGTACAAAACGAATAAAATAACGCGTTAAACGAGAGTAATCATTCCAGCAAAATACCAAACATGTTTTGCTGATCCCTTAGGTAGATCAAACGCGAAAAATCCGAGTAAATCCTATTTTCTTGGAATTTAATCTTGTTACCCTAGACAAGATGCTCAGAGCGCCGTAGTCGGCCATTTCGTGCGAACGCGTGGCATGCTTTTTTTCATCGTTACCTTTCTCCGCTTACATTAAAATATCATAAATTTCGCTCGTTTCTTACATATCAGCGGAATCCATTCCAGGCGGGAAACAAGACAATAATAGGCAACGAGGGAGAAGCGACACTGTCAAAGCATCTCCTTTTTCTCCACGGTGAAAAAGAATCTCACCGAGGAACGCTGATAAATTGTGTATCCATAAAAATCTATTTCGTCCCCTCTCGCCCGTTTGTTTTCTCGTCCGTCTCAACAATGGCCGAAGAAAAATAGAAATTGGCGAACCGGGCGACAGAAAGGAATCACCGAGCAATTGGAATTTATTACGAGTTTTCGCGCGACCGTGTTCACAGTGACAGGATCTCATAATAATTGCGACGTTCGCGTGGAAGTTTCGCACATCCACGTATTTACGGACATAGAGAACTGCTTCGAGTATTATAAAATTAGAAGCGGTGGAACTTTTGGTGGAAGCAGATGTGAATCGCAATTCCCGTTTCATTGAAGTGTTTGCGACCTGCATTTAGTCTTTAACTAATTCAACAGTGCTCTTCGAAAATTCTCATTCCATTAATTTCGTGAAAACTGCGTAATCATACAAGCACAAAATGCGAGACTGTGTTTATAAAAATATAACCTATAAATTCTATATTGTAACAGAGAATCACGTGACCACAACCGAGCGGATTAATTTGCAACTAATCAGTTGCACCATATGGCTTTCAACGCGGTGTGACGCAAATGTAAATAATGATAAAGATAAGGGGATGAAAAAATAAATCCGATACGGCCACACGACTAGTATTTCAATGAAAAATGATTATACGTTCCTGTCGCCTACTTGCCCGGGGAGATTATATTTCCACCATGAAATAATTCAACGATTCTCACCATGACGTACATAGAAACGTTTGAAACATTTTTATCCCTTTGTCCAGGAAGCTCTTACGCGAATAAGAATGTCATTCTTGAATTCTGTATTCAGAAGGACTGCGGAGGATGTTATGCGTAAGTTCGCAAACAGCCATGAACAGCTTTCTAACTTCTAACATTAATTACCTGACTGACGTGTCGCTGCTGTCTATGTAAATATGAGATGCGTTATTAGATTCCATCTCGGTTCGCGTGTCCAATTTCGAGCACGACGAAAACAATTCCGTTGCGATACACCGAACGAGTGTACAGTAAACTATGCTGAGAAGTTAGAGTGTAGATTATGACTGAAGTTCTGATTGGCTAACGCAATGGATAACGCAAATTATGCATTTCAATATGTACTACGGTGCGACAACTAAGTAAGTGCGTGTCTGTGTTTCTTGTAGAACGTAGAAAATCAATTGTCACTTACGTGCTATGGTTCTTTCACATTCCTCGAGTCTCATTCGTGGATCAGGATAATGACAATTGGAACATGCAAGTCACACACACATTCATTCTTCAATTATTATAATAAACATTTAATGATAAACACAGCTTTGTCGCTTTCTAACCCATAAACTCGCGAGATCTATACCGGGAAAATCGATATACATACAAAGAAATTGCTAGATCTAGTGTCGCCACCTAGCGAGTTTACAATCTAACAAGAACAACTACGCCACATTTGCACCTCATAGGTAACCACAGTTTATGAAATACGCTGTACAATTCGTTGAAAAAGTTTCTTAGTCAATTAATCTTATAAATCTTAAAAAATGTGCTACTTCTTCAACACAGATAATTAATGACAGCTTTTATAAATGATATCTATACTTTTACAAGTTTTATTCCTTACGTTGATCCAAAAAACTACGAAATTATTATTCTGTTGTTGTAGACATATTTTAGCGAATGAAAATGTGCACAAAATTCTTTTTTCTGCACTAATGGCTGCCACGAAAAAGATTACATCCTAATCTTCAATGAGGAATGTAATCGTTCATGAAATTAATCTTTCGCTGTGTTTCGCTCGTGCAATTTATTTTTCCACGACCAAATTGCTCGAGCTCGACTCCCCTACTCGAGTCATTAAAAAACCATTAGAATTCAGCAGTGGCACGATTCTGTTCGAAGCCATTAGAGGATTCCGTGTTAGGTGGCAACCGATGTCCAAACTGTCGGCTCATTCCCCTAACATCCCCTATCACAGGATGACCAGCAACTTGTTACAGGATGTCGATCCGACGTCGCGTAAAAGAGAAATGGCTGCTATCTGGAAGTTTCGTGTCGATATACTGGGAAGCTAAACGAAACTGGAAGATCGGTGGGAATCAGAACAGAAATATGTTCGGCAAGCCGCGGGAAATTGCGGAAAAGCAAATAAACATTCAGGAGAGAGAGAGAGAGAGAGAGAGAGAGAGAGAGAGAGAGAGAGAGAGAGAGAGAGAGAGAGAGAGAGATAGGAAAAGGGGTGGTGGAACAGTCCCTAGGATTTCGAAGGGTGAACCGGGGATAATCGATTGATCCTTATCCGCAGAAAATGTTCACGGAAGTCAAACAAAATTACTGGACACGTGAACAAACAACGCAACAGAGGATATTACTGATTGCAATCGGTTTGAGAGGTTGGATAAGGAAGAAATTCGCTGAATAATTAAAAGCGAGGTATTCCGGGTACATTCGCATCGGCATAAGGCTTTAAAAGAATCTTTGTTTAATTATAATTGGTTCTCGTAGACGAGGTTCTGCTGTACATTCATAATTAGAAAAGTTTGTTGAAAATCTCTGAAACTGGTTTGATACCACTGTATTGGGTTAGTAGAAACGGAATGAAGAAATTGCTGGATTTTCCGTGCAAAATGGATGATAAGCGAATAGTTTGAGCGAATTCCAGCTCGAAAATGGCGGCGACCGTTCGAGGACCGATCGCTCGAACGGCTCTTCCGACGAGAACTGTGTCAAATGTTCCGTTTCCCTCTCACATTGACAAATCGGGTCCAGCAACGGCTAACACCGGCTTTGTGTCAGCAGCGTCGAGTGACGTCGGATAAAAGGGGGTTGACAACGAGGCTCGGGACGTGGAGGATTACAAGAGATACAAGGAGGAAGCGACGGAGAACCTATTCATAGATCAGTAGCCCTTTCGAGAGTTCGACGAGAGGGGGAGGAGGAGGAGGATGCGGCTGAGGCGATACACCGAGACAATGCTCACTATCTTTAGACATTACTCAAGACGCCGAAAGAGAAACGCGTGTCAGCGACACCTTTCCCGATCGAGATTGCAAAAGGACCGCCGAAAATTCATCCACCGCTAATTGAACCTTGCACTTCGTTCGACTATCCAAACGGGCAAGGACAAGAGATATAATCAGCGGCGATAGTGGAAACAATCGATACACTCTATTTTGCTGTCCCGAAGCTTTTTCTCTCGACAAAGAGAGAGGTATATATTTGAGTGACAGACAAATTGTTTTCCAAAATTATACTGATTTTTAAGCATTATTTTTAAGCATTGTACAATATATCACAAGATCAGGAACATCTCTCGATGCAGTATTTGCAAGGCATTTAGACAAAATCGAATGAAGAATATTTATATCATATTTTAGCTATCACAAGCCAATTGTTTCAATGATAGACTCATAGAAAATCATAGAAAAAATAATGAACGATCAAAATTTGCGACGCAAAGAAGGAGAGCGTATGGGAAAGGAAGAGACATAGTTCATAGCATTTCACATACGCTCTCCTTCTTAGCGTCGCAAATTTTGATCGTTCATTATTTTTTCTATGATTTTCTATGATCCTCCGAAAAGATTGTATTGCATTTAAGTTTGTGTGTATAAATTCACATAAATTAAATAGAAATTACTTCATACTTTTTAATTTTTTTTTATAAAATTTTTGCATGTCTTTTCTTCTAGTAAACACGTAGATCCTGTACTCTAAAGCTCGATTAACGCATAAACTCAATTTTTTTGATATTGAGGCGTTTTTCCTGACAACCACAGATATATGTCTCCAACTGTCCACGATCTCCGAATTTTTTGTAGATCCTCGACCTCGGAACCAAAGTGTCTACCATGATCCCAGGGTTTACGGCCGAAGGTCCAATCCCCTATCGTCTCGAGAGTTTTTGCGTGGGACGAACGGCTAGCCGCAGGCTCGTCTTAATCATTTTCCAGCATTAACGAACGAGCTTTGATGTATCCATGGTAACAACCGTGATAACAGATATCGATCACCCAGGTTCGGGTCGCCTTCCATCACTCTCGGAACGATAAATTAATAGCGGGAAAATTTCGGAACACGCGCTGGTCTGCCTACAATGCAACGCAGCGGTGACTGATTCGGAGGAAGGGACAGAGAGAGAGAGACAGAGAGAGAGTCAGCTGGCAACTAGAGCGGGATAATTTTATTTCCGGAAATTACCTGTGGCCAATGAGTTATCAATTTGCCCGTTAAACCGGACCTGTCGACGCAGTTTGCGTCTCGATCCGTCGGGCAAATCCCCCGTCTACGGTGCCTTTAACGGCGCGCGATTCGATCATCAGTCTTTCATTACGTTCCAATTAACCTCTCGGTGCCCGGGTTGGAATCAAGCAGCTTTTTGCATCACAATTTTGTTATCCTGGCTATTTTCTGTATTTCCGATCCCACGGGATCGATCGTTGAGCATAATTGCGTTAGCTGCGTTTCGTGATGCGAGGTATTGTGGCGCATTATTTGCTCTTATGGAGGGAAGTTCTGGCAGATCGGAAGGTCAAAACAATTTGAAACTTTGGGTGCGTGTGGTTTCTGGGACTAGAGATGGGATCAAGTACCTCGCAAACAGGTTCGAACCTTGATTGATGGAATTCGAACTCTATATAAGTACTTCGAAAAAAGAATAGTACTCCCAAGTATACTCGGAACCTCTGCCGTACAGTTTCGAACCCTTTACAAGTACTGTGGTAAACGTAAATAATACTTACAAGTATATTCGAATCTTGGTCGAACAGTTTCGAAACTTTTGAAATTTTTATGAATATCGTTACGAATTTCCGTATTCTTGCACGTTCCGTGGCGACGTAAGGCTGTTCCGGCGCTGCGTCTGTTTACTTTTTTTTTGTAAACACGCTGTGGAGATGAGAGAGAAAACGGGGTCTCATAATTTTACATGCTTCTACCGATGATTGTAGTTTGGAATGTACTTTGCGACAAAAACTGATATATTATGTCGAACATTATCTAGGTGATGTCGCGAACAATCATTTGTATATGCTAACTGCATTATTGGATCCACGATTCAAAACATTAGATTTTTCTAAAGATAAATCTAGCCCTCGAGCACGGGATGCCTTGACTGATATAGCCACTAATTATATTAATAATAATAATTCATCTACAACATGTGATAGTTCACAGACGCAGATGTCCGAAAATCGGCACAATAGCGAATTATCAATTTGGTCATCCTTTGACAATGCAATAGCAATTACAAATAATACGATACCTATCTGATCGTCTGCTGTGTTAGAAGTGGAAAATTATCTAAAATCACAATATTTAGAACGCAAAGAAGACCCGTTATTATTTTGGCGTGAAAATTCAATCATGTACCCCATTTTATCAAAAATTGCACGTGACTATCTTTGTATAATGGCCATTTCTGTACCTTCAGAAAGAGTTTTCTCAAAAGCAGGAAATATCATGGATAAAAAAAGAAATAGGATAAAACCAAGTATTGTAAATGAAATATTATTCTTAAATAGTTACGGATTTAATAAAGAAAGTGCTTAAAACCTACTATGCAGTTTTGATTTCCAAAATTCGAGTACTATTTGTGAAAGTTTCGATTACTTTCAACATCGAAGTACTTATAAGTATCTTTTCGAAACTCGTAAGTACTCATCCCGAGGTTCGATAACTACTTGTATACAATGAATACTTTTCAGGTATAATCACTGAAACTTTTATTGCTTTTCAGTAATAATCGAAACCCATGAAATGAAACTTGATTATTGAACTTGACTCGGATTCGTGAGTACATATTGAACTTGATCCCATCCCTAGCTGGGACATTATCCTGGGGGTGAAACACTCTCGTAAAAAGATTCAAGAACACAGCCATGTTGGAAGGAAAAATGTGATCTGATGTTTTGTTATTCAAAAAATTTAATCCTACGATATTTCGCCTCGAAGGGTTGAATAAAATGCCTATGATTTTGTTGGTTCACCTTTGAAATCGCTGCCGTTATTAAACATGCATTAACCTCCGCCCGCTTTCCAAAAATAGCACAAAAGGGTCTCGATTAATATTCATCCATTTCCGTTCAGCACTTTAAATTGGTCGATTATGTTTTATTCAGAAGCTTACAGAATAAAAAAACACACACTAGTCTGCACCTGCAACACAGTCCTAAAGACGCAATAAATTTCACAACGTCTGAAACAGTAGAACAAAATTAGAACAGTTAAAAACTAGATGCTGTGCTAAAACTGTTTACGTCGCACGCCAAGCTCGTAGAACACAGAGGAAGCGGGAAACAACAGATAATAAATATTTAAAAGTGCGACGTGTCCAGTAAAATCGATCGGTTAAGAAGAAAGACGGTAGAGTAGATACAGTATAAAAAATATCAAGTATCGGTGATCGAGATAATTCTATTTCGACATCGCATTGCTCGAAAACTGCGAAATAATATTAGCCAAGTTCCGTGAAATGTGATTCACTCTCGTAAGATCCCTTTCCGTTCGGATACTTATCAAATAAAGGTTTCCGCCTCCGAGCTCCCGGACATTCTCCGATAGGAAAACTTCTACAAGACGGTTATTAGGAGTAACGGACTCCTCTCTTCCCACTTCTCTCTGCTTCAGCGAAAAATTCAACCTCTTCCCGCGACTAATTACTACCGACATTGATGTACTTCGTTATCATCTTCACCGTAACATCCCGCAGTCGATTTCTTTTCAGCTCCTCACGAAGTTATAATTGCCTGGAAACTTTTTCTAAAGTGGTCACCGCAGCGTCCTTATAGTTTCCCCTAGTTGATAGTGATCCAAACCGAAAGAGCCTCCTCCGATGGAAACCAAGACTAAGAACTCCGCTTCCTCGATAGACAACTCACTGGGACCAGAGCCGACCAAGTTCTGCGGACACCGGCTAGACTTCGAGTTAATGACCTTCGGCAATATGCCGTATTCGATTAAGTGCTGTCCTGTGACCCGGATTCGCTTTTCGGGAACATCCTGCGCGATGAGCATCCAGAAACAATTATTCGAAAACATTTTATTCACCAATTAAGGTAAACACACCAGTAATTCACCTCGTATCAGTAGTTGACCATTTTTTGGGAAATAGTGAAAACTAATGTTTCGGGACGTAGTAATCTTCCGACAAAGGCGCGATAGATAAATATAGTTTCTTTATGAAGAAAAATTGATTTTTTCATTAATAATTTTCATATGCTCAAAATACACTCCTCAAAAGAATTAAGGGATCACCTCTACGAACTCGAAAAATTGCTACACCTTCTGTGCGTGTGTGTGTGTGCGAGTCATAAACGAGGTGGTAACACACGTTATTAAAGTTTTTAATTAAGTAGTCAGTGTCACACACACACACACACACACACACACACACATACACAAAAGAGGCATAAATCCTGCCGAGCAACCTCCACGCGGTATGTCTTGGTCTTGGGTAATGCTAACGCCGGCGCGGCGGTAGTGTACATAGTGTGAGTGTGCAGTATTTAGAGATGTCAAGCAACTTTTTTTTTTATTAAATATGTTTATTGCAGGAAAAAAATAGTACAATCTTATATTTAGTATCAACAAACATATAAAAAATACCACGCAATATTGCTTTGTTATTATAAATGTTCGCTCGCATACGAAGCTCTTAGAATTACATTCTTTGGACGGTGGTTATGTAATTAGGAACTGTAATACTTTGGTTACTATATTAGTAGGTTATACTAGAGGAGGTATGGGGGGTGGGGGTGGGGGAAAAATTTTGTTCCTTTATTAAAAAACCCCCTGTATCAGTGATGTCAGGCAGCCGTTATATGTGGCGCGATAATTTCTGTGAATCACTAACTTCAAACACAGCTGACATAGGTAAAAAATTGTTGCAGCGGATTCATGGGGTGCTCAATCGAATCGGCAGAATCTCTGCTTCAATCTGCTTCGATCATGGTATCGCGATCATTTCTTGCCGAGATATAGCGAGTTAAATGAAAAATGGAAATGCATATTTTAAGCATATTTTTAGAAACACCTGGTATATCGAAATGTTAATGAAATTGAGAAAACAAAAAAGTGCCGTGAAGAGAAAGAAACGCTCTTTCTATTGCCCTTGTGCACAAGATTCCACGATAATATGTTCGCTTTCTGGAGCCAGTTAAAGTTAAAAAGCTAATATTTATTTCAATGTTGAGTAACTCGAATAAAAAAAACGCACAATAAGCAACAACCACACATTTTACACAGGAAAGGTAGCCCTTCCAAATGACATTAACGCGATTTATCAAAAAAATTTATTTCTCCCCATGTGATGTTACAAAGTTTTTGTTAACCGTCAATGTTGTCTTTATCTCGCTATAACTTTGTAAAAACCAACGTAGCAACAATTTTAAACAGAGCATCCGTAACTAGAGGTTTCACGCTATCAAACCATTGTTTAACGATATTGATACAGTAATTTTGACCGGAGTTATGATCATGTAAACTAGTAGCAATTTTTCGGGTTCGCAGGGGTGATCCCTTAATTTTTAATTCTTTTGAGGAGTGTAGTATTTCGACACTGTTAAAGTCTTTCAATCCTTTTAATGTTTTGAATTACACCTACTCATTTTAAAATGAGTTTTTAAAACTCAATTACACTACACCTATTCAATAAGAACAAGCAAAGCATAAAACAAAGGTAAATTCTTCTCGATCGTAATTTTAGATAATTAAACTTTAAATGTTATCGGCGCCATGTATTGTCCATTTTTCTGCACAACATGTAAGTATTATTTATATACGGTGTTGTGGTTTCCTTTAATCTTGCATACTGTTATATCATTTAAAATATTTTTCAGACGCAATAATGATTCTTTGAAAAAGATCCACATCGGGATCGAAACGTTAGAAACATGTAATAATTGCACATTTGTTGTTGTTCTAAAATTGATCGAACCTGGCGCCGATAACATTTAAAGTTTAATTATTTAAAGCATAAAACATTTCCAATGTGAAAAAATAATGTTCGCCATACTTCGTGCATCTAGGAAAGACACGATCAAGATGAAGATTACGAAACAATTATTATCAGTATTTACAAAATTGATGTCTTTCCATTGCCACCTTGATAATGTGTATACTATACAATTTTCCATTGTTTCTATACATTCCCGCGAAGGGTAGCGTTTTATAGTTTAATATCATCGATCTCCGAAGACCGATTCATCATACGTTCGCTCAACGCGACGGCGATTGCAAACGTTATTAGCGTCCGACGGATATTCAATCATTTACGTGCGACAGTGCGAGCAGGATTCTTTCAGCAAACACATTCTCTGTTTATCCTCGGCGAATGGCATCTGTCACAGTGTGGGGAAAAGACGATTGGCGGCGCAAAGCGAAGAAAAATGACGGTCTATGAAAACGTTTTCCTCAAAATTGATCTCCCAACCGGGGTAGCAGGATGTATTCTCTCGACGATATGGCAGCGCGTCTCCTGCATTCGAGAGGCAATGCATCGCATATTCTACGGCCCACTCGAACAAGGGAAGACTCGCAAGATACTCCTGACGAATTTCTCTATTCCGGTTACGTCGGAAACTGAAAATTTATTGAAGTCGTACGAAGTTGCGGAACGTTCTTGATTCCGTGTCGAACTCTCGATGGCAGACACTGGTTCAATATTTACGTAATTTGCTGCAACCACTTTGATTTTCGACGAGCAAGTGTACAGGTTGTCACAAAATGATATGTTATGACTAGACTGCGGATCTCTATGCATTTATGAAGAAATTGATTGGGTGAAATATAAACCAGTAAAAAATTTTTAAAAATCGAAAAATTTTCCAATGTTGCTTTTAATGCAACAAAGTCGTTAAGGGATGAAATCAATTTACATTTTAATCCTACTGCTCACAATCGATGGAGAACATTTTTATTTTGCATAAAGATGCGCAGTCTAATTATCGCCATTATTACGTGATTCTACATAAACAATATTTTTTGTACCAATTAAAACGCGGCAACAGTATGTCGCAATGAATATAATCTTCCTTCTTCTTCAAGAAATGATGAGAAGCAAAAGAATTCGAATCACTGTAATTGTGAAAACAAAAGATTTGACTGTAATTAGGGCTCAGTGTATCGGGAAGTTTTTTCCGCTGCGGCACCGGTGTCTGGATTCGACTGTTCTTGACCGACTGGCAAGCGATCACGTTTTTCGCGAACCAGCGAAAGGACAGCCAGTATATCACGTGGAACATCACGAACCGCAGCCAATTCTGAGGATCATCGTGCAACGTGCAAGCCAAGCTTTTATTCCGTCGGCCCGACCCCGCTGAAATTGAATCCATGGCAAGAATATCGGAACGACGCGACGCGTCGTCGCGAGCGCTGATGAGAAAAAAATCTGTCCCCCAGGAAATCTTCCAGAGAAAACCGTAGTCGATGCCACCGCGTACTAGGTCCTCCTAATACTGTATCCAAATCGCGTTATACATACATACTAGGAACATTCGCATGAACCGCGAAACGACGCGAGGCTGCTCGCAAATCGAAAGTCGACAGGTTGTTTCACGCAGAAAAATTTTTACAAACGGAGAACCTCAATGAAACTTACAATTAGTACACTTATTTTTATATACAGGGTGGTCCATTTATCTTGAGACAATCAATTATTACGGAAACCAGCAGGAACATGAAAAAATGTTCTATATAAAATATTCTTCATATGAAGGGGCACATTTAATGGCGCTATGCACATTTTTCCATAATGGCCCTTTAAGGGTCAGATGAAGGGCAATTTCATTTTTTCTAATGCAAACCTATATTTTTTATTTCATATTGTTATTCTACATAGAAAAATAATAATATTTCGTATAAAACATTTTTTTCCTGAACTTACCATTTTTTAACGATACCATGATAAATGTTGCAAAGCTTGCATAATGGCATAGAACATGTATTGCGAATCTTCATCTAGTAGGCGGCAATAACGCCACCTACGATGCTCAATGTTCTACACATATATTCCTGTCATCGCTTATTAGATTTTTGTCATTACAAATATTGGGATATTCACCACGATTTGTTTAATATAACCGTGCACGCTAGGAAAAAATGTTTTATACGAGATATTATTATTTTTCGATGTAGAATAAGAATATAAAATAAAAAATATGGGTTTCTATTTGAAAAAATGAAGTTGCCCTTCATCTGACCCTTAAAGGGCCATTATGGATAAATGTGCATAGCGCCATTAAATGTGCCCCTAAAGAATATTTTATATAAATATTTTCATATTCCTGCTGGTTTCCGTAATAATTGGCTGTCTGTTACGGTAAATGTGATTAATCCGGTTTACCGTAACGGTAACATTTACCGTAACATATACATATAATCACCACTGGTGACTAAGCTGGAGTGGGGTAAGTCCGCCCTAGTTTTTGCAAAGTTCGACATTAAACTGATGTATTTTCAGACTGGTATGTAAAAACTTAGCGTTCTTGGTATTGTGGCGGCCAACTTCCTACATGCGCCACAAGAGGGACAGGTAGTTGAAGACCTTTCCCGCAAGTACTCGGTTCCTCAATCATTTGTATATATACAGTCCTCAATCGCCTTCCGACATCCCAACACGTCTAAGGCAGGGCCCGCTAGATAGCCTTACTGATGAGTCCTTGTAGGGGCAACATGCGCTTCCGCGCATTGCCACGGCGCTAGTGTCGCCTGGCAATAGCAGCATGCGAGCTGCATAGCGAGTCGCCCCTCTTGACGATCGTTCGTCCGCTGCCTAGAGCGTTTTCCGCCTAGGCGCCATGCTAGGAGATTCTGCTCTCAGTCGTCTTCCTAGGCAGACGTGCTCGTTCCTTAGCCGTTGCTAAGCGTATATATATAACTTCCGTTATTGCCTCGTGGGCAACACGTGCCATTGTAACAAGTAATAAAGTTCTCGTTGTTAATATTACCAGCAGCAGTGATTTCGATTCAATTGCAATCTATTGGGACTAAACGCGTAGTAGGTCGCCTTCTCTATCTGGTCACCATAGGGATAAAACCTACATCCTCCAGTGGGCCTAGGACGAAACGCTCCTTCCTTTTATCCTCCTCTCTTTCATATGGGTAGAGCTCCTTTATAATTATCAATATTATATTAGCTCCCCCACATTGGTGACCCTGCGACGTTAGAGCATAAAAACGCAACACGGAGGACAACATGGAGCCTAGGAGGATACTACACGCATCAATCGAGTGGGCACTACTTTAATCGCCGAGAATACGTAATCCCTCTCCTAGTGTGGCACCCGTGTGCTTCCTTCTCGAACGACCATGCTAGGACAGCAGCATCTACGGCTCGATAGGCTTGAGCGACTCACTGTCTCGCCATCACGATGCGTATACAATTCGAGCAACGCGCTCTCTTACCGATTTTCACCCCCCCCTCCCGATCTTAGTATCGTTATTCACTGGCAGGGGGGTAATGTGGCGGCCAACTTCCTACATGCGCCACAAGAGGGACAGGTAGTTGAAGACCTTTCCCGCAAGTACTCGGTTCCTCAATCATTTGTATATATACAGTCCTCAATCGCCTTCCGACATCCCAACACGTCTAAGGCAGGGCCCGCTAGATAGCCTTACTGATGAGTCCTCCAGTGGGCCTAGGACGAAACGCTCCTTCCTTTTATCCTCCTCTCTTTCATATGGGTAGAGCTCCTTTATAATTATCAATATTATTTTAGCTCCCCCACAGTATCAAACTCTTTGGTATTATGTAGGATTCTTATTTTGCTTGAAAATTATAATTTTCATATGATATTGTACAAAGTGTCAACTAGGACGCACTTGCCCCGAAAATGGGGCAAGTCCGTCACCGAGAGTTAAAAATGCCTTTGGACCTTGTATCATGTGCTACGGGACAGGAAAAGAATTATTATCAAGCCTGCTACAAAATGCTTTTTATTGTATTAAATATATTGTTTAGTTTTATAGTTACCCATACAGTACGCACTTACCCCACCGTGATTGTACGCACTTGCCCCGTGTAGTAATATTTTTAAAATATCTATGAAAATGAAGATGACTTTATAGAAATTTCGGCCACTGTATATGAACCACATTCATATTTATTCAAACAAACTTTTGTTCGCAATTATCAACATTGCAAAAGTTATTTGTCGGAGAAGCAGGGAAGGTTTGAAGAATTTTTTTTATTCGATGATTCATTGTTGCATTTCACATTTCATGCATTTACAGGATATACATATACATACATGTGTGGGATATGATGATTAAATTTGTTGGAGAGCCCAGCAGCCCGCCATTAAGGAAGATAACCAATTTTATTTATTTGATTTCGTTCCAACGTTTCAAAGAATATCCCGTGATAACCTGAATTGAAGCGGACATCTCGTATTCATTTATTATTGATGCTTCAATACCGACAATATGTCAAATGTAATATTCCGAAGTTCATAATCTTTTTAGGTGCGCCAGTGAAATATTTCCAAATTCATGCGCGTAATGCACGCACGCTGCTGACGTAATTTCGTGCGCTCCACGTGAAATGAATTAAGCTTCGTTGAATGTTAATGTGTCTATCAAATACAATCGATTGCGAACTGAAGAATTCCACGTGCCACAATATAAATCAATATGATAATAACAACTTATACATCAGCTTCTATAAAATCTTGCTGAATTTAGATGAAGACTTTCAAAATTTAATCGAGATCAATTTTCCAAATTGGAACTGGAATTAGGGATGGGATCAAGTTCAAAATTACTCACGAATCCGAGTCAAGTTCAATAACCAAGTTTCATTTCATGGGTTTCGATTACTACTTAAAAGCAATAAAAGTTTCAATGATTATACTTGAAAAGTATTCATTGTATACAAGTAATTATCGAACCTCGGAATGAGTACTTACATGTTTCGAAAAGATGGTAAAATTGCTAGCGCACTGGTTATAGACGATTCCGACGCGGAACGAGAATTTACTACTATGCTTATTGCGTTATACCGTGATAGCCCAGAACAGATTACGCATCACGGTATCTTTTTTTCAATGTTGGATCTAATTAGCAACGGGGCCGGCGCGGCCGTGCAAGAGTGTGCGGGCACACGCACATATCGCTAAATTCGCATATACGTATATGCAATTACAAGGTTTACGAGAATGCAAAATGACGCTTCAACATTGCAATAAGGAGTTCAGAAGTGGTCAATTGTGATTCCTAAAAGTCAGATATATAGTGCTACGGTGCGCAAAATGCATATTTTTACGTTATAGAGAATAATTTGTAATATTCGGCAGACACCGCCTGTCACAAATAATAATACAGCACCTCGAGGTTTCGAAATTTTGCACTAGTAGCACCACTGTCTCGTTCCTAAGCTGTACGTTACAAATGTTATAATAAAATACGGCTTTGTAACGTGCAGCTTAGGAACGAGGCAGTGGTGCTACTAGTGCAAAATTTCGAAACCTCGAGGTGCTGTATTATTATTTGTGACGGGCGGTGTCTGCCGAATATTACAAATTATTCCTCTATCACGTAAAAATATGCTTTTTGCGCACCGTAGCACTATATATCTGACTTTTAGGAATCACAATTGACCACTTCTGAACTCCACATTGCAATGTTGAAGCGTCATTTTGCATTCTCGTAAACCTTGTAATTGCATATACGTATATGTGAATTTAGCGATGTGTGCATGTCCCCGCTACTCTTGCACGGCCGCGCCGGCCCCCTTAAAGGCTTGATAAAATGAAATGAAATGAATTAATTTCATCCACGCGGAGGAAATTTTTATAATCGTTTGGTTCTGCCACTCGGAGAAAATTTAATAAATGTTTATGAGTATAAAGTGTTCTCAGTTTATACCACTCTTTAGCGTCTACTTCTTTCTTTTTTATTTTTTTATTTCACACACTGTTAAAGTTACAAGAAACGCCACATCTGTATTGGAAACCATTTTAAAAAGTAAACCTCTAATTTGAAAATCGCCACGTCGCACAGTGGGGTATTTGCCCGATTTCAGCGGTCAAAATTCAATTTTAAAAATTTTACATAAATTGTCAAATGTTTGTGGCTTCAGTTAGTTGAATGTCTGAGGAACAATCTCCCATCATTCGTTTTCCCATTCATGTATCCATTAAGCACTGAAATTTGTCGGAAGTTGAAGTTCCGTTAACCCGCTTTCATTTCTCAACGAATTCACTTATTAGTAATTGTTACCTTATTTACATACACTAACAGATTTTCGTTTTATAGAAGTTTTTTTAGCTAAATACAGTGTATACTTTTAAGAGAAATTCACTTTTGTACCATATACATGTTTGTAATTATTAATATTTAAAGATAACCAACGATGAGTCACTTTCTTGATGATTCTAAGACTTTGGTAATGATTTCGTTATACTTCCGAGTGCGTCTCGGTGTTCATTTCTGTGCCATTGTATTCTTTGAAGTTTTCTGATTAAGATGCAAGAAAAATTGGATCTGACTACGAATGACTCCGTGTTTTATAGTTGATTTACGGAAAAATGGCCATCGCGCGGGCGCGAAAATCGCAGCATTTCTCACATCCTGCATGTTCGCATTCGCTATATTTTTGTATTTACTTAAGTAAATACTAAATAATAATAATAAACACACAATATACGCTAAAATAAGAAAATAGTATGCACATGAAATTTAAATAATATACAGGATGGGGCAATAACTATGTCCACTTTGAATATTGTCGTTATTTGTAATAATATGAAAAAATTTTATAAACAAAATTTGCATGGTACAGAGGGGGACATGTTGTGGCATAAACATTTTCTGCGTGGGTGGAGGCATAGAGGAGATTTCAAGGTGACTTCGATTTTTTTAAATCGGAAGACCTACTTTTTGTATCACGAATCGATAGACTATCGAATTCTGAGTAAAAATGTATTGATCTCCACATGTCTTAAATCTAATAGTTAACAAGATATTATCGAAATAATTTTCTTTCTTCTTTTGATAATATCTCGTTAACTATTAGGTTTAGGACATACGAAGGACACTTTTATACTCAGAATTTGATACTCTATCGATCTATGGTATAAAAAAAGGACATTCCGTTTAAAAAAATCAAGGTGACCTTGAAATCTCTATGCCTCCACCCATGCGGAAAATGTTTGTGCCACAACATGTCCCCCTCTGAACCGTGCAGATTTTGTTGATAACATTTTTCCATACTATTATAAATAACGGAGATTATTCTTTGTAAAATCTATTCTAAAAAGATATTTTAATTGTGAATGATTACACTTTGTGATAGTGTACATAAAATAGACGATTAACGTTAAAATATTGATTATAATCCGCAGTACTTGATTGAAAAATAGCTACAAACTTTACAATCTGATACGCTCCTCTTTATGGACAAATTTTGCATTTAAAACATCCGTTTGAGAAAAAACGGCATACAGTACAAAAAGTAGAAATCTCAAGCTTTAAAATGGTTGTTTTTTCATCAAATTTGGATACATTTTAGCAAAGTTACAGCAATTTCAATATTGAGCGAATTTTGAACTATCTGTGGCCGCTGAAATTGGGCAAATACCCCACTGTGCGTCGCGTCGTAACAAATGCGTCACAATGTGCAATCACCGTACTGATAGCTAGATTAACGAGATTATATTGAAGCGTATTGACGGGTGCTTCAAGATTATTGTCAATCTAGATTGACAATATTTATTGAACGTCTATGGGCCGCTTGAAGTGTTCCAAGAAACAAAGGTGGCTGATCAAGAAATCAACGTTCCAATCAGTGGCGCGTTACCCTATGGGCAACTTGGCCAAATGCCCGGGGCCCCAAAGCAGAAGGGGGACAAACCGAGATACAAGATCCAAATTCTACGTTTTTCCCCGGGGGCCTCGAAATTCTACTTTGCCCAAGGCCCCAACAACGCGCTACAGGTTCCAATGAAGTTCAGCAACTCGTATTTCGCAGAAACGTTTCATTTCCGCGAGCAGTTACTCACGGACAGGACGGACTCCGTCACTTTTAAAATTGAAAGTGCTTCTCTGGGTGCGCCGCGGAAACTGTTCGTTCCGGACGTAAAACAAACATTTGTCAGCCTTTCTCAAGTCTTTATTCGTGGGTCCCGGGACAAATAACCTCGAAGCTGGCGGCAGATTTTCGTCTCGCAATTTCTTGCGTTTCTTTCTACGGGCGGCGAGCAGCTCCGAGATCAGATAATAAAGAAACTCGACGAAACTTATGACCGAGCCGCCCAGACAGAGTCCGAAGATTCCTCCAAAAGAAGCTGAAATTGCATTTCCATTCCTTAGATTGCACCGATCTACTCACGCTCATTATCCTCTTTTCAGAAAATCAATATCATTGCCGTATCTCGTATAGACATACCAAAATTTGCTGATATAGATTTGTCATTATTGAACTATTAGGTTCATTAGAAAATTTTGTTGTAAGTCTTAAAGTTTCGATTAAGAGGACTTTTTAATTTAATGGTCTGACTATAAGCAATCTTCGGGAATTTGTTTTAGAAAAAGTGTCAAGCATTAAGATTCGAAATTTAACATGCTTATGAAGCAACATTTGAAGAATGTACACAAATTTTTTTAAGTGATAATAATTATTTTCTTCAAAGTTTTAGCGTAAGGCACTGATATAAGAGCACTTCAAGAAAATTTCTGGCTCCGCTTACACGAAGCATTTCCAGCTTCACTTGACTTTGTTTTACACGTTCTCTCTTATTAAACGTTTGACGGGATGCGTCAGACATGCTTTAGGAAGTTTTCCTTACCCAGAAGACTATCCCAGCCCAAGATGGTTTCCGTGCGGTACTCTATGTACGAGCCATCCCCGAAATACACGTAGAGGAACGAGATATTATTTACATACAAGCCGTGCCTGTAAAGAAGCGCTCATGAATTTCTTGTTCGACAATGGGAGGAAAGAAGCTTTTGCTCGCCAGGCCTTTCACTGGGCTCCATAATAAGAAGCATCAACGATAATATCCCCGTTTTCACGCTAATGCATACTATTGCTCTCTCAACGCTTTCGGATGGAAATAGCGATTTTCTCACAAAAACAAGTTGAAAATAGTAGACTGCAAGCTTGGAGGCAGAAAGAGGATACAATTGTTGTTGGCTTTTCATTTCGCTGTGTCAATGCAATAAGAGATTCATCTAGACAAATATTAGGTGCAAGGAACTTTTTGAAATTTTGCGTTTGTTCTTCAATATTAGCAAGAAATATTTTCCTAATTACGAAAATTGAGTGAAACTTACGTGAGCTCGGAATCGTATTCCATATTGTCTATCCGAATCGATTCGCTGACAACGTTGTACGACTCATCGTTGCATTGTGGAAGGCAGCTGCAATCTTTCTTGGAGAAACCCGTCTCCGAAAGAATCTCTGTTTATAATGTTCGTAAATATTAGTAAAAACATATTCAACAAAAATTCTCTCCTTCCAAAACGGAAAATTTAAAGTACGATTTGGTCATTAATTGCAGAAATGCATTGTTACTTACTTCTGCGTGTCAGGATGCAATCGACATCGGTTAAGTAGCACGTGCGAACGTCTGGGTCTGGTAACGAACAGTATAAACATTTATTAACGAAAATATAAAATGAAGTCAATATGCATCGATCGAGTACTCACGTTCATCAGGGTAAAAGAAAGGCAGACATCCGCAAGGTGTGTAAGCATTTCGCTGGATGCACTCCGAGATGCACGTCTGGTAACTATACTTCTTTTCTCCGGGGTTCTGGACATCGTCGATAGCCAAAAAATAATTTCAAATAAGGTGGAGTGGGGTAATTGCGTTAATTGGTTATTTTTATTATAATATGAACGAAATTTCTCTAGCTTGTATTTATTAATGCAGTATAAGTTAGTGTGAACTATTCGACACAGATGTCGCCCAAGAATAAAGGTGTTAAATCAACCAATGCCAAACAGTCACGTGCGAGGTACACGTACAACTTTGAGGTTACCCTGAACGTGCAATAGTTTACAAGTTATTAGTATATTCTGTGTTGTTATTTTAGGTAGGTACAACAAATATTGATGTAGGTTTACATGAAATAAACCGTTTTTATTGTGTTTTTTAAAATTTATTCAGAAAAACACTGAAATGCACTTGCCCCGTAAATATTACTACGCGGGGCAAGTGCGTACTATCACGGTGGGGTAAGTGCGTACTGTATGGGTAACTGTAAAACTAAACAATATATTTAATGCAATAAAAAAGCATTTTGTAGCAGGCTTGATAATAATTCTTTTCCTGCCCCGTAGCACTTGAAACAAGGTTTGAAAGTATTTTTAACTCTCAGAGACGGACTTGCCTCATTGCATGACACTTCATACAATATTCTATCAAAATGATAAAATTCAAGCAAAATTGGAATCCTACATAATACTAATTCACCAGTAATAACTGTAGCAAGAGTTTGATACCAAGAGCGTTAAGTTTTTACATACCCGACTGAAAATATTACATCAATTTAAAGTCCAACTTTGCAAAAACTAGGGCGCACTTACCCCACTCCACCTTACAATGAGTATTCGATTTAAGAAAAATGGATGTACTCTCCACTACGGGGCACACCCTGCTCATGGGACTTTCGCCAACTTATTTATGGCATTTCTGTTATTAAAATGACACTAAACATGATGATTAGACTGCGGGCCTTTATGCATTTATAGCAAAATTAAGAAGATAAAATTCAAAATTTTTGAAAAATGTAAAGAATTCAAGATGTCCTCTATTAAAATCACTAAAGAAAGAAATAACATTCAATTTAGTTTCTATTTCTTGCAATCGATGCAGACAATTTTTATTTCGCATACAGATCCGCAGTCTAATGAGGATAAATCTAAAGTCGTCACTTTGGGAACTTAGTTCTAATGATATGGAAAAATGTGGATGAACATATGGTTCAAGTTAACAGCAATATTTTACCTCGCCATCGAACAAACACATTCTCTTCTCCAAGGGTATGTTGCGGATGTTCTCCGAGCTGCTGACTTTCGTCCCGGAAAGTGTCACCCTCATTACATGGCCCGGGACCAGGGATGCGGTTTGCGCCCCGACATCCGGATAGTCTATCGGATCGTGTACCAACACGTTGGCACCGATGAACTGTCTTATCGAGCTTTTATAGTTCGTAGCGTCGATGTTTAGGGCGACCGATAAACCAATATCACGGCCCGATCCCGGTGCACGCTGCAACATCACCGTTCAACCTTTGTGCACAGGATTTGTCAAGATGGTGTCGTCGATAGTGTGTTTCAAATTTGAAATTGATACGGGTAATGGATTCCTGTCGATGCGTCTCTGCGCACCAAGTACGAGCAAACCAAACTCGTGGAAACGAATTTGATTTTAGCGATTATTCGTGCTAGAAGCTCTTTATTTGTAAATGAGAGACTGCGGATTTAAATCAGCATTAAAGCAATCGTGTCAAAAATGAAGAATTTAATTCAAAAAGATGGATAGACTTCCGAAAGCGACAACCCTCCGATTTTTTTATACTCTGGACGTACTTTGATGTGCTGATTACGAATATGATAGTGAAAATTGGCGCAAATTTTATTGTAATGGCGGAAACCATTAAAAAACCATAAAAAATCATAGCTTTTTCCATTTATTTCCGTAAATAATGGTAATTTTGAAAAATACTTCAAATAAAAGTTGTAGGTCTCATCGAAGTACACATTTTATGTCGTATTGATTTTTGTCATAAAGGCAGTAGTTTTTGAGAAAAACGATATTAAATGTTCAAAACTTCATATAACTCATATAATCTAAATTTTCGTCTGCGTGGTCTCCGCCCCCACCACCACCTAATCCAAACTAATTCTGATCGCGTAATCTTTGTATTCTATATAGCTGTCATACAGAATTTGAACTAAATAGTAATGGATAAATCATGCGATGATTGAAATCGAGGGTGGTTCCGTATATAAGTGAATAATTACCTATCATTTTTTTCAGAAAGTATTATCTTTATGACAAAAATCAATACAACATAAAATGTGTATTTTGATGAGGTCTACAACTTTTTTCTGAAGTATTTTTCAAAATTTCTATTATTTATATATATACAAAATACGTAAGAATCCTGAGTATAAAAAAAATCCGAGGTATGTATGTCCTTTTCGGAAGTACATCCGTTAATTTGACCCCCGCCGAGTTATTTTGGGTCATAACAGCCAAAAGAGCTTTTTATGAGCTTCATTTTTTGTTTCACACTTTTTTCTCTGAAATCAATATTTTTGAAAATATCTAGTAAGAACTGTCAAAACTTTGAAGGGGGCTGAGGGGCAAACGAGGCTTCGTCGCCAAAAATCCTTTTAGGGACTTTCTTCTCTAATCAAAGATAAGCTTCGGCAAAAATTTCAGCAAAATCGGAGGGTTGTCGCTTTCGGAAGTACACCCCGTGAGATCTTTATGGCTTAGAAAAATTTTCAAAAAATGCTGGAATATTAAATCCAACTGAATTTAGCACGATTTTTATTTATTTTCGATCAACAAATGCTATTACCGATGAAAATAGAATTTTGTTTAGTGCCACTTTCTTAAAAAATATCTACAAAAATTTTAAATTCCATAAGCATCCGCAGTTTATTTATGAATGATAATTTAGTATATTGTTACCAGAATATTGTTAACGCCCGGTAGAAACTCTGAGGAATTGTCAGACTGCGTCGGTTCTTCGGCCATGGCGATATCCGCTAGCCACGAAACGTTGCCTCTGAAAAAGGATAAAAATGTTCGATCAAGAAACCTGGAAGCAAACATTATTTCACCAACAACACGATAAGATGCTCCAATATCGTTGCAACTTGAAATAAAAATGAAAAGTTATTATAGAATTCAGAAGTTACTGATTACCAGAGTGCGGATATTTATGCAAGAATGTTCTGCATCTATAGCAATTTTAAGAATTTTTTGGGAACTCGAAGGTAATATAATAATCTATTAATTTTTATTAGAAGTATACAAAAGCCGCATTGATTACATGTACAATACATTTTCGAAAGATCATAGTGATAGTTGAAGCCACAGCAGAAGCCCTCGTTCGATTTCACGGTTTTGAAGATCTTGTTGCAATTGTAGATCTGCCCGAGCCAGGAGCATCTGACCAACAATGCGCTGCAAGGTTGCATCAACTGCAACGAAAAGACAGTACGATCATGAGCCACAAATATCAAAATACAGTAAACATTCGAGCTAAGATAACGGGGACTGCACGATCTAAGAAGAATGAATATCAACGAGTCATTTTGTACAATGTGTAATATTAATAAAATATTTCTATTCATTGAAATATTTCGATTAAAATGATTCCCACGCAATACACTTGATTTTCTTAGGAATTAATACAGAAAGCTTGTGGAAAGCAATTTTCTACAGCAGGCAGTTCCAACTAGTAGCTCCAGAGCTATTCGAGGCACCTCCCCGCTTAGGTTCTTCCCCCACTCTTAGAATTCATCGTTATATGTATAGTAGTGGGAAGCTCCCACCACGAGAGCCGCGGGCCTCGCGACGCACACTAACTCTAACTCAACTCACTAACTCTACGGCTGTACATAGTAGTAGTGGGAAGAGGTTCGATGGTGAGGACCTTGCAGTTCTCGGAGGGGAATAAGTTGGAACTCCCTGTTCTACAGTAAGGAGCATAACTGATTCAATACACTTTAAATCAGAATAACTTTTTTATGAATGTACCAAACGACTTCAATTTCTCTGTAAGACTAAAAGAATTAGTTTAGTAAATGACGTTTAAAGAATATTTTGAAAAAATGCATTTGGTCGGAATTGCGACAAAAAAATAGTAAAAATTGATTTTTATTACCTTTTCAGCTGGGCCAATAACGAACATTTAAAAGATGTGTTTGGTCAACTCGTATAAATGATATACACTCCGAAAATTTCATTGAAATTGGTCAATTGGTTTACTAGCTATAAACAATCAAAAATGGTAAAAAGGCCGAAAATCTTGAAAAATTTCAATTTTTACCACTTTTGATTGTTTATAGCTCGTGAACCAATTAACAAATTTCAATGAAATTTTCAGAGCGTATATCATTTATACGAGTTGACCAAACACATGTTTTTTTCTTTATTGGCCCAGCTAAGAAAGCAGTAAAAATCAATTTTTACTATTAGTCCAGTCAATGAATGCTCATAAGGGGGGTGTAGAGGGAAATGGAAGGGACACAATTTTTAACTTTGGGACTTTGTTTGGACTAGTTACGAGGTAAACATACTAAAAGTCCCTACTCCTAGGAGGTGAGCGGGTTGCAGGGGGACACGTAGAAAGTCCCCTTTATCGGTTTTCCGCTTATATCTCGGAAACTATGTGTCCTAGCGATAAGACCATTCTATACAAAATTAAAACCGACAAAATGTGCCATAAGATTGATTGCATTCAGTTTTTCGCTATCTCGCATAGTTTCCGAGATATCCGCGCTCAAAGTTCACTAATTATGAAAAAGAAATTTTTGCCTCACGTCTTTTGCCTTATTTGACTAGCTAACTCTTCATCGCGATTAGTGAACTTTGAACGCGGATATCTCGGAAACTATGTTAAATAGCGAAAAACTTAATCGAATCAATCTTGTGGCACATTTTGTCAGCTTTAATTTTGTATGGAATGATCTTATCGCTAGGACGCATAGTTTCCGAGATTTAAGCGGAAAACTGAAAACGTTTTACCTTCTACATGCCCCCCCCCACCCTGCACCCCGCTCACCTCCTAGGAGTGGGGACTTCTAGTATGTTTACCTCCTAAAGAGTCCAAATAAAGACCTAAAGTTAAAAATTGTGTTCCTCTCATTTCCCTCTACAACTTTTCATTGACTGGACTATATGTATATTTTTTCGCAATTCCAACGAAATGCATTTTTTCAAAATATTTTTTAGACGTCATTTACTAAACTAATTCTTCTAGCCACACAGAGAAATCGAAGTCGTTTGGTCCATTCATAAAAAAGTTATTCTGATTTAAAGTGTGTTGAATCAGTTATGCTTGTTAGTGTATATCATGTACTACAATATTCACAAAAGATCTGCCGAAATAACAAGGGGTATTGTTCACCTCGAACATTAGTTTTTCGACGGTGTAACCGAGCGTGTCGAGAGCCCACGCCGCGGTTGCGTTATCGATCTCGATTTTATCAGGTCGTATCAGTTTCATCAGCGAAGAAAACAGTCTATTGGTCATGCTGATGTCGAATCCATTCATCAGTCTGTTGGGACAAATCGAATTCTGTGTATGAAAGGAATTAGAATACATTGAGAAGAACGAAGTAAATGAGAATCTTAATTAAACAAACTGTTCTCTCTTCGTTGAAACGAAATATCAACAGAACAAATGAATTTCGCGGTGGCTACGAATACATTTAGACAGATTTGGAAGCTTCGCGTTCCATTACCGACGACTTTTACAGTTGTAGAATATTTTACATGGTAAATTATACAAGTGTTTTGTTACAGAAAACTTTTGTTTCAGCTTGAAACCAGCTCAAAGAAAATTGCTTTGTTTGATGTTGTCTACAACATCACACACGAAACTCCGTCTGTTCTGTTCCTTGATTTCATAATGTAAGTTTTAATTATAAAGCCGCGGAATGAGCGCGTTGTAAAGGAAACTTTACTCAATAAAGAAGCGAGGTAAATTGTTTCTGACATACTATGAGTCGAAACTCCTTTAATTAGTGGAAGTCGGTCGAACGTCGAAGGGTTGTAATTCACGGTTACTTACACAGAAAATGTAAAATTTCAATCAAAACTCTAAACGGCTGACCGCATAGTTAATTTCAGAATTATCATGACACAGGAGGATTGACAAAAAACGAGAACTCTAATCTAAACAATTCAAAGATGTTCGAACTGTCAATAGATTAAGTAAGACTTACAATTTTCTCGCAATTACGTTGGCGTTTAGTCCGTAAACTTTATTATTGTTACATATCGTAATCCCCGGGAATTGTAAATCCTTAATTGGGTTCGAGGTATCGATGATCGTCACCGTTGGATTGTTCGAGAAATGTTCCCACAATCGTAGCATCAGTAACAAACAGAAGAAAATCGCTGCTACACAAATCTGCGCAGAATTCTTTATGAGATTAAATTAATTTTTCCAGAGAACTTGTAAGGAACGTTTTACCCACCGCAAACCAAATTGCTCGTTCGAATCTGGTTTCAGCTGTGACGATGTAACGAAATCCGTGCAGGCCGCTGTTTTCGCAATAAACATGGAAGAACTTTTTCAAAGATCCATTTTTTGACCGACCCATTAACCGTCCTACAAACAAAAAGAAAGGTAAATATTTACTTTAGGGGTGGCATCTCCGATGACCTTGACCTTGACATATGTTGTCAAGGACAACATTCTGAGTAATCCTCAAGAAGTTTCAGGCGGCGCTCGTTGTTTATTGAAAAGTTATAAACAAAAGAAGTTTTTAAAATATAGCAGTTATTTTAAGTAATGAAGGCTAAAACGATATACTGTATTGACTTATGTTATCAAGGTCACTTTTCTAAGTAACCTCCAAGAGGTTTTAGACGTCGCTCGTTTTTTATTAAAAAGTTATAAAGAAATTAATTTTTGGCTATTATTTAGGAAGAGGCACTCCACTCCGATTTTGATGAAATTTAAATATATTATAGATTTCGACATTTTGAACAACTTTTTCCTTTTCCAATATAGGGGGGTCGCTTTTAGTTTTCGAGATATACTAATATTTAAACCATTTTTATCGAGGCACAGATCTAATTGATTTTAAAAACGTTACAATGAGTTTTCTTGATTTTCCATCCCTTTTGGCACAAGCTCACATTTCTAAAGTTTCCATTGTAGCATACACTACCCTTATTACGAAAATTTCCAAGCATACAATAATGTTTAAGTTTGCGCAAACTCGACGGAAGTGAAGACTACACAATGAAAGTAAAGAACACAAGATTTTGTCCACACCCACACTAGGAAACTATAGCCCGGGTGATCGGAAATGTCTCGGTGAAGCTGTCTGATCAGTTAGACGTTAGACGTTTCGAGTTGCTACGTGCAGATCGTTACCGTGCAAAAGCACAGCCCTAGACACGGCATTCCTCTCCTTTTCCTCGCTCGCAGAAGCGAATTCCATTACAGCGCATTATAAACAACGAAGAACAGACAGAACACTCAACTAAGCAGCTCAAGTCGTGTCGTACCGGCCCTTTGTCGCGGACACTAAAAGGTTACTCTGTACAATCATATTGCAGAAACCGTAAGGAAAACAATGGCGACCTTGTGGGAGGATGAGTGACTTCTTCACTGTTTTTGTAATGGAGGAAAATTGCCTGAAACGCCACCACCAATCGTCATAAATTACTTCGTGGACGTACTACAGCTTTCCGTTATTTCGCGATAAGTACAGTGCTTATTAATCAACGAAATGGATGAGCAGCGAATCCTCTTAGATTACTATAGCCAGTCACTCACCAAGTCTGCTCACTTTCTTAGCCGAATGATAACCATACCGCGGTAACGTTTGCATTCTGACATTTTCAGGATCAACTGTGCCAGATACCAAATACGAACACCAGCCAAACTGGCTGTCACGAGACCCATCAAACGAATGAACAAATTAGTGTCGTGAATGATACCGAGGAACACCCTACGCCTACAGGTAATACTATTTTCTACCAATTTCGTGCGGCAAATTCTAGGAAATGGCGTTATTAGGCTAATCCATAACCACTCAGGCAATAAATAACCACTCAGGCAAATGATACAGAGGTAAGAGGCCAGAGAAAATAACAGATCGTCGGCGATCGATGGATGGTCTGTCATGGTCAACGAATTGGTTTAACTGTGGGTTGTAAAAATCGCAAATGGACTTGAAATTGAACGTGTCGTAGTGGCAATCGATGCTCGATTGTTATGTACAGCTTTATAGAGCTCGACGGAAGGGTGGAAGATTTTAACTTTCACGGTGGAGAGATCGCTCAAAATTTAGGCGTGAGAAATATATTTTGAAATCTAAAGATATGTAACAAGTCTCCTAAAGATAGGAGAACGTTATTGTATGGCAACATTTTATAGTTTTTAATCGAGATGAGTTTTATACAAAAGTAGACCCTCCAGGCAGGTTGCGCCCGACCACAAGATAAGTATAACTTAGGAAAAACGCCGAAAAAAGTGGTTTTTATTTTTTTGTAACTATGACGCACCACTCTCAGGAATTTGAAAAAAATTGAGCATAATACTTACGGTAATATCTCATTGCTAAATTAAATCTGTGAAAGTCAACTTAAGATTTCTATTTCAAATCTGCATTTTTTCGATTTTTTTCGTGTTTCTCATTTTTTACAACCAGAGTTTGCAACGGAAAAATCTGGAAATGATACCTAATATGTGGCTTAGTATCCGAAATGTGTCAGATTTTTTCAGAATTTTTAATTGTCAATAAATGGGGAAAATGGGCCAAAAACTGATTTTTCGATTTTTCTCAATAACTACCCTTACAGATGAGATAGAGGGCTGAAACTTGGCACAGAGAGGTCTTTTTGGGTAGGCTATCGAATGGTCCAAGCTCGATTAAAATCCCGCCGGGGGCGAATTTCACCACCAAACCCGGGTATAGATAATATCATGACATTAGTGACTATAAAAATAAAAGCGTGGAGCGCTAAAATATATTGATGTGTAATCTTCGTGAGCGATCCACGCTTTTATTTTTATAGTCACTAATGTTATGATTTTATTTAAAATATTAAATTTTTGGGAGAACCAGGAAAAAAATTATTTTCTCCTTTTTAGTGCATTTTAATATACAGGGTGAAGCGCAAATTAGTCCCCACGATTTTTCAGCCCCTTCGGATGGCCGGACAGAAAAATGTTTCTTACCAAAGTTAATCAGTATTTAACCGACAAGAAATTGAAATTTTTTAAAATAAAAAAAAATCTATTTTCAACAAAAAAATCAAGGTCGCTGTCATATCTTTTAATGGTACTGGGTATTTTTAACTTCATAATATTGTAGGCGACGTCAAAACGAATTCAACGACCTACTATACGATGACTTTCAGATGACCTTGAAAGAAAATATCGTCATGAATCAATTGCCAGAATATTTGAAATATTTCGGCGGTACGTAATAGCAACGCCTCGCATTTAGAGGTAAACAAATGAACGTAAACATTGCTCAGAACTTAACTCACAAAAAACCAAATTTATACGGAGCCACATTGAAAACAGAAAAAAACAGTTTACCTCTAAATGCGAGGCGTTGCAATTGATTCATGGCGATATTTTCTTTCAAGGTCATCTGAAAGTCATCGTATAGTAGGTCGTTGAATTCGTTTTGACGTCGCCTACAATATTATGAAGTTAAAAATACCCAGTACCATTAAAAGATATGACAGCGACCTTGATTTTTTTGTTGAAAATAGATTTTTTTTATTTTAAAAAATTTCAATTTCTTGTCGGTTAAATACTGATTAACTTTGGTAAGAAACATTTTTCTGTCCGGCCATCCGAAGGGGCTGAAAAATCGTGGGGACTAATTTGCGCCTCACCCTGTATATTAAAATGGTTTTTAAACAGTTTTTTTACACATTTTTTTAATACAGATAGATAGATGGGAAAAATTCTTAGTGACTTGAAATCAAAAAATAGAACTTGAAGTGGTTTAATACATGAGAGATTTTAGAAAAATCTAAGTATTGGAGCATTGAACGTGTCGCACAATAATATAACATAAATTATATGACTCAATTTTCAAACTTGTAATTACAGCATTGGAATGAACAATGAACAGTTCTTCAGGTTATACTCACTGACGAGAAGAGGACGCTCTTATCAGTCATTTAAAACTCTAGGTCGATAAGGCAGTGTACTCGAGCTTTTATACAACGAGAGAAAGAGATCTAGGGACGGGAAGTTAATTCTACAACGAATCTTTAAAATGATTTGAAGATAACAAATGCATACGGTACGTGTCTCACCGACGAGATACTATTAAAGACTGCCAGGCCCTGCGTTATTCAGCGGGACGGGTAAGTGGGCGCGATAGGCGCGGGGATAACGTGGAACTTACAGTGATCTGAAATACCACGTCGCTAAAAATTCTAAATAGTGCCAAAATAGTACCAAAACATCGTCTGAACTATGGCGGAGAATGTAACATTTAATAATAATCGATATGGTTTCGTGATAACTCGCATTCTGACCGATGCATCGCGACGAGAATCTCCTCAGTGGTCTTCTTCACCGACAAAATGCCGTCGATGGCCTTCTGTTTCTCTGGATGGAGCTAGAATGTATCCTAGAGGCCGTGAGAAACACCGAAAAATTCGAGAGACACCAACTCCCATAAGGCTATCTCGTTGGTGATGTAGTATAGAACGCCTCACATTACCCATTCTGTAATTGCCTTATAATACTATCACCGACGAGATACTATCTCGTCTCTTTATCTAAATAGAACCAGACGATATATGACATTGTTCACGCCCGGGGCGAACCAGCTTGAATAATGCATACATTTTGTTCTGAAGGAAGGTGAAATCGCAAAATGTTATGGAAGACAATAGATATAGGAATAGAATTTACTGAAAACCAACATATTTATTAAATGTGCAGCTATTAGCTCGATATTATCCATAAGAGATATTATTAATTTATTATTAATTAAATAAGATATTATTCATAAGAGTTTCACTAGAAGTTCTTACAAATAGAGGATAATACCGATTGCCCAGGTCTCACCACGAGGAGGTTGCTGCACAAGAGACCCGAAAGAGAGTCAGAACGAATGCAATATTCCTTCTGGCTCCCTTTCTAACAACGGCGGACTTATACTAAATTACGCACGCAAGTCGAGCAATTATTGCGGAGCAAAAGAAGAAGAAGAAGATCGGAGAAGAAGTCTCCGATCCACGGGGGATCAAAGGCGAATCAGGCAGAAGGCTCTGATTCTTTCAAAGAGAACAACTAAAACGAACCAGAGCAGAAGGCTCTGGCTCGAAGGGGACGCGGCGCGTACAATGCTGGCAGCCCATCTCCGGCCAGAGGCGATACCCGACGTGTCCTCACCAAGAGAGATGGTCACGAGAAGTGTTCAAACGTAACACCATTCCTCTGCCAACTACCTGGCCACCAGGAACGCAATGCGATGAGGTGAACCCGGGTAGGATTACAAACAGAGAGAACTCTGCCAACTACCTGCCACCAGGCATCGCAAAGCGTTGAGGTCAACCCGGTAGGATGACAGAGAGAATGGCAATACGAGTGAACAGGTCCCAATGAACCACCTCTCTCAATGTATCGACGCCGAATACCGACTCCAACCGGTCTGGTACATACAAGCAAGGTCCGACACAGCAGAAGGCTGTGTCGGAATCAAGAAAACGAGCAACGTGAAGCTAAGACAATAATTACTCGACATTTACAACGACGGTATAAAATCTTAATTACTAACGCGAACGGCCTATAGGCGATTCGGGCACCCCGGGGACGCGACTCCCCGTACTCACTCATGGCAACATCCGTGAGTGAGCCCCTGGGGTACCTCACTCGGCAAATAAAACTAACTTATTGATATATCCTCTTCTTGATTTGCCTTCCTCTCGGGGTGTCCTCTTCTTGGTACGTCCTCTTCTTGGTGTGTCCTCTTCCTAGTTTGTCCTCTTCATAGTATGTCCTCTTCTTGGTGTGTCCTCTTCTTAGTGCATTCTAACTAAAACAGACTAATAATAATTAGACATAACAATACATTACCCCGCACACGAGTGCAAGCCTAAGATCCGCTCTCAAGAGCAAACCTAAGACCAGTTCTCGAGAACCGAACGATCCCCGCACACGAGTGCGAATCTAACCAGCTCACGAGAGCCCAACTAACCCCGCACACGAGTGCGAATAAAACCAGCTCACGAAATCCAACCTAATACCAGCTCACGAGAGCCAAACTAATCCCGCACACGGGTGCTGCCTATAGGCGATTCGGGTAGCCCCGGGGACGCGACACCCCGTACTCACTTACGGCTCCATCCGTGAGTGAGCCCCTGGGGGACCTCCGATCGGAGGAATACCAATTTCAAACAAGATTTGATAACTTTTAGAAAAGGGTCTTGTCAAAGTTCCGACGCCAATAATTGAAAATTCAGAAATAACACGAATGCGAATAGAGCAAATATAATCCCGAACGTAAGCACATGAGTGTGAATACAACCAGGTCACAAGACCAATTATAATCCTGCACAGGAGTGCGAATGCAACCAGAAACTAGCTCGCGAGAGCAAATATAACCCTGCACGTAAGCGCAAACGTAACCATGCACATGAGTGCGAATACAACCAGCGAACTTGCTCACGAGTGGAATTGTAACCCCACACAGAAGTGCGAATACAACCAGCAATGCAGCTCACAAGAACAATTGTAATCCTGCACATAAGTGCGAATACAACCAGCGAACTTGCTCACGTGAGCAATTGTAACCCCACACAGAAGTGCGAATACAACCAGCGAAGCAGCTCACAAGAACAATTGTAATCCTGCACATAAGTGCGAATATAACCAGAGAACCAGCTCACGAAAGCAATTGTAACCCCGCACAGAAGTGCGAATACAACCAGCGAAGCAGAGCACAAGAGCAATTATAACCCCGCACACGAGTGGAGCGCTCAAAATATAAATTTGATGAAGAATAAAATTGATAAATTTGAAGAAGACTCAATACCGAAAGTCTCGTTGAAAATTTCAATTAGTATGAAGGACAGGTTTGTTGAAATTGGGCCAAGGGTAGACAAAGGGAGCTTTGAAAAATATTAGAAATAAAATTTACCGTTGTCCGTTGAATGAACAGTTGAAGGTAGGCCAGGGTAGCTGTGGATGACCCCTTGTCTACCTCTGGTCAACCTCTGGTCCACCTCTGGTAGGTCCCTGGTCCTTCTGGTCCTCCTGGTCCCGAAGCTGGACTGAACCCGACCGCTCACGCCGCCCCCCAGGGCCCGACTGATTGACGGAACTCTCTGACCGAGCGCGGGCGTGCGCCTCACGTTCGACGCTCGACCGCTCCACACCCCCACCGAATATCGATCGATGTCGATCGCCGTGAAAATTATTGATAAATTTATTATTTCCAGCTGGTTAATGTTTATAACAATTCTATTTTACAGCGATGTCCACAAGCAATCCCTTGGCTATCTGACCACCTAAATTTTTAGTAAAAGTGGCTAATAGTATTCGAGATACGGAATAACTTCTAAACCATAAACATTTAGACGCATTAATTTATTCAATACAATTCACAGATAAATTTATTATTTCTGGCTGTTTAATGTTTATAACAATACCTTTTGCAATGATGTTAACGAGCACTCCCTTGAGCACCTTGCCATCCAATTTTTTCGTAAAAATAGACAATAAAACTCGAGAAACAGAATAACTTTTAAACAATGAACATCCGTATGCATTAATTTATTCAACATAATACTATGATACATTTACTAATTCTAGCTAATTAATGTATATAATCATTCCTTTTGCCAACGATGTGGACGAGCACTCCCTTGACCACTTTGCCATCTAATTTTTTACAGTGTTCGGTATTGGCCTAAACGGGAGCATTCAAACGAAGGTGGTTCGACCGTTGGTGCCGTCTCGTTATTGTTTTCGTGTCTCGAGCGCGCGATCGCGAAACCGCTGTCTTGTCCGCGTAAAAGTCATCGTCACCAACGACGAACACCTCCATTTGAATCTCACATCACGGACAATGGTGAAACCGAAGTAACTGATCCAAACAAAGCTGTTACCGTTCCCCGTCGTTCGTGCGTTACCGTGCGCGGACGAGCGTCTTCACTTGACGTTCAAATCTCGCAGCATTCTCTTGCAACATCGAACGTGTCATTTTCGGATCATATCAAATCCTCCGTTTATCGCGGCATAGTCGCTATATCTCTATAATTTTCATATCGTTTTGCCGTCGAATTGTGAGCAATCTATGTTATGTATAACGGTGTGGCTAAATTGAATCAATAATAAAGTGGTTGTTGAACGATACTGGATTTCCCTCGTTTCGCCTCCATCACTAACCACGTCCTCAGCGCTCAGATCTCAGTGGTCCCGGCCTCAGGCTCTCAGACAACATTCAAGCCTAAACATACAGTAAAGTCTTTTCAACATATTTCTGTTCTCACAGATCGATTCTTGGAACATTTATGTACAAAAAAGTGTAAGGTAATAATTCTCGTTTATGAAATATTTTGAAATTACAAATTGAGAGGTATCTCATAAAATTTGAAATAGGAATTGTTGATTTTCCTAAAATTTTGCTTCAATAATATATTTCTAGGAATTTTTTGACCTTGAGTTTTGCTTTTATTGAAACCAACATCGTCTGAAATATCTACTCGGTACACAATGTAACAATTCATGATGTTCAATATGGTTCCGTGACGATTTGCCTTCTCACCGACGAGAATCTCTTCAGTAGCCTTCTGTTTCTTACTCCAGCCAGAATACATTAAAAATTATTGGTTAACAAAATCAAAGAAATTGTATTTGTCTACGGTTAAAATTGACTACTTTTTTAATGAATTTTAGTGCAAATTTCATCCCGATATCGCTTATGGTTCAAGAGTTATAACAAAATGTCACTAAATTTCTCGATCCAGCCCACTGTGCGTCGATACCGTTCGTATAAAGTCACAGACGAGTTATGACGCGATGCCGATATTGTTCGTACAGATGGCAGACGTGTTACCTCGCGGCACGACGCAATGCCGCATACGCGGTGCCACAGACGTGTTATCCCGCGACGCAATACCGTTCGGGTAATGTCACTGGCGTGTGTGGTAAACACGCTGCTTTTCTTTGCTCCGTCTGAGGGCACTTCGCTTATTTCTGTGTCGTTTCAATCAGT
Source organism: Lasioglossum pauxillum (assembly GCA_933228785.1). NCBI lineage: Eukaryota > Metazoa > Arthropoda > Insecta > Hymenoptera > Halictidae > Lasioglossum > Lasioglossum pauxillum. The sequence continues at coordinate 36,840,638 of OW121699.1, read as the reverse complement.
TCCTGTTTAACTGTTCACGGGAGTAGACCATTATGCCACAAAGTCGAAATCGTATCATAAGTGATAGCGACAGTGGTACGGAAAGTGATTTAAGTGAAGTTCCATTGTCCGACAGATGGAAAAATTTAATTACTCACAGAAAATGGAATACTCCCATTGCAACAAAGAAGTTTGTACCTCGGGTTTTTAGTTACACCGATATACATAACGGTGTACAATACGCATCCGGTATAGCAGAAGACAGTTCTCCTCTTTCTATTTTCGAATTTTTCTTTTGCGAAGAACTTATAGAATTAATTATAGAGGAGAGTAACAAATATATACGGAAACAAGGTTTCTCGGAATCCTATTTTCATATTTCCAGTCAAGATTTGTATTGTTTTCTTGCCGTTATTGTTCATATGAGTATAGTTCGGTTACCGAAACTGTCTATGTACTGGAGTTCAAATCCAATATATAATTCTGTGTTTACAAGACGAATTATGTCCAAAAAAAAGTTTTTCAAAATTCTGCGATTTCTGCATTTCACTAGTGCAGATCAGAATAATAATGAAAATCGAAAAGTACAGAAAATACAGCCAGTGATTGACATTTTAATACACTGTTTCCAAACGGCATATCGACCAAGACAGCACATAGTCATTGACGAAAGTTTACTGCTATGGAAAGACCGACTTTCTTTCAAACAACATATTAGTGGTAAACGTGCAAGATTCGATTTAAAATCATTTATTTTAGCCGAATCAGAAACGGGATATGTTTATAATTTGAAATTATATTCTGGACGCGAGTTAGACGGAAGAAAATCCACATTAGTAGGAAAGTCTGGCTCTATCGTAATGGATTTGTCAAGAGATTTATTAAATGAAGGGCGAATCATTTATCTTGACAACTGGTACACTTCTCCAGCTTTATTTAAGAAACTATATGAATACAAGACACATGCTTGCGGCACCGTTCGAATGAACAGAAAAGGCTTGCCGTGCGACAAAAAGGTTAAAAATATAAAACGTTTGAACAAGGGTGAGATGTTGGTGCGGTATAATAGATTTATGGCATTCTGTGTGTGGAAAAACAAAAGACCGATATCGGTTCTCAGCACCTTACATACCCCACAGTTGGTAACCACTGAAAAAATTGACTGTAGCACAGGACAACACATTCAAAAGCCAAATATAATCTCAGATTATAATATGCACATGGTTGACTATACAGATCAAATTTCACATGGGTATGAGTCACATAGGAAAACACTAGAATGGTACAAAAGATATTTCTTCTATTTACTAGAGACCGCAATATGCAATACTCTCGTCATATGGAACTGTCTTCATGCAAACAGAAAAGGTATCTATGACGTAAAAGAGGACATAATATTGGGATTGCTGGAAAAATACCACAATCCGAAGAATAATTGTTACGAGAAAGGGAAAAGAAATTTTTTTCATCCACTTCGTCTGCACTCCAGATGTTTCCTGAAAAAATTACCACCAACAAATAAAAAATGTCATCCCATGAGGCGTTGCGTATGGTGCAAAACAAAATCTATCCGCAGAGAAACAGGATACTATTGTATAAATTGTGATGTTGCTTTATGTGCAGTTCCATGTTTTGAATTGTATCACACAGAGAATCAATAAATTTAAGATATACTGAAGTCAATGTTTTTCTTTACCTATAGGGGAGAGTCCAGGTCAAATGGCTACACTTCCTTTACAAAAACAAATGAATATAACTATTGTGGGTAATATGTTTCGTTGCTACATTGGTCATTCGATTGTTTTCGCAGTTCTGACACATTTAGCGTGGGCGTTGATATTTCGAGTGTTAAGAGTTATTTTCTAGGTCTGATAATTCGTTTCTCAGGTAAGTAAACGATTTTGTTGAATTATGTATATTATATCTAGTCTATTAAGTATAATTAACGGGCCCTGTTTTGGAATTTTCTTTGTATATTATGTATACCATAACCTAAAATGTTTCCTCATGTTTGTCGTCCAGTACCGACCATCCAACGGTCGTGCAGTACCGACCAATCAATCGTCGACCAGTATAAGCCAAACTTTTCTTATCTGTAAGTTCAATCTGTTAGCATTTGAAATGAAGTTAGAAGATGTTTATTCAATCTTCCTTTTACCTTTTCCCACAGAAAAATGTCCGAAATTCCAAAGCAGAAAAAATCATCATCACCGCTCACTTTAAATATTAACGATAATTTTTCATTAACTTCTTTACCTGGTGTAACTTCAAATTTCATGGAAATGGTGAAATCAATCTCTCCTAGAAACGACAATTATAGAGTTGCAAACAAAGAAGAGAAGACAACGGACGCAACAATCCGAAATCTTAACTTCGACCGTTTTTATAAACGAAGTTCAGAAAAAAAAGAACCTGGCTGAAGAAAAAAAGATAAATGCGAAGAAACGAAAAAGTCAAAGAAGCAGAAAAAATAAAAGTTGAAACTCAAGTAAGGAAAGGAAATAAGGAAAGATGTAAAAACTAAACAAAAAAATGACATAATATATAAAAATATATAATTATTTTATTACTTGTATAAATAAAATTTGAATAAAAATGCGTATTCTAACATCTAAATGTCTTTTTTTAACATTATTAATGATTTAGACTGAAAAATCTACTAAATACGTAATTGGTCGGTACTGGACGACAATTCTTTGTTTCCTTCAAATTCTAATATCTTTATTTTTACAAATAATGAATACTAATTATTAAATTTCACAAAATTAATTTCTAGCCTTTTATTAAGTTCCCTTTGTGTTACAAATTCCTATTTTTAATTTTAATTTTTACCGATTCTAGTCCACCTAATAACAAGAAAACTTAGAGCGGTCGGTACTGCACGACTCTCCCCTATACCGTTCTCAGAATTAATAATTTTTCGAATTAAATCTCTAATTCTAATAAAGAAGCACGCGATATATAATATGTCGTCTGTAGCATCGCACGAACGGTATTGCGTTGCGGGATAACACGTCCGTGGTACCGCGCAAGCGGCATTGCGTCGCGTGATAACACGTCTGTGATCAGTACAAACAGTATCGGCGTCGACCTTATACCAGGGGTGGTCAACCTGTGGCGCATTCCTTGCGCCTATACTTATTCTTTTGAAGTTGGCGCCATAACTGAATCCATCTTCATATTTTCAACACCTGAGAGCTCTCAGCTGAATTTATACAGCTTTCTTACTCATCAATTCGTCGCAATTTTTTTGACAGTTTACAATTATAGGATGGGAAATGCGGTGTTCAAGACAGTCATCGCCCTCTCATCCAAAAGATCATTTTCCACTATTGTAGATTAGTGCTCCAATGAACGTGTGTCTTTCCAACTGGCGTAAGTTAATTAATTTAGTTGGGCGATTGAATTATCCCTTTTCCTCCCCTAACCGAAGCAGATCCTACCCCTATTCCTATTTTTCAACCGCAACAACGAACGTAAGAAGTTAGAAAAAGTGCTCGAGTTGTACGGCACACCTGAACTCGTATGTGAACAAATACGCATGGTAGGTATGCTAAAGATTGGCCACCCCTGCCGTATACGAACGGTATCGACGTCGCGACGTAACACGTGCGTGAGAACGAAGTGGTCAAATAAAATATTTTGCGTTGAAGGGAGGTGACATTGGAAAATGTTATGGGAAGGAATAGGTGTGAAATAATCATAGATATTCATTTACAAGATCTTTATTGATTTATACAAAATCTTTCAATACATTTGTTCTTATATCTAGCATGTCTTATATTCTAGTATACAATATTAACGAAAATTCAAAAGTGTGCCGCTATTAGCTCGATATTATCCACTACTTGTAGGATACTAGAAGTTCTTATGAATAGAGGATAATACCGATTGCCCAGGTCTTTAATTTTGCTTTTAATATTTTAGACCTTAAAAACCAACAACAAATTATTTAAATAAAAATAAATTTTTTAAAACGGACTAAAAAGTATAAAATAAAATTTTTAAAAACGCCACGTTTACAAAACGGACTAAAAAGTATAAAATATTTTTTTCTAGCCCCATACAGATTCCTAACCCCTGAAAATTTGTGATTGTGAATTTTTAATAGCTAAGAAAATACTTGTAAGATTTAAAACGAAAAACGCGGGGCGCATGCAATAGATAATTGATGAATGAACACTAAATCACTAACAACTTTATTGCACTGCAAATGATATGAAGTGTTGTACGAGATTTCTCAGCGGCAGCTACTCTATACACTCCTTACTATGTATTATCTTGCGCCCCACGTTTTTCGTTTTAAATCTTACAAGTATTTTCTTAGCTATTAAAAATTCACAATCACAAATTTTCAGGGGTTAGGAATCTGTATGGGGCTAGAAAAAATTATTTTATACTTTTTAGTCCGTTTTGTAAACGTGGCGTTTTTAAAAATTTTATTTTATACTTTTTAGTCCGTTTTAAAAACGTGGTATTTTTAAAAAATTTATTTTTATTTAAATAATTATTTTCTGCTTTTTAGTCTTGCATGTGTGAAATTTTATAATCGATTTTGAACATTTTGATGAGATTATAACAGAGACATGTAGTAAATTTCAGACGGTATTGCGACGCGTCATATCGAAAACGAACGCCGTGGTGAAATGTCAAAGATAAAGATTCGAAGGAGAATTTCGGTGTAACTGTTCTTTCGCTTGGTAAACAAACATTATAGTATACTAATACGTAGTAACTTTGTAAACACCGCACGGAGCTCGAACGCACACTGAGCTGCTTCGGTGCGAAGCAGGTCAGTGGAGTGGGAACCGAGTGGGCACTACCGGTCGTCGCGCGGGGACGTGTAACGGTTAAATTTTTAATAGTTTATATCTCCTAAACGCGTAGGCTGTTGTAAATTAAAAAAATTTTTTTTTAAATACTGCATTGTCATATAGTACTGAGCTATGTTTAAAATTTCAAGTCTCTAGCTCATCGAGAAGTTAGTTTAAAATCAGTTGTAAAATTTGTACCGAACAGACAAACAGACATACAAGAAAGCGACCTAATAAAAACGTGGTAAAATATTTAATGGCATACCTGGTGATTTGGCGACTTCTCTGTGAAAATCATCATTAACGAACTGCTCCTTTTTTGTAGACATTATTTCGAGATTATAACAGAGACATGTAGTAAATTTCAGACGGTATTGGGACCGCATCATATCGAAACGCCGTGGTAAAATGTCAAAGATAAAGGTTCGACCGAAAATCTCGGTGTAACTGTCCCTTCGATTGGTAAACAAACATTATAGTATAATAATACGTAGTAACTTTATAAACACCGCACGGAGCTCAAACGCACACTGACGCACACTGAGCTCCTTCGGTGCGAATCGGGTCAGTGGAGTGGGGATGAGTGAGAGAGGGAACGGGTAGTGGAGTAGGGAGCGCTGTTGCGCGGCGTGGCGACCGTTGAACGCGATGACGTAGGTTTCGCGGCGGGGGGGTGAAAAGGTAAATATTTAATTGTTATATCTCCGAAACGGATAGACTTTTTAACAATTTTTTTTTGAATAATGCATTGTCATCCAGTTCTGAGCCATGTAACCGATTTCAAGTCTCTAGCTCATCAGGAAGTTAGTTTAAAATCAATTGCAAAATTTGCCACCGAACAAACAGACAAACAAACAAACAAGAAAGCGAGCTAATAAAAACGTGGTAAAAAATACGTTCGATGGAGAATGTAACAATTGAAGACACCGACGAGAAACAGTATCGCGTCGGTGCATAGATCATGGTAGAAAACACAGTCTGTGACAGACTTATTGCATACAATACATTTTTCTGTCTACGGTTCTGAATTACCGACTCTGTAGAAAATGCCCTAGTACGACAGCGGACTCTATCGAAATGCAACGGTCAGCTAGTGAACTACATGACGTTACAACACGAAAGGTGTGTGTCTGGGACGCTAGATTTTACAGCGTTGTCAACTTTAAAGTGCAATGTTGCCGCATTATGTTCATACAATAACCGTCGCGTCGATGCTCGGCATCGAAAGCGTTCGAGCGGTTCTGTCCTTGTTTTCTGAAACTGTTGGAATTCAGAGGAATATTGCTTCTTAATTTAAAGTATAGAATTTTTAATCGTAAATAATTTTCTTAAACGATCATCTGAATATTCGTTTAGTTGTTCAACAATCATTTTTTATTTTTTAAATTATTTATTCAAATATAAAATTGCTAAATGTTTTCAAATTTTTTATTTGCAGATTTTTTAATTAATACGTAGATACATATATATATATATAAATCTAAAATTCCAACCAAGTACAGTAAAAGCTCCTTCGTTGTCCAAAGGCCGGGGGTTTGAGCGGACAACGATCGTGCCCGGACACTATTTTTCATTTATGACTGCGTCTAGATATCGCGCCGACCGCGCCAAGCGAGACTTCAGTAGAGAGCCGAGCATAGAGAAGGACAGAGTGAAATACGGATCGCGTGACCGAAGCGTGTCGCCGTCGCCGGCACAGTTCAAAGAATGTCCCATAAGCTGTTCTTCGTTGCCTTCGAAACTTTCATCGTCGATTAATCCATTAAATACAGTTGAAATTATATCGTGTTTGGTGTCATTTTAATCAGAGAAATGCCAGAAATAAGCTAGTGAAAGTCCCATAAAGGAATAATGGAAATTAAGAAGTTTGAGTATTCGATTCACTCGAGTCAATGTAGTGGTGTTCACACCGATATATCCGAGCCGACATCAATCGTCGCCGCCCTGCAGAGCGACTCGGCGTCGACAGGCAGTGGAATGGGTAGGCACTGGACAACGATCGTGCCCACGATTCAGGACAACGAAGGAGTTTTTACTGTAATATAAAGATCACATGTACACTTTAAAAATTTTAAGTTTTGTACATTTTTATTAATAACAAATGATAACATAACAACGTAATTAATTTGAATTTTAATACGAAGTGTGTATTATTTTATCACGGCATGATAATTGTTGCAATGTACATATATATGTATAATAAATACGTGTACGCCGATATTTGTATATTAAAAATTACGCAGATTTGACTATGTCTTCGAAAACCACAAATAACTGCATAGAAATATCATATTGATGTTATCACATCAAAAACTGAAACAAAATTTGTCTAAATAAATTTTTTATAATTTTATAGTTAATAAAACTACTTACACGCATCAAAATAAAATAAACATACGTAAGGATATTTATGCTCGTGAATCTATTAATCTATGTTACTGCCAAACTGTACTTCGTAAATATTTTATTACATACTTCATTTTCAACGTTCAAATACAACGTCCAAATCCTATTAAACACCCGTAGTAAAAATGAAGTATACCGAATATTCAGTTCTTACTAACCCGCGAACATCGGTAACATTGAGCACGAACCGTCTAGGTTCCACAGGGCTCTAAGAGCCTTAAAATGATAAGAAATTTTATTTCGAGTCGCCAAAAATCCCTTAGGGAGACATGTTTTTAATACAAAATAAACCTATGTGCAAAATTTTAGCTCAATCCGACTTAACCGACTTTCGGATGTTCACCCGAAAAATGCATTGCGTGCAATTGGTAAGTAAGCGATCGTCTTTATCTCTCAACAATGTTTCCATTTATCAATTTTGCGATATAGCTAATAATTTGAAATACGTAGAGGATACACTCATAGTTTATATTGAAATGCTAGTATCTTAAAAAAGCGTGAAAAGAATGTATCTGACAAAAGCGTCGGTTGTCGGCTATACACCGTTTCTATATGAAATATTTTACAATTACAATGTCAATGACAATGTATAAAAGAAATCAAGGAAATGATAGGCTGGAAATTGCAATGCTGTAATGGTTTCCAGTAAACATTAAATATTGATTTGTTCAATTGATTTAAGAAAAGGCCAATACGTATGGTAGAGCAGACTGTAACAAGACTAACAAGACGGTTGCGAAATAATCCGTGAAAATAATTGGTGAACGTATAGGACTGAAGTTTTTCAAGAAAGGACTTTCTACCAAGTCACCAGTGAGTCACGCGATGCAACACAAATCCGACAATGAGATGTACCTTGTCGAGTCGAGTTCAAGGTCACGGTAGTGACCTTCTCGAGTATCGTTGCGATCACTCATTGTCGACGAGTCTTATGAAAGCTATACATACATCGGGCAATTAAGACTTTTGAGTAGCGGAAGCCTTTTGAGGTAGAACTTCGAAGAACGCAATACTCCTGGTCATTTTCTTGCAAATGCTTCCGCAAATCAATTGATAATAGAAGTTTATGTAATGGATTGAGTCATGAAGAGAAAGAATAGTATATTGGAGTAGCAGGCAATTGTTGATTTAAAAGTTGACCCGTTGATGTGTCCTTGTTTCACTTCTGGCATTGTCATGGCAGATATGAAATGACTAGACTGCGGATGTTTATGCAATTTTCAATTTTTGTAGACGAATTTTAAGGATGTTCTGGAGGTACAATGGGAGACAAAAGTACAAGAAATTCGAAATCCATCAATATATTAGCAATGAAAGCCATTCATGAGTATATTTTGCATTTAAAAAATATATTAATTTAAAAAGCTTTCGTTTAATTAGTGAATTTCATCTTATATTTATTTTTTAATCAAATTGTCTTCATATCGTAAAAAATTGTAAGTGACTTTTGCGAATAATTGTACCTATTTTCAGTGGTCTACACAGTTGTCGCGTTTCCATGCTAGATGACAACACGATAAAGACGTTTTGTAACAATTTATAATGTTCTGCTCTGTACCTGTTTAGTGAATCCTAATAAATTTTGATCATAATTAATTACATAATTTTTACTATATGTAAAAAAAACTGGAGTTGCATTTTTTCAAGGTTTAAATAAGGTTTGAAGTGGAATTTTATGAATTCTCCATAAGAAGACGTGTTAAAATGTGCAAACTTTAAGTTGCTATAATTCTTAAACGGTGCAGTGAATCGAACCCAAACTTTGGTAATTGCATCGATTTAGTAAGAATTATATCTTGTCAAATTTTCAAAAATTTTGTTGCGTTTTTATATACCTCCAGAACATCCTTAAGAAAGTAGAATCAAATAAAATCTTGTTTTCAGTGGTAGTAGCCTTTGTAGATCTGAAATAAATGAAAATCGTACTATTTTGATCATAATCTCTGTCAAATAAAAAAACTCTGTCAAATTTTATATTATACCATTTTTCGAAAACTTTAAGGAGCCATAAATGCATAAAGATTCGCAGTCTAGAAATGAGTATTTCGTTTCTTCATATTCTTCATATTGGATCCATGGGCACTCTGTGCCTAAGATCTTCTTTCAACAAATCTAATATTCTTCATATTCATATTCTTCAACTATTTTATCAATTGTTTATACACATTTTAAAGATCCCCGATCACTTTCTTTTTAAATTCTATGCATCCATTTCTGATGTCTACGATCATTTTCCTAGTCGTCATCTTAAGGTATTTCCTGGTTGCTAAGAACACTCGAATGATGAATAAATTGCATAGAAAGGAGAAGAAAACAATAATTATCAATGCTTATAAAGCCTTCAGTCATGAGAAAAACAATAATAATGCGATGATTTATTTCAACAAAGGGAAATTGACATCTTCTTTCAGGATAATTTCTTCCAGAGGTAAACAAGGAAGGCAAACAATAGCTATTATCGCACTTTTAACAATTTTTCTACGTGTATGTGTTTGTCTTATTGCTAACAGTAGATTGTTATAAGAGCCATTGTGAGATAACATTTCTGTATTTTATAAGTTTCTTATAAGTACTCAAATTATATGTATATTTATTCGACACATCCGAATTTTTGAATGTCAAGATATTTCTAATTGTAAGTGAATTGCAAGGAACCAAAATTAAATGAGAACGCATCTCGACTTCTCATGTTTTACACAATCGTGTATTTCATCTAATTATGTTTGTAAAAATGCAAAAAAAATTGCAGTATTGATATCAGTAATAATTATGGTCAACGTGTTTAGAAAACCTTATTTCATAATTAGACAGCAGATCTTATGCATGTATCGCAGAAATTAGTAGGTGTAATTTAAAGCAGTAAAAATGTTAGAAAAATTTAGAGATGCTGTCATATCATTTTCAACTTATTCAACGAGAGGTGGGCATTATTTGGCGAAACAAATATTTCAAATACTATTTAGAATTTTAGATTTTATTTTGCTTAAAGAAAATAGTATTCTAAATAAGATATACAATTTCGAAAATAAAATATTTCTATTTTAACGATCTGAACCTCAAAATAAAATATTTATATTTCACAATGTGACCGAGAAAATAAAATATTTCTACTTTAATAATCTGAAACACGAAATAAAATATTTTACTTTTTACATTGTTATAATACTCTGAGAGTTCGCATAAGCATACAGTCCATGTTATCGTTAAGAAATGATTAACACTCATAAATGTATTGAATTCGAACCATTATTTTCAGCAGTTATATTTAAAATTGAAATTGAAAATAAAGACAAAATACAAATATTTTCAATATTCTTCAAATAAAATACTATTTTTCAAAAAAAATTACTGCCTTAAATAAATTATTTTCTTTTCAAAAATTACTGCATCAAATAAATTATTTTATTTTCAAAAATTACTGCATCAAATAAAAGATTTTATTTTCAAAGTTGTACACATACTTTAAAATAAATAGGATTATTTATTATTTACTATTTAAAATACTATTTTCCCCAGCGCTGTATTCAACATACTAAGAAAGAAAATAAATTTCTGTTTCACTCCAGTTTGTTGCAATCCAGGTGGAAAATTTTTATTTTGCATAAAGATCCGCTGTCTATTCACAGTATTAAGTCAGGAATTCGGAAATTATATTTTAATAAGCATAGCGATTCGCTATAAAAGGTGATTGATACCGCGAAAAACTGTTTGTTTCTCTTCAGATATCACAAACAACTACAATACATATATGTATGTCCAAGGATTCCCAACTTGGATTCGTTGTCTCGAGTCATCTAATAATGAACGTGACACAGCTATTCAGATCAAATTAAATTTCCCTCGAAATTCATACTTCGACAGGAAGCATACGTACATGTCTGTCTATAACGATGAGGCGAAACATCACAGGTAAACTGCGGAGTTTGCACATTCATAACAAGAATGGGTATGTTTGAACACAGAACAAAAGAAACATTTCAAGAATGTAAGATTGCTGGTATATTATTTGCAACATATCTAAATTATTAAGAGAAGAATTACTATTTCTTGTAATTGATTCAGATTTGCTATGCATGCAATTTTTATTTTGTCTTACTCGAGTAGGAAAAATTCATTAGAAAATATTAATCTTCCAATGTTTTCAAATTAAAAACACCTCTACTACACCGTTTCGTTTTAGAAACAACCATTTTCAGACTACCAAGCAGATAAAGTGTACAATGCAAATGCTGAAAAATTGAATAGAACAAATAATTCTATCTTAAATATTATCCCCTTGTTGTACAATAACGAGTCAAATTTATGAGGACGATTTCAAACAGGATCTATTGAATATGAATGTTATTCATTTCTTTCAATTGAAAATGAAATTTGATTCTATGATAGCAATATTTAAGCATTAAATCTGCATACTAACTGACTAAGAAGTCGTCAAGGACAAAGAAGGTGTAATCATTAAATTAACTAATAAAGTGACAAATATTACGGGAAGGTTTTTGAAAAATTAGAAGATAGTTGAAAACAATTGTTTCATAATTATTACAAATATTATGGTGTACATGTTATTCATTTCTTTTATCCATATAAATAAAAATGTAAATGTTTGTTTGTTCATAATCTAAGATCTCCGCAACGGCTGAACGTAGAAAGCTGGGGTTTGAGCCATTAAACGCAGTATTTCTTCGGAAAGGTTTTAGGACAATCTGCATTCGAAAAAGTCCATTCGTTCAAAAGTTGTGACGTCATTAGTGACCAGAGACGACTTTTTCGCCCTCTTTTGTGCACGTTTCTGCTTATAACTTTTGACTGGTAGCACCAATATTCAATTTGAAGTACTAATTGGATTCAGCTCGCCGAGTTCTTTCAAATGACCACTGATCCGATACTGTGGGTTGCATAGTTTAGGAATTATAACACAAAAAGTGTGCGTTTTTCTTAAACTTTTTGGTTTACCGACTTTTTAAGCAGCTGTAGCTTTTCAACGGTAGGTTTTAGGAAAAATCTGAGGCCACCTTGGCGATTGAAAATTTAATTCTCTACAACTTTCATATTTGACCCTTTTTTCTCCGACGCGATCTAAGGGGTCATGCAAAAAACGATATAAATTCAAAAATGTTGATAGTTTTGCTTTAAGGTATTTTCGGCCGTAACTTTTGAACCGTTTGTCGGAAATAAGTTTTGGGCAAACAGGCTTACTTAGCGTGCGAAAGTCTACAAAATGAGTCCAACAGTTTTACAGAAGTTAGAAGCAGAAATATAGTCAAAACGGTAAAATATGGTCAAAGTGGTATATAATAAAATCGCGTCTGTCTGTCTGTTTGTGACGGCGTCAACTGAGAACTCACACCTGTGACAGGTAAAAACATGCTTTTTTCTGAAAAACAGCACCATCTGTTGGACGTAAAAGCAACACACGCTATACTAAATAGTTTACGATTGCATTTCAATTTAACCAGACTGAACCACAGCAACGCGTGGCCGGGTACAGCTCGTTGAAAATAAAATTTGATTCATCCGTTAGCAATGTTTAAGCATTAAAGGTACACGCACAATAAATATAAATTTTATTTTCGTACTAAGAAATCGTCAAGAACAAAGAAGATGTAATCTTTGAATTAACTAATAAAGTGAAAGATATTACGGTAAGAGTTCTGAAAAATTAGAAGATACAGTAGGACCTCGATTTACCGGCTAGATTGGAAGACAATTAGTCCGGATAAATTCAGGCCTAATGGATAATCGAGACCTGAGGAAATAATGAAAATGTACATTATATTCCAAAATAAATATTTTATTTTTGAAAATTTATTTCCCTTCATAACATAATCATATTTAAATGCATATTTGTTTATAATCGACATAATCGTGTTAATCGAGTTACTCGAGGTCCTACTGTAGTTGAAATAATTGTTATATAATTATTCGAAATATCGTGCAATGCTTTATTCGCACTATCTGTTAAAAAAAAAAACAAATTTCAAATGTATTTGGTGGCAGCTGAAAATTTGATGCACAGTGTACACTCGTAGAAAGGAAGTATCATGACGTATACTTTACAGATGCATCGTACCGTTTTGCGGAACGAACGTATCTCGTGGTGACTAAGCCGGCAGTAATTTAAAAATCCCCGTATGTACGTGAACGCAGAAGACGTCCAATTCAACTGGCGGTACTGTAATTTTATATCCTAGTATTATCACTACTCGTGGTCAATTAAACCAGTAAACTCTTCTTCTGGTTGTTCTAGGAACGCCGCTTATGGAAATGAACGCGTGTTTTATGTTTTTTTACGCTTCATTCAGGGAAAATTCACGGTAATGACGTCGAAAGACGAGTTTCCGGAAATGATCGCGAAATAACATCAATATTACAAAATTCGATTGTCCTATTTCGAGCCGAGATTTAAAGAAGAGATCATTTCTCCGTTGATATTATCTTCAAACAAGAACACACGCAGGCATGAGATCTAATTTTCAATCTTCATCTTTAATTATATGTTAGGAAGCACATTACACGCGACCCAAGTGTGATAATTTCAATCACTAATAGAAATCTGCACGGTGGAATAAACGCTTTTAATCAAAATGTCAAGAAAATTTCTGTATTTTATTCGTACTTATTAATGATAAACTGTGTAATCGAAAAACTTTTTATGAAACACTCACGCCACCTTCCTGTAGTTTTTCCACTTAAATGTTTGCGAAAATTAATCATGCACTAATTGCAGTTTTATATAAAATTGTAATCATATTTTTATACGTAATAATTCATAATTTATATTACAAAAGTTGATCTGAGGTTTTTTCAAATAACATAATATAACATAAATAATTCGGTAAAATTTAAGACTACTCGTTGAGATCTCACTTTCATAGATTGAATCTATGTATATGTGCATACGAGGGACACATACAGTAAGGTGCATAACTGATTCCACACACTTTAAATCAGAATAACTTTTATATGAATGGACTAAACGACTTCAATTTCTTTGTAAGGCTAGAAGAATTAGTTTAATAAAGGACGTCTAATAAATCAGTTGAAAAAATGCATTTGGTCGGAATTGTGAAAAACAATAATAAAAATTGATTTTTACAACTTTTTCAGTTGGCCCAATAACGAAAATTTTAAAAAATGTGTTTTGTCGACTGGTACAAATTATATACGCTCTGAAAATTTCATTGAAATTGGTTAATTGGTTTACGAATTATAAACGATCAAAAATGGTAAAACTTGCCACTTTATGGTACACTACAAATTACCACTTTTGATCGTTTATAATTCGCAAACCAATTAACTAATTTCAATGAAATTTTCGGAGCGTAAATAATTTATATCAGTTGACCAGACACATCTTTTAAAGTTTCGTTATTGGCCCAGCTAAAAAAGTTGTAAAAATCAATTTTTATTATTGTTTTTCACAATTCCATCCAAATGCATTTTTTCAACATAGTTTTTACACATCATTTACGAAACTAATTCTTCTAGCCTTACAGAGAAATTGAAATCGTTTGGACCATTCACAAAAAAGTTGTTCTGATTTAAAGTGTGTGGAATCAGCTATGCTCCTTAGTGTATATGTATAAATTGCGTTACTTTGTTCAAATTAAATTATTATAATACAAGTGTTGTTTATTCCATTTTTTTGAGAACGTTTTGTGATCTTACAGAGACTTTATGTCGTTTTTGATGACTTCATGGGTAGCCTAATACTTGAATACAGTAATTGAGTACAGTAATTCTTTTTGATTTCAGTAATTTTTCTTCAATATTATTTATTGCAATTTCTAGAGATAAATAGACAATTTTTTCAAGTTTTGGAAATTCCTATAGTTTCAGAATAGCAACAATTATAATACACAATTTCGTATTTTATCAGTGATGCTCCTTACTGTACATATAATACATCCGCAACATGAAGGTTTATGAATGTACCAATTGATTTTTAATCCCTCCAATTACTTAATTGTATTCCGAATAACAGTCAATTGTGTTTCAATTCGGGGAAATCTAGAATCGATAAATTCTTCCTAATGCCGCTTCATTATTAAATAATGTACTCAATTTGTGGGAAACCACGTACGCGGAACAGCACCGGAAATAAACAAATTGGACGTGTGATTATACAAGTTCAAGGAATACCCGAGTTTTTTAACCATTCGCGAATAATGAACTGCGATCATTCGCTGATTCAAATATACCTGGCAGAACTGTTGACCGAAACTCTTTTATAGTATATTTAAAAAATTATGGTAAAGAAAATATTCATATTATGCTATTATCATTTTACTCTATAATTTTTTAATTTATTAATAATTCATTATAAACTTGTCCCTTTCAAAAATGAGTATTTAGAGAACCACAAAACAGCGAAACCATTAGAACAATTTAAAAATTATGGAAATTAGTAAGTAGTAATAAATTTGAAACTTGTTTGTTGCAATTGTGGTGCAGGGTAGCCCAAAAATCATCTAATTTCCAAAAAACGTTAATTTCTTAAAAAATTTCTTAAAAAGTCACGCACTAATCTTCTCGTGAACAAATTTGAATTTGAAATGTAACATTCGAGCCAGCCTGTAGAACATGTTTATTTCACATAAAAATCCGCAGTCTAACTAAAAATCACCGGAATAATTTTTTCTTCATTTTCCAAATTAAGTTTTTTCGATTTATAACACTATAGTAGATTTTATTCGTAAATAAATATCAATAATTCATTTCAAAGCCGTCTCTTCGACATTGAAAATTCCGATGGATGATTGCGTTATTATTCGCAGATTGACTTCAAATCGATAGGCCAAGGTCGCACGGAGGTCAAGATTCTGCAACAGTCTGCGGAAAAGAAAACTACGAGGAGATTTTTTCAGACGGACTCGGATCAGATTTGTGCGCCGAATCACACAATGATATCGCGTTTTGCTCAAGACTGCCCGCAAATTATCAGTCTTGATCGAATTGAGTCATAAGAACAGCTACGCAGAACAGTGGTCTAGGTGCGCATAATCACGTTTACTTCTTCATCACCGCGTCAGCGCAAATCGCGTCGAGCATGGTATACCTACCGCCTCGTAATTCATCATTCGGGAAAAAAATGTTTTGATCGTTTGTGACGAAAGAAAAATATGCCGAGGCTCATCATAGACGGCAAACAATTTTGATTACCGCATTTTGATTCGTACACGATTGCGAGGCTCGAAGATCGTGTTGGCTATACATAGTGGGAATAGTTGATAACAGTGTTTTTAATCGGAGCTGGGGAAAATAGTATTTTAAATAGTAAATAGTAAATAATCCCATTTATTTTACAGTGTCTGTACAATTTTGAAAATAAAATATTTTATTTGATGCAGCAATTTTTGAAAATAAAATAATTTATTTAATGCAGTAAATTTTGAAAATAGTATTTGAAAATAGTATTTTATTTTAAGTATATTGAAAATATTTGGACTTCGTCTTTATTTTCAATTAAATATTATTGCTCAAAATAATGGTTCGCATTCAATAGATTTCTGAGTATAAATAGTTTCCTGATGATAAGATACACTGTATATCTATCAACAAACTTCAGTAGGCACATGTTGTGAACTGAAGTAGATATACGCAGTAATAGCAGCAATCATACAAAAAAATAAAACGAAAATGTGGCGAATGATATAGTTTCTTATACTAAGGACCATTTCTTCTTTAAAGTATTGCTAAAATCAAAAATATTAAATAAGTAATGCGATTTCTGAAAGTATTAGGTATAACGATGCAAAAAATAAAATATTCTATTTTGTGTTTCAGATTATTAAAATAGAAATATTTTATTTTGTGGATGAAATTGTTAAAATAGAAATATTTTATTTTGATCTTCAGATTGTTCAAATAGAAGTATTTTATTTCGAGGTTCAGATTGTTCAAAATAAAATCTAAAATATTAAATAGTATTTCAAATATTTTTTTCGCCAAATAATACCCACCTCTGTTTTTAATGAATGACATTTTGCTCGACATTTCTGATATGCTCCTATCGCGTGGAGGAAAAATATGAAATATGTGTGTACAAAGATGTAAATATTCTATTATTTATTATTTATAATTGTAATGATTTGGAAAGCTGATAACTGTTAAATTGTATCCGTCGTAACATCTTCGTAATTACTATATTATAGCGGAGTCACACTCGACATCGGAGAAAGAAAAATGTAAATAAAACGGGTTCTGACATGTATTTGGTTCCACCTTTATCTATATTTTTCAGTTAAAAACAAATATAAGTCCCCCAAATATAAATTACAACAAAGTTTGAGAACTATATCTAATATAATTAGTAAACAAAATTGTTTAAAATAAGTAACAGTCAAGGAATTGTCCTTTCAAATAAATTTCGAACAAAACAATTCAAATAGTACGGAGTTTGTTGGCAACAAATTTGAAAAATAATTCGAAGTGCAAAGGGTTAAGATTCGCGTCCCCGTTCTAGCTTCCCCTTCTACGACGCTATTCCCCAACGCCGCAGCTCGGTCACGTGACGCATTTCGTCTCTGTCATGTGTCCGGTACTGGCAAAGAGACGATAACCTTTTCCTCTCAATTCGTGCTCCCTCCCCTCATCTGGTGACTCTAAGTATAATAAAAATCTTCAGTTGCAGAAAACAAAAGTTAAATACAAATTTGTTTTTTAAGAGGCTTAGTAAACTGAAAATAAGAACATTGATAAATTTATCGAGAAACTTATCTGTTTCTGCGAATATTCGCAGTCTAATAATTAGACCTTTATGAAAAATAAAATTAATACTAATAATTAGATCTTTATGGAAAATAAAAATTATCTCTGAATTGCAACAAACTGAAGTGACATAGAGATTTATTTTATCTGTTAATATGTGTAATGGATTGAAAATAATATAACAGTATTCTTAAATTCTTTGAATGTTTTAAATTACACCTACCCATTTTTGTCATAAATGCATCAAATCCGCTGTCTACTGATAATTGTTCTAGAATGAATTCATATCTAAAATTTTATATTAAAAATGCCATACTGCTTCCAACATGTCCGTGTGAGACATTTGGTGATTTTCGAGATGGTTTGTTCAATCTGGTGGCAGCTTTTGTTGCAACATCCAGTATCGTGTTACGTTAACCGGTTGATGAGGACAGTAAATGCGAGATGTCAAGATCAAGCATGATAACGGACAGTAATGGCGAACTATTTCATGCGGTTTCACATTTGAAATGCGAATGAGTGATTAAGATTTCATACAAATTAAAATGGCTGAATATAACCGACGGGAAGTGGAAAACCCCAAAAACACAATACCGCGGTGTCTTTTGTTCTTTTAACTTTTTCAAACTGCGAGCACGGTGACTGTGAACACTTTAAACTTACCACTACATTTGTTTAGTTATTGATCTTACAACATAGCATATTAATATGTTATATTGCAATGTTTATGTAGTGTTGTGTAGCGCATTAAGAATTACGTCACGAGAACAAGTTCAAGGACAAGTTCAAATCTGTGTATTAATTGATAAAATTATTTTCACGTGTTCGTAGAACTGATGACGCATTTTCGAGATAAAATACCATGCGATGACCATAACTCGTGTCTTTATGCAAAATAAAGACTCCGGATATTTATGCAAACTAAAAAGTTTGTGCATTGATTGCATAAATTTATATTTTCACTAATAATTTTAATGTAGTGAAAGTAATACAAAAATACTACACAGTCTTTTAATTTTTTCACTGTTTCAAATGGCTGTTTCATTTTGTCACAAATGCATCAAATCCGGAGTTTAATAATCATCAATTTTTCAATCCTACTGATTTGATTAATTTACACCCGATTCTCAGTGCGGAATATCGATAGATGTTCTCGCAAAATAAAAAAATACTATTATTACGAAGCTCGGGAGAAAAAGTCTAATTATCTGTTATGTGCGAAATTGTAGTGTCCATGTACCTACCTATGTACGAATGAATCACATACAAATAAAGTATCGTAATTCTTGAAACAAAGTTAATAGAAAATCTACGAGTCTCTCTGATTTTCCTCTTTTCCACTAAACACGTCCAACGCCATTGCCTACCTCGAGACTTTATATAACAATAATTTTGTCTTTCTTATTTCATGTTGGCGCAGGAGGTGTGCATGTACTACCTAGACTATCAGGCGATTAATGTATTCTCTGATCGATGAAAAATGCTCGTATCCTGGTAAATAATATCTTGTTGACACAGTCGCGTCTATGGGTAATTAATAGACTGTGGATTTTATCAGCAAAAACGGATGAATAGATTTAAAAGAGCAGCTTTATTTAAAAAAAGATATTTTTCTTTGGTTCCTGTTTTCCCAATTGAGGCAGGAAATTTTTATTTTTCATGAAAATCTGCAGCCTCTGGTAGGTAACATTATCTTTCGCTTTTATTGAATCTTGGAAAAACCGAAGGATTGTTGAAGTGTTTTAGCAATTTCAATGATTAAAAATCGGTAAGTAAAATTTTGAAAAATGTGTTCGGTTTAGTTTAAAAAGCTTACGTCAAACAATTTGGTCTTTTATATAATATATTATATATAACTATTATATATAAATATATAATTAAATTTATATATAACATTATACTAGAGTTTATAATATATATTCTATATATAAAATGTATATTCTAGTATTCTAAATTATATTTCCTTATAGTTTAGTGTATTCTGGTATATTTTAGTATATACATGTATAATATAATGTATATTAATGTAATTAATATTACCTATAGAATCATATTTCTTTCTTCTATGCCTCTATATTTAATCTTGAAGAAACGGCTGTAGAAATGTTTTGTCAATCTCGATGATTGAAGTTTCCTGTTTCCGAAAATTTTGAAAAAAAATTTTGAAAAATGTGGTTTGCCCAGTACAGAGTGGAGCAAAAATTTTATTTAAATAAAAATTTCGAATAAAGTGAGTTTTTTCCAAGTGGGTTTTAAACAAAATTTATTCGAAATTTTTATTTCAATGAAATTTTTGCACAACTCTGGTCCAGTAGAATTGACGAGAAACGTGGATCGTCTTCACAGAACCGGACCGGCTCAAAAACAATAACATCAGAACGCGTGTGTCCGAACATGCATGGAAAAACCAAAAGTGCAGAGATGCACTTACTGTACTATAGTAGTACATAAACAGATGTTGTGGCGGAAAACAGCAGAGTAATGGTCTCGCGTTCCCCGCGATGTTACGTAATTATCTTAGAACGGTGCACGTGTAAAGATCGATGGCTATAAAAGCGGTAACATGAAAGGATTGGAGTACAGTGCATCCGGAGAGACCTAAGCTCTTCACAATGGCCGGTGGAACGTCCTGGCGTATCAGTGCTCTAGCTATATTTTTATTCGTCACGATCCTTTCGGCCGTACCGACACCAAGTGAGTGAATTCAAAGGGTAGTCATCCAAACCAGCCCCTTTTTCTTTTTTTATTATATTATTCTATTCACCCCGAACTACTGATCGAATGTTTTGTTTTGTCGAAAATCAGAAAAGGATTCCGACTGAAGCTCGAAATTTTTCAACCTGTTCGTGAAACTGTTAGTTAAAATTCATTCTGATTTCGGATTGATCCTTATATCAGTACTCGAAATTTTCTTCTATGTTCAATAAAATCGTAGTTGTTCGATTTCGTAACTTTAATATATATTGTTATGCCAGTTTGAATTTATAATTATCTAATACATTGTCAACAAAAATATTCAGGGTTGCAGTCATTATTTTGGAATAGTGTAAAATGTTTTAAATAGTTTCAAATTGTTCTAAAAATGTTTTAAATTGTTCAAATAGTTTCTGTGCGTGAAAATATTTTTAGTAATATTTTAGAACTGACTAGAATTCTCCCATTTTGACATAATTTTAGCAAGTTTCAATCAAATATTGATGCTTCCAAATTCTTTTAATCGTCTCACTGTTTTAAATTGCATCCTTGTCATAAATCATAAATATATTCGTCATCAAATTCATAATTCAATAATCATAAAATAATTTTCAGAACGTGAAGCAGAGGTGATAAGCGATGCAGAGGACACGACGTTGTCGACTGAACTGAAGCCTCCACCACCACCGAAGGAGGAGGATAAACATGAATATGTGCTTTTTGTTATAAATCTTTACGGTGTGAAAAATAGCAGTGCCGAGAAATCGGACGAAATGTTCGAAAATGAGATTCTCGAAAGAGTGCCACAACTGACAGGTGAGGTCACAAACACGGATTAAACAAACCATTGATTCTTATAAATTCATTTCGCTATCAATTGTGGAAGTTATTAACAATAAGCCCCATCTGGTGCTCCACTGACTGGTAGATCAAGATTGACAGATCAAATGCAAAACAGTAAAAACAGATCATTTAAACATACTGCTGAATTATTTCCAACTCGTTGGAATTTTCAAGAAAGAAGATAGATGTCTACGCAACTGTATCTTGACAATTTTCATTTTGCATAAAAATCCACAATCTAGTTATCGGTGAATTAGCTAAATCTCGAATTTTATTAGGGCCGCTGGCCACCGTCCTCCTGGTGATCGAGGTCGACGAAAATGAGGAAGACACCGATGTGCCAGTGAACCTTGACGAGCTAGCCGACGACTTTGAATACGGAGAGGGTTTCAACGTGGAGAGGATCAACCAATCCGGTGAGACGAAGGTACTCCGAGTGAAGCTGGACAAGAGCGACGCTGAGGGCATTTTGTTACACCAGCCGAAAATGGACAAGATGACGAAAGTCCGTAACAGGAGGTCGCCTTGTCTGAAGTGCAAGCTGAAGGGCTACTTGGGAGGTGGCAAAAGCGGCGGTGGAGGTGGAGGAGGTGGGTTTGGAGGTGGATTCGGAGGCGGATTTGGCGGCGGATATGGAGGAGGTGGAGGCCTTGGAGGCGGACCTGGAGGATGCGGTGGTGGAGGTTGTGGTGGAGGAGGCTATCCTGGTGGAGGCTACCCTGGTGGTGGCTATCCTGGTGGTGGCTACCCTGGTGGAGGCTATCCCTCCGGTGGCGGTGGCTACCCCAGTGGAGGCGGATGTGGAGGAGGAGGATGCGGCGGAGGTGGGTATCCCGAAGGTGAAGGTGATTAGCATGGTGCTCTCTGGTCAAAATGAGCTTCTAGTTGGACAAAACTATCTTCAGCTGTCCAGTACAATAGAAATTGTCTACCTGAATCGCAACGAACTGGAGTGAAGTAGAACTTTATTTTCTTTCTTAATACGTTTGGTAGAAATAATATAACATTATTTCCTAATTCTTATTTCCTAAGTTACTTTGTCTTTGCAAGATTCCTCAAGATCGTGGTTCGGTAGTCATCCTGTTAATATTATAGAATATATTTATAATATTCGTTCACTAACAAGGAAAGGACCCCAAGTGTCCGACTTCGATTTTGATAATTTTTTATGAGACGATGGTATATGGATCCCTGATTATGTATGTAAAATATTAGGTGTAGTTACTCAATAGTTTTAAAGATATATACAATTGAAGTTTCATACCTTTCCATTAGCCGTGTAAGAAGGTTGCGTGATTCACAGGTATGAACTTTAATTGTTTATATCTTTAAAACTATTGTGTAACTACGCCTAATATTTTGCGTACATAATTAGAGATCCATATACCATAATCTGACAAAAAATTATCAAAATCGAAGTCGGACACTTGGAGTCCTTCCCTTGAAAGAGTCGATGACAATGACCTCAGGAACTAGGTCTAACGCAAATGGTCTTAGATTTGGTCCAGCTAGGAGACCCATTTTAACCTACTGGTGGTGGTAAATGAAATCGCTGTGGCCCACGTAGGAGACAATATGATCTTCATTATCATTGAAACATTGTGCACATCATTGTCTTCAAACCAATTTGCATGTGCTCTGAAACGAAGAACAAAGAAACGACTTTCTGCATGCTGTTCTCAACATCTTTCCCCGATTTATGACTCTTTAATGCAATTCTACATATTAATATTCGATTATTTTTGAAATTATGTAAGTCTTTGACACGTTGCGGTTTTTCGGAACGAGAGACTTTGGAGATACGTCTGCAGCACTTTGTTTAAGACACTCAAGCGACATTTTGATGAACTGTAGATTGTAAACTGTACCGTGTATGATAAAAATAAGTAGATCAATTGCCAAACAGGGAAAACATTAGAGAAAAATTTGAAAATACTATCGTGTTATCTTCAACCAATTAAAATGGTTAAGAAGTGGCTATTATATCTTGCAATTAACTATGATGCACAGTTATTATTTCCGAGAGTATAGGTCAAGTTTCTCTTTTTGAAAAACAGGCTACGAGAAAGTGTTACAGCTGTTCTTCTCTGATTTGAGCATGCCTATGTACTCATAAGAGATCGCACTCTCATTTTATTTAAAAAAAGACAACTAATATTTTCATTTGATTACATACATAATATATTATCGTTTCTTATAACGTTTAATATTTAAAAATTTCTCATTGATCAATACTCAATTAAATAAAACATTTGATTATTAAAATACCCTCTTCTCATACTAGGATTGACATATATCAATTGATTTTAATTATTGATTTTACAGTGTAAAAATTATTATATTAGTTTTTTAATCAATGCAATTTTTAAATGCAGTCTTCCTGGTATTAGTAGAGTAAGTTAATCATTAGACTGTGGATTTTTTTACGCAAAATCAATATTTTGCATTAGTTATTAGAAACAGAGTCCAAATAAGAACTACTTTTCTTCTTTAACAATTTTAAGAATCTTACTATAAATGCATAAAATCTGCAGTCTACTAATCATTCAAGCTTTGGCAATGGCGGCATGCTTCGGGTGTTAAGAATATTGCGCAGTAGTAGTCAACTGACAATGTCATCTTTGATACACTCTACCAATTTCTCAATTTTACAATAAAACTAGTTTATACTCTCACTCATTCAATTTCAACAGAATGAGAAACTTAAACGGAACTAATAATTGCATTGAATAATTTTGTAGTTTCTGAGTATATAGTCCAAAAAAACAACTTCAACACTGTAGTTAGGAATAACAATATAATTAACGAACAATAGCTAATAGCATGTGTTCTTTTATTACATTTTAAGCATGCAGTAGATAATTATTACTCCTTACAATTCTGAATTGACGAGACGAAAATAACTTAGGTTTAACATAGAATAAGTTTGTATTGAATATTACAGTGTTCTATAAATGTTACGATCTTAGTTTGCAAGAGATTTTGTGACAAAATGGAGTACGTCGATTTAGCTCTACAACTGCAGCATCGCATCGCTTCTGCTTTTGACGCTAAATGGTTTTTATAGGAACACAAACAATTGGTATTGTACCAGTAGTTGTTGTACCTGTTGCAGCGAGTTATCCATCGTATCATCCGTCCGGAGGCGGTGGTTGCAGTACTTGGTAAGCTTCCTTAACTTTATAATGAAAGTATACATAAAGATATACATACCAGGTGTTTCTGAAAATACGCTTAAAATATGCACAATTTCCAATTTTCCTTTAACTCGCTATATCTCGGCGAGAAATGATCGCAATACCATGATCCGAAAGTCAGATTGAAGCAGAGATTCTGCCGATTCGATTGAGCACCCAAGTATGTCTTGCGTAATGTTAACGCCGGCGGTAGTGTATTCAGAAATGTCAGGCAGCCGCTGTACGTGGCCCGATAATTTCTGCGAATCACTAACTTCAAACACAGCTGCCATAAGTAAAAAATTGTCGCAGCGAATTGATGGGGTGCTTAATCGAATCGGCAGAATCTCTGCTTCAATCTGACTTTCGGATCATGGTATTACGATCATTTCTTGCCGAGATATAGCGAGTTAAAGGAAAAATGGAAATTGTGCATATTTTAAGCATATTTTCAGAAACACCTGGTATATCGAAATGTTAATGAAATTGAAAAAACAAAAGAAGTGCCTTGAAGAGAAAGAAACGCTCTTTCTATTGCTTTTTTGCGCAAGATTCTACGATAATTTTTTCGCTTTTTGGAGCCAGTTAAAGTTAAAAAGCCAATATTTACTTGAATGTTGAATAACTCGAATAAAAAAAATCGCACAATAATCAACAATCACACATTTTACACAGAAAAGATAGCCCTTCCAAATGATATTAACGCGATTTATTAAAAAAATTTGTTTCTCCCCGTGTGATGTTACAAAGGTGCACAAAATTTTTGTTAACCGTCAATGTTGTCTTTATCTCGCTACAACTTTGTAAAAAACCAACACAGCAACAATTTGAAACAGAGCTTCTGAAACTGGAGGTTTCACGCTTTCAAACCATTGTTTAACGATATCGATTCAGTAATTTTGGCCGGAGTTATAATCATGCAAACTAGTAGCATTTTTCGAGTTCTCAGAGGTGATCCCTTAATTCTTTTGAAGAGTGTACATAAAGACATCGAAGATCTTTTGTTTGTATATGCTCGTAGTACATAACAATATTAGACTTGAAGAAAACGCAAAAAAATAATTTTTAATAAATGGAGAACCAGAACAAATGCTATTCACTTCGTTGAGTTTTGAAGGATTAGAAAATCCAAGAATAATGCACTCCACCTAAAGATATGAGATGTGATAAAACGAAATGCAAGAAAGGTATGAGATAAAGTTTGATGGCCTTGCTGATCGCATGTGCCCCTGTATATCAGTCTGTCAAAATTCATCGACCTGTGATTGTCCGAACTACACTAATTTTTGCGGAATTTCAGTGGCGGCGGCGGGCATGGCGGATACGGCGGAAATTCGTATTCCCAAGCCTCAGCTCAGGCTTCGGCGCAATCTTGGTACGTGCGAAGTTTCGCTTACCTGTACACCGGGTAGACGTCCCGACGATTTATCGCACCTCTTAATGAAATCATTTTTCTTTCAGGGGCAAATAAAGCAAACGGACCGCGCAATGGACGAAG
Organism: Lasioglossum pauxillum; assembly: GCA_933228785.1. Taxonomy (NCBI): domain Eukaryota; kingdom Metazoa; phylum Arthropoda; class Insecta; order Hymenoptera; family Halictidae; genus Lasioglossum; species Lasioglossum pauxillum. The sequence continues at coordinate 36,814,518 of OW121699.1, read as the reverse complement.
AGAGGAGAGTTAGCAACTTCATGCTGCCCGTGCTCATGCGTGTGTTTTATAAGCGCGCGCGCGCCTAACGGACCCCGGACACATAAAACGCTTGAACAACATGAATTTTTGAACGATGCGACGCGTCCGTCATCTTGATCACCCATATCTTGAACCGTGTGTATCGAGCATCGAAATAAATTAAGGGAGTACGAGACACAGCCGATTCGTTTTTGGTTTCAATAAAACACACCGGCGATTTATCGCATTATCCGAGCGGCTAAGCGACTCGCAGGAAATAATCGCGGGTCGCGCCGACATAATTGATGCCCGTCGTTAGAGGGGAAGAAACGACGCGTTAACGAGCATTCATTTTGCATACTATGCACGTTAACGGTCGTCTCCGCTCCTCTCTCTACGATCGATGACGTACCTGCGTTTACAATCGCAAAACAATCGATCACATGTTCCGCGATCATTTTTATACGAGAACTCCTGTCGGCCTTGGAAAGTTTACTATGATCCTCCGGGAAATCTAATGGAACATGACACACCATTGTTCTCGCGCCGCGGTAGCTACAACCTTGGAACTTTCATTGCTAATTAAACAGACACGCGCGATTATTTATGAACCAACTGGCGAAAAATGCGTAGCCGCAACTTCGAGTCGCTACGAGCTCAACTTTTCGTGTTCCCTGCTACCGCGTTGGCTACCGTTTCATGTGGACTCTCCAGATAAATTACTTTGAGTTTTTCGAATTTCTCTTGGAGTGGGTAGACAACATTATATGTCCATGATGACTATACTAAAATTACATTCGGATCATTTCTTTTCAAGCAGTGGATAGTATTATCAATGTTCATAAACGAACCATATATTTGACAAAACATATTACGTGTAACACAAACGACAAATTTTCCAAACAAAGTGCTCCCTCATGTACACATACGGTGGCTGTACAAAGTATTCGTACACCTTTTAAAAACTAATTACTTTTTTATAATTGTACCAAACGACCTGATTTTTTATGATCAATTAGAAGCATTGATTTACGAAATGATATGTAGAAAAGATTTTCCAGAACTTATAATTTACAAGGTTACATGCAAAAGTATAGAAGGGATTTTTTAAAACTTTTTTGTTTGTGCCCTCAATGAAAATTTAAAATATATTACGCAAAAAAGGTTACGAAATGATATGCAGAAAAGATTTTCCAAAAATTACAATTTACAAGGTTACATGCAAAAATAAGAAAGGGATTTTTTAAAACTTTTTTATTTGTGCCCTCAATGAAAATTTAAAATATGTGTTTTGAAGATCTATGTTAGTCATACACATGCTGAAAATTGTCAACATGTGTGTAACTAACATAGATCCTCAAAACATATACTTTAAATTTTCATTATGGGCCCGAATAAAAAAAGTTTTATTTTTGCATATAACCTTGTAAATTATAATTTTTGGAAAATCGTTTTTGCATATCATTTCGTAAACCAATGCTTCTACTTCATTATAAAAAAAGTCAGATCGTTCGGTACAATTATAAAAAAGTTATTAGTTTTTAAAAAGTGTACGAATACTTTGTACACCCACTGTATTTCTTTAAATCGTTCAACCAAATTCACTTCATACATGTTGCCTGTCACTCATTATGTTTCTTTCTCATTCTCACCACACATGTCCACACATTCTCTACGGTTAATTGCTTCTGTTTTTCACTGAAGTATTCTTGTCACTTGAAATATATAATATATGCTTATACAATTGTAATACGTGCTTAAATTACTGCCCTTTGAATTTGATCAAGTTAAAAAAAACATTTTCTACTGCTTCTAAATTTAAACACGCTGAAACTTTTAAATTCAATGTTGACTGCTGCATATGCCAGTAACATTGGAAAGTTTTAGCAGCTCTCGCCCCTATCTCAATTTTTACTTGCAGTTGTGAAAATAATAATGCTGTGTAAATGATACATGTCACCCACATGTTGAGAATAATATTACCAGCAGATAGATCGAGTATGTGAACGAGAGATTTCATAGTTGTAATATGTTTCTAAATGCAACGTGTCACGTTCATAAATTACGGAAAACTTCAACGAGCATGATCCACCAAAGAAATTTATGACCATACCTAGCATGCGTAGAATTCATCTGGCTTTCTTTATGCGAAACAGGAGAATTTACATTGTGTTTTTAGTAAAAAACGAAGTGATGTACATGTGAATAGTTTAAAAATATTGTAACTCACATAAATGGTATTAATAATGGAAGCATTAGGCCAAATGTAATTTTTGTTGCATATTCGTTGCAATAAGACTGCGGATCTTTATGCAAATGTTCCGAATTTTGTGGAAAGTAAAAAAGAGAGGAAATTTTTTATTAATATACGCATCTACTTATAGTTTGGACATTTCGATACGCCACAAATGCATAAAGATCTGCAGTCTAGTAATACTCATTGCATTTGAACCCTAATTAAACTAAAAAAGAAGTAAAGCAATCATATCCTTGTGTGGTCGGGGTAAGGGTCGTTGATCTTATTATCTTTAAAAGCACTCTTTCAGTAACGTAATGCCTTCATACTGCGAGTGAGTGAATAATTAGCTATGTTAGACATTGTGAAAAATAAAAAGGAGACCAGCCTGACCAATCATGATAAGTAGAATAAGTAGATTCTTACTCTAAAACAGAAAAAGGTAAGGTGGAGTGGGGTAAGTCCGTTAATCGGTTATTTTTAGTATAATATGAACGAAATTTCTCTAGCTTGCATTTATTAATGTAGTATAAATTAGTATGAACTATTCGACATAGATGTCGCCCAAGAATAAAAAACAGTCACGTGCGAGGTACACGTACAACTTTGAGGTTACCCTGAACGTGCAATAGTTTACAAGTTATTACTATATTCTGTGTTGTTATTTCAGGTAAGTACAACAAATATTGATGTAGGTTTACATTAAATAAACCGTTTTTATTGTATTCTTTTAAATTTATTGAGAAAAACACTAAGATGCACTTGTCCCGTAAATATTACTACACGGGGCAAGTGCGTACTATTGCGGTGAGGTAAGTGCGTACTGTATAGGTAACTATAAAACTAAACAATATATTTAATGCAATAAAAAAGAATTTTGGAGCAGGCTTGATAATAGTTCTTTTCCTGCCCCGTAGTACTTGAAACAAGGTTCGAAAGCATTTTTACCACGTTTTTTAAACTTTGTTTTAATATCACTGTACCCCCTTTCATATTTCAGCATAAAGTACTTGTTTGCTTAAAAATGGATAACTAAAGAACTAAACGATATAATTTAATGCAATAAGAAGCATTTTAAGCTCTTGAAGCAAGGTTCCAAAGCATTTTTAACTCTCAGAGAAGGACTTGCCCCATTTTCGGGGCAAGTGCGTCCTAGTTGACACTTTGTCCTATCAAAATGATAATTTTCAAGCAAAATTAGAATCCTACATAATACTAATTCATCAGTAATAACTGGAGCAAGAGTTTGATACCAAGAACGTTAAGTTTGTGCATACCAGACTCAAAATGCATCAGTTTAAAGTCCAACTTTGCAAAAACTAGGGCGGACTTACCCCACTCCACCTTGATATTCAAAACGATAAGTGGATGTCAGTAGAAGAAACACAAAATATATTAGAAGAATTTAGAGAACTATATTTACATTATTTTCAATATAGAACTTATTAAAAGTCAATTTTTATTTCGCTCCAGTTTGTTGGAATTTTTCATTGTCCATAAAAGTCCGCAGTCTATGAATAACAATATAGGTCACACGTAAATACCCAGATAAAGCCAAAATTGATTCAAAATAGCAAACATAAATTCCATACTTGTAAATTATCATATCTACTTACATAATCGGGGGAACATTTATTTAAATATATTCATAAAGAAAATCATACCAGTACACAGTAATAATATGCACATCCATGGACTGTGCCGATTCCTTGAAAAATGGTTTTCCTCGAAAAAATGCCGATTCAAGCGTGATTAACATTAATGCTAATTTCCGAGAAATCCGCATCGCACCGAAAGGAAAAAATAAAACGAAGGTTGGACGGTTGTTCTGCGGCTAAATGTCCACATTGCGTCGTCTCGGATGATATGCGACATAAATTAGAGAAGACTAATCGCCCGTTATTAAACATTGACAGACACCATGACTCAACTTTATCATAATCACCTGAGAAACAAGGCTGCAGATACTCTCCGGCATTCGGCCGCGACTGTATCGCCTGGTCGTATACATCTCGCAAGTAGCAAGTTGTAATTATGGCGCGAGTTGGGTGAACATAACGGTAGAGTTCCGATTCTTTTCTCTATTTTTCCGAGCCGACGCGACGTCAGAGAATGAGTACGCGCGCGCGTTCATCGAATTCCCCGCCGAAATGGAGCTGGAGCTCCGACATTGTGTAGTTTCCAAGCTCCCGAGGACACGCGGATATTATTTCGTTATCTTCCGAAAGGTTGCGGTAACAATGGGCTCGTCAACGATATAGATTCGAACCATTTAAGCGAAATTCTTGAAAAAAAACTTAACTAGTTTGGTCCACTTTCAACGTGGAACGATCCAGAGGCTGTTCAGTTTTTTTCTGGCAAAAAATTAACAGTCATCCGGTCATTGACCTACGAGATAAAAACAACGGATTTATTGTCACGTGACCAATTATCTCACTGTAATTAAAAACTGTTTGTTACTCTGCCCCGTACTTATTTTGCGTGTAGATCAATGATCTTGCCGACTAGTTTTAGATCGGAATTGAACGAAAACGTTCTGACTTTTGCGAGTTAATAATTTAATGAATTAACTAATCGTTACTTTAAACAAGTGGCTCTAATAATTCGATAATCCTCTGTATGTCGCACAAATCTTGTTCCAAAACGAATAATGTCCAATTTAATGTTCAACAGTGATTGCTAAATAATAGACTGCAAAATAAAAAAAATTTTTCATGAATTGCGAGATACCGGAGCTACATACAAATTTATTTCTTGCATTAACACGCTTAATTTCTGAACTGTATGCGAAAAAAACTGAATAATTTTCTTTTAAATAATAATTTCAGAAGTAGGTGTTACACTACATTGATTCTAAAAATTTACTGAATTATAAACGATATGGCTGTCGCTTTTAAACAATTTATTGAGAAATCCTCAACTGTTGATCTTTCATTTTTAAAAAGCTATTAAAAAATTGCCGGCAGGTAAAGTGTTAATAACTTTAATATTGGAAACAATATATTGAAACTCTTCAATTTTTAAAATGTTTCTACAGTTTTCGATTCCCATTCATTTTCGCGATAAACGCGTCAAATCTTTAGTCTAGCGATTAGAAGGCGTTCCGATAAAAACCTAGTGAAAATGTGGGTCTGCAGGTCGACGAATGAAGCCCGGTGACTTCCATCAAAGTCTCAATCATGGACAGTGCTTTCCCAATCCTCTTCTTCACCATTTTCTTCTCCACAATTCACGAGTATTTTCCGGTCGTTGACCGTCGCCGTAGGCAATCGGCCCTCGAGGTCTTCTGGACAAGCGGAGCAATGAGGAAAAACTGGGCGAACCAGAGGCGAAACACAAAAACTGACTCCGCCGAGTGAAGTAATCGGACCTTGGTTTCTCCGTCCATCACTGGAAGTAGTCACTGTGTGCGACGAATTTTAACGGAGGATATACCTGAAAAATCAAGGACCTCCTCGAATCCTGCTGGAACCGTGCCATCTCTCTTCGCAACAACACCTTGAAAATTGATGCACGATTTTTTTCGTCGCTTCAACTTGACAGTAGTACAAGTTACACCATGAGGACTTGTACCTCGTTCCAGGAAACGGTGCCAAAAAAGCGTGCATAAATTTTTGTAGCATTTACGAGAGAAATGTTTGAAAGTTTTTGACGATGTTTGGATTTGCAGCAGTTTTTAGGAAAGATGGGTCTTCAGTTTCTCATCTGCTGCATCGCGTAAAAGTATTTTAGAGGGAAATGAACGCTACCCTGCGATAGTAGGGGCCGGAGTCGCCAGATTAAGACTTGTGTCCTCACTCTACCTTCCCCTTCTCCGATGCGCTGCCCCCACGCTTCCGCCCGGTCACGTGACGCGGTCCGTCTCTGCCGTGCATGCGTCACAATGTCGTGTGATTAATTCGGTACTGGCAGAGAAAGGCAAACTTTGAGTTCATTATTCATATCGCTTTAATTTCATTACTTGATATTTATGAAATTATTGTACAATTTTCTTGTGTTTTGTAGTCTATATATGTACATTCGTAGCATTCGTTCTGTTTATTCACATTTTTTATATGTATTTACATAAATATGTTTGACATTGAATGAAATATTATGATTTTTTATTCATTTGTGTATACCTAGTAATAAAGTTTGTTTATTTGAAGAAATTCTGATCAATAAAGTAGCAATAAAAACTATGATCTAAATAACAATGCTTTGTAATTCTCTTTATTATTTATTATACAAGCAACTAAATGCGTCGAGAACATAACAATGATAATAACGATTAATCTACATTAGCAAATACGCGAATTTGGTGTTAGTGGAAGTGAATGAACTCAAACTTGTCGCGCGCCCGTGCTAGAGTGTGGTGGTACACGCACACATCGCTAGATCCGCATATACAATCAGGAGTTCAGAAGCGGTCAATTGTGATTCCTAAAAGCCAAATCTATGTCTGTCCGGTGCCCAAAATGCATATTTTTACGTTCTCGAGGAATAATTTGTAATATTCGGCAGATACCGCCTGTCACGAGGCATCCGAAGCAAGCATGATATCACAAGATGGTCAATACTGACAGATTTTCGTAAATATTGAGAGATTTATCGTTCGAATAAAAAAAAATCGCTCTACATCAACATAGCCAGGACATGTATAAAGGCGGTGCTATGTATTCTTAATTGATGAATTAATGATTTAAACACGAAAAATGTTTCGGAAAATAATACAGCACCTCGAGGTTCCGAAATTTTGCACTAGTAGCACCACTGTCTATTTCCTAAACTGCACGTCACAAATGTTATAATAGAAAAACATAGTGTCGGTCAAACCGTGTTGATGAAAACATAGTGTCGATGATTTGACCGTGTCGATAAAAACATAGTGTCGGTCAAACTGTGTCGATGAAAACATAGTGTCGACGATTTGACCGTGTCGATGAAACCATAATGTCGACGAAAGTTACGGTCGGCCAAATCGTGTCGGTGAAATGGGTTGTCGACGAACCAAGGGTAACTCCAGCTAAATACAGTTGAAATTATATCGTGTTTAGTGTCGTTTTAATCAGAAAAGTGCTACAAATAAGTTGATGGAAGTCACATCAAAAAATAATTAAGAATCAAGAAGTTTTGTTTTGACTCGGTATCGGATTACCCGGCGTGTTTACATTGCTGGGTGACCGAGGCAGCTCGAGCTTGTTCGCCCCTTGCGGTGTACGCCCCCCAGTGGAAGGGTAGATAAACTGACTTAGAACGATCTCCTCCGTCGCGCTTAAACTTTGACTTTACTGTATCGTCAATTTTTCGATATTCGGGTGTTTAAATACTTTCTGGATCCACTGTATACGAGAGTATACTTTCGAAATTTTAATGATCGAGCCGCCAATGTCAAGGCTCTCATCATTCATCGTCGACGTCGCTGAAAGACTTGAAATATTGCAGCTACAATTCCAATGTGTAATTTGCGTAATAGAACAGAAAAATCAGATTGAAGCGATAATCAATCCTATTCGATCAGGCTGATTGCTCGGATGATTGATGCGTACGTAGGTCGTATTTTCAGTGACACGTATCAGCAATTGCCCCTGTGACTAATTGAGCCAGGTGGGTAATAAGCCGGACCGTGAAACGCGTGCGACGCGCGACGTACACACTCGGAGCCATTCGTTGCAGTACGGAGTCGATAAATCCTATCGTTTGAGAGATTAATTGGTTTTCGTTAGGTCAATGTCTCATGTAGTATGTATCCATAGCAGTGGATACTGCTGACCCAGTTGTTAGTCCGTTATTCCGAATAGATTTTTTCTGATCACTAATATAAACTGGCAGTTCGAACCATTTGCTAGTCAACACCGTGTTAATTCGGCGACTGTTCGAATCTTCGAGCTCGCTTCGTTCTTGCGTTTTGAAACACAACGGTAACACTGATCTCACCATTTTTTTCTCTATCGCACAGTGGAGCCCCGAAAACCTGGCAGAAAATCGAAATATGAAAATTCAAGAATCCATGATTATCCGTCAGCAAATTATAGTTGAGAATATGTTCTTGTAGAATCAGTAAAACATAACGATATTGAAAGGCTAAGTTCTATATTTCTATTGAGTTTAGTTACGGAGTCAAAAATAAGTATATTTTGATAAGTACGCGACAATTTTTAGCAACCAAATTAATATGGCTTGTTCGTCTTGTGGTAAATGAAGGATTACATATCGTGGTATTTAGAAAATATCGTAATATTTAGTTACACTGAACATTTTTCACACATTTCAAAGGTTTTAGTTATGTTCCCAGTGACTCCCAGGCAATTCTTTTTTTTTGCAAAATGTTGAGAATTTATCTAACTTTAATGCTAAAAAGCGAAAAGTTCAAACTTTTTTGCACTTTTTGAGAGATTCCATTTTTTTTACGTGCCGTATACCATTGCAATGCAGCATTATTATCTGAATGATCAGGGAGACGATGACTTGGTACAGGCCTAGCGACAAATGTAGTAGTAAGCGAATATTCCTTTATGTCGATCGTAGATAGTGCAAATAAAAATAATTTAATGATTTCGGCGCCACAGGTTCGATCAAATGTTACTCACTAAGCAATTTTGCAATTTAAATTGTTCTCGACGTTTCGATCCAAATGTGGACCATTTTCAAGAGAAATTTTGCGTCTGTAGGAACTTTCGTTGTGTGTGAATTTTTCGCCATTCATGATGAATATTCTTTTATGTCGATCGTAGATACTGCAAATAAACAATTTAATGATTTCGGTTTCGTTTTAATTAAACTTTTTCTGTTCTCGATGAGTAGTAGGCGTTGAAATAAAAAGCAACTTTAACAACAATTTTCTTTGTTATTCTTTCTTCTTTCTTTTACAAATGTCCACCGATCCAGAGGTGTAGATTCACCCCTACGACGGATAACCATTACTTTCTATACACACTGTATATAAGTAGAATATACACTTTCTAAATGTATAGGGTGTCGAGAAATTATGTGTAAAAACCGTTACAGTGTGATTGTACACCTCAGGATCGGCGAAGATCCTTCAAAAAAGTTCTGTGCAAAATTGACCTTGACAGACTTTTCCAAGATCAATTTTTTAATGATTGTATCGTGTCCCTCCCATTGCGAGGAACAAACTTCTCACATGAACCATGGGACAAAAATGAACCGTTCTCTTGAAAACTGACATTCATGTAAATGTAAATATACAGTGGCCAAAATAATGATTCACTAGCCGCATCGGCTGATTTATTGCTTCTACTTTTATTTTCGTTTTCGGAAGTGTACTGTGGCATTCGTTTTTATTTAGCAAGAATGTGTTCTACACATTGTGTAAGCAGTTAGTCGACTATCAACAATATTAGTGTAAAGATGTACCTGTTTCAAAAATACTTTGATCTTGTGGTCGCTAATGACCTTGATGTTGATGCGACCTTAAATACATAATTGAAAAAAAAAGAAAAAAAATACTTTGAAAATTATCGAATACACGATACGAAATAATCTTAGGTTCACGGAGAACTATTCAAAACTTACTATTGATAGTGCAATTTTTTGAACTTTTTGTATGATAAGTACACAGATTTATAAAGTTTAAGAATTATAAAAAATATTTTATGTCCGTTTAATATTATTAAAGCACGATGCCACGGGGAAATCGTTAAATGATAACGAAAAGAGTCAAATTATTGCTTTCCACAATATGAGTCTCTCTAACAGAGAAATTGCAAGAAGATTGAAAAGGTCATTAAATATCGTAAACAATTTTTCAAAATTATCCATTAATTTGGATTAGTCATCCAAAAAAATTAACACATACATAGGGACAAAGATAAAATTTTTCGAGAAGCACGGCAAAATATGCTTAATGCCTCTAAAATAAAAATGAAATTAGATTTGCCAGTTGATGTTCGACGGGTACAGCAAGTTGTGAGATCGAGTGGGACACTTAAATATTCTACAAAAGCGAAAAAACCTCCACTAACTAAATTCCACAAGAAGGAGAGATTAAAGTTTGCAGAATGTCATATAATATGTCATAGACCGAAAAATGGAAGACGGTGATTTTTTCTGATGAAAAAAAAATTTGATTTGGACGACCCAGATGGGTATTAATAATACTAGCATGATCTGCATGATGAAAAAGTGTAAAAATGACAAGAGTACATGGAGGAGAATGTGTAATGGGTTTGGGCTGCATTCGTCCGGAACGGCAAGACTCGGGTAATGTGGTCCCCTCCAAATGCCAATGCTGAAAAATATCAGGAACTATTGGAATACGTACTGGATGAACATGGCGACAAGATTGGTGGACCTAATTTAATATTCCAACACGATAATGCAGCAATACATCGTGCAAAAACAATTAAAAACTACTTTGAGGGGGTAAAAGTTGAAGTTTTACCCTGGCCATCAAGGAGTCCGGACTTAAATCCGATTGAAAATCGTTGGGGAATATTAACACGAAAGGTACGCGACAATGGAAAACAGTATAGTACTGTTTCAGAATTGAAAAATGGGATTAGACAGACGTGGTCTGAAATTAAATTAGAAACATTACAAAAATTAATGTAACCAATTCCACGCAGAATATTTGAAGATATAAAATACAAAGGCGGTTCAACTAAGTACTGAATTATTTTTATTTTTTCTTTTTTTTAATTTTTTATGTAAAAACACATAATGAACCTATGTTTATTTCGCAACTAAAATTCAAGTGTTGTAATAGAAAATTTGTAATTGGCATTAATTAACATTGTGTTATTCAATTGAGCTGTGTAGTTTGTTAATTATATTATAATAAATAAGTAAATAATAATAAGTAAAATCAAAAATACTGCAATGAAGACGACATTATGTCAACAAATTGAAGTGAACCTATCATTATTTCGGCCACTGTACATTTCATAAATGTACATTGAAAATATATGTACAGTATAGCACAAGCCCTAACTAACATCCCGAAATGAATGTATACTGAAATACTTTTCACAGTCAGTACAGTACAAACATCCAAGAAGAGTAAAAGATAAAGATGTCACTGATACCAAACCCGGAACAATAAAACATATCAGAGAAATTATTACTCAGAACGCACATGACTTATCGATTATTACATTGCGTCTCCTCGATCTATCACTACGAATTCGTTGGAATGCAGGTAGTAACAATGCCCGTAAATAATGTTCTTATCTCCGCAAGAAGAACATGTGGTAGTCCCAGGTTCGGCGACGATCAATTACGTCGCATGATTTATACAAGCGCCCTGAGACCATGGTCAACGTCACTGCTCTTCAGTAATGCAGTCATCGAGAAAGCGAATGGATATAATCGGCACGGGGCACCATCCATCGCGAGCCACTTCGCCAGTTATTGATACTAATCGCGACCGTGATAAGCAGAGTGAAATATCGCCAGGTGAATCGCGATCGGATTTTTCTGACACACGCCCCTCGTTGCTTCTCCTTTTGCTCTTGTCTATGACTTAAGTTTCTCTGCGATTACAGAACGACGCAGGGCTTTAATTTAATCCGCGGCGATGTTAAGACTCGTAAATGAAACCGGTTGCATCCAGCTGCATTGCGGACGAAAAGCTCTCTGCACACTGCAAACACATTGTACCATGGCAATTTCCCTTTTCGAAAAAATTTACCGTGGCCCAGTCGCCAGATCAGGAGAATTGATTCGAATTCAGGGGAAAAAGTGACTCTCCTTCTGCCAGTACTAAGAGCGATGAAATTTTTTAAAAATGAAAGCTGAAACTTTGCAGAATATGAAATAATTATGGAGATTGTGGTACGAACGTTTTTTAATCTTGAGAAAATTCGTTACAATTGCAGAATTTCAGGAAGTTAAATAATTCCCTCTGCCACCCGCAGGCGGTGGGGGTGGGGGGTCAATTATGGTGTTATTGAATAGCATTTTTAAAAATATCAAATACGTCTATTTTTGTTTTTCTGATCTGATGTGTATTTCTCGAGATATCCCCAATTTTCAACGATTTTTTACCCATTTTGATGTTTGTCCATTACAGCGCCATCTGTGAACCAAAATGCAAAAACTCCTAGGTCAAATGTGTGTATTTTTTCTGGAGAATCCAAATCTGCAATGAAAAATGGGGGTTCCCATTTAAGTTTTTTATCTTCCCCCACACCCACCCCCAGGGGGTTGCGGTGGGCGGTCGAGTTTGGTATCATTGGATGTCCCTCTTTGCGACGAACAACTTTCATTACCCACTTGTTTTGATCCGATGCATAGTTCTCGAGATATTTCAATGTCTTCAGATAAAATGACCACCCTATATAAGTATATATGGTCTAAGGCTTCGATGAAGATTAATTGAGCTGTAATATCAGTGAACGAAGTGTCGACAGATTAATGGAAATTTCAATAAGCATTTAAATGAAAAAGTGAGCTGTAATAATGTAATATATTTTACATTCTATTGTTGCGCATGAGGAGAATTGACTCGAATTGAGGGGAGAAGGTTTCCCTCTCTCTGCCAGTACCGGACAAGTCACGTGACATTCTGACACATGCACTACAGAGATGACACGCGTCACGTGATCGGGCCGTAACGGAAGGGGGGGAGAGAGAGTGTCGTAGAAGGGGAAGGTGAAAAGGGACGTGTCTTTATCTGGCGACTCTGATTACTGCTTCGTGAGGATTTAGCCGAGAGTCCTAGTCGAAGATTCGATTGCGGAAAAATTCGCGAAATGATGCTCCCAATGATATCTGAGACAGCTCGTAATGCAACAAGAACATCCTGTTTGGCAAGTGCGACCGATCTAGTTGCACCTCGTTCTCTGCTACATGCTTAGCATGGGAAACAGGTGGTGATCGAATTATTTTCACCTGATCTGAGAATGTATGCGATCCGACATTCATTTTCTCTTGTCGGTCTTTAAGTGGAACTGACTTTCCATGCTTCGCGCCAACAATTTCCAAATAACGAGGATTGATATTACTGCGGAATTTTGTGCGGGATAAAAATCGTGCATTCTTAATAATTTGTATAATATAACTACTCTTCATTTGGTCCACTCATTTTTGTCATGAATGCATTTTTTTTATTTAGAAGATAAAAATATATTTTTAAACTGTATTTCTTTTTCCATTCATTTCAAACGCGTTCAAACAATTGTATTTTACCAGTAGACGATGTTTTGCGATCTTTAAACACATTATCTTACAAGCAATGGTGAATATGCCAACAATATGATTTTTGTTAACATTTCTCGTTAGTGACATCACGAATTAGCATTAATTTCCACGAAGCAGTGTACCTACTCTATTGATAAATCAATTTGTAAATAAAATTCTGTAATTAGTGATGTGGCAAACGCAAAGCGATGAGCAATATTTATAACAAACCGGTATTCCGTAAAAGCTTATCTGTTAAATCGAGAGGTGACTGGTTCTCTCGTATATATGACGCGTACGATTTAGAAAATGACGACTATTTTTTCCACCGAAATAACGTGGAAAGTTTATGCGATCGACCTACTAAGCCTGCATTTGAACTGTGTCAATAGGCGAGATTATG